>OY977948.1:5337500-10137500 GCA_963854355.1 Epinotia brunnichana
TCATCTTTGCGCGGGAATCTATGAACTATCCTCATTTTTGTGACACACTGTCACAGCCGTGGACCGTGGATGTCGACTACCATCATGTGGGTAATTTAACGCTTTATTTAGAATCTAACAATTTAGTTAGAAAAATAAAATAACAGAATCCATAGTTTTCTTCTTCAAGCTTTGATTTAAAAATATGTTTTAAAGACCCGTATTTTGCCCATGCAATTCTTTTAGGAAGATACTTAGCACGTGCAATTTAAATAAGCAAAGAATTCCACAAACCATCCATCGTACGTTTGTTTGCCACGTTCCGGTTAAAGTTTCTCCGTATAAAGAATCCAATGGCCGTATTCATTAACGTTTAACAAACCTACTTTGGCCAAAATACCGATGCTATCCGTGTGTCTTTATCTTTGACAATAATAGGGGTGTAGACTCATAATATTATTATCACTCCATATTAAAGAAGGCAAAAAAATAATGCCTAATGACGAAAATCCCATTCAGATATCTCAAAAAAAATACGAAGCTACCACCATTTTGATAATTGCTTGTTATAGAAAGAAAACGCTCGGGGATCGTGACGTCACGATCACGATGCTCGAGCGTCAAAGTAATTAGTAAATGGCAATCGTTTCATAATGAAGGTGCGTTTAGCGGAAAAGGGACACAATATAAGCGCTCTTAAAACTTTGGACACTGTTCAGTCCCTCGCCTAATGCTATGGACTGAACTTGCCACGCGAATCGCGGGTCATATATTGCCAATAATGGCAATCAAAAATGTTAAAATATGATTACTTACTGGAATCCCGGCGACAAGATATTTGTTAAGTCTGTCTAGTTTCCGTCAAAGTCCAGTCAAAGTCAAGTAAACCAAGTCTCTTGAGTTCGCTGCCGGGGCTCCGCGGGCTGGGGCCAACAATGCGCGGTTGTGTCACAGCTCACAGCACAAATTCACCAATTAGATTAGATTAGATTATTTATTTCATGATAAAAAATTACATACTAAATTTGCTTTCATGTCAAAAAAATAAGATTATTTATTACGATCGTCAAAAACAAAGAAAAAATAAAGATATAATATTAAATTAATACAATGTCAACAAATTTACTCAATAACGAGTAAAAATAAAAATAAAACAAAATCAAAAGAACAAATATGTCAACCACTAGGTATCGTCATTCAATTTACAATATAGTGTAATGTGCATCAGAATATAGGTGATATTTAATGTCAAATCATATTAAAACAAATGTAAATAGGTCAAAATAATAATTTAACATGTAAGGTCAAGATCCATACACTCTTTAACTGAGTATAATGGATTTTCCAATAAAAGGTATTTCAGGCGGCGTCTAAATGCTTCGTCAGATGGTTCCAGTCTAAGATCAGCGGGTAGTCGCTCGTAGTAGGTAGGCCCAATGACACACGGGTTCATTTCTGCAAGTGCCATGCGACGGGGAACTGTTCTCAAACGCCCAGTGCGGTGGAGTGTTTTGCCAATCACATTTACGGTATCGAACGAGGAAAAATTATTCCTTACAAACATTATAATTTCGAATATATAGAGTGAGTAGTGCGTCATAATACCGTGCGTTGTGAAGTGGCCTCTACACGAAGTCCTCGATTTTGCCCCAATCATCGCACGTACAGCACGTTTCTGCATAAGCAGCACTCTGTTGGCATCCGTTGAGTTTCCCCAAATGAGCGTACCGTAGGACATCAGCGAATGAAAATGAGCAAAATACACCTGCTTCATGGCATCGTCTGATACCATAGGTTTTAGTTTACGCAAAGCAAAGACTGCACTACTCAATCTATCCCATAGTTTGTCTACATGGTACTTCCAGTTAAGGTGAGAGTCCAGAGTGAAGCCCAGGAACCTACATTCATCACTTATCGGCATCGGGCTGATAAGCGGCATCGGGGCGCCAAATTGCGATTCCTCCGTGCGTAGCAAGCACGGAGGAATCGCAATTTGGCGCCCCGAGAAGACCATGACGTTGGATTTTGTTATATTTAAGAGTAAGCCGTTGGTAGCAAACCACCTCTGCAGTTGATCACATCCGTCATGTATCTTCTCTCCAAGCTGTTCAGAAGTGCGCGCGCTGACAACCACTGTGGTATCGTCCGCGAATAGGACAGAGAGACCAGCTGTGATGGCAGCGGGAAGGTCGTTCATAAACATTAGGAAAAGGGAATTTCCTAACGCCAAACCTTGAGGGATTCCTACATTCACGCTGCCAGCACTGGACTTCAGTCGTTTACCGCTCACAGATATTTTAATTACTTGCTTCCGGTCGGACAAAAATGATGTAAACAATTTGTGGCTTAAGTTTCGTATCCCGTAATGATGTAACTTGTCCAAAAGCAGGTCATGATCAATCACATCAAAAGCTTTGGACAAGTCACAAAATATACCTGCCATCTTGCATTTGTCATCCAGACCGGAAACAATGCAGTCAAATATTTTGAGCGCAGCAGTTGTTGTGAACATATTTTGCCGATAAGCGAATTGGCGGTCAGTCAGTAGGTCATTGTTCTCTAGGTGGGCCATTAAACGCGATGAGAGGATGGACTCCACAATTTTAGAAATTGTGGGGACTATTGTTATTGGTCTGTAATTGTTGACATCGCACTTGTCACCCTTTCCCTTATACACTGGGCACACTCTGGTACTCTTTAACACTTCTGGGTATACACCTGTATCAAAAATAATATTAATAAGTACGATTAAAATGTCAGAAATAATTGGCCATATACATAATAAAATATTGAGTGAAATGTCATAAGTATCAACAGTTGCGCGTGTTTTTAACATTTTTCGAATCACCTTATTTAGCATGTCACTTGTAACAGTCGGCAAGGTCATCGTCGGTACGTCAAGGTCATGTAGGTAACTACATAGATAGCGCCTACTTAAAGCGGGATTTGTGTTGATCGCTATTTTTAAACCTATATTTAGGAAACGCGAGTTGAACTCATCTGGAACATCGTTTGGTGGTATTTTTGTTTGCGAGGAGTCATTGAGGCAGATAGATTGAGATTTATTTTTTGCACCTATCTCCTTATTTACGACTTTCCAAATCTCCTTGGAGGGATTTCTGCTTTCGCCTATCCTATGTTCGATATGGTTTTGCCTAGCGCACAGTGTTGTGGATTTAATTAAGTTAAAATACTTATCAATACATTCAGATATAATCGGGTTGCCGGGATATTGACGCTGGATTTCATGGAGGTGGGATCTTTTGTGCATTTGCCCTCTCATTTATACCTGCTCCCAGGCTTGCTCCATCATTTCCACAAAGCGGATGATGCAGTTCGCCGGGAGCACCTTGAATTCCTTTGGTTGCGGGTAACCGTTACCAAAGTAGTTAATTCTTTGTCTGGCAAGGGCATGACATTCACACAATAAGTGTTCCATAGTCTTATCCTCCTCGCCACACATTCTACAGTCTAAACTATCAGATAGTCCCACCTTGGCCAAGAGATCCTTGACCCCGAAGTGACCTGTGAACACCCCAGATATAATTCTGAGTTGCTTCCTATTGGATTTCCAGAGTTTTCTGGTCCAGCCCGAGTCCACTCCTTCTATGAAGAGCTTAGAGTGCCTTAAGCCAGCCTCATTCCTCCACTCGTGTTGGTGTTTGGTTTTGGCGTAGGCTTTAAAGGCCGATATTATGGTCCCCTGCGAGAGTCCCACAAATGGTTCTGGACCTACAAAGTGATTTGTAGAGCCCCCTCTTGCAAGCTCATCAGCTCTTTCGTTGCCGATGAAGCCCTTGTGCCCTGGAATCCAAACTAGTTGCACCTTATTGTGCCTTCCAAGTCTGTTTAGTGCTTGGACGCCATTATAAATTAGTCTAGAGTCCACTTTCGGCGCCGTGAGCGCTTTAAGGGCCGCTTGACTGTCACTGAGTATATAGATAGTCCGCCCTTTGGTTCGCATGTCTATATTCTCCTGTACACAAGCAATTATGGCGTATGTCTCCGCTTGGAAGACAGTTGCCAAACTACCCATGCTTACACTACTACTATAGTCATTTGCATAAATGCCTGCTCCCGTACCGGATCCCATTTTTGATCCGTCCGTGTACCATATACTGTCTTCGATACCAGACTTTGGTGGTTCTAGACCTTCGGCCCACTCAGCCCTGGTTGGAACTTTTGTTGTGTAGTTCCTGTGGAATACATACTTGGGTAGCATTTTGCCGCTTCCCATGTTTGTTATTCTGTCTAAGAAACCATCAGTCTCCATGTTTGTGTGCTTAGTTTTCGGCTTGCTATCGCTCCACAGTCCAAGAGTTCTTAATCTGTAGAGCGATTTGCGCGCCTCTGACTTAATCACCATGTGAAGTGGCGGTAGGTCCAGTAGGACTTCTAGCGCCGCTGTAGGCGTAGTACGAAACGCCCCTGTTATAGCCATGCATGCCGTTCTCTGCACCTTTCTCAGGGCCTCAGGGTGTAGATCCACTTCAGTACCTTGGGGTTCAGTCCCCATGTTTTGCCATACGCTGATCTACACATTCCAAATACCCTCAGGGCCTTTGTAATGGTGAGATCTGTATGCTTCTTCCAGTTCAGTTCCTTATCCAGTGTGATACCTAGATATTTCACGTCATTGGACAGTTCTAGTACCCTTCCGTACAGCTTTAACTGCTGTATTCCGCGAAGGGTCCTTTTCCTAGTAAAGGGTATTACTACAGTTTTGCCTGGATTAATGGATAATTGGTGACTGTCGCACCATCTCTCCACTTCCCTCAGTGCCTTGTTCATGATTTCTGATACCGTACTTGGGAATTTCCCATTAACCAGTATCACTAAATCATCAGCATATCCTACCGTGTGGATGGGACCTTTATTGAGTTCTATCAAGAGTGAGTTCACCACCAAACTCCATAGAGTTGGTGAAAGTACCCCACCTTGTGGACATCCCTTTGTGGCCGTGGCCATTATCTCATCCCCTAAAAGAGATGACTTTATCAGTCTGCCATTTAGCATGTTGCCTATCCATTTACATATGGTCGGCTCTATACCATGTTTTGCAGCTGCTTCGCTAATAGCATTATACGTGGTACGATGAAACGCTCCCTCCACGTCTAAGAAAGCCGCCAGTTTTCAGCAGTTACCCATGGCAATGTTTTCTTTTTATTATTATATTAATTTTTTTTATTTGGATAATGAATATCGATGTAGTATGTCAAAATGTTAAATAGTTTATTAAATTTTGTATCAATGTCAATAGTAGAATCAAAAATAAAATAAAAATTATAATTACTAATATCACAATAAAATAATTAAATGCGATTATCACTAAATAACCTACGTTCGATTTCGTGTGCTACGTCATCGGAACGCCCATACTCAATAGCGAACTCGTATCGTTGGGCGTTGTGGTCGCTTGTCCAAACAAACACTCGGGCAGCCGTGTGCCGTCAAGGCGAGCGATATTACCAATTATCCAAACAAAACTCGAACACTGTGTGTCTGCAAAGCGAGTTATTACAAAAGAACAACCAACGCACGTTGTCTAACGTGGTGTGCAAAATTATACTAGCAAAAATGTGACAGCTCAAATGTCACCTTCAAAACCACAGACTAAAAAACCCGTACACACGAGAAGCGTTCACGGGCGCACATACGTAGATTTCCCCAATCTAGGCGGCCATAAACATTTTATCGTATAATCGAGTTTAATATGGGATATTTAATAAAAAACCTTGTATTCTTTTATAATTAAATATTATTTCAATAAATAAGTAAAAAAAAAGTAATACATTTTTTTATATACAAAAATTATATCAAAAATTAATTTAAGCTATAAAAATACACTTTTGCATCTTAGTCATTTTCATATACAGTATAAAATAAATAAAAGTATACAAAAAACATAAAATTTACAGAATATGAGAATACTTTTATTATCTATTCGGCTCAGCAGCCATTAATAATTACATTGCTTCGCTGGAAAACGTCTTGTGTGCCCTTTTGTTTTTGGTCCTCGTACTGCTCAAAAGTGGGTCCGAGGTTAGCAGTAGCCTGTGGCAAATGTCCAGGTTACACGCTTCCCTAGAAAATTTTCTCGCATAGTTTTGCCTGTAACTCCGAAAATGCTTATTCCGGGCTTCTGCCGCTTCCTCAGACAGTTGACCGATTGGCAATATCGCGTTTTCTATAATTTTCGCACCATGTATTAATACTTTGTGCATAGTTGGCGTCATGGGATGCCAACCATATTCATTAACGTACAGCTTAGCCGTGTCCAAGGCATATGCGTCGTATTTTGTTGCATCAATTTTGTGCCCACTTGAAATTGTCTCCAAAATAACTTTACACCTATGAATTAATTCGTGATTAATCCCTGTAATCTCAGCAGCCAACTGCGTGTTTTCAAAAAATCTTCGACTTGTGTTTCCGTCGTTAGTATTTCCAAAGTTTGCCTTAGGCATATCTATCAACAGGCCAGCTTCTGCCCGAAATCTCTCCTGAATTTCCTTTTTTCTTTGCTTTTCTAACTCTTTTTCTTCCTGAGTCTTCCTTTCTCTGTACTTTTTTACAGGTAGCCTGTACGCCAAATGTAAAATGCTTTCAAATATACGTATTCTCGCATGTAATACTGAAATGCCAAACTCTATGGCCTCGGCACTTGTAGCTTTACTTTTCGATAGGTCGTTAAAATCGTTTGATGTGGCTCCGCATATGTAACATTTTATGGTAGACTTCGTGTTTGTGGCCGCGTTGCATACTTTGCCATCAACCATTGTCATTTTTAAAATGTGTCCAAAGACATATTCTTGGCCGTTCAGGTTTACTTTTGTTGGATTAAGGGACTTGGCAGAATTTCGTATGTTCCTTATTTCTTCCTTGGTCACATTAGTAGATTCCTTCACAAACCGAAATCTTATAGGACGGCAAAATCGTAAAGATGAAGGAGTTGGATTTTGCCACAAGACTTTACTGTTTTCTTCTCCACAAACAATTTGCAAAGGTACAAAAGAACTTAAAAATATGTTTGCGTCTGAGTCGGCATCGTCGGAAAACGTTTGTTTGAATCGTGCTTGTTGTGATCCGTCACAACCCCATTTGCAAATTATCCTTAATGATTGCCTTTCACTTTCACTGAGTGTTATCAACACATCTTCTAAATATATAGATAAGCGCGTAATAGTATGATCTAATAGGCTTTGAAGTTCCATTTCTGCGCAGGTAGCAGAGACACGCAACGCACTTTCTGGTGGATAACATTCCTGTTTTGCCTTTAACAAGAGATCATAACACGGGTAATGTCTTGGGTTAGTAGCCCTTATTATTTAGTATTGTCGCCGAGTAAGATCGGCTTCCACAAACATCTGGAGTGCTTCAAAAGGAGACAATGGTGCGATTGATTCTGATTCCTTATTACAGCATTTCTTGTACTTAGTGGCTCGTGTTGGAGAATTCGTTATTTCCTTGAGGACTTTTGAAGCATCTCTTTTTCCACCTGTTTGTAAACACACTTGTGCAGCATGGACTATGATAAAGTGTTGTGGATAACGCTCATTTCGAGGCTTATAGACTCGAGCCTTAAAGACTCCCGAGGCTTAAAGACTTGATGCTGTTTAAGAACCGTGTTGGTTTATTTTACGCATATGAATGCAAAATATTGACTTTTCGTCACTTGAGTCTTGAAGCCTCGGGAGTTTTTAGGGTTCGAGTCTTTAAGCCTCAAAATGAGCGTTATCCACAACACTACTATGATATCATCATCTACAGTAGCTCGGATTTCTTCTGTTTTCCTCCTTTTGGTCCGTTCACTCGATTCCGCAAATAATTTGTTGGGACGACCCTGCCGATGAATCGTTTCACAAGAGATTTCGAAGGTTCCTTCCAACCAAGCCTGATTTTGAGTTAAAAACAGATCTTCTCTCCTCTTTGCAGTTATCCACCTTTGCTTTATTTGTGCCTTAAAGTTCGAAAACTTACGTTTGAGGTTCTTTTTACTTTCTTCGTTGTGGCCATAACACTCCAAGAGATTATTTTCCAATTTCTCCAAATTTTCACTGAAACTTGGTAAATTCTGTTCTTTTATCTGTTCATATAAAAAAATTAGATTTCTTTATTTTGTTTTTGTATCGATGTGCAGCCTATGGTCGTCGGTAAAACAGAAGTTGTTCTTTCAAATGTCAAAAGATGGCGCTGTCACCGCCAGGAGCGACCTGTCGGTGAAACAGGGATTGTTTTGAAGATGACAATTGTGATTTGTGAGGTTATGAACTGAAGATGTTTAAATGAGTTATTTTATAATTACAATGTGCAAAGTGGGAATCGACAAGCCAATAAATGGACTTTAAATGTCGTTTCTTTGTTTTTCAGGTATGATATTTGTGTATTTAGTGTGCTATAAAGTACATACTTTAACTTTTGTAACCGATTTAAATAAAACTTTGTTTTTCAGAGCAACACATTACTTTTCATTTGGTCGGTTCCTAATAAGTCCTTAGAATAGTCTTATAAAACGACATTTCTAGTTAATAACTATGGAAAAGTTAAGATTCACGTTCGCGGTATTAGCGACGGGGACTGACGGGAAATCAAATTTGATTTGCATTACCTCAATTGAAACACCTGATGGACGTGTTTTTGATGTTCCGGACGATCTGAAACCTGCAAGTAAACACACTGGCATAGCGGCTACGGACGCATACACGAAAATAAAGAATTCACTAAAGAAAAGACATCAGACACGCAAAATATGGATCCCATTAACGGTAGAATTGAAAAAAATCTACTTAGATGAGCGTGAAAATGTGCAATTTTGTGACCAGTATCTAGACGAAATCATAGCTGAAACCAGACCTTCGAATAATAACACGGAATCTGGAAATAAAAATCTGGGTAAAGTGGCAGAAAGGTTTTTGCTAGAGAAGTTTTCTGGAAAAACAACAAATGTTGACCAGTGGATTAATGAATTTGAGAACGAATGTGACAGATTTGAAATAGTGTAAGATACAGAAAAAATCGAGATATTAAAACATCTACTCGACAAACAATGCTTAGATTGGTACACCAGTATGATGATAAAATTTACAGTAAACACGGACTGGACAATATGGAAAAATAATTTTAGTGAGACATACGGAAATAAAGGTTGGTCCCAAGTTAAATATGGATTAACATTTAAATATCAGGTGGGTTCACTACTGGAATATGCCACAAAAAAAGAGAGGCTATTACTAGAGGTAAATAAACAGATTGACTCGCAAACAATGATACATCTAATTGTTATGGGTTTACCAGATTTCATAATGGATAAGATCGATAACAACCACTGCAAATCTTTACAATGAAATTGGAAAACATGAGCATACAATATACAAAAAGAATTACAATAAAACAAAAAGAACCACATTTGATACCAAAGGAGGAGTCGATAAACATATTTTTAAGTTCTTTTGTACCTTTGCAAATTGTTTGTGGAGAAGAAAACAGTAAAGACTTGTGGCAAAATCCAACTCCTTCATCTTTACGATTTTGCCGTCCTATAAGATTTCGGTTTGTGAAGGACTTATGTGACCAAGGAAGAAATAAGGAATACGAAATTCTGCCAAGTCCCTTAATCCAACAAAAGTAAACCTGAACGGCCAAGAATATGTCTTTGGACACATTTTAAAAATGACAATGGTTGATGGCAAAGTATGCAACGCGGCCACAAACACGAAGTCTACCATAAAATGTTACATATGCGGAGCCACATCAAACGATTTTAACGACCTATCGAAAAGTAAAGCTACAAGTGCCGAGGCCATAGAGTTTGGCATTTCAGTATTACATGCGAGAATACGTATATTTGAAAGCATTTTACATTTGGCGTACAGGCTACCTGTAAAAAAGTACAGAGAAAGGAAGACTCAGGAAGAAAAAGAGTTAGAAAAGCAAAGAAAAAAGGAAATTCAGGAGAGATTTCGGGCAGAAGCTGGCCTGTTGATAGATATGCCTAAGGCAAACTTTGGAAATACTAACGACGGAAACACAAGTCGAAGATTTTTTGAAAACACGCAGTTGGCTGCTGAGATTACAGGGATTAATCACGAATTAATTCATAGGTGTAAAGTTATTTTGGAGACAATTTCAAGTGGGCACAAAATTGATGCAACAAAATACGACGCATATGCCTTGGACACGGCTAAGCTGTACGTTAATGAATATGGTTGGCATCCCATGACGCCAACTATGCACAAAGTATTAATACGTGGTGCGAAAATTATAGAAAACGCGATATTGCCAATCGGTCAACTGTCTGAGGAAGCGGCAGAAGCCCGGAATAAGCATTTTCGGAGTTACAGGCAAAACTATGCGAGAAAATTTTCTAGGGAAGCGTGTAACCTGGACATTTGCCACAGGCTACTGCTAACCTCGGACCCACTTTTGAGCAGTACGAGGACCAAAAACAAAAGGGCACACAAGACATTTTCCAGCGAAGCAATGGAATTATTAATGGCTGCTGAGCCGAATAGATAATAAAAGTATTCTCATATTCTGTAAATTTTATGTTTTTTGTATAATTTTATTTATTTTATACCGTATATGAAAATGACTAAGATGCAAAAGTGTATTTTTATAGCTTAAATTAATTTTTGATATAAATTTTTTATATAAAAAAATGTATTACTTTTTTTTTTACTTATTTATTGAAATAATATTTAATTATAAAAAAATACAAGGTTTTTTATTAAATATCCCATATTGAACTCGATTATACGATAAAATGTTTTTGGCCGCCTAGATTGGGGAAATCTACGTATGTGCGTGGATCGATCAGACCTTTGGGCATACAAATCATTGTTAATGGGTCCTTAGTGTTCGAGAATCGACCCTTTGTAGTTTTGTTTGATTGTGGTGTTGACATGATGTTGGGTCGAACGGCGGAAATGAATGGGTTTAAATTAGATTTTGTACGCTTTCGATGTATGTTTATTGAAAAGGTTTAAAAGGGGATACGTAAAAGCGTTATATGTACAGAAAGTACATATTTAACAAGGTGAAGGCCAATCCATATTTTCTGGATCTTAATAGCCTACAATGGGCTTGTGACCTTAAATTTGTTTCCGATGCCATTCGAACCAGTTTTTGTAGATGAACAAATGTTTGTATGGGAGCAACTCCATTTAAAGGACATTAATACCCAAAAAATCTAGTTAAAGACGGACCTAGCTGACAGCAGCCGAAACGCTTCATACTGATTGGCTTTAAAGTATGACGTCACACCGTGCAATTTGTACTAACCGTTGCATGGAAAATGGTCGCGAAATACTGCGTTTAGGTCCATAGTTGTTATACAAATTTGTTTCTATAAAAGCGTAAGGATTCTATTGGTACCTTTAAATTTACTCTATGACAATAAATAAAAAAAATTTTTTTCCAAACTTTCAAGGTTCATATCTTTCTATGATTTGAATTATATTTTGTAATTTATACTTTATTACAATCATTTGATGGTTACCTATCTATTTAGCAACACGACATTTTAACACCACGCAACAAGCCTATTAAGATCCTGAAAACGTGGATTGAAGTACCTATACTAATCGACTGGGACAGACAGACTCACTCACTCTCTTTTTCTAGGTTTTTTTTTATAACACTGCCGCCGCATCACGCTGCGTTGTGCGGAGCGACGGATTTATCGTTGTATAGGCAAGTATCTCCGTCCTCCGTTTGAGTATAAATTCCGCACGGTACCACACACTGCCCCAGAACTCTTTGCGGTGAAACTTTTACGCGTCTGCCCACTTATACCCGCTTTAAATATCGATTTAAGTACCTATAACGGTTTTTTTCGTAAAGTCATGTAATGAACGATAACGTTATACGAAAATAACGGTTGTCGTGTGTGGCTTGGGCAGGACGAAAAGGGGCGGTGCTATTCTAACACTCATCTCACAGAATACCTATTAAATAAAATGGTAATAATGTAGCTCTTTCACGACATGAAAGTCTCATATTAACATAATTAAACCTAGTGTATTATAATTAGTTTCTCGACAACGCCAAACTAACTTCAGATAGCTGCTATTAATTTAGTTTCCTAACGTTAATTGTTATACACGCCTGACTTGAAGAGCGGTTTGGGAAATCATAATTTGAATGAGATTGATCTTTGTGTAGAGGCTCTTTTAAATCAAGTATATTTGCGTGCTTCGGCCTATGTGATACATTTTCCTATACATAATAATGAGGAAGTTAAGTATAAGCGAGTATATTACATGAATGCATAAAAACCTTCTTCATCATAAACTTAAGAGCCGTGCTCTTGTCGGTGGAGTAATCGCCAATTCTGTTCTTCTCTCTGCTTATGTGATCTCCTTTCTCCTATCTAATTTAGAACCTCTTCGTTCTTTCTGTCCAACTAATACCTTCCATCTTTCTCCAACCCCACATTTCAAATGCGTTCAGTCTCTGTATCACGCTGGATTAAAGTCCACGTCTTGCTTCCGTACATCGCTATGTTCCAGATGTAGGTCTTAATAAATCGTTTCCTGATATTTCGAGATATTTTCGCTTTTATTATCTGCTGTTGGGCATAGCTTGGCATAGCTTTATGGACTCATTTATCTATTAATATTCATTTAAAAAAAGGAAAAATCTCCACAGAGTTTCAGATAACCCCACGGTTGTAGTTAGGTCAGTTTGTACGAATATGTAGCTTTTTTGTATTCATATCTTTAGAATAGCTGCATGCGTATAGAAACAAAACTATTATAAAGCTTACTACATAACCCGGAAGCTCGTATAATAGTCCTCAGGTTCGGATGGAACGGTTGTTTTTGGCAAAATAACGTGTAAGAGCAAGCGAAAGAGAAGTATATATCCGACGATTGTTTTAAACCCTCGTATGCTTAGGTACTCGTAAAGATCCGTGAAACATTGAAACCTATGTTTTACTTCGCAAAGTTCTCGTTTGATTGGACAATTTGGACGTCCGCATACGAATGGAAGTGTTCGCAGCCTATAAATGTTATTTTCACATCTTATGCTCTTAAAGCTTATGTATTTTGAAATTTTCAATTTCCCGTGTGGTGACCGTTTTGATAACACCACAACTTTTTGTTTCCGTGGGTTTCATAGAGGTTGACTGGATAGGGTTTGAAATGTGTAGCCGTCAATAGGCTAAGTAGTGACCTTTCACTGCAATATTATCACATTCCTCGTTTTTAACCCTACAATTGTCAGAAGAGGGACTGCAAATTGAATTGCTATCTGTCTACCCTTTTTGGAAACACAGGCGAGAATGTATGCTTCTTTCATTACATTTTGAATGTTCATACATGTAATTGTACGTATATCGTAGACCGCAATGCAGCTATGAATATATAACAGTATCGGTTTTCTCTGAAAACGAGACTTGTCATAGAAATTACCTACTTAAAATTATTCGAGGTAGACTTGTAGTTTACATTTATTTATTAGAATTATTTGTGATTGCGTATAATAAAGTCTAGAAAAAGTTTTTTCATGAATTTCGTGTAAGGAGTTTATGACTTTGATCAACATATAGAATAGTTTTTATTGCAATACGCGTGGGTAAAAAGGATGGATATCTAAATGAATATTATTTTTCTCAGTCGTATTTTCATTCCTAACTACGCTGCAACCACACACGTCTTGCGCCACATTCTTCCTATTTTGTGCTATTCACGTTTGGGAACCAGATGTATTAGTATTATGTTTCAAATAATTTTAAATACATGATGCGGGCACACGCTCTTCTCGGGGGAGCCTCACCCCTAGAGAACGCGTCCTCAGGTGGCGGATAGAGGAACACTCGGCCGATGCCACAAGATACTTCTGTGCTATCGGCAGGGTAAGAGGGAAATTAAATACCTCTCGCGGACCAACAGGCCGAAGATGGACACTTCGTTAAAAAACCCCACCCTCGGGCTCCTTCGAGGTAATTGAAGAAGAGGCCGAAGATGTGCTGCGCTCTTAGGATGGAGTCCGCAGTAGGGATGATAGCGGAAGAGCTGTACAAGGCCAACGGTAGCTCCCAAGCTCTCCACGAGAGTCACATCCTTGGCGTCTGGTGGCAGCCGGCCGTAAAACTAAAAGCCAAAATCTATCTCCTAGTTATGAAAAGTACAAAAACAGATACAAGTATAACCATTAGGGCGTCCCCCTCAAGCGACGGCAGTGAGAAACCCAGAGCAAGAAATACTAGGGCGTACCCCCAAAGCGACGGAAGAAAAGCCACCGAGCGTAGATTCCAAAACCATAAACTGCGAATCGCTAGTTGGAATGTAGGCTCGATGACAGGACGCAGCGCTGAACTGGGCGAAGTTCTACATCGAAGACGCATAAATGTTTGTTGTGTACAGGAGACGAAGTGGAAGGGGTCCAAATCAAGGCAAATAGGGAACAATTACAAGCTCGTTTATCATGGAGGCGGTCCACAGAACGGTGTTGGCATTGTGATAGATAAAGATCTGCAAGACCGAATGGTAGATGTAAACAGAGTCAGCGATAGACTCATGTCTGTAAAATTTGCGCTAGACGATCGGCCTTGCATGAACATAATTACCGCTTATGCCCCACAAGCAGGCTGCACAACCGCCGAAAAGCAGCTGTTTTGGGATAGTATCCACGATCTTCTGCAGTCAATACCAACCGATGAGACGACATACATTGGCGCAGACCTAAATGGACATGTTGGGAGTACTACAAACACATACCAAAGAGTACATGGTGATCAGGGCTATGGAAAGTTGAACGAGGAAGGTGAATCTATACTACAATTCGCGGCAACTCATGATCTCGCTATTATTAATACATTTTTCACAAAAGGAGATCAACACCTAATAACATACAAGAGCGGTGGAAACAGCACTCAAATAGATTATATCCTGGCAAACCGAGGAAACCTTGGACTGTTCAAAGATTGTAAAGTAATACCAGGGGAATCCCTGACCGCACAACACAGAATCTTAGTTGCAGAACTCCAAATGAAAAAACCTATAAAAGTAAAGAAGGATTTAACACCAAGAATACGGTGGCATAGACTGGAACGAGAAGAAGGACACCAACTTTGCAATCAAATAGAGGAAGAACTATCAGTCATAAACAACAACGACAGCGCTGAAGCAATGTGGAACTCCTTCCAAAACCTATGTGATCTGAAAGCAACTGAGCACCTGGGTGTGTCGAAAGGGCCTCTTAGAAACGACAAAGAAGCAGGCTGGTGGAAAGACGATGTGAGAGAAAAGGTAGCGCAAAAAAAGACCGTTTTTAAACTGTGGCAACAAACTAACGATGAAGCAGATAAAGCAGCGTACACAAAAGCAAAAAAAGAGGCAAAGCGGGCGGTAGCACAGGCTAAGGCTAGCTCTGATAATATTTTTTACGCAAAACTCGAAGCGGCCAGTAATGACCGAGAACTTTTCCGGATTGCGAAACACAGGAAAACTAACAGCAAAGATATGAAGACCATCAAATACATCAAAAATGAAGACGGCCGCCTGCTCACATCGGACTGTGATATCCAGATGAGATGGAAAGAGTACTATTCACAACTACTCAACGAAACATACCCTAGCAAAGTGCCAATAGAACCAGCGCTCCCTTCAGCAGGTCCAATCCCGTGCATACTACCCGAAGAAGTACATGCAGCCATCACGGCTATGGCTAACAACAAGGCTACGGGACCAGACCGTATACCTGCTGAACTATGGAAAAAGCTAGGCACGAAAGGAGTGGTATTTCTGACCAATCTCTTCAATAAGATCCTGATTGAAGGTATACCAAGTGAATGGAGAAAAAGTCACCTGATCCCATTCTACAAGAATAAGGGTGATATTAGACTCTGCGGAAATTATAGAGCCATAAAACTTTTATCTCATACGTTCAAGATATGGGAGCGTATTATCAGCAGAAGACTTCTCCAGCTCACTGAGGTCACAGAGAACCAGTGTGGCTTCGTCGCTGGAAGATCGACCACTGACGCAATACATACCATCAGGATCCTAATGGAAAAGTTCAGGGATAACAGAGCTGATCTACACATGGTGTTTATAGACCTAGAAAAAGCCTTCGACAGGGTCCCAAGGAACCTAATCTGGCAGGCACTACAAGCACAAAACGTACCAGAGAACTACGTCAATATTATTAACGATATGTACGACGGTGTCACAACCAGAGTACACTGCCCAGCCGGAGTGAGTGATGAGTTCGAAGTGAAGGTCGGTGTCCACCAGGGGTCAGCTCTGAGCCCCCTTCTTTTTAATTTAGTAATGAATCACGTAACTGCCAGATTGCAACAACCGCCGCCGTGGAATCTGCTCTATGCGGACGATATAGTCCTCATCAGCGAGGAAGCGCACGACCTACAGCAAAAGTTGGAGGAATGGAGAGTTGCCTTGGAGGACGTAGGCCTACGGATAAGCCGCCAGAAGACCGAATACCTGCATTGTAACTTTAGCGGTAGCCGAGATTTACATACCATCTCTCTCCAAGGAACACCATTAAACCAAATTAGCAGCTTCAAATACCTCGGCTCAGTAATTTCCAATGACGGGACTATTGATGCTGATGTCATCCACAGAATAAACACGGGTTGGATGAAGTGGAAAGAGCTAACTGGGGTTTTATGCGATCAAAGAATGCCGGTACCGGTCAAAGGAATGGTCTATAAATCAGCTGTCCGTCCAGCCATGGTGTATGGCGCCGAGTGCTGGCCTCTTAAGAAACAACAAGAAGACAAATTACATGCTGCTGAAATGAGGATGCTGCGCTGGGCCGGTGGTGTCACCCTGCTGGACCGTGTCCGTAACATCTATATCCGTGGTAGTTTTAAAGTAAGACCTATTCCCGAAAAGATAACTGAGGGACGACTGAGATGGTACGGGCATGTTATGCGCCGAGAACCTGAACACATGACTCGAAAGGTGCTAGATATTGTCCCTCCGCCTAAGAGACGAGGAAGACCCCGACTGACATGGATGGCTACTGTAAGGAGGGATATGCAAGAAGCCCAAATCCAATCAGAGACGACCCAGGACCGAAAATCCTGGCGAAACATAACTAGGAGAGCCGACCCCAAATAATGGGAACAGGACAAGGGAAAGAAGAATGCGGACACACGCTTGTTTTTCATAATGTCCTGAGAAATAGAAAGGCGTGACCTAATTCAAACCATATATAATAATACAAGTATTTTTCGTCGTGAAGAAAGCTAAAACTGCAATTAAGTTAAGCGGAGACGTTAAAAGCTAAATCAGGATTTCAAAACGCCGATCAGCTATTAACTTTTCAATCGATGTTTCGAGTGCTCAATATGCAAAACGACTCTGACGTCTGAATATAGGTACTCGGCCTCACTCCAAGAACAATTTCAACGTAAAATTAAAACATTCCTAAAAATATAGCAGAAGCTGAATTTGAAACATCATTCCGTCTTTGTTTCACTTCACAAAGCACTCGAAACTTCTCTTCAAGTTTCTCGAAAATTCCTTGTTTCATAGTCTTGCTATGTGCCACTTTTGGCTTGCTCGTGATTAAAAGTCACTCGCTCCAGTCACGATGGGACAAAAGACTTGCCTTTTTAATCAAAACCTAGGAGTTTTGACATCACCAAAATGAAATTCCTTTTCAAAGGGTGTAGGGTGCTAGGTGGAAGCTAATTCTGGCGCCGTTACCTTTTAGTGAGATTAAAGTTTGTAATATCTCAACTCTTTTCAAGTCAGTGACCTGACGCTGTTTTACTAGGATTTGGCTGCGATGAACCTCGAGATACGTAGTGGAATAATAGTTCGTTTTACTCACAGTTGCTTTATGAATAAGAATGTTGAAAACTGTACGAGCATACATAGTTGTGCAATGTAATTTTTCAGTGGATTTTTTTAATTAAAACTAGAAAGTAAGCCGTTTTATTTCTTTTTTTAGTTTGTCTACGTGTGTCTTTGCTTCCTTTTCATGAAAGAATTTTACATACACTTCAAAATCCCAAATTTTTTTTGTAAATAAAATTACCCTAAGCGTAAATGGTCATTGTACTAGGGCCAAACCGAGATGGCCTACAACATTTATTGAAAAGAGCATAAGTTGGACCTCCAACGCGCTTAGTAGTTACGAATCTCAGGATCAAGTGATACAGTTGATTAGTGGTATCTTAAATCAACACGGGTTAGAAAATACTTACTCGGCTCGGCCACGACTTGGTGCGCCATTGTGTGAGCGAGATATCAAGACGCAGCATCCTGCTCCCACCTATAGTGCACCGCGGCCACTGCCGAATCCCAAAGGGCCTGTGGTGCGCCATACGTGTGAACGAGATATCAAGACGCAGCATCCTGCTCCCACCTATAGTGCACCGCGGCCACTGCCGAATCCCAAAGGGCCTGTGGTGCGCCATACGTGTGAGCGAGATATCAAGACGCAGCATCCTGCTCCCACCTATAGTGTACCGCGGCCACTGCCGAATCCCAAAGGGCCTGTGGTGCGCCATACGTGTGAGCGAGATATCAAGACGCAGCATCCTGCTCCCACCTATAGTGTACCGCGGCCACTGCCGAATCCCAAAGGGCCTGTGGTGCGCCATACGTGTGAACGAGATATCAAGACGCAGCATCCTGCTCCCACCTATAGTGTACCGCGGCCACTGCCGAATCCCAAAGGGCCTGTGGTGCGCCATACGTGTGAGCGAGATATCAAGACGCAGCATCCTGCTCCCACCTATAGTGCACCGCGGCCACTGCCGAATCCCAAAGGGCCTGTGGTGCGCCATACGTGTGAGCGAGATATCAAGACGCAGCATCCTGCTCCCACCTATAGTGCACCGCGGCCACTGCCGAATCCCATAGGGCCTGTGGTGCGCCATACGTGTGAGCGAGATATCAAGACGCAGCATCTTGCTCCCACCTATAGTGCACCGCGGCCACTGCCGAGTCCCAAAGGGCCTATGCCCAGCAATGAAACATCCAATAAGCTTATATAACAAAGTACATCCAACACATTTCCCTCATCTTTATATCATGCTAACATACTAACTAAAGGGCCTTCTAAAAGGATCTAAGTAAATAACAGTTTCCGACGTCCTAATTCAGCAAACAGAACCAATATATTCCCGTTGTTCCGTTTCACTTAACGATAATGAATGCCCGGATCCCCTGGTGCCCGATAAGCACCAATCACGAATTAAGATGTATCGTCGCCTATCTTTTGTTCCAATTTGATTGCCTTGTCGATACGCAATCAGGACAAATAGGATGCGAGTGAAGTTGTCCGAGTCTACTGGAACAATCCGGCGTTTTTATGTATGGTATAATAGGTAAATGTTTGCTCAATGATAAAGAAGAAATAAAAAAGTCATTTATTCACAACACAACAGACACACAGAGACAAAGGGAGTAGACATACAACTGTGTGTGTCTTCACGGCAGTGAATCGGTCGCTGTCTCAGCATTATGTTGAGGTGTCAGATAGACACCTACAGCGCTGGTTTTTAGACAGCACCGTACGTGACCCACGTAACGCAACATATTTACTATAGATAGGTAACAAACAAAAGTATACACATAATAAATATATAATTATTGGAACAAATTTATAAAATATGTAACAGTAGCACAATGGGATGAAAAAACACAAAGCAAAAACGCGACACGGTTGGGATGTTTTAGTAAATGCTGGATAGGTTAGGGTTAGGATTTATGGAGCGTACATTGGTCGATAAGTCAAGTATCGTACCATGGAACTGCTGTCTGTTGCATCAAAGCTCCCAAATGGATGAACCGATTTGAGTGCCAAATTCTAATTGTCCATACAAAAAAAATGGCTTCAAAAATACTTCTTACCTATTTCAAGTCACAATAAGATACCAATAGAGACCTTAAAAAGGATCGCCGCCATTTTCATGTACTCGTTTATGAGGTCTGCAGGTCGATCACGTAACGCATTGTACGCGCGTCAGGTAGATCTAAATGTCACTTTTTATATGGAAAAATTACAGTTAAAGTGTCCTAACGCGCGTTCGGAACGTTACGTGATTACCCCTCTGTACTACCACGTTACTTTTCATCTATTATCTACACCCAAATATTTTAGCCGTCTTTTGTATAAGGCTTCATGCTTGGACGAAATAAAATTGTAATAAATTGTATTGTATTGTAATATACATAAAATGTATATTTACGAGGAACAATGGGTAGATTCGACTTTGAGTAAGTTCTGTGTAAAATTACAATTTTATTTCTTCCAAGCATGAAACGCGGCTTATTGATCGCGCGATTGTCAAATAAAACACCTCATCATCATCATCATCATATCAGCCAAAAGACGTCCACTGCTGGACATAGGCCTCCCCAAAAGAGTGCCACAATGGCCGGTCCTGCGCCACCCGCATCCAGCGGACTCCCGCGACCTTTACCAGCTCATCAGTCCACCTCGTGGGGGGCCTACCCACGCCGCGCCTTCCGGTACGTGGTCGCCACTCGAGAACCTTTCCGCCCCAACGGCCATCGGCTCTACGTGCAATGTACCCCACCCACTGCCACTCAAGTTTAGCAATTCGGAGGGCTATATCGGTTACCTTGGTTCTGCTGCTGATAGCCTCATTTCTTTCGTGTGTGTGTGTGTGTGTGTGTGTGTGTGTGTGTGTGTGTGTGTGCATGTGTGTATGTGTGTTTGGTTCACAATTACTAACTTAACAATGTTAACTTATTTGATACACTATTATTTTCTATTTATTAATTTAATTACTTATTTTCTGTTCATATTTGTACATTTTGTTGAACTAAGGTACATAACTTAAAAGTATCTCTGTTTCTTCATAGTTTAAGTTGTTTATCCACGTAGAAATAGCTTTCTTACAGGTATGTAGCAGCATCGGGTAAATATTTAAATGGGCATCGATGCGATTGTATAAAAGGGCGGATTGCGCAGCAAATTGTTTCCTAGCAAAATTAGATTTACAGACTGGCATAGGGGCAACTTTGACTTTCCTCCTCCTCGTTTGAGTTTGTGGTACATAACTTAAGGTATGGTGCAGTTTCGATAGACTTAGTACAATATATAGTTTACGCATGGATAGTAACTCACATTCCTTGTACAGTTCAGTAGTAGGGTACCTGAAGGGCTTTTGGAAAATAACTTTAAGTAAACTCCTTTGCGCCCTCTCAACTTCAATAAATCTAGATTTACTAGCACCTCCCCATATTGGTATGCAGTATGACATTATTGATTGAGCTAATGATAAATACAGTTGTTTTAAGAGTACATTGGAAGCGACATGTTTTAAAATCTTAAATATCCACATCAGTTTTCTAATTCGACCGTTTAAGTGTTCAATGTGGTTATACCAAGATAACCTTTGGTCCAATATTATGCCAAGGTATTTTGTAGAAGCTACTTTTTCAATTTTTGAGCAGTGACAGTTTCCGGAATTTGTGTTACAGGTATGTATTATTAGTTCTAAGTTGTTTGGTGGCTGCGTGTTTTCATATTTCGAGAAGCACATGTAATTAGTTTTGGAGGTATTTAGTGTAAGTAGGTTCTGTCTAAGCCAAGAGCAGATTATATTCAAGCCTCTTTCTGCTTTTTGATATACTGCTCCCCAGGACCTGTCATTAAATATTATTACAGTGTCGTCAGCATATGAAAGCACGCAACCTCCGAGAGTGGATAGGCTGGTAAGGTTGTTAATATATATTAAGAACAAGGTGGGCCCGAGCACGCTACCCTGTGGGACGCCAAAGGAGATAGTATGCTCGCAGCTTATGTGATTTACAATTTTTACTCTTTGTGTGCGGTTATACATGTAATCAGCAAACAGTTTGAGAGGTTTTCCTCTGACGCCAATTGATTCAAGTCTCTGTAAAAGGATAGGGAGAGAGACGGTGTCAAATGCTTTCCGCAAATCCAGGAAGATTGCAAGGCATTTTTGCACTCTGTCTACCTGCTGCGTTATTTCCGTAGTAAGCGCAAGCACGGCATCTTCTGTGGACTTTCCTTGCCGGAAACCAAATTGGGATTGTGAAAGGAGGTCATATTTATTAAGGTAATTAATTAAACTTTTGTTCATGATTTTTTCTATAATTTTGGAGATCGCAGGTAGAACAGATATGGGCCGGTAGTTGTTGACTTCATCTCTCTCCCCACCCTTATACACTGGTGTTACAATAGCTTGCTTAAGCATCTCAGGGAATACTCCAACGGCAAAGCATCTGTTTACAAGTTTACTAATTATCGGGACAACAAGAGGTCTTGCCAGTTTTAGAAATCGAGTGGGAATGTCATCCCAGCCGGGGGCACTGTCATTTTTTAGACTCATCAGGATACTATCTACTTCTTCAGGATAGGTATCTAGGAGGACAAATGATGAGTGATTTGATGCGGAAGAAAAGAGAGCGCAATCGCTCTGGTGAGAAGCAGAAGGGGGACTATTCGAGATGTTTTCTGCGAGTTCCTTACCTATATTAGCGAAGAAATCATTAACATGGTTTATAGAGATGTCTGGAGAGGATTTAGAGTTCAATAATTCTATTCCATTGTTCGTCTTAGTCTTATAATATGTTATCTTTTTAATAGTACTCCACAAGGCTTTGGGATTTTTAGCAGATTTTTCCAGAAGATCTCGATCATATTTCCTTTTGAGTTTCCTAATTAAGTTGATACAAAAGTTGCGGTATCTCCTGTAGGTAACTTTCAGGGTCTCATTTTCTGGATTCCTACGTACTTGGAGTTGCATTTTATTGCGGTTCTTTATGCATCTAAGTATTCCAGGGCTGATCCAGGGCTTAATGATTCGTTTGTTGCTAGAAGTTTTCTTTAAAGATGCACTTTCTTCTAGGCTGTCTCTAATTTTATTTATTAATTGCTCAAGAATGAAGTAAGGATTGTCGCTAAGTAAAAGAATATCAAGATTTTTATGAACTAAATTCGTAAGTGCTTGAGAGTAATTGATACGTTTATATAGCGTAGGGCATTTTTCTTGAATACTGTTGGACAGTGGTTAGGTGGTCAGTAATTGACGTATTTATAACTGCTACGGACGCTGTGTTTTTACTTGTGTCATATTTTATCATGACATGATCCAGGCAGCTATTACCCCTAGTCGGTAATGTACATATGAGCTGGTAGGAAGCCAAACGTTGATAACATGTTTAGATAATAATTTCGGTTTGTTCTTTCGTGGATGGGCTCCTGTGTGCGTGGTAGTAGGTTAATATTAATGTCTCCAGTAATAATTTGTTTATTAGTGTTTTTTGGGAATTACTAACTGAAATCACTCAGACTCCTTGTTAAAGAAGACTCGCCAAGTCGAATGACTGAATAGACCAATCAAATTAGCTTACCCTGGACATAATTCGTAAACTCGTTGTTTTTATTGTTTTATCGGATTTTACTATTCAGTATCATATATTTATCAAATATATTAGGTAAAAAATCCGCGATCGTAACCGTATTTAAAAAAAACACGAGTTAACGTACACTACCTAACTTTTTCCTAAAAGTAAAAAAGGTAACCAAATACCTTGTTAGTATAACTTTGAGGTGCATTAAAATGCGCTCACTTAATAGAAAAATTAAACTGAAATGAAATTCGCATATACGTTTTTTTTCACAGTTTTCCTCTGATCTCATTATCTAGACAAGCCAAAATGGTAACTATGATATTTTTATCTGTTTAAGCTATATTGAGTGTTTTTAGACATTTAAGACGAAAATTAATCATTTATTTTTAACGTTTTAATAATAATGTATTTCTCGGTAGTTATAAATAGTAACTATGAAATTTTTGTTTACTAATAGCTTTTTGTGTACGATAATCATGTTTTCATCAAAATTAAGCATGTTCATTTCACGCTTAAGAAATTGAAAATTTTATTGAAAATACTCGCGACCTTGTAGTGGAGCCAGGTGCATGCGGTGGGTGCGAGGCGGGGAGAGTGTGGGGCGCCAGCGGGTGAGCGCACGGCGAACACGTCATAACGAGTTTATTTCAATTACGTGTTTTGCACCGACCGCGCCGTGTACAAATAAAACAAATACATATAATGGAATATCCTAATTGTAGGATTTCACTAAGTACGTATTCACATACTTAGTGCGTGTCAGTTTATACTGGACATCAAATTTTCAGTGATGTAACTAAAAATGTACGGTTTTCGCAATTTTTACAAGCTTAATATTAACTTGCACTGTTCGTATGTATGTAAGTTGTCCGTCAAAATTTGTAATCCATTTTTCAGTCACTTCCCGTTATCCAATTGAGCTGAAATTTTGCTTGCATATGTATATCGCATGACAATACAATATTATGATGATTTGGAGCTAATCTGATGCTGGAGCAGGAAGTTGGCCATAGGAAATCCGCAATAAAACGTCACAACCCCATCGAGTTTAGGCTCGTTAGAATAGTCTTAATGTGTAGTTAATGATGGTATGCAGAAAAGTACAGTCGGCAATAAAAGCTTGTACTAAAAATGAAATTTTTGACAAAAACTTATTCCATTAGTTATGTGCTATAAATGCTTCGTACTAAATTTCAAGATTCAGAGTTCACGGGAAGTACCCTTTAGGTTTTGATTCCCTTGCGGGTTTTGACAATTTGCGGAAATTAAACGCCTGTATTTTTTGATTTCGTTGGCTTAGACGTTTGTTTTTTTCACAGCTCCAAGAGACAGTAGACTTGAGTATTTCATATAAATTTCAGCTGGATACCTCCACGCGTTCCTGAGAAAAAGGGTTTTGACAGACTGATGGACGGACGGACGGACAACAAAGTGATCCTATAAGGGTTCCGTTTTTTCCTTTCGAGGTACGGAACCCTAATAAGTTAAAGCTAAGAATTATTCGATTTATGAAATTACAAATTAGCGTATCCAGACTTATTTAATATTTAAAACAAGAGTATTTTGGTGTAACAGACACATTTGTGCAAAAGTTCACAAAGCAAAATGGCGTATCGTACAATGAACTGAGAGTTACGACAAAATGTATCAGAGACGTTTCTTATTTGATTGGATATGACAAAAATGCTCGGTAAAATTGAGTATCAACGCAATATTTTTCATGGTTGTAACGGACAATTTTTTCAAGCTATCGGGACGTTATCTATACCAACCGATAGAGAGAAAAAAACTGAGTATGACTGCATTTTAGCTCATTTTCGATATTTTGTCCCTTACGCACTTTGAGCCTACGGTAGTCGATATGCTTATTGCCACCCACCCAGAGATGGGCAAAATTTATTCGAATACGAATAACGTTTAAGAATAAATAGGATTATTCGCGAATAACTTCTTTATTCGCATAACCATTCGTAATGCTTTTCGGGAATATAATTTTTAACGAATATTGTAGGAATCTTATCTTATCTTATCTAGGTGAGGGCCCTTTCGGATGCACTTCGACCCAGTGGGATCTTTTGTGCATTTGCTCTCTCCTTTATACCTGCTCCCAGGCTTGCTCCATCATTTCCACAAAGCGGATGATGCAGTTCGCCGGGAGCACCTTGAATTCCTTTGGTTGCGGGTAACCGTTACCAAAGTAGTTCATTCTTTGTCTGGCAAGGGCATGACATTCACACAATAAGTGTTCCATAGTCTCATCCTCCTCGCCACACATTCTACAGTCTAAACTATCAGATAGTCCCATCTTGGCCAAGAGATCCTTGACCCCGAAGTGACCAGTGAACACCCCAGATATGATTCTGAGTTGCTTCCTACTGGATTTCCAGAGTTTTCTGGTCCAGCCCGAGTCCACTCCTTCTATGAAGAGCTTAGAGTGCCTTAAGCCAGCCTCATTCCTCCACTCGTGTTGGTGTTTGGTTTTGGCGTAGGCTTTAAAGGCCGATATTATGGTCCCCTGCGAGAGTCCCACAAATGGTTCTGGACCTACAAAGTGATTTGTAGAGCCCCCTCTTGCAAGCTCATCTGCTCTTTCGTTGCCGATGAAGCCCTTGTGCCCTGGTATCCAAACTAGTTGCACCTTATTGTGCCTTCCAAGTCTGTTTAGTGCTTGGACGCCATTATAAATTAGTCTAGAGTCCACTTTCGGCGCCGTAAGCGCTTTAAGGGCCGCTTGACTGTCACTGAGTATATAGATAGTCCGCCCTTTGGTTCGCCTGTCTATATTCTCCTGTACACAAGCAATTATGGCGTATGTCTCCGCTTGGAAGACAGTTGCCAAACTACCCATGCTTACACTACTACTGTAGTCATTTGCATAAATGCCTGCTCCCGTACCGGATCCCATTTTTGATCCGTCCGTGTACCATATACTGTCTTCGATACCAGACTTTGGTGGTTCTAGACCTTCGGCCCACTCAGCCCTGGTTGGAACTTTTGTTGTGTAGTTCCTGTGGAATACATACTTGGGTAGCATTTTGTCGCTTCCCATGTTTGTTATTCTGTCTAAGAAACCATCAGTCTCCATGTTTGTGTGCTTAGTTTTCGGCTTGCTATCGCTCCACAGTCCAAGAGTTCTTAATCTGTAGAGCGATTTGATTTGTGAAGTGGCGGTAGGTCCAGTAGGACTTCTAGCGCCGCTGTAGGCGTGGTACGAAACGCCCCTGTTATAGCCATGCATGCCGTTCTCTGCACCTTTCTCAGGGCCTCTCTGCATGTGCTCATTAAAGTCCTTGGCCACCATACCAGGCTACCGTACAGTATTATGGGTCTCACCATCATGGTATAGATCCACTTCAGTACCTTGGGGTTCAGTCCCCATGTTTTGCCATACGCTGATCTACACATTCCAAATACCCTCAGGGCCTTTGTAATGGTGAGATCTGTATGCTTCTTCCAGTTCAGTTCCTTATCCAGTGTGACTCCTAGATATTTCACGTCATTGGACATTTCTAGTACCCTTCCGTACAGCTTTAACTGCTGTATTCCGCGAAGGGTCCTTTTCCTAGTAAAGGGTATTACTACAGTTTTGCCTGGATTAATGGATAATTGGTGACAGTCGCACCATCTCTCCACTTCCCTCAGTGCCTTGTTCATGATTTCTGATACCGTACTTGGGAATTTCCCATTAACCAGTATCACTAAATCATCAGCATATCCTACCGTGTGGATGGGACCTTTATTGAGTTCTATCAAGAGTGAGTTCACCACCAAACTCCATAGAGTTGGTGAAAGTACCCCACCTTGTGGACATCCCTTTGTGGCCGTGGCCATTATCTCATCCCCTAAAAGAGATGACTTTATCAGTCTGCCATTTAGCATGTTGCCTATCCATTTACATATGGTCGGCTCTATACCATGTTTTGCAGCTGCTTCGCTAATAGCATTATACGTGGTACGATCAAACGCTCCCTCCACGTCTAAGAAAGCCGCCAGACATAGTTCTTTATTCTCTATAGCCTGTTCAGCCTTGGTTGTTACCAGATGAAGTGCCGTTTCCGTTGACTTTCCTGGCTGATATGCACATTGCAGTTCGTGCAGCGGATGTCTCCTTAGTGGGCCATCCCTTATGTGTCTATCTACCAACTTCTCCAATGTTTTGAGGAAAAATGACGACAGACTTATCGGCCTATACGATTTGGCCTCACTGTAATCCGCCTAATATTGTAGGAATGCTTTTTAATGAAATATATCTCAAAAACGTAATATCCTAATACAGACAGAACAGTGATACCTAGTTTTAAAATTTGTTAGAAAGAGGTGACCGCTTAATCAAGGGTACCAATTAACATCGCCGTGCAAAGGTGAAACGGATATTAATTGTAATTATTTCACCTGTTTTATTTTTTCTATTTCGGCTTTACCACGGGTGACAAAAAAAACCTGTGAAGTGCGAGTCAGACTCGTGCACCGAGGGTTCCAGACCACCCTATACAATAGAAACAAGTCCACTATAAACTGACACTCACTAAGTATGTATTCACATACTTAATGCGTGTCAGTTTATACTGCACATTAAATTTTCAGTGATGTAACTAATAATTTACGGTTTTCGCAATGTTTTCCTTAACTGTTCTATAAGGCGTTGCTTCGCACCAAATTTCAAGTTTCTGAGTTCACGGGAAGTACCCTGTAGGTTTTGACTAAGGTCAATGTGGGCAATACTTTATTTAAAGTTATGTTTGATCGGATTATACAATGTTATTATTTATTCCAGGATAAACGGCCTAGACTTATAGGATGATACATATTATATTTTACAATGTCGCTTTAACAAATTGACAAAATAACTAAAACTTATGCAAAAAATTAGGTTTTTTTAAAACTCGGCGAGTAGACGGTCTTCCCGTGATGTATAAGGTAAGGCCGTCTAGTACTCCTTGCCGCGCTATTTGAAGGTCAATAGGCATGTTGATTACATTGTTGGTATCGTAATTTTATGCCATTTCAATTTGAACAAATTGACCCTGCCTACGTAGCCGGAGGTCCCGGGTTCGAATCCCGGTAAGGGCATTTGTGTGATGAGCACAATTATTTGTTCCTGAGTCATAGATGTTTTCTATGTATTTATTTAATTATATATTCGTGGTATCTATTTATTCGAATGAAATGAGAATAAATCATTCTTCATTCGAAAGTGTAGACGAATAAATTATTCGCGAATAAATTAGTGACGAATAAATGTTTATTCGAATAAAGAATCATTCGAATAAAGCCCCTTTCTGCACCCACATAAGTAACATATTTTATTTAAATAATTATGTACAGAAAACTGAGCGCTTATAAATAGGTAATCGAGATTCCACGACAATTATGTCTCATGCTGAACAATTTAGTTATTATCGATATAATGAACACAATATTTCAATAAATCTCCACCCTAGCCGAACCGTGGTGCACGCCACGTTCGTGTTTATAAATGTTTGACAATCATTGACCTACCCATAATAAATGAAGGCCGAAACGCATTGACAGCGGTGGCGAAGCGGCGCGGCGCAGCGTGGAGGTGGTACCGGCTGTAATGTTCTTCTCTAATACGAAAGCGTCCGCACAGAATACCGGCCGGGAAAAAAGCGTTCGGATCCTTTCATATTAGCTCGAACATTACAAGTAACGCCTCCGCGCCGCCCCGCGCCGCTTCGCCACCGCTGTTTGTGCGTTTTGGCCTTGAATGCCTGCGACTCGCCACAGCACGGTCGGTAGTTGAGGCACAAAGCAATGACGGCCTTATTCTGCAAGATATAACGTTCATATTAAAACTTAAGTAAGAAAAAATATGAATTAATTAATAATCGTGGATATTTTTTGTTTAATTTGTTTCTTATAGTACTAATAATATGTTGACAGGATAAATCAAACACTTTACAAGTAGTTATGTATTTTGGTTTTCCAAAAACTACCAATATTTGTGACTTTAGAATTCCGCAAAGAGTATCTGTTTAATTTTTTATAATTTATCAACACACATAAAATACTATTCAGAATAAATTGTAAAATTGTAGTTATCTATAATTTCTGGTAAGATAAGCCAGAAAATGTGTAATTTACTGAACTTTCTTTCTTAATGATAGTCCCGGTTGATTAATTAGTTTAATTTTGATTTGTTTAACTGAAATGCAAGCATCCTATCATAATAGAGGCACTTTTACAAAGTTACATATTATGCTGCACTTATGAAATCAGAATTTGTAAAAAATTTAGATTTTTGGTTTTTTTACAGCGACGCGGAACCCTAAAATGTTTAATTATTTTTATTATAGCTATAACTAACAATACTTTACATCATAGAAAAAGAAAATTACAGTTATCGAATTATGTCCGGGTTTAGCTAATTTGATTGGTCTAGAAAGCGGTTTTGTCAAGGCACAGTCGGATAATCTGCCTAAAATTGATGTGTTCATGATTGACGACGTACTTCGCAAATAATTGTGACTTTACGTCCGCTGAACTAAGAGGAGTAAAAGCTGCAAGGTAAATAAGTTAGATATTTGATAAATTTTGATATCCGTTATTTTGTATTTAATATAATTTTCTGTATATTTTTCAATCTGAAAAGAAGAAATAATATTATGTAGTCAAAATAGGTAGACTTTTAAACTACTTCAAATAGGTGTCTTTCTTAAATAAGTGGAATAAAAAACTAGTACATATATATGTCACCGTTAGATTGTGAACACCGTCAGTTTATAATCTAACTCGCGATATTATAAACTGACGAAAAATTGTGAACTGTCAAAACCGTTCACAATTTAACGCATTATTTTTCGTTAGTTTATAAACTATCAATGTCGAATCGTCAAATTGTGAACTGAGATCAAATCGGCTTGCTACGGAACGTACACAAAGACTAGGTAGGTTAGGTTAGTTAGGTATCTTCAGTTGCCCGAAGGGCAAAGCGCCCAGAAATAGGAGCCCCGCGCAGCGGGGCTCCGTCGACACTGCTGGAAGCCGTAGTAAACGGAATAAAACGTCTGAATAACAAAAAAAAATGATCATGTTCTGACGTAAGTGGAAACTGATGCAAGTGGAATAATTCGCTCAACCAAACAGCGCAAAGGTTGCGTTCCACATCAGGCAAATTTGATTCAGTTCACAATTTGACGATATGACATTGTTAGTTTATAAACTAACGAAAATGAATGCGTAAAATTATGAATTATTTTGGCAGTTCACAATATTCCGTCAGTTTACAATATAACGGGTAAGATTATAAACTGACGGTTTTCACAATCTAACGGTGACATATATATTATATAATCATATAATCAAAGTTATGTTATTAATTAGGAATGTTAAATGTTGAGAACAACTTTTCGTCAAGGCTTATAAATAAAATAAAATGTAGGTACCTACGTTACTCAGTAAAAAGAATTACTTAAATTTAATAGAATAGAATTTATCAACACAGTGCGAACAAAGAAACTTAGCTAAAACGTTTGGTGATCGAAATCTACACTCGTAGTCAGCTGTTGATCAACAAAAATCATAATATTTGTAACATTAGTAACAAAACAAATTGTGAATCTGAACAGTTTTATGAATAGGTATGTAATTAAATTTTTAGGTTAGATTATTGTTTATATTGTTCGCGAGTACTAATAAAATAGATTTTTGCTATATACATAGCTATATACTCACGTCGAAATGATCTTCACAACAGTATAAACTACTCAAGCACGATACAACATCTCTCTTCATCGCCTTACACCACTTTTTCCTTATATTTGCATCTTTGGGCATATGAAAATATATCTTGTCAGGTGCAGTTTTAATGTTATTTTCACACATAGGGACAATACAATATTTATAATAAGCTTTTGTGTGCTCTTCCATCATAATAAGTTGATCTTATAAGCTTTATAATCACCCACTTTTATTAAAACTGTGAATCTAACACTTCGTTGTTAATTTATTCTTAGTGCACGGTGACGTCACTAAATGAGCGCGCCAAAATGGTGGCGTTTTAATCGTCCGAAAATGATAGTAGTTTTAATTGATTTTTTTTTGCTTATTTAATTAAATTGTGCGAGTGTTATATTTTTTTCCGGATATATAATTACTTATAGAATAATTAAAAAAAATAAAAAAATATCATGAATATTCCCTATTGCGAGCAGAAGTAGCCATGAATAATTTACTGCGCCCGAAATCAAAAGTTAGGTACATGACGGCGTATGAAAATTTCATAAAAATTATAAGTGTTTTCTTTGTTGTAGTGCCTCGTCTATATATTTAGATATAAGTTCATGTAACTATAAACTAATACTTAATTTAGGGAATAAGCGGAATATTTGTTAGTAAGAAATGTGGGACACAATTATAGGTTATGATGTGACAGCACTGACAGCTATCAGAAACGTATTATTTAGTTGTACGAATAAAACAAATTGACTACCTTTTAATTTCATTGCAAGTTTGAGAAAAGCACTATACAAATCTCAGCGAGAAACGGGGTTGCCGGCCGCATATCCGTATCCGTCTATATCTACTTGGCCTGCAACCCTTCGTTTCCCGGCCTCTATAGTAATGTACTATTACAGGAATACCGAGAGAGTTTTTCGGACACGTTTTGCAAGATTACAAAACATTTAAATGATTATTTTGTGAGTCAAATTCTGTAATATATTAACGAACGCGCGATCAATTAATTATTAGACTCGAATAGGTGTCCTAATTGACACTCGCGCGATCAATAATTGCATAGTCGTGTTGTATTAGGACCATCCCTAAGATAACGTAGCAATACTATTAGGCTAATTACGCATCAGAGCGAAATTTTTAAGCGGTAGGATTTTTTTACTTTTACTGAGAGCTTACTGATGTCCAGGTTTACCCTGCATTCGTACCGCCCCACTTCCGCGCATCCCGCGGCAATCAGTAACCACTCATTACAATGTGGGCGCGTGTAATCAGGAGCCACTCATTACAATGTGGGCGCGTGTAATCAGGAACCACTCATTACAATGTGGGCGCGTCTAATCAGGAGCCACTCATTACAATGTGGGCGCGTGTAATCAGGAACCACTCATTACAATGTGGGCGCGTGTAATCAGGAACCACTCATTACAATGTGGGCGCGTGTAATCAGGAACCACTCATTACAATGTGGGCGCGTGTAATCAGGAACCACTCATTACAATGTGGGCGCGTGTAATCAGGAACCATTCATTACAATGTGGGCGTGTGTAATCAGTAACCACTCATTACAATTTGGGCGCGTGTAATCAGGAGCCACTCATTACAATGTGGGCGCGTGTAATCAGGAACCACTCATTACAATGTGGGCGCGTGTAATCAGGAACCACTCATTACAATGTGGGCGCGTGTAATCAGTAACCACTCATTACAATGTGGGCGCGTGTAATCAGTAACCACTCATTTCGATGTGGGCGCGTATAATCAGTAACCACTCATTACAATGTGGACGCGTGTAATCAGTAACCACTCATTTCAATGTGGGCGCGTGTAATCAGTAGCCACTCATTACCTACAATGTGGGCGCGTGTAGGTAAATAATCTGTGTCTTGAAAAGTCTCTTGTTCAGAAATATTGTCATAGTATTTAGTGTCCTACTTGAAATATTAAAAATTATGCCAATTATTATTCGGCCCCATAAAGCTTTAGTTGGCACTTTAAAAAATTTTGTTTTTCATACCTATCACTTAAAAAGAAGCACAGAAAATAAATTAGCTTAGTCTTTAATGGATCGTTCATTTTCGTGCAAAATCAGGTGTTTTGTTCTAATTTGTTCATGGAATTTAGTAATAACGCATAAATCAGTACTCCATTGTTATATTTAGTTTGGCGAATTCGTCGGTGCTGCTCGGTCTAGGTCACTTGAGCGAGATTCAACAAGGTTACCTCTATAGATAGATACTTAGATAAAGCATTTATTTGCTTGCCACATACAAAACAATACCAAATCTTGGGATAAGGTGTCAAAGCGGACCCAACCGGGAATATTGCTAGGAGGATAATACACACAAATTACAACAAGAAAAGAAAATACAACAAACACAAAACTTAAAAAAACTAAAAAACATAAACAAACAGTATTTATGCACAGCAACAAACTTTGTGCATTACAGCAAAACAAAAAGCAAAACTCAGTGCGTAGCTTTGCTCGCAATAATAGGGAATTTGCATCTTATTATTTTATTACGAAAATCAAAAGTATAATCCAGCATTAAAACAACTGTAGCCTTCAAAATTTCTTATGATTTATTTTTCTGATGTTATTTGCATTTGAACTGCACGCTGGCACCCCTCGAAAACGCTCTACTTATATTAAGGGGCTACCCGAGGTTTTCATCGATTTTTGACTAGTTTTGAATCGATACAAATACTTTTGCACTACAGATAGACTTATAAGGCAAACGGCTATCGATTCTTCAATATTTAATCTCTACTTTGGTCTACCATATTTTGAAAGAAATAAATAGTTATTTTTTTATGATTTTTTTAAACATTGTCTAAAAAAACACATTTTTTGTTATAAAATTGCTGTTAAAGATCTAAATTATACAAAATCTACATATTTGGGTTCGTCTTTGATGTCTCTATAAACGTGTGTACGGTTTTCGTTTTAAACTAATTAACACAAAAGTTATGGCCAGAAAACCTGTTTTTTGGTCTAAAATTGTTCAACTTTGATGCCAAATATCTCGAAGACGGTGATGTTTGAAGTAAATATGGGATACTATATTGCTTAAAGCTGTTGTTGTTAATAAGATAAGCTACAAAAAACATAAGAAAACTAAGGGATTCAGATTGAAGGTCATTGGCGTATGGGATCCCCTTAAACGGGCTTATGCTATGACGTCACAACATTATAGTCTCGGCGCGTTTACTATGGAGTAAGTCATTCATTTGCAATTATCTCCAAAAAAATTGCGTTAAGTCTATATTTGTCGTACAAAATATCATTTCTAATTCAATATTCTGTGTAACAGTTGTTATTTTATCGAAAAGTAAAAAAAAATCCCCATTTTTAACGTGAGATAAAATTAATACCAACCTACAAGTTTTTTTTTTCTTTTTTTTTCTTTTGTATGATACCTCTACGTATATCCGCATCAATAGAGTGCAATTTATTCGAAAAATCCCATGCAATTTCCCCATTGAACAAAAGACTGGTATTCCGTTAGAACTCAGAACAATATGTGTAGAAAATAAATAGGTATGGAAGGACAAATACAAATAGAATAAATAAATAAAAATGATAAATAAGTATTATTAGTACCTTGTCAGGGGCGTGAACGAAATGTCAACTAGTTTATTAAGCAAAATGTGTCCAACCCGTAATTTATTACCGTTTAAGTGATTACATATCGTCAAAAAAAATGTATTCGCGCCATATGTGGTATCCCGCCAATGGAATCATGTAAGCCACATTACATTAGACTACGTAAATTGACTCTGCCATGCTTATATATCTACGAAATTGCTTGTTATGTTAAATTTAATCAAAATAATTTCCCTAGTTTTAACAGTGTGCGTCAACGGGGTAAAATCTACAATACCCTTTCATGTAAAACGGCCTTGCTCTCAAAAAGTGTTCTTGGGATGGCTTCAATAATTTTCAATAAGTTGCCAAGAAACATTTTAAACGCAGAAAATTTGATGATGTTTAAAAATAAACTGTTTGCTCTTGTAGTGGAAAAGGCATACTATTCAATTGACGAATATAGAAAAGATACATTTTGAACTCGCATTATGTATTTAAAAAAAAAGCACGCTGCCTGAAAATTTATGTTTAAATTATAAATATTTTGAACTTTGACAAAATCACACAAAATACCAGAAATAAAAAAAAATTGCTACTTACCAAAAAGACCAATTAAATATGAATAAATGCGTGGAGTATATACAGGGTAAATCCTAAGTCGTGAACAGAAATACTTGTTTCCGATGCACTTCAGTATGGAGATTTAGAATAGCTGGGTCTACTAGTAATTAAATAACATTTTACATAATTTTTAATCATTAGAAGCATTTCCAGTCTCGCTAACTTTTTTTTTTGGTCACCCTACTTAGCTTGTAGTGATTTGTCATTAATGTGTCAACTGCATAAAACACCTGTAGGGTGACCATGAGTTATGATGAAATAACATACAAATATTTTTTTCATCTTTGAAAGAATAATGCTATCATTTTGCCCTAATTATTACTCTAGACAGCAGTTACATAAGATAGTTCTTGGGAAAAAATATTTCTGTACACGACTTAGGATTCACCCTGTACCTATAGGAATGCCGAGTCGCAGACATGTTGAGATACGGAGCGTTTCAGGCGTCAAGAAAGTGCCAGTGTTTGACGACGGGTAAGCGTGGAGCCATTCACTGGATTCCTTGGTAGGTAGGTTACTATTATTATGTATGTCAATAGATGCCGAGCGGATGCTGTCCCTGCCCGTGTCATGGGACGCACACAGAGACAGCACCCGCTGGGGTGTATAGGGACTATTGCTGTTGATGGAATCTAAAGAAAAATTTGGTTATTGGGTGAAAATGATGGACTAGTGGCTGGGCTATTGGGTGAAACATCGGACGCCTGCCTAATAAACTGTCTCATTTTTTATCTCTGGCAGACGGTGACTCGCCAACTGCTAGATGGGCCCCTATTAAAAGCGACATAAAAAAATGGCCAAAGGGCAACACCAGTCAGAGAGGCTGGGGGGGTAGAGAGGTGGCACTGGACTTTAAACATATAGCCAACTCGCCACTTAGGTGTCCCCTCTACATCTACCCTCTACCCTCTACATCTAGGCATCTACCCTCGAGCAACAGCTCTTGCGACTCCACTCTGGACAGCCAGTTAAGGCAAGCCAGAGGTGAGGGGCCTGTCTAACCAACCACCCGATCGGCTCAGCCTGACCACAGGACACCCCCAGGAGCACTCAGGTACGTATTATTATTATTATAGGTAACTGACGCCAAAGCTCACCTCAAAGCTCACCCACAATTATACCTTGACACCGCGATGCGCAGTAATTAAACGTAGGTAGAGGTCTAGTTTCGTAACGGGTGACCGGCGGGATGAGCCGTAGTAGCGAATTACAGCGCTGTACAGAGGCTTAGGACTCTCAGGAGAGAATCAAAATAAGGACAGAAGTGTTTTTTTTCGAAATTTTATATAATTAGGTCCCTACCTAACCATTTTGCACACAAGTTTCGGAATTTCGTTCAAGCAGCATTGAACGTCTTCGTTTTGCAAAAAAGTAATTCATAACACTACGCACCCTTTTAATTCCATTTAACCCAACCCTTCGATGAACAATTCAATTTCACAGTACCATTGTAAAGTTTATACGAATTCCATAGCGCTCAATCAATCACCCGGGGGTCCCGATGAAGACGCGGCCCTGATTACGGGGCAATGACGTCACGAAGGTCCCGAATTAGTCGAATTAAATAGGGTTGCCATCTGACAACGAAGTCAGATACCTAATAGGTAAAAGGTTGTATGGAGTCCGCAACAAATATATGTCCTGATTTTAGCGCATGCTTGGGTAAGATTTCGGTGAAGACGGCCATCTTAGAATTGTACAATTCAATTACGGCGAAAATAAACAGAACTCGTACTAACGTTTATTAAATTCTGTCTACCTTATCACCGCCACGCTACGCTTCAACCGTTTTTTTTAACAAATCTCTGTTACTTTTTCAATCACATTCCACTCGTATCGTCATATATATTTACTGGTACATAAATTTACATCTACATATCGACGCTGGAAAGGAGAAATGGGATAAGCGACACAGAGCTAACTTTACAGGAGAGGCAAAAAACAGCGAATTTTTTTGAAAAAAAAATCATTAAAAATGTTTCTTTCGGTCAATTTCTTATACGAAACATTTTTCATGATAATATTGATGTTTTCTACATGATTGCTTTATTATTTTACCTATTCATGGATTATTTTAGAATTTAGAGTCGCTTAAGCAAAATGGTCGTAAAAATAGATTCAGGTAAAATTATCTAACCGACACGAATTAATGAAAAATTTGTTTTTAGAGATCACACATAATTTTCGCAATCTGAGCATCAGTCAGCCCTGTCGCCACCCATTAATAATATATCCTTCTCCGAAGTGGAAATTCCGTGAGTTTGACATGGATAAAGCCAGTAATTAGTGTTCGGATAGCGGATAGTTCTCGGTATTTATTGTTTAAGGAGACGCACAAGCGTTAATACATTATCTGCCAACGATTTCGTAGCGCTACGCTGGTACCATGCGAAAAACCGTATGTAGAGGAAAGCGCCTACTAGCAAAACGCCCACCCAGTGGGTTTCTGGCACTGAACATTTTAACCCATTCAAGGCCAAGCAACGTTTCGTCTGTTTCGCCGCTTTTTACGCTTTATAGCGGAAATCACTCATATATGTGAGTATGTACGTCTTTCGGCAGAAGTTTATAGGTGTGCAGAATTTTAACTTACTTAGTTTTGTGTAGGTATTACCCCCTAGGCTAAACCAATCTAATAACGTATCTAATCCTCCTTCATGACAGATCTAAAGGACATACTCGTAAAACAACTGACGTTCAATCACTCGTGATCCCTGTGAAGATGGATAGTAAGTAATTCATCGGGCAATCTTAATTTTCTGTGTCCAGAAAAGTGGTCTAATCAATCACTCCATAAAAACTAGATGCGTATAGTTTTTGCGAGAAAAGACTATATTTATACAAGGAGATGAGGTCCCGGGTCTATTTTTCTTCGTCGCTTCCAATCTTAGTCACATTTTAATTTGTTTTGCGCTCTTTTCCACGGGTGCTGAGTTAACGTGTTAGCATGAGACCGCGGAACATTGAAATGCGATGTGATGTGAAAGATATGAACCAAATTGAGGCCCTACTAGGAGATTAGGTACTTATTTCTTCCTGAAGGTTTATGTAGCACGTTTCGGCTAGTAAAATATGACCTTTTGAATATAAGTGTCGTAGGGATATTTTATAGGGGATAGTTTAAGCTTAGCGTAATGAAGTTTTTATTTTATGATAGGATTTAGTGACACGTATATTGGCTATATTTTTCGTTCAATAGTTTATTGGCGATGCATCTTATTTATACGATTTATTAAGATTAAGTATTTTTTTCACAATAAACCAGGGAAATTCACCTGTCCCGCACAAAGTTGTCGACCGAAGCGGTCGGGCCGACCATGCAATGGCGAAATAAGATACGTATGAATCGGCTTTGTTTGTGATAGTTCACATACACTAACAACACAACACATATAAAGACACAAAATATATAAAAGAAAGAAAGAAAGAAAGAAGACATTTATTTACTACACAAAAGACACACAGAGACAAAGGGAGTAGGCATACATTACAATTTAACACATATTGTGTGTGTCTTCGCGGCAGTGAATAGGTCGCTGTCTCAGCATTATGCCGAGGTGTCAGACAGACACCTACAGCGCTGATTTTCAGACAGCACCGTACGTGACCCACGGAACGCAACACAACATAAGACCATTGATAAACACATAATTATTGTATACACTTAACAAATAATAAATGTAATAAATTTGTAAAATATGTACCAGTAGCCAAATGGATAGAAAGAAAAACACAAAGCACAAAACGCGACACGGTTGGGATAGGAAAGTGCTGGATGGGTTAGGATTGGGTTTAGGATTTCTGGAGCGTCAACAAATAGCCCTTAAGCTGACGCTTAAAGGTATACCTGCTAGACGCTCCTTGAATAGGTGGAGGGAGATCATTCCAACACTTGGACGGTATGGGAGCGGGGTGGGACTCGGAAACAGAAACGAATGCAAATATTTAAAATAACTATTACAATAAGTGCGTAAATTGTACAGAAAACGTATTGACAAGGCTTTACAAGAGAAGAAAATCAATAATATTAACAAAAGACGCTCGCTGACAGCGGCGGATGCTGGCCAGTATGCTAAGTAAAAAGTGTGCGCGTCGTTTATAGTCACTTCACTCGAAATGGTGCGTGACAAATGGAACTATAAAATCCCGTGTCGCGCCATGCTGTCAGACATGTGAGGCGAAGTTGCGGAATTTCACCTGTTGCCGGCAATTTTGATTCGTCAAGTCTGAGAAAAAGTTCGTGTTAGGTGTACGAGAACGCACAAACGTTTCGTTACAGCATTTTGGTATCCAAGAACATTCACACTCTGAAGCATTCATATTTCTTGTACCGTAAATATTGCCAACAATAGGTACAGGCCACCACAGACCAGTGGCAATTCCTGTGAATGGTGTTGGCAGCATCACATAAAATTCAAATTTAAAATATTTTATTTCAGACCAAGTGACTGACCAATTAAATTTACACACATAATATATGGTATTCGTAATATAGGCTCTGAGTATGGTCAAGTTTTGAAACCTATAGGTACATTAAAAACAGCACTTTCATCCATATATTAGGAAAAAATATAGAAAAGGTTTCAAAATAGCAAATTCGCTAGATAGCGACCGCTTTAGTCGGTTTGCGACCACCCTATTAGCTAGTTGGCGACCACTCTTGCAAATAGTGTTTAAGTAGTTAATAAAACGATTCATCATCTTCATATCAGTCGAAAGACGTCCACTGCTGGACATAGGCCTCCCCCAAAGAGTGCCACAATGGCCGGTTCTGCGCCACCCGCATCCAGCGGATTCCTGCGATTTTTACCAGGTCATCAGTCAACTTGTGGGGGGCCCAACCACGCTGCGCCTACCGGTACGTGGTTGCCACTCGAGAACCTTTCTGCCCCAACGGCCATCGGTTCTACGTGCAATGGGCCCCGCTTACTGCCACTTAACTTTAGCGGTTCGGAGGGCTATATCGGTTACCTACCTTGGTTATGTTGTCGATAGCCTCATTTCTGATGCGATCACGCAGAGAAACTCCCAGCATAGCCCTCTCCATTACGCTTTGAGTGACTTTGAGCCTTCTTATGAGGCTCATTGTAAGCGACCACGTTTTAGTGTCATATATCATCACTGGCAACACGCACTGGTCAAAGACTCTTGTGTCTTGAGACACTGCGGAGTATTGGACCAAAAGATGTGCCATAGCGTAGCTTCCCGAACGATGCCCAGCTGAGTCGGATTCGACGATTGACCTCTTTCTCAAAGTTGGACCTACCTAACTGCCCTTATACCACCACAAATTGTTACTCTTCTAAATCTACTTTATTGATGTGTCAATGAAGAATACTTAGAATCGAAAACGGCGCGCCATCTCGCTCACACCATAGTGCTATTATATATATTGCTATTACAGTCACATATGTCATTCACAGTAGGTATCTAAATGCCACCATTTTACAAGCTTTTATTTAACTTTTAGATTATATTCTACTTACACTAGCTTCCTCCCACGACTCCGTCCGTGTGGAAGACGTTTATTATATCGTCGCTCCATACAAACTTTCATCCCCTATTTCTGCCTCTTAGGGATTATTTCGGGGAAAAAACTATCCTACCTATGTCTTTTCCCGGGAGTCAAACTATCTCCATACCAAATTTCATCAAAATCGGTCCATCGGTTTAAGCGTGATGAGGTAACAGACAGATAGACACACTTTCGCATTTATAGGTAACTAGATGTTGCCCGCGACTTCGTCCGCGTAGAACTTGTAATCGCTTTAGAAAAAATATTGCAAACAAACTTCTACCATCTTAAGGGATGATTTTCGAGATAAAAACTATTCTTATCCTTCCAAGGGTCTCAAATTATCTCTACGCCAAATATCATCAAAATTCGTTTAACATTGCGATGAGTTTGTTAGTTTAAATGGCTACCTATTAAATCTAAATTGAAATGTCCGTTTATACAAATATAAATATTTTAAGTTTTATCAACAAACGTTTCTGCTAAAATTGCTGTTTTTTTAAGGTAATGTATAAATCATGTATAATGTATAAGGATAATTTAGATTTTTGATGTCACTTACAATACTAAGTTCGGTAGTTTTACTCACGTTTGAAAGCAAAATAAGCTTATACCAAAAAACGCTTTTATAAGTCGTGGTGGGGTAATATAATATAATATATAATTATATATTATATAATATAATATATTATTATTATATTATATATACTATGGCCATGCTAGCATGGATTGGCGCGGCTTAAATGCCGACTCAATTGGTTGACCAAGCTAAATATCGCGGCTGCCGCAAGAATCCATAAGGGAAGAAAACGAAAAACGATGTGGTCGCTATCCGACTTCTTTGGTAATTATGTATTTGGGTACGCGACCACCCCATTTTATTTAAATCTATTTTTATAATATGCCAAATCTCAACGAAATTATTACAACAGCTAAATCATTTAAGCAATCAAGTAACTAATTTCAGCATAATAATAAAATTAAGTGACGTAATTCAAGTTTCGCGCCAACTGTCGAGTTATTTTTTTTCTCAGATTCACTGCACGTCAACACTCTACGGAAGCAATGTGTGAATTGAGGTTATTTTTTCTTGCTTTGGATTAAGCTTTCGGTTTTAAATTGTATATATTCTTATTCTGAAACTATTCAAGAATAGTTAATAACTTATTCTTTTTCTGTTGGGTATGTAGAAATGTTAATATCTTTAATTGAAGCCGCCTAGTCCGTCAAGTGGTCGCTAACCGAAGGTGGTCGCGTTACCGGCTAAACGACCCTACCTACTACTTGACATATATGTCACAGTAGTCCTGACCCGCTCAATACAGCCACATAATGTTGCAGTTAAATCTACCCGCCATCACCTTCAGAATGCCGTTTTGACTTTCCCTGACGCGACCCATAAGTGACGTTGGTTTTCTTTCGCATTATCACGTGAAAATCGTCCGTGTTCGTCTTATTTTCGACGCACTGCACCATTTTTGGAGTCTCAAAAGCATTCTGAAGACATCTAGGCGGATTTTCTAGGGTTGAACGACCATCCGAGTACATTCGCATAACCTAGAGTAGAAAATTAATAATTTAGGCTCGCGTCAAAAGTGTTAAATTTATGCCAGCCCGCTGAAAGAGCCTGCTCTCTATGCATTGTCCCGTCTCCAACCAGATGACTTATGGTCGCCCGAGGATAGTGTATATATGGCTTTATTTTTACCGCTCGTGTGCGCGAGCTTTATGTGATTCGAAGTGACGACGTCGTTAATATGGATGAGAGTTAAGGTGAGGTGAAAAATATTGGTCGTTTCGTTGGCAATGGCATTCTAACCCGTTTTTGTATAGGGCTTCGTTGAAAATAAGATAGTTTGTGTTGAACCCTTTGTTCTTTATTTTGTATTCGGGTAGAAAGACAGATTTGTACCATTTTAGATGCACTCAAACATTATAATACTAATAACTCGTCATTGTTTCAAGTTTTTTTTTTTTTTAATTTTGGAAACCTGAATTGACGAAAAAAGTCTATTAGGTATATAGGTAATTTTTGAAAATTGAGTTATGTAGAGGAGAACTGCTGGACAAACGGCCATATGATGCTGAACCAAAGATTAGAACTTCGTTAGGTTCGCTTCCTCGTTAAAAAAGCTATGTTAAATAAAGTTTTTCATACCTATATACTAGTGTTTTTTTAAAAGGATGTGTAGCTTCGGAGATAACCCCTACATACAAAGCTAACATTTTCCTCTTTACTATATTAGTACAATAGAGTATAGATAAAGGTTATAAGGTAGTTAAAATACAATTATACAATTAAATTATGTTATATGCGATAGTTTATCGATGTAGCCAGTTAGGTAAAGTTTGTTCCACTCACGAAAACGCGCCCTACTATGACGATCCTATCTACTTTATGAACAAAATACAAACTAGAATGGGGTGGATTCATTTTCTAGACTGAATTCACTTATCTTTGTACCTAGTAAACAATGGGAGTGTCTTTCATTGTTAAGTGGTAAACATAGCTATTGTCTTTTAATTTTAACCGCTAATTTATACTGTAAAATAAACGTAGTGGGAAGGAAGCTAAGGAAAGGAGCCACATTAATAAATAATAACCACAATAACAAATAACCATCAACCACAACAACCAAACCACCCAGCCAACCAACCACACCAAAACAAAACCACTGAAACCCACCACCACCACCATCACCACCACCATCACCCACCATGTATCGGTTCGAAACATATCGAGCGATATTCGACCTAAAACCCGACACGATTCAATAATTATGTTTTAATAAAAAATGCTAATTAGCAATATTGACCATTGTATGTGGCACGTGGCTATTGTGGCTTTCTTGAACCGGGGTCTTAAGATAACCAGTCTAGTAAAAGAGTCCGCACTATTCGACTACGAGTTTTCTTTTATACCACGTCGGTGGCAAACAAGCTTACGGCCCACCTGATGGTTAGTGATTACCGTAGCCTTTACTAGTACTAGTACTGTAGTAATACCCTTTACTAGGAAAAGGACCCTTCGCGGAATACAGCAGTTAAAGCTGTACGGAAGGGTACTAGAAATGTCCAATGACGTGAAATATCTAGGTGTCACACTGGATAAGGAACTGAACTGGAAGAAGCATACAGATCTCACCATTACAAAGGCCCTGAGGGTATTTGGAATGTGTAGATCAGCGTATGGCAAAACATGGGGACTGAACCCCAAGGTACTGAAGTGGATCTATACCATGATGGTGAGACCCATAATACTGTACGGTAGCCTGGTATGGTGGCCAAGGACTTTAATGAGCACATGCAGAGAGGCCCTGAGAAAGGTGCAGAGAACGGCATGCATGGCTATAACAGGGGCGTTTCGTACCACGCCTACAGCGGCGCTAGAAGTCCTACTGGACCTACCGCCACTTCACATGGTGATTAAGTCAGAGGCGCGCAAATCGCTCTACAGATTAAGAACTCTTGGACTGTGGAGCGATAGCGAGCCGAAAACTAAGCACACAAACATGGAGACTGATGGTTTCTTAGACAGAATAACAAACATGGGAAGCGACAAAATGCTACCCAAGTATGTATTCCACAGGAACTACACAACAAAAGTTCCAACCAGGGCTGAGTGGGCCGAAGGTCTAGAACCACCAAAGTCTGGTATCGAAGACAGTATATGGTACACGGACGGATCAAAAATGGGATCCGGTACGGGAGCAGGCATTTATGCAAATGACTACAGTAGTAGTGTAAGCATGGGTAGTTTGGCAACTGTCTTCCAAGCGGAGACATACGCCATAATTGCTTGTGTACAGGAGAATATAGACAGGCGAACCAAAGGGCGGACTATCTATATACTCAGTGACAGTCAAGCGGCCCTTAAAGCGCTTACGGCGCCGAAAGTGGACTCTAGACTAATTTATAATGGCGTCCAAGCACTAAACAGACTTGGAAGGCACAATAAGGTGCAACTAGTTTGGAAGGAACAAGGGCTTCATCGGCAACGAAAGAGCAGATGAGCTTGCAAGAGGGGGCTCTACAAATCACTTTGTAGGTCCAGAACCATTTGTGGGACTCTCGCAGGGGACCATAATATCGGCCTTTAAAGCCTACGCCAAAACCAAACACCAACACGAGTGGAGGAATGAGGCTGGCTTAAGGCACTCTAAGCTCTTCATAGAAGGAGTGGACTCGGGCTGGACCAGAAAACTCTGGAAATCCAGTAGGAAGCAACTCAGAATCATATCTGGGGTGTTCACTGGTCACTTCGGGGTCAAGGATCTCTTGGCCAAGATGGGACTATCTGATAGTTTAGACTGTAGAATGTGTGGCGAGGAGGATGAGACTATGGAACACTTATTGTGTGAATGTCATGCCCTTGCCAGACAAAGAATGAACTATGTGCGATTCTGATCGCAACCGATACAAGGTTATCCTATGTGGTGACCCTGGTTAATTTAAACTCTGACTCCAATTATATATAAAATTTATTTCGATGTGTTCACTTGAAAATCGTTACAAGAACTGCGGGCGCTAGGTGGGCTCACAGCCCACCTCGTCCCGCGCCGGGGGGGAAGGAATTTGCAGCGTTGTGAGAACTATGTACAACTGTGTTCCCACAGTATTCCCCCCCTTTTCCAAAAAAAAAATAATAAAATAAAAATTAAAAGCAATACATTGGTCTCTCATTTGGGACCCTTACCTTACACAACATTACATAATCTAGTCATACACTTGTTAATCACTAATACACTGACGGTGCAGCTTGCATTTGCTGCGGCTGCACATTGTTGACTCGGATGGCAGTAGGCGGCGGCAGCGATTCGACTGTTTTACGTAACCAGCTGTTAACATGGCTCTTGCATTTGGCGCGCAGCACGTACATAAATGTGATCAATAGGACCACTCCTACAACTAGCAGTCCTATTCCGATGTAATGTAGTTTAGCTTCAACTTGCCCGGAGAGCGACTGCACCTGGGCGATGGCGATGTTACTGTTTTGGGAACTATCATCTTTACTTGAACCCGATCCCATTTTGCACACGATACAAATGGTGAAAACTTAAACTGATGCAAGATAAAATAAAATATAAATACACTCGCGGTGTTTCCGCTGAACTCCGAGATTACTGGTTACGCAGCGTCGCTACCGCTGGATTATATATTATAAAATCTGCTCATCCGACAACAATACAAATCGATATTACCCTAAATTATCATCATTAAAAGTAGGTTAAGTCTAAAGTACTACAAACTTACTAGGTTGCAACCTAAGCTATGTTGTTAATCGTAAATAATTATTAATCACGGTCAGATGGTTACAATTACTGACATTGCATCTCGGTTTGGCCATACCGTATGATACAAGAGCAGTAATGCAACGCAGTGCCATGTTGCTAACATTTTTACAACTCGTTGAACTGAAACACACATAGTAATTTAATACCAAGAATAGACTAACACGGTCACTAATATTATTCAGTAAGGACGACTTAGTTTTTTTTTCAAAAGATTGCCTAAGTTATCCTTCCGACACAGTAATATAACACACTCACAATATATTATTGACGACCTTGACAATTATTCATGCTTAATAGTAGACCTGTATTACCAACCTTCTGCGCAAAACAATAACTGACTTCCCTGCGGAAGTATACTGACACGTATTAGTTGCGCTACCGTTGTGCTATGAGACTGTGTACAACGAATGTTATGTTTATTCATCGATCAAAAACCTAACTGGCCTCTTTACAACCCTTCCGGTGCGCGTGGTCCGAGTTACCGGTGCAGGTGCGGGTGATGGTGTCGCGGATGGCGATTCCTGATCCCCCACATCCTGAGACGTACCCTGGTTTCCTACTCTATCACGCGCTGGCGTATCGCTATTGTCCGCGTTTGCATTGAGTAAAAACGCTGGTTTTAATCTATCGATCGAGATGTGGGATTGCCTACCGGGGAGTTGGATTAAAAACACCTTAGCACCTCTCTCGATGACCCTGTAGGGTCCATCGTAAGGTGGTTTTAAAGATCTACGAACAGTATCGTCTCGAACAAAAACATGTGTACAACTTAATAACTCCTCGTGTATAAAAATTGATCTAGTTCTATATTCTCTTTTCGGCGCGGGCTTCAGGCTATTAATATTATCTCTAATTCTCTCTACTATGCTGTAAGGATCGATAGGGTCTCTTTCTGGCGGCGTTTCGTAGAACGCTCCTGGCAGTCGAAGCGTGCGACCGAATGTCATTTCCGCTGCGCTTATGCCACTATCACTTCTACCCGCGGTGCGTAGTCCGAGCATTACGCTGGGCAAGAGATCTACCCAAGAGGTACCATTGCCGAGTTTTGCCATAAGTGCGGCCTTAAGTCCACGATGGAATCTCTCAATTTTTCCATTAGAACTTGGATGGTAGGGTGTGGTCCTAATTTTGTTCACCCCCAACAACTTCATAAGCTCCACAAACAACCGACTTTCGAACTGACGTCCTTGATCGCTAGTTAGCCTTATCGGACAACCGTAGCGAACAATCCATCCTTCGTAAATAGACTTAGCTATGATTTCAGCGGTTATTTCAGTTATCGGAAATGCTTCCGGCCATCGTGTATACCTATCTATGATGGTTAGCAGGTACCTATCCCCATTAGAAGTTGTTGGCAAGGGTCCGACAATATCGGTATGTATGTGCTGGAAGGCGGCTGCATCTGGAAACGTACCTAGATCAGACACAGTATGCCGATTGACCTTCGCCTTTTGGCATGGAATACACGTCCGTGCCCAGTTGCCTACATCCTTGTTCATATCGGGCCAAAAATAATGTTTACTAACCATTTTCCTAGTTGTCCTGATACCGGGATGACTCAACGAATGTATACTATCGAATACCTTACGACGAAATTCTAAAGGTAAATAAGGTCGAACCTCGCGTGTCGACGTTTCGCATAGTATAGCTCTATTGCAAGTAGGTATCGTTATAAGCTTAAGTTGCAATTTGCTCGTGTTATTTATATGATCCGAATGCGACATTCGTAATGCATATTCGTCTTTATGTTGAGCACTGGCTAACTCTGACAAATTTATTAAAGTAGGACATTCTATAACTTCTACCCGTGAAAGCGTATCTGCGACTATATTATCTTTTCCGCTAATGTGCCGTAAGTCGGTCGTAAACTCACTAATAAACAAGAGTTGCCTTGCACGTCTAGGGCTTTCCTTGTTATCGTCGCCTATCTTGTTGAACACCGTACATAAGGGCTTATGATCGGTATACAAGGTCAACTGTCGACCTTCGAACGACTTCCGAAAATATCTAATGGACAAATATAGTGCAAGAAGCTCACGATCGTAGGTGCTGTACTTAACCTGAGCCGGAGACAATTTTTTTGAGAAAAAGCCTAAGGGTTCCCAAGTGTTATTTACCTTTTGTTGAAGCGTACTGCCCACAGCCGTGTCACTTGCGTCACACATAAGGGCTAACACGGCGTCAGGTCTTGGATGTGCGAGTGTAGCGGCCTGTTGAAGGCCTGCCTTACACTGCGCAAATGCTTCTTCCGCCTTTGCCGTCCACGCGACCTTGGACTTGTCCCTTTTCTTGGCGTTAACCAAATACTTATCTAGTTCCGCTTGTCTCACGGCTGCATCCGAAATATGGCCCCTATAGAATTTAAGCATTCCTAAAAATCTGCGGAGCCCTTCGATCGTTTCCGGTTTCGGATAGTCGACTATGGCACTGACCTTGTCCTCGAGCGGCTTAATACCTGCCGTCGATACGTGATGGCCTAAAAATTCTACCGAAGGCTGTCCAAAGCGGCACTTGTCTAGATTGATCGTTATGCCGAAATTTGTGAATCTTTCGAACACTAGCGCTAGATGTCCTTCATGCTGCTCTAAATCTTCGCTAGCTATGATAACATCATCCAAATAATTAAATAAAAAATCTAGACCTTGAAGTACCGAATTGCTCATGAAGCGCTGGAAGGTCTGGGCAGCATTTCGGAGCCCAAACGACATCCTCGGGAATTCGAATAGGCCAAAAGGCGTGATCAGACTAGTTTTTTCGATGTCCTCCGGTGCTACACTTATACAGTGGTACGCGCGGTTAATGTCTAATTTGGTAAAAACTTTTTTTCCCGCCAAAATGTAGGTAAAGTCGTGCAATCTAGGAATGGGATACCTATCAGGCTTAGTAATAGCATTAAGTCGCCTATAGTCTCCACAAGGTCGAATATCCCCGTTCTTTTTAACTACTACGTGCAATGGAGTAGCCCACGCACCTTTCGATTGTCTACAAATACCTAGTTCCTGCATTAATTCGAACTCTTTTTTGACCTTGAAATACCTATCCGGGGCAAGCGGCCTTGCGCGTGCAAAAACCGGCGGCCCCGTAGTCTCTATGTAATGTAACACGCTATGCGGTGTCGACTCTTTGAACGAAGCCGGTTTCGTTATTTCAGGGAACTCGGACAACAACTTGCGGAAGGGATGTTTTTCGTCAACAGTAAAAATAGAAGGTTGGTTCATACTCACGATTTCAGCAGCGACCTTGAGGTCGGTCGTCTGATCTACCAACCTACGTGCACTTAAATTAACGAGCAGCTTATGATGGGCCAGAAAATCGGCTCCTAAAATAGGCTGCTTCACCTCCGCGACCACGAATTCCCATCTATATTGTCTACGCAAATTAAGGTCCAACACCATGGTCTTCGTTCCATAAGTCTTTATTTCACTTCCGTTCGCGGCGTAAAGTTTATATTTCGTGCACTCGCGATTATAAAATCTGTTTTTGGGAGGCAAAATCGACACGTCAGCACCTGTGTCCACAAGGAACCTCAGTCCACTTTCTTTGTCCGTAACACACAAACGACGACTAAGTGATGTGGTGCAAACCTCCGCCGTAGATCGCACCACCGCGCCTAGTTTTCCGGAACGGATGATTCCCACGCACACGGTTGAAAGCATTTCTTCGCCTTCTCAGCGTACCGAAAGTGATAAAAGCAAAGCCAATTGGGGTTGTCCTTGGCACGGCTTTTCGAGCGATTCCGGGACGTATTTCTCGTGCGCGACGTTGACCTCTCGTAGCGTTGTCCTTGACGTACGCGATTTGCTTGTCGCCCTCCTGACCGCTCCACATTCGCCAAACGGACGCTGAGCTTTGCGATCTCTGCCAGAATAACGGCAGTATCCTTGGAAGTGGATGGGGCGGTACTATCAGCCTGTGGTGTACTGTAGGGCTGCCTGACCTCGGACACGTATTTACGACGCGTTGCTTCGACGACATTGTCCGCGATGCTTGCCAGTCGGTCGAGGTCACTTGTTTCTGCGACGGCCAGGACTGCTCGAACATCGGCTGGTAAACGACCTTGCCACAGGATCCGTAGAGTTTCGTCTGGGAAGTTTTCACGAGCCAGGTCCTTCATTCGATTCAATAACTGGCTCGGCTTCATTTCTCCTAGCTCCATGTCACCAATTAATTTATCTACTTGCCGAATTCTCGTATCTTCATACAAGGACAGAAGCTTGGCCTTGAGCGCGGCGAATTTACCTGTTGCCGGCGGTCGGGAAAGGAAATCCGTAAACTGTACTATAACTTCCTTCGGCAGCTTCGCAACCACGAGATCAAATCGGGCGTCGTCCCCTAACCTCTGTGGTGCCAGTATGGCCTCGATCCTTATGAACCACACTCGCGGCTGATCTACCCACAATTCGGGTAACCTTGATGCCAGCGATATTGCCATAATATCTGGCTTCATCTCCGCTTCTGGTTGCGTAGGAGGCTGGGTGTTGTGGGGTGCCGCAGTAGGTTGACCCTGAAGTCCGCCTTGCGCCTGACCTTGTGGTCCTCCTTGTGCGCCAGGTACACCGTGGAGTACGCCGTTGGTCATGTTCGTGACCCTGAGTCTTGTAACTTTCTTCGAAATCACGTCGGGGTCACCACTGTGCGATTCTATTCGCAACCGATACAAGGTTATCCTATGTGGTGACCCTGGTTAATTTAAACTCTGACTCCAATTATATATAAAATTTATTTCGATGTGTTCACTTGAAAATCGTTACAAGAACTGCGGGCGCTAGGTGGGCTCACAGCCCACCTCGTCCCGCGCCGGGGGGGAAGGAATTTGCAGCGTTGTGAGAACTATGTACAACTGTGTTCCCACAAACTACTTTGGTAACGGTTACCCGCAACCAAAGGAATTCAAGGTGCTCCCGGCGAACTGCATCATCCGCTTTGTGGAAATGATGGAGCAAGCCTGGGAGCAGGTATAAAGGAGAGAGCAAATGCACAAAAGATCCCACTGGGTCGAAGTGCATCCGAAAGGGCCCTCACCTAGATAAGATAAGATAAGATTACCGTAGCCTATGGACGCTTGCAACTCCAGTGGTGCAACATGCGCGTTCTCAACCATGTACGAATGTATACACGCCTTTTTTGAAGAACCCCATACTGTAGCCCCTCGGGAAAACCTCGGCAGGGAGCTTTGAATGAGCTCGTTCTTTTGAGTTGAACCACCTACTTATAGAAATACATATTATAACTATTATAAGTAGTACTAAATAGGTGACTGACTCTTAAGTAAATGCTTAGTATCGAAGCGAATACCGATTTGTCTCTCTCAAAACCTTCACTTAAGACTATCATAATATTCAAATAAATTCACGTTATTATTTCTAAGTAAGTTTTAGACTGTCTGAGACCGGCTTTCTACTTAAATTATACCCCTTTATTGACAAGAGCGCGTGTTGTTCGCCTCTGCCCCGCAGTTCAGCGACTTGTTTTATTTTAACCTCGTCTCACGGTTCACCCATAAATATACCTGGACGCCGCCACTCATAGTAACTAAACGTAATCAGAGGTCTAGTTTTAACAGGCGTGAAGGTTGAAATGAGGCGCATTAGCGCGTTCCGAATAACAGCCCTGCTTATATTTGGTGTGTTTTGTACTGTTTTCTTACCTATTACTAAGACAATAAGGTGGGCAATAATAAGTATTTGTGCATCGCATTATTAATCAGGAATTCAAAACCTTTTGCCTGTTATGCTTAAAAGTCTGCACTCTTTCCCTGAAATTGCTTAAACATTCATCATCATCATTATCATTATCAGCCAGTAGTCGTCCACTGCTGGACATATGCCTTTTCTAATTGGCGCCACCATACTGCGGTCCTCAGCTCCGCATCCAACTGCTTCCCGCCGATCTCTTCTGGGCTGTTATTCGCTACGCGTTAATGCGGCTCAACATGCCGGTCACCCGTTACGAAACTAGACCTCTACCTACGCTTAATTACTACAAATCGCGGTGTCAAGGTATAATTGCGGGTGAGCGTTGAGGTCAGCTTAAAACAAGTTACAGAATAGGGGGGCAGGTCGGCGGACCCACCGGGCGACTTGTTCGCGGTCTCCAACACTTAAATATTAACCCTCAATTCACTTCCTGACTCCACTGGACTCACATCAAAATTTCAAACTACTGTAATTCTAACGTTTTAGCGAATAGTTTCCCCTCCGTCCCTGTACCTTCCTACAGTGACGCGGGCACCGCGTTGGCGAGCGGACTTGCGCCTGCGCTGCGTATTTGGTGAGTTATTGCGTCAAGTGAGTCCCATGGACTCATACAAATGCACGCAAAATAACGTGCACCCACTGCACGTGCATTTTTCTTATATAGGAGCATACAATTTTGTTTTTTTAATTCTACTTCGTATACCTTTGAGAGGTTAAAAAAGTTAAAAACTTATATTTTTTAAGAGTTTTTGTTATTTTTGTAGCGATTTGGTAAAATCTCTTTTTTGGACTTGTAAAATGAGTTTCTTTAATTTTTAAGAGGATCGAATATGTCTTTGCAGATTTGTTATCTTTTTCAAGTGCATTAATAAGTACCTACGTAATAAGAACAATAAAAAATATTAAAAAACATTGTGTTATTTCGGAAAACCATCACACATAAAAAAAATATATGGGTCCCAAGTGTCACGTAGATAGGGAGCCCTAACTTGGGGTACCTATCTAGGAGCAAAATTATAGATGATAGAACAGTTAAGAATTTATTGTTAAGATTAAGGGGCGGTTCGATCGCCTAGGTCGGGCTATGGCTAGATGCCAGGTCTGTTTGAGGGGTGGTCGGTCCTTCCGGGTACCCTCACTCCCCTCGCGGTACGCAGCTGGATGGCAGGAGACGATGGTGGTCTGAGGTGGTCGGTGGACGCGCTGGTAGTAAGTGCCGGGAGAGCGTCACACGCCAGGGGCCTCCAACTTGTTTACTCCCTGGGGGAGCGTCTGCCTCGGCTTCAAATGTAAGCGTAGTTCCTGCAACGCGTCCACGTTTACGGTAAATAAGGGGTCCACATTCTCGACCTGGACTGCAGAACCATGTGCTCACGCAAGGGGGTGGGGCAAGTTATAGAAAGGAGCATTCAAGAATGATGGTGGTGCAGTCCAGGTACAAAATAAGCAAAGCAGGGCGGCGAGAACCATATGCCAAGCGTGAGTCGGCAATTTCCGAAAGAGAAATAAGATTACTTATCAATTAATTATTAATTAATTGATAACTAATCGAACCAAAACGATTGAAAGGTGCACGGCTATAGTTACAGTCTATTTGAGTAAATTTAGAGGTTATGTATATTTCTAAGTAATAAATAAATTCATCAAAATTATTAAGCAAGAAGGAAAATGCAAAAGCAAGGCCGGCGGAGTGCAGTTGTTTAGCGTGGTGCGTTAGCATAGGATTCTCGGATGATTTCAGTACATTTATGATTCGGAAATTATATACCGTGGACATTTTCCATTGTATATCAAAGTAGAAAGCCTTTTCCGACTTATTTAAAATATGATTAAGCATAAGAAATGTAAACTAAAGCTTAAAACAATGCCATGCAGGCAAAAACACATGGCGTGAAATAACGGAAATACATAATTTCCGCATAGGAAATTACAGCAATGACATTAAATTCGTTAACCATTAATAGTACACTAGATCGCACAGTACAGCACTGAATAAAATAAGATATTTAGGTAACACATGGATGTAGCATGTACCTAGTCTAACCTAGAATTAACAAATACGTAATCGCTTAAAGCGTGGAAAAAACTACACGTGATTCAGCTGGTAGTATATTCGTAAAGTATACAGTTCAAATTAATGTTCAAATTCGTCGTACTAATAACTTAAGGACGAGACACGCGGGCGTGGCGTGTTCGGCGTCCAAGACAAAAGAATTTAATCCCGATGGAAGTAATTACCAGCTAAACCATGATTTACATAACTACATTCATTTAAATAAGGAGCAATTGTGCAACACTTACCCAATTACGGGAAACTACACTCACTTCACGGATTGAGAAATTAGGTACGTCCGCTTAATAGCGGCGTCTTTATTTATTAAAAGTGCGCAGCGGCTTGTCCGCGTCGCAGCTGGGTGGCAATTGAACGACCCATCGCGCTCGAGCTCGCGGTCTCGGCCGCAGAGGGCAAAACATAATAGCGGAAGGTCGACCTACGTCACAGATCTAGAATGTTCCGAACTCCCGCGCCTAGACAGTATTATGAGTAGAGGTTTTCTATGTTTTTAAGGCAAAATTAAATAGGCTACGCAACGAGATAAATTAAGAAATAGAACTTGTTTATTAAAACCTATTTCTGGTAAGATGTTACAGTAGGTATTTATGTTTAACGTTATACGTTACAGTACACCGTCTCCTAGGAGAAGGATTTTTCCTAGAAGAAAAATCCTTCGAGAAGAGCTGAGGGTCCTATTCACTACTTTACACTTTCATACATCATCTATCATACTAGCATATCGTTCAAACTGTTTCTTCCACTTTTAGAATAGTAGAGAAACTCCTTATAGAGAGAGAAACGCACACTTACTTTTGTGCGATGCTCCAGTAGCAAATGTTGCTAACCATTACATGGTTGATCTTAGGGTAACGTACAGTTATAAAAAAAAAAATAGTTATAGCGAGAACTACGACTAATTTTTACACGGATTACCAGAATATAGAGATACGCGCCTTATAGGCACATAGTCGAGGATTTAAGGCTACAGGAAGTCACCATCCGCTTCCAGTTGAGTTCTCCCAAGGAACAGAGAACCCAGGTGAAGGCTTAGTAAGGCTATTGATAAGAAAGGAAGTCACCACCCGCTTCCAGTTGAGTTCTCCCAAGGGACAGAGAACCCAGGTGAAGGCTTAGTGAGGCTATTGATAAGATAGGAAGTCACCACCCGCTTCCAGTTGAGTTCTCCCAAGGGACAGAGAACCCAGGTGAAGGCTTAGTAAGGCAATTAAGAACATAGGAAGTCACCACCCGCTTCCAGTTGAGCACGCCGTTCAGAGAAGCATGCTCAGGTGAGGGCTTAGTAGGGCAATTAAGAAGATAAGAAGTCACCACCCGCTTCCAGTTGAGTTCGCCGTTTAGCGGCATAACTCTGGTGAGGGCTTAGTATGGTTATTGAGGATAGGAAGTCACCACCCGCTTCCAGTTGAGTTCGCCGTTTAGAGGCATAACTCTGGTGAGGGCTTACACTGTTCTCGTTGCGTAGTGAAAATCTCAAGAAATTCTAAAGTTATATTTCGTCACCGGCTTATCGGTGACGAACGCACACACTACCCAATAAAAAACAAAAAGAAAAAAAAAAACTAGTCATTGTAAGTATTTTATAGGTCGAGCCATTGTATAACTTTTGAGTTTTACTGATTTAGAAGAATCAAAGTAAATTAAGGGTTAAGCTTTACTGTCACTAATTAACAGTTAATTAAGGTATATATTAAGTTTGCAAGTGTAGCAATATTAGGGTAAAAGAAAGAAAACTGTAACTGCAGGTTGCCAGCCTGTTATCCACAACACACAATAACCCTATCCTTCAGTCGCCTTTTACGACTCCCACAGGAAGAGATGGGGTGGTGCTACTCTAACCCGACACCACACGGGGATGTCGGCTGTAATGTTTAGGTAGAAGTAAATACCTAATAAAAAAAAACTTAGTTTTACCGAAGATTATCGATAAATGTTGCACAATTAGTCTCAGATTTTTAAACTAGGTTGAAAAAAAAATTTAATAATAAATCAGCCCGCTGAAAAAAAAAAAAAACACAGTAAAGCTGCGACGTGCACACACACACCAACACCAAGAATGCTTGGAAGAAAATACCAACCTCAAACAGACCAAAACCCGAAAGACCTATTTAAAAAAAACACGTATGGGCGCCAATTTGTCACGTAGATAGGGAGCCCTAACTTGGGGTACCTATCTAGGAGCAAAATTATAGATGATAGAACAGTTAAGAATTTATTGTTAAGATTAAGGGGCGGTTCGATCGCCTAGGTCGGGCTATGGCTAGATGCCAGGTCTGTTTGAGGGGTGGTCGGTCCTTCCGGGTACCCTCACTCCCCTCGCGGTACGCAGCTGGATGGCAGGAGACGATGGTGGTCCGAGGTGGTCGGTGGACGCGCTGGTAGTAAGTGCCGGGAGAGCGTCACATGCCAGGGGCCTCCAACTTGTTTACTCCCTGGGGGAGCGTCTGCCTCGGCTTCAAATGTAAGCGTAGTTCCTGCAACGCGTCCACGTTTACGGTAAATAAGGGGTCCACATTCTCGACCTGGACTGCAGAACCATGTGCTCACGCAAGGGGGTGGGGCAAGTTATAGAAAGGAGCATTCAAGAATGATGGTGGTGCAGTCCAGGTACAAAATAAGCAAAGCAGGGCGGCGAGAACCATATGCCAAGCGTGAGTCGGCAATTTCCGAAAGAGAAATAAGATTACTTACCAATTAATTATTAATTAATTGATAACTAATCGAACCAAAACGATTGAAAGGTGCACGGCTATAGTTACAGTCTATTTGAGTAAATTTAGAGGTTATGTATATTTCTAAGTAATAAATAAATTCATCAAAATTATTAAGCAAGAAGGAAAATGCAAAAGCAAGGCCGGCGGAGTGCAGTTGTTTAGCGTGGTGCGTTAGCATAGGATTCTCGGATGATTTCAGTACATTTATGATTCGGAAATTATATACCGTGGACATTTTCCATTGTATATCAAAGTAGAAAGCCTTTTCCGACTTATTTAAAATATGATTAAGCATAAGAAATGTAAACTAAAGCTTAAAACAATGCCATGCAGGCAAAAACACATGGCGTGAAATAACGGAAATACATAATTTCCGCATAGGAAATTACAGCAATGACATTAAATTCGTTAACCATTAATAGTACACTAGATCGCACAGTACAGCACTGAATAAAATAAGATATTTAGGTAACACATGGATGTAGCATGTACCTAGTCTAACCTAGAATTAACAAATACGTAATCGCTTAAAGCGTGGAAAAAACTACACGTGATTCAGCTGGTAGTATATTCGTAAAGTATACAGTTCAAATTAATGTTCAAATTCGTCGTACTAATAACTTAAGGACGAGACACGCGGGCGTGGCGTGTTCGGCGTCCAAGACAAAAGAATTTAATCCCGATGGAAGTAATTACCAGCTAAACCATGATTTACATAACTACATTCATTTAAATAAGGAGCAATTGTGCAACACTTACCCAATTACGGGAAACTACACTCACTTCACGGATTGAGAAATTAGGTACGTCCGCTTAATAGCGGCGTCTTTATTTATTAAAAGTGCGCAGCGGCTTGTCCGCGTCGCAGCTGGGTGGCAATTGAACGACCCATCGCGCTCGAGCTCGCGGTCTCGGCCGCAGAGGGCAAAACATAATAGCGGAAGGTCGACCTACGTCACAGATCTAGAATGTTCCGAACTCCCGCGCCTAGACAGTATTATGAGTAGAGGTTTTCTATGTTTTTAAGGCAAAATTAAATAGGCTACGCAACGAGATAAATTAAGAAATAGAACTTGTTTATTAAAACCTATTTCTGGTAAGATGTTACAGTAGGTATTTATGTTTAACGTTATACGTTACACAAGGACTCATAGAAAGTGTTAACGTTAGTACATTTCACCTAGTGGATTGAGGGTTAATTTAAATATTCTTTTTATTAGCATAAATGTTAGTAAGTAGGTATTGTGAATCGAATGCATTTACATTCTAAGTCGTTTTAACCCCCGACGGAAAAATAGGGGTGTTATAAGTTTAACATTTCTGTGTGTCTGTATGTCTGTGTATGTGTGTGTCTGTATGTGTGTGTGTCTGTCTGTGGCATCGTAGCTACTAATTGAATGAACCGATTTGATTCCGTTTATTTTTATCCGAAAGTTGACGTGATCGAAATGGTTCTTAGCTACGTTTCAACAAAATCAGTTAAGCCGTTTTTGAGATATTGAACTTTGAAATGAAAATGTCGGAGGTTTTTTAACTTTTCTAAGTTGTAGTTATAGCGTATATAATCAAAATTCATATTTATGAACACTAAAGAAATCACGATACCTTAGTACGAGTAGGTATATGAAAATAGTGACGGTACCTACCTAAAACATCAAGGTTTACACTAGTTAAAAGTAACATTAGGAATTATCATACTGCAACCCCCGAATCTGAAGGAAACCGGGGTAGGCTTTGGCACTAAACCCCAAGATATGGCGTAGGCACCTAGCTAGGCACCAGCTAGCTAGGGTTTTACGAAAGTGACTTTGACCTTCCAACGTAAAAACTATACCTTGTTGGAATTAAACCGGTTTCCTCGCGATTATTAAATTATTAATATTAAGAATACATCAACTATATTCGCTCGGGGTGTTGAAATAATTACTTTGAAAACAATGGTACGTATCATCAAAACTGATTGCCAGCAAAGCGCCGCGCAGTCCCAACAGCGACACAACTTTGGCATAAGTACAGATGGAAGCGCTTGAATTTATGAATGTATGATTTGATGAACATTGTCGCTTTAGCCGGTAAAGTTCCATTGAAATGTTAGACAATTTAAATGTATTGATTTTTAATTCCATGCTTACTACAAACGCCGTGACACTTACCACTTTAGGTCCCGCCGGAATATCAGCGCCGGCTCTTGAGTCAGCATTATGCTGAGGCGGGACTTTTTCGAGACATTTGTGTGAATTATACATACATATAATCACGCCTCTTTCCCAGAGGGGTAGGCAGAAATCACGGATCTCCATTTGCTACGATCCTGACAAACCACTTTCGCTTAGTGTGAATTATGTTTTATTTTTTTCATCGTAGTTGTATAATTTATAGTTATCAATTTTTTTTGTACGCTTTTCTTTTTATGTCACGATTAAATGTTTTTTATTTCTTCTTTTCTTTTTTCTTCGTTCTAATTAAGCTTACTTCAAGTGGGTCACGCCTAAGAGTGTCTGTCATGTCCTTCTAGTACAGTGAAGCATAATTTTGGGCTCTGGCGACTTCCGGAATTATCGGGGCGAAGGCAGTACGATGAAAAAAATCAAACTTCAAAGTGAACGCAATCAAAAGTGCCGCATATTTTGACCAGATATATAAGTCAAAAGTTACGAGATCTCAATTTTCAAAATTGTTCCTATATGGGATTTCGAGTTGTTACATTACATTGTACCTATATAGGTTCCCATTGACCTATATTCATTAAATTTTAGTAAGGGAATAATTCCGAAAAAAGTATTTTGTAACTTACGTAAACATCCTAGTAGTCGACGTTGCGCTAGTGTATAGCATGAGCACTTTATGTCAAAGTGAATAGGCTTAAATTCGAATGAAGAATAATTCTCTTAGTTCGAATTGAACCCATATACCCCAATACTTTACGTGGCATTAAATTACTGTTTGATTGTAACAGCGTAAAAGGACTCGGTCAACACTTCGTGAGATCCCACGATACACTCATCATATCAGCCTAAAGACGTTCACTGCTGGACATAGGCTTCCCCAAAGAGTGCTGTGTCCTGCGCCACCCACATCCAGCGGACTCCCGCGACCTTTACCAGGTTATCAGTCCACCTGCGCCTTCTGGCACGTAGTCGCCACTCGAGAACCTTTCTGCCCCAACGGCGGTCGGTTCTACGTGCAATGATGCTACGATACACACTATAGACATGAAAGTAGGGCACGGAACCCTGGTGCGCGAGTCTGACTCCTGGTCAGTTATTATTCCTAAACAATTTGTTAAAACAGTGAAGAAAAATATAGGTACTGAATGCGATGCCCGTGCGATGAACCAGTAAATAGTTCAATAAAAATTTATACGGCACACAGATTTCGCGAAACTAATACGAATACCAGTTGAATAACATAGATGACCTAGATAACTTCCTATATAGACTGACTGCCAAAACTTTTGTAATTTCACCGACTTCATGCCCTGATAGATTTATGTTTGCTCCAGCTTTCAGCTGCACACGGAGCCGAAATATTCAAAATGAAGTTAGAATTTTGACGTTAGAATATGGGTTCGTGTAATTTACCTTTTATATTCATTTTAGAGTTTCATGTCTCAAAAGGGGAATTTTATAAGGTTAATTCGGTTTCTAATCATTTCAGTATGATTGTTTCTTTTTCGCAAAGTAAAGTAATTTAAAGAACAATCCATTCAAATACCGTCCTCTTCTGTGGTCGCTTAATTTCGGTCACACACAATCACAAACGATATGTTAACGGCCAAGTTCTGGACTAAGGCTCCTTTCGAAAGTGCATTAGGTGTTTGAAATTAACATTAAATAAGCAAATTATTTGAAATATCGAAACAGTTATTTTTATTTGTATGAAGATGAATTAATTTTAGTAATCTGTATCCATAAAAACATACTTCCAACTAATTTTAAAAATTAAAGTTAAACATTGAATAAAATTCAACTGTTAGCTCCATACAATGCTCGATTTTCCTATCAATGAACTAAGATTACTAACTCACTTCTCAGATTTTAATCAATTCCGTTTCTGGGATTACCTCAAAAGCCTTCATAAGTTCAGTGTTTGAACGGTAAATCGATCTGGCGAGTTCTTCGACTCTTGATATTGCTAATCATGTGGTAGGACATTCGTTATTATCGACATACATAGGCAGATAGATAAACCCTTTATTCATATTCACAACATACATGGCATGATAGGTACAAAATTAACAGTAAAAGTTACAAAATATACAAAGGAAAAAAAGCACTGCACTTAAAGGATGCAACTTGATACAAAAAACTAAAAAAAAAACTATTTATATTGGAGTAAATGAAAATAACCATGTGCGTGGCAGAGAATAGACGCTGGCTCAGCATAATGCCGAGGCAATAATTGCAACATCCTGACATTTTGGCGACATTAGGTAAAAGTTACATGGGTCGAAAATGTCCTGCGTACAACATACATACATACATCAGCCTTATCACGCGATAAGTGACAAGATAGAGCATCCGTCCCTGGCTGACGCCGTTCGATAGAACGAGACGACGCTCTTTTACTGTCACTTATCGCGTGATAAGGCCATCCGTGCTACGGGGCCTGGACGTAGGCCTCCCCGAGGTACGCCACAGGACCCGTTCTCCCGTTTTCGCCATCCATTACCGTACTCCGTCCTGCGTGGCTACGGGCAAAGAATGCCGGCTGTGCCATAGTTTGCTTGTTCTGCTAAACTTGGCGGGGGCAATGCCGTGCCCCCAGATAATGCTAGTCATGTCATCTCGTGATCGTCTTTGAGATGTAGTTTTGTAAGGTGATATGAAGTAGAGGGTAATCTCCGTAACCCCTTATAAGAGTTAAATAATTATTTCACATACATTTTGACTATTACTTAGTGGGTATTTAGTTAGTCTAGAATTCAAGTAATATGGAACAAGACCATACTATCCAACCGCAGACAAAGGAGCTTAAATTGGTTCAAGCTTATTACGATCAAGAAGGCAGTGAACCTGAGATGGCTGCTCATAATTGAAATTAAACTAAGGTGAAATATAATATGAACATTATTCAAACTGTTATTATTTTTCTCAAACTTGCATAAGCTTTATTATATAATTAATGTAATGTTTTTTAATTAAATTATAATGTGAAAAATATACCACTACACCCTAAGGCTAGACCTATTGGTCTTTCAAATATAGACAAGCACATACGATCGATCATCATCATCTTCAGCATCATATCAGCCGAAAGCGTTTACTGGTGGACATAGGCCTCCCCCAAAGAGTGCCACCATGGCCGGTCCAGCACCACCCGCATCCAGCGGAATCCCGCGACCTTTACCAGGTCATCAGTCTACCTTGTGGGGTAGACCCACGCTGCGCCTGCCGCTACGTGGTTGCCACTCGAAAACCTTTTCGCTCCAACGGCCATCGGTTCTAGATGCACTGTGCTCCGCCCACTGCCACTTAAGTTTAGCGATTCCGAGGGCTATATCGGTTACCATGGTTCTGCTACGGATAGTCTCATTTCTGGTGCGTACACGCAGATAAATTCCGAGCATCACCCTCTCCATTGCCATTTGGGTGACTTTGAGCCATCTAATGAGGCCCATACGATCAATGTGACAAGGAAAAAATTGGAAGCATAATAAGGGCAGCGGTGGGAGAGTGGGTATACGCAATGGACCGGGAATAAAAAGACACTGTGTTTGATGATCAATCTGCTCGGCTCGTGTGCGCGTTTCAATTTTTGTTTTATGCTCATATCTTTATATCAATGGCTAAACTTACACAATCAATAGCGCCGAGTGTTGAACAAGACGTTAATTGGCCAGATTTGGTGGCACATATATATTCAAAATCAGTCTTAGACCTTTTTATACGCACTTGCTGCCACGCAAATAAAGCCATGCATGTTTATAGGCGAGCGAAGCGACTCCCGCGTAGTCGCCTAATAACCAACATGGCGTTGCTTAGGATTGTTTATGTACAGGCATCAGTCAGTCGTTGTTGCGAATAGGCGGGCAGTCAGGCCGCTCGCCACCTGCGGTGGGAGTACCTGAATTACCTGCATAAGCGCAGCGAGGGGATCAAAAGCAGGCCGGCCTGCTTGACTGGCGGCGGGCCCCCATGCAGGGGGGCTCGCCTGAGAGTGGGGCACAGAAGGCGCCGGGTGGGGACCTACGGCCGCAGAGGGCGGCAGGTTCCTAGGGGCACCTAATCCTACGGCCTGAAGGGCGGGGTAGTTTTGCGGAGTGCTATGGGGAGCAGCCCGGCTCGCCATTTGCTTGCTTCCCGAGGGGGGTGAGGACTTCGACTTTGCTCCGGTGTCACGACTCTTTGGGCGGCAAGGACAACCCCCATAATTGGCAGTATGCCCATGGGGGAGCTTGCGGACCAAACAGTTGCAGCACCGTATGCCGTTCGGGTCCCTACAACCCTTTGGACGCTCGCAATCGCGAGTCGGGTGGTCCCCAGCGCACTTGACGCAACGGGGGGGAGAGTGACAGCCACGGGCGCCGTGGCCGTACCTCTGGCAGTTATGACACTGGGAGAGATGAGTCCTCTTGTTAGGAGTCTCAGCCCTCACAGGCATTTTAAGGACCTCCAGTCCGCTTCTTGTGGAGACGCGTCGCCTGTCCGTAAAAAGGCCTATTTCAGAACAAGCGCACGCGAAAACTATATACATTACAAAATCCAATTCAATACTCAAACTCGAAAACAGTCCAGAAATTTAACCTTTTTACAAACTGAGGTGTAAAGTTTAAAAATCTCAAGAATACCTCATATTTCACCTAGCATAATAAAAAAGCGGCCAAGTGCGAGTCGGACTCGCACATGAAGGGTTCCGTGAAATAAATTGCGGTTTACGATTTATGACGTATTAAAAAAAAACTACTTATTAGATCTCGTTCAAACCAATTTTCGGTGGAAGTTTACATGCAGGGAGGAGACAGTGACATACCCGTTGACGTTTGATATAGATAGAGCTACCATCTTGTACCGCACCTAAAAACTTACTATTCCGCAAAGTAGATTTTCAGTTACTAAAATAATGGCACAGGATGTCGCTATAAAATCCATGTAAAATTATGAGTTATAAAATGTTTGGATATTATTCTTTAATAGTATTTTGAAATAAAATAAAATAACATTATTAAATAATGTAATTTACATGAATTCTGCTGTTTGTTACATTAACTTTATTTTTCACTTGGCCACATTTGCCTAACGAACCCCTCTATGGTTTTGACGGCAACTGCTGTGAAGTATGGTGAACCAACTCTATGGTTTGGTTACCATGGATACGTTTCTCTGTTAGAATTTTTTTATGTCAAATTGTCTTACGTATTTTTACTATAAATCAAACAATAAGTTACATTAAATATATACTGCTTTATTGTTGTCACGTGCTCCTCCTCTTCGCTGTTGAGAAGTAACTTCAGGTCCCTGCATTATTTGTCTACTTTTGTTGCTGTGTTGTTTTGCGCATATACGAGTACTGATATACTGGACATATATATTTGTTATACAAATGCCCAGATTATGAGCTGTTGGCTGTTAAACCGATGGTAAGTTTATATTTTACGTATTACGTGATTCACTAACAATAACAGTGAAGTGAAACTAGATATGTCAATTTGTCCTAATCATCCGTGTTCTTACTGTTTCAGATATACCAACCCATCGTTTCAAGAATCCCTACGAGATTCCTGAGCAATTCAAAGCTATACTCTTGTTGTTTGAAAGTTGGAGAAATCATCCGATTATGACTACTATAGGAAGAAGATCATTTGTGACAACCATTTTACAGATGCTGACAAAACCCATAACAACTGTACCTAGAAATAGATTAGCAGTGCCTTCGCTTTATTTAGCTGGTAAGCTTCAGCTAGATGTTCATTCTGAATTATATAAGCGGAAATGTGAAGGACCTCTTCATTCTGCGGCTACTCTATGAGTACAAATACAAGACGATGATCTACCGACATACTTTACTGTTGAAAAAAAAAAACACTGAAATTCGTAGGAAACATATATATATTTCCGACAAACCTTCAAGGATATTTGCTAGTAAAGTCTTTATTAAAAGGGATTAAGAACTTTTGACGCCTTCGATTGCGTAGTTACTTTGATGCTGACTGTACCCTTTACTCCGAAATAAACATGATTATATTATATAATGAGTTTTGGGAATAAAGGCGTGAATCTACGTTTATGCATGTAGGGATGTATATTTTGTGAATGTAGGAAAAACAGGATAGAATAAAACAATCACCATAATAGGAATTCTGGTACCTAAGTTATTTTGACATTTATGCAAATATTGTAATTTTTATCGTGAAATAAATTATTATGAATCATCTGCTTGACTTGAGATTTTATCCATTATTTAATTTGATCGTGTTAAGATTTCACTCACACTGTTATTTTCGAATGCATTTTCTACTTTGGAGATAAGCATGTCAATTGAATTTCTTTCGCCCACAAAAGGATTTTTGTTTGCAAGAATTTAAATCGACTTGCTTAACGCCAAAGATTACCTGGGGCGATTTTTCTATCGTTGTCGATTATAATTTTCGTAAGAATTTTATAAAATTCGGTAGGTTCGAAGAGCTTGTGATTCTAAAAACCCCATTGAGTTAAGAATATCACGTTTTTCACTCAATGGAAAAAATGTAGAAAATTGTGCGGACATTGTACAGAATCACGAGCTCTTCCAACCAACAAAAGTTTTATCCAATTCTGACGAAAACAAAATCGACAACGATAGAAAAATTTGCCCAACTAGTAGTAAAGTATGCTTTGTATGCATGTGTAGGTACTGGTTCCACACGCACACATACATAGTTAGTTTCGGGAGCATTAAAAGATGGCGCTATCAAACAGGTTTCCATTAAATGCTTCAAGAGGGCACTCTTTTCCTATATATTTCTATTATATCTTTGTTTACATGGTAATGTACATCATATATGTTTTATCATTCTCTTATTTTAGAAGTTACAGGGGGGGGGGACACTCATTTTACCACTTTGGAAGTGTCTCTCGCGCAAACTATTCAGTTTAGAAAAAATATATGTTATAAACCTCAATATCATTTTTGAAGACCTATCCATAGATGGCACATGGGTTTGATGAAAAAAATTTTTTTTGAGTTTCAGTTCTGAGTATGGGGACCCCTAAAACTTAATGTTTTTTTGAAATTTTTGTGTGAAAATCTTAATGCGGTTCACAGAATACATCTACTTACCAAGTTTCAACAGTATAGCTCTTATAGTGGCTACGGAACCCTAAAAAGCAGCCTCAGATATAAATTTAAATTAAAAATGTATTATTTAATTTACTTCACTAGGTATTTTACAGTTAAAAATACTTATTTAGTCTTAGAAATTCGTTTTATGATTTGTTGAAACAATTTGTAAAGTGATAATTGGTAAACATTGTCCTTTTAATTGGGGCCACCTTGAAGAAGTCTACAAATGAAATAGGGGTGAAATGAAGATAATACTTAAAGCGAGTTGAAAGTAGCCAATTCTAGAATTTTTGGGTTTGTACACATAACAGTCGCCATCACATACATCGGAGCAATTTGTGAATTACAAAGCTGATTTTTTATTGCCAAATATAAAGAACATTATTAGCTTGTACATTGGTAGCCTTGTGGTAGCCCAGTAGAGAATTTGTATTACTTTTTGAACAGGCGGACAAATCACCTGTCACTTCTCGAAGTTAATATGATAGTGCTGCAACGCTCGTTCGCAAATTTACACAATGACCTGGTCGGGTAACTATAACATTACAAACTGAGTAAATTTAACATTGCACAACAAAGTTAGCCCCAAGAAAATACCGATGAAAGCGCCAAGGGGTTTCAGCGTCGAAGAGTACTGTTCAAAAGTCCCGGTATTGGGTATCATTAATTAACTGGAGCGTCCGGGAATCCGATCCTACGAATCAACTATCTAACATCTGAAATTTTATGCCAACACTAAATACCCTAGTAATCTCTGAAGCTTGGACGAGCCCGATCTAACGTTACATTAACATGTTCATATTCGTCGCAACGTCAGTCTTGCCTGTGCCTCCGGAGCGAACGCACGTCCCTCATTCCCAGCGGGCTCCCATTTTGAACAGACTCTGAGTCGTGAAGTGCTAGAACTTGGTGTTCGTAATACATTTTTGTGTAACTTTGTGTGGCTTCGTGGCACGGATTCCTTTGAGACTAGAGTTGTTGTGAGTATCTTTTTTGTGTCGTTTCTAGAATGTATTATAAAACTACTTACAGGTTTTACGGCCTTTCATTAACAGTAATTTCATCAGATTAAGATATATTTCCGGGAAAATGTTTTCCGCAAATTAAGATGAGTGGGATGACAAAATGTCAGCTATCAATTTTAATAACATCCGACGAAAAATCAAGTAAACAAAATCATTTAAGAAAATTATACTCAAGCGAAGGAGAGAACGAAACTTCAGCAACATTGATTGATTGATTTCGGTTTAATATTAAATCACGACGAGTTCCGCTTTTCTAAGCTAAGAGTTGACTGACAAGAATTCATAAAGCGAAAATTAATGGGAATGTCCCATTCTTTATGGGATATTTCTATTCGTGTTTTTTTATGATGGAAAATGAAAAGCGTTTGTGGAAATATTTATTTAAAATGATAATAAATAGCGGGTGGGGGGGGGGGGGGGGGGGGGGTTTGCTGGCATTTATGTATTGTTTGGGGAAAAAGCAATGATAATTAATAAATATTTGAGGACTAAGTTTATATTGTGAGACTACGTGGGAAAATGGTTTTTAATCCAGTAATCAACCTTCTGATTACTTGATTACTTGAAAATGGTTTTTATTACCATATTACTTACGCGAGAAAAATAATATACATACGTCTTTTGTCAATGTTAGATAGAACCTATGTACTTAATGTAAAGGTGAAAAACGTAAGAAAGACCATCTTGCATAGTAGTAGTGTGTGTTGGGATAGGCTTATGTTTTATTTTTTACAAATGTTAAATAGGTCACTACGTGCAAGAGCGGGATTTCTTAATATTTAACCCCCGACGTAAAAAGAGGGATGTTATAAGTTTGACGTTATGTGTGTCTGATGTTTATCTGTCTGTGGCATCGTAGCCGCTAAACGAATGCACCAATTTTGATGCAGATTTTTTGTCCGAAAGCCAACGTAATCGAAATTATTCTTAGCTACATTGTAACAAAATCGTTTTTGAGGTATCTATTGAACTTTGAAATTAAAATATCGGTGACCTAATCCAAATTATTTTTTTAAAAAACGGGAGGTAGTTAATTGGATAGATTTAAAAAAAAATGGGAGGATCTCAGTTTTTTGTCTCCGTTACGAGTGTTTTTGTATGAGGGTCGTTAAGAAGATGCTTTCCAGGGTCGTTCTACATGTACATATAATGTCACTGTAAAATTGAAAACCGTAAGTTTATTTACAATAGGTACTCTTGAATGATCTGTCAAATCTGCATCATTTTATGGAACGTCAAAAATGTTGGGCTAGTATTTTTGTAGGGAAGTAGGAACAATTGTCTATAGTCAAACAGAGCGTCCATTTTTTGCCTACAAAGATGCCTGAATACTTGGTTTTGCCCTGTGTTACTATTTTTGGATTTATTTTATTTATCGTATGGCGGTTACACACTGGTACATACATGTATTCGTATCGATGTCGCTGGTAGAGTTCCAGTGTGTGCTGCGAGGCCTGCTAGGTTCAGAAGGAACAGTGCAGCTGCCGAGTTTGTTGTTCTTTTAGCACCACCCGGAGGTCAAGTGTAGGGTTTTTAGGGTTATTCCTACGGACGTAGAACAACAACGAACTCCTACTATACCTATTTTTGGCCGTGTTATTCTTTCCTGATACTTTAAAGAGGAGAGAGGTAATGCGTGTAACTTTCGATGAGTAATCTCTGAATCTACGTATCCAATTTAAAAAAAAAAAAAACTTTTTATCGGTTCGAAGAATGAACCTTTGAGATTTAGGATATTGAAAGGCATTTAGGCTTTATTGTGCTTGCGGCTCCGCCCATGTTCTTTGTGATACGCAAGTGGGCTCGCAAGGGTAGTAAGTCTTCCCTAACAAGCATTAAACAGTTCAAAAGACGGTTACCCAACTACGGAAAAGTAACTTTTTTTTTAATTTAATTTCTCATATAATGTTACTGTCATTCGTCTGTCACTGGGAGCATAATTTCGAATCGATTGGCGCCTCATTTATTGAAATCGGGCGGTGGAACACACTAAATCCAAACATAGACCACTTGAAACATATTCCCTGCCTTTCTCTTGCCATTACCAGGCAGTGGTTGGTGGAGAGGATAGTGTCCACTGCTTCGCAATCAATTATGTAATATAAAAAAACCGGCCAAGTGCGAGTCGGACTCGCACATGAAGGGTTCCGTAAAATAAATTGCGGTTTACGATTTATGACGTATTAAAAAAAAACTACTTACTAGATCTCGTTCAAACCAATTTTCGGTGGAAGTTTGCATGGTAATGTACATTATATATATTTTTTAAGTTTTATCATTTTCTTCTTTTAGAAGTTACAGGGGGGGGGAGGAAAACACATTTTACCACTTTGGAAGTTTAAACTATTCAGTTTAGAAAAAAAATATATTAAAAACCTCGATATCATTTTTGTAGATGATGAAAAAAAAATTTTTGAGTTTCGTATCTGAGTATGGGGCCCCCAAAACTTACTGTTTTTTTTTCGATTTTTGTGTGAAAATCTTAATGCGGTTCACAGAATACATCTACTTACCAAGTTTGAACAGTATAGCTTTTATAGTTTCGGAAAAAAGTGGCTGTGACGTACGGACGGACAGACAGACAGACAGACATGACGAATCTATAAGGGTTCCGTTTTTTGCCATTTGGCTATGGAACCCTAAAAACCGGACAAGTGCGAGTCGGACTCGCGCACGAAGGGTTCCGTACCATTATCTATAAAAACGGCAAAAAAAATCACGTTTGTTGTATAAGAGCCTCCTGTAGCCTAATAGTTGGTGGTGACCCTGCCTACGAAGCCGGAGGTCCCGGGCTTGAATCCTGGTAAGGGCATTTATTTGTGTGATGAGCACAAATATTTGTTCTGGAGTCATGCATGTTTTCTATGTATTTAAGTATTTATTTCTCTATATAAGTATGTTTATCGTCGTCTTGTATCCATTGTACAAGCTTTGCTTAGTAAAGAACAAAACCGATTTGTGTAAGATTGTAAAAGAAAAAAAAAAAAAAATAGTTTTTTAGTAATTGTTGTTATAGCGGCAACATAAATATGTACCGTCAACTGGGGTTATTTTGATTCGCGGGGCGACTTTGATCAAATAGGCTTTTCTCCGAAATCATTGTTTTTACTTGTGGGTGAACTGTGGCAGTGCATATATTAGTTATCTATCTTGCTGTATACTCGATTACATCTTCTTAATTTCAAATAGTTTTGCTTTTATACTACATTCTAAATGATCAAAGTAGCCCCATTTTTTCCTAAAGTAACCCCAGTCTACCGGTACAACATCTGTGAAATTTTAAACTATCTTACTATCACGGTTGTTGAGATACAGCCTGGTGACAGACGGACAGACAGACAGACGTACAGCGGAGTCTTAGTAATAGGGTCCCGTTTTACTCTTTGAGTACGGAACCCTAAAAAAAGGTAGATACGTTGTCTATACAAAATTCCGTGTTTAAAAAATGACCACCAAATTCTGACAGCATACGTTTCCATTGACGATGCGAAACTATGGCAAGCCGTGACAGTTAACAAGGTTTTAGTGTGCCTCTTTACAGAAGCTTTTTTTTATATTACATCATTGCTCGCAATCGTTAGAATGTTCATTGGGGAGTAAAGAGGGAGAGTGTCCACTTCACCCCGGAGGGGTTTATGGCAGTCCAAACTCAGAGAGAGACTCTGAAGTACTGTCTATACAATAATTATTTATTCCTCAACTCGCACGGTATATATAGGAGTAGCTACATGTATATAATCATTCACTCATCGCACGCACTTAATCTATGGATAAATAGATAGATAAATCATTTATTTGTTTGCTACATACACACAAGTTACAACAAGAATAAAAACACAACAAACACAAAATAAAAAAAAACATATCGGTTAGCTTAACACGTTTTATACAATATCTAATCCCTACTATAGAATGTGCCTTGTTGATACAGTCTTCCCTAACAAGCATTAAGCATTTCAAAAAACTGTACCTGACCCAACTACAGAAAAGTAACTGTTTTTTTTTCATACTAACTGTACGGTCACTCGTCGGTCACTTAGAGCATAATTTCGAATCGATTGACGCCTCATTTATTGAAATCGGTTTAGTATCTTAAGGCTCGACCTTTCAAATTTTCGTAAAAATTAGTTGTTTAGTAACCGTATTATACATTATGACATTTATGACGTAATAATTTTAGAGTCGGCCAAAATATATCATAATATGCAAGATATGAGAAGTTACATAGTTTTCGTAAAAATCCATTTTAACAGAAGAAAGTAGAGAATTCTTTTTTAAAGTGAACCCTATTATTTCACTTGTAACCAGTTTACTGCTCCAATTTTTATCAGAACAAGATTAAAATTTATAATCTTCTTCATAAAATAATGAACAATAACTTTATTTTCTTACTTACTTAAATTTCGTCTCGTTTTCTGAAATATTCTGAAAAACATGATGTCCGCGCTTTTGAACACGCACTTCCATCTCGCTCACGCTTTGTTCCGTGAGAGGGAGAGAAGACCATGAATGTGTGGAGCCTTAAACGCTACGGTGGAACACACGTAAATACAATAAACTGCTAAAAACTAATTCCCTTCCTTTTGGCTCTGCCATAGCCAGGCAAAAAGATAGGACCCTAAAGCCAGATGCTTGAGTACCTAATTTTCACAGTCAAGTTCTTTATGTCAGGTTTTCAGCAAGTGATACCTATTTAGCATTTAAATTAAATATTTTAAGTACTTTGATGAAACAAATGGAGCTTTCTCTAAAACAAACATTATTATTATTTTGTTCGAAAATGCCGTAACATAGCGTGGCTGAAAGATGAGGTTAAAAGTCAACGTGCCGTGGTGAACGCTGATAAATAACGTGAATTAAGAGGATTGCGTGGTGCCAAGCAGCCATAGAAATGTCGATGGCGATTAATTGAAAATGCTGTTCGTTTTTATTTTTATTCAAAACGGCATTGCGTTTTACTTTTGTCTAACATGATGGAAAGTTAAGACGAGACCTAAGGTGTTATGCATGAAGAAGACATACTCGAAGTTTGTGCAATCTACGAAGAAACACCCCTTCCCAATACTATTACTACAATGTTTATCAAAATAACCCAGAAAAAACATAGATAAATATCAAAGTCAAATATAGTATCAACCCTAGTAAGCTTTACCTAGTAAACTGACATTTTGTTAAAACTTGAATTGGCATAGACTAGACATTAATAAGTATTTTACAAGGATGAAAATAATCATCACTCGAGATCGTCATTTGTAAGTGTAACAATAAATCCATCCACTGACTCTTCTGGTCACTTTGCATATACTATGTGTTTACAACCTCGTTCGACTAGCGCGGCATTGCCGATATGATTTAGTCAACTCACCCGCATTCCTTACTTATTGTTAGTGTCCTTAAATTTGTCATATCAATCATGTGTAGTATGTACTTAGTTATTTAAGTTAAACAACATTTAAACAGCGATGATGGCGAATCCTGTTCCACCGTGATACAGTATAATTACTAGTACGGGGAACAGAGGAAGCTTACTCGTAGTATTACAAAAAATGTATTTACATACGTAATTGATTACTAACACCATCAGCAGTCAATACTTGCGTATGCTTACCTTATAAAAATTTTACAGTGTAAGTAGTAGTAATTCTTGTTCCTTACCAATAAAGTTATTATTATTATTTTTTTATTAGGTCTGCTAGCTGGATGTCAAAATCATTCTGTGTTGTTTGTACTCTTTATTTTACTAAAATAAGGTTGTACTTTAATGTTTTGTTGTATTGGAGATAGGTTATAGAGTGATATTTACGATGGGTTTTATTTAAACTCTTTACAGAGGGCAATTTAACACCCCTTCCGCTTTAGGCGTATTTTTTGTTCACCACTTCAATTTATGTTCGCACTTCAATGGATTTCGAGCGCGCCGAACAAACCCTATTAGACCAATTCAATTTCGGTAGCTATAGGAAGTGACCATCCAAATTGAAGTCAAATCCAATCACCACTTACCTACTTGAGATTATTTGAGTTGACCGAATCGTATCAAAATAGTCCATTCAAGAAGCAACTGTACCGTCCAAGGTAGGTGGTTCCTATTTTTCAAAGCCAGTTTTATGAAAAGTGGCCACATTTAATAATCTCAACGACATGTGATATGCTTGGACGAGCGACTTAACTTTTTTTTTTAAGATATTCTTTTATTACATACCGATGAGGCTTAATCTTATTATTTTAAGATTTTTGGTTGCCTAATCGAAAAGGCCTCGTAAATCGTATAGGCATCGGCGTAGCACACGTAGCAATTCTTAGCATCAATGGGTATAATTCAAGGCTATTCTGTTGCTCGAAAATTTTGAGCAATTCCCGCTACCAGCGGGCAGCGTGGAAAAGTGCTGCTACGCGCTACGGCGGCGTAGCATACGTAGCGTTGCTTCACTTACTATACGTAGCAAATTCACTGCCAAAAATGGCTAGGCGCTACACTCGTAGCCGAACCCGTGGTTAACCTCGTATGTAGCGGAAAGCGACTACAGCGTAGGCGGCTGCTGGGCGGGTTCCTGACAGTGAAAGTGTTATTTTCGAATGAGAACTACGTACAGTTCCAATCATTTCGTAGCGCTACGCTCGTAGTCGATCCTCGCTAACTATAACCTATTCCAGAAAAGGTTAGAAAAATTGTGCGTTAATCGCCATGCGATTTCAAGTAAAACAATTTTTAGCCGCAATAACACCAGTGTCGTCATGTTTGAAAGTTATCAATTATCTATATTTTGTATAATTTCTACCATACTTCCCTTCTATATCCTAGACCAGATAAACGAAGAAACGTAGACGAATTAGACCATTAAAATTCTAATGCAATATGGAAGGTACCTATAAATGCTTAGATGAAAAGTACCGCATCCTACAATAAGCGGGCTCATGGCACTCAGAGTTTTAAGGTATGGATTACGCGCTAAGGAATTGTTTCGGATAAATGGCTTGCTTTGTGTACTTGTTGTACAATCGACTATTTTGCGTCCAGCCACCGTGTGAGTGCTTAAGTGCAGTGTCTTTGATTATCCATATGTCACAGTTGGATAATTAAAGCCGTGATAATAGTGAGGTCCTTAGGCATATAACTATTACTATAATATAGTTAAAAACCGGCCAAGTGCGAGTCGGACTCGCGCACGAAGGGTTCCGTACCATTATCTATAGAAAACTATTTTATTCTGTGTTTTAGAATTTGTTGTTATAGCGGCAACAAAAATACATCATCTGTGAAAATTTCAGCTGGAACTATCACGGTATCAGTGAGATACAGCCTGGTGACAGACGGACGGACGGACGGACGGACGGACGGACGGACGGACGGACAGCGGAGTCTTAGTAATAGGGTCCCGTTTTACTCTTTGAGTACGGAACCCTAAAAATGAACGATCGAGTCGAGAAAAAGGTGTCCAGTGTACAGTCGCCATCACATACATAGGTACACTATAGGTGTTCAAAAATATCGGCACATGCACCCTAATAACTTGAAAATAGAGGTTTGTCCCGATGTTTGTGACGTGCTTGTTTGCTCCGATGTATGTGATGGCGACTGTACCACAACTCAAAAACGCAAAACAGACAGACAAACATAAGCTTTTCGCTGCTCTGTGTATGAACAATTATTAAACCCATCGTAAGCAAGGTTTTATTGTTGTAACTGTATTAATCCCATTTTGCAATCACACGTCAATGGGGAACATTACGCAAAGCTGTGCGTACGGGGCGACACTAACACAACCCTTAAGCAAACCGCCATGACGTACAATGTCATATTTATTTACCTAACAAACAATAACAAATAATTGATGAACAACTACAATCGTTTTATTATCATTCGTGTGTAAAATACCTGTACTGTGATATTAAAATAGCATCCTATAGCTATTTAAAGGTGGATGTGGGCTTTTTTTGCTTTACGACGTATTGCCGCTTCCCATAGTCTTCGAGTTATCGTTTCCTTAGGAAATGAATGATGCCCTTCATTCTTGCATCCAATTACGCAGCACTGATGTATTTTATTGACTGAAATATTTTCTTCCCTATTTGATCCAGAGCTTTGAAGGACTTGTCAAAGTTGTCAAAAAAACTGTTTACTAATTGTGATAGTGCTGCCACTCTGGCGGCAGAACATTGCCGTAATGTTCCCTATTGTTTGACGATTTCATTCTGATAGGTTAGTTTGTTCTGTCAGGCGGAGAGCATATTAATAAGTAGTGGTTCAGTGAGGCTGTAGAGCTCGCGAGTCTGACTGGTTATAATTTTTTTTTGCGAAAACCGGAATCGGCGAAAAAAAACTTTATAATTGAAGAACCTTCTCACAAAACCTAACAAAAATCGGTTGAGAAATGCAACCTAGGGGTAATTACGTAACGTTCCGAACGAGCATCGGTCCAATTTAACTGTCAATTTTCCATATAAAAAGTGACATTTAGACCTACCCGACGTTCGTATGTGCAATGCGTTACGTGAACGACCTACGTTAGGTCATTTTCTACAGAGGGGTAATCACGTAACGTTTCTTACGAGCGTTAGTACAATTTAACTGTCAATTTTCCATATAAAAAGTGACATTTAGACCTACCCGACGTTCGTTACGTGATCGACCTAACGTCGGGTAGGTCTAAATGTCACTTTTTATATGGAAAATTGACAGTTAAGTTGTACTAACGCTCGTAAGAAACGTTACGTGATTACCCCTCTGTAGAGAAAAACAGCCGGACAATTGTCGGACATAAAAAAGTTTTTTTTTCAAGTTTGTTCTCTTCGCTTGCTTGTTGACAGGTATCGGAAGCAACGAATAAAATTGGGCCTACCTGAGCTCTGCAGGTCGATCACGTAACGCATTGTACGAATGTCAGGTAGGTCTATTTAAATGTCACTTTTTATATGGAAAATTGTCAGTTAAATTGTACCGACGCACGTTCGGAACGTTACGTGATTACCCCTCAGTAGTGCAATATTTATCTTTAAGATGATATTACACTTCCATTCAATCCGCACGTTCTTCAACATTAAATAATCTTTTGTACGAGCCAGCGGCCTCGGAAACAAAGTCCTCGCAGCTCCCATTGTTATCAAAATAAAGTGGGGCACAAATTTTGTTTTCATTTACATAAATTATACAAAATTGTGGGGACAAGTTTGAAATGCGGGCTTAGGTACAACCCTAGCAAACACAACCTGCGCTGTACAAACTTTGTTCTCAACTGTTTTTTTCGTCGTGATATTTACAGAAGTAATTAGAAATTAAGCTAGGCTTTACAGGAAAGCTTTTCTTCGTAGTGGCAATTGTTCTCAAGCGTTCTTCACAATAGCCATTCACAGCAATTCTTATTCTTCACGTCCTCGTTTTTGCACAAAAGCGTTTCATCCTATTTGCAATTTTTCACAAACAGGATTGTTCACTTGAGCAGTTCAGCCCAGTCCTTATGTTTATAGTTTGTTCTAGTTTAGATGACGAAGAGTACCTAAAACCAACCATTACCGACATCAGTTGTTTAATAGGGATGGTGACACCAAATAAAATAATCAATAATGTTGAATTTTCTCGAACAAGGATTAAAAATATAGTCACATGGAGAAAAAAGTAACACAAGACAATAAATAATAACAATGTTATAAGTGTCCAAAGTTTAAGGGGGGGGGGGGGGGGATATATTCTGTCCTTACTATGACGCTTAAGACTTGGCATCACGGGTCTCAAGCGTTTTCTCTCTCCATCAAGCAATATTAAAACGGTTGTATCTTCATAATTTATTGATATATATAATTGGATTTTCGTCGGTATGCATACTTTTTTGCCTTCTTTCTCTTAGAGTTATAATAAAATTAGAGTCCCCAACCCTTTTGTTATCAAGTAGGTTTATGAAAAGTAGGGTTGTAAAACAATAGTACAAACAGTAGCGACTCCAGTACAAGTGCCACATTCCGGTCAGTTGTATTATAGTATTTTTCACAATCGTGTTATAATAGAGAGCTTTTTAGTCGAGTACCGTGTTTAGGCCACGAAGCTTGCTGAGTGGCCTAAGTAAGGTACGAGATTAAAAAGCTTGATTATAACACTATTGTGAACAATACTTTTTGTACGAGTTCATTAAAATTAATTTTCTACGAGTCAACTGAACTAATTAAACAAACTCGATACTGTTGAAACGAAGTGCAGCTCATCGCTCGTACGCTTGTTGATATCTTAAAAGACATCAACGAGCGTACGACATCAAAGCGATTCTATTGGTCCAATTCATTACAGTTCAGTAAAGCAGCCACGTGATTGGTCGAATTTATTTTAGTTGTCTGGAGCGTATCGAAAAGTAGTTATTTCGTTTGTTTCAACAGTAACATGGACTACAACTATGAAAAGAGTGACGTTGCAGTATTCTCTATGAAATCTTAATACACATATTTCATTCGTCGAGTACAAAAAGTCTATTTTCCTTTCATATTTAGCAAAATAAGTTGAGAAATCCCGTTAAATGCGTTTTTGACATTTTAACTTAAACAAACAATATTGTTGTACTTCATGATATCATGAATCTACTGAAATGTGGTACTCATTTGGTTTGACTAACAAATGTCATGAATTTTGTTCATCATCCCCTAGCGTTTTTCCTGGTTATGCCCCAAACGAGCCCGGGGTCCGCTGGCACCTAATCCCAAGATTTGGCGTAGGCACTAGTTTTACGAAAGCGACTGCCATCTGACCTGCCAACACAGAGGGAAAACTAGACCTTATGGGGATTAGACTGGTTTCCTCACGATGTTTTCCTTCACCGAAATGTCATGCATATTGCAATTGCGAGAAATTGCATTTGTGCAAAATTGCGAATAAACCGCTTTTATGACAAAATTGTGTAAAGAGTTTCGAAAGTGCATCCAAATTAACTCTGCAACAAATAATTTGTCAACGCCATTGATTAATATACTAAATTGAGAAATGTTATGACAGTGAGTGAAGCGAAAGTGGTTTGTCAGGATCATAGCAAATGGAGATCCGTGATCTCTGCCTACCCCTCTAGGAAAGAGGCGTGATTAAATGTATGTATGTAGGTATGTATAATATTAATTCCTTTTAACTTTGAATTAGTAAATTGTAATATTTATCTAAAAGATGACTTTAAATTAATCTCTATATTTGAAAAAAATGGGTACCTACCTAAAAGTTATTTTGAGTGATTACCACAGGAAAATAAAATCCAGACGAGAATATTCGGAAACCTTTACTCATATTTTCCCCCATCTTTATAATCAAGTATTTTCCTTAAACGTGATTTCATAAATATGATATTGCTAAAATGAACCTTCTCATGAAAGAGTATTTTTTTCATTCTATACGGTTTAGTACAGTGATGTAATATAAAAAAACCGGCTAAATGCGAGTCGGACTCATGCACGAAGGGTTCCGTAACTGCCCGCGACTTCGTACGCGTATAAATTATAGCTTACCTACATGTTATTTTCATGTCTAAAGCCATATTACTGGATAATTTGTAATTAACGATTTATAATATTTTTTTACACCACGTCGGTGGCAAACAACTTATAATAAGTGGTTACCGTAGCCTATGGACGCTTGCAACTCCATAGTTTATGCGTGTATCGGTTCAAATTCTATTTCAATCAAAACACCCTCACAAACGTCGTCATCGTCAATAATATTTAATTTTAGTTATTTAATCTTTATTGCAAAAGCTAGACTTAATGCCTTAAAATCATTATCTGTCAGTCAACCTTATGTCAAAGCAGATAATATTTGGTGAGAAGTATTATTTTACTACATTCATAAAATTTTCTTGACATTCGGTAGATAACTGTGGCATAGCGCCCCTAGAACTTCAGTTGTGTAAGTATTTTCTGTAAAAATCCAAGCATATGCTTTCGGAAAGAGTCTGTGAGGTAAAGTTAACAGGAAGTGCATGCATGTGGTACAACAAAGTATTGATTTGAAGTCGTTTTTTAGTTGCAAATTATGAAACAAATTAAGTATGTCCGAATGTAGAGCAGCAAACCAAGTAGTTTTATTTTATCTTCAGAAAATTGAATAGCTAGCTAGTAACAATTTTAAAAAGCGTGCTCACGTGGTCACTTACTATCCTGTGGTGTCTTGCAAATGAAACCTGACGGCCAAAGTCGAGAAGATGAGCGGTGAGGCAAGCAAGGCCGGGGGCCGATTTTCTCGTAGGAATGAAAGGCCTAGAGCGTCCCTTCAGAGCGCGCTCACTATGCGAGCCCCCACGGACACTCACTATCCCCGGATGTCTTGCAAGCAAAACCTGAGGAGAGGACCGCAGTTGAGGAAGTGAATCAAGTGGCCAGGCAAGCGAGGCCGAATGCTGAGTTTCTCGTAGGGATGTAAGGTCCAAAGCGTCTCTCCAGAGCGCGCTCGCTATGGGAGCCCCCACAGACACTCACTATCCCCGGATGTCTTGCAAGGGAAACCTGAGGGTCCAAGTACCGAAGGTGAGTGGCGAGGCAAGCGCAGCTGAAGGCCGAGTTTTTCGTAGGACCGAAGGCAGAAGCGCCCCTTCAGAGTACGCTCACTATGCGATCCCGAGGGCAAGCGTACGTGGGCACTCACTATCCCCGAATGTTCTTTTAGCGAAACCCAAGGGCCGAAGGTAAGCGGCGAGGGAGGCTGAAGGCCGTGCTCCGCTCCATGAATTTATTTTTAGTTTCGCGCTTTATTAGAAAACACCTATTCTAGTCTAGATATACTTTTTAAAAGCCTTTACTTTTTTTGTAAAAAAGTTGAGAATAATTATTTTACTTACACGATTTCTTACTTTACAATACAAATACTTTTTATTGCACGCTTCTTGACCTTTTCTTTTCTCGAATATTCTTTATGTTAATTAAGTTCCTTAGGCATCGAATCTTCTCTATTCACTAAACTTCTCTGCGTTTTTGAAAACGTTTAACAAAAAAAAAACTACACAATAAGTGGACACCGACTCCGTAAGCTATAGGCAAAACCACCGGGCTACGTATGAGTTGTAAGAACACAATGAATTTTCGAATATGGTGACAACGTGTTACTATGGTAATGAAGCTGTTATAATCCCGCTCTCGCAACATTATTATTATCTAGTCTCTTGTCACCTCAGCGCCTAGTTTTCATCCCATATTTTTCACGTTTTATCTATACATTGCTGAAAGTTTCAATGGGGATGTTTTTACTTTCCAGTCAAGTTTATGATTGCCAATTTTCAAGTCTTTAGCTCATGGATTCAAGGAGTTCCCATACAAAGTTCGACCCCATTTTTTACCCCCTTTGAACCCTAATCTTTATATTTTTTATAGCCTTTAGCCTGGCTGAAGATCCACTTAACGTTTTAGTAAAAGTCGCATATTGATCTATTCGCTCGTTTTGACGTGATGCCGTTACATATAAACAGACAGACAAACCGACAAACAGACAAACAAACAAACAGACAAAAAATTTAAAAACTGTTGAAGTGTGTTGTTATCGATTCTTAGAGCCCTCAATTGATTTTTTTGCAAATATTTTCAATGTACAGACTTTCGACCCTCTACAGCTTTATTATATGTAATGTATGTATATAAGATGTATAGATAGATATAGATAGATAGATAGATAAACCTTCTATTTATAAGTTATACCTTCATATTAAGCACTAAGAAATACACAACATGGCACGGATCGTAATGTAATTTACATTTGCGGTCTAAAAAAATATTACTCACTACTTCCAACTATAGTCCTCGTACAACAATCTACGTTTAATCGTTTAAAGGCCCAAGGTCACAATACGCAATATAACCATACTAGCAAACAATCCCTTTGCTTGATTAATCCCCATTTGCCTCAGAGAGCGAAATCATTCGGCTGTACACACTCTTTACTCGGTCGCCTTTGATCTGGGGAAAGACGGAAAAAATCGCACACGAGTACCGAATAAAAATCGGTATCGATCTTCCTTACGGAGCTAGTTAAACATATTATAATTTTCTAATGTTGGTTTTTAATTAAAAAAATTATACAGCTGCTCAAATACGTATTAGTCCAGTCAATGAACTGAGAACTTGCATGGAAAAAAATAGGAAATAATATAATAGCAAATCATGATGTCATTTAAACCTATATAATTACTTCCGGGTTCAAAGTTAGCTGGATTCTTGAATAAAGCATTTTAGAATACCATTTTAAAATGAAATAAACAAAAATTATTATACTTAAATTAATGTTTTTCAAAATAGTTTTTTATCCTGGAATATACCTACAGGCATCCTCCTTTTCAAAATAATTTAAATAATCAGTCTAAATTGGATACTAGTTGCATTTGTTTTGTTTCGTTCGATTTCAAAACAAAGCAAACTCTACTCTATTACTTATTACGAGTACTGGGGGCCGATTTTTGATTTTCGAGCGCTAGAAAATTAAACAAAAGTAAATAAGATTTTAGTGATAAAATTGCAGTCCGTTACTTTCTACCGATAGAATTAAATACGAGTGGTCAGCTGGTCAATGCCACTCGTTTTTAATTTTTTTATCGCTATTTCAAAAAAGCATTTCATCATTTTTTACTATTTTCGAGTGAAAAAGTCGAGCGCTTGAAAGTCAAAAATCGGTCCCCAGTTCGTTTAAATTTCATTGCCAATGGTTGTTATGTGGTGGGCGGCCGGCCACCATATCTATGACAAACATTGGCAATGAAATTTAAACCAACTGTAATAAGTAATAGAGTAGAATTTGCTTTGTTTTGAAATCGATCGAAACACTCTCAATGATATCCCCATCACCATGTCGGATTCATAGCTCAGAAGAGATAGAGTAGTCGTATAATTTTAATCGTATAACGTGATTACATTGACCATTCTGTACGGTATTCGAATTGCTGGAACTCTCTGTAAGGTAAATATTTAATGCTGTTACTACCGTGCCAAGTTAGAAACTTGTGAATAATTTGTTCAGTTAAGTGCTTAAAGTAACAAACAATTGTTCAAGGACAAGCCTCCCGTGCGACTTCGCCTGCGTATTACAAGGAACGGAAATAGCCGACGGATAAAAACAGAGCTAAAGTCCATCCCGAAGGTCTATTTTATATACGTTGGAGTAGTTCCGGAGATTTACCCCTTTTTTAACGTTGGCGAAATGCGTTTACGCATCCCGTCCTGTCCGGGGAGGCAGAACGGGTATGACGGACTAACTGAAGCTGGACTACCGTCTATAACCACCAACGAGATCCGGTGCCGCCTTGTAAAGGGGGGCGTCGCAGGATCGCTTTTGGCAATCTTGGCATTCAACTGCGTACGTCCCGGCAGGCGGCTCACAGTAGCAGGCTGCAACGGAACCCACAGTAGCTGGCCGCAACCCACAGTATTACCCCTACACAAACGTATACTTTATCTCTGTATAATCTTAGTAGGTAAAGAGAGGGGTAGGTTTGTTAGAGGTAGGTTCTCGAGTGGCGACCACGTACCGGAACACGCAGCGTGGGTAGACAAGGTGGACTGATGACCCGGTAAAGGTCGCGGGAGTACGCTGGATGCGGTTGGCGCAGGACCGATCACTTTGGCATTCTTTGCTCTCCAGCATCCATAGGCCTCCGCCTATGTCCACCAGTGGACGTCTTTTGGCTGACATTATGATCATGATGAGGTATTAGATTAGATAAGTTTGGGTGCACAGAGAGGACCATCTTGGTAAAATATTTAATTGATACCTTTTATTCATTCTCAGCGACTTTATTTTGTTCAGTTCGTTTTTATCCCAAAAATCGACCCTCAAAGGGATAGTAACGTTATTTAATATAATTTACAAGGTACCCGAAGTTGCACCTTGACGTGAAAACAACGCAATATAAACTTGAGATTATTTGAGTTGGCCGAATTCAAAAAACAAACGCTACTGTCAAAGATTCCAATACTTACCAACGACAGTTTTATATTATAAAACATTGTGCACATTCATTCGTCAAAACCATACCTACTCACCAATTAATGTTCAAAAGGAGAATTCCATTGAAGCGTAATAATACATTTGGAGTCTGCACTCTTCATCATTGTCTTAAGTACTCTTTGATGTTTTATTCAATTGAACATTCGTTTGTAACGAAGGCAATTTTAATTACATTGTTTAATGTGTAACGTCTGAAGCCGAGCGTATTAAATAATGATGGAAGCCAAAATACTAGATTTAATTAGAGAAGATTCATTTCTCAAGTTGGCTATAGGTACGGCTTTTATCAATATTCTAAAGGAAACCGCGGCTGAGAATTTAATGTGATATTACATATTAGGACAGGATTCACGTTTTGTCATTAACAGACATTTGTAGTGAATAATGGATTTACCATTATTTTTACGTTTCTGAAGAATTACAAAAAAAAATATACTAGAATTGGCTTAACGAATTTTACTCCAATCTTACGAAAATCTTACTCCACAACTTTTACATTGTTTAAATAAAGATAATCACACACTGCCGCCACATCCCACTGCGGTGTGCTGAGCGACAGTTCGCAACGTTGTATGCCAATACCTCAGTTTGTATATAAATTCCGCACGGTACACACTGTACCGCACCTTCGTCCGGCGAAATTTGTATGCGGCTCCGCACGCCGCAGCGTGATGCGGCGGCAGTGTGATCGCCGCCTTAATTGGCAAAGCACTCCAGGGGACCGATTTTTGACTTGCGAGCGCTCGAGTCTTTCACTCAAAATCTGACAAAAATGATGAAATTCTATTTAGAGATAGCGATAGAAAATTTAAAAACGAGTGATATTAACCACTCGTATTTAATTATATCGGTAGAAAGCAAGTCCCTGCAATTTAGACAATACAATCGTATTTATTTTTATTTAATTTTCGAGCGCTTGAAAGTCAAAAATCGCCCCCCTGCCCGCGAAAGGCAAAAGGTGGGCAAAAGGGATGCGGGTTTGCCAGATCGATATTTTTTGCATGTCATTTGATCCCTGAAAATCTTTGTAAAATGTGGAATGTTGACCGTGCATTTCAGAGAAGCATAAGCTTTCGAAAAGGGCATTATGTACTCAAGACAAATTGCAACGTGTATGTAAAGATTAGTCAGTTAATTTCCCGAGGTAACCGATATAGCCCTCCGAATCGCTAAACTTAAGTGGCAGTAGGTGGGACACATTGCACGTTGAACCGATGGCCGTTGAGGCGGAAAGGGTCTTGAGTAATGACCACGTACCAGAAGGCGCGGCGTGGGTAGGCCCCACAAGGAGGACTGATGACCTGGTAAAGGTCGCGGGAGTCCGCTTGATGCGGGTGGCGCAGGCCCGGTCAATGTGGCACTCTTTGGGGGAGGCCTATGTCCTGCTGTTCGATCACGTAACGCATTGTACTTGCGTCAGATAGATTTAAATGTCACTTTTTCTATGGAAAAATTACAGTTGAATTGTACTAACGCGCGTTCGGAAAGTTACGTGTTTACCCCCCCCCCCCCCCCCCCCCAGCAGTGAACGTCATTCGGCTGAGATGATGATGACGATGATGAGTCAGTTCATTTCACTTACCTATATATGTTGTGTGAGAAGGTAACTACTACAGCTAACCAATTGAAAGAACATGTTATAGTTACCCATACTTAGAGAATTATGGATCTCCAACATCATCCATTAGTAGACTGAGGATGGAGTAACGTTTTTTTCCATTATGTGGGTATCTTGACTATTGAAACTTTTCAATATACAATTTTTTATGAACTAAAATATCAATCCTAACCTCAATTTTCTACAAAATATCTTCCCTTTTTGAGACTAAAAAGCGCTCACTTAACTTTTACCGAAGCAATTTTATACATTTAATATTGCCGGTCGTCGAAATTAGCATACCGTTTCCATAGCAATCTAAAAGCGGTACAGGAAAGTAAAACGGTAAGCTTTACAATTATCTTATTGAAATTATTTCACAATAGTATTTACTGAGACATATTAGGGTTCCACTGCATAATTTTCGCCGCTGGTTCCATTGGGGTGTTAATGTTCCACTCATTAATCTTAATCTGCTGTTTGAACGTTAAAATATAGGGTGTTCAGGGTTGGAATCGACGTGATTGAGGGTTGTTTCTGTATCTTTCCTTTGTCGAACAACTTGTCTGCTGAATTGTTAGCAATATCATTTGAATGATCAAGCATCTCAATCAATTGTTAGCCTTTATTTCATAATATTAGTTATCATAGTTTAGGTAGGTACTGCGTTTCGCAAAATTATCATATGGTAAGTTATTTATATTTTGATTTGATGTTTCATAAAAATATAAGATCTGCCATGCCATAGCCAACACAGCTCGGTAATCATAAGACGGCGCGCGAGGCTGTGTTGTGGCGTGGCGTGATACACTGTCTCTTTTTGAGAACACTTAGAAATAAATGGATAGTCCCGTGACACAGGTCGTGCACCGTCTTGTGATAATGATAACCGTGGAGATTTGATTTACACACATACACACACACACACAAACACACACACACACACACACACACACACACACACACACACACACACACACACACACACACACACACACACACACACACACACACACACACACACACACACACACACACACACACACGCGCGCACACGCACGCACGCACGCACGCACGCACGCACGCACACACATCCACACTAATATTTGCCCATACCGGGCCCAGCAACCGTCTGCTTCGTCCAACCAAGCCACCCCCTAATCCGTTCGTCAAACAACTCGGCAATCTCTGCATACAATCAAGTAACCTATTATTAGTTTCAAGTTTCTTTATTTGGCCAAGTAACAAAATAACGTTACATCTAGCAAGTCACGATACATAACACTTTTCTCTTAATTTAATCATGCACTTATACTTAAAATAGGATAACAATAATGAAATTTTACAAGTCAAATGTTATTGAATTATCTACGTAGGTACTTACTATATGTATAACAATTATAAAATGGATCTCTCTTGTTTATTTTTTTCTGTAAATTCATTGATTGTGTAAAATGGGTTACATTGAAAGAAACATTTAAGCCTGCTCTTAAATTCTATAAATGGCATATTTGTTATGTGAGAGGGTAGCAAATTATATAAAGTAATTTTGAGAGGTAGACCTTGTTTAAATGTTTTTACTAGTTTCGTTGGAGGTACACACAGTTTATTTTTATTGCGTGTATTACAATGAATCTCTTTCCTTTTGATAAAGCTTTCCTTCTCTTTGTGGATTTCCAACAGACTATTAAATATAAATAACGATATTACTGTCATTATTCGGCCTTTTACAAAGTATTCTCTAACCGAAGTGCCCTTGCGTAGACTAAACAGAATTCTAATGGCTCGTTTTTGAGATTATAGTGAAACTACTCTGAATCCTCTATCGGTACGGGTTATTAACGGATGGCGATACTCTAGAATGCACCAGTCTGCAGAATGAAAAGATAGTATTACAGCATGAAACCCGATATTGCTGTGGCAGAGTTAACGTGGGTATTGATTAGTTGAAGACGTTGAAGTTTATGACAAGCAGCTTCCATTGTGAGAAGCCTGAGATCAATTGTGTATGTGAGGTTGTTTTATGATTTATGTCTAGTTTTTAAAGGTTGTATTATAAACCGTGTGCCAAACGAGTAGGATAGGTAGGTAGAGACTGCGGGATAAGTGTTAATTTACCCAAAGTGTGTAGTAGTAAATAAATAAATAATTATTTGCGGACAATCTTACACAAATCGACCTAGTCACAAACTAAGCAAAGCTATGGGTACTAGACGAAGAGAAACATACTTTTATAGATACATAAATACTTAAATACATAGAAAACATACATGACTCAGAAACAAATCTGTCAATGCTAACAACAACAAGGTGCTTGTTAACTTTAATTTAAATTATTCGAACATGGCATATTATGTTGGTACATGACAGACGTTTACACATCCATATGTAGTGCAGTGAGTAAAATTTAATGAGTATCTATTATTATTTCAATATCCCCTTTCGCTACCGTAAAATGGGGTGAGTAGGGATTGCGGGGTCAGTAGGGACGCGAATATTTCCAGTTGCTACTTTGATTTGCTGGCTCAGGTTGCTCTAAAAGTAATTTTATTAAACTTAGACATATTTTCTTATCTTGCAGCAACATGGAGTAGCCAAATTATAACATTTAAAAAAGTGGCGTCTTTAGAAAACATGAGAGGTGAAAGATATGTGACCTGGAGTGGAACCCGGAATTCGGGTAGCGGTCATGCGGAAGAGGAGCGATAAATACAAGCGGAGAAAGGGTTGGAACACGGATTGAGGCAAGCTTATCGGAAATTCACAATACGAAAGTTTTACTTATAAATTTTCCCAGCTGACCCCTCTAACTCAACTACGGGGTGAGGTGGGATTTCCCACTTTTTGTGTTAATCGTTAAGATTAAAAAATTAAACGATATATAATCATTAACATACTGACATTTTTATGTATATAAATCCACATGCCACATGTAAAAATATTTTTTATCGATGTTTGAATGATTATTTTGATCGACTCAAAATTTTACGGTTTTTACTTTCCCTATAACAACTGTAGATATGTAAATGGTAATAAAGGTACTGTCTAACTGATTTGCCATTCGTATGAACGAAGATCGCTTATATATGTATCTAAGTGCATATAGTTTTTATTTGTACATGTCCAGGAAAGCTAATAAACCACTCAACTAATTATGTGAATAGTGATAATTTCACCGACGATCTATCGACTTTTTCTATTCTTAGCCATTAAGTTATGTAACATATACTTACTTAGTGATAATCGATATTTAGAAACGCCTTAAACACAAATCCGTGGTCATAAAAGCGATGTGACATATTTATGAGTAAGTTGTATTTGTGATTGTATGTATATACCGATATAACCGTAACCGAAATTTAATCAATCCCTGATGTCAACACATTAAACTCCCGCGTTTAAGGTAAACATTTAAAATAGGCGTTAGACCCGTGAAAAGCGATGTTTTGAATTATATTACCCTTATAAAGATGTCACATGCTGTTGCGTCTTCCTCCAAGAAATCTAGGTAACCTGGATCGCATTTTAAAATATGCTCAACTACATTCCGAGCTCAGCAATTGCGCAAAAAGAGGGCGGAGATAAATTGAGCGCGGTTGCTTTGCATTTCTCAGCAGTCGTATTAGTCTGAAACGTTCCGGTTTCCACTGACGTTCGTTGTCTCCATATATTTTATCAATGTCTTCTTCCTGTTTATTTAAACGATGTTAAAAGAGATGGAAATAGCCACTCAGCAGACGTTTTTAGTGCAAAACGTTGCGGTACAAACCAACGCCTCGTTCTTTTTAATCTACACTAATATTATAAACAAGTAAATTTTTCGACTTCGTAAGTTGATGTGTAGGGAGTTATTTTAGGAACTACTCATGCAATTTCTAACGTGGTTTTCAGTTTATTTTAACAAAATAGAAAGGTTTTTAAATGCATTAGAACGGCTGACTTTAGTCTAAATTCTTACTGCGCCATTACCTGCAGTTTATTAAATTCTGTCTTCGCTACGTCTGCATTAAAATTATTTTGGCAACACCACCTTTAAATCCATAAAAATAACATTTCAAAGGGTCGCAAAATTGTTTGCTCCAAAGGTAACGTATATGCACTCCACTCTAGTAGCATTGAGAAAGAAAAAAAATACGGATGTTGATTTCGTAGTATTGTTAAGATTAAACGAAACTTTATATCGTAGCACCTTTATATTGTAACAGGATCACACTCAAGTGACATTTAATGGTCTTAATTATGTGCTCATGCTAGAGAAGGAACCTAAAGATAACCTACGGGTTACCTCTTAGGTCACGTAACGTTCCGAACGCGCGTTAGTACAACCCAACTGTCATTTTTCCATATAAAAAGTGACATATAGATCTACCTGACGCGCGTACAATGCGTTACGTGATCGACCCACTAGTCACATTCAAATAGTTAGCTGGTTCAGTCGCCATCACATACATAGGTACACTAAAGGTGTTCAAAAATATCGGCACATGTACCCTAATGCCTTGAAAATAGAGGTGTGTTCCGATGTTTGTGACTTGCTTGTTTGCTCCGATGTATGTGATGGCGACTGTTCCTATCTGCATTATTTTGCCCCGTAGTAACAATTTTTTCAATGTTGCTTTGTATTTCTATGCCACTTAACTACCAGTGTTGGGCGTAATCAATTACTTTTTGTAATTTAATTACAAATTACACAATTATTAATTCAATTACGTTACTTAAATTGAATGTAATTAAAATTTCATGTAATTGAAATTACTTTGTAATTTGTAATTGTAATTACATTTATTTGTAAATTAAATTACTAAATTACTTTAAGTCAACTTTTTTTATAAACAATGAGAAGCATACGTGTTTACTTGGTCTGATTGCAACGATGTAATAATCAAAACAATAAATGTGTGTACCTATATTTATATTTATTTGAATTGACTGAACCACAAAACTAATACTGTTGTTAGGTTAGACCGGACAGATATAAAAATGTAAAATTAGTTGCATACAACACGTATAATTTTTTTTTTCATTTCAAGCTAAACTACTCATGCAATTTCTAACGTGGTTTTCAGTTTATTTTAACAAAATAGAAAGGTTTTTAAATGCATTAGAACGGCTGACTTTAGTCTAAATTCTTACTGCGCCATTACCTGCACTTTATTAAATTCTGTCTTCGCTACGTCTGCATTAAAATTATTTTGGCAACACCACCTTTAAATCCATAAAAATAACATTTCAAAAGGTCGCAAAATTGTTTGCTCCAAAGGTAACGTATATGCACTCCACTCTAGTAGCATTGAGAAAGAAAAAAATACGGATGTTGATTTCGTAGTATTGTTAAGATTAAACGAAACTTTATATCGTAGCACCTTTATATTGTAACAGGATCACACTCAAGTGACATTTAATGGTCTTGATTATGTGCTCATGCTAGAGAAGGAACCTAAAGATAACCTACGGGTTACCTCTTAGGTCACGTAACGTTCCGAACGCGCGTTAGTACAACCCAACTGTCATTTTTCCATATAAAAAGTGACATATAGATCTACCTGACGCGCGTACAATGCGTTACGTGATCGACCCACTAGTCACATTCAAATAGTTAGCTGGTTCAGTCGCCATCACATACATAGGTACACTAAAGGTGTTCAAAAATATCGGCACATGCACCCTAATGCCTTGAAAATAGAGGTGTGTTCCGATGTTTGTGACTTGCTTGTTTGCTCCGATGTATGTGATGGCGACTGTTCCTATCTGCATTATTTTGCCCCGTAGTAACAATTTTTTCAATGTTGCTTTGTATTTCTATGCCACTTAACTACCAGTGTTGGGCGTAATTAATTACTTTTTGTAATTTAATTACAAATTACACAATTATTAATTCAATTACGTTACTTAAATTGAATGTAATTAAAATTTCATGTAATTGAAATTACTTTGTAATTTGTAATTGTAATTACATTTATTTGTAAATTAAATTACTAAATTACTTTAAGTCAACTTTTTTTATAAACAATGAGAAGCATACGTGTTTACTTGGTCTGATTGCAACGATGTAATAATCAAAACAATAAATGTGTGTACCTATATTTATATTTATTTGAATTGACTGAACCACAAAACTAATACTGTTGTTAGGTTAGACCGGACAGATATAAAAATGTAAAATTAGTTGCATACAACACGTATAATTTTTTTTTTCATTTCAAGCTAAACCTTGCAAAGCTCTTCGAAAACAAAGTTATTATACTCATACACTCTTAATAAAACAAAAGTAATTTGTAATTTAATAAGTAATTAATTGCAAAATGTAATAAATAATTCAATTAATAATTACATTTTGTAATTGAAATTGAAACTTATAATTACAATTTCATTTTCCCTGTAACTATAATTTGTAATTGCAATTACTTTTTGTAATTGTAATTATTAATAAGTAATTCAATTACGTTTTGCCCAACACTGTTAACTACACATTTATAAACGTATTTGTAAAACTCTGACATGAGGCCTATTTGGAGGATAAACATTTGAAATATTAATTAAATGAAAAATATTAAATCAGAATGAATACAAAAAATAATCGGTTCAAAGCTTCTTTCTAAAAGTCTTGACCTCAAAGCAGATTCAGTTGTAACGAGATAAACCGTGTTTGATGGTATGCGTAGACGGCTATCACTTACCTATGTGTGTAACAGCAACCTGACGAACTCGAAGAGTCGTCCACACTTGATTTTATGCACCGCGCTAGTCAGTCAGATAGATTTCTCACAGAGGTGGGTATGCTTTGGGTTCACGGTCATAGGAGCAATTAGTGCTTTCTAAAGAGGGCGCCATGCATTTCAATTTATACTCTAAAATGCAAAAGAGTTGTATGCAGGAGACCTATTTAGTAGCTAGCCACATAGAAATATGAACAAAGATTCAATTACAGAAAGCAAGTTTATTACAGTTCTCACAATCGTTTTAAATATTTACTAAACCTTAACTCTACTGTAGGGATAGAGGCGTGGCTCTCTCAGATGAGATTAAAATATAGGTCCCTGACCGAGGACGAAGTTTGACTCTAGAGTTAAATCTTTATATATAAGTAGGCTTTATTATTACGCTTAGGTCTGTGTGAGGCTCGTTTGCATTATTCAATTACAACATTAATATCTCATGGCAGATTCCATGAATGACACCAAAAAAAATGGAGGGAGGTCACCTCTAGAAACCCGCTACACGTGCGTCACGTCCCGCTGCGGTCCACTGCGTCTACCCAGGCTCCCAGATGAGAAACTGCTCGTGTCGGCATCCGCATGTGAAGTACAAAAGGGGCGTATCACCGCACGCGAATTCCTGCGCCCGCTCAATTGCCTGTCCGCAACTGGAGCCCCCGCAAGGCAGCCAGCACGTTGTCGCTGTAAATCACAATCAACATTTAAGACTTGAACGAACAAACAACTATCACTTTCTCTCCGACCACATTTCGACAGAAATTACTAGAACTAGCTTTACCTGGCAAGAGTTCAAAGCTAAGCGTTGGTGATTTTCCGCCTCCCAGATATCTTCTTTAAGAAGTAGTGTGTTACATCTGAAACAAAGCAATGTCCCTCCTCTAAAAAAACCGCCGCTTGAACACGATAAATATTTCTTCCGCTAGATCGGCGACAATTTCATTTCACTCACCGACATTTCCAAAGCGTCAAAGCATCTCTGTGTCACTGGATGTATGCTGCTACATTTAAGTTAAACAAATGGCCTCCCGGCCGAAGCGAGCACTTCTCAAAAATTGCGACCTTTTCGCTCAACGCATTTTCGAAGAAGAACTTCTCATTGCTTTTGACAGCCGAGAAAAAAAAAAAAAGCTACCATAGACAATCCCCATATTCTGTTCAAATACCATAGAGGTATAGACCTGTAGTTATGCCTTGGATGCATGACGACAAATTATTTATCAAAAATCAAATATGATCATATTTTCTAATAGCTTGTTAAAAGTTAAGGATTATTCCTAGCGCTTTGACAACACACAAAAAAAAGACTTATATCGTTGCCTTGAACGAGATGATAAACGCTCTGGCGCAGTTCCTCCGTTGGTCAACAGATGTCGGAATCGTCGCTTGCGCCGTTCTGCAATAGATGGCGCTATGAGTCTGAAAGTTAATGTGTCGATGCCGAAATTACACCGTAACATTACCGCTTCAGTTAGATAAAAAAAAATTTTTTTTTTTTTTCAAAAAAAAATTTTTTTTTTTTTTTTTTTTTTCAAAATTCTATGTCAATATAAACCTGTAGAGAGAGAGGATATACATAACTCCTTGTCCAACCATCCCACTAAGAAAGCGCACTGCCTTCACTATACATCATACGCAACTCAGCCTATAGTACGACCATGCCGCATATGAAAGGTCATCGACCCCTGACCTACACAAGAGTTCCTCCTTCAGGAGCAAAAAAAAATCCAAAGATGTACGTGGCGATATGACAGGTGTCATAGCGTCTCGTTAGAAGCTAAAACTAGCTTTCAAAAGTTTGAAAAGTTCAAAACGATAAAATGCCGCTGACTGCTCGTGAAGCTTCCAGCTTGCTGCCCATAACGTTCTGAAATATTTCAATTACCATAACAAAGCAACACTAACGTAAAGTTTTAGAAAGTACTGTCTATGATTAAAACCAGCGCTTGCATATGTTGATAAGACATATACCTACTCACTTTAATGCACCAAGTAGAAATCGTAACAGACTAAAAAAATAACAGCCCCTTTTTCACACAGAAATGTTTAAGTAGTAGATCTTAAAAGTTATACTAGATATGTCCATATGACAGAAGCAGAGATAAGAAGACTTATTGTCCTTTTAGAGAAGTACCGAATTATTTCGTTCAGCAGTAGAATAATATCAAGTGGATACAGAAGTTCCAAGTAGCTTAAGCCTAACGTAGACAGTTATTTACCTAAACTAACACGCGCGTTCCTATCATGCGACTTATGCCATACGTATGCGTATGCGTATGCCTATGCTATGCTATGCTATGCTATGCTATGCTATGCGGGCGTCCCCACTTCTATGAACTTAACTACAAACCTAGCTATCTATACGATGCGCTAGTTCTACGCTACGTTACTTACCTATTTATTTACCTAACAAACCACACTTAAAGCATGCACTAGTGTGTTTGATATTTATCCTATATTATTACCTAACACAATCGATGGCCAACTCGAAGGTGTATCCTAATATCGAGGTCAACTGTACATTCCGGGAATTTCGATTTGAGTGCATAATAATTACCTACAGGCATTTACCTAGGAAATACTACGTTCCTATATCTGACTCAACGAATAAGGGTTACTCAAACTGTAAAAAAAATCCATGTCTGGTTTCACATTGTCAGACGTAATGTGCTACTTACGGTTCGTTTATTACCTAATATACCTACATGAATTCTTCACCAATCAGTGGTTATCAAAATAAGCTTGAAAATAAAACATGAGTCTACCTAACAAATAGGTCAAGGTCATTATCATTGACCTCATAGTAACTCTAATGATTTATTCGAATAGTATTCTGTCTGACTGTGTCAGTCTGGTTGTGACTTCTGAGTGAAATTGTAAAGTCAAATCCGATTAAATGAATTGTGATAGCATACAGTTCAGATACTTATAGTTATTAGGTTTCCATAAAAGTTTTCCAACTCTTTCCTATTTTGTGTCTATATGTATGCGAACATACATACCATGGAACTAAATTCCATTAAAGCGACCCCAAAGAAAAGAAACCACCATAACGTCAACAGAATGATTCACATCTAGTACTATCCAAAAGATGTCGCTAGCTTCAACGAGACAACATCCATCTGTACAACTATAACATAGAATGCCCTTCATGTGGTACTGTAGAATACTACTCTCAGAGGAGAAATAGACTCCCACCCAATATTTAAGAAAATACGGATTAAATGCCAGTTACCCCAAACAAGAGAATCCTACGACAATTATATGAAAGATAAAATGTCTAACCTCAAACACTAGTGAACACCTTGAAAAGGTAGCCAGTCATACCCAACGACCGCTGCAACACGAAGCTGAGAAGCGATCAACCCGCAGTAACAGTTGTTGACCTTAAGATGACATGAGCCAGCTTCGACAAACATCTCCTTCGCAGACCTGAAATTCGTCATCAATGGACAAGCCTGAGATAAAAGAATTCGCTTTTATGGTATAAAGCGCAGTTAGCAGATTTAAATTGTTGTTTGAGCTCATCCACAGTGCTAATAGGATCTACCTCTAAGCCTTTCGCTTGCAATACAAATAAAACAGTTCGTCTTTGGTCATGTTATCTAACCCTGAGTAATTATAATAATAAGTTACACAAGATAACATTCAGCTTTTCTGAACAAAGAAAGAGAATACTCCTTTGAGTATTACAGTGATAAAAAGAAGAGTATTTCTTTTACCATTAATTAAGCTTAAATCCTATAAATATACTGACTCAGTAATGTTGTATAGTAACATACAAAATAAAACCACCATCTTGCATTGTGGCTATTACAGTTTTAAAAGAGCAGAGTAGAAGTAGCAAGCTATTATTAACATAAAAGTAAAATTCTTACTTGAACCTTCATACCTACTTAAAGTTATGAGTGAGATATACTTCTTTCCACTCCAAGAATAAATAATGACATATACATATATATGTAATAAGGTTATGGCCTAATGCCATTTAATTAATTAATTAATTTAACAAATAAGTAGTACTTATTATCAAGCATTTTAATGATTGGCTTATTGCCTTAAGTATTTTGAGAAGTGTTACATGAATTTACCATTCCATAGAATACAAATAAACATGGTAAAACCATTTATATATAAGTATTCTATGTGCCAGTAACTGTATATTGCAGTGCATAGTTTTGCTTTCACACAAAGCAGTAAAAAAATATTCCAAGTTTAGTTCAGGAGAATTGAAATGTCAAGTTTGACAGTTAATTTATAATAGTTACAAACAGTACCTTATATTGTGTCCAGTTGGAACACCAAAATTTATATTTCACTCTACAGAGTGATGAAAAAAAAAATTACACCCGTTGACACAAATAGTAAAATGCTTTGACACATGAACAGTAGATATAGATATTTGATAAAGACTATGTAACTTAACAAAATATAAGCCTCACACAACCCTACTCAGACCGCATCTAATACAGGTAATTCCTACTATCAAAAAAAAACACCATGCACCGATAACCGTTGAAACCTCAACCCCAAAGCATCACGTTGGGCCGACAAAATGTAACGAGATAAACCGTGTTTGATGGTATGCGTAGACGGCTATCACTTACCTATGTGTGTAACAGCAACCTGACGAACTCGAAGAGTCGTCCACACTTGATTTTATGCACCGCGCTAGTCAGTCAGATAGATTTCTCACAGAGGTGGGTATGCTTTGGGTTCACGGTCATAGGAGCAATTAGTGCTTTCTAAAGAGGGCGCCATGCATTTCAATTTATACTCTAAAATGCAAAAGAGTTGTATGCAGGAGACCTATTTAGTAGCTAGCCACATAGAAATATGAACAAAGATTCAATTACAGAAAGCAAGTTTATTACAGTTCTCACAATCGTTTTAAATATTTACTAAACCTTAACTCTACTGTAGGGATAGAGGCGTGGCTCTCTCAGATGAGATTAAAATATAGGTCCCTGACCGAGGACGAAGTTTGACTCTAGAGTTAAATCTTTATATATAAGTAGGCTTTATTATTACGCTTAGGTCTGTGTGAGGCTCGTTTGCATTATTCAATTACAACATTAATATCTCATGGCAGATTCCATGAATGACACCAAAAAAAATGGAGGGAGGTCACCTCTAGAAACCCGCTACACGTGCGTCACGTCCCGCTGCGGTCCACTGCGTCTACCCAGGCTCCCAGATGAGAAACTGCTCGTGTCGGCATCCGCATGTGAAGTACAAAAGGGGCGTATCACCGCACGCGAATTCCTGCGCCCGCTCAATTGCCTGTCCGCAACTGGAGCCCCCGCAAGGCAGCCAGCACGTTGTCGCTGTAAATCACAATCAACATTTAAGACTTGAACGAACAAACAACTATCACTTTCTCTCCGACCACATTTCGACAGAAATTACTAGAACTAGCTTTACCTGGCAAGAGTTCAAAGCTAAGCGTTGGTGATTTTCCGCCTCCCAGATATCTTCTTTAAGAAGTAGTGTGTTACATCTGAAACAAAGCAATGTCCCTCCTCTAAAAAAACCGCCGCTTGAACACGATAAATATTTCTTCCGCTAGATCGGCGACAATTTCATTTCACTCACCGACATTTCCAAAGCGTCAAAGCATCTCTGTGTCACTGGATGTATGCTGCTACATTTAAGTTAAACAAATGGCCTCCCGGCCGAAGCGAGCACTTCTCAAAAATTGCGACCTTTTCGCTCAACGCATTTTCGAAGAAGAACTTCTCATTGCTTTTGACAGCCGAGAAAAAAAAAAAAAGCTACCATAGACAATCCCCATATTCTGTTCAAATACCATAGAGGTATAGACCTGTAGTTATGCCTTGGATGCATGACGACAAATTATTTATCAAAAATCAAATATGATCATATTTTCTAATAGCTTGTTAAAAGTTAAGGATTATTCCTAGCGCTTTGACAACACACAAAAAAAAGACTTATATCGTTGCCTTGAACGAGATGATAAACGCTCTGGCGCAGTTCCTCCGTTGGTCAACAGATGTCGGAATCGTCGCTTGCGCCGTTCTGCAATAGATGGCGCTATGAGTCTGAAAGTTAATGTGTCGATGCCGAAATTACACCGTAACACAGTGATGCATAAAAAAACTTTGGTAGCGTCCAGCTTTCGGTACTTTTGTTTTTTCGGTCCACCAAGCCTTCTTTAAACGCGTTGTAATTTTAATTCTACACTGAGAGTCGGTATTTAAAAAGTTTCGCAGTATTCGAGTAAGCGCTTTCAGCATCATTTAGTTTTCTTTATTTATTAACGATATTCCTAATATGACTTTGTAAACTTATCAGTGAAGATTTTAATGTTATTGAAAGTTACCACGTCTGAAATAAGATCTGTCCATGTTAGCCAGAGCAGAGCTAACGACAATGGACTCTGCCGGAGCAGGAGTGACGGAAACATACAAAGTTCTGAAGAGTCCTTTTCCCAAAAGCATCACTATTCCAAAATTTCAAAATTCCGAGCACCATTTTCCGCTAACCAAAAATGTGGACTACGTGAATTAAAAGAATAAGCACATAATATAAGTTGGCTACGTTAGGTAGGTAAGTATTACGTTTAACGTGTTTCCCGGAATTATGAAATTCGGAAAAGAATATGCTAACAATTCACTCTTCGCGTTAGCCGCTTCACATTAGGCGGACCATGTGCTTGTTTGCTATTATGATATACTCGTACAAAGATACACCTACGGTAATTCACCTCTATAATATACCGTAAGTAAAAGCCTTGGCCTAAAATCGCAAATGCGCGCAATCGTTAGGGCGGATCTTATGGGGTTCCACGCTTTGTTGCACATTCGTGCGCGTTTTGCTCAACCGGGATTTTTGTATTTCCACCAACGTGTTGTCAAATTCTCAAACTAGACGCCCGCGTGTGCTGAACGGAGGGCAAACAATACAGTTTTTCTATATCTAAATGCGCAGGATAGTATATAACTTATGTACATGCAGAAAATCAATTCTGTACACAGATGAAAAGGATTCTTGAAGGCAAATGAGTGGTTCAAGAAATAAGTGCTCCCATACAAGGTTACACACTCACAGATTTTTTTCTTTAGATATAAGTATAGAAGTTTGTATAGATTTGTGCCTGAAAGAAGTAGGTGACTTACTTGAAACTCATTTAGGGCTAGGATTTGATGGACTAATAAAATTAACGCCAAATATGGCGTCAACGTCAACAGTTAAAAATAATAAACGAATTCTCGTGTATCTCATATTTTAAATAAACTAGTTCATCAAAAAAAACACTATGTTGGAGCACGTTTTCAATTATTAAATTTTGTTCTATTATTTTAACCATAGGCAATCTTTTATTCATCATAGCAATATTCACAATAACCTTTTTATTTTTAAAATTCGGATATACGCCCGTTGCATGTACATTCTATAATGGAACAGAAAAGCATAACCGGATAATATGAAAGATTTATACTCAAGGCTTTTTGTTTGCTTTCCATTTGTACCGCACGATATGTGTAAGGGAGTTTTACAGGATTTCATTTCGGCTTATGCAATGTGGATTTGGATATAATCTTCAAAGAAATAGGTACTTCGGGGATTGGCACATTCCTGAACAGGATATATCTTTGCATTAGTTAATCTATGTATACCTACTCTATACTGAATGGTATAAAGAGGTAATAATTGTGACTTTGTATGCTAACTCCCACAAGATGGACTGATAATATATAATAATAATATGGCGTAGGGATGTGACGGCCTCAGCACCCACCAGATTTCTGGTGCAATCAGTCAACGTAAGGCAGCTTGTGGCGGGCTGCTAGGGAGTAGCGACCCTACGTACCTGAGTGCTCCTGGGGGTGTCCTGTGGTCAAGTTGAGCCAATCGGGTGGATGGTTAGACAGGCCCCCCACCTCTGGCTTGCCTTAACTGGTTGTCCAGAGTGGAGTCGCAAGAGCTTTTGCTCGAGGGTAGATGTGGGCACCTAAGTGGGGAGTTGGCTATATGCTTAAAGTCCAGTGCCACCTCTCTACCCCCCCAGCCTCTCTGACCGGTGTTGCCCTTAGCCAAAAGGGCCTCTACTCATGCCTCCCAAAGGTCCGGGACACCATTGTCCCGAGAGCGGGAAAGACATAAATAATAATAAATATTAAAGCTGGTTTTACTGTCATGCGGACCTTCAGTACGGATCGCTCCGAACCGGACTAATAAGTACTTATGAAAAATCTCCACGTCAACTTTACTCTAAAACGCTCCCTGAATTAAGACATATTGTTCCGGTGCGGAGCGTTCCGTATTGACGGTCCGCATGACACTAAAACCAGCCGAAAGGACAATCTTAAACAAAGCTAACTAGTCCCATATTTAGTAAGCTCAAAAAGGCTTGTGTTATGGGTAGGCACTAGACGACGATATAATTAATAGATATAAATACTTAAAAATACATATAGAACAACCAAGACTCAGATGCATGCAGATGGCACAAGACCGTTCATTGTAATTGTTGTGTTGTAGTTGTATTGTTGTTGTATTGTTGTGTTGTGTGTTGTTGTTTGTTGTGTGTTGATTACTCTTTGGGAGAGGCCTATGTGCAGCAGTGGACGTTTTTCGACTGATATGATGATGCTAAAGTTAATCTCTGGACCATATCTCTGGACTGATGACCTATTTTGCCCCTTCGGGGTAGGTATAAAATTTTATCCCGAGACATATTCTATAAATATTGTAGCTTATATATCCAAATCCAGGTCAAACAACCAATCCAGCTTCTGGTGTTCAATTATAGAGGTCTCCCGAAATCGCTTCACAATATGGTCTCTGGTTTGATCATCAACGCCGCAGTCACACAATCGCCTATTACTAGTAGCTATGATTAGATGCACCTACCTATTTGCGTATTTTGTGCCCACCCTCCCTCCACACGTGCAAACATGTAAACAATTACAAGAAACCACCACCAGTAATAACAAAACCTCGACACGTGTTTCGCCTCTATGAGACAGAGCATCAAATATGCAGAAATTTGAAACTTGTAAAAGCAACAACGAATATGGACAAAGAGTATGGAAGTGTAGTCTCCAAAGTACCTTAAATCGATTTCCTGATGATTTAAGGGTCAAACTACAGACCTAATTAAAAATATAGTTAAGCGACACTTGTTAGGTAAGTAAAAATGTAAATAAAATTAAGCATGTGTTGCATATAACCGATGTATAATGCCTGCCTACGAAACAAGAGGTCCTGGGTTCGAATCCCGGTAAGCGCATTTATTTGTGTGATGAGCACGAATATTTGTTTCTGAGTCATGGATGTTTTCTATGTAAATATTTAAGTATTTATTTCTCTATATAAGTATATATATCGTCGTCTAGTACCCATAGTACAAGCTTTGCTAAGTTTGGGACTAGGTTGATTTGTGTAAGATTGTCCGCAAATATTTATTTATTTTATTTATATTTTAATATTTAAGATTAGTAGTTAAGAATAAAATAATGTAAATATTTAGAAAAACGCAATAAACAGTTTTTTTTTTTATTAGGAGATGCTGGCAGGAGATGTTTCTTTCGCCAAGTCCACTGAGCCCAGCTAGCTGGGCCATTTTACCGAAAGTTGTACCATCGTTTTTTTTTTAATTTTGATAAAATGAAAGGTTTTTTCTACTTAGAATCGAAAGCACTTTCGAACCGTATAGTAGAAAAAGTGTCCAAATTGTCACTTACATACAATTTTCGATTCTATCGTTCCGTTACCATCATACGAGCTTAGTATGCAAACGGTAACGGAATGGAATAAAAAATCTTGGGACACTTCTTGTCTCCTATAACACTCGAAAGTGCCCCGATTTTATCAAAATTTAAAAAAAAAGTAGATTGTAGAACTTTACGTAAAATGGCCCAGCTAGTGATGTTATCAATAAATACACCAAGGTAGAACAAATGTGAAATTCTCATATCAGCCGAGTTATTAATATAAAATAATTAATCGAACCGGTTTAATTAATTAAGTACCCACGAGTATGAAGGTCACTGTAAAATCAGATCAAAGCTTCTCTGTGATACAAAACAAGTTTTACGTTTTCAGTCAAGATTTTGGTTTGTTGTCTTTTCGTAAGGTTCATTATGAATTCCATTAAAAACTACTATCAGGTTTGTATATCTTTATCTTTATTTTGTTTTATTTTTTATGTTCTTGTCTCTTTAATGGTTCTACGTTTTTCTTTAACCAATACTATGCATTTTTAAATTCTAAATGAATTTTACACAGTTTTATTCGAAATTTATTCTACATGAGCAATTAAATTTTAAGCACGGTCGAAGGAAATGAAAGTTTGGCAGATGTCAACTCTATTTGAATGACATTAAGGTCCAAAAGTGCTAAACATTCTATAACTATGACTCGTTATTTACGAACATTTTCCCAATGACTAGCTAACCAATACATTTTTTTTGACCTAAATATCAAAACACTATTTCTTGATTTGGAACTTTATATTTATAATAAAATGCGGATGAATTAATGAACGAAAATAAAATTACACGCGGCTTTAATGACATGAAATATTTGGCGACATTTTGAAATGTACACATGAATGGTTTCATGATTTAGAGCACATAATTTGTGAACTGAATGCTTAATTAATGCTTTTGCGTCAATGGGCATGGAAATGATACCAAAACGGAAACGGAAATTAGTATCTATTCATTTTTTTACATCATCATATCAGCCGAAAGACAGGCACTGCTGGACATAGGCCTCCCCCAAAGAGTTCCACAATGACCGGTGCTTCGCCACCCGCATCCAGCGGCGACATTTACCAGGTTATCAGTCCACCTTGGGGGGGCTATACTACCCCGGCTGCCCCTACCAGTACGTAGTCACCACTCGAGAACATTTCCGTCCCATTGGCCATCAGTTCTACGTACAATGAGCCCCGCCCCTTATATGTAAGATATTAGTATTAGCTCTTGTTTTCGTAATTTCGTAATCCTCAAAATAACTACTTATAAAATTAACTTGAGCGACAGGTTACCCGTGACCTTTTTGCTTGGTCTTACGTAAAACGTTGATTTTAGATCCTCGATTTGTCTAAAGCAGCCTTACTTACGCGTCTAATCCTATGTTACATCACCGTTTGCCACCGATCTCTGAAAGGACATATTCCGTTGAATTGCCGTGTATTTACGTCATTTTGTATTTAAGGCGAAGTGAGCATCGTGTTTCTTGATCCATTAGGGCCCGTACGACATCTAACGCCTATATTTAAGGGTAGCGACATGTTTTTAATGCACGTAGCGTTAAAGCGCGATCCTTTTACGTAGGGAGTGTTTTGCGAAGTCTTGATAAGTACTAAGTGTACTTAACGTCTGTCAAGTACTTCCGGCCATTTAAGGACTGACAGACTTATGTTTACTTTACGATTAAAGGGCTAAATGATGCCGCCACAAGTCTCGTACTGTTGTCACATGACGTAAATGTACCTAGCCTTAAAATATTGAACGGAAGTGAAGGATTTTTCAAACGTTCGGTTAATTTTAGGTGTGATAATCTTCTGATTCTTGCACAGCTTTTTCGACCGTGTGCCATGCATTTTATCGTATTGTCATGAGACGAAGGTGTATTGGAAGCTAGCTTACGGACTATTTGGCATCCAATTCAACGCGTTCATATTTTAGCGCCATCGTCATGTACGCGTGTTAAACAGTGAAATTCTGTGATTGGCTAATGAAATGAAAAATATAATTCAGTACATAATGGGTACATTTTAAAGACTCGATTATCAACAGCAAATTTGCTGATGATATACAGTTATCATGCCGAACACAACAAAACTAAGTCAATAAATAACTAAGCCAATAAATACATGGCTAGTTAAATACCTTTTTTCTGTTTTAACGCTTAAAAAAATAAATAAAGTTTTATTTTCAGGCATGGCACCCATATCAAGATCACATTCACATATACATTACGAACAAAAATTGTAAAAATAAAAGCGATAAGATACAGTCTACATCTCTAAGAACATAAGAATAATTGTTAGGTAATTGTATTTGGACGCTCAGATACCTTATACATCTTTGGGGTACTAAATGAATATCATAAACTTATTGTTAATTCTGATACAGACCTTATATCGAATGTTATGGATAGTTAATATTTTGCAATTTTGGATTTAACTATTTAGTGACATTTAGTTTGTTAAACGTTTAGTTATTGGTTAAAATCTGCAATTTTTACATGTGCAAGATTATTATTAATATATTGTAAAATACCATTTGACAGGTAACAGTGCCCTTGAATTTTGATTTTTGAAATACTACGTCGACGATTAATTATTATCAAAGCATTTTTGAAAAGTCAGTAGCGCACGAAACATTCTAGTTTTTATCGTTCATAGCTTCCTCGTATCCCTTGACGGCCTTATCTGGCATATACATAGACCGTAACTTTCCACTAACTTTATCCTGCCATTCAGTAGCAAAAACGTGCGATCCTACATAGTTGTTACTTTTTTAGGAAGGATAGCATAGTTTCATGGAACATTTTTATCGCTACGGATCTCAGTTTTTCCGCGCGGCTCGAAGTCTCGGAATCTTCCCTGGGAGATTTTAAGCCCGCGAGTCGACCGCTTTAGATAGTCATCTCGAGATTGTGGAGGAAAGTTCACTGAGCGGCTACCCTACAAATGGTAGCTGGGAGAAAAAAGTAGGTGAGGAAACGCGTTTTTTTTTCTTTTTTTATACTACGAATGTGGCATGTGGCAAATAAGCATACGGTTTGCCTGTTGGTAAGCAGACACCGCAGCCTATGGACGCTCGCGATTATAGAAGAATCAGAAATGCGTTTCCGACCATTTATTAGTTTGAGGATTCGTTCTTTTGATAGCTAGAGACGAATTGGGTCCCTCACTATCTACACAACACATCCTCGCGAGCCTTAAGTGTAGGCTTTGTCAAGTGTCTGTCTTGGCTTAACAACCGCTACAATCCAGAATGATCGAATATATGTAAAATACGATTAAAATTCTGATGTTAGCTAAAGGCGCTGCAAAGGTGTCAGAGGGGTCGGACGGGTATACGGGAGGCGACTCGAGGCTAACTTCAGACACGCAAACTTTTGTGCCGCGAACCACTTACGTCTTTGTATACCCTTCAAAGCACGAAAACGCGTAGGCATTGGGTGTGTGGGTCATCAAGTAATTATTCTGGTTCGCATTTTGTCGTTACCAAGTTGTCATCTTAACATACTTTACAAATTCGGCAATATTCAAAATCATTTTAAAACGATCACTCAATACGTACGGTTTATTTTATGATCTAGAAGAGCATTTCAGAGATTTTTCTTACATTGCAGCAAACCAGATAGAAATCTAGCATCGAATTCAGCCTATTCTTGGACAATTTTGCACAACTTCGACTCTATTCTGCTATTGTAAAGGAACAAAAAATAGGACTGTTTTATATAGTACAAAAATACCTAAAAATAGCAGATATCTATAGTCGCTTGCTTCCCATCGCCCTAAGAGCTTCAAGATAGGATCGCAAAGTCGCGTCAGCGTATACGGATTAGCCGACCCGAAGGATTAGCGCGAGATGCCTGATTTGGCACGATCTCCTGCTAATGGATATAACTTAATTATGTACTTTGTTTTTGTATGGGACATTTCATCTCAGTTTGCCAGGGACGACGTGGGCTCGTTAAACGTGCGTGGAGTTTAGTTTACCTTTCGAAGGGTAATTCATATCTGGCCTCAACTGTTTCCCAAAGGGCCAATGTTGTTATTTACAGCTGTGTTTTAAATTCGTTAGGTAAATGTCTATATTGAATATTGTATAGATATTTGGAGCACAAGTCTGGAACGGGCTATTAAGGTGGTTCGATTGCCATACAAAGCGTTATTTGACATTCGCAGGCTAACGGCGTGATATTTTAAGAAACTTATGTAACAAACTTTCATCAATTGGCTTCCCATTTGCGCCAAATTCCCCCTTTCCTAGAATAAACTTGTATAAACTAGATTAATTTGAGAAAAATAGTTTTCCCAAAATATCACGTGACAAACCAATTTCTCAAATGAATCTAGTTTATACAAGTTTATTCTAGGAAAGGGGCAATTTGGCGCAAATGGGAAGCCAATTTATGAAAGTTTGTTACATAAGTTTCTTAAAATATCACGCCGTTAGCCTACGAATGTCAAATAACGTTTTGTATGGCAATCGAACCACCTTAAGCGCACCGTCTTTCATACACTCGTTCTTGAAAAAAGTAGTTTCAATAACTTAACGTTTTACATAGTATCTGCGCTGTTACCTCTTTGTAAGTATACATAATACCTACCTGTGCTAAGAGGCACCGCTCGCGCTCTTCCACCACCTTGTTTATAATTTTTATTTTATTTTTTCTATACTATCTATATATTTAATCCTATGGCATGTGTACATAAACGTCAATCATCGTGGTTTATCTATTAAGTAAATATTACAAATGTATATGCAAGAAACGAAAAAGGAATAATACCATAATGCGTGTCTGTGAGTTTGAAAATTCAAATTCTAGCCACAATAGTACATTACTTACCTAGGGCGGTTAAACAAAGAATGTCTCAGATCGCAGGTATTTGACACCCGAGCCGAAGGCAAGGGCGATAAATATGCGCTCTGAGGCTTTCTTTATTACCGCCCGTGTTGAGTACAACATTTTACGTCTGTATCTGGCCAGGAAGTGGGGTTTTCCGCACGCATAGCGTGCGGTAATTCCTACTTTATGGCCAGGTATGACGTAAATAGTTTAAATGCCTCTTAGAATGTTTTCAGTCTAGTCATAGTTTTTAGTCTTAATCCAGTTTCTCTCTTACATCATTAATTAGGTAATCAGACTGGAATTGATTTAATTGATTGTATTTTATTCGGTTTCCACTTAAATTCCACATTAATTTTGTTGCTTATGGTATGTGTAAAATACATTCCGATGTTTTCATCGTCTCATGTTTAACCTCCCGGTTTTTATTTCGAAATTTCTACGTGGGTCGTCGCACAATGAAATGTATATTTTTTCAGTCTAGTTGCTTCATAGCGAGCGCTGGTTCGCAACGTCGGTAATGTATTGAAAATACCTATACATATACGTGATTAAATAAATATGCTTCAATCGTTTTATTTAATTAGAGATGGTTAGATACGGGCCAAGAATGTTATATGATGCTAGGACCGCGTTTATAACACCGTTCGGTGGAATTGAAACTCCGAAAGGCTATACATATTGTGAATGCGCCTTTGAAACAAAACACAATGCTCCCAACCTTTTATAATAAACAATGAACAGTTAAATATGAGTACACTAACATGCTTGTATACATACCACATTACAAAGTTAATGCCCTGAGTGGCTTTTGTGGCAACACAAAAACATTATGTATCCCTAAAACAATTAGGAACAAAACGGCACGGTGACTCGACGGTGCTCTTAGCTAGGGATAATTTTAGTGGAACCCTTCTTATATTATATTCACAAAATTATTTACTTGACTATGAGTTCATTTCCAGTATAATCAGATCTCTTGATACGACTACGTGGAATCAGATGTAAGATTTTTTACTACCTTCTGCCCGAGACTTCGTCCGCGTGGAGCTCGTTTATATCGTAGCTCCATACCAATTTTCACAGCCCATTTCACCCACGAAGGGTATGATTTCCGAGAAAAAGGCTATACCATGTCCTTCCCCTGGACTCAAAGTATCTCTATATTAAATTTTATCCAAATCGGTTCAGCAATTTAAGCGTGAAGAGGTAACAAATGAACAGACAGACACACTTTCGTATTTATAATGAGTATGGATTCATCATCAATTTAAAGGGGAAGGCCGTAAGATAATATCGTTTTTATTTAATGTTTGTGTCTTATTTTGAAAAGCTGAGACAAGAAAGCCAGGGGAAATTTTAATACAGATTATTTATTATGTAAAGAGCACAAAGTATTCAATAAAACGGCGTTGTTATAAAATAACCAGTGCAGTCCATCACCACGTCGTGTGATTGACAAGGCGATTCGTCTCTCTCTTGTTTCAACAAGGAAACAGTGCATACTAATTCCAGTAGGCCAGAAAAAAAGTCATAACATTTAAAATCGCATTACCTTAATAACACACTTAGGACAGGTTCACATTAACTTAGCATTATTTCAGTTGCTTACTGAATAATGATAGGATACATACATTAAGATTTTTGATGTACATGTCCGCCGATATTTTGAATTGTCAAGATCAGCTGGTGGTCAAAATAGTGATAAATGGTACGGGTATTGTGTATTTTCACGCGGACTTTGGACAAAAATAAATTAGAAATTTACACTATGCGTGGCTAATATAATAGATTTATTTTCCTTTTTAGGGTTCCGTACTAATAGGGTAAAACGGGACCCTATTACTAAGACTCTGCTGTCCATCTGTCTGTTTGTCTGTCCGTCTGTCACCAGGCTGTATCTCATGAACCGTGATACTTAGTTCACGCTCTGCCTGAGGCACACATATTTACCTCCAGATTTGATAAAAACAGTGGTCATTCCCCTTGTTAAGAATTCTACAGGAGATCTCGCGGATAAAAGTAATTATAGGCCGATTTCTTTGGCTACAGTCATCGCAAAGGTACTAGATAGGTTTCTTGACACTTGTTTGAACCTACATGTTAAATTACATGATGCGCAATTCGGTTTTCGTGAAGGACTATCTACGGAAAGTGCAACATTAGCCTTAAAACATACAGTAAGCTATTATGTTAAGAGAAATACGCCTATTTATGCCTGTTTCTTAGATCTTTCAAAGGCTTTCGATACCGTGTCGTATGATAAACTGTGGTCAAAGTTGAAGGAGACAGGCATAAATCCGGCTGTGACAGAAATCATGTCTCACTGGTATAGCAACCAGATAAACGTGGTAAAATGGGCTAAAGAGTATTCCGATCCATATGTGCTAAAATGTGGGGTGAGGCAGGGGGGCTAACCTCGCCTAGATTGTTTAACATGTATGTTAATGAACTGATTGAGGGGCTCAGCAGTATACGTGCCGGATATGTTTGTGTAAATAATATCAGTTATGCAGACAACATGGTGCTGCTGAGCCCATCAGTATCAGGGCTAAATAAGGTAATCGATACATGTGAGATGTATGCGCAACAGCACGGTTTGAAATATAACGCGGGCAAAAGCGAGTTTATGATGTTCAGGGGTAAAATTAAGTGTCCAGGCTATTAGCCCAAAATTATGTTGAACGGAGTTCCTCTGAATCGTGTTACTCATTTCAAATACCTGGGTCATATAGTGACCGAGGACCTGAAAGACGATTTCGATATCGAGCGGGAGCGCAGGGCGTTGTCAGTCCGAGGCGGGATGCTGGCGCACAGGTTCGCACCTTGTAGTGCCCAAGTGAAGCTGACTTTATTTAGAGCTTATTGTCAAAGTTTCTATACGTGTGGCCTGTGGGCTAGTTTCAGGCTGAAGTCATATAACGCCCTGCGTATCCAATATAACAACATTTTCAGGAGGCTGTTTGGGCTTCCCCGATTCTGCAGCGCCTCTGGGATGTTTGCCGATGCTAGCGTATATGACTTTTATGCCATAATACGGAAGAAGACGGCGTCTGTGGTGATGCACACGAGGGGGAGCTCAAATAGCATCCTGAAAATGATAGCAGAGAGGTGGGACTCGGACATACTCCGCCGATACACCGACCTACATGTCGTACGTCCTAAAAATAAATGAAAATAATTCATGTGGCCTTTAATATTAAGTGTTTTGAAAATAAACAATTTTTATTTGTATTTTTATTTTTTTTATTTATACAGTAAAAAAAATACAGAGATGATGTATGTCCTTACACCTAGCCTTAAATCTTATTTTGTTACAACATGAACGCAATAAAAAAAATCTGAATCTGAATCTGTTGCCGCTATAACAACAAATACTAAAAAAACAGAATAAAATATATATTTAAGGGGGCTCTCATACGACAAATGTGTTTTTTTGCCGGTTTTATAGATAATGGTACGGAACCCTTCGTGCGTGAGTCCGACTGGCACTTCGCCGGTTTTTTTTTAATTCAGACCCATTCCTACACACATATGTACAAAGTTTGCTTGATACTAGTTTATCTACTTTTATTCTGCATGTAATTTTTGTTTTTTGTTACTTTAAGTCTCATTTGTTAAATGCTAAAGTTCTACTGTTATTACCGTTAAATTCCTCTATTGTTAATTTCCTTTTCTGTTATCTGCACTCCTGGGATCCCAAGATACAGGTATTGCCTAGTTTGGGGTCCATAGGACATATCTTAAGAAAGTAATTCCATTTTTGCCAAATAAAGAATTTATTATTATTATTATTTTGTTTATAAATTTGTTCGACCGGCAGGCATTCTGTGGGGCTTGATTTCTGCGGAACAACTCAGCGCATTATCCGGCACATTACCCGCTGTATCCTAACAAATGATCTGACATACGCAATATGGGAGCGGAAATTAAATTCTCATTCATCATCGTTTGGACACTTAAGTACTCCCGTTTGGTTAATGATGATGCTTATAGTACAGTGTCATTCAACCTTTTTTCATGGCACGACCCTGTATGGAACAACCTTTACCTAATTAATTTAAACTCGACTTATTTTTATTTTTATTTCACAGTAGGGAGGTAGGGACATAGTTTTATTTTTCCTGTAATTTTTATAGCAATCTTCATGATGTGTTATGATTTACAACATGGTAAACATGCATTTTTAGGGTTCCGTACTCAAATAGTAAAACGGGACCCTATTACTAATACTTCGCTGTCCGTCCGTCCGTCCGTCCGTCCGTCCGTCCGTCCATCCGTCCGTCCGTCCGTCCGTCTGTCTGTCACCAGGCTGTATCTCAAGAACCGTGATAGCTAGAGAGTTTAAATTTTCACAGATAATGTATTTCTGCTGCCGCTATAACAACAAATACTAAAAACAAAATAAAATATTTTTTTAAGGGGGGCTCCCATACAACAAACGTGATTTTTTTGCCGTTTTTATAGATAATGGTACGGAACCCTTCGTGCGTGAGTCATGTAACTCGAACTATGACTAAGTATATCTCGTTTATCTATAGTTTTTAATGAATGCTAAATGAGGTAATAATTCAATACAACAGGGATTAAATTATAAAACCACATTTGGTAAAATATAGTTAGACATAATTAAATCAACGTATGCACATAACAAAAACTTAATACTTAAATATTTATGTACTTAAACTGCCGACGCACTCTAGAGAATAATATTTCACACATGTTTTGAGTGGCTAAAATTTATTATCATACAAACTTAACTAGTTATTGTAATTTTAAATAAGCAAATGATATTTTACTCAAAATTAAACCTTATTACGAAGCAATAACGGACTTCATAACGTCCACATCTTGTGGAGCAATCGCAATCTTGATTTGTGAAGCCTATGGCTTGGCGACATAAACAGTACCGACACTAGGAATATGATCCATAAAAAGACAAATTTAATATTGCTGTCAAATCTGAGATAAGCGTATGATTATTTAAATCAAAATAAACCTTATCACTATGACGATACGAAGGTGGTCGAATTGGTATATTTTGCATAAGACGGCAGAAAGTGCTGGTCAAACACTGTTCGTTGATGATGCCGCAAAGTGCCGCGTGAGATTGTTTTGTACAAATTTAATTATGGTATTGTATTGGTCGTATTTAATGAAGAGAATAGAGTCTATAATAGATTATGCAACTAATTTCAGACGTGAGCTTAAGGGGGGGCCGGGGAAGCTTTCTGTTACTCGTAAGGCAGGATGCTGGACATTCAAATCTCGGAGCTTGAAGGTGGTGGTCGAGTTCTCCTGGTTGGGCTAGGTTACGATCTAGGTTACCTAAGGTTGTGCCTGGACATTGATTGAGCTAGTATACTTTTGTACTGGTTTAGTCTTTGATCGGACACAATAAAGGCAACTTAAATGGGGATTTCAATGTGTAAATTTGTAGTGTATCTACGTACATAATTTGGTGATTTAAACTCAATTAAATAATGTAGATTTTGAAGTTTGAGAAGTTGATTCATTCGTGAATCTCTTGCAGTTAATATTTGTGTTCAAATAACAGTGTTTAAAAGTGATTAATTTTGACTAGAGTTACTTGGTTTAAAGTATAATAGTTTGATGGAGCTTCCTTTAATTTAAATTAGTGTTTTAATGGGGTTAGTCAGCTAGGAGAACCTTGACTGATACTTTCAATCCATTCGTTCTTTAGCTATATTTTGGATTGACATTGAAACTGGATCGAGCCTAAATTCGTAACGTAAACATTCATAGATACTTTATTGTGAAGGCGAGAAGGTTCAATATTGTGTGATTATTTTACATAGCATTGAACTATTTCGAGTCTTATTAGATTTTGAGTTCATTTTGGAAAGTTTAATTAATATTTCGACCAGATCAATGCCTAAATTGGATGTCAATTTAACAAAGCGCACGCCACCTAACGGTGTCAAAGGCAGACGCTTTGGGATCCTGTTAGAAGTAGGCCAGGCTCAGAGATACCTGGGCACCGTCTCCTTTATTTGCATAGATGGTGTAGCCTATCATAAATGGGCCTCTTCCTTGGCTTAAGGTTTGCCGCAGGACTGAAGCGAGAGGTCGCAATTTAAAATAAGTCGACCGCTTGAATTTATTCACTCGTTAAGGTTTTGTGTGTGCTTAAGGCTTGGGTCTTTTATTGAATATATATTTATATGTTATACACACGCGATAGGGAGTGCATTTCACAGAACCTTGTCCACGGACTGTTGTGAAATGTACATTACACCGGCTATAGGTTGCCTTCTCGGATTAGCCTGCCGAACGATTTACAGCGTAGATCCCTAGCTTAGGTTTTACACATCACATAACACTAATAAAAGTAATGATGGGAGTTTTGCATACAATAGTTTAGGGACTAGTGGAAGGTAGGATTAGGAATAAATTCATACGTGGTAATAGGGACTTAGGAAACAAGGATTATTCATCCATAAAACATTTATTTGTAGGATTAATTTGATAATTATGAGTAGAGAAATTAATGGTTGGTCTTAATTGAGGAGAAATGTAGAGTTTATGTAGTTGAATGTGGCATTCGGGTATGGTAATATAATTTCATATTTTATTTGGTTAGGGAAACAGTTTGGTTTCGGAGAAAGAAGCAAAACTGTTATAGGGACCAATGACAGGCAGAGCAGATCGCTGATGATTGTAGTTACGGGCGAAATAATACCCTTATAACTACTAGCTATTTCGTACTTAACTATTTGTGGAATACACATTCGATTACAATAAATTCGATATTTCAAATGCCTACACATCACATAACACTAATAAAAGTAATGATGGGAGTTTTGCATACAATAGCCTAGGGTCTAGTGGTAGGTAGGATTAGGTATAAATTCATACGTGGTATTAGGGACTTAGGAAACAAGGGTTATTCATCCAATAATATTAATTTGTAGGATTCATTTGATTATTATGAGTAGATAAATTAATGGTTGGTCTTAAATGAGGAGAAATGTAGAGTTTGTGTAGTTGAATGTGGCATTCAGGTATGGTAATATAATTTTATATTTTATTTGGTTAGGGAAACAGTTTGGTTTCGGAGAAAGAAGCAAAACTGTTATAGGAACCAGTGGCAGGCAGAGCAGATCGCTGATGAATGTAGTTACGGGCGAAATAATACCCTTATAACTACTAGCTATTTCGTACATAACTATTTGTGGAATACACATTCGATTACAATAAATTCGATATTTCAAATGCCTACGATATAAAGGCAAATATATCGAGAAATAGGCGTTATATTGCCTGTATTGTTAAGTTTATATCACAGCAATATTGAAATAAAAAGGTTTGTCTAAGTTTGTTTCGGTATTTCTTCTTATTCAAACCATCAGGTACGAAATACTGGTAGATTCGCTCGTAGAGTCTTAAACTCATGAGGTAACTAGGCAGGTTAATAAGGTAGGATCATTCATACTCCATCCTAAGCAAGAAAGTAGCTTTGTGTGAGTAAAAGATTACCACACAACCCGTCGCTAAGACTTTGTTCAAAATATGAATACATAGGTTGAATATAAGTGTGTTTAAGGTGTCAAAATAATCAAGATAATAGAAAATCTAAGAGCTACGATCTTGCTTATCCGAATGATTAATAGGAGGTTGGTGTAAATTAACAAAAACATATAAAATATTTATATTAATTGATTTGACAGGTACATTATTTTGAATTAGGATGCAGTAACGAAGGAGTAGGTAGATAGATAGAGAGGAGTCAAGGTCCAATTTGCTACACATAAAAGAATTTGGGTTGTTCGGAATAACGTAGTAGTAGATGATCAGGTGGCCAATATTATTTTTATTATTTATTATTTTTATTTAGTTTAAGTTTATTTAAGGGGGGGAAGTTACATTTTGGTGCCGGGACCAGGATCTTCATATATTTATAATAAATGAAACTGTTTAGTTACATTTTGAGTAGGTCGGTTTCAGGATAATTCAGTAGCCTATTTTAGGCTACATTTTGTTGGCGTGGAATGGAAATGTGTGCATATTAGGGCTTTGACTCTTCCTTTTAGTAAGTTTAATGCAACAAGTAGTATAATTTATTGTTATCACTTCAAAATTACATTGAATAGGTAGTACAATTAGTAAATATGTGAGGGTTGTCTGGAGTTGCGCGCGTTCATGGGTTGCGATGATCACTTGATATCGAACGGACCTTGCGCTCGTTTGCCATCGACGTAGCGTTCAGCAAATTCTCGTTGTTGTCGTATGTTGTAAATTTACATGCACCTGAAATAAAATATACAAACGTATGTTTCATGACGTCATTGTCATATTTGTACAAAAGGGTTTAGAGTCTAAAACTATAGGGGGCGTGGGGGCGTAAATTGTGTTTAGTATGTATGTATGTATGTGTAAGGTAGTGAAACAAGGTGAAAATAAAGTTCGCAAAAGAAACAAATTTTAATTTTCTCATGTAACATTTTAGAGTCAGCAACGCACATGTGTTACCCTAGCATCAGTGGGGGCGTACTCACGTTTCACGCCAAACGCGTGTAAATATGTTGTTGTTTTTGTGGACACTGGATAACAGTTGATAAGGGATCGTGCTTGAGAACAAAAAAAATTTTGGGTTACTGGTACACGCAGGTAGTCTCTGAGTTAAGACAAAAGAAATAAAGTTGTCTTTGCCGTCAACTTTCGTCTGTTTACTTTTATAACTTACGAGTATGTAGAAATTTGCAAGCAGGAATTATAACGACATTAATAAGTCTTGAAGTAAATAATGTGAAATCGTTAGAAATATTCTAGAATTAAAACTATAATAATAGGGGCTAATATTTTAGTAACAAACTGGAGCGATCCTAGCGCGCCTACCGGCTGTGGATCGAACAACTGAGTGCAAAAGTAGAATTGATAGATTTCGGGCTTGGTGGTTCTTGGACGCATGCTAGATGTCGCAAGTGACACATGACATAAATATATAAGTTATCAAGGGTTTCAATTCAAAAAGATAAATAAATACATATAATTATATAGAATATTTATCATATAGTTTTTTTTTTGGTTTTATTTCAATAGTAATATTAACTAAGCTTAAAAAAAATTAAGTAATATGATATGGTAATTACCTTTATAACAGAAGAATTCACACATTCCTGTACATCATGCCGGGGTGAATATTGGAAATCCATTATCTCGCTTGCTTTGAATATCCTAGCGTATTATTATCATCATCATCATCATTATCATCATCATCATCATCATAGGTTTCCTGTAATTATAGCAAAAAGAAATATGAAACAGACATACAAAAAAACATGTATAGAAGATTGGTTATTTTGAAGTTCTTGAGAATACTAGCAAGGGATACAATCGAGCTAAACTACAAAAAGATCATGAATAAATATAAATATAAAAGGAACTTACTTGCGTGATTGTGTTTGGACGCTTTCTCAAGTGCCTTTTCGTGCATTCCATGTAGTGTTTGGTTCACTTGTGCTGAGAACTTTCTGTTACTAAAGCTTAAGATCATTGTTGTCTCATGGACTGAGGGATTCACTTATTACACTTACACTAAATTCAGGCAAAAGTACTTTAATTATTCTAGAATAACACTTGATAAGATCGTCGATCAAAATGATCGGTTCTTCATGTAAACAAAACCACAGACAAGGCAATCTGTACTTAGCAGATAAGCCGCGTCCGGACGTTTGAACGAGTCGGTTTGCATGCAATATGAGTCGTGATTTAGGTCCGTCTAGACAGCTGAGCAAGGTCCAGCTAAATCTTAGTCATCGTATTAGATTATTTTTCTCAAACGAAGATCGGAATAAAATAAAAAAAACTTGGTACGTCTATTTTTAATTTATCACAAAGAATAATCATCGGTAAATGATGATTCATCATTACTATAAGTTAAGGGACGTTTAATCGATTATCTATGGTTCGATCAAGAGTAGTACTCGTGAGTACTCTCTACAAGATGGCGCGATGTGTAGAAAGCTTATTTTATTTTCATGTATGGCAATACTAGGCGTCAACTAAGGGATTTTTTTGGTGAACAGCTAAAAAAAATACATTCATATTTACAAGACTACCTATAGATATTTCTTGAGAAATATTTAATTACTGAAGTTTTCATATAAAAAAATTCGGCATCACTAAAAATTGTAGTGAATATAAAAAAAGGGGAATACTTTCCGAACGTTGCGTCCCAAAGTCGAGTGCAGGGTGCAGGTACTGCGAATGTCAAAACAACCAGATGTCGTATTTACTTTTAAAAAGGTGTAGAAAACTTAGTTTTGTATTATAAATTCCAGTTTTGGAGCATAAATAGTAGTGTAGTGAGACGGTTTCAACTAAATAACAATAAGTGTTTGAAGACTTGATTCGGTATCAATACATTATGTGGGTTTCACAGTACTTCCAAAGGAAATTAGTTTGTGAATAGTGTGACAGTTTTGTTTGTATCGTTTAATACAGATAGGTGGTTGATATTTTAATTGGTATCGATCGATACAAGTTATGAGAAAAAAAAATCAAACGGTGAATTTGACTTATGTCGATATGCAGCATAGATTATAATTAGAAATTAGACACTATAGGAACAACTTGTATAAATTATTAATGAATAGATACAAACAAATACGATTAGAAGTCAAAAACATAGCTCATTACATCAGATAGATCAAGCCAAGACAGATTGAACATAAATATTTATTTTAAATCTATAAGTAATTAATTAATTAAAATGAAGTCTGAATCTTAATTAGTAATAAGAAATTGGTGTCATAAAGTGTTGCAGTTATCATTCACCTAAAGAAGAAACATATTTTATTGCTTTCAATTTTATTTTTTAGATTATTGAAATTGAATGTTGTAATTGGACATTTTTATACTAAAAATAAATTACAAGGCATTTTATGTGCATTTTAAATGTTGTTGCATTGTTGGGCATTCATTAAGGGAAAAGGGTTTAATTTTAATAATTATTATAAACAAATAAATAATTTGTAGAATCATCGGTGATAGTATGCATTGTTGCATTGATTACATATCTGGAATTTTGGCTACCTGTAACAATCTAGTGAACAAGCGAATGAGGAATTGATGTGTGCTTGAGTGTGTGACATATATACTCAGAGATGATGAAAATTAGGTGAAGTTAGAAAAGAGTGTGCAGATTTGGGGGAACCTTTTGTGAAAATGGGTTGTTGCAAATAGACAAATGTTGGATAGTAATCAACCTGGATTTGTTGGTATTTGGGGGAATCGAAATAACATATTAGTTAGTAAAAAACTTATCCGTAGGTTCAAATCGTATTACGATTAGCTCATTTCATGAGAGTTTTTACTGACTACACACTATACATACGCTGAGATTAAATTGGTATACACACCACATTTTGGAGAAGGATATTTGACATTGAATTATTTCAAAAATGAATAGTCAATGTACATTCATTTTTTGAAAATGATATGCTTCAAGGTTTTTAAATTGAGGGTTTTGCTTTTATGGAATGAACTAAGTTTAGTTATTTTAATATATATTTTCATAAGTTTTGGTCGATGGTGAGAGGTTATCTTTAATAAGATAACAGTGTTTAAATGATAAAAAGTAGGACTACTTTTCATCCTAGAGATGACATGTTCATCATAATATAGTAGCATTGTGGTACAATATTTGACATACAAGTTAAGTTTCGTTTTCTAGAATTTTAGATAATTATCAATAATTATCATAGTTAATCGTATTTTGAGCTTTAATGTTCTGATCGTCATTTCATTTTATTGTTGGATTGTATTTAATGATGGATGGTGATGTCGGGCCATTGTGGTGATAAATGGCGGATTAACTAGATTCATAAATGGACATTTTATATATTGGGGTGGAAAGGAGTCTGAAGTCAAATATCTCATTCAAACATGTGACACACTCCAAGAAAACTTGATTGAAAAAGGTGATAACGTATCGAAACTTGATTCGAATTTTAATTAATGAGAAATGAACATCTCAATACTTATATAAAGTTTTTTTCTGGTTTGCGTGGAGAGTCTTTGTGGAATCACTCATTTCCGAACAATGTGGATAGAATTGGAGGATGCCCAGCCAGATCCAAAGATTCAGTTTGATGCTGCAAATTCGGGGCGTTAGGTCCTGTTAGTCTCACAAACTAGTACTTCGTGCAAATGGAAAAGATTTGGGGAAAGGATTTTCATGTATCATTATTGAAGTTCAAGGAACTGAGTTTTATACCGAGTCATTAACAATCAATGAGTATTGTTTAAACACACCTCACACAAACACACGTTTAAGATGGGGGGTTGCTACGCTAACAAATCTAGAAGATATTTTCTTTTTAAATAGTAGTTCGAGGACTATCCGTGAATTACATGTAATTACACGTCTATTCCTCGAGGGGGCGAATATGTAACTCGAACTATGACTAAGTATATCTCGTTTATCTATAGTTTTTAATGAATGCTAAATGAGGTAATAATTCAATACAACAGGGATTAAATTATAAAACCACATTTGGTAAAATATAGTTAGACATAATTAAATCAACGTATGCACATAACAAAAACTTAATACTTAAATATTTATGTACTTAAACTGCCGACGCACTCTAGAGAATAATATTTCACACATGTTTTGAGTGGCTAAAATTTATTATCATACAAACTTAACTAGTTATTGTAATTTTAAATAAGCAAATGATATTTTACTCAAAATTAAACCTTATTACGAAGCAATAACGGACTTCATAACGTCCACATCTTGTGGAGCAATCGCAATCTTGATTTGTGAAGCCTATGGCTTGGCGACATAAACAGTACCGACACTAGGAATATGATCCATAAAAAGACAAATTTAATATTGCTGTCAAATCTGAGATAAGCGTATGATTATTTAAATCAAAATAAACCTTATCACTATGACGATACGAAGGTGGTCGAATTGGTATATTTTGCATAAGACGGCAGAAAGTGCTGGTCAAACACTGTTCGTTGATGATGCCGCAAAGTGCCGCGTGAGATTGTTTTGTACAAATTTAATTATGGTATTGTATTGGTCGTATTTAATGAAGAGAATAGAGTCTAAAATAGATTATGCAACTAATTTCAGACGTGAGCTTAAGGGGGGGCCGGGGAAGCTTTCTGTTACTCGTAAGGCAGGATGCTGGACATTCAAATCTCGGAGCTTGAAGGTGGTGGTCGAGTTCTCCTGGTTGGGCTAGGTTACGATCTAGGTTACCTAAGGTTGTGCCTGGACATTGATTGAGCTAGTATACTTTTGTACTGGTTTAGTCTTTGATCGGACACAATAAAGGCAACTTAAATGGGGATTTCAATGTGTAAATTTGTAGTGTATCTACGTACATAATTTGGTGATTTAAACTCAATTAAATAATGTAGATTTTGAAGTTTGAGAAGTTGATTCATTCGTGAATCTCTTGCAGTTAATATTTGTGTTCAAATAACAGTGTTTAAAAGTGATTAATTTTGACTAGAGTTACTTGGTTTAAAGTATAATAGTTTGATGGAGCTTCCTTTAATTTAAATTAGTGTTTTAATGGGGTTAGTCAGCTAGGAGAACCTTGACTGATACTTTCAATCCATTCGTTCTTTAGCTATATTTTGGATTGACATTGAAACTGGATCGAGCCTAAATTCGTAACGTAAACATTCATAGATACTTTATTGTGAAGGCGAGAAGGTTCAATATTGTGTGATTATTTTACATAGCATTGAACTATTTCGAGTCTTATTAGATTTTGAGTTCATTTTGGAAAGTTTAATTAATATTTCGACCAGATCAATGCCTAAATTGGATGTCAATTTAACAAAGCGCACGCCACCTAACGGTGTCAAAGGCAGACGCTTTGGGATCCTGTTAGAAGTAGGCCAGGCTCAGAGATACCTGGGCACCGTCTCCTTTATTTGCATAGATGGTGTAGCCTATCATAAATGGGCCTCTTCCTTGGCTTAAGGTTTGCCGCAGGACTGAAGCGAGAGGTCGCAATTTAAAATAAGTCGACCGCTTGAATTTATTCACTCGTTAAGGTTTTGTGTGTGCTTAAGGCTTGGGTCTTTTATTGAATATATATTTATATGTTATACACACGCGATAGGGAGTGCATTTCACAGAACCTTGTCCACGGACTGTTGTGAAATGTACATTACACCGGCTATAGGTTGCCTTCTCGGATTAGCCTGCCGAACGATTTACAGCGTAGATCCCTAGCTTAGGTTTTACACATCACATAACACTAATAAAAGTAATGATGGGAGTTTTGCATACAATAGTTTAGGGACTAGTGGAAGGTAGGATTAGGAATAAATTCATACGTGGTAATAGGGACTTAGGAAACAAGGATTATTCATCCATAAAACATTTATTTGTAGGATTAATTTGATAATTATGAGTAGAGAAATTAATGGTTGGTCTTAATTGAGGAGAAATGTAGAGTTTATGTAGTTGAATGTGGCATTCGGGTATGGTAATATAATTTCATATTTTATTTGGTTAGGGAAACAGTTTGGTTTCGGAGAAAGAAGCAAAACTGTTATAGGGACCAGTGACAGGCAGAGCAGATCGCTGATGATTGTAGTTACGGGCGAAATAATACCCTTATAACTACTAGCTATTTCGTACTTAACTATTTGTGGAATACACATTCGATTACAATAAATTCGATATTTCAAATGCCTACACATCACATAACACTAATAAAAGTAATGATGGGAGTTTTGCATACAATAGCCTAGGGTCTAGTGGTAGGTAGGATTAGGTATAAATTCATACGTGGTATTAGGGACTTAGGAAACAAGGGTTATTCATCCAATAATATTAATTTGTAGGATTCATTTGATTATTATGAGTAGATAAATTAATGGTTGGTCTTAAATGAGGAGAAATGTAGAGTTTGTGTAGTTGAATGTGGCATTCAGGTATGGTAATATAATTTTATATTTTATTTGGTTAGGGAAACAGTTTGGTTTCGGAGAAAGAAGCAAAACTGTTATAGGAACCAGTGGCAGGCAGAGCAGATCGCTGATGAATGTAGTTACGGGCGAAATAATACCCTTATAACTACTAGCTATTTCGTACATAACTATTTGTGGAATACACATTCGATTACAATAAATTCGATATTTCAAATGCCTACGATATAAAGGCAAATATATCGAGAAATAGGCGTTATATTGCCTGTATTGTTAAGTTTATATCACAGCAATATTGAAATAAAAAGGTTTGTCTAAGTTTGTTTCGGTATTTCTTCTTATTCAAACCATCAGGTACGAAATACTGGTAGATTCGCTCGTAGAGTCTTAAACTCATGAGGTAACTAGGCAGGTTAATAAGGTAGGATCATTCATACTCCATCCTAAGCAAGAAAGTAGCTTTGTGTGAGTAAAAGATTACCACACAACCCGTCGCTAAGACTTTGTTCAAAATATGAATACATAGGTTGAATATAAGTGTGTTTAAGGTGTCAAAATAATCAAGATAATAGAAAATCTAAGAGCTACGATCTTGCTTATCCGAATGATTAATAGGAGGTTGGTGTAAATTAACAAAAACATATAAAATATTTATATTAATTGATTTGACAGGTACATTATTTTGAATTAGGATGCAGTAACGAAGGAGTAGGTAGATAGATAGAGAGGAGTCAAGGTCCAATTTGCTACACATAAAAGAATTTGGGTTGTTTTTAAAGTAAGGGATTTGTAACTTCAGTTTTAGACTGTTTACTACAAGACAGCTTTGTAGTCTTGTAGTAAACAGTCTAAAACTGAAGTTACAAATCCCTTTTAGCTTTGTAAATTTCGATGATTTTAAAAATTAATTCCTTAAACAAACATTTAGACGATAACATGTTCTACGCGGACGAAGTCGCGGGCAACAGCTAGTGACATATATATCTGTAGGTACACGCCTTTATGACTTTGGAAATAGTGTCCTGTACAGATATATATGTCCTTATTTATGTACGTACTAGCTGTTGCCCGCGACTTCGTCCGCGTAGAACATGTTATCGTCTAAATGTTTGTTTAAGGAATTAATTTTTAAAATCATCGAAATTTACAAAGCTAAAAGGGATTTGTAACTTCAGTTTTAGACTGTTTACTACAAGACTACAAAGCTGTCTTGTAGTAAACAGTCTAAAACTGAAGTTACAAATCCCTTACTTTAAAAATGTTTTGCTCTCCATACAAACTTTGAACACCCTTATAATACCTTTTAGGGGATGAATTTCAAAAAACGCTGAAATGAATTTTGTAGTCTTTTAACAAACATACTAAGATCGAAGTTACAATTCTCATACTTAAAAATTTTCTTGCTCTGATAGTCTGCATACAATCTTATCTTATCTAGGTGAGGGCCCTTTCGGATGCACTTCGACCCAGTGGGATCTTTTGTGCATTTGCCCTCTCCTTTATACCTGCTCCCAGGTTTGCTCCATCATTTCCACAAAGCGGATGATGCAGTTCGCCGGGAGCACCTTGAATTCCTTTGGTTGCGGGTAACCGTTACCAAAGTAGTTCATTCTTTGTCTGGCAAGGGCATGACATTCACACAATAAGTGTTCCATAGTCTCATCCTCCTCGCCACACATTCTACAGTCTAAACTATCAGATAGTCCCATCTTGGCCAAGTAGCATACAAACTTTGAACCTTTGAATTAACGCTTTTCGGGGAAAAATTGAAAAGAAAACAATAAGTTTTTTTATTGTAATAAGTATTTTTTCTACAAAATATCAAGTCTCTAGCTCAAAAAATGGGTTTCCCATACGAACCTTGCACCCCTTTTTATTCTCATTAGGGGTCGAATTTTCCAAAACGCTAAAAGTACCTGATTTTTATTGTAATAAGTAATCTTTGAACAAAGTTTTAAGTCCCTCGCTAAAAAAATATTTTCTTCATTCAAACGTTCTTATAAACCCCTAAAGATCGAAGTTTCTAAAATGCTGAAAGTATTTAATTTTATTTTTAATTAGTAAGCATTCTACAAAATTGGAAATCGGCTAAAAAAATGTTTCCTCCACACAAATGTTGCACCCACTTTTAACCCCCTTAGGAGTGGAATTTACTAAAACGCTGAATATCCTTTTTTTTGTATTTCAATAACTAATCGTCCTACAAACTTTTAAGCTCCTATCCCAAAAAGAGTTTCCCCATATAAACTTTGCAGCCCTTTTTAACCCTCTTAGGGGTGGAATTTTCCAAAACGCTGAAAGCACTTTGTTTGTACTCAAATAAGTAATGTTTCTACAAAGTTTTAAGAACCCCCTCAGGAGATGATTTTCGGGATAAAAACTATGCATCTTCCCTGGGACTCTTACTATCTCTATACCAAATTTCATCTAAATGGGTTTAATCCAAATTTTCACCCCCTATTTCATTACCTTGGGAACTATTTTCGGGATAAAAACTATTCGCTTTCATTCTCCGAGACTTAAACTATCTCTATACCAAATTTCATTTAAAGGGGTTCCATCAAAAGTTTCATCCTCCATTTCACTCCCTTAGGGGGTGATTTCCGGAATTGAAACTATCCTATGCCCTTTCCCAGGACTTAAACTATCTCTAAACTAAATTTCATCTAAATGAGTTCATCCAAATTTTCACCCCCATTTCACCCGCTTAGGGGATGATTTCCGAAATAAAAAATATTCTATTTCCTTCCCTAGGACTCTAACTATCTCTATACCAAATTTCATCTAAATGGGTTCCATCAACATTTTCACGCCTTCTGTCATGTCACCCCCTCAGGAGCTGATTTTCGGGATAAAAACTATGCATTGTGCTTCCCTGGGACTCCTACTATACCAAATTTCATCTCCATCGGATTTATCCAAATTTTCAAAACTATCTAATGTCATTCTCCGGGAATCAAACTATCTCTATACCAAATTTCATCTAAACGGGTTCCATCCAAAGTTCAACCTCCAATTTCACCTCCTTAGGGGTGATTTCCGGAATTAAAACAGTCCTATGTTTCATCCAAATCGGTGCAGCGGTTAAGTAGCACCATACAAATTTTCAACCCCAGTTTCATCCCCTTAGGGGTGGATTTCCGGGATAAAAACTACCCTATATGTCCTTTTCCAGGACTCAAACTATATCTAAACCAAATTGTATTCAAATGAGTTCCATCCGAATTTTCACCCCTTATTTCACCCCCTTAGGGGATGGCTTCCGAAATAAATACTATCCTATGTCCTTTCCTAGGATTTAAACTATCTCCAAACCAAATTTCATCAAAATTGGTTACCTCCAAATTTTCACCCCCTCATTTCACCCCCTTAGGGGATGATTTACGGGTACAAACCTATCCTTTGTCCTTCCCCGGGACTCAAACTATTTAAATGCCAAATTTCATCCAAATCGGTGCAGCGGTTTAAGTAGCTCCATACAAATTTTCACCCCCAATTTCATTCCCTTAGGGGTGGATTTCCGGGATAAAAACTACCCTATGTCCTTTCCCAGGACTCAAACTATCTCTAAACCAAATTGTATTCAAATGGGTTCCATCCGAATTTTCACCCCTTATTTCACCCCCTTAGGGGATGATTTCCAGGATAAAAACTATCCTATGTCCTTTTCTAGGATTTAAACTATCTCCAAACCAAATTTCATCAAAATTGGTTACCTCCAAATTTTCACCCCCTCATTTCACCCCCTTAGGGGATGATTTACGGGATTAAACCTATTCAATGTCGTTTCACAGGACTTAAAGTATTTATATACCAAATTTCATCCAAATCGGTGCAGCGGTTTAGTAGCTCCATACAAATTTTCACCCCCCATTTCATCCCCTTAGGGGTCGATTTCCGGGATAAAAACTACTCTATGTCCTTTCCCGGGACTCAAACTATCTCTATACCAAATTTCATCTAAATCGGTTCAGCGGTTTAGGCGTGAAGAGGTAACAGACAGACAGACAGACAGACAGACAGACAGACAGACAGACACACTTTCGCATTTATAATATTATAGTATAGTATATAGTATATAGTATAGTATAGTATATAGTATATAGTATATAGTATATAGTATATAATATATAGTATATAGTATATAGTATAGTATATAGTATATAGTATATAGTATGGATCCATTCACCCTCGAATGTACCTAATTAAACAGTTAAGTTTCTCTCGTTAACCGCTATTCCATATTTCACATCCATAGCATAAGATGTTTCTGAAATATAGCGATGTGACAGGCGGACAGACGTGACGTGGCGTGACGTGATTCTCCGTAACGAGTTCTTTTGCACCTTTTTGAAACGGAACCCTAAAAACAATCTTTTATTTTCCTCATCGACGCAATTTCATTTGATGCGCAATAATTTCACTTATAAGGCCCAGATGATTCCACTTCCAAGGCTACCTTATTCATATATTCTCTTTATGATTAAAAAAACACGTCGAGGAAAACATATCAATGGGAATAAGATATCTAGGGCTTTTAACAGAAGTTAAAAGCAACCCCCGCTGTATATTTTATTCACGTTGGATAAGGAAACTGTTTTCTCAACTACTAAGTAATAGGTACTAACCGATAAAACGTGTTTAAGTTTTTTTTATACGAAATACATCATTGGCAGGGTGGGCCATATTTTTTTATTGTAAATGGCAACACTGAATATCTTGAACAATAATAAATTATAATTTTATAGTTTTTGAGTGGAGGGAAATTTGAGATTAATTTATGAAGTTTTTTTTTGCTATGAAGCGTTACTGATCAACAACGGGATTTTTGTGTAAAACAGTTATATAAAAGCAACAATTAGTATGTAACAGTTCACCGCCTATTTAGGAGGAAGCTCGGATTTCACTCCCGCCGATTTTTCGTGCGAGGATATTTATAAAGTCGAGTTCTAAGTAAAAAAAAGCGGCCAAATGCGTGTCGGACCACGCACAACGAAGGGTTCCGTGCCTAGTACTAAATATGTACACTACAACCTATATTAAGTAAGACAAGTGGTTCTCTCCAAAATGTGAACGTCTTGGATAGTAAAATATTGTTGTCTTATTAATTCGCTTACACCCGAATATTATCGAACAAAGTCAAACATGTATAAACAAATAATGTACGATTGTATATAAATAAAATAAATAATAAGGAATTTGCTAGCGTCGTCATGTAATCAGTAAGGGCGGGTTGCACCCCCTTACAATAACAGAGCGATCAACGTTAAATAAGGCGAATTTTCCATACATTCAGATTTTAACGAACACCGCTTTTTTGATGCAACCTACCTTAATTCCGCTGCACAGTAGGTAAGCCTACCTACCTATAGTTTCAGATTCTGGCTACATTAAAATCGCACGTCTACAGTTTAAAAGCGTACCCAAATAGGTCTGTGATAGCTAATTAAAGAGGAATAAGTAGGTACGAGTATAATATAGTCCAGCTTCACTGGTGAAATTACTAAAGACAGTGTCTAAATGTATTCCTCCTCGCGTGTTTACAAATTTGCAGCAAAGAGGAGTATAAGTTAAGCATTTCGCATAAATGTATCTAAAAGACTTTCAAGAAGAAAACCTTCGTTAAAATCTTTAAAAACTAGCGTGGGCAGATCGACCCCACCGGCGCGGAGCGTCAGCTCTGCGACTAATAATAAATAAATAAAATAAATTAAATAATAATAAATTAGTTATTTATTTAGGTATTAACCCATAAAATTACATTTGTTACATTAAAAATTAAAAATATACAATTAGGATGCAATTAAAATAAAATAAAATTTAAATTAATTTCCAATCACAGAAAAAGTGTCGTTGACATCTTACTCGTTAGGTAGCATGTTGTGCACACTACCTTTATAATACTATTTGTCGATTCGCTCACTCTCCTGACAAAGGACCAGTGCCTCTTACGCATAATAGCGTAGAAGTCGTCCACTCTGTTCGCGGCGAACATACCAGACGCGCTACACCGCCACGGCAGCCGTAACATCACACGAAACGCGTTGTTGTACTGTACTCTGAGTCTGCTGAACGACCGCTTCGTGTAATGGTACCACAAGTGACTAGTGTAGAACGCCTGGCAATAGGCCCCGAACAGAGTCATTTTCACTTGGTCAGAGCAGTGAGCGAACCGACGTGCCAACATGTTGCTTCGCATAGCAATGGCCCGTCGTTGCCTCTCGAGATCGTCGTCGTCTTTAAGTTTGTCTGTCAGTATATGTCCGAGATACTTAAAACTATTGACATTTTTTAATTCAGTCCCATTCAGTCTAACGGGCGGCACTACATCCGGTCCGTTGCCGTGCTTAAATACCATTGTCTCGGATTTTTTCACTAATAACACTAATGTGTCATGGAGAAGCAGAAGACGCGCACATGAAACTGCAATTGCTTGACATCAGCGGAATTTGCGTATAAATACAGCTTCGCTAGTACGAGTTAGCTGCAGTGCCTGCAGTCTCTTTTAGGCGGGCTCCATTAAGAGCCGGTTCACGTGCTCACTAGCGCCACTGGTAAATGATTGAGATTATTTAAATTTAACGATAGGTACACACTGTATTTTGTATTTAAGTACCTTGAGAACGGGCTTTTAACAGCTTCATTATTTAATCTTTTGTACGGTGTAGCCTATGTATAATGGCATTTTATTTATGATACATGTTATATTACTCTTATAATGTTCAATTATTTAATCATGCTGGCTTATCCGGACGTATCTAGGCAGGAACTGTTTTTGGTTCAGTCAATGGTAACTCATTTCCCCGCAAGATGGCACTATAATACAAATTTGATTTCATTCGGCCCTTGAAGTAACTCTTTTACTCGGTTGCGTTGTTTACCGAGGTGGGTTAGTATGGTCATTATTCCTCGAGAGATGGTGTTTTACCTTTGCGGCAGGGTGTACAGATGATTTTTACGCAATAATACGCAGCAGGACGGCATCACTAATGCGGCGGATGTGTGGCAGCGGTAGGTAACAGTATCCTGAGGACGTTGGCTGCGAGGCTGGATGCTTCATTACCTAGGCACTGGAACACTACATTGTGCAGGACCCTATGGCAGAGGATGGAACATCTAACTCTATTAGGATTTAATTAATTTGTAAAATAACCTTAGTTGATAAGTCGTGATTGTATACTAACAACTTATGGATATTAATGTCCGAAATAAATAATTGAATTGAATTGAATAAGGCTTGTCTGATGATAAGCAGACACCGTCGCCTACCGACTACTCGACCCACAGGTCGATCAAATAACACATATTACTTGGAACGTTACGTGATTACCCCCCAGAACTAGCGCCCACAGCGAATTCAAATCAAACAGGAATGCGGCACGTATTTTAACTCGACCCCACATTCTCGAACAGGAGCATTGAAATTCTATTCCTGCTCTAATTTCCGCGATGACAAAATCAAATCAATCAGAGTAATCTTATTACGTTGTACGTCACTTGTACACACGGAACTCGTTATATTGTACAGTGAACGCGTGGGAACCCTAAGTACGAACAACATAAGAATCCTGATTGTATTTCCGGACAGTGATTTTTTACCCTTGGGCGTATTTACTTACAAATTGTGAGCCTTGGTGACGATTTAACGAATGTTGTGTTTGCTGAAATAGGCCCATGAAATATAAGTAATTTCGTATTTATTGGATGATTTTAAGAAGTAGTAAAATGTTGAACTTAGTGCACGCTAATTTTAATAAATCTTTTGTGTAAAAATTATGGTTGCATAAATACCTGTATTATGGATTTTAATAAATCTTGTAATTCCATGGTAAATAAAGCGGAAACCCATTTACGATACGACCAGTGGGTCGATCACGTAACTTTTCTTACGCGCGTCTGTAAGGTCTAAATGTCAATTTTATATGGAAAAATGACAGTTAGATTGTGATTTTACTGTCAGACGCGCGTACAATGCGTTACGTGATTGACCTACAGGAAAAGTGCTAGGAAGTTGATGCTTAGCAAATTAAATTATTATTACCGTACAACTATTCAAAAATACAAAGATATACTTAACATACCCATCTAGAATAGATTTGAAGTATTCTGTTTGTGGTATTGTTTACAAAACACATTTAAATTCATAAAAACAAATCGCTTTTAGATTATTTCCCCAAATATAGGGATAGTTCATATATCGTAGGAATAATATTATTTTATGCGTACCTACTGCTAACAAATTAAAGCCTTACTCCAATTTCAAATGTTTCAAACTAACTTCGAACTTTTTTGTTCCAGATTAAACATGCAAAGCAGAAAACGTCACCGGCGGCGAAGAACGAAACGCAATAACGTCGTGAGATAATCAATGAAAATGTAACTTATAGAGCTGTTCTTTAGGTTCAAAATGCTACGGCCAGTGCTAGGACGTTTGTCGAATGGAGACTTGTTGGTGATAGTGTTGTTTCTGTGTAGGACAATAGTTTGTGATGGCCAGTGCCCGAAGTACGCTGAGCGTCCTTTGGAAACTCGGGTTCAAGACGCTTCCATAGTTTTCAGGGCGGTTGTAGTGCAAACACATTATCAGGTGAGTGTTAATATTATCTTTATTATATTGTTAGCTGTTAATTACCTAAGAGGCCAAAAATCTCTTCTAATCCATTTATACTCCCTAAATCGTTGAGTATTCGTCTACTCCAACTCATTTTCAACATAATCTGTAACACGCAAAAAAAAAACATGCACATTATGCTCACTCCACAGGCACAGGGAACATTTTTACCACCATCCAAAATGCTCCACACAGGCAGAGGGAACATATTAACCACCACAAAAAAATCTTATAAAAAAAATTGTTCAAATGCTAAATTAAAAATATGACTGCCTCGAAGTACCTTGTATCTTACATAATAAGAATAATACCAACTTACATTTTTCCCGTCCCGTAAATTTGAGATTAACGAAGATTTGTCAACAGGTGCCGAAATTCACTGATTCCCAAACTGACAGCTGTCATAGACTAAAAAAGTGATGTCGACCGTTCATAAGTCCATAATGAATATTGTTAAGGGGGTTTCCACAAATAATATTGCCATAGATAAAAACCGATCGTGGATTCGTTTCAGAAAAAAACGTCAAATTATAGGGTGCGTAACGATGGCTATAAATATTTTTGATATAATATTACTCGCAATAACGCTCATCTGATATAATTCTCGAGTTGTATAACAACACTTAATATATTTTCATATGGTATAATTATCATTTTATATAACGATCATTTGATATAATAATATTTAGTATAACATACATTAAGTATAATGCATATTTGCTATATTGAACATTGGATATTATGCTCATTCCGTCTAATGTACAGATGATATAATCAAGCCAGGGTAGCCAGAAAAGAGTATGACGGGGGGGGGGGGGGGGGGAAGCCCCCCACAGGGGGGGGGGCTCGGGGGGCGAAGCCCCCCGCAGTAAAAAAAACCAACATTCGCAATAATTGTACTATTGGTGGGTTTGGTTAGGGTTCACTTGTGTCCCTGAGAGCGGAAATAGGCACCCCGCGAAGCGGGGTGACGTCGACACGCTGGCGGTTGGGTTAGGTTTACGTTAGGTTAGAACGGAAAAATAGTAGGTTAGCTAACGTAAAACGCAATTTGCACATAAAAATTATCCGTTATTATTCCGTCTAATGTACAGTTGATATAATCAAGCCAGGGTAGCCAGAAAAAGGGGGGGCGGGGGCGAAGCCCCCCACAAGGGGGACTCGGGGGGCGAAGCCCCCCGCAGTAAAAAAAACCAACACTCGCAATAATTGTACTATTGGTGGGTTAGGTTATGGTTCACTTGTGTCCCTTAGAGCGGAAATAGGCACCCCGCGAAGCGGGGTGACGTCGACACGCTGGCGGTTGGGTTAGGTTTACGTTAGGTTAGAACGGAAAATAGTAGGTTAGCTAACGTAAAACGCAATTTGCACATAAAAATTATACCGCTTGATCATTATACAATATGAGATGTATATCAAATAAGAATTATACTCTATGATGGTTATAGGAAATAAGCGTTATACCGAATGATAGTTATACTAAATAAAAATATATATTTTGATATTATACCAAACGTTTATTATATACTATGAATGATTCTACCCTTTGAAATTATATCAAAAATGGTTATACCCAATGAAATTATATTATTTGTTTTTATACCGATCATTACACACCCCAAATTATATGGTGGGAAAAATATTCCCTCCGCCTTACAAAGGGTTAAAGTCCTTGCTTGTAAGCATCATTAAGTTTCCGGTTTCATAAAGAAAAGTAAAAGAATACTAGTGTATTATCCATTAGGAGCACAATGTAACATTGAGAAGCTATTTTTCATAGTTTTGATTGTCCCCCTTACATAAGACTTCATTTCATTATTTTTGTATAATCACATTAGCAATTTCATATTATTATCTTTTCAACGATCAACTCATTGTTCCACAAACTCATTCCCTTGAAAACCTTCATCTCACGGGATCGCCAGCCATTTTGAACTGACCATAAATTTCAGTTTAATATTTAATAGCTCTTGTTTACTTTCTGTTGGTTTCTTTAATGCCGAGCGAAGTGGAGTTTTGAGGTATGATGTCCGGCCATAAAAAGTTTGGGCTGAATAACGGGCAATTTTTATTTTGCAAAAGCGTTACAAAGTAAGTCTTCAATACTCTACGAGTCTTCAGTTATATCAAATGTTACTCAATATACCTAGTAATTAGTTTAACGCAACATATTATATATTTTTTCAACGGAATATTATAATACAATATTAAAAACAACTAATATAAATGTTTGGTGTGGTATTATTTTATTTATATATACTTAACTTTTTTATCATGTATTGATTAAATTTATTCCGTTGACAATATGAAATGTGACATATTTATATTCTGTTCTATTTGACAAAAATGTTGAAAATAAAAAGCAAAACCAAATAAAGTTTTGACGATAATTTGTTGGCCAACAAACCTGAGACGAATCTTTTTTTAATTTTAAACTTCTGGTTAACATATCTTATAAGTTTGTTAAGAATTCTGCACTCATTTTTAGTCACCTTTTTGTTTTTATTAAAAGAGGTACTTTTTGCAAAAGTACCTCTTTTAATAAAAACGTTTAAAATTTAAATTGCAAAAGTTTAAAATACAAAACGAAACTGCAAACGGACGAGGTGCCTAGTTGCTTTTGGTATATTTGATAAAATTCTCAAAGATACTCATACTCATACTTATTTATTCATAAAATATAAAAATTTACATGTCAAAAATAGAATTATAATATGTCAAATGAATTTGATTATTCAACTAGTATAACATAACAATATTTAGGTATGAGTAACAAAATGTCAAAATTAGAATTATAATATGTCACATGAATTTGATTATTCAATTAATATAACATAACAATATTTAGGTATGATAACAACAATATTTAGGTATGATATTCAATCATCATTCGTTTGTCCTTATCTCATTTGACTATGGGGTCCGCGCATCATGTTCTTACCTCGCTCAAAGATTCTCAATACCATTAGGGTTACATTGGTTTAATAATTAATTGATAAAAAAATGTAAGGCTGTTTATAACTTTAAACCCTTTATAAGGCAGAGGGAATATTTTTCCCACCATATATTTTGACGGTTTTTTCTGAAAAGGGGACTGATTAGTACGTTTACAAGCAGAAAACGGCGGTCAAACGGTCACAACTGTATCTTGAAAAGTAAATCTGTCACATCAGAGAACCGTCAAAAGGCTTTACAGGTTGTCGCACAAGAGATCACAAACGTGGCACACCACCACATGCCCACAGAAACGCCCACATATAAACGCTGCAATCCTGCACCTTATGTATTTTTTTTTAGTGCTACACGGATGTGAAATGACAAAAAGTCTAAAATAATTTGCGAGAAATGTGCATTTGCACGTGTATAGCACCTTGCTGCATTGCTTATTAATATGACGAACTGAGGCAGAGTAGATCCAGACAGGCGGAGGGAACATTTTTACCACCGTGTTTTTTTTAATTATTTTGTTTTTTTTTGATTTTCTGAAATAAGAAAATAAAACCAATCTAGAAACATAATTAGTTTTATTTTATCACCTCTATATGCTTATGCCTTATAAAGGGTTAACCTCATTTAACGACCCAATTGCTCTAGATATTAAATTAAAATGAACTAAGAGATAGCGGTTACGATTTGGAGCTAAAAACTGCGGTTCTATTAGCTATTAGGCTGGTTTTTACTATAAGAAGAAAAGCAAAGATTAGTTCGGACGCCTGACGCCCTATATTATAAATTTTCTCATCTTTCGCCACAGCATCATTAGCAGTTGTTATACATCTCAGAATACACATAGTTGCTTCCCCCAACAACAGATATAGTGAGTTGAAATACCTGAATTCTAAAATACCTAAAGATTATTTCACCTAATTTCATAATACTCAGTGTGGATAAGCAACGTAATAGATGACTAACTTAAGGGCTATATTCCATATGATGAAATGCCAGCTCTTAAATTACCATTGTGTGATTTCACCTATTGAGTTACCTGAAGATGTTTATTTTTTGTGCCGTATAGAAAAAAAACATTAGAAACATTTTTAAGCATTTGAAAGTTTGTCTTTAGAATCATTTAACACGGATCATAGTTTTTACCTACAGAAAGACGAAACTATCTTATAAGTTAGGTATTCCATGTGTGTCCATTAGATTAGGTCGTTCTTTCAATCAAAAATCCTTGCCCCATTTCGCTAAAAAAAATTCGGGGAACTGAGTCTAAAACGTACTGTCTACTGTAATTACACAATGTGTCCCAGGTGCTTTTACGGGAATTTCATTGAATTCAGCCCCGCATACATCATGTTTACCTACAACAATAATCCCGGCACAACCACCATGTTAAATCTGCAGTGGCATCTGATTAATGTTGCATGCACTGCCAGTTTGCATAATTTCATATTCAATCGTACTTAACAGGCTTGAAATTATAGCTGCACGTGATTGTAGGTTTTCTGATTGAAGGGATAATATATGAACTTGTCACTAGTTCAAATACTAAAGGATGATAAATAGTAGATTGTGTATCAAGGGAGAAAAATGATATATTTACGGTGACGGTGGTATATTGAATCCTGAGTGGAACGAAATCGCAGGATCAGGGAAGAAAAGTCCAACTTTGTCCCTCATTTGGAGGCTACACTTACTCTTCTCTGAATAGAAGGTGTGAAAAATAAGTTTGTTAGGGGCAATGTTTCGAATTTTTTTATGTATTTGAAGGTAGGAAAAAGTTATAAATTTGTTTTTCTTTCTATTCACGTATCGGTAACGGAAATTATCATACTAACCTTTTCTCTTTGCACCTTTTATAAGTCTCTGTTTAGCCCAATGGTCAGCTGGTAGAGAATGTAATTTGGAATTAGGGTGGATTGCAAAAAAATTGTACATAATTAAGGACCTTAATCTAATCTATGCTTTAACTTTTTTCCATAGTGTAAGGAAAATTACCCATATAAAATGTATGGGTAATTGCCGTTACACAATGGAAAAAAGTTAAAGCGTAGATTAAGGCTCTTAACTATGTACAATTTTTTTGCAATTTACCCATTAAGCTCGCCATTTGTACATTTTGTTTTGTATTTTGTGCATTAAAGTTTAAATAAATAAAATGTGTTTGGATTGGACCACACTTTTTGTTTATTTATTTATGCGTTTGACGTTTGATTATTTACATCGACTACTTTGTAAATAATAAATGATGTATATCATAACCGACGGTTGTATTTGAGAGTCGTCATAACCCTAAAAAACCTCCCCAAAAATGAATGGATATGTTTATATACGAAGTATACGTAAGTGCAAATATTTTGATTGAAAATACGTGGAGAAAATAAAACTTGTGATGATTATTGATAAATTATTTACGTGGACATAAAGCATATTTTCGAATTCAATGAGTCAAAATCTTTGGAATTTTAATATTGTTATAGGTATTCTGTTAGTCCGTCACACCCGTCCGGCCCGGACAGGACGGGATGCGTAAACGCATTTCCCCAAAATAAAAAAGGTATTCTGTTCTAAGCGTCAATCATGTCATGCGCTTTATTATATTAGTTAATCAATGATATACCTACATACTTATATTTTTACTTAAATCAACGTAAATATGCAGGTGGTTTTGTAGTGGCATCCATGAAAATTACAATTATTCAACAACTAACTACAAAGTCGGTGAATAAGTCCCCTGGCTCACCTGGCTGCCATCCAATATTAAAGGCGCATAAACCTCACGTTTTCTTCAAATTACCGGCGCCCGCCAAAACCGGACAAAATGACAATTACATTAACATCCTTTCATGTTTCGGATAGGTCGTTTATTAAACAAGATTTTGTTATTTAGTCGTGGATGTTTTCACTTTTTTGAAGCAGCCTTTACGAAGAGCTTCACGTCAAGATGCTTGTAGCACTTGCGAAAACAAAGGAATTTTGCCCTATCAAATTGTTTGTTTTTCGAGTAGTTGGAGCTGGCTTTTGTTTTGATCGTGTTTTGTTTTCAACTTGTTTAAATACTTACAACTTGTTTGAGTAAGATTTTATTTTATCTATCGAGCGCTTTTAAAAGGTAGGACTGATATTTTTGTAAGTGTACATTTTTTTTTGTATCTTTTTCTGATTTCGTCGTTGGCGGACTATCAATTAGATTACTCCCGCTATATTGTTACTCTATTGATTCCAGTGTTTGTTAATACAAGCTTGTTGTGACTTGCAATGTTTTTGTGTGTTGGTTCGTTTAGGTCAAATCTCGCAATTTTGACCGTTTTACAAATGTCAAATGAAGTTAAACTTTTGCACTCTTATGTCAGTCGGATGACGATGCCATATGTCTAATTTAGGACACAGAAGATAGGCCCTAGTCTATCCTTATTAGAATCCTATCAATTAGTTCTATGAATCTTGATAGTGGTGTAATAAAAAGTTATAAGCACTATGGTAAGAACGGAATTTTGTGTATTACTAAAATTGTTAATTAGCACATGAAAAAGGTTTTTTGGGGTTTCTAACCTTACTATTAGGTATTTAGGGGCCCAAATATCATATCCCTACATAATATTCATTGTCATCATTTTACTAACAAATACTTACACTTACTGTGACCGAAACAGGAAATAAAACATGAGTAAAGAGCTCCATGAATCAAGTCTGTTAATAGACGAAACTTTTTTGCCCGAGGGGAGAAAATACTGTTTTACGTACTCAAAAGGGCACCTCGTTATTTTAAATTGCAGTCGCTTACATCTTTGTTTCTTAAGAGGAGAAAAAACTCGCAAGCTTGTGTCATTTTATAGATTACAAGTATACCCTATATGTAGTATACCTTATAAAGTAATAATGTGGTTTCTCTGTACTAAAGGAAAAAAAACAAAACAAACTTTTATATTCTACAAAAAAAAAAAATTGTCTATGTGCATCACCACTTTATTCTAACTGAAACTTTTTTAATCACTACATAGTATAAAACAAAGTCGCTTCCCGCTGTCTGTCTGTCTGTCCCTATGTATGCTTAGATCTTTAAAACTACGCAACGGATTTTAATAGATAGAGTGATAGTTTATATGTATAATACATGCATGTTATTATTATTTGCATACATACTTATAAATCCGTGCGAAGCCGGGGCGGGTCGCTTGTTTTATATAAAATACTAAATAGATGTTTATTTTATGACAATGTGTTTAGCTTTTCAAAAGGACGAAAAATCAAAAATTATCACAGTAATAGTGAACAACGTGTAGTGCGGATTGTATTTTATAAGAAATAAATAAAACAAAGCCCCTTTTGATACTGTTAATCATAAAGTAATATTGAATACTTATATTCAATTTTATTGTTTCCACTATCCAAAAGTTGTCTGGAACTTCTGGAAAAGATCGCTCATTGTGTTGTTTTTATTTCTAACAATAAATAATATTTGTACAGAATTGTATGAATGTATGCGCATCTGCTTGATTTATAAGTTTTTAGCAGCACTCATGGCATAAATAAAGAACGTATGATAATGGTGGTACAAGGTACCGTATCTCCGTCCAACACCCACAAAATACCCTTCCAAATACAAAATGCACTTACTCCACGTATGCCATTTTCAGTTATTACCTTTTTGATCTGATCTGGCTGTAGCTCAAGTGCAAGGTCTCGCAAATTAGACGCAACATCGGCTTGGCATGAGCTGGCCGTTTATATGGGATGCCGTAAAGTGCGAATCTTGGCCAAAAAACAATGATGAGCTAATTTCTCCGAAGCTGGAAGCGTAGTAGCAGTGACCCGTATGATAATAGTGAGGTTTGCCAAGGATTGTTAGATTATACTCGCAACTATAATCTAAAGAGCAGTGGTACATACATATTATAATTTTAAGTCGTTTTCTACCCGTAGTGTAATCTACCACATTAGTTAGTTACCACGGTTAATGGGGTGAGCGCGTGATATTGTATTTAGGTAGGTGCTTACTTTTTGGGAGAATTAAATTTTGAAATTGTTATGATGGAAGTCATCATTTTCTTATTTTTTTTTACAGTATGTATACTAAATGCATTAAATTTATTTTCTAAAGTATATACAAGATGATAATTACCATTAACTAAATAAACAAAAAATAAATATATTTTTACTAAATTAAATTAAAACTAAGTTAAATCTAAAAAAGGCCCTCGAGGCATTATAGCGAGGATGCTGGCAGCATTTCTTCGCAGAATTGCAATGCTGATATTGCTGATGCGTTGCGCGAGAAACCCGCCAGCTTTTCTTCATTAATTTATTGTTTTATCTAACTAATACATTTTTAATATGTCACAAAGATGACTCTATATAAAAAAAGAATAAGACAATAAAGCTTAAGTTACATTAAGTAGATTAGATAGCTAACAAAAGCATCATTCTCCTGCAGCAAGGCAGAGCCCATGGAACCGACTCTATAAATCCCAAACGACCAAACATAATGCCTAATGGCAGCACATTTCCTGATTATTGCTTGCGTTTTAATGTAGGCTTTGCTATATCGATCTTCGTGTTTTCGGCGTTTTGAACCAGCAGCGCAGCTACGATATAAATTAAAAGCTTTTTGCATCCGCGACCAAAAGGATATTTGACGTTCGGGTAATGTCCTTTGACTAGTCAATATTTAACGTTGCGATAGGCTGTTCCCAGTAATCCGGTAACATAGCTATACGACATAATAGCGAAAAGGTAGAACCCCTTTTCAATATACGAGGCCTTTATCTTTAAATAAATAGTAGCTACTTATTTTGGATCGGGTCAAAAACAAGCCTCATTTTGATGTTTGCATTGGAACAAGTCTCAGAGAAAGTCAATATAATTATTATATCAGGAGCTCAAGAATTTAGTAGATAAGCAAACGCAATAGATAACTTTACTAAAGAGAACTTTTCATTATATTATAACGTATAAGTGCTTAAGTAACGTGTTAAAAAAACACTTTTTCAACTTTAACTTATTCAATTATGAATCAAGATAATATTTTTGTAAAATAATGCTTTAAACTCTCGCGCTTTATACACATATTTAAATTATAATTTTACACGGGTCTAACGCGATATTTATTTAATTTTATTTCTGACGTTTCGACACGGGTTGCACCGCACCGGTCATGGTCGCAGATGACTGTCGTTCAACTTAGGTAAATAAATATCGCGTTAGACCCGTGTAAATAATAATTTAAATATATTTAATATTTTTGTAATTTTCACAATATGGAAAGAAGCAATAGGGTATTTAACAAAATTAACAACATTGACAATAAAAGGTGTTTTATTAGCAACAGATGAAAATTACAAAAATACTCGGAAAGTATCAATCTTTCATTTATGTTTTACTATTTTAAAGTTTTTTTTTTTAATTCATAAAAACTAACAATACGGACGTTGTTTGATTGTGACGTCACAGGCTATAGTAATCCCTACAAATCCCATACTAAGCGTTTTTGACGTTTCGTAATACTTAATAACTTTTGTCAAATACCGTATTGAAATCGTAACGATATTTTATAACTACGCATTTGAATTGCCGTAGCCGAGAGATCGACCACTCTTTATGAGTTAAACATTTATAGTTATTAATGATATAATATATAAATAAATATACTACTCAAAAGAAAACAGGGGCCACTAAGTATTTTGATTGCTACGTGAAAAATATAGTAAACAGTAATGTATATTTATTAAAATAACATGTAACAAGGCTTTTGTTTTAACTTATGCTAATAACCATTTAATTGTTTAGTCAATTGTTTCACTTATTTCAATTAACATGAAATTAGTCCATTGTCAACAGCAAAAACTAAACAGAAACTCTTTGCAAAACAAAACAAAAACTGACACAAGCTGTTTTTTTTAATGGTTTAGTAACGGGTGTGTCCTCCTCTCCTGTTTTCACACTCCTGGAGCCTTGAATGCATACTCTCGATTAAGTTTCTGATGTTTTCATCAGGTATCTCTTCCCACGCACGTTTCAGAGCAATCCATAAGCTGTTGCTGGTTGTGAACCTCTTGCTCATGCTCCCTAACCCTTCGTTTTAATTGGTCCAACATATGCTCTATTGGATTTAAATCCGGACTATACGCTGGCCATGGTAGGACACGAATATGGGAGTCATCCAGTACAGTCTGAGTGGCCCGAGCTGTGTGTGGGCGGGCATTGTCATGCATTAACCAGAACCCTGGCCCCACTCTCTGTGAGAATGGAATCACATGAGGCCTGATGACTTCATCGATGTACCGTTGTGCAGTTACTGTGCCTTGATTTAAGAAAACCAGCTCAGTTTTGCCTTGTAAGCTAATCCCAGCCCAAACCATCACACTAGGACCTCCAAAGCGGTCAATTTCCTTGATGCAGACATCGGAAAATCTCTCACCCTGTCGTCTCCACACTCTAATCCGCCGCTCATCACTACAAAGCTTCACTTTACACTCATCTGTGAAGAGCACCATACCCCATTGATTCATGCTCCAATCTGAATGTTCGCGGCAAAAACTTAAACGATTTCCACGTTGAACCCTAGATAAAGGAATTCGTACTACTCGGCGTCTGGACCTTTGCTGGTCTTCATGCAGTCGATTACGTATCGTTTGGTCACTAACACGAGTCCCCGTTGTCAACCGTAGGCGATTTTGTAACTTACGTGCCGTCACAGAGCGCTCTCGACGGGCACTCAATCGGATGTAGCGATCCTCTTGTGCCGTAGTCGCTCGCACCCTGCCCGATCCAGGCCTTCTTGCAACACTGCCAGTCTCTTGGAACCGATCCCACACATTTTGGATGGCTCGGCGAGAGAAACCCAACGAAAAAGCTACAGACCGCTGTGAATGACCTTCAGCAATCAATGTAACGGCTCTGGTGGCAGTAATGGTATCCATATGCCTTCGTTGACGTGGCATTATTAACAAAAGATGTTAAAAGAAGCAAAAGATGGACAGAAATAGTTTTTTAACAGAATAAAATTGTGATTCCATCTGAAAGGAATTTGACCTGAAACTCGTTTTTTTTATTTGCTTCAATTTCTGGCCAGCTGTAAGACTTAAACACCAGCATTAAAGAGGTTGGATACTGAAGGAGGCCGGACATCAATAATTAGTCACTTATTAATTAGTTTACATCTAAAAATTTACTCAAAAACAGAAATATGTAAGTGGCCCTTATTTTCTTTTGAGTAGATATATTACATTAGAGTATTTTAAAGGCGTCTGAATGTAATAAAAATCGTGTTTGTGTAAGTAACGCCCAGCCACCTGTATATGGTTCTCCAAGAAGATTGACTAACGACATGAGAAAATATTCGTTAATTTCTGTTGTATTTGATTGCGTTTTAAAAATTCAATTAAATAGTTTCTATTCAAGTAGGTCTTTCATTTATATGCGTCAAAAGGCCTCGTATAAGTATGTGTATTAGCGTGTGGATAGATAAATATAACATTAGTCAAAAAATCTCCCAGCACTATAAATATCTGCCACGCGCCACAAAGTACTAAAGATTACTTCCTTCAAGTCTTCATAGTAGACAGGTGAATTCTCTAAATCATTTAAATATTCTCAGAAAACGCTTATTGGAATAAACAATCTGTACAAATGCTTCTTTGTATTTGCTTGTCTGAACAAAGCACGCCACTGGATGCTTGTATTATCGTGTTACATTAAACTTGTTAACATTGTTATTTTATGCTAACACCGAGTATTTATTGTCCAAGTATTCATTTGTTTTGATCTCAAGGTAAACTTTTAGTCTTAATAGCTGATAGACATATAAAAGTGAGTAATTAATATGTGCTGACTAAGTTTGCTTATGAATTGAGTAAGTAACGACATTTCTGACAGTTGGTATCAGAACTATTTATCTATTAACCAAAGCTCCAATAAACTGCTACACTACCATTTGGATGTAACACCTAAAACCCGCAGGTCGATCAAGTAACGCATTGTATGTACGCGCGTCAGGCAGATGTAAATGTTACTTTTTGTATGGGAAAATTACAGTTGAGTTGTCGTTACGTTCTTTAGAAAAATTACGTGAACTCCCTTTAGGAAATGCATTTTTTGCAGGAAACGTTACGTGATTACTCCTCTGCTGAACTAACTATTAGGTTAAGTAAAAAATATAATAAATGCTGAAATAGTTAGAATATAGGTACCTAAATATCAACGGGAAAAATTCAAATGTGTTCTGAAAAACACATTAATTGTACAACTGAGCAGTACGAGTGAGAACAAAGGTGTGATCAGCGCTCATTAAAACATTTCAACTCATGATGATAGCATTGACAGCACTAACAAATACGATATCGGCGTTTAGAAGTGACCTAAATGCCGACGGTAGTTAGCCTGGATTGATTTATTTAGATCTCGAAAAATTTTTAGTTGTGAATGCTACATTAGGTAAATTGCGTATTTTTCTGTCATTGGGATAAAAATATTACATTTATACTGTCGATATAATGATCAGTGGCCACTGCATCCCAGTTAAATAAATAAATATCAAGGACAATCTTACATAAATCGAAAAAAAAAATGTCTACTTCCTTTATTTCTGTGTGTCTTTTATGTAGTGAATAAATGTTTTCTTTCTTTCTTTCATTAATATATCAAAAATCTACTTGTTTAAATTCTTGGCAGGCAGGCATAATATTTAAGAATTAGGTGCGATATGAGCCAGTACCTAAATGAATACGAATTTGCGTTATTTATATACAGCAGTATTACTTATAAATTCAAGAACCATGTGAAGCGTAAACTTATTTCGAAAGCTTATTATGGCACACAAAACTACATGAATGATAAAACAGCGTGGGATTAATTGTAACAGATGTTTATTCTTTATTTGGAATTGATTATGACATTTGAGTTTTTAATTTAAGTATTAATTTGGTTGTATTTAGTTTTGACAATCGTTTTTTTTTCCTAGAAACATTTTAGATTAGTATTTTATATAATTTCATTTTTACATTGTGACGATCTTATTGTGAAATTATTATTAATTATTTTGGCACCTACACTAGGCATATCAATTGAAAATATTTGACGCAGTACAATCAATAGCTCCAAAAAAATTGTTTAAGATTATGCTTCAAAAAATTGACGATTCAAAAGTGCTTGTATGTACTAGGCCTACCTGAATAAATAATGTTTTGACTTTGACTTTGACTTATATACTTTTTTTTTGTTTCAGAGTAAAACACTAGATTTGGCGCTAGTGTCAATATATAGAGGAGGTGTGGAGCTAGCTTCAGTCAGTAGATATGCTGGCTCACCATACAATACAACGGATAGGTAAGTTAACATTTTGCTCATAACCTAAAAGGTGTCTTACTGCAGCCCCTCTATTCTGTAAATTGTTTTGAGCTCACCTCAATGCTCATCTATAATATATCTTGACGCCGCGATTCGTAGTAACTAAACGTAGGTAGAGGTCTAGTTTCGTTAGGCGTGAGGGGTGGGGTGAGACGCATGTGAGCGTAAAGAATAACAGCCCCTGGGAGATAAGACTCCTCCTTCCAATCCTCCCGGTTTTGGTTCATAGTCCAGGCAATGAACTGACAACTTTATGGAAAAAAATACAAATTTGGAAATAATTTATAATAGCTGATTGTTTGTATGTAACGGATATATTATCAATAAAATAGTTACCTAGAAAGGCAAAATCCAACAACGTATGAGACATCAAACTAGCTCCTGAAAATCGGATTTGGTACTTCGTTATTTTGGTTCATTTACGTTTGTTCTAAAATTTTCAATAAGTAAGTATACCTAAATCAAATAAAAAATAACAATGAATGCTTAATTGAAATCTATAAAATTACTTCTAATTGGAAAGTTTGTTGGGTTCTTGAATAAAGCATCTTAGAATAAAGTTTTAAAATGAAATAAATAAAAATACGCTAATGTAATTTAATGTTTTTTGAAACCGTATTTTGCCTGGAGTATCATCTGATTCATGAAATTTAGGAGTTTATTGACCACCTTCTGTCTTCATTATCAGATCAATTCGGTGGTGATATAATATTATTGCGTTGTCACCGAACTAACATAAGTATGCTCAATACGGATTTTTGTGTAAGAATTGTCCAATAATATTTAAAAAAAAAACAAAATCACAATACAATAACTACAACATAGTAACATAGATAATATAAATAGTGCAAGTTACATAAAAGCTTGAATTATATAATTTAGTCTCGTAATTATATCTTATTTTTAATTATTGGCCATTATTTGAACTCTTCGGGGCCCAAATTGAGAAGATAGGAGGATAAAAAAAAACTAATATTTAAAAAGTTAAATCAAATAATTTAACAGTCGTTTTAATCACTACATAACCAACACATATGCACAAAAAGAACTCATATAAAAGCATGCCAATAAAATATTGAATGTGTATTTTTTTGAATAATGAATAACACAGTTAGGTATTAGATATATTTTGTCTGAACATTTCAATGAAATGTCATGGGAATGTTTGTTCTGAAATTGACATGCTATTTAATGAACTGTTATCAAAATAGTAGCATTCGGTATTTGAAATAAAATTCTGTTAATATTTCAGTAATCTATAGGTATGTACCTACTTCCCTACTAATATTATAAATTGGTTACGTTTGTGAGTTTGGAGCTTTGTTTGTTTGAAGGAATTAATCTTCAGAACTACTTAGATATCCTATTTCTAAATAACTTTTTTTGGTATTATGTAATAGAGACCATCCTGAAGGATTTTTTTCCCGCGGCTTTGCTTGCGTCCTATGTCAGTAAAACGCGGGCGGAGCTGCAAGGGTAGCTAGGTACTATTCATTTATTTCATTTATTTTCAGACAACATCGGTACACATTTACATTACATTAAACTGAGTAAATTGTTTTTTTCAAATTTAATATTTATAATGTTAGCACCTGCACTATAAGTTTCAACAAACGTCACCAAAAACCAATTTCCATTCCAATACTTCCTCAGAATTTACAAAACTTTACTGACGCCAATGTAAATTTAAGAGAGGTAGGTAGGGCACAGCGGAATGTCATCTCGCACGTATTATTATTATTATTTTGTTTGTGGGCCTTAATATGCCGCTTCGACCAGCAAGTGATCTATTGTGGCAGCCCTTGTTTTAGAGTTCACCGTTAAGTCCCGTTGCCTCCAGGAAATTCCAGATTCTTTGGGCGGTGATATGTTGTACTTCTTGTGGGTGCATTATGTGCCGCCCTAGGTAGGTACTTCTTTTATGCATGAGTGGTCCGCAGGAGCAGAGAATGTGCATTGCAGTCTCCTCTGTCTCCTGGCAGAACCTGCAAGTTGTGTCCTGCTTCATACCCATTTGAAACAGGTGTTTGTTCAATTTGCAATGTCCTGTCAGGATTCTTGTCACTGCGCAGGTTTTGTGCCTTTTGAATTGTAATAACTCTTTAGACAGCTTACAATTGAATCTCGCACGTATGTGCCAGCCCAACTGGGGAAGCCTTGCAGAAGACCGCAGCCATATAATAGCACCACTGCTTTGTAGTGTTGCTATATTATTGCATGCTATGAAGCATGTGGTGTTGTGTTCCTGGTGGTGAGTAAGGTCGCCAGAGCTTCCTAGGGTGCGCTGTGTTGGAAGTGAGGGACCTGCATGTCTCTATCTGCCAAAACAGCGAATCCTTAAGTGAATAAAGGGTCGGCAACGCGCTTGTGATTATTCTGGAGTCACAAGTGTCCATAGGCGACGGTACCAGCTTAACATCAGGCAGGCCGTAAGCTTGTTAGCCACCGTCGTAGTATAAAAAAAATACATATATATATCCCAATGCCCGATACTGGCCTTATAAAATAATAGGTACCTTTATTTTCAGACAATTTAAGATTATTAGTTGACAGTGAAGTGGCTTTTTTTTAATATTATTATCTATGTAAGTGTAGGTATAATGACCTAAACCGGTCTATCGAACCGTACTTTTTTGAACGGTTCAATATACCGGCTCAGAATCATCATCATCAACATTTAAGAGCTTGGCTCTTGTCGGTGGAGTATGCGATTCTCTCGATCCTCGGCTAATTTCTTTAGGTCTCGGTAAGAAGACATTTGCTTTCACTTTAAGTTGATGTACAAAGCTTATCCTTGGTCGACCTCTACCCCTTGATCCTTCGATCTTACCTCAGCTCAGAATAACCGAGTCAAATCCGGTCAGCTATCATCCTCAGGATCCCGTTAGAGGTAAACTGTCATATATTACACTTTCAATAGTTTCAATCTTATCGCAAAACAATAGGAATCCACTATTAAGCATCAAGGTGTCAAGCATTGCTACACCTTCATTCAACATTCTAATCCTCTTAAATATTACCACTCATATTCCCAAACCAACAATTCAACGTCAATATAATCTAGCGATTTCCCGGCCCGTAACTCCACTGCACTAGGTAGATAATGGAGTGGTGGACCGTGAATGGCCCCATAAGCCTGCATAATGGGGTCGCTATTCCCACATGTTATCATTTCCATAATGCTGTATTATGAACGGCGATTTTATGGCATTATATTTCCGTTTGGCATAATTTTGGAACTGTGAAACGAACACTATCATTAGCGATTGTAGTGAAAAATATTACTACTGTACTCAAAATGTATGACAAGAGATTTCTAATCCGATTAGCATGATGCGTTTCGAATAGCACGGTGCTTTTTGAATGCATGAATCACTTGAGACTAGATGGTTCTGTGAGTTGTAGATCTTGCGTGCCTGTATTTTTTTATTTAAAAAAACTGATTCGAAAAAAAAAAAATATAGAAAGAAAGAAAGAAGACATTTATTCACTACACAAAAGGCACACAGAGACAAAGGGAGTAGACATACATTACAATTTAACACATATTGTGTGTGTCTTCGCGGCAGTGAGTCGGTCGCTGTCTCAGCATTATGCCGAGGTGTCAGACAGACACCTACAGCGCTGATTTTCAGACAGCACCATACGTGACCCACGGAACGCGACACAACATAAGACCATTAATAAACACATAATTATTGTATACACATAATAAATAATAAATAATTAATGTAATAAATTTGTAAAATATGTACCAGTAGCCAAATGGGATAGGAAGAAAAACTCAAAGCAAAAAACGCGACACAGTTGGGATAGGAAAGTGCTGGATGGGTTAGGATTGTGATTTCTGGAGCGTCAACAAAAAGCCTTTAAGCTGACGCTTAAAGGTATACTTGCTAGACGCTCCTGGAATAGGTGGAGGGAGATCATTCCAACACTTGGACGCCGCGAACCTAAAACTACTTCGAAACGCCGTGGTCCGATGCATTGGCACCAGAATCATCGCCTTACACCTACGCGCACTCTTGGGCCATACAAGTCTACTCAGCAACTAATGAACTACAAATAATGAACCTTCTCACAAAATTCCACGTAAATCGGTTAAAAATTGCAACTAGTAGAGGAGAACAGGACATACGAAAAAATTTTGCCCAAACTGAAGCAGAGATTTTCGTTCGCTTAGGTCTTTCGTTCAAAAATATATACTGTGAGTTTTTTTTTTTGGGCTTTTTTTGTATTTTCGTCTTGGATTTTAAAATCAATCTCGGTTTTAATAAGCAAAGGTCCTTTCAAAGAGTTCAATCATTCAAACATGGACAAAACAATGTTTTTTTGATGGGCCGTAAATAAACTTAACAATTTGGTTTTAATTTCATTAAGTTACCAGAGCTAAATTAATGTTATATTTTATTTAGTAAAAACAAGAAAACAACATCATAAATAAAAATAAACTAACAAGCAAATAATTATAAACTAATTAAAAACTAAATTAACTTAACTTGCCCAGTCATAGGAAGAAAACCCCGTCCAGCAGTTCCGTCTGCGGCATGGAACCCATAACGCTGGCGGCGTTACCTCTCTGTATTGCTAATGAAATACGTTGCGAGAGGTAAGCGCCAGCCCTATGGTCCCCTGAAGCGTCGACGAGTCGTTTAGTCATTTCCCTCATAAATGATTTCATGTCAGCTGACCAGGGACCCAATGTTTCTACCGCAAGCGCCGCAAACTCGTAGTCTTTAATTAAAGACGAGTATTTGCGGCGCTTCAACACCTGGGCCTGATCAGCTGCAGCGCCGGGTTGAGTGCGAGTCCCCTGGATGTGGGACTAAGCAAACGTATCCACGCACGTTGCGTCCCACACCAAGGCTCTGCCCAACCTCCACGGCACCAATGTGGCACCATCAGGTCGCTTGCCATCGTCTCTTGCCATGTTATATTTAATGTCATCCATCATATCCGAAGAAGATAAAATTGATCGCGACAGACGATTAAATTGTAACAAATGTAATAAACCTTAAAGTCCGTAGATTTTTGAACATATTACATTTGCAAGCGGTCCCCAAATTTTTCGCGTAACATCGTAATTATAATTAACACATTCTTTCCAAAACCTTTTAGGAGATGACTCGAGCCGTAATTAAACTTAGTATGAATACTCAAATTGCAAAAATTCTTGTTTGAGAGTAGTTTCTGTTTTTTTGCGTCGCTTTCTTAAAATATGAGTGGTACAGCAAAATATTTCATTTCAGATTATAAACTAACTAACAATGTACAAAATATATTTAGTTTGGTTCAGCCATTTTTGCTTAAACATACATGCGATTGTTTACATTATATAATAATAATTTGGATGTGATCGAAGTTTCCGTTAACTAACCCAATAATGCAAAAAAAAATATTTTATTCAAAATATCAATAACATTTTGGAATGACTTATTTAATTGTAAAAAATATGTGTGATATATGCTGCTATAAAGGGGAACATGACTACGTGTACGTGTCAAAGACCGCAAAATTAGCCTTATATCTTTACATAACTACAAAATGATTCAATACTTGCTCAGAGTTTTCATAATAACTATAAATGCTAGCTTGATGCCTATCTTTATATGTAATAAAATAGTTTTTTGAGCAACTTTGTGACACCTCATATTACAATAAAACGAAGACTTCACATTTTTTTCGGATTTGATAAATGTCAGATGACGACGCTCGTCCATAATTTCCATACAAACTGAGAATTTGATTTTGTGCCACAAAATGTTTTTATTTTTATTTCCTAGCTATTTTTCAGCAAGTCATCTAGTTAGAGAAGCGTTTTATTACATTCACAACGTAATTAAGAATTAAAATATTACTTATTTCATCATAAAACTCACTTAGACCGAGTCTAACGCTTTTATATAACACGACGTTTACAACCAATTTTTTTCATTAAAATCTAATACTAAATACTTGGAAATTGGCAAGATTGTTTACTACATTGTTCATGAACATAGCTGTTCCTGTCGGCCATATTTCCGTACATGGCGGGAATAAGTTGACAAGTCGAAACGAAAACTGGAGGAAATTTAAACCTTGGGGGCGATCACGTAACGTTCCGAACGCGCGTCGGTACGTTTTAACTGTCAATTTTCCATATAAAAAGTGACATTTAGACCTACCCGACGTTCGTACAATGCGTTACGTGATCGACCTACTTAAATCGAATTACATAAAGTTCAAATTTCTTAAATTCTATTGGTATCTCGAGTTGTCAACTTATTCCCGCCGTGTACGGATTTAGTCGTGTACGGACCGTTGAAGTGAATGCACGTCGCTTGGTCATCCAATATGTAACACAGTATTTGGTGATTTTATTGTCAATCTAACGTAGGTACAACGTAGGTACTAGGTAGCAATTAGCATTGACTTTTCAATTTTACGTCACCCACCGAAATATATCTAATAGACCGTAAGCCCACTCCCAATACGCCCACGTCTCATGACAACACGATAAAATTCCATTTAAATTTGACACCGTCTGCCAAGTAAGTACTTCCAGTCATTTCAGGAAATTCAGGACTGACGACTAATTTTTACTCTCTCTACGATTAAAGTGCTAAATGATGCCACTTGTCTCGTACTGTTGTCACATGACGTTAACATACCTGCCCTTATAATTTTGACCGAAAGTGAAGGATTTTTCAAATTTTCGGCCAATTTTAGCTGCGATAATCTTCTGATTCTGGCTCAGCATAACTTTCTGCTGCCATGCATTTGATGGTGTTGTCATGAGACGTAGGCGTATTTGGAGTGGGCTTACGGTCTATAAGAAGCATACTTAGAATAAAATACGAAAATGTAAATAAGTCTCTGGTCATTTTCCAGTAAGATGTTTTGATGGTTTTGACAATTTTAGTTTTTCTAAGGAGGTTGGTGACTGGTTCAAATTCTTGATGTCACTAAAAAGAAATTAAATGTTAGGTCAGTGAACTGTCACAGTGAAGTGAGATAGTGTGCGTGAAATGTAGTGGTGTGCGTTACTGGGGAGAATAGGGAACATTACGCATGACTCTTCGTAGGTGGCGACTCTAGCAGCGTTAACAACTTGACATTGTATCTCGTTCCCACTTGCGGTATTGTCTATGCAAGCATCCTTGTTTTACAATCAATTGTGCATGTGTGTGTGAATCCCTATATTCCTATACTGGTTTACTATTTGTGGTAGTGCTGCCTCGGGCGGCAGAACATTGCAGTAATGTTCCCTATTACGATAACGTTGCGCCGCCTTCATTTTTTGTATCGCGTATGTAGTTTCATTCGAATAAGAAAGCCTTAATTCAGATATATATTGTACGGGTACAGCCAACAAAGAAGTATCCACTTAAACTTAATTAACGGTTCGACACAACCCGCTTCTTTTTGTCTAAAATTACAACGAAAAAGTTAACCATACAAAATAATTCAGCCCGCAATGTAGCGTTAAATGTTCAAGTAAAGGCTCGTTGACAGTAAGGCACTTGTCCCACCGCCGCCGAGTAGCGAGTACTTTCATTCATAGTAATAGGGAACATTACGCAAAACTCTTCGTAGGTGGCGACACTAGCAGCGTTGACATTGTATCTTGTTCCCACTTGCGGTATTGTCTATGCAAGCATCCTTGTCACTCATTTGACAATCAATTGTGCATGTGTGTGTGAATCCCTATATTCCTATACTGTTTTACTATTAGTGGTAGTGCTGCCTCTGGCGGCAGAACATTGCAGTAATGTTCCCTATTCTTACTCGCTTTTACTCACGCGAGTAATAATTACGATAAAAGTACTTGCTACTCGCTGGCGGTGGGACAAGTGCCTTAGGTACCTACTTGTCACCACCAAGAATCATTTGCGTTACATTGCTGCTCGGATTTTTTTCTAAAATTCATTATAGTATTTAATGTAACTTAAAAAGTCCCGTTAATTAATGATAACGCTAATAAACCCTCCGTCTGGTTTAATTCTTTGCTCGTATTGGATTTCCACGCTGTATGTTACTTTTTTATACTATTTTTATAAAACTTATAACTATGTAAGTTATAAGTTGCTTAAAGGATTAGAGTCTGGCTAACCAAATTTTGTTGACAGATATGTCCTTGTGGTATCACCAATTGTCTATGAACCCTAGAAACCCTACACGTGACCTCCGGGTGGTGCTAAAAGAACAACAAACTCGGCAGCTGCACTGTTCCTTCTGAACCTCGCAGCGCACACTGGAACTCTATCAGCGACATCGATACAAATACATATATGTACCAGTGTGTAACCGCCATACGATAAATAAATAAATATGATTAAAAAAAAGGCTAAAAGTTAGTTATCGATTTCTGTCATTAATGCAAATGGTTTGCGGTTTATGTTTGATTTTAAATAATATTAACAATGAGTACCGAGTAAATGACTACCGAGTGAGTTCCGCAAACTATTGTTTAAGCTCGTAAATAATTACGACAATGTGAGAGAACCCGACGTGAAGCGTTGTATAACGAAAAACTACAATGTTTACAAGTCGTAAACAACTTAGTAGGTTGGTGCTGCGCTGCATAAATATGTTGATACTTTATGTACAGTCGCCATCACATACATCGGAGCAAACAAGCACGTCACAAACTTCGGAACACACCTCTATTTTCAAGGCATTAGGGTGCATGTGCCGATATTTTTGAACACCTATAGTGTACCTATGTATGTGATGGTAACTGTACCTACCTACTAGTTCTAACATTTGCCTATAACTTTTATTAGATACGTGAGTATATTAATACCTGAATCTCATAAACAGGAATGTGTAAAGGAACAGGATAAACTAGAAGTTCTGGAAAATATAAATACCTTAAATCAAAACATTGGAACGTAAGGAGCACTTACAGAAAACCAATATTTAGAAGAAATCTGTAAAGTGAGTGACGTTTTATATTTTTATATCAAGTAGTGACTTGATATAAAAATATAAATCGTATAAAAATATCTTGGCCGAAAATTTCTAGGTATATATGAGCGACGAACGTGTTGATGGAATCCTGCACTTGGCCCATCGTGCCGGTGCAGCATTTTTTTTTTTTTTTTTTGCGGACAATCTTACACAAATCAACCTAGTCCCAAACTAAGCAAAGCTTGTACTATGGGTACTAGACGACGATATAGATACTTATATAGAGAAATAAATACTTAAATACATAGAAAACATCCATGACTCAGGAACAAATATTCGTGCTGATCACACAAATAAATGCCCTTACCGGGATTCGAACCCAGGACCTCTTGCTTCGTAGGCAGGGTCACTACCAACTAGGCTAAGGCGGTAGTCACTAACTAGCATTACTCTACATCTTTACCTATATTTAACTTGTTTTATGTAGGTACCTTACGTGTGCACAGAATATCAAAAATATAATACACAAAGTGTGACCAGCCCAAAATTTTTTGAATTTCCCGCCAAAACTTCGGGTAAAATTTGGTTAGCCAAGACTCTATGCTCATGTATAATTTACCTCAAACAATTTTAATCGAATAAAAAAAGAAAAGATAAAACATAATTAAATGTAGATTGACCTTTACCTAAACTGTTACATATTTTCTTATGCTACTTTTATAAGATATAAGGCTAATTTTTGGGCCTTGCCTTTAAAGAGATCACATAATATATCTAATATTGAACATCTCACAGAAATCAATAGAAGAAAGCCAGCCTTTATTCAATAAGCACGCTAAAGTAAACCTTCTGTCTTAATAAAATCTAGGAAATTGCAATTGCCGTTTCAAGACGGCATTAATGACTTGCCATTGACGAAACGAAGAAACGCCACTAATGATCCTCCACTATTCCAAACCAAAAAAATCTAAATTGAATTTAATCACCATGTGAATAAGATTGAATGCTGAATAGACAGCCAACTACGTGAATTTGAAGGTTAGGTAAACGCTGGTTAATTTACTCCATTTCAGGGGAGGCTCCAACGAGCTATTCGATTCAACACCTGTGTACTCACCCGCTCTTGCCTAGTATATCTTGACCTCGAGGCTGTTAACTAACATATATAATCGAAGCTCAGATTTATACTGGTTATCCTTTTGCGTGTTATCGGTAAACGTGAATTCCTAGCCTAGGATAAACTAAGTTATTGACAGACGGGGACACTGTTAAATATTTATGTAGACGGAATAAATTGTGTTGATTCTTCACTGAAAACCTAAAGTACTGTTTAACGCAAAGAGTATTGGGGTTGGGTTGGTCGAATGAAGTAAAGTGTGGAATTCTAATTTTAGCAACAACCCTATTGTATTTAAATAGGTACATGTTTTGAGAAGGTAGTTTATATATATCACACATTGGGCCAGTGATATAATTACATTGATATTAAGTAGTTGTGCCTTCCGCTTCCCATTGTAGGTATTTTTAAATTTTTATCCCCTTCACCGAGGATAGCAAAACTTTTTTTGAAACAATAAAACCACAACCACGGCCCAAAAATGCAGGGCGGTTGAACCCCGCGCGCCGTGAAAAAAGTTGATTTTCACTCGTATCAGTCAGTCTATTTAATTATTCAAGAGTAATTATGTAAGAAAAAACTATACTCATGAGCAGTGAGTATTTCAAAAATTGTTACTGGAACTTGATATAGGATCATCATCTCCCATTGCTCTTGAGTATATTTAGGATAATTAGGACTAATATACCTAGCTTTATTTTATTTTTAACTATTATTGAAAAAATACCTTGTATGAAAGAGCGAATACCTTTTAACACCAGTTTTAAACTTAAAAGGAAGATTCCACATATCTGTATTAAAATATTAAGTTAAATAATAAATAATTTTAATTTTTTTGAATTTTTGAAAAAAGAACAAAACTCATCGTTTTTGTATTTAAAACGCTGCCTACTTAATACTGCAGTATTCCAGGGGTCCTTCTATTCCATAACTTTGTTTACAAATTGGCAAATCCAATTTCCTTAACTCGTTAAATGGTATTGTGTTGAGTTTGTCCAGTTATTCTACTGGGTTGATCACTAAACAGTCTGCATTATTTGAATTGTCCCCGGAGAATTAATTAGTACTACCGATTATTCGTTTTTTCCAGGCCCGGATTTATAATTAAGTAATTTAAAAATACAGGATGTTTGGTCTATCTTTTGTCTGATTAAAACTGCAGGTAGGTTGGATCACTTGCTATATAGATAAAAAAAATTGTCCCCACGGTTTGATTTTGTGTCTTTTTTAATTACCTATTTTCTGAAAAATTTTAGTGGTCTTACGCGTTTCAGCTTGAATAAAAAAAAGGAAGTGGTAGGGCCTATCCAAGTTACCCAAAATGAATTTCTTGCATCACATCATTTACATATAATAAATTAAACTTAGTATTGCGAGTCAAACGCGCGCGACGAAAACGATTGATGTTGTTTTTTTGTCTTTATTACTCGCAAGAAAAATGAATCACTTTGTGCCTTGGCATTGCGACTCTTGTAATACAATATTTGTACTTCAAAGCGTGTCACACACTAAGTAAGCAGATACGATAAGATATCTGTATCTGAACGCATATCTGTCAATATCGCTCCCTATACAATTCAATGAGCTAACACACAGCGCAGATAACTTATATTTTATCGTGAAGTATCTGTGGGCACCGGCATATATCGAAAGATGCTGATATAAATATGGTTTAGTATTTTATCTGCAGATAGATACAGGTTGATGTGATTTGTATATTATCGTATCTGCGTAGTGTGTGATAGTTTCAGATCATTAAGTTATTATACGCAGATAAAATATTATCGTATCTGCGTAGTGTGTGACACGCTTAAGAATATGATATAAGCCGTCCGCGCGACTTCGCCCGCGTATTGCAAAGAACGCAGGTAAATCCAGCAAGTCAATTCTACACGCAGGTAAAATAATTTTTGAAATCGGATAAACGGCTCCAGCGATGATCATCCTCACAGGATTTTCCTCTTTTACCTAAAGAACACCGTGGTGTCACGTGTAGCATTGTTTCAACCACAGAGTGAATAAAATAAAAACTATCCTATCCCTGGGAGCAATAAACACTGGTTGCGTCCAGTCTCAGGGATAAATCCATATATTAGCCATCACAATCTTAGCTATGATAGCTTGTAGTAAATGTATAGTTATCAAAACCCCAAAAAAATCAAGAGAACCTTGTATACACACATCATCACGGAAGCTAACAGTCTTCCGACCTTTAAAGCTAAATAAAAAAAATGGCTTATTGAGCAATGTTTCTATACTATTAAGGAATTTTTAGAATATAAAAAATGTTATAATAATATATAATATAATAAACTAATAATCTTGTTAATTTAATTTACAAATGAATGTTCTATTTTTATTGTAAACAATAACTTGTAATACCTTATTACCAATAAAGGATGTCTATGTCTATGTCTATGTCTATACAGAAAACTCAAAAACTTAAATATTATTTGTATACGTTTCACATAATAATATGGAAAACACACTTTTGGCAACGGCATTTTTGTGATTAATCAATCTTTTTAAACATACTTGATTATTGCATTGCATGATTTGCATGCCCTTACAGCTTAACACGCAACTGTTTACTTGGTTCTGAGTTTTCACAAATCAAAAGTACAAAAATACCGAGCCATATACATATATTCGTTATATGACATATTTATCGGCAGAAATTTATCAAACGAAGAATTTTACTCCAAAGTCTTGCAGATTGCAACTTTGGCCTTAATTTTACAACGCGCTGATCACTTTATTACTCGTACAGGTTGAATCGTATGCTACCGTCGTTGTAAAAAAAACGAAAAATCCCATTTGATTTGACATTCACCAAATTAGTATTTTAATAGGGGCGTTCGTACTAACGCAATGTATTGAGCATCTGTCTCATATGGGGATATAAACATTACTCATCCGTTTTTCTCTAGTTACAAATATAATATTCCTCATGGCTGCCTTAAATGCTGTCTGCTTATTCTCCACAGTAAAAGACCAAATACAATGATTGTGTTACTTAAGATGAATCAGGTCAATTAGATACAGAATCAGCAATTCCCCGCCGTTCCAAATCAAAATAACGTATGACGCTATGTAGTTTGTATGGAGATAAGACTTTCCGGCTTAGTGTGGAAGCGAGGCGATTAACAAGCCGAAGTGAAAACTGCGAGGAAAGTGCCAAAGTTTGTCCGAGAATAGTGTTGCTTGCACGCACACTAGTGTCGTTTGGTGTAAGGTACAAGATACTATGTTAACCAGTTTAATAAAAAAAACATCATCTACTTCATTATCAGATTTAAACCCACTGCTGGGCACAGGACTCGTCTTATGCATGACAATGAACGGGCTGTAGTCTTCGTACTGTGGTCCATGGAGACTCCACACACCTTTGAATTTCTTCGCACATTGTTGCAGGTTTCTCTTATTATTATTATTTTATTTTTTATTTTTTATTCGCTACTGCTACAGTTTTACTAGTATTGATACCAAGGTTTGCAGGCAGCTTCTACCAAACAGAATAAGCAGCGTCATCTATAGGTAGACCGCCTACCTCAGTCCTCGCCTGCGCAGCGTGTGTGAGCGGGGGGTATGACGATAACGGGGCGCGGGTGGCGTGCGGGCGCCGGGCTTTGCCTCCCGTCCTACTTAGGGATTGTAATCGATTTTTTGCAAAAACCTCAAAATACCCACATATCTCGAACTATTTTATGCTTCATATGTAGGACTAAGTTGTGTTTTGAGGTAACGAGTGCGTATTATTAGATTACCCAATTAGAAAATTAAATTTTAACAAAGAACGAAAAAATAACGGTCCCGTACAAAAAAAAACCAGTTACAATCCCTGGTCCTACCCCCGCTGCCACGCGCCGCGCAAGTGAGGCCTGAGTCACCTAAGTGGTATGCTTATAAAATATGTCTTATTAATTGCTACCTACGTCTAGTTAAGTAGGTACACAAAAACGCTTATGCTGGAATACTTAAGTTCCAGTACCTAATTGGTAACCTACGTCCTATGGTCACTTTCATCGCTCGATTCCGATCGCCCGCAAATACAAAATCTTTTTCACTTCTCATGCTCGCAATGTACGCCTTTGTGCTGGATGTATGCTGCACAAAATGCCACTTTTATGCTCTAGTGCACAAAGTAAAATTGTTTTAAAGACTAAGATAATCGGGCATAACAGCCACACACACGTAATAAAACTTTGTAGAATAAACTTGTCATTTGATTTGATTTGCTTTAATAAATTTCACATCCGTGTTTTTCATGACTAAATTAATAAAACCAGATAAAATAGGAGTCAATTATTATTTTAAAACGTATTGAACCATTAAATGACTTGGCAGTATGAAGTACCTACTTAAGTCTAATATCAAGTGTCAAAAATTAAACATAAAACTTTAAAAAGTTAAGTGACAGAATGAGCATTATTTAATTTAATTTTGCAATTTTTTGTTATTTTCTCGCAATCGAAGTGAAAAGCAGTGTGTATAACTCGCGCATAAATTAGACATTTAACCCCTCGACTTGACTATCCACCCTCGCCGGTGGCTCGGGTGGATATAAACGTCTCGGGTTAAATGGCTTGTTTTATGCGCTTGTTGTACAATCTACTATTTATTGAATGAGGAATGATTTTACAGTAAGAGATGCACAATATTTACAATTTAATAATTCGCACACTCTTCTCTCATACACCCCAACTGGAAGCAAGTTAAAGATTAGTACTGAACTCAATTAAATGGACCCCCAAACTTCTCCAGAGATCGGGATCCGTATAATTAAATTTTCTGAGCAAAAGTACTCCGTGATCGGAATGTGGTTCTCTGGTGCACGCTTTGTGATAACTAGAACGCAACTTGCTTAAGGAACTTTTGTTTTAACGTTGTTTTCATAGCTGGGATAGAATGAAGTTTATAAAACGTCGGGAGTGTGTAAGCTTAGGATGAATGTTTTTAGTTAGTTAGCGAGAGTATTCTAGGACAGGATAAAAATAATCCTGAAAATTCAGGGTTCTAGCTTTAGCCTGAATGGCTTCGAGAAAAGGATGGTACGGCCGTGCTTCTTTGTTTTGCTCGACTTGGCGGGGGCACTGCCGTACCCCCAGATTCATCATTCCGATTGTACCAGGATACTTCTTTAATTTTTTAATAGATTAAGCAGAAAAATGTGATCGTGTTTCTCCTAGGACATCCCATTGCGTTCGCATTTAGCTCCAGATTATTCTCTAGACATTTCTTCAAAGCCATAACTTTTTACAAATACGGCCATAACTCTTTGCAAAGATGGCCATGATTCACTTAGCATAATCATCAATGGTCTTTAAGTCTATTACAGACTATGCAAGCAGTGTCAAGAAGGGTAGACAACAGGGGTCGGATACCGATATTGCTACCATACAAAAATACCGGTATTAATATGTTCTATTTCGTTCTTTGGTGTATGATAAGAAGAGGGCGGAGTACCGGTGGCAAAGTTCACACTAAATATATGAAGTAGCCTAAGTATTCTTATGATTAAATAAATAACGAATAAATTATTAATTTTGCATAATAATTTTTAGGAACTTATAGAAATTATCTTACGAGCATACAAATATAATGTAATATGTTGTTAATATCTATAATACATAGTAATATGTTTTCTTATCAAAACATTATCATTACTATCCCTGAAATCGATTTATGAAAATAAATGTTAAGTACTTACTTCCAATTTACGAGTAGGTACCATACTAAGTACATTAGGTAAATGAATAATTTTATTATTCAAGCCTAAAATAATAATTATAAAAAAACGACTCCATACCTTTTGTGTGAAATTTGCCACCGGTACTCCGCCCTCTAATGATAAGAGACATTGTTCGGATAATAAATTTGTGAGCACCTTGGCCGCTACAATTGAACTGATGGTGACTGTAAATTAAGAGCCTAAAATAATTCAAAACATTCGACTACGACTACAGGGGGTTTTTTTTAAACCGGTTCCGATCCCTGAGACAAAGTCTCTCATGGCTGTGTAAGCCAATGCGGGAAAGGCATACACGGCCGCAAACCTGGCAGGTGTAATTTGCCCGAGGCGAACAGGTTACACGCTGATGTCCCTTAGCTCTTTTATCTGCGAGTTTCTTAAGGCGACGTGAGCTCCAAGAACGGATTTTTAAAACGTCGTAGCTCTTGTTTGGATTAATAATACGGCTGCCCTAAATTTAATTAGCATTCTTGAGGCCTTTCTCGAAGGAAATCAGCTGATTTCGAATCCTCAGTTTTTGACTTTCGCTCGATGGAAAAAAATCACGAACATAGGTCTAAAATACACTTGAAAAAATCTTAACAAATTATGCACAACAGCCAAACATATTAAAATTGGTTTTAAAAATTGGCAATGTCATGTTTGAGGGAAATCAGCTATTACTTTTTATTTATTAAAACGCACAAAAAATTAAAATTAAAAAACATGACATTCGCGCTTCCAAACACGCACTTCCATCTTGCTCACGCTTATGCTCAGTGAGAGCGACAGAAGACCACGAACCTACGTCGCTTCATCGTGGATTTTCCGCCCGTCGAACACTAGTTTGCGCCATTTATTCTTGTCCACAACAAGGTCCTCACATTTGTGAACTGGGACGTTGAAGGCGATCATATCTCGCTTGACGCAGTCTTTATGCATAATATCCACTTACAAAGTCGAAGAGTTTGCATGCTTTCTTTTGCAAACATTGAAAAAGTAAAATAGTTTGTAAACTGCAATTAAAAACTTTTCCAATATGCAGCATTACTTAGGTCCAAACGCCGTGTTTAAAAAACCTTTACGTAAAAGTGCAAGAAACAGAATATTCTGTAAAAATATCTTCACCATTTCAAAGTTCAATGTTCCCATCCGGACTAACATAATATTTGCATAGAAAATTGCAGTTATTTTTCACTGTCAGAATTATGAGCTCCTTTATTTTGCAACTTTATATTCGTTTTAGCTAGACTTAGTGTGGATGGCAGATTCGTCTGGCACAATGATAAATATAGATTTGTGGTTAAATTACCAGATCGGCTACCGCGAAACGACGACTTCGTTCCTTGATATCATATCTCTTATTTTACTTAAATATTTGAGCGGCAGAGAGGGAGATACATCAACGAACGACAACAACATTTAGACGAATGTACGATGAGGCGTGGAAGATAAATCGCATACCGTACCGATGTCACGCCCTCGTCGGACTTTTAAACTATTCAGATGCCAAATGTATCTTTAGCTACTGTACCAGAGGAGCTTTTTCATAACGTTAGGACCACTCAACTATAAATTGCCCTTACAAAAATTACATTCTGAGGGGTGATCATGTAACGTTTGGAACACACGTAAGGGCAACTCAACTGTCATTTTCCCATACAAAAACTGTCATTTAGATCTACCTGACACGCGTACAATGCGTTACGTGATAAACCTGATGATACCTAACGTCCGTATAAAAAGCTACGGAATTGGTCAACAGTCCAGCACCCCAGTGTCCGGAGTTCGCGTTTGTAAGACCATTGGGTACGCATTTTATCCCTGGGCGGCGCATCGCACGTCGCCCGCGCCCCGTTATCGTCATACCCCCTGCGCAGGCGAGGACTGAGTTAAACGGTCTACCTATAGAACCCTTTTTACCACCAAAACACACGAAACTGAACAAAATCAAGGCACTAGTAAACTCCTAAGAGCAGTTGGGTTGGTTAGAGTAGTGCTCTACCTATTTTCCACGCAAAATCAGACACGTTGGATTTCGACTTGCGGAAAATACCTATGTAGTTAGAACCGATTAAAACATTTAAATATTTAATTTTATGAACCGCATTTAATATTTCTGCCCCCATGACGTTTTACGACATGCATTGTGGTAATACGTTCTCGACGTCCTCAAACTCAAAAACTAGCTGGTGGCGGACACTAAAATTGTCAGACTATGTAGTTAGAAATTACAAGATCTAGTATGGCGATAACGGGGCGCAGGAAACGTGTGGGAGGTGAAGCACGGCAGCTGCGCTTCGCCTACACCGGTCGGTCTACCTTTAGTGTACCAAAGCAGTTTTATTAAACAGCATTTTTTTTTCCACAGGCAGGTGAACCTGAAAATCGGCCAGCCTCTAGAGCCCTGCTTCAACTGGAGCATGGCCCCTCAGAGCGAGCTGGTGGTGTTCGCCAGGGTCAGTGACCCCGTCGTTGACCTGGAAACCACACCGCCAGACGGGCCGTGGCTCGAAGCCACCGCTTCAGCAGTTCCATGGAGCTTGGGCGTTGATATTGCTATATGGAATGCCGTTGGTGAGTTGATTTCATAATGATAGATTATTAACATATTCAGTGCCGCGAATCGCTACGCGCTACGCTCGTAGCCGTTTCCGTGGTTTTCCTTGTATGTAGTGGAAAGCGCCTACGGCGTATGGACTCGACATCGGATTCCCAGCACTGAATGTGTTAATACAATCACTGCCTTGAATCGCTACGCACTACGCTCGTAGCCGATTCCGTGGTTTTCCTCGTATGTAGTGGAAAGCGCCTTCGGCGTAGGGACTCGACATCGGATTCCCAGCACTGAATGTATTAACACAATCACTTGCCTAGAATCGCTACGCTCTTAGCCGATTCCGTGGTGTTCCTCGTATGTAGTGGAAAGCGCCTACGGCGTAGGGACTCGACATCGGATTCCCAGCACTGAATGTATTAACACAATCACTTGCCTAGAATCGCTACGCTTGTAGCCGATTCCGTGGTTTTCCTCGTATGTAGCGGAAAGCGCCTACGGCGTAGGGACTCGACATCGGATTCCCAGCACTAAATGTGTTAACACAATCACTGCCTAGAATCGCTACGCTCGTAGCCGATTCCGTGGTTTTCCTCGTATGTAGCGGAAAGCGCCTACGTCGTAGGGACTCGACATCGCATTCCCAGCACTGAATGTGTTAACACAATCACTGCCTAGAATCGCTACGCGCTACGCTCGTAGCCGTTTCTGTGGTTTTCCTTGTATGTAGTTGGAAAGCGTCTACGGCGTAGGGACTCGACATCGGATTCCCAGCACTGAATGTGTTAATACAATCACTGCCTTGAATCGCTACGCGCGATGCTCGTAGCCGATTCCGTGGTTTTCCTCGTATGAAGTGGAAAGCGCTTACGGCGTAGGGACTCGACATCGGATTCCCAGCACTGAATGTGTTAACAAAATCACTGCCTAGAATCGCTACGCGCTACGCTCATAGCCGATTCCGTGGTTTTCCTCGTATGCAACGGAAAGCGCCTACGTTGTAGGCACCCGCTAGGCCAGTTTCTGACAGTGAAAGTGTTGATATTACTAAGCAATGATGCAATATACAAATAGGTAGATATGTTGTCTTTACGAAATTCCGTGTTTAAAAATGGCCACCAAATTTTGACAGCATTCGTTTCCATTGACGACGCAAAATTTTGGTCAAGTCACACAGCTTGCCATCAAGCTGTGTGACTTGACCAAAATTTTGTGTGCCTCTTTTGGACCGCTTATAACATATCTACGTATGTTTTATATTACATCAATGTTACTAAGCAGTTACCGTCTACTATGGCTGGCAATTGCAACTGTAAATATTTCTTTATAACTTCCTCAAGTTGTACAGGTATTTGTTATAATATCGCCGTCTAGTACCCATTTAAAAGCCTTATTGAACTTGCTATTCGTTTCGTGTAAGATTTGTCCCCTAGTCATTATTAATTTATTTATGAGAAGATTCATTCGATGCATATTTTGCGCTTGACGGTACGTTAACGTTACAATATGAATTATTGCTGTATAGGGTCCATTGTAGCGAATAGCGCCCGTCTATGACGCATGTGTCGTGATTGACGAGATAGGTTAACCCTTCGAGACTTTCTCTGCGTGATCGCATCAGGAATGAGGCTATCCGCAGCAGAACCATCCGATATAGATCTCCGAATAGCTAAACTTAAGTGGCAGTGGGTGGGGCACATTGCACGTAGAACCAATGGCCATTGGGGTGGAAAGGTTCTCGAGTGGCGACCACGTAGTGGAAGGTGCAGCGTGGGTAGATCCAAGGTGGACTAATGGCCTGGTAAATGACGCGAAGTCCGCTGGATTTGGGTGGCGCAGGGCCGGTCATTGTGGCACTCTTTGGGGGAGGCCTTTGTCCAGCAGTGGACGTCTTTCGGCTGATATGATGATGATGAGGTAAAAACTTTCACTGCCGGGAACCCGCTTAGCGGACGTCTACGCCGTAGGCACTTTCCGTTACGTAGCAGAAAAACCACAGGATCAGCTACGAGCGTAGCGCGTATCGATTATTGGTAATGTGAACAGACAGGAATCCAAGGGGCAAAATTTTATGACAGGTACGGAGTTCCTATATCGATAAACTCAATTATCGATGCTTGTTCTGTATACTAGTGATAACTCCAGGTTTTGTGCATAAAAATGTGTTTTTATTAAAAGTGTTAAATAAAACAAAATAATAACGTTTCTCTTCTTCTTTTTTTCTAAACAGTTTTTGAAACTTTACTCATCGTTATTTTTATCAACTGTTGTTAAAAGAAACGGTCAGTATTTGTTCCAAATTTTCTGGCGTTGAACGTCTACGTCTTGGCTGATAAATCCATTTCAGGTGGCTAAATGACTTTTCAATTTCTGTGGAGGTAATAAGGGCATAACATATGCTTTGTGTGCTAACTTCATACTCGTCTTCAGAATAATACTTACAAGAACAGACAAAGCTAAGGGCGATCACTGGTATACGAAAAAAGCATCGATAATTGAGTTTATCGATAGTGGAACTCCCTACCTGTCATAAAATTTTGCCCCCTAGATTCCTATGTCTGGAATGAATGTGTTAAAAAGCAATAACCTACGTGCTAAAATCATGTCCAACATTTAGGCAGAACGACGTTTTGTATAAATAATATTGGTAGTATTTTATATTTCGATCCTCTGTTAATTAAATGTTAATATTTTTATTAAACATCAAATTTTTCATTAAAAATTTAATTAAACAGGTACCCGTATAAATGCATACCAATGAATCTCCAAGGGGTTGTTTCTAAAATTTTTCATCATGAAAAATGTTAACAAATTCCCTGAAGAAAACGCGGGGCAGGTAGAAATTGCATTAAGCTGCGTACCATATTTAATGAAGGTATGATGAAATTACCGCGTGGAAGCGAAATTAAACTGTTATTTAAGATAAATTTCTTAATGAGTAATGATAATAATACGATTGCAGACCTCATATACTTAAAAGTAAAATTAAATAAGTTTCTGTCAAGAATTTCATTTTTAGTACAAGCTTTTATTGCCGACTGTACTTTTCTGTATACCGTCATCAACTACTCATTGAGACAATTCTAACGAGCCCAAACTAAACGGGGCTACGTCGGTTAAGTACTGAATCCTCATGGCCACCTTCTGTCTCCATCATCAGATCACCTCGATGGTACCAAATTATTGAATTGTCATCCAAACTATACCTTTACCCAAAATTACAGCTCAATCGGTTGAAGATATCTGCTTCAAAATTGAGTTGCAAGATTCCACCCGAACAAATTACATACGTCTACATACTCGTACTAACATACATTGCAAGTTAATAAAAAGCTTGTTAAAACAAACGGTCTTCCTCATAATTAAAAGTTTGTTAATAAATATTACTATGTTGAAATATGATGATGATGGTGATGATCATAATGATGGTATATATTAGTGTATTATGAGAAAGAAAGAAAGAAGACATTTATTTACTACACAAAAGACACACAGTGACAAAGAGAGTAGGCATACATTACAATTTAACACATATTGTGTGCGTCTTCGCGGCAGTGAATAGGTCGCTGTCTCAGCATTATGCCGAGGTGTCAGACAGACACCTACATAACAGCGCTGATTTTCAGACAGCACCGTACGTGACCCACGGAACGCAACACAAACAATTCCATTGATAAACACATAATTATTGTATACACATAATAAATAATAAATGTAATAAATTTGTAAAATATGTACCAGTAGCCAAATGGGATAGAAAGAAAAACACAAAGCACAAAACGCGACACGGTTGGGATAGGAAAGTGCTGGATGGGTTAGGATTGGGTTTAGAATTTCTGGAGCGTCAACAAATAGCTCTTAAGCTGACGCTTAAAGGTATACCTGCTAGACGCTCCTTGAATAGGTGGAGGGAGATCATTCCAATATCTGGAATTAAGCTTTCTTTCAAATTGAAATGCCTTCCGCAAATGTTTCTGATTAGCCCAATGGTTCACTGGTAGAGAATGCCTTACGGTATTAAGTCCACCATTTGTACTTTCTCTTCTATAGAAGAGAAAGTACAAATGGTGGGACTATAGTGCAATAACATTTAAACAAATAAATATTCTTTCGGTCGCGGAGATTCATTTGAAGTACCTAGTTGTATAAACTTAAACCAATACGTATCAGTAACTGTCAGTTAAAGCATAGGTATTTTATCTCAGAATTTTAATTTTTAGTTAACACTATTTATTATACGGCTCCAAACAACAAACATAAATGGATACCTCCCTACAACTGAAATTAATAATATAAAATAACTTATCACACTCGCGACCTGCCCGGTGAAAATGTCCTAAAAACATTGCCGCGCTGAACAGCGAAAAGTGTTGTCTTATCTGAAGGTTTTACATTATTTTGACATATGTTGAAATCGCTTTAAATACATCTCGCTTAAAATGTATAATGAAAACCAATTTCTAGGTTGTTTTGAGTTTAGTACGACGTTCCTGGAATGGGTAGGCATTGACAGTAGATATTGCTATAATATTCTCATGCCAATGGTATGCACATCCTATACACACCCTGTCGTGGTCGAACAACAAAAACGTCATCGTTTTTAACACTCTGTTTTTTTTTTATATTCACCGTCAATAAAATATAAACTTTTATTTTATATTCATCGTCAATAAAATATAAACTTTACCTAGCTCGAGCAGTGAAGGATAAAATTACGTATTTGAATAATTCAAATAAGTGAAATTTTACTTGTCTCGTAAAACGTACACCGCCAATGTAGAATTCCCAAGAGGAAAGTACTTCGCTTAAAGGATGACTCACGCAGAACTGGCCGCGTCCGGCCCAGGTCGTTTTCTACGAAAAACGACGGCGTTTTGCGCGGCTGAGCCATACCCAAGCCCGGCCGAGCCACAGCCGGGCCGGGCTTGGGTATAACTCGGCCGCGCAATAACGCCGTTGTTTTTCTCGGTGTTCCCGGGGGGGTAATCACGTAACGTTCCAAACGCACGTTAGTACAATTCAACTGTAATTTTTCCATACAAAAAGTGACATTTAAATCTACCTGACGCGCGTACAATGCGTTACGTGATGCCGTTCTAGCGTGGGTCATCCTTTATTAAATTACCGTTCGGTTAAGCATAGGTACATTGCATTTGCAATACACCCAAAGCTCACCCAGTTTCAATTTCTAAAGGCGATCCAATTTGCTTCAGCCCCGATCTCGGTATATTGAACAACAATGCTGGTATGTCACCAACACAAATCAAACCAGGGCTAAGCCAAACACTGAATAGTGCTCACTTCAATCCTGTATCGGCTAAATGCCACGCACTGAAATGTCATTTCATTGTAGAAGCGACTTAGTTGTTGTTTTGGCTTTGCATAGGTATAACGGGTTAGGTTTCTTAATTATAATTAACTTAAACATAATTAATTTATAATAACTAGGGCCCGGAATCTTGCGTGCGGCTTTTGACAAGTCTTAGGGAGAGAACACCAATGTTTAACGATGGTATTGATAAATCGAGAGTTTTTTATTTGTGTCTTCATAAAATAATACTTCAAACTTTTCGATGATACGTACGGTCAGCCTCACAAGGGGCTTAACACTTTTGTACCGAGTCGCATTAAACGTCATGTTAAACTGCCATATGATGTCAAACGAGTGAAAACGACAAGGTACTTAGGTGTTCAGCTACTTATGAGGCTGACTCTACTCTTTTCAACAGTCAATGATGAAATAGCTCAAAATATAGGAAAGTTTAATCCGTTTCATTTTATAACGAGAACAAATTACTCATCCTTCTGAGACTACATAACGTGCTTGCAAGTGTTATTTAATTTAGACAAATTAACCTCAATGATAGAGTGAATGACTGATACATCGATAAAAAGCAGTGTCAGTAATCGCACGCAAAATTCCGGCCCCTTGTAATAACATATCACGAAGTTGCGTAACACATCGCAGTAAGAACTAGTGTGTTAAAAGGAAAGATAATTATTTATTAACGTCACAATACACAATAATTGAAAACTTGTGATAAGTATGTTTTGGTAATTATTACACAAATCACAATATACTTACCGACAAGTGAACAAATCTGTGTGACATCAGGGCTGTTATTCGGAACAATGCGCCTCACCCCACCCGTCACGCCTAACGAATCTAAAGCTCTGATCACGATTATTTACTACGAATCGTGGCGTCTAGATACCTATATTTGTGGGTGAGGTTACAGAATAACGAGGCTGTAAGCTCACATTAAGTGACAACAGGATCGAGACCCTGGTGAGCTGAATCTGCGAGATTCAAAACACAAATTGATAAATACATACTAACATTATTTACTTTAAAAACAAAGTTTTAACCGACGAAAAATCAATCATCCCTATTTTCCTATAGGTAGGTTTCCTAGTTGGTATTTTATTTTCAAATTTATATGGGACCAACTTCGGGGTATACCCTTTCCAATAAAAAAAGAATTATCAAAATCGAACCACTCTGTAAAAAGTTATGCGTGGTCATACATAAAAAAAAATATATATATATATTAGGTCCTTACCTATGAAATTGGCGGTTTTTTCACAGATATTATTTTGTACGTAATTTATTCATTTCTATTGCAACTTCCAAATTATTTTTTAATTTCATTATTAGACTATGTAACAAAGGTTTTAAATACAAAAAATAGGTTTCAATTTTTTATTTAGTGTTTCAAATTAAAGCTTGAAAACCGCCCTTTTCATGTGCTGCCGGTTAAAGTGTTTCAATTACGTATAGTTTTATGATGCGAACTATTTTTAAGGAATGAAGATATGTGTAAAGTAGCTTAAAAGTTTTCTATATTCCTACCAAAATTTAGTTTGCTTTGAATTTGACATTGCTGAATAATCCGCAAAATTCAATGTATGAAAATCACAGTTTTCATAAAATTCTCCATACACACCGCCAATTTCATAGGTAAGGACCTAATATATATATGCGTCGACTTGACAACCTCCTCCGTTTTTTTCGTCGGTTGAAAATAACATCAAATACTCGTGCTATTCCCCAAATATTTAACCATACCGGGATTCGAACCCAGGACTACTATCTTGTTATTATTATTATTTCTGGTAGTGGCTTTCGGGCTGTCAAAGCCCTTATATCACTGCGACCATCGCTGATCTATTGTGATCGCCACTTACTACAATTCTTGGTCAAGTCCTGCAAACTCGAAGAATTGCAGGATTTTGTTGAACTCAAGAAATTTGATCTCCTCCGGGCACATGATGTGTTTGCCCAGGAAGGAGTTACGACTGCGCATGAGGCAAGGGCAATCGGTTAGGATGTGTGTAGGCGTCTCCTCTGCTTCAAAGCAGAATCTGCACTGCCTTGTGTCACACAGTCCTATCGTTTGCATGTGCTTATTTAGGCGGCAGTGCCCAGTAAGCACCCTGACCAGCATGCGTAGACGGTTCCTACTTAGCGCCAAGGCGTCAGAAGACGCCTTTTTGCTAAAGGCTACTATCTTGTTAGGGTATATACTAAATAATTCCAAAGAGTCATTGGTCCGAAATCATATTTTTTCCGAATTTCTGAACTCCAAAAAACTCGCTCCGCTGAAGTAATTTTAGATTTTTTGGGATTTGATTACATTCAATTCAATTATTTATTTCTGACATTAATATCCATAAGTTAACTAACCTAACTCTGCGTCAATATTTTCGTTTAGCGAAAAATGGCGTTCGATAATGCATAAAAATTAAAGAGCGTAGCCGTGTTTTCATGGAAAATCGGCCCTTCCACCAAATGTTTATTGTATTTTTTTATTGAGAGCCCTCATGCCAAGTATTGTTTCCTGTGAGTTTCAGCTTCCTATCTTTGTTATTTTCTGAGATATGAGTTTTTTTTAACTTTTTACGAAAACAAAAAAAACCCACCCTGGCTAATGCGATTTACGTAAACTTTTGGTACAGTAATCTATATGTAGAGACTCACGTATTCTTTAAATAATATTTTTTTTTTTCAAAAAAAATCTTGGATAAATGTAGGAAATAAAACTAAAGTATTTTTTTTTCTGGCTCTCTAGAAAAGCGACACCAACAGTTCTTCGTTAGGTAATTGCTTATATAAAGATCTGCAATGTGTATTTTTTTCAAAATAATCCAGTTGGTACTTCATACTAGAAAATGGAAAATTAAAGGATAAGGTATACCCATACCAGATATTTTAGTCGCAAAAAAGATTATGCACATAGCAACCTCTTTATTGTTAACGTTATATGTACTGGCAGATTGCATTCTTAAGGGTATTCATTACGTATGTCAATGTCAAACTGTAATGATTGCACGAAATACCCTTAAAAATGCAATCTGCCAGTACCTATAACGGTCGAAGGTCGAAGGGCCGATTTTCCATGAAAACACGGCTACGCTCTTTCGGAATTATAATGGTTCCGGGCAAATTTAATGACGCTCCGGATTTTTCCTATGTTCCCTTCGTAGGCAGGAGCACTACTTACTAGGCTAAAGTGGTCCTATGTACACACAAAACGCTTCCATTTTCACTTTTTGTTGCTAAAATTTTATAGTATTATCCTAGAGCAGACTTTTATTCTAATATATCTAAATTTCTGCTCCAAAACTTGCCAAGAAAATCCAACGGGAGCAGCTGTGCTCGACTCCATTGAACAGCAAGTTACGATACCCATGGGTATTTCGGGACCATTTGCCGGCACGGCAAAGTTGGGCAAAACGGAGCTTCCGATTCGACATTATTAACATTCGCTGATTTATATTTTGTATTCGAAATAGGTGTTTTTTTTATTTGAAATGTCTTTTAAACCGCTATTATCTTTGAATACGGTTGTAAATTACGAATTTGAATCGTTAAATTAGCTGAATTTAAAGCAACGACCAAATGAACACCGAGCGTCTTTTAAACACCTCACAACTACTAGCCAAGTTCACAGATGAGGTGAACGCCCATCTCAACGACAGAAAACATGTAATAATAACCATGATAGACTTCAGCAAGGCATTTCAAACCCTAAATCATAATATACTGTATGAAAAGCTCCAGCAAAGTGGTATACAAGGGCCAACGCTAGCGTGGCTTTAAAATTACCACCAGAATAGATACAACTCAGTGAGTATAGCAGGGGCGCAAATCGAGCTGCTGGAAACTACTTATGGCACAGCGCAGGGCTCTATAATTGGCCCAACCGGATACTTGTTATATGTGAATGACATGTGCAACATATTCCATAATGCTCTGTAAACCAATTTGCTGATGACACATGCCTGATGACAGCTGACAGTAGTGTAAAAATTGCGGAGTGCCAAATGCAAAATGAATTTGATACATTGTGTAAATGGGCTCATGATGTGGGACTATCACTTAATTATAAATAGACCAAAGTAATGTACCTATGTGCATTCACCATATATTAAAGCTCACTCTAGTCCCAACATTGTGGCCCATGACCACCCATGCTTGCACTCCCAACAAACAAATTGTAACTGTGAGTCATTAGAGCTGGTCAAATAGCATACTCGTAGGTATAGTTGTTATTTTCTAAGCCGTCCGTTCTGCAGTGCGGCGTTCTTTAGTGCGGAACGGACGGCTTAGAAAATAACAACTCTACGAGTATGCTGTTTGGGCTAAGAATTGATGACCATGTTCTGTATTATTTAAGTTGAATGGAATAGCAGCCCTGTTTTCGTGGATGTATATCCACCATGGATGTAGGGCCGCAAGTTCGTGAATGTACTTATAACGTGAAAAGAAGCTAATTAATTTATGGCAACCATCATTATCACAACAAATAAACTAGGTATTCATGCTCCGTTTTAATCATGTAATAATAATTAAAAATAAAATTATGTACTCTAATAATTAACTGTTCCTAAAAAACTCCCAAAATTATTATGTTAATTTGAAATTAATTACGACGTCACCCTAAAACAATTATTATAACCCAATTTTCAAACTTTATTAATTGAAGTTTAAAATGTTTTAACCTTCAAGTATATTCGTTGTTTCGAGTTTGAATCAATAAAGGTACCTCCATACGATTTAGCGCTAATGTAGGTAAACCATTTGATCTTTATCTTGATAATTAATCACATGTTAGTATGCTTTTTTCCAAAAAATACACGTGATACCACACGCTGGTCAGAATCTAACGCATATGACACTCGAGATAAATCATCATCATCATTTTAATTGATTTTAATAACTATCTACCAAAAGTTGTTCACCTCAGCAAAGGTTTCTAATCAATGACCAGAATAATCTATCGAACGGGTAGACTTTTGCCTGATATTGGTATTTACTAAGCTCACTACAGCCGAACTGCGAGTTGTATAAGTCGGTACTCATCGGAGTGTAGGAAAATGTATTTTCATATATCAGACACCTAGATGACAAGCATGCATGTCAAATCTATGAAAACACATCATCGCACAAACCACAGCCAAGTATGGACAGCATGCGCATAAAATAAGTCGGGAAAGGTTTTGAATAGAAAAGTTGCATGTGGTCACTCCAGACCAGATCTAAGTTAGAGCATAGATCATCCAAAGAACGTAAAAAATTAAATTGTTCCAGGTTGGGCGGGTTGGGGCGAATGGGGCCCGTGCAGCAAAACCTGCGGAGGTGGCATGCAGGTGCGGAGGAGGTACTGCTCCCGATCGTCCTGCGAGGGCTTCGGGGAGCAAGGGCGGGTGTGCAACTCGTTTGATTGCGAAGGTGAGTAGGTATTATAACAGCTAGAGATCTACCAGGCCCCGCGATAGAACGCTCATGCGATGGTCTGACCAGATCAAACCAGCTGGCGAAACTGACGACCAATAGATAAGAGCGAAATGGCGAGAGATTGTAAGGAGAGTTAGTTGGCAGTTGCTAGGAATGCGACTACATGACATCCTCGAACGCTCTGTTATTACTCGTATTGTGCACATTGTCACAGGCGTGGATATTACTACCATGTGTGTAATTTTATGCACTTTGTAGAATTTTACACTTTCTTTAGAAAAATACGCTAATATTATACGGTACACGGTAGTGACATCCACGGCTGTGAAAGTATGCACAGAAAAGAGAATGGACTGAATATTATAGTCGTAATGAGGAAATTAGACTGTTTTAAAATGAAAACAATTGCGATGGTAAGTTTTTGAACTGTTTATGGTTATATTTTGTGATCCACGAGAGTAAATAATAAAAAGAAACCGGCCAAGTGCGAGTTGGACTCGCGCACAAATCTATAAAAACGGTAAAAAATCACGTTTGTTGTATGGGAGCCCCCTTTATAAAATTATTTTATTTTGTTTTTAGTATTTGTTGTCATAGCGGCAACAGAAATACATAATCTGTGAAAATTTCAACTCTCTAGCTATAACGGTTCTTTAGATACAGACGTACGGACGGACGGACGGACAGCGAATTCTTAGTAATAGGGTCCCGTTTTACTCTTTGAGTACGGAACCCTAAAAAAAAAGAAAACAAAAAGGGTTCGAGTTGAAATCACCGGCAACTGTTTTGACTGATGATGTTCTGGATATCTAAGTATATTACATTGTATGTACAAAACAGACGGTGAAACGCAACTGCAACAAAACTGCAACTTCTAGTTACTTTTGAGTTTATGCCATAGACTCCTTTGATAGACCACACATGACGCGACCGGTTTGAAATAGTAAACCGGTTTCAAAATGGTTGCGTCATGTCTGGTATGTGCTATGGCATAAACTCAAACGAAACTCAAAAATAACTAGAAGTTGCAGTTGCGTTTCACCGTCTGTTTTGGGCCTAAGTGAGATGTGTTTAGTTACATTTATGTTATGTTGTTAGAGATAAGTACATTCGAAGTAGGTGATGGGAGTTTGAAAAAGAAAACATCAAAAAGCTGATGGTCCGATGCTATTTTGGCAAAATCAAAATCAAAAATATTTAATTGGTATCTAAAATTTGGTTTTACAATTTGGTGTGTGCGTGCTGTGTGTGTGTGTGTGTGTGTGTGTGTGTGTGTGTGTGTGGGTGTGTGCGTGCGTGCGTGCGTGCATGCGTGCGTGCGTGCGTGCGTGCGTGCGTGCGTGCGTGCGTGCGTGCGTGCGTGCGTGCGTGCGTGCGTGCGTGCGTGCGTGCGTGCGTGCGTGCGTGCGTGCGCACAAAATTTATGTCAAGTCACTCCTTAAATATACATAAAATTTATGTATATTTAAGGAGTGACTCGGTAGTAATACTAGTATATATATGTACTCATAAACCGTTACGTGCATTTTCAATAGTAAACTTATGTTATTCCACTATTTACATTGTTTTCTCAGCTAGCTAGTTGATGATGTTCTTAAGTAAATGTTATCGCAGTAGTCTGCGACTAGCGCTCTCTCTGTTTGGAATTGGAAAACATCGTAGACACATACCTACACTAAGATCAATTTAAGCGATTCAATGAGCAGTAACTTGTTTATTTTGTTTATGTTAAGAGCTACGGTATTCTTACTTTTAATAGCATTAAATCTTATGTAACTTAAGGTGAGTTGCGGTGCACATTTTATTCTAACGTTTTTCGGACTAGGTACGTTGCAATTTCATGTTCAAAGAATAATATTTTGGTTAAAATGGGAAAATATCGTAAAATGTTTTACAAAATATAATATAATTATAAACATTTGTATAATATTTAAATCCGAACATATTATTGTTTTTTTAGTCGGGGTAATTTATTAGCTTGATTGACTTAATATAGTTTTTAAATTATGCAATTTAGGTAGTCTGAAATCGTTTTTAGGGTAGCCATCAGACCTACGTCCAGGAGGTGGTTTTTGTTAAAAAAGAGGGAAAATAATCAGGGTATATCAAATATTCATAAGCCTACTGGTAACTTCCCTTTATATTTATGAAAAGTTATATTTATTTTAAATGCTCGAATTAAAGGCATGGTTCTTTAACAGAACAGTTCGGTCAGTTAGTTCTTTCGTTTAGTTTTTGAAACACTATGGTAAAATAGTTTGAATGTAAGTATATTAGCGACTCGGTGATCGTGCTGTGAGGTTGCGTATCGACAACAGGTACAGCAGCCGAAGTTTGTTACTCGTTTAGCGCCACCCATTAACTATATTTCAAATCTATTACATATTATAATACGACGTATATAATCCGTTTAATTCGTTTTATTTAATTAAAACATATTAGTTACGTTACAACATTGCAATAGCCTAATATTTTATAACTTTTATTTTATTTGTTTATTTTTATTAAACTATGTCCTAAATACGATATTCTGTCACCTACGCTGTCGTTAGGTAATTTGCCGAATCAAAATTACTGAAACCTTAAAATATCGGAATAACCTAAATTACGGTTTGGATAACATGTAATTTAGTCGATGCGTGTTTCATAATGTTTAATAATTAATCATGGCCCATTCACTGGTAATTATTTAATTCAATTTGGAACGTTAGTCGGCAATCGTTCGATATGCCAGATTTAATATAGTGATAGAACGTAGCGCGTAGATCTATTAAAGTCGTACCTGTGCTAATTCGGGGCACGTTTTAGGGATTTGATATCGATAAAAAACATGTCGATATATATTAATAAATGCGCTCATCAAAAAGTAGTCGATTAAATATCTGAACAAATATAATATCTGTTTTATATTGACTCAAAAATCATTATACATATTTTAAAAATGCCCCGTTGACCACTGTGGACGTTGAGGTTGAGATAACGTATAGTAATTTAAAGTGGATATTTTCATCTAGACGGCAATCTTTACTACCGACGAATATGGGAAAAATATAAATATATTGTATACTATGAAAACTATTTTAAAATAAACAAATAAATACAAGTTTTTATTTGTTTTTTTTCTTGTTTTTATATCAAAATGAAGAGAAAATAAACAATATGTATTTATGTTGAATAACATTTTAGATGTTGACATTTTATTGTCGATAAAATATTTTGCTACATCACTATAGTAAAGGTGCCCCGAGTTAGCACAGTACGGCTAACGTGAGTTTCAATCGTAACCTTACGATAAGTACGAGTTACTACATACGAGATCGAATAAACGCGCTTCGAATAGATTTCGATCTCGCTTCGGTATTCTTCGATTCGCCCCGACAAACTTGTAACTCACACTGCCGTTGGACTACGAAACCAACTGCAAAACGTTAGGCACTTTGCGTTTAGTTTTCGATGCGTAATTTAACGTTCGATTCGTACTACCAATCGGTAGTGTGAGACATTTCGAATCGAAGAATACCGTCGCGACAGTAGTTTACTATTTCACTTGCAAAATGGCCCGTGATATCGTATTATTCCGTCAAGAGTTACCGTTGATCCGATCGAAATTTATCTCAAATTAAAGAAGTTATAAAAAAAGGGTTTTGAATTGACAACATATATCCGCAAAATTCGGATTGTCGCGTATTTTGTATTTAAAAATGCAAATAAATGGCCCCCGCGCCGCCATATTGTATCGACAGTCGACACTGTCGACGTCGCGATGCGCGTATTCTGTAATGTCATAACCGACAAACATTTAAATTAAAACGATAAACGATAAATTATATAAAGTGGAATATTGGAAAATCTATTAAACTATACGAACAAACGTGAAGTCGATCGCGAATTAAGTAATGTATAAGTGACTCACGTTACAGTTTGGATTTTTAGTTCTATGAGTGACCACCAGGGGCGGTGTATAGACTTTTCATACTAAATCTTGACGATAGGCGGTAGCGTCGATAGTAAACGCGACTCACTTCAATCCCACGCTAAGGGTGCAGGTATGATTATAGTTATATTACCTACTTACATTACAAGAACGTGAATGAATATTTTGAATGGCTTACAGAACTATATCAGTTATTTTCCTTTTAATTACAATTTTATAAGATCTATCTCGTATTTCATCACAATCACTAAACCTCATTTTCCTCAATTGTATAGTCTGTCCCAATTTACAGACAGACAGTTTTCTCGAAGACCCCTAAGTTTTTGATTTTCTTTGAATATTTTTAACTAAGAACCCTAGCATAGGTTTGTTTTACAATAATCATGGAAAAATCATGATTAAAAAAACGGCTTTTTGCTGAACTGAGTAGGTATTCGGTACCAAAAGTGTTGTTGAAGAAAAAGCATCTTTAAGAAAGCTGCTAAGAAATTCATACTCGTGTCGTGTCCCATTATACATTCCCTCATCTAATGGATCAATACTTGACACTTACAGTATAAACTCATAACAATAGGACGTGTCAACTACTAGGCATAACGCTGTCATAATATAGGGACATTATATTGCACAAGGTGACGACGACGATGATGAAAATGATGATGCTAATGATGATGGTTTGTCAACAGGCACAATAAACCCGTTAGCGCCGGGCGCCCGCCGAATCTTCCATCCAGCGCAGGCTCGATGGGGTGCCGTCGCCGATCGCCCGCATGCCTTCAGTCTGCGCCCCAACTCCTACATCTGGATAGCCTCTTCAGAGCTCTTCCCCAATGGAAGGATGTTCCCTAGAGAGTTCACGCTGTTCGTGTCACTGAGGCTGCGTCCAGAGGTGAGCTAAATTTGTCAATCAACCGGGTTTTCAACAGGCCCAATAAACCTGCTAGCGCCTGGCGCCCTCCGCATCTTCCATCCAGCGCAGGCTCGATGGGGTGCCGTCGCCGACCACCCGCATGCCTTCAGTCTGCGCCCCAACTCCTACATCTGGATTGCCTCTTCAGAGCTCTTCCCCAATGGAAGGATGTTCCCTAGAGAGTTCACGCTGGTTGTGTCACTGAGGCTGCGTCCAGAGGTAAGCTAAATTGGTCAACCGGGTTTTCAACAGGCCCAACAAACCCACTAGCGCCGGGCGCTCTTCGCATCTTCCATCCAGCGCAGGCTCGATGGGGTGCCGTCGCCGACCGCCCACATGCCTTCAGTCTGCGCCCAAACTCCTACATCTGGATAGCCTCTTAAGAGCTCTTCCCCAATGGAAGGATGTTCCCTTGAGAGCTCACGCTGTTCGTGCCACTGAGGCTGCGTCCAAAGGTAAGCTAAATTGGTCAACCGGGTTTTCAACCGGCCCAATAAACCCGCTAGCGCCGGGCGCCCTCCGCATCTTCCATTTAGCGCAGGCTCGATGGGGTGCCGTCGCCGACCGCCCGCATGCTTTCAGTCTGCGCCCAAACTCCTACATCTGGATTGCCCCTTCAGAACTCTTCCCCAACGGGAGGCTGTTCCTTAGAGAATTCACTTTGTTCGTGTTACTGAGGCTGCATCCAGAGGTAAAATAAATAAAGATGCTGACTTTTTTCGGAGGTAAATTAATCATTTAGGTATATTTCGCTACCGTAATCATCATTGGCCTTGTGCATCTATGAAACGATGATTAAAACAGTGTTTATGTTATGGCGGGACTTACCTTACGTATGTACATAACTTGTAAGGCCGATATATTTAGGAGCGACAGCTAAGTATGACTGGTTATTAAAAAGTACGACTGCTAATTACAATACATTGATTAGTGTTTAGTGCAAAGCCATACAAGAGCTAATCACAAAAAAAATTGAACACAATCCTTTTCACTAAATTTGCATTTAACACCAATCAAAGTGGATTTATTACCCAAGATAACGTAGGAATTCTAACAATACCTTACACACATGAATCGGTTAAAGGATGACTCACGCTAGAACGGGCCGTGTCCGGCCCGGGCCGTTTTCTAAGAAAAACGACGGTGTTTTTACGCGGCCGAGCCATACCCAAGCCACGACCGAGGTTCGGAAGCGGCTCGGTGTCGGCACGGCTCGGCCGTGGCTCGGCCGGGCTTGAGTATAGGTCGGCCGCGTAAAAACGCCGTCGTTTTTCTTAGAAAACGTCCCGGGCCGGACACGGCGTGAGTCATCCTTAAGGCGTTTAAGAGTTCTTGCTGAGACAATAATCTCACATACATTAATTAATCCTGAAAATATTACACTCCTTATTGGGCAGTCGGACAATTTAAATGTTTGGCTTTTTTTGGTATTAGGTATAATAGCCCGATTCATGCTTTAATACTCGTACTAATAATGAGTAGCTCATTTTATTATTACATTTAGAGTTAACAATCAAACATTTCTGTGGTAGTACAGTCACTTTTGAAATTTAACATCATTAAAATTAAGTCGCAAAGTGACGAACCTTTTCATTCCTTGACTATACCAACAATAAATAACCACTACAGAAAACCAATCACTGTATCTACCAGGGCTTTTTCATTTCAGAATTTATTTACTTTCCTTTAAAATTTTCTTAACTAAGTATTTTGTTGTTGTTTAAACCCTCTTGATTGGTGGAACGTAAAATGATATAATTTGCAATAACTCGATCTACTTTTCCACTTTGCTTCCTTCGAAATATACCTATTAAACCGTGGAAAATTTGCATTGCGAAAGTTTGTTAACAATATTTTGTGTTTAGAAGTTTTCGAATGAATCTTTCAAATTACGTTTTCAGAATATATCTTCGGCTTATTTATAGCAACCTATTATAGGTGAAAAACTTAAGTAAAGTTTCTCTTGCAATTTGTTACTGTTTGTATATTTTTTACACTATGCCATACCATACCAATTACCGCTTAAACGTATCACTTTCATTTTTAGGGTTCCGTACCCAAAGGGTAAAACGGGACCCTATTACTAAGACTCCGCTATCCGTCTGTCTGTCTGCCTGTCTGTCTGTCCGTCTGTCACCAGGCTGTATCTCATGAACCGTGATAGTTAGACAGTTGAAATTTTCACAAATGATGTATGTCTGTTGCCGCTATAACAACAAATACTAAAAATCGGAATAAAATAAATATTGAAGGGGGCTCCCCCATACAACAAACGTAATTTTTATGCCGTTTTTTTAGAAAATGGTACGGAACACTTCGTGCGCGAGTCTGACTCGCACATGGCTGGTTGTTTTAGTAAATTACACTCTGTATTTTTATGCGTCCTTTACCTGTCAATACGAGTATACATATACTATGTCCTTTTTATATTACAACAGACATAATAAACACAAGGTGCTAACATTAGGAAAGATTCTTATATTCAATTATAAATCTGGAACACGCGTCACATAAGACGGTTCCTATTCGTTTGTTGATTCGCTGAATGAGCACTCGCTGAGCCGGGCGCACACGATCGCACCTTTGATGCGGCACTATTCAGTTCACCAGATATGGTGCTTGTTTGTAGTGTCTTTATATATAAATATAATATGCCACCGTTAGATTGTGAACGCCGTTAGTTTTTTATCTAACTCACGATATTATAAACTCGAAAAATTGTGAACTGTAAATACCGTTTACAATTTAACCCATTATTTTTCGTTAGTTTATAAACTATCAATGTCAAATCGGCATGCTACGGAACGCATACACAAAGACTAGGTAGGTTAGGTTAGTTAGGTTGCTTCAGTTGCCCGAAGGTCAAACCACCCAGAAATAGGGCCCCGCGCGGGGCTCCGTCGACATTGCTGCATGACGAAATAAATGGAACAAAATGTCTGAATGAAAAAAAATACTTCTCTGACATAAGTGGAAACTGATCAAAGAGAAATAATTCGTTTGCCTTCGTTTTTTTTAGTTTGCCTTTGTCTTAAGCGTAGGTACCTAAAAATCTGCAGGTACAATTTTTTTAAAACCTCTTACTCTATTCCCCGGAAAATCACGACTTCTTTGCAGATACTGTAGCGTTCGCGCTTCTTCTCTTAAGCAGTAACTTTTATTTCCCTAGTAACACTTAATATTGTCAACAGAGCGGAGGCTACGGGCAGGGCACACTCTTCTCCCTGCGCTCGCGCCGCCGCACCGGCTCGTTCCTGTCACTGGAGCTGGCCGGCCGGGGCGCGGCGCGGCTAGTTCACGCTGGGGCTGGCGCCTCCCGCGCCATATACTTGGCTGTGCCGCTTTATGACTTCCGCTGGCACCATATTGCAATCAGGTGAGAGAGACATGAGGCAAAGCATGTTGCGTTGTTCTAGCTCACTCCAGTTTAATGCCACCTGCAATCTGCATCATATACTTACCAACCGCGGTCACTTCCGCTGGCACCATACTCAGGTAAGAGGCATGACGTCTTTTTCGTCCATTCCTCATGAACTGTTTCTCTTTATAATATTAGTACAGACTTATGACAGACATTATGTTTTACTGAACCATAACGTTACTTAAAAAGAGGTACACGTGAATGTGTCCATCACCTCACATTACCTTAAGAATTCACGATATACATTCCCCAACTACTTCCAAAGACGTCCACATCCGGTGCTGATGCAAGCAGCGCATTAAGGCAGTGTAGAGCTCTGACGAACGGAGAGTTTTTGCGCGCTACGGTGCGCGCCTCTGGAGAGTCTGGAGCAGCTAGTATAAGTCGGTTACGCGGGCGAACATTGAACTTCGGCAGTTTTTTTTTTTATTTATTTCTTACTCAACAAAAATTACGATAAACTTAATCTATATCTTCGCCAAACTGCATAACAGTTTGTTGGCGAATATACACTCTTTATAATTATGTTTTGGTATCTATATTATGTGTACAATCTACATATGATTTTATTTTTTTTGCTTATTTTTAGCGGTAACAAGGAATAGCAAGTGATGTAAACATGTAAACAAGTCTTTCATCATAATTACCTACCTAGTGAGGGGAATAGCAGACGCACTACCTGACCCACCAGCTCTGGCCAGTCTGAACATCCTCGCAAGATTTTGCAAGCGCTCGTTAGTAACACACAGTAACGCCTCACCTCAAGTGAATTAAAAATGGTGGTTTATATTTTCTCCGCTCGCATTATGTAACGATACGTTAGGTACCTACCTATGTTTTATAGTAATTGTAAAAAGTCAATAGTTTCCACAAAAGAAGGCGTTATATAAAACGTTAGGTTATAGGTTGTACGCGGGCTGGGTTTCCGCAACTCGACGTCATAAATGCGCCTATTTTGCGTAGGGGTTTTGGCACTACTGTTATTCGTGCCAACCCAGTTCCACCAGGAAGCCTAGCAGACCCTTTATGTTGCCGACGGCCTTCGGTAGTGACCCCGGTGTTCCGAGGTGTTTTGCCCTGTATTCCGCCACTCCAGGACATGTCAGGATGACGTGGGCGGCTGTCTCGTCCTAAAAAGTCAATAGTTTCCACAAAAGAAGGCGTTATATAAAACGTTACGTTATATCAAATGTTGTTACATCAATCATAACTTAACCCCTTTTTATGTGATGTATAATTTTAAGAGCTCACCACGTAAATGCCCAGAAACAACAATTCATCACGTCTGAATAAAATACGGACCAAATTAAACATTAACAGGATACAGAAAAATTACATCCCGGCAATTGAAAAAAAGGGTTTGAGCTCTGACTAATGTGTACGAGAGGAATGATAAATGGTAAGGGTATGAAAGTGTTGAGCCAGTGGTACGGGAGAGTACCTCCGTAATTTGCCAGGGTAGCATTGTCTCGAATGACCACGGGAACAAATTGTATTATAGACTTGAGATTGAGAATGATGGAAGATGTGATTGACTGAGGTGCGTTTTGTTCCAATGTTGTGATTTCGGTCGGATAGAACTGAAATTAGGTTTCGTTTTCATTGATGATAAAGATAAAAAAAATGACACAGTGAGGACTTAAAAGAAATAGGTATCTATAGGGTGACTTTATAGACGTCGTACGAAATTGATATTTTGCTTGATCTTGTAAATAAGCATTCCCTTTTTGAGGAAAATCTCACACTTTATCTTACGTCTTTGAAGGTCACTGTGTTCTTAGTGTGTGGTGAAAAATTATATATAATGCTGGAAAACTATTCGCTTCTCAACTGATTATTGTACGCAAGTTTATTGCTAAACTGCTAATTATATAACTGACCTGACTGTCTATATTGGATGAGTTTAACACATCGCAAAGCAGATACCAAATAGGCAGGTATTACGTACCAATGTTCGAAACGGGAATTTGCTTATTGAACATAATTGCGTCTGCGATAGAACAATAATATCAATTAGGTAATAGTTCTAACCCGTCCACCTATATTAATATGGGAAACTAATTAACATGTAATTTGAACAAGGTCTGCTTTTGTTTAAAATACGTATTGCCACCGTTGCGTAGGTATTTGCTGTGGTTATGAACATAATAAACAATATTATGGAATACACAAACATTAACCGACTACAACACGCATGTGTTATGTACGGACGGCGTGTTGAATATAATTTAAAACTGTCATTTAACAGTCTATAACATTAACCTCTAATGCCTGTGTTATCTAGATCCAACAAGATCCGCCATTAACAACGAATGGCCTTAATGGAAGCCCACTATTTAACATCAAAATGGCCGCCATCCTCTTAAACGTTTTTTATTTTCTTTCCCTTACCGTCTTAATTGTATAATTTTAATGAATCACAAAATAGATTAAACGTCTTTCTTAATTAGAACCTTATCCTACTAAGGCGTTGATATGAGTCTTATTAAATTTCGCCTCAGCCACGCGGGAAATTGACATCGAAATTAACTGTTTCAAGCGTTTTATTAACGAATTAATTAACGTTTTTAATAAAGGTTACGCATAAAAGGTTTTTGTTATTTAATATTTTGGATTGGTGCTGTTTCTAAAAAGAACTTTTACATAGTTATAATTCGTTTCTATTCAATAATTACATTACGTATGTACAATATGTTACATACGAAAACTTATTAATCTGCTCCGTTGTTAAAAAGTATTTTAGGTACACATTAACCTTTTTTTTAAAGCCGGCATGAATTATACTCTTTTTGTAAAGCGTAATGTATGAAGGCGACTGTGGGTCCCAATTTTGTTTCTCTCGCTCACTAATGTTAGGTCGATATTCAGTGATCTTTGCTCGCGCTAATCTTTTTTCGAAAGAACTGTGACAAATACCGGATTCGTATTAGAAGATTGAAAATTGATACCTATATCTACAGTGAAAACATCGAAGCATAAAATATCGAAAATCTAAATATTGAACGGTTGCATGGTCGAATTTCAAAATATTAAATAAATAATAAATAAATAAATATTACGGGACAATCTTACACAAATCAACCTAGGCCCACGGTAAGCTCAATAAGGCTTGTGTTGTGGGTACTAGGCGATGATATATATAATATATACATACATATAGATAATTATATACATATATGACATCCATAACTCAGGAACAAATATTTGTGATAAACACACAAATAAATGCCCTGACCGGGATCCGAACCCGGGACCTCCAGCTTCGTAGGCAGAGTCACTACCCACTGGGCTACGGAGGCCGTAAATATTGAAAGTTTAATGTACCGACTGATAAAAATATCGAGTGCAACCATTTCGAAAATGAAAATATCGAATTTAAAACATCGAACGTTCAAAAAGCAATAATTTAAAACGTCGAAAGATTAGTTACCGAGGTATTCATCAAAAGATTCAAGAGAGAAGATCTTAAAAGATTGACCACCTAATTGTCGAAAATATGATTATATACATAAGAAATATCGAAAGTCAACAAGAATGTCAATTGCACAATCCCTTAAATACCCTTTATGATGTAAAAATACGTCTCCCATTCCCATTATAGTAATGTTCTAAACGTAATTTACTTGTGCGTTAGACGTTCCACTTGTGGATGGTCTACCCAAGCTGCGCTGCTCCTTCCGTTACGTATTCGTCACTCGAGAACCTTACCGTCCCAACGGCAATCGGTTCTACTTGCAGCTTGCCCTGCCAACTGCCACTAAATTTCAACGATTTGGAGGGCTATATCGCGGTTACCTTAGTTCTAATGGAAACTATGGAGAGTAACTCCCAGCATCACCCCTCTCCATTGCTCTTTGGGCAATTTTGAACCTTCTTAAAAAAATTAAAAATGACACTGTTTATTTTCAGATCTGTAATTAAATTACATACATAAATTACATTTAGTACAATCTTTAATATTAAAGATTATTTACTAAACTTTTTTATCTTGATAACTAATATCTATGTTACTACTGGGGGCCTTAATAAACATTTTATTATGAGGCGCATAGAACCTAAGCGAACACTTTTCAGTGCAATAAGTCGTGACGACTTGGCAACATAATTTATTCTGGTCAAAGACTCACGTTTTGGTACACTGCAGAATATTGGAAGAAAAGATGTGCCGTAACTTCCCGGGCGTTGCTGAGCCGAGTTGAATCTATTGACCGACTATTGACCTCTTTTTCGAAGTTAGAGCTACCTAACTCATAATCGTCTACGACGTCGTCATTGTATACCTAGTGTTCGATTGTAAAAGGAGTTGGTAGTACTTGGTCATTGGACATGATCTTTTCTCTCTTTCTATCTTTTCTCTTCAACGCAGCTGCAAGGAACACATCGGACATATTAATAGCCCTCGATTATCGGAATTGATTGTCGTATCTATCGTTGGTAATTTACCATTATTACCGATTTGAAGTAAGTAGTCGCCAGAATCGCTCGGTCTTGAGCTCTAGTTTTTAACCCCCGATGCAAAAATAGGGGTGTTATAAGTTTGAGTTTATGTTGTGTGTCTGTCTGTGGCATCGTAGCTCCTAAACGAATGGACTGATTTTAATGCGATTTTATTTGTACAAAAGCTGATGTGATCAAGATTATTTTTTGATATTTTTGGGACCACCACTCGAAGCACCGTTCGCGCGCGATTTCTAGCCACTACAGATAATTTGTAAACAAAACGAATGATGTTACGTAACGGTATGTGATGCTAGATGAAAATAAACACCTAATTTGGTAATAAAATACCTCGTTCCCACAAAATCATGGTAACGGATATGTGGAAATTCCACTTTTCCAAAATCACTGGACAAGATTAATTTTAGTTTATGTAAAAAATACTTTAGCGATATAAATATACCTAAGATGATTTAAGAAAATTCATGTTTTCCACTATCAGAAACAAGTATTTTTAGGCACAATTATATACAAGTCCTAATACTTCGAATCGATACTTGAAGTTGGTTTTTCACAGGTGGACAGGCAAAAATCGAGGGTCGGCAGCCAGAATAACCAAGTTGGTAAATGTAATGCTAAATGATAGGATTTTTGGGTTTATTTACAATTTAGGTATATTATTGACGTTTTTAAATAGCTACCTACAAGTACAATTTTTCAATGTGTTTCGTATTTGTGGGATGTCAAAGACACTGGACAAGCCAAAAACATCAAGGTACAAGACAAAACAATGCCCATCTTATATGAGGAAATGAAAACATTTTGTAGATTATTTATGACACAGAGTTAAATGTGGTATTATCAATTATATTAAATCATTAGGTTAATTTATTTGCAATATAAAGCTCCAGTTGTTAACGTAGATTGCAATATTTTAAGATTGACTCCCTTGACAACCGTAAAAAAATCTAGCCTCATGAATGACATTAGATATTTCGATCGTTCGATATTTAGATTTTCGATACTTTGTTTTTCGATGTTTTCACTGTCGATATATCCACTTTCAATCTTCTAAACATACGTAACCCAAATACCATTTGTGGTTTAGAAACAATAGCATATTTAACGGCCTCCGTAGCCCAGTTGGTAGTAACTCTGCCTACAAAGCTGGAGGTCCCGGGTTCGAATCCTGGTCAGGGCATTTATTTGTGTGTCTATCACGAATATTTGTTCCTGAGTTATGGATGTTACATATGTATATAAGTATCTATATGTATTTATCTATTATATATATCGTCGCCTAGTACCCACAACACAAGCCTTATGAGCTTACCGTGGGCCTAGGTTGATTTGTGTAAGATTGTCCCGTAATATATATATTTTTTTTTTTTTTTTTTTTTTTTTTTTTAAGTTGAAAACAACCTCATTTTTTTAGTTTCATTACATAACTTGTATTTCATGTTCTACATGAAATTCCACCGTTGGATTATTCATAAAAATCCCACTCGCTTTAAGACGATTAGCGGTACGAAATCCATCATCATCATTATCTGGCGGAGCTATTCCCCTTAAACTGTGACAAGGATTTGAGGACTTGAATTTAAGCCATATTCGCTAATAGTCTTTTGTTTCTAGCGTGCATGATGACAACACGGTACGTGCTTATGTGGACTGTCGCTGGCTCCGTACAGATGTACTCGAAAAGGACGCGCTGGACACGCCGAGAGACGCCGACCTTATTATAGGCTATCTATTCTCCGTAAGTAAATCATGATCTTATGGTAGACTTTCTATTCTCCGTAAGTAAAACCTGGGTATATTTTATTTTTTTATTTTACAAGGGTCTTGGTCACAGATCTTTTTACTAAGCCGGATTCGTACTCTGACGTGACGTGTCGAATCAGATTCAGATACTGACGGCTCTTTGTGTCAGGCATCAGAGCTTATCACAAAGCATCACATGTGAATCCAGCTTCATTCTGGAGCTAGTACATCTCTAACACCGCGACGCCATGTGAGAAATCTATCTTTTTTTTCTAATTTCCACAGTGTGAGCGAGATTTCCCAGTAAGTTGTGCTAGTAAGCGTATCTATAGATTCGTTTTCGTAGCATTGAAATCGGATGGTAATGTGAAATGGATTGCCAAATTGAGTCTCACTGTTAGTAATAGTTGTTTTAATGATTGTATTTCAATCCAATTTTGGCGATGCCAATGCTTGGTAAACCACACAACAACAATCACGCTTTTTGCACATTATGCAATCAAATTAAATGCGACGTGAATGTATTTGCGTATGTGTGTTGTTGCGTGTATGTGTTTTTAGTACCTATTGGAAGGTTTGGGTTAGGTTTGGCACCTAAATTTTAATAATTTACCTATATCCTGTTTGTAACGTGTACTGATGTGCGATATCCATTGAATAATTTATCATAATAATAAATAAATATTTGGGGACAATCTTACACAAAAACGACTAACAAATTTTAACTGTGTATCTATTAACAAAGATATGGGTTTTAATCTATGTCATAAATATAATTACCATTCCAAACCATTGGGGCTGTGTCGAGTACGAGTAATGATGCCTTTACCTAATAATACGTAGTGAATATTGAACAAGTAATATTCCGCCTGATTTATTTATTTCCAACAAAAGACACACATCATAACAGTAAATTTCTAAGGCACTGTGGAATTTACAAATTATTACGATTATTCAAAATAAGTGAGAAAACCAAACAACATCAGTAGGTACTTAAGTATAAAACAATAGACACACTGAAAACGGAAAAATACTTAACTAGCAATAGATGACTGCCGTTTATCCATCGCCTCGCAGAACTTCATACACTCGTTACATATAGTGATCCAGCTACTAACAAAAACATCACATTCAGGTGTTGGTGCGAGGAGCTTATTCTATCGTAGGTAACGGTAGGTATCGCTTTACGCAGCGGCTAACAGCTTTTTCCAAAATGTTCATAGACTTTTGTCCGGGTTACCAGCGCATAGCGCGTTGTGTTTATTGTAAGCAGAATAATCACTCGTTTTATTTTTATTCGCTCATTTAGATTTATCACCACACACAAGCCAACCAACAGTTTGTTTGGAATTTTATTCGTTTGTTTCATTTTTTTTCCATGTTGTAACATAACTTTCGTTCTGGTTTAGTTTTTCAGCTTGGCGTTTCATTGTAAATACAAATAACCTTAAAATGGACCTAAAATGAATCTTGATAGTCGATTTGGTGTCTAGGATTTCTGTTTGATTTCAACATGCTTCTCGCGTTCGTTTTCACGTCGTAGTTACAGCGGGTGTGTCCTCAAATACCTAACATTTTCTATTGACGTCTCAATACAACACAAATACACTTTATTGCACGCCTCAAAAAGTAACACAGTACAGAGCACAAAACTTAATGTATAGGTAAACAAGCGGTGGTCTTGTTGGTATGGAGCGATCTCTAACTCTCTAACGTCTCATCGATATTACTTATGGGTCATATTATTTAATAATTGTACTTACTTTAAAAACAAAGTTTTAACTGACTTCAAATCAGTAGCCAAATTGTTCCCTCGGGACCAATCTGGAAGTATCTACTCAAAAGAAAATAAGGGCCACTTACATATTTCTGTTTTTGAGTAAATTTTTAGATGTAAACTAATTAATAAGTGACTAATTATTGATGTCCGGCCGCCTTCAGTATCCAACCTCTTTAATGCTGGTGTTTAAGTCTTACAGCTGGCCAGAAATTGAAGAAAATAAAAAAAACGAGTTTCAGGTCAAATTCCGTTCAGATGGAATCACAATTTTATTCTGTTAAAAAACTATTTATGTCCATCTTTTGCTTCTTTTAACATCTTTTGTTAATAATGCCACGTCAACGAAGGCATATGGATACCATTACTGCCACCAGAGCCGTTACATTGATTGCTGAAGGTCATTCACAGCGGTCTGTAGCTTTTTCGTTGGGTTTCTCTCGCCGAGCCATCCAAAATGTGTGGGATCGGTTCCAAGAGACTGGCAGTGTTGCAAGAAGGCCTGGATCGGGCAGGGTGCGAGCGACTACGGCACAAGAGGATCGCTACATCCGATTGAGTGCCCGTCGAGAGCGCTCTGCGATGGCACGTAAGTTACAAAATCGCCTACGGTTGACAACGGGGACTCGTGTTAGTGACCAAACGATACGTAATCGACTGCATGAAGACCAGCAAAGGTCCAGACGCCGAGTAGTACGAATTCCTTTATCTATGGTTCAACGTGGAAATCGTTTAAGTTTTTGCCGCGAACATTCAGATTGGAGCATGAATCAATGGGGTATGGTGCTCTTCACAGATGAGTGTAAAGTGAAGCTTTGTGGTGATGATCGGCGGATTAGAGTATGGAGACGACAGGGTGAGAGATTTTCCGATGTCTGCATCAAGGAAATTGACCGCTTTGGAGGTCCTAGTGTGATGGTTTGGGCTGGGATTAGCTTACAAGGCAAAACTGAGCTGGTTTTCTTTCAAGGCACAGTTACTGCACAACGGTACATCGATGAAGTCATCAGGCCTCATGTGATTCCATTCTCACAGAGAGTGGGGCTAGGGTTCTGGTTAATGCATGACAATGCCCGCCCACAGCTCGGGCCACTCAGACTGTACTGGATGACTCCCATATTCGTGTCCTACCATGGCCAGCGTATAGTCCGGATTTAAATCCAATAGAGCATATGTGGGACCAATTAAAACGAAGGGTTAGGGAGCATGCGCAAGAGGTTCACAACCAGCAACAGATTATGGATGCTCTGAAACGTGCGTGGGAAGAGATACCTGATGAAAACATCAGAAACTTAATCGAGAGTATGCATTCAAGGCTCCAGGAGTGTGAAAACAGGAGAGGAGGACACACCCGTTACTAAAGCATTAAAAAAAACAGCTTGTGTCAGTTTTTGTTTTGTTTTGCAAAGAGTCTCTGTTTAGTTTTTGCTGTTGACAATGGACTAATTTCATGTTAATTGAAATAAGTGAAACAATTGAGTACACTATTAGCATAAGTTAAAACAAAAGCCTTGTTACATGTTATTTTAATAAATATACATTACTGTTTACTATATTTTTCACGTAGCAATCAAAATACTCAGTGGCCCCTATTTTCTTTTGAGTAGTATATATGCTTTCAAACAAAGATTTTTTTTAAATCGAATCATAAATTACCGAGTTATCCCGTAACAAACACACAAAAAAAATACAGACGAATTGAGAACCTCCTCCTTTTTTGAAGTCGGTTAAAATATTTAGGAATACATCTTTAGTTAAATGAGAAATTTCTACATAATGGTGAAATCATATGATATATTTTAATAACATGATATCAAATGACCTTCCTCAATAGATTAGAGCACTTTCTTCATAAAACTATTTCAAATTACTCCTTATAAATTCAAACTCAAACATGGCCTATTGATGGTAATGATTATTCCAACATGACTGTGTTGAACATTATTACCAATTAACATACCCCTTTCAGACCCGGCCAATACAATTATTCGGGTTGATTACATTTAATTGTCAAATCAAAAACATATGTCAATATACTTCATTTTACGTTAGCAGGGTCTTGTTTCTCCGGTCTGAAAGGGATACATCAAAATGTAATTATGATCAACCCGAGTTAAACGAAACTCATAGAGAATAATATTTTATTGGACAGGTATTTCATAACATGGAATTACTCGTAGGCATTGATTGTCTACAAAATGTGTTGAATTATTTTTTTATTTCAATATAAATTGGCATATTAATTATCCTAGTTTGTTCCCGCGGTAGCTGCGCGATGCGGGAGTGGTGTGTTTACGTGATGTTAGAGCTCAATTTAGTGTCACCCCTCTCGCTCCGGTAGTTATCGCAGGAGCTAGCGAAGTGAATCGGTATGCTAACGCTACGTGCGCTACGTCATAGCCCGCAACGATTAAGAATAGCAAAGCCTATTCCGAACCGAAAAAGTTTGCTAAACAATAATAATGGTTTCGATCAAAGAGGAAAATTGAAAAATTATTCGCCACGGGCGGGATTTGAACCCGCAACCTCTGGAATCCGTCCATTGCTCTTATCCAACTGATAATAATAATGGTTACGTTACGTCCCATCTGGCCTAAAATTGGCAATTAATCCCAGTTTCTGGCCACGCGAGACGTAAAATTCTGTAGGTACTCACTACTGTAAAATAAAGAAAGCCTCAGATCGCATATTTAACGCCAGCGTAATATACTTGGACGCAGATAATTAATTGGAATATTTATTAAAGTACCATCGGCCTAAGCCAGAGTCAACCAAATTCAAAACAGAATCACTTGCAATGCTAACGGCTGGAACCAAAATGCGCCTTTAAGGTGGTCGACTCTAGCTTTGACCGATAGTACCTACGTACTAATACGGAGTACTTACGAGTGTTGTACTAATTTTTATCCTTTCTTTGGCCCAGGGCGACCTCGAACAACTGGTGTTGGTCCCAAAGGCGGGGCAGGCGCAGAAACAGTGCTCCAGCCAAGTCACAGGAACTTCCACTCCCTACGTTAACATGCATTAATATTGGCCTTCGACTCTACATACGTAGGGGTGTTTTATCTCACGAATGCGAATTTATTTTTATTGTGTGCGACAATCTTGTCGCACTCTTGTCTGAGACTGGGTAGGAAATCCCGCCTCATACGTCACCCGTACTCCTGGCCCCGTAGCATGGATGGCCTTATCATGCGATAAGTGACAAGATAGAGCATCCGTCCCAGGCTGACAACGTTCGATAGAACGAGACGACGCTCTTATCTTGTTACTAATCACGTGATAAAGGCTTTCCATGCTACGGGGCCTGATCTGTGACGTATTATATGTACATGCCGATTGTCTGTGTGCGACACATGTCAGTACTTCCCCGAGCTCTCACACTCAGGGGCAATGGTGTAGTCCCACATATTGAAAGCGCATTTTCATTGGTCTATACCCGCATGCGGGGTGCGGAATAGTTCCAATGAGACAACCAGCAACCGTTTTCTTTGGTCGATATATAGCGCTCGTATTCGGAGTGCGGGAGATCTCCAAAACGCATGTCATAGCGGCCGCATTCGTGGAGCCATTTACACTGGTCGATAGCGGCGGGCGGGAGTTCTCTTGGATGTCTATTCACGCATATCCTCTCTCTCCCGACCTCTGTTGCATGCTTTTACTTCACCGATAGGTTTCACGTATGCGGTAAACTTACTGTGCTATCGACTGATGACGTTCATTAATCGTTATCCCGTCTGCAGGGAGCGCGCATGTATATCGACCGACTTAACGACAAATGAAAATGCGCATATGGGCGACCCGCTATCGTGACAAACAAATGAATGGAACGATTCCCATATAATTGTTTTGTCTCTCGAACTGAATGCTCAATGGTACAATGCCGCACGTTTAGAATGAGGCTTGAACATTCGATCACAAATAGCAAATGATATTTGTATTATAACACTGGTGAATTTGATTGCAGCGAAATCATGTTTCGTTTTGTTTGTGATTTGGATAAATCACTGTTTTCTGATGTAATCAAAATGCTGTTTATTTCCTAATTTTATTGTTTATCCATATTGTTCATGATTTGTTCATTTTTTAATTCTTACTAGTCTTTTATTTATATAAATCATTATGAAATGTATCTTTTTCTACAACTTCAAATTAAAACTTTGACTGTCTTTCCTTATGTTCCTGACATTTAAGTAAGTTCAACCTTAAAAAACATGTCAAAATCTTTCAAATATTTCAACAAACTATAACCTTTCAAAAGATGTGCACTAAGAAACCATAAATAGGATATAGCTATTCTAACTAAACGAGCTGGCAGGAAACGAACCCTTCCTTGGGAAAGGATATTACCGGTGATTGTGAAACAACTGAAGGAAGGTTTATCTGACTTCACGTATAGTATTGACGTGACATTTATCGCGCTAGCTTACAGTTTTGATATCACGTTACAGTTTTGATCTTGAGATTATTTGAGTTGGCCGAATTGCATCAAAATTGTCCATTTTAAAAGCAACTCTACCGTCTACGGTAGAACATTATATTTCCAATGACAGCTTAATAAAAAGTCAGCTACGTTAAATAATATCAACATACGTTGAGGGAGATATTCTGAAGCCCGATCCGTATCATACACTTGTTTTAAAATAGGTATTGTGTTTGGGTACAAATCTCATGATAGGGTTGCGTAAACCGATTATTATACATTTACGGATATAAAACAAACTTGGGTTCTGTATTTTACAGTAGTTACAGTGTATATACAACAATACACATTGACATTCCTTAATTACTACCTAAGCGTTACGCGTGACCTAATAATGGTGAAGTCCAAAATTTAATTAACTTTATAAATAGCTAGATCCCTATAGAATGACCTGAATTTTTGTCGATCAATATGAAACATTTAATGTCCTTAGGCAATAATGCTACTTAGATCATTTAAAAAACTTGTTTTGTTTTGTTTCTAAATTATTTCTAAACTAAAGTATGTATATGACAGTCTGATTTAGAACTTATTTTTATAAGTACCTTGAAATATTTTGATGTTTAGCGTGTAAACATAAAAACTATGATAGATTTCGTCAAGCTAAGCGTAAAACGGATTGTAATGTATTTCAACTTATTTCGAACATTCGAAAACAGAAATGTATATAAATATATAAATACCTATGTATTCTCACTTGTACCCAATGTGACGGGTATGTTTATATTTTCAAAATATTTGACATCCAAATTAACTGGAATACCTATATATTAGACGTAACAACTAAATAGCATTTCTTACAATGATAGGTTGGCCTAACTGTAAATATAATGAAAATAATAATATAGTCAGTTGTATTTAAAGTAATGTAATAAATTAATTTGATTTGTCGATACCTTTGTAAGACAAGTTAGTCACTAGAAATAACGTTTAGAAATAGTTATATATATTTATTTCAATCTGTGATTTCTTTGAAGCATGATCTCAATGTAAAATGTATTAATTTATTCTGAAATATTGATTTCTACTATAATAAATATATAAGGAGTTATAAAAATGAACATGCGTTTTTTTGTACCTACACATTACAATCCTTTCTCGAGATATAGTACGTTATTAACGTTCTCATGAAATAGAAAACGCCTTTAAATCCAACTGGGGATTTTGTACAAAAAAAAATAAAAGCAAGCAATCCTTTAACTGCAGATTGGATGAAACTTTAACAAACAAAAAGGTTGTACATTAAAAAAAAAGAAACTAGTTATCGCTGAGTTATTAAAAAAGATAGATGGATATAAATTCTTTATTCTTCCACAACAGACATGGTAAAAAAATTAAACAAATAAGTTTCTGTCAATTTTTTTATTTTTGGTACAAGATTTTACTGCCGACTGTACTTTTCTGCATACCATCATCAAGTACTCATTGAGACGATTCTAACGAGCCCAAACTCGATGGGGTTGGTCGTTTTATTGCGGAGTTCCTATGGCCACCTTCCAGCTCCAGCATCAGATCAGCTCCAAGTCATCATCACATTGCATTGTCATGCGATATATGATATGCTTGCAAAATTTAGGCTCAATTGGAAAACGGGAAGTGACTGAAAAATGGATTGCAAATTTTGACGGACAACTTACATACTTACATATTTTAATACATATTAACAGTGCAAGTTAATATAAAGCTTGTAAAAACAGTTTTAGTTATCGTCACGTATATGAGTGATATACCTTCTTTTGCAGCCCAGTATATTAAGGAGATGCATGCAGCTAAGAACTAAAGTTAAATATAAGTTAAAAACAAAACCATGTGTCGTGGCATAGAATAGGCGCTGGCTCAGCATAATGATGTGGCTAGCCGCATCGCTGGTATTCTGCCAGGACCTTACAATTTTGTGCAACGCATTTTTATTTCACCAAGATAAATAAATGTGTGTGTACAAAATGATTTTTTTCATTATTAATAGCTGCATATTAATGTCTAATTTAATTCCTATAGACCGGCTCTTTCATAACCTTTGGTGGCTCTTTCAGCACCCAACTGTTATGAAAGAGCCATAATACATGTTTTTCTAAAATGGATATTTCACGATCTTTTTTATTTATCTTTATATTTATTCGTACGAAAATACATAGGTACCATAATCTGGGGGCACGGCAGTGCCCCCGCCAAGTCGAGCAAAACAAAGAGGCAAGGCCGTATCATCCTTTTCTCGAAGCCATTCAGGCCATTTTCAACATCTTGTCATTTTGTGCTGGCTAAGGCATAATATGGCTAACATATGATATCAATAACATTCAATTTGAACTTTAAGTTTAAGAGCTATTGTCCGTCAAAGTTCACATAATGATCACACTAATTCTAAGGTACTTCTAGCAGAGCTACAAGCTCTTAATTTCAAACGTAATTCGTTTTTTGCCTAGTAATTCATAAAAAACCTAAAAATATTGCAATTTCAGTCACGTTTCAGAGATATACAAGCTGCATAAGTAAGTTTGTAATCCTATACAAATACATAAGATTACAAAGTTACTTTTGCAGTTACTTCCTGCAAAACTATACAAACGTTATTTGCGGTTGGTAAAATAACATTCCCATACAAAGTCTACAAAAAGAAATGAAATTCCATAAAAACATTCCATGTAAAAAATAGGCCAAGTCTCGAAACTCTTTAACAGTAAAAAGTGGTGAGATATTTCGTAGAGCCAAGTCAAGCATTCTTATTATATAATCTTAATTTGCTTGCTGAATAAAATTTTGTGACTTGGCAATCACACTTACATAGTTTTAGGTAAGTACCTACCTATGCAAAAATTAGTAAATGCAGTAAAGTTGTGTGATTCCAAAGTTGCAGAATTTTATTTAGCAAGCAAATAAAGATTAATATGAATGCCTGACTTGGCTCTTCGAAATATCTCACCACTTTTTACTGTGAAATAGTTTCGAGACTTGGCCTATTTTTTACATGGAATGTTTTTTATGGGATTAATTATTTACAAAACAATTCTAAGTGCTAACTTCAATTAAACTGTATGTTTTTGCTACAGTTAGTAAACTGGCTCTTTCATATCACTTCGCCCCTACCTATAGTTATATTAGGAAAGCACTTAATGATCGACATCAGTAAAACTAGTACAATATCCCTTTGATATCCTAGATAAACGAGGTAAGTCGACGAATTTATCCGTTAAAATCTAACGTTATAATAATATGGAATCGGGTAAAGTCACAGTAAAATATAACGTTATAATAATTAAATATGGAATAGGATCAAGGTACAGTATAACGCGTACTAAAATTACATTCACAAATTAATTAATTCCATAAATTCATTCATCCACTATATAATTGTATCAATACCTAATGTAGCTGTCTGTATAAATAATTCATTTACTTCAAACATCGTTGCAATTCCATAACACACGAAGCCTAATTTGAATATACAGCGTGTATTTTTAATATTACCTCAAATTTTAACCAGAGGGTAGGTGTTAGGGCTATGAACCGATATTGCAAGATTATTTTTCTTAACTTCTATTTTTTTTTCCATACAAAATAATTCAGCACGCAATGTTTCACTACATTGTCTTACTGATGTGACGCCACAACTGTCACAAATAACCCTCTTCTTCCATGTGTCAAATGAGTGTACGCATTACATTGCTGCTCGATAAAGTTTCAAAAATTTATTACGGGTTGGTAGTTCAGACTAACATACAATTTTCTTACAATATCGGTTCATAGTACTAAAAGCTACGTTTTGTTAAAATTTGAGGTAATATTAAACATACAGGCTGTATTGTATCGATTAATATTTGTAATTAACACTGGACTTCGGCCTATATAATATTTGCTTATTAGTTCGATTGGGCCTTGGAATAATGCAAATTTAACTAAATGAGCAAGTGATCATGTTTCAATTTCAAAATTATACGCGGATAAATCAACTATACTTATGATGTTATAATATAAACAGGTAAACTTTGTTTATCATTATCATATCAGCCAAAAGACGTCCACTGCTGCCTGAACATAGGCTATAAAGCTTGAGAATTGGAAGTTTAACTCACTAAATACAAATTTAAACTTCTTCTCTTCGAAACTTCTCACCCGATTTCCAATGTTATATGTATAATGTTGTGTGTATGAGTATGTAAAAATATTATTTTTTATATTATCCCGCGACCCTGCCTGCGCTTTTTAGGGTTCCGTACTCAAAGAATAAAACGGGACCATATTACTAAGACTCCGCTGTCCGTCCGTCCGTCCGTCTGTCTGTCACCAGGCTGTTTCTCACTTATTTATTTATTCGTATGGCATTACTAAATTACAGAGTCGCTTTACTTAACTATTATAATGTAATGTCTAAATTCTTCACCCATTGGGTAGCGTTTGCGTCAGGTGAGTGCAGGTCTAAGATATTCCCAGAGAATTTCCGGTTCGGACAGTCGTTGATTATGTGGTGAATCGACTGCACAGGCGCTCCGCAGTCGCACGCTGGTGATGCGCGCCAACCACATCTATGCAGGTACTCCGCACAGCGTCCGTGTTCGGTGCGCAATCTGTTGAACTGGCACCATAGCCTTCTGGGTGCTGAGAAGCCCCAAGGTTTGCATGTGGGGTCGTAAGTGCTCGGACTGCTGGCTGGAGCGTTGGACCGCCACTCTGCTTTCCAAGCTTCCTTCATACCGAAGCCATGATGTTTCAGGTTATGGGCGGTCTGGTAAGGAGGATGCCGGGACCTCAATCGATGCTGTGGTGGATGTTGAAATTCCTGGTAGGCGGGCATATTTGGGTTGTTGTATATTTTATTGGCCTCCTTCAATAGCGCTTGCTGCCGCCTGAGGTGCGGCGGTGGGATATGGCTTAGAGCTGCGAGCCATTGTACAGGAGTGGATTTGATGGTACCCGATATGCAACGCATAGTAGTTCGTAGTTGTACATCGATTTTGTCCGTGTGAGAGCTATTCAGCCAGGCTGGAGCACAATATTCACCTGCTGAGTAGACTAGGCTCAGCCCTGTGGTGCGAAGGACATCAGCATTAGCTCCCCAAGTTGTGCCAGTTAATTTATGGAGAATGTTGTTCCGAGTTCCGAGTTTCTTACTTAGCTTTTGAAGGTGTGGGCCAAAAGTTAGTGAGCGGTCTAAGGTTACGCCAAGATATTTAGGACATGGATTGTGAGCTAGTGTTTTACCGTCAAACACTACAGTTGGCCTGTAAGTTGCCTGTTTGTTGTTAAGGTGGAACGTCGACACGGCGGGCGGCCGAATCTGCAGCGGCAGTGGCGCCGGCGCGGGGGTCACGGGGGTCACTGGGGCCGCGGGGGCCACAGGGGCCTGGGTCGCGGGGGCCACGGGGTCCGGAGGTGCCGTTCTGCCCGACGATACTACACTCGCGCGCATTGGGCAACGGGGCCATCATGCCTTACTAGCCAGCTCATTCGAGGAAGGGCAACTGGGCCATCATGCCGTACTAGCCAGCTCATTCGAGGTGGGGCAACGGGGCCATCATGCCGTACTAGCCAGCTCATTCGAGGTAGGGCAACGGGGCCATCATGCCGTACTAGCCAGCTCATTCGAGGTGGGGCAACGGGGCCATCATGCCGTACTAGCCAGCTCATTCGAGGTAGGGCAACGAGGCCATCATGCCGTACTAGCCAGCTCATTCAGGGTGGGGCAACGGGACCATCATGCCGTACTAGCCAGCTCATTCGGGGTGGGGCAACGGGGCCATCATGCCGTACTAGCCAGCTCATTCGGGGTGGGGCAACGGAGCCATCATGCCGTACTAGCCAGCTCATTCGGGGTGGGGCAACGGGGCCATCATGCCGTACTAGCCAGCTCATTCGAGGTAGGGCAACGGGGCCATCATGCCGTACTAGCCAGCTCATTCGAGGTGGGGCAACGGAGCCATCATGCCGTACTAGCCAGCTCATTCGGGGTGGGGCAACGGGGCCATCATGCCGTACTAGCCAGCTCATTCGAGGTAGGGCAACGGGGCCATCATGCCGTACTAGCCAGCTCATTCGAGGTGGGGCAACAGGGCCATCATGCCGTACTAGCCAGCTCATTCGAGGTAGGGCAACGGGGCCATCATGCCGTACTAGCCAGCTCATTCGGGGTGGGGCAACGGGGCCATCATGCCGTACTAACCAGCTCATTCGAGGTAGGGCAACGGGGCCATCATGCCGTACTAGCCAGCTCATTTGAGGAAGGGCAACGGGGCCATCATGCCGTACTAGCCAGCTCATTCGAGGTTGGGCAACGGGGCCATCATGCCGTACTAGCCAGCTCATTCGAGGAAGGGCAACGGGGCCATCATGCCGTACTAGCCAGCTCAATCAAGGAAGGGCAACTGGGCCATTATGCCGTACTAGCCAGCTCATTCGAAGTAGGGCAACGGGGCCGTCATGCCGTACTAGCCAGCTCATTCGAGGTGGGGCTACGGGGCCATCATGCCGTACTAGCCAGCTCATTCGGGGTGGGGCAACGGGGCCATCATGCCGTACTAGCCAGCTCATTCGGGGTGGGGCAACGGAGCCATCATGCCGTACTAGCCAGCTCATTCGGGGTGGGGCAACGGGGCCATCATGCCGTACTAGCCAGCTCATTCGAGGTAGGGCAACGGGGCCATCATGCCGTACTAGCCAGCTCATTCGAGGTGGGGCAACGGAGCCATCATGCCGTACTAGCCAGCTCATTCGGGGTGGGGCAACGGGGCCATCATGCCGTACTAGCCAGCTAATTCGAGGTAGGGCAACGGGGCCATCATGCCGTACTAGCCAGCTCATTAGAGGTAGGGCAACGGGGCCATCATGCCGTACTAGCCAGCTCATTAGAGGTAGGGAAACGGGGCCATCATGCCGTACTAGCCAGCTCATTAGAGGTAGGGCAACGGGGCCATCATGCCGTACTAGCCAGCTCATTCGGGGTGGGGCAACGGGGCCATCATGCCGTACTAGCCAGCTCATTCGAGGAAGGGCAACGGGGCCATCATGCCGTACTAGCCAGCTCAATCAAGGAAGGGCAACTGGGCCATTATGCCGTACTAGCCAGCTCATTCGAAGTAGGGCAACGGGGCCGTCATGCCGTACTAGCCAGCTCATTCGAGGTGGGGCTACGGGGCCATCATGCCGTACTAGCCAGCTCATTCGAGGTAGGGCAACGGGGCCATCATGCCGTACTAGCCAGCTCATTCGAGGTGGGGCAACGGGGCCATCATGCCGTACTAGCCAGCTCATTTGAGGTAGGGCAACGAGGCCATCATGCCGTACTAGCCAGCTCATTCGAGGTGGGGCAACGGGGTCATCATGCCGTACTAGCCAGCTCATTCGGGGTGGAGCAACGGGGCCATCATGCCGTACTAGCCAGCTCAGTCAGGGTGGGGCAACGGGGCCATCATGCCGTACTAGCCAGCTCATTAGAGGTAGGGCAACGGGGTCATCATGCCGTACTAGCCAGCTCATTAGAGGTAGGGCAACGGGGCCATCATGCCGTACTAGCCAGCTCATTAGAGGTAGGGAAACGGGGCCATCATGCCGTACTAGCCAGCTCATTAGAGGTAGGGCAACGGGGCCATCATGCCGTACTAGCCAGCTCATTCGGGGTGGGGCAACGGGGCCATCATGCCGTATTAGCCAGCTCATTCGGGGTGGGGCAACGGGGCCATCATGCCGTACTAGCCAGCTCATTCGAAGAAGGGCAACGGGGCCATCATGCCGTACTAGCCAGCTCATTCGAAGAAGGGCAACGGGGCCATCATGCCGTACTAGCCAGCTCATTCGAGGTAGGGCAACGAGGCCATCATGCCGTACTAGCCAGCTCATTCGGGGTGGGGCAACGGGGCCATCATGCCGTACTAGCCAGCTCATTCGAGGTAGGGCAACGGGGCCATCATGCCGTACTAGCCAGCTCATTAGAGGAAGGGCAACTGGGCCAATATGCCGTACTAACCAGCTCATTCGAAGTAGGGCAACGGGGCCATTATGCCGTACTAGCCAGCTCATTCGAGGTGGGGCTACGGGGCCATCATGCCGTACTAGCCAGCTCATTCGAGGTAGGGCAACGGGGCCATCATGCCGTACTAGCCAGCTCATTCGAGGTGGGGCAACGGGGCCATCATGCCGTACTAGCCAGCTCATTCGAGGTACGGCAACGAGAAAATCATGCCGTACTAGCCAGCTCATTCGGGGTGGGGCAACGGGGTCTTCATGCCGTACTAGCCAGCTCATTCGGGGTGGGGCAACGGGGCCATCATGCCGTACTAGCCAGCTCATTCGAGGAAGGGCAACGGGAACATTATGCCGTACTAGCCAGCTCATTCGAAGTAGGGCAACGGGGCCATCATGCCGTACTAGCCTGCTCATTCGAGGTAGGGCAACGAGGCCAGCATGCCGTACTAGCCAGCTCATTCAGGGTGGGGCAACGGGGCCATCATGCCGTACTAGCCAGCTCATTAGAGGTAGGGCAACGGGGCCATTATGCCGTAGTAGCCAGCTCATTAGAGGTAGGGCAACGGGGCCATCATGCCGTACTAGCCAGCTCATTAGAGGTAGGGCAACGGGGCCATCATGCCGTACTAGCCAGCTCATAAGAGGTAGGGCAACGGGGCCATCATGCCGTACTAGCCAGCTCATTAGAGGTAGGGCAACGGGGCCATCATGCCGTACTAGCCAGCTCATTAGAGGTAGGGCAACGGGGCCATCATGCCGTACTAGCCAGCTCATTAGAGGTAGGGCAACGGGGCCATCATGCCTTACTAGCCAGCTCATTCGGGGTGGGGCAACGGGGCCATCATGCCGTATTAGCCAGCTCATTCGGGGTGGGGCAACGGGGCCATCATGCCGTACTAGCCCACTCATTCGAGGAAGGGCAACGGGGCCATTATACCGTACTAGCCAGCTCATTCGAAGTAGGGCAACGGGGCCATCATGCCGTACTTGCCAGCTCATTCGAGGAAGGGCAACGAGGCTGTTCCACTCCGCTCCTAGTGTGAGCGAGCCAAACCGCCACGCGATACGCGGGTCATATGGTATCAACTTACATGACCACCGGCGACACGATATGGTAGAGTCTGTCTAGTTAGCCGTCAAAGGTCATCATGTCAAGTTACAAGTCTGTTGTGGTCGCTGATGGGGCTCCGCGGGCTGTTGCCAACAAGGCGCGGCTCCAATCCCAGGCGCCAAATCCCCCGTCACCTTTCTTCACCAAATGTTCTTTTTCCACTTAAACGACTCGGGCCTTCAGGCCACCAACACGAGTCTCGAAACACTTCACCAAATATCCCAACGAAACACTCGGACCTTGTCCACAAAACGAGCGATTACAACCCAAAAAAAAAGCACGTTGTTCCACCGAACTCTGACGTGTTACGTGTGAAAATTTATGACAAGTCAAGTGTCACTGTCAAAAGCAAAGAGGCGCGTTCACGGAGCCGCTTACAGAATAAACGGTCGGGTAATCGCGCGGCCCGAACAAACACCCGCCTCGGAACGGCCTCTAAGCCGGTCCGCTATACTAAGGGAAGTCGCGATAGGGTTGCTACCGCTCGCTTCAGAACCGAGTCCCCAACCATGACCTCGGCAAACCGAGGGGTCCCGTCCTTACCGGGAAACAAATTAACAATGCGCCCCCGGCGCCATCGCAGTGGCGGAAGGTTAGTATCCTTAACTAGCACAAGGTCTCCAACTCTGGGGGGACTGGTTTTGTCAGTCCACTTGAGGCGCTGCTGCAAAACATGCAAATACTCTAATGACCATCTGGTCCAAAAGTTCTGAGCCATTTGTTGCAGCATCTGGTAGCGCGACAAACGACCGGAGGGTACGTCCCGGAGGGGGTGCTCCGGCAACGCTGCAAGTGGCTGACCAATCAAGAAATGGCCTGGAGAGAGCGCTTCCAGGTCATTTGGGTCGGAGCTGAGCGGACACAACGGACGGGAATTGAGGACGGCCTCAATTCTACAAAACATCGTCGCGAGCTCCTCAAAAGTCAATACAGTTTGACCTACTACCCGATACATATGGGCTTTTGCTTGCTTCACGCAAGCCTCCCAGATTCCACCCCAGTGGGGGCAGCCTGGCGGATCAAACGTCCAGGTGATACCCTGACGGGAGAGGTCTGTTCCAATATCAATCTTATTTTCAAATAAAAATTTTACAACATCTTGTAAATAACGGTCGGCACCCTTGTAATTGGTTCCACAATCTGACCGGATCAGAGATGGGAGTCCCCTACGGGATACAAATCTATCCAAGGCCGCAATAAAAGCCTCCGTCGTAAGAGCACCTACGAGTTCAAGATGAGCAGCCTTGGTCGACAGGCATACGAAAACGCACAAATACGCTTTTACAACCTTCGCATTTCGAAGTCGCGACGTTTTCACTAAAAAAGGTCCGGCAAAATCGGTCCCAACCCTAGAGAAGGTCCTAGCCTCGTTGACCCGATCAGGAGGAAGGTCCCCCATCTGGGGCTGCATCGTGGCTGCCTTGAGCCGAAAGCAAGGCAAGCACCGAAACACGATGCTCCGAATAACCCGTCGGCTGTTCAATATCCAAAAGTCTCGCTGCAAAATGCCCAAGAGTGCATTGCAGCTGGCATGCGAGTTCTTTAAGTGGCGGTCAATCACCAACAATTCCACCAGATGCCCCTTCTTAGGCAGCAAAATGGGGTGGCGCACCGAGTACGGCAAGCTAGCGTTGCGGAGCCGTCCTCCAACCCGGAGTGTGCCCGACTCGTCAATGAACGGGTTGAGGCGTGCTATCGCCTTCGGTAGCTTAGGACGTCCCTGCCGCAGGGGCTTCAATACGTCCCCAAAGTGTTCTTCCTGCACAACCCTAATCCAATGATGTAGGGCGGCATTCCGCTCTTCAGTGGCGAGAACACTAACGCGTGACCGGTTGTCAGGGTGGCGACAATTGTGTATAAATCGCTTGACCCAGGCGGTCACTCCAACAAGCTTGTCGAGAGAGCTATACCGTTCTAGCAACCAAGCAGTGTCTGACACTGGAGCGGTCTCGACAAGGTGGACACTCAAGCCAGAGGATGGGGTCCCAATCACACCACTGGCAGGCCAGAGTGTCTCCGGTTCCAACAACCAATCTGGTCTCCACCACAGGGAGTGGGCAACAAGCTCAGGTGCCGTGCAACCCCTGGACGCCACGTCCGCTGGGTTCAGTTCACCTGGCACGTGTCTCCAAACCAAAGCAGTCTCAGAGTTCTGGATCTGCGAGACCCGGTTGGCCACAAAGACCTCCAAAGTATGGACTGACGACTTCAGCCAACACAATACAATTTGGCTATCAGTCCATGCGTAGACACTCTCCTCAAGGTTCACGGTGTCCTTCAAGGTAGAGGCCACGTGGTTCAGTAGGCGTACAAGAAGAGCCGCTCCTGATAATTCCGATTTTGGGATGGTCAAACGCGTGCGAAGGGGAGCCACCTTGCTCTTCGCCATTACCAAGTGCAAATCGACCGATCCGGCGGAGCTGACCGTCCTCAAGTAGACGGCAGCTGCATACCCTCGCTCGGAGGCGTCGCAAAACCCGTGTAGGGTTACTCGGCATTTCCCTGCCGGCAACAGCTTACGCGGCAGTTCGACCTGATTTATCTCCGGGAGCGTGGAGAAGAAAACCTCCCAATCGCTTAACAAATTTCCGGATAGCGGATCATCCCAACCTAGTTGGACCATCCACAGGCGCTGCATAAATGCCTTCGCCGTGAAGATGACCGGCGCGATCCATCTATTCGGATCGTACGTCCTGGCCACCGTGGACAGCACAAGCCGCTTCGTCCAGACCCTCGGGGAATCCAGTTCCACCCGATAGGTGAACACATCTTGGACTGGTCGATACTGCACGCCTAGGACTGATAACATGTGCGGGCTCTCGACATTTTCGAAGAGGTGCGGATCCTGCTGGTGATCCTCGGGGAGGCCGGCCACCACGGCCGGTGAGTTAGACATCAATTTGCGCAACTCATATCCACCCGTCCGCAAGAGCTCAACCAGCTCATCCCGCAAAACCAAAGCCTCTTCGACACTGTTTGCCCCGGTGCACACGTCATCGACAAACAAGTCCCGTTCCAAAATGGCGGACGCTCGAGGGAACCTCAGTCTCTCTCGAGTCGCCAATTCCAACAAAGTTCGAATTGAAATGTACGGGCTGCTCTTCAAGCCGTATGTATTCGTATTCAACTCGTACACCAACATCGGTTCATCAGGGCTCTCGCGCCACAAGATCAGCTGATACCGACGATCATCAGGATGGATCACTGTCTGCCGAAACATCATCCGGATGTCGGCGACGAACACCACCTGATGTTTCCTAAAATTTGTGAGGATATCCGTGATATCCTTGTGCAGCTTAGGACCGGCATGCAAACACTGGTTCAATGACACCCCAGTCGAGGTGGCCGCGGACCCATCAAAGACCACGCGAATCTTGGACTCCGGGGATTTTAGGACCGCGTGATGTGGCAGGAAGCAGTGCTCCACTGTTCTCCAATCCATCCGAGCCACCGACATGTGTCCCAAACCCTCGTACTCCCTCATGAAGTCCACATACTTCTGGCGGAAGAGCGCATCTCGTCTCATTCGGCGTTCCATCGAAACCAGCCGCTTCTCAGCCATCTCACGTGACGCTCCGAGAGGAGGTCGGTGGATGAGCAGAGGAAGTCGTGTTATGAACCGACCAGAGCAGAGGCGCCCAGTATTATTCTGGTAAAACCGTTCGCACTCTTCCTGCTCGGGGCTCATACGCGACGCGGTAGGTGGTTCCTCAATCTCCCAGAACCGTTGCACGGCTTCTGAAAGAGCAGTTCCAACCAGACAGCCCTCCTCAGTAGGAGGCGGTGGAGCCGCTAACACCAAACCCATTACAGCATGGCCAAACACCGTTTCCAGTGTAACCAGTCCGCCAGGCTGTAAGGTACGGTTGCCGCTCAACAGCACCCGCCCAAGAACGTCTGCACCCAGCAACACGTCAATCGGACCAGGTCTGTCAAATCCAACATCCGCCAGAACTAATCCAGCTGTCAAACTCCGAACCTCTGGAGGCAGCTTCACCTGGCGGAGTCTCCCCACCACTTCATCCAATACTAACGCGGGAGCAGTAATCCTCGCGCGTGAAGTGGGATCCGGTCCAAAGGTGAGTAAGGTCTGCCCTACCAGGTTTGACACTGTCACATTGCCTACCCCACGTATACTTTCCGGGTGGGGTTTCACAACCAATCCCAACTGTCGCACCAACCTGCTGGATACCATGCAGCCTTGCGCTCCCGTGTCAAGAAGAGAGCGCACGCAGGCTGATCCTCCGCCAGGGCCCCAAATACAAACCGAAGCCGTGGGCAATAACACGGTCTCCGAGGGCGTGGCGGTTGCTGGTGCGTGGGCGGCGTATCCCTAGCAGGTATAACGCGTTGCGTCCTGTTCCGCATGGGAGGGCCGCTCGTACCGCTCGAGCGGGTCCCACTCCGGCTGGTACTGCCGTCGCGCCATGCGTGCCGCCTGCGGCCCCTGGTATGTCCTACTCCGGCCGTACACCGGAGGTCCCGACGCCAAGCGGGGTCGCTCCACAAGCGGCGGCGACATCCGTGGCGCCTGTCGGGGTGGCGGCGTTTGCGGGCACCCGCCCGTAAGGGCCCCCCGTTGGGGCACGGGTGCGTGCGAAGTAGTCGCGTAGTTTTGGAGGGGAGGGGAAGAGGGTGTTACCCGACGTCCCCACTCCTCCTCAGCCATGGGCCCCTGGTCAGCCCGCTGCTGACTCCGAACAGGGGAGCATGACCCCTGCGCAGGGGGGGGTGTACCCCCACTGCGGTTCATGCACAAAATGGGGTGGTGCTTCCCACCACAGGACCTGCACGCCTGCGGGTGGGCACAATCTCTCACAAAATGTGGGCCCAAGCAAACAAAGCACCATTGCCGCTGCTTATCAATGTTGCGGCGTCCCACAACCCGCTGCGCAAGAAACTTCGGACACGCTGGCACCCGATGGCCAGGGTTCTTGCAGCATAGGCAGACTTCAGGGTCCAATGCACTTATATTATATTGGTGAGGACCCGCTGGTTGTGGGGCCGATTTGCCCCACCCTCCCCTTTGAGGTGCAACTCTCCCCTGGGCCCGCTGGGCCCCAGGAGGCCTCGGGGGTGGAGGTTAATCCGAGGTGTCGGCCCGTCGACACTCAAGTTCCAATTGGTCGATAAGATTGGTGAAGGTCGGCAGATGCTGAGCACTTTCACCACCATACCGGTGCTCAAACCTGGCCCTTACATCAGCCGGCAGCCGGTTCAACAAAAAATTCAACAATATGTAGGACCACTGGTCCACCGGCAAACCAAGGTTCTCTAAACCCTTGGTCGCTGTCAAAACAGGATTCAGCATTTTCAGCCGGATGTCTGAAGCCTGAGCGATCCGAGGGATATTCCAGATCTTAGTCATAAGAGTATCCGCAAGTCGCCGCACGTTCTGGTATCGGTCCTTCAGCAACGTGCGCGCGATTTCATAATTGTCGTCGGTGACCGACAAATGCGCGATCAAGTCGCGCGGCTCCCCAACGAGAGCAGACATCAGCTGCGCCAACTTCAATGCCGCTGGCAGGTCCATCCGGGCATGCACCAAACTATCAAAGAGGTCGATGAAGCTGGTCCACTCGTCCAGGTCTCCTCGGAAGACCGGCATCTGTATGGCTGGCAAGCGCGCTGCCAACCCCGGGTTATTGATAACTGCGTGTTTCACATCATCCTGGGCCGCACCATTCCGAACCCGCAGTATCTCAGAAGCCCTCTCGACAATCCTGTCGCCAAAATCCATACATTGCTCGAAGTCCCGCTCCACCTGCTCGGCCTCCGGGCTCGTCCGGCTGGGCTCCGCTAGGTAGAGTTCAACCTGGAACTCCACATCCTTGAGACGGTCCGGTACCTCCTCGTACCGGGCCAACAAAGCCTCTTTCCGGTCATTTCTGTCAACCAAAGCTGCTGCAGATGAAAACCAACGCAGTGCAGACCGGATCTTAGACATAGGTGTAGATATTTTAAATTATTTTCCAAACAATACCAAAGAAAATTAAAATTAATTTAATTGATGTGGAAATTCCAATCTCTTGGTCACCCTAGTGAATCAAAACCAAATATCAACTCAATTACAGAAATGCCTTACAATAACAACCAATATAGATTCTCAAAACGCAGTGGAAGCTCAAATCTATAATCTATAATTGGCTAGTTACATAATTCTTACAACAATTAAGCTTACAAATATATATTTAGCAAAATGCTGCTTATAGCAGCTTGAACAAAACAAATGCCTTATTACCAAACACCAAACTATGAATGGCCTTTCCAATGACAATCAATCAGATATGTGGCTTAGATTAGCCTTCAATTACATTTCAAATTGAATTGTACCAAACATTAAGAAAACTCCTTCCCGGAGGCTGTAATCTTTATAATTTTCACTACAAGGACAATAACTTCTCGAGATATACTGTACAAAACGCTTGCAGTGCCACCAAATAGCGGTTTTCAATAATTGTAAGCTAGTTACTGATTTGAACAAATGTAACTTCAAAATACCCTTTTTACCAAAAAAAAAAAACGATCAAAATTCGCGTTTTTTTTTTGTTTTTTTGTGGTAAACCACGCTCTGCGTACCAAAATTTGTTCCACTCCGCTCCTAGTGTGAGCGAGCCAAACCGCCACGCGATACGCGGGTCATATGGTATCAACTTACATGACCACCGGCGAAACGATATGGTAGAGTCTGTCTAGTTAGCCGTCAAAGGTCATCATGTCAAGTTACAAGTCTGTTGTGGTCGCTGATGGGGCTCCGCGGGCTGTTGCCAACAAGGCGCGGCTCCAATCCCAGGCGCCAAATCCCCCGTCACCTTTCTTCACCAAATGTTCTTTTTCCACTTAAACGACTCGGGCCTTCAGGCCACCAACACGAGTCTCGAAACACTTCACCAAATATCCCAACAAAACACTCGGACCTTGTCCACAAAACGAGCGATTACAACCCAAAAAAAAAGCACGTTGTTCCACCGAACTCTGACGTGTTACATGTGAAAATTTATGACAAGTCAAGTGTCACTGTCAAAAGCAAAGAGGCGCGTTCACGGAGCCGCTTACAGAATAAACGGTCGGGTAATCGCGCGGCCCGAACAGAGGCCATCATGCCGTACTAGCCAGCTCATTCGGGGTAGGGCAACGGGGCCATCATGCCGTACTAGCCAGCTCATTCGAGGTAGGGCAACGGGGCCATCATGCCGTACTAGCCAGCTCATTCGAGGTAGGGCAACGGGGCCATCATGCCGTACTAGCCAGCTCATTTGAGGTAGGGCAACGGGGCCATCATGCCGTACTAACCAGCTCATTTGAGGTAGGGCAACGGGGCCATTATGCCGTACTAGCCAGCTAATTCGGGGTGGGGCAACGGGGCCATCATGCCGTACTAGCCAGCTCATTCGAGGTAGGGCAACGGGGCCATCATGCCGTACTAGCCAGCTCATTCGAGGTAGGGCAACGGGGCCATCATGCCGTACTAGCCAGCTCATTCGAGGTAGGGCAACGATGCCATCATGCCGAACTAGCCAGCTCATTCGAGGCAGGGCAACGGGGCCATCATGCCGTACTAGCCAGCTCATTCGAGGTAGGGCAACGGGGCCATCATGCCGTACTAGCCAGCTCATTCGAGGTGGGGCAACGGGGCCATCATGCCGTACTAGCCAGCTCATTCGAGGTAGGGCAACGAGGCCAGCATGCCGTACTAGCCAGCTCATTCGGGGTGGGGCAACGGGGCCATCATGCCGTACTAGCCAGCTCATTCGGGGTGGCGCAACGGGGCCATTAGCCGTACTAGCCAGCTCATTCGGGGTCGGGCAGCGGGGCCATCGTGCCGTACTAGCCAGCTCATTCGAAGAAGGGCAACGGGGCCATCATGCCGTACTAGCCAGCTCATTCGAAGTAGGGCAACGGGGCCATCATGCCGTACTAGCCAGCTCATTCGAGGTAGGGCAACGAGGCCATCATGCCGTACTAGCCAGCTCATTCGGGGTGGGGCAACGAGGCCATCATGCCGTACTAGCCAGCTCATTCGAAGTAGGGCAACGGGGCCATCATGCAGTACTAGCCAGCTCATTCGAGGTAGGGCAACGAGGCCATCATGCCGTACTAGCCAGCTCATTTGAGGTAGGGCAACGGGGCCATCATGCCGTACTAGCCAGCTCATTTGAGGTAGGGCAACGGGGCCATTATGCCGTACTAGCCAGCTCATTAGAGGTAGGGCAACGGGGCCATCATGCCGTACTAGCCAGCTCATTAGAGGTAGGGCAACGGGGCCATCATGCCGTACTAGCCAGCTCATTAGAGGTAGGGCAACGGGGCCATCATGCCGTACTAGCCAGCTCATTCGAGGTGGGGCAACGGGGCCATCATGCCGTACTAGCCAGCTCATTCGAGGTGGGGCAACGGGGCCATCATGCCGTACTAGCCAGCTTATTCGAAGTAGGGCAACGGGGCCATCATGCCGTACTAGCCAGCTCATTCGGGGTGGGGCAACGGGGCCATCATGCCGTACTAGCCAGCTCATTCGGGGTGGGGCAACGGGGCCATCATGCCGTACTAGCCAGCTCATTCGAGGTGGGGCAACGGGGCCATCATGCTGTACTAGCCAGCTCATTCGGGGTGGGGCAACGGGGCCATCATACCGTACTAGCCAGCTCATTCAAAGTAGGGCAACGGGGCCATTATGTCGTACTAGCCAGCTCATTCGAAGTAGGGCAACGGGGTCATCATGCCGTACTAGCCAGCTCATTCGGGGTGGGGCAACGGGGCCATCATGCCGTACTAGCCAGCTCATTCGAGGTGGGGCAACGGGGCCATCATGCCGTACTAGCCAGCTCATTCGGGGTGGGGCAACGGGGCCATCATGCCGTACTAGCCAGCTCATTCGGGGTGGGGCAACGGGGCCATCATGCCGTACTAGCCAGCTCATTCGAGTTGGGGCAACGGGGCCATCATGCCGTACTAGCCAGCTCATTCGAGGTGGGGCAACGGGGCCATCATGCCGTACTAGCCAGCTCATTCGGGGTGGGGCAACGGGGCCATCATGCCGTACTAGCCTGCTCATTCGAAGTAGGACATACCGCTGCGTAGCTAACACAAAGCTGAGTAGCCGACATATGGTCGTCTAGCCGTCATACCGCTAAGTAGCCGACACATGGCTGAGTAGCCGACACAAAGCTGAGTAGCCGGCATATGGTCGTCTAGCCGACATACCGCTGATTAGCCGACACAAAGCTAAGTAGCCAACATACGTTCGTCTAGCCGACATACCGCTAAGTAGCCGACACATGGCTGAGTAGCTGACACAAAGCTGAATAGTCGACATACGGTCGTCAAGCCGACATACCGCTAAGTAGCCGACACATGGCTGAGTAGCCGACACACGGCTGAGTAGCCGACACAAAGCTGAGTAGCCGACATATGTTCGTCTAGCAGACATACCGCTGAGTAGCTAACACAAAGCTGAGTAGCCGACATACGGTCGTCTAGCCGACATACCGCTAAGTAGCCGACACATGGCTGAGTAGCCGACACACGCCTGAGTAGCCGACACAAAGCTGAGTAGCCGACACACGGCTAAGTAGCCGATATACGTTTGAGAAGCCGACACAAAGCTGAGTAGCCGACATACGGTCGTCTAGCCGACAAACCGCTAAGTAGCCGACACATGGCTGAGTAGCCGACACACGCCTGAGTAGCCGACACAAAGCTGAGTAGCCGACATATGTTCGTCTAGCCGACATACCGCTGAGTAGCTAACACAAAGCTGAGTAGCCGACATACGGTCGTCTAGCCGACATACCGCTAAGTAGCCGACACATGGCTGAGTAGCTGACTCAAAGCTGAATAGTCGACATACGGTCGTCAAGCCGACATACCGCTAAGTAGCCGACACATGGCTGAGTAGCCGACACACGGCTGAGTAGCCAACACAAAGCTGAGTAGCCGACATATGTTCGTCTAGCAGACATACCGCTGAGTAGCTAACACAAAGCTGAGTAGCCGACATACGGTCGTCTAGCCGACATACCGCTAAGTAGCCAACACATGGCTGAGTAGCCGACACACGGCTAAGTAGCCGACAAACGTTTGAGAAGCCGACACAAAGCTGAGTAGCCGACATACGGTCGTCTAGCCGACATACCGCTGAGTAGCCGACACAAAGCTGAGTAGCCGACATACGTTCGTCTAGCCGACATACCGCTTAGTAGCCGACACAAAGCTGAGTAGCCGACACAAAGCTGAGTAGCCGACATATGTTCGTCTAGCCGACATACCGCTGAGTAGCTGACACAAAGCTGAGTAGCCGACATACGGTCGTCTAGCCGACATACCGCTAAGTAGCCGACACATGGCTGAGTAGCCGACACACGGCTAAGTAGCCGACATACGTTTGAGTAGCCGACATATAGCTGAGTAGCCGTCACACGGCTGAGTAGCCGACACAAAGCTGAGTAGCCGACATACGGTCGTCTAGCCGACAAACCGCTAAGTAGCTGACACATGGCTGAGTAGCCGACACACGGCTGAGTAGCCGACACAAAGCTGAGTAGCCGGCATATGGTCGTCTAGCCGACATACCGCTGATTAGCCGACACAAAGCTAAGTAGCCAACATACGTTCGTCTAGCCGACATACCGCTAAGTAGCCGACACATGGCTGAGTAGCTGACACAAAGCTGAATAGTCGACATACGGCCGACACAAAGCTGAGTAGCCGACATACGGTCGTCTAGCCGACAAACCGCTAAGTAGCTGACACATGGCTGAGTAGCCGACACACGCCTGAGTAGCCGACACAAAGCTGAGTAGCCGACATATGTTCGTCTAGCCGACATACCGCTGAGTAGCTAACACAAAGCTGAGTAGACGACATACGGTCGTCTAGCCGAAATACCGCTAAGTAGCCGACACATGGCTGAGTAGCCGACACACGGCTAAGTAGCCGACATACGTTTGAGTAGCCGACATATAGCTGAGTAGCCGACACACGGCTGAGTAGCCGACACAAAGCTGAGTAGCCGACATACGGTCGTCTAGCCGACATACCGCTAAGCAGCCGACACATGGCTGAGTAGCCGACACACGGCTGAGTAGCCGACACAAAGCTGAGTAGCCGACATATGGTCGTCTAGCCGACATACCGCTGATTAGCCGACACAAAGCTAAGTAGCCAACATACGTTCGTCTAGCCGACATACCGCTAAGTAGCCGACACATGGCTGAGTAGTTGACACAAAGCTGAATAGTCGACATACGGTCGTCAAGCCGACATACCGCTAAGTAGCCGACACATGGCTGAGTAGCCGACACACGGCTGAGTAGTTGACACAAAGCTGAGTAGCCGACATATGTTCGTCTAGCCGACATACCGCTGAGTAGCTAACACAAAGCTGAGTAGCCGACATACGGTCGTCTAGCCGACATACCGCTAAGTAGCCGACACATGGCTGAGTAGCTGACACAAAGCTGAGTAGCCGACATATGTTCGTCTAGCCGACATACCGCTGAGTAGCTAACACAAAGCTGAGTAGCCGACATACGGTCGTCTACCCGACATACCGCTAAGTAGCCGACACATGGCTGAGTAGCCGACACACGGCTAAGTAGCCGACATACGTTTGAGAAGCCGACACAAAGCTGAGTAGCCGACACAAAGCTGAGTAGCCGACATACGGTCGTCTAGCCGACATACCGCTTAGTAGCCGACATAAAGCTGAGTAGCCGACACAAAGCTGAGGAGCCGACATATGTTCGTCTAGCCGACATATGTTCGTCTAGCCGACATACCGCTGAGTAGCTAACACAAAGCTGAGTAGCCGACATACGGTCGTCTAGCCGACATACCGCTAAGTAGCCGACACATGGCTGAGTAGCTGACACAAAGCTGAATAGTCGACATACGGTCGTCAAGCCGACATACCGCTAAGTAGCCGACACATGGCTGAGTAGCCGACACACGGCTAAGTAGCCGACACAAAGCTGAGTAGCCGACATATGTTCGTCTAGCCGACATACCGCTGAGTAGCTAACACAAAGCTAAGTAGCCAACATACGTTCGTCTAGCCGACATACCGCTAAGTAGCCGACACATGGCTGAGTAGCTGACACAAAGCTGAATAGTCGACATACGGTCGTCAAGCCGACATACCGCTTAGTAGCCGACACATGGCTGAGTAGCCGACACACGGCTGAGTAGCCGACACAAAGCTGAGTAGCCGACATATGTTCGTCTAGCCGACATACCGCTGAGTAGCTAACACAAAGCTGAGTAGCCGACATACGGTCGTCTAGCCGACATACCGCTAAGTAGCCGACACATGGCTGAGTAGCCGACACACGGCTAAGTAGCCGACATACGTTTGAGAAGCCGACACAAAGCTGAGTAGCCGACACAAAGCTGAGTAGCCGACATACGGTCGTCTAGCCGACATACCGCTTAGTAGCCGACACAAAGCTGAGTAGCCGACACAAAGCTGAGTAGCCGACATATGTACGTCTAGCCGACATACCGCTGAGTAGCCGGCACAAAGCTGAGTAGCCGACATACGGTCGTCTAGCCGACATACCGCTAAGTAGCCGACACATGGCTGAGTAGCCGACACACGGCTGAGTAGCCGACACAAAGCTGAGTAGCCGACATATGGTCGTCTAGCCGTCATACCGCTAAGTAGCCGACACATGGCTGAGTAGCCGACATACGGTCGTCTAGCCGACATACCGCTAAGTAGCCGACACATGGCTGAGTAGCCGACACACGGCTAAGTAGCCGACACAAAGCTGAGTAGCCGACACACGGCTAAGTAGCCGACATACGTTTGAGTATCCGACATATAGCTGAGTAGCCGACACACGGCTGAGTAGCTGACACAAAGCTGAGTAGCCGACATACGGTCGTCTAGCCGACAAACCGCTAAGTAGCCGACACATGGCTGAGTAGCCGACACACGCCTGAGTAGCCGACACAAAGCTGTGCAGTTTCAACTGCAGATCGGTAACAAGATCGGTTGAATGTGTAAAGTCGTTGTGTCGCAGGGCACAGATTATATGCTTGCAAGAAACATGGCTACTGCCGGAAAATATACCTTACCTGGGAGGCATAGATCAGTTTTTTGCGTATGCAGGGAAATCAGCTGTTGACACGAGCGCCGGCTTATGTCTAGGCCGACCGTACGGTGGATGTGCTATTCTGTATGACACTCGTTTGTTTACATCGGTATCGGTGGTGCAGTGTATTAGTGCGCGCTTAGTAGCTATTAGAATAGATCTTCCGGAGCGTAAACTTTTGGTGTTTTCGGTTTACATGCCTACGGACTCGGCTGAGACACTTACTGAGTTTGCTGAGTGCATAGGAGAAATCGCTGCGATAGTGGAGGAATGTCAGATAGACTACGTATACATACTAGGGGATTTCAATGCGCACCCCGGGCGGAGGTTTGGCAAAGAACTAATTAATTATTGCAGTGATTTAAAGTGGAAGTGTGCGGACATGGAGTGTTTAGGTTATGACTCGGACACATACACATATGTCAGTGACATCAGTGGATCGAGAAGCTGGCTGGATCATTGCCTGGTAACTGAAGTGGCTTGGAAAACAGTCGTAGACGTTAAAGTTCACTGCGATGTGTATTGGTCCGATTATCACCCGCTAGAAATAAAATGTAATTTGGGATTAATGACGGCTAATAATAAGGTTAGTAGTTCAACATTAAATTCAATTATTTGGGGGGAAAGGACATCTGAACAGTTGACATGTTTTAAAAATTTGTGTAATGAAAAGCTTAGATTTATTGATTTTCCGGACGATTTCAGAGAGTGTAGTGACAAGCAATGTAATAATTTAGATCATAGGTTAGTTATTGACAAGCTACATGCAAAAATTATAAATATTTTAAGTGAGGCCGCCACCGTAAGTTACTCAATAAAAAAGCGTTTTAAACATAAAAAAACATGTTGTGGGCTGGAACAAGCATGTACGACAGGCCCACTCGGAGGCTCGACTTGCATTTCAAAATTGGATTTTGTGTGGTAAGCCGAATGGAGGATCTTTGCACAATGAAATGTTAGAGTCTAGGAAGATTTTTAAACGTAAGCTTAAGTGGTGCCAAGATAACGCTGAACAAATTAAGATGAACATTATAGCGATGCATCACTCAAAAAAGGACTTTCCTAGTTTCTGGAAAAATACACGCAAATTGAGCCCCAGGTCGAGTCTTCCTGTGAGCGTCGGGGGTATTAGCGAGCCGTACCAAATTGCTGAACAATTCAGGACACACTTTAAAGTCGAGTCTCGAACGGGTACGGGAGGGGAGGTCCCGCAGGTAGAGCGGCAGTCTGGTGGGCCCTATATGCGGGTCACTGCGAAGGAGGTGGACACGGTGGTGAAGAGCATGAAGCGCGGAAAATCACCTGGCTACGACTCTCTTAGTATAGAACATCTACAGAACGCCGGAGTGCACTTGCCAAGAGTACTCGCCTTGCTCTTCACCTTCTGTGTCGGCCATTCGTATTTACCAGATGACATGATGAGGACCGTGGTAGTGCCCATTGTTAAGAACAAGACAGGAGACAACGCTGACATAAATAATTATAGACCCATTTCGTTGGCTACTATTGTGGCCAAAGTGCTGGACAGTGTGTTGGACAGAGAACTGGGGAAACACCTGACTCTTAATGATGCACAGTTCGGTTTTAGGTCCGGACTCTCCACGGAGACTGCAGTTCTTTGTCTCAAGCACACTGTCCGGTACTACACAGACAGGGAAACACCTGTGTACGCGTGTTTCCTTGATTTGTCGAAAGCCTTCGACTTGGTGCGTTATGATAAACTGTGGCAGAAACTGTACGAGGATACCAGCTTGCCCAGTGAGTTGACTGAATTGTTCAGGTACTGGTACGGTCACCAGAAAAATGTTGTCAGATGGTCCGACTCGCTTTCTGATTCGTACAGGCTGGAGTGCGGGGTAAGACAGGGGGGTTTGTCATCGCCCAAACTCTTCAGTCTGTATGTGAATCGGTTGATTGATGAGCTCAACAACACTATGACTGGATGCTCAGTGGATGGCACATTTGTGAATAACATTAGTTATGCAGATGACATGGTGTTGTTGGGCCCATCGGTCAATGCCCTTAACAAGCTGCTCAGGGTCTGCGAAGAGTATGCGGTGTCCCATGGGCTCAGGTATAATACTTCCAAGAGTGTGTTGCTGGTATTTAAGGCGGGGTGCAAATGCTATCCACGCGTTCCACCGGCTTATCTATACGGCACACCTCTGCAAATGGTAAAGGAGTTCAAGTACCTGGGTCACTGGGTCACGGAGACCCAGAGTGACAACAAGGACGTGGAGAGGGAGCGTAGGGCACTCTCAGTCAGGAGCAACATGTTGATTCGTAGGTTTGCAAGGTGTACCACCGACGTAAAGATTACCCTTTTTAAGGCGTTCTGCCAATCATTTTACACCTGCAGCCTATGGATCAACTATACGCAAAAGGCTTACAGTGCCCTTCGCGTCCACTATAATAATGGGTTTAGGATGTTGTTGGGGCTGCCGCGCCATTGCAGTGCATCAGGGATGTTTTGCGAAGCGCACACGGATGGGTTTCACGCCATAATGCGTAAGCGGGTTGCGTCCCTGATGAGGCGCCTGCGCGGCAGCCCGAACAGCCTCCTGCAGACGGTGGCGGCGCGCTTGGATGGTCCCTTCCTGTTCCATTGGGATAGGTTGCATAGGCCATCCAACTGCTAATTGTAAGTGTGATAAAATACCTACTAACATAGTGTTAAGATCACTGTTACTAACAAATTATGGAAATAATATTTCTGATGTAAATTATTAAATAAAAAAAAATATTCACAAAAGCTGAGTAGCCGACATATGTTCGTCTAGCCGACATACCGCTGAGTGGCTAACACAAAGCTGAGTAGCCGACATACGGTCGTCTAGCCGACATACCGCTAAGTAGCCGACACATGGCTGAGTAGCCGACACACGGCTAAGTAGCCGACATACGTTTGAGAAGCTGACACAAAGCTGAGTAGCCGACATATGGTCGTCTAGCCGACATACCGCTGAGTAGCCGACACAAAGCTGAGTAGCCGACATACGGTCGTCTAGCCGACATACCGCTAAGTAGCCGACACATGGCTGAGTAGCCGACACACGGCTGAGTAGCCGACACAAAGCTGAGTAGCCGACATATGGTCGTCTAGCCGTCATACCGCTAAGTAGCCGACACATGGCTGAGTAGCCGACATACGGTCGTCTAGCCGACATACCGCTGAGTAGCCGACACAAAGCTGAGTAGCCGACATACGGTCGTCTAGCCGACATACCGCTAAGTAGCCGACACATGGCTGAGTAGCCGACACACGGCTGAGTAGCCGACACAAAGCTGAGTAGCCGACATATGGTCGTCTAGCCGTCAAACCGCTAAGTAGCCGACACATGGCTGAGTAGCCGACATACGGTCGTCTAGCCGACATACCGCTAAGTAGCCGACACATGGCTGAGTAGCCGACACACGGCTAAGTAGCCGACATACGTTTGAGTAGCCGACACACGGCTGAGTAGCCGACACAAAGCTAAGTAGTTTTAAAGTTGAATGGTGGTCCACTTCAATTAGTCAGTCAATTTAAATATTTGGGCCACGTCATCAATTCTGACCTCAAGGACGGCGCCGACGTCGAAAGGGAGCGCAGGGCGCTGGCTGTTAGAGCAAACATGATTGCCCGCAGGTTCACTCAAAGCTCAACAGCAGTAAAAATTACTTTGTTTAGAGCATATTGCACATCTTTTTATACGAGTAGCCTGTGGGTGAACTACACGCAAAAACAGCACAGCGTCTTGCGAGTGCAGTACAATAATGCATTCAGAGTGCTGATGGGGCTGCCTCGTTGCTGCAGCGCGTCGGCAATGTTCGCGGAGGCGCGCGTGGACAGCTTCGCTGCCATAATACGTAAAAAAGCCGCATCGCTGCTCAATAGGGTAAGGGTCAGCACCAACAGCATTCTGGCAATGTTTGCAGGCAGGTTGGATGGTGCCTACCTAAACCATTGCAGTGCACTGCATGTAATGGGAAAGTATGTCTACTAACACTTTAGATGTAAGATGAAATTTACCTACTAACCTTGACATGTATTTGTATTTTTTATGGTTTGTGTATAGTATTTAAATGTATGATCCAAGTTGGTTGAATAAATAAATGAATTAATTAAGTAGCCGACATACGGTCGTCTAGCCGACAAACCGCTAAGTAGCCGACACATGGCTGAGTAGCCGAAACACGCCTGAGTAGCCGACACAAAGCTGAGTAGCCGACATATGTTCGTCTAGCCGACATACCGCTGAGTAGCTAACACAAAGCTGAGTAGCCGACATACGGTCGTCTAGCCGACATACCGCTAAGTAGCCGACACATGGCTGAGTAGCCGACACACGGCTAAGTAGCCGACATACGTTTGAGTAGCCGACATATAGCTGAGTAGCCGACACACGGCTGAGTAGCCGACACAAAGCTGAGTAGCCGACATACCGCTAAGTAGCCGACACATGGCTGAGTAGCCGACACACGGCTAAGTAGCCGACATACGTTTGAGTAGCCGACATATAGCTGAGTAGCCGACACACGGCTGAGTAGCCGACACAAAGCTGAGTAGCCGACATACCGCTAAGTAGCCGACACATGGCTGAGTAGCCGACACACGGCTGAATAGTCGACATACGGTCGTCAAGCTGACAAACCGCTAAGTAGCCCACACATGGCTGAGTAGCCGACACACGCCTGAGTAGCCGATACAAAGCTGAGTAGCCGACATATGGTCATCTAGCCGACATACCGCTGATTAGCCGACACAAAGCTAAGTAGCCAACATACGTTCGTCTAGCCGACATACCGCTTAGTAGCCGACACATGGCTGAGTAGCTGACACAAAGCTGAATAATCGACATACGGTCGTCAAGCCGACATACCGCTAAGTAGCCGACACATGGCTGAGTAGCCGACACACGGCTGAGTAGCCGACACAAAGCTGAGTAGCCGACATATGTTCGTCTAGCAGACATACCGCTGAGTAGCTAACACAAAGCTGAGTAGCCGACATACGGTCGTCTAGCCGACATACCGCTAAGTAGCCGACACATGGCTGAGTAGCCGACACACGGCTAAGTAGCCGACATACGTTTGAGAAGCCGACACAAAGCTTAGTAGCCGACATACGGTCGTCTAGCCGACAAACCGCTAAGTAGCCGACACATGGCTGAGTAGCCGACACACGGCTGAGTAGCCGACACAAAGCTGAGTAGCCGACATATGTTCGTCTAGCCGACATACCGCTGAGTAGCTAACACAAAGCTGAGTAGCCGACATACGGTCGTCAAGCCGACATACCGCTAAGTAGCCGACACATGGCTGAGTAGCTGACTCAAAGCTGAATAGTCGACATACGGTCGTCAAGCCGACATACCGCTAAGTAGCCGACACATGGCTGAGTAGCCGACACACGGCTGAGTAGCCGACACAAAGCTGAGTAGCCGACATATGTTCGTCTAGCAGACATACCGCTGAGTAGCTAACACAAAGCTGAGTAGCCGACATACGGTCGTCTAGCCGACATACCGCTAAGTAGCCGACACATGGCTGAGTAGCCGACACACGGCTAAGTAGCCGACATACGTTTGAGAAGCCGACACAAAGCTGAGTAGCCGACATACGGTCGTCTAGCCGACATACCGCTGAGTAGCCGACACAAAGCTGAGTAGCCGACATACGTTCGTCTAGCCGACATACCGCTTAGTAGCCGACACAAAGCTGAGTAGCCGTGAAATGATATAGCCGTACCTAACACTACAATTGGTTTGTATGAAAACTTAACATCGGACATCTTTTCCTGCTCCAGATTGTCTATTATACTCGAGGCTTCCTCACCCAGCGATTTATGCAAAATTTCTTTGTCGCGCTCTGAAATACACTCATCATCCTCTTCATCCACATTTTTCAATGTTTGCATTCTAGCAGTAGCCTCCTGGATTTTATTCAATATAGACAAGTGTTTTTCTATGAGGCCTTGTTCTGTCGGAATAACCAATTTAATGCGACCTAACAAATGAGCGAGGCGAGTACAAATCCTACTAAAGTTGGAACGATCGGTCCCGTCCGTAATCTCACCGAGTGCAGCAGACAGTGATTTAAATTTAGACTCGCAAGTGATTATCTCTGACAGGGGGTTCTCAATGCAGCTCTTTGGTACCTTAAACTCAATAGAACAAACACCACTCGATTCCTTCTTAATTATTTCTCTAAGAATTCTACGCATCGGAGCTACTGTTTCCACATCATACACGCCCCTGCAAGCGAGTTCAAACATGAGCTCGTCCTTCAAAAGAAAATTCACGTCCATGTTTAAAGACCAACAAACAAAAGCTTTACACAAATAAGAGAAAAAAAACTTAAATTAAAATCTTAGCGCGTTATAAAAAGCAACTACCTACGTACAAAAACATTTAAATAGTGCGTGCTCAACCTTCATCAACCCTGTGGGCGCCAATGAAATGATTCTGGTTCTTATGCTGCGAAGGTGAATAAATAATTGAGCAACCACTTTGTGACAATTATATTTATAAAAAACGGAAAAGAACAAGTTGTGAAATTAAATTAAACAAAATGAAAAAAACCAAACAAAGGGCGAAATAGGAACAACCTTAAATAAAACAAAAACCAAAGAAATAAAAATACAAACATATTTATCCTCGTTGAGGCTCGAACTGGCGTACGTAGCAGCTCAGTAAAACTAGTGGCACTATGCGGACGCTAGACCACGCAGACGATGAGGGACGATGTGAAAACAGCTGTCCGTTCCAGCGCAATGCGCCAAATAAGATTTCGGAAATCGCTTGAGTGTGGGATGTTGAATCCCTATCCAAAAGGGCGTGTCTCAAAGGCTGTGAACAACGTAACACAGGACGTGAACCCACGAAAATTCATCTTGAGCACAAGTCAAATGTTAAGCCGTTAGAAATGTAAAGAAATCACTAACCCCGTGTCTCGATAACACTTGCACACAACGGTTAAAGAAAAGTAATAAGTTTTCTTGGAATCAAATTGCTGCAAACTTCCAAGATACATAAAATATTAATAAATCGATATCCGTGGACACAGTGACATTCACCTGACGGAACATTTTTTCATAAAGACAACATAGTGTCAACGCATGAACATTATCTGCGTTCTGTGATACCCGAAGCAACCTCTATGCTGACAACGTGGAATTATAGTCATTCCAGCCGACACAAAGCTGAGTAGCCGACATATGTTCGTCTAGCCAACATACCGCTGAGTAGCCGACACAAAGCTGAGTAGCCGACATACGGTCGTCTAGCCGACATACCGCTAAGTAGCCGACACATGGCTGAGTAGCCGACACACGGCTGAGTAGCCGACACAAAGCTGAGAAGCCGACATATGGTCGTCTAGCCGTCATAACGCTAAGTAGCCGACACATGGCTGAGTAGCCGACACACGGCTAAGTAGCCGACATACGTTTGAGTAGCCGACATATAGCTGAGTAGCCGACACACGGCTGAGTAGCCGACACAAAGCTGAGTAGCCAACATACGGTCGTCTAGCCGACATACCGCTAAGTAGCCGACACATGGCTGAGTAGCCGACACACGGCTGAGTAGCCGACACAAAGCTGAGTAGCCGACACATGGTCGTCTAGCCGACATACCGCTGATTAGCCGACACATGGCTGAGTAGCTTACACAAAGCTGAATAGTCGACATACGGTCGTCAAGCCGACATACCGCTAAGTAGCCGACACATGGCTGAGTAGCCGACACACGGCTGAGTAGCCGACACAAAGCTGAGTAGCCGACATATGTTCGTCTAGCCGACATACCGCTGAGTAGCTAACACAAAGCTGAGTAGCCGACATACGGTCGTCTAGCCGACATACCGCTAAGTAGCCGACACATGGCTGAGTAGCTGACACAAAGCTGAATAGTCGACATACGGTCGTCAAGCCGACATACCGCTAAGTAGCCGACACATGGCTGAGTAGCCGACACACGGCTGAGTAGCCGACACAAAGCTGAGTAGCCGACATATGTTCGTCTAGCCGACATACCGCTGAGTAGCTAACACAAAGCTGAGTAGCCGACATACGGTCGTCTAGCCGACATACCGCTAAGTAGCCGACACATGGCTGAGTAGCCGACACACGGCTGAGTAGCCGACACAAAGCTGAGTAGCCGACATATGGTCGTCTAGCCGTCATACCGCTTAGTAGCCGACACATGGCTGAGTAGCCGACATACGGTCGTCTAGCCGACATACCGCTGAGTAGCCGACACAAAGCTGAGTAGCCGACATACGGTCGTCTAGCCGACATACCGCTAAGTAGCCGACACATGGCTGAGTAGCCGACACACGGCTGAGTAGCCGACACAAAGCTGAGTAGCCGACATATGGTCGTCTAGCCGTCATACCGCTAAGTAGCCGACACATGGCTGAGTAGCCGACATACGGTCGTCTATCCGACATACCGCTAAGTAGCCGACACATGGCTGAGTAGCCGACACACGGCTAAGTAGCCGACACAAAGCTGAGTAGCCGACACACGGCTAAGTAGCCGACATACGTTTGAGTATCCGACATATAGCTGAGTAGCCGACACACGGCTGAGTAGCTGACACAAAGCTGAGTAGCCGACATACGGTCGTCTAGCTGACAAACCGCTAAATAGCCGACACATGGCTGAGTAGCCGACACACGCCTGAGTAGCCGACACAAAGCTGAGTAGCCGACATATGTTCGTCTAGCCGACATACTGCTGAGAAGCTAACACAAAGCTGAGTAGCCGACATACGGTCGTCTAGCCGACATACCGCTAAGTAGCCGACACATGGCTGAGTAGCCGACACACGGCTAAGTAACCGACATACGTTTGAGAAGCTGACACAAAGCTGAGTAGCCGACATATGGTCGTCTAGCCGACATACCGCTGAGTAGCCGACACAAAGCTGAGTAGCCGACATACGGTCGTCTAGCCGACATACCGCTAAGTAGCCGACACATGGCTGAGTAGCCGACACACGGCTGAGTAGCCGACACAAAGCTGAGTAGCCGACATATGGTCGTCAAGCCGTCATACCGCTAAGTAGCCGACACATGGCTGAGTAGCCGACATACGGTCGTCTAGCCGACATACCGCTGAGTAGCCGACACAAAGCTGAGTAGCCGACATACGGTCGTCTAGCCGACATACCGCTAAGTAGCCGACACATGGCTGAGTAGCCGACACACGGCTGAGTAGCCGACACAAAGCTGAGTAGCCGACATATGGTCGTCTAGCCGTCATACCGCTAAGTAGCCGACACATGGCTGAGTAGCCGACATACGGTCGTCTAGCCGACATACCGCTAAGTAGCCGACACATGGCTGAGTAGCCGACACACGGCTAAGTAGCCGACATACGTTTGAGTAGCCGACATATAGCTGAGTAGCCGACACACGGCTGAGTAGCCGACACAAAGCTAAGTAGTTTTAAAGTTGAATGGTGGTCCACTTCAATTAGTCAGTCAATTTAAATATTTGGGCCACGTCATCACCTCTGACCTCAAGGACGGCGCCGACGTCGAAAGGGAGCGCAGGGCGCTGGCTGTTAGAGCAAACATGATTGCCCGCAGGTTCACTCAAAGCTCAACAGCAGTAAAAATTACTTTGTTTAGAGCATATTGCACATCTTTTTATACGAGTAGCCTGTGGGTGAACTACACGCAAAAACAGCACAGCGTCTTGCGAGTGCAGTACAATAATGCATTCAGAGTGCTGATGGGGCTGCCTCGTTGCTGCAGCGCGTCGGCAATGTTCGCGGAGGCGCGCGTGGACAGCTTCGCTGCCATAATACGTAAAAAAGCCGCATCGCTGCTCAATAGGGTAAGGGTCAGCACCAACAGCATTCTGGCAATGTTTGCAGGCAGGTTGGATGGTGCCTACCTAAACCATTGCAGTGCACTGCATGTAATGGGAAAGTATGTCTACTAACACTTTAGATGTAAGATGAAATTTACCTACTAACCTTGACATGTATTTGTATTTTTTATGGTTTGTGTATAGTATTTAAATGTATGATCCAAGTTGGTTGAATAAATAAATGAATTAATTAAGTAGCCGACATACGGTCGTCTAGCCGACAAACCGCTAAGTAGCCGACACATGGCTGAGTAGCCGAAACACGCCTGAGTAGCCGACACAAAGCTGAGTAGCCGACATATGTTCGTCTAGCCGACATACCGCTGAGTAGCTAACACAAAGCTGAGTAGCCGACATACGGTCGTCTAGCCGACATACCGCTAAGAAGCCGACACATGGCTGAGTAGCCGACACACGGCTAAGTAGCCGACATACGTTTGAGTAGCTGACATATAGCTGAGTAGCCGACACACGGCTGAGTAGCCGACACAAAGCTGAGTAGCCGACATACGGTCGTCTAGCCGACATACCGCTAAGTAGCCGACACATGGCTGAGTAGCCGACACACGGCTGAATAGTCGACATACGGTCGTCAAGCCGACAAACCGCTAAGTAGCCCACACATGGCTGAGTAGCCGACACACGCCTGAGTAGCCGACACAAAGCTGAGTAGCCGACATATGGTCATCTAGCCGACATACCGCTGATTAGCCGACACAAAGCTAAGTAGCCAACATACGTTCGTCTAGCCGACATACCGCTTAGTAGCCGACACATGGCTGAGTAGCTGACACAAAGCTGAATAGTCGACATACGGTCGTCAAGCCGACAAACCGCTAAGTAGCCGACACATGGCTCAGTAGCCGACACACGGCTGGGTAGCCGACACAAAACTGAGTAGCCGACATATGTTCGTCTAGCAGACATACCGCTGAGTAGCTAACACAAAGCTGAGTAGCCGACATACGGTCGTCTAGCCGACATACCGCTAAGTAGCCGACACATGGCTGAGTAGCCGACACACGGCTAAGTAGCCGACATACGTTTAAGAAGCCGACACAAAGCTGAGTAGCCGACATACGGTCGTCTAGCCGACAAACCGCTAAGTAGCCGACACATGGCTGAGTAGCCGACACACGGCTGAGTAGCCGACACAAAGCTGAGTAGCCGACATATGTTCGTCTAGCCGACATACCGCTGAGTAGCTAACACAAAGCTGAGTAGCCGACATACGGTCGTCAAGCCGACATACCGCTAAGTAGCCGACACATGGCTGAGTAGCTGACTCAAAGCTGAATAGTCGACATACGGTCGTCAAGCCGACATACCGCTAAGTAGCCGACACATGGCTGAGTAGCCGACACACGGCTGAGTAGCCGACACAAAGCTGAGTAGCCGACATATGTTCGTCTAGCAGACATACCGCTGAGTAGCTAACACAAAGCTGAGTAGCCGACATACGGTCGTCTAGCCGACATACCGCTAAGTAGCCGACACATGGCTGAGTAGCCGACACACGGCTAAGTAGCCGATATACGTTTGAGAAGCCGACACAAAGCTGAGTAGCCGACATACGGTCGTCTAGCCGACATACCGCTGAGTAGCCGACATACGTTCGTCTAGCCGACATACCGCTTAGTAGCCGACACAAAGCTGAGTAGCCGACACAAAGCTGAGTAGCCGACATATGTTCGTCTAGCCGACATACCGCTGAGTAGCCGACACAAAGCTGAGTAGCCGACATACGGTCGTCTAGCCGACATACCGCTAAGTAGCCGACACATGGCTGAGTAGCCGACACACGGCTGAGTAGCCGACACAAAGCTGAGTAGCCGACATATGGTCGTCTAGCCGTCATAACGCTAAGTAGCCGACACATGGCTGAGTAGCCGACACACGGCTAAGTAGCCGACATACGTTTGAGTAGCCGACATATAGCTGAGTAGCCGACACACGGCTGAGTAGCCGACACAAAGCTGAGTAGCCAACATACGGTCGTCTAGCCGACATACCGCTAAGTAGCCGACACATGGCTGAGTAGCCGACACACGGCTGAGTAGCCGACACAAAGCTGAGTAGCCGACACATGGTCGTCTAGCCGACATACCGCTGATTAGCCGACACAAAGCTAAGTAGCCAACATACGTTCGTCTAGCCGACATACCGCTAAGTAGCCGACACATGGCTGAGTAGCTTACACAAAGCTGAATAGTCGACATACGGTCGTCAAGCCGACATACCGCTAAGTAGCCGACACATGGCTGAGTAGCCGACACACGGCTGAGTAGCCGACACAAAGCTGAGTAGCCGACATATGTTCGTCTAGCCGACATACCGCTGAGTAGCTAACACAAAGCTGAGTAGCCGACATACGGTCGTCTAGCCGACATACCGCTAAGTAGCCGACACATGGCTGAGTAGCTGACACAAAGCTGAATAGTCGACATACGGTCGTCAAGCCGACATACCGCTAAGTAGCCGACACATGGCTGAGTAGCCGACACACGGCTGAGTAGCCGACACAAAGCTGAGTAGCCGACATATGTTCGTCTAGCCGACATACCGCTGAGTAGCTAACACAAAGCTGAGTAGCCGACATACGGTCGTCAAGCCGACATACCGCTAAGTAGCCGACACATGGCTGAGTAGCTGACTCAAAGCTGAATAGTCGACATACGGTCGTCAAGCCGACATACCGCTAAGTAGCCGACACATGGCTGAGTAGCCGACACACGGCTGAGTAGCCGACACAAAGCTGAGTAGCCGACATATGTTCGTCTAGCAGACATACCGCTGAGTAGCTAACACAAAGCTGAGTAGCCGACATACGGTCGTCTAGCCGACATACCGCTAAGTAGCCGACACATGGCTGAGTAGCCGACACACGGCTAAGTAGCCGATATACGTTTGAGAAGCCGACACAAAGCTGAGTAGCCGACATACGGTCGTCTAGCCGACATACCGCTGAGTAGCCGACATACGTTCGTCTAGCCGACATACCGCTTAGTAGCCGACACAAAGCTGAGTAGCCGACACAAAGCTGAGTAGCCGACATATGTTCGTCTAGCCGACATACCGCTGAGTAGCCGACACAAAGCTGAGTAGCCGACATACGGTCGTCTAGCCGACATACCGCTAAGTAGCCGACACATGGCTGAGTAGCCGACACACGGCTGAGTAGCCGACACAAAGCTGAGTAGCCGACATATGGTCGTCTAGCCGTCATAACGCTAAGTAGCCGACACATGGCTGAGTAGCCGACACACGGCTAAGTAGCCGACATACGTTTGAGTAGCCGACATATAGCTGAGTAGCCGACACACGGCTGAGTAGCCGACACAAAGCTGAGTAGCCAACATACGGTCGTCTAGCCGACATACCGCTAAGTAGCCGACACATGGCTGAGTAGCCGACACACGGCTGAGTAGCCGACACAAAGCTGAGTAGCCGACACATGGTCGTCTAGCCGACATACCGCTGATTAGCCGACACAAAGCTTAGTAGCCAACATACGTTCGTCTAGCCGACATACCGCTAAGTAGCCGACACATGGCTGAGTAGCTTACACAAAGCTGAATAGTCGACATACGGTCGTCAAGCCGACATACCGCTAAGTAGCCGACACATGGCTGAGTAGCCGACACACGGCTGAGTAGCCGACACAAAGCTGAGTAGCCGACATATGTTCGTCTAGCCGACATACCGCTGAGTAGCTAACACAAAGCTGAGTAGCCGACATACGGTCGTCTAGCCGACATACCGCTAAGTAGCCGACACATGGCTGAGTAGCTGACACAAAGCTGAATAGTCGACATACGGTCGTCAAGCCGACATACCGCTAAGTAGCCGACACATGGCTGAGTAGCCGACACACGGCTGAGTAGCCGACACAAAGCTGAGTAGCCGACATATGTTCGTCTAGCCGACATACCGCTGAGTAGCTAACACAAAGCTGAGTAGCCGACATACGGTCGTCTAGCCGACATACCGCTAAGTAGCCGACACATGGCTGAGTAGCTGACACAAAGCTGAATAGTCGACATACGGTCGTCAAGCCGACATACCGCTAAGTAGCCGAAAGATGGCTGAGTAGCCGACACACGGCTGAGTAGCCGACACAAAGCTGAGTAGCCGACATATGTTCGTCTAGCCGAAATACCGCTGAGTAGCTAACACAAAGCTGAGTAGCCGACATACGGTCGTCTAGCCGACATACCGCTAAGTAGCCGACACATGGCTGAGTAGCCGACACACGGCTTAGTAGCCGACATACGTTTGAGAAGCCGACACAAAGCTGAGTAGCCGACACAAAGCTGAGTAGCCGACATACGGTCGTCTAGCCGACATACCGCTTAGTAGCCGACACAAAGCTGAGTAGCCGACACAAAGCTGAGGAGCCGACATATGTTCGTCTAGCCGACATACCGCTGAGTAGCTAACACAAAGCTGAGTAGCCGACATACGGTCGTCTAGCCGACATACCGCTAAGTAGCCGACACATGGCTGAGTAGCTGACACAAAGCTGAATAGTCGACATACGGTCGTCAAGCCGACATACCGTTTAGTAGCCGACACATGGCTGAGTAGCCGACACACGGCTAAGTAGCTGACACAAAGCTGAGTAGCCGACATATGTTCGTCTAGCCGACATACCGCTGAGTAGCTAACACAAAGCTAAGTAGCCAACATACGTTCGTCTAGCCGACATACCGCTAAGTAGCCGACACATGGCTGAGTAGCTGACACAAAGCTGAATAGTCGACATACGGTCGTCAAGCCGACATACCGCTAAGTAGCCGGCACATGGCTGAGTAGCCGACACACGGCTGAGTAGCCGACACAAAGCTGAGGTGCCGACATATGTTCGTCTAGCCGACATACCGCTGAGTAGCTAACACAAAGCTGAGTAGCCGACATACGGTCGTCTACCCTACATACCGCTAAGTAGCCGACACATGGCTGAGTAGCCGACACACGGCTAAGTAGCCGACATACGTTTGAGAAGCCGACACAAAGCTGAGTAGCCGACACAAAGCTGAGTAGCCGACACATGGCTGAGTAGCTGACACAAAGCTGAATAGTCGACATACGGTCGTCAAGCCGACATACCGCTAAGTAGCCGACACATGGCTGAGTAGCCGACACATGGCTGAGTAGCCGACACACGGCTGAGTAGCCGACACAAAGCTGAGTAGCCGACATATGGTCGTCTAGCAGACAAAACGGTTATTAGCCGACACAAAGCTAAGTAGCCAACATACGTTCGTCTAGCCGACATACCGCTAAGTAGCCGACATATGGCTGAGTAGCTGACACAAAGCTGAATTGTCGACAAACGGTCGTCAAGCCGACAAACCGCTAAGTAGCCCACACATGGCTGAGTAGCCGACACACGCCTGAGTAGCCGACACAAAGCTGAGTAGCCGACATATGGTCATCTAGCCGACATACCGCTGATTAGCCGACACAAAGCTAAGTAGCCAACATACGTTCGTCTAGCCGACATACCGCTTAGTAGCCGACACATGGCTGAGTAGCTGACACAAAGCTGAATAGTCGACATACGGTCGTCAAGCCGACAAACCGCTAAGTAGCCGACACATGGCTCAGTAGCCGACACACGGCTGAGTAGCCGACACAAAACTGAGTAGCCGACATATGTTCGTCTAGCAGACATACCGCTGAGTAGCTAACACAAAGCTGAGTAGCCGACATACGGTCGTCTAGTCGACATACCGCTAAGTAGCCGACACATGGCTGAGTAGCCGACACACGGCTAAGTAGCCGACATACGTTTGAGAAGCCGACACAAAGCTGAGTAGCCGACATACGGTCGTCTAGCCGACAAACCGCTAAGTAGCCGACACATGGCTGAGTAGCCGACACACGGCTGAGTAGCCGACACAAAGCTGAGTAGCCGACATATGTTCGTCTAGCCGACATACCGCTGAGTAGCTAACACAAAGCTGAGTAGCCGACATACGGTCGTCAAGCCGACATACCGCTAAGTAGCCGACACATGGCTGAGTAGCTGACTCAAAGCTGAATAGTCGACATACGGTCGTCAAGCCGACATACCGCTAAGTAGCCGACACATGGCTGAGTAGCCGACACACGGCTGAGTAGCCGACACAAAGCTGAGTAGCCGACATATGTTCGTCTAGCAGACATACCGCTGAGTAGCTAACACAAAGCTGAGTAGCCGACATACGGTCGTCTAGCCGACATACCGCTAAGTAGCCGACACATGGCTGAGTAGCCGACACACGGCTAAGTAGCCGATATACGTTTGAGAAGCCGACACAAAGCTGAGTAGCCGACATACGGTCGTCTAGCCGACATACCGCTGAGTAGCCGACATACGTTCGTCTAGCCGATATACCGCTTAGTAGCCGACACAAAGCTGAGTAGCCGACACAAAGCTGAGTAGCCGACATATGTTCGTCTAGCCGACATACCGCTGAGTAGCCGACACAAAGCTGAGTAGCCGACATACGGTCGTCTAGCCGACATACCGCTAAGTAGCCGACACATGGCTGAGTAGCCGACACACGGCTGAGTAGCCGACACAAAGCTGAGTAGCCGACATATGGTCGTCTAGCCGTCATAACGCTAAGTAGCCGACACATGGCTGAGTAGCCGACACACGGCTAAGTAGCCGACATACGTTTGAGTAGCCGACATATAGCTGAGTAGCCGACACACGGCTGAGTAGCCGACACAAAGCTGAGTAGCCAACATACGGTCGTCTAGCCGACATACCGCTAAGTAGCCGACACATGGCTGAGTAGCCGACACACGGCTGAGTAGCCGACACAAAGCTGAGTAGCCGACACATGGTCGTCTAGCCGACATACCGCTGATTAGCCGACACAAAGCTAAGTAGCCAACATACGTTCGTCTAGCCGACATACCGCTAAGTAGCCGACACATGGCTGAGTAGCTTACACAAAGCTGAATAGTCGACATACGGTCGTCAAGCCGACATACCGCTAAGTAGCCGACACATGGCTGAGTAGCCGACACACGGCTGAGTAGCCGACACAAAGCTGAGTAGCCGACATATGTTCGTCTAGCCGACATACCGCTGAGTAGCTAACACAAAGCTGAGTAGCCGACATACGGTCGTCTAGCCGACATACCGCTAAGTAGCCGACACATGGCTGAGTAGCTGACACAAAGCTGAATAGTCGACATACGGTCGTCAAGCCGACATACCGCTAAGTAGCCGACACATGGCTGAGTAGCCGACACACGGCTGAGTAGCCGACACAAAGCTGAGTAGCCGACATATGTTCGTCTAGCCGACATACCGCTGAGTAGCTAACACAAAGCTGAGTAGCCGACATACGGTCGTCAAGCCGACATACCGCTAAGTAGCCGACACATGGCTGAGTAGCTGACTCAAAGCTGAATAGTCGACATACGGTCGTCAAGCCGACATACCGCTAAGTAGCCGACACATGGCTGAGTAGCCGACACACGGCTGAGTAGCCGACACAAAGCTGAGTAGCCGACATATGTTCGTCTAGCAGACATACCGCTGAGTAGCTAACACAAAGCTGAGTAGCCGACATACGGTCGTCTAGCCGACATACCGCTAAGTAGCCGACACATGGCTGAGTAGCCGACACACGGCTAAGTAGCCGATATACGTTTGAGAAGCCGACACAAAGCTGAGTAGCCGACATACGGTCGTCTAGCCGACATACCGCTGAGTAGCCGACATACGTTCAACTAGCCGACATACCGCTTAGTAGCCGACACAAAGCTGAGTAGCCGACACAAAGCTGAGTAGCCGACATATGTTCGTCTAGCCGACATACCGCTGAGTAGCCGACACAAAGCTGAGTAGCCGACATACGGTCGTCTAGCCGACATACCGCTAAGTAGCCGACACATGGCTGAGTAGCCGACACACGGCTGAGTAGCCGACACAAAGCTGAGTAGCCGACATATGGTCGTCTAGCCGTCATAACGCTAAGTAGCCGACACATGGCTGAGTAGCCGACACACGGCTAAGTAGCCGACATACGTTTGAGTAGCCGACATATAGCTGAGTAGCCGACACACGGCTGAGTAGCCGACACAAAGCTGAGTAGCCAACATACGGTCGTCTAGCCGACATACCGCTAAGTAGCCGACACATGGCTGAGTAGCCGACACACGGCTGAGTAGCCGACACATGGTCGTCTAGCCGACATACCGCTGATTAGCCGACACAAAGCTTAGTAGCCAACATACGTTCGTCTAGCCGACATACCGCTAAGTAGCCGACACATGGCTGAGTAGCTTACACAAAGCTGAATAGTCGAAATACGGTCGTCAAGCCGACATACCGCTAAGTAGCCGACACATGGCTGAGTAGCCGACACACGGCTGAGTAGCCGACACAAAGCTGAGTAGCCGACATATGTTCGTCTAGCCGACATACCGCTGAGTAGCTAACACAAAGCTGAGTAGCCGACATACGGTCGTCTAGCCGACATACCGCTAAGTAGCCGACACATGGCTGAGTAGCTGACACAAAGCTGAATAGTCGACATACGGTCGTCAAGCCGACATACCGCTAAGTAGCCGACACATGGCTGAGTAGCCGACACACGGCTGAGTAGCCGACACAAAGCTGAGTAGCCGACATATGTTCGTCTAGCCGACATACCGCTGAGTAGCTAACACAAAGCTGAGTAGCCGACATACGGTCGTCTAGCCGACATACCGCTAAGTAGCCGACACATGGCTGAGTAGCTGACACAAAGCTGAATAGTCGACATACGGTCGTCAAGCCGACATACCGCTAAGTAGCCGAAAGATGGCTGAGTAGCCGACACACGGCTGAGTAGCCGACACAAAGCTGAGTAGCCGACATATGTTCGTCTAGCCGAAATACCGCTGAGTAGCTAACACAAAGCTGAGTAGCCGACATACGGTCGTCTAGCCGACATACCGCTAAGTAGCCGACACATGGCTGAGTAGCCGACACACGGCTTAGTAGCCGACATACGTTTGAGAAGCCGACACAAAGCTGAGTAGCCGACACAAAGCTGAGTAGCCGACATACGGTCGTCTAGCCGACATACCGCTTAGTAGCCGACACAAAGCTGAGAAGCCGACACAAAGCTGAGGAGCCGACATATGTTCGTCTAGCCGACATACCGCTGAGTAGGTAACACAAAGCTGAGTAGCCGACATACGGTCGTCTAGCCGACATACCGCTAAGTAGCCGACACATGGCTGAGTAGCTGACACAAAGCTGAATAGTCGACATACGGTCGTCAAGCCGACATACCGTTTAGTAGCCGACACATGGCTGAGTAGCCGACACACGGCTAAGTAGCTGACACAAAGCTGAGTAGCCGACATATGTTCGTCTAGCCGACATACCGCTGAGTAGCTAACACAAAGCTAAGTAGCCAACATACGTTCGTCTAGCCGACATACCGCTAAGTAGCCGACACATGGCTGAGTAGCTGACACAAAGCTGAATAGTCGACATACGGTCGTCAAGCCGACATACCGCTAAGTAGCCGGCACATGGCTGAGTAGCCGACACACGGCTGAGTAGCCGACACAAAGCTGAGGTGCCGACATATGTTCGTCTAGCCGACATACCGCTGAGTAGCTAACACAAAGCTGAGTAGCCGACATACGGTCGTCTACCCTACATACCGCTAAGTAGCCGACACATGGCTGAGTAGCCGACACACGGCTAAGTAGCCGACATACGTTTGAGAAGCCGACACAAAGCTGAGTAGCCGACACAAAGCTGAGTAGCCGACACATGGCTGAGTAGCTGACACAAAGCTGAATAGTCGACATACGGTCGTCAAGCCGACATACCGCTAAGTAGCCGACACATGGCTGAGTAGCCGACACATGGCTGAGTAGCCGACACACGGCTGAGTAGCCGACACAAAGCTGAGTAGCCGACATATGGTCGTCTAGCAGACAAAACGGTTATTAGCCGACACAAAGCTAAGTAGCCAACATACGTTCGTCTAGCCGACATACCGCTAAGTAGCCGACATATGGCTGAGTAGCTGACACAAAGCTGAATTGTCGACATACGGTCGTCAAGCCGACATACCGCTAAGTAGCCGACACATGGCTGAGTAGCCGACACACGGCTGAGTAGCCGACACAAAGCTGAGTAGCCGACATATGTTCGTCTAGCCGACATACCGCTGAGTAGCTAACACAAAGCTGAGTAGCCGACATACGGTCGTCTACCCGACATACCGCTAAGTAGCCGACACATGGCTGAGTAGCCGACACACGGCTAAGTAGCCGACATACGTTTGAGAAGCCGACACAAAGCTGAGTAGCCGACACAAAGCTGAGTAGCCGACACATGGCTGAGTAGCTAACACAAAGCTGAATAGTCGACATACGGTCGTCAAGCCGACATACCGCTAAGTAGCCGACACATGGCTGAGTAGCCGACACACAGCTGAGTAGCCGACACAAAGCTGAGTAGCCGACATATGTTCGTCTAGCCGACATACCGCTGAGTAGCTAACACAAAGCTGAGTAGCCGACATACGGTCGTCTACCCGACATACCGCTAAGTAGCCGACACATGGCTGAGTAGCTGACACACGGCTAAGTAGCCGACATACGATTGAGAAGCCGACACAAAGCTGAGTAGCCGACACAAAGCTGAGTAGCCGACATACGGTCGTCTAGCCGACATACCGCTTAGTAGCCGACACAAAGCTGAGTAGCCGACACAAAGCTGAGTAGCCGACATATGTTCGTCTAGCCGACATACCGCTGAGTAGCCGGCACAAAGCTGAGTAGCCGACATACGGTCGTCTAGCCGACATACCGCTAAGTAGCCGACACATGGCTGAGTAGCCGACACACGGCTGAGTAGCCGACACAAAGCTGAGTTGCCGACATATGGTCGTCTAGCCGTCATACCGCTAAGTAGCCGACACATGGCTGAGAAGCCGACATACGGTCATCTAGCCGACATACCGCTAAGTAGCCGACACATGGCTGAGTAGCCGACACACGGCTAAGTAGCCGACATACGTTTGAGTAGCCGACATATAGCTGAGTAGCCGACTCACGGCTGAGTAGCTGACACAAAGCTGAGTAGCCGACATATGTTCGTCTAGCCGACATACCGCTAAGTAGCCGACAAATGGCTGAGTAGCCGACACACGGCTAAGTAGCCGACATACGTTTGAGTAGCCGACATATAGCTGAGTAGCCGACACACGGCTGAGTAGCCGACACAAAGATGAGTAGCCGACATACGGTCGTCTAGCCGACATACCGCTAAGTAGCCGACACATGGCTGAGTAGCCGACACACGGCTGAGTAGCCGACACAAAGCTGAGTAGCCAACATATGGTCGTCTAGCCGACATACCGCTGATTAGCCGACACAAAGCTAAGTAGCCAACATACGTTCGTCTAGCCGACATACCGCTAAGTAGCCGACATATAGCTGAGTAGCTGACACAAAGCTGAATTGTCGACATACGGTCGTCAAGCCGACATACCGCTAAGTAGCCGACACATGGCTGAGTAGCCGACACACGGCTGAGTAGCCGACACAAAGCTGAGTAGCCGACATATGTTCGTCTAGCCGACATACCGCTGAGTAGCTAACACAAAGCTGAGTAGCCGACATACGGTCGTCTAGCCGACATACCGCTAAGTAGCCGACACATGGCTGAGTAGCCGACACATGGCTAAGTAGCCGACATACGTTTGAGAAGCTGACACAAAGCTGAGTAGCCGACATATGGTCGTCTAGCCGACATACCGCTGAGTAGCCGACACAAAGCTGAGTAGCCGACATACGGTCGTCTAGCCGACATACCGCTAAGTAGCCGACACATGGCTGAGTAGCCGACACACGGCTGAGTAGCCGACACAAAGCTGAGTAGCCGACATACGGTCGTCTAGCCGACATACCGCTGAGTAGCCGACACAAAGCTGAGTAGCCGACACAAAGCTGAGTAGCCGACATATGTTCGTCTAGCCGACATACCGCTGAGTAGCCGGCACAAAGCTGAGTAGCCGACATACGGTCGTCTAGCCGACATACCGCTAAGTAGCCGACACATGGCTGAGTAGCCGACACAAAGCTGAGTAGCCGACATATGTTCGTCTAGCCGACATACCGCTGAGTAGCTAACACAAAGCTGAGTAGCCGACATACGGTCGTCTACCCGACATACCGCTAAGTAGCCGACATACGTTTGAGAAGCCGACACAAAGCTGAGTAGCCGACACAAAGCTGAGTAGCCGACACATGGCTGAGTAGCTAACACAAAGCTGAATAGTCGACATACGGTCGTCAAGCCGACATACCGCTAAGTAGCCGACACATGGCTGAGTAGCCGACACACAGCTGAGTAGCCGACACAAAGCTGAGTAGCCGACATATGTTCGTCTAGCCGACATACCGCTGAGTAGCTAACACAAAGCTGAGTAGCCGACATACGGTCGTCTACCCGACATACCGCTAAGTAGCCGACACATGGCTGAGTAGCTGACACACGACTAAGTAGCCGACATACGATTGAGAAGCCGACACAAAGTTGAGTAGCCGACACAAAGCTGAGTAGCCGATATACGGTCGTCTAGCCGACATACCGCTTAGTAGCCGACACAAAGCTGAGTAGCCGACACAAAGCTGAGTAGCCGACATATGTTCGTCTAGCCGACATACCGCTGAGTAGCCGGCACAAAGCTGAGTAGCCGACATACGGTCGTCTAGCCGACATACCGCTAAGTAGCCGACACATGGCTGAGTAGCCGACACACGGCTGAGTAGCCGACACAAAGCTGAGTAGCCGACATATGGTCGTCTAGCCGTCATACCGCTAAGTAGCCGACACATGGCTGAGTAGCCGACATACGGTCGTCTAGCCGACATACCGCTAAGTAGCCGACACATGGCTGAGTAGCCGACACACGGCTAAGTAGCCGACATACGTTTGAGTAGCCGACATATAGCTGAGTAGCCGACTCACGGCTGAGTAGCTACCACAATGCTGAGTAGCCGACATATGTTCGTCAAGCCGACATACCGCTAAGTAGCCGACACATGGCTGAGTAGCCGACACACGGCTAAGTAGCCGACATACGTTTGAGTAGCCGACATATAGCTGAGTAGCCGACACACGGCTGAGTAGCCGACACAAAGCTGAGTAGCCGACATACGGTCGTCTAGCCGACATACCGCTAAGTAGCCGACACATGGCTGAGTAGCCGACACACGGCTGAGTAGCCAACACAAAGCTGAGTAGCCGACATATGGTCGTCTAGCCGACATACCGCTGATTAGCCGACACAAAGCTAAGTAGCCAACATACGTTCGTCTAGCCGACATACCGCTAAGTAGCCGACATATGGCTGAGTAGCTGACACAAAGCTGAATTGTCGACATACGGTCGTCAAGCCGACATACCGCTAAGTAGCCGACACATGGCTGAGTAGCCGACACACGGCTGAGTAGCCGACACAAAGCTGAGTAGCTGACATATGTTTGTCTAGCCGACATACCGCTGAGTAGCTAACACAAAGCTGAGTAGCCGACATACGGTCGTCTAGCCGACATACCGCTAAGTAGCCGACACATGGCTGAGTAGCCGACACACGGCTAAGTAGCCGACATACGTTTGAGAAGCTGACACAAAGCTGAGTAGCCGACATATGGTCGTCTAGCCGACATACCGCTGAGTAGCCGACACAAAGCTGAGTAGCCGACATACGGTCGTCTACCCGACATACCGCTAAGTAGCCGACACATGGCTGAGTAGCTGACACACGGCTAAGTAGCCGACATACGATTGAGAAGCCGACACAAAGCTGAGTAGCCGACACAAAGCTGAGTAGCCGACATACGGTCGTCTAGCCGACATACCGCTTAGTAGCCGACACAAAGCTGAGTAGCCGACACAAAGCTGAGTAGCCGACATATGTTCGTCTAGCCGACATACCGCTGAGTAGCCGGCACAAAGCTGAGTAGCTGACATACGGTCGTCTAGCCGACATACCGCTAAGTAGCCGACACATGGCTGAGTAGCCGACACACGGCTGAGTAGCCGACACAAAGCTGAGTAGCCGACATATGGTCGTCTAGCCGTCATACCGCTAAGTAGCCGACACATGGCTGAGTAGCCGACATACGGTCGTCTAGCCGACATACCGCTAAGTAGCCGACACATGGCTGAGTAGCCGACACACGGCTAAGTAGCCGACATACGTTTGAGTAGCCGACATATAGCTGAGTAGCCGACTCACGGCTGAGTAGCTGACACAAAGCTGAGTAGCCGACATATGTTCGTCTAGCCGACATACCGCTAAGTAGCCGACACATGGCTGAGTAGCCGACACACGGCTAAGTAGCCGACATACATTTGAGTAGCCGACATATAGCTGAGTAGCCGACACAAGGCTGAGTAGCCGACACAAAGCTGAGTAGCCGACATACGGTCGTCTAGCCGACATACCGCTAAGTAGCCGACACATGGCTGAGTAGCCGACACACGGCTGAGTAGCCGACACAAAGCTGAGTAGCCGACATATGGTCGTCTAGCCGACATACCGCTGATTAGCCGACACAAAGCTAAGTAGCCAACATACGTTCGTCTAGCCGACATACCGCTAAGTAGCCGACATATGGCTGAGTAGCTGACACAAAGCTGAATTGTCGACATACGGTCGTCAAGCCGACATACCGCTAAGTAGCCGACACATGGCTGAGTAGCCGACACACGGCTGAGTAGCCGACACAAAGCTGAGTAGCCGACATATGTTCGTCTAGCCGACATACCGCTGAGTAGCTAACACAAAGCTGAGTAGCCGACATACGGTCGTCTAGCCGACATACCGCTAAGTAGCCGACACATGGCTGAGAAGCCGACACACGGCTAAGTAGCCGACATACGTTTGAGAAGCTGACACAAAGCTGAGTAGCCGACATATGGTCGTCTAGCCGACATACCGCTGAGTAGCCGACACAAAGCTGAGTAGCCGACATACGGTCGTCTAGCCGACATACCGCTAAGTAGCCGACACATGGCTGAGTAGCCGACACACGGCTGAGTAGCCGACACAAAGCTGAGTAGCCGACATACGGTCGTCTAGCCGACATACCGCAGAGTAGCCGACACAAAGCTGAGTAGCCGACATACGGACGTCTAGCCGACATACCGCTAAGATGCTTACACAAAGCTGAGTAGCCGACATACGGTCGTCTAGCCGACATACCGCTAAGTAGCCGACACATGGCTGAGTAGCCGACACACGGCTAAGTAGCCGACATACGTTTCAGAAGCTGACACAAAGTTGAGTAGCCGACATATGGTTGTCTAGCCGACATACCGCTGAGTAGCCGACACAAAGCTGAGTAGCCGACATACGGTCGTCTAGCCGACATACCGCTAAGTAGCCGACACATGGCTGAGTAGCCGACACATGGCTGAGTAGCCGACACAAAGCTGAGTAGCCGACATATGGTCGTCTAGCCGTCATACCGCTAAGTAGCCGACACATGGCTGAGTAGCCGACACACGGCTGAGTAGCCGACACAAAGCTGAGTAGCTGACATATGTTTGTCTAGCCGACATACCGCTGAGTAGCTAACACAAAGCTGAGTAGCCGACATACGGTCGTCTAGCCGACATACCGCTAAGTAGCCGACACATGGCTGAGTAGCCGACACACGGCTAAGTAGCCGACATACGTTTGAGAAGCTGACACAAAGCTGAGTAGCCGACATATGGTCGTCTAGCCGACATACCGCTGAGTAGCCGACACAAAGCTGAGTAGCCGACATACGGTCGTCTACCCGACATACCGCTAAGTAGCCGACACATGGCTGAGTAGCTGACACACGGCTAAGTAGCCGACATACGATTGAGAAGCCGACACAAAGCTGAGTAGCCGACACAAAGCTGAGTAGCCGACATACGGTCGTCTAGCCGACATACCGCTTAGTAGCCGACACAAAGCTGAGTAGCCGACACAAAGCTGAGTAGTCGACATATGTTCGTCTAGCCGACATACCGCTGAGTAGCCGGCACAAAGCTGAGTAGCCGACATACGGTCGTCTAGCCGACATACCGCTAAGTAGCCGACACATGGCTGAGTAGCCGACACACGGCTGAGTAGCCGACACACGGCTGAGTAGCCGACACAAAGCTGAGTAGCCGACATATGGTCGTCTAGCCGTCATACCGCTAAGTAGCCGACACATGGCTGAGTAGCCGACATACGGTCGTCTAGCCGACATACCGCTAAGTAGCCGACACATGGCTGAGTAGCCGACACACGGCTGAGTAGCCGACACAAAGCTGAGTAGCCGACATATGGTCGTCTAGCCGTCATACCGCTAAGTAGCCGACACATGGCTGAGTAGCCGACATACGGTCGTCTAGCCGACATACCGCTAAGTAGCCGACACATGGCTGAGTAGCCGACACACGGCTAAGTAGCCGACATACGTTTGAGTAGCCGACATATAGCTGAGTAGCCGACTCACGGCTGAGTAGCTGACACAAAGCTGAGTAGCCGACATATGTTCGTCTAGCCGACATACCGCTAAGTAGCCGACACATGGCTGAGTAGCCGACACACGGCTAAGTAGCCGACATACGTTTGAGTAGCCGACATATAGCTGAGTAGCCGACACACGGCTGAGTAGCCGACACAAAGCTGAGTAGCCGACATACGGTCGTCTAGCCGACATACCGCTAAGTAGCCGACACATGGCTGAGTAGCCGACACACGGCTGAGTAGCCGACACAAAGCTGAGTAGCCGACATATGGTCGTCTAGCCGACATACCGCTGATTAGCCGACACAAAGCTAAGTAACCAACATACGTTCGTCTAGCCGACATACCGCTAAGTAGCCGACATATGGCTGAGTAGCTGACACAAAGCTGAATTGTCGACATACGGTCGTCAAGCCGACATACCGCTAAGTAGCCGACACATGGCTGAGTAGCCGACACACGGCTGAGTAGCCGACACAAAGCTGAGTAGCCGACATATGTTCGTCTAGCCGACATACCGCTGAGTAGCTAACACAAAGCTGAGTAGCCGACATACGGTCGTCTAGCCGACATACCGCTAAGTAGCCGACACATGGCTGAGTAGCCGACACACGGCTAAGTAGCCGACATACGTTTGAGAAGCTGACACAAAGCTGAGTAGCCGACATATGGTCGTCTAGCCGACATACCGCTGAGTAGCCGACACAAAGCTGAGTAGCCGACATACGGTCGTCTAGCCGACATACCGCTAAGTAGCCGACACATGGCTGAGTAGCCGACACACGGCTGAGTAGCCGACACAAAGCTGAGTAGCCGACATACGGTCGTCTAGCCGACATACCGCAGAGTAGCCGACACAAAGCTGAGTAGCCGACATACGGACGTCTAGCCGACATACCGCTAAGATGCTTACACAAAGCTGAGTAGCCGACATACGGTCGTCTAGCCGACATACCGCTAAGTAGCCGACACATGGCTGAGTAGCCGACACACGGCTAAGTAGCCGACATACGTTTTAGAAGCTGACACAAAGCTGAGTAGCCGACATATGGTTGTCTAGCCGACATACCGCTGAGTAGCCGACACAAAGCTGAGTAGCCGACATACGGTCGTCTAGCCGACATACCGCTAAGTAGCCGACACATGGCTGAGTAGCCGACACACGGCTGAGTAGCCGACACAAAGCTGAGTAGCCGACATATGGTCGTCTAGCCGTCATACCGCTAAGTAGCCGACACATGGCTGAGTAGCCGACATACAATCGTCTAGCCGACATACCGCTAAGTAGCCGACACATGGCTGAGTTTACAGCTTAGCCCGCTCGCTTATCTTAGAAAGTGCGTCATCGTTTGTTTATTTTACGGTGCGGTGCAATATTAAAGCAAATTTTGTTGTTTTAATGAACTCGGACTTGCTCGGGGGGCTAGTAAGCCCCCTAAGACATAAGGATTACAGACAGTGGTGATTCTAGTGTGAACAATTTTATCAACAATAGAAAATAAAAGTGAATTAAATATAATGGACACGGACAGTGCGATGGAGTCGTCTCTCGAATCAGTGCAAAGAAATATAAAAATTACTATAATAGATATAAAGAAATTCAACGCTGGTGAATTGACCTGTTGGCACTGTGATGTCACTATTAAATTAGAACATAAACTAAGGTGGGAAAAGGGAAACCAGACCGTCACGGGTCGCGTACGGTGCACCGCTTGTATGAATTCTACCTGTTACAAATGTGTTATTGAATTCGACTGCCTAAAAACAACAGAAGGCGAATACGAACAAACAGTGACCACAGCGAAAATAGTCACATACGACTATGATATGTGCAGCACTCGAGACATGAAATGCAAAGAGTGTAAAAAAGTAAACAAGCGTCATATTATACCTCTTGATGGGCTTAAAAATTTAGAATGGTTCCTATGCGAATGCGGGATAAACCAGGTAACGGAAATGGTGAGCATAATAGGTCTAGATATCGGCATTCAAAATAGACGCATTAATAAGAGAAACGGCCGCAAAACAGGCCCAAAAAATATAACTATACCCTCAGCGCATTTTTATTCACGTACGCCTCAACGCACCAACAACGAAGGTAGATCGCAGAACATGATAAACATAGCAGGAGGGAGCAGGACAGACGCTGTTCATATAGTCGAACGGCCCGCGGCAGCCGAACACGCGGTAACAAGCCGAACAGACATGAATCTTCAAACCAAAAGTACTAGGAGCGCATACGACGTAGGCGATGATGGCAGCCGCGCGCGCAACGTCACGCGTAGCAGCGCTACGCCGGGAGCGATCCACGTCACGCGTAGCGGCGCTACACCGGCCGCGACCCGTAGCAGATTGCCCGCTATCTCAAAGCTATCGACTACGCAGACACTCGGCGGTATTACAACTAGTAACAGATTTGAGCCATTGCCCGCTCAACCAATTGAAGAGACCGGTGATAGAGGATCGCGCTCGCCCCCACAAAAAAGCAGCGCATCAACAACAAAAGGAACAGAGAAGAGAGTGAAATGCCGACGGTCACAAATCCTCCTAAAGGCAGCCCACATATTCCCAAAATTAGAATTACAAACCCCCAAGACCTAGACGAGGGTGACAAACTAAAGAAATTAAGAGACTGTGCGAAATTAAACGACGTACCATACAGTTTCTCAAAAAACAGAAGGGAACTAAGACTTTACCCTAGAACGAGTAAGTCTCGCCAGAACGTCAAAGAACTGCTGGACAGCTTTGAAGGAAAAATTATATATATTGCCCCCAAACCGCCTGCGGACAGAGAAAGTAATGTGTTAGTAGTAATTAGAAATGAAACATATGGAGAAACAGAACAAGAGCAGATCGAAGAAATAGAAAGATGCATCGACATCAAGCCATCGAAAATAATCAGACTAAACAACAACGGTAGTCTGCATCTTCTAATCTTCTCCGCAAAACGAGGTAACAAAACGTTTACGACTACTGAGATAATCTCCAGAATGAAATCGACGTCAGAAAGATTCTTCGGGGCCCCGAAAATTAATGCGGAGCCATTCCGCAGAAGTATGAACAGAATAGTACAATGCAAAAAGTGCTATAAATTCGATCACACAAAACAATCTTGCCACGGACCTCAACTATCGCCCAGAATACAAATAACCATTGAAGACAGGGAAGTGACAGTATGTCGGGCGTGTCGACAGGAGTCCGACCACGGCGCTAATAATGTGATCTGCCCGGTCTTCCAAAATGAACTAGACAAAAATGCCCAAAGACTACAGAAAAAGTTAGAAAAAGAAACAAGGAAAAATGAGAGACTTGCCAATTGTTATACACGCCCAGAAATCTCTTTCGCCGACAGAGTGAATGAATTCCCCTCGCTCGCTGCAGAGGGATCAAAAGAAGGAACAGTCACAGCCCAAACGATGCCACCAGTGCAACAGATCCAGCCGGCTCTACAACCCAACGTAGCAACAAGCAGACTCGTTATGACACAAGAAGACGCCATGAAACTAGCGCAATGCATATACGCCTTTTTCAATGGAAGTTAAGACTCAGTTCAAAAAACTTAGAATACTACACGTTAACGCCCAAGGTCTGCAAAATAAATCTACAGAAATAAAAGCACTGGTAGATAAACATTTGCCTCACGTTATCATTATAAATGAGTGCAAAGTGAACTTCGATAAAGTAAAGTTTGACATACACAACTACGACAAACTAACGCATAGCAGAGCGACGCACCTGGACACAGCAATGTATATTGCCAGGGGGCTCAGATGGACCCAAATTGCGCTCACACCGGGATGGGAAGAAGAAGATGGCAAGATCGAAGGAGTTGCAATTAAACTAGTATTTGACCACCGTTCTGGTGAATACATAAACATAAAAGGAGTCTACTTTCCAATCCCAGACCAGCACCACGCTAGAGAAGAATTAGAATACATGCTCATGGATGAACCTTCGCTGGTAATAGGAGACCTGAACCTACGAAGGAGACAGCTGGGACACTCCAGGGATGCAGGCCTCGGCACCCTTGTGAAGAGACTACAACAGGAAGGAATATGTGAATTAAAACACACAGGACTTCCATCGCGACCAACGAACCAAGGTAACAATATACTCGATGCCGCAATCGTTACACATGAACTTCAACGAGTAGAGGATTTCAAAATGAAACAAATCTCGTCGATTGGTTCAGACCACCTCCCTTGGATCCTAGATATCAAACTTAACGTAGACCGCGAGGTAAAATTCACAAGAAATATGAAAAGGATCACAGAAAGCGAAGAGACCAGAAATGCTTTTATGACCACTTTGTGTGAAAAAACTTCCGATCTATTGACAATAACTGATAACGATTCGTGCGAAAAATACATAGAAAATCTCGAAAAGGCCATTACGGATACCTTGGATATTCATGCGCCGCTTAAGGAATATAACAGAAGAGACTTCCTCCCAGACGAAATAAATGACTTGATAGACCTAAGGAATCGAGCAAAGATACGAGCCTGGACGAAAAGAAACCACGCGAACCCCGAGGTAACTCGACACGCACGCTGCGAGTATAACAAACTCAAAAAAGCAACGAAGGACGCACTCACGAACCTCACTGAACAGAGTTGGTTGAAAGCTCTTTCAGACCCCTCGGATAGTAGAGCACAGATGTGGAAAATACAGAGAAACATGAAAGCACCAAACATAAAACTCCCCAATATCGACAGATGCACGAATGAAAAAGAAACAATAGATGCACTTGTCGACGCGGCTATAGTCAATGAAGCCCGGATAAACCCAACTGATGAGGGTTCAGAGAAGACTACCCCTTTCGAACCCCTAGACAGGACATCTACGAGAGAGATACGTCTAGAACTGAGGAAATTTAAAAACAAAAAAGCTCCGGGGCCGGACCAGATCAGAGCAGATGCTTTGAAACTGGGTGGAGAAGTATTCATCGAAGCTTTTAAACCGATAGCAGACTATGTCCTTGTGACGGGTTATTTCCCGAGACGATGGAAGGTCGGTGAATGCATCTTCCTACACAAAACAGGCAAAAATCACAAAGAACCGACCTCTTATAGACCAATTACGTTACTTAATATAATGGGGAAGCTATGTGAAAGGCTAATACTTTCAAGGATACAAGGTACAGTCGACAAGATGCAACCCCCATTTCAACATGGCTTCACCAGGTTCAGAGGGACCGCTACACAGATTGTCCGTACTGGTAAGATAATAACAGACGCACTCGCGCTTGGGGAAAGTGTATCTATGATATGCACGGACCTAAGCAAAGCATTCGACTCGATTAACCACAAAGGCCTAATTAAGAAACTGCAGAACGCTGACGCTCCTTCCAACGTTATAAAAATCATAGAAAACTACTTAGAAGATCGATGGATAATAGGGAAATTTCGTACGATGAAAGGAGAATTAAAGAAGCTACCACACGGCGTGCCCCAGGGATCAATTCTCGGCCCCGTCATCTTCAATCTTTACGTCTACGACATATGGGATAGTCACGACAGGATTCGAGGTCTGAAACTATCTCAGTACGCGGATGACTTATGTATCCTAAATAGAGCTATGAAACCTGATCACGCCACATTGAGAGCGGAATGGGCGGCTGAAACCATTGTTAACTACTACGATAGATGGGGTTTAAAATGCAATGTAGACAAAACAGAATGTAGGAATGTATCTTGTTCACAAAGAAGAAGAAATATAAACCGACAGTTAAAATAAAAAACCAGACGTTCACTTACAAAAAAGACATAAAGTACCTGGGTGTCATCTTTGACAAAACCCTCAAAATGAACCCACATACCGACAAAGTTGTTAAAAAATTAAAACAGGTAAGAGGTGCTCTGGGACCCATCATTGGCTTTTATGCCAAAACTGATGTCGAAGTCAAACTGGCAATCATCCAACCTTGCATCCTCCCTATCATGGATTATGGAGTGGTACAGCTACTATCCAGGTATAGTTACTCGAATCTACTGAAAATAGAGAGACAATACAGAATGGCGCTCAAGAGCGCCGGTCAGTTCTCAAGACGTCTAACCACGGAAACGCTCTGGGAAATCGCGGATCTTGAAGCGTGGCACCTTCGAGCCGCTGATCTAAATCGCAAAATGCTTGACAAGGTAGCAACTCTGGGTATAGAAGATTTGGACACACCTGGGGACGCTTACCTGGCACACGGCGAATTTAACCCGCTATTAACAAATAATAGAATAGGTGAAATCACATATATACCAAATAAAGACATGAGGCGCTGGCCCCGAGGGACGGCGGCTCCACGTCCCCTTAGAATTAAATAAATGTAAAATATGAAACACAACCAACACTAACATCCTTAACTCAACACATGTGACATAACACCTACAGCTTACACAGATCTTTTAGACATAAGTTAGCTGACACAATCCTGCGGGAACTAAAGGATGTAAACCCTAATAGGTAATAAACGTTTTCTCATTCTCATTCTCATTCTCATTCTCATTCACATGGCTGAGTAGCCGACACACGGCTAAGTAGCCGACATACGTTTGAGTAGCCGACATATAGCTGAGTAGCCGACACACGGCTGAGTAGCCGACACAAAGCTAAGTAGCCGACATACGGTCGTCTAGCCGACAAACCGCTAAGTAGCCGACACATGGCTGAGTAGCCGACACACGCCTGAGTAGCCGACACAAAGCTGAGTAGCCGACATATGTTCGTCTAGCCGACATACCGCTGAGTAGCTAACACAAAGCTGAGTAGCCGACATACGGTCGTCTAGCCGACATACCGCTAAGTAGCCGACACATGGCTGAGTAGCCGACACACGGCTAAGTAGCCGACATACGTTGGAGTAAGCGCAGGGAAATGAATCATTAGATTTATCAACTAGACACAACGTACTGGCAAGGTCTATCTAATAAAAGGTCCTAGTTTAATGTTAGTAGGCAAGGAAAATCCGTCTAAGTTCATATTAACTCTCTTGTCAAAAAAAATTAACATAATTTCCAATACCTCACTTGCCTGATACACAGTTATTAAATGTAAGATGCTCTTGTAACGCGTAAATGATTTGACCCGAAACCGAATTAACCCCTTCATTCCGCCACCGTATTCCACATGACGAAACCCCATTAGAATTAAATTACCACCTCTAAGTAGGCTCAGGATTTATATATTCACAACTCCTAATTTTTCCTAAACCGTAACAACCGTTTAAACACGCCACTTGGCCGTACATTAAAGCCTCACCACAGATCTTAACCCAAATCAGCAAATGTCAAATTCCCGCGGCCTCGCTAGACAAATTTTGTAAACAACATTCGTCGTAATTAAACAAATAATTTAATAACTAGTGTCTAGATTGCTATTATTTGAAGGAATAAATTGCTCCAGTTACGTCTGACTGTATAGTGCAACAACGAGTGTTTTGCCTCCTATTTTGGCCTTTTCCAACGTATCATAATACGAGCATTATTCAGTGTTGTGCATTAGAATGTATACTTAGTTAGTTTTAAGGTTAAGCTAGTGAAACAATGAAATCTGCTACTAGGAACTCAACTAGTGGGTGTCATGTCAACCAACCGTAAGTAATTCCTTCTTCTAAAATCTCCAGGCCTATTTTAATCCAGCACTGAATTAAATAAAGGTACTAACCTCTTTTAAATGGATATGAAAGAACGGAAAACAACCGCGATCTTACTCACGTGACAACTAATCCCTCGGCCGACTACTTATTTCTTACATGGATGAGAGAAATATCACTTGCGTTCGTCGCTAGCATCAAAATATCCCCGCCACGGGTCGAATTAATTTTCCTACGTGACCAATATTTGACCTATTTTGCGCTAGTTTTGTAACCAAACTCGAAAATATGCCCTAATACGAATATCGTTTATTAACAACCATATTTTCTGTCCAATAAACCTACGCGAGTACCTCGATGATAATTTTATGCATCCGTAAAATTATACCGCAGACCCTTAAATAATACTTAATTAACACCTCTTACATTAACCGGTAGTCATTTTGTCATAAAAACACTTCATGGAAAAAAGAAGATGGACCCTATGTCGTAGACAAATACACAATTTGATGAATACCTAAATCGCATAATGTTAAAACTATAAACGCCTAAATATATAAGTATCCCTAATTACCCTTAACTTACTCCAAACATTGTAAAATTCGTTCAATTTAATAACCAAAGGTTTAAAAAGTAGTAGCCCACAATATTGTTAGTAAAGCAAAAATAAAAAAACACAAAAAGATTTTTCCGTACCGGGGATCGAACCCGGACACTCGCGATTCATAGCCCGCCGGACACACCAACCGTCCAGTGCGCCGTTAAGATAACTTGCGAAATTAACGACCTATTTCGAAATTCACATTACCTCAACAATGACTAGAGAGGTGGAACAGTTAGTTTACATACTCCAGTATCACATACTATGGTAACCAATTTAAAGTGCCATGCGATATATACGACTCCTGCCTTAAAGTACATAATAATAATAACACGTGCACAACTTGGTATTACTAATATAATTTCTCCGAATTGCCCTGTTACCATATAATGTAAACATGGCGAATATCTTTCGTAATCTGACGTGAACCGGTACATATATGGTATTTGTCTGACAAGCTCTAATCTTTCGGTTTCAGACTGGGACAACTATCCATCTTATACTTGACAAATTCTGAAACCATTGTTTAAAATACGTAAGTAATAAATTTTACTATCAACGTAACTTTCAACGAAATGATCCGTACTATATTTACTTTTTATACCTACCTACATTTAAATTGCATTCAGCCCTATTGATAGAACCCATGACTTTAACACTACCTTATTAATAATTAAGTGCGTTGCGGTTAATCAATTTCATGCCCTACACACATTGTCTTACAATTCTAAGCCTTCTGCCCCCCTTTCTTAGAGCTGAATCTCCCGTGAGATTCGGAAATCCCTATCAGCGAAGTCTTTCGCCTCAGAACCTGAGTATCAAAGTTATTCGCTAACTAATAATGTCGTACCGTAGATCACGCGTGCTTGGTTTTGCATATATATATGAAAACCTAACTTGACTGGAATTATAATTAATTATTTAAATTACTCTGAAACTTCACAAACCCCGCTCTATAATTATGACTCATGAAATAACTATACCAGACAGACAGATTTCGGAATATCCTGATTCAATGAATCCGTTTTATTTCATTCTCTTGCCAACACGGGTTATCTATATCTACTCGAGTTAGCAATCCCACCTTACGCGTAACCTCGCGAAAGGGGACTGGGGTATTACGACAATACATAGGCACACACAGAGATACATGACGCACATATCTATTATTACTTACTTACTTATTTTCTAATTCGAACGTTCGTAAGTACGTTAGCGTTAATTAAGCTACTGATTACAATGAAATTCGCTATACCTACAGTGTGTTATGGGTCTAAAACTTTATTTCGCTAAGTTTTGTAAGGCGCAATCTATCTATTATCTTTTTCATTACATTGTACCTACGTAAACCCGCGTGACGCTTAAAGGTACTTAACATACCTATTAGAATTGACCAATATAAAATATGTAGGCTCTAATTAGTTCTTATATTTAGCCCGCAACCTCCACAAAGCTAATTTTGTCGCATACTAATTCCATATTTTTAATTCGTTGATATGAGTTCCGGCCCGTGAGAGAAATCAGACCGCGCCGAGGACACAACCGTTTATCAAGCCCAAGTAGACACTTCCTTGTTGTCTATGTTCCTTTAATACATCCGACACGAAACCCCTAAATTCTGTATAAGTACATGTAAATCACATACTTATGTGGCAACATGGCTAACATACCTCACCCGACTTGCGATACATTTAGGAATGGTGTTCGTTTAAGCTTTATTTCCATGTCCGACATATAAACTAAATAACATTTTGCGACTAATATTTAGTGGCCAATACATCTTGAACTGTACCCCTATACAAAACGTGAGCAAAGAAGTATCCACCTCAAAAGTAAAGCAACTATATTATTACCTAGTATAGCGTGTGACAGGGATAGCCCTATTTCTCGCACGTTACCTCCTAGGGCCAATAGAGGTAGACCCCCGGCTCGCTATCAAAAGGATTGAGCCGCGGATCTACAGTCGTTAGCCGGTATGCGCGCACGCCATGTTGCGAGTCCGCGCGATAGTCGGTATTCAGTGGGTTACTAGACAGCTTCGCTAACGGATACGCTCTGCCCTAACGTCTTGAGATATGTTGTTTATATGTGGTTTGTGACTTGTGTAGTTTATGTGTTTAACTCGTGACAATATATGTCTTAGCGTCAGTGTTGTGTTTTCTTTATAAACTATACGTCGCCCTACATATTTGGCTGCCCAACGTTTGGGGGTCTGAGTCGTTTTGTTTCGCCGTTATTCGAAATGTCAAGGTCAAGAAGACCGCGACGTGGCTCGTTAGGGTCTCATGATAATTCAGATGGGAACATTACTATGAACAGCGAAGCCCTAACAGCGATGCTAACCACGCTCCAGCAAACGCAGCATGAGTTCTGCCAGCAGTTGCTGCGCGAGGTGAGGTCATCGACGCCGTCGCAGGCCGACGCTACCGCTGCCGCCGTCGCCGCTGCCGCTACGTTCGCTTCAATAAATGGTAACTTCGCGCAGTGCACGGCTCGTTACAGCGGCAGCAAGGACGAGAATCTGGATACGTTTGTTGATAGCATCGAAAGTTACAAGTCTTGTGTGCACATCACCGACGAGAACGCCATCCGCGGCTTGGCGCTGCTACTCACGCGCGAAGCCGGCGTCTGGTGGCAGGGTGTGAAGACACAGGTCAGGACTTGGGAAGAGGCGCTCGATAGGCTAAGAAGTGCCTTCGGCGAACGCCGCCCCCCTTTCGTCATTTACACGGAGTTGTTTTCTATGGTACAGGGAGAAGAGTCTACGGAACTATTCATATCAAGAGTGAGAGCTTTGTTAGCTAAATTGCCAGCGGATGACCTTTGTGAACGAGTTCAACTGGACATGGTATTTAGTCTTTTAAATCGTCGCATCAGAAAAAGGCTAAAGAGAGAAGCCGTTGACAGTTTTGAAAGCTTAATAAAACAGTGTCAAAGCATTGAAGACTCCAGAAGAGAGAATCATGTTCCCGCAGCAACAGCGCGCGATCGCGCGAGTTCGCCGACCGTTTCCAAGAACCGCCCGAGCGCGGCCGGTTCCGAGAATCGTACGACTGCGAACGAGGCCACCGACGCCTGTACTTCACGAACTTCGGTTTCGTATGACAAACCTCGGCGTAAATTTTGTGTTTACTGTAAACGTAGTGGTCACAGTAAAGACTCTTGTGAAAAGTTAAAAGAAAATAACGCGAAAGTTATTAAAGACTCAAGTGATAAGTTTGTTGAAAATAGTTCGAAAGTAAAGTGTTACGGCTGCGGCGCCCCTAATGTTATTCGTTCTAAGTGTCCGAACTGTAACCAGGGACAGTCGTTTTATTCCGTTGACGTAAATTCGAGTGACGCCGACGCCGATGCCGCTGCCGCCGACGCCGATGCCGCGGCCGCCGACGCCGCCGCCGTCGCGCACTGGGGCGGTGCGGTCGGCCCTGATTCGCTACCTACATCGCAGCGTGCGTCACCTGCGCGCGCCGACAACACGCGTGCGCGCGTCGGCGGGAGCCGCGCGCGCCTTCGCGCGTGCTCACTAATAATTTACACTATGCCATTATCATAAAGTTACTATCAATATTAACGCATCTAACTGGCTACATCACTTTCCATGCCAAAATATTTTACGTGCGACGCGCTTTATTTAAGATCGACCTTAATGCATTACATAAATATTTATCCTATGATCCTAAAACTGTTCACCCATTCCACCAAATTATAAGCGAACGCGACATATAGTTAATTAATATTACTCCTTTATCATCAAATTAAACAACAATTTCCCGCCAAAAATCTTTACGATTACCGGCGCCGCGACGTCGCCAGATTCCAAGATGGCTGCCCGAACCTAAGTTCGATGTTTAAAATTGTTTTTAGTTTGCGCGCGGGCTTCAACGAGCCGAATTCTCGCATATTCAGGCCTATTATTTAATCAGTTTAAAGTGTTTTACTGTGGTTTAGTGTGTATTCAAACATAAATCAATGTAGTGATAATTGAACTGGTGCACATTATAAGGTGGATGTGATAGAGTGGCCGTGTATTTATGTGGAAATGTGTGAGTCCTACCATGCCAGGAATATACCTCTATGGAGTTAGCCAGGTATTTAAGTGCCCTTGACTTGTTGTCTAACTTCAACCCTGTCACTATTTTAACCCTCCTAAAGTGGTCTTATGTATCTACGTAATTAAAAATTGAAATCTCACGCGTACATACAACCGGTTCACTGACTCATGATGACAACCATTTAAATACCTACACACAGCTTACGTTTTGACCTTAACAACTTAACAACAAAGTCCATTATCGTGTACCTTTGATCTTACGTATTTGAATTTCTAGCCGGAACTAATCCGATTCGAATGCGCATTTTTTTTTGTAACAGATAACCGCTCCAGTTTCCTATCATTTTAACTGGTTAATGAATATAACTCGCGCGAATTACCTACTTATCTATTCTTACAATTACTTTCCTTACAAAGACAATTACGTAGAAAATATCCGCAAGGTTATAGGTACTTAAGATTTCGGACAATAGTAGCGACCGATTTAACGTAAACGCCGAGAATTGGATTCAATTTGACTAGGTCAACTAACTAGGTATAACGCGTACCTACTTTTCTCCCCTAGCTTACGAAAGTTACCTATAACTCTAACCCCTATTATGTGATGAGTTCTTTAGTATGTTCCTAAGTCCTTGGTACTATAATCAGCCGGTACTCTGCTAACCACTATTTAACGAATAATTGCCTAAAATGTGGGACAGAATGTCAATGACCTCCACACTATTCCTGCGAACTCGAATGCAACAATTGAATATGAAGGATGAAATAATCGTAGTTAAATACATAAGATGCTAATATAACAAAATACTATCTTGAGGTAACCTTATTCCGTTTTATTTTATTTTTACTTTATTTTGGAATAAAAGCATTATACCTAAACTTTATTATAACTACTACCGCAACGGCCTGATGTATATGGAACCTTCTTAATTGTGCTATGGCATTGGCAGATTGTTAGGCCAATCCGCATAACATTCCTGCCCCCCTATTATAAGTAGATCGTAAGTCCCTCCCACAAAACATTGCTGCCCCCCTAATTTACAAATATCGCGTAGGCACTGGTTTTACACGACTGTCCGATGAAAAGAGTGTTTACTGTTTAGGTACTGATACGTTTTTACTTAATTCTTACATTAGACTCACTTTCTGACTTCCGTTCGGCCTAAAATTTCGCACTTATGTATAAATCGCATGACAAATTAAAGTTATGATGACAAGGAACTAATCTGATGCTGGGGTTGGAAGATGGGCCTAGGAATTTCGTGATACAATGACACAAACCCATCGAGTTTGGGCTCGTTAGAATCGTCTCAATGAGCAGTTGGTAATTATATGTAGAAAAGTACAGTCGGGAATAAAAATGTGTACCCCCAAATGAAATTCTGTCAAAATAATATTAGCCCTCCGTCTACAACAAAATTATCTCTATGCATAGTTTTCATAGTTTAGTGTGATATAACTTATTGATTAGTAATTCACCTACGTACCGCGCGTGAAAAAACCTTTGAAATTAAAAAAGTAGAAAGAAAATCCTGAAAATAATACACAACACAACATAAAAAAATACAAACTCCATCTCTCTATCTACTCCACGGCAACAAAATGTGGGTTATTTGTATAACCCACACACAGAAAAATCTGTAAATAAATTGAATTAGCCCTTTCACCAAGCGAATCACGTAATAAAAAAATATTTTTCCTTTTATTATAATTTTTTTTTTTTTTTTTTTTTTAATCGAAAATACTCTATTCTGTAGTAACCCGGGATACTAAAAAGTGAATTTAAAACCCTATTTTCATCCTGGTCACGGCCTCAAAATGTAACGATTCAACCTCATAAAATGGTTGTCTTTTTATGTTTTCCTATTCTGAACTTAAATTAACCCCTAGCTGAAAGCTGAAGCTCCTGAGAAGCTTCTAGTCGTCTGAAAATGGAATCCTACCTGAAGGAAAAGCTATTGAATAAAATTAAACAGATAGTAAGCGAGAAAATAAATCATTTATTGACCATAGAAATATCAAATTAATTTTGTTTGTTTTGAAGCTAAAGAACCTTTGATTAATTAATCCAGTAAAATCAAGACTCGATTGTACTAGATATCCACTTTGATCCTATAAATACTAACTCGTACCAAAGCGAATAGAAAAACCGAGTTAGTTCCGGCCGATCCTACTAGAAAGGTTGGGTTTTATTCTAGTCTAGGTAAATCTATCCTACAGCTACAGAATATCTCGTTATTTATGTTAAAGTAATCGAGCTTGAGTACTTTAACAGACCAAATCATCTCCTAGGATATTGCTGGACGGAAAGAGATTCGGTCAAATAAAAAACCGTCCGACTCCAGGCCTACAATGCCGTAATCTAACCTAGAATTTATTATCTCTGGAACCTAAAGATGTAATAATTCTAATAAAAGAAAAGATTATCCACGACAAAATGTGTATTACTTGTTAAACAGAGATCTAGTTTATAACAGACTGAACCGTTACCTTGGTATCACACAGAGTAGATACAATACAACCGGAGAGATATCTAAATGAACTCACAGTACCAACATAATAAATGTAGTTACGTTGTATAGTGCCAACATTACCAACACCCGCTCTCAACGTAAACACATTTTATTTAAAAAATAAAAACATAACCAACATACCTCTCTCGCTAAAGAAAACTAAAACATTATTTCATAACACCACATACTTGTAAGTGCTTTGAAATCAGCTCTCTGCTCAAAGCCTTTGTGAGCATATCTGCTGGCTGCTCATTAGTACTTACATACTGAACACATATCTTATTATCCCTAACTAGCTCCTTAACAAAATGGTAGCGGATATCTACATGCTTTAAACGCTTAATGGCTTCAGAGCTTGCATTTAGTATGGCTGCCTGATTGTCACAGTATATGTTGACAGGGCAAACATTATCAAAATCAAACTCCTTCAACAAATTGATAAGTCAACATGCTTCACTGGCGGCCATACTAAGTGATACATATTCAGATTCTGAAGATGAAAGGCTCACTGAAGCTTGCTTCTTTGAGCACCACAAAACTAGGCAATTGGAGAGCGAAAACATATAACCTGATGTGGACCTCCTGTCCTTAAGATCTCCACCCCAATCAGCATCACAGTAGCCCTTCAAGACTTCATCATCACACTTAAAAATAAGTTTAGCATTTATACTATATTTAACATACCTAAACACCCTTTTTAAAGCACTCAGCAAATTATTATTAGCAGATTTTTGGTACCTACTCAACATAGACACTGGAAAACACAGATCCGGCCTAGTGCCAGAAGCTGCATACAGTAGACAACCTATCATTTCTCTACATACTTTCTCAATATTTTTATCTACATCTACGGTATTTTCATTCAAGAATATTTTTGTACTTATATTGGGGTCCATGGGAGTCAACATCTCCTTACAATTTTCCATATCAAACCTTTTAAGTATATTTTCCAAATACTTTGTTTGATTTAATTCAGTTACACCTTTTTCTAAATTTTGTTTCACATTTATTCCTAGAAAGTTTGATATTAGCCCCAAATCCTTCATTTTAAACTCATTATTCAATACTGACTTTAGTTGAGTGACATCTGTCTCTCTTGTGCCAAACACCAAGATATCATCTACATAAACTAAAACAAAAGTTTTATTATTCTGATCAAACACCTTTTTATATAAACATGAGTCACACTTTGACCTCATGTAGCCTTCTTTTGTTAAAACTGAGTGAAACTTTTCATTCCAACACTTTGGGGAACTTTTCAAGCCATAAAGTGACTTATTTAGTTTCACAATTCGTTTACCCTCAGTATAGGCACCCTCCGGCAACCTAATGTAAACATCTCCAATTATATCACCATACAAGAATGCCCCTGTTACATCCATCTGATATATTGGCACACCTAACTTAGTCGCTATTGCTACAAAAACTCTAAAAGTTGACAACTTTGCTACCGGTGCATAAATTTCGCATAAATCCAAATCATTGTCCTGCTCAAACCCTCTAGCTACTAACCTTGCTTTATACTCCTTACTGTCACCACCCCCTTTCAATTTAAAAACCCACCTGCTACTAACTACTCTTTCACTTACTGGTGGTGGCGTGTCGCATACCTCCCATGTATTGTTCTCTTTCAGGGTTTGCAGTTCTCTGTGGATAGCCTCACTCCACTGGGATGCGTTTTTCCTCTTCATGGCATCTTTGAATGTCATTGGTTCACTTTCTTCATGTATGACATTGTTACACTTGTAGAATGAAGTTTGTTTTCTTACCCGTCTACTTCTCTCACGTGCAGGTGGCACTGGTTCCTCCAACTCTGACAAGTCACTACATGGCTCATACTCACTCGGAGATTCACTTGAGGTATCATTTCCACCTTCAATTGGTATATCATCATTGACACTCACATCGCACACTGGTGTACTTTGCACTTCTTGACAATCTGATGGTTCATGTTCTGTCATTATTTCAAGCATGCTGCCTTGGGCAGGTATGATACTTGAATCCAACACATCTACAGTTTCTTTTTCTTTACTTGATGTGGGCTCAATATTTGGGAATACAATATCCCTTTTGACTTCAACGCAATCTTTGTCCGGAAAGTACACTCTAAATCCTTTTGTATTTTCGCCGTATCCTACCATTAGTCCCTTTTCTCCTTTCTTGTCCCACTTTCTTCTTTTTTCTTTAGGTATATGTACATAAACAGGTGATCCAAAAATTTTGAGATTATTCACATCATATGTCTTTCCTGTCCAGAGCTCATATGGCGTTTTTCCTTCTACTGAACTCTTTCCAGTCCTATTGATTACATATGCAGCTGTATTAACAGCTTCTGCCCATAAGCAGACTGGTAAATCTTTTGCATAAAGCATAGTTCTAGCTGCTTCGACTAACGTTCTGTTCTCGCGTTCAATTCGGCCATTCTGAGGAGGAGTGAAAGTTACTGATGTCTGGTGTACAATTCCTTTTGATAGCAGTAGTTCTCTCACATCACTGTTAATGTACTCCGATCCTTGGTCACTGCGAATAACTTTCACCCTGTTTCCAGTCTCATTTTCCGCCTGCTGTATGAAGTTTCTCATACATATTTTTGCTTCTGACTTCGCTTTTATGAAAAACACCCTTCTGAACTTGGAGTAGTCATCCTTAAAAAGCACAAAATACCTGGAACCTCCAACTGACGGCTCCTGCATTGGTCCGCAAGTGTCCACATGGATTATCTCACACGTCTTCGAACTGACATTATCACTTATCGGGTGGGGCAAGCGGTGTAATTTACCCTTGAGGCAACTCTCACACGTTTGATTGTTTACGTGAGATTTGTTTACCGTAATGTCATTTTTCTTAAGCACGTCTTTCACATACACCATGTTTTGATGCGCCAACTTCTCATGCCAGTCCTTTAAATCCGCGCACTCAGTATTCGCGACGTTAGCATTGCAAGTACTAAAGTATCGGAAGTCTAAGTAGTACATGCTTCCAACAAGCTCAGCGACCGCCATAACTTTGTTATTTTTGTAGAATTCACATTTCTTGTCACCTGTCACAACGACGTAACCTTTGCGGGTGGCACAATTGACAGAGAACAAGTTTGTTTTCAGTTCGGGAACGTGTAGTACGTTCTCTATGGTCGTGTCAATCCAGTCATCGCCGTTCCAAACTTGTGCTGCCACCTGTCCGCGGCCGTGAACACTAATTTGCGTTCCGTTCCCTACAATTACGTATTTGTTGCGTACACTTGAATACGTACTAAATAGGTCAAAATTACAGCACATATGTTCGCTGGCACCTGAATCGACCAGAAACTTCGTTTTTAATAACTGTTCATCAGCCACACTGTTAACTACAAACGCATTCTTCGCGTTTTTGTCCTTTAACTTTCTAAACCGGCACTGCGCCTTGAAATGTCCGAACTTTCCGCAATAAAAGCACTTATTGTCATTCACCTTCTCTTCGTTATTTTTGCTATTACTATTACTTCTACACTCAGTCTGGAAATGTCCCATTTTACCGCATTTATAACACTTAACGCTCTTTTTAGCCACAAATGCCGACGAGGATGGAGTTTCTTCACTCTTTTCCTTCACCCTCTCTTCTTCTACTAATAACCTGGCCACCAAGTTATCAAATGTTTGTTTGTCATCTGGTGCGGATTCCCAAGCCGAGACGAAATGCTTGTATTCTTCAGGCAAAGACATTAACACCTTGGTGATGGCAAACTTGTCCGATATTTCTTCGCCCATTTGCTTTAACTGGTTTTGCATTTCTTGGATTCTCGACAGAAACATTGACATCTCAATACCTCTTTCATATTTGTATTGGAAGAAACGCTGCTGCACGATATGAATACTGGTCTCTGACTTCTGCTCGTACACGCTTAGAAGTTTTTTCCACATCTGAGTTGAAGTTGTACAAGAGATGAGATGTAGCATAACCTCTTCCGACATTCTCGTCACCAATAATGTTTGAGCCTTTGCATCTCTGGCCTCCCAGGCAGTTCTTTCTGCTGCTGCTTCTGGTTTTGTACTTTGACCTTCTACAATATCCAGCCAGCCGTAGCCCCGCAATAGTACGGTTGTTTGGAATTTCCAAATATTCCAGTTCCTGGCCCCTTCCAGCTTCATCACACTGCTGTTATTTCCTTCCATTTTGCCTTCCTTCCTCGCTCAATCAGTAGAACCGAGTTTTACTTTTCTTCCCGTCGAAAAATACGAAATCCAACCGCGTAATGGCGTCTTCGACAAATTTTCTTTTCAACGATATTCATCCGCTAGAATTATTTCCGCGTATTTCTACTTTTAATAGTTAAACTGATATACGGGTCTGGGCCCATAACCAGATGTAATAATTCTAATAAAAGAAAAGATTATCCACGACAAAATGTGTATTACTTGTTAAACAGAGATCTAGTTTATAACAGACTGAACCGTTACCTTGGTATCACACAGAGTAGATACAATACAACCGGAGAGATATCTAAATGAACTCACAGTACCAACATAATAAATGTAGTTACGTTGTATAGTGCCAACATTACCAACACCTAACCTCGAAGACCTATTTAGACCTAAGCTATACGTGATTCGCGCTGGTGAAGTGGCTTGGCGTGTGATTTCGTCTAGTGGATGAGGCCCCGCGTTGTGCGAGTAGACCCAGCCCTTTTCGAGAAGTATGAAGTTTGTATTTCTATAAAGGGAAAAAGTTACACGTTAATTGAAGTTGTACATTAACCCCATTTTAGTAGAACCTATAACTTAAGTAAGACAATTATACCAGTTCCTTAGAATTAATTTACAATTCTGTAGTTTCATTAAGTGATGCACAACTATGGAGGCTAAAGTGGGCATAAATTCCTTGTTATACTAAGTTGTGGGAAGTGATAAATTACGCTATGTGGTAGGTGACGCCCTTTAAACAGACTCGCAATACAATAGTGGTCAACTTGTGTTGGCCATGATGGGATCTCTATTGATGATGATGCGATGATATAATAATGAAAATAATCGTGAAGAAGTCAAGATATTGATGATGATGCGATGATATAATAATGAAAATAATCATGAAGAAGTCAAGATATTGATGATGATGCGATGATATAATAACGAAAATAATCGTAAGTCAAGATATTGATGATGATGCGATGAAAGTCTATTGAAATAGAATATTAGTACATGTTTTACTTACAGGTACATGAATGACGTAATGTCTAGTGTAATATCGATTCTCCCTAACGATGAATCTTAGAGTTGTTAGCGAACTGTAGCGCTCGCCTCTCGCTCGCCCGCGGTTGCTCGTACTCACTAGTAATCCCACCTCATCTGTTGATTCCGTCTACCCTATCGTTATTTCTATCAAATCTAATACCAATTAGTACTGACTTTTCCTAAGCTATTTATAATACAATTCACCCCCAAAATATCTCAATGGATGTAACACAATGTCTTAGCAACCAATCTCACCCAATCAACTCAAAGGCACTTTATAGTCGGAACAATGTTAAATATACGACAATGCACAGTTGAACTGACGAATGATAATTAATTACCAACCCACCGCAATACTTTTGTTGAGATCCCGATAATAACGACCCCACCTAAGAAGATACCTACTTAATTATTGACTAACGTCAATAACGAAAATAAGCGAAAGTGTTGGATTCCCTTGTAAAATCAACATAGCTAGCTTCACGGTAGGAAGCTTCGGTTAAAGCAAAACGACGGCTTGGCCAGCGAGACTGAAAGGTCTCACCAACCTTACCTTCGTTGACACATCCATGACGGAGGCCTAAGCGCGATCATCATCTCTACTGACTAAGAAACCCCTTAACGGGCGAATTCTCGTATTGGTCAGGGTCGTCAATGTGCTCTTTGGATATGGTTGTCCACAACGCTAAGCTCTCGGCCACAGGTGTACATAACTAATTTACTACGCTAGGTTCATTCATTCAAGGAAGTCCACACAATATATCTATAAGTACATCTGATTACTTCATAAACCAACACAACCGTAACCCTTGTTAAGAGGTTTGTTAGAACTAAGACAGCAGCTCGACCAGTGAGGTCCCTCAATTTGCAAGATTGAAGACTCTCAGCCACTCACTCTGTCTACACATCTATGACTGGCGCTCTAGTGCGGGCACATCTCTGCTGACTAAGAAGCCCCTTTCGGGAGAATTCTCGTGTGGCCAGGGTCCTCAATGTGCCCTGTGGATATGGTTGTCTCGACACTGAGCACACAGCCACGAGTGTATATAACTACTTTATTCAGTTGCGTTAATCTAGTAAAGAAACCACCCATCAGTACCTATACTAACCACCGGATATTAATATGAAATTGTGGTAATATTTGTCGCTTATCCGCATCTTAACAATCTATCCTCATAGTGTAACGCGTACCACGGACCGAGTCAATTGCTATAGCTAGGTTGTCGTATAATAATTGATCACTTTATCTCGTGAGGGTGCACGGAACCCAATCATATCGCAGTAACAAAACAACTAGTAATATATATGTAGCACAAAACAACATCCCTGTAATATCGTCAGTTATTTAACCAATGACCTAGATCCGTTCATAACCTATACATAAACCGCTCGTACTTTATCTAGCATATTCCCCAAACTATATACAGTAGAACTAGATTTCGACACACAAATACAAGTATGATAACGTTGAAATGGTTAGATAATAGTCCCCAAAAACAAATTAATAAGTTTCAGAATCATTCAATACAGTGATTATAAAGGTCACTCACCAGATTTTAATCTCTTAATAGTACAGACACGTACCGGCCTGTCTCAGCGACTTGTAGGGTCCCTGGTTCAGCTTGTCCTCTTTCCGCCTCCCGTCGCTGTGATCCCGCCTTGACGCCCCGAGCAAAAGGTGACCCGCGCCTCCATAAATAAATTACAATATAATATTAGCACATATTTTAATAAAGATTTCCCTCATTTGTACCTACAATTAACCACTAGATACTGGTATACAATTAGGAATTATTTACCATTGTAACAGTAACAGTATACTACAGGCCGCGTCGATTGCAATGACTAGACTATAATAAGTGTTCACTTCATTTCATGGGAGTATACGGAATCCTAATATGATGATGTCTTAAGCGCATTTATTAGGTGATAAACCTATTAGACCGCCACATATTCAAAATACACACGTGATCATATAAGATCATATCAGTTCACGAGCAGAAAGATATTGCCTAAATATTAATCACTCAATTCAAGACAATGTGCACACAAGATAATTACTCCCTAAGAAATTCCAGAATTCACTATGATTAGTCACACTTTAAAATAAAATATTCAATCTCACCAGACGATCGCAAAGGCATTTGCGACCTTACCAAACTCAAATTCCTCTCAGCAACAGCCGTAATGCAGCCTTGCTCCGCCTCGAAGTAGTACGCGCCCAGAGGTCAGCCTAGCCTGGCCCCCTTGCCTCCTGGAGCCGTGACCTCCCCTTGACATCCCATAGAAAAGTGACCCGCTCCTCGGCCCGCCGGGGTATTTATAGCCAACACTAACACGATCACGCCACTAATCCGACTCCTCATCTGAAAATATACCTTAACAAAAGGGTATAAGGCCCATATTCCAGGGAGCCTCCATCGCCTGTCCGCTCCGATCGATAATCACTTTTCTCGACTTCGCGGGTAGAATGTCTCTGCAGCCCGCGCGCCCGTCCACGCGTTTTCTTGCTGGCCAGCGATCCATTCCTGCAATTAACCTAACTAGTCTAACTTATGAATCCATAAATCTAGATCTAGCACACATTAAATGATACACTAATCCAACAATACTGAATTAGTATGCTGAAGCATGTTTTAAACCAATTATTTTGGACGAAATGCGAGCCTTCTACACATCTAATTGTAGTCTTGATTTTAGCCTAGAATAGCATCCAACGCAATTTATATCTAACTTATTTACCTACATAATTAACAGGATGATAACGAATGAAAGCTTCAATCCCTTCATATTTGGACCTGAAACCCACAACGCTAACATCTATCAATTTAAAAGAGTAATTCCGCCTTTAGATACTATTGAGTCTGAGAGCGAAGCTTTTGGATCGTCTCAGTAGCCGACACATGGCTGAGTAGCTGACACAAAGCTGAATAGTCGACATACGGTCGTCAAGCCGACATACCGCTAAGTAGCCGACAAACGGTCGTCTAGCCGACATACCGCTTAGTAGCCGACACATAGCTGAGTAGCCGACACACGGCTAAGTAGCCGACATACGTTTGAGAAGCCGACACAAAGCTGAGTAGCCGACATATGGTCGTCTAGCCGACATACCGCTGAGTAGCCGACACAAAGCTGAGTAGCCGACATACGGTCGTCTAGCCGACATACCGCTTAGTAGCCGACACAAAGCTGAGTAGCCGACACAAAGCTGAGTAGCCGACATACGGTCGTCTAGCCGACATACCGCTAAGTAGCCGACACATGGCTGAGTAGCCGACACACGGCTGAGTAGCCGACACAAAGCTGAGTAGCCGACATATGCTCGTCTAGCCGTCATACCGCTAAGTAGCCGACACATGGCTGAGTAGCCGACATACGGTCGTCTAGCCGACATATAGCTGAGTAGCCGACACACGGCTGAGTAGCCGACACAAAGCTGAGTAGCCGACATACGGTCGTCTAGCCGACAAACCGCTAAGTAGCCGACACATGGCTGAGTAGCCGACACACGCCTGAGTAGCCGACACACGCCTGAGTAGCCGACACAAATCTGAGTAGCCGACATATGTTCGTCTAGCCGACATACCGCTGAGTAGCAAACACAAAGCTGAGTAGCCGACATACGGTTGTCTAGCCGACATACCGCTAAGTAGCCGACACATGGCTGAGTAGCCGACACACGGTCGTCTAGCCGACATACCGCTAAGTAGCCGACACATGGCTGAGTAGCCGACACACGGCTGAGTAGCCGACACAAAGCTGAGTAGCCGACATATGGTCGTCTAGCCGTCATACCGCTAAGTAGCCGACACATGGCTGAGTAGCCGACATACGGTCGTCTAGCCGACATATAGCTGAGTAGCCGACACACGGCTGAGTAGCCGACACAAAGCTGAGTAGCCGACATACGGTCGTCTAGCCGACAAACCGCTAAGTAGCCGACACATGGCTGAGTAGCCGACACACGCCTGAGTAGCCGACACACGCCTGAGTAGCCGACACAAATCTGAGTAGCCGACATATGTTCGTCTAGCCGACATACCGCTGAGTAGCAAACACAAAGCTGAGTAGCCGACATACGGTTGTCTAGCCGACATACCGCTAAGTAGCCGACACATGGCTGAGTAGCCGACACACGGCTAAGTAGCCGACATACGTTTGAGTAGCCGACATATAGCTGAGTAGCCGACACACGGCTGAGTAGCCGACACAAAGCTGAGTAGCCGACATACGGTCGTCTAGCCAACATACTGCAAAGTAGCCGACACAAGGCTGAGTAGCCGACACACGGCAGAGTAGCCGACACAAAGCTGAGTAGCCGACATATGGTCGTCTAGCCGACATACCGCTGATTAGCCGACACAAAGCTAAGTAGCCAACATACGTTCGTCTAGCCGACATACCGCTAAGTAGCCGACACATGGCTGAGTAGCTGACACAAAGCTGAACAGTCGACATACGGTCGTGAAGCCGACATACCGCTAAGTAGCCGACACATGGCTGAGTAGCCGACACACGGCTGAGTAGCCGACACAAAGCTGAGTAGCCGACACATGTTTGTCTAGCCGACATACCGCTGAGTAGCCGACACAAAGCTGAGTAGCCGACATACGGTCGTCTAGCCGACATACCGCTAAGTAGCCGACACATGGCTGAGTAGCCGACACATGGCTGAGTAGCCGACACAAAGCTGAGTAGCCGACATATGGTCGTCTAGCCGTCATACCGCTAAGTAGCCGACACATGGCTGAGAAGCCGACATACGGTCGTCTAGCCGACATACCGCTAAGTAGCCGACACATGGCTGAGTAGCCGACACACGGCTAAGTAGCCGACATACGTTTGAGTAGCCGACATATAGCTGAGTAGCCGACACACGGCTGAGTAGCCGACACAAAGCTGAGTAGCCGACATACAGTCGTCTAGCCGACAAACCGCTAAGTAGCCGACGCATGGCTGAGTAGCCGACACACGGCTGAGTAGCCGACACAAAGCTGAGTAGCCGACATATGTTCGTCTAGCCGACATACCGCTGAGTAGCTAACACAAAGCTGAGTAGCCGACATACGGTCGTCTAGCCGACATACCGCTAAGTAGCCGACACATGGCTGAGTAGCCGACACACGGCTAAGTAGCCGACATACGTTTGAGAAGCCGACACAAAGCTGAGTAGCCGACATATGGTCGTCTAGCCGACATACCGCTGAGTAGCCGACACAAAGCTGAGTAGCCGACATACGGTCGTCTAGCCGACATACCGCTTAGTAGCCGACACAAAGCTGAGTAGCCGACACACGGCTGAGTAGCCGACACAAAGCTGAGTAGCCGACATATGGTCGTCTAGCCGTCATACCGCTAAGTAGCCGACACATGGCTGAGTAGCCGACATACGGTCGTCTAGCCGACATACCGCTAAGTAGCCGACACATGGCTGAGTAGCCGACACACGGCTAAGTAGCCGACATACGTTTGAGTAGCCGACATATAGCTGAGTAGCCGACACACGGCTGAGTAGCCGACACAAAGCTGAGTAGCCGACATACGGTCGCCTAGCCGACAAACCGCTAAGTAGCCGACACATGGCTGAGTAGCCGACACACGCCTGAGTAGCCGACACAAAGCTGAGTAGCCGACATATGTTCGTCTAGCCGACATACCGCTGCGTAGCTAACACAAAGCTGAGTAGCCGACATACGGTCGTCTAGCCGACATACCGCTAAGTAGCCGACACATGGCTGAGTAGCCGACACACGGCTAAGTAGCCGACATACGTTTGAGTAGCCGACATATAGCTGAGTAGCCGACACACGGCTGAGTAGCCAACACAAAGCTGAGTAGCCGACATACGGTCGTCTAGCCGACATACCGCTAAGTAGCCGACACATGATTGAGTAGCCGACACACGGCTTAGTAGCCGACACAAAGCTGAGTAGCCGACATATGTTCGTCTAGCCGACATAGCGCTGCGTAGCTAACACAAAGCTGAGTAGCCGACATACGGTCGTCTAGCCGACATACCGCTAAGTAGCCGACACATGGCTGAGTAGCCGACACACGGCTAAGTAGCCGACATACGTTTGAGTAGCCGACATACAGCTGAGTAGCCAACACACGGCTGAGTAGCCGACACAAAGCTGAGTAGCCGACATACGGTCGTCTAGCTGACATACCGCTAAGTAGCCGACACATGGCTGAGTAGCCGACACACGGCTGAGTAGCCGACACAAAGCTGAGTAGCCGACATATGTTCGTTTAGCCGTCATACCGCTAAGTAGCCGACACATGGCTGAGTAGCAGACACACGGCTGAGTAGCCGACACAAAGCTATGTAGCCGACATATGGTCGTCTAGCCGACATACCGCTGATAAGCCGACACAAAGCTAAGTAGCCAACATACGTTCGTCTAGCCGACATACCGCTAAGTAGCCGACACATGGCTGAGTAGCTGACACAAAGCTGAATAGTCGACATACGGTCGTCTAGCCGACATACCGCTTAGAAGCCGACACAAAGCTGAAAAGCCGACACAAAGCTGAGTAGCCGACATATGTTCGTCTAGCCGACATACCGCTGAATAGCCGACACAAAGCTGAGTAGCCGACACATGGCTGAGTAGCCGACATACGGTCGTCTAGCCGACATACCGCTTAGAAGCCGACACAAAGCTGAAAAGCCGACACAAAGCTGAGTAGCCGACATATGTTCGTCTAGCCGACATACCGCTGAATAGCCGACACAAAGCTGAGTAGCCGACACATGGCTGAGTAGCCGACACACGGCTGAGTAGCCGACACAAAGCTGAGTAGCCGACATATGGTCGTCTAGCCGACATACCGCTGATTAGCCGACACAAAGCTAAGTAGCCAACATACGTTCGTCTAGCCGACATACCGCTAAGTAGCCGACACATGGCTGAGTAGCTGACACAAAGCTGAACAGTCGACATACGGTCGTCAAGCCGACATACCGCTAAGTAGCCGACACATAGCTGAGTAGCCGACACACGGCTGAGTAGCCGACACAAAGCTGAGTAGCCGACACACGGCTAAGTAGCCGACATACGTTTGAGAAGCCGACACAAAGCTGAGTAGCCGACATATGGTCGTCTAGCCGACATACCGCTAAGTAGCCGACACATGGCTGAGTAGCCGACACACGGCTAAGTAGCCGACATACGTTTAAGAAGCCGACACAAAGCTGAGTAGCCGACATATGGTCGTCTTGCCGACATACCGCTTAGTAGCCGACACAAAGCTGAGTAGCCGACATACGGTCGTCTAGCCGACATACCGCTTAGAAGCCGACACAAAGCTGAGAAGCCGACACAAAGCTGAGTAGCCGACATATGTTCGTCTAGCCGACATACCGCTGAGTAGCCGACACAAAGCTGAGTAGCCGACATACGGTCGTCTAGCCGACATACCGCTAAGTAGCCGACACATGGCTGAGTAGCCGATACACGGCTGAGTAGCCGACACAAAGCTGAGTAGCCGACATATGGTCGTCTAGCCGTCATACCGCTAAGTAGCCGACACATGGCTGAGTAGCCGACATACGGTCGTCTAGCCGACATACCGCTAAGTAGCCGACACATGGCTGAGTAGCCGACACACGGCTAAGTAGCCGACATACGTTTGAGTAGCCGACATATAGCTGAGTAGCCGACACACGGCTGAGTAGCCGACACAAAGCTAAGTAGCCGACATACGGTCGTCTAGCCGACAAACCGCTAAGTAGCCGACACATGGCTGAGTAGCCGACACACGCCTGAGTAGCCGACACAAAGCTGAGTAGCTGACATATGTTCGTCTAGCCGACATACCGCTGAGTAGCTAACACAAAGCTGAGTAGCCGACATACGGTCGTCTAGCCGACATACCGCTTAGTAGCCGACACATGGCTGAGTAGCCGACACACGGCTAAGTAGCCGACACTCGTTTGAGTAGCCGACATATAGCTGAGTAGCCGACACACGGCTGAGTAGCCGACACAAAGCTGAGTAGCCGACATACGGTCGTCTAGCCGACATACCGCTAAGTAGCCGACACATGGCTGAGTAGCCGACACACGGCTGAGTAGCCGACACAAAGCTGAGTAGCCGACATATGGTCGTCTAGCCGACATACCGCTGATTAGCCGACACAAAGCTAAGTAGCCAACATACGTTCGTCTAGCCGACATACCGCTAAGTAGCCGACACATGGCTGAGTAGCTGACACAAAGCTTAATAGTCGACATACGGTCGTCAAGCCGACATACCGCTAAGTAGCCGACACATGGCTGAGTAGCCGACACACGGCTGAGTAGCCGACACAAAGCTGAGTAGCCGACATATGTTCGTCTAGCCAACATACCGCTGCGTAGCTAACACAAAGCTGAGTAGCCGACATACGGTCGTCTAGCCGACATACCGCTAAGTAGCCGACACATGGCTGAGTAGCCGACACACGGCTAAGTAGCCGACATACGTTTGAGAAGCCGACACAAAGCTGAGTAGCCGACATATGGTCGTCTAGCCGACATACCGCTGAGTAGCCGACACAAAGCTGAGTAGCCGACATACGGTCGTCTAGCCGACATACCGCTTAGTAGCCGACACAAAGCTGAGTAGCCGACACAAAGCTGAGTAGCCGACACAAAGCTGAGTAGCCGACATATGTTCGTCTAGCCGACATACCGCTGAGTAGCCGACACAAAGCTGAGTAGCCGACATACGGACGTCTAGCCGACATACCGCTAAGTAGCCGACACATGGCTGAGTAGCCGACACACGGCTGAGTAGCCGACACAAAGCTAAGTAGCCGACATATGGTCGTCTAGCCGTCATACCGCTAAGTAGACGACACATGGCTGAGTAGCCGACATACGGTCGTCTAGCCGATATACCGCTAAGTAGCCGACACATGGCTGAGTAGCCGACACACGGCTAAGTAGCCGACATACGTTTGAGTAGCCGACATATAGCAGAGTAGCCGACGCACGGCTGAGTAGCCGACACAAAGCTAAGTAGCCGACATACGGTCGTCTAGCCGACAAACCGCTAAGTAGCCGACACATGCCTGAGTAGCCGACACAAAGCTGAGTAGCCGACATATGTTCGTCTAGCCGACATACCGCTGAGTAGCTAACACAAAGCTGAGTAGCCGACATACGGTCGTCTAGCCGACATACCGCTAAGTAACCGACACATGGCTGAGTAGCCGACACACGGCTAAGTAGCCGACATACGTTTGAGTAGCCGACATATAGCTGAGTAGCCGACACACGGCTGAGTAGCCGACACAAAGCTGAGTAGCCGACATACGGTCGTCTAGCCGACATACCGCTAAGTAGCCGACACATGGCTGAGTAGCTGACACAAAGCTGAATAGTCGACATACGGTCGTCAAGCCGACAAACCGCTAAGTAGCCGACACATGGCTGAGTAGCCGACACACGGCTGAGGAGCAGACACAAAGCTGAGTAGCCGACATATGTTCTTCTAGCCGACATACCGCTGAGTAGCTAACACAGAGCTGAGTAGCCGACATACGGTCGTCTAGCCGACATACCGCTAAGTAGCCGACACATGGCTGAGTAGCCGACACACGGCTAAATAGCCGACATACGTTTGAGTAGCCGACATATAGCTGAGTAGCCGACACACGGCTAAGTAGCCGACACAAAGCTGAGTAGCCGACATACGGTCGTCTAGCCGACATACCGCAAAGTAGCCGACACATGGCTGAGTAGCTGACACAAAGCTGAACAGTCGACATACGGTCGTCAAGCCGACATACCGCTAAGTAGCCGACACATGGCTGAGTAGCCGACACACGGCTGAGTAGCCGACACAAAGCTGAGTAGCCGACATACGGTCGTCTAGCCGACATACCGCAAAGTAGCCGACACATGGCTGAGTAGCTGACACAAAGCTGAACAGTCGACAAACGGTCGTCAAGCCGACATACCGCTAAGTAGCCGACACATGGCTGAGTAGCCGACACACGGCTGAGTAGCCGACACAAAGCTGAGTAGCCGACACATGTTCGTCTAGCCGACATACCGCTGAGTAGCCGACACAAAGCTGAGTAGCCGACATACGGTCGTCTAGCCGACATACCGCTAAGTAGCCGACACATGGCTGAGTAGCCGACACACGGCTGAGTAGCCGACACAAAGCTAAGTAGCCGACATATGGTCGTCTAGCCGTCATACCGCTAAGTAGCCGACACATGGCTGAGTAGCCGACATACGGTCGTCTAGCCGACATACCGCTAAGTAGCCGACACATGGCTGAGTAGCCGACACACGGCTAAGTAGCCGACATACGTTTGAGTAGCCGACATATAGCTGAGTAGCCGACACACGGCTGAGTAGCCGACACAAAGCTGAGTAGCCGACATACGGTCGTCTAGCCAACATACCGCTGAGTAGCTAACACAAAGCTGAGTAGCCGACATACGGTCGTCTAGCCGACATACGGTCGTCTAGCCGACATACCGCTAAGTAGCCGACACATGGCTGAGTAGCCGACACACGGCTAAGTAGCCGACATACGTTTGAGTAGCCGACATATAGCTGAGTAGCCGACACACGGCTGAGTAGCCGACACAAAGCTGAGTAGCCGACATACGGTCGTCTAGCCGAAATACCGCAAAGTAGCCGACACATGGCTGAGTAGCCGACACACGGCTGAGTAGCCGACACAAAGCTGAGTAGCCGACATATGGTCGTCTAGCCGACATACCGCTGATTAGCCGACACAAAGCTAAGTAGCCAACATACGTTCGTCTAGCCGACATACCGCTAAGTAGCCGACACATTGCTGAGTAGCTGACACAAAGCTGAATAGTCGACATACGGTCGTCAAGCCGACATACCGCTATGTAGCCGACAGATGGCTGAGTAGCCGACACACGGCTGAGTAGCCGACACAAAGCTGAGTAGCCGACGTATGTTCGTCTAGCCGACATACCGCTGAGTAGCTAACACAAAGCTGAGTAGCCGACATACGGTCGTCTAGCCGACATACCGCTTAGTAGCCGACACATGGCTGAGTAGCCGACACACGGCTAAGTAGCCGACATACGTTTGAGAAGGCGACACAAAGCTGAGTAGCCGACATATGGTCGTCTAGCCGACATACCGCTGAGTAGCCGACACAAAGCTGAGTAGCCGACATACGGTCGTCTAGCCGACATACCGCTTAGTAGCCGACACAAAGCTGAGTAGCCGACACAAAGCTGAGTAGCCGACATATAATCGTCTAGTTGACATACCGCTAAGTAGCCGACACAAAGCTGAGTACCCGACATACGGTCGTCTAGCCGACATACCGCTAAGTAGCCGACACATGGCTGAGTAGCCGACACACGGCTGAGTAGCCGACACAAAGCTGAGTAGCCGACATATGGTCGTCTAGCCGTCATACCGCTAAGTAGCCGACACATGGCTGAGTAGCCGACATACGGTCGTCTAGCCGACATACCGCTAAGTAGCCGACACATGGCTGAGTAGCCGACACACGGCTAAGTAGCCGACATATAGCTGAGTAGCCGACACACGGCTGGGTAGCCGACACAAAGCTGAGTAGCCGACATACGGTCGTCTAGCCGACAAACCGCTAAGTAGCCGACACATGGCTGAGTAGCCGACACACGCCTGAGTAGCCGACACAAATCTGAGTAGCCGACATATGTTCGTCTAGCCGACATACCGCTGAGTATCAAACACAAAGCTGAGTAGCCGACATACGGTCGTCTAGCCGACATACCGCTAAGTAGCCGACACATGGCTGAGTAGCCTACACACGGCTAAGTAGCCGACATACGTTTGAGTAGCCGACATATAGCTGAGTAGCCGACACACGGCTGAGTAGCTGACACAAAGCTGAGTAGCCGACATACGGTCGTCTAGCCGACAAACCGCTAAGTAGCCGACACAAGGCTGAGTAGCCGACACACGGCTGAGTAGCCGGCACAAAGCTGAGTAGCCGACATATGTTCGTCTAGCCGACATACCGCTGAGTAGCTAACACAAAGCTGAGTAGCCGACAAAAGGTCGTCTAGCCGACATACCGCTAAGTAGCCGACACATGGCTGAGTAGCCGACACACGGCTAAGTAGCCGACATACGTTTGAGAAGCCGACACAAAGCTGAGTAGCCGACATATGGTCGTCTAGCCGACATACCGCTTAGTAGCCGACACAAAGCTGAGTAGCCGACATACGGTCGTCTAGCCGACATACCGCTTAGAAGCCGACACAAAGCTGAAAAGCCGACACAAAGCTGAGTAGCCGACATATGTTCGTCTAGCCGACATACCGCTGAATAGCCGACACAAAGCTGAGTAGCCGACATACGGTCGTCTAGCCGACATACCGCTAAGTAGCCGACACATGGCTGAGTAGCCGATACACGGCTGAGTAGCCGACACAAAGCTGAGTAGCCGACATATGGTCGTCTAGCCGTCATACCACTGAGTAGCTAACACAAAGCTGAGTAGCCGACATACGGTCGTCTAGCTGACAAACCGCTAAGTAGCCGACACATGGCTGAGTAGCCGACACACGGCTAAGTAGCCGACATACGTTTGAGTAGCCGACATATAGCTGAGTAGCCGACACACGGCTGAGTAGCCGACACAAAGCTAAGTAGCCGACATACGGTCGTCTAGCCGACAAACCGCTAAGTAGCCGACACATGGCTGAGTAGCCGACACACGCCTGAGTAGCCGACACAAAGCTAAGTAGCCGACATATGTTCGTCTAGCCGACATACCACTGAGTAGCTAACACAAAGCTGAGTAGCCGACATACGGTCGTCTAGCCGACATACCGCTTAGTAGCCGACACATGGCTGAGTAGCCGACACACGGCTAAGTAGCCGACACACGTTTGAGTAGCCGACATATAGCTGAGTAGCCGACACACGGCTGAGTAGCCGACACAAAGCTGAGTAGCCGACATACGGTCGTCTAGCCGACATACCGCTAAGTAGCCGACACATGGCTGAGTAGCCGACACACGGCTGAGTAGCCGACACAAAGCTGAGTAGCCGACATATGGTCGTCTAGCCGACATACCGCTGATTAGCCGACACAAAGCTAAGTAGCCAACATACGTTCGTCTAGCCGACATACCGCTAAGTAGCCGACACATGGCTGAGTAGCTGACACAAAGCTGAATAGTTGACATACGGTCGTCAAGCTGACATACCGCTAAGTAGCCGACACATGGCTGAGTAGCCGACACACGGCTGAGTAGCCGACACAAAGCTGAGTAGCCGACATATGTTCGTCTAGCCGACATACCGCTGCGTAGCTAACACAAAGCTGAGTAGCCGACATACGGTCGTCTAGCCGACATACCGCTAAGTAGCCGACACATGGCTGAGTAGCCGACACACGGCTAAGTAGCCGACATACGTTTGAGAAGCCGACACAAAGCTGAGTAGCCGACATATGGTCGTCTAGCCGACATACCGCTGAGTAGCCGACACAAAGCTGAGTAGCCGACATACGGTCGTCTAGCCGACATACCGCTTAGTAGCCGACACAAAGCTGAGTAGCCGACACAAAGCTGAGTAGCCGAAATATGTTCGTCTAGCCGACATACCGCTGAGTAGCCGACACAAAGCTGAGTAGCCGACATACGGACGTCTAGCCGACATACCGCTAAGTAGCCGACACATGGCTGAGTAGCCGACACACGGCTGAGTAGCCGACACAAAGCTAAGTAGCCGACATATGGTCGTCTAGCCGTCATACCGCTAAGTAGCCGACACATGGCTGAGTAGCCGACATACGGTCGTCTAGCCGATATACCGCTAAGTAGCCGACACATGGCTGAGTAGCCGACACACGGCTAAGTAGCCGACATACGTTTGAGTAGCCGACATATAGCAGAGTAGCCGACACACGGCTGAGTAGCCGACACAAAGCTGAGTAGCCGAGATACGGTCGTCTAGCCGACAAACCGCTAAGTAGCCGACACATGGCTGAGTAGCCGACACATGCCTGAGTAGCCGACACAAAGCTGAGTAGCCGACATATGTTCGTCTAGCCGACATACCGCTGAGTAGCTAACACAAAGCTGAGTAGCCGACATACGGTCGTCTAGCCGACATACCGCTAAGTAGCCGACACATGGCTGAGTAGCCGACACACAGCTAAGTAGCCGACATACGTTTGAGTAGCTGACATATAGCTGAGTAGCCGACACACGGCTGAGTAGCCGACACAAAGCTGAGTAGCCGACATACGGTCGTCTAGCCGACATAGCGCTAAGTAGCCGACACATGGCTGAGTAGCCGACACACGGCTGAGTAGCCGACACAAAGCTGAGTAGCCGACATATGGTCGTCTAGCCGACATACCGCTGATTAGCCGACACAAAGCTAAGTAGCCAACATACGTTCGTCTAGCCGACATACCGCTAAGTAGCCGTTACATGGCTGAGTAGCTGACACAAAGCTGAATAGTCGACATACGGTCGTCAAGCCGACATATCGCTAAGTAGCCGACACATGGCTGAGTAGCCGACACACGGCTGAGTAGCCGACACAAAGCTGAGTAGCCGACATATGTTCGTCTAGCCGACATACCGCGGAGTAGCTAACACAAAGCTGAGTAGCCGGCATACGGTCGTCTAGCTGACATACCGCTAAGTAGCCGACACATGGCTGAGTAGCCGACACACGGCTAAGTAGCGGTATGTCGGCTAGACGACCGTATGTCGGCTACTCAGCTTTGTGTCGGCTACTCAGCCGTGTGTCGGCTACTCAGCTATACGTCGGCTACTCAAACGTATGTCGGCTACTTAGCCGTGTGTCGGCTACTCGGCCATGTGTCGGCTACTTAGCGGTATGTCGGCTAGACGACCGTATGTCGGCTACTCAGCCATGTGTCGGCTACTTAGCGGTATGACAGCTAGACGACCATATGTCGGCTACTCAGCTTTGTGTCGGCTACTCAGCCGTGTGTCGGATACTCAGCTTTGTGTCGGCTACTAAGCGGTATGTCGGCTAGACGACCGTATGTCGGCTACTCAGCTTTGTGTCGGCTACTCAGCGGTATGTCGGCTAGATGACCATATGTCGGCTACTCAGCTTTGTGTCGGCTTCTCAAACGTATGTCGGCTACTTAGCCGTGTGTCGGCTACTCAGCCATGTGTCGGCTACTTAGCGGTATGTCAGCTAGACGACCGTATGCCGGCTACTCAGCTTTGTGTTAGCTACTCCGCGGTATGTCGGCTAGACGAACATATGTCGGCTACTCAGCTTTGTGTCGGCTACTCAGCCGTGTGTCGGCTACTCAGCCATGTGTCGGCTACTTAGCGATATGTCGGCTTGACGACCGTATGTCGACTATTCAGCTTTGTGTCAGCTACTCAGCCATGTAACGGCTACTTAGCGGTATGTCGGCTAGACGAACGTATGTTGGCTACTTAGCTTTGTGTCGGCTAATCAGCGGTATGTCGGCTAGACGACCATATGTCGGCTACTCAGCTTTGTGTCGGCTACTCAGCCGTGTGTCGACTACTCAGCTATATGTCAGCTACTCAAACGTATGTCGGCTACTTAGCCGTGTGTCGGCTACTCAGCCATGTGTCGGCTACTTAGCGGTATGTCGGCTAGACGACCGTATGTCGGCTACTCAGCTTTGTGTCGGCTACTCAGGCGTGTGTCGGCTACTCAGCCATGTGTCGGCTACTTAGCGGTTTGTCGGCTAGACGACCGTATGTCGGCTACTCAGCTTTGTGTCGGCTACTCAGCCGTGTGTCGGCTACTCAGCTATATGTCAGCTACTCAAACGTATTTTGGCTACTTAGCCGTGTGTCGGCTACTCAACCATGTGTCGGCTACTTAGCGGTATGTCGGCTAGACGACCGTATGTCGGCTACTCAGCTTTGTGTTAGATACGCAGCGGTATGTCGGCTAGACGAACATATGTCGGCTACTCAGCCTTGTGTCGGCTACTAAGCCGTGTGTCGGCTACTCAGTCATGTGTCGGCTACTTAGCGGTATGTCGGCTAGACGACCGTATGTCGGCTACTCAGCCATGTGTCGGCTACTTAGCGGTATGACGGCTAGACGACCATATGTCGGCTACTCAGCTTTGTGTCGGCTATTCAGCCGTGTGTCGGCTACTCAGCCATGTGTCGGCTACTTAGCGGTATGTCAGCTAGACGACCGTATGTCGGCTACTCAGCTTTGTGTCGGCTACTCAGCCGTGTGTCGGCTACTCAGCTATATGTCGGCTACTCAAACGTATGTCGGCTACTTAGCCGTGTGTCGGCTACTCAACCATGTGTCGGCTACTTAGCGGTATGTCGGCTAGACGACCGAATGTCGGCTATTCAGCTTTGTGTTAGATACGCAGCGGTATGTCGGCTAGACGAACATATGTCGGCTACTCAGCTTTGTAGCCGACATACGTTTGAGTAGCCGACATATAGCTGAGTAGCCGACACACGGCTGAGTAGCCGACACAAAGCTGAGTAGCCGACATACGGTCGTCTAGCTGACATACCGCTAAGTAGCCGACACATGGCTGAGTAGCCGACACACGGCTGAATAGCCGACACAAAGCTGAGTAGCCGACATATGGTCGTCTAGCCGTCATACCGCTAAGTAGCCGACACATGGCTGAGTAGCCGACATACGGTCGTCTAGCCGACATACCGCTAAGTAGCCGACACATGACTGAGTAGCCGACACACGGCTTAGTAGCCGACACAAAGCTGAGTAGCCGACATATGTTCGTCTAGCCGACATACCGCTGCGTATCTAACACAAAGCTGAGTAGCCGACATACGGTCGTCTAGCCGACATACCGCTAAGTAGCCGACACATGGTTGAGTAGCCGACACACGGCTAAGTAGCCAAAATACGTTTGAGTAGCTGACATATAGCTGAGTAGCCGACACACGGCTGAGTAGCCGACACAAAGCTGAGTAGCCGACATACGGTCGTCTAGCCGACAAACCGCTAAGTAGCCGACACATGGCTGAGTAGCCGACACACGCCTGAGTAGCCGACACAAAGCTGAGTAGCCGACATACGGTCGTCTAGCCGACATACCGCTAAGTAGCCGACACATGGCTGAGTAGCCGACACACGGCTAAGTAGCCGACATACGTTTGAGTAGCTGACATATAGCTGAGTAGTCGACACACGGCTGAGTAGCCGACACAAAGCTAAGTAGCCAACATACGTTCGTCTAGCCGACATACCGCTAAGTAGCCGTTACATGGCTGAGTAGCTGACACAAAGCTGAATAGTCGACATACGGTCGTCAAGCCGACATATCGCTAAGTAGCCGACACATGGCTGAGTAGCCGACACACGGCTGAGTAGCCGACACAAAGCTGAGTAGCCGACATATGTTCGTCTAGCCGACATACCGCGGAGTAGCTAACACAAAGCTGAGTAGCCGGCATACGGTCGTCTAGCTGACATACCGCTAAGTAGCCGACACATGGCTGAGTAGCCGACACACGGCTAAGTAGCCGACATACGTTTGAGAAGCCGACACAAAGCTGAGTAGCCGACATATGGTCATCTAGCCGACATACCGCTGAGTAGCCGACACAAAGCTGAGTAGCCGACATACGGTCGTCTAGCCGACATACCGCTTAGTAGCCGACACAAAGCTGAGTATCCGACACACGGCTGAGTAGCCGACACAAAGCTGAGTAGCCGACATATGGTCGTCTAGCTGTCATACCGCTAAGTAGCCGACACATGGCTGAGTAGCCGACATACGGTCGTCTAGCCGACATACCGCTAAGTAGCCGACACATGGCCGAGTAGCCGACACACGGCTAAGTAGCCGACATACGTTTGAGTAGCCGACGTATAGCTGAGTAGCCGACACACGGCTGAGTAGCCGACACAAAGCTGAGTAGCCGACATACGGTCGTCTAGCCGACATACCGCTAAGTAGCCGACACATGGCTGAGTAGCCGACACACGGCTTAGTAGCCGACACAAAGCTGAGTAGCCGACATATGTTCGTCTAGCCGACATACCGCTGCGTATCTAACACAAAGCTGAATAGCCGACATTCGGTCGTCTAGCCGACATACCGCTAAGTAGCCGACACATGGTTGAGTAGCCGACACACGGCTAAGTAGCCGACATACGTTTGAGTAGCCGACATATAGCTGAGTAGCCGACACACGGCTGAGTAGCCGACACAAAGCTGAGTAGCCGACATACGGTCGTCTAGCTGACATACCGCTAAGTAGCCGACACATGGCTGAGTAGCCGACACACGGCTGAATAGCCGACACAAAGCTGAGTAGCCGACATATGGTCGTCTAGCCGTCATACCGCTAAGTAGCCGACACATGGCTGAGTAGCCGACATACGGTCGTCTAGCCGACATACCGCTAAGTAGCCGACACATGACTGAGTAGCCGACACACGGCTTAGTAGCCGACACAAAGCTGAGTAGCCGACATATGTTCGTCTAGCCGACATACCGCTGCGTATCTAACACAAAGCTGAGTAGCCGACATACGGTCGTCTAGCCGACATACCGCTAAGTAGCCGACACATGGTTGAGTAGCCGACACACGGCTAAGTAGCCAAAATACGTTTGAGTAGCTGACATATAGCTGAGTAGCCGACACACGGCTGAGTAGCCGACACAAAGCTGAGTAGCCGACATACGGTCGTCTAGCCGACAAACCGCTAAGCAGCCGACACATGGCTGAGTAGCCGACACACGCCTGAGTAGCCGACACAAAGCTGAGTAGCCGACATACGGTCGTCTAGCCGACATACCGCTAAGTAGCCGACACATGGCTGAGTAGCCGACACACGGCTAAGTAGCCGACATACGTTTGAGTAGCTGACATATAGCTGAGTAGTCGACACACGGCTGAGTAGCCGACACAAAGCTGAGTAGCCGACATACGGTCGTCTAGCCGACATACCGCTAAGTAGCCGACACATGGCTGAAAAGCCGACACACGGCTGAGTAGCTGACACAAAGCTGAGTAGCCGACATATGGTCGTCTAGACGACATACCGCTGATTAGCCGACACAAAGCTAAGTAGCCAACATACGTTCGTCTAGCCGACATACCGCTAAGTAGCCGTTACATGGCTGAGTAGCTGACACAAAGCTGAATAGTCGACATACGGTCGTCAAGCCGACATACCGCTAAGTAGCCGACACATGGCTGAGTAGCCGACACACGGCTGAGTAGCCGACACAAAGCTGAGTAGCCGACATATGTTCGTCTAGCCGACATACCGCTGAGTAGCTTACACAAAGCTGAGTAGCCGACATACGGGTGTCTAGCCGACATACCGCTAAGTAGCCGACACATGGCTGAGTAGCCGATGTACGATACCGTACATGCACATATACCTACACATGTGAAATGTAGGTAGGAAAATAAAAATGTTAATAAATTAGTTGATCGTTAACCGCCACACGCAACGCATCCTTGTAATGAACTAGAGAATAGGAGAGTGGAAATACAGATATATTTAAATTGAAGAAGCGCGTTTTCCTTCACCAAGACCTGCGCGATTCATTGGTCCTTCGAAAACAAAGAAAGTATTGAAGATCATTGCGCGGGCGAGTTTTAGTGCAGTGCGCTAACACGGATAACGGACCTCGGTGAGGCTCGTGGCCGGCAGGTTGTCGGCATCCGTGAACGTCCAACTCAAATAAAAAAGTGACACGACAACGCAGTGCGTTCATCCAGTGAAGCTTTTCATAGTTTTCCGGCGTTCGGGACGTAGTTTGGGAGCTGTTTGCAGAGTCCAGGCAACGCAACGTCACCAGGGGACAAACAAAGGTCGGCGTGCAGTGCACCCGATTTCATCGCGACGGCGTCCAAGGAACAGTCAGGCGAGCCTAGTTACGAACGGGAATCATTTCTGCAGTGCAGAGACCATCATAGATTGGTTGTGGTGAGCAGTGCTCACTATTTTCGTCAGGCGGCGTAGTTTCGACGCTCGAGCATTTTTCTGTGTACAGTGAGCATGACTTTAACCGAGCTAAACATTGCTTCGGAATAACTATTTAACGTTCGTACTCAAACGGTAAATTTACCAACGTGCAGTGTTCGTGAGTACCAACATCTTTAATCATAAACATTTTACATCGACTTTGTTCGAACATTTAGTGCAGTTTGCGTACATTGTTTGCATTTTTGCAAAGACTTAATCAAAGTGAACTTTAAACCTTGTCGTTAGTATCAAGTGATAGTCTGTTAACATTTAACGTACCTACTTTGGAACCTCCAGAACATTCCACGTCATAGGTAGTGCCCACATATATAAAAAAAAAGCAATACAACAAATCCAAAGTGTACCATTTCGTTGTGCACAAACGAAACGCACTCTGCAGTACGGCGAGCAGTTTGGCGGAGCCAATCGGAACGTCACGTCGGGAAGCCGTGATTGGTGGTTGCATCGCGCGGCGCTTTAGCGGGTCGCAGGGATTGGTGTATTTATTGTACATGACTTGAGAAAAATAAGCAAGATTTTGTTGGTCAATCGATTTTGTTCTGCCGACGTTGTATTGTATTGTGTAAAATAATAAACATTGGTTGCGTTAGTGCATAAAAGTGCTAATACTTTGCTGTTCCGGCATTATTAGATTTGGAGCCGGGTATTAAATACCGTCTGTACTTAAACTTAAGTGTATCGTCAGAACAAAAAATGTCGGAGGATTTAAAGCGTCTTATAGTGGCCAGGGGGCAATGCAAAGGGTTTATGACGAGGCTTAAGGCTTATATAAGGGAACTGGATCCAGGTAGCTATGATTTATCAATATTCCGGGAAAAAAAAGACAGATTGGAAAAGATTTTTAAAGAATACATGGAGTTAAATTTGGAAATTTCTTTGTTAGATACTAGCGATAAGGAAAGCGTTGAGACGGTCGAGGAGGCATACTTTGAGATGGCGGCGTTCTTACACGCGAGAATTGCGCCAATTCCCGAGCCGGTTGCGGCTCCAGTACCTGCGCCATCAGCGCCAGGGTCAGGGATAAGCTCACAACGTTTGCCAAGGATTGAAATAAAGAAGTACGGTGGCGAGGTAGGTCAATACCAAGACTTCATTACATTGTACGAAAGTGTCATAAACAAAAACCCTGACTTGTCACAGTGTGACAAGTTCTATTATTTAAGATCGCTTTTAAATGGTGAAGCATTAAATATTATTAAGCATTTGCCTTTAAATAACGACAACTACGAGATAGCTCTTAGGCTACTTTCTGAGCGCTACGACAACAAGCAACAAGTGATAAATTATCACATAGCATCTATGCTTGACCTTCCCTGCATAAATAAAGTGTCAGCAGCCGCCATTCGCGACTTGGTCACGACCACAAAGCAACATTTGGGTGCGCTTAAGAATATGAATGTGCCAGTGCAGCATTGGGACTTGCTTATCTTGACGGTGCTGCAGCGCAAACTTGACCAATACACGCTTAGGGCATTCCACTTAGAAAAGCAAGGCTTGGAATCGGTGCAATTGCATGATTTGTTTAAATTTCTAGAGGATCGAGCAACTGCATATGAAACACTTGGCCAGTGTCAAGGTACTGTCCGGCGGAGCAGCTTAGTGGCTGCAACTACTAGCAGTCCTACTAAAGCCACTGCTAAACCTACGAGATGTAAGTACTGTAGTTCTCATTTACATAAGCTGCATCAGTGCCCGGGATTTAAGCTGATAGAAGTAGCGAAGCGTCAGGACTTTGTTAATTCAAGTAAATTATGTAGCATTTGCTTAAATGAGCATCCCGGTAAAAAATTCCTTTTCGGCTTCAAATGTTCAGTTTGTAAAGAGAAACATAATTCTCTATTACATGAGGACAGTGTCCCCAATAAAAGTTCCGCCCATGTGAGCTTGTTATCAAAGGTCAGCGACAATATACTCTTGCCTTCTGTTAAGGTAATGTTAGTTAACAAGGACGGCAATCCTATTTATGCTAGGGCAATTTTAGATTCGGCTAGTCAGGTTTCCTTTGTAAGGGCAGACTTGGCCAGGGAGATTAGCTGTACATTCCAGCAATCTGACACAATTATTAGCGGAGTATGTGATGGTCTCACTAAAACAGCACAACAGGCTACATTTAACTTAAATTCAACTGCCAGTGACTTCAACATGTCAGTGACATGCCATGTAGTTAACAACATTACAAGCAAAATGCCACAATTTGTGGTAAATAAAAAGGATCTTGATTTGCCTTCCTATATTAAATTAGCCGACCAAGATTTTCATGTATGTGAGGAGATCAGCATCCTTTAAGGTTGTGACATATTCTTTCAGGTGTTGCTCCGGGATCAGCTGCCGGTGCCCCCTGGAGAGCTGTATCTCCACAACACACGCTTCGGCTACATTGTAGCGGGAAAGGTGAAGAGCAGCACTTCCAGCGCTGCTTCTCATCTTACCTCAGCCTTTTGCTGCAAGCCTGTCGGTAATGATTTAAATCTTAATCCATTAGAGGTGTCAATTTCACGATTCTGGCAAACGGAGAAGGTGCCTGAAATTTATATTGAAGCCAATTCCGAGCATGAGTTAGCGGAACAAATATTTAAGGAATCGGTTGTGCTTGAAAATAATAGATTTCAGGTAGCTTTACCGCTAAAGCAGGATATCAAAGAATTGAAATTGGGTGATTCACTCACATGTGTTTTAAAAAGGTTTAAAAGTTTAGAAATTAGACTTGCTAAGGATCCTACTTTGTTCCAAAGTTACAAGGCCTTTATTGATGAATATGTGAAACTAGGTCATGCTGTCCGTATCCCTATTTCTCAGTATGATCTGTACACCCAGGCTACCTTTTTCCTTCCGCATCACCCGGTTTTCAACAGCTCAACCACCCGAATGCGGGTCGTATTTCATGCTAGCATGCCAAGTTTGAGCAAGGTTTCTTTGAATGATGCATTAGTCAATGGTCCTGTTGTGCAAAATGATCTATTCAGCATCCTAATTCTCTTTCGATTATTTAAATATGTTGTAAATTGTGACATACAAAAGATGTTTCGACAAGTTTTAGTGCAACCATCACACCGGCTATTACAAAACATATTATGGAGGGATTCTCCCCATAAATAAATACAATGCCTGCAGCTTCAGACAATACGTATGGTTTAAAAAATAGCTCATTCCTCGCTACTCGATGTTTGCTCGAGTTAGTTAATAGGTATAAGGAATATTTTCCCCTGGCTGCAGACGTATTGCTTCACAACACATATGTTGATGACGCGAGTATAGCTTGTAATGATAGAGAACAAGTAATAGAAACTCGCGATGAGTTGATAAATTTATTAAAATTAGGCGGTTTTAGCCTGCACAAATGGTGTGCTAATGATAACTCGCTTATGTGTGATATCGCATCTGAATGTAAAAGGGAGGGACAAGAAGTCCACTTCTCTGAGAATAAAGACATAGATTTAGTAAGAACATTAGGTCTTAAGTGTAACCTAACTGATGATACTCTCATAATTAGCTGCCCTAAGCAGGAGATAATTCATAATTATACAAAGCGAACGGCTTTAAGCTTCGTTAGCAAAATCTTTGATCCGCTTGGCTTGGCAGGCCCTATTGTGGTTAAGGCTAAGTTATTAATGCAGGCAGTGTGGCTTGCAGACGTTCAGTGGGATTCAACCTTGCCTGAAAAGCTTAACGGAGAATTCAGAGATTTTGCAACCAGCTTACTGACAATGTCAGACATATTTGTACCACGGAATATAGATACACGGAATGCGCACTCCATAGATATTTTCGGATTTGCCGACGGGTCAAATGTCGCTTATGGATGCTGCTTGTATTTAAGAGTCGTCGACAAGAATCGCAGGGTTAGCGTGAATTTGCTATGTTCAAAATCACGTATAAACCCGATTAAGAAACTCTCTACACCTCGCGCAGAGCTTAATAGCGCTTTGTTATTATCAATGCTGGCGCACAAGGTATGTAATATAATAAAGTCGAAATTTGCGGCAAACGTGTATCTATATCTCGACTCGCAAGTAGTACTTGCCTGGTTAAAAATAGAGCCAATTAAGCTGACTGTTTATGTAGCAAATATAATTAAGGCTATTCACGAGTTAACTGGAGATTTCTCATGGCATTACATAAACACCGCAGTGAACCCAGCTGATTGTCTGTCTCGCGGAGTAGAGCCGCATCTTTTACAGCGGAATTCACTGTGGTTCCAGGGGCCCGCGCCTTTAAGCGACCCTGATTTCAAGCCAAAGGCTGATGAAAAAATAATGCCACGGGAAATACCAGAGTTAAAAGCTACTCTAGTGAGTGCTGCTCAGAATGATGAGATAGCCGTGTTTAATAACTGTTCTAGTATTAAAAAAATGAAACGATCCATAGCGTGGTGCTATAGGTTCATAAATAATTGTAAGGCCAGTGTTGCACAGGACCCTAATAACAGGAATGTGGGGTGTTTAACACCTCGAGAATTAAAACATGCATTAAATATAATTATAAGATATGAGCAACATAAATGTTTTAGTGATGAGATAAAAGCTTTAAAAGCAAACAAGGTTGTAAAATCAAAGCTCGATGGGTTAAACCCCTTTTTGGACCAGATGAACCTGCTTCGCGTAGGTGGAAGGCTCCAGCATGCAACGCTTCCATACTCACAGAAACACCCTATTATTTTATCAAATGGTTCAAATATCACGCGCTACATTATTGAGAATGAGCATAGAGTGTTATTGCACGCTGGAGCGAAACTTGTATTAAACAGCTTGCGTTTAATATACCATGTAATGAATGGAATTAGAGAAGTAACACACGTACTTTATAAATGTATTGTTTGTTTCAAGTTGAAAGCGAAGCAAGCCCAGCAGCTAATGGGTTCGCTCCCTTATGATAGGGTTAACGCCTGTAGAGCATTTAAGAAGGTAGGAATTGATTATGGGGGTCCATATACTGTCAAAATGTATCGTGTTAGGAAACCTATCCTGTATAAAGCGTACATCGCATTGTTCGTATGTTTCACCACAAAGGCTGTCCATATTGAGGTGGTATCGGATCTGACAACAGAGTGTTTCTTGAACGCATTCAAGAGGTTCATTTCGCGTAGAAATAAGCCATCGGTCGTATTTTGCGACAATGCGAGCACGTTTAGGGGCGCTAATAATCAATTAGTTGAATTATACAGATTACAGTCTGCGACAACCCACCAGCAGTCAGTCATAAATCATGCGGCCGAAATGGGAATTGATTTCAAATTCATACCAAGCTATAGCCCTGTTTTTGGTGGATTGTGGGAGGCTGGAATCAAAAGCGTCAAGCATCATTTGAAACGAGTTGTTGGCACAGCAGTTTTGACATACGAGGAGCTAAACACTGTTGTTATACAGATTGAAGGAATATTAAATTCGCGTCATCTAACAGCTTTGCCTGCAACTGACCCCACCGAAATGCCTTATTTGACTCCAGCACATTTTTTGACGGGCGATTCACTGATTTCATACCCAGAAGATGATTGTACTCATGTACCAACTAATAGATTGAAATTCTGGCAACAATGTACCCAAATGGTTCAAAGCTTTTGGAAGCAATGGCACAAACAATATCTCATTCAGTTGCAGAATCGGCCAAAATGGCGCTTAGAGAAGAATAATATTAAAGTTGGTGCATTAGTACTATTCAGAGAGGATAATGTGAGTCCTCTGAGGTGGCCATTGGCCAGGGTAGTGGAAGTGTTTCCAGGCCCGGATGGCAAAGTGCGAGCACTTTCCATTAGAAACGGTAAAGGTTCTATAGTTAAAACTAGTATTTATAAGATATCGGTGCTCCCAATTGAGACAGACTAAACATTGGTTTTAGTTTGCATCAATTAAAGCAGGTGTCGGTGGTGTTTTTAGATTGACGATGCAGTTCAATACCTTAATTAAAAAATAATATGATGGTTTGTTTGTATAACTTATAGGCTAATGTTAAAAGGATAGTAGAGTTGTCAAAAAGGCAAAATACTCTTAGAATAAGTTTCTTTATTGTCAAAAAGGGCAAAATATTATTAGAATAAGTTTCTTTATTGTCATATTTGCCTTGCTGGGGAATATGTACGATACCGTACATGCACATATACCTACACATGTGAAATGTAGGTAGGAAAATAAAAATGTTAATAAATTAGTTGATCGTTAACCGCCACACGCAACGCATCCTTGTAATGAACTAGAGAATAGGAGAGTGGATATACAGATATATTTAAATTGAAGAAGCGCGTTTTCCTTCACCAAGACCTGCGCGATTCAGCCGACACACGGCTAAGTAGCCGACATACGTTTGAGTAGCCGACATATAGCTGAGTAGCCGACACACGGCTGAGTAGCCGACACAAAGCTGAGTAGCCGACATACGGTCGTCTAGCCGACATACCGCTTAGTAGCCGACACATGGCTGAGTAGCCGACACACGGCTTAGTAGCCGACACAAAGCTGAGTAGCCGACATATGTTCGTCTAGCCGACATACCGCTGTGTAGCTAACACAAAGCTGAGTAGCCGACATACGGTCGTCTAGCCGACATACCGCTAAGTAGCCGACACATGGCTGAGTAGCCGACACACGGCTAAGTAGCCGACATACGTTTGAGTAGCCGACATATAGCTGAGTAGCCGACACACGGCTGAGTAGCCGACACAAAGCTGAGTAGCCGACATACGGTCGTCTAGCTGACATACCGCTAAGTAGCCGACACATGGCTGAGTAGCCGACACACGGCTGAGTAGCCGACACAAAGCTGAGTTGCCGACATATGGTCGTCTAGCCGACATACCGCTGATTAGCCGACACAAAGCTAAGTAGCCAACATACGTTCGTCTAGCCGACATACCGCTAAGTAGCCGACACACGCCTGAATAGCCGACACAAAGCTGAGTAGCCGACATATGTTTGTCTAGCCGACATACCGCTGCGTAGCTAACACAAAGCTGAGTAGCCGACATACGGTCGTCTAGCTGACATACCGCTAAGTAGCCGACACATGGCTGAGTAGCTGACACACGGCTAAGTAGCCGACATACGTTTGAGTAGCCGACATATAGCTAAGTAGCCGACACAAAGCTGAGTAGCCGACATATGGTCGTCTAGCCGACATACCGCTAAGTAGCCGACACATGGCTGAGTAGCCGACACATGGCTGAGTAGCCTACACACGGCTAAGTAGCCGACATACGTTTGAGTAGCCGACATATAGCTGAGTAGCCGACACACGGCTGAGTAGCCGACACAAAGCTGAGTAGCCGACATACGGTCGTCTAGCCGACATACCGCTAAGTAGCCGACACAAGGCTGAGTAGCCGACACACGGCTGAGTAGCCGGCACAAAGCTGAGTAGCCGACATATGTTCGTCTAGCCGACATACCGCTGAGTAGCTAACACAAAGCTGAGTAGCCGACAAAAGGTCGTCTAGCCGACATACCGCTAAGTAGCCGACACATGGCTGAGTAGCCGACACACGGCTAAGTAACCGACATACGTTTGAGAAGCCGACACAAAGCTGAGTAGCCGACATATGGTCGTCTAGCCGACATACCGCTTAGTAGCCGACACAAAGCTGAGTAGCCGACATACGGTCGTCTAGCCGACATACCGCTTAGAAGCCGACACAAAGCTGAGAAGCCGACACAAAGCTGAGTAGCCAACATATGTTCGTCTAGCCGACATACCGCTGAGTAGCCGACACAAAGCTGAGTAGCCGACATACGTTCGTCTAGCCGACATACCGCTAAGTAGCCGACACATGGCTGAGTAGCCGATACACGGCTGAGTAGCCGACACAAAGCTGAGTAGCCGACATATGGTCGTCTAGCCGTCATACCGCTAAGTAGCCGACACATGGCTGAGTAGCCGACATACGGTCGTCTAGCCGACATACCGCTAAGTAGCCGACACATGGCTGAGTAGCCGACACACGGCTAAGTAGCCGACATACGTTTGAGTAGCCGACATATAGCTGAGTAGCCGACACACGCCTGAGTAGCCGACACAAAGCTGAGTAGCCGACATATGTTCGTCTAGCCGACATACCGCTGAGTAGCTAACACAAAGCTGAGTAGCCGACATACGGTCGTCTAGCCAACATACCGCTTAGTAGCCGACACATGGCTGAGTAGCCGACACACGGCTAAGTAGCCGACACACGTTTGAGTAGCCGACATATAGCTGAGTAGCCGACACACGGCTAAGTAGCCGACACAAAGCTGAGTAGCCGACATACGGTCGTCTAGCCGACATACCGCTAAGTAGCCGACACATGGCTGAGTAGCCGACACACGGCTGAGTAGCCGACACAAAGCTGAGTAGCCGACATATGGTCGTCTAGCCGACATACCGCTGATTAGCCGACACAAAGCTAAGTAGCCAACATACGTTCGTCTAGCCGACATACTGCTAAGTAGCCGACACATGGCTGAGTAGCTGACACAAAGCTGAATAGTTGACATACGGTCGTCAAGCCGACATACCGCTAAGTAGCCGACACATGGCTGAGTAGCCGACACACGGCTGAGTAGCCGACACAAAGCTGAGTAGCCGACATATGTTCGTCTAGCCGACATACCGCTGCGTAGCTAACACAAAGCTGAGTAGCCGACATACGGTCGTCTAGCCGACAGACCGCTAAGTAGCCGACACATGGCTGAGTAGCCGACACACGGCTAAGTAGCCGACATACGTTCGAGAAGCCGACACAAAGCTGAGTAGCCGACATATGGTCGTCTAGCCGACATACCGCTGAGTAGCCGACACAAAGCTGAGTAGCCGACATACGGTCGTCTAGCCGACATACCGCTTAGTAGCCGACACAAAGCTGAGTAGCCGACACAAAGCTGAGTAGCCGAAATATGTTCGTCTAGCCGACATACCGCTGAGTAGCCGACACAAAGCTGAGTAGCCGACATACGGTCGTCTAGCCGACAAACCGCTAAGTAGCCGACACATGGCTGAGTAGCCGACACATGCCTGAGTAGCCGACACAAAGCTGAGTAGCCGACATATGTTCGTCTAGCCGACATACCGCTGAGTAGCTAACACAAAGCTGAGTAGCCGACATACGGTCGTCTAGCCGACATACCGCTAAGTAACCGACACATGGCTGAGTAGCCGACACACGGCTAAGTAGCCGACATACGTTTGAGTAGCCGACATATAGCTGAGTAGCCGACACACGGCTGAGTAGCCGACACAAAGCTGAGTAGCCGACATACGGTCGTCTAGCCGACATACCGCTAAGTAGCCGACACATGGCTGAGTAGCCGACACACGGCTGAGTAGCCGACACAAAGCTGAGTAGCCGACATATGGTCGTCTAGCCGACATACCGCTGATTAGCCGACACAAAGCTAAGTAGCCAACATACGTTCGTCTAGCCGACATACCGCTAAGTAGCCGACACATGGCTGAGTAGCTGACACAAAGCTGAATAGTCGACATACGGTCGTCAAGCCGACAAACCGCTAAGTAGCCGACACATGGCTGAGTAGCCGACACACGGCTGAGTAGCAGACACAAAGCTGAGTAGCCGACATATGTTCGTCTAGCCGACATACCGCTGAGTAGCTAACACAGAGCTGAGTAGCCGACATACGGTCGTCTAGCTGACATACCGCTAAGTAGCCGACACATGGCTGAATAGCCGACACACGGCTAAGTAGCCGACATACGTTTGAGAAGCCGACACAAAGCTGAGTATCCGACATATGGTCGTCTAGCCGATATACCGCTGAGTAGCCGACATACGTTCGTCTAGCCGACATACCGCTTAGTAGCCGACACAAAGCTGAGTAGCCGACACAAAGCTGAGTAGCCGACATATGATCGTCTAGCCGACATACCGCTGAGTAGCCGACACAAAGCTGAGTACCCGACATACGGTCGTCTAGCCGACATACCGCTAAGTAGCCGACACATGGCTGAGTAGCCGACACACGGCTGAGTAGCCGACACAAAGCTGAGTAGCCGACATATGGTCGTCTAGCCGTCATACCGCTAAGTAGCCGACACATGGCTGAGTAGCCGACAAACGGTCGTCTAGCCGACATACCGCTAAGTAGCCGACACATGGCTGAGTAGCCGACACACGGCTAAGTAGCCGACATATAGCTGAGTAGCCGACACACGGCTGGGTAGCCGACACAAAGCTGAGTAGCCGACATACGGTCGTCTAGCCGACAAACCGCTAAGTAGCCGACACATGGCTGAGTAGCCGACACACGCCTGAGTAGCCGACACAAATCTGAGTAGCCGACATATGTTCGTCTAGCTGACATACCGCTGAGTAGCAAACACAAAGCTGAGTAGCCGACATACGGTCGTCTAGCCGACATACCGCTTAGTAGCCGACACATGGCTGAGTAGCCGACACACGGCTAAGTAGCCGACATATAGGTGAGTAGCCGACACACGGCTGAGTAGCCGACACAAAGCTGAGTAGCAGACATACGGTCGTCTAGCCAACATACCGCTAAGTAGCCGACACAAGGCTGAGTAGCCGACACACGGCTGAGTAGCCGACACAAAGCTGAGTAGCCGACATATGGTCGTCTAGCCGACATACCGCTCTTTAGCCGACACAAAGCTAAGTAGCCAACATACGTTCGTCTAGCCGACATACCGCTAAGTAGCCGACACATGGCTGAGTAGCTGACACAAAGCTGAACAGTCGACATACGGTCGTCAAGCCGACATACCGCTAAGTAGTTGACACATGGCTGAGTAGCCGACACACGGCTGAGTAGCCGACACAAAGCTGAGTAGCCGACATATGTTCGTCTAGCCGACATACCGCTGAGTAGCTACCACAAAGCTGAGTAGCCAACAAAAGGTCGTCTAGCCGACATACCGCTAAGTAGCCGACACATGGCTGAGTAGCCGACACACGGCTAAGTAGCTGACATACGTTTGAGAAGCCGACACAAAGCTGAGTAGCCGACATATGGTCGTCTAGCCGACATACCGCTGAGTAGCCGACACAAAGCTGAGTAGCCGACATACGGTCGTCTAGCCGACATACCGCTTAGTAGCCGACACAAAGCTGAGAAGCCGACACAAAGCTGAGTAGCCGACATATGTTCGTCTAGCCGACATACAGCTGAGTAGCCGACACAAAGCTGAGTAGCCGACATACGGTCGTCTAGCCGACATACCGCTAAGTAGCCGACACATGGCTGAGTAGCCGACACACGGCTGAGTAGCCGACACACGGCTGAGTAGCAGACACAAAGCTGAGTAGCCGACATATGTTCGTCTAGCCGACATACCGCTGAGTAGCTAACACAGAGCTGAGTAGCCGACATACGGTCGTCTAGCTGACATACCGCTAAGTAGCCGACACATGGCTGAATAGCCGACACACGGCTAAGTAGCCGACATACGTTTGAGAAGCCGACACAAATCTGAGTATCCGACATATGGTCGTCTAGCCGACATACCGCTGAGTAGCCGACATACGTTCGTCTAGCCGACATACCGCTTAGTAGCCGACACAAAGCTGAGTAGCCGACACAAAGCTGAGTAGCCGACATATGATCGTCTAGCCGACATACCGCTGAGTAGCCGACACAAAGCTGAGTACCCGACATACGGTCGTCTAGCCGACATACCGCTAAGTAGCCGACACATGGCTGAGTAGCCGACACACGGCTGAGTAGCCGACACAAAGCTGAGTAGCCGACATATGGTCGTCTAGCCGTCATACCGCTAAGTAGCCGACACATGGCTGAGTAGCCGACAAACGGTCGTCTAGCCGACATACCGCTAAGTAGCCGACACATGGCTGAGTAGCCGACACACGGCTAAGTAGCCGACATATAGCTGAGTAGCCGACACACGGCTGGGTAGCCGACACAAAGCTGAGTAGCCGACATACGGTCGTCTAGCCGACAAACCGCTAAGTAGCCGACACATGGCTGAGTAGCCGACACACGCCTGAGTAGCCGACACAAATCTGAGTAGCCGACATATGTTCGTCTAGCTGACATACCGCTGAGTAGCAAACACAAAGCTGAGTAGCCGACATACGGTCGTCTAGCCGACACACGGCTAAGTAGCCGACATATAGCTGAGTAGCCGACACACGGCTGAGTAGCCGACACAAAGCTGAGTAGCAGACATACGGTCGTCTAGCCAACATACCGCTAAGTAGCCGACACAAGACTGAGTAGCCGACACACGGCTGAGTAGCCGACACAAAGCTGAGTAGCCGACATATGGTCGTCTAGCCGACATACCGCTCTTTAGCCGACACAAAGCTAAGTAGCCAACATACGTTCGTCTAGCCGACATACCGCTAAGTAGCCGACACATGGCTGAGTAGCTGACACAAAGCTGAACAGTCGACATACGGTCGTCAAGCCGACATACCGCTAAGTAGTTGACACATGGCTGAGTAGCCGACACACGGCTGAGTAGCCGACACAAAGCTGAGTAGCCGACATATGTTCGTCTAGCCGACATACCGCTGAGTAGCTACCACAAAGCTGAGTAGCCGACATACGGTCGTCTAGCCGACATACCGCTTAGTAGCCGACACAAAGCTGAGAAGCCGACACAAAGCTGAGTAGCCGACATATGTTCGTCTAGCCGACATACAGCTGAGTAGCCGACACAAAGCTGAGTAGCCGACATACGGTCGTCTAGCCGACATACCGCTAAGTAGCCGACACATGGCTGAGTAGCCGACACACGGCTGAGTAGCCGACACAAAGCTGAGTAGCCGACATATGGTCGTCTAGCCGTCATACCGCTAAGTAGCCGACACATGGCTGAGTAGCCGACATACGGTCGTCTAGCCGACATACCGCTAAGTAGCCGACACATGGCTGAGTAGCCGACATACGTTTGAGTAGCCGACATATAGCTGAGTAGCCGACACACGGCTAAGTAGCCGACACAAAGCTGAGTAGCCGACATACGGTCGTCTAGCCGACAAAACGCTAAGTAGCCGACACATGGCTGAGTAGCCGACACACGCCTGAGTAGCCGACACAAAGCTGAGTAGCCGACATACGGTCGTCTAGCCGACAAACCGCTAAGTAGCCGACACATGGCTGAGTAGCCGACACACGCCTGAGTAGCCGACACAAAGCTGAGTAGCCGACATATGTTCGTTTAGCCGACATACCGCTGAGTAGCTAACACAAAGCTGAGTAGCCGACATACGGTCGTCTAGCCGACATACCGCTTAGTAGCCGACACATGGCTGAGTAGCCGACACACGGCTAAGTAGCCGACACACGTTTGAGTAGCCGACATATAGCTGAGTAGCCGACATACGGTCGTCTAGCCGACATACCGCTAAGTAGCCGATACATGGATGAGTAGCCGACACACGGCTGAGTAGCCGACACAAAGCTGAGTAGCCAACATATGGTCGTCTAGCCGACATACCGCTGATTAGCCGACACAAAGCTAAGTAGCCAACATACGTTCGTCTAGCCAACATATCGCTAAGTAGCCGACACATGGCTGAGTAGCTGACACACAGCTGAATAGTCGACATACGGTCGTCAAGCCGACATACCGCTAAGTAGCCGACACATGGCTGAGTAGCCGACACACGGCTGAGTAGCCGACACAAAGCTGAGTAGCCGACATATGTTCGTCTAGCCGACATATCGCTGAGTAGCTTACACAAAGCTGAGTAGCCGACATACGGTCGTCTAGCCGACATACCGCTAAGTAGCCGACACATGGCTGAGTAGCTGACACAAAGCTGAATAGTCGACATACGGTCGTCAAGCCGACATACCGCTAAGAAGCCGACACATGGCTGAGTAGCCGACATACGGCTGAGTAGCCGACACAAAGCTGAGTAGCCGACATATGTTCGTCTAGCCGACATACCGCTGAGTAGCTAACACAAAGCTGAGTAGCCGACATACGGTCGTCTAGCCGACATACCGCTAAGTAGCCGACACATGACTGAGTAGCCGACACACGGCTAAGTAGCCAACATACGTTTGAGAAGCCGACACAAAGCTGAGTAGCCGACATATGGACGTCTAGCCGACATACCGCTTAGTAGCCGACACAAAGCTGAGTAGCCGACACAAAGCTGAGTAGTCAACATATGTTCGTCTAGCCGACATACCGCTGAGTAGCCGACACAAAGCTGAGAAGCCGAAATACGGACGTCTAGCCGACATACCGCTAAGTAGCCGACACATGGCTGAGTAGCCGACACACGGCTGAGTAGCCGACACAAAGCTAAGTAGCCGACATATGGTCGTCTAGCCGTCATACCGCTAAGTAGCCGACACATGGCTGAGTAGCCTACATACGGTCGTCTAGCCGATATACCGCTAAGTAGCCGACACATGGGTGAGTAGCCGACACACGGCTAAGTAGCCGACATACGTTTGAGTAGCCGACATATAGCAGAGTAGCCGACACACGGCTGAGTAGCCGACACAAAGCTGAGTAGCCGACATACGGTCGTCTAGCCGACAAACCGCTAAGTAGCCGACACATGGCTGAGTAGCCGACACACGCCTGAGTAGCCGACACAAAGCTGAGAAGCCGACATATGTTCGTCTAGCCGACATACCGCTGAGTAGCTAACACAAAGCTGAGTAGCCGACATACGGTCGTCTAGCCGACATACCGCTAAGTAGCCGACACATGGCTGAGTAGCCGACACACGGCTAAGTAGCCGACATACGTTTGAGTAGCCGACATATAGCTGAGTAGCCGACACACGGCTGAGTAGCCGACACAAAGCTGAGTAGCCGACATACGGTCGTCTAGCCGACATACCGCTAAGTAGCCGACACATTGCTGAGTAGCCGACACAAAGCTGAGTAGCCGACATATGGTCGTCTAGCCGATATACCGCTGATTAGCCGACACAAAGCTAAGTAGCCAACATACGTTCGTCTAGCCGACATACCGCTAAGTAGCCGACACATGGCTGAGTAGCTGACACAAAGCTGAATAGTCGACATACGGTCGTCAAGCCGACAAACCGCTAAGTAGCCGACACATGGCTGAGTAGCCGACACACGGCTGAGTAGCAGACACAAAGCTGAGTAGCCGACATATGTTCGTCTAGCCGACATACCGCTGAGTAGCTAACACAAAGCTGAGTAGCCGACATACGGTCGTCTAGCCGACATACCGCTAAGTAGCCGACACATGGCTGAGTAGCCGACACACGGCTAAGTAGCCGACATACGTTTGAGAAGCCGACACAAAGCTGAGTATCCGACATATGGTCGTCTAGCCGACATACCGCTGAGTAGCCGACACAAAGCTGAGTAGCCGACATACGGTCGTCTAGCCGACATACCGCTTAGTAGCCGACACAAAGCTGAGTAGCCGACACAAAGCTGAGTAGCCGACATATGTTCGTCTAGCCGACATACCGCTGAGTAGCCGACACAAAGCTGAGTACCCGACATACGGTCGTCTAGCCGACATACCGCTAAGTAGCCGACACATGGCTGAGTAGCCGACACACGGCTGAGTAGCCGACACAAAGCTGAGTAGCCGACATATGGTCGTCTAGCCGTCATACCGCTAAGCAGCCGACACATGGCTGAGAAGCCGACATACGGTCGTCTAGCCGACATACCGCTAAGTAGCCGACACATGGCTGAGTAGCCGACACACGGCTAAGTAGCCGACATATAGCTGAGTAGCCGACACACGGCTGGGTAGCCGACACAAAGCTGAGTAGCCGACATACGGTCGTCTAGCCGACATACCGCTCAGTAGCCGACACATGGCTGAGTAGCCGACACACGGCTGAGTAGCCGACACAAAGCTGAGTAGCCGACATATGGTCGTCTAGCCGACATACCGCTGATTAGCCAACACAAAGCTAAGTAGCCAACATACGTTCGTCTAGCCGACATACCGCTAAGTAGCCGACACATGGCTGAGTAGCTGACACAAAGCTGAATAGTCGACATACGGTCGTCAAGCCGACATACCGCTAAGTAGCCGACACATGGCTGAGTAGCCGACACACGGCTGAGTAGCAGACACAAAGCTGAGTAGCCGACATATGTTCGTCTAGCCGACATACCGCTGAGTAGCTAACACAAAGCTGAGTAGCCGACATACGGTCGTCTAGCCGACATACCGCTAAGTAGCCGACACATGGCTGAGTAGCCGACACACGGCTAAGTAGCCGACATACGTTTGAGAAGCCGACACAAAGCTGAGTATCCGACATATGGTCGTCTAGCCGACATACCGCTGAGTAGTTGACACAAAGCTGAAAAGCCGACATACGGTCGTCTAGCCGACATACCGCTTAGTAGCCGACACAAAGCTGAGTAGCCGACACAAAGCTGAGTAGCCGACATATGTTCGTCTAGCCGACATACCGCTGAGTAGCCGACACAAAGCTGAGTAGCCGACATACGGTCGTCTAGCCGACATACCGCTAAGTAGCCGACACATGGCTGAGTAGCCGACACACGGCTGAGTAGCCGACACAAAGCTGAGTAGCCGACATACGGTCGTCTAGCCGACATACCGCTAAGTAGCCGACACATGGCTGAGTAGCCGACACACGGCTAAGTAGCCGACATATAGCTGAGTAGCCGACACACGGCTGAGTAGCCGACACAAAGCTGTGTAGCCGACATACGGTCGTCTAGCCGACAAGCTGCTAAGTAGCCGACACATGGCTGAGTAGCCGACACACGCCTGAGTAGCCGACACAAAGCTGAGTAGCCGACACAAAGCTAAGTAGCCGACATATGGTCGTCTAGCCGTCATACCGCTAAGTAGCCGACACATGGCTGAGTAGCCGACATACGGTCGTCTAGCCGATATACCGCTAAGTAGCCGACACATGGCTGAGTAGCCGACACACGGCTAAGTAGCCGACATACGTTTGAGTAGCCGACATATAGCAGAGTAGCCGACACACGGCTGAGTAGCCGACACAAAGCTGAGTAGCCGACATACGGTCGTCTAGCCGACAAACCGCTAAGTAGCCGACACATTGTACACGTTGTTTTTCAATTTGTGGTTCCCTGTTTGTAAAGTTAAAGTTCAAAAAACACGCCACTGTACTGGATGGATAACTAAGGGTTTGAGAAATGCCTTAAAAACCAAACGACATTTAGGTTATAGGTATTATAAAGACAAGACAATTGAGAATAAACGAAATTATAATAGATACAATAAACTGCTAAAAAAATGTATGTTAACATCTAGAAAGTTGGAAAATAAGGCGAGATTATGTAATGCTAAGAATATCTCGAAGGCCAGTTGGGAGATCATAATAGTACATTATGATACAAGTGTGCTATGTTGGTCATTACACTCGAGTCGGTTTTTAAGCCTGAGCCGAAGGCGAAGGCTTAATGGAGACGAGAAGTGTAATGACCAATGCTCACGTGTTTCATACGACGTTTTTCAACACATTTGCGAGGAAAAAAAATAAAAATAAAAAATGAAAATGTTAAAAGATATGTAATGAAAAGGCACTAGTGCGATAATGTAATGTAAAAGTCACGGCATGGGTAATATTCTGCATTATTTTGCTAATATTTAATAAGTTACGTAATGAAAAGGCACTAGTGCGATAATGTAATGTAAAAGGCACGGCATGGGTAATATTCTGCATTATCAGTGTAAATACGCTGTAATAAGACCTACTTTACGAGCAGGTGTGTTGAAAATAACGATACAGGTAAATTAAACAAGAGAAATAAAATAATTGACAAAATTCTATGTGATAATCATATCATGTATAATCCAAATGACATTGCAAATGTATTTAATGATTTCTTCATCAACACCACCCATAATAATTTTAATAATAACGTAAATCAATATGACTATTCTCTTCAGTTTAACAATTCAAACATGTTTATTTTCCCCATTGATCCAATAGAAGTAATTAATATAATAAAAAAACTGAGTACCACCCGTTCGGTTGGCTATGATGATATCCCTACACATATAGTGAAGTCAACAAGTGACATTATTGCTCCTGTTCTATCACATTTAATCAACATGACCTTCCAACAGGGAGTGTTTCCTGATAAGTTAAAGGTTTCTATTGTAAAGCCTATTTTTAAAGCAGGTGACAAAAAAAATCCCGGAAACTATAGACTAATCACGCTCGTACCAATATTCGCTAAAATCTTGGAGAAAGCAATGCACAATAGGCTGATGTCTTTTATTAAATCCAGCGGAATAATAAGTGACCACCAAAATGGCTTCCAAAAAGGTAAATCTACCACATTGGCCACGTTTAATTTAATAAACAAGATAATCGATAACGTAGATAAAGGTCACAAAACTGTTGCCATTTTCTTTGACATGAGCAAGGCGTTTGACCATGTATCACATAGGTTATAACTAAAAAAATGCGAAGCCTTTGGCATGAGAGGACTTGTTTACTCGTGGCTCGAGAGCTATCTCAGCAATCGACGCCAAATAGTAGAAATAGTAGGGTCAGGCACTGAAAAGATGCGACAGAATTATAGATCACACATGTTGTATAATAGGGTTGGAGTACCTCAAGGGACTATACTTGGACCTTTATTGTTCTTACTGTATATTAATGATTTACCTTTAATTACTAATCACAGTTGTACCCTATTTGCGGACGATATCTCAATTGTTATTTGTGACCAGCGTAATCAAAATTATGAGAATATTATTAATAATGCTATTGCTGACATAATTAAATGGTTAAATGATAATAATTTACAAGTTAATGTTGAGAAAACAAAGTACATACAATTTATTAATAAAAGGAGAAAGAAGGAAAAACTAAATATATTTTATAATGGGCAGACTCTAGTAGAATGTGATACCACAACGTTTCTAGGATTTGCTCTTGATGATCAATGTACTTGGAAGACGCATGTAGATAAAGTCTGCTCAAAAATTAATAGGTTTGTATATGTTTTATGGCGATTGACACGTATAACTGATATGAAAACCGCTATAACGGCATATCACGCTTTTGTAGTATCTAATTTAAGGTATGGTATTTTGATTTGGGGAAATTCATCACATGTGAAGCGCACCCTTATAGCACAAAAACAATGTATTAGAGCAATATGTAACATATCTCGAAGAATATCTTGTAAAAGTTATTTTATTAAACTGAGGTTATTAACGGTGCACTCGATTTATATCTACGAAATTTGTGTATTTGTTAAATTGCACCCTGATATGTTCATCATGAAAAGAGATACAACACGTTTAAATACTAGATATCCGGAGAGGTTAGTACTCCCTTATATGCATACAGCCATGAGAAGTAAAAGTTGTTACGCAATGTGCATTAAGATATTTAACCGACTACCTGACGAGCTTAAAAAACTACCACTCAATAAATTTAAAAACAAACTGTTCTCTTTTCTTGTTGAAAAGTGTTACTACACTCTGAATGAGTTTTTAGATACGACAATAAATTGACATTTTCATAATTGTTGCAATAGTTCACATTAATGTATTAACGACTTTGCAATAAATACTATTAATGCATGTTAATTTTTGAAATAATAATGTTGATTAATCTTAATTTTAGTGTAATTTCAATTTGCATGGCTTTTTAAAGTCTAAATGTGTATGGCTCCACAACTTAATATCATGTAACACCACTTGTATACCACATTTAATGGCAAATAAATATATTTCATTTTATTTCATTTCATTTCATTTCATTTCATTTCATATTTCATTTCATTTCATTTCATGGCTGAGTAGCCGACACACACCTGAGTAGCCGACACAAAGCTGAGTAGCCGACATATGTTCGTCTAGCCGACATACCGCTGAGTAGCTAACACAAAGCTGAGTAGCCGACATACGGTCGTCTAGCCGACATACCGCTAAGTAGCCGACACATATCTGAGTAGCCGACACACGGCTAAGTAGCCGACATACGTTTGAGTAGCCGACATATAGCTGAGTAGCCGACACACGGCTGAGTAGCCGACACAAAGCTGACTAGCCGACATACGGTCGTCTAGCCGACATACCGCTAAGTAGCCGACACATGGCTGAGTAGCCGACACACGGCTGAGTAGCCGACACAAAGCTGAGTAGCCGACATATGGTCGTCTAGCCGACATACCGCTGATTAGCCAACACAAAGCTAAGTAGCCAACATACGTTCGTCTAGCCGACATACCGCTAAGTAGCCGACACATGGCTGAGTAGCTGACACAAAGCTGAATAGTCGACATACGGTTGTCAAGCCGACATACCGCTAAGTAGCCGACACATGGCTGAGTAGCCGACACACGGCTGAGTAGCAGACACAAAGCTGAGTAGCCGACATATGTTCGTCTAGCCGACATACCGCTGAGTAGCTAACATAAAGCTGAGTAGCCGACATACGGTCGTCTAGCCGACATACCGCTAAGTAGCCGACACATGGCTGAGTAGCCGACATACGGTCGTCTAGCCGACATACCGCTTAGTAGCCGACACATGGCTGAGTAGCCGACACACGGCTGAGTAGCAGACACAAAGCTGAGTAGCCGACATATGTTCGTCTAGCCGACATACCGCTGAGTAGCTAACATAAAGCTGAGTATCCGACATATGGTCGTCTAGCCGACATACCGCTAAGTAGCCGACACACGGCTGAGTAGCCGACACAAAGCTGAGTAGCCGACATATGGTCGTCTAGCCGACATACCGCTGAGTAGCCGACACAAAGCTGAGTAGCCGACATACGGTCGTCTAGCCGACATACCGCTAAGTAGCCGACACACGGCTGAGTAGCCGACACAAAGCTGAGTAGCCGACATATGGTCGTCTAGCCGTCATACCACTAAGTTGCCGACACATGGCTGAGTAGCCGACATACGGTCGTCTAGCCGACATACCGCTAAGTAGCCGACACATGGCTGAGTAGCCGACACACGGCTAAGTAGCCGACATATAGCTGAGTAGCCGACACACGGCTGAGTAGCCGACACAAAGCTGAGTAGCCGACATACGGTCGTCTAGCCGACAAGCTGCTAAGTAGCCGACACATGGCTGAGTAGCCGACACACGCCTGAGTAGCCAACACAAAGCTGAGTAGCCGACATATGTTCGTCTAGCCGACATACCGCTGAGTAGCTAACACAAAGCTGAGTAGCCGACATACGGTCGTCTAGCCGACATAACGCTAAGTAGCCGACACATGGCTGAGTAGCCGACACACGGCTAAGTAGCCGACATACGTTTGAGTAGCCGATATATAGCTGAGTAGCCGACACACGGCTGAGTAGCCGACACAAAGCTGAGTAGCCGACATACGGTCGTCTAGCCGACATACCGCTAAGTAGCTGACACATGGCTGAGTAGCCGACACACGGCTGAGTAGCCGACACAAAGCTGAGTAGCCGACATATGGTCGTCTAGCCGACATACCGCTGATTAGCCGACACAAAGCTAAGTAGCCAACATACGTTCGTCTAGCTGACATACCGCTAAGTAGCCGACACATGGCTGAGTAGCTGACACAAAGCTGAATAGTCGACATACGGTCGTCTAGCCTACATACCGCTAAGTAGCCGACACATGGCTGAGTAGCCGAAACACGGCTAAGTAGCCGACATACGTTTGAGAAGCCGACACAAAGCTGAGTAGCCGACATATGGTCGTCTAGCCGACATACCGCTGAGTAGCCGACACAAAGCTGAGTAGCCGACATACGGTCGTCTAGCCGACATACCGCTAAGTAGCCGACACATGGCTGAGTAGCCGACAGACGGCTGAGTAGCCGACACAAAGCTGAGTAGCCGACATATGGTCGTCTAGCCGTCATACCGCTAAGTAGCCGACACATGGCTGAGTAGCCGACATACGGTCGTCTAGCCGACATACCGCTAAGTAGCCGACACATGGCTGAGTAGCCGACACACGGCTATGTAGCCGACATACGTTTGAGTAACCGACATATAGCTGAGTAGCCGACACACGGCTGTGTAGCCGACACAAAGCTGAGTAGCCGACATACGGTCGTCTAGCCGACAAACCGCTAAGTAGCCGACACATGGCTGAGTAGTCGACACACGCCTGAGTAGCCGACACAAAGCTGAGTAGCCGACATACGGTCGTCTAGCCGACATACCGCTAAGTAGCCGACACATGGCTGAGTAGCCGACACACGGCTAAGTAGCCGACATACGTTTGAATAGCTGACATATAGCTGAGTAGCCGACACACGGCTGAGTAGCCGACACAAAGCTGAGTAGCCGACATACGGTCGTCTAGCCGACATACCGCTAAGTAGCCGACACATGGCTGAGTAGCCGACACACGGCTGAGTAGCCGACATAAAGCTGAGTAGCCGACATATGGTCGTCTAGCCGACATACCGCTGATTAGCCGACACAAAGCTAAGTAGCCAACATACGTTCGTCTAGTCGACATACCGCTAAGTAGCCGACACATGGCTGAGTAGCTGACACAAAGCTGAATAGTCGACATACGGTCGTCAAGCCGACATACCGCTAAGTATTTTTGATACAGGTGTATACCCAGAAGTGTTAAAGTGTACCAGAGTTTGCCCAGTGTATAAGGGAAAGGGTGACAAGTGCGATGTCAACAATTACAGACCAATAACAATAGTCCCCACAATTTCTAAAATTGTGGAGTCCATCCTCTCATCGCATTTAATGGCCCACCTAGAGAACAATGACCTACTGACTGACCGCCAATTCGCTTATCGGCAAAATATGTCCACAACAACTGCTGCGCTCAAAATATTTGACTGCATTGTTTCTGGTCTGGATGACAAATGCAAGATGGCAGGTATATTTTGTGACTTGTCCAAAGCTTTTGATGTGATTGATCATGACCTGCTTTTGGACAAGTTACATCATTACGGGATACGAAACTTAAGCCACAAATTGTTTACATCATTTTTGTCCGACCGGAAGCAAGTAGTTAAGATATCTGCGAGCGGTAAACGACTGAAGTCCAGTACTGGCAGCGTGAATGTAGGAATCCCTCAAGGTTCGGCGTTAGGAAATTCCCTTTTCCTAACGTTTATGAACGACCTTCCCGCTGCCATCACAGCTGGTCTCTCTGTCCTATTCGCGGACGATACCACAGTGGTTGTCAGCGCGCGCACTTCTGAACAGCTTGGAGAGAAGATACATGACGGATGTGATCAACTACAGAGGTGGTTTGCTACCAACGGCTTACTCTTAAATATAACAAAATCCAACGTCATGGTCTTCTCAGGGCGCCAAATTGCGATTCCTCCGTGCGTAGCAAACAGCCCGATGCCGATAAGTGATAAATGTAGGTTCCTGGGCTTCACTCTGGACTCTCACCTTAACTGGAAGTGCCATGTAGACAAACTATGTGATAGATTGAGTAGTGCAGTCTTTGCTTTGCGTAAACTAAAAACTATAATATCAGACGATGCCATGAAGCAGGTTTATTTTGCTCATTTTCATTCGCTGATGTCCTACGGCACGCTCATTTGGGGAAACTCAACGGATGCCAACAGAGTGCTGCTTATGCAGAAACGTGCCGTACGTGCGATGATTGGGGCAAAATCAAGGAGTTCGTGTAGAGCCCACTTCCCAGCGCACGGTATTATGACGCACTACTCACTCTATATATTCGAAATTATAATGTTTGTAAGGAATAATTTTTCCTCGTTCGATACCGTAAATGTGATTGGCAAAACACTCCGCCGCACTGGGCGTTTGAGAACAGTTCCCCGTCGCATGGCACTTGCAGAAAAGAACCCGCGTGTCATTGGGCCTACCTACTACGAGCGACTACCCGCTGATCTTAGACTGGAACCATCTGACGAAGCATCCATTATACTCAGTTAAAGAGTATATGAATCTTGATCTGACATGTTAAATTATTATTTTTACCTATTTACATTTGTTTTAATATGATTTGACATTAAATATCACCTATATTCTAATGCACATTACACTATATTGTAAATTGAATGACGATACCAAGTGGTTGACATATTTGTTCTTTTGATTTTGTTTTATTTTTATATGTACTCGTTATTGAGTAAATTTGTTGACATTGTATTAATTTAATATTATATCTTTATTTTTTCTTTGTTTTTGACGATCATGATAAATAATCTTATTTTTTTGGACATGACAGCTAATTTGTAATGTATTTTTTTATCATGAAATAAATAATCTAATCTAATCTAATCTAAGTAGCCGACACATGGCTGAGTAGCCGACACACGGCTGAGTAGCCGACACAAAGCTGAGTACCCGACATATGTTCGTCTAGCCGACATACCGCTGAGTAGCTAACACAAAGCTGAGTAGCCGGCATACGGTCGTTAGCCGACATACCGCTAAGTAGCCGACACATGGCTGAGTAGCCGACACACGGCTAAGTAGCCGACATATGTTTGAGAAGCCGACACAAAGCTGAGTAGCCGACACATGGTCGTCTAGCCGACATACCGCTGAGTAGCCGACATACTGCTGAGTAGCCGACACAAAGCTGAGTAGCCGACATACGGTCGTCTAGCCGACATACCGCTTAGTAGCCGACACAAAGCTGAGTAGCCGACACAAAGCTGAGTAGCCGACACAAAGCTGAGTAGCCGACATATGTTCGCCTAGCCGACATACCGCTGAGTAGCCGACACAAAGCTGAGTAGCCGACATACGGTCGTCTAGCCGACATACCGCTAAGTAGCCGACACATGGCTGAGTAGCCGACACACGGCTAAGTAGCCAACACAAAGCTGAGTAGCCGACACACGGCTAAGTAGCCGACATACGTTTGAGTAGCCGACATATAGCTGAGTAGCCGACACACGGCTGAGTAGCCGACACAAAGCTGAGTAGCCGACATACGGTCGTCTAGCCGACATACCGCTAAGTAGCCGACACATGGCTGAGTAGCCGACACACGGCTGAGTAGCCGACACAAAGCTGAGTAGCCGACATATGGCCGTCTAGCCGACATACCGCTGATTAGCCGACACAAAGCTAAGTAGCCAACATACGTTCGTCTAGCCGACATACCGCTAAGTAGCCGACACATGGCTGAGTAGCTGACACAAAGCTGAATAGTCGACATACGGTCGTCAAGCCGACATACCGCTAAGTAGCCGACACATGGCTAAGTAGCCGACACACGCCTGAGTAGCCGACACAAAGCTGAGTAGCCGACATATGTTCGTCTAGCCGACATACCGCTAAGTAGCTAACACAAAGCTGAGTAGCCGACATACGGTCGTCTAGCCGACATACCGCTAAGTAGCCGACACATGGCTGAGTAGCCGACACACGGCTAAGTAGCCGACATACGTTTGAGTAGCCGACATATAGCTGAGTAGCCGACACACGGCTGAGTAGCCGACACAAAGCTGAGTAGCCGACATACGGTCGTCTAGCCGACATACCGCTAAGTAGCCGACACATGGCTGAGTAGCCGACACATGGCTGAGTAGCTGACACAAAGCTGAATAGTCGACATACGGTCGTCAAGCCGACATACCGCTAAGTAGCCGACACATGGCTGAGTAGCCGACACACGGCTGAGTAGCCGACACAAAGCTGAGTAGCCGACATACGGTCGTCTAGCCGACATACCGCTAAGTAGCCGACACATGGCTGAGTAGCCGACACACGGCTAAGTAGCCGACATACGTTTGAGAAGCCGACACAAAGCTGAGTAGCCGACATATGGTCGTCTAGCCGACATACCGCTGAGTAGCCGACACAAAGCTGAGTAGCCGACATACGGTCGTCTAGCCGACATACCGCTTAGTAGCCGACACAAAGCTGAGTACCCGACACAAAGCTGAGTAGCCGACATATGTTCGCCAACCGACATACCGCTGAGTAACCGACACAAAGCTGAGTAGCCGACATACGGTCGTCTAGCCGACATACCGCTAAGTAGCCGACACATGGCTGAGTAGCCGACACACGGCTGAGTAGCCGACACAAAGCTGAGTAGCCGACATATGTTCGTCTAGCCGACATACCGCTGAGTAGCTAACACAAAGCTGAGTAGCCGACATACGGTCGTCTAGCCGACATACCGCTAAGTAGCCGACACATGGCTGAGTAGCCGACACACGGCTAAGTAGCCGACATACGTTTGAGAAGCCGACACAAAGCTGAGTAGCCGACATATGGTCGTCTAGCCGACATACCGCTGAGTAGCTGACACAAAGCTGAGTAGCCGACACAAAGCTGACCGTGTGTCGGCTATTCAGCCATGTGTCGGCTACTTAGCGGTATGTCGGCTAGACGACCGTATGTCAACTACTCAGCTTTGTGTTAGCTACTCAGCGGTATGTCGGCTAGACGAACGTATGTTGGCTACTTAGCTTTGTGTCGGCTTATCAGCGGTATGTCGGCTAGACGACCATACGTCGGCTACTCAGCTTTGTGTCGGCTACTCAGCCGTGTGTCGGCTACTCAGCCATGTGTCGGCTACTTAGCGGTATTTCGGCTAGACGACCGTATGTCGGCTTCTCAGCTTTGTGTCGGCTACTCAGCCGTGTGTCGGCTACTCAGCTATATGTCGGCTACTCAAATGTATGTCGGCTACTTAGCCGTGTGTCGGCTACTCAGCTATGTGTCGGCTACTAAGCGGTATGTCGGCTAGACGACCGTATGTCGGCTACTCAGCTTTGTGTTAGCTACTCAGCGGTATGTCGGCTAGACGAACATATGTCGGCTACTCAGCTTTGTGTCGGCTACTCAGGCGTGTGTCGGCTACTCAGCCATGTGTCGGCTACTTAGCGGTTTGTCGGCTAGACGACCGTATGTCGGCTACTCAGCTTTGTGTCGGCTACTCAGCCGTGTGTCGGCTTCTCAGCTATATGTCGGCTACTCAAACGTATGTCGGCTACTTAGCCGTGTGTCGGCTACTCAGCCATGTGTCGGCTACTTAGCGGTATGTCGACTAGACGACCGTATGTCGGCTACTCAGCCATGTGTCGGCTACTTAGCGGTATGACGGCTAGACGACCATATGTCGGCTACTCAGGTTTGTGTCGGCTACTCAGCCGTGTGTCGGCTACTCAGCCATGTGTCGGCTACTTAGCGGTATGTCGGCTAGACGACCGTATGTCGGCTACTTAGCTTTGTGTCGGCTTCTCAGCGGTATGTCGGCTAGACGAACATATGTCGGCTACTCAGCTTTGTGTCGGCTACTCAGTTTTGTGTCGGCTACTAAGCGGTATGTCGGCTAGACGACCGTATGTCGGCTACTCAGCTTTGTGTCAGCTACTCAGCGGTATGTCGGCTAGACGACCATATGTCGGCTACTCAGCTTTGTGTCGGCTTCTCAAACGTATGTCGGCTACTTAGCCTTGTGTCGGCTACTCAGCCATGTGTCGGCTACTAAGCGGTATGTCGGCTAGACGACCGTATGTCGGCTACTAAGCTTTGTGTTAGCTACTCAGCGGTATGTCGGCTAGACGAACAAATGTCGGCTACTCAGCTTTGTGTCGGCTACTAAGCCGTGTGTCGGCTACTCAGCCATGTGTCGGCTACTTAGCGGTATGTCGGCTTGACGACCGTATGTCTACTATTCAGCTTTGTGTCAGCTACTCAGCCATGTGTCGGCTACTTAGCGGTATGTCGGCTAGACGAACGTATGTTGGCTACTTATCTTTGTGTCGGCTAATCAGCGGTATGTCGGCTAGACGACCATATGTCGGCTACTCAGCTTTGTGTCGGCTACTCAGCCGTGTGTCGGCTACTCAGCCATGTGTCGGCTACTTAGCGGTATGTCGGCTAGACGACCGTATGTCGGCTACTCAGTTTTGTGTCGGCTACTCAGCCGTGTGTCGGCTACTCAGCTATATGTCGGCTACTCAAACGTATGTCGGCTACTTAGCCGTGTGTCGGCTACTTAGCCATGTGTCGGCTACTTAGCGGTATGTCGGCTAGACGACCGTATGTCGGCTACTCAGCCATGTGTCGGCTACTTAGCGGTATGACGGCTAGACGACCATATGTCGGCTACTCAGCTTTGTGTCGGCTACTCAGCCGTGTGTCGGCTACTCAGCCATGTGTCGGCTACTCAGCGGTATGTCGGCTAGACGACCATATGTCGGCTACTCAGCTTTGTGTCGGCTTCTCAAACGTATGTCGGCTACTTAGCCGTGTGTCGGCTACTCAGCCATGTGTCGGCTACTGCGCGGTATGTCGGCTATACGACCGTATGTCGGCTACTCAGCTTTGTGTTAGCTACTCAGCGGTATGTCAGCTAGACGAACATATGTCGGCTACTCAGCTTTGTGTCGGCTACTCAGCCTTGTGTCGGCTACTCAGCCATGTGTACTTAGCGGTATGTCGGCTTGACGACCGTATGTCGACTATTCAGCTTTGTGTCAGCTACTCAGCCATGTGTCGGCTACTTAGCGGTATGTCGGCTAGACGAACGTATGTTGGCTACTTAGCTTTGTGTCGGCTAATCAGCGGTATGTCGGCTAGACGACCATATGTCAGCTACTCAGCTTTGTGTCGGCTACTCAGCCGTGTGTCGGCTACTCAGCCATGTGTCGGCTACTTAGCGGTATGTCGGCTAGACGACCGTATGTCGGCTACTCAGTTTTGTGTCAGCTACTCAGCCGTGTGTCGGCTACTCAGCTATATGTCGGCTACTCAAACGTATGTCGGCTACTTAGCCATGTGTCGGCTACTCAGCCATGTGACGGCTACTTAGCGGTATGTCGGCTAGGCGACCGTATGTCGGCTACTCAGCTTTGTGTTAGCAACTCAGCGGTATGTCGGCTAGACGAACATATGTCGGCTACTCAGCTTTGTGTCGGCTACTCAGGCGTGTGTCGGCTACTCAGCCATGTGTCGGCTACTTAGCGGTTTGTCGGCTAGACGACCGTATGTCGGCTACTCAGCTTTGTGTCGGCTACTCAGCTGTGTGTCGGCTACTCAGCTATATGTCGGATTCTCAAACGTATGTCGGCTACTTAGCCGTGTGTCGGCTACTCAGCCATGTGTCGGCTACTTAGCGGTATGTCGGCAAGACGACCGTATGTCGGCTACTCAGCCATGTGTCGGCTACTTAGCGGTATGACGGCTAGACGACCATATGTCAGCTACTCAGCTTTGTGTTGGCTACTCAGCCGTGTGTCGGCTACTCAGCCATGTGTCGGCTACTTAGCGCTTTGTCGGCTAGACGACCGTATGTCGGCTACTCAGCTTTGTGTCAGCTACTCAGCGGTATGTCGGCTATACGAACATATGTCGGCTACTCAGCTTTTTGTCGGCTACTCAGCTATGTGTCGGCTACTAAGCGGTATGTCGGCTAGACGACCGTATGTCGGCTACTCAGCTTTGTGTCGGCTACTCAGCGGTATGTCGGCTAGACGACCATATGTCGGCTACTCAGCTTTGTGTCGGCTTCTCAAACGTATGTCGGCTACTTAGCCGTGTGTCGGCTTGACGACCGTATGTCGACTATTCAGCTTTGTGTCAGCTACTCAGCCATGTGTCGGCTACTTAGCGGTATGTCGGCTAGACGAACGTATGTTGGCTACTTAGCTTTGTGTCGGCTAATCAGCGGTATGTCGGCTAGACGACCATATGTCAGCTACTCAGCTTTGTGTCGGCTACTCAGCCGTGTGTCGGCTACTCAGCCATGTTCAAAATTTTTCAAAATTCAAATATTTATTCGTGACAATAAAAAAATAACACATACAAAAGGAATAATACAATACACATTTTGTCACGAAATGGACCCTGCTCAGCATGTTGCTAGCTTTGCAGCCAGCGCTGGTCTTCCGCAGGGTCCATTCGGTGAGAGCACGGTGGGCAACAACAACAGTTACACTCGCAATAGCTTTAAAAAAAAAAAAATGATATATATATAAATGAATATTATTAACTAAAATACACACTAAATAATAAAAATACACGAATCCATTATCGACCCACATACACATATAAAGAAAAGAACGAACAATTTTGAAAAAACTAAGAGCTAAAAGTTGCATCCCACAAACCACTACGTGTGTGTGGGCCTTTACGGTAACAGTGAACGCAGCCCATACACAACCGTTACTACTAGCGCCAGCGGGATTACAACGTAACAGAACAGAAAACAGACAAAACAAAACTCTAAACGTCAAATACAACCATGGAAAAAGCTTACACGAGTAGTTAAATTATTACCTATGACTAAAAAGCACAATACATATTAGAATTAATTTTTATTATGGTGACCTACAAACGTACGAGTATGGCAATACATGGAAATGAATATCGAGCATAACCAACCGGTGAGTAAGTGTTAAATGCAACTAGTTTCAAGACACAGATTCTCCTGTTTAGACTGATGTTCTTGCATGAACTTTTTGAGCTTAGTTCTAAATATTTTAACGTTCGGCAGGCTTCTAAGTGGCGGCGGGACATTATTCCAGCATTTCGTGGCTGCATAGCGGAAATTTCCACGGAAAGTAGCAGAAGAATGTCGGGGAGTTAACAAACAAATTACGCGCTGTCGGCTACTTCCCCGAGACGTGTTACTAAAGGAGAGTTTCTGGAAGAGATACGCCGGCGCCTTGTGCTTCACTACCCCAAATAGCAGACAAGCCAGATAAAGCTTACGACGGTGTTGCATTTTTAGGATATTATGCTTGTTAAGAAATGGGGTGACATGGGCCCTCAACGGAACGTTGAAGCAAAAGCGAGAACAGGCATTCTGAACACACTGGATGAGTTTCTTTGTCTTAGCAAGAAGTCGTGGACCAACAACAGTGTCCACATAATTAAGTCGTGATAAAACTAGTGATTCCACTAACTGTATGCGTAGGGTCTCGTTTAAAAATGGTCTAATTTTGTACAGTATTTTAAGTTTATAAAAACAGTTTCTGACAGTAATGGCAATATGCTTTTCATAACGAAGACTACCGTCCATCAAAAGACCTAGGTTGAGTGCTTCATATGTCCGCTCAATAGGCTTATTTAAAAGCATAACGTCACTTGTGGGACTGGCGCAAGCCAGCTGTTGTTTGCTGCCAAAAAGCATATATTTTGTCTTGCTGGGGTTGAGAAGCAAGCAATTGTCTGTTGCCCGCTTAGAAATTCTTGCAAGGTCCGCATTAAGCTTTTCTATGGCGCTGCCAATTTCGGAACGCTTGCATGAGATGTAAACTTGTACATCATCCGCATAGATGTGGTACTTGCTGTGTATGATGTGTGACCCTATATCAGCAGAATATAAAATAAAGAGGATAGGGCCAATTACTGATCCTTGAGGGACTCCTCTAGTGAGGCCAGCTTGTTCAGACGCTTGCGTGGAGCCATCACTAAGATTAATTTTTACTGATTGACAACGGTTATTAACCCTTTTCTTGGCAAAATAAAAAAAATATTTTTTTCTCGATTTAATGAAATATATTGGTTAAGATATCACACAGGGACTATGGAAAAATAGAAAAAAAAAATTTTTATTACGCGTTTTGGAAATATCATATGCATCTTATAAGATACCTTGCCAAGTTCGCGTTTATTTTGGTCGCATAGTTATTGTATCCCATAAGATGCATTGCCAATTACGTGGAAGTGAAACACAGATATAGAAAAAAAAGGTTTTTATGAAAGAAACACATTATACCTTTAATAAAAAACATGAAAACACGTATCCAAACTTAATCACTTTCGCCTATGCTGTATGAAAAGCCACAAAACAGTTACGCTTAGGCGTAAAACAGAAATTTAACATACATTTTGAGCATTGAACCGTAGTTTGCCCTTTCTTACACAATTTGCACCTAAGCTTTGGTCCAAAAATGGGAAAGTGAGCATATTTATCCAGCCTTACGTCATCAGTAGGTCTGGCCACCTTAGGAGCGCTTATTATTTTCGATGGAGTAGGGCCTTCAATGCCATCAGTGCTAGCTGAGTTCGTTCGGTCGCACTTGAACAACCCTTGTATTACACTGTACCGAAATTTTTTTATGTCTACGGTTCGTCCAGGTTTATCTTGACTATCTCTTCGGTACAAAAGCCAGCTGTTCACTATGCACATGTCAAAAATTTGCGATACTAAAGGCAAGTACCAGCGGTGACCTTTCAGCTCTGTCCTATTCAGTGCAATCAGCATGTCAGCCAGGTCAACGCCACCCATATGCGCATTATACTGCTTTATTATTTCAGGGCATGGCACTGCAGATCTCTGCTTTGTGTTCTTGTCGTATCGCATTATGGTACCAACAGGATTTGAATCGACAAAGCTGCTTGCTGTGGTGACACATTTATTGTCAAACCACTTGACAACACACACTTTGTTCTTGTTGCACACAACTTGTGTGTGCGAACCTCTGCGTTTTTTTTTCAGGTCTTTGTCTGTCGTTAATTTTTTTTCAGCTCCTCGTAATCTATTTGATCGTATGGTGCCTAGTGAAAATATACCCATTTCCTCCCGTAAATGACATACGAGTTCCAAACTCGTAAAAAAATTGTCAAAGTAGACCACTGAGCAAGCAGGGTCCGGAATACTCTTGCACAGGGCGATTACTACCTTAGCCCCTAACCCCAGACTGGACTCCGCTGCTGACAAGACATTATATCTGAAGGTATCTTCACCTGCATATATCATAAAATCATATATAAACCCTGATACACCCGCGCGAACAAATATCTTAAAACCCCACTTCTTTGGTTTATTTGGCATATATTGTTTACGACTGCCAGCTTTTTTTCCTTTATAGGGGACCATCATCTCATCTATACTAAATCTTGTTTCGTGCGCAACTTTGACAAAATTTTCTCGAACCATCTCCGCCAGCGGTCTTACTTTGTAATAACGGTCCCCGTCATCCAGTAAGTTGTCATTGAAATGAATGTATCGACGAATCGATTGAAACTTTTTCAGTGACATGACGTCGGCAATGGGTGCATATCTGTAATCATATGACCAATAGTCAGTATAGGCCGATAGCTTAACGATGCCCATCAGTAGGTTTATGGCAATGAAATCTTTTATGTCGTTTAGAGTTACATTGATGGGTCTTCCAGTAACCTGCGTAGAATATAAATTTGTCTGATCAACAATCATTTCTAGAATATTATCCGACATAAACATTCTAAAATACTCAAATGGAGTTTTGACAGATGTAGCTGCAGGTAATTCTTTGTCCGTGATTTCAGCGCGATGTAAAAACTTTTTTTTATTGGCCCATTTAAAATCTAACGTCTTTTTTTCTACACGGTTAGATCGTATAGGTCCTCTCTGTAGACGTTTAGGAAGCAGTCTATTAGCAGCAAGCCTTCGAGATCGCGTAGGAGGGGGATTTGGAGTCGGCACACTTGTTGAAGCTGTCACAGAAGGCGAAGGTATATCAAAGTTATTTGTGATGGTATTGCGGCTTTGGCGTGCTAGTGCTGGAAAAGCGGTTTCTCTGGGAGTTAGTGGTGATGGTATGGGTGCAATAGGCGAAAGCGGCGATGCTACCATAGGTGTTAGTGGGGACGGTGTAGGCGCAGCAGGAATAAGAGGAGATGCAGTCGTCATAGCAAATTCGTGATGTTCAGCAATGTCGTCGTCGGATAAAATGTGCAAATTTTCAAATGAGGATGGCAATGAAGGTGCTGGAGAACTAGCGTCGCTATCATCGTTATAAGCATCCAACCGATCTAAAGTTGGTGGTACTTCGGGTTCAGAATCTGATGAATCCTCCATGTCGGATCGTATTCCCGGCTTTGGTACCAAAGCCAGAATTTTTTTGGCTCTGTAAAAAGTCGGCTGCCGACCTCCCTAGAAAGAAAATAATAAATAGGTACACACTCACATGCAAAGCAAATAGTTAGACCACGCATGAAACCCCACACAGAACAACGAGCATAAGGTGCGTTGTATTATATAAAAAAATAGAATGAATAAAAAAAGTTCCTGGTAAGTTAGGTACATAAAACAAATCCACTAAGCTGGCAATGAGTGTTATAACATACACTCATAAAAATCCCACTAACTTGGCAATGAGTACCACAAGATACATTCAGATACAGCTAAAAATCACCATGAACTTGGCAATGAGTACCACAAGATACATTCAGATAAAGTTAAAAATCACCATGAACCGGGCAATGAATCTTACAGGATACACACATTTTGAAGGTGAACAACATGATTGCAATGTAAGTTATTCAGTTTGTAATCTTTTTTCTATATGACTCGTATATTCAACCTTATAAAAAAATACCCTTTGTCACTGTCAAGCATGTAAAAAAAAAAAAATTGAAGTAATCTTACCTTCTTGCGCGTGATCATGTCGGAGCTTGCACAACTGTCTGTTTTGACGTTTAAATGGTGTTGCCAACTTTACACTGAGTGACGTTTATACGTTCAGAAATAGAAACACAATATGAAATTATGGACGCGTTCAACTTTACTGCAATAGATTAGAGTTAATATTTTTTCAAAGTTGTCTGTATCTCACAAGATGCCATGTCAAGAAAAGGGTTAAGATAACTGTCAAACCATCTTAATGCATTATTGTCGAAGCCATAATAACTCAACTTAGATAAAAGAAGACTAATGTTAAGGCAGTCAAATGCGCGGGAAAAATCAAGGAGTACTAACAATGTACACATTCCCTTGTCCTGTGCACACAAAATATGGTCTGTGACATCCAGTAGGGCAGTTACTGTACTTCTCCCCTTTCTGAATCCTGATTGTACACTAGGCAGGATGTTGTTCGACTCCAGGTAATGAGTAAGCTGAGAGCCCACAGCCTTCTCGAGTATTTTTGACATACAAGGTAAAATACTTATAGGTCTAAGATCTTTAAGTTCTGATGGGTTAGCAGTTTTAGGGAGAGGGTGCACAATCGCTAACTTCCAGATATCAGGGAATGTTGATGTCAAAATGGAAGTATTTATTAAATCAGTAATGATATCAATAGTGTGGGGCAATGTCAACAGAAGCATATTCAAATTAATACCGTCGCTGCCTTCAGCATTTGATTTCAAATTGTTTATTATTTTATTAATTTGGATTGAATTAATTGGAACTAATGTAAATATAGAGTCGCTGTGCCTGTGGAACTCAAGGTATGTCAGTTGTGCTATAGAAACTTCTGATGTTCCGGGCAGACTTAGAAAATGATTATTTATTACAGTATTCAAATGTCAAATGATGTTGGCAGTTCACTGTTTTTTTTAAGGCAATATAGTAGACTTCAGATTATTCCATAGTGACTTAGGATCATGAATCTTATTGTTTATGTTTAGTTCAAAGTAAGCTGATTTTTCATAGAACATAGCTTTATTGACAGTAGATTTCAAGTCTTTGTAGTATTGTTTTTTACTGTCAGTCTGGTTTTTATGAAACTCTGCTGCGGCCTTGTCACGCAAACGCATCATGAGCTTGACTGTGTCTGTAATCCAGGGGTACGAACAACCCCTAACCAGTGTAGTTTTTAGTGGAGCATGTAAGTCAAATATATATATTATGTGCCGGTTGAAGGCTTCGACCATTTCATTTATATTTCCCAGGTTTGACATCAGGTCCCACCTCACAGACCGCAAGTCCGCATCTAGATAATCGTGTTGAATGTTTTTGATAGGCCTGAAGGTTATTTGAAATGGCTTAGGTTTTTCAAGCTTAATGTTGAATTCGCAAACAACAAGGCAATGCCCATAGAGCGTACCCACATGGTCTACAATTACATTTTTCGCACGTAAATCCGTACAAACTACATCAAGCAGCGTATGGCTAGTGTTTGTAAAATGAGTGGGTTCCGAAACTAATTGAGTCAATTGAAAACATGTCAAGAAATTATTTAATTTAGTACTTCTAGTGTCATTATTATTTAATAAATTTATATTTAAATCGCCTAGTAATATCAAATGGTCATAGTCAGGAAATGAGCCAATAGTGTCAGAAATAGCATCCAAAAACAAATCTAAATCCATCCAGGGAGGTCGATACGCCGTTCCGATCGCTAGTTTCTTTCCGTTAAGGGTCAAAGTGACCCACATTTGTTCCACGGAGCTATGCAACGGGTCAACGGGGTGAGGCCAAGTGCGAGCATTGACATGACGTTTAATATAAAAGCCCACGCCTGCTCCGCGGGATCTTGTGCCTTAGTAGCCGACACAAAGCTGAGTAGCCGACACAAAGCTGAGTAGCCGACATATGTTCGCCTAGCCGACATACCGCTGAGTAGCCGACACAAAGCTGAGTTGCCGACATACGGTCGTCTAGCCGACATACCGCTTAGTAGCCGACACATGGCTGAGTAGCCGACACACGGCTGAGTAGCCGACACAAAGCTGAGTAGCCGACATACGGTCGTCTAGCCGACATACCGCTAAGTAGCCGACACATGAGAATGAGAATAGGTTTGTTCAATGCAGGTTCTCTAGGCACGAAACACGATGACTTCATAGCGGCTACTTCCCGGCATGATCCCGATGTGCTGGCTATCAACGAGTCGTGGTTGAGAGCTGGGGAGGAGGGGAAGGCGCCTGCACTTCCTGGGTATAGATTGCGCCATATCCCTTGGCCTAAAGGCACAAGATCCCGCGGAGCAGGCGTGGGCTTTTATATTAAACGTCATGTCAATGCTCGCACTTGGCCTCACCCCGTTGACCCGTTGCATAGCTCCGTGGAACAAATGTGGGTCACTTTGACCCTTAACGGAAAGAAACTAGCGATCGGAACGGCGTATCGACCTCCCTGGATGGATTTAGATTTGTTTTTGGATGCTATTTCTGACACTATTGGCTCATTTCCTGACTATGACCATTTGATATTACTAGGCGATTTAAATATAAATTTATTAAATAATAATGACACTAGAAGTACTAAATTAAATAATTTCTTGACATGTTTTCAATTGACTCAATTAGTTTCGGAACCCACTCATTTTACAAACACTAGCCATACGCTGCTTGATGTAGTTTGTACGGATTTACGTGCGAAAAATGTAATTGTAGACCATGTGGGTACGCTCTATGGGCATTGCCTTGTTGTTTGCGAATTCAACATTAAGCTTGAAAAACCTAAGCCATTTCAAATAACCTTCAGGCCTATCAAAAACATTCAACACGATTATCTAGATGCGGACTTGCGGTCTGTGAGGTGGGACCTGATGTCAAACCTGGGAAATATAAATGAAATGGTCGAAGCCTTCAACCGGCACATAATATATATATTTGACTTACATGCTCCACTAAAAACTACACTGGTTAGGGGTTGTTCGTACCCCTGGATTACAGACACAGTCAAGCTCATGATGCGTTTGCGTGACAAGGCCGCAGCAGAGTTTCATAAAAACCAGACTGACAGTAAAAAACAATACTACAAAGACTTGAAATCTACTGTCAATAAAGCTATGTTCTATGAAAAATCAGCTTACTTTGAACTAAACATAAACAATAAGATTCATGATCCTAAGTCACTATGGAATAATCTGAAGTCTACTATATTGCCTTAAAAAAAACAGTGAACTGCCAACATCATTTGACATTTGAATACTGTAATAAATAATCATTTTCTAAGTCTGCCCGGAACATCAGAAGTTTCTATAGCACAACTGACATACCTTGAGTTCCACAGGCACAGCGACTCTATATTTACATTAGTTCCAATTAATTCAATCCAAATTAATAAAATAATAAACAATTTGAAATCAAATGCTGAAGGCAGCGACGGTATTAATTTGAATATGCTTCTGTTGACATTGCCCCACACTATTGATATCATTACTGATTTAATAAATACTTCCATTTTGACATCAACATTCCCTGATATCTGGAAGTTAGCGATTGTGCACCCTCTCCCTAAAACTGCTAACCCATCAGAACTTAAAGATCTTAGACCTATAAGTATTTTACCTTGTATGTCAAAAATACTCGAGAAGGCTGTGGGCTCTCAGCTTACTCATTACCTGGAGTCGAACAACATCCTGCCTAGTGTACAATCAGGATTCAGAAAGGGGAGAAGTACAGTAACTGCCCTACTGGATGTCACAGACCATATTTTGTGTGCACAGGACAAGGGAATGTGTACATTGTTAGTACTCCTTGATTTTTCCCGCGCATTTGACTGCCTTAACATTAGTCTTCTTTTATCTAAGTTGAGTTATTATGGCTTCGACAATAATGCATTAAGATGGTTTGACAGTTATCTTAATAACCGTTGTCAATCAGTAAAAATTAATCTTAGTGATGGCTCCACGCAAGCGTCTGAACAAGCTGGCCTCACTAGAGGAGTCCCTCAAGGATCAGTAATTGGCCCTATCCTCTTTATTTTATATTCTGCTGATATAGGGTCACACATCATACACAGCAAGTACCACATCTATGCGGATGATGTACAAGTTTACATCTCATGCAAGCGTTCCGAAATTGGCAGCGCCATAGAAAAGCTTAATGCGGACCTTGCAAGAATTTCTAAGCGGGCAACAGACAATTGCTTGCTTCTCAACCCCAGCAAGACAAAATATATGCTTTTTGGCAGCAAACAACAGCTGGCTTGCGCCAGTCCCACAAGTGACGTTATGCTTTTAAATAAGCCTATTGAGCGGACATATGAAGCACTCAACCTAGGTCTTTTGATGGACGGTAGTCTTCGTTATGAAAAGCATATTGCCATTACTGTCAGAAACTGTTTTTATAAACTTAAAATACTGTACAAAATTAGACCATTTTTAAACGAGACCCTACGCATACAGTTAGTGGAATCACTAGTTTTATCACGACTTAATTATGTGGACACTGTTGTTGGTCCACGACTTCTTGCTAAGACAAAGAAACTCATCCAGTGTGTTCAGAATGCCTGTTCTCGCTTTTGCTTCAACGTTCCGTTGAGGGCCCATGTCACCCCATTTCTTAACAAGCATAATATCCTAAAAATGCAACACCGTCGTAAGCTTTATCTGGCTTGTCTGCTATTTGGGGTAGTGAAGCACAAGGCGCCGGCGTATCTCTTCCAGAAACTCTCCTTTAGTAACACGTCTCGGGGAAGTAGCCGACAGCGCGTAATTTGTTTGTTAACTCCCCGACATTCTTCTGCTACTTTCCGTGGAAATTTTCGCTATGCAGCCACGAAATGCTGGAATAATGTCCCGCCGCCACTTAGAAGCCTGCCGAACGTTAAAATATTTAGAACTAAGCTCAAAAAGTTCATGCAAGAACATCAGTCTAAACAGGAGAATCTGTGTCTTGAAACTAGTTGCATTTAACACTTACTCACCGGTTGGTTATGCTCGATATTCATTTCCATGTATTGCCATACTCGTACGTTTGTAGGTCACCATAATAAAAATTAATTCTAATATGTATTGTGCTTTTTAGTCATAGGTAATAATTTAACTACTCGTGTAAGCTTTTTCCATGGTTGTATTTGACGTTTAGAGTTTTGTTTTGTCTGTTTTCTGTTCTGTTACGTTGTAATCCCGCTGGCGCTAGTAGTAACGGTTGTGTATGGGCTGCGTTCACTGTTACCGTAAAGGCCCACACACACGTAGTGGTTTGTGGGATGCAACTTTTAGCTCTTAGTTTTTTCAAAATTGTTCGTTCTTTTCTTTATATGTGTATGTGGGTCGATAATGGATTCGTGTATTTTTATTATTTAGTGTGTATTTTAGTTAATAATATTCATTTATATATATATCATTTTTTTTTTTTAAAGCTATTGCGAGTGTAACTGTTGTTGTTGCCCACCGTGCTCTCACCGAATGGACCCTGCGGAAGACCAGCGCTGGCTGCAAAGCTAGCAACATGCTGAGCAGGGTCCATTTCGTGACAAAATGTGTATTGTATTATTCCTTTTGTATGTGTTATTTTTTTATTGTCACGAATAAATATTTGAATTTTGAAAAATTTTGAACATGGCTGAGTAGCCGACACACGGCTGAGTAGCCGACACAAAGCTGAGTAGCCGACATATGGTCGTCTAGCCGACATACCGCTGATTAGCCGACACAAAGCTAAGTAGCCAACATACGTTCGTCTAGCCGACATACCGCTAAGTAGCCGACACATGGCTGAGTAGCTGACACAAAGCTGAATAGTCGACATACGGTCGTCAAGCCGACATACCGCTAAGTAGCCGACACATGGCTGAGTAGCCGACACACGGCTAAGTAGCCGACATACGTTTGAGAAGCCGACACAAAGCTGAGTAGCCGACATATGGTCGTCTAGCCGACATACCGCTGAGTAGCCGACACAAAGCTGAGTAGCCGACATACGGTCGTCTAGCCGACATACCGCTTAGTAGCCGACACATAGCTGAGTAGCCGACACAAAGCTGAGTAGCCGACATATGTTCGTCTAGCCGACATACCGCTGAGTAGCTGACACAAAGCTGAGTAGCCGACATACGGTCGTCTAGCCGACAAAGCGCTAAGTAGCCGACACATGGCTGAGTAGCCGACACACGGCTGAGTAGCCGACACAAAGCTGAGTAGCTGACATATGGTCGTCTAGCCGTCATACCGCTAAGTAGCCGACACATGGCTGAGTAGCCGACATACGGTCGTCTTGCCGACATACCGCTAAGTAGCCGACACATGGCTGAGTAGCCGACACACGGCTAAGTAGCCGACATACGTTTGAGAATCCGACATATAGCTGAGTAGCCGACACACAGCTGAGTAGCCGACACAAAGCTGAGTAGCCGACATACGGTCGTCTAGCCGACAAACCGCTAAGTAGCCGACACATGGCTGAGTAGCCGACACACGCCTGAGTAGCCGACACAAAGCTGAGTAGCCGACATATGTTCGTCTAGCCGACATACCGCTGAGTTGCTAACACAAAGCTGAGTAGCCGACATACGGTCGCCTAGCCGACATACCGCTAAGTAGCCGACACATGGCTGAGTAGCCGACACATGGCTAAGTAGCCGACATACGTTTGAGTAGCCGACATATAGCTGAGTAGCCGACACACGGCTGAGTAGCTGACACAAAACTGAGTAGCCGACATACGGTCGTCTAGCCGACATACCGCTAAGTAGCCGACACATGGCTGAGTAGCCGACACACGGCTGAGTAGCCGACACAAAGCTGAGTAGCTGACATATGGTCGTCTAGCCGACATACCGCTGATTAGCCGACACAAAGCTAAGTAGCCAACATACGTTCGTCTAGCCGACATACCGCTAAGTAGCCGACACATGGCTGAGTAGCTGACACAAAGCTGAATAGTCGACATACGGTCGTCAAGCCGACATACCGCTAAGTACACATGGCTGAGTAGCCGACACAAGGCTGAGTAGCCGACACAAAGCTGAGTAGCCGACATATGTTCGTCTAGCTGACATACCGCTGAGTAGCTAACACAAAGCTGAGTAGCCGACATACGGTCGTATAGCCGACATACCGCGCAGTAGCCGACACATGGCTGAGTAGCCGACACACGGCTAAGTAGCCGACATACGTTTGAGAAGCCGACACAAAGCTGAGTAGCCGACATATGGTCGTCTAGCCGACATACCGCTGAGTAGCCGACACATGGCTGAGTAGCCGACACACGGCTGAGTAGCCGACACAAAGCTGAGTAGCCGACATATGGTCGTCTAGCCGTCATACCGCTAAGTAGCCGACACATGGCTGAGTAGCCGACATACGGTCGTCTAGCCGACATACCGCTAAGTAGCCGACACATGGCTAAGTAGCCGACACACGGCTAAGTAGCCGACATACGTTTGAGTAGCCGACATATAGCTGAGTAGCCGACACACGGCTGAGTAGCCGACACAAAACTGAGTAGCCGACATACGGTCGTCTAGCCGACATACCGCTAAGTAGCCGACACATGGCTGAGTAGCCGACACACGGCTGAGTAGCCGACACAAAGCTGAGTAGCCGACATATGGTCGTCTAGCCGACATACCGCTGATTAGCCGACACAAAGATAAGTAGCCAACATACGTTCGTCTAGCCGACATACCGCTAAGTAGCCGACACATGGCTGAGTAGCTGACACAAAGCTGAATAGTAGACATACGGTCGTCAAGCCGACATACCGCTAAAAAGCCGACACATGGCTGAGTAGCCGACACACGGCTTAGTAGCCGACACAAAGCTGAGTAGCCGACATTTGTTCGTCTAGCCGACATACCGCTGAGTAGCTAACACAAAGCTTAGTAGCCGACATACGGTCGTCTAGCCGACATACCGCTTAGTAGCCGACACATGGCTGAGTAGCCGACACACGGCTAAGTAGCCGACATACGTTTGAGAAGCCGACACAAAGCTGAGTAGCCGACATATGGTCGTCTAGCCGACATACCGCTGAGTAGCTGACACAAAGCTGAGTAGCCGACATACGGTCGTCTAGCCGACATACCGCTTAGTAGCCGACACAAAACTGAGTAGCCGACACAAAGCTGAGTAGCCGACATATGTTCGTCTAGCCGACATACCGCTGAGAAGCCGACACAAAGCTAAGTAGCCGACATACGGTCGTCTAGCCGACATACCGCTAAGTAGCCGACACATGGCTGAGTAGCCGACACACGGCTGAGTAGCCGACACAAACCTGAGTAGCCGACATATGGTCGTCTAGCCGTCATACCGCTAAGTAGCCGACACATGGCTGAGTAGCCGACATACGGTCGTCTAGTCGACATACCGCTAAGTAGCCGACACATGGCTGAGTAGCCGACACACGGCTAAGTAGCCGACATACGTTTGAGTAGCCGACATATAGCTGAGAAGCCGACACACGGCTGAGTAGCCGACACAAAGCTGAGTAGCCGACATACGGTCGTCTAGCCGACAAACCGCTAAGTAGCCGACACATGGCTGAGTAGCCGACACACGCCTGAGTAGCCGACACAAAGCTGAGTAGCCGACATATGTTCGTCTAGCCGACATACCGCTGAGTAGCTAACACAAAGCTGAGTAGCCGACATACGGTCGTCTAGCCGACATACCGCTTAGTAGCCGACACATAGCTGAGTAGCCGACACACGGCTAAGTAGCCGACATACATTTGAGTAGCCGACATATAGCTGAGTAGCCGACACACGGCTGAGTAGCCGACACAAAGCTGAGAAGCCGACATACGGTCGTCTAGCCGAAATACCGCTAAGTAGCCGACACATGGCTGAGTAGCCGACACACGGCTGAGTAGCCGACACAAAGCTGAGTAGCCGACGTATGGTCGTCTAGCCGACATACCGCTGATAAGCCGACACAAAGCTAAGTAGCCAACATACGTTCGTCTAGCCGACATACCGCTGAGTAGCTAACACAAAGCTGAGTAGTTGACATACGGTCGTCTAGCCGACATACCGCTAAGTAGCCGACACATGGCTGAATAGCCGACACACGGCTAAGTAGCTGACATACGTTTGAGAAGCCGACACAAAGCTGAGTAGCCGACATATGGTCGTCTAGCCGACATAACGCTGAGTAGCCGACACAAAGCTGAGAAGCCGACATACGGTCGTCTAGCCGACATACCGCTTAGTAGCCGACACAAAGCTGAGTAGCCGACATATGTTCGTCTAGCCGACATACCGCTGAGTAGCCGACACAAAGCTGAGTAGCCGACATACGGCTAAGTAGCCGACATACGTTTGAGTAGCCGACATATAGCTGAGTAGCCGACACACGGCTGAGTAGCCGACACAAAGCTGAGTAGCCGATATATGGTCGTCTAGCCGACATATCGCTAAGTAGCCGACACATGGCTGAGTAGCCGACACACGGCTGAGTAGCCGACACAAAGCTGAGTAGCCGACATATGGTCGTCTAGCCGACATACCGCTGATTAGCCGACACAAAGCTAAGTAGCCAACATACGTTCGTCTAGCCGACATACCGCTAAATAGCCGACACATGGCTGAGTAGCTGACACAAAGCTGAATAGTCTACATACGGTCGTCAAGCCGACAAACTGCTAAGTAGCCGACACATGGCTGAGTAGCCGGCACACGGCTGATTAGCTGACACAAAGCTGAGTAGCCGACATATGTTCGTCTAGCCGACATACCGCTGAGTAGCTAACACAAAGCTGAGTAGCCGACATACGGTCGTCTAGCCGACATACCGCTAAGTAGCCGACACATGGCTGAGTAGCCGACACACGGCTAAGTAGCCGACAAACGTTTGAGAAGCCGACACAAAGCTGAGTAGCCGACATATGGTCGTCTAGCCGACATACCGCTTAGTAGCCGACACAATGCTGAGTAGCCGACACAAAGCTGATTAGCCGACATATGTTCGTCTAGCCGACATACCACTGAGTAGCCGACACAAAACTGAGTAGCCGACATATGTTCGTCTAGCCGACATACCGCTAAGTAGCCGACACATGGCTGAGTAGCCGACACACGGCTGAGTAGCCGACACACGGCTGAGTAGCCGACACAAAGCTGAGTAGCCGACATATGGTCGTCTAGCCGTCATACCGCTAAGTGGCCGACACATGGCTGAGTAGCCGACATACGGTCGTCTTGGCGACATACCGCTAAGTAGCCGACACATGGCTCAGTAGCCGACACACGGCTAAGTAGCCGACATACGTTTGAGAAGCTGACATATAGCTGAGTAGCCGACACACGGCTGAGTAGCCGACACAAAGCTGAGTAGCCGACATACGGTCGCCTAGCCGACAAACCGCTAAGTAGCCGACACATGGCTGAGTAACCGACACACGCCTGAGTAGCCGACACAAAGCTGAGTAGCCGACATATGTTCGTCTAGCCGACATACCGCTGAGTAGCTAACACAAAGCTGAGTAGCTGACATACGGTCGTCTAGCCGACATACCGCTAAGTAGCCGACACATGGCTGAGTAGCCGACACACGGCTAAGTAGCCGACATACGTTTGAGTAGCCGACATATAGCTGAGTAGCCGACACACGGCTGAGTAGCCGACACAAAGCTGAGTAGCCAACATACGTTCGTCTAGCCGACATACCGCTAAGTAGCCGACACATGGCTGAGTAGCTGACACAAAGCTGAATAGTCGACATACGGTCGTCAAGCCGACATACCGCTAAGTAGCCGACACATGGCTGAGTAGCCGACACACGGCTGAGTAGCCGACACAAAGCTGAGTAGCCGACATATGTTCGTCTAGCCGACATACCGCTGAGTAGCTAACACAAAGCTGAGTAGCCGACATACGGTCGTCTAGCCGACATACCGCTAAGTAGCCGACACATGGCTGAGTAGCTGACACAAAGCTGAATAGTCGACATACGGTCGTCAAGCCGACATACCGCTAAGTAGCCGACACATGGCTGAGTAGCCGACACACGGCTGAGTAGCCGACACAAAGCTGAGTAGCCGACATATGTTCGTCTAGCTGACATACCGCTGAGTAGCTTACACAAAGCTGAGTAGCCGACATACGGTCGTCTAGCCGACATATCGCGCAGTAGCCGACACATAGCTGAGTAGCCGACACACGGCTAAGTAGCCGACATACTTTTGAGAAGCCGACACAAAGCTGAGTAGCCGACATATGGTCGTCTAGCCGACATACCGCTGAGTAGCCGACACAAAGCTGAGAAGCCGACATACGGTCGTCTAGCCGACATACCGCTTAGTAGCCGACACAAAGCTGAGTAGCCGACACAAAGCTGAGTAGCCGACATATGTTCGTCTAGCCGACATACCGCTGAGTAGCCGACACAAAGCTGAGTAGCCGACATACGGTCGTCTAGCCGTCATACCGCTAAGTAGCCGACACATGGCTGAGTAGCCGACATACGGTCGTCTAGCCGACATACCGCTAAGTAGCCGACACATGGCTGAGTAGCCGACACACGGCTAAGTAGCCGACATACGTTTTAGTAGCCGACATATAGCTGAGTAGCCGACACATGGCTGAGTAGCCGACATACGGTCGTCTAGCCGACATACCGCTAAGTAGCCGACACATGGCTGAGTAGCCGACACACGGCTAAGTAGCCGACATACGTTTGAGTAGCCGACATATAGCTGAGTAGCCGACACACGGCTGAGTAGCCGACACAAAGCTGAGTAGCCGACATATGTTCGTCTAGCCGACATACCGCTGAGTAGCTAACACAAAGCTGAGTAGCCGACATACGGTCGTCTAGCCGACATACCGCTTAGTAGCCGACACATGGCTGAGTAGCCGACACACGGCTAAGTAGCCGACATACGTTTGAGAAGCCGACACAAAGCTGAGTAGCCGACATATGGTCGTCTAGCCGACATACCGCTGAGTAGCTGACACAAAGCTGAGTAGCCGACATACGGTCGTCTAGCCGACATACCGCTTAGTAGCCGACACAAAGCTGAGTAGCCGAAACAAAGCTGAGTAGCCGACATATGTTCGTCTAGCCGACATACCGCTGAGTAGCCGACACAAAGTTGAGTAGCCGACATACGGTCGTCTAGCCGACATACCGCTAAGTAGCCGACACATGGCTGAGTAGCCAACACACGGCTGAGTAGCCGACACAAAGAGTTTCATTTTCAACATACCATCGAGGGCCCATGTTAGTCCGTTCCTCAACAAACATAATATTTTAAAAATGCAACACCGACAAAAACTGCATCTTGCTTGTCTCTTATTCGGGGTTTTAAAGCACCAATCTCCAGTATATCTTTTCGAGAAGCTCATCATCAATAGGTCACGGGGAAACCGTCAGTGTAAAAAGCCTCTTATTACTCCTCAACATGCCTCAGCCTCATTCCGGGGGAGTTTCTGCTTTGCAGCTACTAGATGCTGGAACTGTCTTCCACCGCCTTTAGCCAGGGACCTGGGAAGCATATATAGTTTTAGAATCAAGCTGAAAAAGTATTTGCTAGAGCATCAATTTAGTCAGGAAACCTTATGTCTTGAAACTAGCTGCCTTTAAGTGCCCTGTCTTTGTCTTTGTATCGTTATTCCTCATATCCTTGTGTGTTTATTAGCTGCCTCTTTTGTAACTTAGTTTACCGCTTTGCCATGCCTAATATAATTTTAAATTAAGATTTAGATTAAGATTAAGGATTGCGGTCAGGTACTTACTGTCGGGATATATCCCATCTGCATATAAATAAATCCGCACAACATCTGGTTCGCATAATAATTGTGTTATCTATCATGTTTAGATTGTGTGAATTCTTGGCAGTCTTTTTATGTATGTACAGTTGAGCTTGTGACGTTCAATATTTAATTTTTGCACCAAACAGTATTCGTTCTTAGTTTTCTTCCTGTATCACTTATGTACCATATATTCACTATCTGAAATAAAAGTTGCGTTCGGTCTGTCAAGTTGACAGTGACACTGACACACAGTTTGCCGACGCGTTCACACGATGCAATTTGCCGTGCCACTCTGGCGTCGGATTTGTAATAGTTTTAAGATATATTGTGTTTAGCGTAGGTATTTGTTTTGTGTTGCCTTCCAGGAGGTAACTCAGGTAAAGGCTCCGACGGAAGACCAGCGCTGGCCTTCTAGGTTAGCACCATGCTGAGTCGGGGCCTTTTCGTGGACCATGTATTTTTTTTTTTACGTTCTGTGTTTTGTTTTTTACACCCATTGTTTTGTCCACGAATAAATGTTTTCTTTCTTTCTTTCTTTCTTTCATTCAAAGCTGAGTAGCCGACATATGGTCGTCTAGCCGTCATACCGCTAAGTAGCCGACACATAGCTGAGTAGCCGACATACGGTCGTCTAGCCGACATACCGCTTAGTAGCCGACACATGGCTGAGTAGCCGACACAAAGCTGAGTAGCCGACATACAGTCGTCTAGCCGACAAACCGCTAAGTAGCCGACACATGGCTGAGTAGCCGACACACGCCTAAGTAGCCGACACAAAGCTGAGTAGCCGACATATGTTCGTCTAGCCGACATACCGCTGAGTAGCTAACACAAAGCTGAGTAGCCGACATACGGTCGTCTAGCCGACATACCGCTAAGTAGCCGACACATGGCTGAGTAGCCGACACACGGCTAAGTAGCCAACATACGTTTGAGTAGCCGACATATAGCTGAGTAGCCGACACACGGCTGAGTAGCCGACACAAAGCTGAGTAGCCGAAATATGGTCGTCAAGCCGACATACCGCTGATTAGCCGACTTAAAGCTAAGTAGCCAACATACGTTCGTCTAGCCGACATACCGCAAAGTAGCCGACACTTGGCTGAGTAGCTGACACAAAGCTGAATAGTCGACATACGGTCGTCAAGCCGACATACCGCTAAGTAGCCGACACATGGCTGAGTAGCCGACACACGGCTGAGTAGCCGACAAAAAGCTGAGTAGCCGAAATATGTTCGTCTAGCCGACATACCGCTGAGTAGCTAACACAAAGCTGAGTAGCCGACATACGGTCGTCTAGCCGACATACCGCTAAGTAGCCGACACATGGCTGAGTAGCCGACACACGGCTAAGTAGCCGACATACGTTTGAGAAGCCGACACAAAGCTGAGTAGCCGACATATGGTCGTCTAGCCGACATACCGCTGAGTAGCTGACACAAAGCTGAGTAGCCGACATACGGTCGTCTAGCCGACATACCGCTTAGTAGCCGACACAAAGCTGAGTAGCCGACACAAAGCTGAGTAGCCGACATATGTTCGTCTAGCCGACATACCGCTGAGTAGCCGACACAAAGCTGAGTAGCCGACATACGGTCGTCTAGCCGACATACCGCTAAGTAGCCGACACATGGCTGAGTAACCGACACACGGCTGAGTAGCAGACACAAAGCTGAGTAGCCGACATATGGTCGTCTAGCCATCATACCGCTAAGTAGCCGACACATGGCTGAGTAGCCGACATACGGTCGTCTAGCCGACATACCGCTAAGTAGCTGACACATGGCTGAGTAGCCGACACACGGCTAAGTAGCCGACATACGTTTGAGTAGCCGACATATAGCTGAGTAGCCGACACACGGCTGAGTAGCCGACACAAAGCTGAGTAGCCGACATACGGTCGTCTAGCCGACAAACCGCTAAGTAGCCGACACATGGCTGAGTAGCCGACACACGCCTGAGTAGCCGACACAAAGCTGAGTAGCCGACATATGTTCGTCTAGCCGACATACCGCTGAGTAGCTTACACAAAGCTGAGTAGGCGACATACGGTCGTCTAGCCGACATACCGCTAAGTAGCCGACACATGGTTGAGTAGCCGACACACGGCTAAGTAGCCGACATACGTTTGAGTAGCCGACATATAGCTGAGTAGCCGACACACGGCTGAGTAGCCGACACAAAGCTGAGTAGCCGACATACGGTCGTCTAGCCGACATACCGCTTGGTAGCCGACACAAAGCTGAGTAGCCGACACACGGCTAAGTAGCCGACATACGTTTGAGTAGCCGACATATAGCTGAGTAGCCGACACACGGCTGAGTAGCCGACACAAAGCTGAGTAGCCGACATATGGTCGTCTAGCCGTCATACCGCTAATTAGCCGACATATGGCTGAGTAGCCGACATACGGTCGTCTAGCCGACATACCGCTAAGTAGCCGACACATGGCTGAGTAGCCGACACACGGCTAAGTAGCCGACATACGTTTGAGTAGCCGACATATAGCTGAGTAGCCGACACACGGCTAAGTAGCCGACACATGGCTGAGTAGCCGACACACGCCTGAGTAGCCGACACAAAGCTGAGTAGCCGACATATGTTCATCTAGCCGACATACCGCTGAGTAGCTAACACAAAGCTGAGTAGCCGACATACGGTCGTCTAGCCGACATACCGCTAAGTAGCCGACACATGGCTGAGTAGCCGACACACGGCTAAGTAGCCGACATACGTTTGAGTAGCCGACATATAGCTGAGTAGCCGACACACGGCTGAGTAGCCGACACAAAGCTGAGTAGCCGACATACGGTCGTCTAGCCGACATACCGCTAAGTAGCCGACACATGGCTGAGTAGCCGACACACGGCTGAGTAGCCGACACAAAGCTGAGTAGCCGACATATGGTCGTCTAGCCGACATACCGCTGATTAGCCGACACAAAGCTAAGTAGCCAACATACGTTCGTCTAGCCGACATACCGCTAAGTAGCCGACACATGGCTGAGTAGCTGACACAAAGCTGAATAGTCGACATACGGTCGTCAAGCCGACATACCGCTTAGTAGCCGACACATGGTTGAGTAGCCGACACACGGCTGAGTAGCCGACACAAAGCTGAGTAGCCGACATATGTTCGTCTAGCCGACATACCGCTGAGTAGCTAACACAAAGCTGAGTAGCCGACATACGTTCGTCTAGCCGACATACCGCTAAGTAGCCGACACATGGCTGAGTAGCCGACACACGGCTAAGTAGCCGACATACGTTTGAGAAGCCGACACAAAGCTGAGTAGCCGACATATGTTCGTCTAGCCGACATACATGATAAATTCTCAAGTTTAGCAGCTTAATTATGTTTTATATGAATTTATATGGCCTTACTATTAAATAAAACAACGGATGTACAAGACAGAACGTAGACAAGAGTTTATTACTTTTTTAATACAGTGTTGCTATATATATTTTAGTAGATGGCGCTAGTGGTTGGTGTCTGTGGTTTTGCGATAAATTATCATTTATTTAACATCCTCCCTTTAAGCGCAAACCCATAGACTTTGAACATTTTTCAATCTTCACTTGCGGCGTGGACTTTGTAAGGATATCTGCCACCATGTCCTCCGTTCCAAGATATATTACTTCAATCTCCTTCTTAGCAACTTTCTCTCGGACAAAATGGTACCTGATGTCTATATGTTTGCTGCGGGCACAGTATGACTCTGTACCTGCAAATTTAATAGCACTTTGATTATCACAATAAATTACAGTGGGTGAAATACCAACGTCGCGGTGTAATTCGATCTCCAAATATCGAAGCCACATTGTTTCTTGTACTGCAGCAGCAAGTGACATAAATTCAGCTTCCATTGTCGAAAGAGCAATGGTGCTTTGACGTTTAGAACGCCATGAAATAGCTGCACCCTGAAACATAAAATTGTAGCCGGAGCACGATCTCCGACTGTAAACATCTGAAGCCCAATCAGAGTCGCAGTAGCCAAACACTCTATTTTCTTCATTGTTTTGACTGTATATCAATTTAAGATCTTTTGTTCCTTTTATATAACGTAACACTCTCTTCAGCGCCAGCCAATGTTGTTCTTCTGGTTTGTTGTTAAAACTACTTAATTTGTTTACTATAAAACATATATCTGGCCTGGTCCCTTGAGATAAATATAGCAGGCTTCCAATTGCCTCTTGATATGGTATGTTTTGAAGCACATTTTTTACATCTTCTGTGCTAATCAATTTAATGCTGGGGTCACAAGGTGAATGAACTGGATTACAATCACTCATATTGAATCTTTGCAGAATTTTTTCTATATAAGCAGTCTGATCGATGCAGATTTCATTTCTTAACGAGTTTTGCTTAATTCTCCAACCAACAAAATGATGTACGAACCCAAGTTCCTTCATATCAAATTTACTTTTTAACTGTCGCTTAAGTTCTTGACCCATTTCTTCATTGTTATAAAATAACAACAAGTCGTCAACATAAATGAGTACAAATAAAATATTTTCATCACAAGTTTTGTGGTATATACAGGGATCGACAGATGTACTTTTCAGCCCCAATTCCTTCAGTACTGATGTAAGCTTCAAATTCCATTGACGGCTCGCCTGTTTTAATCCATAAATGGATTTATTTAATTTACATACTTCTTCTCCATATTCATAAGATGGTGGTTGAAACATGTATATTTCTGTATCAATTTCCCCTTGTAAGAAAGCAGTAACTGCATCCATTTGTTCGATGTACAAGTTATGCTTGACAGCCAAGGCTAATAAGTACCTGATTGAAGTATGACGAACTACCGGAGCAAATATTTCATTATATTCCATTCCCTTCTTCTGAATGAAGCCTTTAATGACCAGTCTTGCTTTGTACCGTACAACCTCGCCGTTGGCATCAGTTTTAATCTTATAGATCCACTTGCATGGAATTGCTCTCTTATTTTCAGGTAAAGATACTAACGACCATGTATTATTTTGCAGGAGCGACTCATATTCATTATTCATAGCACTTTTCCATTGTTCTGCTTCCGGTCCTGAAAGAGCTTCCTCTAAGGATTCTGGCTCTTTTACCAATAAAGCTGTTGCTTGGTTTGAGACACTCGTACTCTCATGACATAAGTTGGCTTTAGGTTTGTTTCGTGGCCTTAGCACATAATTACTACGTGACACATAACTTACATCTTCGTCTGGTATGTATTTATCGTCAGCATCATCATGATCTGTGTCATAAGGATCATCTTCAGATGACTCCTCCTTCATCACAGTTCCGTTGAGGGTTGTATCAGCCGAGCTCGGGGTCTCAGGTGTGTCAGGAGACTCTGCGAAGCTGTCCTCCATTTCTGAAACTTCTTCTGATACAATTTCTTGCAATTCTGTTAATGGCACAATTACATTATTGTTTTGAATTGTGTTTTCAAGGAAAATAGCACTTCTGCTTTTGTATATTTGCCTCCGCTTTGTATCAAAAAATCTGTAGCCTTTTGTGTATTCACAATATCCGACAAATAACATTTTTACTGCCTTGGAGTCCCATTTCTGCCTCTTTTCTTTGGGTACATGGACCATAGCATGACAACCAAAAATTCTCATATTGTTGATATTCGGCTTCTTACCCGACCATACTTCATGTGGTGTCTTGTAGTCGAGTGCCTTGGTTGGTGACCGGTTGATTATGTAGGCTGCTGTGGAAACAGCCTCCGCCCAAAATGATTTATCCAACCTGGAATTCAGAATCAAACATTTAGCTCTTTCCACAAGAGTGCGGTGTTTCTGTTCGGCCAATCCATTTTCTTCCGGGTTGTACGGATTAGTTGTTTGATGTTGTATGCCATGTTTATCTAAAAACAGTTTAAATTCCTTATTTATGTACTCCTTCCCATTATCGCTGCGTATACATTTAATTCTTTTTTCAGTTTCATTTTCTACCATATTTTTAAATTCCTTAAACTTCTGTAAGGTCTCAGATTTATATTTCAGAAAATATATGTAGACTTTTCTACTAAAATCATCAATGAAACTGACATAGTATTTCCAACCTCCTATAGAACTAGTTTCCATCGGACCACATAAATCTGTGTGGATTAATTGCAAGGGTTCACTAGCCCGGGTTCCAATATTCTTAAAAGGAAATCTACTCATTTTCCCTTCCATGCAGGTTGTGCAAATCTGTTTACTCTTTTTAGATAATTCTACACCTTCTGTACTATCTTTTATTTTCTGTAAGTCTGTGAAGTTAAGATGGCCCATCCTTTGGTGCCATATATTTATATCATGTTCATCTACAGTTGATAACAATGCCTGTGTTTCTGAGAAATCCTCTAAAACATACATGTTGTTGTGTTGCAGAGCTTTCAAAATTAATTTATTGTCTTGATAAACTTTACAGCAATTTTTTTCAAACCGAACTTCACAGCCATTTTTTGTCATCTGACTTACAGAGAGTAGATTAGTCGTCAGAGAAGGTACATACAGCACATTTCTAACCTGAATTGTTTGAGGTCTGCCATCGGAGTCTGTTATTTGCAAGTTCACATTACCACATCCTTCCACCGCTACAGTCTTGTTATCCGCCACCTTTATATTTCTTACTGTTGAAGGCGATACATCCGTGCATCCATGTTCGTTCCCGGCACATATGTAGGGAAGCACCCGAGTCAATGTAGAACCTGTTCTTGTGCAACTCGGCTGCAACAGAAAAAGCGGCAAAATAACCATTATTTTTTGAATTATTTGTCTTCTTTTTATTCTGGAAGTAGCAGTTTTTACTAAAATGACCATGTTTATTACAGTTGTAACATCGTGGGCCTTTCTTTTGATTTTGATCAGGTGAAACTTTTGTAGACTTATGCATTTTATTGTAATTTACATAGTAGGCGGAAGAGTCTGTTGTTTTCACTTCCTGGAGCAGCTTTGTTTTAACATAATCCGCAGTAATCGACACACCTGAGCTCTCCATAGCCATAATCATCGGTTTGTAGACATCGGGGAGGCCAGCGAGCAGCAAAGTACCAAGCCACTCATCTCCAACTACAAAATTGATATTTCTAAGCTTATGAGCTGTTGTCATCACTTTGTTAACATAATCCTCAACACTAGAGCTGTCATCTAACGTAGTAGAAATCAGATCTCTTAATAAACCTACTCTTCTACTAAGCCCGGAATCGTCAAATACTTTTTCCAATTTCGACCATACCTGTTTCGCTGTGGTCGCCTCCTGTACATGTACGTAGTTAATTGGGTCAATCAGAAGTATTATTTTCGATCTTGCTTTAGTATCTTTCTTGCCATCTTGTACATAGCCCACACTCGGTTCGATTGTGTCCCACAAATCCTCGTGTTCCAAGTAATTCTTGACAGCGAACTTCCAAGTCGGATAGTTTTCCCTTCCAACCAGCTTCTCAATAGTCCCCATTGATATTTGTGAAGCCATTTTTTACTGGTATTTGTACTATTTAGGCTGAAATTGCTGAAAAAAGTAATGTTTGCCAATGCGGCGGATGGACACTTTGAGGTTATGCCGACTTTCGGTGAACTGAATGACGATACTTTTTCGGTAAAACACTAAACTGTTATCTGAGAAGCAAAAATAGCCCATAACCTGATAAATTCTCAAGTTTAGCAGCTTAATTATGTTTAATATGAATTTATATGGGCTTACTATTAAATTAAACAACGGATGTACAAGACAGAACGTAGACAAGAGTTTATTACTTTTTTAATACAGTGTTGCTATATATATTTTAGTAGATGGCGCTAGTGGTTGGTGTCTGTGGTTTTGCGATAAATTATCATTTATTTAACAAGCCGACACATGGTTGAGTAGCCGACACACGGCTGAGTAGCCGACACAAAGCTGAGTAGCCGACATATGTTCGTCTAGCCGACATACTGCTGAGTAGCTAACACAAAGCTGAGTAGCCGACATACGTTCGTCTAGCCGACATACCGCTAAGTAGCCGACACATGGCTGAGTAGCCGACACACGGCTAAGTAGCCGACATACGTTTGAGAAGCCGACACAAAGCTGAGTAGCCGACATATGTTCGTCTAGCCGACATACCGCTGAGTAGCCGACACAAAGCTGAGTAGCCGACATACGGTCGTCTAGCCGACATACCGCTAAGTAGCCGACACATGGCTGAGTAGCCGACACACGGCTGAGTAGCCGACACAAAGCTGAGTAGCCGACATATGGTCGTCTAGCCGACATACCGCTAATTTGCCGACACAAAGCTAAGTAGCCAACATACGTTCGTCTAGCCGACATACCGCTAAGTAGCCGACACATGGCTGAGTAGCTGACACAAAGCTGAATAGTCGACATACGGTCGTCAAGCCGACATATTGCTAAGTAGCCGACACATAGCTGAGTAGCCGAAACACGGCTGAGTAGCCGACACAAAGCTGAGTAGCCGACATATGTTCGTTTAGCCGACATACCGCTGAGTAGCTAACACAAAGCTGAGTAGCCGACATACGGTCGTCTAGCCGACATACCGCTAAGTAGCCGACACATGGCTGAGTAGCCGACACACGGCTAAGTAGCCGACATACGTTTGAGAAGCCGACACAAAGCTGAGTAGCCGACATATGGTCGTCTAGCCGACATACCGCTGAGAAGCCGACACAAAGCTGAGTAGCCGACATACGGTCGTCTAGCCGACAAACCGCTTAGTAGCCGACACAAAGCTGAGTAGCCGACACAAAGCTGAGTAGCCGACATATGTTCGTCTAGCCGACATACCGCTGAGTAGCCGACACAAAGCTGAGTAGCCGACATACGGTCGTCTAGCCGACATACCGCTAAGTAGCCGACACATGGCTGAGTAGCCGACACACGGCTGAGTAGCCGACACAAAGCTGAGTAGCCGACATATGGTCGTCTAGCCAACATACCGCTAAGTAGCCGACACATGGCTGAGTAGCCGACATACGGTCGTCTAGCCGACATACCGCTAAGTAGCCGACATATAGCTGAGTAGCCGACACACGGCTGAGTAGCCGACACAAAGCTGAGAAGCCGACATACGGTCGTCTAGCCGACATACCGCTAAGTAGCCGACACATGGCTGAGTATCCGACACACGGCTGAGTAGCCGACACAAAGCTGAGTAGCCGACGTATGGTCGTCTAGCCGACATACCGCTGAATAGCCGACACAAAGCTAAGTAGCCAACATACTTTCGTCTAGCCGACATACCGCTGAGTAGCTAACACAAAGCTGAGTAGTTGACATACGGTCGTCTAGCCGACATACCGCTAAGTAGCCGACACATGGCTGAGTAGCCGACACACGGCTAAGTAGCCGACATACGTTTGAGAAGCCGACACAAAGCTGAGAAGCCGACATATGGTCGTCTAGCCGACATACCGCTGAGTAGCCGACACAAAGCTGAGTAGCCGACATACGGTCGTCTAGCCGACATACCGCTTAGTAGCCGACACAAAGCTGAGTAGCCGACACAAAGCTGAGTAGCCGACATATGTTCGTCTAGCCGACATACCGCTGAGTAGCCGACACAAAGCTGAGTAGCCGACATACGGGCGTCTAGCCGACATACCGCTAAGGAGCCGACACATGGCTGAGTAGCCGACACACGGCTGAGTAGCCGACACAAAGCTGAGTAGCCGACATATGGTCATCTAGCCGTCATACCGCTAAGTAGCCGACACATGGCTGAGTAGCCGACATACGGTCGTCTAGCCGACATACCGCTAAGAAGCCGACACATGGCTGAGTAGCCGACACACGGCTAAGTAGCCGACATACGTTTGAGTAGCCGACATATAGCTGAGTAGCCGACACACGGCTGAGTAGCCGACACAAAGCTGAGTAGCCGACAAACGGTCGTCTAGCCGACAAACCGCTAAGTAGCCGACACATGGCTGAGTAGCCGACACACGCCTGAGTAGCCGACACAAAGCTGAGTAGCCGACATATGTTCGTCTAGCCGACATACCGCTGAGTAGCTAACACAAAGCTGAGTAGCCGACAAACGGTCGTCTAGCCGACATACCGCTAAGTAGCCGACACATGGCTGAGTAGCCGACACACGGCTAAGTAGCCGACATACGTTTGAGTAGCCGACATATAGCTGAGTAGCCGACACACGGCTGAGTAGCTAACACAAATCTGAGTAGCCGACATACGGTCGTCTAGCCGACATACCGCTAAGTAGCCGACACATGGCTGAGTAGCCGACACACGGCTAAGTAGCCGACATACGTTTAAGTAGCCGACATATAGCTGAGTAGCCGACACACGGCTGAGTAGCCGACACAAAGCTGAGTAGCCGACATACGGTCGTCTAGCCGACATACCGCTAAGTAGCCGACACATGGCTGAGTAGCCGACACACGGCTGAGTAGCCGACACAAAGCTGAGTAGCCGACATATGGTCGTCAAGCCGACATACCGCTGATTAGCCGACACAAAGCTAAGTAGCCAACATACGTTCGTCTAGCCGACATACCGCTAAGTAGCCGACACATGGCTGAGTAGTGTCACACTGCAAAATACGCCCGACTGACAAGAGAAGACAGTTGAAGAAACGCCTCAAAGGAAATTGGGCACAATGGAAAAAACGCCTTGTCGTAACCGCGTACAAAGACCCGGAACAATCCCAAGAGCTGTCAGAGTGACACTAGCTGTCAAATGACAGATCCCATCAAGCTGGAGGCGGGAGTGGATAACAAGTACCACTTGACCAGAAGAATCCGAAGAAATCGGTGGCAAGGGAGGCCCAGCTGAGGAGTTGAAAGATGGGACAGACGACATAGGTAAAATAACTTTAAAACCCGAATATATTTCAACGAAAGGAAAGAAATTAAGTGTCATAACCTAAACAATTGTTGCAGGACATAGAATGAGGACTTTTTGTGGTAGGAGTTAAGTGAATTGGCCCAGGCAGAAAATAGAAACACCTCGACGTAAGTCATCTGCTCATCTTTGGAACAATCGAATATTAGGAAAACAATTCTAACCTAGAAATGTTACAGGTGGCTGCGTCACGGTGAAGATTTGAGTAATGAATGGGAGGGGCAGCGATTAAACGCTGCTTTTGGGTCAGTAATCAAATCCTCATGTCGACCAGACAAATTGTAGAAGCCTGAACTAGCCAGTAATTTAAGGTCTATTTTCAGGTGGTAAAGAAAAGAAGATATTCATTAGTTTATTTATAGATATACATAAAGAAAATCACAGAGCAAGCACAGAGAGTGAGAGCACTCCATTTTACGTCAAAAGAGATTCTACCTCTAAAGATACACTGTATGGGTGTACGAAATAGCGACGGGGACATCCTTGGAGGCTGAGAAGCCCACATACACTGGCGCGTGAACACCGGTGTGTGAAGCCTGAACACCCCAAGATCAAACCACAACACTCGGCGGGACCCAGGCAAGCGGCGGTGACACGATAGCCTTCTCCGGGAGACTTCAGAGCCCGAGAAGAAACTGGATTTGTTGTCCCAGGAGCCTCGAGCATCAGGAAATCGTTACAGGGAGTAACTGCCTTCTGGCAACCCCGCTCTGAGTGAGTTCGTCCTTATTTATTAATAGCCCTTCCGGCAGGAGAAATAAATCATCACTTATCACCAACGGACTTACACAAAGCGACCCTGGGGAGTTGTGATGTTCCACATATGCACTGCGCTGTTATAGAGGGTTCCTAGAAACGTATGTACCCTAAGCTAAGAGCGGAGTGGTGTGTGGAAATACAATTCTATAAACTAGAGTCTTTGTCTCATTTATTAATAATCCTTTTAGGGTATAATCCTTGTAGAACGAAATACACAAAGAGACCCCATAGAGTCTCACAAATGGCGCCCAAAAGTGGTGATAAGTCTTGATTTTGAGATGATTTTGTGAATATTTGTCAATAAAAGAAGTGAATTGTTCACTGGCAAATAGCTTGCAAACATACTCAACTATTTTATGGTAGATAGATACATAGCTAGTCTTGTGTTTTATTCCTTTGCATATGGCCAAACCCTTATGTAGTTATTAAGTGTAGATTAAGTTAATAAATTGCAAAAACATTTATTACAGAAAACTGTGTTCACAAGTGAAAGAGGCGGTAACAAATAAAGTTAATAAAAGTGTTCCTACATGTTAGTTTGAAAGACAAATGTTAATATCATTTAGTGATTAAAAGGTAAACATAGTGTTTTCACCCAGTAATAGAAGCAGTAAAGAACATAATTATTAGTGAGTGAAGTGAAATTACAACATAGTTGATAGAAATTCCCACTATAAAAGTAAGTAAATAATCTTAAAATTTGGCACTACAAATAGTCTATTTCATTAAATTATAAAGTGAAATACAGTTAAATTGGATAATCACTATAAAACAACAGTAGATATTTACAGTTATTCACACAAAAGTTTGTTCTTAGTACAGAAATAAAGTAAAAGTTAAATTCAGTGACAGTAACATAAAACCATATATAAATATAACAATAACATTGAAATAACTATCAACATTTATTTAGACAAGTAAAACATAACAAGAACACAATTTTTCATATATATTTACATAAAAGAGAGTTGAACAAGGGAAAGTGAACACAGGATTTCATATTTTCATATATTTAGTACTTAGTGGTAGCTAAGTACCTACAGTGTTACTTTAGCATTTATTTAGTGAGAAATTAGCAATAAAACGCTAATTACTTAGTAATTGTAAGTCCCATTAGGTTAGTTGTCCTGTTTTTAGTCCCAAAGTCATTCTGTCCTGTGAGGGATTTGTTTAATTAAGTTGGTAGTACACCTAAGGGTGACCCACTTACATAAAATATTTTTTTAAACTGTTATTTTAAGGCACTGCCAATAACATTGTTTATTATTTTTAAGTGTACTCAACACTATTTGTGGATTATTATTTGATGTCCAGCACACAGTAGCGGACAATATTTTAATTTTATGAAGTGTTATTAGAGACTTTGTCCTATAATAACTAAAATATAAAAATATTTATTAAATTTAGGTAAACCAACCTTGATTGCTTATGCGTGCATGTTTTGAAAGTAAGCAAAATATGTGAAACATGGTAATATTAATTTAATGGTGCATGAAATTGATATTTGTTGGAAGATAAGTACACAAATCAATAACCAATACATAATATCTGGCATCATATGATTGCTAGGTCTAAACAAATTATACATAAAAGTGATTTACATTTTGATATGAGACTTTGGACAACCACTTGGAACTGTACCAAGCTCTCATAACAAAACAAATATAAAATAAATAATAATTAAGATAAACAACGCTTCAACATTTTGAAGTTGGCTTGTTAACAAATATATACATTTTAAAAGAATATAATTACAAAGTGTTAAGGTTTCATATATATCCACACCAAGTTGTTGTGCTAAATAGTCATTAAGATAAGGTAAAACACACATTGTGTGACACTGAAACATTATAAGAAAAAAAAAGTTTACAGTTAAATAATGTACATACAATAATTTATTGTATTTACAGTATTTCACATCGTTCAATATTGAAATAAATTTAAATACTTTTCCTAATAATAACAAATATATTATACATTCAAATCATAGAAATAAGTATCAGGAACATCAATTATAGAAAACATTTAAAACTTTACAAGTGTAAACCCAGATAACAGTGCAGTAGGTATACATCACAATAAATAAGGTGAATACACCAAACTTATAGTCATTTCTCTTGGTATATTGGCGACTTATTGTGGTCCGAATTGGTATTGCATTTTTTGTATTGATTAATCACTTGCGGTGGTAAACATGGATTTAAAAACGATTTACTATCACTCCTTGCTAAAAGACGAACTGACTTATGAAATAAATATTAGGTCGGAGACACCCGGGGCAACAGTTCAAGAAATGAGACAACAACTTAAGAAATTGAGTTTTGAATTTCTACCGGAGGAGGTTATTGGAGAGGATCTGCAGGTCACGAGTGAATTAGCTGTAGTATCAGAGAAAATAAAGGAACTTCAGACTAAATTAACTACAGTAGAGAAAACTAGGGACCGTCGTTTTCTGATACGCGCGAAAGCGTTGTATGCACACTTATTCTACAGGATGTATAGATTAGGTACAATGAGCACACAAGCCGATAAAGACAATTACACTGCGTTACGGACAAAGATGCAACAATGCGGAGTAACAATAAATGCGTTATTACCGAGCCAGAGCAACGGAAAGGAACCAGCAACCAGTCATATGGAGGAGCCGAAGGAGTCATCAAATTTAAATGTGCTCAAGTATATAAACAATAAATTCAATGGACTCACTAGCGTACACGCGTTCCTGGAAGCAGTTGAGGAGAGGGCTCAAGCATTTGGCATTACAGATGACCAACTATTTAACGCGGCTTGTTGTCTGTTCACTGAACAAGGTCTCTTATGGTATAGAGGGAATAAGCATAGGTTTAACACTTGGAAGGAATTAGGAATTTTGTTGAAACAGGAATTTGCACCTGTTGATTTTGATTACAGGCTATTGAGTGAAATACATGCGCGCACACAGGGCGTGGATGAACCTACACACATATATTTTGCGGTGATGAGCGGAATGTTCTCACGCTTATTAAAACCTTTAGATGACACACAACAATTAGAAATATTATTGCATAATATAAGACCGTCGTTTTCCGAACATTTAGCATTGCAGGAACTCGATACGGTAGAATCATTGCGGCAGGTTTGCAGGAAAATTGAAGCTGCACGGCAGCAGGGTAAATTGTTTACGGAACCACCTAGACAATCTACCTTGAATCCGGATTTCGCCTATAATGGCAAGTGTAATAAAACAGAGGTAGCAGTTGTCGCGGGTACATACCAACAACAGTCCAGGCATTACACACCTGTGCCAAAACATAAACCATTTCAACATTATCAAACATATCAACATCAGAGAGAAAATGGGTCGGCACAACGTTTTCAGCGGCATGGACAGCACGCGCACGCGCCCCAATTTCGTCAATCACCACACCAAACGAATACCGTTTATTGTTATAGGTGTAAAGTGAATACTCACGACACTAAAGCTTGTAGGGACAAGCGCATTATATGTTTTAAATGTGGTGAACCGGGTTATACCTCGCGGTCATGCCCAAAGTGTAGAAACATGAATCAGTCAAAAAACTAGGTAGAGAGAACCGTAGCTATTACTCGGCAGAGAAGGCGGAAAGGGCCGATAATAGTTATTGGTTAGATTTGGTTAGTAAATATTTTAAAAACAATTCCGTCAGCACGGTTCTCTTCAAACCAGACGATAATGATGTTCGACCATATTTAAATGTGAATGTACTAGATGTGAAAATATGCGCACTACTAGATTCTGGTGCCGCTGTCTCCATCATTGGAAGCGGCGCGCACGAGCGTTTTGTGAATTTAGGATACACCATTTCATCAAATGACAATTCTATGACAGTAGCAGATGGTTCAACGTGTAGAACGATTGGTACCATGTTGTTACCAATATCATTTAAGGGTATCACTAAAGTAATAAAGTTTTATGTCATACCATCCATAGTGTCAAATGTAATACTTGGAGTAGATTTTTGGAAGGAATTTTCGTTGATGCCAGAGATATTTGAAAATATAAGATACATAGAAAAACCTAAACATTTCATTGGGCATTCAAGCATAGACAGTCAGGTAGACAATGTTTTGTCATATGATAACTTGACCTCTGAGCAAAGACAGTTAGCAGAAATAGTAACAGATCAATTTAAAGAAATTTCATTTGAACAAAAAGGCTTAGGTAGAACTCACCTGATAGAACATAAAATAGATACGGGAGCATCTCCGCCAATTAAATGTAGACCGTACCCCATGTCACCAGAAAAGCTGAAGGAACTGCATAAGGAAGTGGATAAAATGTTGGATTTAGATGTGATCACACCGAGTGAAAGCCCTTGGAATAATCCAGTCCTTATGGTTCCAAAGCCTGACGGGTCATGGAGGTTTTGTTTGGATTGTCGTAAATTAAATGCAGTCAGTAAAGGCGACGCTTACGCAATACCACATATTCCTCAGATATTAGATAGCCTTAGAAATGCGAAGTATATTAGTTCGATTGATTTTAAAGCAAGTTTTTGGCAAATACCTCTTGATGAGTCGTCGCAGGAACGAACAAGTTTCACTGTGGCCGGTAAAGGTCAACATAAGTTCAAGGTTATGGCTTTTGGTTTGACAGGAGCACCTGCGCGCCAGCAAAGGTTAATGGATAGGCTTTTTGGAACTCCGTTTTGTAGTGAGATAGATAAAGGATTAGTATTTTGTTACGTTGATGACATAATAGTAGTATCAGAAGATTACGAGACTCATTTAATATTACTTAAAAAGCTTCACAAGAGAATACAAGAGGCAAATTTAACGATCAATTTGGAGAAAAGTAATTTTTTTAGAAAATCACTAAAGTATTTAGGATATATAGTAGATGAGTGTGGGTTACGCACAGATCCAGGTAAAGTTCGTGCGGTGATTGACTTTCCTGTCCCGAAGAACGCGAAGGAGGTAAAAATGTTCCTAGGTACATGTTCTTGGTACAGGCGGTTTATTCGAAATTTCTCGTCCATAGCCGCACCACTGAATGCGTTAACCAGCTCAAAAACAAAGTTTGTCTGGACTTCAAGCGCTGAACAAGCATTTAAAGATTTAAAAAACTGTCTTGTATCAGCACCAGTTTTAATATGCCCAGACTTTGACAAACACTTTACGGTCCATTGCGATGCGTCGAGTTATGGAATAGGTGGGGTCCTTACACAGGAAGTGGAAGGCCACGACCATCCTATTGCATACATTAGTAGGTCTCTCAATAAAAGTGAAAGGAATTATAGTGCCACAGAGCGTGAAGCGCTAGCTGTTCTTCATGCTGTGGAGAAGTTTGAGCCGTACCTAGGTACTAGGCCGTTTACTATTGTCACTGACCACGCATCGTTGAAATGGTTCATGAATTTGGAAAATCCAACAGGACGTCTTGCTCGCTGGGGTTGTCGTTTGTCTCCGTACACCTTTAACATTGAACATAGGAGAGGGAAAGATAACGTTATCCCGGATGCTCTCTCGCGGTTGATTAAGGTGGAAGCCATTAGTACCACACCGGCCTCAACCGCTAGTGATGCATGGTATAATAGAGTTTACTCAGGTTGTAAATATTACCCAAGAAATTACCCGAACTACAGAATAGAGAATAATATATTATATAGGTATAGTAAGGGTAAATATTCACTAACCGACGAGTTTGACTGGAAAGTGGTCGTAGCTGAATCAGGTCGCACAAAAATCATTTCTGAGAACCATGAACCTCCTACTTCAGGACACCTAGGAGTATTTAAAACACATAGAAGGTTAAGTTTGAGGTATTTCTGGCCAGGAATGTATCGTGACGTAGTTAACTTTATCAAGCAATGTGCGACATGTTCAGCCTATAAACATAGAACGACTCTTACTCCAGGGCAAATGGGTAAACCAAAGCAGTGTTACAAACCATGGCAAGTCATAAGTATGGATCTGGTTGGACCCTTGCCAAAATTACGGTCCGGTTACGTACATCTTCTAGTCGTGACTTGTGTTTTTTCCAAATATACAATGTTATTCCCGTTAAGACGCGCTACAAGCGCAAATGTGGCGAAAAGTATAGAGAATTATGTTTTCTTAGCTCACGGAGTTCCTGAGACAGTGGTTACCGACAATGGGGTTCAATTCACTGGATCAGAGTTTCGGAGACTAATGAAAACTTACAATGTCCCTCGGATTCATTATGGACCGAGATATACACCACAGATAAATACCGTGGAACGGTTTAACAAGACCATTTTGACAATGATCTCGTCCTACGTAAAGGAAGATCATAGATCCTGGGACAGTAACATTTTTAAGGTACAATTTGCGTTAAATAGCGCGGTGAATGAAACTACAGGTTTCACACCATTTTTCTTGGTACACGGTAGAGAACCGATTATAAATGGCTCTTTTTATAAGGACACAAGTGATACGGATTACGAGGTAGCTGTGTGCCCAGAGAGGAATACGCTGGAGAATTTGGGACACTTCAAGACATTTACAGCAAAGTTAGGGAAAATCTGGAAAAGGCTCATGCAACAAATGCCAGATACTACAATCTGCGCAGAAGAGACGTCAAATTGCGTGAAGGCCAGGAGGTCTGGAAGAAAACCTACATTCAGAGCGATGCCGTTAATTTTAAAGCGTCCAAGTTAGCGCCCAAATACCAGAAGTGCATAGTGAAGAAAGTTTTATCGCCGTTAGTGTATGAACTAGTGGGTTACGATGGTAAACTCCTAGGTCAGTGGCATATCAAGGATATCAAGATATGATATCCAGAAGAAGAAACACTTGTTGTCAAGAGCTTGGTCTGGGTTCTTAGGTACCGTAGGACGTGTTTCACGTGTTAGGGGTGATATTCTCACACTAACGACGCCAAGGTAGTCTTAGCTTAGGTTTAGGATAGCTTAACTTAAATAGTAGCGTTAGAATGTAAAACGCGTACTCAACTTGGGGAACTTCATTGAGCTGCACTGGAAATACAGGAGCAACTCGGGAATTTGTGTGTTTGTAGGCAGCGAATAGCTAACAAAAAGCTATCGCTTCATTTCGAAAGAAGAAGTATGAAAGTGATTTTGAAATTGTGGGGACAAATTTGTGTTACATATAGGTAGATCTAACTTAGGTTAACATAGGTTCTGTAATTCTGAACAGCGCTGAGGGCAGCGTAGTTTTCACTTCGTTTCAAACTTTTCATAAGGGAGGGGGTATTGTCACACTGCAAAATACGCCCGACTGACAAGAGAAGACAGTTGAAGAAACGCCTCAAAGGAAATTGGGCACAATGGAAAAAACGCCTTGTCGTAACCGCGTACAAAGACCCGGAACAATCCCAAGAGCTGTCAGAGTGACACTAGCTGTCAAATGACAGATCCCATCAAGCTGGAGGCGGGAGTGGATAACAAGTACCACTTGACCAGAAGAATCCGAAGAAATCGGTGGCAAGAGAGGCCCAGCTGAGGAGTTGAAAGATGGGACAGACGACATAGGTAAAATAACTTTAAAACCCGAATATATTTCAACGAAAGGAAAGAAATTAAGTGTCATAACCTAAACAATTGTTGCAGGACATAGAATGAGGACTTTTTGTGTTAGGAGTTAAGTGGATTGGCCCAGGCAGAAAATAGAAACACCTCGACGTAAGTCATCTGCTCATCTTTGGAACAATCGAATATTAGGAAAACAATTCTAACCTAGAAATGTTACAGGTGGCTGCGTCACGGTGAAGATTTGAGTAATGAATGGGAGGGGCAGCGATTAAACGCTGCTTTTGGGTCAGTAATCAAATCCTCATGTCGACCAGACAAATTGTAGAAGCCTTAACTAGCCAGTAATTTAAGGTCTATTTTCAGGTGGTAAAGAAAAGAAGATATTCATTAGTTTATTTATAGATATACATAAAGAAAATCACAGAGCAAGCACAGATAGTGAGAGCACTCCATTTTACGTCAAAAGAGATTCTACCTCTAAAGATACACTGTATGGGTGTACGAAATAGCGACGGGGACATCCTTGGAGGCTGAGAAGCCCACATACACCGGCGCGTGAAAACCGGTGTGTGAAGCCTGAACACCCCAAGATCAAATCACAACACTCGGCGGGACCCAGGCAAGCGGCGGTGACACGATAGCCTTCTCCGGGAGACTTCAGAGCCCGAGAAGAAACTGGATTTGTTGTCCCAGGAGCCTCGAGCATCAGGAAATCGTTACAGGGAGTAACTGCCTTCTGGCAACCCCGCTCTGAGTGAGTTCGTCCTTATTTATTAATAGCCCTTCCGGCAGGAGAAATAAATCATCACTTATCACCAACGGACTTACACAAAGCGACCCTGGGGAGTTGTGATGTTCCACATATGCACTGCGCTGTTATAGAGGGTTCCTAGAAACGTATGTACCCTAAGCTAAGAGCGGAGTGGTGTGTGGAAATACAATTCTATAAACTAGAGTCTTTGTCTCATTTATTAATAATCCTTTTAGGGTATAATCCTTGTAGAACGAAATACACAAAGAGACCCCATAGAGTCTCACAGTAGCTGACACAAAGCTGAATAGTCGACATACGGTAGTCAAGCCGACATACCGCTAAGTAGCCGACACATGGCTAAGTAGCCGACACACGGCTGAGTAGCCGACACAAAGCTGAGTAGCCGACATATGTTCGTCTAGCCGACATACCGCTGAGTAGCTAACACAAAGCTGAGTAGCCGACATACGGTCGTCTAGCCGACATACCGCTAAGTAGCCGACACATGGCTGAGTAGCCGACACACGGCTAAAAAGCCGACATACGTTTGAGAAGCCGACACAAAGCTGAGTAGCCGACATACGGTCGTCTAGCCGACATACCGCTTAGTAGCCGACACAAAGCTGAGTAGCCGACACAAAGCTGAGTAGCCGACATATGTTCGTCTAGCCGACATACCGCTGAGTATCCGACACAAAGCTGAGTAGCCGACATACGGTCGTCTAGCCGACATACCGCTAAGTAGCCGACACATGGCTGAGTAGCCGACACATGGCTGAGTAGCCGACATATGGTCGTCTAGCCGACATACCGCTAAGTAGCCGACACAAAGCTGAGTAGCCGACATACGGTCGTCTAGCCGACATACCGCTTAGTAGCCGACACAAAGCTGAGTAGCCGACACAAAGCTGAGTAGCCGACATATGTTCGTCTAGCCGACATACCGCTGAGTAGCCGACACAAAGCTGAGTAGCCGACATACGGTCGTCTAGCCGACATACCGCTAAGTAGCCGACACATGGCTGAGTAGCCGACACACGGCTGAGTAGCCGACACAAAGCTGAGTAGCCGACATATGGTCATCTAGCCGTCATACCGCTAAGTAGCCGACACATGGCTGAGTAGCCGACATACGGTCGTCTAGCCGACATACCGCTAAGTAGCCGACACATGGCTGAGTAGCCGACACACGGCTAAGTAGCCGACATACGTTTGAGTAGCCGACATATAGCTGAGTAGCCGACACATGGCTGAGTAGCCGACACAAAGCTGAGTAGCCGACAAACGGTCGTCTAGCCGACAAACCGCTAAGTAGCCGACACATGGCTGAGTAGCCGACACACGCCTGAGTAGCCGACACAAAGCTGAGTAGCCGACATATGTTCGTCTAGCCGACATACCGCTGAGTAGCTAACACAAAGCTGAGTAGCTGACATACGGTCGTCTAGCCGACATACCGCTAAGTAGCCGACACATGGCTGAGTAGCCGACACACGGCTTAGTAGCCGACATACGTTTGAGTAGCCGACATATAGCTGAGTAGCCGACACACGGCTGAGTAGCCGACACAAAGCTGAGTAGCCGACATACGGTCGTCTAGCCGACATACCGCTAAGTAGCCGACACATGGCTGAGTAGCCGACACACGGCTGAGTAGCCGACACAAAGCTGAGTAGCCGACATATGGTCGTCAAGCCGACATACCGCTGATTAGCCGACACAAAGCTAAGTAGCCAACATACGTTCGTCTAGCCGACATACCGCTAAGTAGCCGACACATGGCTGAGTAGCCGACACACGGCTAAGTAGCCGACATACGTTTGAGAAGCCGACATATAGCTGAGTAGCCGACACACGGCTGAGTAGCCGACACAAAGCTGAGTAGCCGACAAACGGTCGTCTAGCCGACAAACCGCTAAGTAGCCGACACATGGCTGAGTAGCCGACACACGCCTGAGTAGAAGACACAAAGCTGAGTAGCCGACATATGTTCGTCTAGCCGACATACCGCTGAGTAGCTAACACAAAGCTGAGTAGCCGACATACGGTCGTCTAGCCGACATACCGCTAAGTAGCCGACACATGGCTGAGTAGCCGACACACGCCTAAGTAGCCGACATACGTTTGAGTAGCCGACATATAGCTGAGTAGCCGACACACGGCTGAGTAGCTAACACAAAGCTGAGTAGCCGACATACGGTCGTCTAGCCGACATACCGCTAAGTAGCCGACACATGGCTGAGTAGCCGACACACGGCTAAGTAGCCGACATACGTTTGAGTAGCCGACATATAGCTGAGTAGCCGACACACGGCTGAATTCAATTCAATTCAATTCATTTATTCAGGGACCAACATGGATCATTATTGTTAGTAATAAAATAATACTAAGCTTAATATTAGTAACTACAAAAATAATAGAATAGCACACATAGTCAATTTAAAACAATAATAATACAATTTATAATTTAGGCCAGAATGAAATTTACATTAAAGGTAAGTAGCTAAGTACAGTCAATTAAAATAATATGTATATGTCAAATTCAAATTAAAAAATGTACAGGATGTCAAGTTAAAAAATTAATTACTCATTTAAATCATCAAAATGTCAAATGTTATGCGACCTCGTAGTTAACATGTGTGTTTGTGTGCATCATACAGCAGTGGTTTAGATACCCACAGTCCATCCGTTCAGCGATCATTTTCACTGTTGCAGCGGCTGAGTAGCCGACACAAAGCTGAGTAGCCGACATACGGTCGTCTAGCCGACATACCGCTAAGTAGCCGACACATGGCTGAGTAGCCGACACACGGCTGAGTAGCCGACACAAAGCTAAGTAGCCAACATACGTTCGTCTAGCCGACATACCGCTAAGTAGCCGACACATGGCTGAGTAGCTGACACAAAGCTGAATAGTCGACATACGGTAGTCAAGCCGACATACCGCTAAGTAGCCGACACATGGCTAAGTAGCCGACACACGGCTGAGTAGCCGACACAAAGCTGAGTAGCCGACATATGTTCGTCTAGCCGACATACCGCTGAGAAGCTAACACAAAGCTGAGTAGCCGACATACGGTCGTCTAGCCGACATACCGCTAAGTAGCCGACACATGGCTGAGTAGCCGACACACGGCTAAAAAGCCGACATACGTTTGAGAAGCCGACACAAAGCTGAGTAGCCGACATACGGTCGTCTAGCCGACATACCGCTTAGTAGCCGACACAAAGCTGAGTAGCCGACACAAAGCTGAGTAGCCGACATATGTTCGTCTAGCCGACATACCGCTGAGTAGCCGACACAAAGCTGAGTAGCCGACATACGGTCGTCTAGCCGACATACCGCTAAGTAGCCGACACATGGCTGAGTAGCCGACACATGGCTGAGTAGCCGACATATGGTCGTCTAGCCGACATACCGCTGAGTAGCCGACACAAAGCTGAGTAGCCGACATACGGTCGTCTAGCCGACATACCGCTTAGTAGCCGACACAAAGCTGAGTAGCCGACACAAAGCTGAGTAGCCGACATACGTTTGAGTAGCCGACATATAGCTGAGTAGCCGACACACGGCTGAGTAGCCGACACAAAGCTGAGTAGCCGACATACGGTCGTCTAGCCGACAAACCGCTAAGTAGCCGACACATGGCTGAGTAGCCGACACACGCCTGAGTAGCCGACACAAAGCTGAGTAGCCGACATATGTTCGTCTAGCCGACATACCGCTGAGTAGCTTACACAAAGCTGAGTAGGCGACATACGGTCGTCTAGCCGACATACCGCTAAGTAGCCGACACATGTTTGAGTAGCCGACACACGGCTAAGTAGCCGACATACGTTTGAGTAGCCGACATATAGCTGAGTAGCCGACACACGGCTGAGTAGCCGACACAAAGCTGAGTAGCCGACAAACAGTCGTCTAGCCGACAAACCGCTAAGTAGCCGACACAGAGCTGAGTAGCCGACACACGCCTGAGTAGCCGACACAAAGCTGAGTAGCCGACATATAGCTGAGTAGCCGACACACGGCTGAGTAGCCGTCACAAAGCTGAGTAGCCGACATATGGTCGTCTAGCCGTCATACCGCTAATTAGCCGACATATGGCTGAGTAGCCGACATACGGTCGTCTAGCCGACATACCGCTGAGTAGCCGACACACGGCTGAGTAGCTAACACAAAGCTGAGTAGCCGACATACGGTCGTCTAGCCGACATACCGCTAAGTAGCCGACACATGGCTGAGTAGCCGACACACGGCTAAGTAGCCGACATACGTTTGAGTAGCCGACATATAGCTGAGTAGCCGATACACGGCTGAGTAGCCGACACAAAGCTGAGTAGCCGACATACGGTCGTCTAGCCGACATACCGCTAAGTAGCCGACACATGGCTGAGTAGCCGACACACGGCTGAGTAGCTGACACAAAGCTGAGTAGCCGACATATGGTCGTCAAGCCGACATACCGCTGATAAGCCGACACAAAGCTAAGTAGCCAACATACGTTCGTCTAGCCGACATACCGCTAAGTAGCCGACACATGGCTGAGTAGCTGACACAAAGCTGAATAGTCGACATACGGTAGTCAAGCCGACATACCGCTAAGTAGCCGACAAGTGGCTAAGTAGCCGACACACGGCTGAGTAGCCGACACAAAGCTGAGTAGCCGACATATTTTCGTCTAGCCGACATACCGCTGAGTAGCTAACACAAAGCTGAGTAGCCGACATACAGTCGTCTAGCCGACATACCGCTGAGTAGCCGACACACGGCTGAGTAGCTAACACAAAGCTGAGTAGCCGACATACGGTCGTCTAGCCGACATACCGCTAAGTAGCCGACACATGGCTGAGTAGCCGACACACGGCTAAGTAGCCGACATACGTTTGAGTAGCCGACATATAGCTGAGTAGCCGATACACGGCTGAGTAGCCGACACAAAGCTGAGTAGCCGACATACGGTCGTCTAGCCGACATACCGCTAAGTAGCCGACACATGGCTGAGTAGCCGACACACGGCTGAGTAGCTGACACAAAGCTGAGTAGCCGACATATGGTCGTCAAGCCGACATACCGCTGATAAGCCGACACAAAGCTAAGTAGCCAACATACGTTCGTCTAGCCGACATACCGCTAAGTAGCCGACACATGGCTGAGTAGCTGACACAAAGCTGAATAGTCGACATACGGTAGTCAAGCCGACATACCGCTAAGTAGCCGACAAGTGGCTAAGTAGCCGACACACGGCTGAGTAGCCGACACAAAGCTGAGTAGCCGACATATTTTCGTCTAGCCGACATACCGCTGAGTAGCTAACACAAAGCTGAGTAGCCGACATACAGTCGTCTAGCCGACATACCGCTAAGTAGCCGACACATGGCTGAGTAGCCGACACACGGCTAAAAAGCCGACATACGTTTGAGAAGCCGACACAAAGCTGAGTAGCTGACATACGGTCGTCTAGCCGACATACCGCTTAGTAGCCGACACAAAGCTGAGTAGCCGACACAAAGCTGAGTAGCCGACATATGTTTGTCTAGCCGACATACCGCTGAGTAGCCGACACAAAGCTGAGTAGCCGACATACGGTCATCTAGCCGACATACCGCTAAGTAGCCGACACATGGCTGAGTAGCCGACACATGGCTGAGTAGCCGACATATGGTCGTCTAGCCGACATACCGCTGAGTAGCCGACACAAAGCTGAGTAGCCGACATACGGTCGTCTAGCCGACATACCGCTTAGTAGCCGACACAAATCTGAGTAGCCGACACAAAGCTGAGTAGCCGACATATGTTCGTCTAGCCGACATACCGCTGAGTAGCCGACACAAAGCTGAGTAGCCGACATACGGTCGTCTAGCCGACATACCGCTTAGTAGCCGACACAAATCTGAGTAGCCGACACAAAGCTGAGTAGCCGACATATGTTCGTCTAGCCGACATACCGCTGAGTAGCCGACACATAGCTGAGTAGCCGACATACGGTCGTCTAGCCGACATACCGCTAAGTAGCCGACACATGGCTGAGTAGCCGACACACGGCTGAGTAGCCGACACAAAGCTGAGTAGCCGACATACGGTCGTCTAGCCGACATACCGCTAAGTAGCCGACACATGGCTGAGTAGCCGACACACGGCTAAGTAGCCGACATACGTTTGAGTAGCCGACATATAGCTGAGTAGCCGACACACGGCTGAGTAGCCGACACAAAGCTGAGTAGCCGACAAACGGTCGTCTAGCCGACAAACCGCTAAGTAGCCGACACATGGCTGAGTAGCCGACACACGCCTGAGTAGCCGACACAAAGCTGAGTAGCCAACATATGTTCGTCTAGCCGACATACCGCTGAGTAGCTAACACAAAGCTGAGTAGCTGACATACGGTCGTCTAGCCGACATACCGCTAAGTAGCCGACACATGGCTGAGTAGCCGACACACGGCTAAGTAGCCGACATACGTTTGAGTAGCCGACATATAGCTGAGTAGCCGACACACGGCTGAGTAGCCGACACAAAGCTGAGTAGCCGACATACGGTCGTCTAGCCGACATACCGCTAAGTAGCCGACACATGGCTGAGTAGCCGACACACGGCTTAGTAGCCGACATACGTTTGAGTAGCCGACATATAGCTGAGTAGCCGACACACGGCTGAGTAGCCGACACAAAGCTGAAAAGCCAAAATATGGTCGTCTAGCCGACATACATACATATTGATTAGCAATCCGTCTGTCAAGTCGGACGTGTCTCTCAACAAAAATAAATATCCATTTGCATAATTGTGACCTAGCTCGGTTCAGTAGGCGTTAGCAATAATTTTTGATTGATTAGTGAACTATTATAATGTTAAGTGGTGCTAATTATTTTAAAACCTAAGTAAGATGTCTCACGAAAACAGCCCATTTGGAAATCGGAGCGGGCTAACGTCCCGCAGCCCTCCGTCCACGCCCACTCCGCAGCTCTTACCTGCGCATGCTGCATGTGTCGGCTACTTAGCGGTATGTCGGCTAGACGACCGTATGTCGGCTACTCAGCTTTGTGTCGGCTACTCAGCGGTATGTCGGCTAGACGAACATATGTCGGCTACTCAGCTTTGTGTCGGCTACTAAGCGGTATGTCGGCTAGACGACCGTATATCGGCTACTCAGCTTTGTGTCGGCTACTCAGCGGTATGTCGGCTAGACGACCATATGTCGGCTACTCAGCTTTGTGTCGGCTTCTCAAACGTATGTCGGCTACTTAGCCGTGTGTAGGCTACTCAGCCATGTGTCGGCTACTTAGCGGTATGTCGGCTAGACGACCGTATGTCGGCTACTCAGCTTTGTGTTAGCTACTCAGCGGTATATCGGTTAGACGAACATATGTCAGCTATTCAGCTTTGTGTCGGCTACTCAGCCGTGTGTCGGCTACTGAGCCATGTGTCGGCTACTTAGCGGTGGGGTACAACAAGCTGCAGGTGCGCAGAGAGTTATGTCTGGCCACGTAAGTATTTAAATTAATTAGGGGCAAAATATTCAACAGTCAGGTGTTGAGTTATGTGAGTCTGAGTGTCCCCGATAGATACGTATGGCGCCGCCGCCGGCCGCAGCTGCTGTCCGCGCCGCGCGGGCGCACTAACCTGCTCGGTATGGCGCCGATGACCCGCGCCCTGTGCACATTCAACTTAATAGCAGATAACATAGACCTGTTTTCGTGTTCTCTGAATGAATTCACAAAGTCAGCATTGTTTATATTATGTTATAATAATACTTAGATATACATGGAAACATGGTTGTACAAATAGTTACACTATTGTCTTAAGTTTAGTACCTGTAAAGATAGTTGTAAGTGTGGAAATAAATAAAATAAAATAAAAATGTCGGCTTGACGACCGTATGTCGACTATTCAGCTTTGTGTCAGCTACTCAGCCATGTGTCGGCTACTTAGCGGTATGTCGGCTAGACGAACGTATGTTGGCTACTTAGCTTTGTGTCGGCTACTTAGCGGTATGTCGGCTAGACGACCGTATGTCGGCTACTCAGCTTTGTGTCGGCTACTCAGCCGTGTGTCGGGCTACTCAGCCATGTTTCGGCTACTTAGCGGTATGTCGGCTAGACGACCGTATGTCGGCTACTCAGCTTTGTGTCGGCTACTCAGCGGTATGTCGGCTAGACGACCGTATGTCGGCTACTCAGCTTTGTGTAAGCTACTCAGCGGTATGTCGGCTAGACGAACATATGTCGGCTACTCAGCTTTGTGTCGGCTACTCAGCCGTGTGTCGGCTACTTAGCGGTATGTCGGCTAGACGACCGTATGTCGGCTACTCAGCTTTGTGTCGGCTACTCAGCGGTATGTCGGCTAGACGAGCATATGTCGGCTACTCAGCTTTGTGTCGGCTAATCAGCTTTGTGTCGGCTACTAAGCGGTATGTCGGCTAGACGACCGTATGTTGGCTACTCAGCTTTGTGTAATCTACTCAGCCATGTGTCGGCTACTTAGCGGTATGTCGGCTAGACGACCGTATGTCGGCTACTCAGCTTTGTGTCGGCTACTCAGCCGTGTGTCGGCTACTCAGCTATATGTCAGCTACTCAAACGTATGTCGGCTACTTAGCCGTGTGTCGGCTACTCAGCCATGTGTCGGCTACTTAGCGGTATGTCGGCTAGACGACCGTATGTCGGCTACTCAGCTTTGTGTTAGCTACTCAGCGGTATGTCGGCTAGACGAACATATGTCAGCTACTCAGCTTTGTGTCGGCTACTCAGGCGTGTGTCGGCTACTCAGCTTTGTGTAGGCTACTCAGGCGTGTGTCGGCTACTCAGACACAAAGCTGAGTAGCCGACATACGGTCGTCTAGCCGACATACCGCTAAGTAGCCGACACATGGCTGAGTAGCCGACACACGGCTGAGTAGCCGACACAAAGCTGAGTAGCCGACATATGGTCGTCTAGCCGACATACCGCTGATTAGCCGACACAAAGCTAAGTAGCCAACATACGTTCGTCTAGCCGACATACCGCTAAGTAGCCGACACATGGCTGAGTAGCTGACACAAAGCTGAATAGTCGACATACGGTCGTCAAGCCGACATACCGCTAAGTAGCCGACACATGGCTGAGTAGCCGACACACGGCTGAGTAGCCGACACAAAGCTGAGTAGCCGACATATGTTCGTCTAGCCGACATACCGCTGAGTAGCTTACACAAAGCTGAGTAGCCGACATACGGTCGTCTAGCCGACATACCGCTTAGTAGCCGACACATGGCTGAGTAGCCGACACACGGCTAAGTAGCCGACATACGTTTGAGAAGCCGACACAAAGCTGAGTAGCCGACATATGGTCGTCTAGCCGACATACCACTGAGTAGCCGACACAAAGCCGAGTAGCCGACATACGGTCGTCTAGCCGACATACCGCTTAGTAGCCGACACAAAGCTGAGTAGCCGACACAAAGCTGAGTAGCCGACATATGTTCGTCTAGCCGACATACCGCTGAGTAGCCGACACAAAGCTGAGTAGCCGACACATGGCTGAGTAGCCGACACACGGCTGAGTAGCCGACACAAAGCTGAGTAGCCGACATATGGTCGTCTAGCCGTCATACCGCTAAGTAGCCGACACATGGCTGAGTAGACGACAAACGGTCGTCTAGCCGACATACCGCTAAGTAGCCGACACATGGCTGAGTAGCCGACACACGGCTGAGTAGCCGACACAAAGCTGAGTAGCCGACATATGGTCGTCTAGCCGTCATACCGCTAAGTAGCCGACACATGGCTGAGTAGCCGACACACGGCTAAGTAGCCGCCATACGTTTGAGTAGCCGACATATAGCTGAGTAGCCGACACACGGCTGAGTAGCCGACACAAAGCTTAGTAGCTGACATATGTTCGTCTAACCGACATACCGCTGAGTAGCTAACACAAAGCTGAGTAGCCGAAATACGGTCGTCTAGCCGACATACCGCTAAGTAGCCGACACATGGCTGAGTAGCCGACACACGGCTAAGTAGCCGACATACGTTTGAGAAGCCGACACAAAGCTGAGTAGCCGACTTATGGTCGTCTAGCCGACATACCGCTGAGTAGCCGACACAAAGCTGAGTAGCCGATATACGGTCGTCTAGCCGACATACCGCTTAGTAGCCGACACAAAGCTGAGTAGCCGACACAAAGCTGAGTAGCCGACATACGGTCGTCTAGCCGACATACCGCTAAGTAGCCGACACATGCAGCATGCGCAGGTAAGAGCTGCGGAGTGGGCGTGGACGGAGGGCTGCGGGACGTTAGCCCGCTCCGATTTCCAAATGGGCTGTTTTCGTGAGACATCTTCCTTAGGTTTTAAAATAATTAGCACCACTTAACATTATAATAGTTCACTAATCAATCAAAAATTATTGCTAACGCCTACTGAACCGAGCTAGGTCACAATTATGCAAATGGATATTTATTTTTGTTGAGAGACACGTCCGACTTGACAGACGGATTGCTAATCAATATGTATGTATGTCGGCTAGACGACCATATTTTGGCTTTTCAGCTTTGTGTCGGCTACTCAGCCGTGTGTCGGCTACTCAGCTATATGTCGGCTACTCAAACGTATGTCGGCTACTAAGCCGTGTGTCGGCTACTCAGCCATGTGTCGGCTACTTAGCGGTATGTCGGCTAGACGACCGTATGTCAGCTACTCAGCTTTGTGTTAGCTACTCAGCGGTATGTCGGCTAGACGAACATATGTTGGCTACTCAGCTTTGTGTCGGCTACTCAGGCGTGTGTCGGCTACTCAGCCATGTGTCGGCTACTTAGCGGTTTGTCGGCTAGACGACCGTTTGTCGGCTACTCAGCTTTGTGTCGGCTACTCAGCCGTGTGTCGGCTACTCAGCTATATGTCGGCTACTCAAACGTATGTCGGCTACTTAGCCGTGTGTCGGCTACTCAGCCATGTGTCGGCTACTTAGCGGTATGTCGGCTAGACGACCGTATGTCGGCTACTCAGCCATGTGTCGGCTACTAAGCGGTATGACGGCTAGATGACCATATGTCGGCTACTCAGCTTTGTGTCGGCTACTCAGCCGTGTGTCGGCTACTCAGCCATGTGTCGGCTACTTAGCGGTATGTCGGCTAGACGACCGTATGTCGGCTACTCAGCTTTGTGTCGGCTACTCAGCGGTATGTCGGCTAGACGAACATATGTCGGCTACTCAGCTTTGTGTCGGCTACTCAGCTTTGTGTCGGCTACTAAGCGGTATGTCGGCTAGACGACCGTATGTCGGCTACTCAGCTTTGTGTCGGCTACTCAGCGGTATGTCGGCTAGACGACCATATGTCGGCTACTCAGCCATGTGTTGGCTACTCAGCCATGTGTCGGCTACTTAGCGGTATGTCGGCTAGATGACCGTATGTCGGCTACTCAGCTTTGTGTCGGCTACTCAGCGGTATGTCGGCTAGACGAACATATGTCGGCTACTCAGCTTTGTGTCGGCTACTCAGCTTTGTGTCGGCTACTCAGCTTTGTGTCGGCTACTAAGCGGTATGTCGGCTAGACGACCGTATGTCAGCTACTCAGCTTTGTGTCGGCTTCTCAAACGTATGTCGGCTTTTTAGCCGTGTGTCGGCTACTCAGCCATGTGTCGGCTACTTAGCGGTATGTCGGCTAGACGACCGTATGTCGGCTACTCAGCTTTGTGTTAGCTACTCAGCGGTATGTCGGCTAGACGAAAATATATCGGCTACTCAGCTTTGTGTCGGCTACTCAGCCGTGTGTCGGCTACTCAGCCATGTGTCGGCTACTTAGCGGTATGTCGGCTAGACGACCGTATGTCGGCTACTCAGCTTTGTGTCGGCTACTCAGCCGTGTATCGGCTACTCAGCTATATGTCGGCTACTCAAACGTATGTCGGCTACTTAGCCGTGTGTCGGCTACTCAGCCATGTGTCGGCTACTTAGCGGTATGTCGGCTAGACGACCGTATGTCGGCTACTCAGCTTTGTGTTAGCTACTCAGCCGAGTGTCGGCTACTCAGCGGTATGTCGGCTAGACGACCGTATGTCGGCTACTCAGCCATATGTCGGCTAATTAGCGGTCTGACGGCTAGACGACCATATGTCGGCTACTCAGCTTTGTGTCGGCTACTCAGCCGTGTGTCGGCTACTCAGCTATATGTCGGCTACTCAAACGTATGTCGGCTACTAAGCCGTGTGTCGGCTACTCAGCCATGTGTCGGCTACTTAGCGGTATGTCGGCTAGACGACCGTATGTCGGCTACTCAGCTTTGTGTCGGCTACTCAGCCATGTGTCGGCTACTCAGCTATATGTCGGCTACTCAAACGTATGTCGGCTACTTAGCCGTGTGTCGGCTACTCAACCATGTGTCGGCTACTTAGCGGTATGTCAGCTAGACGACCGTATGTCGCCTACTCAGCTTTGTGTAAGCTACTCAGCGGTATGTCGGCTAGACGAACATATGTCGGCTACTCAGCTTTGTGTCGGCTACTAAGGCGTGTGTCGGCTACTCAGCCATGTGTCGGCTACTTAGCGGTTTGTCGGCTAGACGACCGTATGTCGGCTACTCAGCTTTGTGTCGGCTACTCAGCCGTGTGTCGGCTACTCAGCTATATGTCGGCTACTCAAACGTATGTCGGCTACTTAGCCGTGTGTCGGCTACTCAGCCATGTGTCGGCTACTTAGCGGTATGTCGGCTAGACGAACGTATGTTGGCTACTTAGCTTTGTGTCGGCTAATCAGCGGTATGTCGGCTTGACGACCATATGTCGGCTACTCAGCTTTGTGTCGGCTACTCAGCCGTGTGTCGGCTACTCAGCCATGTGTCGGCAACTTAGCGGTATGTCGGCTAGACGACCGTATGTCGGCTACTCAGCTTTGTGTCGGCTACTCAGCCGTGTGTCGGCTACTCAGCTATATGTCGGCTACTCAAACGTATGTCGGCTACTAAGCCGTGTGTCGGCTACTCAGCCATGTGTCGGCTACTTAGCGGTATGTCGGCTAGACGACCGTATGTCAGCTACTCAGCTTTGTGTTAGCTACTCAGCGGTATGTCGGCTAGACGAACATATGTCGGCTACTCAGCTTTGTGTCGGCTACTCAGGCGTGTGTCGGCTACTCAGCCATGTGTCGGCTACTTAGCGGTTTGTCGGCTAGACGACTGTTTGTCGGCTACTCAGCTTTGTTTCGGCTACTCAGCCGTGTGTCGGCTACTCAGCTATATGTCGGCTACTCAAACGTATGTCGGCTACTTAGCCGTGTGTCGGCTACTCAGCCATGTGTCGGCTACTTAGCGGTATGTCGGCTAGACGACCGTATGTCGGCTACTCAGCCATGTGTCGGCTACTTAGCGGTATGACGGCTAGATGACCATATGTCGGCTACTCAGCTTTGTGTCGGCTACTCAGCCGTATGTCGGCTACTCAGCCATGTGTCGGCTACTGAGCGGTATGTCGGCTAGACGACCGTATGTCGGCTACTCAGCTTTGTGTCGGCTACTCAGCGGTATGTCGGCTAGACGAACATATGTCGGCTACTCAGCTTTGTGTCGGCTACTCAGCTTTGTGTCGGCTACTAAGCGGTATGTCGGCTAGACGACCGTATGTCGGCTACTCAGTTTTGTGTCGGCTACTCAGCGGTATGTCGGCTAGACGACCATATGTCGGCTACTCAGCCATGTGTCGGCTACTCAGCCATGTGTCGGCTACTTAGCGGTATGTCGGCTAGACGACCGTATGTTGGCTACTCAGCTTTGTGTCGGCTACTCAGCGGTATGTCGGCTAGACGAACATATGTCGGCTACTCAGCTTTGTGTCGGCTACTCAGCTTTGTGTCGGCTACTAAGCGGTATGTCGGCTAGACGACTGTATGTCGGCTACTCAGCTTTGTGTCGGCTTCTCAAACGTATGTCGGCTTTTTAGCCGTGTGTCGGCTACTCAGCCATGTGTCGGCTACTTAGCGGTATGTCGGCTAGACGACCGTATGTCGGCTACTCAGCTTTGTGTTAGCTTCTCAGCGGTATGTCGGCTAGACGAACATATGTCGGCTACTCAGCTTTGTGTCGGCTACTCAGCCGTGTGTCGGCTACTTAGCCATGTGTCGGCTACTTAGCGGTATGTCGGCTTGACTACCGTATGTCGACTATTCAGCTTTGTGTCAGCTACTCAGCCATGTGTCGGCTACTTAGCGGTATGTCGGCTAGACGAACGTATGTTGGCTACTTAGCTTTGTGTCGGCTAATCAGCGGTATGTCGGCTTGACGACCATATGTCGGCTACTTAGCTTTGTGTCGGCTACTCAGCCGTGTGTCGGCTACTCAGCCATGTGTCGGCTACTTAGCGGTATTTCGGCTAGACGACCGTATGTCGGCTACTCAGCTTTGTGTCGGCTACTCAGCCGTGTGTCGGCTACTCAGCTATATGTCGGCTACTCAAACGTATGTCGGCTACTTAGCCGTGTGTCGGCTACTCAGCCATGTGTCGGCTACTTAGCGGTATGTCGGCTAGACGACCGTATGTCGGCTACTCAGCTTTGTGTTAGCTACTCAGCCGTGTGTCGGCTACTCAGCTATATGTCGGCTACTCAAACGTATGTCGGCTACTTAGGCGTGTGTCGGCTACTCAGCCATGTGTCGGCTACTTAGCGGTATGTCGGCTAGACGACCGTATGTCGGCTACTCAGCTTTGTGTCTTCTACTCAGGCGTGTGTCGGCTACTCAGCCATGTGTCGGCTACTTAGCGGTTTGTCGGCTACTCAAACGTATGTCGGCTACTTAGGCGTGTGTCGGCTACTCAGCCATGTGTCGGCTACTTAGCGGTATGTCGGCTAGACGACCGTATGTCGGCTACTCAGCTTTGTGTCTTCTACTCAGGCGTGTGTCGGCTACTCAGCCATGTGTCGGCTACTTAGCGGTTTGTCGGCTAGACGACCGTTTGTCGGCTACTCAGCTTTGTGTCGGCTACTCAGCCGTGTGTCGGCTACTCAGCTATATGTCGGCTACTCAAACGTATGTCGGCTACTTAGCCGTGTGTCGGCTACTCAGCCATGTGTCGGCTACTTAGCGGTATGTCGGCTAGACGAACGTATGTTGGCTACTTAGCTTTGTGTCGGCTAATCAGCGGTATGTCGGCTTGACGACCATATGTCGGCTACTCAGCTTTGTGTCGGCTACTCAGCCATGTGTCGGCTACTTAGCGGTATGTCGGCTAGACGACCGTATGTCGGCTACTCAGCTTTGTGTCGGCTACTCAGCCGTGTGTCGGCTACTCAGCTATATGTCAGCTACTCAAACGTATGTCGGCTACTAAGCCGTGTGTCGGCTACTCAGCCATGTGTCGGCTACTTAGCGGTATGTCGGCTAGACGACCGTATGTCAGCTACTCAGCTTTGTGTTAGCTACTCAGCGGTATGTCGGCTAGACGAACATATGTCGGCTACTCAGCTTTGTGTCGGCTACTCAGGCGTGTGTCGGCTACTCAGCCATGTGTCGGCTACTTCGCGGTTTGTCGGCTAGACGACCGTTTGTCGGCTACTCAGCTTTGTGTCGGCTACTCAGCCGTGTGTCGGCTACTCAGCTATATGTCGGCTACTCAAACGTATGTCGGCTACTTAGCCGTGTGTCGGCTATTTAGCGGTATGACGGCTAGATGACCATATGTCGGCTACTCAGCTTTGTGTCGGCTACTCAGCCGTGTGTCGGCTACTCAGCCATGTGTCGGCTACTTAGCGGTATGTCGGCTAGACGACCGTATGTCGGCTACTCAGCTTTGTGTCGGCTACTCAGCGGTATGTCGGCTAGACGAACATATGTCGGCTACTCAGCTTTGTGTCGGCTACTCAGCTTTGTGTCGGCTACTAAGCGGTATGTCGGCTAGACGACCGTATGTCGGCTACTCAGCTTTGTGTCGGCTACTTAGCGGTATGTCGGCTAGACGACCATATGTCGGCTACTCAGCCATGTGTCGGCTACTTAGCCATGTGTCGGCTACTTAGCGGTATGTCGGCTAGACGACCGTATGTCGGCTACTCAGCTTTGTGTCGGCTACTCAGCGGTATGTCGGCTAGACGAACATATGTCGGCTACTCAGCTTTGTGTCGGCTACTCAGCTTTGTGTCGGCTACTAAGCGGTATGTCGGCTAGACGACCGTATGTCGGCTACTCAGCTTTGTGTCGGCTTCTCAAACGTATGTCGGCTTTTTAGCCGTGTGTCGGCTACTCAGCCATGTGTCGGCTACTAAGCGGTATGTCGGCTAGACGACCGTATGTCGGCTACTCAGCTTTGTGTTAGCTACTCAGCGGTATGTCGGCTAGACGAACATATGTCGGCTACTCAGCTTTGTGTCGGATACTCAGCCGTGTGTCGGCTACTTAGCCATGTGTCGGCTACTTAGCGGTATGTCGGCTTGACTACCGTATGTCGACTATTCAGCTTTGTGTCAGCTACTGTGAGACGCTATGGGGTCTCTTTGTGTATTTCGTTCTACAAGGATTATACCCTAAAAGGATTATTAATAAATGAGACAAAGACTCTAGTTTATAGAATTGTATTTCCACACACCACTCCGCTCTTAGCTTAGGGTACATACGTTTCTAGGAACCCTCTATAACAGCGCAGTGCATATGTGGAACATCACAACTCCCCAGGGTCGCTTTGTGTAAGTCCGTTGGTGATAAGTGATGATTTATTTCTCCTGCCGGAAGGGCTATTAATAAATAAGGACGAACTCACTCAGAGCGGGGTTGCCAGAAGGCAGTTACTCCCTGTAACGATTTCCTGATGCTCGAGGCTCCTGGGACAACAAATCCAGTTTCTTCTCGGGCTCTGAAGTCTCCCGGAGAAGGCTATCGTGTCACCGCCGCTTGCCTGGGTCCCGCCGAGTGTTGTGGTTTGATCTTGGGGTGTTCAGGCTTCACACACCGGTGTTCACGCGCCGGTGTATGTGGGCTTCTCAGCCTCCAAGGATGTCCCCGTCGCTATTTCGTACACCCATACAGTGTATCTTTAGAGGTAGAATCTCTTTTGACGTAAAATGGAGTGCTCTCACTCTCTGTGCTTGCTCTGTGATTTTCTTTATGTATATCTATAAATAAACTAATGAATATCTTCTTTTCTTTACCACCTGAAAATAGACCTTAAATTACTGGCTAGTTCAGGCTTCTACAATTTGTCTGGTCGACATGAGGATTTGATTACTGACCCAAAAGCAGCGTTTAATCGCTGCCCCTCCCATTCATTACTCAAATCTTCACCGTGACGCAGCCACCTGTAACATTTCTAGGTTAGAATTGTTTTCCTAATATTCGATTGTTCCAAAGATGAGCAGATGACTTACGTCGAGGTGTTTCTATTTTCTGCCTGGGCCAATCCACTTAACTCCTAACACAAAAAGTCCTCATTCTTTGTCCTGCAACAATTGTTTAGGTTATGACACTTAATTTCTTTCCTTTCGTTGAAATATATTCGGGTTTTAAAGTTATTTTACCTATGTCGTCTGTCCCATCTTTCAACTCCTCAGCTGGGCCTCTCTTGCCACCGATTTCTTCGGATTCTTCTGGTCAAGTGGTATTTGTTATCCACTCCCGCCTCCAGCTTGATGGGATCTGTCATTTGACAGCTAGTGTCACTCTGACAGCTCTTGGGATTGTTCCGGGTCTTTGTACGCGGTTACGACAAGGCGTTTTTTCCATTGTGCCCAATTTCCTTTGAGGCGTTTCTTCAACTGTCTTCTCTTGTCAGTCGGGCGTATTTTGCAGTGTGACAATACCCCCTCCCTTATGAAAAGTTTGAAACGAAGTGAAAACTACGCTGCCCTCAGCGCTGTTCAGAATTACAGAACCTATGTTAACCTAAGTTAGATCTACCTATATGTAACACAAATTTGTCCCCACAATTTCAAAATCACTTTCATACTTCTTCTTTCGAAATGAAGCGATAGCTTTTTGTTAGCTATTCGCTGCCTACAAACATACAAATTCCCGAGTTGCTCCTGTATTTCCAGTGCAGCTCAATGAAGTTCCCCAAGTTGAGTACGCGTTTTACATTCTAACGCTACTCTTTAAGTTAAGCTATCCTAAACCTAAGCTAAGACTACCTTGGCGTCGTTAGTGTGAGAATATCACCCCTAACACGTGAAACACGTCCTACGGTACCTAAGAACCCAGACCAAGCTCTTGACAACAAGTGTTTCTTCTTCTGGATATCATATCTTGATATCCTTGATATGCCACTGACCTAGGAGTTTACCATCGTAACCCACTAGTTCATACACTAACGGCGATAAAACTTTCTTCACTATGCACTTCTGGTATTTGGGCGCTAACTTGGACGCTTTAAAATTAACGGCATCGCTCTGAATGTAGGTTTTCTTCCAGACCTCCTGGCCTTCACGCAATTTGACGTCTCTTCTGCGCAGATTGTAGTATCTGGCATTTGTTGCATGAGCCTTTTCCAGATTTTCCCTAACTTTGCTGTAAATGTCTTGAAGTGTCCCAAATTCTCCAGCGTATTCCTCTCTGGGCACACAGCTACCTCGTAATCCGTATCACTTGTGTCCTTATAAAAAGAGCCATTTATAATCGGTTCTCTACCGTGTACCAAGAAAAATGGTGTGAAACCTGTAGTTTCATTCACCGCGCTATTTAACGCAAATTGTACCTTAAAAATGTTACTGTCCCAGGATCTATGATCTTCCTTTACGTAGGACGAGATCATTGTCAAAATGGTCTTGTTAAACCGTTCCACGGTATTTATCTGTGGTGTATATCTCGGTCCATAATGAATCCGAGGGACATTGTAAGTTTTCATTAGTCTCCGAAACTCTGATCCAGTGAATTGAACCCCATTGTCGGTAACCACTGTCTCAGGAACTCCGTGAGCTAAGAAAACATAATTCTCTATACTTTTCGCCACATTTGCGCTTGTAGCGCGTCTTAACGGGAATAACATTGTATATTTGGAAAAAACACAAGTCACGACTAGAAGATGTACGTAACCGGACCGTAATTTTGGCAAGGGTCCAACCAGATCCATACTTATGACTTGCCATGGTTTGTAACACTGCTTTGGTTTACCCATTTGCCCTGGAGTAAGAGTCGTTCTATGTTTATAGGCTGAACATGTCGCACATTGCTTGATAAAGTTAACTACGTCACGATACATTCCTGGCCAGAAATACCTCAAACTTAACCTTCTATGTGTTTTAAATACTCCTAGGTGTCCTGAAGTAGGAGGTTCATGGTTCTCAGAAATGATTTTTGTGCGACCTGATTCAGCTACGACCACTTTCCAGTCAAACTCGTCGGTTAGTGAATATTTACCCTTACTATACCTATATAATATATTATTCTCTATTCTGTAGTTCGGGTAATTTCTTGGGTAATATTTACAACCTGAGTAAACTCTATTATACCATGCATCACTAGCGGTTGAGGCCGGTGTGGTACTAATGGCTTCCACCTTAATCAACCGCGAGAGAGCATCCGGGATAACGTTATCTTTCCCTCTCCTATGTTCAATGTTAAAGGTGTACGGAGACAAACGACAACCCCAGCGAGCAAGACGTCCTGTTGGATTTTCCAAATTCATGAACCATTTCAACGATGCGTGGTCAGTGACAATAGTAAACGGCCTAGTACCTAGGTACGGCTCAAACTTCTCCACAGCATGAAGAACAGCTAGCGCTTCACGCTCTGTGGCACTATAATTCCTTTCACTTTTATTGAGAGACCTACTAATGTATGCAATAGGATGGTCGTGGCCTTCCACTTCCTGTGTAAGGACCCCACCTATTCCATAACTCGACGCATCGCAATGGACCGTAAAGTGTTTGTCAAAGTCTGGGCATATTAAAACTGGTGCTGATACAAGACGGTTTTTTAAATCTTTAAATGCTTGTTCAGCGCTTGAAGTCCAGACAAACTTTGTTTTTGAGCTGGTTAACGCATTCAGTGGTGCGGCTATGGACGAGAAATTTCGAATAAACCGCCTGTACCAAGAACATGTACCTAGGAACATTTTTACCTCCTTCGCGTTCTTCGGGACAGGAAAGTCAATCACCGCACGAACTTTACCTGGATCTGTGCGTAACCCACACTCATCTACTATATATCCTAAATACTTTAGTGATTTTCTAAAAAAATTACTTTTCTCCAAATTTATCGTTAAATTTGCCTCTTGTATTCTCTTGTGAAGCTTTTTAAGTAATATCAAATGAGTCTCGTAATCTTCTGATACTACTATTATGTCATCAACGTAACAAAATACTAATCCTTTATCTATCTCACTGCAAAACGGAGTTCCAAAAAGCCTATCCATTAACCTTTGCTGGCGCGCAGGTGCTCCTGTCAAACCAAAAGCCATAACCTTGAACTTATATTGACCTTTACCGGCCACAGTGAAACTTGTTCGTTCCTGCGACGACTCATCAAGAGGTATTTGCCAAAAACTTGCTTTAAAATCAATCGAACTAATATACTTCGCATTTCTAAGGCTATCTAATATCTGAGGAATGTGTGGTATTGCGTAAGCGTCGCCTTTACTGACTGCATTTAATTTACGACAATCCAAACAAAACCTCCATGACCCGTCAGGCTTTGGAACCATAAGGACTGGATTATTCCAAGGGCTTTCACTCGGTGTGATCACATCTAAATCCAACATTTTATCCACTTCCTTATGCAGTTCCTTCAGCTTTTCTGGTGACATGGGGTACGGTCTACATTTAATTGGCGGAGATGCTCCCGTATCTATTTTATGTTCTATCAGGTGAGTTCTACCTAAGCCTTTTTGTTCAAATGAAATTTCTTTAAATTGATCTGTTACTATTTCTGCTAACTGTCTTTGCTCAGAGGTCAAGTTATCATATGACAAAACATTGTCTACCTGACTGTCTATGCTTGAATGCCCAATGAAATGTTTAGGTTTTTCTATGTATCTTATATTTTCAAATATCTCTGGCATCAACGAAAATTCCTTCCAAAAATCTACTCCAAGTATTACATTTGACACTATGGATGGTATGACATAAAACTTTATTACTTTAGTGATACCCTTAAATGATATTGGTAACAACATGGTACCAATCGTTCTACACGTTGAACCATCTGCTACTGTCACAGAATTGTCATTTGATGAAATGGTGTATCCTAAATTCACAAAACGCTCGTGCGCGCCGCTTCCAATGATGGAAACAGCGGCACCAGAATCTAGTAGTGCGCATATTTTCACATCTAGTACATTCACATTTAAATATGGTCGAACATCATTATCGTCTGGTTTGAAGAGAACCGTGCTGACGGAATTGTTTTTAAAATATTTACTAACCAAATCTAACCAATAACTATTATCGGCCCTTTCCGCCTTCTCTGCCGAGTAATAGCTACGGTTCTCTCTACCTAGTTTTTTGACTGATTCATGTTTCTACACTTTGGGCATGACCGCGAGGTATAACCCGGTTCACCACATTTAAAACATATAATGCGCTTGTCCCTACAAGCTTTAGTGTCGTGAGTATTCACTTTACACCTATAACAATAAACGGTATTCGTTTGGTGTGGTGATTGACGAAATTGGGGCGCGTGCGCGTGCTGTCCATGCTGTTGAAAACGTTGTGCCGACCCATTTTCTCTCTGATGTTGATATGTTTGATAATGTTGAAATGGTTTATGTTTTGGCACAGGTGTGTTATGCCTGGACTGTTGTTGGTATGTACCCGCGACAACCGCTACCTCTGTTTTATTACACTTGCCATTATAGGCGAAATCCGGATTCAAGGTAGATTGTCTAGGTGGTTCCGTAAACAATTTACCCTGCTGCCGTGCAGCTTCAATTTTCCTGCAAACCTGCCGCAATGATTCTACCGTATCGAGTTCCTGCAATGCTAAATGTTCGGAAAACGACGGTCTTATATTATGCAATAATATTTCTAATTGTTGTGTGTCATCTAAAGGTTTTAATAAGCGTGAGAACATTCCGCTCATCACCGCAAAATATATGTGTGTAGGTTCATCCACGCCCTGTGTGCGCGCATGTATTTCACTCAATAGTCTGTAATCAAAATCAACAGGTGCAAATTCCTGTTTCAACAAAATTCTTAATTCCTTCCAAGTGTTAAACCTATGCTTATTCCCTCTATACCATAAGAGACCTTGTTCAGTGAACAGACAACAAGCCGCTTTAAATAGTTGGTCATCTGTAATGCCAAATGCTTGAGCCCTCTCCTCAACTGCTTCCAGGAACGCGTGTACGCTAGTGAGTCCATTGAATTTATTGTTTATATACTTGAGCACATTTAAATTTGATGACTCCTTCGGCTCCTCCATATGACTGGTTGCTGGTTCCTTTCCGTTGCTCTGGCTCGGTAATAACGCATTTATTGTTACTCCGCATTGTTGCATCTTTGTCCGTAACGCAGTGTAATTGTCTTTATCGGCTTGTGTGCTCATTGTACCTAATCTATACATCCTGTAGAATAAGTGTGCATACAACGCTTTCGCGCGTATCAGGAAACGACGGTCCCTAGTTTTCTCTACTGTAGTTAATTTAGTCTGAAGTTCCTTTATTTTCTCTGATACTACAGTTAATTCACTCGTGACCTGCAGATCCTCGCCAATAACCTCCTCCGGTAGAAATTCAAAACTCAATTTCTTAAGTTGTTGTCTCATTTCTTGAACTGTTGCCCCGGGTGTCTCTGACCTAATATTTATTTCATAAGTCAGTTCGTCTTTTAGCAAGGAGTGATAGTAAATCGTTTTTAAATCCATGTTTACCACCGCAAGTGATTAATCAATACAAAAAATGCAATACCAATTCGGACCACAATAAGTCGCCAATATACCAAGAGAAATGACTATAAGTTTGGTGTATTCACCTTATTTATTGTGATGTATACCTACTGCACTGTTATCTGGGTTTACACTTGTAAAGTTTTAAATGTTTTCTATAATTGATGTTCCTGATACTTATTTCTATGATTTTAATGTATAATATATTTGTTATTATTTGGAAAAGTATTTAAATTTATTTCAATATTGAACGATGTGAAATACTGTAAATACAATAAATTATTGTATGTACATTATTTAACTGTAAACTTTTCTTTCTTATAATGTTTCAGTGTCACACAATGTGTGTTTTACCTTATCTTAATGACTATTTAGCACAACAACTTGGTGTGGATATATATGAAACCTTAACACTTTGTAATTATATTCTTTCAAAATGTATATATTTGTTAACAAGCCAACTTCAAAATGTTGAAGCGTTGTTTATCTTAATTATTATTTATTTTATATTTGTTTTGTTATGAGAGCTTGGTACAGTTCCAAGTGGTTGTCCAAAGTCTCATATCAAAATGTAAATCACTTTTATATATAATTTATTTAGACCTAGCAATCATATGATGCCAGATATTATGTATTGGTTATTGATTTGTGTACTTATCTTCCAACAAATATCAATTTCATGCACCATTAAATTAATATTACCATGTTTCACATATTTTGCTTACTTTCAAAACATGCACGCATAAGCAATCAAGGTTGGTTTACCTAAATTTAATAAATATTTTTATATTTTAGTTATTATAGGACAAAGTCTCTAATAACACTTCATAAAATTAAAATATTGTCCGCTACTGTGTGCTGGACATCAAATAATAATCCACAAATAGTGTTGAGTACACTTAAAAATAATAAACAATGTTATTGGCAGTGCCTTAAAATAACAGTTTAAAAAAATATTTTATGTAAGTGGGTCACCCTCAGGTGTACTACCAACTTAATTAAACAAATCCCTCACAGGACAGAACGACTTTGGGACTAAAAAACAGGACAACTAACCTAATGGGACTTACAATTACTAAGTAATTAGCGTTTTATTGCTAATTTCTCACTAAATAAATGCTAAAGTAACACTATAGGTACTTAGCTACCACTAAGTACTAAATATATGAAAATATGAAATCCTGTGTTCACTTTCCCCTGTTCAACTCTCTTTATGTAAATATATATGAAAAATTGTGTTCTTGTTATGTTTTACTTGTCTAAATAAATGTGGATAGTTATTTCAATGTTATTGTTATATTTATATATGGTTTTATGTTACTGTCACTGAATTTAACTTTTACTTTATTTCTGTACTAAGAACAAACTTTTGTGTGAATAACTGTAAATATCTACTGTTGTTTTATAGTGATTATCCAATTTAACTGTATTTCACTTTATAATTTAATGAAATAGACTATTTGTAGTGCCAAATTTTAAGATTGTTTACTTACTTTTATAGTGGGAATTTCTATCAACTATGTTGTAATTTCACTTCACTCACTAATAATTATGTTCTTTACTGCTTCTATTACTGGGTGAAAACACTATGTTTACCTTTTAATCACTGAATGATATTAACATTTGTCTTTCAAACTAACATGTAGGAACACTTTTATTAACTTTATTTGTTACCGCCTCTTTCACTTGTGAACACAGTTTTCTGTAATAAATGTTTTTGCAATTTATTAACTTAATCTACACTTAATAACTACTTAAGGGTTTGGCCATATGCAAAGGAATAAAACACAAGACTAGCTATGTATCTCTCTACCATAAAATAGTTGAGTATGTTTGCAAGCTATTTGCCAGTGAACAATTCACTTCTTTTATTGACAAATATTCACAAAATCATCTCAAAATCAAGACTTATCACCACTTTTGGGCGCCATTTGTGAGACTCTATGGGGTCTCTTTGTGTATTTTGTTCTACAAGGATTATACCCTAAAAGGATTATTAATAAATGAGACAAAGACTCTAGTTTATAAAATTGTATTTCCACACACCACTCCGCTCTTAGCTTAGGGTACATACGTTTCTAGGAACCCTCTATAACAGCGCAGTGCATATGTGGAACATCACAACTCCCCAGGGTCGCTTTGTGTAAGTCCGTTGGTGATAAGTGATGATTTATTTCTCCTGCCGGAAGGGCTATTAATAAATAAGGACGAACTCACTCAGAGCGGGGTTGCCAGAAGGCAGTTACTCCCTGTAACGATTTCCTGATGCTCGAGGCTCCTGGGACAACAAATCCAGTTTCTTCTCGGGCTCTGAAGTCTCCCGGAGAAGGCTATCGTGTCACCGCCGCTTGCCTGGGTCCCGCCGAGTGTTGTGGTTTGATCTTGGGGTGTTCAGGCTTCACACACCGGTGTTCACGCGCCGGTGTATGTAGGCTTCTCAACCTCCAAGGATGTCCCCGTCGCTATTTCGTACACCCATACAGTGTATCTTTAGAGGTAGAATCTCTTTTGACGTAAAATGGAGTGCTCTCACTCTCTGTGCTTGCTCTGTGATTTTCTTTATGTATATCTATAAATAAACTAATGAATATCTTCTTTTCTTTACCACCTGAAAATAGACCTTAAATTACTGGCTAGTTCAGGCTTCTACAATTTGTCTGGTCGACATGAGGATTTGATTACTGACCCAAAAGCAGCGTTTAATCGCTGCCCCTCCCATTCATTACTCAAATCTTCACCGTGACGCAGCCACCTGTAACATTTCTAGGTTAGAATTGTTTTCCTAATATTCGATTGTTCCAAAGATGAGCAGATGACTTACGTCGAGGTGTTTCTATTTTCTGCCTGGGCCAATCCACTTAACTCCTAACACAAAAAGTCCTCATTCTATGTCCTGCAACAATTGTTTAGGTTATGACACTTAATTTCTTTCCTTTCGTTGAAATATATTCGGGTTTTAAAGTTATTTTACCTATGTCGTCTGTCCCATCTTTCAACTCCTCAGCTGGGCCTCTCTTGCCACCGATTTCTTCGGATTCTTCTGGTCAAGTGGTACTTGTTATCCACTCCCGCCTCCAGCTTGATGGGATCTGTCATTTGACAGCTAGTGTCACTCTGACAGCTCTTGGGATTGTTCCGGGTCTTTGTACGCGGTTACGACAAGGCGTTTTTTTCCATTGTGCCCAATTTCCTTTGAGGCGTTTCTTCAACTGTCTTCTCTTGTCAGTCGGGCGTATTTTGCAGTGTGACAGGGCAACGGGGCCATCATACCGTACTAGCCAGCTCATTCTAAGTAGGGCAACGGGGCCATTATGTCGTACTAGCCAGCTCATTCGAAGTAGGGCAACAGGGCCATCATGTCGTACTAGCCAGCTCATTCGAGATGGGGCAACGGGGCCATCATGCCGTACTAGCCAGCTCATTCGGGGTGGGGCAACGGGGCCATCATGCCGTACTAGCCAGCTCATTCGAGATGGGGCAACGGGGCCATCATGCCGTACTAGCCAGCTCATTCGAGATGGGGCAACGGGGCTATCATGCCGTACTAGCCAGCTCATTCGGGGTGGGGCAACGGGGCCATCATGCCGTACTAGCCAGCTCATTCGGGGTGGGGCAACGGGGCCATCATGCCGTACTAGCCAGCTCATTCGAGATGGGGCAACGGGGCCATCATGCCGTACTAGCCAGCTCATTCGAGATGGGGCAACGGGGCCATCATGCCGTACTAGCCAGCTCATTCGAGGTGGGGCAACGGGGCCATCATGCCGTACTAGCCAGCTCATTCGAGGTGGGGCAACGGGGCCATCATGCCGTACTAGCCAGCTCATTCGAGGTGGGGCAACGGGGCCATCATGCCGTACTAGCCAGCTCATTCGAGATGGGGCAACGGGGCCATCATGCCGTACTAGCCAGCTCATTCGGGGTGGGGCAACGGGGCCATCATGCCGTACTAGCCAGCTCATTCGAGGTGGGGCAACGGGGCCATCATGCCGTACTAGCCAGCTCATTCGAGATGGGGCAACGGGGCCATCATGCCGTACTAGCCAGCTCATTCGGGGTGGGGCAACGGGGCCATCATGCCGTACTAGCCAGATCATTCGAGATGGGGCAACGGGGCCATCATGCCGTACTAGCCAGCTCATTCGAGATGGGGCAACGGGGCCTTCATGCCGTACTAGCCAGCTCATTCGGGGTGGGGCAACGTAGCCATCATGCCGTACTAGCCAGCTCATTCGAGGTGGGGCAACGGGGCCATCATGCCGTACTAGCCAGCTCATTCGAGGTGGGGCAACGGGGCCATCATGCCGTACTAGCCAGCTCATTCGAGATGGGGCAACGGGGCCATCATGCCGTACTAGCCAGCTCATTCGAGATGGGGCAACGGGGCCATCATGCCGTACTAGCCAGCTCATTCGGGGTGGGGCAACGGGGCCATCATGCCGTACTAGCCAGCTCATTCGAGGTGGGGCAACGGGGCCATCATGTCGTACTAGCCAGCTCATTCGAGGTGGGGCAACGGGGCCATCATGCTGTACTAGCCAGCTCATTCGAAGTAGGGCAACGGGGCCATCATGCCGTACTAGCCAGCTCATTCGAGGTGGGGCAATGGGGCCATCATGCCGTACTAGCCAGCTCATTCGAGATGGGGCAACGGGGCCATCATGCCGTACTAGCCAGCTCATTCGGGTTGGGGCAACGGGGCCATTATGTCGTACTAGCCAGCTCATTCGAAGTAGGGCAACGGGGCCATCATGCCGTACTAGCCAGCTCATTCGAGATGGGGCAACGGGGCCATCATGCCGTACTAGCCAGCTCATTCGGGTTGGGGCAACGGGGCCATTATGTCGTACTAGCCAGCTCATTCGAAGTAGGGCAATGGGGCCATCATGCCGTACTAGCCAGCTCATTCGAGATTGGGCAACGGGGCCATCATGCCGTACTAGCCAGCTCATTCGAGGTGGGGCAACGGGGCCATCATGCCGTACTAGCCAGCTCATTCGAGATGGGGCAACGGGGCCATCATGCCGTACTAGCCAGCTCATTCGGGTTGGGGCAACGGGGCCATTATGTCGTACTAGCCAGCTCATTCGAGGTGGGGCAACGGGGCCATCATGCCGTACTAGCCAGCTCATTCGAGATGGGGCAACGGGGCCATCATGCCGTACTAGCCAGCTCATTCGAGATGGGGCAACGGGGCCATCATGCCGTACTAGCCAGCTCATTCGGGGTGGGGCAACGGGGCCATCATGCCGTACTAGCCAGCTCATTCGGGGTGAGGCAACGGGGCCATCATGCCGTACTAGCCAGCTCATTCGAGGTGGGGCAACGGGGCCATCATGTCGTACTAGCCAGCTCATTCGAGGTGGGGCAACGGGGCCATCATGTCGTACTAGCCAGCTCATTCGAGGTGGGGCAACGGGGCCATCATGCCGTACTAGCCAGCTCATTCGAGATGGGGCAACGGGGCCATCATGCCGTACTAGCCAGCTCATTCGGGTTGGGGCAACGGGGCCATTATGTAGTTGTTGAGACTAGTGCCCTAGTGTTCAGGTAGAGGGATCTCTAGTCTATAAAGGAAATAATTAGCGGACTGTTAACACTGTAATTTAATAGATTTCTACAATAGTCGCGGCGCGTACAAATGTAAGTGCGTGCGAGCACGGTGCGGTACGCGAGGTGAAGTGGTGCGCGGCGGTCGCTCTCGCTGCGCCGGCCGGCGCGTCGTCATCGGATAACCGGATTATGTTGCTGGGCCGGCATTGTCACCACCATATACTCCCGGCGTTGAAGAGCTTGAGGCTTCAACACTAAGAATGGGAAGAGGACAGATGGTGTTAAAGGCCCGTCGGATGATGCCCTTCCTTGTCTTGATATCAGCTACTCTAGCAACGCCATCTCTACCAGGCAGGACGTGTACGATGCGACCCAGGAGCCACATCAGAGGAGGTAGATTCTTCTCCTTGATCAATACCATGGTCCCAACCTTCAAATGTCCTTTAGAGCAGCGCCACTTGGTTCTCTGCTGAAGTCCAGAGACATATTCATTGGAGAATCTTGCCCAGAAGTGTTGTTTGAGGAACTCCACGCGCTGAAATCTCTGAAAGGATGTGATCTTCTTGTCGGTGATTTGCGGGTGAGGTACAGACATAAGAGACCCACCAATTAAAAGGTGACTTGGAGTCAACGACGCGAGATCAGAAAGATCGTCAGAAAGAGGTGTAAGAGGACGTGAGTTTAAGATGGCTTCAATTTGGATTAAGCACGTAGACATCTCCTCATATGTAAGATGTGTGAGGCCCAAGGTTCGCCGCAAGTGATGCTTAACTGATTTGACAGCTGACTCCCATAAACCTCCAAAGTGAGGAGTGTATGCTGGTATGAATGAAAAGTTGATACCCTCATTGGCCATGTTTACAGCAAAATCTTGCTGCAGTATTTTAGAGAGCTCATTGAAGGTGCCAACGAATGTGGTGCCGTTATAGGAAAAGATGGTTCTAGGCTTACCACGACGAGCTACAAATCGGTGAAGAGCTGCGATGAAAGCTTCCTTAGTCATGTCCGAGACGAGCTCCAAGTGAAGTGCCTTTGAAGCTAGACACACAAAAATGCAGATGTATGCCTTTACGAGCCTACACCCTCTACCCTTGCGATTAGCTAGCAGAATTGGTCCAGCGTAGTCAGTGCCAGTTTCATAAAACGGATATTCTAGGTGTAGTCTCTCTTTAGGTAAGTTGCCCATAATTGGCTGCACCGTTTCGCCTTTAAGTTTGACGCATCGGAGGCAAGTACGGACAACATGTTTCGCTAGGTTTTTTCCTCCTAAAGGCCAGTAACTGTGCTTAAGGGTACTCAACAACAACTGTGGACCTGCATGACACGTTATTTTGTGGTACATTTTAAAGAGCAACTTGACGACTGGGTGTTTACTACAGATAACAATGGGATGCTTAACACCGTAATCATAGAAGGAATTCCCTAGCCTGCCTCCAACTCTGATAAGTCCAGAGTCGAAGAAAGGTGAAAGTGAACAAAGCCGTCCCTTACCTGGTAAGCCTTTTCCTAACTCAAGCAGCTTGTACTCTTCAGGGAACGAGTCCTTTTGAGATGTGCGGATGAGATGACTAGAAGCAAAGGCCAGTTCAGCAAACGAAAGAGAACCGGCCAGCTTGCGGTCAGCGTTTCTACAGTTATGTATGAATCTGTATATATACGCTACTATTCTTTGCAATTGAGAGTAACTAGATTTGTTTTTAATTAATGCATGCAATGGATTTGATGAGGACGTTTCAGGTGATGAGTCAGAGCACAAAGCCAAGGCTCTATTGGTTACAGTCTCTGGCAATGGAGTAGTCCTATCAGGACTTGGAGGATTTGGCCAGAGGGACTGGTCCTGTTTCAGGAATGCCGGTCCTGTCCACCATAACTCATTGTTTAAGATGAGATCACCGCTAAGTCCACGAGATACAAGGTCCGCAGGGTTTTCCTTTGAAGGCACGTAATGGAAAGAATCATGGCTGTAGCTTTCTTGTACCTCGGAGATGCGGTTCTTTACAAAAGGTCGTAAAAGAGCTGGATTCGATGATAGCCAACCCATCACTATCATCGAATCGCACCAAAAAACGCAGCGATCGGGTTTTTGACTAAGAGAATCAAGAACCTTAGTGCACAATCTTGCCCCTAATAAGACTCCGCAAAGCTCAAGACGCGGAATGGTTGTGGCCTTGATTGGCGCTACTTTACTCTTAGATGCAAGAAGTCTAACGCGCACAGAGCCATCCCCCGCCACGGAGCGAACGTACAGGCAAGCTCCGTAAGCTCTCTCGGAGGCATCTGTGAAGACGTGATATTCTATGGTCACCGGCGACTCGCATAAGACCCATCTAGGTATATTAACGTGATTAAGGTTAGGAAGCTTGCTAACAAAACTATTCCACGACGCTAATATATCTCCTGTGAGTGGCTCGTCCCACGAACATTTATCGACCCACAATTTCTGCATTATAATTTTAGCTTGCACAACGCAAGGCATTACGAGACCAAGTGGGTCGAAAATTTGTGCTATCGCCGATAGGACGTGACGTTTGGTGACCACGGATGGTGAATTTATTTGTATTTGAAAGGTAAGAGTGTCATGAATGCACTGCCATTTAAGGCCTAATGTTTTAGACAGTTCGTTCTCACTTAAGTTTACAGAATCTGTACTAGAAGTGTTGTCAGAAATGGCCCTAATTATTTCTAAGCTATTGGACTGCCATTTCCTTAAATTAAACCATGCAGAGTTAAGAACATTGGACACATTAGAACACAGTGCAACTGTGTCTTGAATGGAATTTGAGCCAGATAAAAAGTCATCGACATAAAAGTCTCTGGCGATTGCATTTTGTGTCTGTACGTCTGGTGACTCTCGCGACAGCTGTAAGAGGCATCGTGTACTCAAAAACGGAGCCGAAGACGTGCCATATGTCACTGTGTTGAGGGAAAATATTTTGAGTGGTTGGGATGGATCTGAACGCCATAAGATCTGCTGTAAGGGGCGTTGGCTTTCATCGATTAAAATTTGTCGGTACATCTTTTCGACGTCTGCCGACACGACATACTTATGCTGGCGAAACCGAAGCAGGATGGAAAATAAGTCATCCTGTACCCTGGGCCCTACTAACTGGATATCATTTAAGGATTTTCCTGATCCGGTGACCGCGGATGCATCGAACACTACACGGAGCTTCGTAGTGGTGCTAGACTCCCTAAAAACTCCGTGATGTGGCAGGAAATACGATGGCAGAGAAGACCGTGGAACTATTTCGCTCATGTGACCTAGTGCCTCGTACTCCTCCATGAATTCAACGTAGCGTTCCTTAAGTTGAGGGTCCCTATCTAGCCTACGTTCGAGCGATAAGAACCTGCGCTTGGCCATTTCGTAGGAACTCCCTAACGCTTCAGGAGACTCCTTTAAAGGCATTCTTACGACAAATCGCCCTTGGTCGTTCCTTGTTGTGGTATGGACGAAATTGTCTTCACACGCATTCTCCTCTACCGAGAAATTGTGTTTTTGGGATATGGTATCTAGTTCCCAAAATCGTGTTAATGATGTATCCGTTTGCTCATCATTCAGGAACAAACAAACGGGCTTAGCCGAGCTTGACTGATACAAGACGCCTGATAGGAGCCAGCCAAGCTTGGTTTCAAAGAGAGTCGGGTTATGCTTGCCTAGATCAATGCGATTGGTGCCGATAACGCTCCAAAAGACCGATGCGCCGAGAAGTATATCGACTGAAGACGGTTCATGAAATGAAGGATCGGCTAGGCAAATTCCCGACGGAATTGGTATGCTTTGGACCTGTAAGTATTTGTTAGGGATAGAAGATGTAATTTTTGGCAATACTAAGCAATCAATTTCGGTCTTGTAGCTGCCATCGTAAGACTCCAATTTAAGAGAGCAAGATTGTGCACTACTAGATTTCTGATTGCTTATCCCAGTTACCTTTGAGCTGACAGGTCGAGTGGGTAAATTAAGCTTACCCAGTAAGTCCTGCGCTATGAAATTGGCTGTACTGCCATTATCCAATAAGACCCTGGCGTTGTGCAACTGTCCCTCACTGTCGCACACCCTGACCACGGCTGTTGAAAGAAGAACGTGCTGTGATAAGTTATTGACGGTTTGATCCTTTGCCGTCAAGGCTACGTGCTCAGGAATTGATGTTGGCTCATTATGATTGTGAAGTAGGGTGTTGTGCTTGACTTTACAATATTTGCAATGGCTGAGCCTACATTTGATGTATGTGTGTCCTGGGCGTAAGCAATTCATACAAACTTTAAATTCTTTTGCCTTAGTCAAGCGTTGCTCAACTGGCAAGGACCTAAAAGCTTCACAGTTAAATACGTAATGCTGTTTCTGACAAAGAGGACATGAAGTGGTATATGTTTTGACCTTTTGAATCTCGCTATTTGAGGACACTAAGAAACTCTTGGGCTTGCTAAAAGACGTGTCCGATTTAACTTTATTATGTTTTGCCTCTTCCAATGTTTCAAGAAGATTGCACCTGTTGCTTAAGAAAGTTATGAAGTCAACGAGATTCGGGTACTCCTTTAATGAGTTCCTATGTTCCTCCCAATGCCTGCTCGTAATAGGATCTAGCTTAGATGCCATCATATGAATGATCAGTGTGCCCCAGTGTTCAGTTGGTTGGTCAAGTGTCGATAAAGCTCTTAGATTTTTATTTGTGATATCAACAATTTGTCGCAGGCCTTGGCTTGATTCTTTATTGATTGATTCTACATTAAAAAGTGCCTGAACATGATTGTTGATAAGCAGCTGTTTGTTGTCGTACCTGTCGCAAAGAAGCGTCCAGGCAGACTGGTAATTATCGCTCTTAAAATCCAAGCTTCTAATCACTAACGCTGCGCTTCCGTGTAGAGAAGCACGCAGGTAATGAAATTTATTTATGTTGTCTATACTTGCCTCCGAGTGAATTAAAGAAACATAAATATCCTTAAACTCCAACCAATTCTGATAGCCACCGCTGAAGTGAGGTAAATTGATTTTGGGCAATCTGACGTTGTGCTGTTTATGATCAATAGCTGTTTGGCATTCATTAGAGCTTACCTCGGACCGAGCATCTTTGTCGCGCTTAGCGCGGTGCCTATCGATGAGCTCACGAGCAGCCGCCAGCTCCTGGTAGTAAGAACGCTCAAAATCCTCCCGTTCTTCATACTGCGCGGACGGGTCCACGGCTAGCATCTCCAATTCGCTCTGGTAGGAATCAAAACATTCATACGAAAGATCCAATTTTTTGAGACGCATATCTAGTTCCACCAGTTGCAAATCGCTTAACTGGTCACAAGATTTTGCTGTAGCCATGTGTGAAGTAAATTGTGTGAGTTTTGTTTTAATAGTGGCTCGCTTTTTTACTAACTCCTTGATTTTAAGCTCGCTAGCCATTATGTGCGATATAAATTGAAAAATCTGAATAAAAAACAAATCACTACTGTTTACTACTGTGTAAGTAACTTTGTAACGTCTCTACACGAATAAATTAGCAAAAATTTCGATTGACGTGAAATGTGTTGCTAAGAATATTTTACCAGGCGCAACAATTTCGTCGACTGAATTCGTGAAATTGCTAATCTATTCCATAAGGAGTGCAAGAGTGGCCATAGAAACACGATATTAGGTGTACCCACTTATTATTTGTGTGAATCGGTGTGAATTTTTTATGCACCGGCGTAATGAGTTAGCAACTAATATTGTTCTATTATGTTTTTATAGGCTTACAATTGATGACTAGAATGAATTTCTTGCGTGTTACTTGTTATGATTGTCTGATTGTGTATAAAAGTATGCCACTTAACGTGTAAATACCTACGTGTAAATTGTATTTTGTTGATGATTATGATTGTAAATGTTTAAAAACGCAATATTTATGTTAATAAATATGTTGTAATTGATTGTAATTCTTGTATAAAGATTATATTAATAATAAAATTGTGTTCATGTATATCTTATTCGAATTGGTTATTAAGATAAATGTGTAAATACGATATGAGTAATAAATACCTAGTTTAAGACTTCGTTAATAAAAATGTAAATGGTGTTTACCTAACAATGAAGCTATCTTAAAAACAATTGAATTGTTATTTTCTTACGATTTCGCAAGTAAATAATTAAAAATTGTAATTAATTCAATTAAAATGATGATTTTAAATAAGAAATTGTTGTATTAATAAATAATTGGAAGGCCTCACTGTCTTTAACGCTATCCCAATCACTTTGATTATCCGACGATGTTCGAAAGGTCTCGTACTGTTCGTAGTTTTTTTTTTCTGGGAATGACTTGTGAGAATTATGGCGTTTTATGCAATGTTGACTCCGTTCTCGCGTTAAGTCTGATTGTTGCTATGCCGCTCTTCTCCTGTGGTGGTATAGCCGTTGCTTGTAATACGAAGTTGAGTGTACTCGAAGACTTCTGCATAAGAGGCCACACCCGAAGTCCACTGAAGACGGGGCTCGGAGGATGCGCTGCTATGTTACCAGCACCCGGAACCTCGTCGTGCTGAGTAATCCACTTGATGACGGATGCGTACTCCAAGGCGGGTGCAAATGGAAGGTGTTGAATACCGCGGCCGCGCGTAGAAATTGGTCGCTTATTTCGGCGAGTTAAGGACCATTTGTTGAGACTAGTGCCCTAGTGTTCAGGTAGAGGGATCTCTAGTCTATAAAGGAAATAATTAGCGGACTGTAAACACTGTAATTTAATAGATTTCTACAATAGTCGCCGCGCGTACAAATGTAAGTGCGTGCGAGCACGGTGCGGTACGCGAGGTGAAGTGGTGCGCGGCGGTCGCTCTCGCTGCGCCGGCCGGCGCGTCGTCATCGGATAACCGGATTATGTTGCTGGGCCGGCATTGTCACCACCAGTAGTACTTGCCAGATCATTCGAAGTAGGGCAACGGGGCCATCATGCCGTACTAGCCAGCTCATTCGAAGTAGGGCAACAGGGCCATCATGTCGTACTAGCCAGCTCATTCGGGGTGGGGCAACGGGGCCATCATGTCGTACTAGCCAGCTCATTCGAGGTGGGGCAACGGGGCCATCATGTCGTACTAGCCAGCTCATTCGAGGTGGGGCAACGGGGCCATCATGCCGTACTAGCCAGCTCATTCGAGATGGGGCAACGGGGCCATCATGCCGTACTAGCCAGCTCATTCGGGTTGGGGCAACGGGGCCATTATGTAGTACTAGCCAGCTCATTCGAAGTAGGGCAACGGGGCCATCATGCCGTACTAGCCAGCTCATTCGAGATGGGGCAACGGGGCCATCATGCCGTACTAGCCAGCTCATTCGGGGTGGGGCAACGGGGCCATCATACCGTACTAGCCAGCTCATTCGAAGTAGGGCAACGGGGCCATCATGCCGTACTAGCCAGCTCATTCGAGATGGGGCAACGGGGCCATCATGCCGTACTAGCCAGCTCATTCGGGGTGGGGCAACGGGGCCATCATACCGTACTAGCCAGCTCATTCGAAGTAGGGCAACGGGGCCATAATGTCGTACTAGCCAGCTCATTCGAAGTAGGGCAACGGGGCCATCATGCCGTACTAGCCAGCTCATTCGGGGTGGGGCAACGGGGCCATCATGCCGTACTAGCCAGCTCATTCGAGATGGGGCAACGGGGCCATCATGCCGTACTAGCCAGCTCATTCGGGGTGGGGCAACGGGGCCATCATGCCGTACTAGCCAGCTCATTCGAGATGGGGCAACGGGGCCATCATGCCGTACTAGCCAGCTCATTCGGGGTGGGGCACCGGGGCCATTATGCCGTACTAGCTAGCTCATTCGAGGTGGGGCAACGGGGCCATCATGCCGTACTAGCTAGCTCATTCGAGGTGGGGCAACGGGGCCATCATGCCGTACTAGCCAGCTCATTCGATATGGGGCAACGGGGCCATCATGCCGTACTAGCCAGCTCATTCGGGGTGGGGCAACGGGGCCATCATACCGTACTAGCCAGCTCATTCGAAGTAGGGCAACGGGGCCATAATGTCGTACTAGCCAGCTCATTCGAAGTAGGGCAACGGGGCCATCATGCCGTACTAGCCAGCTCATTCGGGGTGGGGCAACGGGGTCATCATGCCGAACAAGCCAGCTCATTCGGGGTGGGGCAACGGGGCCATCATGCCGTACTAGCCAGCTCATTCGAGGTGGGGCAACGGGGCCATCATGTCGTACTAGCCAGCTCATTCGAGGTGGGGCAACGGGGCCATCATGCCGTACTAGCCAGCTCATTCGGGGTTGGGCAACGGGGCCATCATGGCGTACTAGCCAGCTCATTCGAGGTGGGGCAACGGGGCCATCATGCCGTACTAGCCAGCTCATTCGAGATGGGGCATCGGGGCCATCATGCCGTACTAGCCAGCTCATTCGGGTTGGGGCAACGGGGCCATTATGTCGTACTAGCCAGCTCATTCGACGTAGGGCAACGGGGCCATCATGCCGTACTAGCCAGCTCATTCGAGGTGGGGCAACGGGGCCATCATGCCGTACTAGCCAGCTCATTCGAGATGGGGCAACGGGGCCATCATGCCGTACTAGCCAGCTCATTCGGGTTGGGGCAGCGGGGCCATTATGTCGTACTAGCCAGCTCATTCGAAGTAGGGCAACGGGGTCATCATGCCGTACTAGCCAGCTCATTTGGGGTGGGGCAACGGGGCCATCATGCCGTACTAGCCAGCTCATTCGGGGTGGGGCAACGGGGCCATCATGCCGTACTAGCCAGCTCATTCGAGGTGGGGCAACGGGGCCATCATGCCGTACTAGCCAGCTCATTCGAGATGGGGCATCGGGGCCATCATGCCGTACTAGCCAGCTCATTCGGGTTGGGGCAACGGGGCCATTATGTCGTACTAGCCAGCTCATTCGACGTAGGGCAACGGGGCCATCATGCCGTACTAGCCAGCTCATTCGAGGTGGGGCAACGGGGCCATCATGCCGTACTAGCCAGCTCATTCGAGATGGGGCAACGGGGCCATCATGCCGTACTAGCCAGCTCATTCGGGTTGGGGCAGCGGGGCCATTATGTCGTACTAGCCAGCTCATTCGAAGTAGGGCAACGGGGCCATTATGTCGTACTAGCCAGCTCATTCGAAGTAGGGCAACAGGGCCATCATGTCGTACTAGCCAGCTCATTCGAGATGGGGCAACGGGGCCATCATGCCGTACTAGCCAGCTCATTCGAGATGGGGCAACGGGGCCATCATGCCGTACTAGCCAGCTCATTCGGGTTGGGGCAACGGGGCCATTATGTAGTACTAGCCAGCTCATTCGAAGTAGGGCAACGGGGCCATCATGCCGTACTAGCCAGCTCATTCGAGATGGGGCAACGGGGCCATCATGCCGTACTAGCCAGCTCATTCGGGGTGGGGCAACGGGGCCATCATACCGTACTAGCCAGCTCATTCGAAGTAGGGCAACGGGGCCATCATGCCGTACTAGCCAGCTCATTCGGGGTGGGGCAACGGGGCCATCATGCCGTACTAGCCAGCTCATTCGAGATGGGGCAACGGGGCCATCATGCCGTACTAGCCAGCTCATTCGGGGTGGGGCAACGGGGCCATCATGCCGTACTAGCCAGCTCATTCGAGATGGGGCAACGGGGCCATCATGCCGTACTAGCCAGCTCATTCGGGGTGGGGCACCGGGGCCATCATGCCGTACTAGCTAGCTCATTCGAGGTGGGGCAACGGGGCCATCATGCCGTACTAGCTAGCTCATTCGAGGTGGGGCAACGGGGCCATCATGCCGTACTAGCCAGCTCATTCGATATGGGGCAACGGGGCCATCATGCCGTACTAGCCAGCTCATTCGGGGTGGGGCAACGGGGCCATCATACCGTACTAGCCAGCTCATTCGAAGTAGGGCAACGGGGCCATAATGTCGTACTAGCCAGCTCATTCGAAGTAGGGCAACGGGGCCATCATGCCGTACTAGCCAGCTCATTCGGGGTGGGGCAACGGGGTCATCATGCCGAACAAGCCAGCTCATTCGGGGTGGGGCAACGGGGCCATCATGCCGTACTAGCCAGCTCATTCGAGGTGGGGCAACGGGGCCATCATGTCGTACTAGTGTGGTATTCTGGGATTTATCCCAATTAAAACACGCGGATAGCAACGTACTGGTTTAATGGCAAAAGCAAACTGCGTGATGACATTCGTTTCAAACCTACCTACATTTACTCATATACTACATTTCCTCCACCAATATTTACCCAAATACCTAAACATTATTAAAATGCCTAAGTACGCAAAAGTATATACTTATATTTATATATAAACTAACATTAACAAGTAAAGGCGCATGTTAAGTTTTGTGTATTAATCAGGCCATTAAATTTTGTAATTCGCATTTTTATTCCTGGTACTCCTCACAGGCCGCCCCGGCACCGTCGGATCGTCAGTTGGCACGTTTGATTCGACTGTTTCTGTCTGCAGAGCCTCCAACGGACGGTCTAGGTCGTCTAACGATGCTCTGCTGGCTTCTCCCTCTTCCACTGGCTGCTGACGCGGAGATATGTCTGGTGACGCGACACTCTCGAAGGATGTGTCCGGCGATGCCTCATCATGACTTGACACGTTCACTTGTCGTGCCTCATCATTGGGGGTGTTTTCATTCAATGTCGGGGATGATATACCACCCTGGAGCAGGTCGTTAACCGGAGGGCTGTCGCTTTGCAATGCTGCAATATTGCCATCGTAATACGAATCATTTATGACGTCACCACCCTTGTAATGTAACAATTGGTCAGCATGTTTTTTTACTTTTAATTTTAAATCGGTCACATTTACTATGAACATTCTCGATCCGATTTTCTTTTCGATGGTACCCCTTTTCCAAATCTTTTGAGTGCCATTTTTAAAAAACGATTTCACTAGAACAATGTCTCCCTTTTTAAAATTACATTTTCTCTGCCCGGCATATTGTTTACATTGTAAGATCTGTTTGGAGGTAACATTCTGATTAGCTGAGGAAGCCAACGACGCAGGAAGACTGGGCGTGCGGACCTCGGCGTCGGCGTCGGCGTCGGCGCCGCGCGTCGCGCGCAGCAAGTCGTGTCGAGAGCGTAACGAACGTCCGACCAACATCTGAGCGGGCGAAAATCCCGTGGTACAGTGAACCGAATTTCTGTAGTCAAACAGTAACTTACTTAATTTGATGTTAAAGCTTGAATGAGATGGGTTTTGAGCTAGTATTGCCTTTATGCCTTTTTTTACGGATTTCACACTATTTTCGGCCTGACCATTCGAATTCGGGTGGTAAGGTGCGATTGTTACATGTTTTATTTCATTTGCATCACAAAACTCCGAAAACAAAGCAGAACAAAAATTCGAAGCATTGTCCGTAACTAGGGTGCGTACAAGACCAAATCTACTAAACATGTCTGCTAATCTAACGATGACACTAGCAGTGTCAGTATGAGTCATTGCATAACACTCCACCCACTTAGAGTACGCGTCGACGGCGATAAGAAACTGCCGACCTTGCACCGCGCACATATCCAGGTGCACGCGTTGCCAGGGTGCAGCCGGGTAGGGCCACGGAGCAAGCGGGCAGCGCGCAGGCGCATTCCTTAGTGTAATACACACGTTACATGACCCAATTTTTTGCTCAATATGTTGGTCTATTTTGGGCCACCACATACGCTTCCTAGCCTCCGATTTGGTCTTAACAACTCCTAGATGTGATTCATGTAGCTCATTTAAAAGTTGTTCGCGAAACACGGCAGGTATGACCACTTTGTGGCCACGCAAAATACAACCTTCTTCTATAGCTAACTCAGTACGACAGTTAAAAAATAACTTTAATTCACTATCGATTACTTTTCGTGGCCACCCTTTTTCTATATACGATTTAACGCGCATTAATAACGTATCTTTATTTGTGGCTAAACAAATATCTCTCGCCGTAACCGGTTTTAATGAATCAGACATGAAGTTAATATAAGTGGCTCGATCCACCAAGTCTCCCTCAGGACACCCTTGCGTGTCATCCACCGTGGCCCTAGATAAGTAATCTGCAACGTTTTTTTCGCTCCTTATGTATTCTATTTTGTAGTTATAAGCCGACATGAAAATAGCGTAACGTTGCAATCGATTAGCCGCCATTTCAGGGACGCCTTTTTTGCATCCAAAAATGGATACTAGGGGTTTGTGGTCCGTTCTTAAAGTAAAAGGTACCGACCTGCCATACAAGTAATAGTGGAATTTCTTTATGCCAAATATAATCGAAGCCGCTTCTTTTTGTATCTGAGCATAGTTTTTCTCACTGGGTGTGAGCGAGCGAGAGGCGTACGCGATGACGCGCTCGGAGCCGTCGGGCTGCGTCTGCGCCAGCACAGCGGCGAGCGCGGCCGGTCCGGCGTCCGTCGTTAGCACCGTGCCGTACTCCGGGTTGTAGTGCGCTAGCACGCGCTCACTTGCCAGCTCCTCTTTTATTTTTATGAACGACTCCTCTTGCTCGACGCCCCAGTACCACTTGCAATCTTTTTTTAACAGTGCATACAAGGGTTTCAAGAGACCTGAAGCATTAGGTACGAAAACCCGATAATAATTTAGCATGCCCAGGAAAGACTGAAGCTCGGATACATTTCGCGGGCCTTTTGCTTTAAGAATTGCATCAACTTTATTTTGTGATTTGTGTAGCCCGTTCTTATCTATCACAAACCCTAAGTATTCCACAGAACTCTTAAACAGCTCACATTTGTCTTGCTTTAAGCACAACCCGGCATCATTAAGACGACTCAAAACTTGCTCGAGTCTTTCGACATGTATTTTTCTGGTCGGGCCGGTTATAAGCACGTCATCGAGGAAAATACAAATTCCATCGATTCCCGAAAGCAACCTTTCAATAATTTGCTGAAAAATACAAGGCGAACTTGACAAGCCAAAAACGAGCCTAGTATACCTATACAAACCTTTGTGTGTATTAATGCACGTCAAATTTTTTGATGATTCATCGAGTTCACACTGGTTATATGCCCGAGACAAATCTAATTTGGAAAACTCCTGCCCGTCATGTAACTTCGAAAACAGGTCCTCTATACGCGGCAATGGGTAATTATCAATAAACAATGCTTTATTCAAGGTCACTGAATAGTCGCCGCAAATTCTTATATTGCCGTCGGGTCGTAAAACTGGAACAATGGGCGTAGCTATATCGGAATGACTAACCTTTTCCAATATCCCTAAATCTACCAATCTGTTCAATTCCTCTTCTACTTTAGGTTTCAGGGCTAAGGGTACGGGGCGAGGCTTGAAAAACTTGAATTCTGCATCTTCGTTAAGTTTTAAATGTATTTTATACTGATTGAACTTGCCTAACTCATCCGAAAATACTTTTGAATATTTTAATTTCAATTCACTAATAACGTCCTCCTCGCTGTCCAGATTATTACACCTCACGTTACAAAAATGTAAATCGAACTTGCTAATGAAATTTCTACCCAATAAAACTGGTTGGCCTACTGCAGCGTCTATAATAAACAAATCGATTTCTTTTGTTTTACTTTCCAACGTAATCGGTAATGACACTCGGCCTAAAGGCAATATTTTGCTACCATTATAACAGTTGAGTCTTATTCTGGTATCTTTTAAGTAGAACTGAAACGGCGCTCCCGCTGTCTACCTCACACATAATTTGCTCGTTAGCCATCGACACTACCTGCTGCATAGGTTTACCGTTATCACAGCTGATACTATATAAAAATACATCTCGAATACCTTCTTGGATGTCGTCGGATTCCTCTGCTAAGAAATTGAACTTATCACTCACTTTACACACACGACTTAAGTGACCTTTAGCGTTACACTTTTTACACGAATAATTAACGTAACGACACTTGTCCTTTGTATGGTTTTTGTATCCGCACACCGCACAGGACTTCCTCGAGGCATTGTAGTTGTTTGCAGGGCCGGGCGGGGGCGCCGGCGCGGGGCCCGCGCGCATCGCGAACACCTCGCCGCTGCCGCCACCGGCGCCGCGCGCCGCTGCCGCTGGCCCTGTCGCTTGCATGGCCAGCCGTGCGCTACGAGTAGCTTGCGCTAGATGTAACGCTTTGCCAAAAGTCAGCTGATTGACACTCTCCACGAACAACTTTTCTCGTTCTTTAGCGTTCTCGAGTCCGAGAACGAAACGATCTCGAAGTGCAGTATCGAGCTCCGTTGTGAACCCGCAGAATTGCGCCAAACTACGCACTCGCGCCGCCCAATCTCCTAGATCTTCACCTGGTCGTTGCTCCGCTTTGTAAAAATTATATCGCTCGGCAAATGAGCACTTAGGCGATTCAAAATGAGCAACTTATATCCCGAAAAGAGCATTATATTCAATGCTGTTGAGCTTTTTCGGAAATGCCAAGTCTTTTGCGACGCGGTAGGTTTCTTCCACAAACGTCGTGAGAAGTATAGAACGCCTCTTTGCGCCAGCTTTGTCGGTCTCGTCCGTCAATCCATTAGCAAAACACATCGATTCGAAACGTTCCTTAAAAATACTCCACTCTTGTGCGTTGTGGTCGAATGTGAGGTTGCCGCCATAAACCACATTAGTATTCGCCATCGCGGCCACAAATAACTATTTTTCCGTTCCTTTATTACTGTTTTACACGCGTAAGTACTTTCTCGTCGCCAATTGTGGTATTCTGGGATTTATCCCAATTAAAACACGCGGATAGCAACGTACTGGTTTAATGGCAAAAGCAAACTGCGTGATGACATTCGTTTCAAACCTACCTACATTTACTCATATACTACAACTAGCCAGCTCATTCGAGGTGGGGCAACGGGGCCATCATGCCGTACTAGCCAGCTCATTCGGGGTTGGGCAACGGGGCCATCATGGCGTACTAGCCAGCTCATTCGAGGTGGGGCAACGGGGCCATCATGCCGTACTAGCCAGCTCATTCGAGATGGGGCATCGGGGCCATCATGCCGTACTAGCCAGCTCATTCGGGTTGGGGCAACGGGGCCATTATGTCGTACTAGCCAGCTCATTCGACGTAGGGCAACGGGGCCATCATGCCGTACTAGCCAGCTCATTCGAGGTGGGGCAACGGGGCCATCATGCCGTACTAGCCAGCTCATTCGAGATGGAGCAACGGGGCCATCATGCCGTACTAGCCAGCTCATTCGGGTTGGGGCAGCGGGGCCATTATGTCGTACTAGCCAGCTCATTCGAAGTAGGGCAACGGGGTCATCATGCCGTACTAGCCAGCTCATTCGGGGTGGGGCAACGGGGCCATCATGCCGTACTAGCCAGCTCATTCGGGGTGGGGCAACGGGGCCATCATGCCGTACTAGCCAGCTCATTCGAGGTGGGGCAACGGGGCCATCATGCCGTACTAGCCAGCTCATTCGAGATGGGGCATCGGGGCCATCATGCCGTACTAGCCAGCTCATTCGGGTTGGGGCAACGGGGCCATTATGTCGTACTAGCCAGCTCATTCGACGTAGGGCAACGGGGCCATCATGCCGTACTAGCCAGCTCATTCGAGGTGGGGCAACGGGGCCATCATGCCGTACTAGCCAGCTCATTCGAGATGGGGCAACGGGGCCATCATGCCGTACTAGCCAGCTCATTCGGGTTGGGGCAGCGGGGCCATTATGTCGTACTAGCCAGCTCATTCGAAGTAGGGCAACGGGGCCATTATGTCGTACTAGCCAGCTCATTCGAAGTAGGGCAACAGGGCCATCATGTCGTACTAGCCAGCTCATTCGAGATGGGGCAACGGGGCCATCATGCCGTACTAGCCAGCTCATTCGGGGTGGGGCAACGGGGCCATCATGCCGTACTAGCCAGCTCATTCGAGATGGGGCAACGGGGCCATAATGCCGTACTAGCCAGCTCATTCGAGATGGGGCAACGGGGCCATCATGCCGTACTAGCCAGCTCATTCGGGGTGGGGCAACGGGGCCATCATGCCGTTATAGCCAGCTCATTCGAGATGGGGCAACGGGGCCATCATGCCGTACTAGCCAGCTCATTCGAGATGGGGCAACGGGGCCATCATGCCGTACTAGCCAGCTCATTCGGGGTGGGGCAACGGGGCCATCATGCCGTACTAGCCAGCTCATTCGAGGTGGGGCAACGGGGCCATCATGCCGTACTAGCCAGCTCATTCGAGGTGGGGCAACGGGGCCATCATGCCGTACTAGCCAGCTCATTCGAGATGGGGCAACGGGGCCATCATGCCGTACTAGCCAGCTCATTCGGGGTGGGGCAACGGGGCCATCATGCCGTACTAGCCAGCTCCTTCGAGGTGGGGCAACGGGGCCATCATGCCGTACTAGCCAGCTCATTCGAAGTAGGGCAACGGGGCCATAATGTCGTACTAGCCAGCTCATTCGAAGTAGGGCAACGGGGCCATCATGCCGTACTAGCCAGCTCATTCGGGGTGGGGCAACGGGGCCATCATACCGTACTAGCCAGCTCATTCGAAGTAGGGCAACGGGGCCATAATGTCGTACTAGCCAGCTCATTCGAAGTAGGGCAACGGGGCCATCATGCCGTACTAGCCAGCTCATTCGAGATGGGGCAACGGGGCCATCATGCCGTACTAGCCAGCTCATTCGAGATGGGGCAACGGGGCCATCATGCCGTACTAGCCAGCTCATTCGAGATAGGGCAACGAGGCCATCATGCCGTACTAGCCAGCTCATTAGGGGTGGGGCAACGGGGCCATCATACCGTACTAGCCAGCTCATTCGAAGTAGGGCAACGGGGCCATCATGCCGTACTAGCCAGCTCATTCGAGATGGGGCAACGGGGCCATCATGCCGTACTAGCCAGCTCATTCGAGATGGGGCAACGAGGCCATCATGCCGTACTAGCCAGCTCATTAGGGGTGGGGCAACGGGGCCATCATACCGTACTAGCCAGCTCATTCGAAGTAGGGCAACGGGGCCATAATGTCGTACTAGCCAGCTCATTCGAAGTAGGGCAACGGGGCCATCATGCCGTACTAGCCAGCTCATTCGGGGTGGGGCAACGGGGCCATCATGCCGTACTAGCCAGCTCATTCGAGATGGGGCAACGAGGCCATCATGCCGTACTAGCCAGCTCATTAGGGGTGGGGCAACGGGGCCATCATGCCGTACTAGCCAGCTCATTCGAGGTGGGGCAACGGGGCCATCATGCCGTACTAGCCAGCTCATTCGAGATGGGGCAACGGGGCCATCATGCCGTACTAGCCAGCTCATTCGAGATGGGGCAACGGGGCATCATGCCGTACTAGCCAGCTCATTCGAGATGGGGCAACGAGGCCATCATGCCGTACTAGCCAGCTCATTCGGGGTGGGGCAACGGGGCCATCATGCCGAACAAGCCAGCTCATTCGGGGTGGGGCAACGGGGCCATCATGCCGTACAAGCCAGCTCATTCGAGGTGGGGCAACGGGGCCATCATGCCGTACTAGCCAGCTCATTCGAGATGGGGCAACGGGGCCATCATGCCGTACTAGCCAGCTCATTCGAGATGGGGCAACGGGGCCATCATGCCGTACTAGCCAGCTCATTCGAGATGGGGCAACGAGGCCATCATGCCGGACTAGCCAACTCATTAGGGGTGGGGCAACGGGGCCATCATACCGTACTAGCCAGCTCATTCGAAGTAGGGCAACGGGGCCATAATGTCGTACTAGCCAGCTCATTCGAAGTAGGGCAACGGGGCCATCATGCCGTACTAGCCAGCTCATTCGGGGTGGGGCAACGGGGCCATCATGCCGAACAAGCCAGCTCATTCGGGGTGGGGCAACGGGGCCATCATGCCGTACTAGCCAGCTCATTCGAGGTGGGGCAACGGGGCCATCATGTCGTACTAGCCAGCTCATTCGAGGTGGGGCAACGGGGCCATCATGCCGTACTAGCCAGCACATTCGAGATGGGGCAACGGGGCCATCATGCCGTACTAGCCAGCTCATTCGGGTTGGGGCAACGAGGCCATTATGTAGTACTAGCCAGCTCATTCGAAGTAGGGCAACGGGGCCATCATGCCGTACTAGCCAGCTCATTCGAGATGGGGCAACGGGGCCATCATGCCGTCCTAGCCAGCTCATTCGGGGTGGGGTAACGGGGCCATCATGCCGTACTAGCCAGCTCATTCGAAGTAGGGCAACGGGGCCATAATGTCGTACTAGCCAGCTCATTCGAAGTAGGGCAACGGGGCCATCATGCCGTACTAGCCAGCTCATTCGGGGTGGGGCAACGGGGCCATCATGGCGTACTAGCCAGCTCATTCGAGGTGGGGCAACGGGGCCATCATGCCGTACTAGCCAGCTCATTCGAGATGGGGCATCGGGGCCATCATGCCGTACTAGCCAGCTCATTCGGGTTGGGGCAACGGGGCCATTATGTCGTACTAGCCAGCTCATTCGAAGTAGGGCAACGGGGCCATCATGCCGTACTAGCCAGCTCATTCGAGGTGGGGCAACGGGGCCATCATGCCGTACTAGGCAGCTCATTCGAGATGGGGCAACGGGGCCATCATGCCGTACTAGCCAGCTCATTCGGGTTGGGGCAACGGGGCCATTATGTCGTACTAGCCAGCTCATTCGAAGTAGGGCAACGGGGTCATCATGCCGTACTAGCCAGCTCATTCGGGGTGGGGCAACGGGGCCATCATACCGTACTAGCCAGCTCATTCGAAGTAGGGCAACGGGGCCATTATGTCATACTAGCCAGCTCATTCGAAGTAGGGCAACAGGGCCATCATGTCGTACTAGCCAGCTCATTCGAGATGGGGCAACGGGGCCATCATGCCGTACTAGCCAGCTCATTCGGGGTGGGGCAACGGGGCCATCATGCCGTACTAGCCAGCTCATTCGGGTTGGGGCAACGGGGCCATTATGTCGTACTAGCCAGCTCATTCGAAGTAGGGCAACGGGGCCATCATGCCGTATTAGCCAGCTCATTCGGGGTGGGGCAACGGGGCCATCAGACCGTACTAGCCAGCTCATTCGAAGTAGGGCAACGGGGCCATTATGTCGTACTAGCCAGCTCATTCGAAGTAGGGCAACGGGGCCATCCTGCCGTACTAGCCAGCTCATTCGGGGTGGGGCAACGGGGCCATCATGCCGAACAAGCCAGCTCATTCGGGGTGGGGCAACGGGGCCATCATGCCGTACTAGCCAGCTCATTCGAGGTGGGGCAACGGGGCCATCATGTCGTACTAGCCAGCTCATTCGAGGTGGGGCAACGGGGCCATCATGCCGTACTAGCCAGCTCATTCGAGATGGGGCAACGGGGCCATCATGCCGTACTAGCCAGCTCATTCGGGTTGGGGCAACGGGGCCATTATGTAGTACTAGCCAGCTCATTCGACGTAGGGCAACGGGGCCATCATGCCGTACTAGCCAGCTAATTCGAGGTGAGGCAACGGGGCCATCATGCCGTACTAGCCAGCTCATTCGAGATGGGGCAACGGGGCCATCATGCCGTACTAGCCAGCTCATTCGGGTTGGGGCAACGGGGCCATTATGTCGTACTAGCCAGCTCATTCGAAGTAGGGCAACGGGGTCATCATGCCGTACTAGCCAGCTCATTCGGGGTGGGGCAAAGGGGCCATCATACCGTACTAGCCAGCTCATTCGAAGTAGGGCAACGGGGCCATTATGTCGTACTAGCCAGCTCATTCGAAGTAGGGCAACAGGGCCATCATGTCGTACTAGCCAGCTCATTCGAGATGGGGCAACGGGGCCATCATGCCGTACTAGCCAGCTCATTCGGGGTGGGGCAACGGGGCCATCATGCCGTACTAGCCAGCTCATTCGAGATGGGGCAACGGGGCCATCATGCCGTACTAGCCAGCTCATTCGAGATGGGGCAACGGGGCCATCATGCCGTACTAGCCAGCTCATTCGGGGTGGGGCAACGGGGCCATCATGCCGTACTAGCCAGCTCATTCGAGGTGGGGCAACGGGGCCATCATGCCGTACTAGCCAGCTCATTCGAGATGGGGCAACGGGGCCATCATGCCGTACTAGCCAGCTCATTCGAGATGGGGCAACGGGGCCAACATGCCGTACTAGCCAGCTCATTCGGGTTGGGGCAACGGGGCCATTATGTAGTACTAGCCAGCTCATTCGAAGTAGGGCAACAGGCCCATCATGCCGTACTAGCCAGCTCATTCGGGGTGGGGCAACGAGGCCATCATGCCGTACTAGCCAGCTCATTCGAAGTAGGGCAACGGGGCCATTATGTCGTACTAGCCAGCTCATTCGAAGTAGGGCAACGGGGCCATCATGCCGTACTAGCCAGCTCATTCGGGGTGGGGCAACGGGGCCATCATGCCGTACTAGACAGCTCATTTGAGGTGGGGCAACGGGGCCATCATGCCGTACTAGCCAGCTCATTCGAGGTGGGGCAACGGGGCCATCATGCCGTACTAGCCAGCTCATTCGGGGGGGGGCAACGGGGCCATCATGCCGAACAAGCCAGCTCATTCGGGGTGGGGCAACGGGGCCTTCATGCCGTACTAGCCAGCTCATTCGAGGTGGGGCAACGGGGCCATCATGTCGTACTAGCCAGCTCATTCGAGGTGGGGCAACGGGGCCATCATGCCGTACTAGCCAGCTCATTCGAGATAGGGCAACGGGGCCATCATGCCGTACTAGCCAGCTCATTCGGGTTGGGGCAACGGGGCCATTATGTAGTACTAGCCAGCTCATTCGAAGTAGGGCAACGGGGCCATCATGCCGTACTAGCCAGCTCATTCGAGATGGGGCAACGAGGCCATCATGCCGTACTAGCTAGCTCATTCGGGGTGGGGCAACGGGGCCATCATACCGTACTAGCCAGCTCATTCGAAGTAGGGCAACGGGGCCATAATGTCGTACTAGCCAGCTCAATCGAAGTAGGGCAACGGGGCCATCATGCCGTACTAGCCAGCTCATTCGGGGTGGGGCAACGGGGCCATCATGCCGAACAAGCCAGCTCATTCGGGGTGGGGCAACGGGGCCATCATGCCGTACTAGCCAGCTCATTCGAGGTGGGGCAACGGGGCCATCATGTCGTACTAGCCAGCTCATTCGAGGTGGGGCAACGGGGCCATCATGCCGTACTAGCCAGCTCATTCGAGATGGGGCAACGGGGCCATCATGCCGTACTAGCCAGCTCATTCGGGTTGGGGCAACGGGGCCATTATGTAGTACTAGCCAGCTCATTCGTAATGTAAATTGGCTATAACGTGTATAAATTAACACTACAGCAGAGATCAGTGAATACGCTAGTTGTTTCGTGGTCTGTTTATTTTCAGCAAGTGACAATACAAAGGAACGTAAACAAACGGTTTCTAAGTATATTTGAATCATGACAGGCATGTCGTAATAATGATTATACATATGGCCAGTAGACACATATGCGACCTCCAATACGCCCTCTTAATCTATTACGTACATGCGTGAACACTTTTGTACTTGTCGGTACTCGGTACATAAAATATAAGAAATCATAACACTTTTGTGTCTGACTGTACAAACTCGTACACTAATATGTTTAACACAAAACCTTTGTACTTTTGTATTAGACTGTACAAACCTGTACACACATATTGTTATCGACTAAACAAGAAATCGAATGTCCAGCTAAATTAAATATGCATAACGAAAAAGAATAATAAAATTAGTCTATTACTCTCCTACACAAAGCACTTAAAAAATATATAACACCTTATCAAAACATCTAACACTAATCCGCCCTCTTAAAAGAATAATTTGATAGCGATAAATCCTTCAAAAAATCTTTTAATTTCGGGCCATTAACACTCTTTGTTAAGATGTCCGCTATCATTTTATCGGTTGGCATGTACTTTATTTCAACTTTATTTGCCAGTACACACTCACGAATAAAATGATACTTTATATCTATATGCTTTGTCCTATTATGCATCATCTTATTAGCAGCTATTTTATGTGCCGACTGATTGTCATTAAAAATTATGACAGGTTTACCGTCCACAGCAGTCAAACTATTAAGTAAGCTTCGTAAGTAAAGTGCTTCCTTTGAAGCCTGACTCAGTCCTACGTATTCCGATTCTGTAGAGCTCAAGCTAACGGTTGCTTGCTTCTTGCTCTCCCAGGAAACTATATTTTTGCCCAATTTAAAAATTAAACCCGTGAATGATTTCCTATCAAGCGCCCCACCCCAATCTGCGTCGACATAGCCACGTAATTCTAAATCACCTGACTTCCGAAAAGTAAGACACAGATTTGACGTACCTTTCAAATACCTTAAGACCCGTTTCGCGCTCTTAAAGTGTATTTCACCGTAGCAGGAATTAAACTGGGAAAGTACACTTACCGCGTGAGATATGTCAGGTCGCGTATTACAGGCTAAATAATTTAGACAACCTACCAAACTTTGATACGGCAGCTGACAGTGAGAACTTGTCGACCTCTCTAATTTCATTCCCACTTCCATCGGGGTAGTAACCGGCTTAGCGTCTGTCATGTTAAAGTCATTCAAAATGTCCAGAATAAACTGCTCCTGATCGAGATGAATAACTCCTTTCTCTCGTCTCAGTCTCATGCCTAAAACATGCCTAGCCGCGCCTAAATCCTTCACCTTAAACTTGTCAAGCAAGTTTGTATTTAATTTCTGCTTTTCAAGTTCACAGTTTCCAAATACAAAAATATCATCAACGTAAATGACTACAATTAACTTCTTACCATCTTTAAGCTGTTTTTGGTACAAACACGGTTCTATTTTTGATTGTATAAAACCTAAATTCAACATCTCTTTATCTAACTCTTTGAACCAAGCATTTGATGCTTGTTTCAAACCATACAGAGATCGCTGCAGCTTACATACCTTGGTTTCTTGACCTTTGGCGACTGCTCCTTTCGGTTGAAGCATATAAATGTCCTCTTTTATCTTCCCGTACAAAAACGCAGTCGTAACATCCCATTGGTCAATAAACCAATCGTATTCAGCAGCCAACGAGAACAACAATCGCAGAGTAGAACTTCTAACTACTGGAGAATAAGTCTCAGTATAATCTACACCACATACCTGTGTAAACCCTTTCGCTACAAGTCTAGCCTTATACTTCGTTACCTTGCCGTCGCTGTCTTTCTTGATTTTGAATACCCATTTGCACTGAATAGGTTTCTTATCAGCTGGAAGGTCGACTAAGGTCCAAGTCTGGTTCTCCTTTAATGACATGAGCTCTTCGTCTATCGCTTTTTGCCATAAATCACCATCGGGTCGCGCCAAAGCTTCTCCAATAGTCACAGGATCGCCGTCATTGTTACCTTCCGTGGCATACATAACGTTACAACCGTACCGATCAACTGCTCTGCGTTCTCTTTGAGGATACCGTCTTTCTTCTAGGTCTGGTATGATCACATCTTCTGTGAACATCTCATTCGGTACTGGCTGTTGAATATCAGGTTCAGGATTGCTTACGATGTTCTCGTCGTCAACAGCATCGCGGCACACATCGTGACTCTCCAATGTTTCAGGTTGTGGTTCGCTGGACTGGTCACAGTCTGTGTTAAGGTTGATCATAACCTCTGACCGCTTCTCGTTTTCTTTGTGTAGAAAAGAATGTTCTAAAAATATCACATCTCTTGCAGTGATAACTTCATGTGTCTTCGGATTCATCAAACGATAGCCCTTTTGATTGTCTGGGTATCCGATGAATATCATTGGTTCTGTCTTCATATCCAATTTCCGACGCTTTGCTTTGGGTATAAGTCGATATCCCAAACAACCGAAGATTCGTAGATGCCTGACATCTACCTTCTTGCCTGTCCAAACCTCTTCAGGTACTGCCCCTTTCACAGCTTTTGTTGGGCTTCTATTTTTCAAATACACCACGGTATTTACAGCTTCTGCCCAATATTGTTTGGGGAGCTTCGCCTCCGACAATAAGGTCCGAGCTTTCTCGATAATCGTCCTATGAGATCTCTCTGCGACAGAGTTCTGTTCCGGTGTGTAAGGTACCGTCGTCTGATGTTTTATTCCTGCGGACTTCAAAAAATCTTTGAATTTTCCATTACAGTACTCTCCTCCTCCGTCACTTCTCAAAACTCGTATAGATTTACTCGTCTCGTTCTCGACTTCCGCCTTATATTCACGAAACTTATCGAACGTCTCATGCTTATGTTTCAAAAAGTAAACATGCGTTTTTCGAGTAAAATCATCAATGAAAAGGAGAACAAACCTCGCACCTCCGAACGAAGGTTCCTCAACTGGTCCGCAAATATCGCTGTGTACGATTTGTAGGATCTCGTTCGCTCTCGTACCTTTGTTCTTAAAAGGACTCTTGCATGTCTTTCCTTCAATACACGGAATGCACGGTTCGCACAAATCGGAACTCTTAAATTCCATACCGGTTACTATTTTCTGCATTTCGGCCATATAATTTCGGCTTAAATGGCCTAAACGTTTATGCCAAATGTTCGTAATGTTTACATTTTGCCCATTTTGATTTGACAGTGTCACATTTACGACGTTGTTTTTCTTTTCTGTCAACTCGTAAATTCCGTCAACTTCTTGACAGCTTGCAATAATTCTGTTCTTGTTTTGAATCGTGCAACCTTCTTTGTCAAAATTAATCGAACAATTCTTCTTGGTTAAGTCGCTAACCGATATTAAATTCATCGAAAGGTCGGGAACATGTAAAACATTTTCCAAAATCAATTTTTCGTTTTCGCCGACTTGAGGTTCAGCGTTCCCTCGACCTTTGACCAATAACTTCTCGCCATTCGCAACAGAGATTTTCATGCTGCCTTTTTCAGGTCTATAGGACACCAACTTGCTCCGGTCATGAGTCATGGAATTAGAGCACCCGCTGTCAAGATACCATTTGTCGTTGTTGATCGCCTCCTTGGTGTTCAGGCAGACATTCGCGGTCTTGACTCGCTCTTTACATTCAGATGCCTTATGTCCTGGCTTATGGCACTTGAAACACTTATATACGAACTTCTGCTTACGATCGTTCGTTTTGCTTGTAGATCTGGCATCGTTCTGTCCTTTACGTGTCACCAAAGCTTGCTCGTAGTCTGTGTCCATCTTGCTCTGTCTACTTCCTTCTTGCAACAACTTCATCTTAATTTGCTCTAATGTGATTTCTTGGCCACTGTTATCTACAGCCATTATGAGAGGGCTGTACTCAGGAGTCAATCCACCAAGCAAAATCGATATAAGCCAATCCTCAGGGATTCCAGCGTCAATATCATGTAATTGTTGAGCAAAGAATGTGACTTTCGATATATAGCTCTCCATAGAATTGAAATTCTCTAACTTACAGTTGAAAAGCTCTCGCTGGATGTGAATGCGTCTTCCCCAGCCTTTGTCTTCGTAGGCTCTCTGTAGACTGTTCCAGGCTTCCTTCGCAGTTTTCGCATTGTAGACGTGAGTAAAACACTCTGGCTCCAGCAACAAGCATATGGTTGTTCGTGCCTGCCTGTCTACATCAGCATTAACGACGTCTTTTGAAATTACCTCCCACCAGTTTTTATTCTCCAGGTAATTCCGCACCAGGAACTTCCAGTTTGGGTAGTCTGACGATCCCCTCAGCTTCTTTATACCACTTATGCCGCCTCCTTCCGACATAATTCCGCAAGATAAAAATCAGAACCACTCAATTTATTAATAAATTAAACTAGCACTATCAGTGCGTGAGGCCCATAACCTAATGTAAATTGGCTATAACGTGTATAAATTAACACTACAGCAGAGATCAGTGAATACGCTAGTTGTTTCGTGGTCTGTTTATTTTCAGCAAGTGACAATACAAAGGAACGTAAACAAACGGTTTCTAAGTATATTTGAATCATGACAGGCATGTCGTAATAATGATTATACATATGGCCAGTAGACACATATGCGACCTCCAATAATTCGAAGTAGGGCAACGGGGCCATCATGCCGTACTAGCCAGCTCATTCGAGATGGGGCAACGGGGCCATCATGCCGTACTAGCCAGCTCATTCGGGGTGGGGTAACGGGGCCATCATACCGTACTAGCCAGCTCATTCAAAGTAGGGCAACGGGGCCATAATGTCGTACTAGCCAGCTCATTCGAAGTAGGGCAACGGGGCCATCATGCCGTACTAGCCAGCTCATTCGGGGTGGGGCAACGGGGCCATCATGGCGTACTAGCCAGCTCATTCGAGGTGGGGCAACGGGGCCATCATGCCGTACTAGCCAGCTCATTCGGGTTGGGGCAACGGGGCCATTATGTCGTACTAGCCAGCTCATTCGACGTAGGGCAACGGGGCCATCATGCCGTACTAGCCAGCTCATTCGAGGTGGGGCAACGGGGCCATCATGCCGTACTAGCCAGCTCATTCGAGATGGGGCAACGGGGCCATCATGCCGTACTAGCCAGCTCATTCGGGTTGGGGCAGCGGGGCCATTATGTCGTACTAGCCAGCTCATTCGAAGTAGGGCAACGGGGTCATCATGCCGTATTAGCCAGCTCATTCGGGGTGGGGCAAAAGGGCCATCATACCGTACTAGCCAGCTCATTCGAAGTAGGGCAACGGGGTCATTATGTCGTACTAGCCAGCTCATTCGAAGAAGGGCAACAGGGCCATCATGTCGTACTAGCCAGCTCATTCGAGATGGGGCAACGGGGCCATCATGCCGTACTAGCCAGCTCATTCGGGGTGGGGCAACGGGGCCATCATGCCGTACTAGCCAGCTCATTCGAGATGGGGCAACGGGGCCATCATGCCGTACTAGCCAGCTCATTCGAGATGGGGCAACGGGGCCATCATGCCGTACTAGCCAGCTCATTCGGGGTGGGGCAACGGGGCCATCATGCCGTACTAGCCAGCTCATTCGAGGTGGGGCAACGGGGCCATCATGCCGTACTAGCCAGCTCATTTGAGGTGGGGCAACGGGGCCATCATGCCGTACTAGCCAGCACATTCGAGATGGGGCAACGGGACCATCATGCCGTACTAGCCAGCTTATTTGAGATGGGGCAACGGGGCCAACATGCCGTACTAGCCAGCTCATTCGGGTTGGGGCAACGGGGCCATTATGTAGTACTAGCCAGCTCATTCGAAGTAGGGCAACGGGGCCATCATGCCGTACTAGCCAGCTCATTCGAGATGGGGCAACGGGGCCATCATGCCGTACTAGCCAGCTCATTCGGGGTGGGGCAACGGGGCCATCATACCGTACTACCCAGCTCATTCGAAGTAGGGCAACGGGGCCATAATGTCGTACTAGCCAGCTCATTCGAAGTAGGGCAACGGGGCCATCATGCCGTACTAGCCAGCTCATTCGGGGTGGGGCAACGGGGCCATCATGCCGAACAAGCCAGCTCATTCGGGGTGGGGCAACGGGGCCATCATGCCGTACTAGCCAGCTCATTCGAGGTGGGGCAACGGGGCCATCATGCCGTACTAGCCAGCTCATTCGAGATGGGGCAACGGGGCCATCATGCCGTACTAGCCAGCTCATTCGTAGTAGGGCAACGGGGCCATCATGCCGTACTAGCCAGCTCATTCGAGGTGGGGCAACGGGGCCATCATGCCGTACTAGCCAGCTCATTCGAGATGGGGCAACGGGGCCATCATGCCGTACTAGCCAGCTCATTCGGGTTGGGGCAACGGGGCCATTATGTCGTACTAGCCAGCTCATTCGAAGTAGGGCAACGGGGTCATCATGCCGTACTAGCCAGCTCATTCAGGGTGGGGCAACGGGGCCATCATACCGTACTAGCCAGCTCATTCGAAGTAGGGCAACGGGGCCATTATGTCGTACTAGCCAGCTCATTCGAAGTAGGGCAACAGGGCCATCATGTCGTACTAGCCAGCTCATTCGAGATGGGGCAACGGGGCCATCATGCCGTACTAGCCAGCTCATTCGGGGTGGGGCAACGGGGCCATCATGCCGTACTAGCCAGCTCATTCGAGATGAAGCAACGGGGCCATCATGCCGTACTAGCCAGCTCATTCGAGATGGGGCAACGGGGCCATCATGCCGTACTAGCCAGCTCATTCGGGGTGGGGCAACGGGGCCATCATGCCGTACTAGCCAGCTCATTCGAGGTGGGGCAACGGGGCCATCATGCCGTACTAGCCAGCTCATTCGAGGTGGGGCAACGGGGCCATCATGCCGTACTAGCCAGCTCATTCGAGATGGGGCAACGGGGCCATCATGCCGTACTAGCCAGCTCATTCGAGATGGGGCATCGGGGCCATCATGCCGTACTAGCCAGCTCATTCGGGTTAGGGCAACGGGGCCATTATGTCGTACTAGCCAGCTCATTCGACGTAGGGCAACGGGGCCATCATGCCGTACTAGCCAGCTCATTCGAGGTGGGGCAACGGGGCCATCATGCCGTACTAGCCAGCTCATTCGAGATGGGGCAACGGGGCCATCATGCCGTACTAGCCAGCTCATTCGGGTTGGGGCAACGGGGCCATTATGTCGTACTAGCCAGCTCATTCGAAGTAGGGCAACGGGGCCATTATGTCGTACTAGCCAGCTCATTCGAAGTAGGGCAACAGGGCCATCATGTCGTACTAGCCAGCTCATTCGAGATGGGGCAACGGGGCATCATGCCGTACTAGCCAGCTCATTCGGGGTGGGGCAACGGGGCCATCATACCGTACTAGCCAGCTCATTCGAAGTAGGGCAACGGGGCCATAATGTCGTACTAGCCAGCTCATTCGAAGTAGGGCAACGGGGCCATCATGCCGTACTAGCCAGCTCATTCGGGGTGGGGCAACGGGGCCATCATGCCGTACTAGCCAGCTCATTCGAGGTGGGGCAACGGGGCCATCATGTCGTACTAGCCAGCTCATTCGAGGTGGGGCAACGGGGCCATCATGCCGTACTAGCCAGCTCATTCGAGATGGGGCAACGGGGCCATCATGCCGTATTAGCCAGCTCATTCAGGGTGGGGCAACGGGGCCATCATGCCGTTCTAGCCAGCTCATTCGGGGTGGGGCAACGGGGCCATCATACCGTACTAGCCAGCTCATTCGAAGTAGGGAAACGGGGCCATAATGTCGTACTAGCCAGCTCATTCGAAGTAGGGCAACGGGGCCATCATGCCGTACTAGCCAGCTCATTCGGGGTGGGGCAACGGGGCCATAATGGCGTACTAGCCAGCTCATTCGAGTTGGGGCAACGGGGCTATCATGCCGTACTAGCCAGCTCATTCGAGATGGGGCATCGGGGCCATCATGCCGTACTAGCCAGCTCATTCGGGTTGGGGCAACGGGGCCATTATGTCGTACTAGCCAGCTCATTCGAAGAAGGGCAACGGGGCCATCATGCCGTACTAGCCAGCTCATTCGAGGTGGGGCAACGGGGCTATCATGCCGTACTAGCCAGCTCATTCGAGACGGGGCAACGGGGCCATCATGCCGTACTAGCCAGCTCATTCGGGTTGGGGCAACGGGTTCGAAGTAGGGCAACGGGGCCATCATGCCGTACTAGCCAGCTCATTCGGGGTGGGGCAACGGGGCCATCATACCGTACTAGCCAGCTCATTCGGGGTGGGGCAACGGGGCCATCATGCCGTACTAGCCAGCTCATTCGAGATGGGGCAACGGGGCCATCATGCCGTACTAGCCAGCTCATTCGAGATGGGGCAACGGGGCCATCATGCCGTACTAGCCAGCTCATTCGGGGTGGGGCAACGGGGCCATCATGCCGTACTAGCCAGCTCATTCGAGATGGGGCAACGGGGCCATCATGCCGTACTAGCCAGCTCATTCGGGGTGGGGCACCGGGGCCATCATGCCGTACTAGCTAGCTCATTCGAGGTGGGGCAACGGGGCCATCATGCCGTACTAGCCAGCTCATTCGAGGTGGGGCAACGGGGCCATCATGCCGTACTAGCCAGCTCATTCGGGTTGGGGCAACGGGGCCATTATGTAGTACTTGCCAGCTCATTCGAAGAAGGGCAACGGGGCCATCATGACGTACTAGCCAGCTCATTCGAGATGGGGCAACGGGGCCATCATGCCGTACTAGCCAGCTCATTCGGGGTGGGGCAACGGGGCCATCATACCGTACTAGCCAGCTCATTCCAAGTAGGGCAACGGGGCCATAATGTCGTACTAGCCAGCTCATTCGAAGTAGGGCAACGGGGCCATCATGCCGTACTAGCCAGCTCATTCGGGGTGGGGCAACGGGGCCATCATGCCGAACAAGCCAGCTCATTCGGGGTGGGGCAACGGGGCCATCATGCCGTACTAGCCAGCTCATTCGAGGTGGGGCAACGGGGCCATCATGTCGTACTAGCCAGCTCATTCGAGGTGGGGCAACGGGGCCATCATGCCGTACTAGCCAGCTCATTCGAGATGGGGCAACGGGGCCATCATGCCGTACTAGCCAGCTCATTCGGGTTAGGGCAACGGGGCCATTATGTAGTACTAGCCAGCTCATTCGAAGTAGGGCAACGGGGCCATCATGCCGTACTAGCCAGCTCATTCGAGATGGGGCAACGGGGCCATCATGCCGTACTAGCCAGCTCATTCGGGGTGGGGCAACGGGGCCATCATACCGTACTAGCCAGCTCATTCAAAGTAGGGCAACGGGGCCATAATGTCGTACTAGCCAGCTCATTCGAAGTAGGGCAACGGGGCCATCATGCCGTACTAGCCAGCTCATTCGAGATGGGGCAACGGGGCCATCATGCCGTACAAGCCAGCTCATTCGGGGTGGGGCAACGGGGCCATCATGCCGTACTAGCCAGCTCATTCGAGATGGGGCAACGGGGCCATCATGCCGTACTAGCCAGCTCATTCGAGATGGGGCAACGGGGCCATCATGCCGTACTAGCCAGCTCATTCGGGGTGGGGCAACGGGGCCATCATGCCGTACTAGCCAGCTCATTCGAGGTGGGGCAACGGGGCCATCATGCCGTACTAGCCAGCTCATTCGAGGTGGGGCAACGGGGCCATCATGCCGTACTAGCCAGCTCATTCGAGATGGGGCAACGGGGCCATCATGCCGTACTAGCCAGCTCATTCGGGGTGGGGCAACGGGGCCATCATGCCGTACTAGCCAGCTCATTCGAGGTGGGGCAACGGGGCCATCATGCCGTACTAGCCAGCTCATTCGAGGTGGGGCAACGGGGCCATCATGCCGTACTAGCCAGCTCATTCGAGATGGGACAACGGGGCCATCATGCCGTACTAGCCAGCTCATTCGGGTTGGGGCAACGGGGCCATTATGTAGTACTAGCCAGCTCATTCGAAGTAGGGCAACAGGGCCATCATATCGTACTAGCCAGCTCATTCGAGATGGGGCAACGGGGCCATCATGCCGTACTAGCCAGCTCATTCGGGGTGGGGCAACGGGGCCATCATGCTGTACTAGCCAGCTCATTCGAGGTGGGGCAACGGGGCCATCATGCCGTACTAGCCAGCTCATTCGAGGTGGGGCAACGGGGCCATCATGCCGTACTAGCCAGCTCATTCGAGATGGGGCAACGGGGCCATTATGTAGTACTAGCCAGCTCATTCGAAGTAGGGCAACAGGGCCATCATGTCGTACTAGCCAGCTCATTCGAGATGGGGCAACGGGGCCATCATGCCGTACTAGCCAGCTCATTTGGGGTGGGGCAACGGGGCCATCATGCCGTACTAGCCAGCTCATTCGAGGTGGGGCAACGGGGCCATCATGCCGTACTAGCCAGCTCATTCGAGGTGGGGCAACGGGGCCATCATGCCGTACTAGCCAGCTCATTCGAGATGGGGCAACGGGGCCATCATGCCGTACTAGCCAGCTCATTCGGGTTGGGGCAACGGGGCCATTATGTAGTACTAGCCAGCTCATTCGAAGTAGGGCAACAGGGCCATCATGTCGTACTAGCCAGCTCATTCGGGGTGGGGCAACGGGGCCATCATGCCGTACTAGCCAGCTCATTCGAGATGAAGCAACGGGGCCATCATGCCGTACTAGCCAGCTCATTCGAGATGGGGCAACGGGGCCATCATGCCGTACTAGCCAGCTCATTCGGGGTGGGGCAACGGGGCCATCATACCGTACTAGCCAGCTCATTCGAAGTAGGGCAACGGGGCCATTATGTCGTACTAGCCAGCTCATTCGAAGTAGGGCAACAGGGCCATTATGCCGCACTAGCCAGCTCATTCGAGATGGGGCAACGGGGCCATCATGCCGTACTAGACAGCTCATTCGAGGTGGGGCAACGGGGCCATCATGCCGTACTAGCCAGCTCATTCGGGGTGGGGCAACGGGGCCATCATGCCGTACTAGCCAGCTCATTCGGGGTGGGGCAACGGGGCCATCATGCCGTACTAGCCAGCTCATTCGAGGTGGGGCAACGGGGCCATCATGCCGTACTAGCCAGCTCATTCGAGGTGGGGCAACGGGGCCATCATGCCGTACTAGCCAGCTCATTCGAGGTGGGGCAACGGGGCCATCATGCCGGACTAGCCAGCTCATTCGAGATGGGGCAACGGGGCCATCATGCCGTACTAGCCAGCTCATTCGAGATGGGGCAACGAGGCCATCATGCCGTACTAGCCAGCTCATAAGGGGTGGGGCAACGGGGCCATCATACCGTACTAGCCAGCTCATTCGAAGTAGGGCAACGGGGCCATAATGTCGTACTAGCCAGCTCATTCGAAGTAGGGCAACGGGGCCATCATGCCGTACTAGCCAGCTCATTCGGGGTGGGGCAACGGGGCCATCATGCCGAACAAGCCAGCTCATTCGGGGTGGGGCAACGGGGCCATCATGCCGTACTAGCCAGCTCATTCGAGGTGGGGCAACGGGGCCATCATGTCGTACTAGCCAGCTCATTCGAGGTGGGGCAACGGGGCCATCATGTCGTACTAGCCAGCTCATTCGAGATGGGGCAACTGGGCCATCATGCCGTACTAGCCAGCTCATTCGGGTTGGGGCAACGAGGCCATTATGTAGTACTAGCCAGCTCATTCGAAGTAGGACAACGGGGCCATCATGCCGTACTAGCCAGCTCATTCGAGATGGGGCAACGGGGCCATCATGCCGTACTAGCCAGCTCATTCGGGGTGGGGTAACGGGGCCATCATGCCGTACTAGCCAGCTCATTCGAAGTAGGACAACGGGGCCATCATGCCGTACTAGCCAGCTCATTCGAGATGGGGCAACGGGGCCATCATGCCGTACTAGCCAGCTCATTCGAGGTGGGGCAACGGGGCCATCATGCCGTACTAGCCAGCTCATTCGAGATGGGGCAACGGGGCATCATGCCGTACTAGCCAGCTCATTCGGGTTGGGGCAACGGGGCCATTATGTCGTACTAGTCAGCTCATTCGAAGTAGGGCAACGGGGTCATCATGCCGTACTAGCCAGCTCATTCGGGGTGGGGCAACGGGGCCATCATACCGTACTAGCCAGCTCATTCGAAGTAGGGCAACGGGGCCATTATGTCGTACTAGCCAGCTCATTCGAAGTAGGGCAACAGGGCCATCATGTCGTACTAGCCAGCTTTTTCGAGATGGGGCAACGGGGCCATCATGCCGTACTAGCCAGCTCATTCGGGGTGGGGCAACGGGGCCATCATGCCGTACTAGCCAGCTCATTCGAGATGGGGCAACGGGGCCATCATGCCGTACTAGCCAGCTCATTTGAGGTGGGGCAACGGGGCCATCATGCCGTACTAGCCAGCTCATTCGAGGTGGGGCAACGGGGCCATCATGCCGTACTAGCCAGCTCATTCGAGATGGGGCAACGGGGCCATCATGCCGTACTAGCCAGCTCATTCGAGATGGGGCAACGGAGCCATCATGCCGTACTAGCCAGCTCATTCGGGTTGGGGCAACGGGGCCATTATGTAGTACTAGCCAGCTTATTCGAAGTAGGGCAACGGGGCCATCATGCCATACTAGCCAGCTCATTCGAGATGGGGCAACGGGGCCATCATGCCGTACTAGCCAGCTCATTCGGGGTGGGGTAACGGGGCCATCATGCCGTTCTAGCCAGCTCATTCGAAGTAGGGCAACGGGGCCATCATGCCGTACTAGCCAGCTCATTCGAGATGGGGCAACGGGGCCATCATGCCGTACTAGCCAGCTCATTCGGGGTGGGGCAACGGGGCCATCATACCGTACTACCCAGCTCATTCGAAGTAGGGCAACGGGGCCATAATGTCGTACTAGCCAGCTCATTCGAAGTAGGGCAACGGGGCCATCATGCCGTACTAGCCAGCTCATTCGGGGTGGGGCAACGGGGCCATCATGCCGAACAAGCCAGCTCATTCGGGGTGGGGCAACGGGGCCATCATGCCGTACTAGCCAGCTCATTCGAGGTGGGGCAACGGGGCCATCATGCCGTACTAGCCAGCTCATTCGAGATGGGGCAACGGGGCCATCATGCCGTACTAGCCAGCTCATTCGAAGTAGGGCAACGGGGCCATCATGCCGTACTAGCCAGCTCATTCGAGGTGGGGCAACGGGGCCATCATGCCGTACTAGCCAGCTCATTCGAGATGGGGCAACGGGGCCATCATGCCGTACTAGCCAGCTCATTCGGGTTGGGGCAACGGGGCCATTATGTCGTACTAGCCAGCTCATTCGAAGTAGGGCAACGGGGTCATCATGCCGTACTAGCCAGCTCATTCGGGGTGGGGCAACGGGGCCATCATACCGTACTAGCCAGCTCATTCGAAGTAGGGCAACGGGGCCATTATGTCGTACTAGCCAGCTCATTCGAAGTAGGGCAACAGGGCCATCATGTCGTACTAGCCAGCTCATTCGAGATGGGGCAACGGGGCCATCATGCCGTACTAGCCAGCTCATTCGGGGTGGGGCAACGGGGCCATCATGCCGTACTTGCCAGCTCATTCAAGATGAGGCAACGGGGCCATCATGCCGTACTAGCCAGCTCATTCGAGATGGGGCAACGGGGCCATCATGCCGTACTAGCCAGCTCATTCGGGGTGGGGCAACGGGGCCATCATGCCGTACTAGCCAGCTCATTCGAGGTGGGGCAACGGGGCCATCATGCCGTACTAGCCAGCTCATTCGAGGTGGGGCAACGGGTCCATCATGCCGTACTAGCCAGCTCATTCGGGGTGGGGCAACGGGGCCATCATGCCGTACTAGACAGCTCATTTGAGGTGGGGCAACGGGGCCATCATGCCGTACTAGCCAGCTCATTCGAGGTGGGGCAACGGGGCCATCATGCCGTACTAGCCAGCTCATTCGGGGTGGGGCAACGGGGCCATCATGCCGTACTAGCCAGCTCATTCGAGATGGGGCAACGGGGCCATCATGCCGTACTAGCCAGCTCATTCGGGTTGGGGCAACGGGGCCATTATGTAGTACTAGCCAGCTCATTCGAAGTAGGGCAACGGGGCCATCATGCCGTACTAGCCAGCTCATTCGAGATGGGGCAACGAGGCCATCATGCCGTACTAGCCAGCTCATTTGGGGTGGGGCAACGGGGCCATCATACCGTACTAGCCAGCTCATTCGAAGTAGGGCAACGGGGCCATAATGTCGTACTAGCCAGCTCAATCGAAGTAGGGCAACGGGGCCATCATGCCGTACTAGCCAGCTCATTCGAGGTGGGGCAACGGGGCCATCATGGCGTACTAGCCAGCTCATTCGAGGTGGGGCAACGGGGCCATCATGCCGTACTAGCCAGCTCATTCGAGATGGGGCATCGGGGCCATCATGCCGTACTAGCCAGCTCATTCGGGTTGGGGCAACGGGGCCATTATGTCGTACTAGCCAGCTCATTCGACGTAGGGCAACGGGGCCATCATGCCGTACTAGCCAGCTCATTCGAGGTGGGGCAACGGGACCATCATGCCGTACTAGCCAGCTCATTCGAGATGGGGCAACGGGGCCATCATGCCGTACTAGCCAGCTCATTCGGGTTGGGGCAACGGGGCCATTATGTCGTACTAGCCAGCTCATTCGAAGTAGGGCAACGGGGTCATCATGCCGTACTAGCCAGCTCATTCGGGGTGGGGCAAAGGGGCCATCATACCGTACTAGCCAGCTCATTCGAAGTAGGGCAACGGGGCCATTATGTCGTACTAGCCAGCTCATTCGAAGTAGGGCAACAGGGCCATCATGTCGTACTAGCCAGCTCATTCGAGATGGGGCAACGGGGCCATCATGCCGTACTAGCCAGCTCATTCGAGATGAAGCAACGGGGCCATCATGCCGTACTAGCCAGCTCATTCGAGATGGGGCAACGGGGCCATCATGCCGTACTAGCCAGCTCATTCGGGGTGGGGCAACGGGGCCATCATGCCGTACTAGCCAGCTTATTCGAGGTGGGGCAACGGGGCCATCATGCCGTACTAGCCAGCTCATTCGAGGTGGGGCAACGGGGCCATCATGCCGTACTAGCCAGCTCATTCGAGATGGGGCAACAGGGCCATCATGCCGTACTAGCCAGCTCATTCGAGATGGGGCAACGGGGCCAACATGCCGTACTAGCCAGCTCATTCGGGTTGGGGCAACGGGGCCATTATGTAGTACTAGCCAGCTCATTCGAAGTAGGGCAACGGGGCCATCATGCCGTACTAGCCAGCTCATTCGAGATGGGGCAACGGGGCCATCATGCCGTACTAGCCAGCTCATTCGGGGTGGGGCAACGGGGCCATCATACCGTACTACCCAGCTCATTCGAAGTAGGGCAACGGGGCCATAATGTCGTACTAGCCAGCTCATTCGAAGTAGGGCAACGGGGCCATCATGCCGTACTAGCCAGCTCATTCGGGGTGGGGCAACGGGGCCATCATGCCGAACAAGCCAGCTCATTCGGGGTGGGGCAACGGGGCCATCATGCCGTACTAGCCAGCTCATTCGAGGTGGGGCAACGGGGCCATCATGCCGTACTAGCCAGCTCATTCGAGATGAGGCAACGGGGCCATCATGCCGTACTAGCCAGCTCATTCGAAGTAGGGCAACGGGGCCATCATGCCGTACTAGCCAGCTCATTCGAGGTGGGGCAACGGGGCCATCATGCCGTACTAGCCAGCTCATTCGAGATGGGGCAACGGGGCCATCATGCCGTACTAGCCAGCTCATTCGGGTTGGGGCAACGGGGCCATTATGTCATACTAGCCAGCTCATTCGAAGTAGGGCAACGGGGTCATCATGCCGTACTAGCCAGCTCATTCGGGGTGGGGCAACGGGGCCATCATACCGTACTAGCCAGCTCATTCGAAGTAGGGCAACGGGGCCATTATGTCGTACTAGCCAGCTCATTCGAAGTAGGGCAACAGGGCCATCATGTCGTACTAGCCAGCTCATTCGAGATGGGGCAACGGGGCCATCATGCCGTACTAGCCAGCTCATTCGGGGTGGGGCAACGGGGCCATCATGCCGTACTAGCCAGCTCATTCGAGATGAGGCAACGGGGCCATCATGCCGTACTAGCCAGCTCATTCGAGATGGGGCAACGGGGCCATCATGCCGTACTAGCCAGCTCATTCGGGGTGGGGCAACGGGGCCATCATGCCGTACTAGCCAGCTCATTTGAGGTGGGGCAACGGGGCCATCATGCCGTACTAGCCAGCTCATTCGAGGTGGGGCAACGGGGCCATCATGCCGTACTAGCCAGCTCATTCGAGATGGGGCAACGGGGCCATCATGCCGTACTAGCCAGCTCATTCGAGATGGGGAAACGGAGCCATCATGCCGTACTAGCCAGCTCATTCGGGTTGGGGCAACGGGGCCATTATGTAGTACTAGCCAGCTCATTCGAAGTAGGGCAACGGGGCCATCATGCCGTACTAGCCAGCTCATTCGAGATGGGGCAACGGGGCCATCATGCCGTACTAGCCAGCTCATTCGGGGTGGGGCAACGGGGCCATCATACCGTACTAGCCAGCTCATTCGAAGTAGGGCAACGGGGCCATAATGTCGTACTAGCCAGCTCATTCGAAGTAGGGCAACGGGGCCATCATGCCGTACTAGCCAGCTCATTCGGGGTGGGGCAACGGGGCCATCATGCCGAACAAGCCAGCTCATTCGGGGTGGGGCAACGGGGCCATCATGCCGTACTAGCCAGCTAATTCGAGGTGGGGCAACGGGGCCAACATGCCGTACTAGCCAGCTCATTCGAGATGGGGCAACGGGGCCATCATGCCGTACTAGCCAGCTCATTCGAGATGGGGCAACGGGGCCATCATGCCGTACTAGCCAGCTCATTCGAGATGGGGCAACGAGGCCATCATGCCGTACTAGCCAGCTCATTCGGGGTGGGGCAACGGGGCCATCATACCGTACTAGCCAGCTCATTCGAAGTAGGGCAACGGGGCCATAATGTCGTACTAGCCAGCTCATTCGAAGTAGGGCAACGGGGCCATCATGCCGTACTAGCCAGCTCATTCGGGGTGGGGCAACGGGGCCATCATGCCGAACAAGCCAGCTCATTCGGGGTGGGGCAACGGGGCCATCATGCCGTACTAGCCAGCTCATTAGAGGTGGGGCAACGGGGCCATCATGTCGTACTAGCCAGCTCATTCGAGGTGGGGCAACGGGGCCATCATGCCGTACTAGCCAGCTCATTCGAGATGGGGCAACGGGGCCATCATGCCGTACTAGCCAGCTCATTCGGGTTGGGGCAACGAGGCTGTAGTACTAGCCAGCTCATTCGAAGTAGGACAACGGGGCCATCATGCCGTACTAGCCAGCTCATTCGAGATGGGGCAACGGGGCCATCATGCCGTACTAGCCAGCTCATTCGGGGTGGGGTAACGGGGCCATCATGCCGTACTAGCCAGCTCATTCGAAGTAGGGCAACGGGGCCATAATGTCGTACTAGCCAGCTCATTCGAAGTAGGGCAACGGGGCCATCATGCCGTACTAGCCAGCTCATTCGAGGTGGGGCAACGGGGCCATCATGCCGTACTAGCCAGCTCATTCGAGATGGGGCAACGGGGCCATCATGCCGTACTAGCCAGCTCATTCGGGTTGGGGCAACGGGGCCATTATGTCGTACTAGCCAGCTCATTCGAAGTAGGGCAACGGGGTCATCATGCCGTACTAGCCAGCTCATTCGGGGTGGGGCAACGGGGCCATCATACCGTACTAGCCAGCTCATTCGAAGTAGGGCAACGGGGCCATTATGTCGTACTAGCCAGCTCATTCGAAGTAGGGCAACAGGGCCATCATGTCGTACTAGCCAGCTTATTCGAGATGGGGCAACGGGGCCATCATGCCGTACTAGCCAGCTCATTCGGGGTGGGGCAACGGGGCCATCATGCCGTACTAGCCAGCTCATTCGAGATGGGGCAACGGGGCCATCATGCCGTACTAGCCAGCTCATTCGAGATGGGGCAACGGGGCCATTATGCCGTACTAGCCAGCTCATTCGGGGTGGGGCAACGGGGCCATCATGCCGTACTAGCCAGCTCATTCGAGGTGGGGCAACGGGGCCATCATGCCGTACTAGCCAGCTCATTCGGGTTGGGGCAACGGGGCCATTATGTAGTACTAGCCATCTTATTCGAAGTAGGGCAACGGGGCCATCATGGCCGTACTAGCCAGCTCATTCGAGATGGGGCAACGGGGCCATCATGCCGTACTAGCCAGCTCATTCGGGGTGGGGTAACGGGGCCATCATGCCGTACTAGCCAGCTCATTCGAAGTAGGGCAACGGGGCCATAATGTCGTACTAGCCAGCTCATTCGAAGTAGGGCAACGGGGCCATCATGCCGTACTAGCCAGCTCATTCGGGGTGGGGCAACGGGGCCATCATGGCGTACTAGCCAGCTCATTCGAGGTGGGGCAACGGGGCCATCATGCCGTACTAGCCAGCTCATTCGAGATGGGGCATCGGGGCCATCATGCTGTACTAGCCAGCTCATTCGGGTTGGGGCAACGGGGCCATTATGTCGTACTAGCCAGCTCATTCGAAGTAGGGCAACGGGGCCATCATGCCGTACTAGCCAGCTCATTCGAGGTGGGGCAACGGGGCCATCATGCCGTACTAGCCAGCTCATTCGAGATGGGGCAACGGGGCCATCATGCCGTACTAGCCAGCTCATTCGGGTTGGGGCAACGGGGCCATTATGTCGTACTAGCCAGCTCATTCGAAGTAGGGCAACGGGGTCATCATGCCGTACTAGCCAGCTCATTCGAGATGGGGCAACGGGGCCATCATGCCGTACTAGCCAGCTCATTCGAGATGGGGCAACGGAGCCATCATGCCGTACTAGCCAGCTCATTCGGGTTGGGGCAACGGGGCCATTATGTAGTACTAGCCAGCTCATTCGAAGTAGGGCAACGGGGCCATCATGCCGTACTAGCCAGCTCATTCGAGATGGGGCAACAGGGCCATCATGCCGTACTAGCCAGCTCATTCGGGGTGGGGCAACGGGGCCATCATGCCGTACTAGCCAGCTCATTCGAAGTAGGGCAACAGGGCCATTATGTCGTACTAGCCAGCTCATTCGAAGTAGGGCAACGGGGCCATCATGCCGTACTAGCCAGCTCATTCGGGGTGGGGCAACGGGGCCATCATGCCGAACAAGCCAGCTCATTCGGGGTGGGGCAACGGGGCCATCATGCCGTACTAGCCAGCTCATTCGAGGTGGGGCAACGGGGCCATCATGCCGTACTAGCCAGCTCATTCGAGATGGGGCAACGGGGCCATCATGCCGTACTAGCCAGCTCATTCGAGATGGGGCAACGGGGCCATCATGCCGTACTAGCCAGCTCATTCGGGGTGGGGCAACGGAGCCATCATGCCGTACTAGCCAGCTCATTCGAGGTGGGGCAACGGGGCCATCATGCCGTACTAGCCAGCTCATTCGAGGTGGAGCAACGGGGCCATCATGCCGTACTAGCCAGCTCATTCGAGATGGGGCAACGGGGCCATCATGCCGTACTAGCCAGCTCATTCGAGATGGGGCAACGGAGCCATCATGCCGTACTAGCCAGCTCATTCGGGTTGGGGCAACGGGGCCATTATGTAGTACTAGCCAGCTCATTCGAAGTAGGGCAACGGGGCCATCATGCCGTACTAGCCAGCTCATTCGAGATGGGGCAACGGGACCATCATGCCGTACTAGCCAGCTCATTCGGGGTGGGGCAACGGGGCCATCATACCGTACTAGCCAGCTCATTCGAAGTAGGGCAACGGGGCCATAATGTCGTACTAGCCAGCTCATTCGAAGTAGGGCAACAGGGCCATCATGCCGTACTAGCCAGCTCATTCGGGGTGGGGCAACGGGGCCATCATGCCGTACTAGCCAGCTCATTCGAGGTGGGGCAACGGGGCCATCATGTCGTACTAGCCAGCTCATTCGAGGTGGGGCAACGGGGCCATCATGCCGTACTAGCCAGCTCATTCGAGATGGGGCAACGGGGCCATCATGCCGTATTAGCCAGCTCATTCGGGATGGGGCAACGGGGCCATCATGCCGTTCTAGCCAGCTCATTCGGGGTGGGGCAACGGGGCCATCATACCGTACTAGACAGCTCATTCGAGGTAGGGCAACGGGGCCATCATGCCGTACTAGCCAGCTCATTCGAGGTGGGGCAACGGGGCCATCATGCCGTACTAGCCAGCTCATTCGGGGTGGGGCAACGGGGCTATCATGCCGTACTAGCCAGCTCATTCGGGGAGGGGCAACGGGGCCATCATGCCGTACTAGCCAGTTCATTCGAGGTGGGGCAACGGGGCCATCATGCCGTACTAGCCAGCTCATTCGAGGTGGGGCAACGGGGCCATCATGCCGTACTAGCCAGCTCATTCGAAATAGGGCAACGGGGCCATCATGCCGTACTAGCCAGCTCATTCGGGGTGGGGCAACGGGGCCATCATGGGGTACTAGCCAGCTCATTCGAGTTGGGGCAACGGGGCCATCATGCCGTACTAGCCAGCTCATTCGAGATGGGGCATCGGGGCCATCATGCCGTACTAGCCAGCTCATTCGGGTTGGGGCAACGGGGCCATTATGTCGTACTAGCCAGCTCATTCGAAGTAGGGCAACGGGGCCATCATGCCGTACTAGCCAGCTCATTCGAGGTGGGGCAACGGGGCTATCATGCCGTACTAGCCAGCTCATTCGAGACGGGGCAACGGGGCCATCATGCCGTACTAGCCAGCTCATTCGGGTTGGGGCAACGGGTTCGAAGTAGGGCAACGGGGCCATCATGCCGTACTAGCCAGCTCATTCGGGGTGGGGCAACGGGGCCATCATACCGTACTAGCCAGCTCATTCGAAGTAGGGCAACAGGGCCATCATGTCGTACTAGCCAGCTCATTCGAGATGGGGCAACGGGGCCATCATGCCGTACTAGCCAGCTCATTCGGGGTGGGGCAACGGGGCCATCATGCCGTACTAGCCAGCTCATTCGAGATGGGGCAACGGGGCCATAATGCCGTACTAGCCAGCTCATTCGAGATGGGGCAACGGGGCCATCATGCCGTATTAGCCAGCTCATTCGGGGTGGGGCAACGGGGCCATCATGCCGTTCTAGCCAGCTCATTCGGGGTGGGGCAACGGGGCCATCATACCGTACGAGCCAGCTCATTCGAAGTAGGGCAACGGGGCCATAATGTCGTACTAGCCAGCTCATTCGAAGTAGGGCAACGGGGCCATCATGCCGTACTAGCCAGCTCATTCGGGTAGGGGCAACGGGGCCATCATGGCGTACTAGCCAGCTCATTCGGGGTGGGGCAACGGGGCCATCATGCCGTACTAGACAGCTCATTCGAGATGGGGCAACGGGGCCATCATGCCGTACTAGCCAGCTCATTCGAGGTGGGGCAACGGGGCCATCATGCCGTACTAGCCAGCTCATTCGGGGTGGGGCAACGGGGCTATCATGCCGTACTAGCCAGCTCATTCGGGGAGGGGCAACGGGGCCATCATGCCGTACTAGCCAGTTCATTCGAGGTGGGGCAACGGGGCCATCATGCCGTACTAGCCAGCTCATTCGAGGTGGGGCAACGGGGCCATCATGCCGTACTAGCCAGCTCATTCGAGATGGGGCAACGGGGCCATCATGCCGTACTATACAGCTCATTCGAGGTGGGGCAACGGGGCCATCATGCCGTACTAGCCAGCTCATTCGGGGTGGGGCAACGGGGCCATCATGCCGTACTAGCCAGCTCATTCGGGGTGGAGCAACGGGGCCATCATGCCGTACTAGCCAGCTCATTCGAGGTGGGGCAACGGGGCCATCATGCCGTACTAGCCAGCTCATTCGAGGTGGGGCAATGGGGCCATCATGCCGTACTAGCCAGCTTATTCGGGGTGGGGCAACGGGGCCATCATGCCGTACTAGCCAGCTCATTCGAAGTAGGGCAACGGGGCCATTATGTCTGTTGCCGACCGACTAACCTTTTTATATTGGTATTTACCTTTTTTGATTTTTACTTTCTTTACTTTTAAAATAGAATGACTTTTGTAACAGAATTTGAGTTGGATTAAATGACTCTTGCTGAATGGAAGTATTCTTCGCGTTTTCCTCAACAACATATGGTGTCAGAAGTGAAAGTATAGCATTACAATTGTGACAATGCCCGTAACGCGATCAATTAAGAAGAAACCATTCTGGACTGCGGAGGTAAGTGAAACCGCTCCAGCCTCATCGTCAGGCATTACGCCTGCTCACACTGCTCAGGTCTGCCACGATGAAGCTCTCTTACAGGAGCGCAATATTCCCGTACCGCCAGAGCCTCAACCTTCTAAGGCGCAATCCGCAGTGCCATCGTGCGCCAAGACGCACTCCGCAGCGCCATCGTGCGCCAAGACGCACTCCGTAGCGCCATCGCGAGCCTCGACCAAAACAATGAAGCTGGCTGCCCTTGCCAAGCATGCTCGCATAAGCGCGGACAGGGAGCGTATGCTGGCCGAGGCGGCTGCAGACCGAGAGCGAACTTTGGCAGAACACGAACGCAAGGCTGCCGAGTTGGAACTGCAGGCGGAGCTTGCAGCCATCGAGTCTGTCGCATCAGAAAAAACCAACTCCACCCAAAAATGGTTGCTTGATTGTGCCGACAATGCCATGTGTAATAGTAATGAACTAGCATTCCCTTGCAGAACTTTAGAGTATATCGATGTACCTACTGCGGGAACTGCACGAAATGTCGCCGTCGCCTCTACAAGCTTGAATGCGCCGCGCGGGGACCAGTGCCTACAGTTCAACAACAAAATAAACACTACACATTCTCAAATATTAGGCACACACCACAATCAATTCGCAACTAACATTTGTAATAGTGAGAACAGAAATAAAACGATTAATAATGTAGGAACACAAGACTCTTTTATTAAACTAGCTGAAGTTATCGCAGATCTTGGAGGCAAGAATAAACAGGTCAGTATTAAACTTCCTTTGTATGATGGTAGTGTCTCCGGCTGGCTCATGTTCAAGAAGACATACTCGCGATCCGAAGCTAGATTTTGTCCAGAAGAAAACTTGGCCAGACTCGATACTGCGTTGTGTGGAGCCGCCAAGGAATCTGTCTCTGCTCTTCTCATGACTGCTGCGCATCCAGCACAAATAATGAGTTCCCTGGAGAGTCGCTTTGGCCAACCGGAATCCATCATTTTACACCAACTCTCGTCCATTAGATCCTTAGCCAGGCTGCCGTTGCACGAGTCTTTGAAGGACCTTAACATCTTCGCGTGCCGACTTCGCAATTGCGTCGAGGTGATCAGAGAGCTGCATCAGCCGGAGTATCTGGCCTCTCCTGAGCTTGCCAATACCATCATAGGGAAATTAACCCCTCTTTTACGTTATAGGTGGTCCGATTATGCGTCTTCGAACGATGTTACGAACAAGTACAAGCTAGAATTATTAGCAGACTTTTTAGATAATGAATTCAAACAGCAATCAAAACATTGTGCATATTATTCGGAAAATGTTTACGGAAAAATTGTCATAACAAATAATTCGCAGATTGTCAAACCAAATATCGCTACTAAGCAACCCGCGAAGGTTTTTCATGCATCGCTGTCAACGAAACCAAAGAGTTTGACAACATGTAGATATTGTAAGGCAGATACACACAATGTTCATGAATGCGAAAAGTTTATTTCATTGCCTATTGACGACCGCTGGCAATGGGTTACTGAAAATAAGGTGTGTTACAGATGTTTATCTAAAGGTTCACATAAATATTTAGCCTGCAAGAAACATTGCGAAGTCGCCGGATGTAAGTACAGTCGGCGACATAATACTTTGCTCCATCGACCCATGGTAGAAACCGCTGCCCATGTCGACGTAGATGAACACGACAAGCCCCAGTCTGATGAGGTACCCACTGCTATTGTATCTCATAGTGCCTCCCCTAACCCAATGTCAATCCAAAGGTCCTTATTAAAGGTACTCCCTGTCACTATTACCGGTCCTAAAGCTAGTTTCGATACCTACGCGCTGCTTGACGACGGGTCTACGGCCTCATTTATCGATAAATCTGTAGCTGATCTGGTAGGTGTTACCGGGCCCAAAAAACACATTCAAGTCGAGTGTATAGGCGGTCTTGGTAAAAATATGGAGGTCAGTTTCGTGAACATTAAAGTCACAGGCTGCCACAGTGTAGAAACACACGATATTGTAGTGAAGTCTATTCCAAATTTGACTATTGCCACCCAGTGTGTTCGTTCAGAGCAAATCAAAAACTGCGATTATTTACGCGATCTAGCCGATGTCTTGTGTTATGAGAACGCAAAGCCCATGCTTCTGCTTGGAATTGATAATTGGCATCTTACCTTTTCAAAAACTATTCGGCGCGGTAAGCTATCGCAACCAGCAGCGTCTTTGACTCCTTTAGGTTGGGTTCTATACGGCTCTACTTCAACCATATCCAAACCTATTGACTTCGTGAACCATGCTATAACAGAGTGCGAAGAAGATAGTCTAGGGGACAGCCGTACTTTAGATATCCTCATCAAATACTATTATAGTTTAGACTCTATAGGTATAGAAAAAAGGGATGGCCGCTCTGTTGAGGATCAAAGAGCCTTAAAATTGTTAGAGGAGACTACCAGGCGTCAAGCATCTGGGCGATTCGAGACAGGGTTACTGTGGCGTGACAATATCGAACAGGTCCCTGATAGCCGCCCACTTGCTTTACGCCGTTTTAGGTCTCTGGAATCTAAGATGATTAAAGACTCTAACTACGCTAGTAAATATAAACAAAATATTCACGCCATGCTTGATAAAGGTTATGCAGAATTGTGCACTGCCCCCCCTTCTGGTATATTATGGTATTTACCACATTTCGGAGTAGTACATCCACAAAAGAAGAAACTTAGAATTGTCTGTGATGCCGCCGCCAAGTGTGAAGGCGTAAGCCTAAATTCCCTTTTACTGCCCGGGCCCGATCTTCTCCAATCCTTGTTGGCCATTTTGATGCGATTCAGAGAAGGCCGAGTAGCTCTTTCGGCTGATATCCGGGAAATGTTTCCACAAGTTAAAATCATACCAGAAGACCGTGACGCTCAGCGTTTTTTATGGCGCGACGATCCTACCCAGCCTATTCAGGAATACCGCATGTCATCTATGATGTTCGGTGCAGTGTGTAGTCCGTTTACGGCCTTGTACCTTAAAAATAAGATTGCCACCGAACATCAGCGATCACACCCGAAAGCTGCAGCAGCTATTATCCGCGACACATACATGGACGATTACTTAGGTAGTTGTGATAATGAACAAGAAGCCGCACTTTTATCCTCAGATATTGTCTCGGTTTTAGCCGCAGCCAAATTTGACATGAGATCTTGGGTATCGAATTCTGAAAAGGCTCTCAACATGCTTCCTCCTGACCTTCGCGCTGTTGGGGCCACAACAATAAATGTATGTTCGGACTCGCGGCCTCCGACACGCGTCTTAGGAGTTTCCTGGGACATCGCTAACGACACACTGTCTTTTCCACATATTGATTTTGATAAAATCTCAGCGAAACTAACTAAGCGTGTTGTCCTTTCAAACCTAATGAAAATTTACGACCCTTTAGGCCTTCTTACTCCCGCGGTTATAAAAGGTCGTGTCCTTTTCCAAAAGACCTGGAAACTTGCTACATCTTGGGATGAATTATTGCCCAACGGGTTCATAGAAAAGTGGAGAGACTGGTTCACAAGCTTAGTCAACATTTTGAACAATTGCGTACCCCGGTGTTATGCCACTAACGACCTGATAAGTTCAGTGCAATTACATGTTTTCGCAGACGCGAGCGAGCAAGCGTACGGTTGCGTCGCTTACTGGCGCTTTATGTGTCCAAACGGAAACATACAAGTCTCGTTGATCAGTGGTAAAGCTCGCGTGGCTCCCCTGAAGCCCACGACCATACCGAGGCTGGAGCTTCAGGCGGCTCTAATTGCTGCTCGCTTATCTGTATTTATCTTAGAATCTCACAAACGAAAGCCAGAAAGGATCTTTCTCTGGTCAGACTCTCAAACTGTACTCAAATGGCTATGCTCTGACCCAAGCACTTTTAAATCCTTTGTCGCTCATAGGGTTTGTGAAATTTGTGAGATCACCAATGTTTCCGATTGGAACTACGTACCTTCATCCTTGAACGTCGCGGACGATGCCACCAGATTCAAGGATGAATTTACAATAAACTCTCGATGGTTTACCGGGCCAACATTCTTGCACCAACCATTAACCGAATGGCCCTGTGAACCTACAACTGTCCACGCACCAACGTCTGAGGAATATAGAACCAAGAAAGACTTGGTGGGTTTGACATTAACTCAGTCACGTGACTTATCATTACCTGTGATTGCTGACTACAGCCGCTTTAGTGTCTGGCTACGGTTTATTCGTGCTACCGCGCGAGCTCACCAGTGTGCCTCAAAATTTCGCCATTTGTGTCAAAATCCTAAATTGCCGCAACTTGGTTTAGCAGTTTTAGATGTAGCTTTTATCTCATCGGCAGAACGCCACGCCTTTCTGCGTATACAATTAGATTCTTTCAATGATGAATATATTGCAATTGACGCTGCACGCCCCGTTTCTAAAGAGAGTAGACTTAAAAACTTGTCGTTGATAATAGGTAACGATAGGCTATTACGGTTGTACGGCCGCACGGGAGCATCCACTGCCATTGATCCACAACCAGCTGTTCTGGATGGGAAGCACGCGCTCACACGCCTACTAATCGGCTCCTACCATGTCAAATTTGCCCACGGAAACAACGAACTTGTGGTGAACGAATTACGACAACGTTTCTACATCATTGGGGTCAGACCGTCAGTACGAAGTGTGGCGAAACATTGTCAGCTCTGCCGGAACATGAAAGGTAAGCCACAGGTGCCACCGATCGGAGACCTACCTGAAGTCAGGATGGCGCATCACGTTCGTCCCTTTTCTTTCGTCGGTGTCGATTATTTTGGCCCATTGAACGTCACATCAGGACGACGAACCATGAAGCACTGGGTAGCACTATTCACCTGCCTGACAGTCAGAGCTATCCACATCGAAGTAGTAGAATCACTATCAACAGACTCAGCCTTGTTGGCTCTACGGCGATTCATAGCACGACGTGGTTGTCCCACATGCATTTACTCTGACAACGGAACGGCTTTTGTTGGAGCTTCGAATATACTTCACGAGCTGTACGACTTCTCAACAAATAGAGGAATAAAGTGGAAGTTCATCCCACCATCAGCTCCATTTATGGGTGGCTGTTGGGAGCGTCTGATACGCAGCGTGAAAACTGCACTCAAGATCACTCTAAAAGACCGATCGCCCCGAGTAGAGGTCCTGAACACATTGCTTGCAGAAGTAGAAGCCATTGTCAATTCACGGCCTCTCACCCACGTGCCCGTGGACGAGGACAGCCAACAAGCACTGACACCCTTCAATTTCCTGATTGGTACCTCAAGCCATGACCAGAGTCTTCGAGAATTTGACGACGCCGACCTATCACGACGCGCTGACTGGCGAAAGGCCCAAAGACTTGCAGAACATTTTTGGCAACGGTGGACTAAAGAATACTTGCCGCTCTTGATACCACGAAAATCAGTTGCACCTCATGAAGAGTTGAAATTAGGTAATGTGGTGCTGGTTGCGGATGGCAATCTACCAAGAAACTGCTGGCCTATTGGACGAGTCACCGAGTTATTTCCGGGTAGGGATAATATTGTCCGCGTAGTGAATGTTGCGACTAAAGGGGGTGTGCTGCGTCGGCCGGTCCGCAAGCTAGTACCACTAGATTGTTAATTGGTGTTCCACACCGCTTGGGGCCATGTTGCCGACCGACTAACCTTTTTATATTGGTATTTACCTTTTTTGATTTTTACTTTCTTTACTTTTAAAATAGAATGACTTTTGTAACAGAATTTGAGTTGGATTAAATGACTCTTGCTGAATGGAAGTATTCTTCGCGTTTTCCTCAACAACAATGTCGTACTAGCCAGCTCATTCGAAGTAGGGCAACGGGGCCATCATGCCGTACTAGCCAGCTCATTCGGGGTGGGGCAACGGGGCCATCATGCCGTACTAGACAGCTCATTCGAGGTGGGGCAACGGGGCCATCATGCCGTACTAGCCAGCTCATTCGAGTTGGGGCAACGGGGCCATCATGCCGTACTAGCCAGCTCATTCGAGGTGGGGCAACGGGGCCATCATGCCGTACTAGCCAGCTCATTCGGGTTGGGGCAACGGGGCCATTATGTCGTACTAGCCAGCTCATTCGAAGTAGGGCAACTGGGCCATCATGCCATACTAGCCAGCTCATTCGAGATGGGGCAACGGGGCCATTATGTCGTACTAGCCAGCTCATTCGAAGTAGGGCAACGGGGCCATCATGCCGTACTAGCCAGCTCATTCGAGATGGGGCAACGGGGCCATCATGCCGTACTAGCCAGCTCATTCGAGATGGGGCAACGGGGCCATCATGCCGTACTAGCCAGCTCATTCAAGGTGGGGCAACGGGGCCATCATGCCGTACTAGCCAGCTCATTCGAGGTGGGGCAACGGGGCCATCATGCCGTACTAGCCAGCTCATTCGGGTTGGGGCAACGGGGCCATTATGTCGTACTAGCCAGCTCATTCGAAGTAGGGCAACGGGGCCATCATGCCGTACTAGCCAGCTCAATTGAGATGGGGCAACGGGGCCACCATGCCGTACTAGCCAGCTCATTCGGGGTGGGGCAACGGGGCCATCATGCCGTACTAGCCAGCTCATTCGAGGTGGGGCAACGGGGCCATCATGCCGTACTATCCAGCTCATTCGGGTTGGGGCAACGGGGCCATCATGCCGTACTAGCCAGCTCATTCGAAGTAGAGCAACGGGGCCGTTATGTCGTACTAGACAGCTCATTCGAGGTGGGGCAACGGGGCCATCATGCCGTACTAGCCAGCTCATTCGGGGTGGGGCAACGGGGCCATCATGCCGTACTAGCCAGCTCATTCGGGGTGGAGCAACGGGGCCATCATGCCGTACTAGCCAGCTCATTCGAGGTGGGGCAACGGGGCCATCATGCCGTACTAGCCAGCTCATTCGAGGTGGGGCAACGGGGCCATCATGCCGTACTAGCCAGCTTATTCGGGGTGGGGCAACGGGGCCATCATGCCGTACTAGCCAGCTCATTCGAAGTAGGGCAACGGGGCCATTATGTCGTACTAGCCAGCTCATTCGAAGTAGGGCAACGGGGCCATCATGCCGTACTAGCCAGCTCATTCGGGGTGGGGCAACGGGGCCATCATGCCGTACTAGACAGCTCATTCGAGGTGGGGCAACGGGGCCATCATGCCGTACTAGCCAGCTCATTCGAGGTGGGGCAACGGGGCCATCATGCCGTACTAGCCAGCTCATTCGGGGTGGGGCAACGGGGCCATCATGCCGTACTAGCCAGCTCATTCGGGGTGGGGCAACGGGGCCATCATGCCGTACTAGCCAGCTCATTCGAGGTGGGGCAACGGGGCCATCATGCCGTACTAGCCAGCTCATTCGAGGTGGGGCAACGGGGCCATCATGCCGTACTAGCCAGCTCATTCGAGATGGGGCAACGGGGCCATCATGCCGTACTAGCCAGCTCATTCGGGTTGGGGCAACGGGGCCATTATGTCGTACTAGCCAGCTCATTCGAAGTAGGGCAACGGGGCCATCATGCCGTACTAGCCAGCTCATTCGAGATGGGGCAACGGGGCCATTATGCCGTACTAGCCAGCTCATTCGGGGTGGGGCAACGGGGCCATCATACCGTACTAGCCAGCTCATTTGAAGTAGGGCAACGGGGCCATTATGTCGTACTAGCCAGCACATTCGAAGAAGGGCAACGGGGCCATCATGCCGTACTAGCCAGCTCATTCGGGTTGGGGCAACGGGGCCATTATGTCGTACTAGCCAGCTCATTCGAAGTAGGACAACGAGGCCATTATGCCGTACTAGCCAGCTCATTCGAGATGGGGCAACGGGGCCATCATGCCGTACTAGCCAGCTCATTCGGGGTGAGGCAACGGGGCCATCATGCCGTACTAGCCAGCTCATTCGAGGTGGGGCAACGGGGCCATCATGCCGTACTAGCCAGCTCATTCGAGGTGGGGCAACGGGGCCATCATGCCGTACTAGCCAGCTCATTCGGGTTGGGGCAACGGGGCCATTATGTCGTACTAGCCAGCTCATTCGAAGTAGGGCAACTGGGCCATCATGCCGTACTAGCCAGCTCATTCGAGATGGGGCAACGGGGCCATTATGTCGTACTAGCCAGCTCATTCGAAGTAGGGCAACGGGGCCATCATGCCGTACTAGCCAGCTCATTCGAGATGGGGCAACGGGGCCATCATGCCGTACTAGCCAGCTCATTCGGGGTGAGGCAACGGGGCCATCATGCCGTACTAGCCAGCTCATTCGAGGTGGGGCAACGGGGCCATCATGCCGTACTAGCCAGCTCATTCGAGGTGGGGCAACGGAGCCATCATGCCGTACTAGCCAGCTCATTCGGGTTGGGGCAACGGGGCCATTATGTCGTACTAGCCAGCTCATTAGAAGTAGGGCAACGGGGCCATCATGCCGTACTAGCCAGCTCATTCGAGATGGGGCAACGGGGCCATCATGCCGTACTAGCCAGCTCATTCGGGGTGGGGCAACGGGGCCATCATACCGTACTAGCCAGCTCATTTGAAGTAGGGCAACGGGGCCATTATGTCGTACTAGCCAGCACATTCGAAGAAGGGCAACGGGGCCATCATGCCGTACTAGCCAGCTCAGTCGGGTTGGGGCAACGGGGCCATTATGTCGTACTAGCCAGCTCATTCGAAGTAGGACAACGAGGCCATTATGCCGTACTAGCCAGCTCATTCGAGATGGGGCAACGGGGCCATCATGCCGTACTAGCCAGCTCATTCGGGGTGAGGCAACGGGGCCATCATGCCGTACTAGCCAGCTCATTCGAGGTGGGGCAACGGGGCCATCATGCCGTACTAGCCAGCTCATTCGAGGTGGGGCAACGGGGCCATCATGCCGTACTAGCCAGCTCATTCGGGTTGGGGCAACGGGGCCATTATGTCGTACTAGCCAGCTCATTCGAAGTAGGGCAACTGGGCCATCATGCCGTACTAGCCAGCTCATTCGAGATGGGGCAACGGGGCCATTATGTCGTACTAGCCAGCTCATTCGAAGTAGGGCAACGGGGCCATCATGCCGTACTAGCCAGCTCATTCGAGATGGGGCAACGGGGCCATCATGCCGTACTAGCCAGCTCATTCGAGATGGGGCAACGGGGCCATCATGCCGTACTAGCCAGCTCATTCGAGGTGGGGCAACGGGGCCATCATGCCGTACTAGCCAGCTCATTCGAGGTGGGGCAACGGGGCCATCATGCCGTACTAGCCAGCTCATTCGGGTTGGGGCAACGGGGCCATTATGTCGTACTAGCCAGCTCATTCGAAGTAGGGCAACGGGGCCATCATGCCGTACTAGCCAGCTCAATTGAGATGGGGCAACGGGGCCACCATGCCGTACTAGCCAGCTCATTCGGGGTGGGGCAACGGGGCCATCATGCCGTACTAGCCAGCTCATTCGAGGTGGGGCAACGGGGCCATCATGCCGTACTATCCAGCTCATTCGGGTTGGGGCAACGGGGCCATCATGCCGTACTAGCCAGCTCATTCGAAGTAGAGCAACGGGGCCGTTATGTCGTACTAGCCAGCTCATTCGAAGTAGGGCAACGGGGCCATCATGCCGTACTAGCCAGCTCATTCGAAGTAGGGCAACGGGGCCATCATGCCGTACTAGACAGCTCATTCGAGGTGGGGCAACGGGGCCGTCATGCCGTACTAGCCAGCTCATTCGAGGTGGGGCAACGGGGCCATCATGCCGTACTAGCCAGCTCATTCGGGGTGGGGCAACGGGGCCATCATGCCGTACTAGCCAGCTCATTCGGGGTGGGGCAACGGGGCCATCATGCCGTACTAGCCAGCTCATTCGAGGTGGGGCAACGGGGCCATCATTCCGTACTAGCCAGCTCATTTGAGGTAGGGCAACGGGGCCATCATGCCGTACTAGCCAGCTCATTCGAGGTAGGGCAACGGGGCCATCATGCCGTACTAGCCAGCTCATTCGAGGTAGGGCAACGGGGCCATCATGCCGTACTAGCCAGCTCATTCGAGGTAGGGCAACGGGGCCATCATGCCGTACTAGCCAGCTCATTAGAGGTAGGGCAACGGGGCCATCATGCCGTACTAGCCAGCTCATTCGAGGTAGGGCAACGGGGCCATCATGCCGTACTAGCCAGCTCATTAGAGGTAGGGCAACGGGGCCATCATGCCGTACTAGCCAGCTCATTAGAGGTAGGGCAACGGGGCCATCATGCCGAAATAGCCAGCTCATTCGAGGTAGGGCAACGGGGCCATCATGCCGTACTAGACAGCTCATTCGAGGTAGGGCAACGGGGCGATCATGCCGTACTAGCCAGCTCATTCGAGGTAGGGCAACGGGGCCATCATGCCGTACTAGCCAGCTCATTAGAGGTAGGGCAACGGGGCCATTATGCCGTACTAGCCAGCTCATTAGAGGTAGGGCAACGGGGCCATCATGCCGTACTTGCCAGCTCATTCGAGGTAGGGCAACGCGGCCATCATGCCATACTAGCCAGCTCATTCGAGGAAGGGCAACGGGGCCATTATGCCGTACTAGCCAGCTTATTCGAAGTAGGGCAACAGGGCCATCATGCCGTACTAGCCAGTTCATTCGAGGTGGGGCAACGGGGCTATCATGCCGTACTAGCCAGCTCATTCGAGGTGGGGCAACGGGGCCATCATGCCGTACTAGCCAGCTCAATTGAGGTGGGGCAACGGGGCCATCATGCCGTACTAGCCAGCTCATTAGAGGTAGGGCAACGGGGCCATCATGCCGTACTAGCCAGCTCATTAGAGGTAGGGCAACGAGGCCATCATGCCGTACTAGCCAGCTCATTAGAGGTAGGGCAACGGGGCCATCATGCCGTACTAGCCAGCTCATCAGAGGTAGGGCAACGGGGCCATCATGCCGTACTAGCCAGCTCATTCGAGGTAGGGCAACGGGGCCATAATACTTCTGTTTTGCTGGCATTAGGGACCAGTCGCCACTTTTTGAAGTAATCATTAAACGCGTTCAAGTCTTTGCTGAGATGCTCTTCAGAAACTTCGAATTTCGAATGTTGGTGTGTGAGGGCGATGTCATCAGCATATATAAATTTTCTAGATGTTGTTTCAGGCAGGTCATGCGTGAAGAGATTAAACAACAGTGGCGCCAGTGTGGATCCCTGTGGCAGCCCATTGTTCAAGGTTCTTGAGCGGCACGGCCGTTACTCACTGATACCGGGATAGTTCCAGTTTTTTACAGATGATGTGTTTCTGTTGCCGCTATAACAACAATTAAAAATAGAATAAAATAAATATTTTTATTGATAATGGTATGGAACCCTTCGTGCGCGAGTCCGACTCGCATTTAGCCGGTTTTTTTTAAACGCGGATGCAGCCGTGCTTTGAAATATTCCTATAGCTTTAATTAGAATATGAATGAACTCCAGGACCTGTGATCTGCAGGTCGATCACGTTACGCATTGTACGCACAGGTAGATACAAATGTCAAATTCAATATGGAAAAATGACAGTTAAATTGTCCTAACGCGTGTTCGAAACGTTATGTGATTACCCTTTACATACACTTTGACGTCCCTAACTTCGAAAATCAGAATGACATATGGAGATATCCCTCTTGTTAAAAATCGTGGATGGAATAGTGGCACAGAATTTAATAAATAATACAGTTACACCCTTGAAGATAGAAACATAAAAAAGCGGTTAGTAAATGTCTGTAAATGTGAAATTTTACGCTCACGAGTATGTCATATAGTCATGAGCAGTAAAACTGGATACCGTTCATAGAAGAGTTATATTCAAAGTGTATCCGGTTTTTTCCTTTAAAGCTGAGCTTAGTTTTGGATAAACAGTGATGTGATGAAATATCCTGACTCCAACTAATGCCTACATTGAGAACTTTACATTAAACTAACTTAGTAAAGAGTGGAACATTGGATACCTGATAGTGAAATCATCATATCAGCCGAAGCCGTCCACTGCTGAACATAGGCCTCCCCAAAAAAGTGCCGAAGTGAACGGACCTGCGCCACCCGCATCCAGCGGACTCCGGATAGTGAACTCGGTAACTTTTAATGAAACGTCAAAAACGCTCTGTTACTAAGTTTGTAGAACAATACAGACTGACGTTATCATTTTCTATGGCCAAACAGCGTCCATTTTTTAATTTCTTTGTTTTTAAACATCTTCTAAATAGCAATAATAAGCGAAGCGTGATTTTTTCTCTGAGAACATATTTATTTTCGAGACTTGGTCTTTGGATAATGTAGGAAATAATTTATTTTTACTGTGTACAACTACTTATTATGACTACTTATTCGCAAAACAAAAAAATATTGTAGAGCAGCCGGCAAGAAAAACAGAGCTTTTAGTCAAACATATAAATTTTCCCGCTCTTTCTATGCCGCTTACGAGTCGATGGCCAAAGCCTTCACAATACGGATGCTACTTTATTCACAAATGGTCTTTTACTCGACTACAAATACGTCCCTAGTATATTCGGCTGCTAGCTTCGTAGCAACTATGAAGCATCACAGCTCAAATGTACACTAGCTGGTTTGAAGCGATCTCGGTTTTCTTTGTGAATATCCTTAACAGACGAGCAATGCAAGCGATAACGAGTATACGGGCCCTTTGCAGTTCCAACGTGGACAGGACAGGTTATAACGAGGCTGGGGGCGAAGCAAGGACTTATCTCCTGTGAGCACGATAGTCGTAGAATGAGGGCTTGTTTGATGCGTCATTCACGAGGCTCCCAGTTTGAACTGCATTTTGTTCTTATATTTATGAATGCAGATGCTTTAAAAGATCGAACTTAAAAAGAAGAACTTAAAAAAAAGTCAAGGGTTTAGGGCCCCCCGACGCGGCGTCGACGCAACGCACAATTTTGTATGAGAACGCACACACGACGCCGGTAGTGCGGAGATCCTTATGAAGTCAAAAATCTATCAATTGATTGATTAGTCATAATGTCTTATTAATTCGGAAATTAAATAAATGCAAAAAACCTAAGTATGTTGTTTTGATACTTTACCCGGATAAAAAAATATGCAGCCGTTTCCAACATCCTAATATCCATTATCACGCCACGCCCAATTAAGGGATAATAATTAAGCTTAATTATTTGTACACCTGGCCCCGTAGCATGGATGGCGTGGCGTTATCACGCCGATAAGTGATAGGATAAGCGCGTCGTCTCGTTCTATCGAACGGTGTCAGCCAGGGACGGATGCTCTATCCTGTCACTTATCGCGTGATAAGGCCATCCATGCTACGGGGCCTGTATGTGGGTTTAATACGCTTGAGCTCCTTTAAGATCTTGATACATGTAGGTACATGATCTTGCAGATTGTTGTTGTGTGTAAGGATGTTAAAGCTGACATTTTTGGGTCCTAAAATTAGACCAATGAGTCAATTTTAGCAATGGGCTTAATTAATCTTACGAGGTGAAGCAATTGTCAAAACTTTATATATACCTTTGCTCTTAGAATAATAACGCATAGAAGGATAGTTTCATACGGCCGACGCGCCAAGCGTGAGGCATAAAATGGATTCATGTAGTTGTGATCAACTCGTATTCACACGCGCCAATACGCACACAAACGCACCAATTTTGTTCCACCGATCGGCGTACTGGGCCATTTATGGCCGAGTTTTAGTGGCCTCACCGTTGCGCGTGAACTGCGTTTCTATTCGTTATTATTCTTAGCATATGCCAAAATAACAGAAGCTTACATTTATACCGATTCACCCTCCCATCAAGAATCAATCAAGAAACGAGCACATATCCATGGAATTTCGGCCGAATCTCTCCGATTCATTCGCAATATACAACAAAGGGTACGTCAGTTCAGCATCAATATAATTTTTAATGGGGATTTTACGCCGATCGACGTCAATCTGCCTTTATAAGATCACAATCTACATGAGAATTCCAATTACGATGGAATCATGCGTGAGGGGAATACAGAGGCGTGCTTATGTCGGTGGAACTAGAGAGTTAAAGGAGGCTGGAAACGTTTGGAACTTTTTGGAACGATCTCTTCTAGGTTTTTTTCCGATGACAGCACTAGATGTACCTATATATAGAATATAATTATATGGATGTTTTGTTTCACAAAAGGGATTGGTTACGGATGTGTATAGATATAGGTACATGTCATAATGATATCCTACTAATTAAACACATTAGTTATTCAGTTTATAGAATAAATTAACAGCTTTTGCAGACAGACAGCAGCAGAATTGATTGTACAGAGAACAATAATCAAGTAGAAAATCAGTGTTGCGAATAACAACTTCCTAAAGACAACTTTAAACGATACCTTGTCTAACAATGCATTATTTGGTTTTTTTGCACACATATGTCAGATATAATAATGAGATTTGCAATAAAGAGTATTTGTATTTTGTGATAGATAATGTTTTGTATCGTTTTCCAGTTCGCGTATACCTACGGCAATAGAGAGTACAGTCGCCATCACATACATCGGAGCAAACAAGCACGTCACAAACATCGGAACACACCTCTATTTTCAAGGCATTAGGGTGCATGTGCCGATATTTTTGAACACCTATAGTATACCGATGTATGTGATGGCGATTGTACAAGCCTAATAGCTTAGTTTTCATTGCATGTCGCGACATCTGGCAGTTGATATCGCGAAGACTTTAATTCGTGGTCGGAACGTGTATTGACGCCTTAAGAGATTATTTGCACTGGCAAGGTTATGATATATTTGTGACTGTGGGTAGACTAAAGTCGTAGTTTTGGAGCATTTAAGCGTTTGTTCCGTTGAAGAAGCCTCATTTTATCATGGAGGAGCGAAGCAGATTATACCTTTTGACATGTAAAAGTGCCCTTGTGGCCTATTTGCAGAATAAATAATTGATTTGGATTTATCCTTCCTATGTTCACATATGAACCTTTCGCGGCGCCCTCTAACTTTGCGCAGTCTAACAGTATTTGTGCCAGTAACATTCCTATATATAACGAGAGGGCGTTCGCGACATTGCACAAGCTGAATTCAAAATTTCAAATATCTATGTAATCTACCGGTGTATTATTTTCTAGCAGGCAAGTAATTTTTCCCAATACCTTTGTTATTTTAATGGTTATCGAAATAAAATCCCGTATTCACGGCAGCTCGATTTCCGTTATTTTTAAGATTGTTATTGATGACTTTACGTTTTTTGAAAGCACTGTTGGTATTTATTTGTCTCGGAAATATTTTTACTTTTTTCAATATTTGCAATCTTACCCATATTGAAATGTTTATAGTCCGTTTTTCACAAACATAGGCTTCAAAGTGACAAATAAAGACTGTAACGATGCGTGTATTGGAACGTTACTAAAAACTTTCTGGCTTATCACTATTCAAATATCACTGGAAAAAAACACTAGGAGGATTATTATTTACTCAGAAACAAAGTTTTAAAGGACTTCAATTGGGAATGGATGAAAATTTAAGACGTGCCTGATTTATAAGAAATTTTTTTTTAATATGAGTCGGATCAAGGAAAGTGTCTCATTTGCCGTCCTAAACCCAAAACGTAAAGTGAGGAGACTTTTTATATTTTTCAAAAATAATTGACTCAGCTGAAAAGTCTGCAACTTTTTTCTGGTGCTAAGGAAGGTTATTCCTAACACCAAAATATATATATATATTTTTTGATTTATTTAATACAATTATGTTTATAATTATAATATAATTTGCAAGTGATAGGTAAAGCATTTGATTCGTAGTATACCTACTAATATGGTAGTTTATATTTTAAGATTGCCATATTAGCTAATATACATCTCAGTTTTGAACATACGTGGTCCACATGGGGTTTCCAATTAAATGTATTGTCTATAATTAATCCTAGGTACATGTGTTGGGGAACAAGCTCGAGCGCCTCACATATACAGCTACTGTTAGGGTTATGTAGACAGTGATGATCGTGTGCTATGATTGTCGGGGCCCGTGGTTCTTTTGTGTACGGTGAGCGTATATGTACAATTTTGGTTTTTTTAGAGTTAATTACTAGCCCCACATCATGGGCCCATTTGCATAACTGGTCGAAATTATTCTGCATTGTATTCTGGGCTTCGAGCAAATCTCGGTGAGAAGTTACTAGACACATGTCGTCAGCAAACTGGTATACAGAACCCGCACTAAATATGTTGCACATGTCATTGACGTAGATTAAATATTCGGTCGGGCCAGCTATGGATCCCTGTGCTGTGCCTTCTTCCGTGCGCAGCGGCTCGCTGAGCGCGCCGGCGATCTTTACCATGGTGTGGCGGTTGCTATGATAGTCCTGGAACCAGTGCAGCAGGGGTCCTTGTATACCATTCTGCTGTAACTTGCTATACAATGTAGAATAATTAAGGCAGTCGAATGCTTTACTAAAATCAATAAAGGTGGTAATTACATGTTTACGCTCATTTAAATATTCGTTCACCTCGTTTGTAAATTTAGTTAATAATTGAGAGGTACTTCGATTTTGCTGGAAACCATATTGATTAACGTTGATTATTTTATTATTATTTAAGAATTTATTCAGCTCCGTCCCGATATACCTCTCAACTATTTTGTCTATACATGGTAGGATCGTTATAGGTCTATAGTTATTGTAATCTGTGTATGAACCTTTTTTATGAATAAGGCGTATTATGCCGACCTTTAACCCGTCCGGGTAAGATGATGTTCTAATGCAAGAATTAATCAAGTGGGTAATTAGGGGCGTGATTTCCGTTATTATATATTTTAGGTCTGAAGCACGAATGCGGTCAGCACCAGGGCTTTTGTTATCGTTTAGTTTTTTATTATATTGAATACAGTGTGATGATCTGCCCATTTTAATCTCATAGTTAGGTTAGGTGTGTTACAATATAATTTAGGGTTCAACAAGGGGGATTTGCACGAGACACTTATATTTTTAACATTTTGTTTAAATTCGTTCGCAAAGTCGTTAGTTAATTTTTTGATATTAGTTTTAAAATGTTTCATAATAATACTATCGATACTCTTGCCTATTCTACCACTTATTCTATTAATTATATCCCATACTTTTCGAGGGTTTCGAAAATTAATACATATTTCATTTTTAATATACTTATTCCTAGTATTCTCTATGACTTTATTAGTTTTATTTCTATATTTATTATATAATAGTCTTTTTAATTTATTATTTTCGTCTTTACGCCATATATTATACAGTTCAAAGCGTTTTTTGCTCATATTTGTTATCTTAGTATTTATCCATTTACAAGTAGATCTTTTGTCAAGCTTAATTTTGGATAGATAAGTACACCTGTCGTAGATTTGTGAGAATTTATTGTTAATATAGTTCAAAATATTATAATCAATTATAATCAGGCACTTCGATAATTTTCATCCATGCCCCATTCAGTAGGTACTTCGCCTTTTTAGAAGAGTTCCCTCGATTTCTCCAGGATCCCAGCATCAGATCCAGCCTGCATCAAATCGGTAGCCAGGCATCTTCGAGTAATCGGGGGTTATACATTAAAAATAAAAGATTCCGACGAATTGAGAAACTCTTTTGAAGTCGGTTTAAAATCGTACCACTTCTTGTACCCGCGGTCTAACTCTCACGCTACCACTAATATTTATTATTGGATTTCTCGAGCATTCCACTATGAAAGCCTACTAAATCTGGCGCGGGTATTTATGACGTGGACGTGCTAACAACTTTTCGGATAGCACTTCGTGAAATACTTTTGTTCAAATGGCTTGTGGGAGTTTGAGAAAGTAAAGATAACCGATATGCGGGTTTAAAGTTTGAACGTAAGAAGTAAAGTTTTTGGCGAATTCTTTCATGATAATTTTTCCAAAGTTTTCTTTTTACAATTTTCTCTGATGAGCGCACATGTTCGGCCACATTGTGTGCAGTATTATTTAGCTGGCCCCTCCTAGCTAGCACGAAAGCAGCTTTTATCGTCACGCTTTACGGCGAAAATGTACTGAATCGTCACGTAAAACATGACTATAAAACCTATCGTGCTCGTAGGCCTCTGGTCATTGTAAGTCCCCATCCTCCTAGCGTGATTCCCGGTTGTGCCCTACAGGAGCCCGGGGTCAGCTTTGACACCTTATCCCAAGATTTGGCAAAGGCACTAGTTTTTACGAAATTATTGGGATTTATGGTAAGTAGAGCTACTTCAAAAGAAGGTACACCTTTTCTGACTTTATTACGCCACTCCGTTCTCATATAAGTGACCTTGTCCCGGGCGACTAATACGCAAAACTAACAACATTCCATTACATGCATGACTAATTATCATCCCACTGCAGTGCACATGCAGGCCACCTCTCATGGATGGGAAGGAGCGGGCAGTAGTCCCCTCGCTGGCCCAGTGCGGGTTGGGATTAATATACCCGTGGGCGTTAATAACCCGAAAGATACCACGTATTCCGGAGGTCATTAGGAGTAAAAAAAATTATATGAACCCAAATTCAAATTAAGCAAAAAAAAAATGTTGTCTGTTATTTTCGGTTTTTGTAAATAAAATTTGGATAAGTATCATTTCTTTATGGAAGTGATCCCTTTTTATAAAACGGTAACGATTATTTTTCCAAAAAAGAATGAATTTAGTGAGTGGTAGCTGTCACTTTGATGTATGTCAATAACGACGTGAAACTTGGCAACATCAGTAGCAACGTCTCTATCAAAAGACTTTAGTAATCACAATAAATAGTTTACATGAAAATGATAATATCTTCAAAACGAAGCAGGATTTGACTGGGGTTCATAAAACATTTTTTGCTCCTAATGACCTGAGGAATGCGTGGTTAAAATCTTTCGGGTTATTAACGCCCACGGTATATAGCAAAAAAATTGCACGCGTGCACAGAGTGTGCGTATCGTGTACATATATTATACGCTCCAAAAGGGAGGATATTTTAGCTCCCCCATGATTCCCAACGCGATCTTTTTTGTACCACCATTTATAATATGCCATTGCAAGCTTGTAGGTACATAGTGTTTTCCTTCAGCAACTAAATGGAAAGATCTATTTCGCCTTACATTTTGCAAACTACTCCGCGATAACTTTTAATGAAAGAACTTACTCAAGGGTGTTTGTTGCTGGGTCCCAGTGAACTCGCTTTCCGGTAACACGAATTTCCTTTTAATTTTCAGCGTACAGCGTAGTCTGAGTTGAGCAAATAATGGAGTTAATGAGAAACATTACCTACATATAAATAGCTGAAAATACACACATTTACTCACAACGCAAGGAAAGGAGTTTTCCCTAAGAACTTGTTTACATTGGTTACTAAGGCCAATTGGACAATCAACGGTGTTTAACCAACCGCCTATTTCTATTTACAATAAAAACAAGTGAATTAAAGCTTTCATGAGACATGTTTAAAGGTAGGTACTGGGTACTTATAATTATACGGTCGTTCTGAAGAAAAACTTTTGAGGAGTCCAAAAAATGTCACCCGTAGTAACATTTAATACTTACGTGAGTTTTTTTTGCGGTACAATAATTCATAAAACAGGTCCAATGTAGTAGCTACTTTGCCATGACACAAACACATTGCCACATTTCCTTTTTACTTCACCAGATAAACTGCTTTCCAAAAGCTAATACATGGATAAGTTACTACAACAAATATTCAAATTGCGATATGTATGCCGATAATTACATAAAACTACCTATCTATCCGTGCCTCTGCTCGCGTATTCATCATCATCATCATCATATCAGCCAAAAGACGTCCACTGCTGGACATAGGCCTCCCCCAAAGAGTGCCAAAATAACCGGTCCTGCGCCACCCGCATCCAGCGGATTCCCGCGACCTTTACCAGGTCATCAGTCCACCTTGCCTACCCACGCTTCGCCTTCCGGTACGTGGTCGCCACTCGAGAACGCAATGTCACGTATTAGACATAGACATATTGGAGGGTGCAGGTAGCGGATAATTTCATGATGGTGACACATTCCATGTGGCACAAGATGAAGAGTCTTCAGGCAGCAATGTGGAGAGCGTCCTAAAAGTGAATGAGGTAACGGGTGAGAAGTTCTCAGAGGCAAAGGCGGCCACCAGACAGTTACGGTTTTTTCTAATACTTGTATAGGTATTCAAAATACTGAAGATACCTGTGAACTTTCGCTTCAAGAATCGCAAAAGGGGCCGAAGAGAGTTCAGTGGCTGTAGCCAGTTTGCAGCAGACTTATGAGAATAATAAAGTCTGGGAACTTGCTGAAGGCAAGAATTATGTCAAAGGTATCACAGTGCCAATGCAGTGTCACGCTAAATTGATATTACAAAGAATCCAGGCGAAGTCATGGGATAAAATAGTCCTCGTCCATCATGAAGGTTAATTTTATATTACTGATAAAAAAATGTTTAACATAGGATGACTAGTCAGAGACTACCTACTACATACAAAATTATACACGGAGTCCGGAGATTAGAACGAAGTGTTAATTTTACTAAAACTGATTGAAAGTTTTTAGTTTAAGGGCCTGACCACATGTCTGCGGTGCGGTTAACATATACTAAAAAGAAAGAAGGAAAGAAACATTTATTCCATAAAAAAAACAAACCAACGTTTAATAAAAAGAAAATAGTGCGTTTTGTCCCGAAACGGTTCTATCCCAGCACAATGCTGGCATTACTGCCAGCGCTGGTCTTTCGATAGAACTGATTACACGCACTCCGTAAAACTTTAGATTTATCTCCACGATTATTACAATTATCTAGCCTATACCCATAGATAATATTAAGTTGGTTAAACTATGACGTTATTGTAGAACTTTCTAGTTTAATAGCAGTCATAAAACCTAAAAATTGGACCTGGAGTTAAAGCGCTGCCAGACCCACATTCCACATAACAAGACAATGTCTTTCGTGAATAAAGAAACGGGGTAAATTAGTTTTATGCACAAACTTAACTGCTTGAACATCGTCACAGTGGACCTCTAAGAAAACAGTTTGTTAACCTTTTCATATATTCTACTTAATAATTTGCGTATAAATTAATGTTGATAGAATTGAGAATAATGATGCTTTGGGACAGATGACTCTTCGGAATTCTTGTGTTTTAAAATTATTGTAGTTGTTTGGGCATAAAACAAAATATGAATTTTTGATCTTTTAAAAGATCAGATCTTAGAGACCACACCAAAACGACTCAGTTAGAGCTAAGTAATAAGAAAATCTTTCGTTCACGTCAGAATAAGAGTAAGAACGTGCTTCTTTCGGCAATATATAACAAGAAAAAGTATTACAAATTGGTTGACATTCGAAACTTTATATCAAAAGGGTTATAATGTATTCATGAAATTATATTTGCTTCGTCAGGTGGATACAAATCCCAATCAGCGAGAAGCTTTGTCACACACTAACGATGAAATCTGCAGCAACCTTACCTCTAACTATTCAATAAATCTTGTTAAAATCAGAGTATGCGACACCGTAGCTAGGCCCAATAGCTCTTGACAAAACTGCATTGAGGGCTTTTACCTCGTGGAATACTACATTCTGCTTGTTACGAGTACGTTGTGTTGCGCAAATGATTCTGGCCGCGGCGCGCGTTGCAAATCCGTGACACAGTGGACTATATCGTAAGTTATTGCACAAAAAAATGGTTTCATTAACTAGGGCCTAATAATAGTTGTTACGGGTTAAAAGGGGTGCCTGTCAGTCAGTGGAGCACAGTACCTTAAGCTGCTGGAATGCCGCGATCCTCGCGGAATAAACAAGTAGGTAGGCGTCCCGCGGGCACACGAGAACAGTCCAGATCCGGGTCACACACTTGGGATCACCAGCTGCACATCATTCAGGTGTTGGCACGCACAATATTGTTTGGTTTCAACAGTTTCAAACTACTCAATGATGCACGTCGCGGGCATGCGTATCGCACCACTCGTAGGTCAGTACTAAGGTCATATTAGGTGAGAGTAATTAAGCGGCCGTTTGGATAGCGGTGGGGATGGAATAAAATGCATGAACAATAATATTTACTTTAAAAACAAAGTTTTAACGGACTTCAATTCAGTACCTACATAGCCTTAATTTAAGAAGTTTTCTCGATTTCTCAGGATCCCATCATCAGATCCTGACTTGATGACCCAGGGACCACATCACTAAACATTTACAAACAAAAAAAATCGAGTAATCGGGAAACATAAATAAAAAAATAAAGATTCTAACGAGTTTTAAGAAGTTTTTTTAGACAATGGTTTGAGTTTATGTAAAATTAAGAAAATATGCAATAAACAATGTTTTTACATTTTACTGAACATTTCTACTGTACTTACGTAACGATGATCACGTAAGGGGTAATCGCGTGACGTTTTGACAATTTAACTGTCAATTCTATCTAATCTACTTGACGCGCGTATAATGCATTACGTGATCGACCTGCTGACGTCTGGGTGATACGTCATGAGCTTAATAACCTAGGCTTGCCTACTGCAGTAAATATGTGTGCAACCCATTGAGCTATGGTCTCAATAAGCTAGTGCCAATTCGGATATAAAATGGCGACCCCGGTTGGAACGGAGCCAATATTTCACCAGCCAAATAATGTAACAGTCATGCATGGATCGACGCTTGGATATCTCACGTATTGCTGAGTAGCGAGTTCGTCGTATGGGGGATAAAATAAACGAAACGTCGTAATGCTTGCGGATGAGGAAATCGAATTATATTTATATTGTTGCCATTGGTGATGTGATGGAACGTTTTTAGTTACGACAAATAAGAAAATCGCGGCGAGGACCTTTTATTATAGTACTAGCTAATAGTATGGCTATAATAATACCACGACTGAGCAAGATCGTATCGTAGTATACAAATCTCAATAAGTGTGACAGATGGATATTATTTTTTTTAAGTTCCTAATAAATTTTATTACGTTTAATAAATACAGCACTATAATTAAACTAAACTAAAACTAAAATATATCTAAAAATGGTACCTGCGGCATGGTACCGAAGACGCTGGCAGCATTTCCCGTCTGGATCGCCAGGCCGATGCGTTGAGCGAGGAAACAATGGATATATATAATTCGTTCTCCTTGTAATATTGCCGGGTTATGTTTTATTTCCCACTAAGTTAGTATGCGGTTGCAGCAAATAAACCATTACCCATCAAAATGAAGTAGGTTCATTATAGTACGCCGTCAGTCATTTAAAGTCCAGTTCTCAATTTAGCTGCATAGGAGCCTGGTGAATTTTTCGCTCCGAGCCCCAATCTTTCAAACAAAGACCATTGTCTCTATTATCGCATAGCCACTAGCTATAGTATGCACGTGCCACTACAACATTCATGTTGAAAAACAAACGGTATCATCGTAGTATTAAGGTTCAAATTTAATGTCACTGATATTTGTATGGCCCAAGAATGCGCGTAAGGCGATGATTCTGGTGCGAATGCATCGGACCACGGTGTTTCGAGGTAGTTTTAGGTTCGCGGCGTCCATCAAGTGTTGGAATGATCTCCCTCCACCTATTCAAGGAGCGTCTAGCAAGTATACCTTTAAGCGCCAGCTTAAGGGCTATTTGTTGACGCTCCAGAAATTCCAAAACCTAATCCTAACCCATCCAGCACTTTCCTATCCCAACCGTGTCGCGTTTTTTGCTTTGTGTTTTTCTTTCTATCCCATTTGGCTACTGGTACATATTTTACAAATTTATTACATTTATTATTTATTATGTGTATACAATAATTATGTGTTTATCAATGGTCTTATGTTGTGTTGCGTTCCGTGGGTCACGTACGGTGCTGTCTGAAAATCAGCGCTGTAGGTGCGCTGACATCTCGGCATAATGCAGAGACAGCGACCTATTCACTGCCGCGAAGACACACACACTATGTGTTAAATTGTAATGTATGCCTACTCCCTTTGTCTCTGTGTGTCTTTTGTGTAGTAAATAGATGTCTTTTCTCTCTTTTTATATTCTAGATATTACGTTTTGGTAGTGTAGGACGATAGACTGCCCCGAAGCTCACATACACTACACACACGTTATTATACGTACATACTTACTGCAAGCTGCCGTCCCTCTTTCGTGCATCCCGCTTCAGTCAGCACTCATTGAAATATAGGTAGTCTGTCTCAGTGATAGCTTACTGAAAACTTACCAACTCCGTACCGAATGCGCACCGCCAAGTGGGAACTTTAACTTCAACAGCGTTATGTTACAACTGGTTACAACACATCACAATATGTTTAGTAGATTTCTGTCTAATTGAACGAGCGAGCGAAGTGAACGAAGTTCTCCGTTTCAGCTTGGGCCAAAGTTCTTTCGTATGTTCGGCTGTCCGGCTGCTCTCCTCTTCAGGTCGCATTTCTCAACCGATTCTTGCGAAAAATTGTGGGCTGGTTAGTTAATTATATCGTTTTTACTAGTCAATTCAGTTTAAGATAATTAAAAAAATAGTTTTATTCGCGAGTAATACAGCTCACAGAATCAATAGTAACAAAGTAAAAATGTTGAAGGGGATAACTTGTTATTCCCACAATGAAAATCGTAATTAATTAAATCCTTAGAAAACAAAAGAAACGACGCCGTTAGCCTGAAAATCTCAACAGCGGAACACTACACAGATTCAAAACAGTACTTAAATGGGTCACAGTACTTAAATAGTTAAGGGCTTAAGTTTATATATTTAATATGATTTTATCGCACAGTATTATAGAAGAGGCGACGTCGTTTATGCGGATGCCCTTAACTTTGGCTTTGTTAGTTGGCATGTAAAATACTATATTTATTAAGAAATAAATGAATGTCCACAGAAGAGAAGCGCACCTAAATCTGACAATGACCCAAATAAATCATGTTACATGTGAGTTTTTGACGATTTCTGTTATATTCATGTTGTTTTATTAGGTATGTAAACATGCCTTGATACGTCTGTCCGGCGGATGTCAGTGATGAAATGCGACGAAGAGAGGAGAAAAAGCCTGACGTTCTTCTCTATACGTCGCATTTCACTACTGATTCTCGTGAAATTTTGTGAGCAGATTCAGTAATTAGAATGGATTTTTTGTAATTTTTTTTTTTTTAATCTTTTATTAATATAAGTCAGACACGAAAGGTTCTACAGGTCACATAGCCACTAGTTAGTTAATAACCAAGTTTATTTAAAATTTTAAATGCAATTACATACCTAGTAAAATCAATCACATAGACAATTAATAATTTTATCCAATGGGTGTACATATACCTACTACGTGCGGAGCTAAGTAGGTAGTAATCAACAACAGGCAACATCAGTCTTACCTTCGCTTTTGCGTTAACTAATAAATAAAATTAATAATTTAATAATGATGACTGGCATGGTATTGGTAATTCATTTCCACTAGCAGTCTTATAGATAGTTCTCTATATTTTTCATCACACTTGCTCGTAAAGGGTGTATTATAGGCAAGTTTATAGAGCAGCTATACCCGATTTACCTCCCGCGGGAGTTATGAGCTTGTGTGTGATCTGATTGGTTAAAAACAAATCTAACAAATTAGTTGGCAAATCTAGTTGGCCGCGCGTCACAAGAACTCTTCTCTGTGATTAGTTGAAAAAAATCTAGCGGGCCATGTGGCGCCACGCCCCCTCGCCCTCCTCAAATCTGTGAGTGAAGTTGTCAATTTCGTCAATTTTTGAGTGGTGCGGTTGTATGAAACTGCTGCTTTAGAATTGTAAAACGTGTGTAGGATAGATCTGTGTTTTTGGTAGCCAGCAATCTACTGAAAGATCTTCATCAAACAATATGATGTTGCCCGCGACATCGGCAGCGTGAATGCCCCCCTATCAACTTTCATCCATATTTCGTCCCTTTGGGGATGAATTTTGGGGTAAGAAGTATATATTATTTTAAATTTAATCCAGTAGGTCGATCACGTAACGCATTGTACGCGCGTCAGGTAGATCACTTTTATATGAAAAAATTACACTTAAATTGTCCTAACGCGCGTTCGAAACGTTATGTGATTACCCCTCGGATTTTTAATCCAAACACCGTTTTTGCGCGGTGACTTCGTAGGCGTGAACGCCCGCCCGCATCAGTTGTCATCCTTATTTTCATCTCTATGGGGTTTTTTGGGAGTTTTGGGATAAAAAGAATGCTTTATTTGAATCCAGATAGAACACAAATAATTAGGGTCATTTCGCCGGTTGGCGACCACCTAATTTCATGTGCTGGTTAGCGACCACTTAACTGACTTGGTGAACTAAAAGCATATTTTCTCGTTTTTTTTGTAAATTCCTATTCCATAACTACAAACAATAAGGCATACGGTTGACTGTATCAATAGGCTCTGTAGAATTGATGTTATCTTCAATTGAAAAACCATGTTCTTCAAGTGGTCGCTAACCGAACGTGGTCGCGTAACCGGCGAAATGACCCTAGTAAAACAAAATATTAAATACAAACTCCAAATCCGTCAAGCCGTTTTTGCGAAATTAGAGATTGAGGAACAACCTAACACATTTATAATGTTTCTTTAATCATCATATTCCAATGGCTTGATTAATATTATACACGCTTAGACAAGCCTACTTGATCATAACATCATGTGTTCTCTAGCACGCCTAGAATCGCTTAAGATCGGTTACGACCAAATACTGAAATCCACAGATACTGCTAAGTTATATTATGATGCCAACGTTAACCATGTGTGCCATTTACGCCCAATACCGTCTGTGTTGATATAATCTATTAGGAATATGCTCGGCTATTCACTATGTGTCTCGATTCTCCTCAATTTATAAGCCTGGTATATCTTGAGCTTAACAGTCGTAGCAACTACTTGTAATTGCAAGACGGACTTGCACTGGTTTTCATCACACGTTTAAGTAAGCGTTGTGAATACCATATCCGTGTTAGAACAAAACACTGTCTCAAGTAACAGTGTGTACCTACCGATAATAAATTGAACTTGCACCCGCCAAAAATAACTATTGAAATATAACAAAGCGAAAAGGATTTTAGACCGACGCAAGAAATATTCTATATTCAAACCAGGAACAAACGTCTTTCGTGTAGACAATGTTCACAGTTTAGGTAAATATTAGACTTTATATTCCAATCATACTTCATGTGTGAATCTTCTTGGTCTAAGCGCTCTTTGCTGCGTTAACGCATTGCAACAAGTATGTGTGAGCGCGAAGTACTATCATCATAAGAACGGAATGCAATTGAAACTGAATAGTTGAAAATGGAGGCACTGCTTGTAGAACTTAACATTTAATAGGTAGTTTGGTAATTAAAAATGAATATAAAACTCGAAGCTAGTGCAAATTTTCATAAAATAAAGAAATCTATAGCATTTTATTCATGCAGCCTGTGGGTCAATTACACGCAGAGGGCGTACAACGAACTTCGTGTCCAATACAATAACGCGTTCCGGGCCGAAGCGCGGACGGATGGCTTCGCGGCTGTGATGAGGAAGAGATGCGCTTCGCTTTTGTCTCGTTTGCGCGGCAGCCCCAACAGCATCCTGAGCGTGTTTGCTTACCGCTGGGACAGTCCTATGCTAGCCCGCTGGAGGTCCATGCATGTGCAGGTAAAGACGCGCGCACGAGAATTTTAGACCCTAAGTATTATTATTAACTAACACTCATTTAGTCATAAGTTAATTATTTTTTACTAACAAATGTATGGACCTTGTCTGAAATAAAAATGAATTGAATTGAATTGAATTGAATTGAATTGAATAGCACAACAACACAGAACGAAACAGTCTCCAGAACAGTACCGAAGTACCACAACTGGCGTGACGACTCACGTCATTCTTATGATATATGAGTATCTCTTCGCCCCCTCCCTAAGCCTTCATATTCGATGTTACATGTTCGGAGATCGAATCCCAGTTACGGTAAATAGGTATCTGACGAGCACTCAAGTGACCTTTCACATTTTCTACATCCGTTTATGCAGGGTGTCCCAAAAGTCAACGTAAAAACCCAAAGCCGCAAACGGGCGATAGCCGATAGACCTAAGAGCTAAAAATGTTATAAAAAAACCCTTAATCGATGGAAATTTTACTTTGAACAATACTTATTTGACAGCATGCATCTCACACTATTTTCAAAAAACACAAGTTACAAACTGTTGACTATTATAAGTGTGGACCTGGTGTCCATGATGACGGTCGGTTCCAGCGAGTTCCAAACTTATGGTAAGCGCGTTGTATTCTTCAATAATCTTGCAAGTGTTATACCATTTTGATATTCGGTTTAAATAGGCGATCTTTTGAAATTACTTGGCAAATTAGCGTTGTATATTTTTAAGTAAAGTAGGTACTGTCAGTAAAAGTAAGTTGCTCGAAAGATTTTAATTAAAACTGTTTTGTAGTAGAAATTTTCACATTACAATCAGGTTTCAACCACATTCGGTATCAGTTATGACATAAAAAAAATATTGTCTCAAGATGTGCGTAATATTAGTAAGTAGGTAAAAATGCAACAACATATTTATATGTTTATATGTGCCTCTTGTGAAATATCACGAGTAATGACAATGTTGGCGAACGATACATCCAATTATCTAAGAGTAATTAAAGTGGTTCTCCTTAAGGAAATAACAATATTGTTGCCAACCAAAGGCTAAGAGCGAGTTGCATAGAGCCCACCTTACAGGCCGGTCAGGTTAAATATGACGCTAACCCACGATGGTCTTAATATAAGTTTGTAAAGAACTGTATAATTTATTTTTATTTTTTATTTTATTTATTTATTGAGAAACAAACGGTCACATACAGAAGATGTTTACACACTATTATTCAGAATAACACCAAAATATGATGCTGACAGCTGTCATCTCATGAAGATATCTCCAACTTCCCTTAAATTACTAATACACTTCGCTGTCCGTCCGTCCGTCCGTCCGTCCGTCTGTCTGTCTGTCACCAGGCTGTATCTCAAGAACCGTGATAGCTAGAGAGTTGAAATTTTCACAGATTATGTTATTAACGGCCTCCGTAGCCCAGTGGGTAGTGACTCTGCCTACGAAGCTGGAGGTCCCGGGTTCGAATCCCGGTCAGGGCATTTATTTGTGTGTTTATCACGAATATTTGTTCCTGAGTTATGGATGTTATATATGTATATAAGTATCTATATGTATTTATCTATTATATATATCATCGCCTAGTACCCACAACACAAGCCTTACTGAGCTTACCGTGGGCCTAGGTTGATTTGTGTATGATTGTCCCATAATATTTATTATTTATTTATTTATTTATGTATTTCTGTTACCACTATAACAACAAAAACTAAAAATAAAATAAAATATTTTTTTAAGGGAGGCTCCCATAAAACAAACGTGATATTTTTGCCGTTTTTATAGATAATGGTACGGAACCCTTCGTGCGCGAGTCCGACTCGCACTTGGCCGGTTTTTTTTAATTTGTCAAACAGTGGCTCATTTCTTAAAAAGAAGGTACTAGCTTAATAATAGTGTTTTGTCTCATTTTTAGGGTTCCGTACTCAAAGAGTAAAACAGGACCCTATTACTAAGACTTAGCTGTCCGTCCGTCTGTCTGTCACCATCTCAAGAACCGTGATAGCTAGAGAGTTGAAATTTTCACAGATTATGTATTTCTGTTGCCACTATAACAACAAAAACTAAAAACAAAATAAAATAAATATTCTTATTGATAATGGCACGGAAACCTTCGTGCGCGAGTCCGACTCGCACTTAACCTGTTTTTTTGGTTTTATTTACGAGACAAAACACTAATATTATTAGACTAATACGCTTTGAGAAATGGGCCCCTGAACATCAAACAGATAAAAGCATGGAACCAAACATCGCTACCAACATTTTCACGATCATGCTAGCGAACGCTCTAATAAAGCGAGTACCGACAGCGACAGGCATGCGCATGAGGTATCGTGGATGTAAAAGGGCGGGGGCAGAACAATAACAAAATTGCTCGGCTCGGCAAACATCTCGAAGCAAATGAACTGTAGTTTCGCTAAAACGCTCCTGTTTGCCAGAATGCTCATTAAAAGTGAGTGCTCAAGTGTATCAGCACCTTAAAAAAAAGATTTAAACGGACATTACGACTACGATTATCAACAATTTGAAATAACCGGCCCCAATTGTCAATTGAATCAAACAAGAATAGAGTTTAATTCCAAGTAGTCTATACAAATTTGACGTTTAACCTCAAGTAAAGTCCTTAATCCTTTTTGATCAAATCCGGCCTGAGTGCATTGTCAACAAACTGTTAGGTACAACTCAGATTTCCATCAACGCTGAATAATCTGCTAACAAATTAAATTCTATCAAAGAAATGAAATAACGAAAATTCTTAGTTATTTTGAAAGTTCAGACACTTCAGACTAAATGTGACCCTTCACGAATCATAATCGAATTTCTCCATTATCGAAACTTTTGACAGAATGGATCCAAATATACCTTCCACTTGAGCAGTTCTAACAAAGTGACATATTGATAGACACATTTTATTGTACCCGCGAACACCCATGTCATAGCTACACATAAAAAACTTAGGGGGGTCAGTATGAGGCATACAATTCGCATTCCAATTACCTACATTTCGTGTGTTCCGTTCTCGTTCTCATACTTTAGGATGCCGCGTGTGAAAGTAAGCCCGCGAAATACTTTTTTTATACCACTACGGTAGCAGACACGGCGACTCCAGAAAAAAGCGCGCTGCTGATGTGAGAATCCGTTGTGTTAACAGCTGGAAATCCCAGGTTCCTTACTTCAAACACAGCGGATTCTCGGGAGCTCTCGCGACTTTATTAACCACTCGTAACACAACATCACATTCCTACAAAGGAAGTACTTGGGTTTATTAAGGCCTTCTGTAAGCTGGAAGTATTCTGCCCCAAATATGAGCGAGATGACATCGCTGTACCTCTGTAGTGGGGATATAGCCTTCGATTCCTATCTTGATGGTTTACGCACGAGTAATCACATCATCGTTAAACTAAACCCATTATCGTAAATGCACTATTGTTGCGTTCCCACCACGCAGCCTTACAGAGAGTGTATATAAGCCAGCGTTCACCTAAATAAAGAACTCAATTCTATTCCTGAAGCTTGTCTATCATTTACCTAGAACCTTAGATCAGTTCATGGCGACCTTTAGCCAGGGCTAGTCGCCTCGCGGCGGACTAGCCAGTCGGGCTGCAAGCAGCCTCGACTCCAGCCTGTACCAACGCAGCGCCTCGAGCAAATCTTCATGGCGGTCATCAGAAGCAGCAAACTACTCAATCCACGACCCGCGACGCGCCACACGAAATAAGAAAAATGGGCAGCCAGTGCGAAAAAACTCAGCAAAAACAAGAAGAGGTCATCATCGCACAGAACGGAGCCGGAAACAGCGCGCAGCCAGCACAAACCGACTTCGTGGCCAGCAACTCAACGGCCAACTACTTAACCACCACGGTTATGATACTAGTAGCAATCGGGTGCAGCTACATCATATGGAAGAAGGTACATAAATGCCTCACTAAGAAAATCGAGCGCCAAGCAGTAGCGGCAGTAATGCGTCAGCCAAACGCCGTATAAAGAAGCCAAAGAAAATCAAGCAGCAGTGATGCGCCAGCCGAACGCCGAATAAAGAAGATCATCGCAGGTCAGCAACAACATAAACCAGGGTACTATTTACATTTAACTATATATATTATTTTCTAAAGTGTTTAAAATGAATTATGTCCGAAATTCAAAAAATATTTGATCAATTAAGTAAATTAAATGAAGATATAAGAAAACCAGGACCACAACGTAGAACAGAAAAACTCGGTCTAGAAAAATTTGCTAAAGTAAATGCTTTGTATGAACTATACGAAAAATATATCGAAATAAATAGCGAAAAAATACAAAAGTCACAGATATCCTTACAGGACAGTCAAATAATACAAGCATATTATCAAAAAATAGAAGAAATATATAGCAAAATAATTAAATATTACAGCACGAACGAAGAACCCCAAACCAAAATGTCTACCCACGATAATTTCGACCTAAAGACCGCGGTATCATTATTACCAACAATGGACGGCTCGGAGACCGTCACTAACCAATTAATAGACTCAATCGAATTATATGACACAATGGTAAAAGAAGCCGAAAAAAAAATGTTAATCAACTTCGTATTAAAAACACGACTAACACAAAGTGCTAAACTTAGACTATCAAATACATATAACACAATAAAAGATTTAGTAGATGACATGAAAACGCATTTATTAACAAAAAAATCAGCTACGGCAATTCAAACTAAAATGATGTATTCAAGACAAGGAAGTAGGTCAATCGAGCATTATGGCCAAGAATTAGAAGACCTATTAGTCAACTTAACAATAAGTCAAGCGAATAATAATTCCGAGGCTTACAAAATTTTAAAGCCTATAAATGAAAAAACCGCGATACATAAGTTTGCCGACGGATTACGCAACGAAAGGTTAAGTACAATTATCGCCGCCCACGGTTACAACTCGTTAAAAGACGGGATACAGGGAGCAAAGGATCAAGAAGTCACCATGACTTCCGCCTCAACAAGTCAAGGACAAGTCCTACATATGCGACGGGGCATGTATCCAAATAAAAGACCCTACAGGGGCAACTACCAAGAACGCTATTCACAGCGTCCACACCAAAATACGTATACAAAAAACAAAACAAATGGGCCGCGTTATAATACACGTGGTACGTATAAAACGAGGTACTCAAACTTCGGTCGGGGTCGTCGACCAGGCTATACAAAAAATAATCGACACCAAATAAACGTAGTAGAACAAGAACCTTTAAATGACACCGCAATGCAGTTTTTTCGAGACTAAAAATCATATTTTTACCTATAACAATTTAAATTCAGTGCAATTAGAAATAAAAGGCAAAACATATAATTGGTTAATTGATACAGGTGCGTCCTTGTCCGCAGTAAAGCACGATATTGCAATTTCAACTGGAAAAATTATTACCCGGAAAAATACATGTATAAATGGAATAGGAGGACGAATAATGTCATACGGAACAATTGATTTAAATTTAAAAAATATAACAAAACAAACATTCGAACATACATTCCATGTTTTCGAAAATTTACCATTACAAGTCGATGGAATAATAGGACAAGACTTTTTAATAAAATATAAATGCCGCATAGACTTCGAAAAAGAAATTATAATTTTAAATTTAAATAACCAACTATATGACATACCATTAAATATAAAAAACAAAAATATTCAAAGCATAAATTCAAATCAAATAACATTGCCAGCACGAACAGAATCAATAATAAAAGTCTCAACAAATTATTTAAATGACTGCGTAATTTTATCAAGTGAAATCGGTGACGGAATTTTTGTCGCAAATACATTAACAAAAAGTGTAAATGGTAAAATAACCGTTAGGGTGTTAAACACACGTAGCGAAGACGTAACATTAAATGGTTTCACACCACAAATAAGACCATCACACGAATACAAATGTTTCTCATTTGAAAAATATCAAAATAATGCAGAACGAGTAAAATTATTATTTTCATTATTAAACATGGAAAAATTACATAAAGAAGAAAACGATTCCATTGCAAGCATTTGCGCAAAATTTGCCGACATTTTTCATTTGCCAGGTGACTCATTAAATACCACGAATTTATATGAACAAAAAATACGTTTAAAACCAAATTCATCGCCGGTATACAGTAAACCATATCGGTTACCTCACTCGCAACGACCAGAAATAAATAAACAAATAAAGCAGATGCTCGAAAATGATATTATAGAGGAATCACAGTCAGAATGGGCAAGTCCAATACTCCTTGTTCCTAAAAAATCGGATTCAAGTGGAGAAAAGAAATGGAGACTAGTGATAGACTACAGGAAGGTAAACGAAGTCATTGAAAACGATAAATTTCCATTGCCAAATATTACCGAAATACTAGATTCATTAACGGGAGCAATGTACTTCACCACTCTAGATTTAAATCAAGGATATTATCAAATAAAACTCGATCCACAAAGTAGAAAATATACAGCATTTATCGCCGATAAACATTATCAAATGAAAAGATTAGCAATGGGTCTCAAGACCTCACCAAATGCGTTTAGCAGAGCAATGACTATAGCTATGTCGGGTCTAAATTATATAAAATGTATAGTTTATTTAGATGACATTATTGTCATGGGCAGGAACTTACAACAACACAATAAAAACCTCATAGACGTATTTACAAGACTACGTAAAGTGAATTTCAAATTAAATCCATTAAAATGTAACTTCTTACGAAAGGAAATATTGTATTTAGGACATGTAGTAACTCCGGAAGGAATAAAACCAGATCCAGAAAAAATAAATGTAGTGCAAAATTATCCAATACCAAACAACGCTGACGAAGTAAGGCGTTTTGTAGCTTTCATAAATTATTATAGAAAATTTATACCCCATTTTGCAGAAATTACACATCCATTAAATAATTTATTAAAGAAAAATATAGAATTTAATTGGACTAAACAATGCCAAACGGCATTCGAAACATTAAGAACAGCAATAACTTGCCCACCAATTTTACAATACCCGGACTTCTCGAGTGATAACGAGTTCGTGATACACACGGACGCCTCGGGCATAGCTGTAGGAAGTTTATTATCAAATAAAAACGGATTACCAGTAGCATACGCAAGCAGACCTTTAAATAAGGCAGAAAAAAATTATCCTACCACAGATAAAGAATTATTGGCTGTGGTATGGGCGGTAAAGTATTTTAGACCATATTTATATGGCCGTAGGTTCAGAATAATAACGGACCATCGCCCACTAATATATTTATTTGGCATGAATAATCCATCCAGCAGGCTCACTAAGTTTCGTTTGTGTTTAGAGGAATACGATTTTACAGTAGAATATTTGAAAGGAAAAGATAATGTAGCGGCCGACGCATTGTCTAGGATCGAAATAACTAGCGAAGAACTAAAAAGCATGACAAAGCAAGTAATATCAGTAATGACAAGAGCACAAAAGAAACGAATAGAAGCAAAAAAAAAGGCAAACGCCTCCACAACTAAAGTTTCTAACCATGACGGGAGTGCACACCCAACAATGGTGGAAATCTTAAAAAAACCTAATAACATGCCAGAATTAAGTTTTAATGAAAAAGATTACTATAACACACTAAAACAATCAGATTGTGAAACCAGTAAAGATAATGAGATAGTTTACTCGCCATCCTTACAGACTTTGTGTCCCAAAACCTATGTTCAACCGCGATCGAAACGAGCTTTTCCCGCGGCGGCATTAGGTACATTTTGCAAGACACAAGGAATAAAAGAGGTATGCATACTATATAATAATGACACCGCACAAATAATTAAACAGCTAGCACAATACATGCATACCAATAATACAGGGTCCGGACCCCGAATATGTATAATAAAAGGTGTCACGAAAATAAATGATAAGGATGACAGGCGAGTAATATTAAATGATTTCCATATATTGCCCACAAGTGGACATGCCGGCATTCGAAGAATGACCAATCAACTCAAACGTTACTATTATTGGCCAGGAATGGATAACGATATCCATCAATTTGTCAAAAGATGTGATAAGTGTCAGAAACAAAAATATCACACGAACACAAAACAGCCACTATGTATAACTAGTACGGCAACAACAGCTTTTGACAAGTTATTTTTAGATCTAGTAGGACCTCTGCCAAAAGATGCAAACGGATATTGTTATATATTAACATTGCAATGCGAACTAACAAAATACGTCGAGGCCTACCCACTACTAAATAAGGAGACAACCACGGTCGCGCGATCATTTGTAGAAAATTTCATACTGCGATATGGAATTCCCCGAGAAATCGGTACGGATAGAGGAACGGAATTCATTTCGTCAACTATGCGCGAGGTTTGTCAACTTTTGAAAATCAATCAATTGCAATCGACCGCTTACCACCATGAAAGCCTAGGATCATTAGAAAATTCACATAAATCATTAGGAGCTTATCTTAGGATACAAACTAACAATCAGGCACAACAGTGGTCCGATTGGTTGCAATATTGGTGTTTTTCATATAATACAGCAGTACATACTTCAACGAAGTACACACCATACGAATTGGTGTTTGGTAAACTATGTCGTTTACCAGGAAATATTGTAAGTCAAATAGACCCAATATATAATTTTAATTCATATCCAATAGAGCTTAGGTATAGATTACAAAAATCCCAAGAGGATGCTAGAAATAATTTAATAAAAACAAAGCAAAATAGAAAATTACAGTACGATAAAAACATTAATCCCACAAATTATAACATAGGAGATTTAATATTAATAAAAAAGGAAGATCGCGATAAAATGACCACCGTATATACGGGGCCATACACAGTAATTCAAGACCTAAATGAAAATGTAAAAATACTAGTGTCAGGAAAAGAGAACATTGTTCACAAAAACAGAACAAAACTCTATTATTCATAAAACATTAACATTATATATAAAAAAAAAATATATATATATATATATAATAAAATAAAATAAAAAAAAAATAAAAAAAAATTATAATAATAAAAAAAATAAAAACTTACCTATCGCACCATTAACACTCACTAAGTATTAAAAACACTAACAAAAAAAAAAAAAGGGCTAAACATAGAAAAAAAAAAAAACACTACACTAAACCCCCCCCCCCCCCCCCCTGAAATTTTTTTTTTTACTCAAAATCTGCCAAAGCATCCCACTCCACGCGACGCCAGGTAATAATCCAAAACAGTTGGTTATCAGATAGTCTGTAGTCCACATACAACAATTCCCCATCGGGAAGCGTCACGGCCAACCACACACATACCGCCGGAAAAAAGTCTGTACTAGTGTTAATAGGACACATAAGCGGGTGCCCTACTGGAGCCGCGAACAAGGCAAAGAACACCTCACTACGCCAAGCGCAATAGAAAAATTCAACTTCGAACATTGCACTAAATGAAGTGCACCGCGAGTAAATAGAACTTAACACGGGATGGATCGACATGTTCATCTGAGATATTACAAAGAACTGAATAAAACTAAAGAAACATCATCATAACTTACAGACCACCCAGGGCAAAAATTGCAACAGTAAACCACTGATATTAAATACATCCCAAACCATATAGGGGACCACTCCCTTCCTAGCTCTAAGAAATATCGTATTTAAGCACTACTTATACATAATCAATGTCAGCAATAGCCATAAAAATTATGTTAACAATAACACATTTCAAACTGTACACTAAGTTACATAGATATAACTTACATAGATATAACTTGCATAGATATAAGGTACATACATTATATAAGTTATTTTTAAGCCAAAAATATGTCTACACATTTTTGTCTCAAAAAAAATGGAAGAACGTGTAGTGGGGATATAGCCTTCGATTCCTATCTTGATGGTTTACGCACGAGTAATCACACCATCGTTAAACTAAACCCATTATCGTAAATGCACTATTGTTGCGTTCCCACCACGCAGCCTTACAGAGAGTGTATATAAGCCAGCGTTCACCTAAATAAAGAACTCAATTCTATTCCTGAAGCTTGTCTATCATTTACCTAGAACCTTAGTTCAGTTCACCTCAACTCTCCAAATCAAATTCAAAACGAAATCGGAATATGAAATTATTGCCTCAATTTGATCCGCAGGGCTGGCGAATTATATTTACTGCCAGAGAACTAAGAAAGAAAACCTTGTTATACTTTTGAGGAGCCTTTTGAATACAGCATCGAAGCTGCAGAAGTGTCTTTTGGCACTATGTTGTTAATATACCTACGTACCTAATTCTTTATTTTTTCCGTGTGGACTTTTTTCCATTTTGTAACGAAAGTTACCCATGTAAAATTGCTGTTACACAAAGGCAAAATGTTAAAGCGTATATTTAGATAAAGACTCTTAACTATGTATTTTTTTTTTGCAATTCGTCCTTATAACCGCACCTTCACACGCTGCTGACCCTTTATCTATTCAATTGCATTGTGGCAACCAGAGTTGCCAATTTCGCATACCTCCAAACTGATTGTGGTAACATTAGTTGCGAAGCAAAGTAAATGCGGCATTGAAAAAACAAAGCAATTTAGGCTACCTTTTATAAAATCCGATGTCAATTGAGCGGTTATTGATTTGATATGAGTGTCGGCAGCTAGAAAGGAATGCGTCCCTCACTCTCAACTCAGGGCCTATACCTACTCGGGAACTTGGCGTCCTTAGTCACAACCATGAACACACTACATACATATATATATACAAAGACATATAGAGAGATATAAATACAGAGCAAATACCAGTGTTCCTTAGTGGTTGGCATTCCTTTACGCCCTACCTCCAATTATACGCTTACATATTTAAGCATGAGCATACAAACCATGATGCGCTTCCAAATAATTTGAGAACATCGTTGAGTGATTCATTTTTGACATCGAAGATGTGTGCTTTAAGTGTCTTCTTTATCGTGTCCCTCTTAACAGGTCGCAGTCGTAATTTCAGCAATTAAAAATCATTTATGGATACAGGTGTAATACTTATGATAATAGTATAACATAGTTTTACAAGGACCATGAAAGGGTACATTTTCATGAATTTCTGCATGTCCACACGAGCCGCCATTGCTCTAGTAGTAGTAGTAGTAATATTCTTACCACCTGCTTGCTTTCGTGTTTTCAGCTTTCCCCGTAATAAAAACTCTTTATCGTAATAAATTACGTAAGTATTATTCATTGTCTATCACTCTACAGAAGCCAAAGATAAACCAACGCCGTAAACAAATCAGAAGGTCCGCAAGCACCCTAAACGGCAAGAAATATTGAGTCATTTCCGCTCCGCCAGCCGCCGATCCATTTCCGTCGAAACTACCGTCACGGCCTCACGGGTGACGAGTCACTAAACTGTGTCTAATTTAAATGTTGACGGTGAGGTCGGGATTGCAGTTGGATGTGGTTGGGATTGCTGACGTTGAAGCAAATGTAAAATCAGACGCTCGATTTGAGGCGTCGTATTTAGTTAGTATTGTGTTAAATTAAATGATAAATAAGCGTGCTTTAGGGAACAGTCATGTTTACACAAACCGAAAAAGCTCCATAAGCTGAACAAAACTTGTGTTGTGGCACTCTTCGGGGGAGCCCTATGTCTAGCAGTGGACTTCTTTCGGCTGATATGATGATGATGACGTTACGACCAAGAAACAACTGAGTGATCAAAAAAGCGGAGAGTCGGACTCGCCCATGAAGGGTTCCGTAAAATAAATTGCGGTTTACGATTTATGACGTATTAAAAAAAAACTACTTACGAGATCGTTCAAACCAATTTTCGGTGGAAGTTTGCATGGTACATCATTAAGTTCTATTCAGTTTAGAAAAAAAATATATTAGAAACCTCAATACGATTTTTGAAGACCTCCACACGTATGGGTTTGATGAAAAAAAATGTTAAGTTTCAGTTCTTAGTATGGGGAACCCCCAAATATATTGTTTTTTTTTCTAGTCTAGTGTAAAAATCTTAATGCTGTTCACAGAATACATCTACTTACCAAGTTTCAACAGTAAAGTTCTTATAGTTTCGGAAAAAAGGGCTGTGACATACGGACGGACAGACAGACATGAAGAATCCATAAGGGTTCCGTTTTTTGCCATTTGGCTACTGTTCGGGCCGCATGCATGCCCGACCCCGACATTTGAGCTGTCACATTTTTGCTCGTGCACGGGGAGCTAACCCCACTTTTGTCGACCCCAATGTCGGGGTTTTTGTTTGGATAATTTGTAATAACTCGCTTTGCCAACACACAGTGTTCGAGTTATGGTTGGATATTTGGTGAAAGTGTTTTGAGTCTCGTGTTGAAGCCACCATTGAGGCAGAGTCTAACATTTGGTGAATTTGCGCTGTGAGCTGATTGGAACCGTGCATTGACGGCCCGGCCGCCCGTGGAACATGGCGCTGCCCTTGGCTCCGGAGACTTGTAACTTGACTTTGACTGGACGTTGACGGCAACTAGACAGACTCGACAAATATCGTTTCGCCGGTGATCCCGTAAGTAATCATATTTTAACATTTTTGATTGCCATTATTGGCAATATATGACCCGCGATTTGCGTGGCACGTTCGGCTCCTCGCACAGGGCGAGAAATCGAACAGCTACGGAACCCTAAAAAGAAGGTTATGGTACCTTAAGTATTTGGCCGAGGAAAATAAAACAGCTCTCTATGGCTTCAGTGACGAGCGTGACTTTAACTCATTGAAGGCCAATGACTCACATATGAGGCCCTTTAGGAGCGATTTCCGATACAAAGAGGAAAATGCTGCTACACACGTAGCCGTAATACTTTGCCTCGAAATCCTCGAATGGGTTTCAGAAATGTGGTTACCATACAGAGATTGTGAAATTTTATCAAATTAACATAACATATGGTCTGATACCAATAACGTCTAGTTTTCCCTCTGGGCTGGAAGGTCAGATAGCAGTCGCTTTCGTAATACTAGTACCTACGCCAATTCTTGAGATTAGGTGCCAAAGCTGACCTCAAGTTCGTTTAGGGCACTACCGGGAAAAACACTACGAGGATGATGATGATAAAATTAAAATAGTACCTACTTTTGACATCATAAACAATAAAATGATGTCAAGTCTAAAACCAACAAACGAAGAAGAATCATCTATCAGCATAACGGCATCCCTATTAAAAAGATTTACGCCATATTAGGACTGCGCTGTTAAACAGTATAATGACTTAAAATTACGATCCATAAAACAACTTGCTCTCTGATTAAAACCAGCTTGCGAAGGTGCCTTTTGAAAATAAAGAAGATTTTTCTAATCGCCGCCAACACATTTTCTGAGAAGGTCGGCAGCAGCCAGTATCCTTTATAATTGCTGCCATTAAAAGGATAGCTTTTAATGCTGGTACCTATTTTTATTATGCTATGTGGTATCAGTTTATCTTTGACTCCTTTTACTTATTAAGCTGAATGGATTCCTTTTACGGTTAACGGTCCTTTTTCAACGGCACACCTTACTCGACCACTTGGTGTCTGTTTGTAGGTATATCGTTTTAATCACTTAATAAATAAGTATGTTGGCACTCTTTTGGGGAGGCCTATGTCCAGCAGTGGACGTCTTCCGGCTGATATGATGATGATGACGATGAAATAAATATAATAAGTTTCTTCTTCTCTTAGTCCATAATATTTTTGACGCTATTACTTACCAAGATTTTGCTGTATGTAGGTACGTCTATTCCAAGGATGTATCTTTTGAACCGCAGTAGACACTTGAAATTTGGATTATTACTCGTAGTTTGACTAGTAGGCAAATAATATAATTTTTACAACGAAAAGTACCTATATTAAGCAATAAACTTGTTTTATTTACTAGCTAGCTCAAACATCCAATATTTAAATGAAATAAAAACAATTTCACAGGACCAATGAGGTATAATACGATTTTATAATTAAATCTAGAATTGAAGTCTGTAACAAAGTATATATTACTAAATAATTATATATTAATTATTATACTTCAGTAATGCATTTTCCTTACTACGAAAATGTGTTTTTGTACTCGACGATTAAAATATGTGTATTAAGATTTCATAGAGAATACTGCAACGTCACTCTTTTCATAGTTGTAGTCCATGTTACTGTCGAAACAATCGAAATAACTACTTTTCGATACGCTCCAGACAACTAAAATAAATTTGACCAATCACGTGGCTGCTTTACTGAACTGTAATGAATTGGACCAATAGAATCGCTTTGATGTCGTACGCTCGTTGATGTCTTTTAAGATATCAACAAGCGTACGAGCGATGAGCTGCACTTCGTTTCAACAGTATCGAGTTTGTTTAATTAGTTCAGTTGACTCGTAGAAAATTAATTTTAATGAACTCGTACAAAAAGTGTTGTTCACAATAGTGTTATAATCAAGCTTTTTAATCTCGTACCTTACTTAGGCCACTCAGCAAGCTTCGTGGCCTAAACACGGTACTCGACTAAAAAGCTCTCTATTATAACACGATTATGAAAAATACTATTTGTTAAGAGTGAGAGACCTGCAGGTCGATCACGTAACGCATTGGACGTACGTGGTAGATCTAAATGTAAATGGCCCAACGCGCCTTTGAAACTTTATGTGATTCTGATTACCCCTCTGCATTTATCTCTAGTTGTCAACGCAAGAAATCCTCAACCTCAAATCAATAAAGTGTCGGGCAATTATTTGCCACAGTCATCATCATCATCATATCAGCCAGAAGACGTCAACTGCTGGATATAGGCCTCCTCCAAAGAGTACCACAATGACCGGTCCTGCGCCACCCGCATCCAGCAGATTCCCGCGACCTACCAGGTCATAACCAAAGGGCGGACAGCGGATGCAATCGGGTGACAAAAGCATAAGATGGATAAGACTTTTATTAAATTTTGAGCAATATTTATCTATACATTTTTATTAAAAATATATCAGAAATTACAAAATATCTCTATCCTCCATAGAACAAAATGTGATTATTAAGAAATTACTGGCCACTTGTAAATTATCGCCTCTTGAGACTATTAAGTGTTTATATCTATTACGTCTTAGAGTTGTCAATTATATTGACGTTTTCACTTGCGAGTTTATGCGTTTCCTTCAATATTTATAGTAAAAATAATTATGGCAAATGTTCTCTTCTTTAAACCAATTGTAGTCATATCCATATTAAGTATATCGTTTGACATGACTTCGACGTATATTGCATCCACTGTCCGCCCTTTAGTCATTACTTATGGTCTACAAAAAATCAATATACTAGTAAGACAGTACGAAAACCGCTCAATGCCAATGACTCAATATGTGTAATGTCTCTACTCTACGAACGATTTCCACTACAAAGTGGAAAAATGTAAATGCAAAAATGTAGCGTTGCCTTGGTCTTGGAGGGGGTAGGAAAAAATGGAACGACCACTCCTCCCAAACGCGTTACGAATTACGTTCCGTTGCCTCGGAAATAAATGGAGTTATTCTATAACTTCAACCTGACAAGCTAATGTATTCCGAGGTTCCAAAATTTCTAAGTCTTGTATTAAAATATTATAATTACGAACAGATTAGAACTCAACTCGAAGCCTGTTTTACCTAAACACGGTTTGTGCTAAAAGTTTCCTGTTTTTGATTTTATCTCATTAGCCCTCTCTGGAAACTTGTAATTAGATAGCAACATTTCTCATGTATGGAGGTTGTATTCAGGAGTTAGTAACATTTAGAGTAATGTGTTCAAATACATACTTCGCATACATATAAATTATTCCATCGGTACTATTTGATCCCGCGTGTTATAAATAAAATATAGGTACTAAATGTTTGAACCGATCTGAGTGCCCTTTTTGTCGAAAGGTATATCTATCAAAATGGTTCTGAGCTAGCTTGAGTTGTATCTTCTACATTTTTAATAAAGTTATTTATTAATCGAAAGTGTAGTCTGTCAGTCCTTCTTCATGTAATTTTGTCATGACATAGTCTAAAGTATGAAAATAAGAATATATTTTCCAACTACATAACTTCCTCAGTTAAATAAATACAAAAGAAACGCGTGCACTAAGCACATAACGCAACTCCGACAAATTATGAGCGTTTTTAATCACACCACAGCTTCTCTAGTGTTGTTCACTACCTTATTATACTTCGATTTTTTTAGCATTAGAAAGACCTTTACAGAAGTAAGTGTAAGGTTTTTTATAGAACACGTTTTACGATACCTGCCGTAAATGCGGCGGAATAGTGGAAAACTATGAAAACATTTTTTAAAGCATTTTGCATTATTATTAGACGATAGCAAAATGTGTAATTTGCATTTACTTAAAAGGATTATTTAATAATACAGCACTAATATTTTATTTGTGTTATTTTTAATGTATCGCAAAAAAATTGCATGATAAAAAACCCAGAGAAGCAGAGGTTTCAAACAAACGGAACGTTTTAAACGTATAAATTGCGACTAAATTGAAAAGATCGTGTCCCACAATAATAAGAGTTTAGCGTTTTGACATTTTCAATCGGTCGGATAAAATGTCCGCCATTACATTGTTCATGTTTGTTTTTAAACGTCACTCTCATCTCGTATGTCATGCGAATGCAAGTGCGATACTTGGTCATTATCCCAGAATCTTGTTGTTTTGAGTTATTAAGTTTCATTGTTTTCCGTTAAAGTTATTTGTTATTGTTATTATCTTTCGTTGATAGTGCGGTTCACAGCCGATGGATCTATCCCAATTCAGTGTACTGAAAGGTTAGGAATAGTTAATAATAATATATATTTACAAACCTAAGTGATAGGAAATGTGAAATCATTGATAAGTACCTATGATGTAACAAAGAAAATACACAATAATTTAATATTTTATTATTAACTTCTGAAGAAACAGGTTTACGACACCTGCTTCTTTGTTTATCGAATTTCTAATGCTAAAAAAATCGAAGTATAGTTTCGGTTAAAATATTCGGCAAAAAATACCCACGTATTATATGCCTAATTATAATGTACGAGTACGTCTAAGTGCCCGCTCGAGTTGGGCGTGCAGCCGGCGGGTAATACAGTGTTGATGTAAAAGACACTCAAATCTGTCTGTTTTTTGCCCGATTATTCAGGCCGTTCACTTAATTTTACTATTCTTACTAGTCAGGATAACATTTCATTGAATATAAATATAAGGGGACGATCTTACACAAATTGAACTAGCTCAAGAATGCTTGTGTTATAGGTACCTTCTAGACGACGATATATTTAATAACTATAAATACTTAAATTAATAGAAACAAACATTCAAACTTAAATATTCACATCACAGGACATTCAGCTTCGTAGGCAGCGTGACTACCCGCTAGGCTAACCGGTCGTCAATTTGAATATCATTACCGTTTCAGTTCCTATAAGCTTTCTTAAGAGGTAAGGGCACCTTTACAGAAAACCGCATACATATTAAAAATAGGGAACTTGCATGCGACTTCAATTTTGGATAAATTACACTCAGTCGATGCGGATATACGTAGAAAAATAATACTGAAGAAAAAAAAACGATTATATTAGTTTTATCTCACATTAAAATATTTTATTTATTCGATAAAATTACAAAACAGACATAATTTTGAATGAGAAATTAATTTTTGTAAGACAAGTATAGACTTACACGCAATTTTTGTGGAGATAATTGCAAATTAATGACTTACTCCATAGTAAACGCGCCGAGAATATGAGTTGTGACGTCATTGTATAACCCCGTTTAATATAGAGCGTATTCGGTGGGTGCCGGCGCGTGCAGATCTATTTCAAACACATATAACGTCAGAAAATAAATCATGAGAAAGTTTTAATGCGTTGATATTCCTCTGGATTATACTTATGATTTTCGTAATAATAGTACATTGTTTAACAAGGGGCGTATGAGGAATATTGCAAACGAGAGTCTATCAGAAGATTTGATGACTCGAGTTTGCAATATTTTTACGCCCGTGTTATACACAATGCTTTTCATCACATTTGCGAGGAAATAAATAACTACAAAAGACAGAAAAATCTATCTTTTATACAAGCGCACCAATCAAATGTTGACGAAATTTCAGAACAACTTCACTTCCAGATCAGTGCGAGTGGGGGGCGTAGTTTCAATATTTCAACCAATCACAGAGCATGGAGCATGTGGTTCTTTCAGGGCATGGCCTGCTCGATTTTATTTTCCAACCAATCACAGAGCCAAAATACTTGTCGTACGCGGCCGTCAAGATTTGCTTAACAAATCAGATCACACACAAGCTCATTACGCCATTGGGACCACTATTTCCCGCGGGATCAATTTAGGCTATTGTCCTTCTGTATACATACAGGCATAGAATAACACCATTTATGAGCAAGTGTGATGAAAAATAATAAGATGCATGTTCCCTATTCTATTTTCTCAGTGGTGTTTGTGTTCCTGACGGTGAGAAAGACCATGAACTCCCGAGACGAATAAGCCAATGTCAAAAATAGCCATTATAACTTTATATTGCTTGATCGTTTCAATGAAAGCATACCTACTCCTAGACTGCATAATTTCGTTACAATTAGCCATTGTTAGTTATTTGCAACTTCGTTTGTTATGAAAGATCTCGCTTAACGTCATATTTCAAAGTTTTCAAAGTAAACTAATTAATTATCAAAAACTTTTTCAGAATACAACAATCTGTCACAATGATAATTAAGGTGCTAATATTAACGCAGAAATTTAATCAAACTTAGCTCATTGGTGGTAATGAATCTAATCACAATAAATTATTGGTGTTCATAATGTAATAACACTAATAACACAAAAACTTACGATGCCTGCATATATTATTATTATTTAACAAATCCAACAGCAATAACGCAAAACGTACAAAAATAACAGATGCTATTCAACAAGCACTGTGTCTTAAATGGAAATGGGCAGGCCATATCGCCAGATATAAGGAGAAAAGATGGGCACCGGAAGCAACAAAATGGTCAGGGCCGAAAGGCAAAAGAAGAACCAAAATGTATATATTAAATGTATATATTTATATATATACATTTAATAACACAAAAACTTACGGTACCTGCATTTATAATTATTATTTAACAAATCCAACAGCAATAAATGCAATTTCGATCCAACCACGACACACATGCGTCAGAGGGCTACCGATGCTTTTCGCTACATGTGATGGTTTTAAGGCTTATACCCCGCTAACGTCCTTGAGTCGTCGCCGTCGTCCGTATGGGCCAGCGCGCGACTGATCGGGCCTGCCGAGCTTCCGCGCTCGCGCATTTTGTAGGTATTTAAACATAGTAATTAAGATAATCATTTTATCTATTCAAACTCTGCGAATTTGTTTGTAAATATTTAATAACTTTATTTGAGTACAAAAATTAAATTTAAAATATCTATAGTTTAGTCATAATATTGAATAAACTTTACAAAAAGAGGTAACTTTGGGATTTTTTTCTATCGAGTGAAGTTCATTAGATCGCGTAACTGAATGCGACTTTGACTAGATTAGATCCTTAAGTAATACGTATCTTTTTTTTAGATTTTAAACCCTATTTTCTACGACTGAGATTGTTTTAAAAAACTCGAAAACGCTGCCCCTGTTGACTGTCGAGCCTTAAAGCTGCTACAGAGTACAGACTACGGCGTAGCACGACGAACGTAGTGTAGCGGTAAAGGCGTTTACAATTGTATAATAAAGGTTAAGGGCCAATTTTTAAGCTGCTACAGACTACGGCGTAGCACGACGAACGTTAATTTCGCGGTAAAGGGGTTTACAATTTGACATTGTACCTATACAGTTTAGGGCCGATTTCCATTTAGGAAGTTCCCCTACAGAATGATTTCTAATTATTGGAAACGTTTCACTTAGAACAACCAACAATTAGGTATTTGACAGTAAATATTTTTATTTTTTATTAGCAACAGATAAACATTACGAAAATACTCGGAAAGTATCAAGCTTTAATTTATGCCTGCTATTTTAAGATTTTTTAATTCATAAAAACTAATATGTTGATTGATTGTGACGTTGCAACATAGTAACTCTACAAATTCCATACTAACGGAGCGTTATTGCCGTTTCATAAAAAGAAGCTTATTTGACTTTTGTCAAATACCGAATTTAGAATAGTATTTTTCACAATCGTGTTATAATAGAGAGCTTTTTAGTCGAGTACCGTGTTTAGGCCACGCAGCTTGCTGAGTGGCCTAAGTAAGGTACGAGATTAAAAAGCTTGATTATAACACTATTGTGGACAATACTTTTTGTACGAGTTCATTAAAATTAATTTTCTACGAGTCAACTGAACTAATTAAACAAACTCGATACTGTTGAAACGAAGTGCAGCCTATCGCTCGTACGCTCGTTGATATCTTAAAAGACATCAACGAGCGTACGACATCAACGAGTAAACTCAATAATCAAAGCGATTCTATTGGTCCAATTCATTACAGTTCGGTAAAGCAGCCACGTGATTGGTCGAAATTATTTTAGTTCTATTTTCTAATTTTTTTCGGTTGTCTGGAGCGTATCGAAACAGTTATTTCGATTGTTTCGACAGAAACATGGACTACAATTATAAAAAGAGTGACGTTGCAGTATTCTCTATGAAATCTTAATACACAGATTTTAATCGACGAGTACAAAAAAGTCCTTTCGGTACATTTTATCTCTTTCGCCGAATGGTTGATTTAGCGTGAGCCCTTCACTAGCCCCAAGACTTGCAAGTATCTATAGCGAGTGCCATAATTTACGGCCCCTGTTATTGTTGTTTTCGTAGCGCTAATATTATTAATATGTGTTACTTGTTCATATAAGTAACGCTCTCTGAGTATAATGTAATAAAACACTACACGTCGTCGTAATAAGCTGTGGTATATTATAATGATTGTATTTATACCTAAGGTTGCTTTATCACTGAGGCAGAGCGGAGCGGAGACGTGAAAAATTTATCAATCAAATTTGCTTCGATTTAGGCCCGGTTTTATAAAAATGCGTTTGACCAAATATCACATCAAATAGTACTTATTTTTTTTTATATTATACAGTGTGGACCCTGTAACAGGAGCAAATATTCAAAAGGACGCTTCCTCAGAGTATTTGCTTTGCAGTAACCCCTTGTGTCTATTCATCATTTTTTTTTTGGATTCGGTGAAATTTTGATCTAAAGTTATATTGGCACCACGAGATCATAGCACAGCAGTCAATGCAGATTTTGAGGTCACGTCGTGTAATGAGACATAATAGTTTTTGCATTTTTGTTTTCAAAGGATATTATTGTGATTTTTTTTTATTTCATTCGTTTTTGTGTTTTTAAAATACAAGTATACTTCTTTTGAAGATTTTTTTTTCCAATTAAAATAATATAATTGTTCACAAGCTTAATAATATACCTACCGCTTAATTTTTTGCTCCTGTTACATGCCCTGTATACTTACTTACATAATGTCTAAGGGTATTTTGAAAACCGGGGGTTAATGGGGTAATTTGATTGGTCAATTGGCTACTTGTAAGTAGTTTTTTTTTCACAGCGCCATTCAAACCAGTTTTCTAAGTGGATAAAATGTTTGTATTGGACTAACTACAATAAGCGCACGTAAAAAGATAAAATACAGAGTCAAAGGTGGACGATCGCTGGCGACAGCCGGAACGGTTCATTCAAATTGACATTGTATTATGACGTCACAGCATTATCTTCGTACTAACCGTTGTATGGCTAATCACATAAATTGCTGTTTGTTCGTGAAATACCGGGGTAAAATTCATTGTTGTCGTACATTTCTTTTTATTAATGGTATATTGTATCTTTAAATTTGCTCATGATCGATAAAAAAAACCATATGTTTTTTAAACTTTCAATTCCTTTTATGATTCTAATAATATTTTGTAATTTACTATCATTTGATGGTTTACTATCAATATAGCACTACGATATAAATTGCGACACGAGTAAAAAACCCGATTCTGCACGTCTTTGCTCCGCTCGGCCTCAGTAAAAACGCCTAAGAAAAAACCATACGTTACGCATTGTCCATATTATCCGAAACATGCTCTGAAAGCATAGTAGTTAGTGCCTATTACGGAAATGTGTATCCTTTATTGACATACGGAGTCATTTTCTGGGGGAATTCTGTAGATGTAAATAAAACATTCATCCTACAGAAAAGATGTCTAAAAACAATTTACCGTATGAACGTTAGAGACTCCCTAAGACAAGTTTTTCGAGAAAAGCGCACTTTACATTAACAGGGATCTACATTTTGGAGGTTAGCTTGTTTGTAAAAAAAACAACCAATCTATTTTACAACACTGTCATCTACGAAGGGTAATTTGAGAGCACAGTATAAATATAATATTATATTACCGGGAATTAGTACTTCTATATAAAAAAGAGCACGTTTATAATGGCAATCCGTGTATTTAATCACCTCCCGCCTAACATAAAAGCTATGGAGGGCAACTGTTTTAAAGTAAATTTTAAAAAATGGCTCATAAATAAAGCATTTTATAATTTGAAGGAGTTTTATGCATGTTAAGTATTTGGTCTTGTATATTAACACTACTGTGGTTAGTGTATACTTAAACCGAATAAACCTCGCTCGTATAAATTAAATTAAGTATTGCATGCCTGAAACAGGTAACTGTTGGAACTATTTTGGCATTACTACCTATGTACCTATGTAACACAGTTTGCAATAAATCTTTCTTTCTTTCTTTCATACCAGCCCAGTGCAGCATCAGAAGTTGCTAAGCAAAATAACACGCTCAAAATGAGCTAAACAGATCCTTATTCCCTTGACATTAGGGTTTGTGTGTAAATCATTTTGAACCTAGTGGTAGTTTTGTTTCTAGTGGAACGCTTATCAACTTCTCCTGCTGACTGTACATGCTATAGCTTACTAACCTATATTTGATAATAAGTATCCGTTTTTTATTGACATCATTGTAGCACACATGAGGAGATCCAATTCATCTAAAAAAAAAGATAGCTCTGTAAAATTCCTATACTATTAAACAAGCAATATTTTTATATATTAGCAATCATGTTCTCGGAAACGGGTACAACGATTTCGATGAAATTTGGAATACAGAGGTTTACGGGGGCGATAAATCGATCTAGATAAGTCTCATGTCCGGGAAAATTCGTTTTCTCCGTATTTTTTCCATGGTCGCCCAGTGACTATATAAAGCTTATAAAACATAGCAAAAATCTGTTTTTTATTGACATCATTATTCATGTAAAAACTAAGACAGCTCTATAGTTATAAACTTTATAACTATAGAGCTGTCTTAGTTTTTACATGAATAATGATGTCAATAAAAAACAGATTTTTGCTATGATTCATAAGTTTTAGAATTCTACAGAGCTGTCTTAGTTTTTAGATGAATTGGATCTCCTCATGTGCGTTACAATGATGTCAATAAAAAACGGATATTTATAATCAAATATAGGTTATTAGGTACTAAAAAGACCCAGTTTAAACAGTTCAATAACACAAACTTTGGTTGGTATTTTTCCAGGATGTCTGTCTGATATTTTTGCTTAGGTACGAGTATGTCTCCATCTATTTGAATTCTGGCCATTTACAATTTTTTTATGACAAGAATTTTTTTCAGACTTTAGCAGTTTGTATGTCGAGAATAATTTACAAAACTTTACAGCCTCATTTCACAATTTAATTCACCTAGTATTTGAAGCGGAACTTCAGGATGATCAAGGCTTTACACACTGTGTGCCCTAATAACCGCATAGATTATTCGGGCACACGGTGTATATGCAAGTATTAGGTCATATTACAGTGAGTGGAGTTTTTGTAAAAGGTATGCGAAGCAGCGGACGCCGTTATTAAAACAAAGGTGCAAAATTTACTTAACTACAATGTCAACAAAACGGTCCTAAGCAATCTAAAGTATCTCAAATGAAACAAAGTATTCGCATTAGGGAGCAGTTACAGTCTGACCACAATTTATTTGAAACAAAAACGCAGGGACGGAATTGCGTCGAATAGACACATAGTTTTACGTCATAATATCCCTTCATAACCCAGTGATTTGACCCCACGTCCCTTCCGAAGGGTATTAATATCTCCAGATTTATTTCTCTGCCCACAATCTTCTGACCGAACATAAATCACATGAAGCTAGGGGATATATCCTATGTTTTGAGGCGAGTTGAAATACTTGGTACAGTAACAAGTATATATTTGTAATTGTATACACGTTTTCGTAGAGTTGGCATGTTGTTGTCAATTGTTAAAATCAATAAAAAAAGCGGCCAAGTGCGAGTCGGACTCGCACATGAAGGGTTCCGTGAAATAAATTGCGGTTTACGATTTAAACGTATTAAAAAAAAACTACTTACTAGATCTCGTTCAAACCAATTTTCGGTGGAAGTTTACATGGTAATGTACATCATATATTTTTTTTAGTTTTATCATTCTCTTATTTTAGAATTTTAGAAGTGTCTCTCGCGCAAACTATTCAGTTCAGAAAAAAATGATATTAAAAACCTCAATAATTATCATTTTTGAAGACCTATCCAATAGATACCCCACACGTATGGGTTTGATGAAAAAAAAAATTTTTTAGTTTCAGTTCTGAGTATGGGGACCCCTAAAACTTAATGTTTTTTTTCGATTTTTGTGTGAAAATCTTAATGCAGTTTACAAAATACATCTACTTACCAAGTTTCAACAGTATAGCTCTTATAGTTTCGGAAAAAAGTGGCTGTGACATACGAACGGACAGACAGTCTGGACATGACGAATCTATAAGGGTTCCGTGTTTTGCCATTTGGCTACGGAACCCTAAAAATGGGCTTAGTCAGACAAAGGTAATAAAAACAAATCGCCTTATCCAAATATTGGAAAAAAATATAAGTCGAGTTAGGGACTAACAGGATTACTTGAGAAAAACTGATGTACTTAAGTTTATTAGGTTAGTTTCAGTCGTTTTATTACTTAAGTTCAAGTTACGGGTATCGGATCTCGATAAGGTATTAGTGGAAAGTTTACCTAAAATTGGTAGTCCACCTGCCTAAGACCACTTTCAAATCATAAACTATATAGTAAAATTACACAGGAATTTAATTTTAGCATTATGATTTGATGCAATTTATAATTCTGAATAAAATTCCCAATTGACCCCATTGATAAAATACTACCTATACCTAGTACCGATAACAGGTTATTCACAACACTATAAGCCACGATCTCTGCCCGTGAGGACATCACGTGTAAACGTGAATTATGGTCATTGTTATCTGATACGGTTTAGATTGCCTCTGGTCGATGAATTGAAAACGCTGATCATTTCTGAAATAACAACTGAATTAAACATTTATAGCAACCGCATTAACGAGTGCCTATGCCAATACTTCAATAATCGGCAGCTAGCGGAAGCCGAGCTCCTTTTGGATGCATCTGGGGTGAAGCTAGTGAGAAAATAAAATATTTATGGCGACCCAGTTCCATTGATCAATAGTGAGTATGCATTTTTGTCGCGATTGCAAGAGCCACTTTGGGAAAACAAATGCTAGCATTTTTTTCATTACAAGCTTTTAATTACAAGGAGGTATCCATTTATTTTATTCTACTTCACACATCCACGGTACACACACCCATTTTATATAATATTATAAATGCGAAAGTAAGCTATCTGTCTGTCTGTCTGACCTTTTTACTATAAACTGCTAGCCCGATTTAGATGAAATCAAACAAGAAAACATTTATTCTGCATATTTTGATATGGAGATAGATAGTTTGAGACTCTGTGAAGGACATAATATTTTTTATGCGGAAATCTACCTTAAAGGGGTGAAAAAGGGAGTAGAAGTTTCTATGGTAGTGCGATGATTGAGGCTGTGCCTGTGTGAGGTTTAAAAGCATATTTGCTATTTGATATTGTACCGGCGTAGTATTACTTAATCCCTAAAGGCGATGAACTAGTATACGCGGACGAAGTAGCGGGTAAAAGCTGGTAAATAATAGAAGCACATAAGAGAATAATAAACATATACATACTAATGTTAAACGATTTGAAAACGTTAAACCAAAAAATAAACATTCATAGTTATTGGAGTACCTGAAATTGCTAAAAACACTTCACTCTCCTAATGGGGAATGGATGAAAATTTTAGAAATTTCTGATTATTTTTTTGGTGATAGGAATAACCATCAAGGAAATTGTCTCAATCGCCGTCCTAACCACAAAACGTAAGTGAGAAAACTGTTTATATTTTACAAAAATAATTGACGCATCTGAAAAGTCTGCAACTTTTTTCTGGTGCTAAGGAAGGTTATTCCTATCAACAAAAAAAAAAACAGGCGTTTCTAAAATTTTCATCCATTCCCCATTCAGTCATAACTCAAGACTAAGAGCATTAGCGACTCACTTAAATACACATTTACATAAATTTAATTTTCATGAGATGTTTAATGTGAATGTTATATTTTCTGAGGTTTGGTTATGAGTAAAGACAAAATATTTAGACAAGACTGTGAGACATGTACAATATTAAATAAGAAGAGACCTACTTCAAAAGCGGGTGCAGCGGCGGAAAACGCTGAAAATCTGAAACGTAATAAATATAGAGGCCTCGGCAGAGAGTACAACTTTGTACCCTTTGGCGTCGTTTGACCCTCGGCCTAGGTTCGTAGAGTCCCAGTGCGCAAAAGTTATTTGCGGAAATCGCAAAACGTCTGGTTGATGTAACTGGTGACCGAAGGAAAAAAAATGCAATGAATGAATGAGAGGAATGAAAGAGAGGAAATGCCGCCTGCATGCTCAGTACAATGCTTCGAAGGCCTTTTTAAAAGTAAACTTAGCTTTAGTTAATTAAGTTTATGAAAAAAATTAAAATGAAAATGAAAAATGATTTATTGGTAATCAAAAAGGTTGACAAAAGCAAGGTTGGAGTCTCCTTTTAAGTAATAAAGATACTTGTGTCAGGAGACACCGCTCTTCCATAAACCGCGTAAGGGTACAACCAATTAATAAATGTATGTTACTTATCATCTAAAATATACTTTAGAAAATAAATGCTTTGTCAAAGAAGAGACACATATTTGAAGAAAGCTAGGGCACACCACAGCTGTTATTCTGTACATATTTGGAGGAACTGAACTGGGGAATTACCTCCAACTTAAACAAGACTGAAGCCTTAATTAGGTAATAATTAAGGTTTGTGGAGTTGTGTTTCTGGTGGCAAGCAAGGTCGTCAGAGCTCCTGAGTATATGTTGTGTTGAAATCACTCTCAACGCTCATTATCTCACTCACCCTCACGGGTGATGTCCCTAGTTATTAAGTGTAATACTCCTCTTTATAAGCTCTCTTGTGACCAAGAACCGTAGGATCGTCAATGAAGTAACTCCAGGATAATACAACATCTTCTTTAATGTAGAAATATAGTATATGCGTTTGATAGGCAAAATTATATATTAAGTAACGTGTTGCCGCTATAACTGTACGGTGCAGTCTGAGGTGCTCGGAGCGGGGTCGTGACGTATCCGTGACGTCACTACAGTACCGTTGCATCTCTGTACGGATTTATGTTGCGCCAACAACATAATTGAGCAGGTTTGAAAACCGCGACCTAATCATTTGCCGGACCATTCGCTCTTCCAAATGAACTATTTACCCATCCGCACATGCGTTCCACATAAAATGGTTCCATCTGAATGAAAATTGGGTATTTTTCCGCTTGCTGGGTTGCATTTTATTCTCAAAGTTTATGTCCCCGAAGTAATACAATCACAAGGCAACATTAATTTATATTGCCTTTGAACCGTGTTGACAGAATGCGTGGGCCTGCCTCTAGGGTATTGACTGTGTCCTTCGTTCGGCGCAAAGTTTTATTACGGAGAACATTGAATTTGAGTCTATCGAACTATGTAGTTAGTAAGATTTACTGTCATTCAGCGCAAATGGAAATTGACAACTCGAAATTATTGGTCGAATGTGAATAATATCAATTTGAAAATCCTTGACATGGAAAATTGACCAGCCTGAATAATGCTAAAATATTATTACGTCCTAAAAGTAAAATTGACGTAAGTAGGTACTTGATATAGGTTGAAAGGAATATGTCCATATTGAATTACACTCCAAAAAGATGACCAATCGGAAATACGCCGTATATGAATATTGTACAAAATCCTAGTCGATGTCGACAAATTCCATTTGGCCTAGATTCATTATGAACAACAAAAAAAATTGTCATAAGAAAGTTACATAGTTAAATTTTCACCAAATTCACTTTTGATGGTACCTATTACTTTTGGTCCAATTTCAAAATGTTCATTTCGTGTTGGTGATTTTCCATTTGAGCCGAATGATAGAAATGAAGTAGCAAAAAGGGAAAGTGTTGGAAAACGCGTACCTGGTTCAAACGTAGCGTTGGCTGCAAGATAGTGATGGCTGCCGGTCTTACGCACTTTTCTTCTTGATATACTTCTGCGTTGATGTAGCGAATTAACGCTACCGATGATGGTAAAATGTGGTTGATATTGGTTAGTTCGAAGCCTTGAGCGAGTGACGGAATGGAGATAGTACTCGACATTGACCGACCCGAACCGTGTCTAGAAGTAACCGTGTTAGTAAGTAGTAGAAAAATGTCACGAGATTTAATATGGTTTCAGTTGCAAGAACGCATATAATCTATACAGCGTATTTTTATTTTATGTGCGTTTTTGTACACGGTGTAAGTTTGCCTATCTCATTCTACCTACTTTCCTCTCAATTGCTCAAAGGTTAGCTGGAGGAGATCCCTTATATGGATACATTCGCCTTTGTACTTTGATCTATTGTGTGACATGTATATTCTTTAACCTGTTATTTTGTACAATAAAGTGCTAACATACAACATACATACATAATCTTAGCTATACGGGGCCAGCAATCGCAATCGATATTTAGACAAGTAACCGGACAAGTGCGAGTCGCCCACCGAGGGTTCCGTACAATACTGCAAATATAATATAATATAGTTTTCAGATTTTTCCCTGTACTATGAAATTTGGCAAGTAATGTCGTCCCGTAGTATAACTACAAGACGATTAGGTATTTGCCAAATTTCATATTTCTAGGTCAACGGAAAGTACCCTATACATTTTGATTCCCTTGAGAGTGTCGAAATATACGTTTTTCTACTCGTCGACTTTAATCTTTGAATTAAGATTTCGTACACGAAACTAAGATCACATACTTTTTAATCCTGGAGCTCTACCAGCTGGTGACGGAGCTCGTATGGTTTCATAAGATAACCGCCAGCAGTCATCTTATGAATCCAGGAGCTGTATAAGATAACTGTGAAGACATCAACGCGCAAAATTACTAAGCTGCTGCGCTTCATGTCAGCAGGGCGATTTTCAATAGATACCAAGTTTGTTTAATAAATTATTATTTCCGTCGACTCGTAGAAAAAGTATTGTATACGATAGTTATATAATTAGCTTTTTAAGTCTCGTACCTTAATTAGGCCACTCAGCAAGCTTCGTGGCCTAAACGTGGTACTCGACTTAAAAAGCATCCATTATATAACGATTGCATAATCTTTTTCTTACGTTAACTTAGAATTTTGATTTTTTCACAGTTTCAAGGGACTGTAGACTTTAGTATAAGGTTTTAATTTCAACTCGATACCTCCACGCGCTTTCCCGAGATAAAGGGTCTTGACAGACGAACAACAAAGTGATCCTATGAGGGTTCCGTTTTCTTCCTTTTGAGGTACGGAACCCTAAAAAGGGCAAGAATTTCAGCAGCTTCTTTCAGGCCTATGTTGAAATGTTTGCTATGCTTACGCTAATCGACTTAGTATGGTTTGTATCAATAGAAAACTGTAGCGTAGATGGCAAAAACAAAATGCTTTTTTATAATTTTTTGAAACTTCATATCGTACAAAAAAAAGTTGTTTCTAAGTTTTATGGTCCTTAGTGAAAATCAATGTCACGCACTCCATGACAATGTTGATTGCTGAGTGAGTGTCCCATTTACTAGAGATACTTATAAGAACTAGTTTCTTTTCCCTGTGTGAATGTAAAGCTTCTTATTCTTCGAAAAACACTAGAAAGCTTGAGCATTAAATGCAATTTCGCGTCATCAACGAAATAGTGATAATTTTGTAGGTGTTCTACTTTTATCTATTCTATGGTTACACGACTAAAGGTTAGATACGCGTTAGTGAAATCTGAGAGACGGTTATCGAGACAAGTGTTTTCTTAAAATATTATATAGATTATTAGGTTATCAGTAATATTCTTCAGGATACATGCACCTATTAGTTTCCTTTGAAGGTAACATTGTATTACAAAAATGTTGCTTTGCGCCGTATTGAAGGTTCTAAAAGTAGCCAATTGTATGTAGAAATTACAAAATGTACAATCAAAAGCAATTACCTAATCCAATTAAAGTCAGCTCAGCCTTTTTCAAACAAACATTCAGTTTCTTAGCTTTAAGAACAGGTCTAGTAAGGGCTCATTCATTTGCCGAGATAACTCAAAGAGTCCTCGAGCAGTCGGGCTGTTTCTTGACCCATTTTAAGGCGTTGAGTGATCACGCCTCAAAAAGCCTACACACGTGTATGCTGATCCATCATATCCGTGAACCTACATTTTTAGTTTTCCTAGGTTTGTGGAAAATCTTGGTTTATCTGTTAATTAAAAACACACTTGGATATAGTGTTTCTTGAATGTATGTAATCAAAAAGTCCATAGTTTGTGTCTTGTTGACACTGAATAGTCCAAATGGTGAGAAAAAAAACACAAGTAGGTGAAAGAGATGATCACTAGATCATGCTGCATAATGTCAAATTAGAATTTAAGGCAAATATGCTTAACCCTCAAAATCGTGTCTCTCTCGCTCGATTTGCTTAAATAAAATTGTCATAAATTTCAGATTTTACATCCATAATGTTACCACATGTAAATAGAATAAGTTCATACTTAACATATAAATATATTGTTTGCATATTTAGTTGGTCCATTTAAGAGCCGCCAAATCTGACATTTCACCTGACCCGAATTTGACATATCCCTTAAAGGAACAGTGCATTATGAATTAATATAACTTTAGCTGAAACCTTGTTGATATATTCGCCAAATATGAGCACTAAATGACAGGTTGGCAGTAGCTAAACTACCTTAATGTAAGCGAATTGAAACTTGAGCCGGGCCAGAGTCACTTAGCTTTGACAGATCCGAGCTTGCGCAAGGCGAAATAATTCGAGTAGCACAGTCTACGACTAAGTATAACTTACTTAGGGAGAAGTTGACGTTGTTTATAGATAATTACTTATATCTTTAAGATTTCTATCTGAAGCAGACTGCAACTTCAAATGAGGCACGGAGGACTTTTTCCTTCGTTGATTCGATTCCGGTTCCTACCGATGTTTTTTTACTCTTGAGACTACAACTTCAGAGCTGTGATATCCGTCGCTGAACCTTTTCTACCTCAGCGGCCTTCACTTAGCCGATCCCGTGGTTTTCCCCGTAAACAACGTAATATGGCATTAAGTAATTTAGATTTAAGGTTTTGGATATATCAGTAAAAACAGGTGTCACGGCTTCCATGACACTTGCTACATTTAGCAGTTAATAAATGCAGTATATAAGTATATTATAATGCCCGTTGTTTTCTACCTCGGCTATAACTTTACATGTGTCCACAGGCGAGACTCAACACTGAGTAGCGAGACTCAACACTTAAGTGAAGATGTAACGCAATTATCGCAGTCAGCATTATGAAAGTAAGCAAAGGAAAATAAATATCTATGTTATGAAACTGATAATATCTCAGAGAAAAGTCATGCACTGCTTGAAGAGAAATTTAACAAACATTTGCTAAGCTTTTCCGGAAATTAACATTATTATCATGTTGGTTACTTGCGTTGCCAGTTCTCACTTTTAATTTTGCACTGTACACATAAAGTAACGTCTGCGAAATTGGGCGAAGTATCAACTATATACAAGTACCTAACGTAATTACGTTTTTAATTAAAAAACCGAAAAGAAACACCTAAATAATTCTACGCTTTTTAAAAGGGAGCGAGATCGAAACCTCCTTTGTCATGATTTGTTCTTTTTCTTTCCTGTTGTTTTGGTTGCGCAAAAGGCTCGAGGAAATTAATTGGTGGTTGAATTTGTATTGTAATCGTCGCATGAAACGCATTTTTTTTTAATGCTGCGATTTTGTTTTTAATGGAGAGACATTATGGGTCTGATGTTGGGATTTAATTTTTAATTCTAGTGGTTAATGGGCAATTTTAGTTTTATTGGTCAATGATATTTTCTCCAAGCGAATACTGATAAAAACTAGTAAAAGGGTGTAAATGCCATAGGGTATCTTCATTTGGTTCCATGTTTCGCAGATCAATGTGTTGTGACTGCTCGGTCCCACGCACGCAGTGCCTAATTCACGTTTCGGCACCGCGCAAGACGGCGTAGTGCGTTCACACGTTACGAAACTTTGCTTTAACGATGTACATCTACTCGTAATGTGCATAACACCCCCGACACAGCCTCCTAGCGTTTTTCCCAGTTACTTATATCCTAAAGGAGCCCGGGGTCCACATTGGCACCTAAAATATGGCGTAGGAACTAATTTTACGAAAGCATCTGCCATCTGACCTACCAGCCCAGAAGAAAAACTAGACATCACACATATAAACGTGTTAAATTTGTACCAACCGTCGTTTGCGTCGAGAGTCAAAAACAAAAGCGAATTGTCGTCAAATAAAATTCAAAGTAAAAACCGACAGGAAACAGGCATATTGTATGTACGCGTTTCGCCATGTAGGAACTAGGGGTGTAATAAGAACGTCGACAGATAGGCATTATCTCTCTGTCGTGCACTCAGGGTGTTGGATATTAACGGGGATTATGCGGACAGATGAAACAATACCAGTTGGTACCGTAAATTTGAGTAGGGATTGACATTCACTTCACATTGAGTCACCTTTAGACCTGGCTGTATGCAGTGCCACAAACTGTTTGCACTCACACTCACTGATTAGAGTGAGATGACTTATCCCCTCTCCCCTAGTTAGTGCACTGCATTAAGCCGAAATAGGAACAATATAAATGACGCACAATTTTCTATAGTCAAACAGCACCAATTTTTAAACCAGCGTAGTCCTATTTCTTCATTTCAATTCAATTGTTTTGAACGAAACAGAAGTAAGCAAGAAGAATATTCCAGGCATAGATATAAACTAGCTGTTGCCCGCGACTTCGTCCGCGTAGAACTTATACTTAGAAAATATACTTAATGCAAACAAACTTCTACTTACCATCTTAAGGGATGATTTCCGAGGCAAAAACTATTCTATATCCTTCGAAGGGTCTCAAATTATCTCTTTACCAAATTTCATCTAGGTACATGGATTTTATCCAAACTTTCACCCCCTATTTCATACCCTTAGGGAATGATTTTCGGGATAAAAACTATCTAATATCATTCTTCGGGACTCAAACGACCTTAATACCAAATTTCATCTAAACGGGATTCATCCAAATTTTCACCCTCCATTTCACCCCCTTAGGGAGTGATTTCCGGAATTAAAACTATCCTATGTCCTTTCCCAGGACTCAAGCTATCTCTATACCAAATTGTATTAAAATGGGTTCCATCCGAATTATCACCCCTAATTTCACCGCCTTGGGGGATGATTTCTGGGGTAAAAACTATCCCATGTCCTTTCCCAGGACTTAATCTATATCTACACCAAATTTCATCAAAATAGATTACATCCAAATTTTCACCTCCCCCCCCCCCCCTTTTCACCCCCTTAGGGGATGATTTCCGGGATAAAACCTATTATATGTAAGGACATATAATAGGTTTTATCCCGGAAATCATCCCCTAAGGGTGTGAAAAGGGGGGGGGGGGGGAATTTGAGTCCCGGGGAAGGCCCCGGGACTCAAACTATTTATATACCTCATCTAAATCGGTGCAGCGGTTTAAGTAGCTCCATACAAATTTCCACCCCCAATTTCAGCCCCTCAGATATAAAGACTACCCTTTGTCCTTCCCCGGGGCTCAAACTATCTGTATACCAAATTCGCATTTATAATATTAATATGGAAGTATATGGATTATGAGTATGGATAGTATGGGTTTTTTCCGCTTGTCTTCCAAATAGAGGCTGAGACGATCCGAGAGCTCCGCTCTCAGACTCAATAGTATCTAAGGGCGGAATTACTCTTTTAAATTGATAGATGTTAGCGTTGTGGGTTTCAGGTCCAAATATGAAGGGATTGAAGCTTTCATTCGTTATCATCCTGTTAATTATGTATGTAAATAAGTTAGATATAAATTGCGTTAGATGCTATTCTAGGCTAAAATCAAGACTACAATTAAAAGTGTAGAAAACTCGCGTTTCGTCCAAAATAGTTGGTTTAAAACATACTTCAGCATACTAATTCAGTATTGATGGATTAGTGTATCATTTAATGTGTGCTAGATCTAGATTTATGGATTCATAAATTAGACTACTTAGGTTAATTGCAGGAATGGATCGCTGGCCAGCAAGAAAACGCGTGGACGGACGCGCGAGCTGCAGAGACATTCTACCCGCGAAGTCGAGAAAAGTGCTTATCGATCGGCACGGTGGGGCGGGGAACGCTCCCTGGAAAATGGGCCTTATACCCTTTTTGTTAAGGTATATTTTCAGATGAGGAGTCGGATTAGTGGCGTGATCGTGTTAGTGTTGGCTATAAATACCCCGGCGGGCCGAGGAGCGCTTCACTTTTCTATGGGACGTCGAAGCGAGATCACGCTGCAGAAGGCAAAGGCGGCCAGGCTAGGCTGACCTCTGGGCGCGTACTACTTCGAGGCGGAACAAGGCTGGTCACCGCTGGGCTGCATTACGGCTGTTGCTGAGAGGAATTAGAGTTTGGTAAGGTCGCAAATGCCTTTGCGATCGTCTGGTGAGATTGAATATTTTATTTTAAAGTGTGACTAATCATAGTGAATTCTGGAATTTCTTAGGGAGTAATTATCTTGTGCGCACATTGTCTTGAATTGAGTGATTAATATTTAGGCAATATCTTTCTGCTCGTGAACTGATATGATCTTATATGATCACGTGTGTATTTTGAATATGTGGCGGTCTAATAGGTTTATCACCTAATAAATGCGCTTAAGACATCATCATATTAGAATTCCGTATACTCCCATGAAGTGAAGTGAACACGACTATTTATAGTACATGAATGTTCGCTAAGGAACGGTCCAATGGTAAATAATTCCTAATTGTATACCAGTATCTAGTGGTTAGTTGTAGGTACAAATGAGGGAAATCTTTATTAAAATATGTGTTAATATTATATTGTAATTTATTTATGGCGGAGGAGCTGGCTTGTTACGAGCGTCGAGGGAGATCAGAAGTGGCGGGAGCCCTGGGAACCAGAGAGGCGTTGGGTACGTGTCCCACTATTAAGAAATTAAAATCTGGTGAGTGACCTTTATAATCACTGTATTGAATGATTCTGAAACTTATTAATTTGTTTTTGGGCTATTATCTAACCATTTCAACGTTATCATACTTGTATTTGTGTATCGAAATCTAGTTCTACTGTATATAGTTTGGGGAATATGCTAGATAAAGTACGAGCGGTTTATGTATAGGTTATGAACGGATCTAGGTCATTGGTTAAATAACTGACGATATTACAGGAATGTTGTTTTGTTCTACATATATATTACTAGTTGATTTGTCACTGCGATATGATTGGGTTCCGTGCGCCCCACGAGATAAAGTGATCAATTATTATACGACAACCTAGCTATAGCAATTGACTCGGTCCGTGGTACGCGTTACACTATGAGGATAGATTGTTAAGATGCGGATAAGCGACAAATATTACCACAAGTTCATATTAATATCCGGTGGTTAGTATAGGTGCTGATGGGTGGTTACTTTACTAGATTAACGCAACTGAATAAAGTAGTTATATACACTCGTGGCTGTGTGCTCGGTGTCGAGACAACCATATCCACAGGGCACATTGAGGACTCTGGCCACACGAGAATTCTCCCGAAAGGGGCTTCTTAGTCAGCAGAGATGTGCCCGCACTAGAGCGCCAGTCATAGATGTGTAGACAGAGTGAGTGGCTGAGAGTCTTCAATCTTGCAAATTGAGGGACCTCACTGGTCGAGCTGCTGTCTTAGTTCTAACAACCCTCTTAACAAGGGTTACGGTTGTGTTGGTTTATGAAGTAATCAGATGTACTTATAGATATATTGTGTGGAATTCCTTGAATGAATGAATCTAGCGTAGTAAATTAGTTATGTACACCTGTGGCCGAGAGCTTAGCGTTGTGGACAACCATATCCAAAGAGCACATTGACGACCCTGACCAATACGAGAATTCGCCCGTTAAGGGGTTTCTTAGTCAGTAGAGATGATGATCGCGCTTAGGCCTCCGTCACGGATGTGTCAACGAAGGTAAGGTTGGTGAGACCTTTCAGTCTTGCAAACTGAAGAGTTTCGCTGGCCAAGCCGTCGTTTTGCTTTAACCGAAGCTTCTTACCGTGAAGCTAGCTATGTTGATTTTACAAGGGAATCCAACACTTTCGCTTTAGTAACGGCAATAATTAAGTAGGTATCTTGTTAGGCGGGGTCGTTATTATCGGGATCTCAACAAAAGTATCGCAGTGGGTTGGTAATTAATTATCATTCGTCAGTTCAACTGTGCATTGTCGTATATTTAACATTGTTCCGACTATAAAGTGCCTTTGAGTTGATTGGGTGAGATTGGTTGCTAAGACATTGTGTTACATCCATTGAGATATTTTGGGGGTGAATTGTATTATAAATAGCTTAGGAAAAGTCAGTACTAATTGGTATTAGATTTGATAGAAATAACGATAGGGTAGGCGGAATCAACAGATGAGGTGGGATTACTAGCGAGTACGAGCAGCCGCGAGCGAGCGAGAGGCGAGCGCTACAGTTCGCTAACAACTCTTAAGATTCATCGTTAGGGAGAATCGATATTATACTAGACATTGCGTCATTCATGTACCTGGAAATAAAACATGTACTAATATTCTATTTCAATAGACTATCATCGCATCATCATCAATATCTTAGACTTCTTCATGATTATTTTCATTATTATATCATCGCATCATCATCAATAGAGACCCCATCATGGCCAACACAAGTTGACCACTATTGTATTGCGAGTCTGTTTAAAGGGCGTCACCTACCACATAGCGTAATTTATCACTTCCCACAACTTAGTATAATAAGGAATTTATGCCCACTTTAGCCTCCATAATTGTGCATCACTTAATGAGACTACTGAATTGTAAATTAATTCTAAGGAACTAGTATAATTGTCTTACTTAAGTTATAGGTTCTACTAAAATGGGGTTAATGTACAACTTCAATTAACGTGTAACTTTTTCCCTTTATAGAAATACAAACTTCATACTTCTCGAAAAGGGCCTGGGTCTATTCGCACAACGCAGAGCCTCACCCACTAGACGAAATCACACGCCAAGCCACTTCACCAGCGCGAATCACGTATAGCTTAGGTCTAAATAGGTCTTCGAGGTTAGGTTCCAGAGATAATAAATTCCAGGTTAGATTACGGCATTGTAGGTCTGGAGTCGGACGGTTTTTTATTTGACCGAATCTCTTTCCGTCCGGCAATATCCTAGGAGATGATTTGGTCTGTTAAAGTACTCAAGCTCGAATACTTTAACATAAATAACGAAAGATCTTGTAGCTGTAGGATAGATTTACCTAGACTAGAATAAAACTCAACCTTTCTAATAGGATCGGCCGGAACTAACTCGGTTTTTCTATTCGCTTTGGTACGAGTTAGTATTTATAGGAACAAAGTGGATATCTAGTACAATCGAGTCTTGATTTTACTAGATTAATTAATCAAAGGTTCTTTAGCTTCAAAACAAACAAAATTAATTTGATATTTCTATGGTAAATAAATGATTTATTTTCTCGCTTACTATCTGTTTAATTTTATTCAATAGCTTTTCCTTCAGGTAGGATTCCATTTTCAGACGACTAGAAGCTTCTCAGGAGCTTCAGCTTTCAAATGGGGTTAATTTAAGTTCAGAATAGGAAAACATAAAAAGCAAGCCCATTTATGAGGTTGAATCGTTACATTTTGGTGCCGTGACCAGGATGAAAATAGGGTTTTAAATTCACTTTTTAGTATCCCGGGTTACTACAGAATAGAGTATTTTCGTTTAAAAAAAAAAAAAAAAAGAAAAAAATTATAATAAAAGGAAAAATATTTTTTTATTACGTGATTCGCTTGGTGAAAGGGCTAATTAAATTTATTTACAGATTTTTCTGTGTGTGGGTTATACAAATAACCCACATTTTGTTGCCGTGGAGTAGATAGAGAGATGGAGTTTGTATTTTTTTATGTTGTGTTGTGTATTATTTTCAGGACTTTCTTTCTTTTATTTAATTTCAAAGGGATTTTCACGCGCGGTACGTAGGTGAATTACTAATCAATAAGTTATATCACACTAAACTATGAAAAATATGCATAGAAATAATTTTGTTGTAGACGAAGGGCTAATATTATTTTGACAGAAATTCATTTGGGGGTACACATTTTTATTCCCGACTGTACTTTTCTACATATGTTTACCAACTGCTCATTGAGACGATTCTAACGAGCCCAAACTCGATGGGTTTGTGTCATTGTATCACGAAGTTCCTAGGCCCATCTTCCAACCCCAGCATCAGATTAGTTCCTTGTCATCATAACTTTAATTTGTCATGCGATTTATACATATGTGCGAAATTTTAGGCCGAACGGAAGTCAGGAAGTGAGTCTAATCTAAGAATTAAGTAAAAACGTAACAGTACCTAAACACTCTTTTCATCGGACAGTCGTGTCAAAGTAGTGCCTACGCGAAATTTGTATAAAAGGGGGGCAGGAATGTTATGCGGAATGGCCTTACAATCTGCCAATGCCATAGCACAATTAAGTAGGTTCCATATACATCAGGCGGTTGCGGTAGTAGTTATAATAAAGTTTAGGTATAATGCTTTTATTCCAAAATAAAATAAAAATAAAATAAAACGGATCTAGATAACCTCAAGATAGTATTTTGTTAAATTAGCATCTTATGTATTTAGCTACGATTATTTCATCCTTCATATTCAATTGTTGCATTTAAGTTCGCAAGAATAGTGTTGAGGTCATTGACATCTGTCCCGCGGTTGGGCAATTATTCGTTAAATAGTGGTTAGGAAAGTACCGGTGGATGATTATAGTACCAAGGACTTAGGAACATACTTAAGAACTCATCACATAATAGGGGTTAGAGTTATAGGTAACTTTCGTAAACTAGGGGAGAAAAGTAGGTACGCGTTATACCTAGTTAGTTGACCTAGTCAAATTGAATCCAATTCTCGGCGTTTACGTTAAATCGATCGCTACTAAGTATTGTCCGAAATCTTAAGTACCTATAACCTTGCGGATATTTTCTACGTAATCGTCTTTGTAAAGAAAGTAATTGTAAGAATAGATAAGTAGGTAATTCGCGCGAGTTATATTCATTAACCAGTTAAAATGATAGGAAACTGGAGCGGTTATCTGTTACAAGAAAATGCGCATTCGAATCGGATTAGTTCCGGCTAGAAATTCAAATACTTAAGATCAAAGGTACACTATAATGGACTTTGTTGTTAGGTCATTAAGGTCAAAAGGTAAGCTGTGTGTAGGTATTTAAATGGTTGTCATCGTGAGTCAGTGAACCGGTTGTATGTACGCGTGAGATTTCAATTTTTAATTACGTAGGTACATAAAACCACTTTGGCAGGGTTAAAATAGTGACAGGGTTGAAGTTAGACAACAAGTAAAGGGCACCTAAATACCTGCCTAGCTCCATAGAGGTACATTCCTGACATGGTAGGACTCACACATTTCCACATAAATACGCGGCCACTCTATCACATTCACTTTATAATGTGCACCAGTTCAATTATCACTACATTGATTTATGTTTGAATACACACTAAACCACAGTAAAACACTTTAAACTGATTAAATAATAGGCCTAAATATGCGAGAATTCGGCTCGTTGAAGCCCGCGCGCAAACTAAAAACAATTTTAAACATCGAACTTAGGTTCGGGCAGCCATTTTGGAATCTAGCGACGTCGCGGCGCCGGTAATCATAAAGATTTTTGGCGGGAAATTGTTGTTTAATTTGATGATAAAGGAGTAATATTAATTAACTATATGTCGCGTTCGCTTATAATTTGGTGGAATGGGTGAACAGTTTTAGGATCATAGGATAAATATTTATGTAATGCATTAAGGTCGGTCTTAAATAAAGCGCGTCGCACGTAAAATATTTTGACACGGAAAATAATGTAGCCAGTTAGATGCGTTAATATTGATAGTAACTTTATGATAATGGCATAGTGTAAATTATTTCTAATAACTAGGTAATAATATAGTTGCTTAACTTTTGAGGTGGTTTTTCTCACGGGCCGGAATTGATATCGGCGAATTAAATATATAGAAATAGTATGCGACAAAATTAGCTTTGTGGAGGTTGCGGGCTAAGTATAAGCTAGTTAGAGCCTACATATTTTATATTGGTCAATTCTGATAGGTATGTTAAGTACCTTAAAGCGTCACGCGGGTTTACGTAGGTACAATGTAATGAAAAAAATAATAGATAGATTGCGCCTTACAAAACTTAGCGAAATAAAGTTTTAGACCCATCACACACTGTAGGTATAGCGAATTTCATTGTAATCAGTAGCTTAATTAACGCTAACGTACTTACGAGCGTTCGAATTAGAAAATAAGTAAGTAAGTAATAATAGATATATATATAGATATAAGATTAAGGCGCTATTGTATTAGGTCAACCTGTAAAAATAGTTGCTGTACTGAAATAAATAAATAAAATAAATAAAAAAATAAAATAAAAAAGGTAACACGTGTTGGCAAGCGAATGAAATAAAACGAATTCATTGAATAAGGATATTCCGAAATCCGTCTGTCTGGTTTAGTTACTTCATGAGTCATAATTATAGAGCGGGGTTTGTGAAGTTTCAGAATAATTTAAATAATTAATTATAATTCCAGTCAAGTTAGGTTTTCATATATATATGCAAAACCAAGCACGCGTGATCTACGGTACGACATTATTAGTTAGCGAATAACTTTGATACTCAGGTTCTGAGGCGAAAGACTTCGCTGATAGGGATTTCCGAATCTCACGGGAGATTCAGCTCTAAGAAAGGGGGGCAGAAGGCTTAGAATTGTAAGACAATGTGTGTAGGGCATGAAATTGATTAACCGCAACGCACTTAATTATTAATAAGGTAGTGTTAAAGTCATGGGTTCTATCAAAAGGGCTGAATGCAATTTAAATGTAGGTAGGTATAGTAAGTAAATATAGTACGGATCAATTCATTGATAGTTACGTTGATAGTAAAATTTATTACTTACGTATTTTAAACAATGGTTTCAGAATTTGTCAAGTATAAGATGGATAGTTGTCCCAGTCTGAAACCGAAAGATTAGAGCTTGTCAGACAAATACCATATATGTACCGGTTCACGTCAGGTTACGAAAGATATTCGCCATGTTTACATTATATGGTAACAGGGCAATTCGGAGAAATTATATTAGTAATACCAAGTTGTGCACGTGTTATTATTATTATGTACTTTAAGGCAGGAGTCGTATATATCGCATGGCACTTTAAATTGGTTACCATAGTATGTGATACTGGAGTATGTAAACTAACTGTTCCACCTCTCTAGTCATTGTTGAGGTAATGTGAGTTTCGAAATAGGTCGTTAATTTCGCACTGGACGGGTGGTTTGTCCGGCGGGCTATGAATCGCGAGCGTCCGGGTTCGATCCCCGGTACGGAAAAATCTTTTTGTGTTTTTTTATTTTTGCTTTACTAACAATATTGTGGGCTACTACTTTTTAAACCTTTGGTTATTAAATTGAACGAATTTTACAATGTTTGGAGTAAGTTAAGGGTAATTGGGGATACTTATATATTTAGGCGTTTATAGTTTTAACATTATGCGATTTAGGTATTCATCAAATTGTGTATTTGTCTACGACATAGGGTCCGTCTATTTTTTTTCCATGAAGTACCTATGACAAAAATGACATCAGTTAATGTAAGAGGTTGTAATTAGGTATTATTTAAGGGTCTGCGGTATAATTTTACGGATGCATAAAATTATCATCGAGGCACTCGCGTAGGTTTATTGAACAGAACGTATGGTTGTTTATAAACGATATTCGTATTAGGGCATATTTCCAAGTTCGGTTACAAAACTAGCGCAAAATAGGTCAGATATTGGTCACGTAGGAAAATTAATCCGACCCGTGGCGGGGATATTTTGATACTAGCGACGAACGCAAGTGATATTTCTCTCATCCATGTAAGAAATAAGTAGTCGGCCGATGGATTAACTGTCGCATGAGTAAGATCGCGGTTGCTTTCCGTTCTTTCGTAACCGTTTAAAGAGTTTAGTACCTTTACTGAATTCAGTGCTGGATTAAAATAGGCCTTATGGTTTAAAATGGGAAGATTTTAAAGGAAGAAGGTATAAATTACTTACGGTTGATTGACATGACACCCACTAGTTGAGTTCCCAGTAGCAGAATTCATGGTTTCACTAGCTTCACCTTAAAACTAACTAAGTATACATAATAATACACAATATTGACCCAAACACGAGTAATGATACGTTGGAAAAGGCCAAAATAGGAGGCAAAACACTCGTTGTTGCACTATACCAGTCAGGCGTAACTGGAGCAATTTATTCCTTCAAATAATAGCAATCTAGACACTAGTTATTAAATTATTTGATTAATTACGACGAATGTTGTTTACAAAATTTGTCTAGCGAGGCCGCGGGAATTTGACATTTGCTGATTTGGGTTAAGATCTGTGGTGAGGCTTTAATGTACGGCCAAGTGGCGTGTTTAAACGGTTGTTACGGTTTAGGAAAAATTAGGAGTTGTGAATATATAAAGCCTGAGCTTACTTAGAGGTGGTAATTTAATTCTAATGGGGTTTTGTCATGTGGAATACGGTGGCGGAATGAAGGGGTTAATTCGGTTTCGAGTCAAATCATTTACGCGTTACAAGAGCATCTTACATTTATAAACTGTGTATCAGGCAAGTGAGGTATTGGGAATTATGTTAAATTTTTTTGACAAGAGAGTTCATATTTACTTAGACGGATTTTCCTTGCCTACTAACATTAAACTAGGACCTTTTATTAGATATTAAATTTTTTTGACAAGAGAGTTCATATTTACTTAGACGGATTTTCCTTGCCTACTAACATTAAACTAGGACCTTTTATTAGATATACCTTGCCAGTACGTTGTGTCTAGTTGATAAATCTAATGATTCATTTCCCTGCGCTTAAAGTTATTAAACTATAAATGTGATTAACAGGTCCTACCAGTGTCAGAATTCGCGTCGATTTATAAGGGGCCTTTTGTAATTGGGGTTAGCATTGTGAATATAAAATACTCTGATACTACATTATATCCAAATGAGAAATCCTAGTAAGTGTTTGTATTCATACCAAAATTTGTAGACATCCCATTGAAATTGAGTCGCGCATTATGTTGGGTGTACATTATCGTTTGTAGGGCCATTATCGCTTGTATCGCGGGAGGATTAGCGTAGTCGGTTGTCTTTAATCCATTCGGTATGATAGCTTTTGCGAGGGTACTACCACAATTTTATTTAGCATCTTAGACGATTAATATCAAAAAAATAAAAGTAGAATAAGTAAAGTTATAGTCTGTGTTAAGAATAGTTACGCGATCAACTCACCGCTGGTTCAAATCGCGCGAATGAAACCGTAAGTACTTCGTGTTGTACGTTTCACACTAGATATAAAAAAAAAAAGGGAAAATTTAGTACGTTATGCTTGATTCCGTGCTTAAAACTAGAATAGAATAGGCAACTTGTAAGTTTGCAAATAAGATATTATGTGGTCGAGATCGTAAGGCGTATCAATAGTGTGCGCTCACGGGAGGTCGTGCGTCGATAAGGTTAACCGACTTTCAAAAAGGGGAGGGCTCTCAGATGGGTTGTATTTTACTTCTTTAAATCAGGTTGGACGTTAATTAAAGGCGCCTATATAGGTTGTTCAACAACAAATTAGGTACTTGTTATAAAATATTAACAAAATGGTTGGTTGTAGTATGGGAATTTAGGTATTTTTAATGCGTAATATTTGTCGTCAGAAATATTCCTTAGTCAATAAATTCTCAAAGATGTAGTTCACGATAGATTATACCGGTAGCTATTAAGGTAGATTCGAGATCGCCGCGTTGGGGGTGGCGAAATTAGCACTGACCCCTGGTCCTATATTGATATTGAGAGGTTAGAGACCAGGTTATACTGGCTGTAAGCAATAAATCGATTTGAGTCGAATCAATCTGCATTGGCGAATATCAAAATTGGTGCAACGACCGCGGGATTGTCTCGCTATCAGCTGGGCTGTTATTCTGGGCGTACTAGGGAAGCACCTCACCTCACCTCACCTTTCACCACTAGCGAAAGTAGATCTATACCCGCAGCGCTGAGTCATCGTTACCATCGTCATCATATCAGCCGGTAGACAGCTACTGTTAGACAGGACTCCCCCAAAGAGTACTAGCGGTTATATCCCAATATTTAGTTGTTACGAATTGCGGAGTCTAGAGATATTTGTACGTGACCTTTTAGGATGACGTAAAATAAGTTACAGGATAACGGGACAAGAATGACTGATAAATTAAGTACTAGATGGTATAAATTTATAATTCTTTTTTTTGAGTTGGCGGGAAATTTTAATTTTGTTCTTGTCATCCCTTCCTTTCGGAGAAAGTAGGTATACGGCGGATTGACGTCTCATAGGTATAAAGGGGGAATCAGATAACCTGTTGTCGTGCGTGTCAAATTTTAGATACTTAAGTTGAAATTTTAGATCGCGGCTCATCTTGGTTTTAAGGGATTCCTGACGGGTATCATTTTCAAGTTATACGGGAATGCAGGTTCTAGATTTAAGATAAGTTTGGAATCCAGGATGGCTGATAAAATTTTTGAAAGAAAAAATCGGCGCGAGTATCATTTTCGAGTAATGCACGGATGCAGATTTCGAATTTTGGGGCTAAATTTGGAGTTCAATAGGGCAGGGTCGGCTTTGGAGAAGAAGAGGTCGCGGCTACCGTATTCGATTAGCTTGTGATTGTATATTTTGAATTACGATACAGATGTGGGGTAAAGGCGACGGTGTTATGACAGCGTGACGGCAGTTGCAGTTGCGGGAGCGGAATTTCAAGCATCGATTGAATACTAATTATTGAAACTTACAGGTATCTTATGAGAACGAAGAGATGGAGTTCATAATAAAGGGAAGGAAATGGGGCCGTGATTGTCTAGTGGTTAGGACCTTATTATATTACGCAGTTATAATTATTCCGGCTTAAATTTATCTCAAGCATGGAATATGGTTATATATTTTGTCCACATGTTATGCGCTAGGTAGTGCATAAACAACGTTAAATATTTACATGAAATAATCCATTTATTACAGGTATATCTTAAGATGTATGATGCGTTTGTCAATACAATATTGACAATTTATCTGGTATTTACTACATAAATTATAGTATTACGAAAATTTGAGATCCAACTATAAAATTATTTAAGTTGTGAGAATGGGGGGCAGTTATTTAATTAATGACTGATAGGTAAATGGTAAATGGGATATGGCTTAAAATTTTGATATTTACGGGTTACTCTAGGAGGGTTAATTAAGTTTGACTTACTGTCTTTTATAATCTTCAAACATATGAAGGGCAGGTTAGTTGGCTGTGTGCGAATAGGGCTGTGCGGATCAATTAAAGCAGTAAAATTTTGTTTGCAAAATAAGTAAAGTAGTAATATTATATTATCACTTTGTTCTACTCTTCATATCATAATTTTCTCATCTTGTAAAGTAAATGTAAATTCTCATAGCATATAACTTGGGAAGAACATTATATATCATTAATGTGGTTGTACTGTCGGATTCCGTTTAGTTGATCTAAGTCGTGTTTAGGGCAAGGGGATTAACTAGGTTGGGTGGGTAAATAGTGTGTTCGTTGAGTTAAGAGATGTACGAGTCCACGTGAGAGGTAGTGCTGAAAGTGTGATTGTATGATAACAATGGGCTTTTACCGACTGGCCGGAGTTCGCAGTGCAACCTAGGTTTGTTGGTACTGATTGATCTCTCCAAACCATTTTACACCGGTGTTTCCGCAGTTATAGTTTGGTTAGGTTAAAGTCATAAAATGACAAGGTCCTTGTGTGACTAACTGTGGCGACACTATACTCTACAGAAGCTAAGCTGAAAGGCTAAGCTAGTCTTATCTTCGTCCTACACATCTCTTCGTGGCAAGGATACTTCCGACACCATATTCTTCGGGATGATTTGTCAACGAACATTCATTCTGAAACTAAAGTAATAATATTTTAACTTCCATTACTGGGAATTTATCAGGAATTTCCTATTATATGTTAATTAATTTGCAATGTCAAGATTACAATCTTGCAAGGGTTCAATGAACATGGTTTGTTGAAATTAAATTTAGTAAGGCTGTTATTCTTACACGATGGTGAAGTGTTGCATTTTGTATTTGAGTAATGCAAACGTATTTTATAGTAGTTACGACATTTCTACAGTAAAGCTGGGTGGGGCTTGGACGCATGTAGTCGGATTCTCTATAGGATGTCAAGGCACTTCCTAGAGACCCCACGGGGTTGATGAATGTTACTGTGTGCGACTGGGTCACGTTCGGTATAGAGATAGAGTATCATCGCGGACGACGATTAAAGTTAAAGTTTGTTTGATGTTTTGTCAGTATTATCACTATCGTTAATGGTTTGATGGTGCTGTCAGGACATTGAAGGGATTAATGCAAAATTAACCCAGTAGTTTATGAACAGTTTGCCTCTAGTGTGGAATACAGTCTGAAGTCGGATATCCTAGTCAAGAAGAAACATTCTCCACTGGGTTTGCTTAGTGGTTATCTGTGTACTCAGTGTTCTGCTGTTCGCATGGGGAGTTATTGTAATAACATAAACCGAGATATGTGGTCGAACCTGGATCCTTGGTAGCCAGAAGGTATCTGAGGGTTCGGGGTGTTAGTGCAACATCGTGGTCATTAGGATCTATTGGGCTCACAACCTAGTACTTTGTGCGAATGGGAGTATTCTGGGGAAGTTTTCTAGCGGCGCCGACCGAGATATGTGGTCTAACTTGAGTTTGTAGTGGCCAGGGGGCATCTGTGGGCTCAAGGTGAAGCTAGAAGATAATTATATTGTGTCATCGGCCGAGATATGTGGCCTAACTTGTACTGACGGAAGCCAGAAGGCAACTGGAGGTGCAAGGTGATGCAGTATAGGGGTTTGTATTGCCAGCCGAGATATGTGGCTAAACTTGAGTTTGTGGTGGCCAGGGGGCATCTGTGGACTCAAGGTGGTACCGTAGGGATGGGTATGTGTGTCATCAGCCGAGATATGTGGCTAAACTTGTGCTGACGGAAGCCAGAAGGTGACTGGAGGCACAAGGTGATACAGGGGCTATTCTTCAACGTCCATCACCAAGCAAACGTAGTGGTTAAACATTCACACATCTAAAATACACTTGTTGGAGAGATCGATATATCAACGAATTGAAACTTCCCGAGTTATGGGGTTGGCATTTTTTGCAAATTATAATCATAGATTATTGGTCAGAATTAATTGGGAGAGTTATGTAAATAGACACAGCTAACAAATCTAGCCTTCAGTTAGAGTAATATTATATTTAAATTTGGTATAAAGACAGTAGGTTAACGAAATTATCTACTCAAAGTTATTTTAAAGATTCACCATTAATAGGTCGCAATTCCTTGTTTATTGCTTAGGTATGTTTTAGATTGTGATAATGCTTCGCTCAAAATCGTAGATTTCTCGCTGTGCATGATCATGGGGCAGATTGAGACGATCCGAGAGCTCCGCTCTCAGACTCAATAGTATCTAAGGGCGGAATTACTCTTTTAAATTGATAGATGTTAGCGTTGTGGGTTTCAGGTCCAAATATGAAGGGATTGAAGCTTTCATTCGTTATCATCCTGTTAATTATGTATGTAAATAAGTTAGATATAAATTGCGTTAGATGCTAATCTAGGCTAAAATCAAGACTACAATTAAAAGTGTAGAAAACTCGCGTTTCGTCCAAAATAGTTGGTTTAAAACATACTTCAGCATACTAATTCAGTATTGATGGATTAGTGTATCATTTAATGTGTGCTAGATCTAGATTTATGGATTCATAAATTAGACTACTTAGGTTAATTGCAGGAATGGATCGCTGGCCAGCAAGAAAACGCGTGGACGGACGCGCGAGCTGCAGAGACATTCTACCCGCGAAGTCGAGAAAAGTGCTTATCGATCGGCACGGTGGGGCGGGGAACGCTCCCTGGAAAATGGGCCTTATACCCTTTTTGTTAAGGTATATTTTCAGATGAGGAGTCGGATTAGTGGCGTGATCGTGTTAGTGTTGGCTATAAATACCCCGGCGGGCCGAGGAGCGCTTCACTTTTCTATGGGACGTCGAAGCGAGATCACGCTGCAGAAGGCAAAGGCGGCCAGGCTAGGCTGACCTCTGGGCGCGTACTACTTCGAGGCGGAACAAGGCTGGTCACCGCTGGGCTGCATTACGGCTGTTGCTGAGAGGAATTAGAGTTTGGTAAGGTCGCAAATGCCTTTGCGATCGTCTGGTGAGATTGAATATTTTATTTTAAAGTGTGACTAATCATAGTGAATTCTGGAATTTCTTAGGGAGTAATTATCTTGTGCGCACATTGTCTTGAATTGAGTGATTAATATTTAGGCAATATCTTTCTGCTCGTGAACTGATATGATCTTATATGATCACGTGTGTATTTTGAATATGTGGCGGTCTAATAGGTTTATCACCTAATAAATGCGCTTAAGACATCATCATATTAGAATTCCGTATACTCCCATGAAGTGAAGTGAACACGACTATTTATAGTACATGAATGTTCGCTAAGGAACGGTCCAATGGTAAATAATTCCTAATTGTATACCAGTATCTAGTGGTTAGTTGTAGGTACAAATGAGGGAAATCTTTATTAAAATATGTGTTAATATTATATTGTAATTTATTTATGGCGGAGGAGCTGGCTTGTTACGAGCGTCGAGGGAGATCAGAAGTGGCGGGAGCCCTGGGAACCAGAGAGGCGTTGGGTACGTGTCCCACTATTAAGAAATTAAAATCTGGTGAGTGACCTTTATAATCACTGTATTGAATGATTCTGAAACTTATTAATTTGTTTTTGGGCTATTATCTAACCATTTCAACGTTATCATACTTGTATTTGTGTATCGAAATCTAGTTCTACTGTATATAGTTTGGGGAATATGCTAGATAAAGTACGAGCGGTTTATGTATAGGTTATGAACGGATCTAGGTCATTGGTTAAATAACTGACGATATTACAGGAATGTTGTTTTGTTCTACATATATATTACTAGTTGATTTGTCACTGCGATATGATTGGGTTCCGTGCGCCCCACGAGATAAAGTGATCAATTATTATACGACAACCTAGCTATAGCAATTGACTCGGTCCGTGGTACGCGTTACACTATGAGGATAGATTGTTAAGATGCGGATAAGCGACAAATATTACCACAAGTTCATATTAATATCCGGTGGTTAGTATAGGTGCTGATGGGTGGTTACTTTACTAGATTAACGCAACTGAATAAAGTAGTTATATACACTCGTGGCTGTGTGCTCGGTGTCGAGACAACCATATCCACAGGGCACATTGAGGACCCTGGCCACACGAGAATTCTCCCGAAAGGGGCTTCTTAGTCAGCAGAGATGTGCCCGCACTAGAGCGCCAGTCATAGATGTGTAGACAGAGTGAGTGGCTGAGAGTCTTCAATCTTGCAAATTGAGGGACCTCACTGGTCGAGCTGCTGTCTTAGTTCTAACAACCCTCTTAACAAGGGTTACGGTTGTGTTGGTTTATGAAGTAATCAGATGTACTTATAGATATATTGTGTGGAATTCCTTGAATGAATGAATCTAGCGTAGTAAATTAGTTATGTACACCTGTGGCCGAGAGCTTAGCGTTGTGGACAACCATATCCAAAGAGCACATTGACGACCCTGACCAATACGAGAATTCGCCCGTTAAGGGGTTTCTTAGTCAGTAGAGATGATGATCGCGCTTAGGCCTCCGTCACGGATGTGTCAACGAAGGTAAGGTTGGTGAGACCTTTCAGTCTTGCAAACTGAAGAGTTTCGCTGGCCAAGCCGTCGTTTTGCTTTAACCGAAGCTTCTTACCGTGAAGCTAGCTATGTTGATTTTACAAGGGAATCCAACACTTTCGCTTTAGTAACGGCAATAATTAAGTAGGTATCTTGTTAGGCGGGGTCGTTATTATCGGGATCTCAACAAAAGTATCGCAGTGGGTTGGTAATTAATTATCATTCGTCAGTTCAACTGTGCATTGTCGTATATTTAACATTGTTCCGACTATAAAGTGCCTTTGAGTTGATTGGGTGAGATTGGTTGCTAAGACATTGTGTTACATCCATTGAGATATTTTGGGGGTGAATTGTATTATAAATAGCTTAGGAAAAGTCAGTACTAATTGGTATTAGATTTGATAGAAATAACGATAGGGTAGGCGGAATCAACAGATGAGGTGGGATTACTAGCGAGTACGAGCAGCCGCGAGCGAGCGAGAGGCGAGCGCTACAGTTCGCTAACAACTCTTAAGATTCATCGTTAGGGAGAATCGATATTATACTAGACATTGCGTCATTCATGTACCTGGAAGTAAAACATGTACTAATATTCTATTTCAATAGACTATCATCGCATCATCATCAATATCTTAGACTTCTTCATGATTATTTTCATTATTATATCATCGCATCATCATCAATAGAGACCCCATCATGGCCAACACAAGTTGACCACTATTGTATTGCGAGTCTGTTTAAAGGGCGTCACCTACCACATAGCGTAATTTATCACTTCCCACAACTTAGTATAATAAGGAATTTATGCCCACTTTAGCCTCCATAATTGTGCATCACTTAATGAGACTACTGAATTGTAAATTAATTCTAAGGAACTAGTATAATTGTCTTACTTAAGTTATAGGTTCTACTAAAATGGGGTTAATGTACAACTTCAATTAACGTGTAACTTTTTCCCTTTATAGAAATACAAACTTCATACTTCTCGAAAAGGGCCTGGGTCTATTCGCACAACGCAGAGCCTCACCCACTAGACGAAATCACACGCCAAGCCACTTCACCAGCGCGAATCACGTATAGCTTAGGTCTAAATAGGTCTTCGAGGTTAGGTTCCAGAGATAATAAATTCCAGGTTAGATTACGGCATTGTAGGTCTGGAGTCGGACGGTTTTTTATTTGACCGAATCTCTTTCCGTCCGGCAATATCCTAGGAGATGATTTGGTCTGTTAAAGTACTCAAGCTCGAATACTTTAACATAAATAACGAAAGATCTTGTAGCTGTAGGATAGATTTACCTAGACTAGAATAAAACTCAACCTTTCTAATAGGATCGGCCGGAACTAACTCGGTTTTTCTATTCGCTTTGGTACGAGTTAGTATTTATAGGAACAAAGTGGATATCTAGTACAATCGAGTCTTGATTTTACTAGATTAATTAATCAAAGGTTCTTTAGCTTCAAAACAAACAAAATTAATTTGATATTTCTATGGTAAATAAATGATTTATTTTCTCGCTTACTATCTGTTTAATTTTATTCAATAGCTTTTCCTTCAGGTAGGATTCCATTTTCAGACGACTAGAAGCTTCTCAGGAGCTTCAGCTTTCAAATGGGGTTAATTTAAGTTCAGAATAGGAAAACATAAAAAGCAAGCCCATTTATGAGGTTGAATCGTTACAAGGCGTAGCTGTAGACTTACTTCAAAAGAAAGAAGAAACGAAAAACTCATTCAAATATCTCAAAAAATTACGAAGCTACAACCGTTTTAATGTCGCTTGTTAGAGTGAGAAAACGATCAGGGATCGTGACGTCACGATCCTCGAGCGTCATAGTAAAAAAACAATCGTTTCATTATAAAGGTGCGTTTTGCGGAAAAGAGACGCAGCAAACCCCCTCTTAAAACTTTATACACTTATAACTTAGTGATTACCTATACGAGTATAGCCTCTTGCGTTGTTTTTTTTCGAGATAATACAACATTATGATTATTTTGTTTAGTGTCTACATCCCTATTTTCGATAAGATAAGATAAAATAAGATTTCTTTAGATTTTTGGGTAAAATAAAGTCCAACAGCTTGCCCATTTCGGACGTACAATATTAAACTTAAAGCTAGTCAAATAGACTAAAACAATAACAACAATAGTATTTCCAAATAATTTTAACCATATTCACACATAAAATATTAATTTAGATCTGTGGAAGATACGACAATAGAGAGATCTCTCAGGGACCGAAGTCCAATGAGAGTTGTTTAGATGTTATATTTATGCAACTGATTTAAGAAACTTTGATAGTGAGATGCAGAACTCGTCAGATTTGACAGGAGTGACGCCACATCAGCCCCCCTTTGAGACGGAGGGGTCAAGGATGTATGAAGAGTAGAGTGCAGCTTGCCAGTGCTCAGAGCCAGCGTGGCGAGCGAGCGCTCAGAGCCAGGGTGGCAAACGGAGAGAGAGAGAGAGAGAGAGAGAGAGAGAGTCTGGCTTGCTGAGAAGAATCGGGCGTCAGTCAGGATATTCAAGAGTTGCGCTTATGCCCATTGTCGGGGTCACCAATGTGGAAGATACGACAATAGAGAGATCTCTCAGGGACCGAAGTTCAATGAGAGTTGTTTAGATGTTATATTTATGCAACTGATTTAAGAAAATTCGATAGTGCGATGCAGAACTCGTTAGATTTGACAGGAGTGACGCCACAGATCTATCCGACATCCGTATTTTCTTTTAAACCACGAACTTCGGAATTCGAAAATATTCGGGTATCTCTATCTCTATCGCACTAACAAATGACAGGAATGCAGATAAACGAACTTCGAGTTTCGGTTTTCGTGGTTTGGCTGAATACGCAAAGAGCGCGCGCGCGTGCCATTCAAAAAAACCAAGTTTATATTGTTCGAATTTGTTGTTAAATTTGTAGAAATTACGCCTTAATTCGACATTTGCGCATATAAGTTCGCATATCAAAATCGATTAATTTTATATTTGCTTTTGGTACCTATGTGTCTCGTCAATGTATATCGTAGACGGGATTAAAATTCTTCTTCTTCTTCTTCTTCTCGTGTCGATGGTTCCCTATTTCCTGGGTTTAGATTGTGCGGGACCAGAAACTAGCGACTGCTAAAGCCCTATCTGACGCGTCCCGGAGGTCTTGTGTGGAGCATGTGTACGGGCACGCCGGACAAGACAGCATATGTGCCATGGTTTGAGGGGTCGTCCCGCACATACACCGGGCGTCTGAGCTGCTCAGGATACCCCATTTCAATAGGTTGTCCCTACTGCGGCCGACCTGGGAGCGCAGTCTGTTTAAAGATCTCCAGATAGGCCACGGCTGTTTGTGTCCAGCGGGGAGCGCTTCAGCAGGACGGACAGAGTCAACAGGAGGAGCGCGAGTGTTTTGCCAGTGCGCGAGTCTGTTCCTCGAGGGGGGAACCCTGGCAGCAGTAGTGTGCCTTATAAAACTTTTACGGCTCTTGAGACGGGACGGTGGTAGCTGATGGCCGTAGAGGGGATGCCTGGTGTCTTCTTCCTGTTTTTGTTTCTCGACGCTGCACGCCACCTCTCTGCGCGTCTCCGGGGGGGCAATCCCGGCCAGGGGGTACAACCTGTTCAGCGGAGTGGGTTTAAGGCATCCAGTGATAATGCGGCAGGTGTCATTAAGTGCTGCGGTTACTTGTCCTGCGTGGGTGGAGCGGTGCCACACCGGGCACGCGTATTCGCCCGCCGAGTAGCAGAGCGCCAGGCCCGTGGTTCGAAGGGTGTGTGCAGAGGCACCCCAGTGTGTTGAGGTAAGTCTTCGGAGCAGGCTGTTGCGCGAATTAACCTTTTGGCGTGTTTTGACGCAGTGGGTCTTAAATGATAGCGTCCTATCGAGGGTAATGCCTAGGTATTTCGGGCATGAGCAGTGTTCTATGTCAGTGCCATCCCAGGACACATTAAGTTGTCTATTTGCGTCCCAGTTTCGTAGATGGAATGCACACGACTGAGTTTTTGAGGGATTCTGCTTCAAACAATTTTCTGCGTAGTATTTTGAGAGGCCCTCCAAGGCCGTTGACAATATCCTCTCAGTATCCTCAAATCTATCGCTCTGTGTGCCGAGTGCTAGGTCGTCTGCATATAGGAACCGTTGAGTTTTGGGCAAGGTTGGCTGGTCGTTGGTGTAGATGTTAAAAAGGATAGGTGCAAGCACACTGCCCTGCGGGAGTCCATTCTTCTGTGAGCGCCAGCGGCTTTTTCCTGATTGCATATGGACTTGGAATCTGCGGTTGTGGAGTAGCTCGCGGAGAATGTTTATGAACCCAGTGTCCGCGGTCGTCCTGCCAACCTTTGAAAGCAGCCGCTGTATGTTCACAGTGTCATAGGCAGCCGTTAGGTCTACGAAGACTACTCCTGTTACCATACCCACTTCGTAGCCATCTTCTATGTACTGCGTTAGATTTAAGGTTTGGCTCGTGCATGACTTTCCTGGACGGAACCCCGCTTGTTCTGGGATCAGGTGTGGTTCAACTATGGGAGCGAGGCGGTTCAGAAGCAGTCGCTCTAATAACTTGTACGTGTGGCACAGCAGGGATATGGGGCGGTAACTTGTTGCATTTGACGGGTCTTTTCCAGGCTTGAGAAGGGCGATTACCTTGGACTTTCGCCATATTTTGGGTATGTTGAGTGACGATAGACAGTTGTTGTATAACTGCAAGAGCCAGTTCCTGGCTTTCGGTCCAAGGTGAATGATCTGCTCCACTGTTAGGTCGTCTAAGCCGGCGGCTTTGCCATTTTTCAAGGACTTAATGGCAGTTCCGAGTTCGTAGTCAGTAAAGGGCTTGCTGAGGTTGGTGCAGTCTTGTCGTTCAACGGACGTCGTTGCCAATTTGGACATGCGGCTCGTAGGTTTCCCGTTTAGCAGAAGTTGGGTTGCAACCTTGTTGGCAGATATCACCCCCGGATTTGTGGGTAAGGGTGGGTCGCCTGTAAGTTTGCGCAAGTTTGACCACGCTTTCTTGCTATTGTGAGTCATGTCGGTATTGGTCACTGTTTCGCACCATTTTTGCCGTCTGGTCGCCGCTATTTCCGTCATCAACTCTTCCCCAGTCTGTATCGTTTCCTCCGAGAAAGGATCATTGCAGTACAGTAACTCGTAGGTTCTAAGGAGCTCTGACGAGGTTGGATTGAGTCCGGAAATGTACCGAGTCCGACATCCTCGTGGTATGCACCCGCGCGACACCGTTCGTACGATCTCGATGAATTTGTCGTATTCCGATGCCTGTGGCAGCAGCCCATCTAGGTTTTTGTCTACATCATCTGTGTACTTGGTCCAGTCTGCCTTTTGGAAGTTAAAACGGCGTCGGAAAGAGGTTTTGACGGGTTGGATGACCGCTTGGATCCGGCACATGAGGGGCCTATGTTGCGTTCGGGGTATGGGTTTGCAGACGGTTTTCACACACTGAGAGCTTATTTTCTCGGACGTGAAGATTAAATCGGGGTTGTAACCTCGTTTCCAGCGCCCGCTGTTGAAAGAGGGTGGTAGTTTAGGGTTGTGTAGGAGTGATAGATTATTAGCTTCTGCCCATGCCTCTACTCTTTCACCATCCGGGTTGGACTCTCGGTAGCCCCATGAGGTACTGTGGCTATTGAAGTCGCCTACCACAATTTGGGGTCGTTGGTCACCAGGTGTAGATACGTCCCATGGCTGGAATGATTGTAGGGGAGGTTTATAGACTGACGTGACCTTACATTCCCCAATGTCCAAGACGATTAGCTCCATAGTTTCCCGGGAAACACAAGAAGAGGCAGCGACATGAGTTTCAGGTCTTGTGAAGATAGCGCTGCCGTGTTTAGCGTGGGGAATTTCGGCAGCGAGTGTAAGTCCGGGTATTTGCGGCCGTTGGTGGCCTTTGTCACGGTGGGTTTCCTGGACGCATAATACGTCGCAATGCGTCTCGCGGCACATTTCGGAAAGGAGTTGTGCTTTGTCTTCCGAGAAGCCCTCTATGTTAATAGAGATGACAGTCAGGGCTGGCGCTGAAAAGTGCCGTTTTTGATCGCATGTATTTTTCGCATCGGAATTCGGTGGAACCATCGTGGTGGAAGGATTAGCCGGTCAGCACAAGTGTAGACCGTTGCCCAGGGTGCGCCAGACGCTTAGATATTTAATCAGTTGCTCAGATTGCGTCGTACGGGGAGGCTCCTTCCATGCACCCCTTTAAAATTATTAATAGGCGAAAGAAAGGCAAAGAAATTCCGCCATTTTGTCCGTAGTATTTCGTATTAGTCTGTGATTTTGACGTTTCTTTTAGCTGACAGATGTGGCGGCGATATACTTTAAGAATAATAAATGAAAAATTAAATGAAGTCGTATATTACGGAAAATAAATTAACTGTCGCAGTCGGATAAAAACTATCCTTAGTTGCAGCTGGAATAATAATGTACCTATATAAAATGTTTCATATTTTTCCGTCCATGGGATGCTGAGAACATTCGTACCACAAAAAGCTTAGTTTCAAACTGGCTAATTCTTTTTTTAATTTAGAGATTTATTATAAGTGGAGATAATAACTGTAAGTACCTATTTTGAGGAGAGGTTCTCGAGTGGTGACTACTTATCGGCTTGCGCAACATGGGTAGACCCCACAAGGTGGATTGATGACCTGGTCGCGGGAGTCCACTGGATGCAGGTGGCGGAGGACAGGTTATTGCGGCTCTCGTCAGGGGAGGCCTATGTATAGCAGTGGACATCTTTCGGCACAATGATGATGATGGAGAACAGTATGTCAATTTACATGAAATCATTGTTATGAATAACTTCGATCATGAAAGCAGTAGCTCTTTATAAAGGACCGTATCGCCTACTGTACTCAAATCCCTTACACATGCACACAAAAGTGGCACTGTCAGGCGCCTCCGATCTCAAATTTGAAGGGAATCGGCTTGACGGCTTGCTTATGGAGGGAAGACGACATTTGGGACACAATGTTTCTAAAAAACGTTGAGCAAAACTGCCTATGATAAACACGTGAAAGTCATGTTTTTTTTGCGTCAAAAATTGTTTCTCTTTGTTATTTCACTATGCTGCGAATTATTGTTTTTCATTCTTTCAAATCTGAGCCTGTATCGAGCAAGAACAACAGTGTCAAGCATCTCAATTATTTTTTAACACTCAACAATATGCTCACTATTGTATATACCATGATGATGGCTCAAACAAGTATTTAACCTGCCTGATAGTATGCAGACACCATAGGCATGTTTGCGACTCTGCAGGAGTCAAAAACAGATTCATCATCATCATCATATCAGCCGAAAGACGTCCATTTCTGGACATAGGCCTCCCCCAAAGAGTGCCACAATGGCCGGTCCTGCGCCATCCGCATCCAGCGGACTCCCGCAACCTTTACCAGGTCATCAGTCCACCTTGTGGGGGGCCTCCCCACGCCGCGCCTTCCGGTACGTAAAAGCAGATTGCTGTATCTTATTGATTTGAGGTAACATCCTTTCGTCGTATAATAAAGCATGTATATCTTGCAGATAACCTCCATTTGTAAATGTGATAGATATGCCGAGCATTCCTAATGCATTTTAAAACTAGGCTTCCGTTTTGAAAAATAACTATCTCATGTTATACGCCTTTACCTATCAGATTATCAGTGCGCCGCGCTTACACACTATGTCCATGAGCCTAAGCAACAGAGAAGATTCCCATGATATTTCAGTACATACATCAAACACGCGTTTTGGAATTATAATAGCATAAATGATAATATTTGTATTAATATGAATATTGGACCTATCACTTTGATATCACATTTTGTCGATCTTTTATACCCACATTTATGCTAAAAGTGGCACTGGAACACAAGTTTCATGTTTTCTGCCTAACCATTTTAGGGATTAAGGCGTCATTGTATGTATGTATGTATTAATATTGGAATTAGTAGGTATAGTAAACTACAATTAGATGTATCCAGTTTTCCTCCCTGTCCCAAGGCAAAAAAGCAAGAAAATGAATAAGTACGTCTTTTGTAGATGACTGTACATGTACAGTTCTTCTCTATCTTAAATCTAATGGAAAAAGGTATAATATATGTATAAAAAACATAAAACGGATTGAGGCCTCGGAATAGCCAGCCCAATGCACCACGATACAGTGAAGTGAAAAATAACCTATTAGGAGTCTCCAGAAGCCAGAAGTACCCGATCTGATTACATTGAACATAATCATTTTGATTAAACAAAATAAACGCGTAAATCACCATCCTCATTTAATTTTATTTCTTTCCGATCGCTTAATGACTTTGGGCACCCTGAATTTTCCACTTCCATTATTGAATTTTATCTTTTTTTTTCACTTATTTTGCACGCATTTGAGCAAAGCAAGTTCCGGTTAATATTTATCTGGTTAATTCTTGAAATGGGACTGCAATGTTATGGCTGTCATTTTTAACCCAATCCTAATCACACACATGTGTCGGGGCTACGGGCAATTTTCGGTACATATTAAGGAGATTAAACTGCATGGCGGTTCGCTAAAGTCGTAGCAGTGAATGAGTTAAAATAAAAGCGACCATGTCTTGTTACTTTGCAACTTTAGTAAATAAAAGTATTAAAAATAATATTCATTCAGCGTGTACCATGAAATGGGCCACTTTGATTCGGGGAACGACTTTGATCAAATTGGTTTTTCTCCGAAATCGTTGTTTTTACTTGTGAGTGAACTGTGGCAGTGAATATATTTGTTATCTGCTGTATACTCGATTACATCTTCTTAATTTCAAATGTTTCTGCTTTTATACTATTTACATTCATAAATGATCAAAGTAGCCGCATTTTTTCCTAAAGTATTCCACGTACTCTGATAAATTTTGCTCTTTTTCAGGGTATTAAGTAATGACAGGTGAATACATAATTATTGCGAGTTTCATTATAAGTAGTATCGAGACTTTCAAAATACATTATTTTCATAAACGGAACTTACATGTCGTATTTATTTTTTATTAAATGAAGTCACAGCATGCAAATAGCAATAATCTTTGGTCGAGAGTAAACCAAAGTATAGGCGATTAAGTCCCGATTAATAAAAAGAATGTGTAATAAAAAGGAATTGAGCCTTTCATCCCCACCATTTATAAATATCATCCCCACGCCATATACACTTAAACTGTTTTATTTCCGGGGTTCCTGGCAGCACAATATATAGATCTTATAAATATCGTCCCCATCACGCCGTAATATACACATAAACCGTCTTATTTCCGGGATTCCTGGTGGCTCAATATATAGATACATGTCCGTGACCATCTATTCGCCTTTTCCTGTTTTAGTGGCGAGAAAGGAACCTCGCTTTACGGTTACTGGCAGGATGTGGATTCACGCCTCGCGATTTCCAGTGGAGGGTGTAATTTCCCGAATTCTCCCATCTTGGCTTATTGCCCGAACTTACTGTGATAATTTACAGCAGCCTCGGCGGAGTTGGACATGATGAAATTGACAACCGACGCTGAATCTTCTTTTATCTGCAAACTGGCGAGAAAAGCGCTAAAATGTGAGTGGAATTTATAGTTTTAAGGATGAGTTCTATATTTTGCTGACATTTGCGTTGTAATAAATTTATTGAAAGGAACAAAACTGAGAGTATACAAATACATGGTTAAAAATATCGTACATTTACGATATTTTTTTAATAAATTTAGTAACAGTATTTTCCTTCAGTAAGTCTACCATCAAACAAATATTTATGCTATAGCCCCATGTATTAGTTAATCCGAGTAAAATTACCTTATGATACCTACATATATGATTAAATATTTATTTTAAATCCTGGCAAAAGGTGTATTACTAAAGTAGTTTCAATACTTCGTCAGCTTGTGACATATATATATACCTAATACTCGGTACGCATTGGACAAAATTTTACTAATAGGTGTTTTTGGGACCCTCACTAATTCCGCATTTTGTAACGAATTGTAAATCCTTTAAATTTACCATACAGCCTACCGGTAAGAAACTGCACTTAACTGAACTTGCACTTGTGTGTACTTAATGCAATCCTTTCAAAAAGTCTCGTAGATAAGTTAAATAAACCAATTAAATGCGAGTCAGACCCGCGCACTGAGGGTATCATACTTAGTTGTTATCATTATAAATATTTCATACATCACACATGAGTCTCGAACAATTTTCCCGCTTAATTCAGGGACAAAATATAACATTGCCGTAGTAAAACTTAATTGAATGTGCTTTAAAATATAGCTTCTTACATGATAGTACAAATTTCTACTTGATATCGTCGCGCTTTTCTGAGAAGAGGATCTTGGCAGACAAATGGAAAACGAAATGAACCTACCTATAACGGGTAATTTTTCGTTTCGATACAGTATTTTAAGTTAAAATACTATTTCGTAGGTAAAACTAACGTTTCTTACGCTTAACTTATTTATTTTAGTAGGGTGATTTCGGTTTAGCCTAGCGGGCAGTACAAATACAAATACAAATGACGGTCCTGGGTTTGAATACCGGTAAGGGTAATCTTTGTGTGATGAGCATGAATATTTTTTTCTGACTCTTGGATGTTTTCTGTGTATTTATATCTATTGATTAGTTTGATTTGTATGAAATTGTCCCCATTTTTTTTCTTTCATTTATCCTATCATGAAAATGAAAGGAAAATCCAATGTAAAACCTTAATATTTTCGCCAACCTAACCGGCCTAGTGTCATCCTCCACACAGCCTTACTATTCAGAAGATTACGTTTTTCTGAAACAGCCGCCCAAAGGTTAGGAAAGAATTTTTCGTAGGTCTATACCAAAGAGATTTTTTCCCCATTTCTCCAGTTATTCCTAATGTTTTGTTTCATTTTAAATGAATGTTCTCGGCGTGATCTTATTGGAATGCCTACTTGTGTTGGATCAACGTAATGCGAGAGCAAATCTGTTTGAGGAAGTTGCTTTTGTTTTCTTTTCTTTAGAACAAAATAAAGTAATATCGTGCAAAACAATTTGTCACCTTAAGTTGGTTCGACGACCATACAAAACGTTTTTTGACATTTACAGACTAAGGGCGTAATATTTTAAGTAACTGAAGTATGAAACACACCTTCATAAATTGGTTTTCCATTTGCGCGAAGCTTCTATAAACAAGAATAGTATGAGAAATTCGTTTGTCACGTGATACTTTGGGTAAACGGTTATTCTAAAATTATTCATGTTTATACAAGTTTATTCTAGGAAATGAGGAATTTCGCGCAAATGGAAAGCCAATTTATGAAAGACTAGCTGTTGCCCGCGACTTCGTCCGCGTAGAACTTTTTATCATCTTAGAAAATTATTTCTCTCAATACAAAATTTGAACCCTCTTTTAGGGGATAATTAAAAAAAAAGTTGATGTTCATTTTCTAGTTTGTGAACAAACAGTCTAAAACCAAAGTTAAAAAATCTCATACTTTAAAAATGCCTTGAAATACTCAAACTTTGAACCAATTTAAACACTCTTAGGGGATGAATTTGGAAAAACTCTGAAATCAGTTTTGTAGTCTTTTAACGTACAGAATAAGACCGAAGTTAAAAATCTCTTACTCACACTTTAAAATTTTATTGCTCGCCATTTAAAATTTGAACCCCCTTAGAGGTTGAATTTTTCTAATCGCTGAAAGAACTTTTTTCGTAAACTTTTAAGTCTCTAGCTCAAAAAAGTGTTGCCCATACAAAGCTTTCTTAACCCCCTTAGGGGTGGAATTTTCTAAAACTCTGAAAGTACTTTATTATTAATTTTAATAAGTAACATGTTGAATAGTTTTAAGTCTAGTAAAAAAAAAAGTTTTTCCCACACAACACTGGCTACCCTTCTTAAGGATCTTAAGGATCCCCTTAGGGATGGAGTTTTCTAAAACGCTGAAAGTTCTTTTTTAGTATTCTAATAAGTAATCTTTTTGCAAAGTTTTAAGTCTAACTCAAAAAAAAGTGTTGCCCATGCAAAGCTTGCTCTCCTTTTTAACCCTATTAGGGGTAGAATTTTCTAAAACGATTTGTGTTCTTTTTTTGTATTTTAATAAGTAATCTTTCTACAAAGTTTCAAGTCTCTAACTCAAAAACATAAACTTTCCCTGATAAAAACTTTGCACCCCTTTTTATCCCCCTTAGGGATAGATTTTTTCAAAACGCTAAAAGTCTTTTTTTTTGTATTTTACAAGTAACCTTTCTACAAAGTTTAAAGTGTCTAGCTCAGAAAAAGTGTTCCCCATACAAACCTTGCACCCTTTTTTAACCCCCTTAGGGAATGATTTTTGTAAAACGCCGAATGTAGTATTTTTCATGTTCTAATAAGTAATTTTTCGTCAAAATTTTAAGTCTCTATTAAAAAAAAATATGTTTTTCCCATACAAACTTTGCACCCTATTTTACCCCCTTAGGGGTGAAATTTTCCAAAACGCTGAAAGTACTTTCTTTGTATTTAAATAATCTTTCTACAAAGTTTTAGGACTTTAGCTAAAAAAATAGTTTCCCACATACAAACTGGAATTTTCTAAAACGCTGAAAGTGTTTCATTTGTATTCTAATAACTAATTTTTCTACAAAGTTTAAGTCTATAGCTCAAAAAAAAAAGGTTCTCCCATACAAACTTTGAACCCCCATTTTACCCCCTTAGGGGTAGAATTTTCAAAAATCCCTTTTTATCCCTAGCCCACGTTATAAAAGCAACATACTGTGCAAAAATCAACTCTCTAAGATTAGCAGTTTCGGCTGTGCGTTGATGAGTGAGTGAGTGAGTGAATAAGTCAGTCAGGACATAGGCATTTATTATGTATAAATAGATAGAAGATAATGAAACTCCCATTCAAATATCTCAAAAAATTATGAAGCTACATCCGTTTTAATGTCGCTTGTTAGAGTGAGAAAACGATGAGGTGCTGTGACGTCAATATACTCGAGCGTCATAGTAAAAAACAATCGTTTTATATGAAGGTGCGTTTTGCGGAAAAGGGACAGAACATACCCCCTCTAAAAACTTTGGACTCTTATAACTTAATCATTACCTATATAACCTCTTGCTTTGTTTTTTTCTCCATTTGACTATATTTATTTTAAATTCTTTTTCGAGAAAATACATTATGATTATTTACCATATTTTCGATTCCTGAGCTATAACCACGAACTTCGGAATTCGAAAATATTCGGGTATCTCTATCTCTATCGCACTAACCATACTCGAGTGACAGGGATGCAAATATATGAACATTGAGTATCGGTTTTCGTGGTAGCGCCGCAGGTACTTTGGCTGAATGCGCCGAGCGCGTGCCATTGTCATTCAAAAAAAACAAATTCGTGTTAATTATATTGTTCAAATTTGTTGATTTCATTTATTGAAATTACGACATAAAACGACATTTGCGCATATAAGTTCTCATATCAGAATCGAATATTTTTTTAGGGTTTATATTTTAGCATCTGTCTCGTAAAGGTCTATCGTAGACGGGATTTAAATTATTAATAAGTGAAAGGCAAAGCAATTCCGCCATTTTGACGAAAATTTGACGGTTCTTATAGCTGACAGTTGGAGCAGCGTTTGATTTCAATAAAAATAAATGAAAAATTAAATGAAGTCGTATATTTCGGAAAATTAATTAAGTGTCGCAGTCGGATAAAAACTATCTTAAGTTGCAGCTAGAATAATAATGTACCTATATAAAAAGTTTCATATTTTTCCGTTCATGGGATGCTGAGAACATTCGAACCGCGCAAAGCTTAGTTTCAAACTGGCTGATTCTTTTTTTAATTTAGAGATTTATTATAAGTGGAGATGGAGATTATTACAAAAGTTTCTTAAAGTATCACGCCGTTAGCCTGCGAATGTCAAGAGATGTTTTGTATGGTCGTCGAACCACCTTAACACACCCGCATCACACTCACTTAATACGATCTTATCTTATCTTATCTTATCTTATCTAGGTGAGGGCCCTTCCGGATGCACTTCGACCCAGTGGGATCTTTTGTGCATTTGCCCTCTCCTTTATACCTTGCTCCCAGGCTTGCTCCATCATTTCCACAAAGCGGATGATGCAATTCGCCGGGAGCACCTTGAATTCCTTTGGTTGCGGGTAACCGTTACCAAAGTAGTACATTCTTTGTCTGGCAAGGGCATGACATTCACACAATAAGTGTTCCATAGTCTCGTCCTCCTCGCCACACATTCTACAGTCTAAACTATCAGATAGTCCCATCTTGGCCAAGAGATCCTTGACCCCGAAGTGACCTGTGAACACCCCAGATATAATTATTTTAATAAGATACATACTTTAGGAAAATAATTAAATAAATATTAAGGGACAATCTTACACAGACCGAACTGTCCCATAGTAACCTCAATAAGGCTTGTGTTATGGCTACCAGACGACGATATATTTAATAGATAAATAAATATAAATACTAATACATATACATAGAAAACATTCAAGACTCAGAAATAAAATTCATGCTCATCACACAAATATTTGCCTTTACCGGGACTTGAACCCAGGACCTTCAGCTTCATAGGCAGCGTCACTATCAACTAGGCTAACCGGTCGTCTCGGGTAATGGTACGGTAATATGTGTCGGGTATTATAATGAAATAAGTTGTGTAGGCGCAAATTGAATGATGAAAGGTTGGGGTAAAACATATCAAAAGCGTACATCAAATATTTTTTTTAGTTTTATCATTAAATTATTTTAGAAGTTACAGGGGGGGGGGGGACACACATTTTACCACTTTGGAAGTGTCTCTCGCGCAAACTATTCAGTTTAGAAAAAAATTATGTTAAAAACCTCAATATCATTTTTGAAGACCTATCCATAGATACCGCACACGTATGGGTTTGATGAAAAAAAATTTTTCGAGTTTCAGTTCTGAGTATGGGGACCCCTAAAACTTAATGTTTATTTTTTATTTTTGTGTGAAAATCTTAATGCGGTTCACATAATACATCTACTTACCAAATTTCAACAGTATAGCTCTTATAGTTTCGGAAAAATCGGCTGTGACATACGGACGGACAGACAGACAGACAGACGGACGGACATGACGAATCTATAAGAGTTCCGTCTTTTGCCATTTGGCTACGGAACCCTAAAAAAGACCTTAAGTTTTTTTTTATCTCGCCTGTTTTCTCAGTATAATGCACCTGAGTACCTTCTTTATTTAACTTGCACTGTTTCGCATGTACGAGTAAGTTTTTTTTTCAGCCGTATGTATCTGATTGAGCTATGGCCCACTTAAGGCGACGTGAGCTTAGAAAACGGACTTTTAAAAAGTCGTAGCGCTTATTTGGATTATAATACGGCTGCCCTTAATTTAATTAGCAATCTTGAGGCCTTTCTCGAGGGATAACAGCTGTTCGGAGTCATGAGTTTTTGACTTTCGCTCGATAGAAAAAAAACACGAACGTAGGTCTAAAATACACTTCAAAAAATCGTAACAAATTATGCACAACAGCTAAATATATTAAAATTGCTTCTGAAATCGGCAATGTCATCGGAAACTTAGCTATTACTTTTTAATGTATTAAAACGCACAAAAAATTAAAATAAAAAAACATGATATCCGCGCTTACAAATACGCACTTCCATCTCGCTGACGCTCATGCTCAGTGAGAGGAAGGGAAGACCACGAGTCTGCGTTGCCTTAACACGTTCACTGCAAAAAATCGCTACGCGCTACGCTCGTAGCCGAACCCGTGGTTTATCGCATGTAAATGGAAAGCGACTACTGCGTAGGTGCCCGCTAGGCGGGCTCCTGGCAGTGAACGTGTTAATATTATGTAAGTTCAGTGACCGAGCTGAACTGGCGGCCATGGAGACCATGGAGTTTAATAGGTTAAGTTGTATGAAAACTGAGCGCGTCTCGCCATCAAACGTATCAGTTTGACGAGAACATAAATGTTTCATCATCATCATCATCATATCAGCCGAAACCTCCCCCAAAGAGTGCCATAAATGTTTGTTAAGATGTAATTTGAATATAAAAAAAACATATAAAGTAGCCATAGCAACTCCTAAACGATACAAGATAAACTCATCGTGTTTGGATTCATTGGAACTATCTGGATGACTGTGCAAAAAAGGGACAGTCGGCAATAAAAGCTCGTACCAAGAATGAAATGTTTGACATTATTCCATAAAGTATTTTATTTATCGTTTCAACGCAATCAAGTTCAAATTTCTTAGGCAACATTTATTCCAGCTCGCAATTCATTTGCAAAACTCCTTACAGTCCTTTATAGGTTACTAGTGCGTAAAAGGCGATCAAATAAGCTTACTGAGTGCCATTAAAATAAAAATCCGATTCAGAAATAAGGGGCTTTGGAACATGTAGGCTCTAATTACCGAGTAACGTGTAGCTCAGGGTGAAATACCTAATGTGTCCTCAAGGTGAAATAAATAAGTCCTCGCAAATGTATGGATGTCGTTAACAAACTTGATTACGAGAAGGTTCTATCTCCGTTGGTAACACACATTGTATGAGATATTTAGAGACTGGAAGCCAGGTTAAGGGCGGCTAGGACAATGACTTGGTCTGAGTAAGACTGATAATGAATTGGGAGGTATGTTAAAAATTAACGGAGCTGGTCGGTCGAAAGGTTAGTACGTACGTGCTTTGTTTTATAATTGTGGAAGAAATCAAGAATCGATTTCTCTTAGTTAAGATGAATGTTGATCGTTTTAGTTACCTACCTTGAAGGTGTTTGAATTTTATAAAATTGTATGGTCTTGAATTATACTTTCCTATCAAAAACGTTTACTTACAATGGAAGTTGAACTGAAACCTTCCACCTAAATGTTGATTATCCGCCAACTATGTGTTTTGTTATATTTTACAGGCATCTGGATTGCTTAAAAGAGGCCTGCCTAAAAAATTGTAAAGTCTTTGAGTTTTTGAATAAATCATTTTTAATATTTATATTTTTTTTGTTCATATTTCGTACATGCCAAATATATGAAAACACAGGTTTGCACATCTCAGGCGTGTAGGTATAATTTATCCGCGTTTTGCAAAACGGTCATAATAAGCTTGGAGAAGAGGAGTAGGTAGGTATACAAACATGTTTATTATTTCAAAACTTCTTTTTTTGGTTTCATACCCAAAGGGTAAAACGGGACCCTGTTAAACTAAGACTCCGATGTCCGTCTGTCTGTCTTTCATTTCATTTCTGTTACCGCTATAACAACAAATACTAAAAAAACAGAATAAAATAAATACTTAAGGGGCTCTCATACAACGTGATTCTTTGCCGTTATTATAGATAATGGTACGGAACCCTTCGTGCGCGAGTCCGACTAGCACTTGGCCGGTTTTTTTAATAGCCCCTACTGGTCAAAGGCCTCCGCCCTTTTCCTCCACTCGATTCTACTGATGACATGCTCCTGCCAACCCGAGCAGGGCTGTTATTCGCTACGCGTTAATGCGGTTCAACCCGCCGGTCACCCGTTACGAAACTAGACCTCTATTTACGCTAAATTACTACACATCAGGGTGTCAAGGTATAATTGTGGGTGAGCGTTGAGGTGAGCTTAAAACAAGTTACAGAATAGGGGGGCTGAACGCGTCGTCCCGCCATCTCTGATTTTTAAAATAATAATGCGACCTACCTGAAATACAAAACGAAATCAACCTGACGGTTTTCAATGAACTGTGCTGAAAACAGGCTATTTTAAAACTGTAAAACAGGGGTACTCTGGAGTAAAGTCAAACGTCGGCGAAAAATAGAGGGAAGAAAACATTAATGAAGTAATTTGTCTTGTCTCTGGCGTTGGGGCCGGAATTTACGGTTCACGTCGCACAGCACAGAGTTTATCAGTAGTAACAATGAACTGGGTATTCTTTGTTATTTTCTGTACCCGAGTAGGGACTACTGAGAATGTATCGTGCCATCTGTTCGCAGTGCGGAATTTTGGGAAAACAAGTCTCAAAACTCCGCAATGAGGACTTAGAGGTGCGTGCGACGTGCGACTGGGAATAGTCCCAATAAACCATTCTGAAATTAAAATTCAACTCATAAATTTATTTTGAAACGGGAACATAAAAGTTACATACACTTAAGATTAAGACGGCGTAATCATTCGGTCATATCTGTTTATTTTCAATACTTCGCATCGTATTCATATTTCAAAGCATTTTGTGCACGAACTTTAAAGATCGTCCAGCTAAGTACAGAACACGCAAGCAAATGATATTTAAATGCAAAAATGTATCATGCTCCAGAGTGTATCATACTAAATAAAACTGTGTACCATAACCACTTTAAAGGAATTAGAGGACTATAAGTACTGTCTGATTAGACCGGTGTAGTTGCGAATATTTTAAAATACTTTATAGAAAAGGTAGGTACTCAAAAAGCTATTTAAAACTTTCAACGTCTAGTCCAATTTAATGCATAATTCATGAAACTTTGAATAGTAATTATGCGATAAAATATTTCATTTCTAAACATTGATTTTCTTTTAAATCTTGGTCCCGCTTTCTCGTAAATTTTCGCCTACTAAAAATTAAGTTTATGAAAAAAAACCGAAAGTCAAAATTCGAATGCTTGTGTTTTTATAGAAATTTTGGTTACCTACTTATTCCATTTTCGGAAAAACCATTTTTGCGTTCCGGAATTTCTGACGCTGGTAAATGTAAGGTAAAGTTTAGTTTTTCACCGTTTGCAAATTGCTTACATAAAAAACATTAACTTAACTTATTTTTGTTCACTAGCCCGCCGACACTAGCCCGTAGATGCCGACTGCCGTGGAGTTTTTAGTGGATAGAAATACCACATAACCCAGTCATCCCCCAATGATTGGGTAACTACGCAGGTTTCATCCACGAAAAAAAAAAAAAGGTATCACTAATTTAAACGTAAGTAGAGGCGCGCAGTTAAGGATCTGTACTGACATGACTTACAACTTACCGATACCGCACCGAATCCGCAGTGCCAAATGTGAAAATGACGTTGTCTGTAATGAACAAACGTCGGGGTTTTCGGAGCGGGAACGTTTGACATTAGCCAAAGAGTAGGTATTTACTTAAAAACAGATCGTACCCTAGTAGGTTTCTACCGAATGAATAATTGATTGAAAAATAAATAAAGATTAATCATACATATAGGTACATATTTTATATTGGTCATTCATTATCAACCTCTTCAGTTAAGTCTATTCATTTATAAGAAAATGCTTCATAGATATCGAGCGTCAAGATTGACATTGTATTAGACACCTATTGTCAACCGTTACCCTTGCTTGTCTAGTAGATAAACTTATATGCAATTGTATTTTAAAAAACTGTAAATAATCAGTCAACACAAATATGCCTCCGAGAAAAAAAACTCGTTACGAGTTTATGCGTTCGTGGATAGAAAATAATCCAGAGATAGAGGTTCGAGATTCTTTATTATTTTGCACCAAGTGCAATGTGAGCTTCGCTCAAACGAAATCTAGTGTAACGCGACATGTCGCATCTAATAAACATACAGGTATGAAATATGATTTCAATAGTGAGCTCTTGAAATTTGTTGTGGGCTGTAATATACCATGGACGCAGGTAAACAATCCGATATTTAAAGATTTTATCGAAAATTGTGTTACCGGTAAATTTGGAAAAACTGCAAAAGTTCCTTCGGAATGTCAACTGCGACGGGAATATTTAAATAAAGCTTACGATGAAAAAATGAATAAAATACGGAGCGAGCTAAAAAATGAATATATATTTTTATTTTATTTTTTTATTTTTATTTAGTTGTATGGGACACCAACAGAGTACATGTTAACAAATCTTAATTTAAATATTTGCTTTTATTTGGGTTTACATGCACCCCAATTACAGGTGAACACATCATTCGCAAATATAAATCATGCATAATTTAAAACAGTTAAAAGGATATAATCGCAAATCTTAAATAGCTCTTCAACAATCATAACGCTTGGACAATAAAATAATAGAATATACATTAACAATTCATGAGGAAGATATTCCTATAAAGTTCTAAATTTTTGTTTCTTTTTTGTTGTTTTTATAGTTTATATATATGTGAGTGTTGACGAAACCACGGATGATTATGGTCGTCAAATAGCTAACGTAATAGTGGGAGCATTACGTGATGATCACATTGACACTCAACACTTGATATCCAGTAAACGGTTAGACAGCACGAACAATGTATCAATATCCAATACGGTCACAAGTGCTCTTGATGAATTATGGGGTGCTAACCATAATAATCACAATAAAGTACTTTTACTTTTAACTGACGGTGTGGGCTACATGCTAAAGGCTGGAAGGAATTTAAAATGTATTTTTCCCAATCTTTTGCACGTCACATGTTTGGCTCATGGTTTAAATAGAGTGGCTGAACTAGTAAGAAAACTTTATCCAGATGTGAATGATTTAATCGCAAATGTTAAGAAGACATTTTTGAAATCTCCTAAAAGAATACAAAAGTTTAAAGAAATGCTCCCCGGAGTGCCTTTACCACCTCGACCAACAATTATTCGGTGGGGAACCTGGATAGAAGCTGCAACGTATTACAGCAAACATTACGATGAAGTGAAACGTGTTCTAAATACATTCAGTCCCACCGAAGCCCAGAGTATTAGAAAGGCAAAAAGAGCGTTTGGAAATGCAAATATAAAAAGCGACTTAAATTTCACAGCAAATCATTTGATGACTATCCCAAATGCTATTAAAAAACTACAGGATGCGAAGCTGTCCATCAGCGATAGTTTAAAAATAGTTCATGAAACCTATGGAGATGTTTCCAAATTAAACATGAGCGTAAAAGGAAAACAGATTTATGATAAACTGAAGTTGGTGTTAAAGAAGAATTCTGGCTATAGCACACTAAAAATTATAAATGAGTTGGTACAAGGCAAAGAAATATAACTTCAATCTCAAACTTCTCGTGCATCAATTGATTCCTACAAAAAATTCAAATATGGCTATTACAACTGTCGACGTGGAAAGATCATTTAGCTCCATGAAATGGATATTTACAGCAAGACGCCGTAGATTAACTGTCCCAAATATAGAAAAAATATTAATAGTTTATTCTAAAAATCGTGTCAACTATTCAATTTACAGCAGGTAATTAATTAAAGTTATTTTTATTGTTACCTTATAAGTTATAAGACTTTTACGGAAATTAAAATAAAACTTTGTCACAGATTGTATACAACTCACAGAGAGGTAGTTATTCATTAGGCATAATAAGATATTTTCTTTATCTCTACTCTTTCTCAAATCATTCCCGCTCCGAAAACCCCGACGTTTGGTAATGAAGAACCTGTTTTAGAAAAAATCAACCTTTTTCCAGGTCGAACCTGTTTCACTAATACAATAAACTCCTACGTGTTTATGTATCTCTTAGGTCTGAGGGGTAATCACGTAACGTTCCGAACGGGCGTCGGTACAAATCAACTGTCAATTTTCCATATAAAAAGTGACATTTAGACCTACCCGACGTTCGCACAATGCGTTACGTGATCGACTACCTGTTCATTAATTCAATGGAGTGAAAATTTACAGGTAGAAATGTCACCTCAACACCAGCAAACAGTGCGGTGCTATGATTACGGTTTCTGGTTTAATTCTCAATAATCGATATTAAAATCATTTAAAAAGGGATATAAGTGCCTTAAACTCGCATTATTATTTTTTTGTATTCGGTGCTTATTTACCTATTTAATAGGAACTTTTAGGCCGGCCGCACAGGGAATTCCTATGAGATGAATTTCATCCGCGACGGAAAATAACGCAAAGCAATAGCACAAGAAACTTTATTACAAGCTTTATATTAACTGACACTGTTCCTATGTAGGTAAATATGTAATTATGTAAGTATGTAAATATGTAAGTTGTCCGTCAAAATTTGCAATCCATTTTTCAGTCACTTCCCGTTATCCAATTGAGCTGAAATTTTGCGAGCATAAGTATATCGCATGAAAATGTAATATTATGATGTCTCGGAGCTGATCTGATGCTGGAGCTGGAAGATGGCCATAGGAACTCCGCAATAAAACGACACAACCCCATCGAGTTTAGGCTCGATAGAATCGTCTCAATGAGTACTTGATGATGGTATGTAGAAAAGTACAGTCGGCAGTAAAAGCTTGTACCAAAAATGATTTTTTTGACAGAAACTTATTTTTAAAATATGGACACTTGGTCATGTTTTAGAAGGGATGGCTGAAAAGTTTATTGTGAAAGTAGGGTAGCGATTCTGAAACAAGCGCAAGTTCTTCACAAGAACATACCAATACGGAATAAGTAAAGTGACGCGTATTCCGTTTAAACTTGTCTAAACATAGGTAGATACCTCCCTTAATCTCTTCGGTAATTATCGGTTGTAGCACATCATTAATTTGAGAGATGTAAAAAACTGACAACACATGAAACGTAATTTTACTGCGTTGAATAAATAAACAGACCTTAGCTACTCTATCTGGTCTCTTTTCATAATGTATTTTTCCTAAAAACCTTTCCTGAGGTACTTACTCAACACCTACGGAGCACCTAATCGCCTTCGAGATTCGAAATATACGAACATTTCTCGCAAAAGAGCCGACAAGAAATGAGGTCGTCAAGCTTTTTATTCAGTTCAGTAAGTGAATTGGGAATAATTTGCGTCTGAAATTCAGTAGTATTTTGATCAGATATGTGCTACAAAAAAACTGGAGCGTGATGTTTCCGAATTATAAAATAAACCCACCTAGGTAGAAAAAAATAGTCATTTGAACACTGTATTGCACTGAAATAAGGTCTGCTTTACCAAGTTTGTGTATGTTTGCCTACAGTTAGTAACAGAAGTTGGTACACAAACGGAGATAATTTAAGAGATACACAATACATACATATTAATTGCAGCACAATATATACTATCTGTCTATTTCTAATTTCTAATTAAAACATTTAGAAAGAGAGGGGTAGTTAATTTCGCGCACGAGACAGCTGTCTTGTACAGTCAGCATCAAAAGTAGCCACGCAAATGAAGACTTCAAAAGTCTTTATTAAAAGGGAATAAGAACTTTTGACGTCTTAGATTGCGTAGTTACTTTTGATGCTGACTGTACTACCTAGTATTTTATTCGTGATAAAAAACAACGGGTTGTGACGGAGATACTAGATAGAGAGAATTATAAGCAGATCTTACGCGTCTTTATTTTCAGTACTAAATCACTGGCTACTTACTGTACCTAATTATTTTGATAAGAATTATTATTTAGTCGTCCTATTTAAAAGCAAAATGCAATCACAGAGAAAATATCCATTAGCGGCGATTAGTCTTTTTATTAAAATTTTATTATGTATGTCTTTCCCGCTCACGGGACAATGATGTCCCGGACCTTTGGGAGGCGTGCGTGGGGCTAAGTACCTACAAAGTACCAACTGAGACAACACGTAGAGGCCCTTTTGACAATTTAATGAAATGCAAGGAGTACATCGAGCGGATGCTGTCCCTGCCCGTGTCATGGGACGCACACAGAGACAGCACCCGCTGGGGTGTATAGGGACTATTGCTGGTTGATGGAATCTAAAGAAAACGGGTTATTGGATGAAAATGATGGACTAGTGGCTGGGCTATTGGGTGAAACATCGGACGCCATTTTTTATCTCTGGCAGACGGTGACTCGCCAACTGCTAGATGGGCCCCTATTAATAGAGACATTAAAAAATGGCCTAAGGGCAACACCAGTCAGAGAGGCTGGGGGGGGGGGGGGGGGGGGGGTACCAGATGTTTGGGAGCAATAAATAAATCTGACTCCAGAAAGTTATGATAGCGTTTATTCGCTTACGAAATGTATACAAAATTACTGACGAGTGACGTGCGCTGTGCGCGGTGTCGTATCGAGACTCGTGGCAGGGGAACGCCGCGAGCTGATCGCAAACCGGCGCCCGCGCCGCCCGTACCCTTCCTCCCGTGCGTAGTTAGTTGGTAGCAGCGTTAACATACTCCCCCCCCTCGAGCAGGTAGGGCTTCGAGGAGTAAAGATGCTGCTGACGTTGTGGGCGTTGTGGCCTATGCTGAAGAAGGCTTCGTCGTCGCTGGTGATGACTCCTCAGGTAATGCGCAAAGTTTGTGAATAGCGCGACGAAAGATGCCCCTTGTTGTCTGAACATCGGCGACCCTGGCGATGCCATCGTCCCCAGGGTATAGTTTTGAATGCGTCCTAAGCGCCACTTCAATGGCGGAAGATTGGGCTCCTTTAGGACGACCATGTCGTTGATTTATAGGCCTTCTTGGTTGATTCGCCACTTTGTTTTTTGTTGCAATTCGCTTAGGAATCCTTGTGCCAGCGTAATCAGAATTGCTGCCGCATCCTTTCGATATGTTGATATCTGCTGAGCCGGTTAGGGTTTATATCGAACAGAGATGGTGATGGTAGTGACAACAGTGCTTTACCGATCAAGAAGTGTCCCGGAATTAAAGGTTCAAAATCATTTGGATCTGACAATAACGATGTTAAAGGTCGTGAGTTTAAAATTGCCTCGATTTGAGTGAACAACGTTGACAGCTCCTCAAATGTCATGTGTGTATTGCCTAAAAACCTAGCAAAATGGGATTTGGCTGAATTCCCCCCGGCCTCTGTTATTCCATTAAAATGAAGGGACAAAGCTGGCGAGAAATTAAATTTTATGCCTTCGTTTTCTGCATAATGACTTAATGAGGCAATGGAATCACCATCAGCTCTGAGAAATTTACCGATTTCGTTGCTTGCGCCTACAAAGTTAGTCCTATTATCTGAAAGAATCTTATTAAGTTTCCCTCTAAGAGATTTAAACCGCTTCAGACATTGGATGAAACGATCTGCAGTGAGATCGCTCGCTAACTCTAAGTGTTAACGCCTTTGTCGAAAAACAGACAAATAGGGATAACATTTGGTGATCCTACAACCGCGTCCTTTGCGGTCTGTAATGAGGAAAGAACCTGCAAAGTCGACGCCGTAAACATAGAGGTTTGGCTTCACTCTTGGTTCGGGTAAGTTACCCATGAGAGGGTTTATATTTTTTGCCTTCATGATTTTACATGTTGTGCAGTTATTAATCGTGCTTCTTGCTAAAATTCTGCCTCTTAAGGGCCAGAAAGTTTCCCTGATCATACTTAATAATAATTGCGGTCCACCGTGTAGCAATTTAGGTGCATATGCTTAAAAAATTACTTTGTTAATGGGTTATTTGAATCCACTATAATAATATGATGTTTTTTGTCGTATGTTTCAGGAGAGTGTTTTAAGCGGCCGCCGACACGCAGCAGCCCGGATTCATCGAGGAAAGGTGTAAGTGATTTAACAGGTAAGGTTTTATTGTTTTTTTTGGTTGTATAGTTCATTCACAGATGAAGCTTCTTGTTGAGATTGTTTACTTAAGAAATTTAATTCATCTGCAGTTAAATGACGTACCATTTTAGAATTGGGTTTATTTAGGTTAAAAATGAATCGCTTTATATAGGCAAAGGTTCTTTGCAAGGTGGATAATTTTGAATACTTGGTGAAGTCCACAACCTTGGAAAGAGCGCTTGCTGATTTCTTGTTTTCTGTTATTTGATTATAAGTTTTGATTTCAGGTACATCGCTGCTAGTGCTGGACTTATTCAACTGTGGCCAAGTTGATATATACTCAAAAATGAGGGACCCTGCCACCACAAAGCTGATTTACATAGCTGCTGAGGGTCAACTCCTCTGGAAGCCAATTCCGCAGGGTTCTGATCTCCCGGGAGACAGTTCCTGAATAGCTCCTACGCGATTTGAGATTAAAGTTTTAAGACTGCGTGGTTTGGCCTCGAGCCAACTCAAGACCACAGATGAATTCGTCCAGTGGAAAACTTGGTCAATGCGACATCGTAGCGCTTGTTTAACCTTAACCGACAGACGTACCAGAGTTTTACCTTCACTGTCTATTGACGACAAATAAATACATCTAGCATACGCATCCTCGGACGCGTCACTGAAGGAGTGCAAGGTAATTGTTTTATATTTAGGACATAGAACGCACTTTGGGATATCAATATTCGTTAGATATCTGAGATTTCCTACATAATCTTGCCACTTTCTTGAAAATTCTGCAGGAATTAAATCGTCCCAGTCTAGTTTAGTCAGCCACAGCCGCTGTAATATGATTTTTATTGTAATTGTGATTGCACTCAACAAACCTAGTGGGTCAAATATTTTAGCAGAGTTTGATAATATTGTACGTTCTGTCACTGGTGGCGTCATATCTAACTGTGTCGAAAATTGCGATTTGTCATCAACCGGATGCCATATAAGGCCTAAGACACTAGACTGAGAAGTGACGTCCAAGTCTTTAGGTATCATAGTACCGACAAGGCGTAAACGTGTTGTCTTACTCGTTTCTCGAATGACTGAGTGATGAGGAAGAAATGACCCAAACTCAGAACTTGGTGTTTCTGTCAGATGTCCTAGATTATTGTATTCATGAATAAAATCGGAATAGGCTTGTTTTAGAGACTGATCCTTAGAGAGTCGCTTTTCAATATTAATAAATTGTTTTTCTGCCATTTTGTATGAATCTCCGAGGACATCTGGCGGTTCTCGCAGTGGAATTGTAACTTTAAAACTTCCATCTGCGTCGCGGTAGGTAGTGTCATTGATTAGATTTTTGCAGTAAGTATCCTCAGGTGACACAACCTTTGTCGCGAGTAGTTCTTCGAGTTCCCAGAACCGTGTTCGTTGATCTTTAATATCTTGTGAGAAATTACATTTTATTTCTTGTGAACTTGAAGAACCACTGCGGTTCCTCCCAGTGGGGCCAGCCACTATCCATCCCAGTTCTGTCTCCGTCAATACGGGTTTATTTCGCCCTAACTTAATTTGATTGGATCCAATGAGGTCCCAAAATACATCTGAGCCGAGTAAAATATCGACTTCTGACGGATGGCAGAACTGAGGATCTGCTAGATTTATATTCGTTGGAATATTTAATTGTGTTGTGACTTTCATGTTTGGAAGTTTATCAGTGATGGTAGGCACTACATAGAATTTAACTGGAATAGAGAAATTACTATGCATTGAATTGATTATTAAATCGCAATATTTATTTATTTGCAATGTTGTATTATTAATGCCTGATACTGAACGATTGACTTCCTTTGTTTTACAATTAATTATATGTTGTGCCTTTTCAGAGATGAAGGAGGATTGGCTGCCGCTGTCCAATAAAGCACGTAGCACATGCTTGTTACCTTCGCATGTCACCTCAAGGAGTGCCGTGGAAAGTAAGACTTGGTCACGAGATACCGTGGACAACGTGATGGATGTTTGAGCTTGAGCAGTTTGCTGTTCCACGGGTTCTGGTGACGAAGTTGATGTCGCTTGAGGAAGGTGAGTGTTACTTGTAGCTGAAGCATTTTCATTATTAAGCAATTGTTGGTTGTTTGGTTGTTTATGTAAAATAGTGCTATGTTTTCTTTTACAGATTTTACAACCAATAGCGTGGCACTGGTAAGTACGATGACCAGGTCGAAGACAGTTCTTGCACAATTTCCATTGAATAGCTTGTGTATAACGATCATCGATTGATAACGATTTAAATTTAGGACAATCGACTAATCTGTGATTTTGTTTGCAGGACATGCACTGGTAACAAGTGGACGGTGCGTCAGAAGCGGAAGCAATAAACGATTTAGTCTTAGAAACCACGTGACGTTTTTTATTTCTTAAATCCGGCCTTGTAGAACATACTGTTTCCAATACATCAGCCCTGTTACGTAAGAACTTAAAAAAATCGTTTAAAGTAGGAGAATCTTTAATATCATTCCTAAATTCTTCCCACCTGCGTGCGGTAGCGTTATCAAGCTTTGTCGTAGCCATGTAAATAATAAGCGTATCCCATTTGTCCGTGCATTCACCTAACGTCTTAAGCGCTTGCAAGTTCTTGGAAATTGAATCAATTAAATTGCGCATACCCCTATCAGTCTCTCTCGACAAAGGCTCGATATTAAACAAGCACTTAAGGTGTTGGCTGACCAACAAGCGTTTATTATTATACCTTTCACACAGCAAGGACCATGCAATTTCATAATTATCAGCAGATACAGTAACTGATTTGATGACAACACTGGCTTCACCCTCTAAATATGATTTCAAATAATGAAATTTGGATATATCATCCAAGTCGTTATTTTTATGAATTAGTGACAGATAAATGTCACGAAACTCGAGCCACAGGTGTGGACTCCCATTAAAAAGAGGAAGTTTCAAAGGCGGAAGTTTGACTTTATTAAAGCCTGTAATGCTAGCATTGCTTGAAACTTTCTCCCTTTGAAAGATCTCTTGCCATGTTTCAATAATTTCTTGAGCTTGGCTCATGCTACTATAGAACGAACTTTCTGTTTCTTCTCTTTCCTTAAGTTGTTTACCAGAGGTATCAAGCCTATATATATTATCTTGAACCTCATCAAAGGAATTTAATGAACTTCGCATTTTACCTAACCTCATCGACAACTCGTTAATTTGGGCCCTAGTTACATCACTAGAATTTATCTCAGATATGGATAGCACAAACTTTCTAAATAGCGTTAGGCGCGTTCTCTCTACTCCTCTTTGATGTATTAGTTCATTTAACTCGGCCATTTTGTAAGCGCAAGCAACGTAGGCAACGTGGCAATTAACAACCAGACACGTATAGAATTTAAAAAGTAAGTACTTACGATTTCTAGTTCAGAAATGGCAATGATTCCATACCTCAAATACTTAAATTTAGCTTAGTATCACCCATTAAGCCAAATAGGTATGTAGTTATTATTCACCTACGTTTGTTCTTTGTTCTCGCCAACTTGTTTCAATCATGTAGGTACTGTATCCCAAGTAAATCTGAAATAGTCGGCAAATCACTTTAAAACATTTGTTATAGTAAGTAATTTTAATTACCTACTCGCATGACAATGCACTTTGATGCTCACTAATGTTTCTCGGATCTTAAGTTAAGCAAAATGTTACTTACGTTACGAATTTATATTATTTGAACATTAATTTATAGAATTAAATATTAACTGTATATCATTTCTTCATAAAATGTAAGAACCGGTATTTAAACTGCTTTGAAACTAAATTGAATGTTTGATTTCACATGAGTAACGTAACTAGATATTTAAATATTAAAAACGTACACTATTCACAAAGAACAGTTTATAATAAAAAGAGGAGACTATCACCGCTGTCACAAAAAACACAGGTTAAATTACATTAAACTTTAAATAAATTAGAAACGGGCACACTTCCTTCGTATTTGCACATGTAGCTTGTCTTCGTATTATCCCTTTGTTCCTTTGTATGAAGTTGCATCTTAACCGTTATGTGACTTGTTCGCCGCCATTATTCGTTGTATACTTGTAATTTCGTTACTTTTGTTCATAAAGCGAGGGTAGATGTGGACTTAGGTGTCCACATCTACCCTCGAGCAACAGCTCTTGCGACTCCACTCTGGACAGCCAGTTAAGGCAAGCCAGAGGTTATTAAAATTATTATTAAGTTGATCATATATACATTAACTTATCTAGGAAAATATATGTTAAAAAAAAAGAATGTTTCATAAACATAATCAACTATTCAGAAATCAAATTAATTTAGAGAAGTAAGCACAGCGGAATATCATTTCGCTCATATTTAGAGCAGCTCAACTAGGAAAGTAACATTAATCTTACAGAAGACCACATACACAACCTTATACCTTACATTTTATACAGGACACACCATAAAGACGAACTACAAGCATGAGAAGTGAAAAAAAAATCAACATATTTCGTTTTCTTCAATTCTAATATTCCCAAGCAGCCCATAAAACACTCATAGCTGTCTCTCGCCACCCCAGTCCATTTAAGAACTATGTAGTAACCTTTTATATTGAGTTACGAGAGAAATATGACGTCCTTCTAGTTATGCCGCAGGCTACCAGCTAAATTTAATAAAACCCAATCGATATCTGATAACGCGGGTTAAACAAGCCTAGTGTCATGGTTTCACTCGTATTTTTACACACTTACTTACTCCTGTACAACTTGTTTTTAATAAATAGTATTTTTCACAATCGTGTTATAATAGAGAGCTTTTTAGTCGAGTACCGTGTTTAGGCCACGAAGCTTGCTGAGTGGCCTAAGTAAGGTACGAAATTAAAAAGCTTGATTATAACACTATTGTGAACAATACTTTTTGTACGAGTTCATTAAAATTAATTTTCTACGAGTCAACTGAACTAATTAAACAAACTCGATACTGTTGAAACGAAGTGCAGCTCATCGCTCGTACGCTTGTTGATATCTTAAAAGACATCAATGAGCGTACGACATCAAAGCGATTCTATTGGTCCAATTCATTACAGTTCAGTAAAGCAGCCACGTGATTGGTCGAATTTATTTTAGTTGTCTGGAGCGTATCGAAAAGTAGTTATTTCGATTGTTTCGACAGTAACATGGACTACAACTATGAAAAGAGTGACGTTGCAGTATTCTCTATGAAATCTTAATACACATATTTTAATCGTCGAGTACAAAAAAAATATTATACGTGACTTCCAGGAACTGTAATATTCTCTAAATAAGACATTTTTTCTTTTATTATGAACTAGTTGACCCCGTGAACTTCGTATCGCCTTATTCGCAATACATAATGTATGAGTTTTGCATTTTTTTTCATCACTTTTTAACATTTTTGTGGTTATTCTGCTATTTTGTGTGGAGACAAATCTAGCCAACCAAACATTATTGATATCGGTCCAGCCGTTCTCGAGTTATATATAACTAACACGACTTTGTTTTAAATATATATACTGGGCTGCAAAAGAAGGTATAATACTCATATACCTGACGATATATAGAACTGTTGTACCTTTTTTTTGCAGCCTAGTGTATAAGAAGAAGATAGATACTACGGATGTCCGCTGGATGCACTTTAGCGGAAAAACCATCGGCTTCGGCTACGAGCTTTCGTTACGAAATTATTCAATTCAATTCAATTCTTTATTTGTTTCGGACTAGGTAATGTCCATAAGTTGTTAGTATACAATCACGAATTATGACTAAGGTTAGTATTACAAATTAATTTAATCCTATAATCCTAATGGAGTTAGATGCTCCATCCCCTAGCATAGGGGTTATTGGCAGTGAATTTGACGGTAGGCAAATCGCATTTAATTTACTCATTTACTGCCAGCAAGTCGCCTAGCCGCCGTAGCCGCTTGTCGCTACTTAGCGGGAAAATCAGGACCTGCTAAAGGTGGTAGGTAAGATGAATTTGTTCGCGTGGATAAGTTATTTCGTTGCTTCAAAGTACTGTTAGAAGCGTTAACCAGCAGTACCCAGTCCCATTTCAATCAGTTTCATCTCAATTACACCTTTAATTAATTAAAATATTTCCTTCCACAAATCTATCTCTATATAAATATCGCTCAAAAACATTTATCAGTAACCAAATAACTCCGTTTTCAGTTAAATTTCACCTTATCTCGTACACTTAATGCAAGGAGCGGGCGCCAATTTTCACTTTACAAAACATCGCATGTCAGCACTGACCTCATGCCCACTTATGACTTTATTTTCCCTAGGGTAACAACTACAACTCACGCATGTTCGCAGAAGAAATGAGTCCAAACTGGGTGAGTTTTGGGTGTGGTTATGGGACGTTTTTCTCCCGAAGCCAGGAATTTAGAACGGCCGTAATACGTGACTCCGTCCCGTCTCCACTTGTGGAGTGATTCAAGTTGAACGTGTGCGACGCTTTATTTTAGAAATGGCTGTGGAGGCTTTTTATCGTCTTTAGTGGATACAAATCGTACATTTCCATATTAAGAAATGTGATATAATATTTTACGATACACTTAGCTAATTCTGACTTGCTATATAATATAATAAACTAACTGTTTATCTGAGTGGATATAATAAACAATCACAGTATTTAATTTTATTATTTGACATAGACATACATGGTTATATTATTTTTATATTATACTAGCTTCTTCCCGCGACTTCGTCCGCTTGGAACTCTTTCATATCGTAGATCTCTGCAAACTTTCACCCCCCCCCCTTTCATCCCTTTAGAGGATGATTTCTGGGACCAAAACTATCCTATGTCCCTCCACGGGACTCAAACTAACTTTATACCAAATTTCATCTAAATCGGTGCAGCAGTTTAAGTAGCTCCATATACATTTTCACCCCCCATTTCACCCCCTTAGGGGATGATTTCCGGGATAAAATGTATCCTATGTCCTTTCCTGGGACTCAGACTATCTATATACCAAATATCTTTTAAATCGGTGCAGCGGTTTCAGTAGCTCTATACGTTTCCCCCCCCCCATTTTTCCCCCTTGGGGGTGGAATTTTCCAAAACCCTATAATTACTTTTTTGCATTGTTATAAGGAGTCCATACGAAAAGTTTCAAGTCACTGACTTAAAATTTTACTCCATCTCCTTACAAACTTTCAACCCCCCTTTTTACCCCTTTGAGGATGTAATTTTCCAAAACCCTAAAATGTGTTTTCTTGTTTTGTTATTACATTACACTTGAAACTTTGTGTATAAACTCCTTATTAGGAGTTTATACACAAAGTTTCAAGTCTTTCACTTAAAATTTGACTCCATCCCCATACAAACTTTCAACCCCCTCTTTGCCCCCTTGGGGTGGCAATTTTTAAAAATCCCTTCTTAGTGGGTTAGTACTTAGTTAGTATTTATATAAACTACCTATTGTGAAAAAAAACAGCTTTCTAGGTTCAAGGGTTTGGGCTGGGCGTTGATTTAAGTGAGTCAGTCAGTCAGGACCTACTAACAAAAATAACATAAAAGCCGCATCTCAGTACTTTGTCGTTAAATTTATCGGGACAGTTAGCACACAAACACAAATACACTTACATTTAAATAAGACGTTACGTATACAGAGCCTTTCTCCGAACATGACAAACAAAATAATAGTCATCTCTTTTACACTATTGTGAACACTTACGTGTACGTGAAATAGATAGATTGTCAATAACTACCAATCAGTAACATAATCCGCCAATGAGCTTCTTGCTGCACGCACTAGCAGCAGCCACACGGCGCAGCACACGCTGGAGGAGTGTCCAGTGTTGGGGCCAGAGCGCAGCGACCTGATGGCCATAGTGGGGCCGGACCTGTCGCTCCCAGCCGTGATCAAGTCCATGGTTGACAGTGACAGGTCTTGGCAAGCAGTTAAGGCCTTCTGCGAAACTATAGTTCAGCAGAAGGAAATGGCGGAACGGGCCAGGGAGGACGACCCACGGCGCCGCAGGCGTGCTAGACGAAGGCGAGCAGCACAGGATCGCCGCCTGCCTCCGTAGAGTGACCAGGGGGTGACAGGCATGGGGACGCCTGCCATCCCTCACGCACCAGGTCACTGAGTGGGTGCATGTAGTGGCATAAAACGAACGAGGTCAATAAGGACCTCCGGAGGCGGTGTTCCGAAAATCGGAGCGGTGCTGGTGGTGCTGAAGAAGTAAAGCGCAAGCGTTCCTTCAGCCCACCGCTAAGGCACAAAGACGGCAGACGGAGAGGTTTTTAGTGGGTAGACTCGGGGTCTCATTAGCCCACAACGAGGAGTCCCACATATCCACCCGGGTCCGTCCCCACACCCGGGAGGAACGCGTAAAGCATATTCCTCTCCAAAAAAAAAAAAAAATTAATTTTCTTCATACAGTACGAGTATCATGTAAAGTTACTTACCTATCAATATTTATAAAGGCTTGGCCACACAGAGTGCGCGACGCAACAACTGAACAATTGTTTTCTATACATATAATAAAGCTGAAGAGGGTCGAAAGTCTGTACATGGAAGATATTCGAAAAAAAATTGGCTAGGGATACTTAGAATCGATAACAGAACACGTTCCAACAGTTTTTAGAATTTTTGTCTGTTTGTCTGTTTATCTGTTTATCTGTTTATCTGTTTGTCTGTTTATGTGACCGCGCATCACGTGAAAACGGCTGAACCGATTAAAATGAAATTTGGCATAGAGATAGTTTGTGTCCTGAGTAAGGACTTAGGGTAGTTTTGATCCTGGAACTCAACCCCTAAGGGGATGAAATGGGGGGTGGAAATTTGTATGGAGCTACTTAAACCGCTGCACCGATTTAGATGAAATTTAGTATATCATTAGTTTGAGTCCCCGAAAAGGTTAAAGAATAGGTTTCATTTCGAAAATCTTCCCTTTAGGGGGTAAAATGGGGGGGTGAAAAATTGGATGTAACCCATTTTGATGAAATTTGGTTAAGAGGTAGTTTAAGTTCTGGGGAAGGACATTGGATAGTTTTTATTCCGGAAATCTTTCCCTGAGGGGGTGAAATGGGGGGTGAAATTTTTGATGGACTCCGTTTATATCAAATTTGGTATAAATATAGTTTGAGTCCCGGAGGATGACAATGGATAGTTTGAATCCCGAAAATCATCCCCCAAGGGGATGAAATAGGGATGAAAATGTGGATAAATCCCATTTAGTTCAAATTTGGTATAGAGATAGAAGGAGTCCCAGGGAAGGACAATGCATAGTTTTTATCCCAAATCATCTCCTGAGAGGGTGAAATGAGGGGTGAAAATTTGGATAGAACCGATTTAGATGAAATTTGGTATGGAGATAGTTCAGAGTCCTGGGGAAGGACTTAACATAATTTAAGTCCAGAAATCATCTCCTAAGGGGGTGAAATGGGGTATGAAAATTTGGATGGAACCCATTTACGGTATAGCGAGTTGGAGTCTTGGGGAAGGACAAAGGATAGTTTACTCCTGAAAGTCATCCCATAAGGGGGTGTAATTGGGGGTGAAAATTTGTTTGTGACCCATTTTGATGAAATTTGGTTGAAAGATAGTTTGAGTCCCGGAATATGTCAACGGATAGTTTTAATCCCAAAAATCATCCTCTCAGGGATAAAATAGGGGGTGAAAATTTGGATAAAACCCATTTAGATGAAATTTGGTAAATAGATAGAAGGAGTCCTAGGGAAGGACAATGCATAGTTTTTATCCCGAAAAATCATTTCCTGAGGTGGTGAAATGAGGGTTGAAGATTTAGATAGAACCCATTTAGATGAAATTTGGTATAAAGAGAGGTAGAGTCCTAGGAAAGAACATATTTTTTTTTTATTCCGGAACACATAAAACGAGGAAATCATCCCCTAAAGGGGTGAGAAATGGTGGATGAACATTTAGATTGAACCCATTTACGGTATAGCGATAGATAAGGAAGGACATAGGATAGTTTTATCCCGAAAATCATCCCCTCAGGGGGTGTAATTGGAGGTGGAAATTTGTTTGTGACACATTTTGATAAAATTTGGTTGAACGATAGTTTGAGTCCTGGAAAAGGACATATTATAATAGTTTCTATTCCAGAAATCATCCCCCTAAGGGGGTCAATTGGGGGTAAAAATTTGGATGGAACCCATTTACGGTATAGCGGTAGTTGGGAGTCCTGGGGAATAGGAACATTAACATTACATAAGTAAATTGACGTTCCAAGGGTAAAAGTACCTTATGGCGGCCTTAGTTTTGAAGATGTTTTCTAAAACGGGGTAAAAAAGACGTTTGATTATGGCTATTTTGAAAACTATTAGATGTAACATATAAAATGTTTAAATTACAAGTCAGTTAATTTAATCCTACGGTTTAGTAGAAAAAGTCCTTACGGCCGTGTGATATGAAAATATGCAAAATAATACTGAAAAAAGACTACATGCATCGATTTCCTTTCCTTCATACAATCCATACTAATATTACAATTGCGAAAGTAACTATGTCTGTCTGTTACCTTTTCATGCTTAAACCGCTGAACCGATTGAGATGAAATTTTGTATAGAGATACTTTGAATTCCGAGGCCTTCCCAAAGAATCCTTACTAAAGATAGTTTTTATCTGGAATTCATCACCTAAGGGGGTGAAAAGGGGGGAGAAAGTTACGATATAAACGAGTTCCGCGCGGACGAAGTCGCGGGCAAAAGCTAGTAATAAATAAAAAAGGTTTTTAGTGTCACAATAGATTAATTTTGTTTTAGTGTTTATTGCGTGTTACATTACACCATATTTATAACATGAACGCGAGACAAATGACGCGGGAGACGAAGCAACACGAACGTTTCCGATTGTGCTCGAACTTAACTAAAAACCTACGATCGGCACTGCCGACCAGTCGGCCGATTAATCAGCAATTCAAAAAACCCACGAGTCGGCCGACTAGCCTGTCGGCAAAATCCGTAGTAATTTTTTTTTATACCACGACGGTGGCAAACAAGCTTACGGCCTGCCTGATGTTAAGCTGGTACCGTCGCTTATGGACACTTGTGACTCCAGAAGAATCACAAGCGCGTTGCTGACCCTTTATTCACTTGAGGATTCGCTGTTTTGGCGGATAAAGACATGCAGGTCCCTCACTCCCAATACAGCGCACCCTAGGGAGCTCTGGCGACCTTACTCACCACCAGGAACACAAGACCACATACTTCATAGCATGCAATAATATAGCAACACTACAAAGCAGTGGTGCCATTATGGCTGCGGTCTTCTGTAAGGTGGAGGTACTTCCACAGTTGGGCTGCTCCACATACGAGCGAGATGACATTCCGCTGTGCCCTACCTCTCTTCTACCTATTTAATTTCATTTCATTTATTTTATTGTTAAGTCATGTACCACATACATTATAATTAAAATTCAATCTCCAATTAAAATCCCATAAGTTACCTAATAAAATAATCGACTTACTTAATTTGGCATAATATCATCCCTATAGAGAAAAGGTGTTCATATATTTTAAAGGTTTTACTGAAGTTATGGGTTTACTTACGCGTGAAAAGTGATGCCATTTTCCTTGGAATGGTCGGAATGGTTTTTGCGCCACTTTACAACACATGAGGGCATCTTAAATTAGAATAAATCTTGTATTTTGTTAGTAAAAATATTCCCGACCGTCATGTCCGTCACTCGTTTTCGTTGCGCTAGAATTGAGCGGACAGAATGCTTCCTTGTTATTTTTGTTCGTAGGTCAGGACTTGGCCTTTTAAATATATATAGATTAATATTTTTATTTTGTCTAATTACTATAGTACCAGAAATTATTTATTTTACATTTTCCATCCTATCCTTGGAGGTCGTTGTTGTTCTACGTCCGTAGGAATAACCCTAGAAAGGGTGACACGTGACCTTGTAACCGCCGTAAGCTTGTTTGCCACCGTCGTGGTATAAAAAAAAATTACTACGGATTTTGCCGACAGGCTAGTCGGCCGACTCGTGGGTTTTTTGAATTGCTGATTAATCGGCCGACTGGTCGGCAGTGCCGATCGTAGGTTTTTAGTTAAGTTCGAGCACAATCGGAAACGTTCGTGTTGCTTCGTCTCCCGCGTCATTTGTCTCGCGTTCATGTTATAAATATGGTGTAATGTAACACGCAATAAACACTAAAACAAAATTAATCTATTGTGACACTAAAAACCTTTTTTATTTATTACTAGCTTTTGCCCGCGACTTCGTCCGCGCGGAACTCGTTTATATCGTAACTTTCTCCCCCCTTTTCACCCCCTTAGGTGATGAATTCCAGATAAAAACTATCTTTAGTAAGGATTCTTTGGGAAGGCCTCGGAATTCAAAGTATCTCTATACAAAATTTCATCTCAATCGGTTCAGCGGTTTAAGCATGAAAAGGTAACAGACAGACATAGTTACTTTCGCAATTGTAATATTAGTATGGATTGTATGAAGGAAAGGAAATCGATGCATGTAGTCTTTTTTCAGTATTATTTTGCATATTTTCATATCACACGGCCGTAAGGACTTTTTCTACTAAACCGTAGGATTAAATTAACTGACTTGTAATTTAAACATTTTATATGTTACATCTAATAGTTTTCAAAATAGCCATAATCAAACGTCTTTTTTACCCCGTTTTAGAAAACATCTTCAAAACTAAGGCCGCCATAAGGTACTTTTACCCTTGGAACGTCAATTTACTTATGTAATGTTAATGTTCCTATTCCCCAGGACTCCCAACTACCGCTATACCGTAAATGGGTTCCATCCAAATTTTTACCCCCAATTGACCCCCTTAGGGGGATGATTTCTGGAATAGAAACTATTATAATATGTCCTTTTCCAGGACTCAAACTATCGTTCAACCAAATTTTATCAAAATGTGTCACAAACAAATTTCCACCTCCAATTACACCCCCTGAGGGGATGATTTTCGGGATAAAACTATCCTATGTCCTTCCTTATCTATCGCTATACCGTAAATGGGTTCAATCTAAATGTTCATCCACCATTTCTCACCCCTTTAGGGGATGATTTCCTCGTTTTATGTGTTCCGGAATAAAAAAAAATTATGTTCTTTCCTAGGACTCTACCTCTCTTTATACCAAATTTCATCTAAATGGGTTCTATCTAAATCTTCAACCCTCATTTCACCACCTCAGGAAATGATTTTTCGGGATAAAAACTATGCATTGTCCTTCCCTAGGACTCCTTCTATCTATTTACCAAATTTCATCTAAATGGGTTTTATCCAAATTTTCACCCCCTATTTTATCCCTGAGAGGATGATTTTTGGGATTAAAACTATCCGTTGACATATTCCGGGACTCAAACTATCTTTCAACCAAATTTCATCAAAATGGGTCACAAACAAATTTTCACCCCCAATTACACCCCCTTATGGGATGACTTTCAGGAGTAAACTATCCTTTGTCCTTCCCCAAGACTCCAACTCGCTATACCGTAAATGGGTTCCATCCAAATTTTCATACCCCATTTCACCCCCTTAGGAGATGATTTCTGGACTTAAATTATGTTAAGTCCTTCCCCAGGACTCTGAACTATCTCCATACCAAATTTCATCTAAATCGGTTCTATCCAAATTTTCACCCCTCATTTCACCCTCTCAGGAGATGATTTGGGATAAAAATCTCTATACCAAATTTGAACTAAATGGGATTTATCCACATTTTCATCCCTATTTCATCCCCTTGGGGGATGATTTTCGGGATTCAAACTATCCATTGTCATCCTCCGGGACTCAAACTATATTTATACCAAATTTGATATAAACGGAGTCCATCAAAAATTTCACCCCCCATTTCACCCCCTCAGGGAAAGATTTCCGGAATAAAAACTATCCAATGTCCTTCCCCAGAACTTAAACTACCTCTTAACCAAATTTCATCAAAATGGGTTACATCCAATTTTTCACCCCCCCATTTTACCCCCTAAAGGGAAGATTTTCGAAATGAAACCTATTCTTTAACCTTTTCGGGGACTCAAACTAATGATATACTAAATTTCATCTAAATCGGTGCAGCGGTTTAAGTAGCTCCATACAAATTTCCACCCCCCATTTCATCCCCTTAGGGGTTGAGTTCCAGGATCAAAACTACCCTAAGTCCTTACTCAGGACACAAACTATCTCTATGCCAAATTTCATCTTAATCGGTTCAGCCGTTTTCACGTGATGCGCGGTCACATAAACAGACAAACAGATAAACAGATAAACAGATAAACAGACAAACAGACAAAAATTCTAAAAACTGTTGGAACGTGTTCTGTTATCGATTCTAAGTATCCCTAGCCAATTTTTTTTCGAATATCTTCCATGTACAGACTTTCGACCCTCTTCAGCTTTATTATATGTATAGATGATTCGGAAGAAATCTTGGTACGGCATAAAATTACTATGATATTTTACAACCAAAGTTAATAGCAATTTGTTATAAAACACGCTATTTCACCTCTTTTCAAAGCTCGTTAAACCCAACGCCAAACGCTGTATTCCTAATCCCATACCTGTATTCTTTCTTCAGAAATAAATTCTACAGACTGTTTTCCTAATTTAACGTGTCCCGTATCCGAAATGAGCTCATTGTACGTGACGAAAGAGATTTCGAGAAACAATTAACATTAGGGATGTTGCTATACAATTTTATTTAACTAGCGATGACCTTGAATGCTAATTTAAGAGTTTTTTTCGCCAATAATCGTTAGCCCTAATGTTTTGTTTGGATTATCTGGACTTTGTTCTAATGAGAACTCTTGTCTTAAATGGACTCGAGCATTAAATTCATTAAAACTGTATTTAAAGGCAAATCTAAAAAAAAGTGCTCAATATGGTCAATATAAATATTTATTTATGCTAAAAGTGCGGAAAATTAGGTGATTTCTGACGTGTGTCATTGAGTCCCGGGGACATAGGATAGTTTTGATCCCGGAAATCAGCCCCTAAAGGGACGAAATGGGGGTATGGAGCTACGATATAAACGAGTTCCACGCGGACGGAGTCGTGGGCAGAAGCTAATGATTAATAAAACGTTCGATAACTTATTTGTATTTATGTAAGTGTATCTATTTTATTTTTCATATGAAAGGTTTCATATGAAAAATAAAATAGATACACTTTTCACAAGCAATAAAAACTCTCTGCATCGGGCTGACGACGGAGTAAACAATTAAAAAAACTAAAGAAAAGTAAAAAGCACTAGTGCTAAAAAGTGGCACTTTCTGCACGATTTGGCTGTTTGGAAAAAATCTCTTTTCAACCACATGCATTGTAATAGTTATTTGTTATACAAGGGTGCAAGGTTGTATTTTACCCGCGAGTGTGGAATTGAAACACGAGCAAGCGAAAGGATCCTATAGTTGAACCACGAGCGAAGCAAGTGGTTCTAAAATAGAATCCTGAGCGTAGCGAGTGTTTCAACACACGATAAGTAGAATACATTTGCACCCGTGTGTAACTTTTCACCTCAGTGCACTGTAGCGAGGAAAGTGCAACATGCAAAACAACTTTATTTAATATAAATAATAAATATGCACCCTTGTATAAAAAAAGTATTATCAAATAACAATTTTTTTTGAGTTTTAGTCAAGTGCGAATCGGATTTTAGTTTTCCCATACATTTTGAGACCCAGCGCCTGATGAAGACAACAAGCAATTCAGAAAAGTTTTTTTGTATCGGAGCCCCCTTAAATATTTATTTTATTCTGTTTTTTTAGTATTTGTTGTTATAGCGGCAACAGAAATACATCATCTGTGAAAATTTCAACTGTCTAACTATCACGGTTCATGAGATGACATGAGATACGCTACAAGGTCAAATTACTTTGACCACTAGTGGATAAAATGCGATTTTGCTCACTGGTTTTAAAGGATAAAAGACGGCTTTCCGAGGCAGTGAGGGGAAAAATAAGTTTCCGTCAAAAATTACGTTTTCCGTACAAGTTTTTTTAATAGTTAGACTAAAAAAAACCCTCTTCCCAATTCCCAATCTTCCAAACCTTCTTAAATTAACACGCAAACATACGCTCATCATAAAAATGTTAACTTATTTAGGTATTTCAATTCTCATGTAAGTGAATTGTAAATATTCTTACAAGATAAATAAATTTCTTTAAACCGAAGTTTTATTCGGCAACTAAACGTACAACCTCACTAAATAAAGTCTGTGTTAATAAAGTAATCAGTAATCACAATCAGGTTTTTTGCCAACTCATTATTGACATTCCTACATAGGTACGCAATTTTGACGGGTGTCCCCGTTTAATGGCCAGCACGGCTATGTCGAGGTAGGCGATCCGTTTCTTTCTAATTAGAACGCTTAGAAAGAAACGGATAGTCTATGTCGCCGCGACACATCTCGCGGGCTGTCCTGTGATAGCCGTCTAGCCCGCTTGGCTGTCTAGAAAACTCGGTGAGCGAGTGCCGACCGGGCGGGAGCCAGACTTTGCACGTGCACTGATCGATTTTATCTCATTTTCCACGCATTGCAGCATAGCGAGGAAACGTTTCATATTCATATTTATTTATGGAAACAATATTTTCTGTCACCTAAGTTTAGATGTGTCACTAATCTGCGTTACCCTTATTATAATATCTATCCCCAAGAAATATATTAGTCATTATTTTAATCAAAACTGTCGACGCATGACCTGGAAAAACCATATAAAAAACAAAATGGACGAAATCGGATTCAAACACAAAAACCTATACTGATTGTTGGGAAGAAATGCTAGATTGCCAATGGACAACAAACTACTTATCTATAAGGTTGTACTAAAACCGATATGGATGTATGGCGTGCAATTGTGGGGCAGCGCTAGCGACTCAAACATTAACATCATACAAAGATTACAGACTATGATCCTGAGATCAATAGCGAACGTACCATGGTATATTATTAACAGTGAACTGCATGAACACCTATCAATAGGCACAGTGAAGGAAGAACTCCGAGACATTTCCTTAAAATACAAGCAGCGTCTAATCAACCATCCCAATAAACTGGCACAACAGCTGACCGTCCAGAACCACATAAGACGACTGAAACGACACAACATCCTGGAGCTACAAAATAGAGAGTAGCCTCAGACTTCAAAAATGAGGAGATGCTCTCGCTGGAGAGCACACTCGATACGCCAGATTGTACTAATCCACACATCGACTTATAGTCTTCGGATAAGCTTCCGATAAGCAAAGAACATAAAAATATATATATATTATAATCAAAACTGTCTCTAAGTATAAATCATCGGATTAATGTAAATATGTATCTTAAATTATAGTTTGATCACTTTTTTCTATAGCCTGAATATAAGATCTGTCATCAAAATAATAGATCTGTCACCTAATAAATAGAGCAGTGCCTTAATATAATTAAAAAATAAACCGGCCAAGCGTGATTTGGACTCGCCCACGAAGGGTTCCGTACCATTATCTATAAAAACGGCAAAAAAAACACATAAATAGCAACCAAAACCCGAAACAGCGCACCCGGTTCCACGTGGGAAAATTATCCAATTTTTTTTTTTCATTAAAACTTTGCATGTAAACTTGATTTTACCATTACAAAATCAAAGTAATTAAATCATCTTACGAACATGTAACCCACACATGTTAGATACAATACAGTACAGCTATTTATCAAACTGAGCTAAACTCGTCTACGAGCTCATCACCAATTTAATACGACACCTCGAATCAGAACAACCTTGCGCAATCGGAGACCAGAGTTAAAATGGTCGATAAGTGAAGTCATGGATAGATTTATGAATGGTATTTAGGCTTGTACCACCCTTTAAGTTCACCTTACACAGGATTTAAACTTCGTACCGGTAAGCTGTTTCGGTTCGGGTCTTATTAAATTAAGGGCCTTGAGCTGTTTAAGACATGTTTCTTGTTAGACAAAAACTGATTATCGAGTTTTGATGATGTTAACATGCTTCCCGGCTGTATTACTTCAGTTTGTATTCGTGTTAATATTTTCTCAGATCCGTTTCCTTCAACTATTTCGAGCAACCGGTTATTAAGGTTTTTTGACAGAAGCGGAAATGTCCTCGTTTTCACATCTGTCTCTCAAAAGTATGACAGACAGTAAAGTGTCCCATGCTGTCAAACCGTAGATAGAGGATATAAAGATGGCGTCCTAGCGTATACCCAAAAGGGACGATGGTAAATTAACCATACTAAATTAAGAAGTATCAGAAGCTATACACTCTTGACGTCTAATATCATTTATAATTTAGTCGTATTATATCGGTGACGTCATGGTGGTGTCAGTTTCAGTACAAAATTTGACAGGTGTGGTGGCAAACAAAAAATCCGTATACGCGATGAGGGACAGAAAATATGACACTGTATCTCGTTCCCACTTGCGGTATTGCCTTGCATACATCTTTGTCACTCATGTGTGTATGTGTGGGTGACTCCTTCTATTCTATTCTACCTCTATGTGTCAAACACAGTGGATGCAAAATCTGATGCGGCCCAGTTGACGGCGCAGCGGGTGCTCACAGTTAAAAGCAAGTACCTTAAAGTGACAATAAGGATGATGACTACGATTTTTTTACGATACCATTCGAACCAGTTTTTGGAGAGGAACAGATGTTTGTATGGGAGCAACTACAATTAAAACACATAAATACCTATAAATTTAAGAAAAAGATTGACCTCGCTGGCGGCAGCCCAAAACGCTTCATATTACTTATTTCACACGTAGGTCACAACTGGCATTTGTACTATATAGGTAATCGTTGTATGGAAAATCAACTAAATTGCTATTTCAGTCGCGAAATACTGCGTTTAGCTACATAGTTGTCTTATAAATTTGAGTATATAGAAGTGTAAGGATTCTATTGGTAGCTTTAAATTTAGTCTTGGACAATAAAAATAAAATGCAAATTTTTTCTAATCATTCAATATGTTTTTTGATTTTAATTATGTTTTATAATTTATACTTTATTATAATAATTTGATGGTTTACTATCCATTTAGCAACACTACGTTATCAATTTTAACATATGGCATCAATGGCATCATGCCTATTACATTAAGGCAAATACGACGATAGTCGGCCGCAGTCTGTGACCGCCGCGTCGTCTGCAATCGCCTATGTATATGTGACCGCATGCAGTAGGGATGAAAGTTTTTGGGCGAAGAAGTTTGAAAAGAATTCGGTGACCGCATTAGGCCACCCGAGCAGTGTTATCCTCGCTATAGGTAGTTAAACCCACCCAGTGGCAGCTACAACTACAAGCACACGCACACATACAGTAACGCGTAGTTTTACCTGTTCGGAATATTCTCAAACGTTTTGGACAGTATAGGTCAAAGCATGTTTGAGATATCACAGAAAACACTCTTCAAACAAAAGGAACTAAGTGGCTTGAGTTTCTTATGTTACCATTTAGTGCTATTATACCATCTCGATTCGCGTTTGCAATCACCAATTATTTATTTTCTATTTTCGATCTGAGGGGTAATCAAGTAACGACCAGCTGGTCGATCACGTAACTCATTGTATGCACGTTAGGTACATCTAAATGTCAATTTTTATATGGAAAAATGATAGTTGGATTGTCCTAACGCGCGTTCGGAACGTTACGTGATTACCCCTCAGCTGAGGAGTAACTTTTTGAAGGCACGTTAGGACAACTCAACTGTCATTTTTCCCACACAAAAAGTGACATTTAGGCTACGCGCGTACAATGCGTTACCTACGTGATCAACCTGTTTTTGTACCAACAAAAACACAGAAAATGACTACTTTATTGGTTTGAATTGAACGGATATATTTTTCGAAAACAATCATCGTAATTAATGTGTCATTGTAGTCCACGGTTCTCTATTGGAAGGCATAAAGTCATTTGTACTATTATTGTTACGCATAATTGTTTTCGCCGAAATAGTGATGTGCATAATTCTCATTACGCATAATTATATACGCATAACATTAAAAAGCATAAATACTGAAAGCATAATCTTCATGAAGACTAATGTCAAATAGCATAAGCACAAATAGGCATAATAATCAATTGGCATCATATCAAAATGCATAACAAAAAAAAGTTATGTACAAATGGCTCATATAAAGTGATACCTATCTACCCGTTCAAAATCCCTGAAATTTAGATTTTAGCCTATGGTTTTCTTAGTAGTAAATTGCCTAATTTTCATTAGTAGTAAGTTTTAATAAAAGGTTTTTCCGCTCTTTTATAAAAAAAAACCTCGAAGACGAAAGCGGGAGCAAGGCTCCCGCTTCCATCTTCTAACCTATCTGCGATCCGAGTCGGTTTTGCCACTAAGCCCCTGTTCCCTAGTACTTACGCTACGATCACTCTCATTGATTGATCTCAGAGAAAAGGGAGTCTTCGAGGTTATTTTTTTTTATTAAATAGCGGAAAAACTAATAATATGACAATAACTAAACTGAGTTTTATTCATTTATAAAACTGAAATTATGGATTATGAGATAATGAGAGATATACCAAATAATGGGCTTGTGACCTTAAATTTGTTTACGATGCCATTCAAACCAGTTTTTGTAGATGAACAAATGTTTGTATGGAAGCAACTACATTTAAAGGACATTAATACCCAAAAAATCGAGTTAAAGGCGGACCTCGCTGACAGCAGCCGAAACGCTTCATACTGATTGGCTTTAAAGTATGACGTCACACCGTGCAATTTGTACTAACCGTTGCATGGAAAATGAAGTAAATTGCTGTTTCGGTCGCGAAATACTGCGTTTAGGTCCATAGTTGTCATACAAATTTGTTTCTATAAAAGCGTAAGGATTCTATTGGTACCTTTAAATTTACTCTTGGACAATAAATAAAAAAACTTCATTTTCTAAACTGTCAAGGTTCATATCTTTTTATGATTTGAATTATATTTTGTAATTTATACTTTATTACAATCATTTGATGGTTTACTATCCATTTAGCAACACGACGTTATCAATTTTAACACCACGCAACAAGCCTATTATTAGCCCAAACAATAGTATGCGTAATGTGTATTCGGCCAATAAAGATTAGGTCAACAGAAATTATGCTATTAGCGTAGTATCCAAATCAATTATGCGAAACTATATTAGTCAAAAAAAAATTATGCCAATGAAGGGGATCCCGTAGTCCACAGACCGATTTATGCAAACGATTATAAATATTTTACGGCTCATTAAGTATAAGATTAAAACGAAAATCAACAACACTGAAAATAACGTATCATATAATTTCCTGCCCATTCGTTTTTATAATAAAATGTTTATTGGGAGCCCATCTGTTACCTGGATCGTAAAACGGAATTTATTACGGAATTCATTACACGAATGATAAACGGACCACAAAACAATGACGATTTTAAAATTGTTGGACTTTTTTTGGTCAGAAAATACGATTGCAACCGCTTTTTGGTATATTTGACTGGACAGGTTAAAATGATATTAGTGTGACTTTGATTGCTGCACGCATTATGCATTACACTGTTGGTTTTGACACGAGTGGTAGCGTGCCTTGTCGCCCACTCTCATAATCATACTCTCAATCTTAATATCCCACTTATTCAATCACGCAACAACACCTGAACATATAAGGCACAGAGATAGGTTGTTTATAACTTACTAGGTGCCTGTGCAGCTTCGCCCGCGTGTTGCAAAGAAGCCAGACAAACCCGCGGGATTAAAATTTGCCTATCCAGAAAGTCCATTCTGCACGCAGGTAGCAGTTTTTTTCAAAATGGATTAAGCGGTTCCGGAGAATGCCCATTACATACAAACTTATTATCTTACAAAGCTACAATCTCACAGACATTTATTCTTTATAATATTAGTATACTATCTTGAAAATCATCCATCAAAGTGATGAAATTGGGGATGAAAGTTGACCCTGGAGTTCGCGCTTACGATTATAATTATTATAATTCCAATACATCGGATTTGCGGCTTAGGTAAATGGGTAACTTAGGCAACAGTGATTATGTTCAAACTGCATTTAGAAATATAAGATTTGGCATTTGGAAATAGGTGCTCCTATTTCCAAATGCCAGTTTAGCCGGGCAATAAAGTCAAGAAAATAATAGGGGCGCCACTATCGTTAGTATGGCAACACGAATAGTAAAACCTAGAGATATAGATACTTCACTTTTTACTAGGACATTATTGATATAAGGTTCCTAATTTAGAAAAATGACAATCAAATACAAAATATAGCTAATAGACATACAAACTCACAAAAATTACCTCTTTATAAATTTTATATAGACAGAAATTTAAATACAGTTTAGTTTACAAATTTTATTAAATAGTACAATATACTGTTTCTTCCTCCTGCAAGTAGGTATTTCACTTCTGTTATAATTTCACTTAAACTTCATCAAATGTATCGCAAGTACCTACCAAGTTGGTTTTGTGTAAACATAACCTCTAAAATGTACTATGTAAACAAGACGAAAATTATCAATTTACTGTGATACTCAATACTCAATACTCAATCATTTATTGCACATAATGGTTATACAGGTGGTCTTAAAATAAAGTATGGTATCACATCATGTACCCTGTTGGGCGCAGCAAATAAGAAGGTGGACACTTAGGTACATATAATTCAGCATACAAAAAATAGTATTAATTAATTATATATCTTAGTTTTACTTAATTCTATTAACAAACTTATCATCTAAATATTCCTTTAAAGAGTAGTAGGTTTTCGAAAGTAACATTTGTTTTAATTTGCGTATGAAAACTGTCTCTTTATTTTCATCTTTCAATTCTTTCGGCAATTTATTATATATTTTTATCGACATTACAAAGGGTCCTGACGAATGTAGGTTTAGTCGTGATGGTGGTAGCAATAATTTGCCTTTATATCGCATCGTACGGTTTTTGATTACATCTTCCAGTTTCGTATAAAATTCGGGGTATTTACGGACAAATTTACAAATTTCAAGAATGTAGATACATGGGAGTGTAAGTATGTTGTATTGTTTAAAATGAGGTTTACAACTGTCAGTCTGTTTAATATTAGCTAGAATTCGAATGAGTTTTTTTTGTAAAATGAACAGGCTTGGTGCGTCTGTGCTATTGGCCCAGAGAATAGCTCCGTAGCTCAGCCAGTTGTATGCGTACGAGTAATATGTCTGAAGTGCAGTTTTTAAGTCAGTCGTTTTTTTAATCTCTCTGAGAGCGTATACAAATTTAGAAATTTTGTTTCGTATATTTTTAACGTGTGGTTTCCAGCAAATGTGTTTATCTATTACTATCCCAAGCAATGTACAATTGTCAACAACTTCTATTTCGGTATTGTTATAAGTATATGATATATTTAGAGGTTTCTTTTGCTGTGGGTGGAATGACATAAGTTTTGTTTTCGAGAAGTTAATTTGGAGATTATGTTCGCTTAACCAGTCTGATACTTTTTGTAGTATGCTAGTTATTTTTTCGTTAAGGTTGTAAGTGTCTTGGCATGTCGTGAGGATGGATATGTCGTCAGCAAACAATACGCATGGTTCCTTCATAACTTTTGGGAGATCGTTAATATATATTAAAAATAAGAGACTACCAATTACACTTCCCTGTGGGATTGAGGCGTTAATGGTTTTTTTGTCAGACTGTATATTTTTTATTTCACATGTTTTGAAATTGTAGTGTTCTAGCTCTGTAAATTGTTCCCTATCTTGTAAATACGATGTGAGCCATCTATGCGCTATCCCACGAATCCCAATTCCGTACAATTTAGATAATAAGATATCGTATTGTACTTTATCGTACGCTTTGGTCAAGTCGAGTAATATTCCGACAGCATATTGTTTCGAGTTGACTATGTTTAAGATTTGTTGTATGTATTGATATACCGCAAGAGTTGTTGAATGTTTTTTTCGAAAGCCGTTTTGTGCGCTATCGAAAATATTATACTTTTCACAAAAGTTATTTATACGGTTGCACATAGCTTTCTCAAATATTTTTGACGCTGTTGGCAGTAGAGCGATGGGTCGGTAATTATTTGGATCTGTTTTACTGTTTTTTTTGTGGATTGGGCTGACTAATGACTTTTTTAAGAGATCTGGAAATCGTACTTCAGCAAAAGACTGGTTAATTAAAAAACAAAGAGGTACAGTTAATTGATCCGCGCACTGTCTTATTAGAGATGGCGGTAGTTCGTCGAAACCGTGACTGTGTGTGTTTTTAAGGTTTTTTATTAATTTGTGTACTTCGTGGTAGTGAACAGGGGCTAGAAACATAGTGTTTTCAGAGGGGTTCAACACGGGTCGGCCGAATGCTGCGTTTGCATTTCTATTTTCTCCTATGGATGCGAAGAAGTCGTTGAAAGTATTTGCTACAAGTTTTGGCTCGCTAATTAGTTGGTCATTGATCTGTAGTTGTACATTATGTTTTTCACATTTCGTTTTTTTGTTTGTCCTTTCGTTTATAATACTCCACATTGTTTTAATTTTGTTGCCAGACTTTTTCATTCTGTTAATGTATTGCATTTTTTTTGCTGTCAATACTGTCTTTTTAAGGGTTTTTTCGTATTTTCTATAGTGTTGGTGTATCGTTTGATTTTTTGTTTGTAGAGTAAATATTTTTAATAATCTTTTATTTTTACATGAAACTTTTATGCCTTTAGTTAACCAGTTGTGTTTAAATTTAGATTTAAGTTTGATTTTCTGTTTGGGTATTGAATGGTCTAGAATTTTGCGTAATGTGTTGCTAAATGCGTTATAGTTTTCGTTAGTGTTATTGTTTGGAGTTATGATGTTTGACCAGTTTGTGGATTTTAAAAGTGCTTTAAATCGCTCTATATTGGTAGGACTAAATATTCTTTTTTCTGTGTGCCATATTGGTTGTTTGTGTTGTGGCGTCGATAGTTGTATACTTATGCTTGTACTGCGATGGTCCGAAAAGCCTAATTCCTCTACAGTGGTTATAGTATTTTTTTTATCAAAGTTTGTAAATATTAAATCTAAGCATGTAGCTGCGGACTGTGTAATATGTGTGGGTTCTTTAATGTGTTGATAAAACTTGTGTTCTGACATGAGATCTAGAAAGTTGCATGTTTGTAAATCATTTTTTAAAATATTTATATTAAAGTCCCCTCCTATAATGACATTGTGTTTAGCATATTTTATATTTAAATATATTAAGATTTGCCGTAATCGGTTAACGAATAAATTTTCTTCTCGTTTGTTCCAATACATAGTTACTAGTAAAATATTTTGTTCTGGTAATTCAGCGGCGCAAATTTCTAGTACGTAATCAATAGACATATCTGATACGTCGATCTTCTCGATGTATTTGATGTGGTCCTGCAGGAGGATGAGAACTCCACTACCGGCTCTGTCCTCTCGACAGTATGATGCTGCTATTTCATAACCACTAAATTTAACTAGGTTTATTTTATTTTTTGTAAGCCAGGATTCGGAAATACATATAGCTCGATAGTCTCTATTTTCCTGTATATATGCTTCTACTATATCCTGTTTATTGTATATACTCTGCATGTTTTGAAAAAGTAGTTTGAAGTTGTTAGGTTTATATTCGAAAGGACCGAGATCCTGATTCTGCATTAAAATTATTGTTCTTCGTGGTCAAATCAGCGCTCATTGACAATAGCTGGCTGTGCGGTTCCTGGTTTGAGGTTGTATATTGATTCCCCTGTTGTTGTTGCCGTTGAAATATTTGTTTGTGTTGGTGTTCCCTCCCATTGATGATTAGTTTATTATCTCGGATTATAGCGTGGTTTCCATTTTTCCTTTCTTCTATGAGTATTTTTCTCATTTCTCTGCGTTTTTCTGATTGTTCGGCGTCTAAGTAAGGAGCTATGGCTAATCCAAAGTCTCTGAAATAGCCTGAGTTTTGGAGAATGTATTTGGACATCTTCTTACTTATTAATTCTATGACGATTGGCCGGCGGTATCCCTTCTTTCCAATTCGAAGGATGTCTTCTATATATCCTTCCAAGTTTACATTAAGTGTGTCGAAGAAGATATTTGTTACCCTATATTCTAGTTCATTTTCGTTTTCCCATCTGGATTCCTCTACGCCGTACAATACAATTTTTTTGCTATTGTCTACTGCTGGCCTGATAGTTATGGGTGAGGGGGGTGAGGGGGGTTGGTGTATTATAGGTGTTTCTTTTTCAGTCTTTAATAATGAACATTCTGCTTCGAGATAAATAATTTTCGTTTTTAAAGTCTCTATTTCTGATTTCAAAGCGTTTTGATCTGTACTTACTATTTTCATGTTGCCTGTTATTTCCTCTTTAAACTTTTTTAACGAGTCTTGAATCTCCTGCTGTATGAGCTTTCTCATTTCTGACATTATTTTGGCGTTCATTTCAGAGATGATGAACTGTTTCTGTATTTCTAGTTTTTTATCGAGTAGCTCGCTGAGCTGCTCTAATGTTACGTTTCCGTGATTTGGAGGCTCATAGTTAGGTGAAACGGGAAACGTTGGTGTCCGCAAAGCACTAGGAGAACATTGCGTGTCTCCATGTATGTTACTGCTATTTATCGATTCGTCGCATGACATGTTTGTGATGGTTAATGCCGTCTGGGGCATGTTTCTATTTAGGCCCGCAGGCTTCGCAGGCGTTTCATCGTTGTGGCAGCGCCGTGTAGTTAAGGTGCAATCTGGGCAAACCCATTGTTGTTGTAAAGTTGGTTGTTTCTCTCTAAAATACGCCGACGTCATATTTAAGCAACCGTAATGGTAACTACTTGCACAATTAGTGCAACTAAGTAGGTCACCTCGATTAATCTTCGCATTACATCCCGTGCAAATCATTTTGTTGTTGTAGGGTTCAATGTTTTTGAAAGGTAAGTGGATATATATGCTGCAATGTACCTTAAAGCAGCAATGTAAAGCGTATAAAGCGATGTTCGACAGCGGCGTTATCTGCGAGCCGCGTGACTCATACGATGCGGGCGCGCTGCGAGTTGTCGTAGGTCAGTTTTTTCGACGGTTGGTTAAAATATTTAAAACTGTTTTTGCTGTATCTTCCGATTCACTTTGAGTTTTTTGTTAAAATTAACACCACTTTAAGCGTCACTTTCGCGGCTATAAAACGATGTATAACACTTTACGAACAACGTAGATTAAACATTTATTTACGAATATAATGTGGAGAGAGAACTTTAACGCTGTTGCTCGCGCAGTAGCGAACCACCTCTGTACCATAACCACACCTGATTGTAACATTAGGAATAAATCAAATTGAGCATTCATAATTCTAAAATAATTAAAAACCTGTCATTTCAGCAGTTCTTCTATAAACATTGTCAGATTCGAAAAAAATATTTTGGCTTGTTTACATTATAAATTACATCCCGAGCGGCACTGTATATTGTCTTGCTCATCGTATGTATTTTTTGTTGCATTTCAATGTTAATAATTCCGCGAAATTTAATAAATACGGTAAAAAAACAGCAAAGATGACAATCCGTCTACTGACATATGACAATATTTGACAAGGTCAACGAAGTTTGCCAGGGTCAAAAAAAAATTGTTCCGTTTCTTGACTTTTATGCTAACCTGTATGTATGTGCCGACAAATGTGAAGGATAACCTATTGACTGTTTATTTGATAGAATCGCGGCCCAGGTAAAACTATTGTTTCTCATCTAGGGCCGTAGGTACAAATTATTACTTTATATCAACATCATTTTGACAATATACATCACGTAACTACCTCTGGAGAAGGACAATTTTATTCCCGATAATTAAAAAAAGGACAAGGAAGGAGGTCATCATCATCGCTATCATCATACCAGCCGAAATAAGTCTACTACTGGACAATAGACATAGGCCTCAAAAGTGAGAATATGTTGCTTTTTGATAATAAACTAGGAGAGACTGTCCAGTTACGCTGCCTAGTCAATCGTTGAATCCGACTCGGCTGGGCTGCGTTCGGGAAGCTACGGCACATCTTTTCGTCCAATATTCCGCAGTGTCTCAAGACGAGAGTCTTTGTCCAGTGTGTGTTGCCAGTGATGACATATATGGCACTGAAACGTGTTCGCTTACAATGGGCCTCAAAAGAAGGCTCAAAGTGACCCAAAGACGGCTATCTTGGGAGTTTCTCTGCGTGATCGCATCAGAAATGAGGCTATCCACAGCAGAACCAAGGTAACCGATAGAGACCTCCGAATCGCTAAACTTAAGTGGCAGTGGGCGGGGCACGTTGCACGTAGAACCGATGGCCGTTGGGGTGGAAAGGTTCTCGAGTGGCGACCACGTACCGGAAGGCGCGGCGTGGGTAGGCCCCCCACAAGGTGGACTGATGACCTGGTAAAGGTCGCGGGAGTCCGCTGGATGCGGGTGGCGCAGGACCGGTCACTTTGGCGATCTTTGGGGGAGGCCTATGTCCAGCAGTGAACGTCTTTCGGCTGATATGATGACAATAAGAGCGGATAAAATCGCGGCTCAGTACGACCAAACACCAATTTAATTCCGATTCAATACTTTACTTTGAATGAAGCCCAACAGTGAAATCGGACTCAGTTTATTTTAGAATGTCTACAAAAGAAAACTTTTATTTCTATAGAGTATAGTACAAACATTTTCATTCTAATATAACGAATTCAAAACATTTACAATGCTAAAGCACTGTTCAAATCCAAAAACTCGTTAGCATTAATTAACGAATTTTCTAGTTTTCGTACCGCACTTAAAACTTTGCTTATTGAATGTACAGCCATTCATTTCATTTTAATTCTATACTAAACACGTGTTGTATTAAATTTTATAATTCATACAATTATAAATGCATAGATGTGTACAGTCGGCCAAGAAATTGGTCTACCAGTTTTAGCAAAAATTTCTGTGAGATCTAATGGTCGCTAAGGTTACTGTCATAATATTATTGCAAGTGGAAATCGACCTTGTTGTTTCATGGCGTTCAAATAAACCTCGACCGTAGGGTGGTAGACCACATTTTTGGCCGACTGTACAGTGAAATGTGGTTGGAAAATAATTGAGAAACCTCTATAATTGCAACCAATTAACCGGTCACGGTCCCTTGGCAACAAAAGAGTTGTGCAATTGAAATAACGGGATCTCTTTTAACCGAGCTTCTGGTGTCAATTGATTTTAGGTATTATATGCGCTCCGTGCAAGGGTGTGTGTGGTGACGTGTGACGCACACAGGCAGGACCGAGCGGCTAGAGCTGTGCGCCGATCGCGTACATAAAACGAAATGACTGGCGGCAAATGCTACCAATATTTACAAAATTAAAACAACCAAAACGATTTCAAATATCAACATAATTATAAAGTTAGAGAATTTCTAATGCAGATTTTACACCTTTTATTTATTTACAATTTACCGCTGTTAGGTAATATTATCTACGATCAATGAAAAATTAGTATTCTAAGCACAATACGTAGAAGGTCAATACAATTACAGGACATGTGGTCAGAGAACTTTTTGAGAAATCGGTATTTGGAAAACTTATATCCGTCGCGTTTTGCGAGAATTAGGTTTGTCTCTATAAATGTGTGCGTAAATCATCAATGTGTACGTAGTTTTCTAATTTAGAAATTTGAAGTTCATCGAGAAGAAATCAGAAATGTCTTGCGATACATCCGTCCCTTTCGTTTTACTCCTAACGTCATTGAGCCTAGATTTGTTTAAATAAATCGCTTGTTATAAAATGTTTATACATTAAGATTTTCCTTTTTACCAACTATATGCACAGAGTAAGTTGTTTCAGATAATTCAATAAAATGAAATTTCGATGTTGGCGACTGATAACCTACATATTCAGTGAACGTGATGGGTGTCGTAGACTACCGTAGTTCATTTGATGCACTACAAAACAGTGTATTTACACGAAAGCAAGGAAAAAAATTAAATGAGTAGGTATGTAGTAAGTGATGTGTTCACATCATGCGAGTAAATTTTCTTTCGTTTGATTTTTTATCTGAGAAGCTTTATCGATAACACACATCACTTCGTATGGTAAAAACAAAGTGACACCAACAAAATAAAGAATCATAGACATAGTGACAATAATACCTACGGCGATTAATCAAAATTAATTTCAAACGAGAATGTACAGCCGTCACCCGCGCACAGTCCCTGCTGGGCGCAAAATCTGTAGTTATATGAGTTTTACTTACTTTAATTCTTCATGCAAGCGTTTATCATTGTGTTTTCGCCAACTTTGATTTATTCGCCTCTTCTTTGATTTATTTACATAGCTCCCTATGGGGTGAAAAGCCCAAAATTCGTCGTTACGTTTTAAAAATCGTGCGTAAACTCAAGCGACACATCCTCCCCGTCCGACAGCCGAAGCAAGACTAAAGCGGATAGGCGGAAGCGTGGCGGTTCTGGCTAGAATGGGCGAAACGTGCGGGAATTTAGTTATTTCCTTTGTATTGCTAAAATAATCCACATTTTGAAAATGTGACGCGTATACGTCATAGACGACATGTAGTTTTGTTATTATTCAAAAACTGGTGACCTTTCGTGAAGTATTTACGCCGTACTAAGGGTTTATTTTCTTTTGTAGAGGTAACTTTGGATTTATATTCTATCGAGGAAAGTGTAAGTAATCGTGTTTTTAAAACGTATGATGGATAGAGTGAATCCTTAAATATTTCACATAGGAATTGCAGAACTAAATATTTAGTAATACCAACACAGCAAGGGATCAAACGAACGCAATAATTTCATAATTTCCGCGGCGGCGCAGGCTTAAATATTTTTCTGAGTATGTTTAGATTAGATTATTTATTTAATGATTAAGAAAAAACTTTATAGCATACATGTCAAAAAATAAGAATTCTTGTCACGATCGTCAAAAATAAAGAAAAATAAAGATACAATAATACCACAATAATAAAAAAATTAAGTATACAATAATGGAAATAGAAAACAAAACAAAAAGAACAAACAACAAAACAGAAATATATCAACCACTATGTATCGTCATTCAGTGTACAGTATTAATGTCCATTAGAAAACACGTGACATAATACATTTAATGTCAAATCATATTACGAGTAGGTAATACTTACAAATCAACTCTTTAAATATAGATTTTCTAATGAACGTTATTTCAGGCGGCGTCTAAATGCTTCGTCATTTGGTTCCAGTCTAAGATCAGCGAGCCGACGCTCGTAGTAGGTAATTAAAACGCCATTAAATCACTTGTTTTTTTCTCCGAATCAAAATACCATTGGCCATATGACATTTATTATAATGGCTCTCTGGTTGATTATAGAGAAAATTGGCTGTCCAGCTAAGCTAGTTAACCTAATTAGGCAATTCCACGTCAATATGACAGCCAAGGTTCAGCACAACAGTGAATTTTCGGACTCATTTCAGGTAACTAGTGGTGTCAAGCAAGGATGCGTGATGGCTCCGTCTGTATTTCTCCACTATAATGAGAGACGCGCTTGGCCGAAACAGCGAACCGATTCAGCTCCACGTGCGATCAGACAAGGGAGTTTTTGATCTTTCGCGTTTTAGGGCAAAAGGGAAAATTCGCCAGGTATCGATGCTTGAAGTCCTGTATGCCGATGACGTATGCATGATGGCTAGCAGCTTAGACGCACTCCAGGGCTCCATGGTGTCTTTGAGTGACTCATGTGACAGATTTGGCCTAGTTATAAGTGTCGCCAAAACTCAGGTACTTAAGCAACCACCCCGAGGTTGCAGTGCTGATACAGCTCAAATTACTTTGGGCAGTTCAGTGCTGAAGGAAGTGACTAGCTTTAAGTACTTGGGCAGCCAAATTCGAAGTGACAATCGCCTTGCCTCAGAGATCCCACTACGCATAGCCAAAGCTGCCGCCACCTTTGGCAAATTGAACCAACGTGTTTGGAAATCGCACGATCTGAAACTCCAAACCAAGTTTTCTGTCTACAAGGCTATGGTGCTCCCAATGCTGCTGAGTGCTGGTGCTTGTACAAGGGAGATATTAGAAAGCTTGACACCTTCCACATGCGTTGTTTACGATGCATTCTCCGCATTCGGTGGCAGGATCGTGTGACCAACATGGACGTTTTACGAAGATCTAACATGCTCGGCATGGAGGCCATACTGATGAAAAGCCAGTTGAGATGGAGTGGCCACGTTAGTCGCATGACAGACTGCAGACTCCCAAAATCTGTATTCTACTCCGAGCTTGCGGATGGAAAGCGTAATCGTGGGGGGCAGTTTCTGCGCTACAAGGACGTATTAAAACGTCATCTCAAAGCCTGCGATATACCTGCTGAGGGCTGGGAGGAGGTCACGTCCATGAGACTGAAATGGCGTAATAAAGTCAGAAAAGGTGTAGCTTCTTTTGAAGTAGCTCGACTTGAACACCTGGACCAAAAGCGCCATTTACGGAAGACTCGACCCAGACCATCCTATGCATATACTTACAATAACCAGCTATACTGCACACAATGTGACCGGACATTTAAAACTAAGTTCGGCTTTGCGAGCCATATTCGTGCTCACCAGAGGAAATTGTAAGGGTCGCCGTCGTCGGATACACACAAGGAGGACTATATATATATATATATATATTATAATTTATTAAGGTAGAACAATGTTTAATAAATAACAGACAATAATAATATACAATTATTAATAAGTACCTAAACCGAATTATTTATGATTAGAGCCCTACTGTAAAATTACCTATAACAATTGTTATCAATAAAATTTTCATTTTCAAAATTAACCCTAAGCTAGACAAAAACAAGAGGAAATATAAGTATGTGCCGTGATGCTGGTTTAAGCCAGCGCTGGTCTTCCGGTGGGTCTTTCCAGGATTTGTTTGTTACACAACAGCTAGAGACAAGTACTCCGGCCACCTTATTCACCACCAATTACACCATAATTATACTTCCAGAGCAAGGAGTTGTGTTATATTAAGTATATATTATTCACTATGATCTTTTGCAAGGTTCGGCTGCTCCATTTATGAGCGAGGTGACATTTTGCGCTGCTTGCCTCTCTAAACTATACTGGGCTGCAAAAGAAGGTATAAGACTCATATACGTGACGATAATAAAACTGTTATATCTTCTTTTGCAGCCCAGTGTATATGTAATTTTTTTCAGATTTTTATATTACCATTTTACTAAAATATTACTCCCAAAGCTTTTATACGCCCTGAAAGCAACGAAGATCAAATGTATTGCTCGGGTCATTGTATTTTGCTCAAAAAGTAATTTTAATAAATATCGCTTGCACAAACATGACACAAAAAACAGTGCTTCCCGTAAAAACAATAGGTAACTTATTCACATTTCCGGGTACAATGTTGATGTAACGAAATATAATATCCACGAATGCTATAAACAAATTGGTTGCCTATAAAGTCGGTTTACGTATGATAGTTTTACGTGATAACGACATAAATCGGAACGTTCGGCTCAGGCGGAACGAGACAATGAGTCATACTTTTTCGTGCGTGCTGCAGGTGTTCATCGATTTATAAGACGTTATCACGTCAAAATAATACACAGCCTCAGAAAATCAAATTTATAAGTTACATTTTTTTGTGTCTTACAAAATGGCCAGCAGGTCGATCACGTAACGCATTGTACGCGCGTCAGGTAGATCTGAATGTCACTTCTTATATGGATTAATGACAGTTAAATTGTCATAACGCGCGTTCGGAACGTTACGTGACTACCCCTCAAAAATACCCTAAACCGACAAGCATGTACGAGAAATGTTATGAAAGTGAGTGAAGCGAAAGTGGTTTGTCAGGATCGTAGCAAATGGAGATCCGTGATCTCTGCCTACCCCTCTGGGAAAGAGGCGTGATTATATGTTATGTATGTATGCATGTTTTTTTTTTGTGTTGCATTTTAGGATTGAAAATTGTGATCATTTTATCGTCGCTTTCCATCCAATGTTGAGTTACGAATAAAGTTTGAGAAATTATTATATCTAGTTTATAAAATAAATAAATATTTGGCGAATGGGTTGGCTAAAAAAATAATTTGCATCCATTAAACAGATGGGTGAAGGGCGTGCCTATATTCGTATCTCCTACTATTATATCAGTATGTACTATTATTTGTGCAACGTGATAATCTGTAGATTAGACGGAAAAAATCTTCAACTTCATGGCGATTAAACTGCTCGAAGATTAAAACATAAAAAAACATCCTTTCACAAAATGAAGATTTGCCTCATAGCCGGAGAGCTGAGGGACCAAAACTGCAACAGTTTTAAAAGGCTGATATTTTAATATTAGGTCATACATTGCTTGAATATCAAGAGCCTGCCGTCTTTGGGACAACTGGCGTGGGGGTGGATCCGAACTTGTTAAGAAAACACCCACGTCGCAACTGTTTTATAAAATCTGAAAATGTGTCTGGATAGTAAAACAACTAACAAACTATGCGGACATAGTCAGTCTGCAGAATATTGGAACAGGGCGCGTCAGCAGCCCGCTAAACCCGTCAAAAAATTTAGGCTGACTATGTTAGTCTGATTTTAGGTACTATGAACTACTTGCACGAATTTTTTTAGGTTTTATTAAACACTTTTTTTGCAACCAAATTTTTGACAGGCTTAGCAGGCTGCTGACGCGTTCTGTTCCAATATTCTGCAGACTGACTATGTCCGCATAGTTTGTTAGTTGTCTTACTATCCACAGACAAATTTTCAGATTTTATAAAACAGTTGCGACGTAGGTGTTTTTTTAACAAGTTCGGTACCACCCCCACGCCAGTTGTCCAAAAAACTGGCTGACTGACGGCATGCTATTGATATTCGATACCTAATATTAAAATATCAGACTTTATAAAACTGTTGCAGTTTTGGTCCCTCAGCTCTCAGTCTATCAGTCTGAGAAAAGTTTCTCAGGATTGCGACTGGGATCGACAAAGGCGTTCATTTAGAGTAATTGACGTTGAAAAATCATTTCTCTGGACTTTTATAGTTATATGATGTTCTCAACTGTAAATACTGCTATTACAAGGTCTGGGATTTTGAAGGATAATGTTCTTGATAAATGCAGACTATAAAAATATTGGTATTCACACATTTTATTACTTATAGGATTATAAACAAATATTTGCAACAAATATAAATATAAAAAAAAGAATGGATGGTTGTATGTAGTGAGTAGAGAGGGGTTAGGGAGGGGTTAGGGGGCGATGTTGGGTAGAGCTGCCCCGTCGTTGAGGCCGAAAAAATGCTTTACTGATCTGAATTTGTGCCGGGTCCCGCGAATGCACATGCTTGTGGCTCGGATTATTGATATTATAATCTTAAAATATTGATGTAATATTGGCACAATGGTTAGCTTTCAACACAATGCTATTTAAACTGAGCATAATGATAAAATGTAGTTTTATTAACAAAAAAACCAAATCAAATGAAACACGTGTTCCATATTATTTAAAGTTTCTGACTAAAGATCAAAGTAAAATAAAAAGTTTAGTGTTCGGTAATTTGGCGAAACTACTGCCTTCAAAGGAATCCAGTGGCAAGCACTATCTACAAAACATGCAGGAATTAAAGCAACTCCAGTTATAATTAAATGATCTGCAGTTTAGATAATAATGTTAGTTCGCGAGCTTTAGCTGTTAGAATTTCAGTTTGCTTTTGTTTGCATAAAGTTAGAAAACAGATTGGCGCGTGCAGTGGCGTAACTTTAATAGAGTCTAGGTTTAAATAAAATGCACAGTGAGTGAAAACTGAGTGAGATGGCTAGTAGATAGAAAATGTGTAAGAGGAAGTTCTTTTAGAGAAAGTAATGTTTTATGCAAGTTTATGCGCAACGGCAACGGAATGCAGTTTGAAAGAAGTGAGCCGCTCTTTTGAATGTCTGTGTCTTTATCATACAGTGTAAAATGTTATTTATAAATGGAATTTATTACAGTAAAATGTTAGAGCTATATTTAGATGCCTCGCGCAGGCAGCTTTCTCGCTCAAAGAATAGCGATTGCTATTCAACGCGGGAATGCTGCCTGTGTGATGGGCACCCTGCCTAAAGGGCAAAGTTTTGATCCGTTCCTGTAATTTTATATTTTAATCATTTTTTTTAAGTAGTTTTAAATGACATGCTTGTATATCATTTTTGGTTGTTAAATAAATAACATATTTTTACTGTTTGAAAAAAGATTTTGTCTTTTTTTAGGGTTCCTATTACTAAGACTCCGCTGTCCGTCCTTCCGTCCGTCCGTCCGTCCGTCTGCCTGTCACCAGGCTGTATCTCACTGATACCGTGATAGTTCCAGTTGAAATTTTCACAGATGATGTATTTCTGTTGCCGCTATAACAACAAATAAAACAAAATAAAATAAATATTTTTATTGATAATGGTACGGAACCCTTCGTGCGCGAGTCCGACTCGCACTTGGCCGGTTTTTGTTCTTTGCCTGCCTCAGCTCGTAAAATCAACTTTCAATTTCGACCAAACAAGGATTAAGTTTATTCCAAGATTAGTCAACAAGGTTCTCACGTTTAGTTACTAAGTCCCTGGGCGACTGAGCTCTGCTCGGATGAAAATGGAGAAAATACGGAGAAAACTAATTTTCCCGGACATGAGACCAATCTAGATCGATTTCTCGCCCCCGTAAACCCCAGTATCCCAAATTTCATCGAAATCGTTAGAGCCGTTTCCGACAACGCGATTCCAAATATATATATATACAAATATTGCTCGTTTAATAGTATAGGATAGGATAGGATAGGATAAGTATGCAATCAACAAAACAAATCCTCAAATAGGTAAATAAATATCAGCAACGCGCTTAAGATTTTTCTGGAGCCGCCAGCGTTCAACTACGATGTCTGCTTATCAATAGATAGAGACCGTACGTTTGTTTGTAACCGGCGTAGTATAAAAAACAAGTGCAAGTTGGACTCGCGCACGAAGAGTTTATATTATCTATAAAAGCGGCAAAAAAACACGTTTTAAAGGGATAACTCTGTATTTTATTCAATTTTTTTGTATTTTTGTTATAGCGGCCACCGAAATGCATCATCTGTGAAAATTTCAACTGTCTAACTATCACGGTTCATGAGATACAGCCTGGTTACAGACGGACAGACAGACAGACAGGCGGACAGCGGAGTCTTAGTAATAAGGTCCCGTTTTACCCTTTGGGTACAGTCAGCATCAGATAGTTAGTAGCAAGGTAGTCAAATATATCGCAACACGTCTTTATTACTATAGGAGTAAGGGTGTGTTACGATATATTTGGCTACTTTGGCTGCTACTAACTAATGACGCTGACTGTACGGAGCCCTAAAAACCTTTATCAGAGGTCAACGCAGCGAAAAAATCCTTTATGTCAATGCCGCGCTGAATGGATCCATTTCAGCGATAAACTAATATGAAGTCACTCCGAATGTAATCAATTTATTGGCCATTACTGGCGTCCAATCGATTAAGCCGCGTCTCTTTCACAGATATCAAATGAGAGGATAACCTTTTCAAATCAATTGGTGACAGAAATGGACTGGTAGTAGGTATATGGTTCGCTGGATATACATATTTATACAACTTTTACAAATGATGATATGCTAGTAAGTATTTGTTGCCGAATTTGAACATCTTCGCCAACACTCATCATTCACCGTAGCATATACAACTTCAGAGGAGTAGGGGAGACCGGGGCTGATTGACTTATAGGGGTAGAGGTACACTAACTGTCAAAAACTCGAGTTACGCGAAAGCCTTGCGACGTCCAACTAGGTGCGAAATTCCGTTGGTAATCTATAAAATCGAGCCTCTATATTTTAAATAGTAACGAGCTTTTTGTTTCTTTTACAGTCTAATACGTAGTATACTTGTCAATTGAATTGCTTTTTAGAACAATATACTCTAAAGCAATAAAATACAATGGTTTAAACTGAAATTTACGAAGCCCTGTCTACGAAACAAGAGGTCCTGGGTCCGAATCCCGGTAAGGGCATTTATTTGTGTGATGAGCACGAATATTTGTTCCTGAGTCATGGATGTTTTCTATCTATTTAAGTATGTATTTCTCTATATAAGTATCTATATCGTCGTCTAGTACCCATAGTACAAGCTTTGCTTAGTTTGGGACTAGGTTGATTTGTGTAAGATTGTCCGCAAATATTTATTTATTTTATTTATTTATTTATTTGGATAACTATCCCCGGTCTCCCCTAACGAGACTGTTTATTGATTTGAGGATTAATTATATTAACAGACTTCCTAAATCTCAACACAGCGTATCCCAGCTCTGGCGACCTTACTCACCTTAAAATCAACAACAAATACCTACAGAGCAAGAAGTGGTCATATTATAGCTGCGTTATTCTGTAAAGTGGATGTAATTCCCCTGGCTACTCGAAATACGAGCGAGATTACCTTCAACTATACTCACTCTCTAAAAATACTAATAAAAGCTCTCACTTTATGTAATTGAAAATGATTACGTTGTTCATTTGATTAATCGAAATGCAAACTAATGGGTGTGAGGACGCGAGTGAAAACACAGGCTGCTCTTATCGCACTAGTTTATTGTAGGTATACGCCGGTGCTGATATCAGAGAAAGGAAAAGAACTACAGCACATGGTTGAGTCATTAAATAAAGCTAGCAAGCTCGCTGGCCTAGAAATGAACCTCTCTAAAACTATGATAATGACCAACAGCACCAAGGTACAAATATATGTCGATGTCGAGCCACTTCAATATACCGAAAAATATATTTATCTAGGCAAACAAATAAGCTTCGACAGATCAAACAATTACCAGGAAGTTGAACGCAGGGCACAGCTAACATGGAATAAGTACTGGAGCTTAAAGGAAATATTTAAGAGCAACATGCCAATCCACCTGAAGACCAAGGTTATGAACTCATGCCTTATACCATGCCTGACCTACGCTTGTCAGACGTGGAAGTTTAACAGCAATATCAGAAATAAAATTAATACGTGCCAACGCGGAATGGAGCGCAGTATGCTAAATATAAAAAAAAATTATAAAATAAGACATACAAAAATACGAAACATCACAAAAGCAACAGACGGTCTGGCACAAGCTCTTGCATTAAAATGGAAGTGGGCCGGACATGTAGCACGCCTTCAAAATCAGAGGTGGACAAAAAGTGTGACAGTATGGAGGGGGCCAGTAGGTAAAAGAAATAAAGGGAGACCTTGCAACAGATGGGAGGATGAAATCAAACACACAGCGGGTCCAAACTGGTTACAAACAGCTAAGTTTAGGGAAGACTGGCTCACTTTGGAGGAGGCCTTTACCTGCAGAGGGGTTCTTGCAGAATAATGAGTGCAACAAAAATAATTATAATATTTTAAACTACCTAATATTATTTATAAAACTTAACTTACTAACATTAAAAATAACTAACTACTCAACTTTTGATATAACTACTTTGTAAACATAATTCTAAAAGAAATAAAAGGCTTTTTTATTTTTATTTATTTATACGCCGGTAAGGTGGGCGCAGCCACACACACATATATAACACAAACATAATATTAGAGTAACAAAGAAACATAATATTAAAATAACAAAACTAACAACGAAAGAAAGTAACCTACATACTTAAAACCCAACTAAATATAAAAAGAAAACACCAACCGAAGCGGACCTCTGGCATGTTCCCCAATACGCTGGCCGTGTTACCTTGCTTGTATGGCCAGAGAAATTTTAGACACACAGTCGTACCGTCTCACACCAGAGCCCTACCCAGCTTCCATGGCACCTAAGTGACTCAATCGGGGCGCTTGCCATCGTCTCTTGCCATTTCCATGGGTACTATTTTCAAGCTTTACAAATCAGTAGCTTTTTAGGGTTCCGTACCAAAAAGGTAAAAAAAGGAACCCTTATGGAGCGATTTTGTCTGTCCGTCCGTCCGTCTGTCACAACGTGAAATCTCTAAAGAAAGAAAGAAAGAAAGAAAGATACATTTATTCACTAACACACAGGACACATATATATATATATATATATATATACCTACAGCGCTGATTTTCAGCCAGCACCGTTGGTGACTCACGGAAACGTCATACAATTATAATTACACAACTATACATATAATTAATTGTGCAAGGCGAGAGAGAAATAAACATAAATACATAGTGAGATAATACATACAGCACTACCTACATGCAGCTTTAATAAAATAATAACTACGTTACACATTAAAGTAAATTTTACTATTAAACTAAAAACAAAAACTAGATAAAAATGTGCAATTGGCATATTTTTGCTGTCAAAAGTGCAGGATTAGGATTAGGATTTTTGGAGCGTCAACAAATAGCCTTTAAGCTTACGCTTAAAGGTGTATCTGCTAAGCGCCCCTTGGATAGGGGGAGGGATATCATTCCAGCACTTAGACGCCGCGAACTTGAAGCTACCTAAAAAAGCTAAAGCTAAAGCTAAAGAAAAAAAAAGAAAGAAAACATTTATTTACTACACAAAAGACACACAGAGACAAAGGGAGTAGGCATACAATACAATTTAACACATATTGTGTGTTATCTCAGGAACTACTTGTGATATCAATTTGAAATTTGGAACAATTGTTGAGAGGGTTAAGACACGTGTATGGATAAAGAAAAAAATATTTTTTTTCTGTGTAAATGGCAAATATGGGGGGGGGACGGTAGGATCTTGGTAAGATTTATGCTTAGATGGTAAGGCCTTAGTAAGATTAATGGTAAGGCGGTAAGGCCTTGGTAAAATTCCTGCTAAGATTGTAAAGCCTTGGTAAGATTCATAGTGTTAAGGTAAGGCCTTGGTAAGATTCATGATAAGACGGAAGGTTCTTGGTAAGATTCATGCTTGGATGGTAAGGCCTTGGTAAGATTCATATTGTGAAGGATAGGCCTGGGTAAGATTCATGATAAGACGGTAGGATCTTGGTAAGATTTATGCTTAGATGGTAAGGCCTTGGTAAGATTCATGGTAAGGTGGTAAGGCCTTGGTAAGATTCCTGCTAAGATGGTAAAGCCTTTGTAAGATTCATAGTGTTAAGGTAAGGCCTTGGTTAGATTCATGGTAAGATGGTAAAGCCTTGGTAAGATTCATAGTGTGAAGGTTAGGCCTTGGTAAGATTCATGATAAGTAAGACGGTAGGATCTTGGTAAGAGTTATGCTTAGATGGTAAGGCCTTGGTAAGATTCATGGTAAGGTGGTAAGGCCTTGGTAAGATTCATGGTAAGGTGGTAAGGCCTTGGTAAGATTCATAGTGTTAAGGTAAGGCCTTGGTAAGATTCATGGTAAGATGGTAAAGCCTTGGTTAGATTCATACTGTGAAGGTTAGGCCTTGGAAAGATTCATGATAAGAAGGTAGGTTCTTGGTAAGATTCATGCTTGGATGGTAAGGCCTTGGTAGGATTCATAGTGTGAAGGTTAGGCCTTGGTTAGATTCATGGTAAGATGGTAAAGCCTTGGTAAGATTCATAGTGTGAAGGTTAGGCCTTGGTAAGATTCATGATAAGACGGTAGGTTCTTGGTAAGAGTAATGCTTGGATGGTAAGGCCTTGGTAAGATTTATAGTGTAAAGGAAAGGCCTTGGTAAGGTTTATGATAAGACGGTAGAATCTTGGTAAGATTTATGCTTAGATGGTAAAGCCTTGGTAAGATTCCTGCTAAGTTTGTAAAGCCTTGGTAAGATACATAGTGTGAAGGTAAGGCCTTGGTAAGATTCATGGTAAGATGGTAAAACCTTGGTAAGATTCATAGTGTGAAGGTAAGGCCTTGGTAAGATTCATGATAAGACGGTAGGTTCTTGGTAAGATTCATGCTTGGATGGTAAAGCCTTGGTAAGATTCATAGTGTGAAGGTTAGGCCTTGGTAAGATTCATGATAAGACGGTAGGATCTTGGTAAGATTTATGCTAAGATGGTAAAGCCTTGGTAAGATTCATAGTGTTAAGGTAAGGCCTTGGTAAGATTCATGGTAAGGTGGTAAGGCCTTGGTAAGATTCCTGCTAAGATGGTAAAGCCTTAGTAAGATTCATAGTGTTAAGGTAAGGCCTTGGTAAGATTCTTGATAAGATGGTAAAGCCTTGGTAAGATTCATGCTTCGATTGAAAAGCCTTGGTAAGATTCATGATAAGACGGTAGGATCTTGGTAAGATTTATGCTAAGATGGTAAAGCCTTGGTAAGATTCATAGTGTTAAGGTAAGGCCTTGGTAAGATTCATGGTAAGGTGGTAAGGCCTTGGTAAGATTCCTGCTAAGATGGTAAAGCCTTAGTAAGATTCATAGTGTTAAGGTAAGGCCTTGGTAAGATTCTTGATAAGATGGTAAAGCCTTGGTAAGATTCATGCTTCGATTGAAAAGCCTTGGTAAGATTCATAGTGTGAAGGTTAGGCCTTGGTAAGATTCATGATAAGACGGTAGGTTCTTGGTAAGATTCATGCTTAGATGGCAAAGCCTTGGCAAGATTCATAGTGTGAAGGTTAGGCCTTGGTAAGATTCATGATAAGACGGTAGGATCTTGGTAAGATTAATGCTTAGATGGTAAGGCCTTGGTAAGATTCCTGCTAAGTTTGTAAAGCCTTGGTAAGATTCATAGTGTGAAGGTTAGGCCTTGGTAAGATTCATGGTAAGATGGCAAGGCCTTAGTAAGATTCATCGTTAGATGGTCAAGCCTTGGTAAGATTCATGGTAAGATGGTAAGACCTTGGTAAGATTCATCGTTAGATGGTAAGGCTTTGGTAAAATTCATGGGAAGAAAGAAAGGTCTTGGTAAGATTCCTGCTAAGATGGTAAAACCTTGGTAAGATTCATAGTGTGAAGGTTAGGCCTTGGTAAGATTCATGATAAGACGGTAGGTTCTTGGTAAGATTCATGCTTGGATGGAAAGGCCTTTGTAAGATTCATAGTGTAGAGGTTAGGCCTTGGTAAGATTTATAATAAGACGGTAAGTTCTTGGGAAGATTCATGCTTGAATGGTAAAGCCTTGGTAAGATTCATAGTGTGAAAGTAAGGCCTTGGTAAGATTTATAATAAGACGGTAAGTTCGTGGTAAGATTCATGCTTGAATGGTAAAGCCTTGGTAAGATTAATAGTGTGAAGGTTAGGCCTTGGTAAGATTTATAATAAGACGGTAGGTTCTTAATAAGATTCCTGCTAAGATGGCAAAGCCTTGGTAAGATTCATAGTGTGAAGGTAAGGCCTTGGTTAGATTCATGGTAAGATGGTTAAGCCTTGGTAAGATTCATAGTGTGAAGGTTAAGCCTTGGTAAGATTCATGATAAGACGGTAGGTTCTTGGTAAGATTCATGCTTGGATGGTAAGGCCTTGGTAAGATTCATAGTGTGAAGGTTAGGCCTTGGTAAGATTCATAATAAGACGGTAGGTTCTTGGTAAGATTCAAGCTTGGATGGTAAGGCCTTTGTAAGATTCATAGTGTAGAGGTTAGGCCTTGGTAAGATTTATAATAAGACGGTAGGTTTCTGGTAAGATTCATGCTTGGATGGTAAGGCCTTGGTAAGATTCATAGTGTGAAGGTTAGGCCTTGGTAAGATTTATAATAAGACGGTAAGTTCGTGGTAAGATTCATGCTTGAATGGTAAAGCCTTGGTAAGATTCATAGTGTGAAGGTTAGGCCTTGGTAAGATTCATGAAAGGACGGTAGGTTCTTGGTAAGATTCCTGCTAAGATGGCAAAGCCTTGGTAAGATTCATAGTGTGAAGGTAAGGCCTTGGTTAGATTCATGGTAAGATGGTAAAGCCTTGGTAAGACTCATAGTGTGAAGGTTAGGCCTTGGTAAGATTCATGATAAGACGGTAGGTTCTTGGTAAGATTCATGCTTGGATGGTAAGGCCTTGGTAAGATTCCTGCTAAGATGGCAAAGCCTTGGTAAGATTCATAGTGTGAAGGTTAGGCCTTGGTTAGATTCATGGTAAGATGGTAAAGCCTTGGTAAGATTCATAGTGTGAAGGTTAGGCCTTGGTAAGATTCATGATAAGACGGTAGGTTCTTGGTAAGATTCATGCTTGGATGGTAAGGCCTTGGTAAGATTCATAGTGTGAAGGAAAGGCTTTGGTAAGATTTATGATAAGACGGTAGGATCTTGGTAAGATTTATGCTTGGATGGTAAGGCCTTGGTCAGATTCCTGCTAAGTTTGTAAAGCCTTGGTAAGATTCATAGTGTGAAGGTAATGCCTTGGTAAGATTCATGGTAAGATGGTTAAAACTTGGTAAGATTCATAGTGTGAAGGTTAGGCATTGGTAAGATTTATAATAAGACGGTAAGTTCGTGGTAAGATTCATGCTTGAATGGTAAAGCCTTGGTAAGATTCATAGTGTGAAGTTTAGGCCTTAATAAGATTTATAATAAGACGGTAGGTTCTTGGTAAGATTCCTGCTAAGATGGCAAAGCCTTGGTAAGATTCATAGTGTGAAGGTAAGGCCTTGGTTAGATTCATGGTAAGATGGTTAAGCCTTGGTAAGATTCATAGTGTGAAGGTTAGGCCTTGGTAAGATTCATGATAAAACGGTAGGTTCTTAGTAAGATTCATGCTTGGATGGTAAGGCCTTGGTAAGATTCATAGTGTGAAGGTTAGGCCTTGGTAAGATTCATAATAAGACGGTAGGTTCTTGGTAAGATTCATGCTTGGATGGTAAGGCCTTTGTAAGATTCATAGTGTGAAGGTTAGGCCTTGGTAAGATTTATAATAAGACGGTAAGTTCGTGGTAAGATTCACGCTTGAATGGTAAAGCCTTGGTAAGATTCATAGTGTGAAGGTTAGGCCTTGGTAAGATTTATAATAAGACGGTAAGTTCATGGTAAGATTCATGCTTGAATGGTAAAGCCTTGGTAAGATTCATAGTGTGAAGGTTAGGCCTTGGTAAGATTCATGAAAGGACGGTAGGTTCTTGGTAAGATTCCTGCTAAGATGGCAAAGCCTTGGTAAGATTCATAGTGTGAAGGTAAGGCCTTGGTTAGATTCATGGTAAGATGGTAAAGCCTTGGTAAGATTCATAGTGTGAAGGTTAGGCCTTGGTAAGATTCATGATAAGACGGTAGGTTCTTGGTAAAATTCATGCTTGGATGGTAAGGCCTTGGTAAGATTCATAGTGTGTAGGTTAGGCCTTGGTAAGATTTATGATAAGACGGTAAGTTCTTGATAAGATTCATGCTTGGATTGTATAGCCTTGGTAAGATTCATAGTGTGAAGGTAAGGCGTTGGTAGGATTCATGATAAGACGGTAGGTTCTTGGTAAGATTCATGCTTGGATGGCAAGGCCTAGGTAGGATTCATATTGTAAAGGATAGGCCTTGGTAAGATTCATGATAAGACGGTAGGATCTTGGTAAAATTTATGCTTAGATGGTAAGGCTTTGGTAAGATTTATGGTAAGGCGGTAAGGCCTTGGTAAGATTCATAGTGTGAAGGTTAGGCCTTGGTCAGATTCATGATAAGACGGAAGGTTCTTGGTTAGATTCATGCTTGCATTGTAAGACCTTGGTAAGATTCATAGTGTGAAGGTTAGGCCTTGGTAAGATTCATGAAAAGAAGGGAGGTTCTTGGTAAGATTCAAGCTTGGGTGGTAAGGCATTGGTAAAATTCACAGTGTGAAGGAAAGGCCTTGGTAAGATTTATGATAAGACGGTAGGATCTCGGTATGATTTATGCTTCATGGTAAAGTGGTAAGGCCTTGGTAGGATTCCTGCTAAGATAGTAAAGCCTTGGTAAGATTCATAGTGTTAAGGTAAGGCCTTGGTAAAATTCATGGTAAGATGGTAAAGCCTTAATAAGATTCATGCTTTGATGGTAAAGCCCTGGTAAGATTCATAGTGTGAAGGTTAGGCCTTGGTAAGATTCATGATAAGATGGTAGTTTCTTGGTAAGATTCATGCTTAGATGGTAAGGCCTTGGTAAGATTCATAGTGTGAAGGTAAGGCCTTGGTAAGATTCATGATAAGACGGTAGTTTCTTGGTAAGATTCATGCTTAGATGGTAAGGCCTTGGTAAGATTCATATTGTAAAGGATAAACCTTGGTAAGATTCATGTTAAGACGGTTGGATCTTGGTAAGATTTTTGCTTAGATGGTAAGGCTTTGGTAAGATTTATGGTAAGGCGGTAAGGCCTTGGTAAGATTCATAGTGTGAAGGTTAGGCCTTGGTCAGATTCATGATAAGACGGAAGGTTCTTGGTTAGATTCATGCTTGCATTGTAAGACCTTGGTAAGATTCATAGTGTGAAGGTTAGGCCTTGGTAAGATTCATGAAAAGAAGGGAGGTTCTTGGTAAGATTCAAGCTTGGGTGGTAAGGCATTGGTAAAATTCACAGTGTGAAGGAAAGGCCTTGGTAAGATTTATGATAAGACGGTAGGATCTCGGTATGATTTATGCTTAGATGGTAAGGCCTTTGTTAGATTCCTGCTAAGATTGTAAAGCCTTGGTAAGATTCATAGTGTAAAGGTAAGGCCTTGGTAAGATTCATGGTAAGATGGCAAGGCTTTGGTAGGATTCATCGTTAGATGGTAAAGCCTGGTAGATGGTAAGGCCTTGGTAATATTCATGGTAAGAATGAAAGGTCTGGTAAGATACCTGCTAAGATTGTAAAACCTTGGTAGGATTCATAGTGTGAAGGTTAGGCCTTGGTAAGATACATGATAAGATGGTAAGTTCTTGGTAAGATTCATGCTTGGATGGTAAGGCCTTGGTAAGATTCATATTGTGACGAATAGGCCTTGGTAAGATTCATGATAAGAATGTAAAATCTTGGTAAGATGTATGCTTAGATGGTAAGGCCTTGGTAAGATTCATGGTAAGGTGATAAGGCCTTGGTAAGATTCCTGCTAAGATGGCAAAGCCTTGGTAAGATTCATAGTGTGAAGGTTAGGCCTTGGTTAGATTCATGGTAAGATGGTAAAGCCTTGGTAAGATTCATAGTGTGAAGGTTAGGCCTTGGTAAGATTCATGATAAGACGGTAGGTTCTTGGTAAGATTCATGCTTGGATGGTAAGGCCTTGGTAAGATTCCTGCTAAGATGGCAAAGCCTTGGTAAGATTCATAGTGTGAAAGTTAGGCCTTGGTTAGATTCATGGTAAGATGGTAAAGCCTTGGTAAGATTCATAGTGTGAAGGTTAGGCCTTGGTAAGATTCATGATAAGACGGTAGGTTCTTGGTAAGATTCATGCTTGGATGGTAAGGCCTTGGTAAGATTCATAGTGTGAAGGAAAGGCTTTGGTAAGATTTATGATAAGACGGTAGGATCTTGGTAAGATTTATGCTTGGATGGTAAGGCCTTGGTCAGATTCCTGCTAAGTTTGTAAAGCCTTGGTAAGATTCATAGTGTGAAGGTAATGCCTTGGTATGATTCATGGTAAGATGGCAAGGCTTTAGTAAGATTCATCAGTAGATGGTAAAGCCTTGGTAAGATTCATGGTAAGATGGTAAGGCCTTGGTAAGATTCATGGTTAGATGGTAAGGCCTTGGTAGTATTCAGGGTAAGAAATAAAGGTCTTCGTAAGATTCCTGCTAAGATGGTAAAACCTTGGTAAGATTCATAGTGTGAAGGTAAGGCCTTGGTAAGATTTATGATAAGACAGTAAGTTTTTGGTAAGATTCATGCTTGGTTGTTAAAGCCTTGGTAAGATTCATAGTGTGAAGGTTAGGCCTTGGTAAGATTCATGATAAGACGGTAGGTTCTTGGTAAGATTCATGCTTGGATAGAAAGGCCTTGGTAAGATTCATAGTGTGAAGGAAAGGCCTTGATAAGATTTATGATAAGACGGTTGGATCTTGGTAAGATTTATGCTTAGATGGTAAGGCCTTGGTAAGATTCATTGTAAGGTGGTTTCAAAGTTTGAAGGAAAGACCTTGGTAAGATTTATGATAAGACGGTAGGATTGTGGTAAAATTTATGCTTAGATGGTAAGGCCTTGGTAAGATTCATGGTAAGGCGGTTAGGCCTTGGTAAGATTTCTGCTAAGATTGTTAAGCCTTGGTAAGATTTATAGTGTGAAGGTTAGGCCTTGGAAAGATTCATGGTAAGTAGGCAAGGCCTTGGTAAGATTCATCGTTAGATGGTAAAGCCTTGGTAAGATTCATGGTGAGATGGCAAAGCCTTGGTAAGATTCGTAGTATGAAGGTAAGGCATTGGTTAGATTCATGGTAAGATGGCAAAGCCTTAATAAGATTCATAGTGTTTAGGAAAGGCCTTGGTAAGATTCATGGTAAGATGGTAAAGCCTTGGTAAGATTCATAGTGTGAAGATAAGGCCTTGAAAAGATTCATGATAAGACGGTAGGTTCTTGGTTAGATTCATGCTTGGATGGTAAGGCCTTGGTAAGATTCATAGTGTGAAGGAAAGGCCTTGATAAGGTTTATGATAAGACGGTAGGATCTTGGTAAGATTTATGCTTAGATGGTAAGGCCTTGGTAAGATTCATGGTAAGGCGGTAAGGCCTTGGTAAGATTCATGGTAAGATGGTTAAACCTTGGTAAGATTCATAGTGTGAAGGTTAGGCCTTGGTAAAATTCATGATAAGACGGTAAGTTCTTGGTAAGATTCATGCTTGGATGGTAAGGCCTTGGTAAGATTCATAGTGTGAAGGTTAGGCCTTGGTTTGATTCATGATAAGACGGCAGGTTCTTGGTTAATTTCATGCTTGCATGGTAAGACCTTGGTAAGATTCATAGTGTGAAGGTTAGGCCTTGGTAAGATACATGATAAGATGGTAGGTTCTTGGTAAGATTCATGCTTGGATGGTAAGGCCTTGGTAAGATTCATATTGTGACGAAAAGGCCTTGGTAAGATTCATGATAAGAAGGTAAAATCTTGGTAAGATTTATGCTTAGATGGTAAGGCCTTGGTAAGATTCATGATAAGGTGATAAGGCCTTGGTATGATTCCTGCTAAGATGGCAAAGCCTTGGTAAGATTCATAGTGTGAAGGTTATGCCTTGGTTAGATTCATGGTAAGATGGTAAAGCCTTGGTAAGATTCATAGTGTGAAGGTTAGGCCTTGGTAAGATTCATGATAAGAGGGTAGGTTCTTGGTAAGATTCATGCTTGGATGGTAAGGCCTTTGTAAGATTCATAGTGTAGAGGTTAGGCCTTGGTAAGATTTATAATAAGACGGTAAGTTCGTGGTAAGATTCACGCTTGAATGGTATAGCCTTGGTAAGATTCATAGTGTGAAGGTTAGGCCTTGGTAAGATTTATAATAAGACGGTTAGTTCGTGGTAAGATTCATGCTTGAATGGTAAAGCCTTGGTAAGATTCATAGTGTGAAGGTTAGGCCTTGGTAAGATTCATGAAAGGACGGTAGGTTCTTGGTAAGATTCCTGCTAAGATGGCAAAGCCTTGGTAAGATTCATAGTGTGAAGGTAAGGCCTTGGTTAGATTCATGGTAAGATGGTAAAGCCTTGGTAAGATTCATAGTGTGAAGGTTAGGCCTTGGTAAGATTCATGATAAGACGGTAGGTTCTTGGTAAGATTCATGCTTGGATGGTAAGGCCTTGGTAAGATTCATGGTAAGGTGATAGGGCCTTGGTAAGATTCCTGCTAAGATAGCAAAGTCTTGGTAAGATTCATAGTGTGAAGGTAAGGCCTTAATTAGATTCATAGTAAGATGGTAAAGCCTTGGTAAGATTCATAGTGTGAAGGTCAGGCCTTGGTAAGATTCATGATAAGAAGGTAGGTTCTTGGTTAGATTCATGCTTGGATGGTAAGGCCTTGGTAAGATTCAAAGTGTGAAGGAAAGGCCTTGGTAAGATTTATGATAAGACGGTAGGATCTTGGTAAGATTTATGCTCAGATGGTAAGACCTTGGTAAGATTCCTGCTAAGTTTGTAAAGCCTTGGTAAGATTAATAGTGTGAAGGTTAGGCCTTGGTAAGATTCCTGCTAAGATGGTAAAACCTTGGTAAGATTCATAGTGTGAAGGTTAGGCCTTGGTAAGATTCATGATAAGACGGTAGGTTCTTGGTAAGATTCATGCTTGGATGGTTAGGCCTTTGTAAGATTCATATTGTAGAGGTTAGGCCTTGGTAAGATTTATAATAACACGGTAAGTTCTTGGTAAGATTCATGCTTGAATGGTAAAGCCTTGGTAAGATTCATAGTGTGAAGTTTAGGCCTTGGTAAGATTCATGATAAGACGGTTGGTTCTTGGTAAGATTCATGCTTGGATGGTAAGGTAAGATTCATAGTGTGAAGGTTAGGACTTGTTAAGATTTATGATAGGACGGTAAAGATTCATGCTTGTAGGGTTAAGCCTTGGTATGATTCATAGTGTGAAGGTAAAACCTTGGTGAGATTCATAGTGTGAAGGTTAGGCCTTGGTAAGATTCATGATAAGACGGTCAGTTCTTGATAAGATTCATGCTTGGATTGTAAAGCCTTGGTAAGATTCATAGTGTGAAGGTAAGGCCTTGGTAGGATTCATGATAAGACGGTAGGTTCTTGGTAAGATTCATGCTTGGATGGCAAGGCCTAGGTAGGATTCATATTGTAAAGGATAGGCCTTGGTAAGATTCATGATAAGACGGTAGGATCTTGGTAAAATTTATGCTTAGATGGTAAGGCCTTGGTAAGATTCATGGTAAAGTGGTAAGGCCTTAATAAGATTCCTGCTAAGATGGTAAAGCCTTGGTAAGATTCATAGTGTGAAGGTTAGGCCTTGGTAAGATTCTTGATAAGACGGTAGTTTCTTGGTAAGATTCATGCTTAGATGGTAAGGCCTTGGTAAGATTCATAGTGTGAAGGTAAGGCCTTGGTAAGATTCATGATAAGACGGTAGTTTCTTGGTAAGATTCATGCTAAGATGGTAAGGCCTTGGTAAGATTCATATTGTGAAGGTTAAACCTTGGTAAGATTCATGTTAAGACGGTAGGATCTTGGTAAGATTTTTGCTTTGATGGTAAGGCTTTGGTAAGATTTATGGTAAGGCGGTAAGGCCTTGGTAAGTTTCCTGCTGAGATTGTAAAGCCTTGGTAAGATTCAAAGTGTGAAGGTTAGGCCTTGGTAAGATTCATGATAAGACGGTAGGTTTCTGGTAAGATTCATGCTTGGATGGTAAGGCCTTGGTAAGATTCATAGTGTGAAGGTTAGGCCTTGGTTAGATTCATGATAAGGCGGTAGGTTCTTAGTTAGATTCATGCTTGCATGGTAAGGCCTTGGTAAGATTCATAGTGTGAAGGTTAGGCCTTGGTAAGATTCATGAAAAGAAGGGAGGTTCTTGGTAAGATTCAAGCTTGGGTGGTAAGGCGTTGGTAAGATTCATAGTGTGAAGGAAAGGCCTTGGTAAGATTCATGATAAGACGGTAGGTTCTTGGTATGATTAATGCTTGGATGGTAAGGCCTTGGTTAGATTCATATTGTAAAGGATAAGCCTTGGTCAGATTCATGATAAGACGGTAGGATCTTGGTAAGATTTATGCTTAGATGGTAAGGCCTTGGTAAGCTTTATGGTAAGGTGATAAGGCCTTGGTAAGATTCCTGCTAAGATGGCAAAGCCTTGGTAAGATTCAAAGTGTGAAGGTAAGGCCTTGGTTAGATTCATGGTAAGATGTTTAAGCCTTGGTAAGATTCAAAGTGTGAAGGTTAGGCCTTGGTAAGATTCATGATAAGACGGTAGGTTCTTGGTAAGAATCATGCTTGGATGGTAAGGCCTTGGTAAGATTCATAGTGTGAAGGAAAGGCCTTGGTAAGATTTATGATAAGACGGTAGGATCTTGGTAAGATTTATGCTTAGATGGTAAGGCTTTGGTAAGATTCATAGTGTAAAGGTTAGGCCTTGGTAAGATTTATGATAGGACGGTAAAGATTCATGCTTGGAGGGTAAAGCCTTGTTAAGATACATAGTGTGAAGGTTAGGCCTTGGTAAGATTCATGATAAAACGGTAGTTTCTTGGTAAGATTAATGCTTGGAAGGTAAGGCCTTGGTAAGATTCATAGTGTGAAGGTAAGGCCTTGGTAAGATTCATAATAAGACGGTAGGTTCTTGGTAAGATTCATGCTTGGATGGTAAATCCTTGGTAAGATTCATTGTGTTAAGATTAGGCCTTGTTAAGATTCATGATAAGATGGTTGGTTCTTGGTAAGATTCATGTCTCGTGGTAAGGCCTTGGTAAGATTCATAGTGTGAAGGTTAGGCCTGGGTAAGATTTATGATAGGACGGTAAAGATTCATGCTTGGAGGGTTAAGCCTTGGTAAGATTGATAGTGTGAAGGTTAGGCCTTGGTAAGATTCATGATAAGACGGTAGGTTCTTGGTAAGATTCATGCTTGGATGGTAAGGCCTTGGTTAGATTCATATTGTGAAGGATAGGCTTTGGTCAGATTCATGATAAGACGGTAGGATCTTGGTAAGATTTATGCTTAGATGGTAAGGCCTTGGTAAGATTTATGGTAAGGTGATAAGGCCTTGGTAAGATTCCTGCTAAGATGGCAAAGCCTTGGTAAGATTCATAAAGTGAAGGAAAGGCCTTGGTTAGATTCATGGTAAGATGGTAAAGCCTTGGTAAGATTCATAGTGTGAAGGTTAGGCCTTGGTAAGATTCATGATAAGATTCATGCTTGGATGGTAAGGCCTTGGTAAGATTCATAGTGTGAAGGAAAGGCCTTGGTAAGATTTATGATAAGACGGTAGGATCTTGGTAAGATTTATGCTTAGATGGTAAGGCCTTGGTAAGATTCATAGTGTAAAGGTTAGGCCTTGGTAAGATTTATGATAGGACGGTAAAGATTCATGCTTGGAGGGTAAAGCCTTGGTAAGATTCATAGTGTGAAGGTTAGGCCTTGGTAAGATTCATGATAAGACGGTAGGTTCTTGGTAAGATTAATGCTTGGATGGTAAGGCCTTGGTTAGATTCATAATTTGAAGGATAGGCTTTGGTCAGATTCATGATAAGACGGTAGGATCTTGGTAAGATTTATGCTTAGATGGTAAGGCCTTGGTAAGATTCATGGTAAGGTGATAAGGCCTTGGAAGGATTCCTGCTAAGATGGCAAAGCCTTGGTAAGATTCATAGTGTGAAGGTAAGGCCTTGGTTAGATTCATGGTAAAGCCTTGGTAAGATTCATAGTGTAAAGGTTAGGCCTTGGTAAGATTAATGATAGGACGGTAAAGATTCATGCTTGAAGGGTAAAGCCTTGGTAAGATTCATAGTGTGAAGGTTAGGCCTTAGTAAGATTCATGATAAGACGGTAGGTTCTTGGTAAGATTCATGCTTGGATGGTAAGGCCTTGGTAAGATTCATAGTGTGAAGGAAAGGCCTTGGTAAGATTTATGATAAGACGGTAGGATCTCGGTAAGATTTATGCTTAGATGGTAAGGCCTTGGTAAGATTCATAGTGTAAAGGTTAGGCCTTGGTAAGATTTATGATAGGAAGGTAAAGATTCATGCTTGGAGGGTTAGGCCTTGGTAAGATTCATGATAAGACGGTAGGTTCTTGGTAAGATTCATGCTTGGATGGTAAAGCCTTGGTAAGATTCATAGTGTTAAGGTTAGGCCTTGGTAAGATTCATGATAAGACGGTTGGTTCTTTGTTAGATTCATGCTTGGATGGTAAGGCCTTAAGTAAGATTCATAGTGTGAAGGTTAGGCCTTGGTAAGATTTATGATAGGACGGTAAAGATTCATGCTTGTAGGGTTAAGCCTTGGTAAGATTCATAGTGTGAAGGTTAGGCCTTAGTAAGATTCATGATAAGACGGTAGGTTCTTGGTTAGATTAATGCTTGGATGGTAAGGCCTTGGTGAGATTCATATTGTGAAGGATAGGCCTTGGTCAGATTCATGATAAGACGGTAGGATCTTGGTAAGATTTATGCTTAGATGGTAAGGCCTTGGTAAGATTCATGGTAAGGTGATAAGGCCTTGGTGAGTTTCCTGCTAAGATGGCAAAGCCTTGGTAAGATTCATAGTGTGAAGGTAAGGCCTTGGTTAGATTCATGGTAAGATGGTAAAGCCTTGGTAAGATTCATAGTGTGAAGGTTAAGCCTTGGTAAGAATCATGATAAGACCGTAGGTTCTTGGTAAGATTCATGCTTGGATGGTAAGGCCCTGGTTAGATTCATATTGTAAAGGATAGACCTTGCTAAGATTCATGATAAGACGGTAGGATCTTGGTAAGATTTATGCTTAGATGGTAAAGCTTTGGTAAGTTTCATGGTAAGGTGATAAGGCCTTGGTAAGATTCATGATAAGACGGTTGGTTCTTGGTAAGATTCATGTCTCGTGGTAAGGCCTTGGTAAGATTCATAATGTGAAGGTTAGGCCTGGGTAAGATTTATGATAGGACGGTAAAGATTCATGCTTGGAGGGTTAAGCCTTGGTAAGATTCATAGTGTGAAGGTTAGGCCTTGGTAAGATTCATGATAAGACGGTAGGTTCTTGGTAAGATTCATGCTTGGATGGTAAGGCCTTGGTTAGATTCATATTGTGAAGGATAGGCTTTGTTCAGATTCATGATAAGACGGTAGGATCTTGGTAAGATTTATGCTTAGATGGTAAGGCCTTGGTAAGATTTATGGTAAGGTGATAAGGCCTTGGTAAGATTCCTGCTAAGATGGCAAAGCCTTGGTAAGATTCATAAAGTGAAGGTTAGGCCTTGGTTAGATTCATGGTAAGATGGTAAAGCCTTGGTAAGATTCATAGTGTGAAGGTTAGGCCTTGGTAAGATTCATGATAAGATTCATGCTTGGATGGTAAGGCCTTGGTAAGATTCATAGTGTGAAGGAAAGGCCTTGGTAAGATTTATGATAAGACGGTAGGATCTTGGTAAGATTTATGCTTAGATGGTAAGGCCTTGGTAAGATTCATAGTGTAAAGGTTAGGCCTTGGTTAGATTTATGATAGGACGGTAAAGATTCATGCTTGGAGAGTAAAGCCTTGGTAAGATTCATAGTGTGAAGGTTAGGCCTTGGTAAGATTCATGATAAGACGGTAGGTTCTTGGTAAGATTAATGCTTGGATGGTAAGGCCTTGGTTAGATTCATAATTTGAAGGATAGGCCTTGGTCAGATTCATGATAAGACGGTAGGATCTTGGTAAGATTTATGCTTAGATGGTAAGGCCTTGGTAAGATTCATGGTAAGGTGATAAGGCCTTGGTAAGATTCCTGCTAAGATGGCAAAGCCTTGGTAAGATTCATAGTGTGAAGGTAAGGCCTTGGTTAGATTCATGGTAAAGCCTTGGTAAGATTCATAGTGTGAAGGTTAGGCCTTAATAAGATTCATGATAAGACGGTAGGTTCTTGGTAAGATTCATGCTTGGATGGTAAGGCCTTGGTAAGATTCATAGTGTGAAGGAAAAGCCTTGGTAAGATTTATGATAAGACGGTAGGATCTCGGTAAGATTTATGCTTAGATGGTAAGGCCTTGGTAAGATTCATAGTGTAAAGGTTAGGCCTTGGTAAGATTTATGATAGGAAGGTAAAGATTCATGCTTGGAGGGTTAGGCCTTGGTAAGATTCATGATAAGACGGTAGGTTCTTGGTAAGATTCATGCTTGGATGGTAAAGCCTTGGTAAGATTCTTAGTGTTAAGGTTAGGCTTTGGTAATATTCATGATAAGACGGTTGGTTCTTGGTAAGATTCATGCTTGGATGGTAAGGCCTTGGTAAGATTCATAGTGTGAAGGTTAGGCCTTGGTAAGATTTATGATAGGACGGTAAAGATTCATGCTTGTAGGGTTAAGCCTTGGTAAGATTCATAGTGTGAAGGTTAGGCCTTGGTAAGATTCATGATAAGACGGTAGGTTCTTGGTTAGATTAATGCTTGGATGGTAAGGCCTTGGTTAGATTCATATTGTGAAGGATAGGCCTTGGTGAGATTCATGATAAGACGGTAGGATCTTGGTAAGATTTATGCTTAGATGGTAAGGCCTTGGTAAGATTCATGGTAATGTGATAAGGCCTTGGTGAGTTTCCTGCTAAGATGGCAAAGCCTTGGTAAGATTTATAGTGTGAAGGTAAGGCCTTGGTTAGATTCATGGTAAGATGGTAAAGCCTTGGTAAGATTCATAGTGTGAAGGTTAAGCCTTGGTAAGATTCATGATAAGACCGTAGGTTCTTGGTAAGATTCATGCTTGGATGGTAAGGCCCTGGTTAGATTCATATTGTAAAGGATAGACCTTGGTAAGATTCATGATAAGACGGTAGGATCAAGGTAAGATTTATGCTTAGATGGTAAAGCTTTGGTAAGATTCATGGTAAGGTGATAAGGCCTTGGTAAGATTCCTGCTAAGATGGCAAAGCCTTAGTAAGATTCATAGTGTGAAGGTAAGGCATTGGTTAGATTCATGGTAAGATGGTAAAGCCTTAGTAAGATTCATAGTGTGAAGGTTAGGCCTTGGTAAGATTCATGATAAGACGGTTGGTTCTTGGTAAGATTCATGCTTGGATGGTAAGGCCTTGGTAAGATTCATAGTGTGAAGGTAAGGCCTTGGTAAGATTCATGATAAGACGGTAGGATCTTGGTAAGATTAATGCTTGGATGGTAAGGCCTTGGTAATATTCATAGTGTGAAGGTTAGGCCTTGGTAAGATTTATGATAGGACGGTAAAGATTCATGCTTGGAGGGTTAAGCCTTGGTAAGATTCATAGTGTGAAGTTTCGGCCTTGGTAAGATTCATGATAAGACGGTAGTTTCTTGGTAAGATTAATGCTTGGATGGTAAGGCCTTGGTTAGATTCATATTGTGAAGGATAGGCCTTGGTCAGATTCATGATAAGACGGTAGGATCTTGGTAAGATTTATGCTTCGATGGTAAGGCCTTGGTAAGATTCATAGTGTCAAGGTTAGGCCTTTGTAAGATTCATGATAAGACGGTAGGTTCTTGGTAAGATTCATGCTTGGATGGTAAGGCCTTGGTAAGATTCATAGTGTGAAGGAAAGGCCTTGGTATGATTCATGATAAGACGGTAGGATCTTGGTAAGATTTATACTTAGATGGTAAGGCCTTAGTAAGATTCGTGGTAAGGCGGTAAGGCCTTGGTAAGATCCCTGCTAAGATTGTTAAGCCTTGGTAAGATTCATAGTGTGAAGGTTAGGCCTTGGTAAGATTCATGGTAAGATGCAAGGCCTTGGTAAGATTCATCGGTAGATGGTTAAGCCTTGGTAAGATTCATGGTAAGATGGTAAGGCCTTGGTAAGATTCATCGTTAGATGGTAAGGCCTTGGTTGTATTCATGGTAAGAAAGAAAGGTCTTTGTAAGATTCCTGCTAAGATGGTAAAACCTTGGTAAGATTCATAGTGTGAAGGTTAGGCCTTGGTAAGATTCATGATAAGATGGTAGGTTCTTGGTAAGATTCATGCTTGGATGGTAAGGCCTTGGTAAGATTCATAGTGTGAAGGAAAGTCCTTGGTAAGATTTATGATAAGACGGTAAGTTCTTGGTAAGATTCATGCTTGGATGGTAAAGCCTTGGTAAGATTCATTGTGTGAAGGTTAGGCCTTGGTAAGATTCATGATAAGACGGTAGGTTCTTGGTAAAATTCATGCTTGGATGGTAAGGCCTTGGTAAGATTCATATTGTGAAGGTTAGGCCTTGGTAAGAAAGGGCCTTGGTAATTTTGATTTATTAAGGAAAATGTAGAAAAAATACAATTTCCCCACTTATCTCCGAAGTTTACCAAACGAAAATTTTGAAATAATTACATATGATTAAATATAATACAGGAAAAATAAAACGATATCTCTACCTAGCGTATTTATTTTTTATTTTTTAAAAATAATTTCTTAATTCAATTTGTAATTTACTTACTTTTGTATGTTATATTATAACTTCAAATTCCTATCAGATTATCTGTAAAGTCCTTTCTTTTAAATAAAAAAATATTTATCGAAATCGGTGCGCGTGATAAAAAGCTATCGCTGATAAACAAACATACTCTGACGTGACGGGTATGTTGTATGAAAGTTTGTACGGAACCCTCGGTGCGCGAGTCAGACTCGTACTTGACCGGTTTTTTTTTCTTTTATGTAACAGTGGCGTCTGCTCTGTTGAAATATTCGTTGAACGAAACGATGATTCTCTAGTTCAGTTTACTGAAAACGGCTAGCCGTGTATGCCAAAAGGTCACTGGCTCTTCCACCTCGGAGCAATAATAATTTAATGTGATGAAATAAATAAAATCTGATTTTTTTTTTCTGGTTGACGTTTTAGAATGTCATCACATCCGTTAACATTTCCACTCGTTGCAATTGGTGACTTTATTTCAAAGTGCCTACCTATAACATATGAAACTCGTTATTCGCGATGAATAATGCGTCTGTCACCATTGTTTGGTCTCGGTTATTAATGGCGGTGTCAGAAATGATAAAAAAACGCCACACGTACGGGTTTAAACTCGTGTAAGTTAGTGGGTTTGTTGAATTGGTTTGTGATTAATATAATTTTGAAGTCGTGATTAGGGAATGAAACACATGCCAGGGGTAGGAGTAACTACTTACACATCTTGCCAGCACTCAACAACAGCAGATTTTATTAATTTAATTAGCTACTAGTTAACCTACTCGTACTAGTTACAGCCAGCAGAAATAACTTACCGGGCCGGGTGTTTAAAATGACACACGCTCTTAATTTCATAAGAATAAAGTCGTGTGTAGGTCAAATTGAAGACCCGGCCCGCTTAGCTACTTCTGCTGCTGACTGTACATAGAGCGCAGGTAAAGCAACGGGATAAAATATATCCATCCTGACAAATACTGTTCAAAGATTTTTTTTTTCGGATGAGTCAGGCAATCTCGAATCATACAAATGTATAAAATTACATTATATTATTACATTATTTAATTGGCATAGATATGTGTACAGTTTTATTACAGAACATTCAAAAAACAAGAAATAAATACACGCAACATGATTCTGAAAAATTATATTAAAAGGCTATACGTTAATAAGATATTTTGATTAATTTTTACGTAGACTCTTTGGTGCCTTGAAAAATATCAACATTTCCATCAACATTTTCTAGTGTCTCATTAGCTCAGTAAATATTGTCGAGTCAAAAGACTTGAGTAACATAAAACCTACGAAATAGGTGCAGCGCGAAAATCTATTAATAAATGTATGCGAAAAATTTAATATTCACAGGAACTCCGAGCTGTGAAAAAAATACGGCCAGTATTTTCTGAAATGTTCAACATGCTTTTTTTATCAAAGCGCTATGTGGTTTGGTGTGCCGGTCGTCGGTGGAAATAAAATACCTTTAACGAGAGCTTGACGGGATGTGTCGTTTTTTATTACATCAGAGACTAACAACCGGGCGACGAACTGCTTTTAAAAATCGTCGTCTTTACTACATTTCGACGATAAATATTACTCTATTGTGCATTTTGATTATTTATTAGCTTGATGCCTTTTGAATGTAGCCTCCATCTTGAATTTAAGCATTAGGTGTCGTGTTTATAATTAATGCTACTAATAATGGTACGGCCGCGAAAACACTCATCCTGAATAAGAACTTCCGAAGAGTTCAAACCATGTCACCCAAGGTGACATTTACTACCTAGGCGAAATTAAACACACACTTAAATAAACATCAGGAGACAATCTTACACAAATTCAACTAGCCTAGTAGTACGACGACTTACACACAATAATTATCGTCTGCTGTCTTTTTTCTTCGTTACTCAACTATTGACTATTGAATAGAACTACAATTTATGTATAAATACTTGCTTAACTTTAAATTACTTAACTTGTTAAGTATTTTGGTCGAGACGTCTTTTAGTTTAAGTTTGTCTTCGGGAACTAGCTCAGCTTAAACTTAGTTTAATTAATGGAGTCCCTTTTCAATTCGATTCTGGTATGTAAAAACTTTTTAAACGTTTGGTGCGTACCGACGCAGTAATTCTGACATTAGTTAGTTCTCATAATGAATTATAGAGTGTGACGTACTTAATTAGAGTACATTTGAATAAGACAGGGCGCAATTGTTAGATTTTCGTAGGATATTGGACGTTATTTTACTCACAATGTTTATCGTCGACGTTGGCTAAATGGACTGCAGAAATATAAAATAGATATGTGTAAATTATAAGTTTAACATCAAGTTTTTACCCCAACAAAGTGGTAATCAATTAATCAAGCTGGATGGAAGATTCGTAGCTGCAGGTTCCTTGTCATTTCAACACAATGATTCAACACTTGCTCTGGCGACCTCACAACACTTTATTTTAGAGGACGCGGAAGTGCTTCTATTTACAAGGTAAATGTGTTTGTCCAAATAATGTATCTAATTTGAATTGACTTAACTTTTGCTGTGAATTCTAAAAGGCCGTCACAGTAGATTAGTATAAAAAAGCCCACCAACGATCCAATAACAATAACAATAAATCAAAAATGCCTTACTTCCCTGAAGACCAAGATGCTTCTTAGCTAGCATGTGTACTCTTCCTTATAAATCTCCCACGACAGCCTTCAGTTACAGAATTACGGGCTTACGCAGTTGCGCAGCGCATATGAATCAAAACTGGACGCCATTTTTCCGGAGTTCCTTGGCAGTGTATAGCGTGTGTTTTCATATACAATGTTGGTCTTATTAGGACCATGAATCGACTAGTTGACCAGTACGAATGCAGTACTTCACCAGTACAAGACCAGTAAAATACCTCCTCCCTTACACGCAGTATAATTAAGTCGCTTAACTTCAAACTCTGATAAATCCACTCTAACCACTTGCGAGATAATTGAAAAAAAGTGATAATAACGTTAATTCGGTGATTTTAAAGTCAGTATTTTTTTATTATGGCTAAAGCATTAAATAAAGCCATCCTGTTCCGAAAATTCAGTATTAAAACCATCCATTCTTTACAAAAGATTTTTTTTTATACAACTACCTACGGTGGCAAACAAGCTTACAGCCTGCCTGATTTAAGCTGGTACCGTCGCCTATGGTGCACGTGTACACTTGCGACTCCAGAAGAATCACAAGCGCGTTGCCGACCCTTTATTCACTTGAGAGTGAAATAAAAATTTGATTGGGTTTACCTTCATTTGATATTTATAATCGATTGCAATTTATCTATCTTTGAAGAAACTCAGTAACGATTTGATAATTTTGATTTAACAGACCTGGATTTATCTAGATTTGAAAAAAAAATACGATTAGAAATTGTCAGTCATGTTGAACAGACTTAACTTTCGCTGATTGGCTTGGATCGACTTACCTACATTTGGAAAAAACTGTCATATGGATTTAGGTATCTGATTTTGATAAAATATTATGAACTGTATTTTTCTCAAAAACCACACAGAATTATACTTAACCGATTAAATTGTAACAGAACTAGTTTTTACCCTTTTATACCAAAATCTTAAAAAATGTCGGAATTGGATTTACCCGAGTTTGAAGTTAAGCGACTCAATTATACTGCGCTAGATAATATAGAGGTAATACTGACAGTATACGGACCAGTAATTAAATATTGGCGAGATCAGTAAACTCTCGGGACAGTATTAAATACCGCTTTCAGTCGCCCCAAATGCGACATAAATCTAATAACTCAATTTATTTGAACGTATAAATTCGCCAAATAAAGAAATCAGACCATTGGAGTGACACAACAGTGACATAACCACGATATGCATCCATAAATACGTAGGTACTTTTTTTATTGATCCATGAGAGTTACTTCTATAGGACGAACCCAATAAAGCGATTGAACTGCGTGGTTGGAGAGTAGCCTGGGAACAATCCAGAAGATACTTCCGGAACGACCACGCGGGGGTGGTTTAAACACTGGAATTGGAAGCTTGCGCAGATGTTAGTCACAAAAATTAAATTATCAGGAAATTAACTTTCATAGTTTTACATTCATCAAAGTTTCAAAAGTACAATTTTTTGGGGCGCGTCTTGTTTATTTTTGGCCTTAACCTAAAAATATATAACGGATAGCCCATTTCCAAATTTTATTTCAATATAAATGTTATAAAGTATCTTCATTTCATTTCATTTATTCCTTTATAAAACTTAGTTTTACATGTAAATTTTTAGGGTCAAGATCTTAAATACCTAACATTATTTTTATTTCCGTGTATAATCATCTTCAAACACGTGTGTTGACAGCGCGAGAATGCGTATCATTATTATTTTGAATTGGTTCAATGAGAAAACGTAACATACAGTAATTTTCGTATCCATGCAACATTATTAATGCGAAAGTTTGTATGTTTGTCTGTCTGTCTATAACCTCTTTACGCTTAAACCGATTAACCCATTTAGATGAAATTTGATATAAAGATAGTTCTGGAAATCATCTCAGATCATCAGATTTGTATGGAGCTACGATATACGATGATAATAAATAAATAAAATATTATACGGGACAATCTTACACAAATAACTAATAAACGGAACCATCACAAGTTAATAAAACTCGCTAAACTCTAGTCGACAACGGTCAGTAAATCACAACCGTCCTTTTTGCGGCTTTAGAAAAAGGCCAAAGGGAATACAGGCCGCACTCAAATTCCCGTTTGGCGCACTACGTATTGTGAAATTTAAATTTATTACTTTAATTCCAATTTAATGCTGGTAATTTATATTTGAAAGGGATAATTACTTGGCAAAAATTAGATTACCGTTATGTGTATTACCTACTTTAACAGATGTTCGGAAGGCTGTTTGGATATTACGAGTATGAATGTAGGTAGCCGCTTGATTAAAAAGTAAATGTAAAATATATATTGTTGGTTAGTTATTTTGGTCGATTCAGGGCCTTTTTAACCGGCTTCAAAAAAAAAAAAGGTTCTCAGTTTGACCTGTATGTTTAAATGTATGTTTGTCCGCGATTATCTCGCGTTTGCCTGGGCCGATTTTTTTTGTCTTTAGATTTAACTGAGTGACAATCTATCGAACCCACGGTGAGCATTCGATATTGGTGTAGGACGGGGTGTGACTGTACTTTACAAAGTAGGTACTATTATAAAATCAATTCTTATGCTCTACGCTGACGATAAGGGTATGTAGGCAGAAATATGTGGGTCTCTTTCAATGTATATGTATTCGGAATATTTCGTAAAAATACAGACTAAAGGCGGGCATCGATCACACCTTTGTAGTTTAAATATGGCGCCGGCAGGCAGGCCTGTCAAACTGCCATATAATCAAACTTGAACGGTACGTCCGTTTTCCGACGGTTTGAAACAACCGCGCCAAACATGAGCATTTACCTACATATGCCTTATATAGGTTTTTTACGCTCAGGTACAGTCAGCGTCATATAGTTAGTAGTAGCCAGAGTAGCGAAATATTTCGTAACATACCCTTATTCTTACAGTAATAAAGACGTGTACCGAAATATTTGGCTACCTTGGCTGCTACTAACTATATGAGGCTGAATGTACCTGCGTATGTCGCACGTTATACTTTCGCTGTAAAAGTTTGATTAAACCTATTTTACACCAAAATCTTCCCCCGCTTGTCATGTTTACGCTTGTTAACTCAACAACCCGTGTGCGGAAAAGGATCTTTTCCATCGTAAATCTTAAATTTAACACGGATCATAGGAAAAGAATAAGTACTAACGAAGCGTGTCGCGCCAGATGGTACCTTATTTTATAAGCCCATTCCTGAGCTTGTGACACAGATGAAACATTAAACAGCGAATTCATAGTGACGGTTTGCGTCTGGTTAATATTTAAGCGGGCTTGAGTTTAATTTTGCCTTTATTTTGCACGAATAGCTCGCAGTAAAGAAACAAATGAATACCTCAGTTTCAAGTTTTCAATTAAAATATTGATAAAAAGATACATATTAAATGTATGTGTGAATATCAGTTTAAATTGAGTTAAAAAACTTTTACAAAAAAATACAGACATGGTTGATTTTGTAATCATACAATATTTTCAATATCTTAAACACACAAAACATTTACAATTTTTCCAACATTATATTTTGTACTTACAAATAAAGCAAATATACTTTGGAACTACGCATTATAGTTTATTAACTTAAAACACGAAAAGTAAGGTAATAAGGTAATGTTTGAGTCCCTAGTCTTCATAGTTTTTTTGTTTGCTATAAGCATTTTCATTATTGTGCAAATCGATAGCAATGAACAGTATTTATATTTTACGAGTCAGAAAAAAGGTATGACAATCCTTTAAGTGTTCGTCTTATTTCATACCTACCATCTTCTTTTATTTATGCTGTCATCCTTTCACCTATATAAGAACACGTGGCAGTTATGTTTTATGTACCGAAAAGCGGCAAATCACAAAGAAATGTGTTTGGTAACAAAGAACTATTTCAATCTAATATTTCTGCTTCGCAGCTGCGATTTTATTTGTACCGGCAGGGAGTTACATAATAGTGTTTTTCTTTTATCCGATCAGAGGTCTATCTGACACTGGCTTTTAGCATTCTAATTTCATATCAGTGTGTTGCACTGTTTCAGTCACATTTGCTCGATGCTGTTGAAAGCTAGCGCATGAAATGCATTGAAATTAATTCAGAATGCAATCTGTGAGTGTTAGATTGACCTCCAGTTATATCTCAATAATTTTATAAAAGGGTCATGGATTATTATTCTGTATCTCTCGGATTATTCGTAGTTTTTTGGTCTATACAGTACAGTATGTATCTATCATACGAGCCTCAATCTTAAATAACAATAACTTTAAGTTCGGTTAGCAGTCTAATCAAAAATTAACGCAATTACCCTTGATAACATAAAGTAATTAATTGCAGTCATTGTACCGTTTTTAGACACTAATCGCGTGAAGTCAAATCAAAGCATATATTTTTTTAAATCAGTTTTTCACAACCTGCAGGCGTTCAATCATGTTCATAACTGTTTATTCTTGTAGCCCGTATTATTTTTATTTGTACAGAAGATATAAGGTATGAGGACACGTTGAATTACACATTATTGTAACGTTATCACAAACATAGACATATTATTACAGGCCTATGACATTATTTATGCCCACGTGGTTAGGGTTTATTAGATGCGATACGTTGCAGATAAAATGAAGTCTGGTATTATAATAATTAGTATTATTTATTATATACGCTCAGTTGAGCTTTTCGGTTAAGGAAAACATTGTGAGGAAAGCGGTCTAATCCCAATCCCACCAAAAACACAAATGTGAAAAAGGAGAGACAAGTTCAATACAAAAATTATGCTTGGCTGTGGGCTTCGCCGCAAAAAGAATGGAGATCTAAATGAGTGCCAAGTGCTATGCAAAATCCAAATATGTATTTATAGGAACAAAATAACATTATGAACAAGTATTAAACTCTGTGCTTTGCTTTATTTGATACATATAAAAATTGCTGTTACCTATTGAAAAATGTGAGATCTTAAAATAGGTTAGATTTGACTTGGCCAGTTTTCATTACATCAGTCTATTATAATTCTGATAAAAACTGACAACAGATGTTGACTGCCATTTCCGAAGTAATGGAAAAAATTATAAATAATCGACTTGTAGCTTACCTTAATACATTTAATATACTATCTGACAACCAGTTTGGCTTTCGGCAATCCAGATCCACTGAAGATGCAATACTTATGACTTATGACGCTGCAATGCAAAGTTAAGTAGCAGGCCCAAAATTTCTGATACAGCACCAACGAAAAGCCAGCCAAATAGACTGCCGCAATGAACGTGTTAAAACTAAAAATACATACTTGCAACCAACAAGATACATCCAGGTCGTCCCGCCATCTCCGTCTAGGTCGGCCTCGTCTGCGTCGCCCGTCATGTGGCACCCACTTGTTAGCTATGCTAGCTCACCTATCTGGATGCATGCGACAGACGTGGCCGGCCCAGTCCCACTTGAGCCTGGCAGTTTTTACACCCACATCAGCTATGCGTGCGCAGTGTAGTGTTTCGGATCTGATCCGTCCTTTTGACACCTAGAATACTGCGCTCCATAGCGCGTTGGCAAACCTTCAATTTGGACCCTACCCTCTATAAATGCATCGAACTTGGAAAGGTTATATTTATTAAATATTTAGGTGTACTACCCAACGCCTCTCGTGGCATATGCAAATTGAAAATGTGAACAATAGAATAAGAAAACTTAATTGGATATTCAAATAACTTACAAATAACACCTACAAATAACTTGAAAGGTATAGAGGCTAAAGACATGCAATGTGCTATTTCCCTCTTACAAAACATTGGTGCTGTAATTGAATGTCAACCATGTAAAGATCAGTTTCTTTCTCATATTTTTTTGACTCCAAAACCAAATGGTGTTATGCGGTTTATTTTAAACCTAAAAAACCTTAACAAGTTTATTACTACATCTCATTTTAAACTTGAAGATATTAGGACTGCCACTAAACTTCTCTCAACCAATTCCTTTATGGCAAAAATTGATCTCAGAGAAGCATATTTTTCAGTAAGTGTTCATAAGCTATATAGAAAATATTTAAGATTTAAATTTCAGGAGAAAGTATATGAATTTCAAGTTCTTCCATTTGGGTTATCCACAGCCCCATACATATTCACTAAAATCACGAAACCGGTTATTGAGCATCTTCGGAAACAAGGTATTGTGTGTACAGTTTACCTTGACGATTTACTTCTCATTTTTGATAGTAATTTAGAGGCAAGAAAAGGTATAGAAAAAGCTTGTACCTTATAAGAACACCTTGGTTTTACCATAAATTATGACAAAAGTATGCTTAACCCTAAGCAAAAATGACAATTGTTAGGATTTGTGTTAAACTCAATAGATATGACTCTAGAATTGCCTCCTGAAAAGTGTTTAAAAGTTAAACAGGAATTATTATCCTTTTATAATAAAGAAAAATGCAAAGTAAGGGAATTTGCGCATTTGCTAGGTTTGCTTACCTTAATATGCCCAGCAGTTAAATATGGCTGGGTATATACCAAAACATTTGAAAGACTTAAATATTTAAGTTTACTTAATAAAGACAATTACAATAAAATTATGAACCTATCTAAATTTTTAAAACCGGATTTTGATTGGTGGGTGAGAAATGGGTCATTGTCAGTCACAAAAACAAAAATCATCTTTCCGGTGGTCAATAGTTAAGGGCTTACGTTTACATATAATATGTATTTATCACATATAATTATAGAAGGGGCAACGCCGTTTATGTGGATTCAGAGTACAACCAAAAATTAGGCTTTATAGCTCTTAACTTTGGCAATGTCCACCGAAGAGACGCGAACCTAAATCTGACAATGACCCAAATATAAGAGCACCTTGTAATAATATTCGGTCAGGTCAGTATGAATTAGAAATTTATTCTGACTCGTCATTAACTGGATTTGGCGTGGCGTGCAATGGCAATTCAATGGGTGGATGGTGATCAATGAGGCTAAAAAACATATAAATTACTTGGAACTTCTTGCTGCTTTTATGGGACTAAAAACATATGCAAATAACTTAGAAAATTTTCAAATACTTCTCAGAATAAACAACACAACAGCTATATCTTATATAAATCGCATGGGAGGAGTACATTTCCAACATTTGAATACTCTAGCTAAAGAAATATTTTCGTATTCGCATCCTACATCCAGTCAAAAGAAAATTTTATAGCAGATGCAGAGTCTAGAAAAACTCAAACAAACATAGAATTTGAATTAGCTGATTATGCATTCCAACAAATAATTAAAGTATATGGCAGACCTGACGTCTATGTCAGGTCTGCCATATATGCATGCAGAAGTAACAAAAAATTTGCAAAGTATATATCCTGGAAAAGGGACCCGGATGCTTTTTCAACCGACGAAAAAAACGGAGGAGGTTCTCAAGTCGACGCGTATATAAATATATATATTTTTTATGTATGACCTTTTTACAGAGTTGTTTGATTTTGATAATTCTTTTTTTATTGGAAAGGGTATACCCCGAAGTTGGTTCCATATAAATTTGGAAGAAAAAACCAACCTTAAGGGTAGGAAAATAGGGGATGATTGATTTTTCGTCGGTTAAAACTTTGTTTTTAAAGTAAATTATCTATTGATGCTTTTACCATTTCATGGTCGGAATACTTCTTTTACGCCTTCCCACCATTCTCGTTACTATTAAAAACCCTCCGTAAAATCATCAATGATAAAGCCACTGCTATTGTCGTTGCACCTCATTGGCCAACCCAGCCTTGGTACCCCCTGTTCCAAAAGTTACTGTGTTCAGAACCAATATATTTCAAACCTAACAAATCATTATTGATTTCTATCAACAGCACGCCTCACCCGCTTCACGAGCGCCTTACCCTGGTTGCAGGGACCTTGTCAGGAAAGCACTAGAAAAACGTGGCGTTCCTGAAATGTCAATTGAAATTATGCTAGCTTCTCTAACAGATAGCACTATATCACAATACAACACATGTTTAAAAATATAGGGGACATACTGTACAGATAATCAATTAGATTGTTACAGTGCTGGCATCCCAGATATATTAAAATATTTAACTATGATGCACAATAATGGCTCGAAATATGGAAGTCAAAATTCATTTCGTTCCGCAATTTCGTTAGTAGTCGGACAACATGATGGATCTAATGAATTAATAAAAATATTCTTTAAAGGAGTTTTCCGGCTTAGACCAAATAACCCAAAATATGATGTCACCTGGGATACCAACACCGTGTTGACTTACTTAAGCAGTCTTTACCCTAACAATACAATTTCATTAGAAATGTTATCAAAGAAACTGGTAACTACTCTGGCTTTAATAACGGCACACAGAGTACAGACTTTAAGCCTTATTAAAATAGAAAATATTAAACGTTCAAAGTAAAACATCATAATTAAAATCACTGGTCTGATCAAAACATCTAGAGAGTAGGTGGTCATAAAAATGGCTTGCTACAGCATAGGCGACTTTATGACCAATATATCATTGACCCACTCATAAATCAACAACACTTTCAAAATTATTCAATAATGATAGGTATATAACATCTAAGACAATAAGAAATTTTAAAATGTATTTGACATGCATGATTTTTTTGACCTGTAAAATATGACATTTTATCAATAAAGTTCTGAATCTGAATCTGCAACTCAACCTGCCTTAATCATTCCTTTTTTTCTCGAAAAACCAGAAATCTGCCCTGCACAGTCACTAGTCGACTACATCAAAATTATCAAAAAATTACGGTCTAATCATTCAGGGAGATTATTCATAAGTTTTAAGAAACCATATGGGATTATAGGACCACAGACTATTAGCCGCTGGATAAAGGATATAATGACCAAGAGTGGCATAGATACCACAAAGTTTACATCCCATAGCACACGTCATGCCTCATCCTCGAAGGCAAAAGCTTTGGGTCTAAATATTGATGTAAGCCGCAGAACTGCAGGTTGGCGTGCAACCTCTTCAGTATTTGCCAGGTTCTATAACATACCTATTGTTCAACCTGAATCTGCATTTGCAGAAGTTATTCTAAATTCAAGTGCCACTTAGTGTTAATGGTATAGTTAACTAATAGTGATATAGTAAATAGTAACTATTCTTTGATTAATAAGTTTAATAGAAGAGAGAGTTTATTTTTGTACGATGAGAGTATATTTGATTTGTTACGTATTCATAAAAAATGTATAAGTATGTCGTTCTTTGGTAATAATATACTACGTATATAAAAATATGTGTTATAATATTTCACGACTCTTTAAACATCCTACAAGTCAAGAATTATAAGACGTCTTGGACCAACACACGAACACAATTGGAAATCAAACGAACTTACCAAGTGACGTCCGATGATAATTGTGTGAGGGTGTTGGTCCAAGACGTCTAGTCTCCCACCCAAAACCCCCCAATCATAGTGATTAGTTCCCTAGCTTACAGGTCGTGTAATAAGAACTTCAAACTAAATGACAGCTGGCATTGGGCGCGTTCCAGACAACGTAAGAAACGTTTAATTTTTGAATTAAGCTTTTATACACGTGATTGATGGTGACGCGATGCGTCTACTACAAGTAAAGAATTATAAGACGTCTTGGACCAACACCCTCACACAATTATCTTCGAACGTCACTTGGTAAGTTCGTTTGACTTCCAACTATATGTCAGTCAGTCAGTGCTAAAATTTACGACTTTTTGACCTTCATATCTTTATAACCGTTTGAGCTAGCTTCATGAAATTTGGGCTTCTAGATGTCCTTATGGATATATTTAAACACACGTAGTTTTATGTGTTTACGTTAAAGAGGTTATGAGTTATAGAAGGGTCAAAAGTGGCACCAAGTAGTTCGTGTAATATTACACTCGGCGCTGGCTAGCCAGTTCCTTTGCTTGAACTTGGCTTGACACGCTGCCGCGTGTCTAGATATGGGATGAAGTGGGGCGCCGCGTGCAATAGGCCGGTGCGCGCGGGCGGGCGGCACGGCCAGCAGCGGCGGTCGGCGCCGGCGCCACACGTACCGCGACGGCACGCACAGGCCCACTTCAGCCAGTGAAAATATTGTGTGCACTTTGTATGGAATTCCAGTACAAACTGTACCCAAAACTTTTGCTCTTGACTTAAATTAAAGTAGTGGCTGTGTGAGCTGTAATTAAACCTCCTTTTATTTTTTATTTTAGTTTCCAAAAAGTGGCTGTCTATAAAGTCGGTTTACGGACGATAATTTCAGGAACGCTTGGCTCAGGCGGAACGGGACAATAAGTCATACTTTTTCGTGCATGCTGCCGGTGTTCATCGATTTATAAGACGTTATCACGTCAAAAACTGATTCGACAAAGGCCAGGTCAAAAGTACCCTAAACCGACGAGCATGTATAGTAAGTATGTATATGTAAGTGAGTGAAGCGAAAGTGGTTTGTCAGGATCGTAGCAAATGGAGATCCGTGATTTCTGCCTACCCCTCTGGGAAAGAGGCGTGATTATATGTATGTATGTATGTTAAAAAATCCATACTATATATACTATATAATATACTATATTATTAAATGCGAAAGGGTGTCTGTATGTCTGTCTTTCTGTCTTTCTGTCTGTCTGTCTGTCTGTCTGTCTGTCTGTCTGTCTGTCTGTCTGTCTGTCTGTCTGTCTGTCTTTCTGTACGTCTGTCTGTCTGTCTGTTACCTCTTCACGCTTAAACCGCTGACGTTGATGTTCATTTTCTAGTTTGTGAAGAAACAGTCTAAAACAAAAGTTAAAAATCTCATTTTTTTTTAAATGTCGTGAAATACACAAACTTTGAACCCCCTCTTAGGGGATGAATTTGGAAAAACTTTCAAATTTTTTTGCTCTTCATCTAAAATTTGAATCCCATTTTAAACCCCAAAGGGTTGAATTTTTCTAATCGCTGAAAGAACTTTTTTCGTATTGTAGTAAGTAATCTTACTATAAACTTTTAAGTCTCTAGCTCAAAAAAAGTGTTGCCCATACAAAGCTTGCCCCCTTTTTAACCCCCTTAGGGGTGGAATTTTCTAAAACTCTGAAAGTACTTTTATTTTTATTTTTATATGTGAGTATGAGTAATATTTCTAATAGTTTTAAGTCTAGTTCAAAAAAAGTGTTTCCCACACAACACTGGCTCCCCTTCTTAACCCCCTTAGGGGTGGAGTTTTCTAAAACACTTTGTGTTCTTTTTTTTGTATTTTAATAAGTAATCTTTCTACAAAGTTTCAAGTCTCTAACTCAAAAACATAAACTTTCCCTCATAAAAACTTTGCACCCCTTTTTTTCCCCTTAGGGATGGTTTTTTCCAAAACGCTGAAAGTACATTTTTGTATTTTTATAAGTAATTTTTCTACAAAGTTTCAAGTGTCTAGCTCAGAAAAATTGTTCCCCATACAAATCTTGCACCTCTTTTTAACCCCCTTAGGGAATGATTTTTGTAAAACGCTGAATGTAGTTTTTTTCATGTTCTAAAAGGTAATCTTTCTACAAAGTTTAAAGTTTCTATTTCAAAAAAAATAGTTTTTTTCCATACAAACTTTTCACCCTATTTTACCCTCTTAGGGGTGAAATTTTCCAAAACGCTATTAAAACTTTCTTTTTATTCTAATGACTAATCTTTCCACAAAGTTTTAGGTCTCTAGCTCAAAAAAAAAGTTTTCCACATACAAACTTTGCACCCCTAGTTTACCCCCTTAGGGGTGGAATTTTCTTAAACGCTGAAAGTACTTTATTGGTATTCTAATGACTAATCTTTCTACAAAGTTTTAAGTCTCTATTTAAAAAAATATTGTTTCGCCCATACAAACTTTGCACCCCTGTTTTACCCCCTTAGGGGTAGAATTTTCTAAAACGCTGAAAGTACTATATTGGTATTCTAATGACTAATCTTTCTACAAAGTTTTAAGTCTCTATTTAAAAAAATATTGTTTCCCCCATACAAACTTTGCAACCCTATTTTACCCCCTTAGGGGTAGAATTTTCTTAGACACTGAAAGCACTTCATTTGTATTCTAATGACTAATCTTTCTACAAAGTTTTATGTCTCTATTTAAATAAATATTGTTGCCCACATACAAATTTTGCAACCCTATTTTACCCCCTTAGGGGTAGAATTTTCTAAAACGCTGAAAGTATTTTATTTGTATTCTAATGACTAATCTTTCTACAAAGTTTTAAGTCTCTAGCTCAAAAAAAAAGGTTCTCCCATACAAACTTTGTACCCGTATTTTACCCCCTTAGGGGTGGAATTTTAAAAAAATCGCTCCTTAGTGGGTACTTACGTTATATAAACTACCTATTGTGAAAAAAAATCAGCTTTCTAGGTTCAATGGTTTGGGCTGGGCGTTGATTTAAGTGAGTCTGTCAGTCAGTCAGGACTTTGCCTTTTATATATATAGATTATTATTATCAAACCTGCCTCCGAATTCATGTAACTTAAAAATTATCCCACTGTAATTGTATTTGTAAGCTCAGACTTATAAAAGAACTCTGACGCCTAAGAAGGTGCAGAATAATTATTTTAATTTAGAACTCAATGAAGACCTGATTTCCAACTTTTTCCATTATTGTATTTGCTGCACACAGTCTTTTTTGTTTAAAATTTACAATCAGGTCATAAAAGTCAGTTTTAATACCTATTTAATTAATTTATGAATGCACTTACATAGCTCTTAATTGCACAGATAAAACTTGCAGTATAAAAAGCGACACGCCGTATAATTTATTTAACTGGGCGAATCAGATTTAAGTGAATTTATTTAAGTGGTATAAATTTGCCTTAGTATAAATTTATATCCATTTAAGGCGATGTAGGCTCAGAAAACGGATTTAAAAAAAGTCTTAGCACTTGTTTGGATCATAACACGGCTGCCCTAAATTTAATTAGCAATCATGATGCCTTTCGCGAGGGACTATAGCTATTCGAATCCTGAGTTTTTGACTTTTGCTTGATAGAAAAAAATCACGAACATAGGTCTAAAATATTTATTTTATTTTCCTCAGATTTGCGACGGATGCGGAGAAAATAATTTTGACTTGAATCATGCCCTAAATTGTAAAAAAGGCGGCCTAATTAAAAAAGGCCATGACCAACATAGCGACGATAGCAAAAATTGGGCTGAACTAGCTTGGGAAACTGGCACAATTGAACCTATAATGCGTGATGCAAGTACTACACAGCCATCTCTTATGGGGGACTTATTACTAAATAATGTTTGGGAACCTGCAAGGAAAGCGTTCTTCGACGTTCGCATAGTTAATGCTGACGCTTCCTCCTACAGCAACCTTACATGGCAAAAAACAGCACAAAGACACAGCCGAGAAAAACATCTAAAATATGACCGAGCCACAGAATACTTAAGAGCCTCATTTACTCCATTAGTAATCTCATGTGATGGAGCCTTTAGGGCCTGAATATATGAATTTCTTAAAAAAAATAGCATCCAAATGGGAAAAACCTTACTCACAAATAATTTTCTGGCTAAAAGTCAAAGTTCAAATATCACTCATACGAGCTGTCTCCATGAGAGTGAGAGGCATCAGAAGACACATCAAAGCCTTCGATTGCGAAGACGGAGCAGGAATTCTAAACTAAGCAAGATTTTACAACCAAACTCCCCCTCTTCTCTTTTAGTCATTGCCGTCGTCACCCCTTGTTTGTACATTTTCTTTAGGAATAAAAATATATATATATATTATATGTAAAGGTTGGAAAATAGGTCTAAAATACACTTAAAAAATTCGTTATAAATTATGCACAAAATTGAAACATATTAAATATGATTCTTAAAATCGGCAATATCATGTTTGAGGGAACTTAGCTATTACTTTTTTTATTTTTAAACGCACAAAAAATTAAAACTAAAAAACATGATACACGAACGATACGCTTCCGAACACGCACTTCCACCTCGCTCACGCTTATGCTCAGTGAGAGGGAGAGAAGACCGTGAGCCTACGTCGCTTTAAAGATCCAATCTATGTGCATGTGAAAGAATTGTTGAAATCAGATGATTGCTTCCGGAGATTACCCCTACATACGGTCGAGTTCGAAAATATGTGCACGGACAAAGTGATCAAAAATATGTGAACCCGACTTTATTGTGAAGAGCGTAAGGTTGCTCAGATATTTTTGAACCTTTGGGAACGTACATATATTTATGAACTCGACTGTACAAACTTAGTCAGCCACATACTCAAAAGCCACCATTCTAATATAAGCGTAAATAAAGCTCACATATAGATAAATTAACGAGAGCATGGAATTGCATATGTAGTAGTATTGTATGTTTACAGGCATTCTATATTTGAATTTTCTATTTTCTCGTACTATTAGCATAAAAAGAGGTTTGTTATAATATTGAAGAAGCAAATACCAAAGTAATGTCAGTGTCAAATTGTGAAGAAAAATTAACAGAAAATTATTCTCCTTTTGTTGCAAACGGTACAACCACTACAAATGCAATTCCATGTTCTCGATAATTCATCTATATTCTATGTACCTATTCAATTCTCATACTCAATTATCCTATCAACACAATGAAAAGACAAATCACTTTCGTCCATAGTCCCTTTGTATTCAGCCCTCATGTCAAAAACAAAGCGGTATGCTGCCAATACAATACATGTATTGTCTTTTTTACCAATCAAATAGCCGTAAAGCGTAAAGGTCAATGGGCCCAGTGTTTTGTGATAGTGGTTTTTATTTGTTGTATAGTCAGCATCAAAGAAACTACGCAAACGAAAACGTCAACAGTAACTACGCAAACTAAGACGTCAAAAGCTCTTATTCCCTTTTAATAAAGACTTTTAACGTCTTTGTTTGCGTAGCTACTTTTGATAATAATAAATAAATATTTGCGGACAATCTTACACAAATCAACCTAGTCCCAAACTAAGCAAAGCTTGTACTATGGGTACTAGACGACGATATAGATACTTATATAGAGAAATAAATACTTAAATACATAGAAAACATCAATGACTCAGAAACAAATATTCGTGCTCATCACACAAGTAAATGCCCTTACCGGGATTCGAACCCAGGACCTCTTGCTTCGTAGGCAGGGTCACTACCAACTAGGCTAAAGCGGTCGTCAAAATGCTGACTGTACGTCAAAGTTCATAATTCAATGTTTAGTTGATGAACTGTGTTGAACTATCGCTAAATATTCATTTTTACGTAGCTTAAATGGTTTTACTTATTCTATAGATTTTCTTGTCAAATTAGAATTTAAAAAAATAATTCCAGCTTCGTGCCCGTCACAGTTTCAAAAATGTCAGCTTGATACCTCCACGCGGACAACAAAGTGATCCTATAATGGTTCCGCTTTTTCCTTTCGAGGTGCGGAACTCTAAAAACATTCCGATACATTCTGTCTTTCTTAAGAAAATGGCCCTTGAAATTTAAAATTATTTTTTCGGTCTCCTGTAAAATCCTAGTTAATTGTTTTTGAGTGTCAGTTTACATATCAATATTGAATTTATTTGCAAATGTACTACTACAAGTAATATTAAAAAGAAAAAAGGTCTGTGAGATTGCAGTTTTATAAGTTTGGATGTGGAAGATAATTTCCGGAACCAAGAATTCAATTTATAAAAAACTTACACCTATATACAGAATGGTCTTTCTTTCCAGACTGACATGGCTATATTTAATGCTGCAGGTTTTCCTGCGTTCTTCGCAATGCGGGTGCGAATAATACGAATAAAGAATTATTATGAATGTTCACGCTGCAAAGCATATCCTGGACGATGAATTAATTTTAATCAGATTGTTTATGAAAGCAAATTTAATATTTCAGCCCGGTAAGATCCCGTGTCGTATCTTGTTTCTACAGGCGATGGTGTCGGTGTTAAAAAGATAGAATGCCCAAGCTTGAAAATATTTAACAATTTTGCTCGAATAATTTTCTGTGTGAAGGTGTTTTGTTATAGGTACCGAGCTTTAAAATTGTTTGATTAACTTTTTAATCACCGACGCAAAAAGAGGGGTGTTATAAGTTTGACGTGTCAGTCTGTGTGTCTGTCTGGGTCATCGTAGTTTCTAAACGAATGAACCGATTTGAATGCGGTTATTTTATCCGAAAGCTGATGTGATCGAAATGGCTCTCACTTCTTAGCTACGTTCCAACAAAATCGGTTCAGCCGTTTTTGAGATATTGAACTTTGAAATGGAAATGTCGGGAGTTTTTCAACTTTATTAAGTTGTTGTTATGAAATTCGATATTATTATTTAACTGCGTTACTAGGGGTCTTAGGACATTCCTATATAGGATACCTTTACATGCATGTTTCTTTCATTCCGATTTTGAAATACAGAGACGCGAAAATGGAAATATTCCGATGATATGCCGTTACCATTGTTCTACTTACTGCCACTACCACAGATGTATGAATATAAGGAGATCGGACATGGCGGCCGATTTGTATAGAGTGAGCCTGTCGCAAGTACATTAACCCACACAACGCCCAAGTAATTGACAAGACAAAGCACGCACACATCTAAAACACACACACTTGTATACCTACACGCTTATTTGACAATAAACGCGCATCATATCAGGCATTTTGGGGGAAAAACGTAATATTCTCTGCGATCAGCACGCGTGCACAGTATGGCAGTGTATGCCCATTGAGCATACAGCTGCGACACGGCCGCCGGCGGCTTGTCCTCTCTCTAGTATTCTATGCTCTGAGGCCACTACCCACTAGGCTACACAGGTTGTCACATTCATTAGCGTAGGCACTGGTTTTACGAAAGCGACTGTCACCTGACCTTCCAACCCAGAGGGAAAACTAGACATATTATTGGAATTATATAGACCGGTTTCCTAACGATGTTTTCCTTCACCGGATTAGTCACAATTAAAATATCAAGTGTCCGTTCGAGCTTAAAAAGTAAAGGCGTATTCATACTAAGGGTGAAAATTTAACAATCATATTAAATAAATCTTTTTATTAAGTACACAGTATTTCAGCTATGTTACCATCAAAAACTTTAAACTCTCGCGCTTTGTACACATATTTAAAATACTGTTTTACACGGGTCTAACGCGATATTTATTTAGTTGTGTGCCCTAGACAATTAACATTGGAATGGACGTGTTCAAGGCGATTAAGCTTTTGTGGACCGCTAGATGGCGCTGTCCCTAGTCTTAACTAGATAACGGTTGTTCGATTCAAATACCTTAGGACAGAGCCGTCGTGTCGTCTAAATTGATTGGTAACTAAGTGAGTGCATAGTAACGGTGTAAACAAAGTGGACTTTTTTCGGGTGTACCCTCCATGTTTTTATCGACTTTTGGACGGTAGTGAAATATTGTAAGCCCATATCTCTGTTGACAACTTGCTGGGACGACAGTTATCTGCGACCATGACCGGTGCAACCCGTGTCGAAACGTCAGAAATAAAGGTAAATAGATATCGCGTTAGACCCGTGTAAAACAGTAATTTAAGAGTGCTCTTCAAAAAAGCGCTCGCTCAGAATTCGGTATTTTGACACGCGTAGTGCGTTTGTATGTGTAAATACTACTACCACCCACACAAACGTACCTAACCCCCACATGCACAGCGAGATCGCACCAGCCGCGGGTGCCGTCCCTTTCTAGCTATATGTAAGTGCGATCGGAATAGAACTAACCGCGGAGCTTGCCGATGCAAATATCTGTATAGCGCACCGTTGGAATTCACTCCGTGACCGATATTGATACTTGCACTAAAAAGTGGTAAGTATTACTTCGCTAACATGATGTTCTAGAACATCATGTTAGCGAAGTTAGACAACTTGAATAAAGTAAGTATTTGATTTTTGAGCACAAGTTTTCTATTTGTATTAAAATACTATGATATGACAAAGTATATTTAGTTTCGTTTTTTTAGTATAAAATAAACTAACGAGTTTTAAAGTTGTCAGTAATAAGAATAATAATTTGTTTTACGGATATTAATAGTTTGCATGTTATCTGAGTCTTATTTATATATAGTAATGTAGTGAAATTATACCAGTAGACCCCCTACTAGGAAATTACTGGGTACTTACGTATTCATTTCTTGAAGAAATTTTTTTTTGTAATGGACAGTAAAAAAAAACTGCCCTTCATAGAAATTGCTATGTCCGTTTCTTACCAAAGGAACTGAAAATTATAAATTATACAAACACAGCTTTTTATCTAGAATACAATTAATTAATGCGTGATTTTATTCAAAAGCCTAAAACCTCAGATGATAAAAAGGAATAGATATGAGACGGGGCCTTGGCGTGTGTCGGTGCGACATGGCCAAATGGGCATGTCACTGCCCACCGCATGTTAGTCGCAATTTGCCGTGAATCTGAAATGTTTTTCCACGTTTACTCAAAATGCCGAATTGTAGCGTGGTTACATGCAAAAATAGGAATGAAACTAAAACCTACATGAATGGTGGAGTCACGCACCACATGTGAGTATTAGTGTTTTCACTTAAGTCAGTAAAAACTAATATTTTAATAAATAAACGCAACGCCGCATCATTTCTCGGAAATCGAACTAACATATCGAACGAAAAAGCATATTTTTGTTCTATGCGTTGTACATTGAACGTTCAATACAGTAAACCACGGCGCAATGTATTAAACCACTATGGATATGGACGATGCTTGATTTTTTTAGTGGTACGGCCGCTGCTTGACGTCGCAAACTAGAGCGGTGCCAAAGTGCAGTTACAATTTACGCGTAATCGATAAAATAGAAGTACGATATCATACTAGTTATTTTATTTCGACTACTTTCGCTGTTTTATTTTATTTAATTACTTGTTTTGGTTGGGTGCCTATCTTAAAAGGTAACTAATAACATACTAATAAGATTACGTCTCCGAAACTATTTAATTTGTATATAAATGGGTTGATAGAGGGGCTTAGCAGCATGCATGCTGGTTGCTACGTGGGGAGCACTTGTATTAACAACGTAAGCTATGCCGATGATATGGTGCTGCTTGGCCCTTCTATTGTAGCCATCGAACATCTCCTGGCTACCTGCGAGGCGTATGCCCGGGCACATGGGCTTGTGTACAACCCCACTAAAAGTGAGGTCATGATTTTTACGGCAGGGAAAATTAAGCCCTATAATGTACCACCTATCTGGCTAAGCGGTAGTCAGCTGTTGGTCGTGGATAAGGTCAAGTACCTGGGACATATTATCACGAGCGACCTGAAAGATGATATGGATATTGAGAGAGAGCGCAGGGCGTTAGCGGTTCGTAGTAATATGCTTGCTCGCAGGTTTGCTCGATGTTCATACGAAGTAAAGATAACGCTTTTTAAAGCGTATACACAATCTTTTTACTCGAGCAGCCTGTGGGTTAGGTATACAAAGCGAGCCTATAGCGCCCTGCGCGTGCAATACAATAATGCATTTAGAATGTTGCTGGGGCTGCCGAGGAGGTGTAGTGCCTCGGGCATGTTCGCCGAAGCCCGTGTAGACGGGTTTCAGGCGATCATGCGCAAAAAGATAGCATCGCTATTAGACAGGGTGAGAGCAAGCGCCAACAGCATACTAAAGGCAATATCGTGGAGGTTTGACTGTCCAATCCTATCTTATTGGATTGGACAGATTAAGGGCGTTGCCCAATTTATTATTTAAGAATATTTTTATGCTGTTACTAACCAATTTAGTATTAAGTCACATGTTACTAACACACTATGGATCACTAGGTCTGAAATAAAGTATTTTTATTTTTATTATATAAAAGGCACAAAATGTTTACGGTACCTACTAATAAGATTTTCACTAAGTTGCAGTATGAACGGTAAATAGACATATTAAAATTGTATGTACAAGTATATAATTTAGTTGCAAATGGCTTCAGAACAACTTTAAATGTGATATTATTACTAATAAATTATTTTAAATGAGTATTTTTTACTTTCATTTGAAATGTGATAATTGAAGAAGAAATCTCGGTTTCTTATCACAGTTTTCCAAAGAATCCGAGTAGGTACTAAAAAAATGGATAGATGCTACTGGCAGAGGTCCTAACTGGTTTCCTGTACAGAGAAGAGTTAATGTGTTCGTAACATTTTCAAGAAAAATGTTTCCAACCACTTAATAAGAGCCGTACACTTTTCGAATATTTGACACCTCGCTTGCTTGAAACCTAGGTGTAAAATGTATGGTAACACATCTTCGCACATCTTTGGTGGATACGCGCCCTTAGCCTTAAATCTCGTAATATGAGTAATGGACATATTATTTCGCGCCAAAATGCGAGTCGGATCGGCCTGGTACCTACAGGTCAAAAATATCGATGTGACCAGAGTTTTAAATGTATGTGAACACGAACTTATAAAAAGCCGTTTATGTTACTCTGTAGGTATTCGTCAATATTTTTTACTTTTGCGATTTATGGTAAGTTAACAACCCGTGTTATTTAAACTTGTAGCTAGAAGTTTAAATACCACCACATAAACTTACCATGTCGTTGAAGTTGTTGCCCATCAATATCTTAACATAATATTAATTTTAATATCAATGTCGATAAAACATAATTTTAACGTTTGTCGCCCCCCTAGTGTAGTGCGTTTAAGCCAATCACAGCCCTTGTTTGCATGTTGCCGTAGACTCACTGGCAACGCCCGAGTCTTTGTTTTTACACGGTTCAATGTGTGAGCCTGTGGGCGCTGCGGTGGGAGAAAACTGGGGACATCGGTTTTGGTTAAAATTAAGCAGTACGGCACTTCTCCCTTTTTTTATGTTCTGAGCATAAAACCTATCACTTTTTAGGATTCCGTACTGTTGTGAATAAATAACGCAAGATTATCACTGAATACTAACTTTATTTAATTAATTGTACATTTACTTTATAAAACTGTCTGGTCACGTAGACACGTATCGGCGCTAGGGAAGTAGGGACCTAGCGATATCATGAGGCAATGTCAACGGGTGTGCGCATTGACATTGCTATCTTGTTTCTGTTAGGCGTCGCGTTTGCATTTACTCCCAACACCCTCTCCTGAATGCAAACCCATTGCAGCTGTAAAGGTATTCAGCTTCAGTCTCGATAATCCTTTGGTGAGTGCATCTGCCACCATGCCATTGGTGCTGATGTATTCGATGTTCACTTTTCTAGCAGCAATCTTGTCCTTTACAAAATGGTACCGCACGTCGATATGTTTTCTGCGAGCATGATAGGCACCAGACCCTGAAATACTGATAGCGCTCTGATTATCACAGTACAAAGTTATTGGCGTACCTGATAAATTGGACCAGATATCATCTTCAAGTTGCTTCAGCCATACCGCCTCTTGAACAGCGGAGCTCATAGCCATGTACTCAGCCTCAGTAGATGACAGTGCTACCGTGGCTTGTTTTTTTGAGTTCCAACTTATGCAAGCACCCTGAAAAATAAAAATATATCCTGTGCAGGATCTTCTGTCTACTGTGTCGCTGGCCCAATCCGCATCACAATAGCCAGTTATGTTCTTATTGTCCTTCTTGAAGGTTAATTTCATGTTAATTGTTCCTTTTAAATATCGGAATATTCTTTTAACAGCTCCCCAGTGCTGAGTAGTAGGATTGTTATTGAATCTACTTACAGAATTTACTGCAAAGGTTATATCAGGACGTGTACCTTGTGACAGATACAATAAACATCCCACTGCTTCTTGATAGGGAATGTTTTTTTGAACTTCACCTTCATTTTCTGCCTTTTTTAACTGAGCACCAGCTTCGAATGGTGTAGGTACAGGCTTGCAGTCGTACATCCTGAATCTGTGCAGTATCTTCTCAATATAGAGTGATTGATCTAAAGATATTGTATTCAAATTATCACTCTGTGTTATTTTAAAACCAATGCATTGTTGAGCAGCACCAAGATCTTTCATTTTTAACTTTTCTCCCAATTTCTCTTTGATAAGCTTTGCGGTGTTGTCATTGTTAAATAGACAAAGAATGTCATCAACATATACTGCTATAAATAATATGTCGTCTTCATTCTGAAGTCTGTAGTATATGCAGGGGTCTACATTTGACCGCAATAAACCAATCTCTAGAAGAGCAGCGTTAAGCTTAATGTTCCACTGTCGACTGGCCTGCTTTAAGCCGTATAAAGCTTTATTAAGTCGACAAACTTTGTTTTCTGTTTCATATCCCGGTGGTGATGCCATGTAGATTTCTTCTTCTACATCTCCTTGCAGGAATGCTGTGATTGCATCCATTTGATGAATTTTTCAGCCATATTTTGTTGCTAAGCCAATCAGGTATCTTATAGATGTATACCGTACAACTGGAGCGTACACTTCATGAAAATCAATCCCTTTGGTCTGTCTGAAACCTTTTATGACTAGGCGGGCCTTATAACGAGTTATGTTTCCTACGTCATTTCTTTTAGTTTTAAATACCCACTTGGAAGGTATTATCTTTTTGCCTTTAGGTAAATCAACTACAGTCCAGGTATCATTTTCAATTAAAGACTCATATTCAGTCGCCATAGCCTCTTTCCATAAATCAGAATTTTCACTATTTAAAGCTTCTACATGATCTTGAGGATCATTATCCAATAAGCTCATTGCTGACTCAGAGTTCAGACATAAAAATGAGTTCGGTTCAGAATTATTGTCTTGGCGTCGGCGAGGTCTCAAATTGATATGTCGCATTTCAGGAGAACTATCAATATCACCATCTGAAGGGAGGTATGTTTCATCTGCATTACAAGGGTCTTCAGATGTATCGCTTAGATCATCAATATTGTCAGTTACAGTTGTTTCGTTTATTTCATCATGGCTTTCTTCATTGATATTTTCAGTTAAAGTTGTTTCGTTTGTTTCATCATGGCTTTTTTCATCGATATTTTCAGTTAAATACTGTTCTACATATTCTTCTGTCTCAAAAGTTACTGTATCTTCTACACTTCTATTAGTTTGTTCTGGAGATTTATTTTCGTTGAGATTCTTTTTACTTTTGTTTTTCTTTTCACTATCTTTTGTAGTATTAATCTTACTAACAGTCTCTTCCAAAAATACTACGTCACGGCTCATTAAAAATTTTTTAGTTCTTTTATCAACAAATCGATATCCTTTGGTGCATTCGCTGTACCCCACAAAAGTCAACTCACGTGATTTTGGATCAAATTTGTGACGCTTCTCTTTAGGGATATGCACCATTGCTTTGCATCCAAACACCTTCATGTGGCTTAAGTCAGGTTTTGAACCAGTCCATCGTTCTTCGGGTGTGACTTCAGGTAAAGAACGGCAAGGAGATCGATTGATGATATATGCAGCGGTAGCTACAGCTTCAGCCCAGTACTCCGTCTGCAATAAGGCATTAAACATCATACATTTAGCCTTTTCCACCAGGGTACGGTTCATTCTCTCGCTTGTTCCGTTCTGTTCTGGTTTGTACGGAGTGCTTGTCTGATGTTTAATTCCGAAGTGTTTCAGGCATTTATCAAATTTATTATTTTTATATTCTGTCCCGCAATCTGACCTCAGTATTTTGATTTTCATATCCAATTCATTTTCTACTCTATTTTTAAATTCCAAAAATTTATCTAGTACTTCTGTTTTCTGTTTCAAAAAATAAACAAAGACTTTTCTTGAAAAACCATCTATAAATGTTAGAAAGTACCTTGCACCTCCGATAGACTGCTTCTCCATAGGACCGCAGAGATCAGAATGCACAACTTCCAGCAACTTCGTAGCCTGGGAACCTTCTGTCTTGAATGGTTGTCTGGTTTGCTTTGCTTTCAAGCAAGAAGTACATGCATCTGGTTTTCCCTGATGAGATAGCTTCACACCAGTTGTATAATTTGGGATTTTCTGTAAATCACTGAAATTGATGTGGCCCAATCGTTGGTGCCAGAGGTATTCGTCTTCTGTCGTAGCTGCCATTGCCTGGCTTTGTAGGTCGGTTACTAATTTATAGGTATTGTTTACCAGTTTTGCTGTGGCCACTATATCTCCATTGATGTTTAATACTGAACATCCATATCTGTCAAATTCAACTTTGTTTCCATTCATAATCATTTTACTGACAGATAGTAAGTTTGTCGATAAGCCAGGAACATACAATACATTTTTTACCTGAATATTGTCATACTGTCCTGTTGTTTCATTTGGATGGTCACTGTGCCGCTGCTTTGTACTTTAAGCATTTCATTGTTGGCAATCCTGATGTTCTGAACAGGTGGAGCTGCTTTATTTTCAAGCCATTCCTCATGCATAGTTAGGTGTGCTGATGCCCCGGAGTCTAAAAACCAACTGTTAGCATCATTGACTGTTGAGGCTGAGAAAGCGGCAACAAAACCATTTTTTGTATCCTTTTCTTCTCTTTTGTTATCTTTAAACCAACATTGCTTCCCCAAATGGCCATACTTGTTGCAATTGAAACACCGGGGGCCTTTTGGTTTCTCTGATTGATATTCTTTGCTTTTACTGAAGCGATTTGGGTTCTTGAATTTCTTTGACCTTGCATAAAAGGCGGTAGTAGTATCTGATTTAACTTCTTGCAGTAGCTTAGTCTTAATCAGATCTGCACTAATTTTTATGCCTGAGCTCTCAATACCCATTATCATTGGCTTGTACTCATCGGGCAATCCAGCCAACATGAGAGTGCCGAGCCATTCATCGCATACACTGAAGCCTATATTTCTTAGCTTGTGCGCCGCCGACATGATTTTATTTATATATTCTTCAATATTTGTACTAGATTCCAAGTTAGTATTTATCAAATCTCGTAGCAGCCCAACTTTTCTGAGTAGGCCGGAGTCTTCAAACGCTTTACACAAATTGTCCCATACCTGTTTTGCTGTAGTAGCTTCTTGCACATGTATATAAAGTTGTGGATCAATCGACAATATTATTTTAGACCTGGCTTTAGTGTCCTTTTTCTTGTCTTTATAATCTTCTGTTGTGACAGATTCATACAACTCTTCAAGTTGCAAATATGCTTCCATTGCAAACTTCCAGGTAGAGAAATCATCTCTTCCACATAATTTCTGAATAGATAATGTATTTGTAGCCATTATTTATACTAATTTTCGTAATAATAGCTGAAAAAAGTGACTCTAAATTTTACTCGCGGAAAGTGAGGTTATATTTTACTTTTTTACTTATTTTCACTTTTAACAAGAATACTTTTCAAAAACTATATCAGGTAGGGACAGCCCATAACCTGTTGTGAATAAATAACGCAAGATTATCACTGAATACTAACTTTATTTAATTAATTGTACATTTACTTTATAAAACTGTCTGGTCACGTAGACACGTATCGGCGCTAGGGAAGTAGGGACCTAGCGATATCATGAGGCAATGTCAACGGGTGTGCGCATTGACATTGCTATCTTGTTTCTGTTAGGCGTCGCGTTTGCATTTACTCCCAACACGTACTCAAAGAGTAAAACGGGACCCTATTACTAAGACTCCGCTGTCCGTCTGTCTGTCCGTCTGTCACCAGGCTGTATCTCATGAACCGTGATAGATAGAGATTTGAAATGTGATGTATTTCTGTTGTCGCTATTTATAACAAAAAATACTAAAAAACAGAATACATAATTTTATTTTTATTTTAGTTTTTATCTGTTTCTTTTTCTTTTACAATCTTACACAAATCGATCTTGCCCCAAACTAAGCAAAGCTTGTACTATGGGTACTAGACAACGATAAACATACTTACATAGATAAATAAATACTTAAATACATAGAAAACATCCATGACTCAGGAACAAATATTTGTGCTCATCACACAAATAAATGCCCTTACCGGGATTCAAACCCGGGACCTCCAGCTTCGTAGGCAGAGTCACTACCAAGTTACTAACTAGGCTACAGGGGGTTCCTATACAACAAATTTTTTGCCGTTTAAAGATATAGATAATGGTACGGTACCCTTCGTGCGCGAGTCCGACTCGCACTTGGCCGGTTTTTTAAACATTTATTTCGAAATAAAGAGTGATACTCGGAAATGTCGAAGGGAAGGTTAATCGTCGAATCCGACTCGGCTGGGCAGCATTCGGGAAGCTACGGCACATCTTTTCGTCCAATATTCCGCAGTGTCTCAAGACGAGAGTCTTTGACCAGTGTGTGTTGCCAGTGATGACATATGGCACGGAAACGTGGTCGCTTACTAAAGGCCTCATAAGAAGGCTCAAAGTCACTCAAAGGGCAATGGCTCTCCATTGCCCTTTGAGTGACTTTGAGCCTATGCTATGCTATGCTGGGAGTTTCTCTGCGCGATCGCATCAGAAAAGTTTTTTATTCATCTTGTTATTTTCAATAACCCTGCATATTATGTCGCTGGTTCGTGGGTACTTGTACAGACAAATCACACAAACCCAAACAAGATAGGTCTATCTATTTTAGTTAAGGAGTTCCCATGACCACCTTCCATCATCAGATCCTGGAAATCATCCATCACCAAAGTGTTTACCAAGACAAAACAGATGAGCTCAAACTAGATGGGTTTATCTAGTTTAGTTTAGGAGTTCCATGACCACCTTATAGCTCCATCATCAGACTCTGGAAATCATCCAGCACCAAAGTCTTGCCGTGCCATGACCAAATAAATGAGCCCAAATTCGATGGCTTTATCTTGTTGAGTTTAGGAGTTGCTATGGCCACCTTCCGACTCCATCATCAGCATCAGACTCTGGAAATCATCCAGCACCAAAGTCTTGCCGTGCCATGACCAAATAAATGAGCCCAAATTCGATGGCTTTATCTTGTTGAGTTTAGGAGTTGCTATGGCCACCTTCCGACTCCATCATCAGACCAGCTCTATGATATTATGTCACCGAAGATACGCAATTGTACCTAATTTGAAGATTTCACCCAAACTCCCATACATACATACATACTAACAAGGTGGACTGATAGTAACAAGTAAATAAATTAAATATATCAAGTATCACGATCACTCGTACAATAATAATTGACTATAGAACGCGTTGTTTAGACAAAAGGATCCAACCCACAAGACATCACCATTGAAATGTATGACTTTTGTTTTAGGTAGAAGGTTCAATTTTAAATGTTACGTATCCGGTGGGTTTGAGCCTTTTCGCTACACTACGTCATATATGGCAGCTATGCAATTCATAACTTGTCTCGATTAGCCTCACGAATGTATCCCCAGTATAGTTTGACCCCGAGGTTGGTAACAACTATGCCTAGTCGGAGATCAAAATAATATTATTTTATCTGAAGAGTGGCCGGTTAGCTTCGTGAATAGCCACAAATAAACACACTACACGTCTGTCTCGGATGGCTATTCAGCCGGTACTGAGATAAATTCCCGCGCGACGGTAAATTTATACTAGTTTTGAATAATTATTTATAAATATAAATTTTGACAAAAGTTATATTTTTTGGACTGGATCTTGTTGGTACAAGCATGAACTTTAATGTTGTGTAAGATTCAATACAAAAATTATTCAACAATAATGAGAAAATCCTTGAGTTTTCAGTACGATTTTGTTGACAAATATGGTGTAATTGAGAACAGTTTACATATATATACGTGCAGAATAAGGAAAATTCGAGGCGGCTAGGCGCAAAAACAACATATTACGCGAGTGAAAATAAAAAAAAAACAAGTAGGTTCTTATATAACATCATGGAGTATTAGGGGCTCAAACTTATGACTCTGCGCTCTCTTCAGAAAACTACTGTCGGTAATCAGGTATTTTCGGTTAAAGTATTCAGTTCTTCGTAAATTGGAGGCGGCTAGGACCAATATGAGGAGTTTACCTATGCAAATAAGTAATCAGGATCTAGAAAAAGCTCTCCGTTTCTTAGAATTACAACGTCAAAAATCCGTCATTCTCGCTTATTCCTGACCAAAAAACGAGCGCCCTCTTAAATATGTTGCCATCGTCCATCCTGAAGGCTTATTCCATATATCGGATGAGTCGTTCCAGAGACACCCTATGTACAAAGCTACTTACACAAAATACTACAAACTTTACCACTTTATAATATACTATCTGCCCGCGCGGCTTCGCCCGCGTAATGCGAAGAACGCACGCAAACCCGCGAGATATTTTTTTTCATCAAAATATATGTTTAAGTGTATTTTTTAATGTTTCTGGAGTAACATAAGTGACTTCTTATTTCAAAAACACTTTAAATAATTAAATATAAAATTTAAAATTCAAAAACATATCTTTTTTTTGTGAGCCTAATGTGTGTCCAAAAATATCTTATGAAAACAAAAATGTAAAAACTGTTATGACTCATTACATTATGTTACCTCAAAATCTGCATTGACTGCTGTGCTATTATCTCGTGGTGCTCACCCCGTAGATGATGTTTTATCATTTCATGATATTTATAGTCCTTATTTTCATTTCAGCGTGTGTAAATGTTTATCTAGTCAACAAATATAAAATACTGCGATTTTGTAGTAACTGAATTCACGGCGACAATTTCCGCGTACGGTAGGATTTTATTTATTACACATTGATCCTTTAATAGCCAACTGGATGATGCAGAAATAAAATAATTGATATTCACAATTCGTACAAAATGATTCTATTTTTTCTTCCTCGCCAACGTCATGACTAACCACTTTTCATAGAATCACAGACACCGAAATAAACCTATGTTAATTAAAATGTGTATTATTCCTTTTTCACAAACACAAATGACAAAGTGACAAATAGAGATTAGAAATTGACCGACATTTTAGCTAACAAAGTGTGATGAACGTTGAAGAGTCTGGGTATAACAACATCGTTGATCGTGTGAAGAAAGTCATTTTAGTCCGAAGCAATTGGAATTTATAACCTACATCGTAATTTTTTGTAAGTACAATAATGGTACTTCATACGAAATTACGTCATGAAAAAACTTAAGACGTAGTATTTTCTATTCAATTTTCTTGGTACATCAAGTGTGTTGCTTGTTACCATGATTCCATCTCCTCTAAGATCTCCCGTTGGCCTTTTTTATTCACTGTTCATTATTATTATACTTACTTATATGCATAACAATGAAACTCTGCTAAATATGCCAAAGCATTGTTACTAAAGCAAATTAAACAATAGCTTAAAGCCCCAAATTCAGCAGCGCAGAGACTGCGTTTTAAATGTCCTTAAATGTCTACCACAGATTAAAATCACCTCAATACTGATTCCACGAAGAGATAATCGAGGATAAAGCAAAGGTCGTCATCAAGCCGTTTCGGATAAACTGCCGGATAAGCCAATCTACCCGCCGATTCGTTGTTGCCAACCCTGCGATAACCGGAGCTATCTCTCTCGCCCCATTGCTTGTGTTCGCGCGAGATAGACATATAAGGTGCCTGATGAGCTCGTGTCGATTTGTGATTAGGGTTGTCTAAAGATGTGGTTACTGCATATTCGTAAAGTGATACTGTTGGTGACAGTAAAGGTACAGAAGCTCGGGTTCGGGAGTTTTTTTCATTTTAGTATATATGATGGCCCTTATTGAAATCAAACTATTTAATGTAGGTATGGTAATTTTTGTGGTACAGACTAAAATCTTGTATATTGATTGTTAGGTAAACCTGCATGTAAACTTTATTTAATTACAATGAAATTATCATAATGTGTCAACATTTGAGTTCTAAGAAAATTGTAGGATTTTTATTGACCACTTAAAATAATATAATTATATTATTTTAAGTGGTCAATAAAAATCCTTAGAATATTCAGTGAGCCAATTAACCAACTCAAATGAAAACAGAAAAGCCGTGCATGGTGTTTTGTCTTTACTAATACCCAAAGCAGGCTTCAATTATACCATTTTGTCCTCTAAATTGGTCTGAATTATGTCATATTACGTCTACTTTTTATGATCCATTGAATTCAACCAACAGAATGACGCCTATTCGAAAGTATGCTTCGGTCTTGTAGAGATTTTGGAGTGCAACTTCAAGAATTTTAAGAGCTATTTGTTATTGTATCATCCACGTGCGTGAATACGGAACTAGTACTGTGTGCTGTGCGTGTGCTGCGTGTGTATATACTGTTACCTAAATTCGGATCATCATGGTAATCCTTCCCTCAAATCCGATATCGAATAGCCCCCGCCATCGGCATTCGCCGCACGCCCCCGATAGCCCAGCGAACGGCCGCCATGAGTGCCACGACGTGACTCCGCTCTGATGAATATTTTACAACGAGCCTTTTGTTTTTTAGCCAAAAAAATAGATTTCTGTGTCGCGATGATGGAGCGTGCGTGATGTGTGTCTGGTGAATCCGAGTTATGTCTCGATTATTGCCGGGAATGTTGCATGTTTGTTGTAGTAAAAAGGTTTCATCAAATGCTCATGTTCAGACCAGATCAATTAGATGGGTACTTTCTTATCCCAGTGAAATTAATATTAATTTACAATACAATGTAAATATTATTAATTATTGTTCACCAAAAAAGTTATACTAAGAGAAAAATCCCTCCGGCCGTTTTGGCAACCAAGTTTCGCAACCAGTTGTCTAAAAGGAATTAATCATCTTGTTACGCAACTAGTTGCCAAAAAAGAAATTCTATTCCTGAACCAAAACTAGCGTAGATGACAGTGGAGTTTCGCAACCAGTTGCCGAAAAGGAAAAAAATGTCTTTGTTTACAACTGGTTACCAAATAAGACTCTCATTTCTCATTTCACAGCTAGCATAGCGACACCACGTGACATCTAGAATATCCTAAAATCAAACAGACTTTTTAATAATAATCATCATCATCATCATATTAGCGGAAAGACGTCCACTGCTGGACATAGGCCTCCCCCAAATAGTGCCACAATGGCCGGTCCTGCGCCACCCGCATCCAGCGGACTCCCGCGACCTTTACCAGGTCATCATTCCACCTTGTGGGGGGCCTAGCCACACCTCGCCTTCCGGTACGTGGTCGCTACTCGAGAACCTTTCCGCCCCAACGGCCATCGGTTCTTCGTGCAATGTGCCCGCCCACTGCCACTTAAGTTTAGGGATTTGGAGGGCTATATCGGTTACCTTGGTTCTGCTGCGGATAGCCTCATTCTGATGCGATTACGCAGAAAACTCCTAACATAGCCCTCTCCTTTGCCCTTTGGGTGACTTTGAGCCTTCTTGTGAGGCCCATTGTAACTGTAAGCGACCATGTTTCAGTGCGTGTTGCCAGTGATAACAATCACTGGCAACACACACTGGTCAAACACTTTCGTCTTGAGACACTGCGGAATATTGGGCGAAAAGATGTGCTGTAGCTTCCCGAACGCTGCCCAGCCGAGTCAGATTCGACGATTGACCTCTTTCTCGAAGGTGAACCTACCTAACTGGACAGTCTGTCCTAGGTGTGTAATAAAGTGTCCGTTTGTAATGGGAATTGGTACTACATGGGCATTTGACATGATCTTCGTCTTATCCATGTTCATTCTTAGACCAACTCGCTCGGAAGCTTTACTGAGGTCATCGAACCAATGTCTCACTGAACTTAAGTCCTCCATTGTCTCAGTCAAGAAGTCTATTACTAACATTTTTAATAATATCTATAGACAAAAGTTTAAAGGTGTTATTCAAAAAAATTTTGCCATTTAAAAAGTTTTAAACAAATCATTCACAACACAAATCGCCATCAAAAAGGCGTTGTGTGCTGAGTTATAATTAAAAAGTTTTTTTTAAATAGGTATTAACCACCTATTATTACTATTGTTATTAACTACCTACTAGAAGTATTCCAAAAAGTTTTAGGACATTTTAGTCTCTAAATATGATCAGTAATACACTGTTAAAATCTGCCGGGTTTTAACAGCCCACGGTATAACTAATCATATATATTTTTATATACAAACTAGTCACATTACGTTCTAAGTGTCTGAGACCTATTCTTCATTGGCAACTGGATGTCAAACAGGAATAGATTTTCTTTTTTGGCAACTAGTTGCGTAACTTGGTTGCTAAAACCGCCGGATGTAACGATTCAACCTCTTAAATGGCTTGCTTTTTATGTTTTTGTATTCTGAACTTAAATTAACCCCTAGCTGAAAACTGAAGCTCCTGAGAAGCTTCTAGTCGTCTGAAAATGGAATCCTACCTGAAGGAAAAGCTATTGAATAAAATTAAACAGATAGTAAGCGAGAAAATAAATCATTTATTTACCATAGAAATATCAAATTAATTTTGTTTGTTTTGAAGCTAAAGAACCTTTGATTAATTAATCCAGCAAAATCAAGACTCGATTGTACTAGATATCCACTTTGTTCCTATAAATACTAACTCGTACCAAAGCGAATAGAAAAACCGAGTTAGTTCCGGCCGATCCTACTAGAAAGGTTGGGTTTTATTCTAGTCTAGGTAAATCTATCCTACAGCTACAGAATCTCTCGTTATTTATGTTAAAGTAATCGAGCTTGAGTACTTTAACAGACCAAATCATCTCCTAGGATATTGCCGGACGGAAAGAGATTCGGTCAAATAAAAAACCGTCCGACTCCAGGCCTACAATGCCGTAATCTAACCTAGAATTTATTATCTCTGGAACCTAACCTCGAAGACCTATTTAGACCTAAGCTATACGTGATTCGCGCTGGTGAAGTGGCTTGGCGTGTGATTTCGTCTAGTGGTTAGGCCCCGCGTTGTGCGAGTAGACCCAGCCCTTTTCGAGAAGTATGAAGTTTGTATTTCTATAAAGAGAAAAAGTTACACGTTAATTGAAGTTGTACATTAACCCCATTTTAGTAGAACCTATAACTTAAGTAAGACAATTATACCAGTTCCTTAGAATTAATTTACAATTCCGTAGTTTCATTAAGTGATGCACAACTATGGAGGCTAAAGTGGGCATAAATTCCTTGTTATACTAAGTTGTGGGAAGTGATAAATTACGCTATGTGGTAGGTGACGCCCATTAAACAGACTCGCAATACAATAGTGGTCAACTTGTGTTGGCCATGATGGGATCTCTATTGATGATGATGCGATGATATAATAATGAAAATAATCGTGAAGAAGTCAAGATATTGATGATGATGCGATGATATAATAATGAAAATAATCGTAAGTCAAGATATTGATGATGATGCGATGATAGTCTATTGAAATAGAATATTAGTACATGTTTCACTTCCAGGTACATGAATGACGCAATGTCTAGTGTAATATCGATTCTCCCTAACGATGAATCTTAGAGTTGTTAGCGAACTGTAGCGCTCGCCTCTCGCTCGCTCGCGGCTGCTCGTACTCGCTAGTAATCCCACCTCATCTGTTGATTCCGCCTACCCTATCGTTATTTCTATCAAATCTAATACCAATTAGTACTGACTTTTCCTAAGCAATTTATAATACAATTCATCCCCAAAATATCTCAATGGATGTAACACAGTGTCTTAGCAACCAATCTCACCCAATCAACTCAAAGGCACTTTATAGTCGGAACAATGTTAAATATACGACAATGCACAATTGAACTGACGAATGATAATTAATTACCAACCCACCGTGAGACCTTTGTTGAGATCCCAATAAAACGGCCCCACCTAAGAAGAGACCTACTTAAATATTACTGATATTAAGAGTGAAAGTGTTGGATTCCCTCGCAAAATCAATATAACAAAGGCCTCTAGATAAGAGGCCTTTGACTAAACCAAATCGATAGCTCAGCTACTGAGAACTCCCAATTTGCAAGATTGGGAACTCTAAATACCTTTGCCTAATCGATGACACATCCATGACGGTGCTTAAGGTGCGGTCACATCTCACTTGACTAAGGAACCTCTTACGAGCGAATCCTCATTGGCCAAGGTCGTCAATGTGCCCTGAGAACAAGAGTCCTGACACCAAGCGACGCGATCACCGGCGTACATGAACTAAATTACCTTGCTACATTCATTCGGCTAAGGAATCCCACACGGTATACCTATAGGTATATTTGATTCCTTCATAGATTAACGCAACCGCACCCCTTATTAAGAGGTTTGTTAAGACTAAGACGGAAGCTTGACCGGGGAAGATCCCCAATTTGCAAGATTGAGGACCCTCAGCCACTCGCTCCGCCTACACATCCATGAAGAGCGCATAAAGTGCAGTCATACTTCTCTCGACACAGTCGAGGTCTTAAGTATGTCCAAGGGACGATAGTCCATCAACACCGGTGCGAGCACACCTCTTCTTGACGTAATCAAGGTCCTCAATGTGCTCTGGGTGACAAGAGTCAGCGACACCGAGCACTCAATCATAGGTGTACATTATTAAAATACTCAGCTACGTTCACCTATTAAGGAATCCCTCAACCATATCGATAATTAACCACCGTGCCTAAGATGTACTTGTAGTAACATTAGTCGCTTATCCGCGCCTTAACAATTTATTCTCATATTACAACACGTACCACGGACCGAGTCAATTGCTATAGCTAGGTTGTCGTATAGTAATTGATCACTTTATCTCGTAAGGGCGCACAGAACCCAATCATATCGCAGTGACAAAACAACTAGTAATATATATGTAGAACAAAACAACATTTCTGTAATATCGTCAGTTATTTGACCAATGACCTAGATCCGTTCATAACCTATACATAAACCGCTCGTACTTTATCTAGCATATTCCCCAAACTATATACAGTAGAACTAGATTTCGACACACAAATACAAGTATGATAACGTTGAAATGGTTAGATAATAGCCCCAAAAACAAATTAATAAGTTTCAGAATCATTCAATACAGTGATTATAAAGGTCACTCACCAGATTTTAATTTCTTAATAGTGGGACACGTACCCAACGCCTCTCTGGTTCCCAGGGCTCCCACCCCTTCTGATCTCCCTCGACGCTCGTAACAAGCCAGCTCCTCCGCCATAAATAAATTACAATATAATATTAGCACATATTTTAATAAAGATTTCCCTCATTTGTACCTACAACTAACCACTAGATACTGGTATACAATTAGGAATTATTTACCATTGGACCGTTCCTTAGCGAACATTCATGTACTATAAATAGTCGTGTTCACTTCACTTCATGGGAGTATACGGAATTCTAATATGATGATGTCTTAAGCGCATTTATTAGGTGATAAACCTATTAGACCGCCACATATTCAAAATACACACGTGATCATATAAGATCATATCAGTTCACGAGCAGAAAGATATTGCCTAAATATTAATCACTCAATTCAAGACAATGTGCGCACAAGATAATTACTCCCTAAGAAATTCCAGAATTCACTATGATTAGTCACACTTTAAAATAAAATATTCAATCTCACCAGACGATCGCAAAGGCATTTGCGACCTTACCAAACTCTAATTCCTCTCAGCAACAGCCGTAATGCAGCCCAGCGGTGACCAGCCTTGTTCCGCCTCGAAGTAGTACGCGCCCAGAGGTCAGCCTAGCCTGGCCGCCTTTGCCTTCTGCAGCGTGATCTCGCTTCGACGTCCCATAGAAAAGTGAAACGCTCCTCGGCCCGCCGGGGTATTTATAGCCAATACTAACACGATCACGCCACTAATCCGACTCCTCATCTGAAAATATACCTTAATAAAAGGGTATAAGGCCCATTTTCCAGGGAGCGTTCCCCGCCCCACAGTGCCGATCGATAAGCACTTTTCTCGACTTCGCGGGTAGAATGTCTCTGCAGCTCGCGCGTCCGTCCACGCGTTTTCTTGCTGGCCAGCGATCCATTCCTGCAATTAACCTAAGTAGTCTAATTTATGAATCCATAAATCTAGATCTAGCACACATTAAATGATACACTAATCCAACAATACTGAATTAGTATGCTGAAGTATGTTTTAAACCAACTATTTTGGACGAAACGCGAGTTTTCTACACTTTTAATTGTAGTCTTGATTTTAGCCTAGAATAGCATCTAACGCAATTTATATCTAACTTATTTACATACATAATTAACAGGATGATAACGAATGAAAGCTTCAATCCCTTCATATTTGGACCTGAAACCCACAACGCTAACATCTATCAATTTAAAAGAGTAATTCCGCCCTTAGATACTATTGAGTCTGAGAGCGAAGCTCTCGGATCGTCTCAATCTGCCCCATGATCATGCACAGCGAGAAATCTACGATTTTGAGCGAAGCATTATCACAATCTTAAACATACTTAAGCAATAAACAAGGAATTGCGACCTATAAATGGTGAATTTTAAAATAACTTTGAGTAGATAATTCCGTTAACCTACTGTCCTTATACCAAATTTAAATATAATATTACTCTAACTGAAGGCTAGATTTGTTAGCTGTGTCTATTTACATAACTCTCCCAATTAATTCTGACCAATAATCTATGATTATAATTTGCAAAAATAGCCAACCCCATAACTCGGGAAGTTTCAATTCGTTGATATATCGATCTCTCCAACAAGTGTATTTTAGATGTGTGAATGTTTAACCACTACGTTTGCTTGGTGATGGACGTTGAAGAATAGCCCCTGTATCACCTTGTGCCTCCAGTCACCTTCTGGCTTCCGTCAGCACAAGTTTAGCCACATATCTCGGCTGATGACACACATACCCATCCCTACGGTACCACCTTGAGTCCACAGATGCCCCCTGGCCACCACAAACTCAAGTTTAGCCACATATCTCGGCTGGCAATACAAACCCCTATACTGCATCACCTTGCACCTCCAGTTGCCTTCTGGCTTCCGTCAGTACAAGTTAGGCCACATATCTCGGCCGATGACACAATATAATTATCTTCTAGCTTCACCTTGAGCCCACAGATGCCCCCTGGCCACTACAAACTCAAGTTAGACCACATATCTCGGTCGGCGCCGCTAGAAAACTTCCCCAGAATACTCCCATTCGCACAAAGTACTAGGTTGTGAGCCCAATAGATCCTAATGACCACGATGTTGCACTAACACCCCGAACCCTCAGATACCTTCTGGCTACCAAGGATCCAGGTTCGACCACATATCTCGGTTTATGTTATTACAATAACTCCCCATGCGAACAGCAGAACACTGAGTACACAGATAACCACCAAGCAAACCCAGTGGAGAATGTTTCTTCTTGACTAGGATATCCGACTTCAGACTGTATTCCACACTAGAGGCAAACTGTTCATAGACTACTGGGTTAATTTTGCATTAATCCCTTCAATGTCCTGACAGCACCATCAAACCATTAACGATAGTGATAATACTGACAAAACATCAAACAAACTTTAACTTTAATCGTCGTTCGCGATGATACTCTATCTCTATACCGAACGTGACCCAGTCGCACACAGTAACATTCATCAACCCCGTGGGGTCTCTAGGAAGTGCCTTGACATCCTATAGAGAATCCGACTACATGCGTCCAAGCCCCACCCAGCTTTACTGTAGAAATGTCGTAACTACTATAAAATACGTTTGCATTACTCAAATACAAAATGCAACACTTCACCATCGTGTAAGAATAACAGCCTTACTAAATTTAATTTCAACAAACCATGTTCATTGAACCCTTGCAAGATTGTAATCTTGACATTGCAAATTACTTAACATATAATAGGAAATTCCTGATAAATTCCCAGTAATGGAAGTTAAAATATTATTACTTAAGTTTCAGAATGAATGTTCGTTGACAAATCATCCCGAAGAATATGGTGTCGGAAGTATCCTTGCCACGAAGAGATGTGTAGGACGAAGATAAGACTAGCTTAGCCTTTCAGCTTAGCTTCTGTAGAGTATAGTGTCGCCACAGTTAGTCACACAAGGACCTTGTCATTTTATGACTTTAACCTAACCAAACTATAACTGCGGAAACACCGGTGTAAAATGGTTTGGAGAGATCAATCAGTACCAACAAACCTAGGTTGCACTGCGAACTCCGGCCAGTCGGTAAAAACCCATTGTTATCATACAATCACACACTCAACGCTGCCTTTTATGCGGACTCATACATCTCTTAACTCAACGAACACACTATTTACCCACCCAACCCAGTTAATCCCCTTGCCCTAAACACGACTTAGACCAACTAAACGGAATCCGACAGTACAACCACATTAATGATATATAATGTTCTTCCCAAGTTATATGCTATGAGAATTTACATTTACTTTAAATGACGAGAAAATTATGATATGAAGAGTAGAACAAAGTGATAATATAATATTACTACTTTACTTATTTTGCAAAACAAAATTTTACTGCTTTAATTGATCCCCACAGCCCTATTCGCACACAGCCAACTAACCTGCCCTTCATATGTTTGAAGATTATAAAAGACAGTAAGTCAAACTTAATTAACCCTCCTAGAGTAACCCGTAAATATCAAAATTTTAAGCCATATCCCATTTACCATTTACCTATCAGTCATTAATTAAATAACTGCCCCCCATTCTCACAACTTAAATAATTTTATAGTTGGATCTCAAATTTTCGTAATACTATAATTTATGTAGTAAATACCAGATAAATTGCAATACATAATTCATAAGTTTAAAATTAGTCTTACGCCAATACCATATATTGTGCAAACGTTAGATTCGCCGGTTACTAAATGAAGATTACACCCACGCCCTATTAGGACCCACATAAATTTAACGCCTGATGTCAATATTGTATTGACAAACGCATCATACATCTTAAGATATACCTGTAATAAATGGATTATTTCATGTAAATATTTAACGTTGTTTATGCACTACCTAGCGCATAACATGTGGACAAAATATATAACCATATTCCATGCTTGAGATAAATTTAAGCCGGAATAATTATAACTGCGTAAGGTCCTAACCACTAGACGATCACGGCCCCATATCCTTCCCTTTATTATGAACTCCATCTCTTCGTTCTCATAAGATACCTGTAAGTTTCAATAATTAGTATTCAATCGATGCTTGAAATTCCGCTCCCGCAACTGCAACTGCCGTCACGCTGTCATAACACCGTCGCCTTTACCCCACATCTGTATCGTAATTCAAAATATACAATCACAAGCTAATCGAATACGGTAGCCGCGACCTCTTCTTCTCCAAAGCCGACCCTGCCCTATTGAACTCCAAATTTAGCCCCAAAATTCGAAATCTGCATCCGTGCATTACTCGAAAATGATACTCGCGCCGATTTTTTCTTTCAAAAATTTTATCATCCATCCTGGATTCCAAACTTATCTTAAATCTAGAACCTGCATTCCCGTATAACTTGAAAATGATACCCGTCAGGAATCCCTTAAAACCAAGATGAGCCGCGATCTAAAATTTCAACTTAAGTATCTAAAATTTGACACGCACGACAACAGGTTATCTGATTCCCCCTTTATACCTATGAGACGTCAATCCGCCGTATACCTACTTTCTCCAAAAGGAAGGGATGACAAGAACAAAATTAAAATTTCCCGCCAACTCAAAAAAAAGAATTATAAATTTATACCATCTAGTACTTAATTTATCAGTCATTCCTGTCCCGTTATCCTGTAACTTATTTTACGTCATCCTAAAAGGTCACGTACAAATATCTCTAGACTCCGCAATTCGTAACAACTAAATATTGGGATATAACCGCTAGTACTCTTTGGGGGAGTCCTGTCTAACAGTAGCTGTCTACCGGCTAATATGATGACGATGGTAACGATGACTCAGCGCTGCGGGTATAGATCTACTTTCGCTAGTGGTGAAAGGTGAGGTGAGGTGAGGTGCTTCCCTAGTACGCCCAGAATAACAGCCCAGCTGATAGCGAGACAATCCCGCGGTCATTGCGCCAACCTTGATATTCGCCAATGCAGAACGACTCGACTCAAATCGATTTATTTCTTACAGCCAGTATAACCTGATCTCTAACCTCTCAATATCAACATAAGACCAGGGGTCAGTGCTAATTTTGCCACGCCCAACGCAGCGATCTCGAATCTACCTTAATAGCTACCGGTATAATCTATCGTGAACTACATATTGGACAATTTATCGACTTAGAAATATTTCTGACGATAAATGTTACGCATTAAAAATACCTAAATTCCCATACTACAACCAACCATTTTGTTAATATTTTATAACAAGTACCTAATTTGTTGTTGAACAACCTATATAGGCGCCTTTAATTAACGTCCAACCTGATTTAAAGAAGTAAAATACAACCCATCTGAGAGCCCTCCCCTTTTTGAAAGTCGGTTAACCTTATCGACGCACGACCTCCCGTGAGCGCACACTATAGATACGCCTTACGATCTCGACCACATAATATCTTATTTACAAACTTACAAGTTGCCTATTCTATTCTAGTTTTAAGCACGGAATCAAGCATAAAGTACTAAATTTCCCCTTTTTTTTTATATCTAGTGTGAAACGAACAACGCGAAGTACTTACGGTTTCATTCGCGCGATTTGAATCAGCGGTGAGTGGATCGCGTAACTATTCTTAACACAGACTATAACTTTTCTTATTCTACTTATCATTATTTTTTTGATATTTATCGTCTAAAATGCTAAATAAAATTGTGGTAGTACCCTCGCAAAAGCTATTATACCGAATGGATTAAAGACAACCGACTACGCTAACCCTCCCGCGATACAAGCGATAATGGCCCTACAAACGATAATGTACACCCAACATAATGCGCGACTCAATTTCAATGGGATGTCTACAAATTTTGGTATGAATACAAACACTTACTAGGATTTCTCATTTGGATATAATGTAGTATCAGAGTATTTTATAATCACAATGCTAACCCCAATTACAAAAGGCCCCTTATAAATCGACGCGAATTCTGACATTGGTAGGACCTATTAATCACATTTATAGTTTAATAACTTTAAGCGCAGGGAAATTAATCATTAGATTTATCAACTAGACACAACGTACTGGCAAGGTCTATCTAATAAAAGGTCCTAGTTTAATGTTAGTAGGCAAGGAAAATCCGTCTAAGTAAATATGAACTCTCTTGTCAAAAAAAATTAACATAATTCCCAATACCTCACTTGCCTGATACACAGTTTATAAATGTAAGATGCTCTTGTAACGCGTAAATGATTTGACTCGAAACCGAATTAACCCCTTCATTCCGCCACCGTATTCCACATGACAAAACCCCATTAGAATTAAATTACCACCTCTAAGTAAGCTCAGGCTTTATGTATTCACAACTCCTAATTTTTCCTAAACCGTAACAACCGTTTAAACACGCCACTTGGCCGTACATTAAAGCCTCACCACAGATCTTAACCCAAATCAGCAAATGTCAAATTCCCGCGGCCTGGCTAGACAAATTTTGTAAACAACATTCGTCGTAATTAATCAAATAATTTAATAACAATAATAACTAGTGTCTAGATTGCTATTATTTGAAGGAATAAATTGCTCCAGTTACGTCTGACTTGTATAGTACTACAACGAGTGTTTTGCCTCCTATTTCAGCCTATTCCAACGTGTCATTACTCGTGTTTGAGTCAATATTGTGTATTATTATTTAAAGTTAGTTTTAAAGTGAAGTTAGTGAAACAATGAATACTGTGCTACCAGGAACTCGACTAGTGTGTGTCTAGTCAACCGACCGTAAGTAATTCCTTCTTCTAAAATCTCCCCATTTTAATCCATAAGGCATATTTTAATCCAGCACTGAATTAAATAAAGGTACTAAACTCTTTTGAACGGTTACGAAAGAACGGAAAGCAACCGCGATCTTACTCATGTGACAGTTAATCCATCGGCCGACTACTTATTTCTTACATGAATGAGAGAAATATCACTTGCGTTTGTCGCTAGCATCAAAATATCCCCGCCACGGGTCAAATTAATTTTCCTACGTGACCAATATCTGACCTATTTTGCGCTAGTTTTGTAACCGAACTTGGAAATATGCCCTAATACGAATATCGTTTATAAACAACCATACGTTCTGTTCAATAAACCTACGCGAGTGCCTCGATGATAATTTTATGCATCCGTAAAATTATACCGCAGACCCTTAAATAATACCTAATTACAACCTCTTACATTAACTGGTAAGTAATTTTTGTCATAGGTACTTCATGGAAAAAAAATAGACGGACCCTATGTCGTAGACAAATACACAATTTGATGAATACCTAAATCGCATAATGTTAAAACTATAAACGCCTAAATATATAAGTATCCCCAATTACCCTTAACTTACTCCAAACATTGTAAAATTCGTTCAATTTAATAACCAAAGGTTTAAAAAGTAGTAGCCCACAATATTGTTAGTAAAGCAAAAATAAAAAAACACAAAAAGATTTTTCCGTACCGGGGATCGAACCCGGACGCTCGCGATTCATAGCCCGCCGGACACACCAATCGTCCAGTGCGCTGTTAAAATAAGTTGCGAAATTAACGACCCATTTCGAAATTCACATTACCTCAACAATGACTAGAGAGGTGGAACAGTTAGTTTACATACTCCAGTATCACATACTATGGTAACCAATTAAAGTGCCATGCGATATATACGACTCCTGCCTTAAAGTACATAATAATAATAACACGTGCACAACTTGGTATTACTAATATAATTTCTCCGAATTGCCCTGTTACCATATAATGTAAACATGGCGAATATCTTTCGTAACCTGACGTGAACCGGTACATATATGGTATTTGTCTGACAAGCTCTAATCTTTCGGTTTCAGACTGGGACAACTATCCATCTTATACTTGACAAATTCTGAAACCATTGTTTAAAATACGTAAGTAATAAATTTTACTATCAACGTAACTATCAATGAATTGATCCGTACTATATTTACTTACTATACCTACCTACATTTAAATTGCATTCAACCCTATTGATAGAACCCATGACTTTAACACTACCTTATTAATAATTAAGTGCGTTGCGGTTAATCAATTTCATGCCCTACATACATTGTCTTACGATTCTAAGCCTTCTGCCCCCCTTTCTTAGAGCTGAATCTCCCGTGAGATTCGGAAATCCCTATCAGCGAAGTCTTTCGCCTCAGAACCTGAGTATCAAAGTTATTCGCTAACTAATAATGTCGTACCGTAGATCACGCGTGCTTGGTTTTGCATATATATATGAAAACCTAACTTGACTGGAATTATAATTAATTATTTAAATTATTCTGAAACTTCACAAACCCCGCTCTATAATTATGACTCATGAAGTAACTAAACCAGACAGACGGATTTCGGAATATCCTTATTCAATGAATTCGTTTTATTTCATTCGCTTGCCAACACGTGTTACCTTTTTTATTTTATTTTTTTATTTATTTTATTTATTTATTTCAGTACAGCAACTATTTTTACAGGTTGACCTAATACAATAGCGCCTTAATCTTATATCTATATATATATCTATTATTACTTACTTACTTATTTTCTAATTCGAACGTTCGTAAGTACGTTAGCGTTAATTAAGCTACTGATTACAATGAAATTCGCTATACCTACAGTGTGTGATGGGTCTAAAACTTTATTTCGCTAAGTTTTGTAAGGCGCAATCTATCTATTATCTTTTCCATTACATTGTACCCACGTAAACCCGCGTGACGCTTAAAGGTACTTAACATACCTATTAGAGTGGACCAATATAAAATATGTAGGCTCTAATTAGTTCTTATATTTAGCCCGCAACCTCCACACAAAGCTAATTTTGTCGCATACTAATTCCATATTTTTAATTCGTTGATATGAGTTCCGGCCCGTGAGAGAAATCAGACCGCGCCGAGGACACAACCGTTTATCAAGCCCAAGTAGACACTTCCTTGTTGTCTATGTTCCTTTAATACATCCGACACGAAACCCCTAAATTCTGTATAAGTACATGTAAATCACATACTTATGTGGCAACATGGCTAACATACCTCACCCAACTTGCGATACATTTAGGAATGGTGGTCGTTTAAGCTTTATTTCCATGTCCGACATATAAACTAAATAACATTTTGCGACTATTTAGTGGCCAATACATCTTGAACTGTACCCCTATACAAAACGTGAGCAAAGAAGTATCCACCTCAAAAGTAAAGCAACTATATTATTACCTAGTTATTAGAAATAATTTACACTATGCTATTATCATAAAGTTACTATCAATATTAACGCATCTAATTGGCTACATAATTTTCCGTGTCAAAATATTTTACGTGCGACGCTCTTTATTTAAGACCGACCTTAATGCATTACATAAATATTTATCCTATGATCCTAAAATTGTTCACCCATTCCACCAAATTATTAGTGAACGCGATATATAGTTAATTAATATTACTCCTCTATCATCAAATTAAACAACAATTTCCCGCCAAAAATCTTTACGATTACCTACCGACGGCGCGGCGCCAAATGTCTGCAGAATTTCAAGATGTCGGCCCGAACAACCACAAGTTCGATGTTTAAAATTGTTTTTAGTTTGCGCGCGGGCTTCAACAAGCCGAATTCTCACATATTCAGGTCTATTATTTAATCAGTTTAAGGTGTTTTACTGTGGTTTAGTGTGTATTCAAACATGAATCAATGCAGTGATAATAGGACTAGTGCTAAATATAAAGTGAATCGTGATAGAGTGGCCGCGTATTTATGTGGAAATGTGTGAGTCCTACCATGCCAGGAATATACCTCTGTGGAGTTAGCCAGGTATTTAAGTGCCCTTGACTTGTTGTCTAACTTCGACCCTGTCACTATTTTAACCCTGCCAAAGTGGTTTTATGTACCTACGAAATTAAAAATTGAAATCTCACGCGTACATACAACCGGTTCACTGACTCACGATGACAACCATTTAAATACCTACACACAGCTTACCTTTTGACCTTAATGACCTAACAACAAAGTCCATTTTAGTGTACCTTTGATCTTAGGTATTTGAATTTCTAGCCGGAACTAATCCGATTCGAATGCGCATTTTCTTGTAACAGATAACCGCTCCAGTTTCCTATCATTTTAACTGGTTAATGAATATAACTCGCGCGAATTACCTACTTATCTATTCTTACAATTACTTTCTTTACAAAGACGATTACGTAGAAAATATCCGCAAGGTTATAGGTACTTAAGATTTCGGACAATACTTAGTAGCGATCGATTTAACGTAAACGCCGAGAATTGGATTCAATTTGACTAGGTCAACTAACTAGGTATAACGCGTACCTACTTTTCTCCCCTAGCTTACGAAAGTTACCTATAACTCTAACCCCTATTATGTGATGAGTTCTTAAGTATGTTCCTAAGTCCTTGGTACTATAATCATCCACCGGTACTTTCCTAACCACTATTTAACGAATAATTGCCCAACCGCGGGACAGATGTCAATGACCTCAACACTATTCTTGCGAACTCAAATGCAACAATTGAATATGAAGGATGAAATAATCGTAGCTAAATACATAAGATGCTAATTTAACAAAATACTATCTTGAGGTTATCTAGATCCGTTTTATTTTATTTTTATTTTATTTTGGAATAAAAGCATTATACCTAAACTTTATTATAACTACTACCGCAACCGCCTGATGTATATGGAACCTACTTAATTGTGCTATGGCATTGGCAGATTGTAAGGCCATTCCGCATAACATTCCTGCCCCCCTTTTATACAAATTACGCGTAGGCACTACTTTGACACGACTGTCCGATGAAAAGAGTGTTTAGGTACTGTTACGTTTTTACTTAATTCTTAGATTAGACTCACTTCCTGACTTCCGTTCGGCCTAAAATTTCGCACATATGTATAAATCGCATGACAAATTAAAGTTATGATGACAAGGAACTAATCTGATGCTGGGGTTGGAAGATGGGCCTAGGAACTTCGTGATACAATGACACAAACCCATCGAGTTTGGGCTCGTTAGAATCGTCTCAATGAGCAGTTGGTAAACATATGTAGAAAAGTACAGTCGGGAATAAAAATGTGTACCCCCAAATGAATTTCTGTCAAAATAATATTAGCCCTTCGTCTACAACAAAATTATTTCTATGCATATTTTTCATAGTTTAGTGTGATATAACTTATTGATTAGTAATTCACCTACGTACCGCGCGTGAAAATCCCTTTGAAATTAAATAAAAGAAAGAAAGTCCTGAAAATAATACACAACACAATTCACGTACGTATCGCGCGTGAAAATCTCTTTGAAAATAAAATAAAAAAAAGAAAGTCCTGAAAATAATACACAACACAACATTAAAAAAATACAAACTCCATCTCTCTATCTACTCCACGGCAACAAAATGTGGGTTATTTGTATAACCCACACACAGAAAAATCTGAAAATAAATTTAATTAGCCCTTTCACCAAGCGAATCACGTAATAAAATAATATTTTTCCTTTTATTATAATTTTTTTTTTTTTTTTTTTTTTAAACGAAAATACTCTATTCTGTAGTAACCCGGGATACTAAAAAGTGAATTTAAAACCCAATTTTCATCCTGGGCACGGCCTCACCAAAATGTAACGATTCAACCTCTTAAATGGCTTGCTTTTTATGTTTTTTGTATTCTGAACTTAAATTAACCCCTAGCTGAAAACTGAAGCTCCTGAGAAGCTTCTAGTCGTCTGAAAATGGAATCCTACCTGAAGGAAAAGCTATTGAATAAAATTAAACAGATAGTAAGCGAGAAAATAAATCATTTATTTACCATAGAAATATCAAATTAATTTTGTTTGTTTTGAAGCTAAAGAACCTTTGATTAATTAATCCAGCAAAATCAAGACTCGATTGTACTAGATATCCACTTTGTTCCTATAAATACTAACTCGTACCAAGGCGAATAGAAAAACCGAGTTAGTTCCGGCCGATCCTACTAGAAAGGTTGGGTTTTATTCTAGTCTAGGTAAATCTATCCTACAGCTACAGAATCTCTCGTTATTTATGTTAAAGTAATCGAGCTTGAGTACTTTAACAGACCAAATCATCTCCTAGGATATTGCCGGACGGAAAGAGATTCGGTCAAATAAAAAACCGTCCGACTCCAGGCCTACAATGCCGTAATCTAACCTAGAATTTATTATCTCTGGAACCTAACCTCGAAGACCTATTTAGACCTAAGCTATACGTGATTCGCGCTGGTGAAGTGGCTTGGCGTGTGATTTCGTCTAGTGGTTAGGCCCCGCGTTGTGCGAGTAGACCCAGCCCTTTTCGAGAAGTATGAAGTTTGTATTTCTATAAAGAGAAAAAGTTACACGTTAATTGAAGTTGTACATTAACCCCATTTTAGTAGAACCTATAACTTAAGTAAGACAATTATACCAGTTCCTTAGAATTAATTTACAATTCCGTAGTTTCATTAAGTGATGCACAACTATGGAGGCTAAAGTGGGCATAAATTCCTTGTTATACTAAGTTGTGGGAAGTGATAAATTACGCTATGTGGTAGGTGACGCCCTTTAAACAGACTCGCAATACAATAGTGGTCAACTTGTGTTGGCCATGATGGGATCTCTATTGATGATGATGCGATGATATAATAATGAAAATAATCGTGAAGAAGTCAAGATATTGATGATGATGCGATGATATAATAATGAAAATAATCGTAAGTCAAGATATTGATGATGATGCGATGATAGTCTATTGAAATAGAATATTAGTACATGTTTCACTTCCAGGTACATGAATGACGCAATGTCTAGTGTAATATCGATTCTCCCTAACGATGAATCTTAGAGTTGTTAGCGAACTGTAGCGCTCGCCTCTCGCTCGCTCGCGGCTGCTCGTACTCGCTAGTAATCCCACCTCATCTGTTGATTCCGCCTACCCTATCGTTATTTCTATCAAATCTAATACCAATTAGTACTGACTTTTCCTAAGCAATTTATAATACAATTCATCCCCAAAATATCTCAATGGATGTAACACAGTGTCTTAGCAACCAATCTCACCCAATCAACTCAAAGGCACTTTATAGTCGGAACAATGTTAAATATACGACAATGCACAATTGAACTGACGAATGATAATTAATTACCAACCCACCGTGAGACCTTTGTTGAGATCCCAATAAAACGGCCCCACCTAAGAAGAGACCTACTTAAATATTACTGATATTAAGAGTGAAAGTGTTGGATTCCCTCGCAAAATCAATATAACAAAGGCCTCTAGATAAGAGGCCTTTGACTAAACCAAATCGATAGCTCAGCTACTGAGAACTCCCAATTTGCAAGATTGGGAACTCTAAATACCTTTGCCTAATCGATGACACATCCATGACGGTGCTTAAGGTGCGGTCACATCTCACTTGACTAAGGAACCTCTTACGAGCGAATCCTCATTGGCCAAGGTCGTCAATGTGCCCTGAGAACAAGAGTCCTGACACCAAGCGACGCGATCACCGGCGTACATGAACTAAATTACCTTGCTACATTCATTCGGCTAAGGAATCCCACACGGTATACCTATAGGTATATTTGATTCCTTCATAGATTAACGCAACCGCACCCCTTATTAAGAGGTTTGTTAAGACTAAGACGGAAGCTTGACCGGGGAAGATCCCCAATTTGCAAGATTGAGGACCCTCAGCCACTCGCTCCGCCTACACATCCATGAAGAGCGCATAAAGTGCAGTCATACTTCTCTCGACACAGTCGAGGTCTTAAGTATGTCCAAGGGACGATAGTCCATCAACACCGGTGCGAGCACACCTCTTCTTGACGTAATCAAGGTCCTCAATGTGCTCTGGGTGACAAGAGTCAGCGACACCGAGCACTCAATCATAGGTGTACATTATTAAAATACTCAGCTACGTTCACCTATTAAGGAATCCCTCAACCATATCGATAATTAACCACCGTGCCTAAGATGTACTTGTAGTAACATTAGTCGCTTATCCGCGCCTTAACAATTTATTCTCATATTACAACACGTACCACGGACCGAGTCAATTGCTATAGCTAGGTTGTCGTATAATAATTGATCACTTTATCTCGTAAGGGCGCACAGAACCCAATCATATCGCAGTGACAAAACAACTAGTAATATATATGTAGAACAAAACAACATTTCTGTAATATCGTCAGTTATTTGACCAATGACCTAGATCCGTTCATAACCTATACATAAACCGCTCGTACTTTATCTAGCATATTCCCCAAACTATATACAGTAGAACTAGATTTCGACACACAAATACAAGTATGATAACGTTGAAATGGTTAGATAATAGCCCCAAAAACAAATTAATAAGTTTCAGAATCATTCAATACAGTGATTATAAAGGTCACTCACCAGATTTTAATTTCTTAATAGTGGGACACGTACCCAACGCCTCTCTGGTTCCCAGGGCTCCCACCCCTTCTGACCTCCCTCGACGCTCGTAACAAGCCAGCTCCTCCGCCATAAATAAATTACAATATAATATTAGCACATATTTTAATAAAGATTTCCCTCATTTGTACCTACAACTAACCACTAGATACTGGTATACAATTAGGAATTATTTACCATTGGACCGTTCCTTAGCGAACATTCATGTACTATATAAGTGTTCACTTCACTTCATGGGAGTATACGGAATTCTAATATGATGATGTCTTAAGCGCATTTATTAGGTGATAAACCTATTAGACCGCCACATATTCAAAATACACACGTGATCATATAAGATCATATCAGTTCACGAGCAGAAAGATATTGCCTAAATATTAATCACTCAATTCAAGACAATGTGCGCACAAGATAATTACTCCCTAAGAAATTCCAGAATTCACTATGATTAGTCACACTTTAAAATAAAATATTCAATCTCACCAGACGATCGCAAAGGCATTTGCGACCTTACCAAACTCTAATTCCTCTCAGCAACAGCCGTAATGCAGCCCAGCGGTGACCAGCCTTGTTCCGCCTCGAAGTAGTACGCGCCCAGAGGTCAGCCTAGCCTGGCCGCCTTTGCCTTCTGCAGCGTGATCTCGCTTCGACGTCCCATAGAAAAGTGAAACGCTCCTCGGCCCGCCGGGGTATTTATAGCCAATACTAACACGATCACAGCCACTAATCCGACTCCTCATCTGAAAAATATACCTTAATAAAAGGGTATAAGGCCCATTTTCCAGGGAGCGTTCCCCGCCCCACAGTGCCGATCGATAAGCACTTTCTCGACTTCGCGGGTAGAATGTCTCTGCAGCTCGCGCGTCCGTCCACGCGTTTTCTTGCTGGCCAGCGATCCATTCCTGCAATTAACCTAAGTAGTCTAATTTATGAATCCATAAATCTAGATCTAGCACACATTAAATGATACACTAATCCAACAATACTGAATTAGTATGCTGAAGTATGTTTTAAACCAACTATTTTGGACGAAACGCGAGTTTTCTACACTTTTAATTGTAGTCTTGATTTTAGCCTAGAATAGCATCTAACGCAATTTATATCTAACTTATTTACATACATAATTAACAGGATGATAACGAATGAAAGCTTCAATCCTTCATATTGGACCTGAAACCCACAACGCTAACATCTATCAATTTAAAAGAGTAATTCCGCCCTTAGATACTATTGAGTCTGAGAGCGAAGCTCTCGGATCGTCTCACGGAGATAAATGAAACATTAACAGTGGTTAATTTAATGTATTTCCTGTGCTTTTTCGGATACGTTTGATTGACGCATATGAAAATGAGGACGCCTAACACAAAAACTTAAATTTTTAAGCTTATTAATCATCCATGATATCGAAGTAATCCTAACAAGCATAAGCACTTTGTATTTGCTTTATAAACAGATCATCAGAGATTATTATGGCTTCCTTTCTGAAATCAATCGAACAATGTAATTCCGTTTATTTAAGGGGTGACTAATAGTTTATTGCGTTAAATAATACAATATTAACTCATACAATATCATTCCGTTTATTTACAACAATCAAACATTTACTTAACAGAGGCAAGAACAAGCGTGATAGCGATATTACGCCGTTAACTATTATACTGGTTAGAAGCCTAAATACTATGGTACCCCCCGTTTGACCATAATTCGTCGGGGTGACAAGCAAAACTCACTAAGTAACAAATACCTACTTAAATCAAAGGTCGTATCTCGATATCGACTACGCGCCGAGATACGAGGTTTTGAAGAGCAGTGACAGTTTTGGTAGTGACTTTTGCTTGTCACCCGACATTATTAAATAGACAAACGCTCATGTAAATTAGTTAATACTGTACTACTTTATTTTTCCAACTGATAATATTTTACTAAAATACTTAATTAGTTGCTTCTTAAACTAGTTTCAACAGAGACATGCATGAAGTGCAAAGAAAAACTGCAAATGATAAAAGTCTAGCAAAACTAACTTATCTCCATGACATTCCAAATTTATCACCTAGAATAAAAGGAAATTTCACGAAAACCTCATACGAAAGCGTCGAGGAGCGCTACAAATCATATTTTTATGAAAAGGTATTAAAATACTATAAAACTTGTTGAAATTTAAACTGAGCCTGCCAGCAGAACTTACAGGTTTTCATACCAGCGCTTACATTAGGCCCTAAAATGTCAAAAAAAATTAGACGTACACATGATTAATTGATCACTCATACAAAAATTGTTTTTTACCTTGACGGCTACTAAACTGATACCTACCAAACCGCAAACCAAAAGCAATAAGATATATTGACCATTCAACCGATGTTTTCTGATTGACTGATCCGAACAAGCATTCCTGTATATAATGATTATGGCTGTTGCGTATGCATTGAGGCGAAAATGAGGAACATTTAAAATTCAATTGCCTGATGCACTTTATTGACGAATTAATGAGGATTCATTTTGGCTGGAAGACCTGAATTTACATTTCGTAGTAATTAACTTCTTTAATTGTTTTTATAAAAAATGCAAAATGCGCGAATCTGTGTTTTCGCATAACTATTTGACATCTAGCTGACAAGGTGACCAATATACGTAGGTAAACACATGTACCCTTACTATTGGCCATATCTTATCTACTAATATTCCTAACGATATAATGACAACTTGAAACATTGTATGCTAGGTAAATTCCAGATTTTGGTATCTCAGTGATTTCAGGCAATCTGAATAACTATACTATCCTCAAACCAAATAGACGACTGGGATCGTATTGGCTCAGTCGTCCGTTTGGTTTGAGGATACTATAGCAGTATAATAACAGTCTTATCACTAGTAACACCACCAACACGATCATGAAATGTCATTTAAAAACCACGTAAACCCCTTTAAATGGTAAATAATTTTATACATTTAGGAAAGCAAATTAAAGACTGCCTTTTGTGAGCTTCGTCTAGCAGCCAAACTTGTTAAAATACTCTGAAATAACATTGCAATCAAACAAACATCTCCACCAACAAGCAATTTCAGTCTCGCAATGCAAAATTCACGTCAGGTAGTCCAATTTCTTTGAGTAATTCCTAGCCAATCCTAGGCGGCGATACCGGTACCCGGGAGGCTTCGATGGCCTGTCTTAATTGCTCTGTGGCTTGGGGGTTATCGCGTTCAACCTGGCCTTAATAACGAAGCTCGTGATGGGAATAGGATGACGTCATGAATTAGGAAATAAACAAATTTAATCAATCAAGTTGAGGAAGGTTTCCTGGGTCCTGTTACACAAGAGTATTAATCATCTTACGTTACTTAAATTTCTTGTTATTTATTTTATAAACCAGTTTTTGGTTTCAATTCCCTGCCTCTTAATAGATTAATCGTCTACTGAATATCGTCACCATTTATCAGAAAGTGGTAGTCACTGCCCGCTGCGCGTGCAGATAATGCTACTTCCTGGCCAGTTGAAACTGTAAAATTTTTTTGGTCACCGCAGGCGAAAATAAGGAAAATTTTGGATCCTTTATTGATCGTCCCTGCTTTCGGCTAGGGCAACATTACCTGTGATATGAGACATTATTCCATTTACGTTACCGCTTATTAAAACTTTTCTTGCAAATAAATTATATTATTCTATAAAGCACATGTTTCTGGGTGTAACTACAGATAAAGTTAGAAAACTTTTCCCTGTTAAAGTCATATGACTTTTATATAAGATCTGATTTCAACTGGCCGGTAGATAAGATTTTTCATCACACTTGCCCGTAAATTGCTTCATAACGCGAAGGCATACAAAGCTACAAAAGCCTTTATTACGCCAATGGGCGTAGTCGTTTTTTCTTAAACTGTGTTGGTCACTTATTATGCGCAAGTTATAAAAATAAAGGAGGTTTTCATTCAAATGAATGAATGAATGAATGAATATATATTAATTTCAAGTAACTATGACTCATGCAGTTTTATAAAGAATTACACATTAACCTACTGACTAATTAAATAAATAATAATACACTTAAAGGCACTTCCATTTGCCAACCACAGTGCTGCTGGGCGCGTGATGTCCACAGCAATGAGCCATAAGGACAGACCTTGTCCGCAATCATTGCCAGCAATAAGATGTTTGAAAACGTATGTATAAATTTAGACGTAAAACACACAAATAATTATTTTAAGATTTAACATGTTTAGTTGAGTAATTTTGTGTCTGTGCAAAATATTTTAAACAGTGATTTTAGATTGTGGCTGTACGCCGAAGGGTCTTTACGTTGCGGGCCTCACAAAAATAAAATAAATGTAGTTGTTTCCTCGCAAATGCGATGAAAAACATTGTGAGCGACACGGATGGTAAGATTAAAAATACACTTACCAACATCGTCGCACAATGTAGTATTCTCATAAACCTGTACAGTGTGCAGAAATTACGTAAGTTCAATCGTAGGTATGTTTGTTTCTATTAGCGTATTTCCAGCCCAGTGACGATTACTGATGCCTTATAGGGGTAAGTTCGCCTTTGTACCGATTTAACCTATTACAATAAAGCTAACATATATTTTTAAATTGAAATCTCCTGTAAGACTCAGTCATGTAAAGCTATATGCGACCTATTTGACATCCGATTTAATTAATAAATAATACTACTTATTATGTACTAACTGACTTGTAAAACATTGACTTATTTGAATAAATATCTTGTACATTTTTCATATCATTTAGATTTTTTTGTGATGCCATTCAAACCCGTTTTAGGAGAAGAACAAAATGTTTGTATGGGACAAATGAAAGAACATAAATACCCAAAACATTGAGACAAAGATTGACCTCGCTGGCGGCAGGCGAAACGCTTCAAACTAATTGTCTCACGGGTATGACGTCACAACTGCTATTTTTACTAATCGTTGCATGGAAAATCGAGTAAATTGCTGTTTCGGTCGCGAAATACTGCGTTTAGGTACATATAGTTGTTGTACAATTTATGGAGTACTATTCATTTAGCAAAACTACGTTACCAATTTTAACATGAGGCATCATACCTATTCTGCCCCCATAAAGCAAATGGCAGGATCTTCTCATTAAATATGTCGTTTGTATACGTGCGATATTTGCAAAGAAATTCAAAGGAGTAATATGAAGTTCCCAACCCGTACTGGGCCAGCGTGCTCTCATCCATGAGAGAAGGCCTGTGTCTAGCAGTGGGACATATAACCTATATGTAGGTTGATGATTGAATACGTAAGTTCAATTCAGCGTCGAAATTTTTGATACTCGTACCATGTCGGTGGCAAGGTTACCGCAATCACAAAATTTTGTTACCCCACACTGTATCCTTTGTCCGAAATTTCATTTGGGCAAAAAGCTATTTTTCTCTAAAACTGAGTGGCGTAGCATAAGTTTTTGCCACCCGGGGCGAATGGAAACTCACTGCCCCCTTCTATTTTTTTTCCTTTAATTTAAAAAAAATCGTACACTTGCCGCCCCCCAATGGATTCTACACCATACTTAAGTAATTAAAAAGAATCAAAAACGGCGGTCATCAAGAAATCTGGCATTAAAATATTTACAAACCTTGTTGTTATATGCAATATGTTGTGTCTGTATGTCTGTTTGTAACGAATAAATATTTTTTTTTCTTTCTTTCCAAATTTGAACAAACGATACAGTTGGGAAATGGAGTTTAGTGATTGCGATAAGATACCGTGCGCGCGATTCTAAAGACGTAAGCGTTTCTGCACTCACCTGACAGCTGGATGCGTTGCCTGTCCAGTGCCTATCCATAAACAAGGCCTACCCCAAAGAAAGCCATAGTGACCGGTCCTGCGCCACCCGCATCCAGCGGACTCCCGTGCTCTTTACCAGGTCATCAATTGACCTTGTGGGGGGGCTACCTACGCCGCGCCTTCCGGTTTCTTGAGTAATTAATAATTACTCATAATTAAAAGATAAAAAATAAAAGGCTCTCAAATAAATACATAATTCGTCACCGTGGAGTTTGTTTCTACGAGTAGATCTTGAAGTTAGTGACAAAATGAAGAGGAACTTTTTTATTTAAACATTTAAACTCATATATTTAAGTCATATTATATTCCATCATTTTCAATTTCATCGTTGAATTTTTACAGACCCTTGCAATTTTCATAAACTCGCGGCGCTTTTTTCTAGTTTGAATTCCAAACTTTATTTGCACGGAATAAGATTGACAGTCTATCGGCTTATTCAAGTAGATGCAACCTTGTGAAAATTGTTTTTACTCAAGTTGAAAACGGTAAGACGCCAGCCGTCTCGGTGAAATACTTTATTCCTCTACATTCCATATTGGACCAAAACTCGAGGGACCGCCGCGTCTGAAGTTATGAATCGAAACACGTATGTAATTTACATCCAATCATTTATTATTATTACGCTGACATCAACGACTGGCAGGGTAATATATCATAAGTTGAAACGTACATAAATATTACGTTATAAGTACGAGTTCTATATTTGAGACGCTTGAATATAGCGCCGACGAATTAAATAAATATACATATTTTTCTTGATGAACGTTTCGACGAAGTGCGCTCAACTGCCTTCTGCAAAAATTATTAGTCGTCTTTAGAAATTATTCCTATCAAAAAGTCAGATACATGTCGCTAAGTACCTAATCCTTTAATCCTTGAAAATAGGCTTCGCCCACGGACCAGCTATTTGGCATCAGATTAATAAATACGAGTAGGTAAATCAATTATCATTAGTGATCGAAAAGTTGTTAAAATTGAAGACCGCCCGGTATTTGACTTACATAATTTTACGTGTCCCCTTTAAGTTCCATTTTGAAAGTGAATCCCGCCCTTGTCATAATGCGGCTACTAAAAAAAATAACTAACTGGTGAAATTAATTGAATAGTTGGAGAAAATAAATTTCTTAAAACAAGCATCTTTGAAGCAGAACCATATTTGCTTTTTATTTTCCAAATATACAACGATGAAAACTATTGTTCTTACTTTTATTTTATATGCCACTTTACCTATTTGATTCCACGGAAACCTCAAAGAGAGCCTATCAATGCGAATTGTAAGAAAACACTCTTCAGTGATTAAGAGCCATCGCTTTCAAAGGACTACTAAGATCTCAGACGTGCTTCAAACCGACCCGTAAGTATTGAACGCTGTTTCTTATGTTAAAACAATAGAATTGTACTGTTTATATACTTATGGTGAGAGTGAGTAAACAATAAAGGAAATTTTTGTTAAGGCAAGTCTATACAAAGTGTTCGGTTATGAAGCGCTCTTAAATAATTTGGAATAATTATAGCTTATTTTTTGGACGAGCGAGCGAAGCAAACATTCCAATTTTGACCAAAATTTTTTCGTATGTCTGGATGTCCAGCTGTTCTCCTCTAAAGGTCGTAGGTATTTCTAAACCGCTTCTCTTGAAATTTTGTGAGTAGGTTCGATAATTATATGTATAGATTTTGTTTTGTCGATTTTTTTATGGAATATAATTATATCAACAATGTTTTTGAAGAAAGACAGACTCGCGAGGTTTACAGCTCTCAGAGCCACTCAACACACAGAGTCAATAGTTCATTAACATTGAATATATACTAGAACACTAAATACTATGTTAAAATAATTTTATTTTTGTAAGAAATTTATTTCATTAAGGATAATGAGAGCTGACTGGCGCTCGTTCGAAAACTTACCCCTTTGGTTTTCTGCAGCAGAATATTATACTCTAGCCGTACTGCTAACAGAGACCAGTAATTAAAAAAAAAAACCAGCCAATTGCGAGTCGGACTCGCGCACGAAGGGTTCCGTACCAGTATCAAGGTACTAGCTATCAAGGTTCTTGAGATACAGCCTGGTGACAGACATACGGACGGACGGGCGGACGGACAGCGAAGTAATAGGGTCCCGTTTTACTCTATGAGTACGGAACCCTAAAAAACAACAGTATTTTTAGAATCTGCCATGTCGGTAATGTGACGCCCCTGGAGTTGCAAGCTTCCATAGGCTACGGTCACCGCTTAGCAACCGTGAGTCGTACGTTTGAAGTGATAAAAAAATATAGATATTTAAATCCAACACTTCTTTTACACCGTTTTATGCATTTTGCCACGTTGCACCAGATTACAATTCGGTGTGATGCGCCGTCGCCGCGATAAATGCATCGGACAAAGTTGAATCCATTTTAAAGTTAGTTCCACTGGGGCTTTTAGCGCAATAAATGCCTTCCTTCCTCTACTTTCTTAAAAGTTTCCTTTAAAACAAAAAGATTTGTTCTGTATCTTACAACCGGCCATCTTTTCACTTCACTACTTAACTGCACTTTGTTTTTTTACGATTCTAGTTTTTTTCATTTCGGTTATTTCTTGTTTTGGTTAAAAGTGCGGGCTCTGAATATTGATTAGGTGGGTCATTGTCAGATTTAGGTTCACGTCTTTTCGGTGGACATTGCCAAAGTTAAGGGCTATAAAGCCTAATTTTTGGTTGTACTCTGAATCCGCATAAACGGCGATGCCCCTTCTATAATTCTATGTGATAAAAACAACTTATATATAAACGTAAGCCCTTAACTATTGACCACCGGAAAGATGATTTTTGTTTTTGTGACTGACAATGACCCATGTACATGAAGATTGTCCTAACGAAGTTACTAATGGTTAGTTTTTAAAGCTTAGTACAGTCAACGCAAAGATTTTCTTACACTTTCGCACTTTATTTCTTTCCTGGCTTTGCCCCACCAACTTATTTTTTATATCATGTCTGAATTACTTAAATTGCTTTTTTACTGGTGCTTCGTAAGTTAAGCTACGATTCGTTGGATACTAATGACCTAGTATCGCTTGGCCAATTTATAATAAAATATAACTTAGGTTTTATGGAAAACAGAATATTCAAGTTAATATTATTTTGACGAGAGACATCATTCTGTTCTTGACACGTTTTATTGTTATTGACCCTGTACATCTCTGACAATATTACATTAATGATCCTTTTTTTTCTGTTTTAACGCTTAGGGACAGTATACATCTCTATAAGAACATTAGAAAAATTATTAATTGTATTTGGATGCTCAGAGACATTATACATCTCTGGGGTACTAAATTATATCATAAACTTATTGTTAATTCTGATACAGACCTTATATCGAATGTATTTGATAATATTTTACAATTTTGGATTGTTCTAGTTTTCATTCAGTGACATTTAGTTTGTAACCATTTAGGTACTAATTAGTTAAAATCTGCAATTTTAAAATGATTATTGTGTAAGATTATTAATATTATATTGTAGAACACCATTTGACATGTAAAAGTGCCCTTGTGGCCTATTTGCAGAATAAATAATTGATTTTGATTTTGATTTTTGATTTTGAATATTTATAAAAAATGGCTCTTTGAATAGTTTGATTGATTGATTAAACTTTATTCGTTCCCACAACATACATGGCATTGTTCAAATTCAAAATTTAAACAATAAAGGTAGCAGACTAAAAAAAAATATTTAAATGAAGCATGCAAAGGCATCGTTAAGAAGCCATGTGTCGTTAAAATACGTTATCCTTAAAATAAAAATAGCTTAATCCATTATTCATTCTTCTTAGGGGTTAACGGTAAATAGGTAATTGTAAATTTTATCGAAGCTGTTAGACGTGTTATAAAGAGATTTAGGGTAGCGTATATCCTGTTAATAGAACTGAAGTTAAGGGATATAAAGCCTCGTTTTTAGTTAGGCACGTACTCGTAATCCGCATAATCTTTTAATGTGTATTTGGGCAAACAACGGTACAATAAACTCCACCTCAACCAGCAATGTGGCAACTTAATAATACATTTTGTTTTAACTACGATTAGTAACCAAATCCAACAATGTGAATACTAAGTACCTACTTTAAAATACAGGTTATTAATTAGTGTATCTTTATGAATCTTTTTTATACCGCAAAGCAGACTATGTTTATATTGTGGTTCTGACATATTGAAGGCATTAATTACTAAATCTATCATTATTATGTTTAACATACTCTAATTCATAAAGAACGTCTTCTCTTTTATATATTATGTACATCCATACTATAAACATAACTTACAATCATGCATGAGTAGGTAGCTACTCGTAAGTTGTTAACTATTTGACCGAAAAAATGCGACTTTTCTGTTTATAACTACTTACATATTACCCACCCGTTTGGAAACCTCTTTTACAATATTATTGGTTTAAAAGTATATAATACAAGCTTTTGCCCGCGACTTCGTCCGCGTAGAACTCGTTTATATCGTAGCTCGATACAAACTTTCACCCTCCATTTCCCTTTTAGGGGTAGATTTCAGATATAAAAACTATCTTATGTCCTTTCCCAAAACTTTTTTTTTTTCATCATTATCATCATCATCATATCAGCTGAAAGACGTCCACTGCTGGACATAGGCCTCCCCCAAAGAGCTCCAAAGTGACCAATCCTGCGCAATGTGCAACCCGCATCCAGCGGACTCCCGCGACCTTTACCAGGTCGTCAGTCCACCTTGTGGGGGGCTTTCCAACGCCGCTCCTACTAACTACCCCTATACGAAATTTTATCTAAATGGGTTAAATAGTAGCTCCATTCAAATATTCACCCCCCATGTCACCCCCTTAGGAGATGATTTCCGGGATAAAAACTATCCTATGTCCTTTTCCGGAACTCAAACTATCTGTAAACCAAATTTCAATTTAAATAGGTCACTCAAATCCAAAATTCCACCCCTTAGGGGAGGATTTTTGGGATAAAACTATCCTATTTCCTTCCCCAGGACTCCAAACTATCACTATACCGTAAATGGGTTCCATCCAAATTTTCACCCCCCTTTCTTCCCCTTCGGGGATGAGCTCCGGAATAAAAACTATAATTTGTCCTTTCCCAGGACTCAAACTATCTCTTAACCAGATTTCAACTAAATGAGTTCCATCCAAATCTTCACCCTCATTTCATCCTCTCAGGCGATGATTTTCGTTATAAAAACTATGCGATTTCCTTTCCCGGAACTCCAACTATCTATACCGAATTTCATCTAAATGGGTTCTATCCTGAATTTCACCCCTCATTTCACCCCCTCGGGAGATAATATTTCAGGATAGAAACTATGAATTGTCCTTCCCTGGAACTCCAACTATCTCTCTACCAAATTTCACTTAAATGCATTTTATCTAAATTTTCACCCTCTATTTCATCCCTTTAGGGGATGATTATTGGGATTGAAAATATCCGTTGTCATTCTCCGGGACTCAAGTTAACTCTAAACCAAATTACATCTAAATGGGTTCTATCCAAATGTTCACCTATGCATTGTCCTTCCCTGGTACTCCTTCTATCTCTTTACCAAATTTTAACTTAATTGGATTTATCCACCTTTTTATCCCTATTTCATCCCCTTGGGGGATGATTTTCGGGATTCAAACTATTCATTGTCATTTTTTGGGACTCAAACTATATCTATACCAAATTTGATCTAAACGGAGTCCATCCAAAATTTTACCCCCCATTTCACCCCCTTAGGAGAAGATACCCGGAATAAAAACTATCCAATGTCCTTTCTCAGAACTTAAACTACCTCTAAACCAAATTGTATCAAAATTGGTTACATCCAAATGTTCACCCCCCCATTTTACCCCTTAAAGGGAAGATTTTCGGGATAAAACCTATCCTGTGACCTTTCCCGAGACTCAAATTATTTATATACCAAATTTCATCCAAATCGGTGCAGCGGTTTAAGTAGCTCAATACAAATTTCTATCCCCCAATTCATGACCTTAGGGGTTTATTTCCAGGATAAAAACTACTTTATGTCCTTCTCCAGGACTCAAACTATGTGTATACCAAATTTCATCTAAATCGGTTCAGCCGTTTTCACGTGATGCGCGGTCACATAAACAGATTAACAGATAAACAGACAAACAGATTAAAAGGGTATCATAACAAAACAACTATAGTTGTTATAAACAGTATTTATTAACCCAATGAACACAGCAACAATGGCAGGTAAATAGAGCTAGCACTTTCTACATCAGTTATCATGAAGATGTTACAAACCTTTATGTAATTCCGCTAACCAATACCCCCCAACAAACTATACTTTTATCTCTTTAATTACTATTTACATCCAACGAGTGTTAGTAAATTCAATATCATTCATCAGCGACGCTAACCTAAGGACGAATAATGGCGGTCCGCCCCCAGGGTCTTGCAGTTCAGTTGTCATTACACTTACTCTTTAAATTATAATTAATTGAGAAGCCATTATAAATGAGTGTAATAATCATAAATAAAAACATACTATTTTATACGTTATCCTTACAGCTCGGCCATCCTGCTAGAGCAAGTCTCTTCGCTCTTTTGTACATATTGTATGTGGTAATGATACTAATGATATGACATAAATGGTTTGTTTTACTTTTTGAAATCTAATTTTACGCTATTTGTATTATTGCTGTATATAAATCTTAGATATAGATGAATTAACACAATGACAGATCTAATCTCATTAACAAAACGAATTAACAATAATAATACACTTTTCAAGGTTTACTAAAATATTACAAAAAAAAAACTTAACGCATTGGAATAACGTAATCTACCATGAAAAAAAAAACTACCATAAATTTAAAAATAACAATGTTACAAAAGTAGTTTCGTAAGTTAAAGGGTGTGACGATTACGCAGTACTTTAAGAATCATTTGAGTTTTCATCACTCCCCAATTCAGAGCTACTACCATATTTGTTATTAAAACATAACCACGGTTTTAGTTTATCAACCGCAATTATATTTTCGTAACGGCGGTTGCCTCTTTTCCGCGTTAAAGGCGTGTCTTCAATCACATAGCGATCGTTAGGAAGACATTTAATAATTCTATATGGCCCTTGATATTTAACAACCAGTTTTTTAGATTTTCCATCACTTGGCGTTTCCCTCCTAAAACGCACCAGATCTCCGACTGCATATGTTATAGCAGTTATACGCTTTGCATCATAACTAATTTTATCTTTCATCTGCTGTTTTTCAATCCGTTTACCTGCTTCGTGTCTAATCTCTTCTAAATTATCAGAAGGCACAACATCTAGTGTTTCATCAATAATTTCACTAAGAACATTTTCGCTGTTCGTTTTAATTCGAAAACCGAATAGAAGTTCAGATGGGCTTTTGCCCGTAATTTTGTGCAGAGTGGTATTTAGGCCGATCTGGACGTCTGGTACGAATTCATCCCAGCATCTGTCATCCTTGCCATGACACTTTGTAGACAGAGCGTGGGGTGGCAACGGCATTTAGTATATGTTTAATATCCACTGATTTGGTGAAAGACTTGAAAGCAGCGCTTGTAAATGAAGTTCCTTGGTCTGTAATTAACATGACTGGTGTGCCAAAATAGCTTATGTGGTCTCGGAAAACCTTCACTGTTGTCGAAGTCTTTGTATTCCGAACGGGCTTGATATTGATGAATTTAGTGTAACTATCGATTATGACCAAGAGGAAAACATTACCTTTCTTACTGCGGACAAACGACCCTAAGTGATCAGCATGGATAGTATGGATCGGTATCTCGATCTTTGTGATAGGGTGAAGTTCACCTTGTTGTTTTCCAGTGGTTCCTTTGTGATGAGCGCATTCAAGGCACGATTGGACATATTTTTTTACAAATCTCTGTGCGGTACCCCCAAACTTATCACCAGTTTCAACCGGTACATTAACGATCTCGCCAGAAACTATGGTTACATCCTTTTGAACTCGCAAAAACAGTTTATTGCTATCAACTTTTTCAAAGATTAACTGATCAGGAGTTTTCGTAATAATTATTTTTGGTAATTCGGTAAACGTATGTCCTAACAGAACAGGATATTTCAGGACGTGATCTTCCACTATTAGAATTTCAATTTTTTAATTTATGCCTTGAACTGTTACGCTTACTGTAGTTCTACCTAACGGCTTTACGTGATGACCACCGATACCTTGCATTAAAGGCAAATTATCAACGTCTAAAGGCAAATTCAATTCTTTGGCCTCACGTTCTCTAATCAGGGTACATTGACTACCTAGATCGACATGACACAAAAGTTTCCTCTCATTAACCATTATTTCGAACACATATTTAGAATTAGCTTCATTGGACAGGTTTAGTTCAGGTTCAGCAACCTGTTTCTCGTCCTTGGTGACCGTTCCTTTCTGATTTTTTACTACTTGAATGATCACGATTAAACCGACAAAAACTAGGAAGATGGCCTAATTTGCCACAGGTAGAGCAATTAACTAATGATTTCTTACAATCGAAACTTTTGTGACCGTCCTCATTGCAATTATAACAATTAATTTTTCTCGGTGGTTCCGTCCGGTTACCAGAAAAGTTTCCTAATAATCTCTTATCCTGTCTTTGCTTTTCCGGTTTATCTCCCTGGTAATTCCTACTTTCACAGTTTTCAGATACTTAAGAACTTCCTCAGGTTCACGGAAGTTAGCAGCTTGAGCGCCCACTCGTACAGCTCTATCTTCTATCCCGTTTAAAAGGCAGTCAACCGCTTTACGACTTTTTATACCACATCTGTTTAATAAGTTTGTTTTAGTATAATAGTAGTGCTCAAGAGGGTCTCCGTATCGAGCTTTCTTGGCCAGCATAGCTATTAGTAGTTCCGCATAATCGTCACGACAAGGAAATGATTCTACAAGCTTCTTTTTCCACTCCGTCCATGAGTAGAGGACGGTACTGAGACCCTGGTACCAAGTTTTAGCGACTCCTGTGAGCTTGGGAAGCGCAAAATGTATTGTCTCTCTTTCATTCCACCCATAAATCTCAGCACACTCCTCTACTTTGGTAAGCCATGTCAGGATGGTTTGCTCTTTCGACATTGGATCAAACTCAGGTAAGACATTATTTAATGACAATTTAGAACTCGAATGCCCTTTCATATCTTTTATAATATCTAAGAATTTGCTAACAATTACAACAAGCTATTATGTATGTCGCCAGGAAGGTTCCCAGGGGATGTCCAGGAGCAGCAATAAAACAGCGTTGTTTCCTTAACAAGATCTATTTCAGGACTGTCAATGCAAAAACCCTAGCCACCCTCATTCGACAATAGTTAATAAGTTTTAAACCTACCCACTAATACAGAAACATACATAACACCTCTCTTCTTAATTATTGCCTTCCTTCTTAACTTAATTAGGTACCTAATACATTAAGCCCGATCGGATCAAACGAGAACTGGAATTTCAACTGCATCAGTCGGGTTGGACCCATTTTGGTTTGGTCTAATCGGCACTAGGTATTAAGACTTAAAAACTTTAACTACACATGTATAAAACGAAACTTAACTAGTAGCTTATTACAATTATTATAAAAGAAAGGAAAAAGATTGTTTATACCTAATCTCAATCGAACTAGAAACGCCTAGGGGGTTTCCTAATACGTTTCGATTTGAGGGCCGGGGCTAGTGTCACCGCGGGCTCATCCGGCGCGGCGGGCGCGGACAGCGCGGCGGTGACGGGCACGGGCGGCGGCGGCGGCGCGAGCGCGGGTGACGGCGGCGGCGCGAGCGCGGGCGACGGCGGCGGCGCGAGCGCGGGCGACGGCGGCGGCGCTGGCGCGGGCGACGGCGGCGTGGGTGAGGAGCGCGGCGGCGACATGTGAATCGGCGTCGCCTCCGGGGTGCTGTCTGACGGAACGGAGCTTGGCAAGCAATATACCATTCGCGTTTTTAATTGATCTAAATGTCTATTACATGTGGTACCGTTTTCCCTTGTCACTACATAATTTCGAGACCCCGTTACCTTTGATACCGTTCCCGATACCCACTTGTCCCTCGCGTTAAATTCTTGAACCCACACCGGGTCCCCTTCATTTATTCGCTTGGGCTGGCTCCCTCCCCCTGACGAAATTTGCTTCTTTTGCGCCTGCTGAACTTTTGTTTCCACTGCGCCCGATGGTCTTAACAGATCTAACCTGGAGCGAAGTTGCCGTTTTTGTAGTAGCACGGCCGGAGTTTCTCCCGTAGTTCCTTGTTCGCAGTTACGATAATTGAATAAGAAAGTTTGTAGCGTTTCTTCTAAATCCCGGTGTTCCCTTGCAGCTTTTTTAATAGCATTCTTACATAATTTAACTGCCCCTTCTGCGGCCCCATTCGAAGCCGGATGGTATGGCGCTGCAAATGTGTGTGTTATTCCATTTAATTTCATGAAGTTATCCATTTCCTGACTCGAGAAAGGCGGACCATTATCCGATACTACTTCTTTTGGCAGTCCAAATCTTGCAAAAGTCTCCCGTAACACCTTAATCACTGCCCTTGCTGTCGTTCTTGTCATCAGGAAGGCCTCAATCCATTTTGTTGTCGAGTCGATTAGGACGAAAAAAGTTCTGCCTTCGTAAGGCCCAAGAAAGTCAACGTGAAGTCTGCTCCAGGGCTCCGAGTAATACGGCCAAGGCTGACATCTCGCTCGATTTGGCGCTGCTCCCTCCACCGTGCAAATGGCACACGTCCGGCTCACCGCTTCTATCTGTTGGTCAATCTTCGGCCACCAAACATAACTTCGGGCCACACTCTTCATTTTAACCATACCTTGGTGGCTGATGTGCAACTCCTTTAAGATACCTGCCCGTAAGTCTTCAGGAATGACCATTCGGTAACCCCACATAATACAACCACCTTCAACATATAGTTCCTGTCTTCTGCAGAAGAACGGTTTCAAATCATCGTTGGTGCAATACGCCGGCCAGCCGCCTTTAATATATATAAGTACTTGCCTCAGTAATGCGTCCTTCTCCGTCGCTTTCTTTATATCCTGGCTGGTAACGGGAAGGAAATCTTGCACAAAATTTAGGTACGTTACTTCTTCCTCCGTCACCTCCGTGCGTTTACTATCTGCCCTGTGTGGTGGTAATCGCGACAGCGCGTCCGCTCCGTTCTTACTCGTGTGTACGTATTCAATATCATATTGATAGCCTCCCAGAATGATTGCCCATCTTTGCATTCGGCTAGCCGCCATCACCGGAATCCCTACTTTGTCTCCGAATATTGTCACCAACGGCTTGTGGTCAGTCCTTAAAACGAATCTACGGCCATACAAGTATTGATGAAACTTCCGCACAGCATAGATAATCGCCAATGCCTCTTTATCTATCTGTGAGTAAGCCTTCTCGGCCCTATTCAATACCCGCGATGCGTAGGCTATGGGGCGCTCCGTGCCGTCAGAAAATTCGTGGGAGATCACGGCGGCCACGCCAACGCTACTGGCGTCCGTGGTCAGCCTCAGCGGGAGCTCCGGTGAGTAATGGGCCAGCACGTCACTGGAAGCTAACAAGTGCTTCACGTTATTGAATGCCTCCTCACATGGCTGCGACCACTCAAACTTAACATTTTTTTTTAACAGGTGGTAAAGCGGCGTGAGTATTGTACTAATGTTTTTCACAAACTTTGCATAGTACATAGTCATTCCCAGAAAGGAACGTAACTCGGATACATTACTCGGCGTCGTGACATTTAAAATATCTCTAACCTTCTTAGGACATGTGTGAAGCCCGTTTTTGTCCACCACATATCCTAAGTAGGTAATGGAATCCGCAAGAAAAGAACATTTCTCTCTTTTAATTTTTAAACCGTATTTCTCCAATCGTTCAAACACCTTATATAAGTTGCCCATGTGTTCCTGGTCATTGTCGCCTGTAATGACCACATCATCTAGGAACACCCCTACTTTCGGTAAATCTGCGAACATTTGCTCCAAAATCCGTTGGAAAATGCCTGGACTTGAGGATAATCCATATATTAATCTATTATATTTAAACAAACCTTTATGCGTATTAATAACCGTATACTTAGCCGTGTCATCAAGTACGACTTGCGCATATGCTTGAGAAAGATCAATTTTACTAAATTTCTGGCCTCCGTGTAATTTTGCAAACAAATCCTCAACCCTAGGCAAAGGAAAACGGTCCACATCTAAATGCTTATTTAAACTTATCTTATAATCGCCGCATATACGTATAGTTCCGTCTGACTTGACCACTGGTACGATAGGCGTGGCCCAATCGGAGGTTTCGACGGGTGTGATGACGCCTTCCCGCTCCAGCCGCTCCAGCTCGCGCTCCACTGGCTCGCGCAGCGCGTACGCCAGGGGTCGTGCGCGCAGGAACACGGGACGCGCGTCCGGCCGAACCCGCAATGACACTAGCCCGCCGTTGTACCTCCCCAGGCCTTCCTCAAACACATTCTTAAATCTGAAACTGAAATTTGACACATTGAAATTCCCAGATGTCATAACATAGTTCATAGACTCTAATTCGCCACAAACAGCAATACCTAACTCCACTAACCACTGCCTACCCAGTAAATTAGTTTTGCCATTTTTTATTACATACAAATCAAGCGGCATAACCCGCTCTTTATACTTAATGACTGGGTTAATTTTTCCAAGCGTGCGGACTGATTCCCCGGTATAATATTTCAATATTAAATTACTAGGCATTAACTTGCAATTTGGAAAATATTTATCGTATATCTCTGAATTAATACAGCTTATTGTACTGCCCGTATCTATTTCCATAGTAATATCCTGGTTGTTGATATTGAGAGTCATCAAATATGGTTTGTATTTACCTAATGCACTTTCTTTAACAAAGGAAAGATTTACCTCTAAGTCGCATTTTTCCTCTTCTGAATACTCATCCTCGACGTAATTATGTTCAGCTACCTTAGTTAGCCGCGGGCACATTTTCTTCAAGTGCCCATCCCGATTGCAAACTCGGCAAACGTAAAAACGAAATTTACACGCCTCCGTCACATGCGCGCCTCCGCATGCAGTACACTGCGCTTGACCTTGACCGCGGCCGCTACCAGCTGTTCGTGACGTCATGGGTGTCCTGTTGCTAGGGGTCGACCGCTGTCCGCTCGGCGTCGATCGGTCCACCTCCATCCGCTTAACATAAAATCTGTTGTTCCGTGGCGGCGTCTTTCCTCTAAAATGGCTATCACTGCCCATCACAAAACATGGCGCGCTGATGTCATTTCCCACTGAACGGCCACGATTTTCCACTGCTGCTGCGTTAACCTCTGCTGCTTCCATCGCTATTGCTAAATCCTTAGCCTTTGCAAACTTTAAATCGGTCTCCGTAAACAACCGTAGTCGAATATTTTCATTATACAACCCACATACGAATTGGTCCCGCAGACTGTCATCCAACCACGAACCAAAATCACAGTACTTAGTCAGCCTTTGCAAGTCTGCAATAAAATCCGCTACTGTTTCATTTTTTCCTTGTTTGCGCTGCCGAAATTTATATCTTTCCGCCAAAACACTCGGCCTTGGTTGTAGATGATTTTCCATAATATTGACCAACTCCCCGTATTTTTTCTGTGATGGCTTAGCTGGCGTACACAACGTCACCAATAAATCATAGCTGTCTGCTCCCATTACTGTAATTAACAACGGTACTTTCCGGACCTCTTCAACACTATTTACAATAAAATATTGCTCCAGCCTGTCCACATAGGTGGACCAATTGTCCTTGTGTCGATCGAACGCGTCCATCTTGCCAACCGACATCTTTCAATTCCGTTCGCACAAGATATTACTTTCTACGCACTTCACCGCGTTCGCACACACGTCGATTCGTTCACGACTCGTCGCCAGTTTATTATGTATGTCGCCAGGAAGGTTCCCAGGGGATGTCCAGGAGCAGCAATAAAACAGCGTTGTTTCCTTAACAAGATCTATTTCAGGACTGTCAATGCAAAAACCCTAGCCACCCTCATTCGACAATAGTTAATAAGTTTTAAACCTACCCACTAATACAGAAACATACATAACAATTATCACTAGTGCCAGGAAGTCTATCACTTACTGTGTTATCAAGTCTAACTTTACGACTTACTTTAGTAGGGCCTCTAGCATATTCGACGTTTGGAGAGCGAGAGTACAGTCTTTTACGTTTTGATGTTACACGATAATAATCTTCAGAACTACTTGTGTGGGTTAAATTTCTCTTTCTCTCCATTCGTCTGTTTCGCCCCGAGTTTGCGCGACGTCGCAAGTAGCTTTCTGAATCCTCAAAATGTTCGTAGGACGAACTTCTCGATCTACGATGTTGACTACCGTTTTCATGCAGCCGTCGCCTCCTTCGTGCGTCCACTTCGCGCGACCTGCTACGATTGCGTGATATTCTTTCAAACTGATCAGCTCCACGATAATCTCTCACAGATATACTTCTCGAACGACGTCGTCGAGGGTTGTAATCACCCCGATCGCGCATGCGCGAGCGTGACACCCTCTCACAAGGTGATTGGCGATCGTACTCATCATCATAGTAATGCAAGCGCTTGCGGCTTTGCCCACCACTCGGGCTCCCTTCCGCTCCCTCGCTTTGCATACCAGGTAACTCGAGCGACGGACGATCACGAATCTCACATCCGTTATCGTTTACCGCCGAGGCGACAGCTCGGCTGCTGCTGCGCTGCTCTCTGCGCTCAGCATCGCCCTCGCTCTCATTACCGCCATACGCCATCACTGAAACTTACAGTCGTACGATTAATTACACATGTAATTACGATTACCCTTAAGACGCAAGTCCACTGTTCAACCATAAAACTGTATTATCATTCAGTTCGTATATCTATAATGAAGTGACATTCAGTGCAACTTCATATTAAACTCAAAACGCAATCATAATATTATTGTCGTTTAATCATTCATGCCACCATCAGTAAACGCCTTACTGCGTTTTAAAAGGTCTAAATTCCATTGCAATCGAGTGTACTTTATATCGCACCCTGGGCGGCACGAGGCCAATACGTTGATTTATAGACACTGACTTTAATGTGTTATTATCAATGCATACATATGAATAAAATGTAGCTAAGATTCATTCATTACAAAGTACCTAACATCTTTAAATTGTAGCATCAATTTTGGGATATGTCATTCGAAACATAAATGACAACTAAATATACCAATTATGATATTCTCTTTATTAAAAACACGACGTATAAATAATAATACAACCGACGAATAAATAATTATATTCATTTCATATTTATATTGATCGCTAAAATTGAACTCTATGTTCTATGTCACTAGATTGTTTTTTGAATAGACTCACTTCTTCGTAGTGTTTTCGGTCACATTTTACTTATCTTACGCGTAATAGTAGGTACAATGTAAATTATTTGCATCTCGTACGATGCAAGTAATCATTATAGAACACATACTTTAATCAATTACGATTATCGGAACCAACGTAATTTGAGAATGAGACAGTGTGCGAGAAGTACCTACATACGTTAAAGAAGGCGAAACACACTACAACCAATTCAATTCATCACTTGCGATAAATTGGAGGTGACAAATCTTTACACTCATGTGTCTACCCCTTTATCACGAATGAACACTCGTGTGTCGACCCCTTTATCATGAACGAACGAGTAAAAGGGACAGCGTATAGAATAAGTCATCAATCAAATAGAAAATACAGTACGTTAATTAAAACTCGTTAAAGAGGTACTTTACTTTTCTTTAGGTACCTTCTTGTAATTATGGTGCAAATCAATGCTTACGGTGATAACTTTTGCATTAAATACATGAACAAAACATCAGTTTGTTTCGTCACAAATCATTATCATTATAATCATATCAGCCAAAAGACGCCCACTGCTGGACATAGGCCTTACGCAAGGAGTGAAAAAGTGACCGTTCGGTCGTCACAAATACTTACATATTACCTACTCATAATACCTATGTACCTACAACCAAACGCACTTTCAACTCTGACCGAACTCAATAAACACACAAAGAAAACACAGAAAGAAAGGAATAAATGCCGAATTGTTTTATTTCATTCCATCACGATTATCATCGAACTTTGGTATCTATCGTTTTCAGAGATCAAAGATGTTATCGTTTTTCAACATAGGTACTTATTATTTTACATATTCGGTAATAATAAAAATCAAAAAAAGACGTCACGTGTAACGTCAGTTAGATTAGCTGCGCTATCACCTCAATTTAAAAAATTACAACAATGTCTGGTTCAGAAAGCGAAGTGAATTTCAAGAAATACAAGGACACACTACTTGCTGTTAAAAAAGAACACGGAAATACCATCACCGTAGTGCAAGAATTGATGAAAAAACTTCTCGACCAACAGAAGTTAATACAGATGCTATCTGACCAAATTACGAAGTTGGAAGCTCCGAGCAAACAGGTGAAAACCCCTCCAATCAAACGCGTTATGACTAGAGCTGCGAAATTAGCTCAAGCTGCAGCCAATGAGAAAGCGTCTCCGAACACATTACCGTCCAATGAGGAGGACCGGCAAATCGAGACGACCCCACTGTCGTCGACTTCTCTAAATGTCAACGTAACACCACTGTTACCAATTCAAACTGAAGTTACGACCATAAAAGCGAATGCACAACAATCCCCGTTGACTCAGAACTCCACAGAAAAGAAACCAATACAGGTAAACAATAGGCGGAAAAAGTCTTCGGGTTTAATTATAAATGGGACAGGCAATAACACAAACTTGTCTGGCGTCGATCAGCTGAGGTTTGTGCACGGTTGCTTTTTCAGCAAACAATCATCACCTGACATTGTCATTCAACACTTGAAAAGTATAAAAGACGGAGAATACACCGTCCAATTAATTCCTTCCAAAAGGGACTACTACAAATCATATAAAATAGGAATTCCCTCCTCTGTTTATGATGACCTGATGACTCCGTCAGCTTGGCCAATGCACGTAAAAATAAATCAATGGCAGCCCTTTCTCTACGGGCACTCGCCGAAGCCTAAGCACGAGGACACTTCCACCCAAAACTACTCCGGCGACAACTAAAGGTCAACTTATTATCTGCCATCAAAATATAAGAAGCCTCACTAGCAAGACCCAGCACCTGGAACTCTTACTACGCCAAGAAATGGAATGTGACATATTATGCTTAACTGAGCACTGGTTGAAATCAGGTGAAATTAAAAACATTGCTATCACGTCTTATCAACTTGCATCCGCCTACTGTAGACCAGTTATGGAGCATGGTGGGTCAGTCATTTATGTTAAAAATCACATTGTTTGTAAGGAACGTGTCGACATATGTAATTTATCTGTAGAGCATGTGTTTGAAGTTTCCTGTATAGAACTACCTAAGGCCGATATCATAATTGCCTGTATCTACCATTCAAATCTTAGTAATTTCCAATTGTTTGAAAGAGCATTCGAATGTCTACTTATAAAACTGACAAATGAGAATAAAAAAATAGTCCTAGTTGGGGATTACAATGTCAACTACTTACTTGAATCCACGCAGAGACGCATTCTACATGACTTGGTCAGATCATATAGCTTCACACAAATTATCACCTTTCCGACCCGTCAAGTGGGATCATCTAGCACTTGTTTAGATCACGTCTACATTAACAACATACTCAACACACACGAAGTCACTACTCATTCAGTTTACAGTCAATTATCTGATCACTATGCACAAAAAATATTGATCACGACGCACTTGATAAAACCACCTATAACATATTCACGAACATTTTCAAAACAAAATATTGACAATTTTAAACTAATTCTTTATTCGATCGACTGGCCTTGCCTATATAATAAATCTAATTACAATCCATTAAATCATCTGACATCCATAATTCACATTCTAAATAACGCATCTGACACTTGCTTTCCGTTAAAAATAACTTCTAACAGTAAAAAAACATCTTGCCCGTGGATAAGTAATGAAATCATTATGCAGAAACAATTTCTAACCTCACTAATTGATCTGTCCGTGAAATTCCCGACAAACAGACAATTGATTATGCAAATCATTTCACTATCCTTAAAACTGTAAGAATCGTTATCTAACGCTGAACGAAAGTATTACTGTAATATCTTGTATCTCAGCAACAATCTACAAAAAACAATGTGGCAAATTGTCAACGATTACACTGGACGTAAAACTGCTATGAATCATTGCAGCCTAACTAGTCTAAAAGATAACAGCGGACTGCATTATGCATCTCTAAACCGGCTGGCGAATGATGTAAACAATTTTTTCCTCTCCGCCGCCGCGACGACGCAGGCCCCTACCGCCGACCCAATAATAGCTAATGAGCTACTTACTCACTCGATAAACCCCAGTCATGTGTCTATATTTCTAAATAAATTTACAGAATCAGAAATATTCAAAATTATTACACAAGACATAGTTTGCAAAAATACATGTGATATTTACAATACTTCCACAAAATTATTGAAAGTCGCACTACCTATGTTATTATCCCAACTAGTACAAATTTTTAATTATTTACTAAAAGTTGGTTTGTATCCACCTATTCTTAAAAATATAAAGGTGGTACCTATATACAAAGGTAAAGGACCCAAGGATCAGCTTTCTAGCTACAGGCCTATCAGTATAATCCCGGCTATTGCAAAGGTGTTTGAAAATGGGCTATCAAGGAGACTATCACTGTTCTTAGAAAACTCTGCACTCTTAAGTGATAAACAGTACGCTTATAGAAAACATAGATCCTGCGTTAAAGTCGTTCGCGAAGTCGTCCAAAAAATCATGGCGGCCAAAGAGCGCGCGACACAAGTTGCCATACTGCTATGCGATATGACGCGAGCATTCGACCTATGCGATCATAATGTTCTAGCGCAGAAACTTGAACATACTGGCATACGCGGCCCAGCGTTAAAATTAATGCTAGAATTTTTGGCCGGTCGTCAACATGCCGTGACACTGAGCAACGGCAAAGTGCAATCCAACTACGGCGGCGTCGACATAGGCGTACCGCAAGGTTCTTCACTCGCTAATCTGTGCTTCCTTATCCAGGTCAATGACCTGCCTACAGCCGTAGATGGAGATATGTATATATTTGCTGATGACGCGTGTGATATAATAACAGCAGATACCGCCCAACAGTTGGAAGTCTCTTTGAAATCCGACATTTACAAACTACTGAATTGGTTCCGCGCAAATGGCCTAGTTTTAAACTTGTCAAAGACTCAGATTCTGCACATTAATCTAGGCGGACGACCTCCAGATCCACTAAATATAAGCATCCTCGGTAATTTGTTGCCACAATTAAGACATACCAAGTTCCTCGGTATAACATTAGACTCTGGACTCAGATGGGATGCACACATAGACAGTTTATGTGGTAGGCTGTCTAGCGCATGCTTCGCTCTAAGCAGATTGGCACACGTTTTACCCAAAAAACAACTCAGATCATGCTACTATTCACTATTCCACTCAGTTATGAACTATGGTCTCGAATTGTGGGGTACGGCCGCAGAGTGGCAACGTGTATTCATACTACAAAAGCGTGCCGTACGTATCATCTCATTTGTCCCTCCACGCACTTCAGCTCAAAATCTCTTTAGAGAAAACAATATACTCACCCTGCCCTCGCAGTACATATATGACGTCGCTAAATTCGTCAAAGAAAACATTGACACGTTTCCCCGCAGAAAGATAACTCGCACAAGACAGGGGTCCCAGAACCAGCTCCTCACACAAACCACTCGACTGACCAAGTCAAGTAAAATCATCTCTCACGTGGGGCCAAAAGTATTTAACAAACTACCAGTAAATGTAAAATGCGCGGGTAGTAACTCAACTTTTTTAAGAAAATTAAAATCGTGGCTTCTCACGCACTCTTTTTATGACATTAAAGATTTTTATGAGTTACCAGAATAAGAATGTTATATGTTAACACACTTAGTATATAAATTTAATTTAAACTAATACAATGACATGTAATATTAATAATATTATAAATAAAAGACTTATGACTAATGACTTATAATATTGCAATTAAATACAAATAATACTCTAACGTGTTTATAAAATAGTGACAAATTACCATATAATATCGCCTTGTTCCTTAGTTATATGATCAAAACGAAATCTAATCAGACATTAGTCATCTCGAGACTAAGTAGCATCAACATAACTGCATTTATGAACAGAAATACCTCCGCCATAAAAATAAAGTAACTATTTTGAAGCTGTATTCATTGTGCAAGGGCCGATTACTTGGCAATTGCAGGCGAGATTAACGAGTGATTTAATTAAAAATACTCGCTAATCCCACTTCTGAGCTAAAAGGGTATCATAACAAAACAACTATAGTTGTTATAATAGTAGATTGTACAACAAGTGCATAAAACGCACCATTTTACTCGAGACGTTTATCCATCCGAGCGAGCTTGCGAGCGAGGATAGATATAAAGTCGAGTGTAAAATGGGTTTTATGGACGAGTTGTACACTCTACTTTTCACTTCGATTGCGAGGAAATGAAACAGCAACACGTAAATATAGTAAATGCTAATTTAATTAAAATTGAAAGTTACATTAGAGCAATGAGAAATATTTAAATACTATACTGATCTACTAAATTGAAAAATAAACAAATATAAAAAATAATAAATGAGACGAAATACAAATTATAAGTTTATTTCATGAAGTTTTATTGTGTACTTTGGCTGTTGGTATCTTTGCCTTGGTCTTAGAATACGAACGAAACAAAATAAAATAAAGAGGTTGTTGTATGAAGTTAAAGATGTTCGTGTGGCTGTTGCAGCGATTGCCTTGGTCTTCGACGAAGATTTTACTTTATGCTCTAGAGCATAAAAAGCGACTTTATGTCGCCTACGCACGACATAAAGACGAACTTTTAGAGCATGAGAAGTGAAAACAGTATTTATTAACCCAATGAACACAGCAACAATGGCAGGTAAATAGAGCTAGCACTTTCTACATCAGTTATCATAAAGATGTTACAAACCTTTATGTAATTCCGCTAACCAATACCCCCCAACAAACTATACTTTTATCTCTTTAATTACTATTTACATCCAACGAGTGTTAGTAAATTCAATATCATTCATCAGCGACGCTAACCTAAGGACGAATAATGGCGGTCCGCCCCCAGGGTCTTGCAGTTCAGTTGTCATTACACTTACTCTTTAAATTATAATTAATTGAGAAGCCATTATAAATGAGTGTAATAATCATAAATAAAAACATACAATTTTATACGTTATCCTTACAAGATAAACAGACAAACAGACAAAAATTCTAAAAACTGTTGGAACGTGTTCTGTTATCGATTCTAAGTATCCCCAGCCAATTATTTTTCAAATGTCTTCCATGTACAGACTTTCGACCCTCTTCAGCTTTATTATATGTATAGATAGATGTATAGCTAGATATAGATAGTTAGATAGATAAATAAAATCAGTTTTAGAGTATCGCAAATTTAATTTGTCTGAGCCTAGGCTTTGAAGCTGTAATCCTAGTTATAGAATATATTCACAGCTCGTTTGTGGTCTACCAGCATTTAGGATTTCACAAATTATTCAGAAGTTTAGTAAGTACTTAAACCACAAATTCATTTAGGTATATGTAATGCATTTGTACATTTAGCAGATAACCATAATATAGATTTTAATTATAATTCAATATCAAATGAAAATGGAGGTACAATGATTCATAATATCCAATATTACTATTACGTTTTGGTTCTGCCATAAATAAGCATCGATTGTCCTTATTTTGTAGATCACAATGGCGCAGTGGCAGCGCGTAAAAATGTTCGATGGGCAACCCAGAGCAAAAATAGTTACGAAAGAGTTTAGAGTATATATAACTATAGGCTTGCTTATAAAATACATTTAGACAAGCCGGTGTGAATCTGCTTGTATGGGCGCTCCACCACTGCAATGGCGATGAATAAAAAAAATGTTGTAAAATTGACAACAGCGAAATTGTACATTTTCATAAAGAGCCGCGACTCCATTTGTTTCAAATGACAGACAGGGACATATTCCTGGGACATGGCTCTCGTATCATGTCTGACATAATACTTAAACGAGGATATCTCTCCGACGTGCCGCGGATGTCGCAATTAGTCATCTGACATGTCGAATTGGGTCCCAGTTTTCTCATGTACCGCTTAACACACCCTTCACTGCCAACAACCCGCCTAGCCGGCGCCTACGCCGTAGTCGTCCGCTTCATACGGAGAAAACCACGGCATCGGCTACGAGCGTAGCGCGTAGCGTTTCTTGACACTGAATGCGTTCTACGACAACTTTAGTGTAGCGCTACGGACTACGGTACACTCCATAACTATGTAGTTTAATAAGTAATACAGTTGTTACTAACACCATCATCATATCGTAAATAAATTATTTATTATTATTATTTATGTCTTTCCCGCTCAAGGGACAATTATGTCCCGGACCTTTGGGAGGCGTGCGTGGGGCTAGGTACCTACAAAGTACCAACTGAGTCAACACGTAGAGGCCCTTTTGATAATTTACTGAAATGCAAGGAGTACACCGAGCGGATGCTGTCCCTGCCCGTGTCATGGGACGCACACGCTGGGGTGTATAGGGACTATTGCTGGTTGATGGAATCTAAAGAAAACGGGTTATTGGGTAAAAATGATGCACTAGTGGCTGGGCTATTGGGTGAAACATCGGTCGCCTGCCTAATAAACTGTCTCATTTTTTTATCTCTGGCAGATATTATTAATATGTATGTCTTTCCCGCTCACGAGAAAATGATGTCCCGGACCTTTGGGAGGCGTGCGTGGGGCTATGTACCTACAAAGTACCAACTGAACCAACACGTAGAGGCCCTTTTGACAATTTAATGAAATGCAAGGAGTACACCGAGCGGATGCTGTCCCTGCCCGTGTCATAGGACGCACACAGAGACAGCACCCGCTGGGGTGTATAGGGACTATTGCTGGTTGATGGAATCTAAAGAAAACTGGTTATTGGGTGAAAATGATGGACTAGTGGCTGGGCTATTGGGTGAAACATCGGTCGCCTGCCTAATAAACTGTCTCATTTTTTTATTAATATTATTATTGTAATATGTACATATGTGACGAAAAGCGCCCGCAAAGCCCTGATGCACGTGTGTCTTGATTGGCGACGAATGGGCAAAGGAGCTCCATGCTCACCAAACCTTTGTCTGTAACTCTTAATCTAGTCGTTGTTATGTATTTTTAACCCTCAACGCAAAAAGAAGGGTGTCTGTGTGTCTATCTGGCTGTCTGTGTGTCTGTCTGTGGCATCGTAGCTCCTAAGCGATTGTACCGTTTTTGAGATATTGAACTTAGAAACGAAAACATCGGGCGTTTTTCAACTTTTCTATGTTATTAATTATTAACCCCCGAGTTTGACGAGTATGTGTGTATGTCTGTGGTATCATAGCTACTAAACGAATGGATCGATTTGAATGCGGTTTATTTGTCCAAAAGCTGACGTGACCGAGATGGTTCTTAGCTAAGTTTCAACAAAAGCGGCTTTGCAACAAAAATGTCAGACGTTTTACAAATTTTCAAAGTTGTTACTTATAGTAGTATCGTATTAACGTCAAATAGTCGTAGGATAATAGAGATTTAATTTAACAGTACACCTTTATTTTTTTATTTTTTTTGTACGTGGAGAAAACCTGCAAACCAGGTACCCAATCATCGGGGGCTAACTGGGTTATGTGGTATTTCTATCCACTAAAAACTCCACGGCGGCCGGCATCTGCGCTCTCATGCGGAGGACTCCAGGATCTCATACTGAACGCACTGGAGCCCTCCTCGCGCCTTGCCACATTTGGCTCGTCCTAGGATGATGATGGTCGCCTTCCCTGGGGTTTGTAGGTGAGTGCCCCGGCCCCCGCCAGAAACACTGCGACCCCGATGACCCCCTTTAGTCGCCTTCTACGACAGGCGGGGGAGACCGTAAACCTATTCTTGTCCGAGCCTACACGGTTTTTAACAGTACACCTAGATTCGTAATTTTCTTTTACAAACATTAGTTTGAACTTTTGAATTTTGAGAATATTTTAACAATTTTATACATTAAAACAGATATTGTATTAATATAGGTAAGTTTTTTTTTATATTAAAAGCTCAATACTAATTAAATGTCTGTTTTTAATGTATAAAATCGTTAAAATATTCTCAAAATTGCACATTGAATTTAGATTTTCTGCTCTTTACAGCATAATAAGTTTTTTTAATATTAAAAGTTTAATACTATGCTGTAAAAAGCACGAAAATCTAGTGACTTTCTGGCTTCACCAAACAAATGCGGACATTGACTTTATTTCTAACTGGCTTCTGGCTGACTGGGGAACGCAGGCAAACCCGCGGAATAATAAATAGCCTATGGCCATCAAAAATTTCCATTCTATACGCAGGTGAAATAATTTTTGAAATCAGATAAGTGGTTACGGAGATTACATACAAACAAACCACAGATAGGTACTTCCTCTTTGTAATATTACTATAGAAGTATAGCTATAGTATATATAAGTACTATTCCCCTTTTTTCCTCAACGAATAGCAACCATCAGATCCCTTTCCTTTTAAAAACGATTTAAAATACTTTCACCCGTTGATGTCGTTTAAGAAACATCTATTTAAACTTCCAAATAACATTTCAAATCAATTCTCAAGTTCGTTAACTTTATCCGAGGATCCGACTCCACCATTAATTCTATATCGAAGATCTATCTATAATTACTCGGTGAGGACATTTTTCAAACTTGCTCGTTCTGCTTGCTTTCAAGACTCGTTGGATTTAAAATTGAATTTGCTCGTAGATTGATTAAGGGAATTGGATACGGGGGATTGAGAATCTGATGTTACCACCATAGGCCAAATACTATGTTACTTTCGGATAAGAGGAAAGCTGAATAAACAACTGCTTTCGTACTTTAACTTACGTGAGTCGTATATAAAATTATGTACCTTTATGTTATATATTATCATTGTGTGAGGAGGAGCAACACAACTCCAGCGCAAGACTGCTCTCCTTCGCTCGCTCTGTCATGCCCGTTTCACACGAGGGTAGAGCAGTAAGGCAGAAGAGTAGACAGTGCAGTAGTGCTACTGTTTGAACGCACGCGACGAGACAGAACAGTACTGTCCAGACCGTAACCTGGGCATGACAGTTAATAACCAGCCAGTCTATTCTTTCAGGGCAGTTGGTTTCCCCCATCCCCACCACCTTTCCCGCGCGACTGTCTTGTGGCTGGACTCGTGTGAACGCGAGGGCAGTGCAGTGACGCAAGAGCAGGACAGTGCGCGCGGCTCGTCCGCACTTGTTTTGCCCATTTCACACGAGGGCAGAACAGTGAGTATGTACTATCTGACTGGCCTAAACGCCAACTGTCTTCCTAACTGTTAAGTCTTACTCTACTGCCTCACTGTTCTGCCATCGTGTGAAATGGGCATCAGCGCGTGCGTCACGCGCCGTGAGGCGGGCGGAGTGGGCGATACAGATGAACTTTCAAAGGGTTTGAAACTGTCCCCCGTAGTTACAATGAAAACATGAGTGTTACTGTTATTATTTGATGCCTTTTTATTGCAAATGCGAAACGCTCAGAATACGCAGCTTCAACCCCGCGTTTACGCAGTAAAAAACATGTAGATTTAGTGACGCGTAATAAGATTATACGTGGCGTCACTCTGTTATATACTCCGGTGTGGTCGGTCCCTAATCCTTTCAAGAAGCAACAGTTATGTTCATTTCTAAAGTTGTTGTGTGTTATTGTTCTAAGGCAAACCAAACGTGCAAACTAAAGGGCCTTTGTTAGCTTGTAATGCCTTCCTGTCTTCAGCCATACATAGGCTTCAGCCATATATATACAGGGTGTGGCCTGTATTAGGAGCAAATATTCAAAGGGACGCTCCCTTAGAGCATTTGTAGTAACCCCTTGTGTACCAATCATTTTTAGGGTTCCGTAGCCAAATGGCAAAAAACTGAACCCTTATAGATTCGTCATGTCCGTCGGTCTGTCTGTCCGTCCGTATGTCACAGCCACTTTTTTCCGAAACTATAAGAGCTATACTGTTGAAATTTAGTAAGTAGATGTATTCTGTGAACCGCATTAAGATTTTCACACAAAAATAGAAAAAAAACATTAAGTTTTAGGGGTCCCCATACTCAGAACTGAAACTCAAAAAAAAATTTTTCATCAAACCCATACGTGTGGGGGGTATCTATGGATAGGTATTAAAAATGATATTGAGGTTTTTAATATCATTTTTTTCTAAACTGAAGAGTTTGCGCGAGAGACACTTCCAAAGTGGTAAAATGTGTCCCCCGCCCCCCTGTAACTTCTAAAATAAGAGAATGATAAAACTAAAAAATATATATGATGTACATTACCATGTAAACTTCCACCGAAAATTGGTTTCAACGAGATCTAGTAAGTAGTTTTTTTTTGATACGTCATAAATCGTAAACTGCAATTTATTTCACGGAACCCTTCATGTGCGAGTCCGACTCGCACTTGGCCGCTTTTTTTTTTTTGGATTCGGAGATATTTTGATCTAAAGATATGACCTCCAAGTAATGTATCTTGGCACCACGACATCATAGCACAGCAGTCAATGCGGATTTTGAGGTAACATCATGTAACGAGTCATAATAGTTTTTGCATTTTTGTTTTCAAAAGATATTTTTGTGATTTTTTGATTTTTATTTCATTTTTTTTAGTGTCTTAAAAAAAAAGTTACTGATAGCACTCCAGAAGAGTAAAAAAATACAACTAAACTTATTTTGAAGAAAAAAAAAAATCAAAAAAAAGTTTTTTTTTTCAAGTTTAACCATGTGGAAATATTTGTTCACAAGCTTAATAATCTACCGTTTAATTTTTTGCTCCTATTACAGGCCACACCCTGTATAGGCTTGCTAGTGCTCAGTCTAACGGCACAGATTATATAATAGTTGCTAACGGCTCGTAGCTCACTTTTGACGGACCGTTTTGCGTGGTTTTGCACTGCACAAACATGGAATTAATGAACACGTGCAATCCGGTCCAGCTTTGCATCACTCCAGTATCAATTCAGTATAGAAGATTCCAGTGATGTTGCATAGGTTTGAGCTACTAAAGTTACTCAACAAAATTAAAGTGGTAAATGCGTCCGCATTTCTTCTGTCCTGTTTATTTCTCCTATATTTTATGAGATACCTACTCCATTATTGCCAGCAATTTTTTAAGCTCTGAAAAATACCGGTTTTTTTTGTCTATATAATAGTAGGTCCCGGTAGAATCCCGGAAAGGGTAAATATTTGTGTGATGAGCACAGTGTATTTGTTCCTGAGTCTTGGATGTTTCTAAGTATTTTTAAGTTTGTGTTTATTTATATAAGTAAGTATATAAGGTACACTAGCAACACAATTAGAACACAAGTTGTTGGACTAGGTCGAATTGTGTAAGATTGTCCCCTGATGTGTATTTATTATTGATTTATATATATTAATCTGCAAGTCAGGTTGATTTTTGCGCTTCGTTGCTTCAAAACTATTGCCGGTAACTGTACCTACTTATTATTAAATATCGTTAAGAGGAACTCGTACAACTTAAACCTTGAAATTTAAACTCGCAGCTAATTGATCGCAATTTCATTAAGATTGCATCTAGAAATTCACTTTTAAACAAGTTAAAGTCGTACAACTTCGTTCGTTAAAATACAATTATCTACAAACTCAAGCAAGTCTTACGTCAGTAACGCAGGTTTTATTCAAATTTCACAAATTTATACACAGCTTTGAGGTGACTACATGTGTTATGAATGCCTTGTATGCTTGGAGGTGACTAACATTTTGATAATAATTAAACGAGCGAGCGAAGCGAACGATGTTGTCCGTTTCATTTTGGCGCAAAATTATTTCGTATGTCCGGATGTCTCCTTGGCAGTCTCGCATTCTCAAACGATTCTCGTGAAATTTTGTGAGCAGCTTCAATAATACATAATTATATGTCGATTCAGTTTTAATAAGAATAAAATAAATTAAATGAAAATAAAACAGGCTTGCGAGTTCTACAGATCACAGAGCTACTAGATTATTTTGTAAGTGTTAGGTAAACGCCATTTTGTAAGTGTTAGGTAAACGCCATTTTTAGCCTATTCAAAAGATAGTTCAACTTATTGCGCACGGCGATCGCTCAGATACAGCCGTATGTTTCATGCGCGTTATTGATCCCATACCTTTAGTCCCATTTTTTAGCCAGATCTGTCATCTAGCTTCAAAACGGCAGAAATCATCCCAATACGAAGTTTTTTTATTTTATTCAACGACGGTGGCAAACAAGCTTACGGCCTACCTGATGTTAACCAGGTACCGTCGCCTATGGACATTTGTGACTCCAGAAGAATCACAAGCGCGTTGCCGACCCTTTATTTACTTGAGGATTCGCTGTGTTGGCAGATAGAGACATGCAGATCCCTCACTCCCAACACAGCGCATCCTAGGGAGCTCTGGCGACCTTACTCATCACTAGGAACACAACACCACATACTTCATAGCATGAAGTTTGCTACAGAACGGAAACCCTTTAGTCCCATCTTGTAGTCAGATTTGGTAGCTAGTTTTCAAATAGGAATTTCGGTTTCCCATCTCGTAGCCAGTTACGAAATGAATACTATTTTACGATGTCGTAGCCAGCTTCGATCTGGGAATTGTGGCTTCCCGTCTCGTAGCCAGTTACTAAATGGGAACGATTTTCCCATCTCGTAGCCAGATTTGATAGCTAGCTTACGAAGCAGGCTACGAAACGGAAATCCTTTAGTCTCATCTCGTAGCCAAATTTGATGGTTAGGTAGCTACGAAATGGGACTAAAGGATTCCCGTTTTGTAGCCAGCTTGGAAGTGGAATTATTTCTCCCATTTCGAAGCTAGCTACAAAATCTGGCTACGAGATGGGAAAATCGTTCCCATTTCGTAACTGGCTACGAGACGGGAAGTCACAATTCCTATTTCGAAGCTAGCTACCAAATCTGGCTACGAGATGGGACTAAAGGATCGCATTGATCATAAGCATAAAAGGACTTGATCCATTAATAGTTGAAGTGAATACAATAAAAACTTCGCGCTCTTGTGGCTGTATAATATGTATATTCATCCATGCGATCAATAGTCAAAGAGTACATCTGAATGTCTGTCTATTTAGACCAGAAGGTCGGTCACGTAACGCATTGTACGAACGTCAGGTAGGTCTAAATGTCACTTTTATATGGAAAATTGACAGTGAAATTGTACCGACGCGCGTTCGGAACGTTATGTGATTACCCCTTCGTAGGTAATCACGTAACATTTTGAAGACGCGTTAGGACAATTTAACTGTCTTTTTTCCATATAAAAAGTGACATTTAAATCTATCTGACGCGCGTACAATGCGTTACGTGATCGACCTGCTGCTTGAAAGTTCTGAATTCCCACCATGCTTGACCAATCATGACCATGCATTACTATTTATCATAGCCATGTCATAAGCCATTAAAAGACAAAATAATACAGGTAAAATCATTATTTAACATATATATTTCTACACAGGATTTATACTTTATTCGATATGTCGCTGCAAAGTGCCTACGTCCTTAAGCCTGCTCTAAAAATAATCTACAAATAAATAATGTGACATCGGCCTTTCATATTTTCTTAGCACATGAATAAAATCTAAGCATTTTAAGCCCACGTACAATAATGGTACGATAAAACCCGCTATCTCCATTGTCTAGTTGCTTTAGTGCCTAGTTAATTAGTAGTAACGGTGGATTATCACGCAAAGCTGTTTTCGTCCCTCGTGGCTACTGAATAAACTTCATGATCGTATAAACTTGCTACGGTAGTTTCATTTTATTTGGTTAATTTTAAGGTTATTATATCTTAAACGACTGTATCATTGCTGCCTATAAGATTGTCATGTAACATTTTGTAACCATTGCGACTTAAATAAGGTATTCAAATAATAATTTTCTGTTATGACGATTTATAAAAATTAGCTGAAGGAAACCTATTCGTAATGCACAAAATACTCGTAGGTAGTCTTGCGAACTTATAATTTAATTTTAAATGTTTTTCGCTAATTATTTGGTCGAAACTTTGCCGTCACTATCCATTTGAATCCATTCCTTTTACCTTTTTCTAGGATACATAGTATTGTCTGACTGATGAATAGACTGACCAAAGCACAGTTGGTTTGATGGACAGACTAACAGACTGCCAAATGGGCATACGGATACAGCAACGATAAATAGCGCTGGAGAGTATGTTTTGGCATCGCGCAGCGTAGGATCTGTTCTCATCTCTCTCTGTATCAAACACAGGAAGTTGCCAAATTGAATAGTAATGTCGCTTCACCGTACGTATTGGTGTAATACCGAGTATGGCTAGTGTTTGCTTCTTGCCGGTTAGTCAATAGCTGCCATGTTAGCCGCATTTGCATATTTGATTGAATGCGTTCCCCGGATTGTTCCAGCGGTCATATCCAGAACGCATACATTTTCTATAGTGATTGACGGACCGCACGTGTGGAGGGTTTACTACCAGTCTCATCAGATTAGACTACCAACCAGTATTGTATCGTTCATTATAAATTCAAGATTTTCTTTATCGATTCCAGATTCCATTTGCAAGTAAAAAGGATTGTACATCTTCAAATCCAAATTACTTTCGAAAATAGTTCACTTTTTTTTACTAACGATAATACAAATATTATAATTACTAGTCGTTTTTCCAAAAACAGTCTTTTTTAATTTCCAAAAACTGAATCGGCAAAAATTCTAAGTATATAAATATTATACCTGCTCACAAAATTTCAAGAGAATCGATTGAAAATGCGACCTGTAGAGAAGAACAGCCTGACATACGAAATAAATATGGTCCAAGCTGAAACGGAGATCTTCGCTTCGCTCGCTCGTTTAATTATATTATTTTTTACAAAGTACATATTTTAATCTATTTTTTAATCAAAATAATTAAAAATACTTTTAACACATTTTATTAACAGATAAAGTTACTCAATTCACTTATACCCGCGTCACCACGCATAGTTGTTTTCATGAAGGAGGCGATCTGGCCGAAGGGTGTAACTTTTCCGGTGTTTTCGAGGCCGCTTATTTGACATCCAGTAGCTCTAGTATAAGTTGTATCGATACGAAGACGTTTTCGAACACGTTTTCGTTTAGTTTTATGGCAACGCGAACAGCGCCTCTGCAACTATTAGGAACTACGTGTTGCTATACAAATTAAAACTAAAAAAAGCGGCCAAGAGCGAGTCGGACTCGCACATGAAGAGTTCCGTTAAATAAATTGCTTTTTACGATTTATGACGTATTAAAAAAAACAACTTACTAGATCTCGTTCAAACCAATTTTCGTTGGAAATTTGCATGGTAATGTATATCATATATTTTTTTCAGTTTTATCATTATCTTATTTTAGAAGTTACAGGGGGGGGACACACATTTTACCATTTTGGAAGTGTCTCTCGCGCAAACTAATTAGTTTACAAAAAAATTATGTAAAAAACCTCAATATCATTTTTGAAAACCTATCCATAAATACCCTACACGTATGGGTTTGATGAAAAAAATTTTTTTGAGTTTCAGTTCTAAGTATGGGGTACCCCAAAATTTATTGTTTTTTTTCTATTTTTGTGTGAAAATCTTAATGCGGTTTACAGAATACATCTACTTACCAAGTTTGAACAGTATAGCTCTTATAGTTTCGTAAAAGGGGCTGTGACATACGAACGGACAGACAGACAGACAGACAGACAGACAGACCGACAGACATGACGAATCTATAAGGGTTCCGTTTTTTGCCATTTGACTACGGAACCCTAAAAACGCGTTCGAAAACGTATATGTAGCGATAAAAATTATACTAGAGCTACTGAACATGAACCGCGCGTCACCGTCTTAACACATTCAGCGCCGGGAACCCGATATCGAGTCCCTACGTCGTAGGCGCTTTCCGCTACATACGAGGAAAACCACGGGATCGGCTACGTGAGTAGCGCGTAGCGATTCGCGGCACTGAATGTGTTAACGTGTTCTTTTGTTATAATATTTGTAATTACATTGATATGTATGTTAGTCAGTAAGGTATTTTATCTATCCAAATATCATAAACCCTCCATGATGCGTTCAAGAACCGCACATTATGACCACCATAAAAATAGACTGTTTTGTTAGAACAAATTTCTTATCTGTGACAATGTTATTATTGCTAAATAATAACATCGATTTCGATAATATTATTTCATTCAAATTTCGAACGTCTCTGAAAAACAAAGAAATTTAATTTAACCTCTATTCTAATATCAGTCGAGATGACGTTTATCGAAGTGAAATGTCAATTTGCATACATATTTGACAAATGTCGCACGTAAGTAACATATCGAAAGATATGATGGTTGGATCCGACTCTAGTTTGTCTCTGAATTAAAAAAAAAACTATGACAGCTGCCAGTAAACAACGCCGCGATGCCGGTCATAATATGCGGCTCCTGAATGCATCATGGAGGCTTATGATATGTGGATAGATAAAGTAGTGTATGTAACTGTACATAATTAGGCATTATGTACAGTCACATAAACTACTATTATAACAATGGGCCTTGTCGCCTGACGCAAATAAATAAATAGTTATCATCTTTAGTCCCTATTTTATAACGTAAGAGGATATTTTTCAGTACTTGCAAAAGTCCGTTCGGTCGTTCTTAAGGTAGCTTAAGTAATAAAATACTTTCGCAGTAAAAGTTTAAGTATGCTGCAGGTACAATTATATAGCCCAGTTTAGTCTCCATCAAAGTCTTGTAAAGATCATACAATATTATATATATATTGTAGCCCAATTAATTATTTAAATCTCCCTCATCTAAGTGAAGTAAAACCATACTCGGAGATGGTATTCAATCTAATATGCTAATAGTATCTACATTGAATGCCATAATTAGGAACTAGTTTGTCAATTCCTTATGCACATAATTATGTTGGGAGTACTAGCGCAATTACGGATACGGGTTTCTGTAAATCATCCCCGCTGTTTATTTGGGAAAAAAAGGTACTTAGTCTAAATATTCCTCCACTTGACTTTCCCGTCCATCGATTATTTCCACACTGTATATTGTTGTAAAAATAATTAAAACTCTTCAGCCAAAAGACAAAAGATATCAAAATACCTTTTCACTTCTTATGCTCGCAAAGTTCGCCTTTGTGCTGAAAGTATGCAGCACACAATTCCACTTTTATGCTCCAGTGCACAAGTCAAATTGTTTTAAAGACTAACAGCCACACACACAATAAAACTTCGTAGAATAAACTTGTCATTTGATTTGATTTGCATTAATTAATTTCACATCCATGTTTTCCATTACTAAATTAATAAATCCAGATAAAATAGGAGTCAATTATTATTTTAAAACGTATTAGACCATTAAATGACTTGGCAGTATGAAGTACCTAATTATAATATCACGTGTCGAAAATAAAAAATAAAAACTTTTATTTTATTTTGCAATTATTTGTTATTTTCTCGCAATCGAAGTGAAAAGCAGTGTGTATAACTCGGGCATAAATTTGCCATTTAACCCCTTGACTTAACTATCCACCCTCGCCGGTGGCTCGGGTGGATATAAACGTCTCAGGTTAAATGACTCGTTTTATGCGTTTGTTGTACAATCTACTATTTACGAAAATCAAAAATCAAATTTTCTAATGTATGGCATTCCTAAAACTTGTATCGTAAGATAAGTTCGAACACACTGTTCCAAACCTTAACTCCTTACTGTTATCAAGATATTAAATGTTCAATTTAATCAGTTTTGCAGATTTTAGTAATGTAAATGGCTCTTAACTGTGACGTTATAATAGCTTTTTAGCTTTTATAAGGTTCCTAGGTAGTACACTACAAGAAGGTTTACAAAGTGAGTTCGTTCGATATTACATATTTTTTACATACATATTTTTTTATTTCATGTGTTTCTAAACCCTTGTACAATAAGACAATAACCGTTAATGCTATACTTTAAATTATTCTGTTTTTTTTTTAAGAAATAATTATGCTAATTGGTTTCTGTGAATGTACTCTGCAATATGCCGAAGTTAACGGAAATTCTCGGGAACACCTTATAGAGGTTAGAAGTTATACAGTCGAATTCATAAGTGGCTGTACACTTTGGTACCTTGCCAGTTTCACTAACTTGACAACTTCGTACTCGTATGTCAGTTTAAACATGACGTTAAGTTAAAGCGACATGGTACAAAGCCCCTTGTGACGCCGACCGAACTCATGCAACCAGCTTAAAAAATGCCGGTTTGCTATTTGTGAATAGGGAACATGCATCTTTTTATTTTATTACGAATATCAAAAGTATAATCCAACATTTAAACAACTGCAGCATTAAAACTTTCTTATGAATTACACGCGCTGGCACCCCCCGAAAACGCTCTATATTAAACTGACTTATGCTATGACGTCACAACTCATATTCTCGGCGCGTTTACTATGGGTAAGTCATTAATTTGCAATTATCTCCGTAAAATTTGCGTTTAAGTCTACACTTGTAACACAAAATATCATTTCTAATTCAATATTCTGTCTGTTATGTAATAATATCGAAAAAGTAAAAATTGAATTTTCGTCATTCTAACGTGAGACAAAACGAATACAATCGTTATTTTTTTTTCTTTTCTATGATATTTCTACGTATATTCGCATCGATTGAGTGCAATTCATTCAAAATTGAAGTCCCGTGCAAGTTCCCTATTGAAAAGCAAGCGAAGTGAATGAAGTCAGTTTCAGCTTGGGCCAATTTGGCCAGCTTGGTCCGGATGTCCGTCTGTACGGCTGTCCGGCTGCTGCTTCTACAGGTCGCAACCGATTGTCACGATTTTTTACAAGCTTTTTATTAAATTGCACTGTTCGTATGTAAGTATGTAAATATGTAAGTATGTAAGTTGTCCGTCAAAGTTTGCAATCCATTTTTCAGTCACTTCCTGTTATCCAATTGAGCTGAAATTTTGCAATGATTTTTATGATGACTTAAAGCTGATCTGATGCTGGAGCTGGAAGGTGGCCATAGGAACTCCGCAATAAAACGACACAACCAAATCGAGTTTGGGTTCGTAAGAATCGTATCAATGAGTACTTGGTGATGGTATGCAGAAAAGTACAGTCGGCAGTAAAAGCTTGTACCAAAAATGAAATTTTAGACAGAAACTTATTAAGAAGGTACTTTAGTTGTCGATTCAGTTTTCGAAATTTTAAAATAAACAAATGAAATAAGTTAGGTTCGCGAGTTTTACGCTCACACAGTGCTGAATGTACTATGTACAAAATTGAATCCTGACCCAGCATGGAACCTTGTTACAATAAATTGACGTATTAACGTCATATGATCGTGCGTACATGTTCGTTAATTGTAACAAGGTTCTATGGTGGGTCATGATTCAGTCGGTTCGATTGTACCTTTATGCACTTTGGTCAATGGAATAGCACTATAATCAATTGCCGGAACACCGCGCAAAACGATTACGTCCTAACTACTACGTCTATATTGGACATGTCTAATTACTGAGCGTAGGGCTCCAGGTGTAACGATGTAGGGGATACGGGGGAAATATGAACCATTGCTATAAATCAATGGTAAATGCTTTATTAAAATTTTACTCTTAGTTCACAATATAACCTACTTTGTCCAAAAATTTCCGAATTTCATAATTCCGCAAACCATGCTATGTTGAACGACGTGCACATGCGTGCCAGGTCTGAAATTTATAATGCTATATAAAATATAAGTAGGTATTTTAATTGGTTTTAATCATTTAATTTAATTTGTATTTTTTTTATGACATTCTGTATTGTAATTTAATTTAATTTTAATATATTTGGTTAAATGTAATGTATATATAAGTAGGAATGATAATTTGAGTGTTTTTAGGGTTCCAAACCAAAAAAGTAAAAACGGACCTGTCTGTCTGTTTGTCTGTCTGTCACAAAGTTAAATATCTCAGGAGCTACTAATGCTGTCAACTTGAAATTTGAAATAGTTGTAAATCAAGCTAATCCACGTGTATGGAAAATGAAAAATTTAAAGATATCTTTTTAATTTCTATAAAAAAGGACGGATAAGAGGGAGAGGGGGAGGGGCAGAACTATGAGTCTAGTTAGTAGGCCATGTGGGGTTTTATATGAAAGGGCTTAAATTGCAAATTCTAAAACAGGTTTTCTTTTTTTTTCTATAGTGTTAAAATTTTGATTAACAACGGAAAATGTAGAAAAAAATACCATTCCCCCTCCCTTTACCCCGAAATTTACCGAGCGACAAATTTGAAAATAATATACAGGGTGGAATTTCATAAACTGTACATAATAAAAGGAGAAAAATTTCAGCCAATTTCATCGGTGAAACGGTGTTTTTTTTTTTTCTAGTCATTAGTTTTTTTTTTACAGAATTTTGAAAATTTTTGTAAAAACTCGGGTAATACACCTAATTCAGACTTTAATTCAGAGCTTTTGGAAGATGTGATGTTAGATGTGAGACAACGCCTGTTTCTCCAAATGGATGGATGCCCAGCTCATTGGGCATTAAGAGTTCGACATTTTTTAAATGAGCAATATCCCAATAGGTGGATCGGCCGAGACGGCCCCGTTGGATGGCCTGCAAGATCGCCTGATATGACGCCGTTGGATTATTTTCTTTGGGGTGATATGAAGCAACGGGTATATCACAGAATCGTCAATACCGAAGCAGAATTGCACGACAGAATTTTAAATGCAGCACAAGAAATAAAAAATAATCCGGGAATGATTCGACGGGCTACGCAACAAATTCAAGCTCGGGCCACATTGTGCCTTCAAGAAAGAGGAGGTCATTTTGAACAATTAATACCATACAGGGAACGCCCTTTGCAACACTAGAATAAGTTTTTTCTTTAATAAAGGTTTATCAATCGAATTTATGACTTTTAATTAAAATACATGATTTTATTTACGCAATTTTTAGGACTACTTTTCTTCCTATTGTTTTCTCTACCTAAAACCCGATAACACCCTTCAACTACCTGGGAACAAGCGGTCATTAAGGATTTTAAGAGGATTAAAATTAATAAAATTATGGTTTGATTTACGTACCCATTAGCGTGGTATTTTTCAAAGTCTGAGACAGTTTAAAAACGGTTTTAGAATCGGCATTAAGTGAGGATTAATACTAAGTACGTAATTTGTTATTTCCACCTAAAACCCAATAACACCCTTCAACTACCTGTGAACAAACGGTCATTAAGGATTTTAAGAGGATTAAAATTAATAAAATTATGGTTTGATTTACGTACCCATTTGCGTAGTATTTTTCAGAGTCTGAGACAGTTTAAAAACGGTTTTAGAATCGGCATTAAGTGAGGTTTAATACTAAGCAAAAAAAATGGTAACTAAATCTGCGTTTTTTTCAGAAAATTGTGTTTTTCTTTTAAAATTCGTAATTTTTGTAGCCATTTTTCAAAAACAATAATTTTTTTTGCGGATTTTCTCTTCTAGTTGGTTTTTTATTGTTATTAAGAATTATTAACCTGTCCCTTGGTAATACTCTGCATTTTTTATTTTCATTTTAGGACCATTAGATCAAAAGTTATACCGTCTGAATAAGGTGTATTACCCGAGTTTTTACAAAAAATTTCAAAATTCTGTAAAAAAAAAACTAATGACTAGAAAAAAAAAAAACACCGTTTCACCGATGAAATTGGCTGAAATTTTTCTCCTTTTATTATGTACAGTTTATGAAATTCCACCCTGTATATAATTGTTATTAATGTAAATATTACCGGAGAAGTATAATGAGACCTCTAACTAGCGTATTTTTTTTTATTCTTCAATAACCATTTAATATTTCAGTTTGTTATTTAACACTTTTGTTTACTTTTTTTTCCTTAAAATGTATATGTAAGTATTCTGAAAATACCTTCTAGCAAATAAAAAAGAATTATCGAAATTGGTTCATATGAAAAAGAATTATCTCTGAAAAACCAGCATGGATTTTTTCCTAATAAAGCGTGGTGAAAGTTTGTACGGAACCCTCAGTGCGCGAGACAGACTCGCACTCGACCGGTTTTTTATATGGATGTAATTTTAAAATGAATGTAACTATGGTTTTTTTCTGAAATATATGATCATTATTATTATTGAATATTAATTACCTAAGTTATTTACAGCAAACATTAAAGTTGAAACTGAACTTTCACTTAAACACTTAAAACCATGTCGTGTTGAGAATTTTTAGATTTTATTGAATAAAAAACTAACCTAATGTATCAATGTTTTTTTAGATTAACCTACGCCATAATGTTTGCTTAGTGGAAATAGGCGTTCGAAATTCTGAAATTTTTGAATAATGATGCTTTCGGACGAATGACTACGGAATTTTGTGATATTCCCATATTTACAGTGACCAGAGTGGTTAAGTAAGTGAGCGGTGGAAGTTACAGAGACTAAACGGGAATTGCATTTTGGGTTTCACCTTACCCCTATCTCCCCCGCATATCACTCGACCATTATGCGGTGTTGCTTCAATATAACAGGTGATCATTTATCAGGTTGCATGACATCTACTTATAGACGTCAGTTTCCATTGGTATGCCTGTACACAATAGTACATTAGGTACTTGCCTAGGGTGGTAAAACATAGAATGAGTCACATCACATCGCAGAGCCTATGCAGACTGCGTTTATTTCACGCGCCGTCGACGCGCTTTTTCCTACTACCTTGCAGATGGTAGTAGAGGAAACACGCGTCGACGGCGCGTGCAAAAATCAGTCTGCATAGGCCCTAATAGCCAAGCCAAAAGCGGTGCGATAAATATGCTATGTTTTCTGTACTACCCGTAGTGAGTACACAATTTTACGCCTCCTCGTAGCCAGGCAGTGGAACTTTATGCACGGGTAGCGGCTGGTACTTGCTACTTTATGACCAGATGACGCAAAGGCATTTATGTAAAGGCATTTTATGACGTAAAGGCATTTATGCGTGGGGGACAATCTGATGATCGCGCCCGCAGGATGTACCATTTTTTTTTCGTAGGGAAATGCTTTTACGCATCCCACCTGGCTGGGGAACCAGGACGGGTATGACGGACTCCCGGAAACCGCCCGGACTACCGTCTAAAACACCACGGTGCTCTACGCGCTGCCCATTGGTGGATCCACGGGAACGCTTGCGCACACTTCCACGACTCCGCCAGCAGCTGTCTCCATATGGGACCCGTCACGGGGGGAGGCGTAGGTAAGTACCCGCCCCCAGAAAACCATCGGATTTACCTACCACAACCCTGCACGTGTCCCCTGGGTAGTGCTAAATGAGCGACAACACTTTCGACGAAATAGGCGCTACTATAAAAATATCACATGGATATTCGCCTATTCTACAGAACGCCATACGATTAAATAAATTAATTAATTAATGTATAGTGATGATTTGCAATTAAGTAAGTGGATTATTGCAGCTCTGTTGGTCGATTGCGTAACGTTTCAGTACGTTAAGGTCTAGACTAGATCATCTAAGTGAAGCAAAATAGTACTCGGAAATGGTACCAAATCGAAATGACTGTTTCTGTATACGAAAATGTCACTACAGTTTTCTTAACGCTCGTTCGGAAATTGACACAATTTCCCTACACTTGGTGATGGAAATGATGTGTTCAAACCCTCACGTTCCAACATAATGTCGATATGTTTCATACGCTTGTGCGATACAGATTGAATTACAAAGTCACGAATAAAAAGTTTCTGTCAAAAATGTAATTTTTGGTACAAGCTTTTATTGCCGTCTGTTTCTGTATACCGTCATCAACTACTAATTGAGACGATTCTAACGAGCCCAAACTCAACGGGGTTACGTGGGTTAAGTACTGAAGTCCCGTGGCCACCTGCTGTCTCCAACATCAGATCAACTCGTTGGTACCATAATATTGAATTGTCATCCAAACTCCTTTACCCAAACTTTCAGCTCAATCGGTTGCAAGATTCCACCCGAACAAACATAGTTACATTGTTAGTTAGGTACAAACAGCAAGTGTAAAATAGATGTCGTATTTGACGTGGAATATTTTGTATAAATTAAGAATATAGATATATGTATTATGTAAGTAAAAACTTATGTACGACATCCTACAATTCTGTAAATCGCATTCGCAGACTACCAAGAGACAGGCTCAGCCTAGTTTGGTGTCTGATGGATATTCATAATTTGTAAAACTTCTTTGTTAAATAAATATAAATATATTCAACAGGCTCGTCGCCAAGTCTCACCATAACACTGTTAACAGACGCCATTCATTCTCATCATCATCATCATAATCAGTTGAAAGACTTCCACTGCTGGACACACACAGGCCTCCCCGAAAGCCGCAATGACCGGGTCTGCGCCACCCGCCACCCGCATCCAGCGGACATACTTTGTGGGGACTACCCAATAGGGTAAATTAACGTACTTCTTTAACTTAACCATGGCCTTCATTTAATGAATTAACTAAAAATTCGACTTCATAAAATATTCTTACAAAATTTAAATTGCATGCAATGTACAGCAAAGTAAATTTACAAGTAACTGTAAATGACAGGTCTTCATTTTTAGGGTTCCGTACTCAAAGAGTAAAACGGGACCCTATTACTAAGACCCCGCTGTCCGTATGTCTGTCACCAGGCTGTATCTCACTGATACCGTGATAGTTCCAGTTGAAATTTTCACAGATGATGTACTTGTGTTGCCGCTATAACAACAAATACTAAAAACAGAATAAAAAAATATTTTTAGTACGGAACCCTTCGTGCGTGAGTCCGACTCGCACTTGGCCGGTTTTTTGTTTAGTACGACGCCATACACCAAGCCATAAGCCATTAAAGGTTCGGATTTTGGAAATTTAATTGTGCAGTTAATTTACATAAGTATGATTTGCTTATACTCGTACATGTAAACAATTGCTAATTGAACATATTATTATCAGTTATAATAAATGCCCGTGTGCCGGAAATTGTATACAGGAAATTGTATACAGGAAATTGTATACAGGAAATTGTTAAATTACACAACAGGGCTCCGGTTTCGGAATATTGTAATCAGTGAAGCATCTTAGTTCATGAATTCGCTCTTACGTAAGCGCATAGCCAAGCGTGTGTGAGTAGGACGCTATGATATACAGGGTGACTGGTAATTCAACCTATTCCTTGAAAGGGGTTATACTAGAGCTAATTTGCAACAATTTATGTCCAGTCAACCAGGGGTCGAAACTCGCTGGTTTCCGAGATATTCGAGTTTTTAGTTTGTATGAAAAAAATTCTCCTTGCAGCCTTAAGCTGGTGATTGTGACAAAAGTACTTCCATTTGGATGGTAAAAAAATATTTTTGTCACAATCAGCACTTTAAGGCTGCAAGGCGATTTTTTTTCGAACAAACTAAAAACTCGAAAAATTAAAAAAAAATCGTGTTTTGACCCCTGCTTGACTGGACATAAATTGTTGCAAATTAGCTCTAGTATAACCCCTTTCAAGGAATAGGTCGAATTACCAGTCACCCTGTATTGAAATAGGGAACGGCATAAATGCGAAATGGAAGCTCGGCCTTACAACTCGGCAACATCGCTGCCTAAGGCTTTCTCAGAAATCTAGATTCAATTGTTAATTTGCGAATAGTTTCAGATAGTTACTGTTACGCAAACACGGTGTGTTTATAATAGTAAATTAAATGGTCCTCAATCCTTAATAAATTGAATTATAATGTATATTCAATCAAATAGATGTTAACATATTACAATTTTTTTAAACATGCATCTGGAATATGGCATAATGTAAATTCAAAGTTCAATTATCCTATATTTTCACACCCGGGATTAGGGAGTTAAGTTTGTAAAGAGGCGCAAAATAATGGAGTTGCACGCGGGCCAAGTCTAGGGCAAAAGCTAGTATTTAAATAAATTACGTTTTTTTTAGTAAGTAATATATGCTATATATATACCCCGGAGTTAAACTGTCATCCAACAGAAAAGCTGAACAGAAATAACCAACGAACATTTTTTACCTTGGAGACATAATCTCAACTCACAGAATATTAAAAGTGACAAAGCCTAAAATTTGTGTCACCAACATTATAAAGATGCTGGAACTTCCGTATTTTTTTGGACGGTTGTGCGGTATTTTTACACGACTGCCCAACGAAAAGGAGTGTAATGTTTTTTAAGTACTTGATACCCGAGTATTTTTTGCACATAATGGTTTTACAGGTGGAACTTAATTTATTGTTATGTGGGACACAGCAATACAATTTTGGGATATAAATGTATTATTACCTAATTTAACATTAAAAAAATACTTAACGCTATTATGTTTTGTATCTTTACAGAAAGTATCCAAACCAGTGTAATTTAAAGCATGTAGATCTCATCCATAGAAATCATAAGATCCCATTACGTTGTTCTTATTTGAATTGGTTAATTCTTAAATTGTCTTCGAAATCAAAGTCAAAGTGATATATTCTTCAAATTAGGCAAATTACCTACATGCACCTATGAATGTAGATAAACTACCACCGGTTTGGATAGAAAAGCTCTGCCCCGAGAAGTAACGGCGTAAAAAACTCGATGAGGTATCATTTTTTCTAAACAGTATCATCATCATCATCATAAATTTAAGAGCCAGGCTCTTGTCGGTGGAGTAATCGCCATTCTGTTCTTCTTTCTGCCACTGTTTTGAGCTCCTGATACGACATTACATTAACTTTCTCTTTAGCTTGGTCCATAAACGCACGTCTTGGCCTTCCTCTGCCTCTCCTTCCTTCAATTTTTCCTTCAATTATAGTTTTTATGTAATTGTCATGTCGTATCAGGTGCCCCAACATATTTCCCCTTCTGTTTTCAATAGTTTTTAGTAGACATCTTTGTTCTCCTATCAAATTTAGAACCTCTTCGTTTGTTCTTCTTTCTGTCCAACAAATACCTTCCATCCTTCTCCATGCCCACATTTCAAATGCGTTCAGTCTCTCTCTGTCACGCTGGGTTAGAGTCCACGTCTCACTTCCGTACAACGCTATGCTCCAGATGTAGGTCTTAATAAAACGTTTTCTGATCTTTCGAGATATTTTCGCCTTTAATATTTGCTTTTTGGCATTGAAAGCTTTTTTGGCCATGGCTATGCGTGCGATGATATCTGAAGTGCATCTGGAGTCACAGGTTATAATGCTGCCTAAGTATTTAAAGCTTTTGACTTGTTCAATGGCTGAACCTCTAATTTTTATGGGATCTATGATTTGGTTTGTCTTAGATGCAATTAATGTTTTGGTCTTATTTATATTTATTTTTAGTCCAAATTCTGTGAAAATGAGGTCCATTTCTGTTACGAGCTGTTCAAGCTGTGCAGAATTTTCGGCTACCGCTGCGATGTCATCAGCAAATCTTATAAAGTGAAACTTTTCTCCATTAATTTTAACACCGCCTTTTTCTGATCCCAAAATTTCTCGAATGGCGGTTTCAATGAAAATATTAAAAATCAAAGGCGAGAGTGGACAACCCTGCCTTACACCCTGTTTTATTTTGGCTTTTCCCTTCTCCTGTCCTATTTCTACTATGGTTTCTTGATCTTTATATAGTGCATGTATAATTCGCCTGTCTCTATAATCTATTCCTATTGTACGCAGAATGTTCATCATCTTTAACTAAACAGTATACAATATATAATTTCAGTATCAGAATATAATCAAATTAAATTACATTTAGAATAAGAATAAGAATTAGAATAATTTATTATTGGACAAGCACATGATTACAGATTATACAGACATTATCCGTGGGGCTCCAAACTAGGCTGAGCCTGTATCTTGGGACCCACTGAGTCGTAGTAGAAAGAGAGTTTGTGTATGAGAGTGTGTGAGTGTGTGCGCGTGTGTAAGTGTGCGTGAGAGGGAGTGTTTACGTGTGTTAAGTGTTTGTTACGAGTGTATGTTGAATTGTTAGGTACCTATTGGAAAAAGCAACCTTAGATGCGTAAAATCTCTTCCGTATCCGTCCATTTCCTTAAAGTGGACTTAACTTTGCGTATGGTGCACTTTTTTATGTCACAGACTGTACAGACAGCATTATAAACAAAGGGGTGGATGAAGAATGCGGAGCGTTGGGCATGTGCGGAGTTGACAGAGGGAATGGGGACTCTATGTATGCGTCTACTCGTGATGCAGTCTATAAGCGACAAATTTGCAGTACTTCTGTGGACTCTAATGACAGCATTCATGATAAACAGTTGCCTTACTCTAAGGAGACCTGTTTCTTGATAAAGAGTGTCCGTGGGAAAGCGAAAAGGTTTTCTCATCATTACCTTGATAACTGCTCGTTGCGAGCGTTCAAGGTCAAGAAGTGCTGTCTTACCAGCGCTGCCCCAGACCGCAATACAGTATTGAATAATTGATTGGCACAGCGCGTGGTAGACTAGGCGTAGTCCGGAGGTGAGCAGTCCCTTAGGCGTTTTACTAAATAAATCAATTTTCTGGTTTTTTTCGACAGAGCGATTATATGATGTTTGAATGTTAAGTGTTCGTCCAGTGTTAGACCTAGATACTTTACTGTGCTGCATCTGCTTAAAGCGTCACACGAGCAGCCTGCATCATGAGTTCCACAGGAGTGCATTTTAAGTTGAAAGGTAGCCGGGGGAGAGGAAACTACCGTTTTTGAAAAAGGAATGTGGTGGCTCTTGTCCACATTAAGTGTGAGTAGGTCGGTATCAAGCCAGTTTGCTATAGTTGATAGTCCTGCCTCAGCTGACAGGTGTTGCCGCTAAAAAGTACTACGGTGTCATCCGCATAACAAATTATTTCGGAATAGGCAATGGACTGTTGGAGAAGGTCATTAATGTAAATAAGAAAAAGCGTTGGACCGAGAACACTGCCCTGGGGGACGCCGAAGCAGGTAGGAGACCTGCTGCTTTTGGACTCACCGATTTTTACCACTTGCTGTCTATTGGTAAGGTAGCTGGTAAACCAGTCAAGAGATAACCCACGGACTACTAGCGCTTCAAGCTTTCTTATTAGAATTGGAATGGAAACGGTGTCAAAAGCCTTGGCTAGGTCCAAAAATACACACATTGCTACAGTAGAAAGCCTATTTATTTATTTTGTGATTGATTTCTACTTCTTCTTAAATTTCTATAATAAAACCACCAGATTGTAAGCTATCCGAATGAGAGACTGTATTCTTGTTTTAGACAGACATGACAACTGTAAACAAAGTTCTATATTTGAATGTGACAGTATTAACATTAGTGTCACCAGATGGCGCTGCTTGATATAAAACTAACACCCCCACTATATCAAAGCATCTCAAGCCATATCAACTTTAGAAAAAACAGTAAATAAACAATCTACTCATTTAGGTACAATACCCAACTTATCAACAAATCTATGATGCTTGACAGAACCAAGACTTTTGGTCAACAGATCTGCTGGCATCTCAGCTGTTGGCAAGTATTTGGTTTCTACAAAACCCTTAGCTGCTATCTCCCTACAGAAGTGATAGCGGATATCCACATGCTTTGATTTGTTATGAAACACAGGATTTGATACCAATTTCAAAGCACTCTGGTTATCATTAAATATTGTAATACAATATGTGTCATTTGTAATTTCATGCTGCAATGTTCTCAAATACATGGCTTCTTTTACACATTCGGAAATACCAATGTACTCCGATTCAGTACTCGACAAAGAAATACTACTTTGCTTCTTACTGCACCATGAAACCACACATCCCGACAAATAGAAACAGAAACCTGTATAAGACTTCCTGTCTAGAACATCGCTGCCCCAGTCAGCATCCACAAATCCAGTTAATTTCGAGTTGTGCTCACGACTGTATCTGAGACAGTAATGTTTTGTCCTCTTAAGGTATCTCAACACACGCTTGGCATGAGCCCAATGTTCTCGACCATAACATTTATTAAACTGACTAAGATACCCTACGCTATAAGCTATATCAGGGCGGGTCAAAACAGCTAGATACATGAGGCTACCGATAAGCTGCTGATATGGTAACTCACTGTCACAACTTTCTCCTTTCTCGAGGTTAAGCCTCTCCTCCATAGGAGTCTGAGCAGGCTTACAGTCCTTCATATTAAACTTATGCAACAGCTTGTCTATATAATCTTTCTGATCTAAAGTAATACCATTTTCGTTATCAATGCATACATTCATACCTAAGCATTGTTTTACCTGACCAAGATCCTTGAGTTTAAATTTTGAAGACAGTATCTGTTTCAAACTTTTGGTTTCTTTTTCATTATTCGAAAACACAAAGAAATCATCGACATATAGAGCAACTACAGTCAAACCATTGTCTTTTTTAACATACAAACATGGTTCCAGTTTAGACCTAGCATAACCAAACTCAGTTAAGCAGTCATCTACTCTCCTGTACCAGGCCCTTGAGGATTGTTTGAGACCATATATGGCACGCTTTAACTTAAGCACTTGCCCCTTACCTTTAGGTGAAGAAAAACCTTCTGGCGTCTCCATGTAAATATCTTCCTCAAGATATCCGTTCAGGAAAGCAGTCGTCACGTCCAGGTGTGAAATATCTAAACCTAATTGCACAGATAAAGCAAATAAAAGTCTGAGAGTTGTATGCCTTACCACTGGTGCGAATGTTTGTTCATAGTCCACTCCATACTTCTGTGTATAGCCTTTAGCTACTAACCTGGCTCGGAAACGCACGTTGTTTTCGCTATCGTACTTTTTCTTAAGTACCCATTTGCACTTTACCACACTACAGTCTTTTGGAACATTGGCAAGCTCCCATGCTTCATTATCTTCAAAGCTTTTCAACTCTTCAGCCACAGCTTGTCTCCATTGTTCTTTCTCTGGTCCATGCAAAGCTTCTGATAGTGAAAGACCACTGGCATCATCCATCCTGTCAACATCTGTACACAGGCTTGAGTAACCATATCTGTCAGGTACTTTTCTCTGCTCTGGTGCTCTTAAGATGGGTCCGATCTTCTCAGGAGTAGAAACACTCTCGGATGTGGTGTCTAAATCTTCATACTCGCTTGGGGTCAATGAATCATCTGAAGATTGCATCAAAGTTCTGGTGCTCTCATCCCCCACTGAACTTTGGCATCCTACCTCAACTGTCTTTGTCTCGTTATGAGGTTCTGTCTTCTTCTTCTCTTCTACCTCCATCTGGCAAAAATATTTCTTTTTCTCTTCTTCGATGACTGTGACATCTCTACTTGTGAAAATAGCTCTTGTTACTGGATTGAATACTCTGTATCCTTTTACATTTTCTGGATACCCCAACAGGACACATTCTTGAGATTTCTTTTCCCACTTTAGTCTTTTTTGCTTGGGAATATGGACCATCACGGTGCTGCCAAATATCCTTAAGTGACTCAAATCTGGCTGAGTGCCTGTCCACATCTCAAATGGGGTTTTACCATCCAATCCTGATGCTACAGTTCGATTCCTTAGGTAAACTGCACAGTTGCAGGCTTCAGCCCAGAACTCTGTGCCAAGACCACTATCGTACAACAAGCATCTTGCTTTTTCGACTACAGAGCGGTTCTGGCGTTCACACAAACCGTTTTGCTCTGCGGTGTAAGGATTTGTCTTTTGGTGAATAATCCCGTTTACTTTTAAGAAATCATCAAAGTCTTTGTTGCAAAATTCAAGTCCGTTATCACTGCGGATGGTCTTAATTTTCTTGTCAAGTTCATTCTCTACTTTAGCTTTAAACTCTTTGAAACAATCCAGGGCTTGACTCTTTTGTTTCAAGAAATATATGAATGCCATCCGACTATAATCATCCACTAAAAGCAGGTAATATCTAGATCCTCCAATAGATGCAACTTCCATTGGACCAGCTATGTCCATGTGGATAACATTAAGAAGTGATTTACTTCTATTGCCATTACTTGGGAATGGTAATCTGCACTGCTTGCCCTCGCAACATACCTTGCAGTTACTTGTGTCAATCCTGTCGCCAACAGTGAAACCTTTTGCTGCATGTTTCATTTTTGCCATGTAAGAACCATTCACATGTCCTAAACGGCGATGCCAAATGTCGGCAGACACAGCCATAGCAGCAGGCGTTTCTGGCATATTCAATTTATACACTCCTTTTGTCAAAGTAGCTGTAGCAACCAGCTGTCCACTTCTGTTGTAAATTTTACAATCTTCTTCAGTGAAGTCCACTTTGTTTCCCTTCTTTATCAGTTGGCTTACTGATAATAGGTTTGTCGTTAAACTCGGTACGCATAAAACATCCTCGACTGTTATGTCATATTCGTAGTCTGGCGTTACAGTCGCAATCTGCACGCTGCCGCTGCACAATACTGGAACACATTCCTTGTTGGCCACTACAATTTCACCAATAACCGGCTCGTAACAGGCATTCATAACCCAACTCTCGTTCGCGGTCAGATGAATACTACATCCACTATCGATATAATAGTCGTTTTTCTTGAACTCGCCGCTCAAAAACACCGCACTGAACGCATTGGATTGTTTTCGTGTGTTATTTTTCGAAAAACTCGGGTTATTTTCACTATTCGGACACTGATTGCGATAATGACCGGGTTGTTTACATCGAAAACATTTAATTTTCTCTTTTGACTTTTCATTGACATTGACATCTTGTCTACCAGAGACATTCTTAGACTTATTTTTCTTGTAATGTTGGTAGCCTGACGAACTGGCGAATGCGCTCTCAATGTCATTCCCATTCCCGGTCAAATTCAAATTTTTCTCTTCCATGTCTAAAAGCTTAGATTTTATTACGTCCGTTGTGATGCGAATTCCGGAATGTTCAATTGCCATAATCATTGGTGAATATTTCTCAGGCAATCCTGCTAATAAAAGCGAGCCAATCCACTCATCACTGATGTCAAAACCCGTACCACTTAATTTTTGACCATTTTCAACCATCTTTGTTACGTATTCTGTCATTGATTTACAACAGTCCAATCTTATTGAAATTAAATTTCGTAACAACGTAATTCTTCTAGTGAAACCAGAGTCATCAAATAAGCTTTTGAGTTTCTCCCACAATTCAAATGTGGTTTTGACGCCTTTTACATGGACGTACAGGGAAGGGTCGATTGTCAAAATCAATTTCGCACGCGTTTTTTCGTCATCTGCAGCTTCTGTACTTTTGGCATCCGTAGTTTCTGGCTTTCGTTTAATAAACTTTTGGGTGCCCTCTAAGATCAGAAAATTCTCTGCCGCGAAAACCCATTCGCTATAATTTTCTCGGCCAAACAGCTTAGGAACGTTAGCCACATAATTGGCCGACATCTTCGGATTTCTGTCACAGATCACTCGTGAATATTAATCAAAATACTTTCACTGAAACTAGCAATCTAATTCTTGACTAGCCTACACGTTTCTGGGACAATAAATAACCCATAACCTATAATAAAACCACCAGATTGTAAGCTATCCGAATGAGAGACTGTATTCTTGTTTTAGACAGACATGACAACTGTAAACAAAGTTCTATATTTGAATGTGACAGTATTAACATTAGTGTCACCAGATGGCGCTGCTTGATATAAAACTAACAATTTCATAGATTTATTTATTTAACTGGAAGATTAGACATATAATACATTACATCTAGGTTTAACAATTAAAATATACACAAAGACTTACAGCTAAAAATAAAAATATGTACATATTTACAAATTTTCTATAAAGTAATCCCCCAGGTCAGCGCTCTGCGGTAGGGTGCCCATAAGGCTGGCTACGTTTCCTCGCTGAATGGCGATGCCAATTCTTTGACCGAGGAACAAGCCAGCCCTATGGTCAGCAGTGTGCTCGAAAAGACGTTTTTTTAGGACTTGGTATAGATCTTGGGCGTCTGGACCCCACGGCCCAAGCGTCTCTACTGCGAAAGCCGCAAAGACATGGTTGCCTGCAAGGCCCGTATATTTGCGGCGTTTGCCAGCCTCTGCCGATGCTGCCGCTGCGCCCGCCCTCCGCGAAGTGGTGGGTAAGTGGGACGGAGCCAATGTGTCCACGCAGGTGGCGTCCCAGACTAGGGGTCGTCCCACTTGCCACGGAATGACCGTCATACCGTCGGGCCTCTTGCCATCGTCGCGAGAGAGGCCAGGTGGCTCTCTAGGACGGCTGGAACGTTTATGCTGGCAAGGGCCCGACGGATTATGTCGTTCAAACAGGCGCGGGCTAAGCGGTCTGCGCTTTTTTGGCAGGAAAGGCCGTGGTGGCCCAGACGATCTACTTACTTAAATACAAAAGTAAGCGTGAACAATTAGGTTAATGAAGTTCACTTTAATTAATTAACGTTGGCACTATTTGGAGGAGGCCTATGTCCAGCAGTAGACGTGTTTCGGCTGATATGATGATGATGAATTAATTTTAGTGTTGTAAACCCGTGAATTAAAAATCTGTTTATAAAGAAACTCTTCCATGGCTCCTGATTAATGAAACAAAACCTTAAAAGGGGTGTCCCTTGTTTTGTCGACAAACTTTTCATCGAATTTCATTTCATCGAAAACGTTTCAAGTAACATTTAGTTCACGAATTATTATTTGGTGTAATTTTATTTCATGACCAGATTATTCCAATTTTTATTATTTTATAGAATAACTGTTCAGGGAATATTATTTGGAAAATTATTCTTTTTGTATGAATTTTAAATGGCAGAATAACAAACCAACGAATTTCATTTGTTCGGAATTGTATTACAGCATTACAAAATAATCAAATCTAACTGATTACAGCGGTTTAACTAGGTTAGGACAGCCAGAAAAACGGCGGAGCCCCCCGCAGTAAAAAAAACAAACAACCGTAACAATTGTATTATAAATAGGTTAGGTTAGGGTTCACTTGTGTCCCTCAGAGCGGAAATAGGCACCCCGCGAAGCGGGGTGACGTCGACACGCTGGCGGTTAGGTTAGGTTAAGATTCTGTACTTTGGAAGGCACGCTAAGCAGTTGATCCCGGCTGCTGTCTATGACAGTAGTCGTTAAGCCGAGTTAGAGGCCTTTAGGCGGCTTAAGGACCTCTGAAAGTCGAGTTGCCAACTCACTCGACACAGGGGGGACCACTGTCACTCGCGTCCGCAGGAGCTACCACAACCCTGCACGTGTCCCCTGGGTGGTACTAAAGCCATTGCATTGCGTTCTGTTCTCAACATAATGCCATAGATAACTGTGTAATGCCAACTATTTATCTTAAATTTAAATAAGTAATAAGCCTTGTAATAATTTGTATGTTAATTAAAAATATTTGGAACAATAAATCACAAAACGATTTCCATGACATAATACAACTATTGAATGAATCATCCGACGAGTAAAAATACACGATTTACAATTCCTTGTAATGACCATTCCACTAAATGAATTTTCGACGAAATGAAAATACATGAAGCGTTGACTTTGAAGTGAAATTCGACGAAGTGAGTGTCGACAATTTGATGATAAACCCCTTAAAAGTAATAGGTGATTACTTTATTTATTTTAATTTATCCTTTCATTTACTATGAGTGGATAATACTGCCGTGCAGAACCTAAAGTGCAGTAACTCGAAAAAGTCCATTTCGAGATAAACGCAAAAAACACATTAAAAGTAGTTTATTTCCGTTCGTTCAAGCGGTATTTACTTATAATTTATTGACATGGAAAGCGCTCAACACATAGAATAGGATGACGTTTAAAACAATGGTTTCAGTGTACACTGAAATTAATTATAAGGCTTTTTCAAAATTTCAAGCTCGTACTGCACTCTTTGAGACAGGCAAAAACAAAAGAAATACCGCTTAAAACACAGTAAAAAGTCGGGTTACTGTCCATGTTTTGCATTCACTTACACAGACAAGTGATGAATTGCCGTTTAACCCACAGTACGCGGAGCTATACTACTGCGTTTTAAACGGTATTTTGCATGATTTTTAGTGCTACGAGCATCCGTTACTGCATTTAAAACAGTTTTTTGTAAAAAAAAAGTATGACTGAAGCCTTTCTGCCAATAAAATGATTAAATATTGAATTGTCTTCAAAACTACATATGCTCAGTAAATGTCAAGTCAATCAGGCTTCTTTAAGTGGGAGAAAAACGACTAGCAAGATTTAAATCAACTTATTTGTGATTTATTATTGGAGATCCTAAATTAAACACATATTTCGTGAAATTGTAAGCAAACAATGTTTATTACACATAATTATGTATCCCTACTAAATAAAAAAGACGATTACTTCAGTATAATGCTACGATTTACTGTTAAAATAGCACTTTAATCTTATTGTGATTATCCGTTCAGTTACTTTGTCAGATATTAAACTATTACTAATAAGATCGTAATTACTAATAAAATGGATGGCACACATATATAACCATTCATTAGGCTATTAGTAATAATAAAAAATTCAACAATATACAAAAATAACTATAACTAGAGCTTTTTCCAGTTAGAACAATGTGACTTCTAAACATAATTACATTAGAATATTTTGGTAACCCCTGGGAATAAAGATATATCTTTATTATACTGTGTATACCCTTTTAAAACAAAGTAAAATTTAAGCTGGGATTAGCTTTATTCATTTATTATAGTAATGAGGTAAACGAATAAAATTTGTTTTTAAAAACTTACTTCTAAACTGTTTTGTAAAATATTTCACCAAAACTTTTTAATATAAAACGAATTAAAAATTGGTTAAGGTTTGTAAATTTTAACTGTGTCAGTTCAGGCAAACAAGAAAAAACTAAAAACAGGTATTTAAATTTAAATATGGTGATCATTATTATTAGGAAATACCCCACGTACTGCCGTTGTCAGAGGGGTAATCACGTAACGTTCCGAACGCGCGTTAGTACAATCGAACTGTAATTTTTTCATATAAAATATGACATTTAAATCTACCTGACGTGCGTACAATGTGTTACGTGATCGACCTGCTGGTGCAGATGAGAAAGGTTTTGCTTCCTTAAGTAACTGATACCAAGCAAAAGATCAAGAGGTGCAGTTTTTCTGACCTATATTTAGTGATTTTCATGTTTAAGACGACCGGCCTACATAATAAATAGTGATAATCTCAAATGCTCCAGTAAAACTTGTCTCCAGTTCCGTTAGGAAGCAATGCCGTCTTAAGAAACTGCAGGGTTCACTGATGCCCAAAAATCGGCTCGTGTTTTGGTGCCATTTACCTGTCTCATCTGCACCTGATAACGCATTACGTGGGGTATTTCCTAATATTAGTGATCGCAATGTTTAAATTAAATAATTTTTGTTTATCTTATTTGCCTGAACTGACACAGTTTTTAGAAGTAAGTTTTCCAAAAAGTTTTTGATTCTTGTACCTCGCTAATACATATTATTAAATAATAAAATTATCTCAGCTACAATTTAAGTTGTTTTATAAGGTATATCTTTATTCCCTGAGGTTACCCAAGTATTCTAATGACATTATCTGAGTCATGGATGTTTTCTATGTATTTAAGTATTAAAATCTCTATATAAGTATATCTATATCGTCGTCTATTAGTACCCATAGTACAAGCTTTGCTTAGTTTGGGACTAGATTGATTTGTGTAAGATTGTCCGCAAATATTTATATTTATTATGTTTAGAAGTCACATTGTTCTTACTGGGAAAAGCTCTATTTGCAGTAAATTTTGTATATTGTTGAAGGTTGTATTGTTACAAATAGCCTATTGAATGGTCATATATGTGTGCCGTCCATTTTATTCGTAATTACGATCTCATTAGTGACAGTTTAAAAACGTGTCTTGTTTATCCGTTACAATAAGATAAAAGTGCCTTTTAGCTACATAAGACTGAATAATGTATTATACTGAAGTAGTAGGTAGTCTGTTTTATTACTGTCATACATAATAATGTTTAATAAACATTGATTACTTACGATTTAAACAACTAGGTATGTGATTAATTTACTATCTCCAAAAATAAATACCAAACAAGTATATTCCAATCTTGCTACACGATTTTCGGCCACTTAATGTGACTCGACTTTTACTGAGCAAATGTAGGTTCGATGACGATTAAATAATTTGATCAATTGGCAAACAGGCCCCAGTCATTTTTTTACAAACACCTGTTTTACTTAAATACAGTAACAGCACAAAAAATCGAGCAAAATGCCATTTAAAACGCAGTAGTTAAGCTCCAGACACTGTGGTTTAGGCTGTAAAAACACACTGTCTGTCCACGAGTACAGTGACAAAAAACAAATGCATTGAAAATACCATCTTAAGTGCAGTACCTCAGCTTGCTACTGCACTTTAGATGGCAATAAGAGTAATATTTATATATGGAGGGTACCGACTAAAGTAAGGTAACATACTTTTCACTGCGTTTTAGTTAGTAATTATGTCTAAAAATCAAAGATATTCGAAACACAGTACGAAGAATTTGGACCAAAACTTTGATACTGCAGTTTAGTTAGTTTTTCACGAATAACTTGTTGAGTTCATACAGGCTAAAACATCTGATAAATTACGATTCTACTGCGTTTTAGTTGGTAATGGTCCAATATTCGTAGCCGTAGACGTTTTAACTGCGGTTTAAGTAGTATTTTGTGTTCTACGCTAGTCCATTACTGTACTTTAGGAGATTTTTTGTTACATGTTCCAGTTGTCCAAATGAAATACCGATTAGATACACATGTGCATCTTAAAATACTGATCACAGATCATCAAAAAACAAAAAATCCCAAATTAGCCCGATACTGCACTTTAGGTTCTGCACGGCAGAATAATTAATTAATTATATTACTACATAATTTATCGCTTCCAGCAAACGTTACAAAGGATATTTAGATAAAAACCTATATTTGGAACCTGTCTGAGTCTTAATATTTTAAGCAAAATAAACATTTTATCGCGTCCTTTTCTTGAATATACATAGCAATAGGTATGGGAAGACATATTTAGAAGTAAATATTTTATTTATTCTGATCTGCATACATATTCAATTCAATTCAATATATATTTATTTCAGGTTACTGGACCCATAATGTGTTAGTTACAATAAATTAAATTAAATTAAGTGTTAGTGACAAAATAAATTACTAAATACTACTCTTACATTAATTAACTTATTTATTTATTTATTTTATTTAGCCCAGATATGAGACACTGGTGCATGCAATGACTGCCAGTGTCTCATAAATGGACAGTCAATACGATCGGCGACGACCGCCAGCAGGGCGCTGCCGCCGGCGCGCGCGCGTCGCGCCGCAGAGGTCGCCCTCTTGCGCATGGTGCTGTAAAAACAGTCCACGCGCGCCTCCGCGAACATGCCCGAGGCACTGCAGTATCGGGGCAGCCGCAGCAGCACCCTGAAGGCGTCATTGTATTGAACGCGGAGAGCGTTGTATGCTTTCTTTGTGTAACTTACCCACAGGCTGCTCGTGTAAAAAGTAGTGCAATATGCACGGAAGAGCGTGATCTTCACACCAGTTGAGCAACGAGCGAACCTGCGGGCTATCATGTTAGCTCTGACTGACAACGCTCTCCGCTCCCGTTCAATATCGTCGTCATCTTTCAGTTCATCGGACAGCACATGACCCAAATATTTAAAGCGGTATATTTCACATCAAATAAAAGGATAATTATATTTTTAACATGTCGTTAGAATTCTTTAGTCATATCTTTAGTATATGTAGATAAGGGTGGAGCAATATTTTTTTATTTTTGGAATTTTGGTACGGAACCGTACCTAATAAAAAGTTGCGTGATTGTATGAACGTTTAAGAAAAAAATGTACAAAAATCTTGGCTCATACTTTTAGCCCTCTACCTGGCTGTTAAATGTTTAAAAATCCCATATGTTTGTAAAAACATGTTTTATTTAAATTTAATTTTAACTATTTTATTTGTCAAATTACACCATTTGGTACCTAGGATGCTTGATTTTGGTTTTGATTTATTAAATTTAAAAAAAGAGAAAAGACAGCAGTATAAAACTAAATATTACTTGGATTCAAACAGCTTTTTTGGGGTTCCGTACTCAAAGAGTAAAACGGGACCCTGTTACTAAGACTCCGCTGTCCGTATGTCTGTCTGTCTGTCTGTCTGTCTGTCTGTCTGTCTGTCTGTCTGTCACCAGGCTGTATCTCAACAAAAGTGATATTTAGACAGTTGAAATTTTCACAGATGATGTATATATTTCTATTGCCGCTATAACAACAAATACTAAAAAACCGTTTTTTTTTCTTTTTTTTTTCTTTTACAATCTTAAACAAATCGGCTTAGTCCAAAACTAAGCAAAGCTTGTACAATGGGTAATAGACGACTATAAACATAAATAAATACTTAAATACATAGAAAACATCCATGATTCAGGAACAAATATTTGTGCTCATCACACAAATTAATGCCCTTACCAGGATTCGAACCCGGGACCCCCGGCTTCGTAGGCAGGGTCACTACCAACTAAGATACAGGAGGCTCCCATACAACAAACGTGACTTTTTTGCCGTTTTTATAGATAATGGTACGGAACCCTTCGTGCGCGATTCCGACTCGCACTTGGCCGGTTTTTAATGTACCCTTGAATTGGAATCCTTTTATTTTGATTATAAACTTACCTTTGCATATGAAACAAATTATCACCAAAAACCCCTTGTCTGGTACATAAAATAAAACGTTGCTCGTCTAAAACACTGATGAACAGTAAAATATTCTGTTCATTTTACAAAACTTGCAGCTCAACGCCTAAAAAAGGTCATAATCACCACATTACTTCAGATTGGTACACATTTTCATAATGGAACAAACGGCCCTCGCAAGCGCCTGGCTACGGAATTTTATCTTACCAAACTTAATTACTGACTCAAACACGTCATTTAAAAAGCTTTCTTGCCTATCTATGAATATAGTTCATATTCGAAACGAACTCTTGAGAATGATACGAGGTTGTAAAAAATTGCAAGGGATTGTGGAAGGTTGGGTGCAAATGAGATCTGCTTAGATTTTTGAGTATAATGAAACCAAGTTTTTTGTGAGGAAAATAACTGGCAAAAACGCTGAATGTAAGTGACAAAAGAATCTGAAGGGGACTGAATCAAAATAATTATTTGGGTGTTTATAAAAGAATGCTGCAAAAGATGAAGGCGAAACGGGTTAAAAAAACTTGGAAACTAGTTTTTCAGGCAGTAATTGAACAAACTTCAATATGTTGGGGAGCGCATATTCGATTCATCGAGTAAATAAAAACGGCAGTTTTTACAAGCTTTATATTAACTTGCACTGTTCGTATGTTTGTAAATATGTAAGTATGTAAATATGTATGTAGGTATGTAAGCTGTCCGTCAAAATTTGCAATCCATTTTTCAGTCACTTTCCGATATCCAATTGAGCTGAAAATTTGCAAGCATATGTATATCGCATGACAATGCAATATTATGATGACTTGGAGCAGATCTGATGCTGGAGCTGGAAGGTGGCCATAGGAACTCCGCAACAAAACGACACAACCCCATCGAGTTTGGGCTCGTCAGAATCGTCTCAATAAGTACTTGATGATGGTATGCAGAAAAGCACAGTCGGCAGTAAAAGCTTGTACCAATAATGAAATGTTTGACAGAAACTTATTTTACGTCATACCTGGCCATAAAGTAGGAATTACCGCACGCTACGCGTGCGTAAAACCCCACTACCTGGCCAGATAGAGACGTAAAATGTTGTACTCACCACGGGCGGTAATAAAGAAAGCCTCAGAGCGCATATTTATCCCCCTTGCCTTCGGCTCGGGCGTCAAATATCTGCGATCTGAGACATTCTTTGTTTAACCGCCCTAGGTAAGTAATGTACTATTATTTTCGAGTGGAGTAGATTGTATTTACTATATTGTGATACGTCAGCAGTGCTATGAAAAGCAATAAAATAAATAAAATAAAAAGTCTTGAACTATGTGTATTATGACTAAATAAGTAGTTAGGTACTACAGTACCTTTAACCTATCTTTATCATCTGAACCAACAGTAATTGAACGAACGAGCGAAGCGAAAGAAGTTCTCCGTTTCAGCTTGGGCAAAAAAATCGTATGTCCGGCTGTTCTCCTCTACAGGTTGCATTAGTCAACCGATTCTCGTGAAATTGTGTGAGCAGGTTCAACTAGTTACATAATAAAATTCCTTTTGCCGATTTTCTTTTTCTTTTTAAGGTTCCGTACTCAAAGAGTAAAACGGGACCCTATTACTAAGACTCCGCTGTCCGTCTATCTGTATGTATGTCTGTCTGTCTGTCTGTCTGTCTGCCACCAGGCTATATCTCAACAACCGTGATAGTTAGACAGTTGAAATTTTCACAGATGACGTATTTCTGTTTACGCTATAACAACAAATACTAATAACAGTTTTTTTTTTTTTTTATATTTATATTTTTCTTTTACAATCTTACACTTAGTCCCAAACTAAGCAAAGCTTGCACTATGGGTACTAGACGACGATAAACATACTTATATAGATAAATAAATACTTAAATACATAGAAAACATCCATGACCCAGGAACAAATATTTGTGCTCATCACACAAATAAATGCCCTTACCAGGATTCGAACCCGGGACCTCCGGCTTCGTAGGCAGGGTTACTACCGACTAGGCTACAGGAGGGTCCCATACAACAAACGTGATTTTTTTGCCGTTTTTATAGATAAAGGAATCCTTCGTGCGCGAGTCCAACTCGCACTTGGCCGGTTTTTTTTAAAGGTCGCGAATTCTACAGCTCACAGAAGCACTAAGTAGTTTATTATTAGTTAGGTTCTTACTAAACTTTAAAAAGTCCATCAGTCTTTTCTGTTTATAAAATTGATCAACATATTTAACCAAACTATACACAGTATTAATAAAATCTATCGTTACCAGCAGTACCGGCGTAGTTTCCAATTAATCCCAAAGTATTGTTTTTGTCTAAGCCAGCTATTTCATTATATGGGCCTTAACGGTTAATTGATTCTATACGGGGAACCTACTGGAGATGGCAGCGTTTTGATTGGATTATAAATAACTTAATATCGATAGACCGAAATTCATCTAAAGGTAAAAGTGTTTGCTTGTTGATTTGATTTACGATGCGACAGTTGACAGTTAGATTTTTCTCTTTCAATACACAGAGACATAGAGTTAAGAATATAAGAATATTTTAGAAATGTTGATTTTGACATTTAAGAGCTATGTATTCGAAGTCTCCTAATATGAGTGTATAATAACATCAGTGTTTGGTCTCACGTTTCCTCACTACTGTAAGAATAGTATGAAAAAAAATAGGGAAGAGGAAAAAATCTCGTGAGAAGTATGTGATTCAGCCATGAGAGGTTTATTAAATATTAACGTTTACTAATACATAATTATTTCGTCTTTTTTTCCGTCTTATTCGTGGTATGTTCAGAATTATAGTTTGTTCCAAATAAAATGACGAAAAGTACAATCGAACCAACAGAATCCTGACCCACCATAGAACCTTGTTCATCGTTTCCTTGCCCTTATCCCATTTACTTGAGGTCATCTCATCACTCACTTATTTTCTCTTCATATCGTCTCTCGCACAGTCCATCCACCTTTTCCTAGGCCTACCTCGTCTTTTACATCCATCCACATTCATACCATAGAACCTTGTTACAAAATATTAACGAACATATGCACGATCATATGGCGTTAATACGTCAATTATTTGTAACAAGGTTCCATGCTGGGTCAGGATTAAATTTTGTCGATAGTACTTAAAACCAGCCTTTACCTACATCTATTGTTTCATTGTTATATACAACTAGTACCTAGCCAATTGAAACGTAGCTCCTGCTGGCTCGACTGAAATTCAGCAGTCAACGTGACAAAAATGGTTAGTTTGCTTATGAATTGTTTATTGATACGGCTCTTTATACAATATCATCACTGGTTTCAGGTAAAAATCCTTATCCTTTCCTTAATTAATAATTAATAATAATAATATTATTAATAATTAATAATATTAATATTAATAATTAATAATAATAATTTAATAATGTATAATAAAGCTGAAGAGGGTCGAAAGTCTGTACATGGAAGATATTCGAAAAAAAATTGGCTAGGGATACTTAAAATCGATAACAGAACACGTTCCAACAGTTTTTAGAATTTTTGTCTGTTTGTCTGTTTATCTGTTTATCTGTTTGTCTGTTTATCTGTTTATCTGTTTGTCTGTTTATGTGACCGCGCATCACGTGAAAACGGCTAAACCGATTAAGATTAAATTTAGTATAGAGATAGTTTGAGTCCTGAGGAAGTACTTAGGGTAGTTTTTATCCTGGAAATCAACCCCTAAGGGATGAAATGGGGGGTGGAAAATTGTTTGGAGCTACTTAAACGGCTGCACCGATTTGGATAAAATTTGGTATTTTATTAGTTTGAGTCCCGGGGAAGGTCAAAGGATAGTTTTTATCCCGAAAATCTTCCCTTTAGGGGGTAAAATGGAGGGGTGAAAATTTGGACGTAATCCATTTTGATAAAATTTGGTTTAGAGGTAGTTTAAGTTCTGGGGAAGGACATTGGATAGTTTTTATTCTGGAAATCTTCTCCTAAGGGGGTGAAATTGGGGGTGAAATTTTGGATGGACTCCGTTTAGACCAAATTTGGTATAGATATAGTGTGAGTCCCGGAGAATGACAATGGATAGTTTGAATCCCGAAAATTATCCCCCAAGGGGATGAAATATGGATAAAAATGTGGATAAATCCCATTTAGTTAAAATTTGGTATAGAGATAGAAGGAGTCCCAGGGAAGGACAATGCATAGTTTTCATCCTGAAAAATCATCTCCTGAGGGGGTGAAATGAGGGGTGAAAATTTGGATAGAACCGATTTAGATGAAATTTGATATGGAGATAGTTAAGAGTCCTGGGGAAGGACTTAACATAATTTTTAGTCCAGAAATCATCTCCTAGGGGGGTGAAATGGGGTATGAAAATTTGGATGGAACCCATTTACGGTATAGCGAGTTGGAGTCTTGGGGAAAGACATAGGATAGTTTACTCCCGTAAATCATCCCCTTAGGGGGTGTAATTGCGGGTGAAAATTTGTTTGTGACCCATTTTGATGAAATTGGTTGAACGATAGTTTGAGTCCCGGAGTATGACAACGGATAGTTTTAATCCCGAAAATCATCCCCTTAGGGATAAAATAGGGGGTGAAAATTTGGATAAACCCATTTAGATGAAAGGTAAAGAGATAGAAGGAGTCCTAGGGAAGGACAATGCAAAGTTTTAATCCCGAAAAATCATTTCCTGAGGTGGTGAAATGAGGGTTGAAGATTTCGATAGAACCCATTTAGGTGAAATTTGGTATATAGAGAGGTCTCAGTCCAAGGAAAGAACATAGAATAATTTTTATTCCAGAACACATGAAAGGAGGAAATAAGGGGAACATATAAGAGGGTGAGAAATGGTGGATGAAAATTTCGATTGAACCCATTTACGGTATAGCGATAGTTAAGGAAAGACAAAGGATAGTTACAGCCCGAAAATCATCCCCTAAGGGGTTGTAGTTGAGGTGAAAATTTGTTTGTGACACATTTTGATAAAATTTGGTTGAAAGATAGTTTGAGTCCTGGAAAAGGACATATGATAGTTTCTATTCCGGAAATCATCCCCTAAGGGGGTGAAATGGGGGTGCAAATTTGGATGTAGCCCATTTAGATGAAATTTAGTATAGAGATAGTTTGAGTCCTGGAGCTTTCTCCAAGGAGGTGAAATAGGGGGTGAAAAATTGGATGGAACCCATTTACGGTATAGCGGTAGTTGGGAGTCCTGGGGAATAGGAACATTACATAGGTAAATATATGTATGTGACGTTCCAAGGTGAAAGGTACCTTATGGCGGTAGTTTCGAAGATGTTTTCTAAAACGGGGTAAAAAAGACGTTTTATAATGGCTATTTTGAAAACTATTAGATGTAACATTTTGTTGACGTAACTTTATTTTTAGTATAAAATATTTAAATTACAAGTCAGTTAATTTAGTCCTACGGTTTAGTAGAAAAGGTCCTTACGGCCGTGTGATATGAAAATATGCAAAATAATACTGAAAAAAGCCTACATGCATCTATTATGGTGAGGCGGGTCATAGAAACCAAGTTTGCGGCGGAGTCTATTTTGTAAAAAAAGGCGTTCGGAGTAAGTAAAGTAACTCTGTCTGTCTGTTACCTTTTCATGCTTAAACCGCTGAACCGATTGAGATGAAATTTGGTGTAGAGATACTTTGAATTCCGGGGCCTTCCCAAAGAATCCTTACTAAAGATAGTTTTAAGTCGCGGGCAAAAGCTAGTCCTTACTAAACCTTAAGTTGTAAGTTGCTACAAACGGTAGAGCTTACGAGTAATATGTTCGTGAGTGATTTACAATTCCAAGAGGCTTCAGAAATAAATGTTAATCGCTACGTGTTTTATGCCATCATTAAGTAAATTTTGAATTCCTAATTTCCTACATGTAATAAATACATAGCACCGACCTTCACACTGAAGTTATACTGCTCTGTAACCTTGCAGATGTTGGAGTGTCAGCCGCCGAGCATCCCTTCTATTCCCGGTGGTTAAATCAGGAGGAACATTGACCCTTTGTTGAAGTGGAGAAAATGAGCTTACATTGAAGCCTCAAAATAAAATTGGAAAACAACTATGTACCTATACCCATCTGACCAATCTAAGAAAGAATCAAAGAAAATTCCTATCGACTGAAAATAAACTAATTGATTTCATTCATATGGTGTGGAAAAATAGCCTACACTGGATGAAATCACGTGAAAAATAAAACGATGTCTCTGTCTAGCATATTTTTAATTATTTATCAAAATCAATTTCTTAATAAAATTTGCAATTTACTTACTTTTGTATGAAGTTTTATATCTTCAAATTCCTATCAAATTATTGTTAAAGTCCCTTCTTTCAAATAAAAAATGGAAATCGGTACCAGTGATAAAAAGCTATCGCTGATAAACAAACATACTAGGTTGTAAGTTGTTAGTACCAAAATGCAGAAGGCGCTTTGCAACGGTAACTTCTACTATGAGCTGTTTAAGATTGTTCAAGAATGAATGGGGTCCTGACATGACGGGTATGGTGTATGAAAGTTTGTACGGAACCCTCGGTGCGCGAGTCAGACTCGTACTTGACCGGTTTTTGTATAATATTTAGGTATTTATTTATCTATATTGGGACTAGGTTGATTTGTGTAAGATTGGTGCAAAATATTTGTTTACTTATCACAAATAGACAGACACGCACATATATAATCACAGAACACAGCTAATAGCTTCATTATTTCTCAAACCCAGAGGGAGCTTAAAATTACCGAATAATCACGAATCAAGCTTTAGATTGAGTAAGTTTTGAGAGCTCTCGTCGGGGATTGATAGTTAATATGAGACACAATATCGGTGGGATGAAGTAAATTACCTATCTATTTTATATCAGTATGTTGTTCACGTGTTTCATTACGTTTCATTTATTAAAGATTGAAAGTTTCTTTATATTAAAAATCATTGGAGGCCACGTGTGATAAGGCCCGCTCTCCCGTTTTCGCCATCCAGCCACTACCATCAGCTACCCTCCTCAAGTTATCGATCCATTCTGGCCGGAGGGCGTTCAACACTACGTTTGCCATGGCCTCCAATGTTGTTTAATATAAAGAAACTTTCAATCTTTAATAAATTAAACGAAATGAAACACGTGAACAACATACTGATGTACCTTGGGGGAGCCTTAACGTCCAGCAGTGGACTGCAATAGGCTGATGTATGTATGTATAACTTTTTGTATAAGGTTCTGTTGCTTGCCAAAACTAGGTACCTCTATACAGTGTCCTGAATTGCTTCATAATCAGCAAAGTTCAAGATTCAACTTTTTTTTTATTATTTATTTTGCACAACCTATTCGCCCGGCTCCGCCCACGTCATATAAAGAACCCGGACAGCGTACCTTAATAAATATTAATTAATCCCGAAGGTACACTCCGTATACTGGCCTATGAAATCAGATTGATAGATTCGGAGATTACCTCCTATATGCAGACTGATAAACTTACAGTCTGACAAAGCTACACAGTCACACACAATACCTCTTTGTTGAACGATCGAGCGAAGCGGACGAAGTTCTATCCTACAGCTTGGGCCGATAATCGTTCGTTTGTCCGGTGTCCGATGTCCCGCTGAGGCGGCCAGCCGAACAAAACCAATAACCCGCGCGCTTCAGACGCAGTCGGTTAATATTCACGAAATAGCCGCGCGCGGCGGATAGCTGCTGCATGTGACATACTCCCCGAAACCGGTCGAGCGAGCGAGAGCCCCAGCGCGCGCGCCGCCCGGCAGTGCTTCCATGTCTACGACGGCGAATGCATGTCCCGCAGCCTATCCGCGCCGAGCTTACGCGAGTGTAGTGAATTTGCCAATTTCTTATTTACTTCGCTTTCTTTTGTGTTCCTTTCTTCTGAACTATAAACTGTGCTTCCTATCTTATTGTGCTTGTGCTTCTATACGCTTACATCTATTGTGGAACTTTGATTATAGATTAGTGTGTCTATAACGGACTTGTTATTGAAACGCCCGGTAGGCACCTCCTATACTGGTGACCCTAGACTTTGAACTATAACGCAAGTGAACATTTTGTTTTTTTTTAAGTGGCAAATAACATGGCAACAGGTGGAATTGGTGGAAGTGATGCACCTGGGCCCATTGACGGGACCGGTGGTTTGCAAGTTAACGGTGCGGAGGGTAACGGCTCCGTATTTAAAGTTTCCGTGCGCGCACCGCCATTTTGGCCAGAGGAACCAGCTTTATGGTTTACGCAAATGGAATCTCAATTCTTTTTGTCCGGCATTACGAGTGATCTGACAAAATTCAACTACGTCATCTCGCAGTTAGAACACCAATACGTTGTGGAAGTAAAAGATATAATTACGGACCCTCCAGCTGAAAACAAATACGCGAGGTTAAAAAATGTGCTTATATCGCGGCTATCGGCGTCGCAAGAAAAAAGAGTGTTGCAATTAATGAAGCACGAAGAACTGGGGGAAAGAAAACCGTCGCAGTTTTTAAGACATCTTCGTACGTTAGCCGGCAAATCTGTAACGGAAGACTTTTTGAAAACTGTGTGGTCCAGTCGATTACCTAGCAGCCTGCAAACAGTGATTGCATCTCAAGTAAGTGCTACATTAGACGAATTAGCTGATTTAGCGGATAAGGTACATGACATTGTACCCCAGGCGCCCCAAGTTTGTGCGTTGGGCGGAGACAATTACGTCATGGAAATGGCGAAGCAAATGGCGGACCTGACGAAGGAAATAGCTTCATTAAAGGCTTCATTTGATAGCCAAGCACACTGTTCAAGGGCAAGCACTCAATACAGCCGCCGTAGTAGGAATAGGACTCCATCTGCTAGTCGGCAACGGAATCGTTCACCCTCCAGGCGCTGGGATCCATCAATTTGCTGGTACCACAACAGGTTCGGTGACCGATCGACACGCTGTACCAGACCCTGCACTCATCCGGCAGCGGAAAACTTCGACGGCAGCCGGAAGTAGCGGCCAACGACTGCCATTCTAAACCGGGCCGCCTATTTGTAGTGGACAATACCTCTAAGATACTTTTCCTAGTTGACACAGGATCGGACTTGTGCGTGTACCCGCGCACAGCACTTAGAGGGACACGTAAAAAGACAAATTATGAATTGTTTGCAGCAAACGGCACAATTATACCTACGTATGGCTCGGTTCACCTACAACTCAATCTAGGACTGCGCCGAGCGTTCGACTGGAACTTCGTGGTTGCCGACGTGTCAAAACCGATCATAGGGGTTGACTTTCTGTCCCATTATAATATATTGGTTGATTGCAGAAACCAGCGCCTGATCGACAGCAATACCACGCTCACCGTTAACGCACCAGCGCAGCCAGTGGTTGAGGCCATATCTTCAGTGAAGGTGATGACAGGAGACTCCAGGTACCTTGAAATATTACGCCAGTACCCGGCCATCACCCGCCCAGCAGGTACCACTGCAGTGCCCAAGCATAATACAATGCACCATATACGCACCACGCCTGGACCGCCCGTGTCAGGCAGACCTCGACGACTTCCACCGGATCGTCTCAAGATCGCTCAGAAAGAGTTCGAGGCTATGCTTCAAAATGGTACAGCAGTTAGATCTGAGAGTCCATGGTCGTCTCCGCTTCATCTTGCACCTAAGAAGGATGACGGCTGGCGACCATGCGGTGATTACCGCGCCCTGAATGCGCGCACTATCCCAGATAAGTACCCAATAAGGCACATACAGGATTTCACGCAGCAGCTGTCGGGGAGCAAGGTTTTCTCCAAGGTCGACCTGGTGAAAGCCTATAACCAGATTCCGGTATATCCAGCTGATATCCCTAAAAACGCCATAGTCACGCCATTCGGCCTATTTCAGTTTCCTTATATGACGTTCGGTCTACGCAATGCGGCGCAGACCTTTCAACGTTTTATAGATGAAGCACTGAGAGGCCTGGATTACTGCTACGGATACTTGGACGATATCTTGATCTTTTCCGCAAATGAAGAGGAACATCAAGAGCACCTGCGTGAGTTATTCCAGCGACTGGCAGACTATGGGATCGTCATCAACACTGCAAAATGTGAGTTCGGTGTACCATCAATCACCTTTCTCGGCCATGAAGTGTCAGCAGACGGTATCCGACCACTCCAGTCCAAGGTGCAGGCGATTCTGGACTACCCTGTTCCCAAGAATGTCAGAGAACTCCGTAGATTTCTAGGGATGTTCAACTTCTACCGAAGGTTCGTTCCAGGGGCGTCAGCTATGCAATCACAGCTGAACACCGTTTTGAGCGGACCGAAGAAGAAGGCAACGCAAGAGATTGAGATGACGCCGGAGATGTTGGAAGCATTCACAGCATGCAAAGAAGGGCTGTCCAAAGCCGCCATTCTAGCTCATCCACAGACCGATGTCGAGCTGGCCATCCACACTGATGCTTCAGATGTCTCAATCGGAGCGGTGCTGCAACAGCGTGCATCATCACAAGGATCGTGGGAACCACTCGCATTTTTCTCTCGACGCCTCAAACCAGCGCAGAAAAAGTACAGTCCGTATGACAGGGAGCTGCTGGCTATATACGACGCAATACGACATTTTCGTCACATGGTCGAAGCCAGACCATTTATTATCTATACGGACCATAAGCCTCTGACGTTTGCGTTCACTTCGGCGAGAGAAAAATGTTCCCCAAGACAGTTCCGTTACCTAGATTTCATCTCCCAATTCAGTACCGACATACGATTTGTACCGGGGAAAGACAATGTTGTAGCGGACGCATTATCCAGAGTGGAGGAGATAAGTGGACCTATTGACTACGAAGCCTTGTCACGATCGCAAAACGATGACCTTGAATTGAAGGACCTGCAACAGCGTGGGTCAGGACTCAATTTAAAGAAGATCCAATTGCCAGATACGCAAGCACAATTGTACTGTGACGTCTCGACAGATAACGCAAGGCCATACATCACTGATGCTTTTCGACGACCAGTGTTCAATGCTATGCACAGACTGAGCCATCCAGGTGTCAAAGCCACTGTCAGAATGGTGACACAAAGATTCGTTTGGCCAGGAATAAATAGAGATTGCCGCCAGTGGGCGAGAGAATGCGCAGATTGTCAGAGAAACAAAATCTCGCGCCATACAACCTCTCCCATATCTCCCTTTCCTACGCCATCTCAAAGATTTTCCCATGTCCATATGGACATCGTAGGGCCATTACCATACTCTTCTGGTTACAGATACTGCCTCACGGTCATCGATCGCTTTACACGTTGGCCTGAGGCATACCCTTTGCCTGACATCACGGCGGAGACCTGCGCACGAGCCTTTATCGCGGGCTGGGTAGCTCGTTTTGGCTGCCCTGACAAGATCACCACCGACAGGGGCGCACAGTTCCAGTCTGAACTGTTCCGCGCCTTGTCAGCTATCCTGGGTGCCGAGCACCACCCCACCACTTCTTACCATCCAGCCTCTAATGGGATGGTCGAGCGGGTCCATCGGCAATTGAAGGCAGCCATAATGTGCCACACCAACACTCACTGGACTGAGGTCTTACCCTTGGTGCTGCTGGGCATCCGCAGCGCCTGGAAGGACGACGTGCAGTCTTCGGCAGCAGAACTCGTGTATGGGGAACCCGTGCGCCTACCCGGTGAGTTCTTTTCGCCTACGAGGGGCACCACAGTGGACTACGCTGACTTCACAGCCAGGCTTCGAGACCATATTTCGAAGCTGCATCCGACACCAGGCACCCGACACTCTCACAAACCTTTCTACATCCCAAGAGACCTTAACAGCGCAGACTACGTGTTTCTGCGCCAGGGACCTGCTAAAAGATCTTTAGTTTCCCCATACACAGGCCCATATAGAGTGCTACAGCGAGGAACCAAAACCTTTAAAATCAATATAAAAGGTAAGGAGAATACCGTTACGATTGACAGGTTGAAACCAGCACATATGGCCAGAGATGACGACTCCAGTAGTTCCAGACCCATCGAGAACTCGGGCAATACAATGCCGCCATCTACTGAACCTGCTACCACCAGAAAGACGCGCAGCGGTCGATCAGTGCGATTTCCAGACTACTATCGACCGTAGCAAGCAACGGTCTCGGTGGGGGAGTGTGAGGCGGCCAGCCGAACAAAACCAATAACCCGCGCGCTTCAGACGCAGTCGGTTAATATTCACGAAATAGCCGCGCGCGGCGGATAGCTGCTGCATGTGACATACTCCCCGAAACCGGTCGAGCGAGCGAGAGCCCCAGCGCGCGCGCCGCCCGGCAGTGCTTCCATGTCTACGACGGCGAATGCATGTCCCGCAGCCTATCCGCGCCGAGCTTACGCGAGTGTAGTGAATTTGCCAATTTCTTATTTACTTCGCTTTCTTTTGTGTTCCTTTCTTCTGAACTATAAACTGTGCTTCCTATCTTATTGTGCTTGTGCTTCTATACGCTTACATCTATTGTGGAACTTTGATTATAGATTAGTGTGTCTATAACGGACTTGTTATTGAAACGCCCGGTAGGCACCTCCTATACCGCTGTCCCGTTGTCCGGAAGTTCTCGTCTACTTTTGTTTTTTTGTAGATTCACCATTTCAAAATAAAAAAAAACTTAAAAGCCAGGTTAGGAAGTTCTACAGCTCACAGAACCATTACTTATATTGTTACAGATTAGTAAATATATCGACGTACTTATACGCAATTTTAAAACTGCAAGTAGGCTCATGGAGCGTGGCATGAAATATCGCCGAATCGCCTAAATTAGACCACACCTATAGACGGGATTAAAAACTAATCAGGGCGAATGCGACCCGATTGTGATTTTCTATAATTAGTGAGCTTGATAACGAAGCGCCGCACCGTGAAGGGCCGGCTGTAAAAAGCTACTCGTAAATTACATACCATAAGGCCGCTCTAAACCTTTCTAAAATGGAGAAGTAGACTATGCGGGTCTAATTATTGATTGAATAAACGGATGACGCCCGTTGTTGCTAAATAATTTGTAACTCCTAAATTGACTGGAAGTCTCTTGGTAATAAAAGAAGTTGAAAACACGCTTCTGCTTGTGATATATATATTTATATATTTTGCATTAGACAAGAAAACTAATTTCAATATAATATACCACGTCGGTGGCAAACAAGCTTACGGCTCACCTAATGGTAAGTGATTACCGTAGCCTATGGACGCTTGCAACTCCAGGGGTGTTACATGCGCGTTGCCGACCCTTGAATTAATATATCAGTACTTGGAAAATAGGTACAATATAGGTTAAGTTTAGTGACATTTCGTTATTTAATATGGTATTAGTTATTTTTGTTTTTATCTTTTTAATAAATAAATAATTATATCGTTAAATTAGTCGGGTAATATTTATCTTTCATGTGCTTGAGATATGTTTTTTGAAAAAGAAATCGGGTTGAAGACAAGTGAATAAATTAAACAGTGAATACTTAATTGTACTTGGAATATACAGACATTTTGGCCTTGGGGTAGGTCGACTTCAAAGATATATTTACACTTTTGCACATAATTCCTTTGTAAATAAAGAAAGAAAGAAAAGAAAGGTACATTTATTCACTAACACACGGGACACACATATAAAAAAAACACAAAAATATCCTTATCCAATTGTTATAACCACACGTTAACCAATTTATCGCCAGTCGGCGAGTCCCTGTCAGAACGTGAAGCATGGTGAGATGGTGACCTAACCATTCATCACGTTACGGTTGTCATCATCATGCGTCACGTATAACTAACCTTCGCCATCTCCTACCGTATCTAATCATGCTGATGGAAAATCAGTTTTGGGCGTGTGACGCAAAATTTGATTTTGAATGGAGGTTTATATTTGATACGATTTTGTGGGATTAAAATGATGCCGTGGAAAGCCTTTGTGCAAATGTTGGTATAGCTTCGTGAAAAATCGTTAACACATTTTGACCTCTGATGTATATTTTTATAAAAGGAAGATTTAAATATGCATTACGGTATAAACAAAACCATAATGTAGATTTTAATCTAACTTACATAATAATGATTATCACAATAATTTATTTTAAGCATCCAAAACTATAAATTGGGAAGGGCACATCTATAAAAGCAGGTGACATACTTCAGTTTCCAATATATTATAGTAGTCATAGCACTATGACTAGGTACTATAATATATCTGTCACGACCAAAGCACCCAGAATATCAGTCTTGCGCTGACAAACATGACTGCTTCATTTTGTATCAATAAATAGTTTAAGCATGTAAGTACAGAATCTAATTATTTTTTTACTAATCGCGTTCTTAGAATTTACGATCGCGATACACATATATAACGAAAACTTTATATAAACATGCCCTTGCCAGACAAAGAATGAACTACTTTGGTAACGGTTACCCGCAACCAAAGGAATTGAAGGTGCTCCCGGCGAACTGCATCATGCGCTTTGTGGAAATGATGAAGCAAGCCTGGGAGCAGGTATAAAGGAGAGGGCAAATGCACAAAAGATCCCACTGGGTCGAAGTCCATCCGAAAGGGCCCTCACTTAGATAAGATAAGATAAGATATGAAGATGCAAGTTTGTATGCAAAGGCTTTTTTTTTTAATTACTGCGATTTAAAAAAATCTTTCACCTGTTCGTCAGAATATACCTTAAAAATTTAAGTAGGCTATATTTTATCCACCCGGACAGCCAGAAGTAAATAAAAATAAACATAGAAGCGTGACATCCAGAGGTCACGTTTGTGTACACATTACAGCACCGGGAGGCAATATTATCGGCCGAGAAATATATCAGAATATCCTTTGAATTTCATATTAAATTTGTTTAGGGCCCGATGGTTGGATGATTTTATTGCTGGCGTTTGGTAAATAAAGTTATAGAATAAATAAATGTGGAGCATTTGGGACGTTTTTCAGAAAAACCGAAGATTCAAAATGGACCGGTATTAATACATTTATTGTTGTATGAAGTAACACTACGTATGCTTTTTATGAAATAACTTGTGGATATAACAGGTTTCTTCATATTATCCTTATTCATGTTAAATAGGCGGGCCACGTAGCAAGGATGCGTGCAGAGCGATGGACAAGAATAGCTACAATGTGCATAGGTCCAAGCGGTAAAAGAAGGACTGCCGACCGGCAGACCCAACGCAAGATGGTCAGGTACCTTCGTAAAATAGCCAAAGACTGGCCCAACGCGTCAGAGACCTTTACTCGAAAGGGGTCCAAACCAAACTATTTTATAAGATAATTATTATGTTTTAAATTGTATTTATTTTTGTTTCGGAATAAAAGGGCTTATTATTGTTATTCTCTTCATTTATTTTCATTCTTGGATTAGGTTTTTTACAATATGTATATAAAAGTACAATAAATATACAAAACATACAAAATAAAAACACATTATAAAAAACCTAACCTAGGGTGCCACCGGCAGCGAGGCAGGGCCTAAGCTACCGGTGGTCAGGGCGACAGAGACAGGAACCTCCGGACTATCCGCGCAGTATCCAGGAGTACCGCCTTCTGTATCTGACCCTTGATCCATCCATCTAGCGAGAGTCTCTTAAGGTGACGGTCGAGACTCTTCGCTATTAAACCGTTTGCCGAAACGACTATCGGGACAATGATCGTCGAATCAACATTCCACATGGCGGTCACCTCGTGAGCCAGGTCTAGGTACTTGCTGGCTTTGTCCTTCTCGGCCTTCACGAGGTTCTCGTCATGGGGGATGGTGATGTCGACGAGCACTGCCTGGCGTTTCGATCGATCTGTCAGCACGATATCAGGCCTATTGGCAAGAATAGTCCTGTCTGTGATGACAGATCGATCCCAATAGAGCGTGGCACGATCATTTTCGAGAACTGGCGCAGGTGTGTACTTATAATAAGGCACTTCGGAGACCACAAGACCGTATAGAAGAGCAAGTTGCTGGTGAACAATTCTGGCTACAAGGTTATGTCTGTGCAAGTACTCGCCGTTAGCAAGATGACCACAACCAGAGATAATATGCCTGAGTGACTCTCCGGGACGGCGGCATGCCCGACAAATGTCGACCGTACCGTCCTTCAGGATATACCTCCGGTAATTGTTCGTCATGATAACTTCGTCCGCAATTGCACAGACAAAACCTTCGGTTTCCCCGAAGAGATCCCCGAAACGTAGCCAGTTCACCGACGCGAGCAGATCCACATCGGGCCCTGTGAGGGCCTTGCAGAACCGCCCATGAAGCTCCTTGCTCCTCCACACCGCCCTGCGGTCCTCGGCGCTCATTATTTTAAGTCTGCGCCAGTTCTTGTTTGCCAAGGAGAGCGGGGTGAAGTTTCCGTCTACTGCCACTACGTCACGATGCATCCCACACTCGTTGTTTAGGAAATAATCCCTGAGACTGTACACCTCGCGGTTGTGGAGGTCTTTGGCATTTAAAAAACCGCGACCTCCACACTTCCGCGAGATGTACAGCCTCATAACAGACGAGCGTGGATGTAGCATGCGATGCGCAGTAAGCAGTACTCGGACTCTTCGGTCCAGGGCATCCAGCTCAGTCTGAGTCCACCTTAGTACGCCAAAGGAGTAAGTAAGCAAGGGCATCACCCAGGCATTGAAGGCGCGCACCTTGTTGCCGCCGGACAAAAGACTATTAAGTACTTTTGTCAGGCGACAAAAGAAACGCTCCTTCACCGCCCGCTTTACACCCTCACCCTCAATACCCAATGACTGTGACATACCAAGATACTTATAGGTTTCTGCTTCGGAGATAGATTTGAGGGACATTGTCTCAGAGAGTTGTAAATTTGTTGAATTTACAACTCTACCCCGCTGTACATGTATAACCGCACACTTATCGACACCAAATTCCATTTTGATGGCGCTACTGAAGACTTCTGTTGTTTTCAGTAGTTCCAACAGGTCATGTCTATTCGGTGCAAATAGCTTGAGGTCATCCATATAGAGCAGATGAGAAATGACCTCACCCTCTCTCCGAAGCCGGCAACCTAGCCCTGAATCCTTCAGCAGGGTGCTGAGTGGATTCAGCGCTAGGCAGAACCACAGAGGACTCAGGCTGTCGCCCTGGAAGATTCCACGTTCAATCCTTATAGAGTCCTGCGGGCCAGAGGGGCCATCTCCTCCCCCCGGTTGACGAAGAACTGTGGCCCACTGCCCCATGCAAGCGCCTAAGAAGGATCTTAGAACTGCATCAACTTTATACAGCTCCAAGATCCTCCTCAGCCATGAATGAGGCACCGAATCGTAGGCTTTCTTGTAGTCAATCCAGGCGGCCGAGAGGGCCCCTTTGTTTCGCCGGACTCGTTGGCAAATGGTCATGTCTATGAGGAGGAGCTCTTTAGTACCACGAGACCCAACCCTACATCCATTTTGAGCAGGGGCCAAAACGTTGTTCGCAACGATGTGTGCGTTCATTTTTGCTCTCAAAATGGATGTAAGGAGCTTGTACAGCGTAGGCAAGCACGTGATGGGTCTATAGTTTTTCGCTACCGTGGTACTACCGGACTTATAGAGCAGGGAGGTGATACCAGTTGTAAAGAAAGATGGCAGGGAACCAAGCTCAAGGGCTTGCTGGAACTGCGTTGCCAAACGCAGGTGTGAGCACCGAAACCATTTCACCCAGAAGTTGTGCAGTCCATCCGGCCCAGGACTTTTCCAGTTCGGGGTCAAACGGATGGCACAACTAACGTCTTCGGGGCTGATGGTAACAGTCCCCATGGGTTCGATGAACTCACACTCACGTTCGACAACACTCATCCACTCGCCTTCGGTGTGTTCGACTGGCACCGACCAGATACTACGCCAGAAGTCAACCATGGCAGCAGCATCCGGCCGCTGCCCGTCAGACACACGAAGATCGGTTCCCTCCCACTTCCGGTATACCTTCCTTTGGTCGCTCTGGAAAAGGCGATTCTGCTGGTATCGGTCCACACGCTCTCTGTAGCGGCGAATACGGCTTATTGTTATTATTAATATAAAATTAAAGCTGAACTTCAACGATCATTTTTTTTAAGAAACACTTCAGTATGAATATCATTCACGTCATCACCTGTACATAGGCACATGTCTCACTGCTGGGTATAGGTTCTTTTTATGTACAAAACGGAATTAGTCCCCGACTTTGGCCTGATCGGGTTACGCACTTCACCACGTTTTGATTTTCTTCGCAGATACAGGTAAAGCTTTACATAAAATAATTTCTTAATATCAATAATTTTAATTCTTGTAAAAACGTTTAAATTGTTGAACTTAAAGAAGACTGAAGATCTTTGGGGCATTTCAGTCAAAGTATTACATTCCATTGTAGAATCAATCGCACCTTTTTTAGCTGATATTTTTAATAAATGTATTGATACTGGAGTATTTCCTGATCTCATGAAACACAGTAAAATTATTCCGCTGTTTAAATCAGGAACGAAAACTGACCCTACCAACTTCAGGCCAATATCAATACTACCGGCACTAAGCAAAGTCTTTGAAAAGATTATTCTTAATCAGCTTATGTCTCACTTTAATTGTAATAAACTGTTCAATAACAATCAGTTCGGTTTTACTAGGGGTCGCTCTACCACTGATGCCGGTGTGGTACTAATTAAACATATTTTTGAAGCCTGGGAAGAGGCTCAAGATGCTATTGGAGTGTTCTGTGATTTATCAAAGGCATTTGATTGCGTTGATCACGAGAATTTAATCAGAAAGTTAAGACATTATGGGATTAAAAACGGTGCTCTTGATCTTGTATCATCGTATCTTTCTGAGAGAACACAACGAGTAGTCGTCAACGGGATGCACTCAGCGGGGACAACTGTTGCTCTTGGTGTTCCTCAAGGCTCGATTCTGGGTCCATTTTTGTTTCTGATTTACATCAATGACCTACCAAATGTGGTGCAAGATAAGCATGATATAGTGTTATTCGCAGACGACACGTCGCTTATTTTCAAGGTAGACAGGAAAGAGACAAGCTTCGATAATATTAATGATGCGCTCAACACTGTTGTGGAATGGTTTACAGCAAATAATTTACTGTTAAATTCCAAGAAAACAAAGTGTATCAGATTCACTTTACCTAATGTCAAGCACGTAAACAATACCAGGATCAAATTAAAGGGCAATGAACTGGAATTTGAAGATAGAACAGTGTTTTTAGGCATCACCTTGGACTCAAAACTACAATGGCATGCGCATATCGACACCCTAGCCGGCAAACTTGGTTCTGCAGCCTATGCAGTAAGACGTATAAGACAGTTAACAAACGTTGAGACGGCCAGGCTGGTGTACTACAGTTACTTCCACAGTGTTATGTCCTACGGAATCCTGTTGTGGGGAAAAGCGGCTGATATCCAGACCATCTTCGTGCTACAGAAACGAGCTGTACGCTCCATCTACGAACTAAAAGCCCGAAATTCTCTCAGGGACAAATTTAAGGAGGCAAATATTCTTACTGTAGCATGCCAATACATTCTTGAGAATATTATGTATGTGCGGAAAAACCTTCAGGACTTCAATCTCAACAGTGATATCCACGACTACAACACCAGAAGTAAACACAAGATCGCAGTGCAGTACAGTCGTCTTCGCAAGGTTAGCACGTCGTTCGTGGGGAACTGTATACGTTTTTACAATAAAATACCTACCGAAATTGTTAATTTGCCGTTAAGTAAATTTAAGTCTCATATAAAAAAATATTTGCTAAGCAAGGCGTATTATAATGTCAACGATTTCATAAACGACAAAAATGCCTTTAAGCCAGTAGCAGTCAAATTGTATTAGAATTAATATACCTTCGAGTATGATTGTCTTGGCGTATTACCTTTGTAATTATTATAAGTACCGGAAATAGCTGTTCCGTTTTATGTAACATGAGAGCACGTAATGCTTTTTCTCGCCGAACAAGTAGCTTTAATCTTTGCTATTATCAATGTCCAGTGTGGCTTGAATATGTCATGCTCGCTTAAAGGGCTTTGCTTACGGTGGCGTCGTTGATCGGGTCGCCACCTTCCCTAACATATGGTTGAGGGAGGCGATGGCTGAGATATGCGTCATACTCGTGATCGGGTGCTGTTTGTGGAGTCCGGTCTGTTCATGCTTGCAAGGGCATAGTAACTACCTAAATACTAGTGTTATTATCATTATTTTGACGAGAGACATCATTCTGTTCTTGACACGTTTTATTGTTATTGACCCTGTACATCTCTGACAATATTACATTAATGATCCTTTTTTTTCTGTTTTAACGCTTAGGGACAGTATACATCTCTATAAGAACATTAGAATAATTATTAATTGTATTTGGATGCTCAGAGACATTATACATCTCTGGGGTACTAAATTATATCATAAACTTATTGTTAATTCTGATACAGACCTTATATCGAATGTATTTGATAATATTTTACAATTTTGGATTGTTCTAGTTTTCATTCAGTGACATTTAGTTTGTAACCATTTAGGTACTAATTAGTTAAAATCTGCAATTTTAAAATGATTATTGTGTAAGATTATTAATATTATATTGTAGAACACCATTTGACATGTAAAAGTGCCCTTGTGGCCTATTTGCAGAATAAATAATTGATTTTGATTTTGATTTTGAATTATGATCTGTTGTATTACTGGCTAATCAAAATTTTGAATTTATATTTATTTTACCACATATTGTATTCTACATGATGTCTTAATGTCACTTCATTAAACAAAGTCAAATACATCATGATCAAATAATTTTCAGTTTTCTTCTCAGTCCTTTAGCTCCTAGCATTATTTGGTCCCTAGGCTCGTATCAATTATTTGCAATTAGAGATCAGACATATACGGTGGTGTACCTGTGGTGACGTGGTCCGTAAGTCTTGGCTACCCATTGATTGGATATCAAATTTGTAGCACACGTTTCCACGCACTCCAAGCCTTACATGCCGCAGTCAAACAACAAATGTAAATTTGATATCGAACCAATTCGTTAACTCAGATATCCCTCTAAGAAACAATACCGTATACACACATTGTTCTAAACACGAGAACCGAGCCATTGTGCTAAGGGACAAATATTTGTCCCATCGTATCGGAAACTTCCTTGTTGATCTACACAGAGGCTATATAAGCTTGTGAAGACGTGCTTGTTTAATTAATATAAGCAAATACACTTAATACTCCTTTGATACTAAGAGGGAACACTGTGATAGGTTTCCAAAAGGGGTAGTTCTTAATTCCTGATTTGAATGAAACCGAAACGATTTCAGTAATGTGTATATTTGCTATTGACATGAACTGTTCTAGGTATAATTAGTTACGAGCAGTTACTTCATATTGGATTTTATCTACACGTTATTTTATGCATAGTTAATCCATAAAAGAAAAATATACAAAAAACGACGTTCCGTGGTCGAGCAATACAACCTAAATTAAGAATGTTTTTAACTTCGATCAAAAGCCAATAAATCTACTGAGTGATAAATGCACAACATCAGTAAATAAAGAATATCAATTGCATAAGGAATAAAGAAACAGTTATTTGATATTCTTATTTTACTGCTGTTGCGCATACATCACTCAGCAGATTTTTTTGAACACGCAGGCACGCACACACACACACACACACACACACGCACATACACACACACGCGCGCACACACACACACACACACACAATACAATAGAGGGAAATGATGGATTTCAACTATGTTTTACATTTAGGTGTAAAACATTGGGAAGTTTACCTACTTGTCATTTTTGTTTTGGTAGGTGTTGTACTTTGTAATAATCCTTTAAAGTCATCGAACTTAAGTCAGTTTCAAAACTGGTAAATAGGTTTCAATATTCACATGTACATTCTGCCGTAATACCGGGGTATTATATAACCACTGGGTCCAAACTATGTTTACTAAGCAGACGACGGAATCCAAGGGCTTTAAGCATCCGAAAGTGATCCCTTTGGATGGCCAAATAAATATACCTACTTTGTAATAAGGGACAGGAATACAGCGCAGTTTGAAACAGCAAGGCGGTTTGTTAAAATGATATATTATATGTATCTTGGAAGTATTAATCGGCATTAATCGGGTTCACATTTTCCGCGCCGCAAAAAATCGAGAATAATCCTTTCTTAATTGTAAAATGGACTGGCACCTTAACTTCAAAAATGTATAAATAAAAAAATAAATAAAAAAAAGCATTTTTATTTCTTGCCAATTCATAAAATGTGAGCATAACAATAATTGAACTTTTAGATATTTATATAAATGTAATAGTTATTTATTGTCAAGATAATTATTAATGAATTTTAATTGTATTTATAATATTGACATTGAAATTTGACGTAATAAGTAATCTAAATTATTCAGTTGTAGCAAGAACCCCTCCTGCGAAGGTAAAGGCCTCCTCCAGTGATGACCAGTGCTCCCTATCTTTGGCGTCTTTCCTCCACTCTTTGCCTCCTACTTGGGTGATGTCGTCTGCCCATCTGGTTACGGGTCTGCCGCGTTGTCTTGTGCCTGTGGGTCCTGCCCACGCAGTTATGCGTGTTGTCCAGCGATCATCAGTCATTCTGGCTACGTTTCCTGCCCATCGCCATTTTAACTTTTGGGCATAAGATAGCGCATCGGTGACTTTTGTTTTCTGTCGTATAGAGATGTGTCGTATTTTATGAATTATCCTTATTTTCAGTATGCTTCTTTCCATACCCCGCTGGCAAGATGTTATTTTATTTTTCACCCGTCGAGTATATTTCCAGGTTTGGCAGGCATTTATGTTAGTGAAGGTAAGAGGCATGTATCTAATACTTTTTGTTATTCTCAAAAATCTAAACTAAATTTTATTAAAAAGTCACATAAAAAGATTAAATAGCAGTTAAATAATTGGAAGAAATGAAAGTTGGGAGCTAGGTAAGATGCAAATATAATATTTCAGATTTTGTAAATACCTTAACCAATGTATTGTAGTTTCAAAATATTCCATTTACAATTTTACAGTCTGGGTTGTAAATCCGTTAAAAATTAACCGAAGGGGATAATAGGATGATAGGATATAGCTTTTGTTTTGTTCTTTCTAATTAAAAAAACCAGCCAAGTGCGAGTCGGACTCGCGCACGAAGGGTCCCGTACCTATTAAAACGGCAAAAACATCACGTTTGTTGTATGGGAGATTCCTTTAGCCTAGTTGGTGGTGACCCTGCCTACGAAGCCGGAGGTCCCAGGTTAGAATCCTGGAGGGCATTTATTTGTGTGATGAGCACAAATATTTGTCCCTGATCGAGTCATGGATGTTTACTATGTATTTAAGTATTTATTTATCTTTATAAGTATGTTTATCGTCGTCTAGTACCCATAGTACAAGCTTTGCTTAGTTTGGGACTAAGCCGATTTGTGTAAGATTGTAAAAGAAAAAAAATAAAAGAAAAAATACATAAAAAAAATATTTATAAATTCAGTCTATTTGTATTTGATGTTATAGATGCAACAGAAATACATCATCTGTGAAAATTTCAAATGTCTTACTATCACGGTACAGCCTGGTGACAGATGGACAGACAAACAGACAGACAGACAGATGGATAGCGGAGTCTTAGTAAAAGAGACATGAGAGCGGGGTTATCCCTATGGCATGTCCTACATGTCACGTTTTGAAACGAGATTTGGGCCCTGTTATATAAACAATCTGGTAAAGCCATAATTTGGTACATTATAATTACCAACTTAGAAAAGTTGAAAAACTGATATTTTCATTTTAAAGTTCATTATATTATCTCATAACCAGGTTAACTAATTTTGTTGAAACGTAACGTGACTTAGGATGATTATTTGTATTTCGTATTTTAAATGGATAATGAGCAATTACTTGTATATGGAATAAGTCTGAAATAAACGATTTGAATTGAATTGCAACTAAGAACCAATTCGATCAAGTCAGCTTTCGGACAAAAAAAATGCGTTAAAATCGGTCCTCGTTTACGAGCTATGATGGCACAGACACGTCAAACTTATAACACCCCCCTTTTGCATCAAGGGTTAAAAAAATAAAGGAATTTAGTACTGCAGTGTTTGTAAACGAGCTAAATATAGGTATTGGAATTATTTACAAAGTGAACACTCTTTACCACACTAATTTATGGCAGTTCCGGTGCTTCCCTTTATGGGTCGGACACAAAGATAGATGTCTTTTTAACCTTCATTAGAAGATTTGAAAGATTACAAGCCACTTCCGTGTTTGGGCCAATCGCTTAGGACACCCTTTGAAGAAATCGGAATATTCATTAGCCTCAGTCCAAAGGAATCAAAATGCTTTGTCAAAAGAAATGAAGAGATATTAACTACATATTTAGTTGGTATAAGAATAAATCAAGTCAATTAGAGTTTAATAATTACCTACCGGAAGGTGATCAGATGGGTAATTTACATTGTCTTGAGAATTTGTTAACCAACTTTAACAACACACGAATCACAGTCGCAATCAGACACAAGAATGTTCACAATATAACACTTTTTTATTTTATTAAATTATTTTTTATTAAAACGAAATGGAAAACTTCTTTTAGTAGATTAAGGCTCAAGCTCGACTTTATTTAACCCCACGTATTGGATTCAAATCAAGATGATATAAGTAATGTTACAAGTCCAATCAGTCAAGAGCGAGAATGCAACAAACATCAATTTGATTTCAATAAATATATGTAAAATATACCCCCTGTAGTCATAATGAACTTGTTTTATTACCTTGGTCATAAAAGTTACGGCTCTTTTAATTTAACTTTCACGGACCCGTATCTTTCCTTCTAATTCCGGCTTCATTAAAATGCCGAGCTATTCTTATGTTAAAGGTAAATTAATCCACCTATTTTTAAACCCTGATTAACCTTTAGATTGTTGAAAATGGCATAGCTGTAATCAATAATTTAATTTAGTTTCTTAGTATTTCAAATAATTACAATAATTTTTAGGGTTCCGTACTCAAAGAGTAAAACGGGACCCTATAGGTAACGAATAAGACTCCGCTGTCCGTCTGACTGTCTGTGTGTCTGTTTGTCTGTCTGTCCGTCTGTCACCAGACTATATCTCAACAACAGTGATAGTTTGACAGCTGAAATTTTCACAGATGATGTATTTCGGTTGCCGCTATAACAACAAATACTAAAAACCAGTTTTTTTTTTCCTTCACAATCTTACAAAAATTGGCTTAGTCATGCAACCGCTGCACCTGTTTAGATAAAATTGTTTCGGGGGAGCACATAGGATAGTTTTTATCCCGGAAATCAATCCCTAAAGGGAAAGTGGAGGGTGAAAGTTTGTGTCGAGCTTCGATATAAACGAGTTCTACGCGGACGAAGTCGCGGGCAGAAGCTAGTTCTTAAATATTATTCGTGGACTATTCAACGATTATTTCGTAAATTTATTCTAATGAAATGAGAATAAATCATTCGTCATTCGAAATAGTAGACGAATAATTTATTCATGAATAAACTGCAGCAAGACCAAAGGCTCCAACTCAGTGCGTAGCTATGCTTGTAATTGAATAAAAAACTGGTATTCTGTTAGAACCAAGAATAATATAATATGTGGAAAATATACAGGGTGTGACCTGTAATAGGAGCATATATTCAAAGGGACGCTTCCTTAGAGCATTTGTAGTAACCCCTTGTGTCCCACTCATTTTTTTTTTTGGAATCGGAGAAGTTTTGATCTAAAGTTATGACCTCCAAGTAATGTATCTTGGCACCACGACATCATATCACAGCAGTCAATGCGGGTTTTGAGGTAACATCATGTAACGAGTCATAATAGTTTTTGCATTTTTGTTTTCAAAAGATATTTTTGTGATTTTTTGATTTTAATTTAACTTTTTTTAGTGTCTTTAAAATAAAAAAATACTGATAGCACTTTAGAAGAGTAAACAAATACAACTAAAGTTATTTTGAAGAAAAAAAATTCAAAAAAAAGTTTTTTTATTTCACGTTTAACCATGTGGAAATAATTGTTCACAAGCTTAATAATCTACCGTTTAATTTTTTGCTCCTATTACAGGCCAGACCCTGTATATGGAAGGACAAACATAATAAATAAATTGTAGTAATTTTACATATATAGGTATAACTCAAAAAACAAAAAATCATCAAACAAATCTACAAATATTTGACGTGTGGACATTAGGTAAGATAAAAAAAAACAATGTGTGATCCGTGTAAAGAAGAACAAAAAATAAAATTTAAAAAAATAATACCCGACTCCGGACATGCGATCTGAAAAGTATTAAATAAGAAAACAATTTACTTCTGAAATCAAAACCTGACATTCAACACTCTCATATTTGGATGAAGCCGTGGTCGCATGCATCAACATATATTCAGGCTCCAAAGGCATGCGACCACGGCTTCATCCAAATATGAGAGAGTTGAATGTCAGGTTTTGATTTCAGAAGTAAATTGTTTTCTTATTTAATACTTTTCAGATCGCATGTCCGGAGTCGGGTATTATTTTTTAAAATTTTATTTTATTTTATACTTTTTAGATGTGTTCTGTAGTCGGGTATTATTTGAAATCCTATTTTATTTAAAAAAATATTGGTGATATGACTGATATGTGAGGGTAACAATGGGGTAATTTAAATTAATATTAAACTTAATTGACTATTTATTTCATATTTTTCCTTTTTTTAATCATGTTACAATCTTGATATGTATATATTATAAAACTGTTTACATACAATCTTGATATTTATATTACAAAATTACTATCAAATGTATAGAGGACAATTAGGTATCTACTTATCACTGTTCCTTCTGAACCTCGCAGCGCACACAAGAACTCTATCAGCGACATCGATACGAATACATATATGTTCCAGTGTGTAACCGTCATACGATAAATAAATAACCTCGTTCGCTAATTCTCGTCAATGCTTCAGTCACTCACTGCTTTTTGTATTTGTGCAGTTTCTGATTTTGCTATATACTTGGTGAATGATGCCCCGATATTGCAGCGCGTCAGGGATGTTCGCAGAGGCGAGGGTGGACTGTTTCCACACTACTATTCGCAAGCGATGTACATCCCTGGTGCGTAGGGTACACGGGCCAGTGCCAACAGCATCCTGAAAATGATCGCTGAACGGATGGACTGTGGGTATCTAAACCACTGCTGTATGATGCACACAAACTCACATGTTAACTACGAGGTCGCATAACATTTGACATTTTGTGATTTAAATGAGTAATTAATTATTTAACTTGACATCCTGTACATTTTTAATTTGAATTTCTCATATACATATTATTTTAATTGACTGTACTTAGCTACTTACCTTTAATGTAAATTTCATTCTGACCTAAATTGTATTATTATTGCTTTAAATTGACTATGTGTGCTATTCTATTATTTTTATAGTTACTAATATTAAGCTAAGTATTATTTTATTACTAACAATAATGATCCATGTTGGTCCCTGAATAAATGAATTGATTGATTGATTGATATTACCTCCGCGATGTTCGGTACTGGAATCTCATTTGGCATTAACAGAGTAAGTAGTGCTTATTATTCCGTCATGAAGTTCGTTCGAACTGGCTTCATTTACTTAGTTCCCTTCAATAAATGCTGCGCTGTCTTCTTCTGTTAAATGTGACTTCACTATTGTGAGAGAAAATTGAATATTTCTACTCGACCCCACTGCCAGAATGAAATGTAGGTGTTTTGATAAGGTATGTAGTATCGGAAAAATCTTAACCATTGCACGACCAGCGCTAGGTGCGACGCGGCCTTTTGGACCCCGAGAGTGAGAGTCAAATAAAGTAAAATTTTTGATTTTGTGAAATTACTGCCACGGAAATATCATTGCAAGTAACAATGCAAGATGTGACATCGTGACAGCTTTTCCAGTCCTGCTTTAATACTAGTGTGCCACCAAGTACAGTCGCTGTAGGATTCACTAAGCCTACTGCGGCGTCGCTTCCAATATCCAGTGTATAACTTTTGGATTTTGGTAGCAATGGTAATATAATACAAGGCAACAACTCATCGATATCGAGATGGTCAGGCTGTATATCTAGATTTTCGAGGCAAACCTTATGATATTTGTCACCAAACATCAACACACGGTCAATATCTGAAGATTTCCAGCCCTGTAGAGGATTTGAGGATGAATGTGCGATTTCGGATGTTGCGTTGGCTGTGCATTGCTTGCATCTGGTAGTCGAACTGAAAATATCACTGCCTTGATAGAAAGAACCCGTGAGAATGAAGAGAATTGGAGATGAGTTCGATATTTCATGGTAATGAGTCTCAGTATTTACTTCTTCCTCAGCGATTTCGATGATATTCAAACAAAACGCCTGTCAAACAAAATGATTTGCAGAATTGCCGATAGATAGCGCTAGTAGTATTCTTTCAGGCTAATATAAATTTTAATCGTCTTCCTGTCGCTTTTTATACTTAAGTTTAATAATGTTTTAATATATTTGAACTCGAAATTTTCTCCTCTTTCATCTGATTCCCCACACGCTATGATAGCAAAATATTTTTTTCAAAGTCAGTCACTTATTTGTATGTGACAGCCATCATATTTCTCTTTTTCATACAAAAGGTAGCCTTTGTTACCCGGAGCATAATTTCGAATCGATTGACACCCCATTTATCAAAATGGGTTCAGTATTTAAAACGCTACAGTGGAACATACAAACATACAAACATAGACTGCTAATAAAAACATATCCCTTCCGTTCGGCTCTGCCGTCGTCGGGCAAAAAAGGAAGAAAGGAGAATAGACGTCGTTTCGATAGCACAGTCACACAACGAAATCTTAGGAGTTAATGAATAGGGCTTAATGAATATTGTGTACAATCAGTTTTCAGAAGAGAAATACACTGACCCCTACACTAGGCACAGCCTGTCCTGTAGGTAGCCAATTCGAATGTGAATTTACATAAAAGGTGCGAAATGTTAACAAGACCAAGATCTGCAACCAAATAGTTTGTGTGTGTTACTAAATTAACTGGGGCTTGTAACAATCGGCGGTTCTTTTTACAATGAGACATAATAAAGTGAGAGCAAACATCGTTAGTGCCTGACACAGTGAACCAAGGTTCGGGACACAGGATGTTAACATATTCGGATTTAATCAAACGGCAGAGTTTGCGCTTTCCTGTACCTAATTTTGTGGAGTTTCAGGTGCATAAATTGCTAGCTACAATACGCGTTATTGAATGTAAAGGGGTTATATGTTCTCCTTTTGTGCAAAAGTTTGAATGAATAAATATATTCTTAAATACAAAGAAAATATCAAAGACTCAGTAATATGCTCATAACACAAATAATTGCCCTTACTGGGATTCGAACCCAGGTTCGCTATTAGCTTTGTAAGCAGGGTCAGTAGAGTACACACAAGGCTGAACCCAAATGATGAAACTATCGAGTAGGTACCTAGTGTGGGGTTAGTTCCAAAAGTGAGAAAAACTATGTAATTGCTATAATAAGATTTATTCAATCAGCACACTTTAGTCGTTTACAATCACTTTCATAACCGTCCGTACTATCCGGCTGCCGCCAACGTAATGATCGTGAGCCGATCCTGCTGCTCGACTATCACTCGGTAACCGTTAAACCACACCAGAAGGCGCTCAATCGGAAAAAGTCAAATCAACAACTTCGGTTTATCGAGAAATAGTTAAGTGGCTTATATTTAGTCATTTCTACGCTTAAGGTGATACCGTGCATAACTATGTACCTAGATATGGGCGGAGCAACGCGCGGGGGCTTTCCCCGTTCCAACACGTTGCGCGGACGCCGAGTTCCCGCAATCCATCTATTTTTCGGACGCTGAGCGCAAAGGCATGGAATCGGCTTGTTATTTTTATAAGGAATAATAGTGACATTATAGTAGTTTATGCGACTGTACATAATGAAGAGCATTAAACACGAGTGTGGGTTTAATGCTAATTATGTACAGTTACATTTAATTACATACACTATTTTATCTATACACATATCATAAGCCTCCATGATGCATTCAGGAGCTACATATTATGACCGGCATCGCGGCGTCGTTTTCTGGCAGCTGTCGTAGTTTTTTTTTTAATTCAGAGACAAACTAGAGTCGGATCCAACTGTCATATTCATATCGTTCGATATCTACTTACGTGCGACATTTGTCAAATTTGTATGCAAATTGACAATTCATTTCGAACTACGTCATCTCGACTGATATTAGAATAGAGGTTAAATCAAATTTCTTTGTTTTTCAGAGACGTTCGAAAGGGTCTAGCAGGCTAAGCTAACAAGAGTGGCCCCCGCAAGGGATTTGGTTTTAATTTGAGGTGCAGTAGTGGCAGGACCTAAAAACACTGTATGCGTAATATCAGCCTTCGATCTTCTTTTGTTTCAGACTTATACACGAAAACAAACTTAAAACTGCCTGGAACATAATTAAAGATGAGACAGGTTATAGTAAACCTAGAAATGATGATATACGGTTATTTAACGAGGGCCGGCTATTTCAGGATTCAAGAGATGTGGCGGAAATATTCAGTGATTTTTTCTCCGCCATACAAACAATTTCTTCCTCAGAGCCTACTTCAGGTGTAAGCGCTCTAGACCTGATGACACTTGTTCCACCTCCCGAAACTTTGAAATGGAAAAAGACATGCATCAAAGAGGTATTAAAGGTTTGCACTAGCCTCAAAATTAAGAATACTTATGACTTATGGGGCATATCAACTAAAATTGTTAGACAAAGCATAATACCTATACTACCTATCATTACTGACATTATAAATCAATGCTTTGAACAAGGTGTGTTTCCTGGATCTCTCAAAAAAGCTAAACTTGTTCCGATATTTAAGAAGGGAGATCCAATGACTACGGACAACTATAGGCCTGTATCAGTGCTTCCTACTTTCAGTAAGATATTCGAGAGATTAATGTTTTCTAGACTTGGTAGCTTTTTCACACAAAACAACCTAATTTCCTCGGAGCAATTTGGTTTCCGTAAGGGTCTTTCTACAGAAGACGCCATAGCAGCTTTTATGAAATATGTTCACACGGGGCTAGATAAAAAATTTAAGTGTATGGGCGTATTTTGTGATCTGTCAAAAGCCTTTGACATGGTAGATCATAATATCCTATTGGATAAGTTGTCATTTTATGGTATTAAAAATAACAACCTTAAGTTAATTAGTTCATACTTACATGATAGAAATCAAATTGTACAAGTGGATGGGGCAAAATCACAATGCGTTAACATTTCTAAAGGCGTGCCCCAAGGTTCTATTTTAGGCCCTTTATTATTTATAATATACACGAACGATCTCCCATACGTAATCCCCGATCAACTCAAATGTAATATTATAGAATATGCCGATGACACTTGTAACCTCTGACATCAAAATTGAAGACACTATATGTAATGTTAAATGTATCCTGAATTTGATTAACACTTGGTTTACTGCTAATAAATTAAAATTAAATGCTAGTAAGACCCAAATTATGCATTACAGTCTATTATCATCATCAAACAAAGAAAACTTGCATATAGACTACGATGGAAACCAGCTATTGAATACTAAGGAGACAAAATTCTTAGGTCTGACAATAGACAGCTGTCTAAAATGGGACACGCATATTGATAATTTGTGTAAAAAACTTACAAGAGCGGCATTCTCTGTACGAAAAATTAGGGAATTGTGCGGTGTCCAAGCTAGTAAGTCTCTCTATTACGCCTACTTTCATTCCCTAATGTCTTACGGAGCGCTGATATGGGGTCATGCAGCAACGGGGCTAGAGTTTTTATATTGCAAAAAAGGGCAGTCAGAAATATTTATAATGTTTCTGCGCGAGAAACCTGCCGAAATATTTTTAAAGAAGGTGGCATAATGACATTTTACTCCTTATTTATATATAAAAACTTATTATATGCTCGCAAGCACCTGAGCGGCAGTAAGAAAAGATGTAATATTCATAATTACCCCACACGAAATAGACATAAACTCTGCCTTCCAAATGTACGCCTAGCCAAATCTAGAAAATGTTTTATTTACCAAAGCATTAAATTGTATAACCATTTACCTGACTCTGTTACCATACTAAATGACATTCAATATAAATTATACCTCAAACAAATGTTAACTGAGAATGCACTGCATAATATAAATGAGTACTATGACATAAAATTTAAAATATAAAACTTTCTCTATTAATCTCTGAAATATAAATTACAAAATGTTATGAATCTCAAATTGATAAAATGTAAACCTAAACCTGCCTAGTTTTAAGACATATTCTAGTGCATATTGTATGTCAATGGAATAAATGATTTTGACTTTGACTTTGACTTTGAAAATGTCAAAAAATCAAGGTAATTTTTAAACTGTTATTTTAGCTAAACCAAGCAAGAGAGAGTAACTAAATAAATTCAGAATTAAGGATCATAAAATGGGGTTCATAATGCATATTTTTACAGACATTCATATCCTTGAACTTGGATGAAAAAAAATTGTTTTTTTTTCGTTTCATTTTTTTGCCACTTCTCGCGGAGACACAACTATAAAAAAAATTACTTAATGAGCCACAATTGTCACCTACGTATACATTTAAAACATTTTGAGAAATCATGGTGCGTCATGTCAAAAATAAAACATTTACGAACGTATGTTTACTATATCATATCATATCAATACTAGCATATTGATCAATGTCAATCGTCGAGTAAAACGAAGAGGCACGGCCGTTTTATCCTTTTCTCGAAGCTATTCAGGCCATTTTCAACATCCTGTAATTTCGTACTGACTAAAGCCAGAACCCTGAATTTTCAGTAACATTTAATTTGAAATTTTAGTTTAGGAACAATTGCCCGTCAAAAATCCTTAGTTTTGTCACTGACATACTCACTGACTCACTTATAATGATCATCGTAATTCTAAGGTACTTTTAGCAGACCTACAATCTCCAAACTTTTAAAATAATTAGTTTTTAGCCTATCCATTCATAAAAAACCTAAAAATATTGCAGTTTCCGTCACGATTCAGAGATATACACACTGCATAAGTAAGTTTGTAATCCTATACAAATACATGCGATTACAAAGTTACTTTTGCAATTGCTTCCCTCAAAACTATACAAACGTTATTTGCGGTTGGTAAAATAACATTTCCATACAAAGTTGATAACCTACAAAGATAAATGAGATCCCATAAAAACATTCCATGTAAAAAATAGGCCAAGTCTCGGAACTCTTCCACAGTAAAAAATAGTGAGATATTTCGTAGAGCCAAGTCAGGCATTCGTATTGATCTTTATTTGCTTGCTAAATGATGTTTTGTGACTTGACAATCACACTTACATAGTTTAAGGTATGCAACAATTTGTAAATGCAGTAAAGTTGTGTGATTCCCAAGTTGCAGAATTTTATTTAGCAAGCAAATAAAAATTAATAAGTATGCCTGACTTGGCTCTACGTAATATCTCACCACTTTTTACCGTGGAAGAGTTCCGAGACTTGGCCTATTTTTTACATGGAATGTCTTTTGTGGGATTAATTATTTCATAATGAACGAAAGAGGATGTTATACCTACTACAGACTGATTTGCCACTACTACTCTATTGATATGATATGATATAGTAAACATACGTTCGTAAATGTTTTTTTGACATGACGCACCATGATTTTTCAAAATATTTTTAAATGCATACGTAGTTGACAACTGTGGCTTATTAAGTAATTTTTTTGATAGTTGTGTTTCCGCGAGAAGTAGCAAAAAAGTTAAGCGAAAAAAAAACATTTTTTTTTAATGAAGTTCAAGGATATGAATGTCTGTAAAAATATGCATTATGAACCCCATTTTATGCTCCTTAATTCTGAATTTATTTGGTTACTCTAGCTTGCTTGGTTTAGCTAAAATAGCAGTTTAAAAATTACCTTGATTTTTGACATTTTCGTGAATAAGTCTGAAACAAAAGAAGATCGAAGGCTGATATTACGCATACAGTGTTCTTAGGTCCTGTCACTACTGCACCTCAAATTAAAACCAAATCCCTTGCGGGGGCCACTCTTGTTAGCTTAGCCTTTGAATGAAATAATATTATCGAAATCGATGTTATTATTTAGTAATAATAACATTTCCACAGATAAGAAATTTGTTCTAACAAAACAGTTTATTTTTATGGTGGTCATAATGTGCGGTTCTTGAACGCATCATGGAGGGTTTATGATATTTGGATAGATAAAAATTTGGAACATCTCTGAAAAAAACCAATTTGCTTTAACCTCTATTCTACCATCAGTCGAGATGACGTTTTATTCGACATTAAATGTCAATTTCAAACAATCTGTACAAATATATCGCACGTTAGTTGATATCGAACGATATGACCGTTAGGACCCGACTCCAGTTTGTCTATGAATAAATAACTACGGTTGAGTGCAAGGAGCTTATAGACAACACTGGAGGTTGAACGCCTAACATCTGTTTGAAACAACAAAAATTGTTGATAAAATTAAATTGAGACCGCCTCCATACAATTCAACATCAACGCTGCCGCCGAAGTTAACGTAAATAATTCCGATTCATAGACATAACATAAAGCACAAATTAGTTTAGGGATTTATTTCACAATGAATAGTCTATACTATATCAAAAATTACACATTTTCTGCAATTCACTAACGCCGATACGAGCGACACAGGTTGCACCCACGAAAGATGGGCGTCAACTGAATTGGTAGTAAGTTCTGAGACAGCGATTAGCGTTCCTGCGCGCGCGAAAAGAGTACAGAACGAGGTAGGAGTAACTCAACCATAAAAACGTATGCGCCAAATCGTATTAAACAGTTTTGCCAATTAACCAAACTAGTAACTAATATTTCATCTTTGTGAGCCAAAGTATCGACTATTACGCTACTTTTAGTACAAATTCCGATTTGATATTCCTTCTCATTGAGCTTTAAAATAGGTTTACTTGCCAAAAAAGGGCTGACTTCAAAAAATAATTCTATCGAGGTTTTTGTCTTCAATCATGTTTTCATCTTTGTCACACCTTAAACAAAAGATCAGTAATCGTCAGTCAAAATGCTGGACTTATATTTCAAATATTATACGAGATATTTCAAGTTTAAAATGAGTATGCACAGCCTATGTAGCGTCTTAAATTATATAAAAATAATATACATGTCATCATCAAGCTAACACTAGTTACATGGCATAAATATCGATACCTAGAAAAGTATGTTACCTAGATACAATGAAACTAAAATATCAATACTTTTTGCATGAGTGGCACTCGACTTTTATATCTTATACAATGTAACAAAATATATTAAATGTTTTCTTCCCTAGGAGACTGAGTGTGACAAGCGTTAATATCCTTATGAAGAATGTCACAGAGACAGCAAATAATAAATGTCACAAGAAACAATAGCTAGCGACTGAACAATGCGACGATTTGTCACGTTTTTTGCCACATTTTGTAACATTGTTTGTCTCACAAGAATCTAATAAGTGACTTTTTGGGGTTCCCTGAGATGAGCTGGATTATTTTATATTTTATGTACTGCAGACTGGTTTTCGACATGAAGGAAATATGTGAGGCAACAGAGATTTATGAGTGTTATGTTTTAATCGATGTAGATGGTGTTTAAAAGGCTGAGTGCAAATATTTTTTGGTATCAAAGAGGCTAGGCTTGAAAAATGGCCATTAGTAATATACTTACTAATATATATGAAAAGATGGTTTTCGAAAAGATGCTTTTTTTCTAATTACACAGTAAAATTGGTAATTTCGCGAATACTAATACAGACATTTTTTTAAGTATTTTACCGTCAAACTTCCTCTTTCCAAAAGTACACCACCAAACACCCAGTGTAAATATCGTAAAAATATACCCAATGCGAAACTGAACTGTTTGTATAGGTTTTTAGATAATATTGCTCTTGTTGATATAGATAATGGTCATAATAACTTCATGAATATGAAGTTACGGTAAAAAATCAAATGCAAATATTCTGTTCACCCTATCCAGAAATATACGCCCCACAACAAACAAGTTTCTAGGCATAATTCTGCTTGAATAAGCAACATGGCGTTCCACGCATCATTAGGTTGTGCAGATGTGCACTTCGGAATACATTTCCATGGCAACTATAAGACTTTCTTAACTACTTTTGAAGTGGAAATTCATTCCATGCGAGAGTTGGTTGTGAGAAGTCCTCGCAATTGTTGTAAATATACTTAGTGTAAGATTTAATATGTGTACAGGTACACGTAAGTAGGAAATAACGGGTTTTTCTTGACTATTGGATTGAAAACAAAGAAAACAAGTAACTTTACAATTTTCTTAAGGCGACGGTATAGGCAAGTGACCTTGGGCAATCGAGCCGAAGCTAGAGATTCATGCGCGCGTGCCATCTAGTGTACATCAAGTGAACTCTTTCAAGTGAACAGTTCGATCGAACCACAGATGTGATCGAACTTAGTGATTCACCGACATGGCGAACATCTACTATTTCTAGTTCAATAATAAATTCGCATTCAACATGTCATATTTTTTATTGAACGAGCGAGCGAAGTGAACGAAGTTCTACGTTCCAGGTTTGGCAAAAATAAAATCGTATGTCAGGATGTCCGGCTGTTCGGCTATTCTCCTCTACAGGTATGCGACCTGAGAAATGCGTTCTCAACCTATTCTCGTGGAATTTTGTGAGCAGGTTAAATATTGCACAATTCTCTCTTTTTACTCAGACTCACTAATTTGACGACCGCTTTAGCCTAGTTGGTAGTGACCCTGCCTACGAAGCAAGAGGTCCTGGGTTCGAATCCCGGTAAGGGCATTTATACGTTCATGAGTCATGGATGTTTTCTATGTATTTAAATATTTATTTCTCTATATAAGTATCTATATCGACGTCTAGTACCCATAGTACCTACAAGCTTTGCTTAGTTTGGGACTAGGTTGATTTGTGTAAGATTGTCCGCAAATATTTATTTATTTATATTTATTTATTTAATTCTAGTTACACCTCACCGAGCCAGTATTTATACCTAATTATAAATTAACTGTCAACATATAATTATTTAATGCTAAAAATCTGTTCTTTACGGCATTAGATTGGGAGGTGAGCATTAACTACGTCCCTCGCCGTGACACAACATAATACCGCATGAGCATTTAAAAAATGTTGTGTAAGTATACCCGATTCACAATGAGTTGTTAAACAAAAATTAACTGAAAATTAAGCATTCACCTACAAATTATGTGAACATTTAAATAAGGTGTATTTAAATGTTCACATTATCATTTATAAATTAAAAAAAAGTTAACTTTTATACAAACTTAATATACCTACTACTTAATTGTCGTCACAAAACTGACACTGAGTTAAATTTTGTTTTAACTCCTCACGCTAATTGGGTACGCTAAATTATAAAAACCCGCTTTCAGATTCCGCCCCGCAAAATTCGGAAGTGTCTTTAGGCTATAAAGTGTGCAAATCAAAAAGCTACGCCTCACTTTTAACACATTCTCTGCCGACTATTTCGTAGCGCTACCCTCGTAACCGATAACATGCGAAAAATCGTATGCAGAAGCAAGCCTTGCTCGTGGCGGCCACCTATCGCGTCCGTAGCAGTGAAAGTGCTATGCCATTGACAAAACACTACCTCTGCAATCATAATCATAATAAGTTTCTGTCAAAAATTGAATTATTGGTACAAGCTTTTATTGCCGACTGTACTTTTCTGTATACCGTCATCATCTACTCATTGAGACGATTCTAACGAGCCCAAACTCAACGGGGTTATGTCGGTTGAGTACTGAATTCTCATGGCCACCTACTGTCTTCATCATCAGATCGGCTCGATGATACCATTATATTGAATTGTCATCCAAACTATACCTTTACCTAAAATTTCAGCTCAATCGGTTGAAGATATCTGCTTCAAAATTGAGTTGTTATGTTTTGGTGATATCTCACCCAAACATATATAGTTACTAATAGAACACTTGTAAATAGTGTGCTAGTCACTATGTACGTCATAAAAAGGAATGGGACGATTCCGGATGGATGGAACAAACTACGTTAGCTTACATATAATTTAATAAAAAAACTTAGAACCTTACAACTTTTTTAATCTATACATCTACCTATCTATAATCTATCTATAAGTACATATAATAAAGCTGTAGAGGGTCGAGAGTCTGTACATTGAAGATATTAGCAAAAAAATCAATTGAGGGCTCTTAGAATCGATAACAGAACACACATCAACAGTTTTTAGAATTTTAGTCTGTTTGTCGGTTTGTCTGTCTGTTTATATGTAACGGCATCACGTGAAAACGAGCGAATGGATCAATATGCGACTTTTACTTAAACGTTAAGTGGATCTTCAGCCAGGCTATAGGCTATAAAAATTATAAAGATTAGGGTTCAAAGGGGGTACAAAATGGGGTTGAACTTTGTATGGGAACTCCTTGAATCCATGAACTAAAGACTTGACAATTGGTAAGCATAAACTTGACTGGAAAGCAAAAACATCCCCATTTAAACTTTTAGCAATGTATATAGATAAAACGTGAAAAATATGGGATGAAAAATAGGTGCTGAGGTGACTAGAGACTATATATAATGTTGAGAGAGCGGGATTATAACAGTTTTATTACCATGGTAACACGTTGTCACCATAAAGGCTGTATCGTTTGTTATAAATAGAAGAAAAAAATGCGACAACTTTTTTAAAATTATTTATTGACATACAATCAACTATGTACAAAATAATATGGACAACTCGAATAGTACCATAAAAAGCCCAAATTATTAATTTCTGGCCAGTTTTCTAATTTTTTGCCTCATGGTGCCCATTAATGACCGGACAGCGACTTTGTTAAAAGTTCGAGCCACCTTATTGCAATCTGACCGAAACTGTTGCTCTGTATTCTGAAGGAACTCTTTCATATAAATATCGGCATTCATCGACGAGGTAGTGAAAAAAGTAGTTGACTTCATTCCGCATTCACAAATGGCCTGCCACACCATGACTTTCTTGCCGAACTTCTCAACGCAAATGGATTTTTCAGCCTCTGTGATTTCTGTTCCCTCACGAATAGTGTAATACTGGGGGCCTGGCAAAGACGTGTAGTCCAGTTTTACATACGTTTCGTCGTCCATTATTACACAGCTGTGTTTTTTCGATAAAATCGAGTCATATCATTTTCGGACTCGTGTCTTAACAGATGCTTTTTGTTTTTGACTTCTTTTCGGCTGTTTCTGTTTTTTTAATGTCTTTAAATAGTTTAAATTATTCCTTTTCTTTGCACGTTGTACCATTCCGATACTCGTACCAACTTTTTTCGCGACATCTCGGACAGATAGCTCTCTTTTATATGCGAATAATTTTACTATCTTTTGGTCCAGTTTTGGATTGGACGGACCTGGTTTTTGGCCTGGCCGTTGTTGGTCCTCGAAGGTATAATCCTCCCCGTACTTACGGATAGCAGTTTGGACGGCTCCAACACTAACACCTTTAACCGAACACCATTTGTCCACAATAGATTTTCGCTTTTGCGGTGTAAGACCCCTATTTTTTTTATTGGAACAAGATGAGCAAAAAAATAATAAAGATATCGGTTCTATGACAAATGTCAATCAATTGTCTTGTATCAGAATATTTTTAAATGAATAGACAACTTATTCCTGCCAGAGCTAACTTGTATTTATAACAAACGATACAGTCTTTATTCGAAAATTCATTGTGTTCTTACAACTCATACGTAGCCCGGTGGTTTGGCCTATAGATTACGGAGTCGGTGTCCACGAGTTCAAACCCAGAGACCGGCATGCATTTATTGTGTGGTTTTTTTTTTTTTTTGTTAAACATTTTTAAAACGCAGAGAAGTTTAGTGAATAGAAGATTCGATGCCTTAGGAACTTAATTAACATAAAGAATATTCGAGAAAAGAACGTCAAGAAGTGTGCAATAAAGAGTAGTAAAAAATCGTGTAAAGTAAGAAATCGTGTAAAATAATTATTCTCAACTTTTTTACAAAAAAAAGTAAAGGCTTTTCAAAAGTATGTCTAGACTAGAATAGGTGTTTCCTAATAAAGCGTGAAACGCGCGCTCCCATAGCGAGCGCGCTCTGGAGAGACGCTTTGGACCTTTCATCCCTACGAGTAGCTCAGCATTCGGCCTCGCTTGCCTGGCCACTCACTTCCTCAACTGCGGTCCTCTCCTCAGGTTTTACTTGCAAGACATCCGGGGATATTGAGTGTCCGTGGGGGCTCGCATAGTGAGCGCGCTCTGACGGGACGCTCTAGGCCTTCCATTCCTACGAGAAAATCGCCCCTCGGCCTTGCTTGCCTCACCGCTCATCTTCTCGACTTCGGCCGTCAGGTTTCACTTGCAAAACACCACAGGATAGTAAGTGATATATGAAGAAAGTCGCACGTGTATTAATCTAGATTATATACATATTAGTGGGAACGTTTGAGCACTAGGTACCGGGGATAATGCTAGGAGGATGTATGTATAGATTAGTGTGCCGATTGTTTATACAGTAATATTAAAATATTAATTTTGTTTAACACCACATTTTACGCGGACAGTGTATAAGTGTACACACTTGGGAGGACGGTGCTGTATCAATAAGCTGGCAGTGTCAAGTCAGTACCGATTATAATACAGCGCGCATATATTCAATTTCATACAATTCTAATAAAGGATGACTCACGCTAGAACGGGCCGTGTCCAGTTTGGGCCGTTTTCTAAGAATAACGACGGCATTTTCGCGTGGCCGAGCCATACCCAAGCCCGGCCGAGCCAAGGCCGAGGCTCGGAAGCGGCTTGGTGTCGGCACGGCCCAGCCGTGACTCGGCCGGGCTTGGGCATGGCTCGGCCGCGCAAAAACGCCGTCGTTTTTCTTAGAAAACGGCCCGGGCCGGACACGGCCCGTTCTAACGTGAGCCATCCTTAACGCTGAAACCAGAACTGCCTAACGAGAATATCGAGTATGTACAGTCAACCTCAAAATACTTAAGTATGTTTTCACTTTTGCACTTATCCTCTCTATTCTCTTCTCTGCTCTATTATCGACTGTACTTACACTCCGTCCTTTGCTTTTGTCCAATAACGATAAATAAAGTTTCTGCATATTACAATACTCACTTGGATGAACTGCCCAATATCAGTTTTCAATTTTCACAGGTATTTTTACATTATTATACACCAATAAAACTCAATACAATAGTTTAACTACGAGGTATACACATAAAACTCAATCAACTACTAATAAATATCGATCAATACTTAACTTTTTAATGAATTCCAACTTTTCTAGTTATACCAAAACAAAATAAATCGACCCAAAACCTTTTTTAAATATAACTATCTAACGCTCTGAATACGCTCATTCCAACACGAGCAAGTTTCAAAAGCAAATAAAAACATGAAGTTATTAGGTTGATAAAATGGCATTGTCGGCCGTAATAGATGTAACATTAGGATGAAAATTGTGTCATTACAGTACAGATGGATGATCCACAAAAAGTTGACACGCCTCACCACTTCTGCGTTGTGTAACTTGAACCCGATAGTTACAACAACTTTGCGTAAACGGAGGGCAAGCTTATACAGCTTCGCCTGAGGCTGGTTGTAGGTTTGTACTGAATGGCAACACTGGAGTGGTTTACAGCTCTCTTGGTGTATTGCTGCGATACATCAACTGGATGCGCTGCGAGATGTGGCCACGGGCATATTGCGACGGGGCAAAGGCTTGGGCGATTCAACATAACAGTTTCATATCAAGCAACTACATTTCATAAACAAGTGCCAAAAATATGAATCTAGAAATTTAGTATGGAAACTACTGCAAATCTGTCCTTCCATTATAGAAGGACCTTGATGAGATTGATCTTTGTCTGCTCAATTGACAAGGCCTTAAAAACCTCCGACAGTTACTTAATTCAAACGAATAGTTTCGTGCTCATATTAATCTTTCAGATATATGTACATAGTAACAATTCTGCTTCACAAAATAATCTTAATCACGGTCGCACTATTTTTGCAGAAGTTACTGCTCAAGACAGGAGAAACCAGACCTAGGAGAAGAGTATTTAGCAATTTTAGGCTTTCAAGCGAGTGGGTTAAACTGGATCTCAAGCCGATTGAAGGATTCTTACTACTACCATAAACCACACCATCAGCGGCTTATACCTGCCAAAGAGTAAGCATTGTAGTTTTCCTCTTATAACTTAACACAGAGGGCTAGTTCCACAAACTATTCAGCAATTTCAACTGTCTGCCACGGTTCTCTCAACCGCGATATTTCTACAAAATATACACTTCGATCGTACTCAGATAAACCATTGCTACTATTTGATTCCAGACAGAAAGCAATTTAAATACGAAATTTTAAAATTTCGGTACTGTAATAAAATTTTGTTGCATCGATGCTCATTTCGATTTGAGAATGTAATTGGACACAATAACTGTTTCAATTTAAAATCAAATTGACTTTGCTTAGAATATTCTGGATAAGATGGGCCGTGAAATAAAACATCATTTAGTTTCTAACAAAGATTTGAATCAGCTAAGTGCATTAATAACATTCGTTGCTATGTGGTATCATTCAGCATTCGATCTGAATTTCACTGACCTCTTTGACTGATGAATCGCCAACTCGTTGTCAATTATTATATCTTAAACTATACCTTTATGGGTGGTAGTACTGGTAGTTCATTAATAATAACACCTACTGGAAACACAGTTATTTATTTTATTTGATGTAAATTACAGGACTGGTATTTACTTGATGTAAATTAAATTCAAATATTTATTCGTGACACACAATTTACACATACAAAAGAAATAATATAATACATATTTTGTCACGAAATGGACCCTGCTCAGCATATTGCTAGCTTTGCAGCCAGCGCTGGTCTTCCGCAGGGTCCATTCGGTGAGAGCACGGTGGGCAACAACAACAGATACACATGCAATATCTTATATATATAATGAACTATTAATAACTAAAATGCACACTTAATAAAAATAAAAAAAATACACAAAAAGGAAAGAAGTGTTCACACCCCACAAACCACTACGTGTGTGTGGGCCTTTACAGTAACAGTGAACGCAGCCCATACACAACCGTTACTACTAGCGCCAGCGGGATTACAACGTAACAGCAGAGAACAGAAAACAAAACAAACAAAACACTAAACGTCAAATATACCCGTGGAAAAGCTTACAAGAGTAGTTAATTATTAACTATGACTAAATAGCAGAATACATATTAGAATAAACTTAATTATGGTGACCTACAAACGTATCACACTCAATTACACTCAAGCAAGACCAGCACGGTTAGCACAAGAGGGTGCGCTCTCTCTCTCTCTCGAGCCTTATCCATCTCTTTCAATATTTTCTATTAAGAGAAAGATGGACAGTGCGAGAGAGCTGGACAGAACTTGCGCACCATCTTGTGCTAACCGTTCAGGAGCAACAAAGTGAGCAGCAAGAATGAATGAACGAAATGTATGTTACAGCTTAATGACTAGATATATATTACAACAAAAGCTACCTATTTTAAGTATATTAAGTTCACGAGTATTCTGTATCGTATCTGTACTTTGATCTGTTTGCATTACCCACCTTAAGGAATTTAACAAAGCTACATGATTCTTAAATCAAGTTCTCAAGTCCTAGTGCCCATTACGCGTCTCATATAATTTAACATTGGTGATTTTACAGTAACAACAATTTGTAATCATCTCCGCAGAGAACAAGCAATTCTGCAAACCATACTATGTTGTACATCAATGGAAACAAAAGGCATGGCCAAGCCAAAGCGCCAGTTGTTAAGTAAATTGCCCCGAACCATTAGCTCCATCAGCTGAATGCAGTTCTATTTGGTTTTGCTGTACTGCCGGAGGAACTTCTTTGTGGGAGTAATTGAAAGTTCTAAGTCCATTTAGATGTTTAGTAACGGTAAACATAAAACTAAATAAATTGTATTACTTTCAAACGCTCTAATTTGCAGGTCAGCCAATATTAGACCACTGCTACAAAATAAACTTACGGGATGATTTGGAGAAACGCTTATTATGCTGTGGTTCCATGGTTGTCATTTTCATGAGTAATGATCATAAACATTACAAAAAAATATGTATTTATCGTATGGCGAATCATTGTATTAGAACCGTGAGATCTTCGAAAAGACGGTACGGTTGCCAGGTTGTTGCACTTTTTGCACCACCCAGGGGTCACGTGTAGGGTAGCGGTGGGTACCTTATTCCTACGGACGCGGTTCCTAACTAAAAATATAATAAATTAACTGTTAGAATTTTTTGGTTTACAGTAAATATTATTGGTTAATGGCCAGTAGATAGATAAATAGATATAAAATGTATTTACTCAGTACATGCAATAATATTCCAGACTTTTGTTTATTATTTTTAATTTGTCCCTATATGTAACACGCCATGGAAGGCCCCCAAGGATTTTTGTGGGTCGGTAATATTTAACTTCGCTACTATTTTTAATTACTTGTATATTTTTGTACTTATTTCCTCGATAGTCGAGGGCTTTCCAAAATACTTATTTAATTATTTTCCTATTCCATCCGACGTGGGTTTTTTAAACTTTTTGAATATTGTTTTTTTTTTAAATTTAATCTTACTTACAAAACAAAGTGGTAAATAAAACGTCCGTCTGATAGAAGTCCTTCTTTCGTTTCATAACCAAGACTTGATAATTCTTGAGCTAGTCGAGCTGAAGGTATATACATCATCATCATGACATGACAAAGACACAAGGTGGACTGATGACCTGGTAAAGATTGCGGGAGTCCGCTGGATGCGGGTGGCGCAGGACCGGTCATTTTGGCACTATTTGGGGGAGGCCTATGTCCAGCAGTGGTCGTCTTTCGGCTGATATGATGAGGTATATACATATTGGGAAAATTTAATACTGTGCGCACTTACCATAAGATATTATCATAAACCTACAGCCAACTTAAAGTAGCCTATTTACCCGCACATGCTCCATTTAGCTTCAACATTCTTAAGTTGGATTTTATACAACGACCAGCCCACGACCCGAAGGAATTCACGTTAGATTTAAAATTGCAAAACATGCAGAAAGGATCCCATTTGGAATCCAATAAAAGTTCCACGCCGCATGCGGTGTACGCAACGCTACATTACACGAGGTATTCTGATTTAAAATTTCCGTTCAAAAATTCGCCCTCGCGGTGAATTTCGCGCGACATCCTCCTACGAAGTATTCAAATATTTACGTTAGTGCGGTGCGACATGGCTTGTACGAATGACAAGCCTGCAAAAGTTACTAGGTCCGCGTTTAGGGAGAGAAAAGGTCTTTTATTTGTATTTTTATTGGAGTTAGAGTTGTTTTTATTGGACAGTGAAGCCCACTCACTTGACAAAGTAGGATATAAATAGCTAGTGTATTTGCTAGTTACACAAGAGTTAGTACTTCCGACGAAACTAGTCTATATAAATATTGTCATTAGGATAGTGATTGTAATTAAATTAAGAAGATAATGATGATGCTGTTTAAGTGGAGTTACATAGGATTTTTTCAGTAAGAGATGAATTAAATAATGAAAATTACTTTTACGTCATACATGGCCATAAAGTAGCATATTACGAGAACAATATTCCTTTGTTATTCCGCTAAAAACGTGCTGGTCGATCAGCGGAGATCAAATGCAACTATTTATATGTAAATAATTACAGCAAACCACACCAATAATGAAAAAACCTCGACACGTGTTTCGCCTCTCTACGAGGCATCATCAGGAGATCAGGAGATGGAGGAGATGGTGGCGCAAGCAACATCTCCTGCCAGCATCTCCTGATGATGCCTCGTAGAGAGGCGAAACACGTGTCGAGGTTTTTTCATTATTGGTGGTGGTTTGCTGTAATTATTTACATATCTATACGCAAATAGTTGCATAGGAATAGCAAAGGAATATTGTTCTCGTAATTTATATCATGGACTTCCGCAAAGTAACGCCTGATTCAATAAATTATCATAAAGTAGCAATTAACGCACGCTACACTTGCGAAAAATCCCACTTCCTGGCCGGGGGGAGACGTCACTTTTTGTACTCACCACAGGCGGTAATAAAGAAAGGCTCAGGTTGCATATTTATCGCCCTTGCCTTCGGTTCGGGCGTCAAATACCTGCGATCTGAAACATTCTTTGTTTTACCGCCCTTGGCAAGTAATGTACTATTACTTACGTGCTACTTTTAATTCAGTCATCATCTTTTTAGCCTTATCTGATTTATTTACTGATAAAAAGGTTCAGCCATGTCAATCCGATTGCCCTTAATGACGGCTAACTATAACATAACTGGGACCAGTGCCGTTGAAAACACAAAAACACACAGTTAGTGACCACTCAAAGCGAATACCTCTACACACATGTATGGCACATTACCTAATATTCGTTTTTAAGGTTACACTCGGCCACGACTCCGGCAGCAGTGCGCCACACGTGGGAGCGAGAGGCCGTGCTTCTATCTCATGTTTCTGATAAGCTCTCAAAGTTCATGTACAGTTTTTATGAGAATGCTATTAAATATTGAACTATTGGCTATACATGAGTCTGAGTAAAAATAAGCGGTCAAGTGCGAGTCGGACTCGCACATGAAGGGTTCCGTAAAATAAATTGCGGTTAACGATTTATGACGTATAAAAAAAACTACTTACTAGATCTCGTTCAAACCAATTTTCGGTGGAAGTTTGCATGGTAATGTACATAATATACTAGATTTTTTAGTTTTATCATTCTCTTATTTTAGAAGTTACAGGGGGGGGGGGGGGGCACATTTTACCACTTTGGAAGTGTCTCTCGCGTAAAATATTCAGTTTAGTAAAAAAATATATTAGAAACCTTAATAACCTTAAAGACCTAGAAAGAAAAAAAAATTCATCAAACCCATACGTATGGGGTATCCAAAGATAATTTCAATTCTGTGTATGGAACCCCTAAAACCTAATGATTTTTTTTCGATTTTTGTGTGAAAATCTTAATGCGGTTCACAGAATACATCTACTTACCAAGTTTCAATAGTATAGCTCTTATAGTTTCGGAAAAAAGTGGCTGTGACATACGGACGGACAGACAGACAGACAGACAGACATGACAAATCTATAAGGGATCCATTTTTTGCCATTTGGCTACGGAACCCTAAAAAGAAGTAAAATATCCGAAAACTGAATTGACAAAAAAACCCGAGAATCAGTTGAGAAATGCGATCTGTATGTCGAAAGCGGGACATCGGGACATACGGACATACTACGAACGATTTTCTGCCCAAGCTGAAGCATAAAACTTCGTTCGCTTCGATCGCTCGTTCAATTAACTTCATCATCATCATATCAGCCGAAAGACGTCCACTGCTGGACATAGGCCTCCCCCAAAGAATTCCAAAGTGACCGGTCCTGCGCCACCCACATCCAGCGGACTCCCGCGACCATTACCAGATCATCAGTCCACCTTGTGGGAGGCCTACTTACCAACGCCGCGCCTTCCGGTACATGGTCGCCACTCGAGAACCTTTCCGCCCCAACGGCCATCAGTTCTACGTGCAATTAACTCAAGAAAACCCTATTATAATGTTATTTGATGGAATTCAAACTATGTATTTCTTACAAAATAAAAATACGGTTCGAGATCGATGATGGACGGGAAAGTGTTATCTGATGAATCCGAAACAAATTGGTTGCACTCACTCGGTTGCGTTGGCATGTATCCAAAAGGGTGAGAGCATACAAACGTATACTTAATATAGAATTTGAATTAAATACAAATTAGAACGGGTTTTAGACGCATGAAAGGATTTGTGAATCGTCGTGGTGCATGTGTGAGCAAAACTGATATTGAGATGGAATAGTGAATTGGAAGTATGTTGTGATAAGTTATGTAATAATCATTGTCATGGGAAAATCATTGATAAGTTGTATAATTCCATAAAGGGGTCACTCATTGAGGCTTCGGTTGGTAGTTGTGACAGAGAACGGCCCAGGGGACGTGGTTATATGAAAATGAAAATGAATGAAAAATGAAAAATGTTTTTATTTCATAAGTTTTGTTCTTTTACAAAGGTCCTTTGGGGCTACCTAGTAAGTAAATAAATACTTGTGTCAGGTAGTCCCGCTCTTCCATCGGTACAAGTTGCTATATAATATATGAAATAATTTACTTAATTTAAATATAAGTTTACAAAGTTTTGTGTGTGTGTTCGTGTGCGTGCGTGCGTGTGTGTGTGTGTGTGTGTGTGTGTGTGTGTGTGTGTGTGTGTGTGTGTGTGTGTGTGTGTGTGTGTGTGTGTGTGTGTGTGTGTGTGTGTGTGTGTGTGTGTGTGTTTGTGTGTGTGAGTGGGTGTGTGTGTGTGTTTACATTAAGAGTTTTATCTAGACAGTAGTGACTCAGTCTCATTGTAATTCAGTGTTTTCAGCCATTCACTGACAACTAACTTACATTTGTGCAATTGCATTACATAAATATTTATCTTCTCATTGACTACATTATACACGTGTGCAGATTGCGCTTTGTATTGTCTTTTTGCAAACACGGACTTGGTCATTGTAGAGGGGGCAACGTTGTTTTTTCGTCGACGTGTTAGAAGTGTGTGGTCGAAGTTTAGAGTCCTGTGAAGTTTGATTATTGATTGCAGGATATACAGTTTCCTCATGGACAGCTGGTCACTGATCAAGTATAACTCATCCGTGGGGAATCTGTGTGGCTTAAAAAATAAGACTTTTAGCAGACAACGCTGTCCCCTTTCTACTTCAATGAATTTAGATTTCGTAGCACCACCCCAAGCGGATATGCAGTAAGTCATTACAGATTGTGCAAGTGTTACATACAGTTGTTTCAGAAGAGATTTCGAGGCGATATGTCTAAGCATTTTAAAAATCCAGATAAGTTTCCTTATCCTATTATTCACATATTCGATGTGCATGTGCCATGAAAGTCTTTGATCAATGATAACGCCTAGGTATTTAGAAGTGTATACTTTTTCTATTTCCATACAGTTACAAGAGTTGTCAATACTTCCATTACAGTTATGTATTTTTAGTTTTAGGTTTCCATGTGGTTGGGTACGATCATATTTAGAGAAGCATATATAATTCGTTTTACTGATGTTAAGGCTAAGTAGGTTATCTTTTAACCAGGAGGATATAGAGCGAAGACCATCCTCCGCCCTTCGGTACACCGACTCCCAAGACTCTCCCTCAAACAGTACGACAGTGTCGTCTGCATACGATTGTATGGTTCCATTTTTAATTTTAAGGTTCGTCAAGTCGTTGATATAAATAAGGAACAACGTGGGGCCTAGGACACTCCCCTGGGGGACACCATAAGAGATTTCAGTTAAATTACTTATATGCTCTTCGATTTTTACTTTCTGTGTTCGTTTGTGTAAGTAGTCACTTAGCAAACTCAAAGGGGTTCCCCTAATTCCAATACGATCCATTTTGCTTATAAGTATGGAGAGAGAGACGGTGTCAAAGGCCTTTTTAAGGTCCAAGAATACAGCTACGCATTTTTTACCAGAGTCAACTTTTTCAGTGATTTGATTAGTTAAAGTCAGTATTGCATCTTCTGTTGATCTGGACTGCCTGAAGCCGAACTGCCGATCAGAGAGGATGTGGAATTTATTTAAATAGGAGACAAGTCGACAATTGATGAGCTTTTCCATAACCTTTGAGATGGCAGGTAATACTGAGATGGGTCTGTAGTTGTTTACATCGTCTCTCTCCCCACTCTTATATACAGGGGAAACAATGGATTGTTTTAATGGTTCTGGGAAGACACCCTTACTAAAACATAGGTTAGCCAAGTGACTAATTACAGGTGCCACAAGAGGACAAACTTTTTTTAAAATTTTTGTTGGTATGTTGTCCCATCCAGGGGCACTGTCTGTTCTTAAACCCATGATGGTAGTATAAACTTCTCGGGGGTCAGTATCCAGGAGAGCAAGAGTTGAGGTAGCTCGCTCAGGCAATCGAATGCTTACGGGGGTATTGACAGAGTCACGCAGGATATTTTCCGCCAAAGTTTTACCTACTTCTGCGAAAAAGTTATTAACAAAATCAACTGAGGCAGATGGTGAAGTTTTAGTGTTAAGAGTTCGCAGTAAGCTCGATTCTCCATACAAACGTAGTTACGCTCTCATTTTAAAACTACGTGTTGGATTGTAACGATACTTTGCATATACAATGACATGAGGTACATCTAAGGCTGAAATTAGTTTATATGGCTTCAGATACCATAGGGAAAAAAATACAGCGAATTTAAATTTTTCATACAAAACTTGTTTTTGCTGCATTTCATTTGTTTTATAAAGTGGAGCCATATAAACTAATTTCAGCCTTAGATGTACCTCATGTCATTGTATATGCAAAGTTTCGTTACAATCCAACACGTAGTTTTAAAATGAGAGCGTAACTCCGTTTGTATGGGAAGGTGTAATTCGGCCTAGCTTACTGCGGCCTCTTAAGTAATTGTGTATTTTTAGTTTTGTTAGTTTTATAATGGGTAATAGACTGTATAGTTTTCCAAAGTGCTTTAGGGTTCTTTGCGGTGTTAGTTAGCTGTTTCCTCTCATATTTGTGTTTTAGCTTTTTAATTAGGTTATTGCAGAAGTTGCGATATCTCTTGAATGTAATCTTAAGGATCTCATTAAATGGACTGGATCGTACTTCAAATTGTAACTTATTGCGGTGCTTTATACATCTCAGGATACCAGGAGTTATCCATGGTTTTATTACACGTTGACTTCTGGGTATCAGTTTTACTAATTTACTCTCTTCTATAGCATTATTTATTTTATTTATGAGCTGAAATGTAACATAATATGGATCATTGCTCAGTTGAAGCATCTCAACATTTGTTTCAAGAAGTTGTTTTAGAGCTTTATCGTAGTTTATACTTGTAATTTTTTTGGGTAGAGTAGGGGTGGTATTATTATTTATTAGTACAAGTAATATTGTTGAGTGGTCTGTTACGGAAGTATTTAAAACAGTAGCATAGGCAGTAGTTATTTCAGGCTTAATTTTCAGCATAAAATGATCTAAGCAGGTCGAGTTTCTGGTTGGCAGTGTATGCCCAGGTAAAATACTGTGTGAAGAAAGCATATTTAGGTAAATTAGTCTATTTGTGTTTTCGTTTGTAGGTTCCTGTATTCGAGGGATAAGATTAATATTAATGTCTCCTGTAACAATAATATTTTGAGCTGAGTGTAGACTTATAAGATGGTTATTTAAAGAGCTAATAAAATCCGCCGCGTTGTGATTTGACGGGGAGCGATATATGCCCAATATGACGGTATTATGTATTTTTATTTGTATACAGGTAGAATGCTCTAGGTTTATTTCTTCGATTTTTGGGGTTAAGTATGTTTTTACGTATGCAACCACTCCGTCGTTTTGATTTGAATTTTGAGTTGTAGCAAATGCTGAGTAGTTATCAAGGTGCGGGATGGGCCTGTCAGTTTTTAACCTACATTCTGTCAGAATTAATATATCAACCTCGAAGTCAAGTTCAGAGAGAGTCACCATAAAGTGGTCCAAGTTGCTGTAAATGCTCCTGATATTCTGAGATGCTAGCGTTAAATTTCTGTCAGTTACCGTTACATATTTGTTGAAATCCTGGACGTCGCAGCTCAGGGAGACCGCAACCTCTGCATCGTCAATATCTTCTAGAATATTCGAATTACAAATCATTTTTTTATATAAAACATGATAGTAAGTGGCACTGAAGTAGGTAAATAAAAATAGTAAGTTACTGTAGGTACACAATTCAGGTGTAAATATGTATGCTTATAGGAGAGCCAGCTAGTGATATTCATCATATCCAAGTAAGTGTGTGTGTGTATGTGTGTGTGTGAGATTAAGTGTAAGAAGGTATACTGTGTTATGTGTACAAAATATATGACTAAAGCTATGGCTAATTGAGAGGTAATTATTCCGTTGCTATAGGGGATCTGAGGAAATTTGACTTTCATGGCACAAATTGCAGAAGAATCACAAGATACCATAGTTTTTAAAAGAAATTCAATAACTAGTCATTTACTTGTTTGTTTGGAGAGATACGCTATTTGAGCCTCACTTGTCACTTGGATAGCCTCTTCCTTATCAGCCCTCCTCAGATACACGTTGCCGTATGCCGTCCAGCAATAGTTGTATAGTTTTTGCCGCTTAAGCTCGCGGGCCAGGAAGTACAAGCGCGCAGCTTTCGGGGTCAGCTGCTCCGACACGAAGATGGGGGTCTCCTCGGAGGTACGGACGCCAAGGTGTTTTGCACGGAGCTTATCACGATTTCGTAGATTATAGTCTTTACACATTTTTAGCAGGTCGCTTTTTATAAATACTGTCGAGGTTTCAACCACTATCGTGGGCGCCTGGGTGCTACCTGGTTTGGCGCGCACCCTGTAGGCGTCCTTGACGTCAGCCTTGGTAAGCGGATAGCTAACTGTCGTAGCGAGGTTCAGGACCATGTCCACTATGGCACTTTTGTGCTCGTTAGCCAGTTTGGGCACATTTTTTATTTCAAGGCTAGTTTTTCGGCTGTGTTTTAGTGCTGTTTCGACCTTGTCCTCCAGTATTGTGATATGTTTTTGACCCTCAGTAGATTGCTTCTCGATGAGATCGCTCATTTTCATTTTTCACAGGTTGTCACATCACAGGTTGGAATAAACATGTCCGGGGGGCTCACCAGAAGGCGAGGCTCTGTTTTCAAGAATGGTGTGCACACGGTTAGCCTAAATCAGGCCGCTTGTATGAGGCAATGTGCAGTTCAAGGAAAGAATTCAAAGCTAAACTGAAGTTTTGTCAAAACAACGAAGACCAGATTAGAATGGATATAATTGTTTCACACCATAAATCGAAGAATTTTGTACAATTTTGGAAATCAACTAATAAGATAAGTCCTCGGGTGAGCCCTCCGGCAGGTATTGAGGGTGTCAGTGAGCCTAGTGATGTTGCCAACCTTTTTATGAATCACTTCAAAGTGGAACTACTACCAGCTGCCAGATGTGAGCCGGTGCTCGATGCTGGAAACCGTGTGGGTGAGATCCCGATCAGAATAACACCAGCAGAAGTGTCCAAGGTGGTCCTACATATGACAAGAGGTAAGTCGCCCGGACACGACGGTCTCAGTATCGAGCATCTGCAGCATGCTGGTGCTCATCTCCCTAGAGTCCTTGCCATGTTTTATACACTCTGCATAAGCCACAACTACTTGCCGGATGACCTCATGAAGACTATAGTGGTACCTATCATTAAAAATAAAACAGGTGATGCATCCGACAAGTCTAATTATAGGCCGATCTCTCTGGCGACTATCTTGGCGAAAGTGTTGGACAGTGTGCTTAATGAGTATATGAACAAACATATTAACCTGCATGACGCCCAGTTTGGTTTTCGGTCGGGACTATCAACTGAGGCAGCGGTTGTATGTCTTAAGCACACTGTTCGGTATTATACTGAGAGGAACACGCCAATATACGCTTGCTTCTTGGACTTGTCGAAGGCATTTGACCTGGTGTCATACCAAGTGTTGTGGAATAAGTTAAGCAGGGATACGAGCTTACCAGCTGAGGTTATAAAAATGTTTAAATACTGGTATGACAACCAATCAAATGTAGTTCGATGGGCAGGGGGATACTCTGAGGTCTATAAAATGGAGTGCGGAGTTAGACAGGGGGGGTTAACTTCTCCCACGTTATTCAACGTGTATATAAACGGCTTGATTGAGGAGCTCAGCAGCGCGGGTGTCGGATGTTCGGTGGATGGTTGTTTTGTTAATAACATAAGCTACGCAGACGACATGGTGTTGCTGAGCCCCTCAGTCAACGGCCTTAGGATGATGATTGATATATGTGAAAGATATGCTGTGGCCCACGGACTAAAATACAATGTTAAAAAGAGTGAGGTACTACTGTTCAAGTCTGGCACTAAAATATATCCCATTCCGCCAATAATTCTCAATGGTACTCCTCTTCAGATAGTTACCAAGTTTAAATACTTAGGACACTGGGTCACTGACACACTAAAAGATGATGTTGATATAGAAAGGGAGCGCAGAGCACTGTCGGTAAGGTGTAACATGCTTTCGCGCAGATTTGCACGTTGTTCTCAGTAGAACCTCAGTAGGTGAAAATAACCTTGTTTAAAACGTACTGTCAGACACTATACACGTGCAATCTGTGGAGTGACTATACCAAAAAAGCCTACAGTGCTCTGCGCGTCCAATACAACAACGCCTTCAGGGGGCTGTTGGGGCTGCCCTGGCGCTGCAGCGCGTCAGGGATGTTCGCCGCGTGGAACACCGACGGTTTCCAAGCCGTGCTGCGCAAGCGGCAAGCATCCCTGGCCGAGCGCGTGCGGGGCAGCGCCAACGCTCTTCTGAGGGTGATCGCTGGGAGGATGGACAGCCCTATCCTCGCTCATTCTTTGCATGTACGTTCCAACTTTAATTATATTTTCCACTAACATAGTAGTATAAGCCTTACTAACATAATATGGATGTGTAATTGTCCGAATTAAATGCTTTCATTTTCATTTTCATAGTAATACAAATTAAATAACAACTTGAAACTGAACGCCTCAAGGTCTCAAAGTACAGCTGTCTCGGCGCCCAATATCAGTATATCGGTTATTTGCTTTCGGCGTCGAGACACGAGGACCTTGGGGTAAGGGTGCGCTGCGCTGGAGCTCCACAGGGAGCTGAGCAAAAGGTTGAGGGAGGCAACGGGTGACCCACGCGTCGGCAACTTTCTCGCGCAAAGAATCGCAATCGCAGTTCAGCGCGGGAATGCTGCCTGCGTGATGAGCACCCTGCCAAGAGGCCCAGGCCTCTTATTTAATTAGTTATTTTATTTTATTTTTTCTAAGTTTAAGGTTTAGTTTTAGTTATTTTAATTTAATAATAGTTTAGTCTTGTAAAAGTTTAAAAATGTTTTTATACTGGTGTTTTAATAAATTTATATAACTTGAAACTCGACTTCCGCTCGTATTATAAGATGTAAAATATTATTATGAAATGGGTCCCAGATCTAGTCCACTTTCCATTTTGGCAACGTTAGGTTAGATAGGACACCTACATTACCTACCTACCTTATTCATGCAGCTTTAGTTTCTCTTTTAAACTAAATCTTAAAGGTCAAAGCTAAGACGTAGGAGGAATGAAACTATCTACTTACACAGTTTTTGCTAACACAGACTTTATTAAATAACGTAAGCCTCCAACACATTATTATGCTATTCCAGCATTCGTAAGTATATTAAGCAAATAATTGCATTAAGGATCTTCAGACAGCGCTGCGCTAATATCATTTTGTCTGCTTCGTGGAAATCAAAGAACTCTAAGGCCTATCTAAATCAAATTGATATTTTCTATGCACGCACACGTCTTATTCGAGTATATATATGCTCTTATTCAGAAAGCATGATAGAAGTTAATTATTAAACTTAGGATTTAATTGAAATATTGTATACTTATTATAAGCATTTGATTTGGAGAAGGAATCCGACCTTTCGTAGAGTTGCGGGTCTAAATAAATATAAAGAGGCTTACCCTCTTGTTAAACTAATAATGCCTGTAATAAATAAAATTACAAATTAATTTTAACGAAATTTGAAGTAAAATGGGTTTGTTAAACGTTGATGAAATAATATGACCATTCGTCTGGAACAACTCTACATAATGTTTAGAAATAGAACTAGAAAAATGTATTGTGTGAAACCGTGTAGGTACAAAGGTAAAAGCATGATATTATGGGTTCCAACAGTTTTACCCTTTTCGGGCATACAATTTTGTAAATTTTAACCTAGTTACAATTTAATTTATAAAAATTACTACATTATACTCGTAATATTACACATTACTATAATATTCGTGTATGAAATTATTTGATCCGTTCACGTGATACACCTCAATTAAACGTAGCAAACCCTTATGTTGCACGTGAACTTAAAATAATAAAAAAAAACCATTGCTTGTGATCAAAAAACAAGGTAAAAATTAAGGTCAATTTAATTTCATCGTAACCTTTTTTAAGGAATTTCAAGTGTATCTTAATTCCGCAGTACTTTATACTCCACTTGGCCCTTGACTGTCACACAGTCAATTACCATGCCACACTAGTATATCTCCAGAGCCGTATGTTCCACCCACAAGAGCCTCTCACATTAGGTGCCGTAGTAAACCGCAATCTGCTGCTTCGGGAATCACTTAAAGGACGATGATTCGAGACGGCGTAGGTGACGCCCCTTTCGAATACGCGGTCGTAACGCGCCGTAAATCGTTCGAAGATTGGAATCGAGATGGCGTCGTTCTGGATTGAGGTATCGGGAAAGGAAAAAGGCGGTAATATATTATTATCAATTTTCACCCTTTATTTTTTACCAGGCTGAACTGTCTGCTGACAAAATTGTAGGACTTGTTGGTTTCGGTTGAAATCATTATTCGCTATGAACGGGATCAGTAAAATGTTCGCGGAAGCGCGCGCGCGGCTCGTGTGACAAGGTAGCAAGGCTGCTAATAAATACTTAGGTACTGCAACATCCGACTGTAAACTCTATCTTGAGCAAATAAATTACTTATGACTAAGATGTCGCTACTACGCCAATACCAAACACAAACACGAGTGGAGGAATGAAGCTGACTTAAGGCACTCTAAGCTCTTCATAGAATTAGTGGACTCGGACTGGACCAGATAAGTCAGATAACTCTAGAAACCCAGTAGGAAGCAACTCAGAATTATATCTGGGGTGTTCACAGGTCATTTCGGGGTCAAGGATCTCTTGGCCAAGATGGGACTAGCGGATAGTTTAGACTGTAGAATGTGTGGCGAGGAAGATGAGACTATGGAAAACCTAATATTGTGTGAATTTCATGCCCTTGCCAGACAAAGAATGAAGTACTTTGGTAACGACTATCCGCAACCAAGGGAATTCAAGGTGCTTCCGGTAAACTGCATCATCCGCTTTGTGGAAATGATGGAGCAAGCCTGGAAGCAGGCATAAAGGACAAAAGCACAGAAGCCCAGTGGGCTCTCACCTATATATATAAGATAAGATGTCGCTACTATCCTTTATTAGGGGATTAGTAACGTTTACCGTGGTATCCCATTTTGCCTTCTGTATCATAGACTCATAGTATACTGCAGTACAATGGCCGGATTTTCGCTCACTGCTACCCCGTCAGAGATCCATTCAGATTTCGCATCTTTGACTAACCTACCTAGCGCCAGGTCCAACGCCAGGGCAATGCCTTTGTAATTTCGGCGTTATCATAAGACGTTTCATGGTATCTTAAACGTAGGCCTGACCCCTTAACCTCCCGCCGCGTCTTGATAACCCCATCGCTGCTGGGGACTGCTTATTCACTATATTCGCAGCTGGCCACCACGTCTGGGCCGTGTTATCTTTCACCCCCTGTGATACTATATTGGTAGCTGGTCGTTTAACCCGAACCCATCCTGATTACTCTAGTTTAGAAAAATATTTATTTTTGGCTATACACCTTATCTTAGAATATTTAATGGTTTCAATGATAATTATTTATCGCTCTTGCTTATTAGTTACGCCAGACGGTTCAACAATAAAATTTTTATTGAAGAGTAATTTTCAACCGTCTGCCGATTACTTTCGGTACACTAACTATAACATGCGAAGAGATTGATTACTGTACAACAGCTAACTATCAAAAGAACTAAGTTAGATTCTTCAACATGATAAGATTTAAATCGCTTAACTTAAGAGGAAGCGCAGTAAGCGAGCTTTTTGAAAAATTGATTTTTGTAAAACTTATTTCCGTCGCGTTTCGCGCTAATTAGAGGTGTGTCTGTGAATGTGTGCGTAAATATCATCAATGTGTGCGTGCAATGCCCCCAGTTTTCTAATTCTGAACCGATCCGATCCAATTTGATCCGATCTGACCCACCAAAAACAGGGTTTCGTATTACCCTATTTTCTCTTCCGATTTTGCACCAATTTCAGTTTTTCTTTCAATTATATTATAAAGAGGGCTTTGGCTATGTCTCTAGGTTTTCTGTTTTTCATTTGTGTTCGTTAAATTAGTTGACTGAGCGTGTGTTTATGGCGCCGAAAAGCGGCGAATTTCGTGGTTTAAAAAGGTCTCTAATTATTAAAATAAACAAATAATCAGGTAAAACGAAACATAGGGACCTGTCAAAGGGCAGTATTTATTATATCATCATCATAAATTTAAGAGCCAGGCTCTTGTCGGTGGAGTAATCGCCATTCTGTTCTTCTTTCTGCCACTGTTTTGAGCTCCTGATACGACATTACATTAACTTTCTCTTTAGCTTGGTCCATAAACGCACGTCTTGGCCTTCCTCTGCCTCTCCTTCCTTCAATTTTTCCTTCAATTATAGTTTTTATGTAATTGTCATGTCGTATCAGGTGCCCCAACATATTTCCCCTTCTGTTTTCAATAGTTTTTAGTAGACATCTTTGTTCTCCTATCAAATTTAGAACCTCTTCGTTTGTTCTTCTTTCTGTCCAACAAATACCTTCCATCCTTCTCCATGCCCACATTTCAAATGCGTTCAGTCTCTCTCTGTCACGCTGGGTTAGAGTCCACGTCTCACTTCCGTACAACGCTATGCTCCAGATGTAGGTCTTAATAAAACGTTTTCTGATCTTTCGAGATATTTTCGCCTTTAATATTTGCTTTTTGGCATTGAAAGCTTTTTTGGCCATGGCTATGCGTGCGATGATATCCGAAGTGCATCTGGAGTCACATGTTATAATGCTGCCTAAGTATTTAAAGCTTTTGACTTGTTCAATGGCTGAACCTCTAATTTTTATGGGATCTATGATTTGGTTTGTCTTAGATGCAATTAATGTTTTGGTCTTATTTATATTTATTTTTAGTCCAAATTCTGTGAAAATGAGGTCCATTTCTGTTACGAGCTGTTCAAGCTGTGCAGAATTTTCGGCTACCGCTGCGATGTCATCAGCAAATCTTATAAAGTGAAACTTTTCTCCATTAATTTTAACACCGCCTTTTTCTGATCCCAAAATTTCTCGAATGGCGGTTTCAATGAAAATATTAAAAATCAAAGGCGAGAGTGGACAACCCTGCCTTACACCCTGTTTTATTTTGGCTTTTCCCTTCTCCTGTCCTATTTCTACTATGGTTTCTTGATCTTTATATAGTGCATGTATAATTCGCCTGTCTCTATAATCTATTCCTATTGTACGCAGAATGTTCATCATCTTTATCCAGTCTATTTTATCAAAGGCTTTCTCTAAATCTATGAAGGCTATATGAGTGTTCAGGCCTAGTTCCATTCTCCTATCTACGATGAGACGAAGAGCAAGTATAGCTTCTCTTGTGCCTCTTTGTTGCCTGAACCCATATTGGTCAGGTCCCAGATAGCTCTCCGTTATTGGTCTTATTCTGTTTTGCACTATCTTAATGAGAATTTTAGATGCTTGTGATATAAGGCTCAGCGTTCTGTGCTCTTCGCACTTCAGTGTATTTAGTTTCTTTGGCAATGGTAACACTTTACTAGTTTGAAAATCTTTTGGAATCACTCCTGTGATGTAGATCTCTTTCACTATTGTAAATATTTCATCTTTCATAAAATCACATTCTAATTTGTTTATGAGTTCAATGTATATTTGATCATCACCTGCTGCTTTACCATTTTGAATACTATTTAATGCTCTGTCAAACTCTTCTCTAATGATACCAGGACCTAGTTTATTTTCATCTACTTCCATTTCTCTCTCTATGTCATTATCTGTTAAACCATTTCCGTTGTATAATTGTTCTATGTATCGTATCCAGCGTTGTAATATATCTTCATTATTTAGTAAAATTTTGCCATGCTCGTCCAAAATTGCAGCACTTTTTGTCTTGTGATGTCTTCCTAGGTGTCTGACTATACTATAGGCTTTGTCTAATTTCCCTTGTTTAATAAAGTTTTCTATATGATTACATGCCTCAGATATGTCTTGAGCCTTTGCTTCTCTGCACTTTAATGTTATTTTATTTGAGAGGTACCTGTATTTCTCTATGCTATCTTCATCCACTCTATTCCTTACGCTTCTTCTTTCAATCATCATATCTATAATATCTGTGGTTAACCATTTCTTTCGTGGTGTGATCTTTTCTTTACCCAATGTTTCTTCCGCACTAGTCCTAATTATATCTCTAATGTTATTCCAACGGCTTTCTATTTCTATGTTGTCTAATATATCTTTATTGTACTGTTCTAGTTTATATCCTACATTATTGCTATATTGCACTCTATAATTACTATCTATTTCTTTAAGCTTATTGAGATCGATACTCTTTGGTCTGTTCTTTCTTTTAGGCCTCTTATTTTCAAAGTTGAACATGCTGACTAGAAGATTGTGGTCGGTATTGATATCTGCACCGGGCATTGTTTTACATGATTTGATTTGCTGCCGATGCTGTTGTTTTGTTATGATAAAATCTAATTGATATCTTCCTATATCTCCAGGCATTTTCCATGTGTATAGGCGTCTTTTAGGTTGCGCAAATAATGTGTTCGTTATTATCAGATTGTTTTCTTCACAAAACTGCACCAGTCTTCCGCCTCTACTGTTCCGCTTTCCAAGTCCAAATTTACCGACTATATTTCCCTGAGATCCTTCACCTACAACTGCATTAAAATCTCCCATTACAATTAAAATATCTTTTTCTTTAACTGAATCCAAAATTGTGTCAATGTGATTATACATTTCCTCTATATCATCATCTGTGTAACTACTGGTGGGCATATAAACTTGGATTATTATAATGTTATTAGGACTTCCTGTAAGTTTTATTGCTGTTATTCTATCGCTATAATGAATTGTGTTTTCCACTTGGTTGCCCCAGTTTCTGTTTAAAACTATTGCTGTTCCATTAACTCCTTGTTGGTCTCCTGTGTAAATTACTCTATAATCATCGCTCCAATAATCACCACTTCCCTCCCATCTCACTTCGCATAATCCTAATATATCTATGTTTAGTCTATTCATCTCTGCCTTTAATTCCTCTAGCTTTCCCGGCGTAAGCATCGTTCTAACATTCCATGTTCCGATTTTGCAAGGATTTCGCATGATGACGACCGAGTCAGCCTTACTCCTGACCCTGCCGGACTCAGACCGCCACGGAATGTTACGTCGTGGAAGCCCGTTGTCAAGGACGTTATTTCTTTCTTGTGTCATTATCATTACTCCATAATAGGGAATATTAATGTGGTGGTTTCCCCACTTGCCTTCCACATCGCAGTGTAATGGCCGGTTGTATACGCCCACTCCTATTTGGTCAAAAGTCCTACCGGAACCCACTTCCTCGGCCTTCTGCCAATACTGATGCAGCTGCTGCTCTGTACCAGGGGAATGCTTATTTGATGGCGGCATTTACTCGCCATGTCGCAAGGTCGTCTTAAGGCCTATGTAGCTTTTATTGAGAAGTCCGTCCCACCGTCCAACCCACTACGCCCTGTTGACCCTGTCGCTGCTTGATCGGGGACTGCTTATTCGTTATATTCGCAGCTAACCACCATATCTGATGGCCGTTCACTATCCGTCACCTGTGACCCCGTTGGTAGCCTGTAGCTCAGCCCCAACTGTAGCTCAGCCCCAATTTATTATATAAATGATAAATATTTGCTCTTTTGTTATTATCCAGGGAGGAAACGGGGGATTACGTTTGTATGGAAAAATGGCCACCCGCGCATCGTCTTAAGTCTTACTTGTCTTTTGTTATTATCCAGGGAGGAAACGGGGGATTACGTTTGTATGGAAAAATGGCCACCCGCGCATCGTCTTAAGTCTTACTTGAAGGTTAAGTTACACATTTGCTCTTTTGTTATTATCCAGGGAGGAAACGGGGGATTACGTTTGTATGGAAAAATGGCCACCCGCGCATCGTCTTAAGTCTTACTTGAAGGTTAAGTTACACTTTGTTGAATTGATTGCTAGGCGAATCTTATTAAGGTGATGAATCTATTTAATCGCTTTCTATAGTATATACTGATACGTTTGTTTATTACCCACAAAAGAACGGAGGAAGCACTAAAAATATAATTTATATACATATAACTAAACTTAACATGCGTTCGCAGGTCGATTACGATACGCATTGTATACGCGCGTCAGGTATATAAATATTAGACCTGTTTAAATTAACATTCCGACTATAAATACTACGTCAAATAAAACTTGTATGAATCAATATATTAATTACTAGCTGTTGCCCGCGACTTCGTCCGCGTAGAACTTTTTATCGTCTTAGAAAATGATTTCTCTCAATACAAAATGTGAACCCTCTTTTAGGGGATGATTAAAAAAAAACGTTGATGTTAATTTTCTAGTTTGTGAACAAACAGTCTAAAACCAAAGTTAAAAATCTCATACTTTAAAAATGCCTTGAAATACTCAAACTTTGAACCAATTTTAACACTCTTAGGGGATGAATTTGGAAAAACTCTGAAATCAGTTTTGTAGTCTTTTAACGTACAGAATAAGACCGAAGTTAAAAATCTCTTAACACTTTAAAATTTTATTGCTCGCCATTTAAAATTTGAACCCCCTTTTAAACCCCCTTAGAGGTTGAATTTTTCTAATCGCTGAAAGAACTTTTTTCGTAAACTTGTAAGTCTCTAGCTCAAAAAAAGTGTTGCCCATACAAAGCTTTCTTAACCCCCTTAGGGGTGGAATTTTCTAAAACTCTGAAAGTACTTTATTATTAATTTTAATAAGTAACATTTCGAATAGTTTTAAGTCTAGCAAAAAAAAAAGTTTTTCCCACACAACACTGGCTACCCTTCTTAAGGATCTTAAGGATCCCCTTAGGGATGGAGTTTTCTAAAACGCTGAAAGTGTTGCCCATGCAAAGCTTGCTCTCCTTTTTAACCCTATTAGGGGTGGAATTTTCTAAAACGATTTGTGTTCTTTTTTTGTTTTTTAATAAGTAATCTTTCTACAAAGTTTCAAGTCTCTAACTCAAAAACATAAACTTTCCCTGATAAAAACTTTGCACCCCTTTTTATCCCCCTTAGGGATAGATTTTTTCAAAACGCTGAAAGTCTTTTATTTTTATTTTTATAAGTAATCTTTCTACAAAGTTTTAAGTGTCTAGCTCAGAAAAAGTGTTCCCCATACAAACCTTGCACCCTTTTTTAACCCCCTTAGGGAATAATTTTTGTAAAACGCCTAATGTAGTATTTTTCATGTTCTAATAAGTAATTTTTCGACAAAATTGTAAGTCTCTATTTAAAAAAAATATGTTTTTCCCATACAAACTTTGCACCCTATTTTACCCCCTTAGGGGTGAAATTTTCCAAAACGCTGAAAGTACTTTCTTTGCATTTAAATAATCTTTCTACAAAGTTTTAGGAATCTAGCTAAAAAAAATAGTTTCCCACATACAAACTTTGCACCCCTATTTTAGCCCCCTATTTTTAGGGGTAGAACTTTCTAAAACGCTGAAAGTACTTAATTTGTATTCTGATGACTAATCTTTCTACAAAGTGTTAAGTCTCTATTTAAAAAAAATATTGTTTCCCCCATACAAAATTTGCACCTTTATTTTACCCCCTTAGGGGTAGATTTTTTTAAAACACTGAATCTAGGTACTTTATTTGTATTCTAATGAATAATTTCTCTACAAAGTTTTAAGTCTCTATTTAAAAAAAAGTAGTTTTTCCCATACAAACTTTGCACTCTATTTTACCCCTTTAGGGGTAGAATTTTCTAAAACCCTGAAAGTTCTTTATTTGTATTCTAATGACTGATCTTTCTACAAAGTTTTAAGTCTCTATTTAAAAAAAAAATGTTTTCCCCATACAAACCTTGCACCCCTATTTTACCCCCGTAGGGGTGGAATTTTCCAAAACGCTGAAAGTGTTTCATTTGTATTCTAATAACAATTTTTTCTACAAAGTTTAAGTCTATAGCTCAAAAAAAAAAGGTTCTCCCATACAAACTTTGCACCCCTATTTTACCCCCTTAGGGGTAGAATTTTCAAAAATCCCTTTTTATCCCTAGCCCACGTTATAAAAGCAACATACTGTGCAAAAATCAACTCTCTAAGATTAGTAGTTTCGGCTGTGCGTTGATGAGTGAGTGAGTGAGTGAGTGAGTGAATAAGTCAGTCAGGACATAGGCATTTATTATGTATAAATAGATAGAAGATAATGAAACTCCCATTCAAATATCTCAAAAAATTATGAAGCTACATCCGTTTTAATGTCGCTTGTTAGAGTGAGAAAACGATGAGGGACTGTGACGTCAATATACTCGAGCGTCATAGTAAAAAACAGTCGTTTCATATGAAGGTGCGTTTTGCGGAAAAGGGACAGAACATACCCCCTCTTAAAACTTTGGACTCTTATAATTATAACTTAATCATTACCTATATAACCTCTTGCTTTGTTTTTTTCTCCATTTGACTATATTTATTTTAAATTCTTTATCGAGAAAATATATTATGATTATTTACCATATTTTCGATTCCTGAGCTATAACCACGAACTTCGGAATAGGGAACATTACGCAAAGCTCTGCGTAGGGGGCGACACTAACACAACCCGTAAACAAACCGGTGCCGGTTAATGTACGGCCCAATAATTGGCATCCTCTATATCTATGTCTCTTTTTAACTTATACAAAAAGAGAGAGATAACGATAGATGGACGTGTATTATCGGGCCGTACATTAACCGGCACCAACAAACCGCCATGACGTACAATGTCATATTTATTTACCTAACAAACAATAACGAATAATTGATGAAAACGCGTTAAACTACAATCGTTTTATTATCATTCGTGTGTAAAATACCTGCACTGTGATATTAAAATGGCATCCTATAGCCATTTAAAGGTGGATGAGGGCTTTTTTTTGCTTTACGACGTATTGCCGCTTCCCATAGTTTTCATATCATCGTTTCCTTCGGAAATGAATGATGCCCTTCATTCTTGCATCCAATTACGCGGCACTGATGCATTTTATTCACTGAAATATTTTCTTCACTATTTGATCCAGAGCTTTGAAGGACTTGTCAAAGTTGTCAAAAAAACTGTTTACTAATTGTGTTAGTGCTGCACTCTGGCGGCAGAACATTGCAGTAATGTTCCCTATTCGAAAATATTCGGGTATCTCTATCTCTATCGCACTAACCATACTCGAGTGACAGGGATGCAAATATATGAACATTGAGTATCGGTTTTCGTAGTAGCGCCGCAGGTACTTTGGCTGAATGCGCCGAGCGCGTGCCATTGTCATTCAAAAAAAACAAATTCGTGTTAATTATATTGTTCAAATTTGTTGATTTCATTTATTGAAATTACGACATAAAACGACATTTGCGCATATAAGTTCTCATATCAGAATCGAATATTTTTTTATGGTTTATATTTTAGCATTTGTCTCGTAAAGGTCTATCGTAGACGGGATTTAAATTATTAAAAAGTGAAAGGCAAAGCAATTCCGCCATTTTGACGAAAATTTGACGGTTCTTATAGCTGACAGTTGGAGCAGCGTTTGATTTCAATAAAAATAAATGAAAAATTAAATGAAGTCGTATATTTCGGAAAATTAATTAACTGTCGCAGTCGGATAAAAAGTATCCTAAGTTGCAGCTAGAATAATAATGTACCTATATAAAATGTTTCATATTTTTCCGTTCATGGGATGCTGAGAACATTCGAACCGCGCAAAGCTTAGTTTCAAACTGGCTGATTCTTTTTTTAATTTAGAGATTTATTATAAGTGGAGATGACAAAAATGACTTAAAAAAAGGTGAAAAAAGTCTTGTTAAAGATACAAAACCAATGAATAAAAAACAAAATAGGGCCTCAACCTGCTTTACGAGTTGACACATTAATCAAAAAGGCAATTTTGATTTATTGCCCAAAATATCCTTCCGTTTAAATTGAAAGGCAACCTCTCAGACACAATTTCCTTTATGTCAGGAAAGCACTTTTTAAAGAGATCCGCCATTTAGATAAAATGCTAATTTATTCATTGGCAAAAAGAAAGAAGGAATAAGCCTACGGATTCAATTTAATCTTAAGTTTGTAATTTACTTTTGGCATGGATATTATAAACCTATTTTCGCGAAAGTTGGAAGCTTAGTTAGAAAATGTATTTTGTTTTATAAAATTATGATTCGATGACGTGATTCTGAATTAATTTAGAAGCTAAATTGTATTATGCGTTGAAACAAAGTGATCAAAATTTTACTTTTAGTAAAATGGTGTGAAATAAACAAAATTGAATAAAAATTGAATATGTTATTAACTTATTAGTAATAACTTAAATCTGTATTTATTACGTTTAGTCATCACGAATCCATCGTACAATGATGTTGAATTAAAATAAACTTGGCGAGTTTATTTTCTGTTGTTACATATGCATATGCTTACTACTTAGCAATGTAATTTTATGATACTGTGACACTGAAATTATATATTGTGTAACTGTTTTTACATAATTATACCTCGCCAAGTTTGTTATATAGATACGCCGGTTCTTCTCGAGGCAGATGTTTTCTTTCCGAACCGGTGGTAATTTATCGACGTTCATTCATACATACTTAGGTGCATGTAATAAATATGTCTAAAAATTTAAGAATAAATAAATTTGACTTTGAGTTTTGACTATGGCCAGCTTCTGTCTCCATCATGAGGACAGTTCAGTGGTGCTAAAATATTGCAGTGTCACAGATAATAATGCCAATTTTCAGTCCAATCGGATACCGGTTAGTCAATCGGAGTGTGGTTATTAACCACACTCCGATTAGGTTAAAATTTTTGAAAAGCAAGTTACATGGGTACTTTGAACGAACTCTAATTGATCGAAGTCTAATAAAAGCTTGTAAAAAACAAAGATTTTATTAAAATAAGTAATTAACTAATATTTCTTAGAATTCAAAAGTGAGCATCTACACTTCTCACAAAAAAGGTGCTACGTGTTTATTAGACAAGAACGGGGTCGACCAAAGACTGACGTTTTGCATTTCAGTGTAAATTTTTTTTCGCGCCCATTTTGGCACTGAGCACGGCGAGAAATACATTGACAGGCCTGGGCCACCTGCCGCTTAAGACTTAGACTGATACCCACAAATGTTGTCATGCTCGTTTGTTAAGCTGTGCTCGTCTCCAGCGCACGGAAACTTGCGAAAACCGTTATGAAACCGTTTTAAATCAATGTACTTACCTATTTTATAATTGTTTTTACTATGCGGTAGAGCGAGATGCCACGATTTGGGTTTTCTTGCTGTCAAACATCAGTATTATTGGACTGTGAATCTTCTGTATATAAGTAGGTACCTACCAGGGCTTGAAATAATTGAAGTACCTTGAACCAGAAACCGGTATTAGACTTGGTACCGGTACCTACCAAGGGTTGATGAAATTTTGGCGGTTTTTTGCAGTAAATAGCAGTACTCGAAAATAATCACGCTGGCAACGCCGCCGTAAAGCGACCACCGTATGTATGTAGGTGCCGCCGCCGCGCCGCGCACTCGCACGAAACGGCAACGTCGCATAAACGAGTAGGAACCTTTATAATGAACCGGTAGTTTTCAGTGTTAATACCGGTATTTTCCTTTACCGGTTCTCAGGAACTAAAACAAAGAAAACCTATAAATACCGGTATGTTACAGGTATTTTCGGTACCAGCTCCAAGCCCTGGTAGGTAGCCTTATTTTTTTTTTTTTGTGACATTGATATCAAATTGAAATTTGAACGAAAGTCTCTGATCGACCCCCCGATATTATTATTCGACTCTCGACTCCAAATTGAGAAGATGAAAGCAAATAACAAACTGACGCTTCCATTTTTGACCTCCCTTGCTTGCATTTTTAATGATCCCATTATGTCTACGTTTTATTAGAAAATCATATCACGTCTTTTAATAAATCTTTTGCTGTTTTTCTCCTAAAAGACTAGTAATAAATTGTTCAACTGTCTTGTTAACTAAACCTTATTGCTTTGAGAAAAATATATTTCAAAAGCAGTTTAAAAATACAAATTCTAACGAAGCTATATTAATACAATGCCTATTATGCTAACAGCTTACGTTTGCAATTTTCAATAGAACTCATGGTTTTAAAGTTTTATAAAATAAAACGAAGGTTTATAAAAGTCAATGTTTTTGGTATCTTTTGTACGATGTATGCTAAATATGCCACGCCACGTAATTTGAAAAAAAATAAAATGAAAATCGCCCTATGAAATATTTTAAACTTGCAATAATTTGAATTACAATTTAACGATCTCGGTTACTCTGTTTTAAATAAAAACCGGCCAAGTGCAAATTGGACTCGCGCACGAAGGGTTCCGTACCATAATCTATAAAAACGGCAAAAAAAATCACGTTTGTTTTATGGGAGCCCCCCTTAACTTTTTTTTTGTTTTAGTATGTGTAGAATAGGGGCAACAGAAATACATAATCTGTGAAAATTTCAACTCTCTAGCTATCACTGTTCTTGAGATACAGCCTGGTGACAGACAGACGGATGGACAGCGAAGTCTCAGTAATATGGTCCCGTTTTACTCTTTGAGTACGGAACCCTAAAAATTACCTCTTCTAAAGAAGCTAAAGCTAGTACCTTCTTAGTTATACCAATTCCTAGACCAACAAAAACAAACATAACCGCAACATCTGCAGCGACTGCAGCGCTTAAAATGTTATTCAACATTTATCCACACTTCCCAAGATAGCTACGAGTGGAAGCTAGATTTTTATGGAGATAAATTCTAGCCCCGAGCATTCGTCGCGGACCGCAGCTAGCTTGCAAGTCACTTTCGTACAGATAACTTGCGCAATGTGTAAAGTTGTTTGTGCAATTTTCGCGATTGTTGCTCCTCATTTTAAAAATAAAGTTCTAGTAGAATAAAGTTAACAATAACTTAATCCAACAACAATTACTTCATATAATAATAAAAGTTTTTTCATATACCTTCCACAATGTGTAAAGTTTTTTTTGCTTGTATTGCGAATTTTTGAGTTCTTGTTTCTCCAGATCTTAAAATACGAACGTTTCTAGTAGAATAATTATTTTTTATATATAATTATGTTTTATACATAAATTATAAGGTTAAAATAATAAATGCCTACTAGTTACCACCAAGCTTTTATTAATGCTGAATTTTTCTATATCTACAAACAAACTATTTGATGGGTATAACACTCGACGGTTTTACTTAAACTTCTTAGGATTTTTTATATGTACAAAAACTTCAGTTGTCACCAATGGTAACTTAACTATCAGAAAAAAAATGATGGGGCGGCATAATCAGTTCACCCAACACAAGCACTTATAAATTAAATTCGCGCGACCACCAACTCATTAATTTGACAAAACAATTTAATGTATTATATGCCAGAGTTTTCCGTGATATGCATAAAAATGGTAATGCATTCACTGAGGCGACCGAGGCAAATGGGTCGCAGATTGAATCTCAGTGTAAATTTAAAAATTTAAAATTCAATGATCGCACTCCGTCGAAATAAGACACTATTCCGAATGAATGAATAAGAAAGTTCTATTTGAAAATGTTATTTAAAGTTAGATTTTCTTTAAAGTTATTTAGTTTCTATAATTAGTCGTTAACTTAATGCCAATGAATAAAGTCTTATTGCGTATGATTAATTTCCATTTTCTATGCTTAAAGATTTCAAGCTAACAAGCAAGTTTAACAATATCACTGCTGAGTGCTGAGTCAATTTTTAAGAAGACTAGATGCCAGTGCGACTCCACCCGCGCATTACTGAGACCCCAGACAGAGCTACGGGATAAAATATAGCGTATGTCCATTCCCTTAAAATCGGATAAGTCGTTTCGGAGATTATCTCCTACGTATAAAATAAAAAAAAATACAAACTTACATTTCTCAAGCATTACCTCTCTAGTTAGTTATACTGGGCGTTTTCCGCAAGTCGACATCCATTGTGCCTATTTTGCGTGAAACGGCGGTGTGGCGCCTCTCTAATATTAGTATAGAAAAATGTTTGTGGGATTGAAATGTTTGCGCCCAAACTAGGACTTTCAGGGTGATGGAGGCGTGGTTGACGCCTCCATCACCCTGAAAGTCCGTTGACGTCCTGAAAGATGGTTGATCTTTAACTTCCAATAGTCGACAGATATTCCATAATATTTTCCAGGTAGAAAATATGACTGTACTGTTATTAATTATTTTACGTCATATCTCGCCATAAAGTGACAAATGTTGCAATAATAGAACGTGGAGTTTCTCGTTCCCGCCTAAGGAAAATTAAAAAAAAAATTGAGCATAGTGAACGGGAAAGTATAGTAGGTACGTATATGGAATTCAATTATAGTTCTTTTTTTGGGCCCCCTTCGCCAAAATCGGTTCAGCCTTTTTTGAGATATTGAACTTTGGAATTAAAATGTCGGGGGTATTTAAATTTTTTAAGTTGTGGTGTTAGCAATAAATATATATTAGGTAATATTTTTAGGTTATTAACGGTCTCCGTAGCCCAGTGGGTAGTGACTCTGCCTACGAAGCTGGAGGTCCCGGGTTCGAATCCCGGTCAGGGCATTTATTTGTGTATTAATCACGAATATTTGTTCCTGAGTTATGGATGTTATGTATATAAGTATCTATATGTATGTATCTATTATATATATCATCGCCTAGTACCCACAACACAAGCCTTACTGAGCTTACCGTGGGCCTAGGTTGATTTGTGTAAGATTGTCCCGTAATATTTATTTATTTATTTAATATAAAAATTTACTCACGAAATAGTTGATGTTTTAACAATAAGGACTTTTATTTAATGTTGTACATGGAATATTCTTATCGACCAGGGGATCTACTAAAATAGGTCTTATTCCCAGGCAGTTTACGGTCTAAAATTACCATATTCCTATCAGCCAGCGTTTTAAAGAGTAAAGCAGACGGTGTCAAAGGTGGCACCGTCTGCCAAGTACTTCCGGCCATTTCAGGACTGACAGATTTAGGTTTACTCTCTCTATGATTAATACGGCTTTTATATGTTATTTTAAACAACTTTTACTATTGAAAAATAATTCTATGGACCGGAAGTTAGGAAAAAAAAATTACCTGCAAGCAAAAATGCTATCAGTATTTTTAAAATGAAAACATGTTTGAGTACACAAATTTGGAGACTTACTACCTGAATCCAAAAATATATGTATCAGGAAATAACGGCATTTTAATTAAATATTTACGACCTTGAGATAATATTGAATTACATCTGGCCTATAGAAAGGTTTATTCATTAACAAAAATAAGTGGATTATGCGCGTATCCCAAAGAACGTATAATATAGACGTAGTCAATTATAAAGTAAATAAAGTTTATACCATTTTCGCCTGATTTTTACGTAATTTATGAAGATTACTTTTCATTATTTTTTACCGTATCGGTAATAAATTTAGGATTATTAATGAATATTTAGTCAAATTACCCAACCTATTTTTTGGTGTAACAATATGGCTGATATCGATATATTGTTGTGTTTTCATAGAGCGAAACCGTAAAGTTTTACCTTACAATTTTGACCGGCAGTGAAGGATTTTTCAAACTTTCGGACAATATTAGGTGCGATAATCATCTGATTCTTGCTCAGCGCAACTTTCTCGACCAGCTGCCATGCATTTTATCGTGTTGTCATGAGACGTAGGCGTATTGGGAGTGGGCTTACGGACTATAAGCTTACGGGCTTACGGATTACGGACGTATTATGTCATAGCAAGAGTCACTTTATTTATGTAATGTGGAGGTGACCCCTTAAGCTTTTGCTGTGGCACTTGGGTTTTTTGTTTTATTTGCGTAAAACTTTATTATAATCCCATGAGAATCTAGTTTGTAGACGGAGTGGCAATTTTGTAATGTCCAAGATTACTGGCCACAGCCGTTGTGTAGTATCACGGAGGTTTTAATTTACCCCTGTAGCCGTACTGTCTGTGAACGTATCAAAAAAAGGTAACGAGTAACCTGTTCCGTAATTGTTTTAATTTGGTGCAACATGACTTTTTTCACAAGGCTAGATATAAACATGAAACCGCAAATTAAAGTAGCCCTTTAATGGATTGTTCAAACCAACTATTTCATTCTATATTCAAAGAAACCAATTATTTCATCAATCGACGACAAACACGGTAAAACAAAACAACAAATGTATGCTTAAGCTCGTATGGCACTAAATTAAATCGCTCGATAAGCTACTTTATATACTTACGTTAGAGTATAAATTCGAACGCATAATAATAATAAACGATCACGAAGTTTAGAATGCAACTCGCCTAAATCACAGAATAAGTAATAGGTCCTAAATGAAGTTTCACTCGAAGCGTATCATTTTACTTCAGTTTCAGAATGTACCGTCCGATATTTAAAATTGGACGGGTAATGAACAAAAATGATAAAGCACTAGACTGCCTAGTGGTGAATAAATACTAACGAGCTACATTAATTATTTCATTACCGTAGGTATTATTCATTAATAGTACTTGTTGTGCCACAATATTATTACAATCTGTTCGTACCAAACCTATATCTAATAAAGAGACTACTATCATTGTTGAATATTCTAACAATGGTCACAAAGGCCAGTGGACAGTTCAATATGGCTTGTAATACTCTACAGGAGATCAATGTACGCTGGTCCATTTTCTCGAATGAATTATCCGGAGCGCTTAACAGCAGGGTGCAGTCAGGCGCAAGTTTGTCAAATACCTTAGCTATTCCGTTAGTTACTACTTCTTGTCATAGACTTAATACATTGGCGTAGACGTGACCATTACTATTATGATGTACTATACCATTCTGTCTGTATTCATCCGAGGCTTGTCTGGCATTTATATCCTCAGCCTGCTTGGCGGTTTAATCTGAGCATTCCAATTTAACTGTCAATGTGGATGTCATGCTCGTTTCTAAGTGAGTGTCAAATGAATGCGCGAAACAAAGTTTTTCGTCATACATGGTCACACAGTGAAATTTACCGTCTGCTGCGCTCAGGGAAAATCTCCTGGCTAGAGGAGACGCAATGTTGTACTCACCACGAACAGTAGAAAAAAGCCTCATATTAATTATGGTCAAATACGTGCGACCTGAGATATTCTTTATGTTACCGGCTTAGGTGAGTAGGTACCAGTGGCGGATCGCCCATACAAGCCGATTCCCACCGGCTTGTCTAATATTTCTTGCTATATATATTACCAAACTCGCAAATCATCAAAAAACAGCCCTTCTTGTTGCTCCGGGTTGTCCAATGAAAATTCTCACACGCCGCCACTGGTAGGTACTGAATATTGTGGCCATCGTTGCCATGTCTCAGATATCAGGGATATCTGAGACATGGCTTTTCCATGGCTGGGTGAGTGACGCGTGGATATCATAGAACCCCTACCGTAAAAAAAACTCGAAAACATAACTTTCCGTGTTTTTAGTTGTGTTTGTTGCTCTTCAGTAGGTAAGTTTCGAAGTAAGCTGCTATCATACTCATACTTTGAATAAACTTCGTTTCAAGCGGTAGTGTTGTAATGGTACTCATTATAAAATCAAGACTACTGTATACTGTACGAAGCAAAGCAACATAATCTACATTATTAGGGAATATCAGTAGAAATCTGTGGAGTATATTTATATCCCACAGATTTCTAGCCGTATTCATAACTAAGATACAGTCAGAGATTTCAGGAAAAGTTATATATTATGTCTCTTTTTTAGTGATGTGCCGTTGCCGACGATGAGATGGTATTAAAGATTGAGAATGCAAAGCGGTTATCATTTACAGGTTTTATTATTAAAGAAGAAATTGTATACTTTGAGTAAACCTCGTTTCAACCCGTTATCCCACGGCACTTTAACTATGCTCTCGAAAGATGATATAACCGTACCAGTTTAAAACCATAGACAATATTAGATAACGGTGCACTTTACTATACGTAAGATGATTTATTTGATTTTTTCGAGGTTTATTCCTTGACCCAACAAAAAGGACTGTCACCTCTGCGAACACTCGTCTTGTTGAGTCAGTTGCAGATGTTTACAGAACTCCTGCACTCTGAGATGAATAATTCCAACAAAATGCCAGATTATGGTAATACCGGGAATCACTGCGAGAGTTCCCGGCAACTTGCGTATTTACAATACAAAATACATAATACAGCAGCGCTGTTTAGTTTTGTATTCGGAAAAGTTTTTGTATCCGCAAACAGTGGTAAATAACGGAGTTTGGCTGTTGATGTTTGTTGAACATGTGTGATGAATTTTGGGAGTTGAGATGGTAATCTGTGTTGACTGGTTTTGAATCTACTTGTTCCGTAGTTTTATTTCTGATTTGGTTACTATGTATTGAAATACCATACATAGATAGATACATGTGTCACACGAATTCATACAACACCACAATTTATCTGTTTTGCGTTAAAGCTGACTGGAAGAGAATGCTTTATAGCATTAAGTTCGCCTTTTGTACTATAAGTTCTTCTTTTGAGCAACAAAGATTAAATAAATAAATAAATCATATTTGCAAATATTCCGCAGCATTTTTTTTATTTTACCCGAGTGACAAAAAGGAAAGTTTGACAAGGTTATTTCTGTAAGAACCGTTGATAAATTAAAAGACTTTTATTTATTTATTAAAAAGTAAGTACCAACGGTTCTTGAAGAAATAACCTTGTCAAACTGTCCTTTTTTTCACTCGGGGTTGGATATAGATATATTATATCCAATGTGAAAATTATGTAAACTGGTGAGAATTTTTTAATCGGATGAGTACTTAGCTCCGGTGATCATTTACATACAAACTTACAGCCTCACAGAATTCCCAAGCTACATTACCTTCACAACGGATAAAATAACAACATCGTAAGCACGTCCTTCCCACGTCACAACCTGTACACTGTACCTATAAAGTACGCGGTAGGGCCGTTATATAGGCGACCACAACCGCACGTGACGTCACGTGACGTGCCTGATATTCAATGCGTACCGACTAGCATTCATCAAACTGGTATAATCAGACCTCCAGCTAAGCGAAGTCGTTACGAATCTCCGGCTCAAAGTAAGCTAGGTACACGGTAAGGAAAAATTAGACGGGTTGTGAATCGCTGTTACCTAGATCGCCTGTTAGGTAATTCTTACATAATGTACAGTAAAATTATGTTAGTTGAATAGGGACTTAGTTAAAGAGAAATCAAACGTGAGTCAAACCGCATATTTGTAGCATTATTTCAAAACTAGCTTTTGCCCGCGACTTCGTCCGCGCGGAACTCGTTTATATCGTAAGATCGTAACTTTCTCCCCCCTTTTCACCCCCTTAGGTGATGAATTTCCAGATAAAAACTATCTTTAGTAAGGACTCTTTGGGAAGGCCCCGGAATTTAAAGTATACCAAATTTCATCTCAATCGGTTCAGCGGTTTAAGCATGAAAAGGTAACAGACAGACAGAGTTACTTTCGCATTTGTAATATTAGTATGGATTGTATGTAGGAAAGGGTAATGACCCTTTCCTGGTTGAGTTGCATGATTTTATAGATTAGCTTACTCCGAACGCCTTTTTTTACAAAATAGACTCCGCCGCAAACTTGGTTTCTATGACCCGCCTCACCATAATAGATGCATGTAGGCTTTTTTCAAGGCAAAATAATAGCATATTTTCATATCACACGGCCGTAAGGACCTTTTCTACTAAACCGTAGGACTAAATTAACTGACTTGTAGTTTAAATATTTTATATTAAAAATAAAGATACGTCAACAAAATATTACATCTAATAGTTTTCAAAATAGCCATAATAAAACGTCTTTTTACCCCGTATTAGAAAACATCTTCGAAACTACCGCCATAATGTACCTTTATCCTTGGAACGTCACATACATATATTTACCTATGTAATGTTCCTATTCCCCAGGACTCCCAAGTACCGCTATACCGTAAATGGGTTCCATCCAATTTTTCACCCCCTATTTCACCTCCTTAGAGGATAATTTTCGGGATAAAAACTATCCGTTGTCATTCTCCAGGACTGAAATTATCTCTTTACTAAATTTCATCTAAATGGGCTACATCCAAATTTTCACCCCCATTTCACCCCCTTAGGGGATGATTAGCGGAATATAAACTATCATATGTCCTTTTCCAGGACTCGAACTATCTTTCAACCAAATTTTATCAAAATGTGTCATAAACAAATTTCCACCCCCAATTACACCCCCTCAGGGGATGATTTTCGGGATAAAATTATCCTATGTCCTTCTTTAACTATCGCTATACCGTAAATGGGTTCAATCCTAATTTTCATCCACCATTTCTCACCCCCTTAGGGGATTATTTCCTCCTTTCATGTGTTACGGAATAAAAATTATTCTATGTTCTTTCCTTGGACTGAGACCTCTCTCTCTATACCAAATTTCATTTAAATGGGTTCTATCGAAATCTTCATCCCTCATTTCACCACCTCAGGCAATTTTTTTTCGGGATAAAAACTATGCATTGTCCTTCCCTAGGACTCCTTCTATCTCTTTACCAAATTTCATCTAAATGGGTTTTATCCAAATTTTCACCCCCTATTTCATCCCTGAGGGGATGATTTTCGGGATTAAAATTTTCCGTTGTCATACTCCGGGACTCAAACTATCGTTCAACCAAATTTCATCAAAATAGGTCACAAACAAAGTTTCACCCCCATTCGGGAGTAAACTATCCTATGTCCTTCCCCAAGACTCCAACTCACTTTACCGTAAATGGGTTCCATCCAAATTATCATACAAAAAATTATTTTAAGTCCTTCCCCAGGACTCTTAATTATCTCCATACCAAATTTCATCTAAATCGGTTCTATCCAAATTTTCATTCCTCATTTCACCCCCTCAGGAGATGATTTTATAGGATAAAAACTATGCATTGTCCTTCCCTGGGACTCTTCCTATCTCTATACCAAATTTTAACTAAATGGGATATATCCACATTTTCATCCCTATTTCATCCCCTTGTGGGATGATTTTCGGGATTCAAACTATCCATTGTCATTCTCCGGGACTCAAACTATATCTATACCAAATTTGGTCTAAACGGAGTCCAACCAAAATTTCACCCCCCATTTCACCCCCTTAGGGGAAGATTTTCGGAATAAAAACTATCCAATGTCCTTTCCCAGAACTTAAACTACCTCTAAACTAAATTTTATCAAAATGGGTTACATCCAAATTTTCACCCCTACATTTTACCCCTTAAAGGGAAGATTTTCGGGATAAAACCTATCTTTTGACCTTTCCCGGGACTCAAACTAATTATATACCAAATTTCATCAAAATCGGTGCAGCGGTTTAAGTAGCTCCATACAAATTTCCACCCCCCATTTCAGCCCCTTAGGGGTTGATTTCCAGGATAAAAACTACCCTAAGTCCTTCCTCAGGACTCAAACTATCTCTATACCAATTTTCATCTCAATCGGTTTAGCCGTTTTTACGTGATGCGCGGTCACATAAACAGACAAACAGATAAACAGATAAACAGACAAACAGATAAACAGACAAACAGACAAAAATTCTAAATACTGTTGGAACGTGTTCTGTTATCGATTTTAAGTATCCCTGGCTAATTTTTTTTCGAATATCTTCCATGTACAGACTTTCGACCCTCTTCAGCTTTATTATATGTATAGATGTCTCACGAAAGTTTAAATTCAAGAAATAAAAATAAAAATATTAGTGTAAGCGTATTTGCCATGTATTTTCCTTTTTATATAATGGTGACCCAACTGAAGCTTAAAATATGCCGAAGTCGCCTTAACGCGAACCCTAAGCTCCGAATTTGCTGGTTCTAAATAGTTCAAATAAAGTAAGAAAAGTACACCTGTCCAACTCTTTGTGAGGTTGACATTAGATTTTTCACCTGGTGTCAGGGCGTCGCACATGCTATGACTCCGCTATGACTCTTGACTCGTGAGGCGGTCAGTCGAGCACTGTTTGTCCGTCGGCGTCGTCGGCTGTTTTCCTGGTAAATTGTCTAAATTTAAAAGTTTGTCATTCCAAAAGTCTGTCAAGTAGTCGGCCAGTCATAGCCAGAGATCGGATATTCGGATCGATATACTCGTATAGACGGTGACCCACGGAACGCAACACAACATAGATACATAATAAAAATATAATTGGTTTAAACACTTTAATTGGTACATGAATAAATAATTCAAGTAATAAATTTGTAAAGTAGGTATGTAACAAGGATAAGCTTATTTCGCCTACGTTAGGCAATGTGGAGACGAAACTGACTTGAAGCGGATTTGAACGTCGGTTTACGACAGGATTATGAAGGAGTATAAGATAAAGGAGCGGCTGTCCGATTTACGGTAAAAAGGTTTTAGCTTCGGGCTAGATTTAGGTTATGTCAGAGTCAATGTTTCGGGGAATTTATTTGGCTAGGAACTATTTTATTTATTTAATAGTTTGGTTATGGGTCACTGTAATTATGTACTTATATCATTGCTAAAAATATCCATTAGGGCGACGTGAGCTCAGAAAACGGATTATTTTAAAATCGTAGCTCTTGTTTGGATTACAATACGGCTGCCTTAAATTTAATTAGCAACCTTGAGGGACAACAGCTATTCGAATCCTGAATTTTTGACTAGGTCTAAAATACAATTAAAAAAATTCGTAACAAATTATGCTTAGCAACTAAACATATTAAAATTGGTTCTAAAAATCGGCAATATCATGTGCGAGGGAACTTAGTGGTTAGGTACTTTTTTTTTATTAAAACGCACAAAAAATTAAAAAACTTGATATCCGCGCTTCCGAACACGCACTTCCATCTCGCTCACGCTTATGCTAAGTGAGAGGGAGAGAAGACCACGAGCCTACGTTGCCTTAAAAATAAAATAAAATATCTTTATTTCAGATCATTGGTTCGATCCATATGATGTTAGTAACAGTGGTGACTTATGAACTATGTTAATGACAATAATGATAATAACTTAATGCTACTTAAATGACAAATTACATATTATACATAAAATATATATAGTTTGTATGTTTTTTTTATGTTACTAATAACTATGGAGTCTTTTGTATTCCGAAATAAAGATTTTATTATTATTATACAACATTATACAAAGCATACATGGTGACAGACAGACAGCGGGAAGCGACTTTGTTTTATACTATGTAGTGAAGAATAACTGGTTCAGGCTTATTTGACCCTCCCGATAGCCACCTGAACCCAGTATCTTGAGAGTGGACAGTCGAGGCGCTCCGCCAACACCCTCAGAAGACTATTGCTGCTGCCTCTCAGCCGTCTCAGTCAGCGTTAAATATGAGTCGTAAGGTAGGCATAACCCTTCAGGCAAAACGATCATTTGGAATGGAATGGCCGTGATTTGTTCAGCCGCTGGAACTAACACCACGCAAAATAAAATAAATAATTTACTTTCAAAACAAAGTTTTAACCGACTTCAATTCAGTACTCCGCCAAGCCACATTAACATTTCCACATTTTTTTTCCAATTTACCACATGAACTGATTTTCGAGAACAAAAGCGTTGATTTTTAGACCAATAAACCAAATCGCTGTATGTGGGCCGATAATATTTGAGGACTTCCGTCGATTCCTCAAGGATCTCAGAATTACCTTTGGCACTTCATTGTTTGCTATTTCAACGGAATAATATCAGAATCTGTGACGTACTTATATAGTTTGAAGTACATCATTGAGAAGTTCCACAAGCCATCTGTGGTCTTCATCATCACTTCCACTTCACCATATTTATGATTTCCGGGTGTAAATACACGAGGTATAATAGAAAATACTGAAATTACTACACGCGTGCCTAATATATTTGAGGAGTTCCCTCAATTCCTCATGGTTCCCATCATCAAACTGGGGTTTTGGAAACAATGGGACCAATCTGGAAGCATATACTTTCAGTTAAAAAAAGAATTGTACGAATCGGTTCATAAATGACGGAGTTCTGAGGTAACAATCATCCGAATTGAGAACCTCCTCCTTTTTTTAAAGTCGGTTAAAAAACCGGTGATGGATGGTTGCCGCTCAAGGGTTTATCACAAGAGACGTGGCGCGGACGAGTAGTTTCATCATCTATATTATATATATGTACTATATATTTAGCATTTTTAATTCTTATCGACATTGAAACGACAATTAAAGACACATTTTATTAAGATAATTTAATTAGTTTTTCGTTCTAAGACGTGGTTTTCTTTCTATTGGATGGATGTTATTGACCTTGTATTATGTAATTACCAAGTTTTAGTTATATCTACGGCTGTTGTTATCCTCAATACCAATAAATAAAAATAAATAAATAAATATTGGAGTACCTAAGGACTACGGAACCTCGGAGTTCCCGAGTTTTTTCGACACAGATAATTGGCGGTTTGCATCTAGATTGTAATAAAGTTAAGTCTCCTTAATGGTCCTAGTTTCTTACTGTTACTTTGTGTAGGGATATAAATTTCAGCTCGAATCACCCATGTGCTATTTTTCGTTTAAGTTACTAAAGCTTGAAAAGATATATCACTACTCCCTAACAGCCCGCCACAAGCTGCCTTACGTTGACTGATTGCACCAGAAATCTGGTGGGCGATGGGGCCGTCACATCCCTACGCCAAGTTATTAAAATTATTACTTACAACAATAAATAAATAAATATTTGCGGACAATCTTACACAAATCAACCTAGTCCCAAACTAAGGTACTAGATGACGATATAGATACTTATATAGAGAAATAAATACATAAAAAACATCCATGACTCAGGAACAAATATTCGTGCTCATCACACAAATAAATGACCTTACCGGGATTCGAACCCAGGACCTCTTGCATCGTAGGCAGGATCACTACCAACTAGGCTAAAGCGGTCATCAACACTACAACAATAGTTCTATTATATAATATGATTATATAATCTTTTTTATTTTACCAATCACCAATTGTATACCTCTATTTTCAGGGAATGTGTATGCGCTGGCAACACTATTGGTGCGTTTGTGTGCGTATTGGCGCGTGTAAATACGAGTTTTGATCACAACTACATGAATCCATTTTATGCCTCACGCTTGGCGCATCGGCCGTATGAAACTATCATTCAAGGCGTTATTATTACTTTACTAATTTACAAAACGTCTGAAATTTTCTTGGTGTAATGAACAACTTTCGTTGCATGATTATTGACACAGATAATATGTTCATAACCCATAACATTGCACTTTTTACTTATTTGGCGAACACGTTTCATAAATTGGTTTTGTTAGATAGAGGACCTTCTGAAGTAGGTTTGTAGGAAGTAATGCTTTATCTGTGGTCTAGTCGCCATCACTTACATCGGAGGAAACAAGCAGCTCACAAACATCGGAACACACCTCTATTTTCAAGGTATTAGGGTGCATGTGCCGTAATTTTTGAACACCTATAGTGTACCTATGTTAGTGTGGCCCAAAAAAAATAAATTTTATTTTTTTATCGGGGCACCCTCTTATTTTATTTCATTAGTCCATAAGATAATCCATGCCAAATTTCAACAATCTACGTTAAGCCTGACCCGGTGCTCAACTACCCTCAACTTTTCTATATACGAGGGCGACACTGAAAGTCTTTAGAACTGGCCACTTGTAATAAATATAATGAAAAAATAAGTTCACAATTTGAAAATGGAACTCTTTCTTAATATTTTTGTGTACGAATTCCACTCGATTGTCATTTGTTTTACGATTTGGCGGCAAATTGAAAATTGTGTGTACTACGTGAGCATGAATTTAACGCGAGAAAAATTTCGAGCAATGATTTTTTACGACTTTACATAATTTAAGTCAACAAGAAAGTTATGATAGACTTCGATTGGCCTTTCACGATGAAGCCCCATCTCGTGCTACTATTTACAACTGGTTTAATGAATTTAAACGTGGCCGCACTGATGATCTGCGTGAGGGCCGGCCTTCTACGGCGACTACTGAAGATAACATCAGTGTCCAGGAGTGGGGATGAATGACCGTGATGATGTAAAACAACCTGGACATGTAAAAGTTTATATTAAAATCTGTATGTAAATATACGGAGCACGGACGCGTTAGCGCGCCGTGCCGTTTGTTCTGGAAGTGGGGCGCGTCGCGGCCGACGCCGCGCCGGCGCTGATGCCCGCCGCTCGCCCCGTGCCGCTCCCCGTTGTCGCCGTAGGTCTTCACGCGGTGTTCGCGTGAACAGGGTCCCCGTCTTGGAAGCCCTGGCTTCCAAGAGAGTGGTCGTTGCCGGTGTCACCCAGTAGCAGCAAGCAGACTCGGTTCACCGCCCTCTTAACGATGCCTTTGGCCGTCTTGAAGTCTGCAACTCTGGTAATGCCATCCAGGCCTGGATGAAGTTGGTGCACGCGTCCCAAGCGCCATCGCATTGGTGGGACGTTGTCATCTTTGATGGCCACGAGGTCACCTTCTTTGAGCTCATGCTTCTTGACCCGCCACTTGGTCCGCTGCTGCAGCTCGCTCAAGTACTCATCATGAAATCGTGCCCAGAAGTGTTGTCTCATCTGTACTATCTTTTGATATCTGTTTGGACAGTTCATTGTAATAGGTGGCTCTGGTAAGGCGGTTAGTGGCCGCCCTATCAGGAAGTGCCCTGGAGTCAGAGGAGACATATCAGAATGGTCCGACGTTAGAGGAGTTAACGGACGGGAGTTTAGGATTCCCTCGATTTGTGTGAATAGTGTCGTTAGCTCCTCGAACGTCAGGTTTGAACTACCTACGAGTATTACACGTTTCAAAAGTGACTTTATTCTAACTAGACTATACTAAAATGAGGGAAGTATGCTGGACTAAAATAAAATGTTTTGCCCTTATCGTGGGCTGCCTCAATCAAGGACATTTGGCTTGCCCACAACATTCTGCCCAACTCATTTCTGGATAATAAACCGCTTTGGCGCGCATTTTTTAGTTTTTTTTTTGCAATTGAAGATAAATCCTTTTTAGTATATGTGGTTGAAGTGGGGTCGTTAGCGAATATGCATGGTACATTTATTCGGAATTTCCTTAGCGGACGACAAGTCTCTGCCAACTTGTTAACGACTGAATTACTATACATCTGCTTTAACAAAGGCTGCTTTCGAAAGCGCCGTTCAACATTGAAAAAACATCTCTTAGCTAAAGTAAATGAGTCTCCCAAGACTTCTGGTGACTCTCAATGGCATTAATACTTGAAAACAGCCGGATTCTAACCGAACCGTACTTTTGTTAAACAAATCTTTACATATTTGCTCATCAGTTGAACAAATCTTATCGGGTGTGTTAAATGTCTCTAACTCCCGAATTTTGGAAAGCGAATCCTTGATTTCTTGGCTAAATTACACAATATTTTGCCACTCGGCAAAATAGGCGTGGTCGGGCTCACAGGTCCCGATACCAACCACCCAAATTTAGAGTAAATTAGCGTGGGCGCATTTTCGCCTAAAGGTATTTGACGACCACCCTTAACAATACTCCACATTACGTCAGACCCGATTAAAATATCGATTTTGTCACTTTTATAAAACTCTGGGTCCGCCAATGGTGTATTATTGGGTAAGTTCAATTCATCAGGATTCACCTCCACACTGGGTAAGTTTTCAGCAATGTTTGGAATAATCATACAATTCACACTAGTGGTGAACGAATTTATTCGAGATTTAATATTTAATGTGCAACTATCTGACACTAGAGACGTCAGATTATTGAGACCGCTAACGTGTTTTAATTGTGAAATATTACTTTTAATTTTAAGCTTCCTTTTCAGGTTTTCAGTCACGAAGCTACTTTGACTTCCACAATCCAACAGAACGCGTGCCGGGTAAGTATTATTATGATCATCAATCACCTCAACAACCGCGGTGCCCAGAAGGACTTCACTGTCGCTAGACGATGAGGTGAGAGTGGTTAGCGAAGTGCTAGCGCTCGTACTAGCTGCGTTGTGAGTATTTTGTTGTTCGTTGCTAGTACTAGACTTCTCATTATTGTTATCCTTACTAGAATAATTTATTTGCTTATTATTTTGATTTTTTGCTGTGCATAATAAAGTGTTATGTTTTTGGTTACAGGCCCTGCAACCATTAAGTCGGCAGTTGTAAGTCAGATGCCCTGGGCGAAGGCAGTTGAGGCATAACTTTCGCTTGACTACCTCAGCCTCCCTCGCCTCAGGTGACATCTCTGCAAATACCTTACATTCAAACACACGGTGGCTCTGGTTGCACATGAAACAAGTTATTTTCGGTGTTAATGTAAAGAACGATTTAGTATTACTTTGAGATCTATTGTGAACAAACTTATGATTGTTTGTATGATTATTATTTGCTTGAAAAACCTTTGTGCCACCTTGCACAGTCTCCAAAACGTCAGCTCGATTTCTCAGAAATTCATAGAAATTTTCGAGGGTGGGAGACTGTGGAAGGTTGGCTTTATATTCTTCCCACTTTATACTAGTTACACTATCTAACTTCTGTACTACAATGTATATTACAAGGGTATCCCACATCTCAGTGTGTTCCCCTAGTGTATTCAAGGCTCTCATATTCTTTGAAACATGGTCGATAATATACCTCAAGGATTTATGAGATTCCCTATTCAGAGACTCGATTGTAAATAACGATTTGAGATGATTATTAATCAACATATTTTTATTATTGTATCTATTACAAATTAAGTCCCACGCTACTTTATAATTATCGGCCGTAAACTCAATCGATTTTATTGTGACCGCAGCACCGCCCTCTAGGGAGGATCTGAGGTAATGAAATTTGCTTATACTGGAAATAGTTTCGTTTCCGTTGATCAGCGAGTCGAAAGTGTCCCGAAATTCGAGCCATTTTGTGTAATTGCCATCAAAGCTAGGCAATTTAATCGTCGGCAGTCGTAGTTGGCTAGTGCAATGATTGCTAGAATTACTGCCAACTAAAAGTCTGCGACTGGGGCTCTCAACTCGCTCCTCATACCTTGAAACTATTTCCTCAGCGCTAGAAATGACCGAAAAGAACTGATTTTCCATTTCGAAGCGTTCTTGCAAACGTCTATCTAAGTTACTTTCAGAATCATTGGTTTCAATCTGCGTTTGAACACTTTCAAAATCCGCAAAGAGCTCATTTATTTTCTTCAATCTTAAATTTATATCGCTTTTATGTTTCGTGGTTATCATTTCCCTGCTTATTTGTTCGAACGCAGTAAGAAACTCTTTAAACTTGGTAATGCGCGCCTTAATCGTTCCGCGCTTGCGAACTAACATCGACACTTCCTCCTGGCCATCTCCCACCGCCACACTGTTAGGGTCCAGCGCCGGCGGCATTATCTTAAGACGTGAATCCAGGTGCAAAATAAGTAAACAAAGAGAAGGGCTAAAATGTGCAAGCAAACCAAATTCCAGTGAAGCGAAGCTAAAAGGTAAGCGAGCGCGCTGTAGCGCTGACGCTGCACGATGTAGCTGGCGTGGCTACCGCTGCGCGCTTAACAACAATCCCGTGGCTCGCAGTAGCCGTGTCCGGGCCGCGCCCACCTGGAATGTTCGGTGCGTAGGCTTAAGCAAAGCACTAAGGATGCAAGCGAGTGCAGGGCTAAGCGAAGACTATACCTATAAAATGCTATTATATCTTTGAAAGCAAAAGATTGCGTCATAAAACTGGGACAGCTGTTGCTATGCGAACATAAATCAGAAAATATGCACAAATACACTTAAATTAAGAGTGCGATATGAACACGAAATGTTGCAAATGAAGAGAAAGCATTCATTTATTTGAAATATTAACTTGAGCCGGCAAGAATTACGTGGACTATTTTAATAAGTAGGTAGGTACCTAAACATTCTGAAGCATAATACTTTAAACGGAACCTTGATAAAACAGAACAATGCTCCGTAATTAAATACCACTTGTCGTAAATAATCTACAATAATGTAGGTAGGTACCCTTTGATGGGCCGTTAATTGTTACGTTGCAATATAGACCACAAGTAACTAGGTATAACTAACTAAATAACGCCTAAACTGCGCCGTAAATGTCTGGCGGGGGCAATAATGACTCGACAAGTCGAAACTATTTTACGTCTAACTGCAATAATTAATCACTTGTATGTACCTACTTAAATGACTTCGGTACACCTAACTGTTAGACTACTTTATTCCTAAAGAATGTTGCACAAATAAATGGTTATTACTTGCGAATACCACTAAAATAATGCTATCTTTTATTTAAGTTTGCAATCACGACTAGGTAGATTTCCAAATAACTGTACTACCTATCGACGACTGAACTGATAATTACTTATTATTTGTATTCACTGTTTTAAATACAATATAACGGAATTACTCGTATTACTTGTGCAAACAAAGCGTCTTAGCTGTTTGTTTGCGACAATAATAATTTAACGAAATATTTTCCACTTTAACTTTCACGTACACTATGATTACGTTAATCGTTACACTATTTGAAATACCTATCCATTAAACTCACGACACTATTCACAACGAATCTAAGGGGGTGCAAGGGAACGGCAATTTATAAGGAACGGGCTTACTTCCTTTGCGAATGGTTTCCAGGAGCGATGGCTGTCCGAGAAACTTCGAGAAGATGTCCGCGTGACCTTTGGACCGATGTTATTCGCCTTGCCCGGCGAGACGCTGTTGTAGTGCAGGCACTGGATGGCTTCTTTGTTCTTTCTTTAGACTTCGCCGGCCATTGTTTGCAGACCGGGTCCTGTTGCTGGTCGCCAACTTGTCCAGGAGTGGGGATGAATGACCGTGATGATGTAAAACAACCTGGACATGTAAAAGTTTATATTATAAAATCTGTAATTATACAAAGCACGGACGCGTTAGCGCGCCGTGCCGTTTGTTCTGGAAGTGGGGCGCGTCGCGGCCGACGCCGCGCCGGCGCTGATGCCCGCCGCTCGCCCCGCGCCGCTCCCCGTTGTCGCCGTAGGTCTTCACGCGGTGTTCGCGTGAACATCAGTGTTGTGCGGCGTATGATAGAGACTGACAAAAGAGTAACCTATCAGCAGATTCGTACAAGCTTAGCCATTGGTATGAGTCAAGTCCACAAAATCCTCCATGAACATTTAGCGGTGAGGAAGCTTTGTGCCCGGTGGATACCTCATAATTTGACAGAAGCCCAAAAAGTCCGTCGTGTTGATTGGTGCCGTGAAATGGGTCAAAGATTCAACGGAGGTGACTCAAATGCTGTGTTCGACGTAGTTACGGGTGACGAAAGCTGGATTTACTGTTATGATCCTGAAACTAAAAGACAGTCTGCTGAGTGGGTGTTTCCTTCCGAGGAGTTGCCTACTAAAGTGAAGAGAGGTCGAAGTGTGGGAAAAAAGATGGTGGCCTCGTTCTTCGGAAGGACTGGTCATTACGCAACAATTATTTTAGAGGATCAAAAAACAGTTACTGCGAAGTGGTACACTAACAATTGTTTACCACTTGTCTTGGAAAAAGTTAGAGAAAAACGGCCTCGCAGTAGGATCCTGCTTCACCACGACAACGCCTCATCGCACACCGCCAAGCAAACGATCGACTATTTGGCGACGGCAAACGTGGAATTACTGGGTCAACCACCTTATAGCCCCGACCTTGCACCTTGTGATTTTTATTTATTCCCAAAAATTAAAGAAAAACTTCGAGGAAAACGTTTTATGGACGCCGACGAAGCAGTGGCTGCGTTTCAAAAGGCCGTCGAAGAGACCCCTAAGGACGAGTGGGCAAAGTGCTTTTCTCAGTGGTTCTATCGAATGCAGCGATGTATTGATGTGAAGGGAGGCTATTTTGAAAAGATATAATAAAAGTAATAAGTTGCTTGATTGCTCAGTTTTTGATTTTCTAAGAACTTTCAGTTTGACCCTCGTAACTGACATTAGCAAGTGTATTGGCTGTATACTGAAGTTCGGTTAACTGTCTTGTAAGCTTACTTTTTAAAGTGTTTCGAAGAAATCTTTTTGTTTATAAAGTATTATTTAAGACGTAAATACCATTAATTAAGCCCCTGTTGTGTTTTCAAACGTCAATAGTTCATATTTAAATCATGACAACAACCCGAAAATCGGATACTGTATTCCTAGTAGGAGTGAGAGATTTGGATCCTCTTACGTCGTTAATAAAACTTCCAACTATCAGACAAGTATTTTTAAGATTTCACCATTATCTGAACGAGGTAAATTTAATCCGAAATGCATCCCAATTGACTGTCGACGAGCTTTTAATCGCTGCCACCAGATTCCGCGATTGGAGATTTTTTGGACCCGATGTTAATATGGCTAAATCAGTATGCCAATGAAAAAAGCAGCCAGCTGAATATGCGAGATGATTATATGGAGCTAATAGAGTTGACAATGCTTATTTTTCAAATAACTCCGAGTAAAATGCATTGGAGAGCACCCGGGCCTATTCATCACGCACACTGGATGGCAAAATTGCTATATACGATGAAAATATTTTTGTTCCGTGGTCAGAATGACATATTCAAGCTTACAAAGCGAGAATTGGCACAGCTGGAGCGTTTCGTCAAGTTTGGAGCCCTATTTTATACAAGAGCATGGACTCATGCCGCTCTGGCAACAGAAGCTGCTACGTCGGACCTTCACTTATGGTCGAAACTTGAAAAGTACAGCTCCGTGGACCCTGAAGTCTCTAAATGTGCTAAACAGGTCCTGCAACGGCATTTGTGGTATCTATCAGATGAATTAGTCGGGCTCGCTCTCTTTTCCGACACAGTTAGCGATCAAGACAAGGAAAAAATTGTCAAGGGAATGACAAAGTCAACGCCAAGTACTCGATCGGTAAGAGGAAATTCATCTCTTCTCAAAAAAGGAGTTCACCCTTGGTGACTTTGCTTCTACGCGAACAGGAAGATTGTTTAATCTTCTGATGATTGACGACTCATTTTTGTCATTACCACCACAAAAATGGAAAGAAGAGCAAAGTTATAAGAAGGGAAAAGAACGAGTGTCACAGTTAAGAGTAGTTAACGATACAGCTGAACGAGGAGTTAAATTGTTTGATGAATATAACAAGCTGCTAACTCACGATGAGGAAGATAAACAATTTCTATTGCAAGTCGTAGAGGCCAACAGGAAAATGATCCCAACATCTGCAACAAAGCGGGCTATAGTGGAAGCAGTTTCCAAGTAATGCAATGGAGTTTGGTGGTATTATTTTGGTATAATGTTGATTTTGTATGGTTTCAGTTCTTTAATTAAAAGATTATTTTTTTATTTTAGTTTGTGTTTTTTGTGTCTTGATAGTCAGAACGACCTAAATAAATGATATTTTGCTTGTTTAAATGATTGTGTGACTTTTATTTCGATTCTAAACTTAGGTCCTTAACTGGCAAAAATTTCAATTTCTTGGAGGCTAAAGCATCGATGAGCACCGTCTTCCTCGTATACCAGGACATTGAAACTTTAGCAAAGTTTTCCTATAAGGTAGTGTAAAAAAACCCGAATTTCAAAAAAAATTTTTTTTTCATACATGTGTGGGCCACACTAACCTATGTATATGATGGCGACTGTACAAGTCTTATAATAAGACTCGATCAAGTTCATAATATCAAGTTTTTCGAAATTTCCGCTAATTATCAATCTTATTTTTCCGTTCTCATTTGTTTTATACGAACAACAATATCTTAAAATATTTATAAAATCCATAATGCAACTAGGTATATGATACAGAACACCACGTTAAATTAACACCAAACAAAAATATTTAACATAATTAAAAAAAACGTCAACCCACATGACAGTTTACACGGAAAAAATATTTCTGTCACTTTAATAAATTATTAGTTATGGATATTTTAACCATCCGACCCCCGGCCTATTTTTTCTTGTTAGAATAGACATCAGGCCGCCAACTTAACCTCTCTGCGACGGAGTCCGCAGCCCGAGACCCTACGCCCCAGAGAAAACAGCTGTTTTGACACTTGGGTGTCAAATCGATGTCGATGAATATTTTTATTTGGGTATTTTTTTTCAACAGTTCGTTTTAAATTATATTAAAAGTTCAGTGCAAATCAGAAACAATTATCATACATAAATTTTCTACTACTTTAGTTGATTATAAGAATCATTTGATCGCTGAGTGACTTTTTCCTAATAGTGTGTGAATCAGCGTTGTTTATAACCTTTAATTGTTTAGTTCTTATTATATTCTTAGGTAGTTTATTTTCTAGTTAAGTTACTTAGTTAACAATTTTCTAAATAAGTAGTATGTTTTAGTCTAGCGTACGTTTTACTTTCATAAGTGTTTATAGTTTTTTAAGTTTGGGTGGATGCAGACTTTCACTCCTTCCTCAGGCAGCAAGTCTCCCCAAGTTCATCCCTGCGCCCTATGCCACAAATATTTCGGGACAGCCCGTGGATTAAACATACACATATCAAAATGCCATAAACCTACAAATTCCTCATCTACTGTTTCGTGTCCATCCTCCTCCGTCCACCAATCCGCCACCTCCCCCTCACTGCCAAATCACAATGTAAGTAACTTTCATATACAACTCAGTTACTTAAAGAATTCGTTTCCCATTATAAAAAGAATACCGCGCGGCGCGAGAATCGCTATAGCGACACGACTTTCCGAAGTCATTAATACATGCGTAGAGTACAATAGCTCTGATACTTGGAAAAGTCTCTTAACTTTTTCTTTTTCTACCCTTCACGCTAAATCTGACAATACACATAAAATATATCATTAACTCAACAACTAAAAAATAACTGCAACAATCCTCTTGTCCACCCGGTACCTTCCAATTTTCACTTCAATCATTCGCCAACCCACAAAACTTACAACCTTAAAAAAATTGTAGAAGGTAAATAAGGTTAGCGACGGGGATTTAAAAGCTGCTGCGCGAACCCTTTTTTTCCTTCGATGTGCTGTCTGCGGACTCGCCCGAAACCCTCTCGGCCTTACAGACTAAACATCCTCCAGCTCCAACAACTCCTTACTTTTTAGATCCACCATCAGGGCCCTTTGCCTGCCTGCTTATAACAGAGAACAATTTAATAAATGCCATAATTTTTTTTAAAACAGGTTCGGCAGCGGGCCTTGACGGGATATCACCTCAACACCTCAAAAATCTGACCTCACACTGCGTCGGTGATGCTGGCAAACGTCTTATACTCGCTCTCACAAAACTTATTAATTGTATGCTTTCCGGTAATGTTAACCCACTATTTGTTCCCATAATTTACGGTGCGAATCTAATCGCTCTTACAAAAAAAGACGGCGGTATCCGGCCCATTGCTATTGCCTGCACGTTGGTTCAACGTTTCGGCGCCTGGCCTCAAAAATTTGCGTCCGTCACGTTGTATCAAAACTCCAAAAGCAATTCGAACCAATTCAACTTGGGTTCGGCACCAAAGGGGGATGCGAAGCAGCTGTGCACGCTCTTCGTACCAGCCTTATAAACGACCAGTGTGAGATATTACTCAACATTGATGTTAAGAACGCCTTTAATTCTGTAAATAGGGACACCCTGCTCTCTGAAGTAAACAGTCACATTCCGGAAATCTATAATTATTTATTGCACTGCTATACAGAGCCCTCTAAATTGATGTACAAACACCACCAACTTTCTTCAGAAGTTGGTTGCCAGCAGGGTGATCCCCTCAAACCTGTCATTTTCAGCTTAGCCATTAACCCTTTTATTCAAAAATTAAATTCAAAATTTAACGTTTGGTATCTAGATCACGGGACACTAGGAGGCAATGCAAACACAGTGCTCTCAGACCTTTCTGAAATAAAAACTTATTTCAGTCTTATCGGCTTGGAATTGAATTTGAATTTCAACAAGTGCGAACTTTTTCTGAATTCTGATCAAGCAAACATTATCCAAAAATTTCATGCCCTTACGGTCTTATACGGACTTATAGTCAATAAAGACACCCATAGCCTCCTAGGGTCACCTGTATCCGAAAAAGCCATACCCAACACCATATCGAACGCCATAACTAAATTCAATAACTGCGCCGAACGCCTCCTCGAAATAAATTCTCATTACGCCTTGACTATTCTAAAATTCTGTCTTTTCGTCCCCAAACACCAAAACTCTTTTTTACAGATTGACCAAATTATTAAATCTTCTTTAGAATCAAATCTTAATATACAGCTAAACGAGCAAAATTGGGCCCCAGGCGTCCCTGCCCATCAGATTTGGTGGGTTAGGGATTCGCAAAATGTCAAGTGTTGCTTTACCAGCGTTCCTATCATCCGTACACGGCACTTCCGCTCTCGTACGTAAAATCCTAAGGGCTAGCCCTTCAAACTATGAGACGGTGTGCCTGACGGAGGCTAGGAACGCTTGGCAATTGGCTTGTCCGGGTCAAAATTTACCCACCAATCTACACATCCAACGGAGCTGGGACGACGCACTATCAAAATTGGTATACTCTGATGCCTTAAATTACAGTTCTGGCAAGACGCGCGCTCTGCTTTTGGCTGCTGCAGAACAGGAAGCAGGTCAGTGGCTACACGCCTTTCCGTCTCCCCCAATCGGTACATTTTTAGATCCCGACACACTAAGACTAGCGTGTCTTAGACTAGGTGTGAGGGTCTGTGCCCCCCACAAGTGCCCCTGCGGCACTTCCGTGGACGAGCTATGCCACCACGGCCTTTCTTGCTGGCTAAGTGCAGGCCGCCTCTCAAGGCACGCTGCCTTGAATGATATCATCCGCCGGACTCTTGCCACCGTCAACGCGCCGGCAATTCTCGAACCCAACGGTGTTTCGCGGGACGATGGCAAGAGGCCGGACGGGATGACTTTGCCCTTGGTCCCATGGAAGATGGGACGTGTGCTGGTCTGGGATGCTACTTGCGTTGACACTCTGGCACCGTCTCATATTACCCAAACTTCGACCAGGGCTGGTGCGGCAGCAGAGGCGACTGAAACTAAAAAAATAGCTAAGTACCAGTGTCTCGGCCCTCATTACCACTTCGTGGCATTCGGTGTTGAGACACTGGGGCCGTGGGGTCCAGGCGCCAGGACGCTTTTTAAAGAGCTGTCAAAAAAGCTCGTCGACACAACTGGTGACCAAAGAGCTGGCAGCTTCCTCGCTCAACGCTTAAGCATTGCGATTCAGCGAGGTAATGCTGCCAGCATCTTTGGCACGATGCCGCGGGGGCCTTATTTAGATGTTTTTTAGTTCCTAAGTTTAGTTTTGAGGTTTTGTAAATATTTATTTAAGTAGTTTCTTAATTCGTTTTTTATTTAGGATTTTTTCTACTTAGTTTTAATTTAATTTAACTATAGGTTAGTTTCACTTTATATAAATTTTAGTATACGTTAATGCAATGTAATATGTAATAAATTTTCATAATTTGTTTCATTACGAAGTAAATTCCATAATTGGTTAATAACACGATTTTTGTTCAGTTATACTTATAAGGTTACATAAGTAACATTATCAATTATTGTATCTATGAAGAATTTTTAACAAAATATATGTCTAGGAAGGATTCAGCTGCATCACTGTAAATTAATAATATATTTTTTGTTTTATTTTTTACTGAAAAAGCATAAAATTGACCCATTTATGACGTTCAGAACTATTATTTGGTATAGTAGAAGCAATATTCTGTCCACGGCAATAAATGACTCAAAACAAAATGCAAAATTCAAAAACTTGAAATGTTATTACAGCGTAAAATTTTCCAAATACCTACTTTAAATAACACTAAAACTTATAAAGAATATTGTTTTAATGCAATGCTTCGTTTCAGTCTTATAAATGTAAATGTTGTCTAGGCGTTTTAAAATTCAATGCATTGTCTATTTTATGAGTTTTAATAAAATAGCGCTATTTCACCGCTCCCGCTTGTTTAAGAAGTTAAAATACAGATTTCACTTGCATCTTTTTCCGTTACGGGTGCTGGTTTATTTATGTGGCATTAAACAGTATGGAACTTCAAATAATAAATATTTCAGTTCGGCGTGGGTTATTATGCGCGTTGTTATTTGTTAACGCGCTTCATTTAAGGCGTAAAGAGAATATATAATTTAAGAAGAATATGAATTCACGGGAGGTAGAAGGGCTACGGGATGCAGCTATGACCGCCCTTCTCCCGAGGTGGAGGGCAGACCTGGAGGTGTCTACGGCCGGCAGAATAACCATAGGGGCAATTTTGCCCCAGTTCGAGAGGTGGGTCGCGGCGAATTAAGTTTTCACCTGGTGCAGGTCCTCACAGGCCACAGTTGCTTCGGAGAGTACCTGCACCGAGTTGCCGGACGAGAAGAAAGCCCCCGCTGCCACGGGTGTGGCGCAGCAGTAGACGATGTGCGCCACACAGTGGAGGTATGCTCGGCGTGGGGTCCGCAGCGGCATAATTTGTCCGATGTATTGGGGGACCTCTCGCTGCCAACCATTGTATCTAAGATGCTTGACAGCGATAGGTCATGGGAAGCAATGGCCTCCTTCTGCAAGTCCGTAATGACGCAGAAGGAGGCTGCGGAAAGAGCACGGGAGGACGACCCTTCCGCTTCCGATATCCGCAGACGTAGAGCGGGGCGCGCACGTCGGCGTTATGCGCACTTGCTCCCCCCGCCAGGACCAGGTTGCAGGGTTAGGGGACCCTAGCTAACCAAAAGTCCACGGGTCTAAAGCGCCTCGAAATTGTCCCGGGGTGCTCTCCCTGGCCAGGCCTGTAAAGCGGGCTAGTCGCGAGGGTCAAAGTTGCATGCGTAAGCGAACCTTTGACCCTCCTCCGAAATGGCTGGAAAATCGTTGGGGGTTTAGTGGGTAGTCTGGGCCTTCTGCCCTGGAGTCCCACACATCCGTCCGGTCCCCCTCCGACTGGGCGGACGGTGCATCAACGCATTCCCCCAACGTAAAAAAAAAAGGTTACATAAAGGGCCCCCGCTGCCATGGGTGGGGCGCAGCGGTAGATGATGTGGGCCACACACTGGAGGTTGGCGTGGGGGCCACAGCGGCACAATTTGGTCGCTATAGTGGGTAACGACCTCTCGCTGCCGACCATTATATCGACAATGCTCGACAGTGAGAGGTCCTAGGAAGCCATGGCCTCATTCTGCAAGTCCTTAATGGCACAGAAGGAGGCTGCGGAGAGAGAGCGGGAGAACGACCCTTCCGCTCCTAATATCCGCAGACGAAGAGTGGGGCGCGCACGCTGTCGCTATGCGCATTTGTTCCCCCCGCCATAGTGGTCCGGATGGCAGGGTCAGGGGACCCTAGCCGTTCAATAAGTCCACGGGATGGCAGCGCCCCGAAATTGTCCCGGGGCGCTCGCCCTGGTCGAGCCCACGCAAACGGGCCTGCAGTCACGAGGGTCAAAGTAGAATGCGTCAAGCGAACCTTTGGCCCTCCTTGGCAGCGACATGGTTGAACAATCATTGGGGGTTTAGTGGGTAGTCTGGGCCTTCTGTCCGGGAGTCCCACACACCCGTCCGATGCCCCCTGACCAGGCGGACCGTCCGCCTAGTCAGGGGGGCCGGACGAGTGTGTCAAAGCATTCCCCCAAAGTAAAAAAAAAAAAGATTACATGAAGGGGCAATAATTAATTTTATTATAATCATATTATCATCATATCAGCCAAAATCATCCACTGCTGGACATAGACAGTGCCACAACGACCGGTCCAGCACCACCCGCATCCAGGAGACTCCCGCGACCTTTACCAGGTCATCAGTCCACCTTGTGGGGGGTCTGCCCACGCTGCACCTGCCGATACGTAGTCGCCACTCAAAAACCTTTCTGCCCCAATGGCCATCGGTTCTACGATTAATACGATAATCTGGTGCAAAGTCTATACATATCCAACTTTGAAATGCCGTCGGCGTTTTGGGCACTCTTTTGCACCGGGTACGGAAAGGGCGGTTTTAGATTTAGACTTTCTGAATAATTCGCGGATGTGGATCATGACGCAACGGGACAGAGAGAGACTGGCGGCGTTTGAAATGTGGTGTTGGAGGAGGTTAGAAAGGATCAGTTGGACGGAAAAGAAAACTAATGAGGAGGTTCTGGATTTAGTAAATGAAAAAAGAAATCTCATAGAAATGATTGAAAACAGGAGAGGAAAAATGATAGGACACATGTTACGCCACGACGACTGGATGAAATCAATAATAGAGGGAAAAATAGAAGGGAAAAGAAAAAGGGGAAGGCCGAGGATATCTTACATGGAGCAAATAAAAGAGAAAATAAACGCTTCATCGTACAGATAAATAAAAAGAAAGGCAGAATGTAGAACAAGTTGGAAATTACTCCACCGACAAGAGCCTAGCTCTTAAATAAGAAAATAATAATTCGCATTTTTCATAAAAATAAATTATCGCAGAATAATTAACCGTACAGAGACCCCGCTATAGCTTAAAAGAACTTTACATTGTATATAGACACTGGCAATCTTTATAATTTACTAGTCTCTGGTGAAACAGAGATCAAAGGGTTAATTGCGTAACTTTTCAAACAAGCGTTAGCACAACTCAACTATCACTTTCCCATAGAAAAAATAACATTTCAATCCACCTAAGGGCTTGTGCACAAATTACGTGAGGTATTTTCGGCTACTTTTAGACCCCCCCTCCTTCTTGGTGCTATTTGGTGAGGTCCTTGGCTACCCCCCCCCCCCCCCCACATAACCACCTTGTTTGTGTAAATCTTTTTTATTTTCTGTCTTAGTAAAATATACTCGCTATTTTGAAGTGCTAGTAAAGATGTTTAACGACCCCAAAGTATTTACTCGTGTTGTAGATATTTTTTCTTAGTTTCGTTCACTGTAAAAAAATACACGTGAGGTCTCCTTGTACCCTCCTCCCCCCCCTTCCCCCAACGTGATCTGTCGTGATTTTTTCCTGACCCGCGTGATTTGTGCACAAGCCCTAACGCTTAACGCACTACGAAACGTTACGCAATCGACCAGCATGGTTATCACAAGACGTCGAGCGAGCTGTGTCAGACAGACTATCCTTCAATTTCTTTGTGCTTAGCACTAAGAAAAATTAATAAGAGACTTTATCATTATTATAAAGAGACAGTTCGCGCGCCGTCGTGTGATATAACCGTGCTGCACCTCACACGACACGTCTAACGAAACTAGACCTCTGCCTACGCTCAGTTTCTGGGTGTCATATTTGTGGGTGAACGTTGAGGTGAGCTTAAAAAAGTTACAGAATAGCTTGGCAGCAGTCCTCACCGCGTAACTCGCCCAAGTACTTTCCAGAGATAAGCGCGGTTTCAAAACTGTGTTTTGATTCAGAAAGCTACATAGTTTCTGACCAAACTTGTCAACTGATCACCTCCACGCCAATTACTGGAAACTCGTAAACATTCAGGGACCCGTGATGAATAGATAGCACCGTAATTGCAATGAAAGCGCTTTAACAAGTTCGCTGCTTGTAAACTGTCACAATACCTAAAGATCCCATTAAACTTAAGCAATTTCTAACTTTTCCTATTAGGCGTTCTGCACACATTTCGCCCTTAAGTCGTGGGAATTGTTACGCTTGTTTAGATATAGGCAATGGATGACGCGTTTTGGGATTAAATCACTGGTTATGATACTAGAGAAATATTAAAGTTATAGTACTTATTACAATCTGCCGAAATTAAATTAAAATAATGAATTCTCTCTACCATACAACATTTATTGGTAAAAATATAATTTTACGTGTCAAAGTAATAATAATATGTAGTACTATTATGTCAGTATTACGTGAGAGACCGCTGGATGCGGGTAGCGCAGAACTGGTCATTGTGGCACTCTTTGGGGGAGGCCTTATGTCCAGCAATGGACGTCTTGCGAACCAGTTTGGTTTGAATCAATCGTAACAAGTACTTAGACACACTAGGACTCTAGGTCATACTTATATATTAGGTACTATAGTGATAAGACTGGCACTCGAAAAAAGGCATCCATTGCAGGGAGTAGTAGGCCTCTCTTAATTCATTTTAATTTTGTGACGAAGGAGTTGTCGCTAGTGGCATTATTATTTCTACTGGAATTGGCTAAACAAATTGTTAATGCACTTGTTTGACGCAAACTTGTGCGGTATAGCGAGATAATTATGTATAAGATATATATTGTATTTTCTAAAGTATATTATTCAAAATGATAATTTAAATTAACAAAATTAAATTAAAACGAAGTGAAATTTAAAAATCGCCCCCGAGGCACTGTACCGAGGTTGCTGGCGGCATTTTCTCGCTGAATGGCAAAGCTGATGCGTTGCGTGAGAAAGCTCTTCGGTCACCGTTACATCAACCACAAGTTTCTCGATTTCCGCAAATAAATTATGCGCACTGGGGCCCCACGGACCGAGGGTCTCGACGCCAAAGGCAACCAAAGGTCACAAACTTGTACTTTCTGCCGAGGCCTCTATATTTACTACGTTTTAGATGATTACGTCCCTACTTGATTAAAATAAGGGCTGTCGTCAACTTGAATATTGACGTTTTATAAAATAAGTAGGTGATATTTTTAGTCTTGCTTTAAGGCCGAAACGCACAGACAGCGGTGGCGGCGCGGTGCGGCGCGGCGCGGCGCAGCGCGGCGCGGAGGCGGTACCGGTTGTAGGTAAATGAAAAGGTTCGCAGAGAATACCGCGCCACGCCACGTCCCGCCGGCGCCGCGGTATTCTGTGCGGACCATTTCGCATTAGTTCGAACATTACAACCGGTACCGCCTCCGCACCGCGCCGCGCCGCACCGCCACCGCTTTCAGTGCCATTAAATACGATCATAATTTTTTTAAATGATTTGTTTTATGCTTGACTGTGCTTGTCGCTTGTACAGTCGCCATCACATACATCGGAGCAAACAAGCACGTCACAAACATCGGAACACACATCTATTTTCAAGGCATTAGGGTGCATGTGCCGATATTTTTGAACACCTATAGTGTACCTATGTATGTGATGGCGACTGTACAATAAAATTCAACCATCTAATTTGAAACAACAACCTGGTGCAAATGTTTTGCCCTAATTGGTTCTCGTGTAGAGCTCTCGGTAAATGTGTTTATAAAAAAATAAAGTAGAATGAAACAAGCATAAGCAGTTCAAAAAACTGAAACCCGACCACAGAAAACTAACTGAAAAAAAACTATGTCACCTTTGTCACCCGGAGTCAAATTTAGAAACGATTGATACCTCATTTATCAAGATCGGTTCAGTATCTTAAACGCTACGATGGAACATACGTAAATACAAACATAGACTGCTAAAAGCATATCCCTTAAATTCCTTTCGGCTCGGCCGTAAACGGACAAAAAGCGTTGAAAGGACAAAAGTAAGAAACTGGGTTTTCAGAAAAGAGATCACGACTTTGAAATCAAAGTTATTATTAAGTTTTTATTTCCGAATAATGTAACAAGTAAATTGCGCAGAAAAAAGGCGAAATTAACGTCCGTAAATTGTCATTTCAAGCCTCTTGCCCTTATTGCCGACCAGCCAGTCATAAAATGCAATTATTCCCCTGAAACTTTAACTTGCTTTGTCACGCCACCTTTTTCACAATTTTGTCTCCTTGGGACTTATGAGCTTTATGACAAAGTGTTTAATGTATGTGATGTACAAGAAAATGATGTTAGTAGTTGGCAGTAATTTGCTATGAAATGAAATTTAAAATGGCTTATGGGCAATTGGGCATCATTATGAAATGAGACTGAAACCTTTTATATGCCGATAATCACTTGGAGTTAAATGTTGTTGAAGATCAATGTATCACTTGAGCTCTTGCAAATAAAAATCTTGAATCTTGAATCACTTTTTTGATATTTTTTATTAGTTTTGATGTTGGACATTCTTTTATTGAAAGTGATGTTACAAAAAGTTAAATGCTACCACTAAATAGGCACAACAGATAACGCATGTTTGTATATATGTTTACTGTTGTTGCAAAATAAATTATTGTAGGTACAATATGAAAAAGGAGGTAGTTTTAATTCAGTCTGATTTTATTGAACAATTACTACATGTCAATTTATCATGCAGGTTAATAAATTTAAGTAATGCAGTAATAAATCTAATCTAAAATCGCTAAAGCCATAATTCCAATGACTATCAAATAAATGGATTCCCTTAATAGCTGGATGGCTACATACTAAATCTAGATTGAACAAGCTTCATTTGACATTGGACTATTTATTGGGTGTAAAACAAAAGGCTAGGAGGATAAATAATTGCAATCAATTGTGCAGGGTTAAAGTTAAAATCTAATGGATCTTGGGTTTAAGAATTTAAATTATGTGAAACATACTTAAGTATTTCTCAATGTTTAATTCAGTAATACCACTCGATACTTTCACAAAAAAAAACAATGGGATTATGAAGAATAATCAAGATAAATTTTGGTAAGTAAGTACCGTAAAGCTACACAACTATAGTTCAGGTCACCCAACTATGGTCCAAATCAATTCTCATATTACTTGCTCAGATGGGACTATTTTTATGGGTGAAATTAAAGACAGGCAATATAATAAATAAAAAGCACCAAGTATCATGTTAATCCTTTTAGTAATTATTATTAAAGTCCTTTGTAAATAATACGCATATAACATTTTCTGACTTATTTTTGCCCGACGACGGCAGAGCCGAACGGAAGGGATATGTTTTTTTTTTGCCCGACGACGGCAGAGCCGAACGGAAGGGATATGTTTTTAGCAGTCTATGTTTGTATGTTTGTATGTTCCGCTGTAGCGTTTTAAATACTGAACCGATTTTGATAAATGGGGTGTCAATCGATTCGAAATTATGCTCCGGTTAACATAGGATACCTTTTGTATGAAAAAGAAAAATATGATGGCTGCCACATACAAATAAGTGACTCACTTTAAAAAAAATCTTTTTCTATCATAGCATGTGGGTTATCAATAGAAAGACGAGAAAATTTCGAGTTCAAATATATAAAAACATTATTAAACTAAAGTATAACAAGCGATAGGAAGACGATTCAAGTTTATATCACCCTATAAGAATACTACTAGCGCTATCTATCGGCAATTCTGCAAATCATTTTGTTTGAATATCATCGAAATCGTTGAGGAAGAAGTAAATACTGAGAATCATTATTATGAAATATCGAACTCATCTGCAATTCTCTTCATTCTCAGAGGTTCTTTCTATCAAGGCAGTGATATTGTCAGTTCGACTAGCAGAGGCAAGCAATGCACAGCCAACGCAACATCCGAAATCGCACATTCATCCTCAAATCCCCTACAGGGCTGGAAACCTTCAGATATTGGCCGTGTGTTGATGTTTGGTGACAAATATCATACGGTTTGCCTCGAAGATCTACGAGTATATAAATATACAGCCTGACCATCTCGCTACCGATGAGTTGTTGCCTTGTATTATATTACCATTGCTACCAAAATCCAAAAGTTATACACTGGATATTGGATGCGACGCCGCAGTAGGCTTAGTGATTCCTTCATTGCCAGTACTTAGTGGCTATTACACTAGTATTAAAGTAAGACTGGAAGAGCTATCACGATGTCACATCTTTGCATTATTACTTGCAATGATATTTCCGTGGCAGTCATTTCACAAAATTAAAAAAAAATACTGAAGTATTTGACTCTCACTCTCGGAGTCCAAAAGGCCGCGTCGCACCTAGCGCTGGTCGTGCAGTGGTAATGATTTTTCCAACACTAGATACCTTATCAAAACACCTGCATTTCGTTCTGGCAGTGGGGTCGAGTAGAGATATTAAATTTTCTCTCACAATAGTGAAGTCACATTTAACAGAAGAAGACAGCGCAGCATTTGTTGAAGGGAACCAATTAAATGAAGCCAGTTCGAACGAATTTCATGACGGAATAATAAGCACTACTCTGTTAATGCCAAATGAGATTCCAGTACCCAACATCGCGGAGGTAATATGTCAAAACATTTATGATAATGACACCATCTTACCGATCCGTGAAATACAGCGCAAAACCGCACTTCTCATAGAGCGGAGGGTTGAAGAGCTAGCCTGGGTTCAACTATTTCCGGATGGGAAAAATGGGCTAAATGAAATTAGACCTCTCCATTAGACTATTTTCAATCACGTGTGATGGGAAGTAACCTGAAGTAACAAACGATTTCAGAGCATATAATATATATTTTACGCGCTCTCAGTGGTAGAGCTTCTGAAAGCGAGACAAAATGTTTTCATTTGCGGAAGATTGCGGCAAGATGGCGTCCAACATAGTGATTAATTCCAAAACATACACCTATGCATGAGAAATATTCGAGGCACTTCTTCATACTGGCACAGGGCATATTCTGAGCTAACGGCCATGGTGCGTAACCTTGGACCAGCACACTGGTATGTTACTCTGTCATGCAATGACCTGAATTGGCCAGATATGCTACACCCACTATTAGTGGCGGATGGAAGACCTTATGTTCGTGTGGAAGATCTCAGTTTTGATGAAAAGTACAGTTAGTGGAGTCGTATCCTGTTACTTTATCGCGGCAATTCATGTTCCAGTTCAATGCTGAAAACCTCATCATCTGATCCCATCTTAGGGTGCGATATAGAAGACTTTTGGTGGCGAATGGAGTTCCAACTCCGTGGGAGTCCGCATGTCCATATGATGATCTGGTGCAAAGACATTTAAATTCACGTGCTGGAATAAAGCTTATACTAGTAGAAAGCGTAGTCACCTGTGAGATCCCAGCAGAGGGTGAAATGCACGATCTAGTCTTCTGATTGCAAACCCACCATCAAAGTTTTATAATATATACATATTATATTACATACCAAGATTGTAACATGATTAAAAAAAGGAAAAATAAAAAGGAAAAAGGAAAAGTATGAAGTAAAGTTTAATATCTATTTAAATTACCCCATTGTTACCCTCACATATCACCAATATTTTTAAATAAAATAGGATTACAAATAATACCCGACTACAGAACACATCTAAAAAGTATAAAATAAAATAAAATTTAAAAAATAATACCCGACTCCGGACACGCGATCTGAAAAGTATTAAATAAGAAAACAATTTACTTCTGAAATCAAAACCTGACATTCAACTCTCTCATATATTTGGATGAAGCCGTGGTCGCATGCCTTTGGAGCCTGAATATATATGTTGATGCATGCGACCACGGCTTTATCCAAATATATGAGAGAGTTGAATGTCAGGTTTTGATTTCAGAAGTAAATTGTTTTCTTATTTAATACTTTTCAGATCGCGTGTCCGGAGTCGGGTATTATTTTTTAAATTTTATTTTATTAATGTTAAGAATCGAAAGGTGATGGTTTGTTCGAATTGTAAAAAATCTAAAAAAAATCAGACCAAGGAGTCCGTCGTCAATAGAGTTTTTAATTTATTTATATCCTGTTTTCACACTCATGATCAAAGTACACCTTAGCTTAGATAGGTATCTTCAGGGATCGTTGGCGTGGTCGGTAGGCACGGCAGTATACTTTAGGTGTTCTTGGCGTCCAAAGGTTTTATATTTTACATTCTCCTAGATTCTCTAATACTTACACAATTATCATAATCATTAATCAGTATAATCACTTTTATCATCAACCTGTATTTGATGATGATGGTGATGTTAGTAATAGTTAATAATTATTTAATACTTCATTATGATTGTGATGCACACATAGACATTATCATTCACTCGTTCAAGTAATTTGTGCCAGCTCTCGTGAATCGACCTGTAGGTAACTGTAGTATCCTGCACCTGCATTGGCTGCAGGAGTGGAGGTAGTCAGCTGTCAACCGCCGTGCCGAGCGGACGTGCATGGAGTGCTTAGGTATATGTACCTGGTGTTACTGAGTATTTTACAGTAACCAAATTGGAAAAGTGAGTATTTACACAGACAATTTTTAGAACAAAAGGGCACGTAAGCGAAACTTTGTCTACGTTTTCTCTATCTTCATATTTTTGTGTCGTTGTGACATTTCTTCTAAGACTATATCTTATTTCAGATAAGATTAGAAAAATCGCATGCGATTTTCTAGGAAAACCATTTTGAATCGCGAAAGCACTAGTATGGCTAAATTTGGAAAGCACTTAACACTTTCACTGCCAGGAACCCGCCTAGTGGGCGCCTTCGCCGCAGGTGCTTTCCCCTTCTTAGCAGGAAAACCACGGGATCGGCTAACTAGTACAAATTTGCCCTTTGATATTCTAGCTAAACGAAGAAACGCAGACCAATACGTACTATGTACGTTAAAATTCTAATGGTATATGGAATGAGGAACTTGTCCACCACTCCTGCCGTCCATCCATCTAACTAGTGGATTGCCCTAATTACAATTTCCGCATGTATAATCTGTGGCTACCCCCGAATGGTGAACTGCGATAAATCGCCCCCGCCTCGCCTCACAAATCACGCCGCATACCGGTTAACGTCTCCCTAGGCACACTAAAGCACGTACTCGTAAACGGTTAATTTTATTTGGTTTTTAATGAGTATTGAAGTTACTAATAATACTTATATAATATGGTTAAGGTGGAACGACGGCATTAACTTTTCGTAAAACTACAAACGTTTTTCTGACTACGTAACTGAATTACAAGACATTTTTATGACAATTTTGTTTGACTCAGCCGATCACATCACCTAATTCGCGCAAAAGTACTTAACAAAATTAATAAAAAACACTTTTGTTTTCCGTTACACCTACTACTACTCAAATCATTTTAATTTAGGTATTTTGCATCGTCTCCACTACCCAACGGTTTTCTAAAAGAGATGCTGTTGCGCCTGTTGTCTGCTATTTGATTTTGATTTTTTAGGGTTCCGTAGCCAAATGGCAAAAAACGGAACCATTATAGATTCGTCATGTCCGTCCGTCTGTCTGTCCGTCCGTATGTCTTAAAGTCTTAATATGTCTTAAACGTCCGTATAAGAGCTATACTGTTGAAACTTGGTAAGTAGATGTATTCTGTGAACCGCATTAAGATTTTTACACGAAAATCTAAAAAAAAACATTAAGTTTTAGGGGTCCCCATACTCAGAACTGAAACTCAAAAAATTTTTTTCATCAAACCCATACGGATAGGTCTTCTAAAATGATATTGAGGTTTCCAATATAATTTTTTTCTAGACTGAATAGTTTGCGCGAGAGACACTTCCAAAGTGGTAAAATGTGTCCCCCCCCCCTGTAACTTTTAAAATAAGAGAATGATAAAACTAAAAAAAATATATGATGTACATTACCATTGTACTTGTGGTATTTTAGGATATTACAAATTTCATACAAAAGGAGAATGTATGTCGGTCGGTATTTGTGCCAATTTTAAGAACTTTATTAATTTTGCGGGAATCTGGTGATATAAGTACACGTTAATTGCAACTTATTTTCCCCTACCGCTAATCCGAAATCGCATTGCTAATCACATTAGAGGAAATTGCCGTCGTCTAGAAATTCACCGGGATGCAACAAATGTATGCAAATCAGGCTCATTGGCCATGCATCAGTAGTCACAGCAATGATGCAAATAGCTATCACTTACCCGAGAACTTACTTGACAGGTTATATTACTTATATCGTCTAGCAATAGTGTCGCTATCAGTGTAAAACAAATTAGATTATGGCAACATTCACAGTTACAGTATACGGCCCAATTTCATTCTTAATTGTTGAGTACCTACTGTATGATTGCCTATTATATCAATCGCTAATTAACGTTAAACAAAATATATCAAAGAACCGTTATATTAAACCTTACATTATATTAAATAACTTTATGTCAATTTACTTTATATCAAAGTGTATGTTAGTTTCTCTGACATTATATGAAACATTACGGGCCCCTACAAAATTAATATCTTCAGTGTTTTTAACCTTTCTAGTGAAGAATGGCGCTTCACATACTACACTACAGTGTCACTGACGGGCCATCATTTTTTCCATAAGAGAGTGAATATGAATCTTATATGAAAGACAGAAGATTGTTCTGACAGCGGACGTCATAAGGTCATAAGTATCATAACACAACACCGTGTTCTAAGGCTAAGCCTAATTGGTTAAATATCTTAGGTATCATGTATTAATTTACGAGTTCTTTGGACGAAGCAATTATAAGTTTTATATTCTAAGCTAGCGACCCGCCCCGGCTTCGCACGGGTTTTTATATATGTAATACATATAATACATGCATGTATTATACATATAAACCTTCCTCTTGAATCACTATTAATAAAAACCGCATCAAAATACGTTTCGTAGTTTTAAAGATCTAAGCATATATTTATAGGGACAGACAGACAGACAGCGGGAAGCGACTTTTTTATACTTTGTAGTGATATTTTCTTTTGTGCTTACCCTAAAGTCACGTAACTGTTTGTTAGGTACTCATTTTGAAGCGGTCAAGGCCATTGTTATCTATAGTTATTAAAAATATTTAACTTTTTCATGAACCGGTAAGATTTTAAAATTTTAAGTTATAAATACCGTAAGTTATTTATTTCAATGGATGCTTCCTGATTGGTGCTGGGTGCACGGAAGCCGGGCGGCGTAAATTATGTAAAATAGTTTCTATGTTTTTTTGTAGTTTTGTTACTTAAACTAAAAAATCACGTTCCATCACTGTGTCGTTTTTCGCACTTATTTAAAAAATAACCATTTATGTTTATGAAACCGGGAAATACTAAACCTTTTATATTTTTAACCCGATCGAGCGCCTTATTGGATTCCTTCGCAGGATTCTTGCTCGCAATAAAGACATTCTTTGGCGCAATGCCATTCGCCGCCAACCCTGGTACTGGGGATAGGAGATTTCTTTTCATTTTAGCAATTCTCTTTATGGCTGCGTCTAGCTTTTAATTTTAATTGCCAACCCTAGAATTGGGTTGTCATTACTTTGTTGCGTCTAGACGTGCTGAAAGATAGGTTTATAAAATATAAATGACAATGATGCCTATAAATCGAATATCTTTGATACAGAAGGTTCATCATATAAACTAACTAGGTAGGTACTTTGCACATAAAAAGGCCGGCTCGCTCGTTGTCGATCCGTGCCAATTTAAGACATTATTTTTAATAAGGTGACCCTTCACTACGTGAATGAACTCTTCTGATAATACCTACGTATGTTTATCAGTTATAATTATAAGAGATAACTTCATACCTACATCATAATTTAGGTTACCTCTGACATGACACATAGATAAGAACCATCTTGACATTGAAGACAGACAAGATTTTCGATTTAAAAAACACACAATCGAATTGCTTCATCCATTTGCGAGCAAGCTGCGATGCCACAGACAGCCACACAAGTACACATGGTCAACTTATGACACCCCTCTTGTTCGTTGCGGATCTCAAGGTCCACATACCGGGATAACCGGGGGTGATTAGGTTAGGTGTACTTCGTCGCTTCTTCTATGAGGTACCTAAGCCTCACATTAGATTGCCGATGGACCTTCAACGCCCACTTCAAGCGCCTAATGCCAAAGCTCCTAGGAGCTGCCGGTGCTCTAGGGCGTATACTCCCGAACACGGGGGGGGGCTAAATCGTCGTGCAGGCAGCTGTACATGGGGGTCGTCTGATCCGACCCTTTATGGTGCCCCTGTATGGGTGGACATCCTGCATGGCCGGGAAATCGCCCTGCTTCGAAGGCCACAGAGGGTGATGGCAAACAGGATGATACAGGTGCATCGGACGATCTCCAACGAAGCAGCATGCGTGCTGGCTGGGTCGCTCCCCCGGGACCTGGACGCGAAGGCCCTTGCAGCGGTTTATCGCTGGCGCAAGGAGGTGCAGGGCCGGGGTGACTCACCAGCACAAAGGGAGGTGGAGGCGTGGCGAAACGGCGTGCGCATGGAAATGGTGGCCATGTGGAAGGAGAGGCTGGCGCAACCTAGTGCAGGCCTCAGAACGATCCTGGCAGTTCGTCCTGTCTTCAAACAGTGGTTGAACCGTCACCATGGCACGCTGACATTCCGGCTGACGCAGATCCTCTCGGATCACGGGTGTTTTGGGAGGTATCTGCACCGCATAGGCCGAGAACCAACCGCAGCGTGCCACCACTGTGACAACTGCCCGGAGGAGATGGCCCAGCACACGCTGGAGGTGTACCCAGCCTGAAGAGATGAGCGCCAAACTCTCTGCGCCACGATAGGCCATGACCTCTCGCTGCCTACCATAGTTCGCACAATGGTGGGCAGCGACAGGGCATGGAAAGCGGTCCTTGCCTTCTGCGAGGCCGTAATGGATGCCAAAGCTGAACGCGAAAGGGAAGCCTCCTCTGTGGATCCCGGTCGCCAGCAGCGAATCGGGCGAAGGCGGCCAGCCTACGCTCGCCACATTCCCCCCTAACTGTGGCCAGGGCCGGCAGGCTTGGGGAAGTCTGTCGGCCGCGTCATTAACTGGCCCGAGACGGCGTTGCGCGTGTTCCCGCGCGCCACTCGTTGCGTTGGTGCAGGTTACCACCTGATACAGAGTTTGGGGCCCCTAACAAGGCCAGTCACCGTCGGGTCGCGGAAGAGTGCTTCGGCGTGCCCGTAACCCGGCACCTTGGTGACGAGATGGAACACCGTGGGGTTTTAGTCGGTAGTTCGGGCAGTTCCCGGGAGTCCGACATACCCGCCTTGACTTCCCTGGCCGGGTGAGATGCGCAAAGGCCCCACGTATAAAAAAAAAGGTGTACTTAAATGCCGGGCCACACCGACTGCGTGTGCGCCACGTAAGCGTAGACGTGCACAGCACCCCTGTCTCACCGGGTTACGCGCGCGTCTACGGCGTACCTGCTGCAGAGAGCTGCACACGCAACGCGTCACCAGCCGCCATTTGCGTACTATTATTTATATGATTAGCACTATGTTTGATGGCAGTTCTTCTGACAAAGAAATAGCACTGTTTTTACTGTTGTGTGAAGATCCTCCTCCTCATTTTGGATTTTATGCGACATTCAAAAAAGTATGGGTTCATAACATCAATGGAAGAAGAGAAGAACATAGTGAATAACACAACTTTTGTCGCGAACTTGAATCCAACTTGAATCTCACGACGATCGATTTTTCTGGTAGTTCTGCATGTCAAGAGACGGTTATAGTGAGATCTTATATATTTTAAATAACACTAATATACACAAGGGCTATTACAACTGGAGAAAGACTCATATTCATTAAGCAAACCTCCATGCGCATCGGTGAAGTTGTAAATAAATACAAGAGAGCTGCGCGTCACACGTGCAGCACAGAGCTGTGCGTGTCCGTACCTGTCCGGTCTGTCCTCTATTAGGGGACGCCGGCAAATACAACGTCATCACTGCACGCAGCGAAGCGACGTTGCCGCTCCGCTCTGTGTAGTCGGTTGGTCTGCCTGGTGCTGCGTTGCGTGCGCAGCACGTATGCGTTGCAGCACGTCTACGCAGACGCATCCGGTGTGACATGTCCTATGAGGATTCATACATTACAACGCAGCTGTGTACGTGCTGCACACGCATACGTGCTGCGCACGCAGTCGGTGTGGCTCGGGCTTAAAGTGAGTACTTTATTCGTAAAGTGATTCGCACAAAACAAGCGTGTATTCATATATGTCATAAGGGAACCATAACTGAAACAAACAATAATATACTAATAATACTAATACTATTCAGCATAAATAAAAGTAAATCGTACCCTGAGTGCTACCTACCACGCCATACGATCAGCCAGCGAGCAACGCATCGATGGGCGATCGATATACTTATTATTTACCGTGGTAAGACCTTAACCTACAGTAGGTATGCTCATTGTGGGCAAAGTTGGGATACTTTTCCTCTGTTGTTGTTATGATTTTTGTTAGGTACACTAATTGACATCTTGGACAGTAAAACATAAACCTACTTTATTGCCCTAGGACACCAACGTAGGTACAGTACAGAGTCAGTATAACTAACTACAGGAGTGTAGGAGTTACGTAGACTGCGGTTCCGTATGTTAAGCGACATCGCATCTGCATAATGTAATTGAATTTACATCAAGAGTCTGCCCGGGTGTCGTAACAACATTTTCTGCACCTACCAAGTGCGATAATTAATCCATTTAAGATTAGGCATTTAAGCCGCGTACATTTGGTCACATTTATTCCTTTTGGTTTTAGGCAGAAACTACTAAACTAATTAACATAAAGAGAGACTGCCAAAGTCAATAGATTCACTGGATGACAATGGTGGCGTTATAAGCAAAGTCACAGTTTCATATATTTTTTATAGCGCCGAGATTTCACTTCTTACGCCTTTTAATAGCTCCCAAGCCTAATCAACTTAATAGGATCATAAAGCGGCAATTACACTTCGTCGTTCACCTAATGCGGTCGCCGAATTCATTTTAAATTACGTAGGCCAACAAACGTCATCTTTACACTAGTCTGTCCGCCAATGTCAGTTTGTTGGCAGCTGTCGATCGCCGAATGCAGCATGCGGCGAACGACGAAGTGTTATAGTCGATATGGGCTGGTCGACCAACAAAACTGATCGATCGATGATCTATCTATGGGATCGTTCGTGGTAACACCTTAAATCATAAAAACCTTTTTTTTGTTAAAAGTTTTTATATCTCAAGGAATGTGTAAAGAGAGAACATTCATGAAACTCCTTAATTATGTAATGGCGTCGAGTGTACATTTAAACCCGAGTATAATTTTAATGAGTAATTTCACGAGCCAGTGAATAAATAAATGTATTATTTTACGCCCCGGGCCGAAAGTAATGATGTAGGACGTCAAATGTCGTCACGTTTTATTTGTTAACTCGTGCTTGGTTAGCTACACACTTTTAATATGTTTTTGCTAAAATTTAAATGTACACACTATGAAAACGAAACAAGCTCTAATTTACAACCGACAGCAAAAAAATACCAAGATCGGGAGAAATAAATTATATTTTGATTTATCGTGGAATTTATTTGTAAAAATAATACCTACACTACATCAAACAAAAACAGATCTCTATATCACTAGTCGAATAGCAGTTATTGCGTTCACTAAACCGTAAAAGTAATGTAAATAGACGCCACTCATAAATATATAGGTACCAGTGTAAATAAATATCTAGAAACGAAACAAATTGCGCTTTGAATTTTCATTAGGTTAATACAGGACGAACTAACAAATGAATTTAATTACTGGTATATTTCGCTTTAATAACTAATACTATACTTAAAAAGTTTAGGTAATTAACGAGATGTATGACAGTTCTGTATCTTGCGTTACCGGACAAAATACTGTGGGTCCAAAAGTTGATTGGCCCGTAAACTAACTTCAGCTGTCAGATTTGATAGATTAACGGGTGGTAAACATTTCATTGCTCTATCATTGTAAAAAGGAATATATATGGGAACATTACTGCCATGTTCATACATGCAATGCACATCATCATTACTACCTGCACTATTGATTGTCAAATGAGTGACAAGGATGCTTGCATAGACAATACCGCAAGTGGGAACGAGATACAATGTCAACGCTGCTAGTGTCGCCACCTACGAAGAGTTTTGCGTAATGTTCCCTATTATGGTTAGATAGATAGCTTTACAAGGGAATTTCGATATTTTTGGACCTGATGGTCTTTTATTAAACACTAGCAAAGATTATTATCAAATAATCTTTGACATTAGCTTCTGCCCGCGAATCCGTCCGCGTGGAACTCGTTTATATCGTAGCTCCATACAACATTTTCACCCCCTTTTTCACCTTCTTAGGGGATGATTTCCGTCATAAACCCTATCCTGTGTCCTTTCCAGGGACTCAATATACCTTTATACCAAATTTCATCTAAATCAGTTCAGCGGTTTAAGCGTGAAGAGGTAAAATTCAGAGATACAGATACATAGATAGACAGAGAGACCTACAGGTAGACAGACACACTTTCGCATTTATAATATTAATATGGATATGGATAGGAACGCGTCATGTTAAACAGAGATATACAATACGGTAAGGCTAACCAGACAAATACAATAGGTATGAGTAACCGAGTTTCAAACATGATACTGCTACGGTAAGTACTTTTTTGGGTTCCGTAGCCAAATGGCAAAAAACGGAACCCTTATAGATTCGTCATGTCTGTCTGTCTGTCTGTCCGTCCGTATGTCACAGCCACTTTTTTCCGAAACTATAAGAGCTATACTGTTAAAACTTGGTATGTAGATGTATTCTGTAAACCGCATTAAGATTTTAACACAAAAATCGAAAAAAAAACATTAAGTTTTAGGGGTCCCAATACACAGAACTGAAACTCAACATGTTTTTTTCATCAAACCCATACATGTGGGGTATCTATGGATAGGTCTTCAAAAATGATATTAATGTTTCTTATATATTTTTTTTCTAAACTGAATAGTTTGCGCGAGAGACACTTCCAAAGTGGTAAAATGTGTATGCCCCCCCCCCCTGTAACTTCTAAAATAAGAGAATGATAAATCTAAAAAAAAATATATGTTGTACATTACCATGCAAACTTTCAACGAAAATTAGTTTGAACGAGATCTAGTAAGTAGTTTTTTTTTAATACGTCATAAATCGTAAATAGTACATTTCGATGCTAGTGCGGAAAGTATGTCATTACTTCACGAGTGCCGAGATATCTTGCCACGAGCCGTAAGCGAGTGGTAAGACTCGGGACGAGTGAAGAATGACATTTCCGCACGTGTATCGAACGACGTTTTTTAATACAGCTGCGAAAAAATAAGAAAAACAACAAGTAAGAACAGTATTTAAAAAAAAACAATTTTGTACAACTTCATTATTTTTAACTGTAAGTATTACAATGATGTTACAGAATTAATAATATAAAAGTTTCATATTCCTTACTCGTTGTTTTTCTTATTTTTTGGCAACTGTATTAAAAAACGTCGTTCGATACACGTGGAAAAGTAAAAAGCACTAGTGCGCAAAATACAACTTTGCGCACGATTTGCAGCTACAAAAAGTACCACTTTTTGAGCAACTGTATTAAAAAAGCTATTTATTTAACGGAACCCTTTTTATTTTGTAGCTTGATATAGCTGTCTATTTTTTTAAAGATTTCGTATTCCTGCAGGTCGACCACGTAACGCATTGTACCTTAGTCGCGTCAGGTAGGTATATCTAAATGTCACGTTTTATATGGAAAGTTACAGTTTAATGGTCCTAACGCGCGTTCGGAACGTTACGTGATTACCCCTCTGCACTTTTCGCTTCTTTATTGTAGGAACATTCTGAATGCATAGGAAATTGTTAATTAGTCATTCGATGTTATGCTGCTTGCAATAAATTTTTATTTACCAATCCTGAATGTTTAATATATTATAATGTAGATAATTATATAATCATACATTATTTTAAATAAATAAAAAATATACCGTAATTTTAAAATTTGTACCCGTACCCAGGTTGTTTCACATCTCTTCTCTTACTTAAGAGCTAGGCTCTTGTCGGTGTAGCTCAAAGTAGGCCCTCCATCTACTCCGATCCCACGCAATCTCTTTGACCTCACGATACGACCCAACATCAACTGTCTTTTTGAGTTGCTCCATGTAGTCTATTCTAGGTCTTCCTCTTTCTCGCCTCCCCTAGAGATCTTTCCTTCAATTATGTTAAGTACGAAGTTGTCATGTCGTATGAGGTGCCATATCATCTTCCCTCTTCTAGTTTCTAAGTTCCTCACTAACTGCCTGGTTTGCCCCACTCTATTCAGCACTTCTTCATTGGTCACCCTCTCTCTCCAGCTAATTTTCTCCATTGGCCTCCAAGACCACATCTCAAACGCTTCTAACATATCCGCATCTTTCTGGGTCAAGGTCCGGTTTATGTTCCACATAAAATACCTTATTTCCGTTTGTTTACATTTTAAGTATATCTTAGTATCAAATAAATTTTATATATTACAACGTAGAAGAATCATAATTTTAGAAATTACTTTCAATGCGTTTTCCCAGATATCAGCTCGAAACCGTACATCTACTTGTTTATAGACGCGACTGTACCTATATCCCTACTTAACTTTTAATTTATAATATCAATGCACCACCAGAAAAAAATTCGTCGAAACGACATCCAAGATACGTAAGTAGGTAGGTATAAAATTTTCGCCTTATTACCAAGGAATAAGGTACAAAGGGTGTCCCTAAACATTTGATGTCAAGCGTATTTCGCCTAAGGGTGAAGTTTAAACGTTGTCCTAGCTACGAGTATTTCATGACAAAGTTCCCGGAAGCAAATATTAGTTATACCGTCACAAAACAGCTACTTAAATACTTAGATGTAATTCGCGAGCGCCACTTGGAAACGTCCAACGGCAATAATCCTTCCGTTACAAGCACGGAATAAAGAATCCATTGGAAGTGGCATTCAACCGATTTTCCTAGAGAACCAGTGTCGCCGCACGCATACAACCGCACTTCAATAAAACACGAACACACAATTGCAATACGCTTTTGATTTGTTAAAATGTACTGTGGCAATAAGTTGTTAAGGGTAGCAAATTTTATATGCAAAAGGTACTTTAACCGTCATATTTTTACGGTCTAATTTAGAGTGTCAAGTAAATATTTCTTACGTCCGTTATTATCTGCGTTGCAAGACTTGCAAGAGACGTGGTGGTTCGGCTACTCGACGCCAGATGGCAGTGTTTTCAAAACTATTCGCTTGAAACCAAAAAGTCGCATGTACTGCGAAATGCGTATGATGACACGACTATTTCGCCATAACGGAATAGGGATGTGGGTATGATTTTGCATATCGATATATTTATGATATTTATACATTAAATATTAATGCTAATAAGACTAATGACTTAGTTACAAATGGTTTCCAATAAAATCTTGTTAATAATATAGTTAGTTAGTAGGTGACATTTATAGTTCATCATCATCATCATATCAGCCGAAAGACGTCCACTGCTAGACATAGGCCTCCCCCAAAGAGTGCCAAAATGACTCCCGCGACCTTTACCAGGTCATCAGTCCACCTCGTGGGGGGCCTACCCACGCCGCGCCTTCCGGTACGTGGTTACCACTCAAGAACCTTTCCGCCTCAACGGCCACTGGTTCTACGTGCAATGGGATAAGCTCATTTCTGATGCGATTACGCTGCGTGATCGCATTAGAAAGTTTCTTTGCGTGATTCACGCAGAGAAACTCCCAACATAGCCCTCTCCATTGCCCTTTGGGTGACTTTGAGCCTTATTATGAGGCCCATTGTAAGCGACCACGTTTCAGTGCCATATGTCATCACTGGCAACACACACTGGTCAAAGACGTTCGTCTTGAGGCACTGCGGAATATTGGACGAAAATATGTGCCGTAGCTTCCCGAACTGATTTTGTACTACATGGGCATTTGACATGATCTTCGTCTTATCCATGTTCATTCTTAGACCAACTCGCTCGGAAGCTTTACTGAGGTCATCTAGCATCGTTCTTAAGTCCTCCATGGTCTCAGCCGAGACTACTATATCGTCCGCAAACCGAATGTGAGTGATGTACTCGCCGTTGATGTTGACATCTAGTCTTCTCCAGTCCAGTCTTGACATCTTCCAGTGCAGCGGTGAACAGTTTTGGAGAAATAACATCTCCTTTCCTGACTCCCCGCTGCAGCGGAATAGGTTTCGACATGTGTTACATTTATAGTTAGGTAATAATTTTTGTTATAAATGTAGTTGCAACTAAACACAGATTTCTAATAAACAAAAAGTATAATTAGTTTAATATTATACAAGCACAACCTAAAAACTACTTAGAATTATTTTCCCAGCAATCTAGACTGTCGACTGTGTGCGAGTATGGTAGGCTAAACCAGTCGTCAAATATAAAGAATTGAAAGCAGTGCGTCATGTGTGCGAGCGAAAAAGCAGAGCGCTGCTCTCGCTCTACGTGTTGCCTACTGCACCGCTATTAATCATTAAAAATTATTCGTACTTACGCTACATACGATATTCTGCGTGGGAATTGAACCTTCATGAATGAAGCGTTTTCCTTTTGGCGAAACCCAAAAATCAGTTTCAACAAAATGTTCCGAACAAATGGTGTTCAGTCGTTGCGGAAACCAATCCTTTCTCCCCGTGGCATCAGTCCATTTTTCCTTTGCATTTGTTTCTTTAGGAAAACTTTAAGATTATAATAGTTATTTTATTTTATATGAGTTATGTCGTCAGTCAGATATTATATACATAAATAATAAATTTAATCCTTTTTATTTTGAGTTATCGTTTTATCGATAATAATTATAGACCTTAGCCACAGCATTTGAGTAGCGAACATTCTGGACATTTGACGTGCGTTCCTCGTTCCGAGTAGCGAAATGATGCACAGGATTATGAACTTCATTGTTAGAGAAATAGAATTGATATTTCCTTGACTACAGATGCAAATTGTGTCTGAGAAATTGAAAATTTAATATTTTTATGTAGGAATTCTAAAACAATACTTACCGATGATAGGAAATACCTCCATGAGACAAGTTTTTAAATGTGCTCTATTTGAGCAGCTTCTAACAGAGCAATACGGCATTTTCCTACAATAAACACATAATTTACTCATGTCATACGCCGTGTGCGGTTGCCAGGTGACTGACAATAATCTGTGCAAGAAGTATGCGAATTTACGCTCATGTTCGGCGACACGGGAACGCCCACTCACCACTTCCAATGGATTCTTTATTCCGTGTTTACAAGTAAACAAAAGACGGTCACATTTTTAGTAGCGCGTACTCCAACTTTAAAAAAATACTCTGCCCTAACAGTGTGCCAAGCGATTCAGGTTACAAAACATAGTGCACGTAGGAATAATCTTTATTTCCTCAGAAAATAGCTGGCACGTTAACGGAGTCCCCTTTGGCCGGAGCGCCTTCAGTCTCACGTACGTGCTATGTGGAAGGCAAAGGAATTGGCGGATTATTTTACTTTATTTTAGGGATTAAAATGTTCTTTACAATGAATGCACTTGCTCTGAAAGAGCCTCTCTTTATGGTTCAATATAAACACGGGAAGTGCTCTATGCGGCGGTGCCAGCCCGAGGGAATGGATTTCAGGCCAAAAATCCTACACACTGTGCGAGAATGAGATTTCGTGACAATTAAAATTTCACCTTTTATGTATATATTTTTCAGGGTTCCGTACTCAAAGAGTAAAACGGAACCCCATTACTAAGACTCCGCTGTCTGTCGATGATGAATTTATGTTGCCGCTATAACAACAAATACTTAAAACAAAATTAAATAAATATTTATTAGATAATGGTACGAAACCCTTCGTGCGCGAGTCCGACTCGCTCTTGGCCGGTTTTTTATTTCCTAGCATGATGCATTGTAAAATGTTGTATGATACACGTACGGATAGATAATACCTTGGCCATCGCCACTCGTTGGGAATTACCTACCTACTTTCCGCACTTGTATCATACATACCAATTATGATTTTAAGCAGTATGCAGATAATTGTTGTGTAGGTGCGTGCGCCTATAACGATGCTGTGTTACTGCCGCACACATCAAACCTGCATAGTTATAAACGCAACCAGACATACAGATGCGCGCAAAGTTATCAATACTTAAGGCGCTATAGGTTCAGCGAAGTGAAGCGAACATAGTTTTTGAAACAATATAATGCGTCTGTTTATAATAATATGATTTCAAAAAAATACGAATAGTAATCTTGAGGCTTTTCTGCAGGGAAATCAGTGATTCGAAACTTGATTAAGCAATTTTCGCTCGATAGAAAAAAATCACGAACATAGGTCTAAAACATATTAAAATTCACTTAACACATTCGTAGCAAATGATGCACAATAGCTAAACATATTAACATTGGTTCTAAAAATCGGCAATATCATGTTTGAGGGAACTTAGTGATTATTTTTTTATTTATTTAAACGCAAAAAAAAAAAAATTAAAAAACATGATATCCGCTCTTCCAAACACGCACTTCCATCTCGCTCACGCTTATGCTCAGCGAGAGGGAGAGAAAACCATGATACTATAGCGTCTTAACCTAGCCGAACGAGCGAGCGAAGCGAACGAAGCTATATTCTTCAGCTTGAGCCGAAAATCGGTCGTATAATACCATGTATACGGTGTCCAGTGTCTGTTACGCTAACACGCTGTCCCACTGACACGCTGTCCCGCTGTCCGGCTGTTTTCCTCTACAGATCGCATTTCTCAACCAATTCTCGTGAATTTTGTAAGCAGGTTTGTTTAATTATGTAGTTTCTAGGGTTCCGTACCTCAAAAGGAAAAAAACGGAACCCTTATAGGATCACTTTGTTGTCCGTCCGTCTGTTTGTCGGTCTGTCTGTCTGTCAAGGCCCTTTATCTCGGGAACGCGTGGAGGCATCGAGTTGAAATTAAAACCATACATTTAAGTCTACAGTCCCTTGAAGCTATGAAAAAATCAAACTTCTAAGAGCTCTAAGTTAACGTAAAAAAAAAGATACGGCCGTTTATGCCGCAAAAAACGTAGATTTTGACACTCTCAAGGGAATCAACATATATAGGATACTTTCCGTTGACCTAGAAGTATGAAATTTGGCAAGTAATATTGTCTTCATACTACAAGTACAGGAAAAACCTGAAAACTGTACATTTACTAATTTTGTACGGAGCCCTCGGTGATGGGCGAGTCTGACTCGCTCTTATCCGGTAGGTATTTTTGTCGTGTCACTTATTCTTATTCGAAATGCAATTTTTTTTTTCAAAATGACAGGCTCGCGAGCTTACATACCCACTAGTATTAATGGGCTAATATGGTAAGCCTTAAATTCAAATTCAAATTATTATATCAGACCAAAGTCTATATATTCGGACAGTTAAATCCTTTTTCTCAAAAATGGCCCGCAAAGTGAACATAACTCGCTACATATTGAAAGGTAAAGTTGTATAGTTGAAGGCCAGATAATAATTAAAAAATAAAAAACATTGCAGGCCGGCTGGAATGTTACATATGAATTCCTTTATTTATCGAGTACCAAACTTTTAAAAAAGTAGAAACTGGCATATAAAATACGGCACGGCACAGGTCGTATTCAGCCAAATCAAGTCGTATTTTTCTGTTGCAAACGCGACATTTTTGTATGTGTCATAAAAAGATTGCGTTTTTCGATGGAAAAATGCACTTGCAATTCTGTTTAAAAAAAAATATGACGTTTAATTTTATGTCATTTGCAGTATCCTCAATTTGTATTTAATAATAACGCTTGATTTAAATTTAGTCTTTTTTATTCCCCCATTTTTGAGAAAAGCACTATATTAGCCTCAGCCGGAATGGCAATTGCAGTCTTCGTATTATAATTAAACGGACTCGCAAGCTCGTCCGTTTAAACAAAATACTCAGCCTGCAATTGTCTCCTTCCCGGCCACTATTGAATGCCGTTCTGACTTTCCCTGACGCGAACCATTAGTGACGTGATCTTTTTATTCATTATCAAGTGGAGACCGTTCGTGTGCGTCTCGCGAACATTTCCGACGCACTGCACCATTTTGGAAGTATCGACAGCATTCTAAAGGCATTGTCGTCGTTGATGTTTAACCATCGTCGTTATAGTATTTCATTAAAACCGAGGATGCTCTATGAGAGTGAGGAACCTGCATCTGCCTTTTGTCGACTCCAGGAATCCTCAAATCAATACAGGGTCTGTAACAAGCGTCTATAGGCTACGTGTGTGTCGTGTTATTAAAAAGCCGGCCAAGTGCGAGTCTGTCTTGCGCACCGAGGGTTCCGTACAAACTTTCATGCACCATACCCGTCATGTCAGGACCCCATTCATTCTTGAACAATCTTAAACAGCTCATAGTATTGTATGTATGGAAATAAATAAAATAAAAATAAATAAATAAAATAGTGATCACAACACTGATCATGTCAGTAAAAGGCGTAAAGATTTTGTTTGTCCTAATTATACTCAAACACGACACGCTTTCTCTTCTAGATTTATTCTTTTCCTAGGTCCACTTCTTTACAAAAGACATAATGCACGGCTAGATTTATATCCCCTAAACTACATGAAATGTAAATCAACGCTACGAGAAGCCCTACATAATATGTCCTATGACGATACTGAGGAGTTATTTATCGTTTTAAAATAATTTTGTTCTATCTTCTTATACCTTTTTTATACATAGGTTATTAACTTACTAATTATTTTGTACTACCTAGTCAATAAGAATGATTTTGTATAATATTTTGCATGTGAATAACATATTCAATTGTTAGTTCTTTTTTGCTTGAAACACAGGGTCCTATCCTAGTTCAGGCACGTGTTATTTGCCTCTAATATTAAGCTCGTAGTCCATAGTAAATACTGATGTACATTATGTTTTATCAATAAATTATATTATTATATAGTAGAAGTTACCGTTGCAAAGCGCCTTCTGCATTTTGGTACTAACAACTCACAACCTAGTATGTTTGTTTAAAATCAGCGATAGCTTTTCATCACGCGTACCAATTTCGATTATTTATTTTTTATTTGAAAGAAAGGACTTTAACGATAATCCGATAGGAATTTGAAGATATAAAATTTCATACAAAAGTAAGTAAATTACAAATGTAATTAAGAAATTTTAACATATGTAATTCATTTATTCAACAACAATACATTAATAACTATATCCAATGTAATATACATACACTTTGGTCAATTACACAGTTAGACAATAAATAAAAAGGTACAATGAGTGTTAATAATAAATTATTAACTTAGTCAAAGAGCCCGCCCCTCACCACCCCCGGTGGAAAGGTGCCCATCACGCTCGCCGCGTTGCCGCGCTGAATCGCGATAGACAGACGTTGCACCAGGAATGACCCGGAACGGGGGTCAAGACCCCTCTCCGCCAGACGGCGCCCGATCTCCTTGATGAATTTTCTGGCCTCCGAACCCCAACAACCAGTCGTTTCTACCGCGAGCGGGACAAATAAATAACCCTCCAAAGCAGAATATTTGTCCCGCTTCCTAAGAGCCGCCATCTCAGCAGCCGCTCCAGCCGTGCACGTGGTGCGACCGAGGTGCGAGGCCGCGAAAGTGCTGACGCACGTGGCGTCCCATAGAAGGCACTTCCCTCTATGCCAAGGCACCAGGGTCAAACCATCAGGTCTTTTACCGTCCGTCCGACTAAGGCCTGAAGGCTCCAGCACACACGGAACATTTGCCGAGACTAGCGCTCTCCGGACAATATCATTGAGAGCGTGATGACGCGGGAATCGGCCGGCACATCGACCACAACTCAAGGCGTGGTGACCATTACTCTCCACCATGGTGCCGCAGATGCATAGATGACGTTCACAAACATCGCAGCCCAGGCGGAGAGCCACAGCCACCCACATGGAATCATCGTCGAGAAGAGTGCCCACGTGCGGAGAGGGCAGCGCCCGTAACCACTCTCCGGCTTCAGGTCTCGACACTGCCAACAGCCTAGCCCTGTCCACACCCATCGCCCTCCCCAGCAGGCTCTCAAACACCCTCTTGATTCCCACGGCATTCCACGCGCGTTGTCGGTCCGGTCTCTCAGGCACCTGCACACCCGGGTTGAGGGCCAACCAAGCCGCCATGGCATCAGACGCGTAGGGGATAGTTGCCCTGTCACCATTGTTAACTAAAATGTCAGTAACCAGGCCGACGACCCCCCCCGCCGACGCCAAGAAGGCCGGCAGTCCCACGTCCCGCGCGCTCCGTAAGCCCAGGCCCCCACTCCGAACGGATTAAGAAATTATTTTTTAATAAAAAAAAACATCTAAATAGAGATATTGTTTTATTTTTCCTGTAATATTTATGTTACTCTTAATCATATATATATTTCAAAATTTTCGCTTCCTAAAGTTCGGAGATAAGGGGGGGGGGGGGGGGGGATGGTATATTTTTCTACATTTTCCTTAATAAATCAAAATTTAACCACTGTAGAAAAAAAAACTGTTTTAGAAAGTGCAACTTAAGCCCTTTCATATGATACTTGATCTATTTACTAGACTTTGATTTTGTAACCCCCGCATATTCGACATTTAAACAGAAAAAAAATGTATATTATTTTCTTTCATTTTCGATACACGTGTCTTAACCCTTTTAACAGTTGTTCCAAATTTCAAATTGATAGCTTAATCAGTTCCTGAGATATTAAACGTTGTGAGAGACGGACGGACGGACAGAGTCGCACCATAAGAACCTTGTCACCTACCTGCAAATATTATGACGCCAACTCAGGAAGTAGTCTTGAGCCTAAAGAAGGTACGAACCATCAGCTCATACATTGCGCCAATCCCTCATGCCTTTTCTCGCACGGTTCACACCGCGTCCCTCATCACCCGGACTCAAAGACAATGCGAATGCGATTCTTGGGAGAATTGCGCCGGTTTTTACGGACGCTTTGAGCAGGATATTGATGCTGTCCTTCGTGATTGTTATCGGTTAGCCTTTCTGTACCAGGGACTGCATAACCGAAAAATACCGGTATTTTATTTTAACGGTATGACGTCCTATCGGTTGTGAAATAGCGGTTTCGGTAGCGGAACCTTTATATTTCGCTATCGAAATACAAAGATACCTTTATTTTTTCCGGTACCGTAACCGCTTTTTAAAGGTACCGATATATCGACTTTGGCCTGGCGTTGTTGCTAAACTTTTTGTCTTTAAATGTTTAGTAGCCAATGCTTCCTCTGCAGAGTCCCAGCTCGCTTACTTTTCCCAATAATCTTTATAATACCGGTATTATAAAGGTTTAGGTATCATTTAAAACTAATACCGCTAACCGTTATTTCAAAACGGTTATGGTACCGTTATGTTCGCGCGGCGCGCATAATCTTTACGACATAACGGTACCGTAATGGAATATCGGTTTACATACCGGTATAACCGTAACCGAAATCAGTCCCTGTTCTGTACCTACCTATACTACCTATTTGAAAATACTCTAAGACAGCTTTTTGAACGAGTGAGCGACGCGAACAAAGTTCTTTGCTTCAGCTTGGGCCGAAAATCGTTCGTAGGTATATCCGGTGTCCGATGTCTCGCTGTCCAGCTGTTCATCTCTACAGGTCGCATTTGTCAACCAATTCTAGTGACATTTTCGTTTATTTAATAACAGATTTGCGTGTTCTACATCTCACTATTGTAGGTATATATAAGATAAGACTTCCCAATTTATCTGTGCAGAGGCGGTACGATTTCAGTAAGCTGCCAGCTGTTAGTGCAACTTGTCAGTCGAGTCAGTATCGATTCTTTATTAGACTTCATTTCGTCGGGTGACAAGCAAAACTCACTAAGTAACAAATACCTACTTAAATCAAAGGTCGTATCTCGATATCGAGTACGTAGCGAGATACGAGGTTTTGAAGAGCAGTGACAGTTTTGGTAGTGACTTTTGCAGGCTTGTCACCCGACGATTTGTCGGTGCAGGCTCGATGCGTTATCGGTAAGTTGTCATCCTCTCAGTGTCAACTGTTAGTTGAGTTAGTACAAATTATTTTACTGCGCGCCTACATTTAAATGAGTGCTTCCTGATTGGCTCGTCCACGCAATATTAATACTACTGCGCAAATGTAATACTAACAGAACTGTATACCGACAATTAAAGGAATCTAGACGATATCAATAAGCTCTCGGTAAATTACAAAATACAGCCTGTATTGTATTTTGGTATAGTTTCAAGTGGTGAATTACATAATTTTACCTATTTATATACATGTTGTCTTTGTCGTAGCATTACGAGTATAGGTGTTACCTATAATGTTTTTATCGTAAAAAGATAGTGCACAAAGTTATTTGTAAATTATTTTCCGATTTCATACCACCCTCGGGACGCACTTTTGTGCAAAAATCCTCACAATTCTCGAAACGTATACAATTTGCCGTCGTTACGGGATCAAAAGTGATAATCGTCTTTTGTTGCTGACCTTCCATTTAAAATACCTGTTCCACAAAAAAACTTTGAATAGGTGTGCCGGGTATCATTAAAGGAAACGAGCTGACGTTAGATCGCAGGTTTTATTGTGGAAAATTGTGGAAAATTTTCACTCGTCCGCTTTTTACTTGGCTGGGTTTTTCAGGTCGTTTTTGCTTATGCCTGCATTATTGTTTTAACATTCAGTTTATGCCACAGTTATGTTGGTTTACGGGTTAATTTGGGTATTATCTGCCGCCATTGGTGGGAATGGGGCGTAAAAACGCTGCTGATAAACGTAATGTAGGTACCCTATATGTAAATCCAGTACCTACTGATTGTCAAACAACGGGGACAATTGGTTCGATTGCCATACAAAACGTTATTTGACATTCGCAGGCTAACGGCGTGATATTTTAAGAAACTTATGTAACAAACATTTATAAATTGGCTTCCCATTTGCGCCAAATTCCCCCTTTCCTAGAATAAACTTGTATAAACTAGATTAATTTGAGAAATTGGTTTGGGACGTGATATTTTGGGAAAACTATTTTTCTCAAATTAATCTAGTTTATACAAGTTTATTCTAGGAAAGGGGGAATTTGGCGCAAATGGGAAGCCATTTGAAGAAAGTTTGTTACATAAGTTTCTTAAAATATCACGCCGTTAGCATGCGAATGTCAAATAACGCTTTGTATGGCAATCGAACCACCTTAAGTTATTTAATTTAGGGTGACTTGGAATATTTGACCGCGAGTGTATTTTATAGACTTTTGAATAGTATAAATTTTGTTCGTTAAACAGTAATAAAAAACCGGCAAAGGGCGAGTCTGACTCGCGCACCGAGGGTTCCGTACAAACGTCCTTACACCATACCCGTCACGTCACGACCCCATTTCTCCTTGAACAATCTTAACAGCTCACAGTAGAAGTTACCGTTGTACAGCGCCATCTGTACTTTGGTACTAATAACTTGCATAGCATGTTTGTTTTTCTTAGAAGTCGCTAAATTCATGTGTAAACATAAGGACTATTACAAGATGCGTCGTCCTGATCAAAGGAAAATCGGCAGCGACATGAAACCCGTGCAGGTCGATCACGTAACGCATTGTACGAACGTCGGGTGGGTCTAAATGTCAAATTTTACATGGAAAAATGACGGTTAAATTGTACCGACGCGCGTTCGAAACGTTACGTGATTCCCCTCTGGCCCGATTGACGCGAACGTGTCAATTTAAGCAGTTCTTAATGAACAGTGTTTTTATAGTGCCGACGCATTTTGTAATTATAGCACATTAGTATAGGAATATTTTAATTTTTATTATTCGTCTTTTTTAGGGTTCCGTACTCAAAAGAGTAAAACGGGACCCTATTACTAAGCCTCCGCTGTCCGTCTGTATGTCTGTCTGTCTGTCTGTCCGTCTGTCACCAGGATGTGTCTCAACAACAGTGATAGTTAGACAGTTGACATTTTCACAGATGATGTAGGTACTTCTGTTGCCGCTATTACAACAAATACTAAAATACAGAACAAATAAATATTTTTATATTTTTTTTTTCTTTTTTTTTCTTTTACAATTTTACACAAATCGGGTTAGTCCCAAACTAAACAAAGCTTGTACTATGGGTACTAGACGACGATAAACAAACTTATAATAATATAGATATATAAATACTTAAAATACATAGAATACATCCATGACTCAGGAACAAAATATATTTGTGCTCATCACACAAATAAATGCGTAAATGATTCGAACCCGGGACCTCGGGCTTCGTAGACAGGTTCACTACCAACTAGGCTACAGGAGACTCCGACTACAACAAACGTGATTTTTTGCCGTTTTTATAGATAATGGTACGGAACCCTTTGTGCGCGAGTCCGACTCGCACTTGGCCGGTTTTTATTTAAATCGTATTTTTTTTGTTTTTGACTTGTAGGCATATTAATGTTGTGTCATTGTAGGACATTAGTATAGGGACATTTTTATTTTTATAATTCGTCTTTTTTATTAATATAGTATTTTTTTTGGTTTTTGACTTGTATTTAATGTATTGTGTCATTGCTGTTCTTCTTCTTCTGTTTGTGTCATTGCTGTTCTTATGGCATTAAATGATTTGAATTGAATTGAATTTTCAGCGATATTTTTGTATCACGTGTACCTACCGATTTCGATAATATTTTTTTATTTGAAAGAAGGGACTTTAACAATAATATTTAATTACATAATTAATTTGAAAAACGATTGTTGATAAAAAAAATACGCTATATAGAGGTATTTTTTTTATTTTCCTGTAGGTATTATTTATGTTACTCTTATTTTAATGTAGGTAATAATTTCAAAATGTTCACTCAATAAACTTCGGAGATAAGGGGGGAATGGTGTTGTTTTCGGGTCCCCCTATTGGTTCACTAGACCTAATGGATTTTTCTTCGAAACAGTTAACTTTTTGGGTTTTCTGTGAACATAGTCTAATAGAATTCATTAGGTCAGGTTTGTTTCCTATAAAGTTTACTATTTAAGAAAAAAATGCATGGTATAGTGAGGTAAAGTTGTAAGGGAGAATCGTTTTTTTCAACATTTTCCTTCATAAATCAAAAATTTACCACAGTAGAAACAAAATAAAAACGGTTTTAGAAAGTGCAAATCAAGCCTCTTCACATGATCTATTAACTAGACTTTGTATTTTGAACCCCGTCATATTCATTATTTCATGACGACCTCTGTAGCCTAGTTGGTAGTGAGCCAGCCTACGAAGCCGGAGGTCCCAGGATCGAATCCCGATAAGGGCATTTATTTGTGTGATGAGATGAGCACGAATATTTGTTCCTGAGTCATGGATGTTTTTTTTTGTATTTAATTAAGCATTTATTTATTTATACAAGTATGTATATCATCGTCTAGTACCCATAGTAGCATACCCATAGCTTTGCTTAGTTTGGGACTAGGTCGGCTTGTGTAAGATTGTCCCTCAATATTTATATTCAGAAAATAAAAATGTACTTGTATATTTAAAAAAGACTGTTTCCATACACGTGTGTAAGCATGATAGTCCGTTGCCTGTCCATTAATGTGGCCTAAAGTACCAATAGGATGACTTCATAGACGAAAATCCTCATACCTACTCAATCAAATAAAATAAGTTAGGTACTCAAACGCAAAAGACAAACAGTCAGAATAATTCAGAATTTCAAACAAGTGAAATTTATGAAGCGCAGCTACATTATATGTACCTACGCTTCAGTGACAAAATGTTCGAAGATCTATCTGCAGCGTAAGTACGTAACAAAATGTAGGATTTCGTACAAGAATATCGGCTTTGTGCATTGCGATCATTTTCTTCCGAAGTCGTATTTTCTTGGATGTAGACTCACCGTTAAAGTGAGAAATAGGTTGAATTCCGATACAAAAATGCGTGCAGGATGCACCAACAATGCTGGTCGTTAGAGTCTAGAACAGCGGCAATTTGCGAGGATTCTTTCAAAGAATTTCTTAGTTACAATACGTACGGAGCTGGAAGCAAAATATGTTGACAGTCATTTATTATTCTAAATGGTGAGGCTGTAATTTAGTACATGTTTATTTCTCTTGCCCTGTTCTGCTTCGGAGGCGTCGTTAAATGGCTTTGTTTGGTACTTTATTGTGAAGACAAAATATGCTTGTGGACTTGAAGAACAACATTTTATCGTTTGTAAGTATGCATTTTTTAAATATGGATATGTTTTGTTGAAATGATCGTGCATAAGATTTAAGTAGGAATGAAAGCTTTGCATGAAACGGAACGCATGCAATTGATGTTGAGGTACCCACTACTTTTAAAATGTGTTTTATTTAGAATCATTTTAATGTCATGACGAAAGCGTTAGGTGAATTGCTCGAATTGAATGTTTAATAAGTGTGTCTCTGTTTCAATATTGTGTAATTTTGGATGTTAAACAAAACAAGTAAGTTTCTATTACATTGAGTATAACTTTCATTACCTATTTAGTTAGTAACATATTGTGTTTTAATGCAAACGTTTTCAATTGCAGATATGTGATAAAATGGCCATCAAACCCTTAAAGGATACAATTAAAAACAACACTATCAAAAAGTATAATAACCAGGATTTATCACAGCAAGACAACACAGCGGAAAATAAAAAGAAATCTAAGTTGCGGGAGAGAAAAAGTTGGTTCCAACATTTTTATGAAGTTGACTTTTTCGCAGAGATTAATAATAATATAAGAATTTCGAAGAAGCCTCCGCCTGGAATAGCTACAATGGGGACCTACTACAGTCCTAACTCTGTTATTTCAAATTACGGTTTGCCTTACACGTGGAGCCAATGGGACGTCATTGCGCCTCAGATACCAAGTCAGCTGTACACAGTTCCTGTGCCAACAGTACCACTAGCTCTGATATCTCCACCAATGCCTATAATTCCAACCCCAGTGCTACCATACACGGAAATTCTTTACACGCCTACTTACTCACCAGTCGTGTCGTACGTAGCTGATAACATTTGCACTACTTTAGATCATATCTTTTCACCCATATCAAGTTTTGCAGCACTTACACCTGTCACATTGACAGATGAAGATTACAGCGAGATAAAAAAAACAGAAGGGGAAGAAGTGTATGAGGAAGAAGAATCGTTGGAATACTATCTCACTCTGCCAAAGGATTTATTTCCAAGAGCAAAGATGCTGACATTAGATCCTAATCCGATCATTGATGAACTGTGCAAATTAAAAGATATTAATAAGCATTCACCATGGATTTTGGACCTTGAATTCGGCCTTCCGAGAACTCCTATATCCAGACCTTTGGCTATCTACGACGTTCAGTTTAACAATATCCATTGTAAGAATACTCCAGGCGCAGTTCACCCTGTATTTGAAGCTTGCAGTGAAGAGTTTAGGAAAGTGTTCCTGTTTTATTATGACTGTATAGTTTCGGTGTGGTATAGAGGTTATATTTATCTAACTAACGATGATTCAGTGATCAATTTTCAAGATTGGCTGATAGTGCCGATGCAAGAGCTCGGCATGTGTTGGTCGTAGAATGTAGCATGTTTTAACTAGGTAAGGGAATAATTGTACATATGTTTTATTATAATGAACTTAATGATTGCTCAAATAAATTGGAAATATTTGCATTTTATACATATCTTTAACTGAACGAATAGCGACAACAATTCCGAACAAATAGAAATTCGATCAATATTTTAATCAGACGGGCATTTTCAAAAATTTGAGTACCCAATTAGCGTGAGTTGTTATTAACAAAAATGTACTCCGTGTCAGTTTTGTGACGACAATGAAGTATTCAATTTGTATAAAAGTTAACTTTTTCTTTACAAATTATAAATGATATGCATAAACAAGTTAATTTTCCCGTAATTTGTATGCTTAATTTTCGTTACAAAACTGACACAGAGTTAATATTTGTCAACTCACGCTAATATTTGTCAAGGTTCACAATTTTTTGATAATGCCCAGGTACCTAAAACGTTTTCTAGATAATACATGTAGTTAAGTATGAATCAGTGAGGTTTCTCAATTGCGAATATCTTGATGATTCAAAGAGGAAAAGTCATACGTAGACAAAAGGTTTGCTAAAGTACTTCTGAGGAAAATGCCAGACAGTCAAATAGAATTTTTCAATCTCTCTTAATGATAGTGTAATTTCCCTCCACACTTTGTTATTATGGCGAATAGAAAATTACAGCAAGTTCACTTTTCTAATTAACTGCCATTCTATTTTTAGAAACAGGAAAATGTAATTATAATATGTAATTATGTCATAACTAGCGCACTTTTTTATCTAACAATTATGAACTGTTGCAAACGCAATGGTTCATAATTGTTTTTATATCTCTAATGGCTGCCCGTGCGGCTCCAGCCGCGTAATATGCATAACTTAGGCAGAAGCAGGGAACAAAATATCTCAAATATCCATATACTTAATGGTATTTTTTTTTAATCGGATGAGTAGTTTCGGTGATTAGTCTTTACATTACATACTAACTAACTACAACGACAAATGATACGTTCGGGAATTGAAATTTAGTGATTGCGATTAAGATGCCTTATTTATTACCCATTTTGGAATCAATGCCAGTAGCGATATGATGTTCCCGGGAATTATTTTAGATGTGTAATTTTCCTCGATATTGAGCTGGGCAAATTCTCCGTACAAAAAAAGCAAAATTAATATTATAGACATATCGTGATTTCCATGCAGGTAAATTTGTCTGAAATTCATCTCTTTGTATCGTATTGGCATTTCAATGTATTCGCGCCATGCTTACGTGTCATGTCACGTCAAGCGCGCGAAACTCATTGAAATGCGAATAAGTTACGAAATCGATCAACCAAATTCTTCGGTCAATAGTTATATATAACTGCCGAAGCTGACCTAAGCTATACAACTCGACTAAATTAAGGTCCCTAATGGTCTGCCGGAATTTGTGTGGGCTTTGTGTTCAACTCTACGTCCACACCTAATTCATTGACCAAAGCCATCCAAACTATATTAAACACAGAGTGAGACAACTAAATTGCTACTATAAACTTGGCTTGAAACACACGGTTTGAGAATTATCTGATCAATTTGAACAACGTTTTGATTTTAAACAGAATTAATAACGTTTGCATAACTTTGGCATAATAGTCTTTTGTCACTTCGCCTTTTGCTTTAAACTCGACTTCGGCTTTAAACTCGTTTATCCCACTCTCAAAATTTCACCCCTCATTCCACCCGTTTAGGAGATGATTTCCTTTATAGATAGTATCCCATATCCTTTACTGGGACTGTAACTACAATCCAATCAGTCGGTCCCTCAGTGCTGAGGATTGTGACTGCTATGTCAATAGGGATAGAGACTAAGATTTTTTACGATGCCATTCGTACCAGTTTTTGAGAGGAACAAATGTTTGTATGGGAGAAACTACAATTAAAGAACATAAACACCCAAAAATTTGAGACAAAGTTGACCTCGCTTCATAGGTACTAATTTTCACACATGTATGACGTCATACCTGTTATTTGTACTAACCGTTATATGCAAAATCAAGTAAATTGCTGTTTCTCTCGCGAAATAGTGCATTTATAGTTATGCTACAAATTTGTTTCTATAAAAGCGTAAGGATTCTATTGGTAGCTTTAAATTTACTCTTGAATAATAAAAATAAACCATATATTTTCCAAACTTTCAAGGTCCATATTTTTTATGATTTTAATTATATTTTATAATTTATACTATATCACAATAATTAGATAGTTTGCTATCCATTTAGCAACACTACCTTATCAATTTTAACATGAGGCAGCATGCCTATTCGGGAAGTGCAGATGGCTCGCAATTGGACCGGTGGCTCAAATGGTTATGGTGGCTCAATCAAATCTGTTAACAAACAGTCACTTTCGCATTATTATCTCTACTAGGAATACTCAAAACCATCTCTAAATAACAGGTTATTTCGAATACACTTATAATTAACCCACGAGAACAGCGCGTCCATCCATACGCACTCGACATAATATACCTACTGGTTGATACCAAGAACGGGCGGCAATAGGAACAAAAAAATTTAAAGGATGCCTCCATAGAATATCCGCAGTTATGGCTTAATAATCCACCGATTCATTTATTGCTCCTATTACAGTATGTTTATAAAGCTGCCCGGCACCAATACGGGCACTCATTATCGGGCCGATATGGGGCCGTTAATATTTAGACCAACATTTTTCGAGGGGTATTTTAGTCAAATAAAATTATAACAGTAATTATTTCAATATTTAATCATTAACAAATTTACTGTGCAAACGAACAATATGAAGTCAACAACGTCATAAACTATTTAAACAAAATTAATATAGAATCTTATAAGGACATCACGTCTTAAGCATTTCATAACCTACTCCTTCAAGCGTAGCGTAAAATTGTGTTTTGGTTAACTATTTTCACATTTTTATGTGGGAAACTCAGGTGAGTTTCATACATATTAAAATATAATGAAACGTGAGCGACTTACGTTTCACATCGCGAGCGCTCATGACTAAGAACGGCGTGTCGGTTCGAAGCGAGTGAATGACCTGTTTCATTATATTTTAATATATTTTCACATTTAAGATCAAGTGAGGTAATGAGGCATGCAGTTAGACTGTTTCTCTTACTCTCGGCAAAAGTATGTCCTTGTTACCCCATCTGACCTTAGTTTACATAAATAAGTCAACCAACTCTTTGTTGGCGTAGTTAAAAAAGTCCACAGATATCTGATCCTTACATTGGACAGAGAAAGGTCTAAGAACAACAAAAAGTTGACTAACTCAAATTTAACAACGTAACTACTTTGCGTACCTAAACTATACAATATAAAGTACCCTAGTTTATTTTACATGCCAAGTATAAAAATAAATCATACAAAAGTTTGTGTTCTGTCTTTGAGTTATATTTACAAAAAGTAAAAACAACGTACAACATAATACTGCGTAAAAATAAACTTAATACAAACAAAGGCAAGAATACAAAATCTTATTTTACGTATTTACATTGGGATAAAATAAATGCTTCTTTTGTTACAATTTATTCAGCTTACAAATAATTTAATAAACATATTTACACAAAACTTAACGAAACGCAAGTGGTCTTTACCTACAAGTCAGTTTTGAGTAAAACTCAGCTCATCTACCTATGTCATTCTTTAGCAAAAAGAAACAGTGTTTGAGGTAAAACCATTGAATTTATCTTCCTAATAAAGGCTGCCAGGAATAAATACTTAAGCCTCGAAAACAAGCAGTAATAAGGGCGTTCATTATAGTCCAAACCTAATTATTTTACGCCGGGGAGCTAAAGACAATACTTGTCTAAAGTCCGTAGCTCGATGGAGCCTATACAATTAATGTATCATTTCTAGACCGTATTTCCAGACCCATTCTTATATTTTGATGACGTCACCAGGAGGTGCCAAAAAACAAACTTGTCCTCAAAGGTCGAAACGCACAGACAGCAATGGCGCCGCGGTGCGGTGCGGTGCGGAGGCGGTTCCAGTTGTAATGTTCGAGCTAATATGAAAAGGTCCGCACAGAATACCGCGCCGCGCCGCATCCCGCCGCGGTACTCTGTGCGGACCCTTTCGCATTAGTTCGAACCGCCTCCGCACCGCACCGTGCCGCACTGCCACCGCTTTCAAAGCGTTTCGGCCTTGAAAGTGAGCACGATAAAACATTTTATTCGGACAGCCAGCTATAATGAGCGTAACAGCGAAGAACCTACGGCAATCAAACGTTTTCATTGTGAAGCCTCGTTTTTTCTACAATATGCTGATGATTCGGAAATGGCGTTTATTCTTCACACTCTGGAAATACGTGATTAATTAATTAAACTACTCTTCCGCTTTCTGCGTGATTGCTTGCAGATGCTCATGTCATGTATCTATCGCCTGCGTGTGACGAATAAACGCCATCTCTTGAAGCAGCGGGATCTTTCCATTCCGAATCATCAGCATGTCGTAGAAAAAACCGGCCAAGTGCGAGTCGGACTCGCGCACGAAGGGTTCCGTACCGTTATCTATAAAAACGGCAAAAATCTCAGTTTATTAGTATTTGTTGTTATAGCTAAAATCATCATCATCATCATCATCTGCGAAAAATTCAACTATCTAACTATCACGGTTTATGAGATACAGCCTGGTGACAGACGGACAGACAGATAGACGGACAGACGGACAGTGGAGTCTCAGTAATAGGGTACCGTTTTACTCTTTGAGTACGGAACCCTAAAAACGTGGCTTTACAATGAAATTGTTTGACTGTCGTAGGTTCTTCTAACGTCTCGTATTACTCGTAAAGTCTTTCATCAAATACGTAAGAAACTTAGAATAATAACGCCTAGAAACGCAGTTCACGCGCAACGGTGAGGCCACCAAAACTCAGCCATAAATGGCGCAGTACGCCGATCGGTGGAACACTATTGGATCACAACTACATGAATCCATTTTATGCCTCACGCTTGGCGCGTCGGCCGTATGAAACTATAATCCTAGGCGTTATTATTCTAAGGTAAGAAAAAAACATCAATCACAATATTGAAACTAAATTTATACGTTTATTTACGATATTTAACAAGAATTTTCAAGAAATATTTGTTCTAGAATGAACTAAACTTTCGTCGTTTGAAGTTGGCTCTTAGTTATTACCTACCTAAATTGAAATAAGAAGTCTTGTTTTTGATGTTTACTTTTTGTCTACTGAGTAATTTGTTTCAAATAATTTCTTTAATCTCTTTTTTAAACTTTGGACTCAAGACAAGCCGTCTCATACAGCATCGTAATAACGATTACTGTCTGCTCAATTTCCTGTCTCTTTCTTCGAAAATACGCGAGGGTTTTTTTTTGTAAAGCCTCCTGTATTTCAATAATCGAGATCAAGATAAAAAAGACTATAAAACGCCTCACAAAACGTTGAATCGCATCAACATTTTTGAAGGTAACTTAACACTGCACATTCGAATTTCGTTTCGTCAATTCCTTTAGCATCTTCAATACGTCAAACGCTTTCAGCGTATGTATTTAGAATATTTAGATCGTCATTTTCAATAATTTCAAGTCTTAACATTGTCGTAAAAACTTGTAATGTTTGTATCGAACTTACAATGAATGATAGTATCATTGGAACATTTAAGAATGTCATCAAATAATAACAAAACCTGCTCTTAAGAGGAGGAACTCACTTTCAACCCTGTTTCTCATGTTCAAAACTACAAAACCTATCTAGTTTCTGTTCAATTACAGATTTCTAAAAATGATTGTACAAATTAAAGACTTCAGATACGTACGTACGTAAGTAAGGATAATTTTAATTGTCCTGTTTTGTAATCAATTTTGTTGTACTTTTGTACTAAGTAAGTTTATTAGGTATTAAATTTGATTCTTCTCTTAATTCTAAAGGATGTCAAAACATTTAAAGTACTTACGTACCCTCACGATCACGTACCGGAAGGCGCGGCGTGGGTAGGCCTCCCGCAATGTGGACTGATGACCTGGTAAAGGTCACGGGAGTCCGCTGGATGCGGGTGGCGCAGGACCGGCCATTGTGGCAGTCTTTGGGGGAGGCCTATGTCCAGCAGTGGACGTCTTCTGGCTGATATGATGATGATGATGATGATAACGTACACTCAGCGTCAAATACTCTGTAGCAGGCAAAGTGGCCAAATAGTTCGGTACACCAAACTAAATATATGGTGTACCGAACTATTTGACAACTTTGGTTATTACAAAGTATTTGACGCTGAGTGTACTATAAACTACTAACAAATTTAGTAACAAAATAGGACAACAATTTTATATACAAAGTTAATTGACGTCCTCAATTTGTAAAACTGTTTTTATAAATGCTCTATAAATTGTTAATTTACAATACCCATCAGGTATCCAAATTTCACTTCGTTATAGTCTCGCGAACCGTCCTCAAATCCCGCATTTTCACATCACCTGGCAAACTTTTAATTGGTTCTCAAACTTTAAGAGTTCACGGTCTGCAGGATCCAGGGCACAAACTTGGAGATCCTAGTGCAGACTCCGGGAAGGTTCGCCTCCCCGCACCCGATGCCCCAGCTTATTATACCGGCCAGGAAGTAGCGCTGGTCCTTGCCTTTCACCTGGAAATGAGTGCCCGTTAATTTCAGCTTACGATAGGGAAGAAATTATTTTAACGAGCGAGTGGAGCGAACGAATTTCTCCGTTTCAGCTTGAGCAAAAATTACTTCGTATGTCCGGATGTCCGTCAATACGGCTATTCTCCTCTACATGTCACATTTTAAACCTATTATCGTTTGTGAGCAATAATTACATAGATATTTATGTAGATGCCGTTTGTCGAAATAAAAAAAATACATTTTAAAACCAATACAGTCTGGCGAATGCTACAGCTCACAGATTCACTAAGTAGTATTAGTAGGTATAGATCAGTAAAGATAGTATGTAAACTATTTGGTAAACCTTTCGTACCAACATAATAATATGGTTTCGAAAATGGTTAGTTAGTATTTAGTATGCTATACGCTATATCCACCAGCCCGATGGGTTGATGACATAAAAAAGACCGCGGGTCATTTCTAGATGAGACTAGCACGGGACTTATGCTCAGCAGTGGGCGATTACAGGCTGATAATGATGATGATGATGATGTTATACGCTGCCACCACCACATATTTTTAAGAGAGAGTTGAGCGTTCTTTTTAGGGTTCCGTACTCATAGTAAAACGGGACCCTATTACTAACACTTCGCTGTCCGTCCGTCCGTCAATCCGTATGTCTGTCACCAGGCTGTATCTCAAGAATTGTGATAGCTAGAGAGTTGAAATTTTCACAGATTATGTATTTATGTTGCCGCTATAACAACAAATACTAAAAACAAAATAAAATAAACATTTTTATTGATAATGGTACGGAATCCTTCGTGCGCGAGTCCGACTCGCACTTGGCCGGTTTTTTTATTTTTTCACACCCGACTGCAAATCACAGTCATCGGCGCATCCATCATGGCCACATGTCCGGAGCACTCGGTGGGTTTTTGACGATGTTTTTGATTCGCAACGAAAAAATGCATCACGATCCATTTTGATTTTAAATCTGGGTTGACAACTCGTTAGCTGGACGTTTTAGGTCCTTTTGTGAAGTATCATGATCAAGATATGAAATGTTTTTGTGCTAGGTAGTAATAAATCCGACTGTATTAGCCCTTTAAAAATATAAGCACTTTATGTTGCTGCCTAATACTAGTAGTGACTTGACTACCTCCATTCGTTGTGTGCAACTATTGAACTGCGTTTAATTCTGGCCTCAAGATTTGGGCAGAATGGTAAATAAAAAAGGGAAATAATGAAGGGCCCCTTTCTTGGACTCCTCCTAAACTCGTGTATATCATAACCATCATTACGCCTTTACGGTTATTTAAGATAATTGTAAAACTGCGAAGTCATCGTTTTTGGTGACTATAATTAATTATAGAGGAGAACGGCATGATGTGCTTAACTTTGAGTATTTCCAAAATAGTTTGTACCAAATAAGTGTGTCAATTAGGTCATGCTTTTGATTTACTTACCGGATTTCTTATCAAAGTTTTTAGATATTTCGTAAACAATGTTATGAGATTGAAGAAGAAAATATAAATATAATAGAACCTGAACTATCAAAAATTGTAATAAAGTTAATATATAATTAGAAACAAAGTTGTCACAAAATAAAAAAAATTAAAGTGTGCCTTTATCGTACCGTACGATCTGGGTGTAGGTACAGTCAAGGTCACCAATATGCGTATACCCAAAGTTGCAAAAAATATGTATACAACAACCTTACGTCCATAGTAATAAGGTCTGTATACATATTTCTGTAACTTTGTGGTGTATACATATTGGTGACCTTGACGGTACAGGAAGATAACTATTCCTATAGAGTGAAGTTAACCTGCAGAGGCCCTCCCGAGTCGGCCTGGCAGGAGTCCTCTTCCCTATTTCGTTAGAATGATGATGTTAAAAAAAAAACAATAAAGAAGAAGTTAACCTGCAGCGGCCCTCCCGAGCCGACCTGGCAGGGGTCCTCTTCCTTATTTCGTGAGAATGATGATGTTCAAAGAAAAAACAATAAAGAAGAAGTTAACCTGCAGCGGCCCTCCCGAGTCGGCCTGGCAGGGGTCCTCTTCGTTATTTCGTGAGAATTATGATGTTCAAAGAAAAAACAATAAAGAAGAAGTTAACCTGCAGCGGCCCTCCCGAGTCGCCCTGACAGGAGTCGTGTCCCCCACGCTCATGACCGGCGCAAAGGAAGATGTCGGGAATGAACTCGTGTCGCCCGGCCCGGAGGAACATGGACTTGCAGCGGTCATTGGACACTATTGGCACTTGGACCTGGAAATCAGTATTTTTTTTTGAGTAAGGCTTGGCAAATATATTTAATGATTAACAGAGATCAAGACTTATGTGTGAAGATTTGTATTTTGAAAATCACAAAATGTTACGTCACATCATGGTGCATTTAGAACCACTCCACTGTCGTATAGCCGTAAGAAGCCAGTAATACATTTAGGTGTTGGTATTGTGAGGACCGGTCATTTTGGCACTCTTTGGGGGAGGTCTATGTCCAGCAGTGGACGTCTTTCGGCTGATATGATAATGATTATGATGATTGTGGGCGCCCAGCGTGGCTACACTACATGATACTCTACTCACGCTCGTATCCCATTGGGGTAGCCAGAGACCAAAGAACCATACATCTCCTCATACGGGTTCGTCAGTTGCGGGTACTTTTGATCTGGCCTATTAGCTATAGCAAGACACCCTCGCCTTGATCGCCGCCTTCCTGGACGTAAATCCTCTTAGTCAGTCTACTTTCACACATTCTCTTTTCTCCAATCTTTCTTTTTCAATCCTCGTCACTATCACTCATCAATATAACATCACTATGTATTCTTACTGGTTGTCCCTATTTTAGGATAGACTACATCCGTAACGTACTACTAGTATCAATAAGCTCACCTCTTGCAAAATGGACGGCAGCACACCTCCCTCCGACAATCTTCCCCACCCAGTCACCGTCGCATTCTCTCCTACCAGCAAATCGTCGCTCGCCGGCAAACATATCGGCGAGATATGTGGAGCAAACACCAGCGTCGACTCCAACTTCACCAGAGCCAAGTCATACTCGTAGGTGAAGAAGTTGTATTTAGGATGGACCGCTTTCCGCGCCACGCCTTGCTCCACAAACGGGTACTGTTCGGAGACTGATGAGAAGTCGTATTCGCCGACGCGTATACGGATTTGCGAGGTTAGGAGGCTGTGGAAGATATTAGGATTTGCTTATAGGTGCTAATGGTTGCTTATAGGTGTAGTGCTTATTACTTAACAGCATAAAATGGATATCAATATATTATTAGTGGACATCTCCAATCGCGAAAAGCTTCTTTCTTTAAACCACGTTGGAGACAAACAAGCACATGGGTAGCCGGGTGGTTAACGGACACCGCACGTAGCTTATGAGTGCTCGCAACTCTAGAGGATCATCCTCCTCTCCCCTTTCCTCTTTCCTCGGTCCCTCCTCTCAATAAAACGCATCCTCGCGTTGGCTCAACATAAATCGAATCAAGAAAAAACTTCCATGGAGCTCCAAACTATGGCTAACAAGGCTGTATAAGTTGGAAAACAATTTTTTCTTCGTTTAATCGAAATAAAATTATTGTCTCGATACGATTGGAAAGTTTAACTAAATAAGACCGATTAGCATTGGTGTTATCTAGTCTTTTGAGGACCTAAGGCTCAGCCATGACTTCAAGAGGCGGCGGCAGCAGTACCGGTGCTATACTTTGGTGCGAGAAATCGGAGCGTGGCCTTTTGCTCCCACATATGGTGCACCTGGGACCACCGCCGCTGGAAATAGTGGCCAGACCTGGATGGCTATTGTAAACATGCACTCACTCGTCAACACAATGGCCAGCCGTGGCAATCCAGCCTTCATTGATGATGGCTCCACCGCACCGATGCGTCGATGAGAAGCTGAAGAACGACGTCCGCCTTACAGATACTTGCCACGGCCACCGGCCGAAGCTGGAGTCTTTGCCGCCCATTATCCTCATCTCGGGGCGCGGCCACATTGCTGTGACGCCGCATTCTGAAATCGCAAATATAATATAATCATTAAACTTGTAAACACAGAGAACCGTCACCCATGTAACGAAAATTTAAATGATCGGTCGTAGACTTTTTTTATATAAATGGTTGACCATAGTCTCATCTGATGGTAAGTCGCTGCCCCAATATTATAAGGTTCTATGTTACATTGTCGGGGTACTTCAATTTAGACCTAGTGTCACTCTGACAAATTTCAAATTTCAAGTTAATAAAAGTGCAACATAGAACCCTAAAATATTGGGGCAGCTAAGTGAGGACAGAGCCTAAAATCAAGCTCGCTGGTTCAGTAATAGCCTATTCACTCTTGATCATAATTGTTAGGAAATATAGATGACGTGTCACAAATCATGATGCAAATGTTGACAAAGCTCGATCGCTAATCGACGGAATGAGATTCTTGCATTTCATCCAATTCCTCGATGAAGTTAAAGATGACATCATTTTCCTACCACATTGCCACATCCACGACCCTAACAATGTCAATTACCAAGCAAACGAATGATCAAATGATCATTTTATAAAGTGTGATGTTATTTATACCTTAATAGCTGCATGTAAATTATAAATTTCCAAGCAATAAATAATCTTGTTTAGTATGCAAACATAACAATCTAAGCTGGTTGCTTTTTCTTGTGAACCAAACTATTATTTTATCGCGGTTTGTTTTTTTTCTTTGCGAACGACATTAATATGTGTCATAATTAGACGGCGGAGTACCGGTGGCAAATTTCACACAAAAGGTATGGAGTCGTTTTTTTATAATTATAAATTTTATAAAATTATTCATTTACCTAATGTACTTAGTATGGTACCTACTCGTAAAGTGGAAGAAAGTACTTAACATTTATTTTCATAAATCGATTTCAGGAATAGTAATGATAATGTTTTGATAAGAAAACATATTATTATGAATTATAGATATTAACAACATATTACATTATATTTGTATGCTAGTAAGATAATTTCTATAAGTTCCTATAAAATATTATGCAAAATTAATCATTTATTCGTTATTTATTTAATCATAAGAATACTTAGGCTACTCCATACATTTAGTGTGAAATTTGCCACCGGTACTCCGCCCTCTAGTCATAATTTTAAATTTTTTGGCAGAGAGTGCGGGTGATATGGGGAAAGGAGTTTGTAAGTGAAAAAAGTATGGATGACCTGCGTGATGCGATGGCGGTTGAAAGAGAGGGCGTTAACAAGACTCTTAATAAAGTATTGTCTAGCATAAACTCTCAATTTATAACTACAAGTTACAAAAGTTGAAAAAACCCCGACATTTTCGTTTCAAAGTTCAATATCTCTAAAACGGCTAAACCGATTTTGTTGAAACATACCTAAGAACCACAACGATCACGTCAGCTTTTGGATAAAAAAAAACGCAATCATATCGGTCCATTCGTTTAGGAGCTACGATGCCACAGACAGACACACACACAGACAGACAGACACACAGACACGTCAAACTTATAACATCCCTCTTTTTCCGTGGTTTAATAATTTTTACAGTACACATGGTGCTACTTTTCCACACGTGTGCGGAAAAGAGCACTTTCCGTGCATATGTCGAAACTTTAAAGAGACATATGTACTGTAAAACGTTGTACGATACACGTGCGAATAGGTAATTTGCAACTCGTGTCGATTTAAAATACTCTCTTCGGTCGTGTTTTATTTTATCACCGCTCGTTGCGAATTTCCTATTTTCTGCACCTGTATCGTAAATAACTATTATTAACCTCTTTGTCTATAGTGGGGCCCGTTCGTGATTCAAAACTGCCTGATCGCCATCACATCATTGGAACATTTCCACATTCATGTGTCAGTCATTCAAAATCAGAATGTCTAAGGCACTAAACGAAAACGATATCCTCGGGACGGCCTTTTCAGATGGATCGCCGCCGTGTATACTCAACGAATTCCATTATTGCCAAGCCTTTCTTCCACCAGTGAGCCATAGATAATAGTTCCAGTTACTTACTAATTTCTAGATCGGTTAGTTAGTACACAATGTGCTCGCTCATGTAACAAGGCAATTCCTATCTCCGCCAAACATGCAATACAGAGATTACATTTCAAACTCATTCCGTTAGCCTACATGTTTTGTACTTAGGATCAAAGAAATCATGCCCCGGCAAGCTCGGCCGAATTTCACCTTCCCATACAAACGGAGTTTCGTTCTCATTTTAAAACTGAATGTTGGATTTGCATATACAATATTTGCATTACTGTAGTTAGTTTATATGGCTCCAGTTTATAAAACAAACGAAATACAGCAAAAACAAGTTTTGTATGTTAAACTTAAATTTGCTGTATTTTTTTTAGTATGGTATCTGACGCTACATAAACTAATTACAGCCCTGGATATACCTTAACTTATTCTAAGTACAATGTTTCGGAGCAAACTAGCTAGTCGTCTAAAAATTAGAGAATAACAACGTTTGTATGGTGAACCGACCTTGCCGGGGACTCTTAACGGGTATCAGAAGTCTAAAAAATAGCCTTGGACGCACATACAACACAAGTCGATATCCAGTGTGCCTAATAAGCGTGAAAAAGGGGGATAGCGCTCAAGGACCGGAAAACCCCGTTTCAGACTTAAACCTATCGATTTGGTAACCCTATATCAATTTGGTAACCTTATGATAAGGTAACCTTACTGATAGGGACCCTATTGAGATAGGGTCTTGTTAAGAGTTAACTTATGGTTACCTGGTAACTATTAGGAACTACGCGTTGCCATACAAATTGAAACTAAACGCAAACGCGTTCGTAAACGTATATGTATCGATAAAACTTATACTAGAGCTAGGTACTGGTCGCATTTCTCAACCGCTTCTCTTGAAATTTCGTGAGCCGGCTCGATAATTATAGAGAATTCATTGTCGATAAACTCGATAAAGGTTACATCCGATATGCTTACCATAACAATAGGGTTACCCTATCAGTTTTAAAAACAACTTCTAAAATAAGCCTATGAAAAACCCTGATTAGGGTAACCGGTTCAAGGTCCCTGAATTAGCGCTACTCTAACCACCCCAGCTCCTATAAGAAGTTAGTGAGTGCCTTGGTGTTGTTTACTTTCCGGTGTGCGGAAGTCTAAACCTGTAGGTAGACTCTTTCAACTGCTTAGTAAATTGCCGATTATTCTCTCACTCTAAATACTGCGCATCCTTCAGAGATCTAGTGTCTTTTCTCCGTTTCCTCACCACCAGTAACGCATTACCACATATTTAGGTACCTACAGAACAAGTAACAGTGTAATTACACTGGTACTTGTGAATTGAAAATTGTTGCTGCGATCTCATCATCAAGCATCATCATATATTCGTCCCAGGATGTGAGATTGGCAAAGGATAAAATATTTGTAAGCTACGGTAGGGTTATAAGAAGACATTTTTGTAATTATTTATCAAATTCCAGTATCTAATTTGGTCCCAAAGTCCCTTCTGTATTATGTTTTCTGTGTCATGAACATTTCGACTAAATGAGGTAACCAAATATTAACGAGCATTAAATTCCTCTGGGATTTGAGTTTTCATTTCGAAATGGAATGAAGCCATCAACAGATTGATGACGTTATGTGATTCTGGTAAATTATGAGATGGTTGGAATGGCACTCCCGGAAACTGTTAATCTAAATGTGTATTAATAATAAGTACTCAGAGCATAGAATACTAGAGAGAGGACAAGCCGCCGGCGGCCGTGTCGCAGCTGTATGCTCAATGGGCATACACTGCCATACTGTGCACGCGTGCTGATCGCAGAGAATATTAAGTTTTTTCCCAAAATGCCTGATATGATGCGCGTTTATTGTCAAATAAGCGTGTAGGTATACAAGAGTGTGTTTTAGATGTGTGCGTGCTTTGTCTTGTCAATTACTTGGGCGTTGTGTGGGTTATTGTACTTGCGACAGGCTCACTCTATACAAATCGGCCGCCATGTCCGATCTCCTTATATTCATACATCTGTGAATAAGTGTTACATATTAATGTTTCATGTAAGTATTCGGAAACTCAGTAAAACTTTACGCAGACTATTACAGTAGCCCATGTGTGTCTATTCTAGGTATCTGATTTAAATCAAAGAGCATGTGGAATTTATAATGTTGTCTTAAGTTTTTGTGATTCTTAGGTAAGGATATATTATTATGCTATATTATTTATTAATCTTGGTAAATAAAAGTGATAAGGGGACGTGCTGATAAATGTGTTTATAAATATGTTGTTTTAAAGCTCCAGTCTTTTAATTATTTTAATAATCCTTCCCGAAAACTTACACATACTTTTATCGCCGTCCGTTCAGTGGCAGAAAATATCTTGTGTTGTTTGGATTAGTAAAAGCTGAGCAAACTGATCTCTTTATCTACTTATAATGACTTGAACGGAGCTCAAATACCTACGTTGTTTCACAAAATCCTGAAGCATCCGAACAATCTGTTCAAAAACGACAGAAAACATTCGAGTGAGTACATACCTACACATCCTCTTCTCCCTAAATTGCCCAACGCTCCATCTAATATGGTCTTTATTACGTTTGCATACGGTCTATTTGAGTGTGTAATATGTGAGCAACATAGAGCTGAGCTAAGTTCGGAACAGCACTTACTGTACGATAGTGCCATCAACTGGATCGGTGGAATCGAAAACAAATGCCAGCTTTGGTAAAGCGTTTGCTGAAAATTGTATAACTACGTTTGGGGTTTGCTTACAAGATTATCCTACTATATGCGAAAGTTTACTACTTAACGCAAAAACTACCTCATCATCATCGTTGTCATTATATCAACCGACAGAACACGTCCACTGCTGGACATAGGCATTAACAGGTCATCAGTCCACCTTGTGGGGCCGCGCTTCGGTACGTGGTCGCTACTCGAGAACCTTTCCGCCCCAATGGCCATCGGTTCTACGCACGTAGAAAACTACCTGTCACATAACGAAATTTGATGCGTTTTTCCATTAATATAGATTCTACTCAATATTGTTGACATCATAATTTATACGCATATAATACTTCTTGTGCAGCTTGCTGCTCGTGTTATTCTTGGTCGGATTGTACAAAAAAATTAAAATTTGAACTGTTTATTTTCCGATATGTGATTAAATTACATACATAAGTTACATTTAGTACAATCTTCAATATTTAAGATTATTTACTAAACTTTTTTATCTTAATAACTAATTATATTTATCTATGTTGCTACTGGGGGCCTCAATGAACATTTTTTTAATTATATTTTTAGTTTATGTAGATACTTACCAACACTATTGGTGATCGCTGTAGTGGAAAACGCGTGCAGGTCTCGGGTTTGTTTGGGGTGCTGGTCAGTGTTGTAAAGCATTTGGTCGGCTTTGACTGCGACACTTACCAGCACTATTGGTGGCCGCTGTAGTGGACGGCGCGGGGGTGGTCTCGGGTTTGCCCGGGTCTTTCTTCTTGTGCGGCTTGCTGGTCGTGGTTGTGAACTTCTTGGTCGGTTTTGGTTTCGCAGGTTTCTCCCACGAGGGTCGCGGTTTCGTCACGAAGGAGGGCTGCGTTGTGGCTTGCCAGTGGACGGTGTTGGCGTTGCTTGGACGTGACATAAATTGAGCTGAAACGTGACATAAAACTTTTAAAGTATTGATTGCAATAAGTTTCTATCAAAAAAATCATTTTTGGTACAAGCTTTTATTGCCGACTGTACTTTTCTGCATACCATCATCAACTACTAATTGGGACGATTCTAAAGAGCCCAAACTCGATGAGGTTGTGTCGTTTTATTGCGGAGTTCCTATGGCCACCTTCCAGCTCCAGCATCAGATCAGCTGCATGTCATCATAATATTGCATTGTCATGCGATATACATGTGCACGCAAAATTTCAGCTCAATCGGAAACCGGTAAGTGGGTGGAATTTCAATTACTAAATTTGACCCAAGAAAGAAAAAAATAAAACAAACAGGGTGAGCCTAATAAAAGTTTTTTAAAAATAGTTAAGTCTTTGCTTGTATGTATTAACGTTAACGTAAAACAATAGTAACGTAATACAAAGTAAGTTCCTTTCTGATAAAAACATTTTTTTTGAAATGCATTATTGCCGACTGTACTTTTATTGCATGAGCCCTTACGTCGGGATTGTTGGGTTTCCCTATGGCTACTCCGTATCTATCTTCAGGGCAGCTTACATTATTCTATAGTCACTAAATTTAAAGGGTTATCATTTCAATACATTGAAAAAACGATAGGTTGGTACTAAGTACCTATTGAAAATCAATAAATAATAAAAAGCTTGTAAATAAGTAGGAACGCATTTACGCAATAAGACTTAACTACTGGTTTATTCTACGAAATACTGATTTTATTAGTCAAGTATCTATCCTGCAGATCTGATGGCATTATTATACAAAATTCAAGTGGTTAATTAATTTTTATTACAACGCCATCTACAAACACAAGGCCGAACTAATTGGTATTAAGTAAAGAGGTCAGACTAACCTGCAGAGATGCTGTTCTCGTTGTGTTGGTCGGACACCGCCATAGGGCGCGCGCCACTTAGTATATTACTAAGACTAGACGAAATCTTGTTGTGGGGACTAGTTTCCACTTCGCTCGGCCTATTTACATTTTGGTACTTATTTACACTGTTATAATTTATTTTATTAACTATATCACTATTTTGTTCGCTACTTGAATCTAAATTTCCTAATGAAGGGTGGATTTCTGGTGGCCGGTAGCTGTAGGAGGTTGGCGCGCCATCTATGGGTTTCGTCATGAACGACGGGCGCTGCGTTTGCCAGTTGGGCCGAGCGATCGTGTGAGTCGTCTCGGGCGGTAGCGTGGTCGTGCTTCGGCCGCTAGATGGCGTTGAGTACGGTTTCTCTGTCACCGTAACCGGGCTCTGGGTGTCTGAAAATGGAAATTCTTTTATTACAATTTTCCGGCCCAGTTGGCAAGTACGTGCCTTTCAATTTAGAGGTCACTAGGCTTCAATTTGATTTTTGGGTGTTTAATAGATGAAACAAGCGTGACTTGGGTCATTTATTGGGTCCAACCAATCTAGCCATGATTGTACTCTTATTTTCGGTTTACTTTTTCTATTTTGTTAATACTTACCTACAATATTATTCATTTCAGATACCTTCCGATTATTATTCGTGCACTCTTTTATTTTATAGAACTGAATCATAGTAGCTTATTCAGTAGTCTTTGTTTAGTCTTGGCAAATAATAGAAATACTGTTATAGACTATCATTTATCTTTTCTATGCGTATGCCTTCCACATTAACAGTGTAAAGAAAAGTTATACCCCAATTATAAGCGTTAGTAATGACTTTGTTTTTAATAAGCAGAAATAAAATTTATTAAAAAACCCAGTAAATCTCTCTCAGGGAGGAAATAGTAGCTAGTGTGGACATAAATAACCAGAATGGCTGTGTCCAATCGGGGTGACCAACTTTATTAGGTTCGGATCTGTTCATCTTGGCTCCTCGTTTGCAGGATGTGTAGAGTACGAGCACAATACGATTAAAATCAGTTAACGATTCTGATGTTAGCTACTAGTAGCGCCGCAAAGGTGTCAGAGGGGTCGGACGGGTATGCGGGAGGCGACTCGCCGCTAACTTCAGACACGCAAACTATGTAATGGATCACATTCAGATCCTTGGTTTGTGTATAATTGTGAACTTGACCTTTGGATCCAAATCTAAAACAGCAGACAATAAGGACAAGCGGTATATATCACACCGGAACTTCCTTTCTTATGTACCAACCACAGGAGTTCCTCCAGCAGGGCAAGAACCTTTAAATAAAGTTACAAGGCAGCAAAAAAATCTATGATGCAAAACCAGTTTGTTATCCACCGGGTGTCCCATTGCAAGATCAGCGTTAGCAGTTCCACCAGAATCATGATGAGATGGAACCGTTTCGGAAAATAACATTATTTCAAAAAAATTGGCAGATTAAGGTTAACTAAAATGATGTTTAAGTCACGTCTAACCTGTCGGTTTTGTTACTAAACGTAGGCGATTGACATTGACTGTCGGTTTTGTTACTATCCTTAACTGTCCGTTTAAGGGTGAATATGCCCAACAACTTAATATGACTGAGACTCTTTTTAATCATTGCATTGTGTTTTCGTCTCGAACAAACGCGATTATTATTCTAAGGGCCGTTACAGACGGCCAAAAAGCAGCTGAAATGCAGCTCTTCTGTAACTGCGTATTAAAACGAGGTAGCACACTTACCAACAACAGGCCGCTCCGGCAGCCGACAACAGCTCCCGAACATAAAGCCGTCGACGCACACACCAGCATGCGTCCCCCCCGCCCTGTTGCACTCCTGCACCCACATGCACGCGCCGCGCGCGCCGCCTGCAATGCACGATTTGCGCGACATTTGGTAACCTGCAAATAAAGAGCTTACTTGAACATTATGCCTTCAGAAGACTCATTAATCTCATTATCCTCTAGCCGTCCAAAGACCTAACACAGATTGGAAGAGTCCGGTGATAGCTCTCATCTCAGGAGGTACAGTCTATGTCACCTTCGACGTTTGATGAAAGTATATTGAGATGACAGCTGACAACGGACTCTTCCAATCTGAATTTGGATTATTACAGGAGTTCAATGGAAACTAGGGTCGTTTCGCCGGTTAGCGACCACTTAGCCGAGTTGCTCACTTTAGATTAGTAAATGTATACCTATTCGATGTACACACATAATATATGGTATTCGTATAGGTTCTGAGTATAGTCAAGTTTTGAAACCTACAATAAAATATAGCACTTTCATCCATAGATTAGGAAAAAATATGGAAAAGGTTTCAAAATAGCGAATTCGCTGGATAGCGACCGCTTTAGTCGGTTTGCGACCACCTGTTAGCTAGTTGGCGACCACTCTTGCAAATAGTGTTTAAGTAGTTAATAAAACGATTTATCATCATCATCATCATATCAGTCGAAAGACGTCCACTGCTAGACATAGGCCTCCCCCAAAGAGTGCCACAATGACCGGTTTTGCGCCACCCGCATCCAGCCGATTCCTGCGATATTTACTAGGTCATCAGTCCACCTTGTGGGGGTCTATCCACTCAGCGCCTCCCGGTACGTCGTCGCCATTCGAGAACCTTTCCGCCCCAACGGCCATCGGTTCTCCGTGCAATATGCCCCGCCCACTGCCACTTAACTTTAGCGATTCGGATGGCTATATCGGTTACCTACCTTGGTTATGTTGCGGATAGCCTCATTTCTGACGCATAGGTGACTTTGAGCCTTCTTATGAGGCCCATAGTAAGCGACCACGTTTCAGTGCCATACGTCATCACTGGCAACACACACTGGTCAAAGACTCTCGCCTTGAGACACTGCGGAATATTGGACGAAAAGCCATAGCGTAGCTTCCCGAACGCTACCCAGACGAGTCGGATTCGACGATTGACCTCTTTCTCAAAGTTTGACCTACCTAACTGCCCTTATACCACTACAAATAGGAGTGTAGACTAACCATTTATTATTACTCCGAAAAAAAGAAGGCAAAATTATAAGCCTAAGTGACGAAAATCCCATTCATATATCTCCAAAAATACGAAGCTACAACCGTTTTAATATTGCTTGTTAGAGAGAGAAAACGCTAGTGGATCGAGACGTCACAATCCCCGAGCGGCATAGTAAATGTCAATCGTTTCATATGCTGAAGGTGCGTTTTGCGGAAAAGGGATAGAATATACCTACCCCCTCTTAAAACGTTGGATACTACTTATAACTTTGTAATTACTTAATCCCCTGCTCTTTTTTTTCTCCATTTGACATTACATTTAATTCTTTTTCGAGAAAATTCATCATTATAGGTCATTTTATTTAGTGTTACTCTTCTAAATCTACTTTACATTGCTGTGTCAATGAAGAATAGAATCGAAAAAAGCGCGCCATCTCGCTCACACCATGGTGCTATTATATATATTGCTATTACAGTCACACATGTCATTCATAGTAGGTATCTAAATGCCACCTTTTTACAAGCTTTTATTTAACTTTTAGATTATATTCTACTTACACTAGCGTCTGCCCACGACTCCGTCCGCGTGGAAATCGTTTATATCGTAGCTCCATACAAACTTTCACCCGCTTAGGGGATTATTTTGGGGATAAAAACTATCCTAGGTATGTCTCTTCCCGGGACTCAAACTATCTCCATACCAAATTTCATCAAAATCGGTCCATCGGTTTAAGCGTGAAGAGATAACAGACAGACAGACATACACACTTTCGAATTTATAACATAACCATCTCGTATAAATTGTGTATATATAATATATAATATAATATATAATTATATATTATTATATACAATGGACATAGCATGGATTGGCGCGGCTTAAATACCGACTCAATTGGCTAGCCAAGCTAAATATCGCGGGTGCCGCATAAGAAAGAAAAAGAAAACGATGTGGTCGCTATCCGACTTCTTTGGTAATTATGTATTTGGGTACGCGACCACCCCATTTTATTTAAATCTATTTTTAAATATGCCGAATTTCAACGAAATTATTACAACAGCTAAATCATTTAAACGATCAATTAACCAATTTCAGCATAATAATAAAATTAAGTGACGTAACTAAAGTTTTCGCGCCAACTGTCGCGTTATTTTTTTCACAGATTCACTGCACGTCAACACTCCACGGAAGCAATGTGTGAATTGAGGTTATTTTTTCTTGCTTTGGATTGAGCTTTCGGTTTTAAATTGTATATTTTCTTATTCTAATACTATTCAAGAATAGTTAATAAGTTATTCTTTTTCTGTGGGGTTTGTAGAAATGTTAATATCTTTAATTGAAGCAGCCTAGTCCGTCAAGTGGTCGCTAACCGGTGGTGGTCGCGTTACCGGCGAAATGACCCTATACCATTCCAAATAGGGAACATTACTGCAATTTTCTGCCACCAGAGGCATCACTACCACTAAGAGTAAACCAGTATAAGAATATAGGGATTCACACACACATGCACAATTGATTGTCAAATGAGTGACAAGGATGCTTGCATAGACAATACCGCAAGTGGGAACGAGATACAATGTCAACGCTGCTAGTGTCGCCACCTACGAAGAGTTTTGCGTAATGTTCCCTATTGGTACAGAGTTGCATTTGTTTTGTTTCCATCGATTTTAAGACAAAACCAAACTCTGCTCTATTTCCTATCACAGTTGGTTCGAATTACCTACATTGCCAATTTTTCTTGTATGACGCGGTGGCAACAGGGATGGTTTCAGTTAGGCCTTGTTTAATAGACAGGCAACGCGTGCAGCTGCGAGAGACGCGGGCTGTCAGGCAAATATAAAAACGGCATAAGATTATTATTGGGCGCCGCACTGCTGAACGCTCCGCTTCTCTATAAACGCGGCCTTACAGTGGGATAAAAGATAAGATAAAGCATACGTCACTTTCTATCAAATAGCACCGCATGCAAATCTGTGCATTAGAAATTAACAAAACTTACTTATTCAAGTCTACGTAAAAAACATTAACTTTTTCTTAATCATGGTTTAATAATATATTATTCATATATTTGCCTATTAGTTTCAATCAGTAGACCCGGCCATGCGAGTGAAAAGCTAGTGACATAAACATATACTATTAATCGTAGAAAACGTATCATTTCCAAATGAACATCAACATCTCAATCAAGTTTCTGTTACGCAGTAATGAAATTAACAAGTATTCCCCAGGATAGAACCAGGCTAATAGGCTATAACGAGCAAGCAGCGCAATACAGGATATCCTAGCCAGTTGATTATATCAGTTCTGGGCTATTAGGCTAAGTGTTTGCACTAATATCCCCGGGCCATGGCGGTCTCTACCAATAAATACACGGTAAGGTATGGATCAATACGCAATGTCGTCCGACCAGAATCGATGAGAGTGGTAAGACACTATACCGGGTATGTGTTCTGTGTCAGGAGCAAAACATTTGAAAGATGACTCCTTACAATACCCGCAGTTATATCTTTCAATCATTAATATTTTTTAAATAATTACGTCACGCCGAATTCCGACTTTTTGACCCGTAATTGAATTCAGTAGACCAAATTGGTATGCCAGACTTTAATGGATCTTGATAATACGATACCTATCGTAGCTTGTTATTTTTGTTAAATAATCTTGGTAATACACCGGGTACTGTGTCATAACTACTAATTATTGTTTATGTTTTCATTATTTTACTCTTTTATAAAGTCTATCGAAGTTTATAAAGTAAAAGAACTCTCGCAAGGTGCTCGCAAGCTTTTACTTTTTTAGTCATTTAGTCTTCTGGAAATAATTACTGTTTAGTTCAGTCTAACCTTTAATTATTTGCTATTGTTACTGGCTATGTACTATAAATAACAAGTTGTAGAGCAACAGTTGCTTCATCATCATCATCATATCAGCCGAAACATGTCCACTGCTGGACATAGGCCACCCCCAAAGAATGCCAAAGTGACCGGTCCTGCGCCACCCGCGTCCACTCCCGTGACCTAATGAGAGTAATGCTTTCTCTCAGATAATTAAGTAAAAAAAATATACCTAGAGAAATTTGTAAGCCATACGATAAATAATATGTGAAAACATCAAACGATATAAAACAGAGAGCAAGTGTTTCAAACCAAGTACAATAGTAGCATTAATAAAGTCAAACCACAGGTCTACTTATACTAAACTTGGAGTTCGTAACACGTTTGCCAAACTACTAAATGGGCCAGAACTAATATTCCAATTTCCCACGCATAAAAATGACGAAGACAGATGGCCCCCTAACGGCCTCCAACAATGTGCGACAGCCATTTTTCTAGCAAATGAAGCGAGAGATATATATACTGGATACGCAAAAATTCGCCACCCGAGCGTTCATTTCACGAATCACCGCCATACAAAACTGCCAGTAACGAAACCTAAAATATGATAGAGCAATAACATTGAAGGATTTTATTCCCCAGTAAAATATGGCAGACAATCTAATCTTCAAGTCACTGGCACGTTTCTCTTACACCTATTGTTAGGTATAAATCAAAGGAATAAAAGGAGAGGGTAGGCTCAATAAATTTCAAGTGGTGGTCTGTAGCCAAGTTGCCCGGGGCTAGGTTGATGCATCTGTGTACCGTAATGCAGCGCTAAAAAGGAGATTCGGTTTGAGGCTAGAGAATAACTGGCTTGTACGTGAGATTGATAAATACACATTTAACACGTGAGAATTGTACAATGTTGAAAATGGATCAATTTCTCATGATGTTTTAGAGCGATACCTCACATAACTCATATACCTACATAAAGCGGCTATTTTCCGATGACTCCAAGATCAAAATGGGAAAACCACAGTTAGAGCAATCTGACGAGGTGCGCTTTTGAAACCCTTAGTTTATGTGCAAAATAGAAAATTTATTTGTAATTTTAAATGTGTATTTATAATTAATGAACACTGAATATTGAACCGATACGTTACAGAAACACGGTCCAAATTTGAAATTCCATTTACTTTTTTCTATAAAGAAATCAGCTGAGTAATGGTCTGGTTTTATGCTGCCCATAATTTCACAAACGTATGCAAAGATGCAATGTACCAAATAAATGAAGATGTAGATGACACATAAAAGAGATATATTGGGTGCGAACGGGGACGTCTTATCAAAGACAATGCGGAATTTTATGTTCCCTTAGAGATTTATGCGTCTTTGAGCAAAACCTGAGTCGTTTCTCATGTATGCGGACATAAAATCTCTTTTTGAATACAAAGGAATAATGTACGTCCAATTAGGGGCATTGTTAATAATATATTGAATTATGTTTCAATGTTTTAGAATCGGTAATTTATAGAGTTGCTCAAGCGCGACGCAGAAGTTTTCCCATTTGGTGTTAATTATATATAAGTATTATACGCCGACGATTAAACACGCGGTACAAATATATATTAATCATGGGCACAATTAAGAGCGTCGAGTGAATGATGTAGGATTCGATTTATTGAGCATTGAATCAAAGAATCAAAAAGCACTGAACCAATATTTCCCGAAGCTCCTTCAGCAAATTAAGCACTTATAAAAATACCCGCCATCTAAAGAACAAAAAGTTTTAAACCGACAAAACTCCGACGACAGGACCAATTCAAAGTCAACGTTTACTTAGGACTGGAAACTTTCGAACATTCCAGAAGACCGTTTGTGGCTTAGAATATTTTATGATTCCCTCTCGCAGACAATTCGCTAAGTATAAAGTACACAAAGTAGCGGTCCATATCGATCTGTAGTCTTTACGAGCCACGTGATGGCAAATAAAATCCAAGTACTGTAATAAATATCTTAGTTATCCTCAGCAATACGCAATCTGATTTGCTACTGATGCGCGCTATCAAGTACAATAACAATAAATTCCAGGCATATCGCACCGTCTGTTTTACAATCACATTTCCAATGGGGTGAGATGCACGGGCGTCGTATTTTGTTCTACTGGATTTTCATAGAGAAATAATTTCCAATGGCGATAAATTGTTCGGAATATATTGTGACCGGGCCCGGCTACCGGTTTATAAGGACGCGGCGTAATTCATGAAAATATTCATAAAATAACAATAAACCATGAAATGTGAAACATCGTCGGACCTTTTTGGGGTATCGCCAGCGTTGGAATAGGTTTGTGTGAGAATCTAAATCTTAGAATGATGGAAATTGTTCTCCATGTTTGCAAATTACGTTATGCATCTTTTCGTTATTTTCTGTAAGCACGTTCTATATAATTTATGACCTAGGTTTATTTGTGTTTCATCTCTAATACAATCAGTGTTGTGGATAACGCTCATTTTGAGGCTTAAAGACTCGAACCCTAAAGACTCCCGAGGCTTAAAGACTCAAGTGACGAAAATCAATATTTAGCATTCATATGCGTAAAATAAACCAACACGGTTCTTAAACAGCATTGAGTCTTTAAGCCTCGGGAGTCTTTAAGGCTCGAGTCTATAAGCCTCGAAATGAGCGCTATCCACAACACTAAATACAATAGGTACGAAAAGCATGCCTGTTAACTATTTGGGACTGCTAAAAATAAAATTGTCAATTGTTACATATTATTATAATGGATGGGTGACAGCCTGTTTGAGTGGTTACTATAAATGAGCACTTCCGTGCTTTGGAAAGCACGCTAAGCAGTTGATCCCGGCTGCTATATATGACAGTAGTCGTTAAGCCGAGTTCGAAGCCTTCGGGTGGCAAGAACCTCTAACAGTCGAGTTGCCCACTCACTTGACAAGGGGAGAACAACTGTCACTTGCGTCCGCAGGAGCTACCTACCACAACCCTGCACGTGACTCCTGGGTGGTACTAAAGAGTGACAAACTCAAAGGCCAAATAATGTATGCCATACGATTATGTAAATTAAAATATAACATAGTAGGTATATCACTGCTTTGTTATTACCTATTTGTTTACCTTCTGCACCAACACGGCGTCTAAATCATATTTTCTTACTGTGTATCGTGATTTGTCATACAAAAATGTATTTAGCAAGCCAAGCCAGTAATCAAACTACAGGTTTAATTGAGGATCAGTTTAATCAAAAGCGTCTATTCGTTTACAATGCATCTGTTTTGACTAACATAACTACTTAAAGTAGTCCAAAGACTAAGGTTCCTTACTCTCTGCCTACTTTTAGACAGTCAGTCGCAAACTACCCACTCATAAACAACGCGACACAGACTCCTGCTAGGCTTCGCTCGCTCGCGTGCCAGACAAAACCAGCAAATTGCGCTGCCAAATTAGCCGTTAGAAATTGCAGTCTAATTAACAGCCCTCGGTCTCCTGTCACTTGCGCCCGCGCAGCGCAGCTCTCGGCGATGCGATCAGCGCGGCGCACGCGACGGGGAAAGTGTGCCCGCGATCATCTTTACACTAACTGTTCATTAAAACATAAGCATTGTCGATGCTATGTTATGTAGGCGACAAATGTCTGGTTATGCCGCGTGCCAGTAAAAAGATATGCTGAGTTGTCGGCGTCACATGCACGCCAATGGCTGCCGAAGATCATGTGAAGTAGAGGAGAAAAGGTCCCAGATCCGATGCAAATGACAGAGGCTGCTACTGGGATTAACGCTAAGAAGAGAAAAGCAAGAGAGAGAGAGAGAGAGAGAGAGAGGTGTATCGATGCATGATGAGTAGTAAAATTGAAAAAAAAATTAAATGGATATCGTTTTCAAACTAAATTGGAATTGTTTACAACGACTTAGCAATTAAAATAAAGAGACAACGTCGTAAGTTTGTATTTCTGACACAGACAGATGGTTTTATTGTACCTGATCAAGATCTAATTCCAGTATGTTACAATATAATTAGATATTTTATTCGAGACAGTTTCTTCAACAACCATTATCAATATTTAACACAAATGTTTGTCAAAATTCCAATAAAGGAGAACAGCCAAATAAATAGGCACCAATATTTAGGATTAAAATTTCTTATGATTTATTTTTTTGATGTTATATACATTTGAAATCTACACGCGCCGGCACCCACCGAATACGCTCTATATGAAACGGGATTATACTATGTATTACGTCACAATTACAACTCATATTCTCGGCGCGTTTACTATGGAGTAAGCCATTAATTTACAATTATCTCAACAAAGTTTGCGATTAATTATATACTTGTCGTAACAAATATACGGATACGTTAATCTGCATCGATTGAGTGCACTTTATTCAACATTGAAGTCCCATGCAAGTTCCCTATTGAGGAGCAGATGAGAATCCAATTGGGATCGAAAAGCGAAACATTATATTTTCAATGCTACCATTATCTGGAGAGTGCGGATGGGTATCCTATTTCTATAAAATCTATAAGTATCTTAAGGTCTATAAATTTGGTACCTACACATATCGATAGCCTAGCTACACTCAAGAGAAAAAGTTTCAAGTCGGTTATTTTATACTAGTCTTATTTACATAATATACTATTCTTCGTAATACCCAAATGTATTAGCAATTTCCGGGATCATATCATAAAAATATCAACATCCAATAATTAACTTTAAAAACAAAGTTCAAACCGACTTCAATTCAGTATTTCGCCAAGCCACATAAATAGGTACCTACATGAACATTTCCAAATTTCCTCTCCAATTTACCTACCACCTCGATCACGTCAACTTTCGAATAAAAAAAACACATTCAAATCGGTCCATTCGTTTAGGAGCTACGATGCCACAGACAGACACATACACACAGACAGACATACACACAGACACGTCAAACTTATAACACCCCTCTTTTTCCGTCGAGGGTTTAAAATAAACGATTTGTTTGACAAAGTCAGCTCTATAAGAGTTACAATTCACATAAGAAATCCGATTACGTAACAAATGGGCCTTATCGTAGAACAATAGAATGGTCATTTTCCTACCCCGACAATGTACAGGGAAATGTTTCCATATTAACCTATTCTTCATTGTTTTGGTCACGATACCGTGGGTTCTAACGTAACTTATAATAAGGGTCATAATGGGCTGGCCAAAACCCAAGGAAGCATAGATTGTGTTTAGGGGAGATAAGTAAAAGTTACGGGTAAAGCTTTCATTTAACAAACTACCCTAAATACGGGGGTTTTAGTTAAATCAAAAACAGGACACTATCACAACTATGAAAGTTAAAACAATCAAAACATATAACCTGACGTCAGACCAAGAACAAAATCTTTTTTTCTTTGTCTGAGAACCTCGACGTTTCGAGTCTTAGTGCTCTTTGTCTACGGAATCTCGTGAAAATACTCATTCTCTCTTTCAAATTATGCTGTGCATTACGAACATATACAAAATTCTCAATACGAAATCATAAATAGGATGGTCCACTGATCGTACATGTCTAATAGTCTTTTGTGAGTTTTTTAGGGTTCCGTACTCAAATAGTAAAACGGGACCCTATTACTAAGACTCCGCTGTCCGTCCGTCGTTGCCGCTATAACAACAAATACTAAAAACACAGAATAAAATAGGTTTTCTATAGATAATGGTACGGAAACGGAACCCTTCGTGCGCGAGTCCGACTCGCACTTGGCCGGTTTTTTTTTTTGATTTCTCATATCGTGGGTTATCAGAATATACCCCATGTATGCTAGCCGATTTTTCGTAGTTTTCGAATTCTTCACCCCGGAATTTCTTCACAAAAGTTGAAAGTAAAAAATAGTATCTCGATAACTACGAAAAAACGGCTAACATACATGGGGTATATTCTGATAGCCCAAGACGTGACGAATCTGAAAAAAAAATTTGGACGTCGAGGTTTGGACCTCTCTGTATAATCACGGCCACCGGAGACAAATGCTATGATATCTTCAAAAACAATATACGTAGCTACAGCTGCCTATCTACATCTTTCACCCCATAAATCATTTTCAATAAGCTTTCCGAGACACAAAGAAAAAAATACGATAAAGACTCGCATGAACCTAACAAAGAGAAGCCAAAAAACCTTTATATTTTTCCTTACTCATTCAGAATACCGTAACACGTTAAAATAACCTGTGAAAAAAAACAACACGGCATAAACGCACTTCTTTCTCAACTCGGTACAAAGAATTCGAATAGGCAACAAAATCCAAGCAAACCTACGCTTACGTTCCTTACGTGATACTATGTCAAAGGTTACGATTGCCTACAATACCCGTAAAAAATACACCATTCTTGCTTTATGAATGAAGTCTATACAACAGGAATAGCGGCGTCTCCCAGTGGACCGAAACCTTTCGCTTTCATGCCACTTACCAAGCCAACGTGACGAGAATGCACCGTTCAGCTGAACGCTTACCATCGCTTTGTTTCTGCGGAAGTTGAACAATCGTGACCGTCATTACAAACAATGTATAACGTGTTACGCAACAGTGCAAATTAGCTTAAATGATTTCTTTTAGGGTCCGGCGTTTTTAGAATATTCACGCGGTACTAACTTGAATGAAACGAGTATCGTAGTATTCAAAGCTTTATGTTAATAAAATCTGTAGCATTTTAGAAACGGAAACTAATTGTACTTATTCAATTCTTCTGGTAATAAATTGTCTTTAACCTTTAAACTAAGCCCTCGAAACACCAGCTTGTCAGACAATTAACTCCCCGCAAACCCGAATTAAAATTTCACGTATTTCAGAGTTTCAAAATGCCTTTGTCCCAAAATAACACATACAATTAGGCTCCACCGCAATACGAGTATTACAGCGAAATAAAAACCTTTAACGACATAAGAACAAAAAAGGCATTTCATCACGTAAAGTACGAGTAACAAAAGAAAGAGGGTCCGCAAAAACAAATGAGAGGTGGTTAAATACTTTACGGACTGAAAACGCGACACAAAGAGTTGGGAAATGTCGATGTCTTTGTTACACCTTCGGTAATGACGTTACGAGTCTTGGTGACGTCAAGGTTGTACGTAATCGTAGTTTTATTTTGATGAAGATGATTTGATTTCCTTTGTGACGATTTCAACATTGAGCTTACTTTATTTGTGGGAATTTTGGTTGTTGTGTCAACACATGTGTACATCGATTAAAAATGTTTTTGTAATTAATAATGGAAACTATAGGTCTAGATCTAGTCTAGATTTAAGCTAAAAAATTGTAACAATGCTTTGTGTATGACCCTTTGTTTCATATTTACAGAAATAAATATAGGTAGGTAAGTATTGTGTCAAATTAGGTTCCAATTTTAGTTTAAAGTATATTTACTTCAAGTAGCAGGTGGCATTAATGCCTACAATTTTATAACTGGGTTTGCCGTTAAGTTCTAATTAACAAAGATGGTAGTTCATGTATTTCCTGTAATTTAAACCAACATCAAACTTTCTAGGTTAGGTAGGTGTCAATTCTAAACACCATGTTTACGCAGCGTGATAAATATCATCTAATTGCATAATGCACGAAAGAGTACGCAAATCATCCTTCAGGCGAGTAGACATCAGATTTATGTATTTTATATGTTAATCGTTAACAAGCCTGTTTCCCGGTGGCTGATAATGGGAGTCTTGTGATACCGGCACTTGGCTTAGCGTTAATAAAGCGTATCGTCATACGGGTGTCGTAGCGTCATACGATTTTGGCTGAGTTAGATGGGAATGGCGCTAGCATGGAGCAAAAACTGGTGGTGGCGTTGAAGCAATGTTTACGCCAGGGTACCCGATTTCTATGCCATTATTAGAAATCGAATAGCGTCGTTCTGGCAAAGAATACGCATTTCTAATAATGTGCTAATTGAGACGGTCAGTAACAACTTGTACCAAAATGCAATCTTCCTGCATTGGTTATCTGCGCATCGGCACCCGAATCGCAAATAATTGTACGTATTTGTATTAGTTAAGGATTTAATTTTAATTTTTTTTTATTTCTTTGTACAAAACTGCCTTCATTTTTCATTTCAAATATGCTTTCAAAAAGCATATTTGAAATAGCGCCTAGAATTTTTAACAAATTGCCAAGAGCCATTTTGAAATTCCATGACCCTCATTTATTTAAAAAAGCATTGTTTAAATTTCTAGCTGCCAAAGCATACTATTCCATACAAGAATATTTAAATGACCCTAGCATAACGTAAGCAAATGATAGCATAATTAACGACTTATATCTAGTGTGTAAGTGCATGCTGCATGCTATTTTGTGGCTATTTGTATGCCTTAACAGGCAAGACATAGTGAGACAAACCATAAACTGTAACACCGATGTACATACCTATGTTTAACAAATAAAATATTTTGTATTTGTATCATACATATTGTAATGTAGTAATGGGTTTATTGCCTGAAATAAAGAAACATTCATTCATTCATTTACGAAAACTTAACTGAAGGCGAAATATGGCTGCGTTTTTCAGATGACAAACAATCTGTTTCCTTTATTAACGGTGCCAGAAAAAGGCGTACTTATGCAACAACGTTTTTATCTTGCGATAAACGCGGGTGACATAGTTAGACCAAACTGGCATAGACTATCCGTAAAAACATGCCACTGTCAGTGTTCATGAGTGCCTAAGTAATTTAAAAAAGAGTAACAAACATTGGGATTTCATTAGTTTTCCATATAAAATTAGGATTTCTCTCAAATAAATGCTCTACTTAGATGAACCATACTAACGTTTACAGTATGTTGGGTTGAAAGTGCTATAAATAGGTAAATTGTGCACATAGTGCGTACGACCTAGTCACTTTGTGAACCTGATCAAATATTGTTTACCCTATTGGTTCATACTAAGCGTGCTAGCACTTTTTTACACATCGCTTCAATTTACAGATAGTTTACTAATTAAATCTAATACTTAATATTTTCAAGTAACAATTTGAATCAGATATTTTTAAACATCTTATAATGTCAAGAAAAAAAATCTAGAGTAACGAACAAGTCTCACAATGGTTTTCTTAGACTTTTATAGATACAGAATTGAATACAGAAGACATTATCGTTGTATATTTCAAAATACATGAAAATAATTGATTTCCCGGTGTTCGAATTAGGTAAACTATAAAAGTAAATAATAATAATAATAAATAATAATAAATATTGGGGGACAATCTTACACAAGTCGACCTAGTCCCAAACCAAGCAAAGCTTGTACTATGGGTACTAGACGATGATATACATACTTATATAGATAAATAAATACTTAAATACATAGAAAACATCCATGACTCAGGAACAAATATTCGTGCTTATCACACAAATGAATGCCCTTACCGGGATTCGAACCCGGGACCTCCGGCTTCGTAGGCAGGGTCACTACCAACTAGGCTACAGAGGTCGTCAATATCTTAGGCTACTAGCTGATAAAGTTATAGTATCATAAATGCAACGAAAAGTGACGAATTTGGTTTTTTTAATGTTTTATCTGAATTTATTGGAAAACACTTGACTGCATCGTTAAATCTCTAGCACGTACTTAAACAGCGTAAAATTCATTCTAGAGCACGTAGATATTCACACGACCTTTTTGAATTATATTTTACTGGTTTTTGTCAAGTGTACTTCGCTTTTAACGCAGCACACGTGATCAACATACTGGGGCGAATCTATGTATATTGTATTCTGAAATGGTGAAGAACGTACAAGAATGGGAAAAAAATAAAGCCTAATAATTTCCTGCGGTAAGGTGGGATCCAACTTAGTTGAATCATCACATATCACCGTTTTACCAAACACATTGGTATCATCATATTTTACCGTCTTCATTACAAATTATGCTTTATAAAAAAAATCAAGAATGTGTTGTGATGAATCCCGTTTGTGCAGAAATGTGAATAGGGTGAAACACTTTTTCTGTTGTTTGTTTTAGAATGAAGACTGTGAAGAATAAAGTAGTGTATTTGTTGTTACGAAGAATTTCGTTAGTAGACAATTGCGACAAAGATAAAACATCGATAGCGCGATGTAATATTCGGTTCAATATATGTTGACTTAATTTAAGCGCCATCTATTGAACAGTGGAGTCTTCATACTCCTCGTACCAGATGTCGCTGTGATAGCTATAAATATTACAGACATTCCTCAAGCACGGACAAACCATATAAAATGAGGATTTCAATAAACTTGTGACTGAACTTAAATCTAAGCTAGGCGGCCATTGCGTCAAAACCAGTAGCCATTAAGTGCCTCATACCGTTAAATTCCAAGGACGAGATGCTTTTGAAAAATAACTAGCATAGATGACGGTAGCCGGCTTATTTGCACATTACTGTGTTTGTCAGACGATATAAACCCTTATCATGCTGACAATAAAACTAAAGACATGTTTAGTTGACAGAATGCTAATTTTGTTTTCATATTAGTTGGTGGTAGGGAATGTTATTACGGAGATTAAGCCGCCGATACTACGTTATACTTTGTATGGTATTTACCAATAGTGTGATAACCTACTCATAGTCAGCCAAAAAAACCGGTCAAGTACGAGTCTGACTCGCGCACCGAGGGTTCCGTACAAACTTTCATACACCATACCCCTCATGTCAGAGTATGTTTGTTTATCAGCGATAACTTTTTATCACGCGCACCGATTTCGATTATTTATTTTTTATTTGAAAGAAGGGACTTTAAAAATAATCTGATAGGAATTTGAAGTTATAAAATTACATACAAAAGTAAGTAAATTACAAATTAAATTAAGAAATTATTTATGAAAAATAAAATAAAAATACGCTAGTTGGATATATCGTTTTATTTCGTCTGTATTATTTATGGTACTCTTATTCATATGTAATTATTTTAGAATTTTCGCTTGGTAAACTTCGGAGATAAGGGCAGGGGAATGGTATGTTTTTCTACATTTTCCTTAATAAATCAAAATTTAACCACAGTAGAAAAAAATTAAAACGTGTTTAGGAAGTGCAACTCAAGCCCTTTCATATGCTACCCCGCTTGATCTATTTACTAGACTTTGATTTTTTAACCTCCCTCGTATTTGTCATTTACACAGAAAATAAAAATGTATATTTAAATTTTTCATTTTCCATACGCGTGTCTTAACCCTCTTAACAGTTGTTCCAATTTCAATTTTATAGAACAAGTATAGTAGACGGACGGGTTCATTTTTTTATCTTTTTGGTACGGAACCCTAAAAACAGAAAATGGTCACTGCTTTCTAAAACCAAGCAAAGTTTTATTTGACTCTATTTTTAGGGTTCCGTAGCCAAATGGCAAAAAACGGAACCCTTATAGATTCGTCATGTCTGTCTGTCTGTCCGTCCGTATGTCACAGCCACTTTTTTCCGAAACTATAAGAGCTATACTGTTGAAACTTGGTAAGTAGATGTATTATGTGAACCGCATTAAGATTTTCACACAAAAATCGAAAAAAAACATTAAGTTTTAGGGGACCCCATACTCAGAACTGAAACTCAAAAAAAAATATTTCATCAAACCCATACGTGTATCTATGGATAGGTCTTCAAAAATGATATTGAGCTTTCTAACATCATTTTTTTCTAAACTGAATAGTTTGCGCGAGAGCCACTTCCAAAGTGGTAAAATGTGTGTGTCCCCCCCCTGTAACTTCTAAAATAAGAGAATGATAAAACTATGTAAACTTCCACCGAAAATTGGTTTGAACGAGAAAGTAGTTTTTTTTAATACGTCATAAATCGTAAACCGCTATTTATTTCACGGAACCCTTCATGTGCGAGTCCGACTCGCACTTGGCCGCTTTTTTAGTTTGGAAGTAACTTCAGATTATTACACTTTGACATAGTTTTGCCTGTACCACTTTTATGAATATTCAATGACACTTTATCCTCTATCAGTAACAAAAAACTCGCAAGTTCAAACAATGTGTGTTCATCCAAATAGTACATCATGAAGTTCCGAAGGCGTCACTGAGTGAATCTTACTTTCATGATCATAAATTAGTTTACAAACCAATAATTTATAGACAGTTTAGCACCGCCAATACATCAAACGATTGTTACTGTAATTCAAATCCACCCACTTAAGTAATCTGTAGGTCTATTGAATCGACGCTTTGTTATGATTACGAGTATAGTATAACATTTATAACGCCCCACACTTGCTTCCACGAGCGAACATAACATAAATATTTCGGCAGTGCGAGTATGCACACCACATAATCATACCAATATATTGTTAATATGTTATGTCAAATAGAACCCTTGTTGAAGATAATACCGATACAATTAATACACGTGTGAGCCCGTTACGTAAATTGAGGTAAACAGACGCGAACATAAATTACAATGTAAGGGCGTTCTATCAATTATTGGATCTGGGTTTGGGTGGATAATTACCCTTTAGCGGTAGAAACAACAGTAGAGAAGTTTAGGCCACTTTTCAGGAGTTAGGTTACAAACAGCACTAGTCTTGAAAACTAGTTTTTGCCCGCGAATTCATTCACGTGAACTTTCCAAATTCCTCTTCCAATTTCAACCCCCTTAGTGGTTTAGATACTTTAGATATCTGGATAAAAAGTATCCTAAGTTTTTATCAAGGTTATGAACGAGTCTTGTGTGCCAAGCTTCATCCTTATCCGTTAATTGATTTTGAATAAGTCAGTAATTAACATCACAACATGATATCCCATTATTTTGTAATATAATGTTCCTAGTGGATTTAATATTTACTAGGACAAGACGCTTAAAAATATCCGACTCATCGTCAAACATCCAAATTTTTACATTAAGTAAGAAATACAAGTGCATGTTGCAAAACGATTTCATATTCAATACTAACATTGCATACATACACGCTAAAACCGTTCCTCAGTCAGTTAAAAGAAATGACAACCCAATCAGGGGCAATTGTGATCCAATTTAACCTTTTGGCACAAAGGCACTGACTGGCAGCCAACAAAAAAGAAGAAATATTAATAGCAATAATGACAAGAAGATCGGCGAAGCAAAATAATGGGTAACGGCATAAGTTGTTCATTTTATTTGAGCATCAATTACTCGTAATTAAAAAGATGGTCAAGCTTGAGTGCGCTCGCTATTTCATATTTTTTGAATTAATGAATTTGAGAGTGAGGGCGAATTTTAAGTATAATGTAAATTTGCGATGGTCATTGTTTAACGGTTTTTATGTTTTAAAACTAAAAATGAACAAAGCAGTCTGCCGATTTCTACTTATTTTAAAGACGATAAACAGTAAAAAAGGGTGACCAGATGAAAATAATTAATATCCTTCAATAATTTGAAAATGGAAAAAAAATCATAGACCTAACAACTTTAGCCCTAATGTTTCATTAGACCTAATGTTTCACTAGACCTAATGCATTTTCCTTCGAAACAGTGAATTTTCGGGTTTTCTTTGAATATCATTAAATAGAAGTCATTAGGTTAGGTTAGGTTTGTTTTGCAATAATCCTACAAAGTTTACTATTTAAGGAAAAAATGCATTAGATCTAGTGAAACATTAGGGCTAAAGTTGTTAGATCTAACACCATAGAAAAATCGATTCATTCGTAAGTAACAGTTGCATTAGTGACTACTTACATTTACAATTTTTTACTGTTGGGTAATCAAGCTAAGAACAAAATTGCTACTCATGTAATGTTAAATCTATCAAAACAACACTGTTTTATTTAATACCAGTAAAAAGTTATTCTCTATCGTTTTGCGTTTCGAACTACGGAACCCTATAAAGTGATCTTCTATGGTCACAAAAAACTGAGACACAGTAGTTTCAATTAAGATCTTGTACAATGAAGGATGGTCTCGGACTAAAGCCAGCTCTTGCAATGAAGCCAAATATTTTCTCTTACCAAATTTAATCTTTACACTCATAAACATAAAGGTTATAGTCGTATGTAGATTTGCAAAAGACAATGTAACACAATTACTACGCGATGCCATCACTCTTGAAAATTAAAATAAATACCGGTGGGTACGGCGCCTCTGTATTACATGGACGCCATTTATATTAATAAAAAGTTATTTATATCCGTCCAAAATACCGTTTTAGAGCCAAGATGGGATTATCCCAAATTATTTTTCAAGCTGTTAAGCATGTACGACCTACAAAATAGGTCACTTTATTTATTAAAAATGTACTGCTAATCGACAGTACAAAATCTGAAACTTATTTGAAATGCAACAAAATGTGAGGTCAGGGACGTCATAGAGACATCCCTACTTTCATATCTGTCTCACAAAATAAGAATTCAGACAGTAACATGAAACAAAAGCGACATCTGAATCACAAGCCTGGCAGATTGCTGTTGGCAAAATCTCAATGGTAATAATTAACTTAAAAAAAATGTTTTAAGACTTCAAATTAGTACCCAAATCGCTTTAAGTGTGCCTTATAACATTTGAAGATTTCCCATCATCAGATCCTGACCTGATGACTACGGGAGCACCTAGGAGGGATAAAGTTCCAAACAAAAAAAGATTTTTCCAAAACGCCTACGCCGATTAGTACTCGTAATATATTAGTAATAGGCTTCGAGTCATCGGGAAACATACATAAAAAATAAAAGATTCCGATGAATGAATTGAGAACCTCCTCCTTTTTTGAAGTCAATTAAATAAGTTTCTGTCAAAAATTTCATTTTAGGTACAAGCTTTTATTGCCAACTGTACTTTTCTGCATACCATCATCAACTACTCATTGAGACGATTCTAACGAGCCCAAACTCGATGGGGTTGTGTCGTTTTATTGTGGAGTTCCTATGGCCACCTTCCAGCTCCAGCATCAGATCAGCTCTAAGTCATCCATCATAATATTGCATTGTCATGCGATATACATAAGCATGCAAAATTTCAGCTCACTCAGATAACGGGAAGTGACTGAAAAATGGATTGAAATTTTGACGGACAACTTACTTACATATTTACATACATACGAACAGTGCAAGTTAATATAAAGCTTGTAAAAATCAGCGATTTACCAAGATGACAAACCCGAGGACACTGTGTCGCGCAATCTTAATTTTTATATAAATGTGTACAGTCGATTACTCCAATATCTATAAACAGCCTTTCAAAAATATCTACACATGAGTCTTATGTCAGTAACAATAAAGACTGTGTATAGATATTATTGAACGGTTGTCTGTACAGATATTGAAGAACACGACTGTACCCCTACTTATTATACTAACACTTGAATTACAAAACATAACATTATTCAACCTATAACCATCATACAGCCTAAGATGAAAGCTTAATTTAACGGATTATGCGAACCGAGTACGTATAATATTACGAGTAACTTCTAACGCAAGTTATCGAAAAGCGTGTAAGGCGGAATGACGTCATTATTGCATTACCCGGAACCGAATCCGTGTAACGACTTGATGGGAGATTCGTTTAATGTGCCACTACCATTGGAGCTCGCATACTATGGAGATGGAGTTTTTATTCACATGATACCCGAGAACGTGCAAAGAGGAGAAAAGCGGCAGGCCATGGGATCATGGCAAAACCCGGAAAACGCTTGGTAGTAGATAATGATCATATTAAATGCCTATTGGTACACTCAGCGTCAAATATTTTGTAGCAAAGTAGTCAAATAGTTCGGTACACCATATATTTAGTATGGTGTACCGAACTATTTGGCCACTTTGACTGCTACAGAGTATTTGACGCTGAGTGTACCTTTTTTTTTTCGTGGAGAAAACCTGCGAACCAGGTACCCAGCTCTCGGGGGAGGTCCGGGTTATGTGGTATTTCTACCCACTAAAAACTCCACGTCAACCGCCATCTGCGCTAAGTAATTCGGAGGACTCTAGGATCTCAGGTTGAACGCACTAGAGCCCTTCCTCGCGCTTTGCCCCTGCTGGCTCGTTCTGGGCATCTTCGCCGCCTTCTCTGGGGTGGCCGAGTGCTGTGGCCCCCGCCACAAATAATCACTGGCGACCCCGTTGACCCCCTTAAGTCGCCTTTTACGACAGGCGGGGGAGACCGTAGACGCTGAGTGTACCTAACAAACTAACCTGAAGACTATTTTCAAATGAGTTTTGTTGTCAATGATATATTATGTCAAGACTACAAATTTCTGTTTAAAATAAATAAATATTCGTTTTGGGCTATCGCAATCACAAAATTTTATTTCCGGTTGTTCGTCTTTCGAAATATTTAATTCGGCAAAAAGTTCTCTGAAACTTTGAAATGTTCAGGATTATGATAAATCAAACATAACCTAACCTAATGGTTGTCTACACGATAAGTAGGTACTTACAAATAATCAAAAACTTTGCGGTCTTCGAGGAAACTAGCAACTAACGATATAGCTGAGAAACAAAATGTTGTGATTGCGATAGGATACCATCGTTTTGCTGAAACTGCAATTCATGCGCAAAGGTTCGTGTTGTACAGTAGGTACGCGGCACAAAAGTTTGCGTGTCTGAAGTTAGCCTCGAGTCGCCTCCCGTATACCCGTCCGACCCCTCTGACACCTTTGCGGCGCTACTAGTAGCTAACATCAGAATCGTTAACTGATTTTAATCGTATTGTAAAGGGATATCATATCAAATATTTTTAACACAACGTTGCAAAATGAATAACATGAAAAGAGATGACGCATTCTTACGTCAATAACTGTATAAAAAAATCTCTACTTATCTTATGTATGTTCTATATTACAATCATAAATGAATTCGTTTTTGCCTCCCACATGATCCAAAGTAATTAAGTCAATTACATGTTTCATGCTAATTTATGCACAAACACGACATGTGTTCAATTAATGCCGTTAAGAAAACTGATATTGACAATATTTCTTAATTGCGTTGTACCGTTATGTTTGAATTAATACTGTAGTAGCGACGACCAGCTGTTTTACTTGACTATGATGAATTACTATGTTGATAAATCATTATCAAGTCCTGATAATAATCTATTTGGACGAAAAATATTTCTTGCAGTCTCATGCAGGTCATTAATGTTCTCTAGTTCGTTTTGGGTAATTGTTATAATTAATGTAGGTACAAATTACCCAAGCTTTCTTTTGAAACTAATTCAAATAATTTAATGCAATAAAAATAGCACAAGTCAAACAAATAATCAATATGGTGAAGAATACCCGTATAAACCATAATCCAAAGAATTTTAAGACTTAGTATCATTAAGATCGCATGGTAAATATATAGTTGTACTACATAGGTACCTACTCGACGTGTCTATGTGTTATCACGGCATCTCCTTATATTGTTTAGAATTAAGTAAAATCCATCTCCGCCTTATCCTACCCGTCACCAGACAGTTACAGGCAAAGATAAGTGTAGCGAGCCGCTAGTCGGTAGACGACCTACAGCCCAGCGATGTACATTGCGCGCCCATTACGTGAACTCCGGTACTATTACGTACCGACACGGCGATGTACTCGTATTACGGCTATTACGCGAGTGACATCATACGAGTAGGGGCGTTTTTAAATTTGGAACGGCTGATGATGGAATGGAATCTGGCAATTATTTTTTATTGTTATAGGCGAGAATTTCGATGTACTTTTACAGATTCGGATTACTAGTTTGTGTCGGCCACAAAAAATGAGGTGTCAGTCATTGATTTTGTTAATAGCGTTAGTTAGAGCAGCAGTCAAATCAAAAGTGAGTTAAGTCCCCATGCTAGTCTCAAAATCCATTGAAGATATCATTGATTTATGTGCAGGTTACTTAGTCTAAATCTTCAAACTTACCTACGCTATTGAAGAGTTATTTACATGACCTTTAAAATGAATTATTGAAAATTACAAATATTTTACTAGTGCAAAAAAGTTACATGTTCAGTCAGGCGTTATTATATTAATAAAGTCTAAACTGTTTAAATTCAACTCAAAGGCCTAGGTTGGGTTCAAACATGTTCTATTATCGACAGCTGTCAAAACTTGTAAGTTTTGAACTTGTTAGCATTATTAATAGAACCCTAGAACTAGAACTTCATAAATATGAGTCAAAGTTTTGACTAGTCGGGTGTTATACTAAAATAGACGTAATAGGTACTTTGATGTTCATTCTCCATTAAATACACTTCAAAACTTTCTTCGTAAAACGGTGAAACCAACAACTATAAAATTCATCATCTCAGTGTCATAGTGACATATCGAGAAATCAAAAGGCTGGCATACGAGTACGAGAGACGGAAATACTAATTTAAAATTAACGGTATTATACAATTGCATGTAATCAATGCCATAATTTATTGTTAATTATTGAGTTATAAATGGTGTAACTAACAAGACTTATAGAAAAAAAAACACAAAACTTATTATAACTAACTATATCTTAAACTAAACTACTTATAAAATAAAATAACTTACAAATAACTAAAACTAAAGATAAAAAATTTGCCCCAGATCGCTGCCAGGCGGCAGTGTGCCCAGAAGGCTGGCAGCATTGCCACGTTGTATGGCAATGCTGATCCTCTGGGCGAGGTAAAAGCCAGCCTTCTGGTCACGTGAAGCCTCGACCAGGCGCTTGCACAAACCATTATAGATTCTGTGCGCGCCTGGTCCCCACGGTCCGAGGGTCTCTACACCGAACGGCTCAAATATGAAGCCACTGTCGATGGCTCCATACTTGCGCCGTTTGAGACCCTCAGCTGAATCGGCAGCGGCACCAGCCCTACACGTAGTCCCCGGAAGATGTGACGACGCCAGGGTGTCGACGCACGTGGCGTCCCACACCAGGGGTCGACCCATCTTCCAGGGAATGAGCGTCATTCCGTCGGGCCTTCTTCCGTCATCCCGTGTCAAACCAGTAGGTTCGAGGACTGCAGGGACACCGGCGCTGACGAAGGCCCGACGGATGATGTCGTTAAGGCTGGCATGACGTGGGATGCGTCCCGCGCTCTTGCAGCACGAGAGACCGTGGTGGGCGAGACGATCGACAGCGTCTCCGCAGTGGCAGAGATGAGGGGCGACACACGTCGCTCCCAGACGTAGAGATACGGAGAGCCTGAAAGTATTGTTGTCCATTAATGTGCCGAGGTTTTTAGAAGGAACAGCATGCAGCCACATACCAGATTCCCACTCCGCAGCCGCAAGGAGACGGGCACACTCGGCAGGGCTGGTAGACGTTTGGTACAGATTTTTCCGTACCAGCCTGCAGAGCGGCTCATCCCATTGACGCTGGGAGTGTAGGGTTTGTGGATAAGTTGCGTTAGGGCAAGCTGTGATCCAAGCATTCTTGGCCTCGGCAGTGGTATTGGCAGTAGCACAACCTGGGGAAGTGTTTAAAATTTTGGCAACTAAATTTTGAGTACCATAGACCGATGACAGGAAGGCAGGGAGGGCAATGTCTGCGGTTTTTCTAATGCCAAGGCCTCCATGCCGGATCGGAAGTGATGCCTGGATCCATGAGCGTTCGTCTAGGGTGATATTAAATACAGCCGAAATGGTGTCTTTAATAATTTGGTCCAAGCTACTTAGTAGACGTGGGTGTTTCCAAAGAGGGCTGCATCGCAGGATGTAGGTAAATTTGGGTACAAATAGGCAGAAACGAATGATTGTATAAGCTGAATGTGCGTTAATTTGGAGTAGGCGTTCTGAGACCGTGTTAAAATTTTCAATTTTGTTTTCAAGGAAAGAGGGAAAAGATTCTTCTAAAACGGGCGACCCTAGTAGGTGGAGTGATTTTTTATCAATTTCTTTGATACTTGGAGCAAGTTGACGGATTTTAGAAAAAACAGACACCTTTTCAGAGCAAGAATCGGGTACGTAAATTTCACATTTAGAGGAGTTTAGCTCCAAACCAATTGCAGAAAACTCAGACATTAAAAGTTTGAAATCTTCTAAAACAACATTTGCTTCACCTCCTAGTACGCCATCGTCTAAATACCACACGTTAAATTTTGAATTTAGTTTTTGAATCGCAGGATGAATGGCTAAACTGAAAAGGGCTGGTCCGAGCGGGTCGCCCTGTTGGCACCCAGAAACAGAGTTTAGCGTGTCAGATTTGTAGAGTAGTTTGGAGCTAGTGCTGTAGCATTGCCACGTAAAATTATAAATATTCGGGATCTCTTTTCTGACTTGGGTCAACAGCGCGTCCCTACTAATAGAGTTGAAAGCATTCTTAACATCCACCTTCAGCAATATATCATTTGGATGGGCATTCACATAAGATCTTAGGGAATGAACTGCTGCTTCGCAACCTCCCTTGGAGCCGAAACCCAACTGCAAGGGCTGAAAGTACTGACTCAGTACTGGGGATGTTGCGTTGCAGCAGGTTTTAGCCACTAGACGGCGGTAGGTTGTGCCAACCGCTATTGGTCTGATCCCTCCATCTTTTTTAATAAGCGCACATAAGTTGGCTCCATAAAGAATCTCGGTGATGGAGCTGTCTACCTTACCCGACAGCATGAGGTTACCCAGTGCAGTTAGATCTTTCAAGAGAGACTCGCCAGTTTCACCTACAGAATTACATAATAGGTCTTTTAGATGTTGCGGGGTTAAGCCGTCGAGGCCGCCGGCGGAGCCACTCCGAAACGACAGTACTGCCCTGAGCACCTCATCCGGGGATACTTGCAGAGCTGGGGTGGTGTGGTCTGGGGGATCAGGAAGAGTAAGATTAACTGTTGAAGGTGGATGCTTACTCTGGAGGGCTGCAAGCGTGTTTGCGTTATGGGGAGCTATAGCGTCGTTGGAGAACAGAAGTCTGGCCGCTCCTCCTATGTCACCTTCCCCTACTTTATTTTCGATCGTACGATAGATGGAGTGTTTCTTACCGAATATAGCGTTATCGGGGTCCAGGACAATGTGAGGGTTGATGCAATTTTGTTTGATACGTGAGGTGAGGGATGTTCTGTTGCTTGAGGACTTAGGTACGTGAAGAATGCGGTAGGGGAAAGTTAAAAGGTGCTGCCAGGCTTGGGGTGAATTTTCTCGAATGACGGTATTGAAGTCCTCACACAATTTTTGGGCGACTGATATCCGTGCTCCTCGGGGGATGCGTTTAATTATGGGCACCGAAAATTTAAGGGATGAAAGTTTAGCGGCAAAATTTGTGTCAATACATAGTACAGAAAAATCAGGAGGTGCTGAACAGCTAATCGGTAAGTCCGTTTTATGGACTCTGGCAAGGTGGATTTTTAGACCTCTTTGACCTTTAAATAAACGGGGCTGGGGGCAATGGGGGCACTGTACCTTGTTCTCCAAAGACGCTGAGAGGGGATCATTGTCTGGGAGCGACGACGGCATGAACAGCAACGTAGTAATTTTAAACAAAGCTAAGATAACATAGATACAACTTAGAATGAAAGCGTAGAAAATACAATTATAAAATAATAAAAATATCATTCCAACACATGATTGTTATGACACGACTGTTGACAGGGGCTGACGGCTGCTGGCGCGGCTGCGCGGCTAGGGCTCGAACAAGGTCTTAGACGGTGCTCCGCAGAGATTTAAATTAAAGAAAAGCGCTCTATGATACTAGGCGGCGTCCCCGGTCAGTGTCAAATCTTCTTATGTAGAAATTCCGTATTATGGCGGTTGATGAAGATGAAAAAACTGCCAGATGCGTGTTTAAAACACTGCTGAATAAAATATTAATCTTTATCTCTTTGTATAAGTGGTTATTTCCATTAATTTACATAATTTAATTCCGGGAAAAATGGGTTGACGTTGACAGCGTCCGTCGTATTTATGCCATAATTAATTTCAACACTAAAGAAAAATCGCTATTACCATTGAGTTTAACACAGTAGGTATTTGCTTACTAAATTTAGTTGGAATATGAGCTATACGTGTTCCAAAATAGATGTGCGGTTCTGTTTTACGGGAGACAAGAATACATTTGTTTTGACTTGAATTAATTGTGATGACTTGCGGACGCGGAAAAACAGAAAATCGGTGTGAGTCGACTGAATGAGATTTTTTCTTTTGTAAAGCTGTGACTACACTGTACTTGAATTTTTACTTTAATCATCATCATCAAATTATAAAAATGTAAACTTATCAGTATTTGATTTATAAATTCTGATAGATTACAGATTGAAGAAGACTCAATGTAAAATCTCGTCGTAAAGGTATAATTTGAATATAAATCGATGTAATAAAAGACAATACAATTTTGCTTCTAATAATTATAGACTTCTAAATATTCTAATCTGAACTAAGATACGACATACAAATACAATATTCACATTATTTATACCAAAAAACGTATCAATGCCAACTGAATAAATTATTACGACCGGTAAAATTATAAAAGCTTAGGTACATTATTTATGTACCCTAACAATTTCTCATTATTGTAATAAAAAAATATGTTGATGTAACTAAAATCGACTTTCTGATATAACCTTATACCTAGCTAGGTATCTTCTAAATCTATGTCTTGTAACTGACACCTCAAAATACTGGGTGTTTTTGGGGTCATGATCCGGAATGACCAAATGCGGCGGAAAGTATGTCGGAATGTTCAATTTTCTCAATTAATTGGCTCTTATTTTTTAGAGATTTCGTGGTTCTTTCCATGGGAGAAGTATGACCATCTTACTCGCATTTGGTTATTCCGGATCACGACCCCGGTGCCACCCTAATACATTTTCAATTTTACAAACAGCATTTACCGCTCATGTGCACGCAGCTTTAGTCTATGGTCGTCATTGCGGTAACGAAGAGTTAACTAGACACGACCGTTACTCTTTGGTTAGGTGGTTGACACTGTGTCATACGAGAAAAAAGTTATTATGTCATTCTATAGAATTGAGCGTGCGTCATGGCGTAATTTTTGCGGTAATAGTAGATATTAAATGCTCATCTGATACACGTGTTTCCTTTTATCGTCCTTATGAAGTATTGTTAGGTTTGAGGTTAACAGCGTTTTTTTAAATGACTAGGGTGGACTTAAAATCACCCGTTATCTTTAAATAGTAAATAATTTGAAGTTTTGGTAGGTAAGCTTTTCTGTTTCGCCGGCGACGGACTGGACTTCGCCGGCGACGGAGTGGAGGCAGAGCCAGGCGCTATGGGCTGCGGTGTGGTGCGCCGCGCCGCAAAATTTGCGGCGCGGCGCACCGCAGACATTGCCTCCGCCATAGTGGAACCATGCAAGGAGTCCGGGCAAGCCCATTTATTTATTTATTTATATTTACCTAAAGCCCCTGCTAGACGGTCGCCAACACGCCCCTCCGACCGAGCGACCTTGGTCCGCACCGACCGTGTAGACAGTTGTTTGCAGTAAACTTTCATACTACAGCGGTCGGTGCCGACCACGGTCGCTCGGTCGGAGGGGCGTGTTGGCGACCGTCTAGCAGGGGCTTAACAAAACTAGACCTCTATCAACGCTTAGTTAAGTACTATGAATCGCGTCTTCGAGATATATTTGTGGGTCAGGTGTGGTTAAAACAAGTTACATAATAGCGGGGCTATGAGCAAATGATAACCTTGTCTAGGCCCCCAGGACTCAGGTGCTCGCCTAGCTGACGCCTCGAAATGTCTGCGGCCTGCTACTGTGGGACGCGTAAATGTTTTTTTTCCAACGTTAAAAAAAGGTTAGCTTTTCTGAAACATTGTTGTAATTTAAAAGCACCCGTAACTAGGTATACCTTAACCTTGAGACTTAGTCACACGACGCACATGAGGAGTCATTGTACAACATAAAAAATCAGACATACATTTAATAAGATTAGGTAAAAGTCTTCGTGAGTAATCGTGATGAGTCTGATGACTCTTTCTTTACCCAAAGGAACAAGAGCTCGTAATCAATTTCTGAGAAGGTTAAACTCGAAATGAAACATACGTTTGAAACAAAGACCTTTAAGGCAGAGCTTTATTTTTGTATTTATAAACGTAACTTTTGTAGTAATCGACCATTATTTATTATTTAGTTGTGTTATTTTCTAGTTTATAGTCAGGATTATTATTGTATAATGCACTTAAGAATCCTATTTATCAATAAAATTATTTATGGGAATAAGCCCGTGTTTCTGGATAAGCGGCAGTTGGCGTCGCGGTACCCGCGTTGGAACACGCGCAAACACAACGCAGCGTTGCCTGAGAGTGTTTATTAACAAGCGTGAGCGTTTTTATATGTACTTGCCTGACAGCCCGCGTCTCGCGCCGCCATACGCCTCGCCTGTCCATATGCATAGCCTTAGCAACAAAAACGAAGCAAGAATAAAAACAATGCGATTGATGTAGCAACAGTGCAGGAATTACTCTAAGCCGGGTATTCAATAGGCAACATTTGTTAATATACACTGTTTATAAACAGTTTATAAACCGTGTTTCACAATGTTTCATCATCTCTGTAAACAGTTTATAAACAAAGGTGATGACACATTGTTTATTAAACATGTTGCCATGTTCTCCACTTCGAGTGGAGAACAAGTGTTTATAAGCAAAAACCAACAGGTGTGGACGTGTGTTGCGCGAGTTTATAAACAGGACTTGAATTTATAAACATGATTTTGAGTTTATAAACAACTGATTATTTTTTTGGTGATAGGAATAACTTTCCTTATAGAAAAAAATTGCAGAATTTTCAGCTGCGTCAATAATTTTTGAAAAATATCAACAGTTTCCTCACTTACGTTTTGGGTTTAGGACGGCAAATAAGAACACTTTTCTTGATCCGTCTCATATTACAATTTTTTTTTTAATATCTGACGCTTGCAATGACAAATATAGCTGCTGTAGCAGTCAATATCATTTCCAGTGTCAGTTTACCACGGATATTAAAGATATTTTTGGTAAAATGAGGTGGATCAACGAAAGTCTCTTATTCGCCGTCCTTAACCCAAAACGTGAGTGAAGAAACTTTTTTTTTTCAAAAATAATTAACGCAGCTGAAAAGTCTGCAACTGTTTTCTGGTGCTAAGGAAGATTATTCCTATAACCAAAAAATAATCAAGCACTTCTGATATTTTCATCCATTCCCAATTGCTAGAGGTGGCACTGGAATTACCCTACCTACCTCTTGTGCAAACAGGTACGTATATATGAATCGTATTCAAAAGGTCAGAAAAGGGTTTTAAACAAATCTGCAATCATATTAAATTTGACATTTGGCTCCTTAAAATTAAATTAGAGAACGGTACACGACCAATTCGTGTGTAATCGGACGTATCATTTCGGGTTGGATCATTTCGACCTTATTCGGGCTCTCACAATAAAGGATAATGCCTAAAGTAATAACTGTAATAAGGATAAAAATTGTAGGTTACCGCATCGTTGACCACGTCATTTTCAATTTTATGCATTAAGTTATTTTGTAAATTCAGTTTAAAATAATGCGGTATTACTATGTAACTGCGGCAGATTGTTCATATATTTTCCGTTTTTGGGACCCTAACGTTTAATTTTTTTTTTAAATACTTATTGTATATAAGTTAAGATAGCTTTGTGCCATTCATTTATGAACTTATTCTATTAAACGCAGGCTTTCTTTGAACAGATACAGAACGATACTACGATCGTACGGAAATTAAAAAAAAACTATACAATTCGAAAAAAAAATATCTGACACGTCGCGCGTCATGTGTCATCATTAAAGCTAAAAAGAATATTAATAAAACTATATATATAGTCCGGTGGCCGACTGCAAGAAACCCTACGTGATAAAAAAATAGAAAATGCCTACTCGGTTTGACCAGTGTGTGTCCTGAAATGTAGTCGCTCACTATGTAATAGGCCTCAATAGAAGGCTAGAAGTCACCCAAAGGGCAATGAAAATGGCTATGTTGGGAGTATATCTGCGTGAAATAAATGGAGCCGACCCCAAGTAGATGTAGCCGACACCAAGTAGATGTAGCCGACTTCAAGTAGATGTACCCGACCCCAAGTAAATGTAGCCGACCGCAATTAGATTAAGCCGACCCCAAGGTTATGGAGCCGACTTCAAGTAGGTACATGTAGCCGACTTCAAGTAGATGCAGCCGACCCCAAGTAGATGTTAGCTGATCTCAAGTTGATGTAGCCGACCTCAAGTAGATGAAGCCGACCCCAAGTAGATGAAGCCGACCCCAAGTAGATGTAGCCGAACGCTGGTACGTGCGGCCTCGCAGATACCGGTCGGTCGGCATGATTATGACTTATGACTATACCACCGTGATTCTTAAAAAGGCGGTCAAAAATTGAAATTATATGAAATTGTATGAAAAAGACTGCCTTTTAAAAAAAGCACGACAGTATATTGCGATAGTCTTATTCAATTAAACATTATTAGTTCAGTTTAAGCAATGAAGAAACCCTATTTTCAATATTGAATTGATGATAAATATTGAAATAAACAAAGCCAGGCTGAGGTGAGGCCGACCAAGACATACGTCAACAGTTTTATTCAAAGTTTCGATCAAAGAGGAAAATTGAAAAATAATTCGCCACGAGCGGGATTTGAACCCGCGACCTATGGAATCCGTCCATCGCATTGGATAAGAGCAATGGACGGATTCCAGAGGTCGCGGGTTCAAATCCCGCTCGTGGCGAATTATTTTTCAATTTTTAAATTTTCCTCTTTGATCGAAACTTAGAATTTCGGTAGCGGACGTTACTGCTTAGTATAAATTTATGTTTATTCAATTTAGCTATTATAATCCGTTTTTTTTGTTCCATTTTTCGATGACGTAAAATGTAGCTGTCACGTGGTACCGCAAATTCGGTCGGACACAGGAACCTGCCAACACTGGATTTGGCCGACCACTTTTTTTTTACTGTCCTCAAAGGCCACCAAGTTTCATTTTATTTTTCGATGAATTTTTGTACTACTTTTTTGCCATTTGCGCAAAATTTGCCAAGTTAAGCCGCCGCCGACCAAGAGCAGTTGAAGTTACTAAAAGTCAGCTACCCCTACAGAGAGGCATTTTCTATTTTTTTATCACGAGGGGTTTCTTGCAGTCGGCCACCGGACTAATAACTTTAGTGTGAACTCCTATTCAGAAAGGCGTATGTTATTATATACTATATACCTTTAATAATGTATTACAGAAAAAATGTTGGTACCTACATATATGTTTATTGTCAACAATTCAGATGATTGCCGAAGCATACTCTCAACTCCAAACATATTGGCGCCTTCTTCAAACTAAAAAAGACGATATAGTTGCGTGAAATTCATATTCTTACGGCCTTGTTTAGGCGGATTCACTAATAAGAAACCCTCCAATTTGGACCGAGGCAATAACGCAAAGCCCCTGGAGATGTGATCAGATCGGTCCAATTCGTACGAATGGAACACTTTATTGCTTGGCAACTGTGTGATTTTGCAACTTTGTTGTTGCGTGTAAACAATGTGCTAGGACACTTTAGGCTACCATTAGTTGCTTGCAATGCAGCTCTCTTTTATTTATTGCTAAATTAACAAGACTTATAGCTCTGTCCTGATAATCGTAAATGCAGTAATCGAAATTTTCGGGATTTTCACTGTTTTGCACAAATTACATCCTAAGAGCCTTAAATATTTACATTTTTTTTGTAAACAAAAACGCAGTACTTGCATAAAAATATTACTTTTGCTAACAAGATCTGCAGCATTCAGCATGTGCTAGAAGTTTGTGCAGTACTTGCTACGTTTACACTGCAGATTCATTAGGCATAAACTTTTTTGCAACGAATACTAACTAAAGCCAAACGCATTATTCGACATTACTGCATTTGAGTGTACCGAGAATAACAAAGAGCTACTCTTGTGATGCTAAAACTAAACGCAGTATTCAAAAATACTGTACTGCGTTTGAGAGTAGCGAGAGTAACAAACATCTTCGCATGCGTCGCACGGTACAGTGCCGCGTTTCGTGCTAGCAAATCAGAGCGTTGACGTAGGTAGACCAATAGGTTTTCGAAGTTGGCTACATTAACTTCAAGTAGGTATTTTTAAGTTCAGTTATTTCAAAATTAATAACTTTTTTTCTAATACTTACCTAAAATCTGTTTTATTTCGACTCTTCGTTGTGTTAAAATAGCCAGAAGTTAAATCTTAACAACACTGTTAACTAGTACTTATCATGCATAAAAATTGGGCATGATTGCGAACTAGGATCGCAGTAGTATTGGTACGTGCTAGGTGATTTTGGAGTAATAAACACAAATACTGCATTTAGTCTTAGTAATACTGTAAGGCCCACACCACAAGCCCAGATAGTTGATGAAAATGCAGTACTGCGCATTTTATCCAAATAAGGCAGTAAAGTAAAGAAAAAAATATGTCAATAGAAAGCTTGATTTTTTTTACTATTTTTCAGTACACTTCAAAAGTTATACCACATAGATTTGTTGTATAAATAGATACATACATACATACATACATATTTTTTTGCATAAATAGATATCACAAAATATGTTTACCGCGTTTATCTCGAAACCGCCATTTTGCAAGTACTGGGTTTGCAATAAGAAGGGCAACGCTGGTTTCTAGCTTATATATTTCGTCAACCGTATTTAGTTTTTCCGGAATAGTGCCTATTAGATACTTTAATACCGTTAGGAAGTTGCTTATAATGATACTTTGTAGTAATACGGCCTCTAATATAATAAAAACCGGCCAAGTGCGAGTTGGACTCGCGCACGAATGGTTCCGTACCATTATCAATAAAAAATATTTATTTTGTTTTGTTTTAAGTATTTGTTGTTATAGCGGCAACAGAAATACACCATCTGTGAAAATTTCAACTGGAACGTCTGGAACTATCACGGTATCAGTGAGATACAGCCTGGTGACAGACATACGGACGGACGGACGGACGGACGGACGGACGGACAGCGGAGTCTTAGTAATAGGGTCCCGTTTTATTATTTGAGTGCGGAACCCTAAAAACACACAATCCGTGATGTACAAATGTACAGTCGCCATCACATAGGTACATCGGAGCAAACAAGCAGCTCACAAACATCGGAACACACCTCTATTTTCAAGGCATTAGGGTGCATGTGCCGATATTTTTGAACACCTATAGTGCATCTATGTATGTGATGGCGACTGTACATACCTATAATATTATGTTTGTACCTAGATTTAAAAATCAGAAAACGCAAATTTACATTCAATACCCGCTATTATAATTCTTGTACGTATTTTGTGACGACGTAGAAAGAGGTAGAAAGTGTAGAAACTATTAATCATAGTAATATAATCATGGGTTATTTAATAGCTCATAAAGGATACGAGGCTTAATAACCGAAAGGATGGAAGGGCAGAACTTGTTTACAATCCGGCACGATCTTAATTTGACAGCCCTATTTTCAGGAAACCGCCTGAATTGCATCGTTTAATTTCACGCTATTAGCAGATTAGAAGCGGCGCGTTCCCGTTGTTACACTACGATTACAGAATAAATTATAACTAGGTACTATCTTGTTGATGTCTAAATGAAAGGTTAATACTTGACACTTTATTGCCATATAATACGTGAAACATATGGTTCTCATCTATTGTTTTGATATAAGACTGAAAGTTGCAAGTATGAGGCCACTGTTGGGCACTTATCTAAATGTGCATTAAAATGTTAAGACAGTAAGATTTGATAAAAAAATGTGTAAGTACAGAAGAAAAAAGTGAAGTCGAAACAACGTCATAAAAAACTTATTGACATTAAGGTTTTCAACAAACAAACATTAAACTTGTTGCTTGCAAGTTACTTTAAAAGCTTACTACTGCAAAAGATTGTAAGTTAAAGAACAGTAGCACTGGAATTCCAGACACACTGAGACATCTCTCAACGAAATAAGTGGCCTTTTTAGGGTTCCGTACTCAAAAAGTAAAACGGTACCCTATTACTAAGACTTCGCTGTCCGTCCGTCTGTCACCAGGCTGTATCTCAAGAACCGTGATAGCTAGAGAGTTGAAATTTTCACAGATTATGTATTTCTGTTGCTGCTATAACAACAAATACTAAAAACAAAATAAAATATTTTTTTTAAGGGGGGGCTCCCATACAAAAAACTTGATTTTTTTGCCGTTGTTATAGATAATGGTACGGAACCCTTCGTGCGCGAGTCCAACTCGCACTGGGCCGGTTTTTTCATATTTTTTTTATCATGTAGTTTCAATTGGTGTATAAGTGTAGTATTTAATAGTTTCAATATATAAGACTAGAAATTTCCTAAAATTAAAAAAAAACCCAAAAAAAACATTTAAATATTTTACAACAGTATATAAACTATTCACTTGAACGTACAATGCCTGACGTAACTGACGTAACAATGGACACGACGCAGACGCAGGAGAAGTGGAGTAAGCAAACGATCGATTTCACTTTCGTTGTACAGTTAACTGCGCAAGAGCATGCGCCGCGTCTGCGCAGACGCGGCACGCGTTTCCATGGCTACTACATAGGCGACTTCCTGATTTTTAGGTGGGTTTTTTTATCTTCTTCTTTTAAAAAAAATGGCTTCCATCTTCTTTGAGATAATTTCGCCAATGTCAAGTTTTTGCTTATAAAGCGTCGTTGTACGGTAGTTTGGTCAGTTGTCAATAATGCAATCAGCGTCAGAAGCTCCGCTTAAGAAGCGAGGCGTCCACCGCTGACCGAATTCCCGAGGAAAGGCCCGGTGCGGTATTGTACAGTCGCCATCACATACATAGGTACACTATAGGTGTTCAAAAATATCGGCACATGCACCCTAATTACCCTGAGAACTTTACGGTTTCGCTCTATGAAAACACAACAATATATCGATATCAGCCATATTTTCACACCATAAAACAGGTTGGGTAATTTGACTTAATATTCATTAATAATCCACCTCAATTTAATACCGATGCGGCAAAAAAGAATGAAAAGTAATCTTCATAAATTTCGTAAAAATCAAACGAAAATGGTATAAACTTTTTTTACTTTATAATTGACTACGTCTATATACGTTCTTTGGGATACGCGCATAATCCACTTATTTTTGTTAATGAATAAACCTTTCTATAGGCCAGATGAAATTCAATATTATCTCAAGGTCGTAAAATATTTAATTAAAATGCCGTTATTTCCTGATACATAATTATAATTTTGGATTCAGGTAGTAAGTCTCCAAATTTGTGTACTCAAACATGTTTTCATTATAAAAATATTGATAGCATTTTTGCTTGCGGGTTAATTTTTTTTCCTAACTTCCGGTCCATATAATTATTGATTTCGATAGTAAAAGTTGTTTAAAATAACATATAAAATGCGTATATAAATAATTAGCCTGATATTGAATTATTTTAGGGTTTCAGGGTTTAATTTTTTCAGGGTAAATGCCTTGAAAATAGAGGTGTGTTCCGATGTTTGTGAGCTGCTTGTTAGCTTCGATGTATGTGATGGCAACTGTACAATATAAGTAAGCTGTCAGTGTCAACTGTCACTCGAATCAGTAGTACCAATTATTTACTTCGCGACTTCATTTAAATACTTCCTGTCAAAGGCTCCGCTCCAAATCCGCGAAATTTTATAAATGTCTGCGTTCAAAACATTTCCCTATATTAGTGTCATTTTATGCATATTCTTTATGTTCCGTTTTCTTGAACCTTTCCGATATTAAAACTTGGCTACGCCTATTGCTGATATCCGCTCTGCCGCCCGTACTTTATCAGGTTAGCATAGGTGCTCAAATTACAAAAAGAAAAGAAATATTTTTTTGTCCTGTATACCGGGTTAGGATTAATATAGGTTCTTTAATTATAATTCAAATTGTATCCTGTTCACCAGGGATAATACGAGTAGACCTGAAACGTCTCATGTCACATTCTGTATTTGAATGTAAACATAAACATTGTACGTGGTGTTTTTAATCGGAACACACCAAAAATCCAGCGCCATTTATCTGTGTGCATAGTGTACCCGCATTTAATATCAAGTGTCGCATCTTAGAAATATCGTTTTCTTTCTTACGCTGGAGGCTCTAGTAGTGGCATTGACACTATAATCCGAGGAAGAGTGAAACGAAATGAGCATTGTATTTTAATTAACGGATTTCAATTAGACACGGCTTTAGAGCGCTTCTCATTTCAATTCGTTCTGTTGTGTTTTAGAGTTCCCCGCACCCCGAATGGAAAAAGCGGAACCCTTATAGGATCACTTTGTTGTCCGTCCGTCCGTCTGTCAAGACCCTTTTTCTCAGGAACGCGAAGAGGTATCAAGCTGAAATTTATATCAAATACTGTTGGGTTTCGTTTTTATGTTTTTATGAGTGGGTAGATTGTATTTTTTCCCATTACCTGTCAAACCCCGTCATTCCTTTGGCATGCACTGTGTAACGAGATGCAGCTAGCATCGGACGGTCGCTCGCTCATTTTCGACTAATTTTACAGCCATATTGGTTGAGGTTCGCTTATAGCCTCCCAGAGTGAATTGATATTCAATAACTGTTGTGATTTGTAATTTGTGCCTTCAAGAACATTTCTTCAGAGTGCGTATTTTGGTTGGCCAACCACGTCGAGACCAGACAGCAGACCAGAAATAAACAGGTTAGTGCATTGCCGATCCTTTCTCCTGTGTGCCTAAAAACCAATATACCTAATCCTATCGCAAAAAATACAGTCCACTTTCAAATTAATTTAAATCCGCAAAAAACCATCCCCTCAGGTGTCGAGGTCGCGTACCGCTACTTATTTAATAGATTTATGGTTAATTATGACACCACCAAATACTCAAATCTACTGTCCCTTGGAGCTGTAAAAAAATCAAACTTCTAAGCCAACGCAATCAAAAGATACAGCCGTTTATGCCGCAAATTTCCGCAAATTTTTTAAACTCTCAAGGGAATCAAAACCTACAGGGTACTTCCCGTGAACTCAGAATGTTGAAATTTGGTACGAAGCAACGTCTTATAGCACAGATAAAGGAAAAATTGCAAAACCGTAATTTTTTGTTACATCACTGAAAATTCAATGTCCAGTATAAACTGACACGCACATACATGAGCATACATACTTAGTAAGTGTCAGTTTATAGTGGACTTTTTCTAATGTACGGGGTGGTCCGGAACCCTCGGTGCGCGAGTCTGACTCTTACTTGACCGGTTTTTTTTATTGAAAACTTATGGACTGTCTCATGGTAAGTGGATACCGTAGCTTGAGGACGCTTGCAGCTCCAAAAGAATTACAAGCGCATTACCGAACTTACTGATTTGAGGATTCGTCGTGTTAACAATAAAATACAAATGCAGGTCCTTCACCCTCAACACAGTGCATCCTCGGGAATTCCGGTGACCTCACTCACCACCAGGAACAGAACGTCACATACCTATCCTTATTCTTAAGGGTGGAAAATCCTTTATGGATAGGATACCTCCGTGCCACGGGGATAGCTCGGAGGTTACGTCGGACTCGCACCGACTAAAAACACCCTGATGGTCCTCCTCTACGCATTTTGGACGGCTCTGGGATTTCACATACCTACCTAACCTAAAGAGCAAGTAGTGATTTCATTATGTGGTCATCTGCAAGGTGGAGGAACTTCCCCAGTTGGGATGTGTCCTATCTCTCTAAACTCCTTAACCTCCTCCTTAACCCTTAGTTTCTGTTTGGCCCTACGATTGACTGGTAGGAGAATACTTTGAGGACTTCAATCCGCCCTTTTTACTCATTCAATTTTTGCAATAAAATTTAAAATAAATATATAAAGATACAATTCCTGCAATGCTACCTCTATGCTTGTGTTCTAACCGAGCCCGGGATCCGCTTTGGCTTCTAATCTCAAGATTCGGCATAGGAACTAGTTTTACAAAAGCGACTGCCAATCTGACCCTCCAACCCAGAGGGAAAACTAGACCTACTTGGGATTAGACCGGTTTCCTCACCTAGCCGTAGCCTGTCCTTCACCGAAAAGCCACTGATAAAAAATATCAAATGATATTTCGTAAATAAGTTTTTTGGATTGAAAAGATGGCTTACCTTATCACTCGGCTACAAGCCGCATTTCATATCATAACCATGGTCTCCTAAAAAAATCACGAAATTACCGCCGACCCTTTATCTGACAGGTCCCCATTAGTAAGGATAAGCTCGCCCTTTGTTTACGATTTCTAAAACAGCATTTGTAGGGCCGCTGTTGTTTGCAGCTGTCGGGACGTTGCTGGTCATTTGCACATTTAATTTGCTAATTTGCTTAACATTTTGTTGTCATATATTATTGTTATTCTAGTTTAAAAAAAAAGCCAATTTGTAGGATCCTCTCTTCTTTTAAAAATCTTGTCTTACTATTTGTTATTAATGAAATACTTTAAAAACTAACGCAAAAATGGGGTGGAACTTAATTAAGTAGTGGTAGTAGTATTTTAATTACCTAATTAGGTACCTGATTATTTTCATATTTTTGGATATTTCTAAACGGCATTTAAATTCGATATGATATGATACAGAGAACAAAATATAGGTTATGGAAAAAACTATGGGCTTCAGACGGATGGTTTATTTTTCCATTATATCTGTTATTTATGATCGTGGTAACTTCCACTTTAAATTTACACAAAACAAAAATATTTAATGAAATAATTGGTTTCGTTAAGAGGAGCATTTAAAGGGTTATTAGTGTTATTACGACTAAAATGTAACTGTAGATACATAGAATGCTGTAAGTCTAATTTTAGTATAGATTCTTTTAAAGACACTAAAACATCAACGAATACCAAACGAAGCGAAACTGAATGAAAATTCCATAAAGATAAAATGGTAAGATCTGCACTGAAAAAGCAAAAAGCTTTAAAATTATAACGCCTACAAAAGCAGCATCACAAAACTAGTTTAATCATGTATTAGTATAATTAAAATCACCACTATATCATTATCTAATCCCCAGAAAACCGTGAGAGCACGACAAAATCTTTATAGGCTTTAAACATTCAAATAAAGCATTATCTTAATGCCCTTTAAGACAGATAAAATGGAATAATCCAAAGCACCCAAGTAATGTATTACTGGGTGCTTTGGATTATTCCATTTTATCTGTCTTAATTTATTTAGTGTACTAAATAAAACACTTAACGTTCTGGTTGTCTCTTTTTCTCCAACTTATAAAATAATAAGATGAGAGAAAGAAGAGAGAAATGAAGTTTCGAAAAGAGTTTTACGAAATTTTGCCAAGGGATATGATATGCCCTTTGCCGCAATCCGACTTACGGAGATTTATTTTATGCTAAGTAGAAAGCAAAAAATGTACGGCTCAGTCCTGCATCTGATGGCCTTAATCCAACATTAAGAAGTTTAGATGAGAAATTGATTGAGGTCTTCTTAAATGGTATGAGGAAATGAGAACACACTGACCTCGAGGTTTTCTTAATTAGAAAAGCATTTTGCGTAGGTTTTTTTGAATTCTGCGTATTTTTTTCAGATATGGAACGATTACTTTTAAATATTTTCGGAAAAGCATGAGTAGCTGTGTCAGGATATGTGACGGACGAGTGTATGAAGTTCTGCGAGGCGATGGATAAACGGCAATCATCAATTGCTAGTTGAGTATTTTTCTGTTTTGTTTGATTATTTTTTTATGTTCTGATTTTGTTCCGCTTTTCGTGCTTGTTGTTTATAATTTGTGAATTCCACAGTGCCTTAGAAATATTTTACTGTAATGATGTGTGTTTTTTGTTGGAAATAAATAAATAAATGAGTAAACTTAAACAGTATTTTACTTAGTGTAAAAAGGTTTAATTTAGATAAGTTTTAATATTTATATTAGGTACTTCTATATCTAATGTAATTGTTATATTGTAATGTTTACATGTTTGTCTGCAATATTAGCAAATAAAGAAGTTTGAACTGTTCGAATAAGAGCTAGTTTCTTCCTTTACTGCTTGTTCTTTGTTAATCGTGCCATCAGCTGACTTTGTTAGACTAAATGTAATGGAATAATGGTGACTGTATAATAAATAAGTGGAAGCCTACTAGTCAACTAAAATTTAAAATATATGAATGAAAAACCGTTTTATATCATATCATAGATGCAGATCTAGCAGTTTATAAATATAAAAAATCAGACAAATACATGCATGCACGTTAAATGCAATGGAAAACCATATTTTAAGCCGGTTAATGAGTTGCATTATGCTTATTTCCAAAATCAACAGCTACGACAAACTGTTTACGAACTTGGTTGCAAAAGGCGGGTCATAATGCTGACTTCTTACATTATTTATTAACCATAAAGCGAAGTTTTATAGTATTTTTAATAATCTGACGACGAAAATTCCCATAAAGCTTAACATAAACTTTTATCAAACACGACATAAAATTATCGTTTTTAATAATGGGTTCATAAATAAGTAGTTTTAATATTCAAGTTTGAGCTACGCAATCGTAATGCATACCTAATCCGTTTTTGGTAGCAATAAAATATTGCTTATTATGGTTATTATTATTACGAATTTCATGCATTACGTCTTAGTTCAATTGCCATTCAGATGGCAGTCCCTTCAGAAAAAAACTACTATCTGTGCCGATTCTTGTGATTATTTGGTACTCGAGTGGAGCACGGACCATGGACCGGTATACGCATGTTACGATTAACATTGAATTATTTCGATCATAATGATGTTATACACAGATATACACACACTCACATACATTGGCCTACACAACATAACCGCATGCCTGATAAAAGTTAATCTAACCTCTGTAGCCTAGTTGGTACGAAGCCGGAGGTCCCGGGTTCGAATCCCGGTAAGGGCATTTATTTGTGTGATGAGCACAAATATTTGTTCCTTAGTCATGGATGTTTTCTATGTATTTAAGTATTTATTTATCTATATAAGTATCTTTATCTTCGTCTAGTACCCACAGTACAAGCTTTGCTTAGTTTGGGACTAGGTCGATTTGTGTAAGATTGTCCCCAAATATTTATTTATTTATTTAATAAGTCTATCTGAGCTTACACGGAGACAGAAATTATATTTATGGCTACAATTTCTTTGAAAATGGGAATTTGATGTCGCGCAATAGTTCATACCAAGCCCTACACGTTAAGCATAAAATCTCATTTCAAAAAAGACCAGCCATGTTCATTTCGTGGATACTTCAACTGTTTAACAAAAAAAAGACGATAAAGACTGTCCTACCTGGTCCTTCGAGCCGGATTTTTCTTGATTAATGTCTTGGTCGTAATATTGTCACATAACTACAAACATATAAAGGAACAAATACATGTAGCGGCATGCCGTGACAGACGAGAAAGCCGATGCAGATGAAACGCTGATAATGCGATTCCGCACTCTCCGTGCGTGTGGTGAAATGAGGAACATATAACTTTTTAACCTACTGAGGATAAGAATAGTAATTTTTTTGACGGAAGTTACAAATATTATAGTCGATTGGTTTACGAAACTAATGGCTTTGTGAACTGCGAACCTGTCTTTAATTATTTGTTTATTAAAAAAAAATTACTTCGTTCGCTTACTCGCTCGTTCGATACTAATGTTAAGATATTCAAAATTTGAAAGCATGGAATAACAGAGCTAATAACTGTAGGTAACATGCCTGTATGCAAATGCTTGCCTACCGCCATCTTCTTTTAAAAAAGGTTATGTTAGAGTCAAAGGTTAATATTGTTGTTGTCAATTAAAGTTATAATTTAATAAGCTGAAGTGAAATGTTGTCCATAATTTTCATGCAGATTAGACAGATGTCAGAGCAAACATTTGCAACAATGATAAAGTGTAAGTAGCAACAAAAACCAAAATGTAAACGTTGAAAGTAAACTTGGAATACAAGAACTCCCAACAAAAACCCGCAACCCTCCTACGCCAGTTTTTGCACTAAAGGTTAACACGAAGCTCACATTTCTCACACACTATTCAGCAGTTTTTTCCCGGCACAAGCAATACAGAAATTAGTTCAATCGCCCTACACCACGAGACTTCCGCGCAACATTCTCGAAAAGGGTTTTCACAAACCGCCCGAGATGCTCTAAAAAACGAAAGAGAACTGGTTCCGCCGTGAGAATTCTAGTTGTAGAAACGGCTAGACATCGCGTGTCAATTGCTTGATGTGCAGCTGTTGCTGGGTGATAAGAATATGGCGGGATGAAACAGCGCTCAGTGACCGTGATTTGTGACACCGTGATGTGTGAGATAATATTCAGTAAAAATTATACATGCTTTAATTCAACATAAAATAATCGCAATCACTTTTCGCTAAACTAAATTGATTAAACTCCATATTCTAACGCTTAGTTTGCGCCACGGGCAGCTGTATAAAGGGAGAAATAAATGATTTAGATTTGCAGTACGTTTAGACATTTAACTAAGATTTTCAATGAGTACGACATTGAAATATTTCATACGATAAAACGTATTCGGGCAAAGTTAAGAAATGTACCGTCACAACCAAAAAAGCTGTAAAATACCACTCATCTCTTAGAGGGAAATATTTATGAGTCATACTTGTAGCTATGATGCGAGGTAATTAATTACGTTAACAACTATTTGAACGAGTATTGGAATATCATAATGTGATTTTCAGCTTTAAAAAAGAAAATTCAAGTGTCTGCGAAAATGCGCGTTATTACTATTAAAAGTGTGATAAGTTAGTAATAGTGTGATCTCTAGAGACAGGTGCGGGCTGACTGAAGTTGTTGTGTCAAAAATTGAAAAGGGCATGATAAGCTTAGCATACCATTTGGTTTAGGCAGAGAGGATGGATGATAGAAGATTAAGAAAGATAGTGTATGAGGAAAAAGTGGATGGGGTACAGTTGGGAGGGGACGACCTCGTCGAAATTTTTCCGACCAAATCGGAGAAATCCTTAAGAAAGGTCAGGTCAAGAGTACCCAAAACCGACGAGCACGTATGAAGAATGTCATGAAAGTGAATGAAGCAAGAAAGGTTTGTCAAGGTCGTAGCAAGTGGAAATCCGTGATACTTGCTTACCCCTCCGAGAAATGCGTGATTATATATACCTAATGTATGTATGACTCCGCAGCAGAGCAAAGGTAACCGATATAGCCCTCCGAATCGCTAAACTTAAGTGGCAGTGGGCGGGGCACATTGCACGTAGAACCGATGGCCGTTGGGGCGGAAAGGTTCTCGAGTGGTGACCACGTACCGGAAGGCGCAGCGTGGGTAGGCCCACAAGGTGGACTGATGACCTGGTATAGGTCGCGGGAGTCCGCTAGATGCGGGTGGCACAGGACCGGTCATTGTGGCACTCTTTGGGGGAGGCCTATGTCCAGCAGTTGACGTCTTTCGGCTGATATGATGATGATGATGTATGACTAGAAATGTGGTCCGCTATCGCTCATCGCGTAGTTGCTGCCTAGCAAGATTTCCGGGCTTCATCGCCTGACTGAGTGGTATGACACATGTGAGGGTACTTATACTTAGTAACATTCTTTTGCACTATTTTGTACAATTGGCCGAGCGAATTAGCAGAAAGTTCTTTGCAATATCTAAGTGGGTATTACTCGTACGTGCAAATTAGAGAAGAGTTTTTAGAAAACCGTTAGTGTTTAGAAATTGTACGTTTGATTTATTGTCAAGTTGTTGGTTTCCGTATTGTTTGTCTCACTAATTGTTGTTAATTATCTAGTTTCCATTTTACACGTGACATTGTCATTTAAATAATTGTTTTTAGAAATGCTTTGTTTGCTGATTAAGCCGCCTCCTGTATAGCTACAATACCATTCGATTACTGTCTGCATTTTGCGTCAAATATAGGTATGTAAGGTCATGATAACTTGATCAATCTGTAAATGTACCACGCTCTTGCAATAGATGATCTTGCGATCCTAGGGCTAATAGCAATAAATTGAACGGTCGTATTACATGATTTCAAGAGCGAAGTTGAATTGGAATTTGCCTAAGGGCCTGTTATCATTAAATGAGTGAATAATTCGAGTACATACAGGTGCTAGTGCGATTTAGAAATGTATTAACTCGCACTAATCATTAATCAAATTCTAAAGCCAATAAGTGTGAATGCAGACACAACGACGAGGGTCTTGACTGCACTGGATATCAGCAAGTGCTATCATTGGGTGGCCAGTATGCTAGTTTTCTATCATTATACATAATATAATTTTAGTCAGAAGTGATCGGTCAAGTTCAAACAATACATCATTAAAGTTACGCAAGGAAGAATCTCCATACAGAATCGTAACTAAGTGAATATGGACGTACCATCAATTACCGTTGATCGATCTCTTCTTGAGCATTAACATATCATTCAGTACTGGAATAACCCGTTTTTCTTTAATCGTATTAACACGGTAATCCAAAATTATCTTTCCGATGCTTGGACCTCCGCCGAAGGTAAAAGCAATAAAAAACATAACAATCAGTCATTTATTTCAATCTAGGAATGCATATATGGAGTAAGCATATATCCGCGGGTGGCGCAGAACCGATCAGTTTCGCACTCTTTGGAGGAGGCATATGTCCAGCAGTGGACGTGTTTAGGCTGATATGATGATGATATGGACTATAATGAAGTATAGAACGTAAGTGCGCAATAGGTACATAGAAAGAAAGGAAGAAAGATACATTTATTCACTAACACACAGGACACATATATTAAGCAAGAATAAATAAAAATAACAGTAAAAAACATGTAACAAGTGTGTCTCTGCGGCCGTGAACCGGACACTGGCTCAGCATTATGCTGAGGTGTCAGTCAGACACCTACAGCGCTGATTTTCATACATTTACATCATTATTTTATGAGTTTTATGTCAAATCAATTAATAAATTTGACAGGAGTCGTAGTGCGCCCCGTAGCCCAGCTCGGTGTCATGTGAACGACACTATTTACATATCGCATCATTCTGACATCACACTGCAACGACACTGTCGGGTTACAAAGTTAACCCGGCCGAATGTCTGTCATAGACAACTACCAAGATCAACCCCGATATGAGATTGTGCGCCGCGTGGATGCCCTTCTAAAATCGACACTAATTCAATAATACGAGTAAGGCAACATATATTAATCGTACCATTAGTACCCCAGCACTCGTAAATAGTTAAATAGGTACGATCATTGCGAGAGATCTAGCACCGCGTCAAGTTTTCACGTAATAAAAACGAATCTGTAGAAAGTAGTTCGTACGATCGTTTCTTGCAGTTACGACCTGGGGTGAGACGTCCTATATGGGAACTTTCAAATGGGAAAAGTGGCAGAAACGATTGAATAACGCTGAACATTTCTAACGTTAAGCTAGTTTTTACACACGGCTTCACCCGCATCGAACTCGTAGGAACTCGCATAAAACTCAAAATATTGTATTTTCTAATTGGCAGACAATCATGTACCATATAGTTTGCTAAGGTAAAGGAAAACTTTTTGATTTCTTGTTTTTTTGTGTTTCTGTTTTCTATAATAAAAATAAGTAATGCATAAATTTTATTAAGTCTTATAAAGTTATAACTCACTATCCAGTCCAGCAACCAAAATCGTCGTAATGCCTATCGGCAAAATTCAAAAGCATCAAAAGTAACTACGCAATCGAAGACGTCAAAAGTTCTTATTCCCTTTCAATAAAGACTTTTGACGTTCACGTAGCCTACTTTTGATGGTGACTGTACATGACTGGTGTGACCTTCAAAAACGACTTTAATTCATACCTAATACAGATACCACAATAGGCACATCTACCCTATCGTATGTCAGCCGGGGTGATAAATTATTTTAAGTGGATTGATGAACAAGCCAGGCCGAAGACCGGCCCAAGTGCTTAATTGAATCTGGGATACATTATAATATTATCGCCGATCGTGACACACAGACATTTTAGATAATATAAATCATATCTCTTTAAAGCTGGGCATTCAAAGCCGCGCCGTTTGTTGCGGTGACAAATGAATGCATCCAAAAGGATGCAAATCATTTGTTGTCTTCATTCGCGGGTGGATCACTTCAACGGGAAATTGGCCGTGGTCGTGTTTGTATTTGTATGGACATTGACTAGCAACAGGCTTATTGTAGAACTTAATATTACAACTTAACTTATTATTTAGAGTGGGACGCCAGCCCGCTACATGAGGGCTCGGGGAGTACCCATAGGCCGGACATCGCAGTTTCGGGGTGACCCGCGGTCCAAAGGTTTCCTTGATATTATCATTTTCTTGTCCTTATCCCATTTACTTGGGGTCGGCGTAGCATGCCCTTTTCTTCCATACCTCCCTGTCACTCGTCATGTCGTCACTTACTTCCTTCCTCTTCATATTTTCTCTCACACAGTCCATCCACCTGTTCCAACACTCTTTTAGTCACATGACTGTCATCCCTCCGCGTAATATGCCCATACTACGCAAGGCGATGGGATCTCAATTTATCGATGATAGGTAATACTTTCAGGCTTCCTCTAATATACTCATATCTTATTCTGTCCACCCTCGTCACACCACACATCCATCTTAACATTCTCATCTCCGTAACATGGGCACAAACGTAAACTGCTGGGCACAGGACTCCTCTCACGGATGAGAGAAAATAAGCAGTACGAACGCTGACCCTGTGCGAGTTGGGGACTTCACAGACACCTTTGAATTTCTTCGCAGATGTATGCAGGTTTCCTCGTGATGTTTTCCTTAAGGCTTCGGTTACACGCTAATTCTGTCGTCAGTTCAGTCCATCAGTATTATAAGAGAATGATAGTGTAACCGTTGTGAATGACAGAGACAGACAGAACATACTGATGGACTGAACTGACGCTAGAATTAGTGTGTAACCGATGTCTAACCGAACTTGTTATACTGCAGTTATTAGGCCTGCTGTCCAAACCCGGCGTATGTATAACATGACATTCGATTTAATGCCTATCGAGCTAATAAGCGTTAATAAGGCTAAGATCCAATTTGCGCCCGCGCCGGCAATTGTTGCGTTGCGGTAAAGGAGAAAATGACCGTTTCGCTTTACGTTTGTCGCCATTGTCTGATACGTTGCAGGAGGTATATGGTCTAAAAGGCTATAATTTTACCTTTTATTTGACAGTTGTGTAACAAACAAGCTAATCTTTTGAGTACTCGTAACACTTTATTTTGTTTTGTTTCATTTATAGATGTATGTTTTTGCCCTATATTTTCAAATTAAGAAAAATGGCTAAACGAATTTGATTGATGAAAGTATTTCAAGGCGTTTCCAGCTCATTCAATTACACCATTACAATGCTTGGTTTTAAAATATCTCATTAATTTTATTATAATTGAAAATGGACATTCATGAGTTGCTATGCACTCAAACTAATAATATATTTGTGAGAAAAAATCATAATTTGCATATAATTCACCTTTCATGTGCGAAAAAACGACTTTACGGACCAAATCAAGCAAAAAATTGACAGCGTGTCGTATCAAGATGTCAAGAAGAAAGCTGAGAATAGAGACGAATGGAAATTGCTCCACCGCCATATATGCAAGAGCCTGGCTCTTAAATATATGATGATGATGTCCGAAAAAAAAAATATATTCCTTACGAATCATGTTCGCAAGGATGTATGTAAAGCGTGAACACAGATTGATTTCTATTTTTATGAGTAAACTGCTTTTTAGGGTTCCGTACTCAAAGAGTAAAACGGGACCCTATTACTAAGACTTCGCTGTCCGTCCGTCCGTCCGTCCGTCTGTCTGTCACCAGGCTGTATCTCAAGATCCGTGATAGCTAAAGAATTGAAATGTTCACAGATTATGTATTTCTGTTGCCGCTATAACAACAAATAGGTACTAAAAACAAAATATATTTTTTTAAGGGGGGCTGCCATACAACAAACGTGATTTTTTTGGAGTTTTTGTAGATAATGGTACGGAACCCTTCGTGCGCGAGTCCAACTCGCACTTGACCGGTTTTTGAATATTTAAGGAAACACACTTTTTACTGAACGTGCCGTCAGTGTGTCCCACAACTAAAAGACGCACAATTGAAATCACGCTATTTCGCCAAATGAGATTAGATAAACCCGACTCGCCCGTTATGTTTATGTTACCATACAGCCATCTTGATCTGACTGTACACCTGTACAGTCCACCTGGCAAGCGGTACTTTATTGTGTGTGAACAAAGCTATAACTTTCCTTGGATTTCTCTCGGGTGCCTATTAAAATTTGGACATTTTCATGATAATAGAGTTAGTGTTGCACTAAGCGGTCTCTTTTGTTTGCTCGTGCGCTAATGATGTAGGTAGCTGTAAATTTCTCTTGAGCATTAAATTTGAATTTGAAAAAGTAGTGATGACTTTTTGACATAAACGACTTGATAGGACGTTTTAAATGAGCTTAAACGTTTGATTTACTTTGTTATAGTTTATATTTGCTAATAAGTATGTATTTGTACTGGCATCGTAGATGTGGGTGCCAAGACCGCGAAGCTTAAGTGGGACTGGACTGGACATGTCTGCCGAATGCACGCAGAACGATGGGCCAAATTAGCCAACGAATGGACCCCACAAGATGGCTTTCAAAGTAGAGGCAGACCGAAAACGCGATGGCGGGACGACCTTGACACATTTTGTACAGATTGGCGAACACTAGCACTGGACCTCAGAGCATAGAATACTAGAGAGAGGACAAGCCGCCTGCGGCCGTGTCGCAGCTGTATGCTCAATGGGCATACACTGCCATACTGTGCACGCGTGCTGATCGCAGAGAATATTACGTTTTTTCCCAAAATGCCTGATATGATGCGCGTTTATTGTCAAATAAGCGTGTAGGTATACAAGTGTGTGTGTTTTAGATGTGTGCGTGCTTTGTCTTGTCAATTACTTGGGCGTTGTGTGGGTTAATGTACTTGCGACAGGCTCACTCTATACAAATCGGCCGCCATGTCCGATCTCCTTATATTCATACATCTGTGCACTGGACCGAGCCAGACAAGTGGCGGAAAAAAGAGGAGGCCTTTGCCCAACAGTGGGACACAATATACTAGGCTACAAAAAAAAATGTATTTATAATTTCTTAATTCTAAAGAATCTCAAAACATAGTAGTAAAAGTGCCAATAAAATTGTAACAAAATGGGTCAATTCTAAGTACGTCAATTAAGGCAAGCTACAAAACCCTTGTAGAAATATCCGTAAGCGTTCGCAGCGAACATGTGACACTATTCTGAGGGCCTACCGCGAACGGCATTCGAAGTGTTCCCTCTCTGTCGCACTTACGTACGAACTCACAGGTATGACAGAGAGCGAAAACTTCGAATGCCTTACGCGGTAGGCCCTCTGGATTCAACGTCCCCATCACATTTCAATTTGTTTCGCGCGTTCAATTCCACAGTTTCAAAATGAGCACGTGAAACATATTCAAACGCGAAGGTGTGAAAGAGATGAACCGAATAGAGGACCTTATTCTCACGCCGCCGCACGTGGCATGGGTGCGCACACGCATACATTAACGGCCGTCAACGAAAGTGACATTTGACACGCTTTTCCGTCGCTTTTGTTGGAGTTTGCATAATATACGTGGTAAGTTAGAATTATTCTTACAGCTGTTTTTAACCAATACCAACCTAAAACAGGATACAGCGCATGAAGTGTAAAAACATTAATGTTTTACTGCAATCAGTTACGTTGGAGATTAAATACATTTCTGTCAAAAAATTTACAGATCTCCTGCCTTTCACGACCTTCTGGTACATTGAAAATGAATTTAATTAATTAAACAAAATTAAATTTACTCATGGTATGTTGTGTTACGAAGCAAATATTAATTTTTAACTTATTTTATTTGATACTGCGACACGTATTTTTTGTAATATTGTTTGTAAGCGACCCTGTGAACAATAAAGTCCCATCTTTTTCATGGTCTTAACTAATTTTAACAATATACTTATTACTTACTATTGATTTATGACTAAATACTATCCTTTTGAGACCTTGACAATTATCATGCAATTTATGAGTCTCTACCGCTTCCTAATCTATTCACAGAGAAACAATTATCTTTACAATTTTTTCTTTGCTTTTAAGATTAGTTTGGTTTGGCTTTGTGCAAATATTTAATTTATTGTCACATTTAACTTGAGTCAATCAGTAGACATTAAGATAACATATTCAAACTCTTTATCGTAATACAATTTAACTTTAGTATAATTTGAACCATGTACCGAACTTATTTATTACTGTTTACCTTTTTCATCCAGTGACTGACAATAGTACATTGTTTAACAAGGGGCGTATGAGGAATATTGCAAACGAGAGTCTATCAGGAGCCCGACGCCGTAAGGCGGAGGGCGTTTGATGACTCGAGTTTGCAATATTCTTACGCCCGTGTTATACACAATGTTTTTCATCACATTTGCGAGGAAATAAATAACTACAAAAGACATAAAAATCTAAGTTTCATACAACCGCACCAATCAAAAATGAACGAAATTGACAACTTCACATACAGATTTGCGAGTGGAGGGCGAGGGGGCGGGGCGTGGCGCCCCACGGCCTGCTAGATTTCTTTCAACCAATCACAGAGAAGAATTCTTGTGACGCGCGGCCAACTAGATTTGCCAACCAATTTGTTTGATTTGCTTTTAACAAATCAGATCACACACAAGCTCATTACTTCCCATGGGCCATTATTTCCGGGAACAATTTAGGCCATTGTCTTTCTGTATACAGGCAAGGAATAACACCATTTATGAGCAAGTGTGATGAAAAACTATAAACAACTACCTACTAACAAATTGCCGAATAAAACTGGTATTTTATCAAAATACGCATGTGTCGTAATCGCCCAATCACAAATAGTCAGCCTGCTTTCAATTAGTTAAAATACGTAAATTCATTGGTAAAAGTCGCCTTGAGTCGCTTTCATCGTTTGCAAGTCCGCCGTACTGTATCCAATCATTTCATAAACAACGTTTCGAAAATATTAAATTCTTACTTAAAATCACTAACTTTACTTAATTTATTATTAGCCCGTAACTGCGAGAACACATTCAGATTCCCTTGTTTTTTGCCAAAGTAAAATCAAAGCCCGATGCCGACCTATACCTATTATATATAGGTAGATAACACCATTTGCATTTAACTGACAATTGCATGAAGAAACCTGTATTTCATTATGTGTTATTATGTGTTTTAAATTTTGTTCGCGCGTCGACATATATAAACGGAGAGCTAGCGACCAAATCGGTCATGTGGCTTCAGCTGTATTGAAACTCCGTTAGCTACTTCCATGAATATAACCAAACACTGCACTGCACTGAAAGATCCGAGAATTTCAAAAATTTTTTTCGATACCTTCCCACCGATATTTTTGCATGGCTATTTTTTTGGGGCTTACATATTGATTAGTCTCGCGTCAGAAAAAAAGCCAATACAGCTGAGCCCACACGAAAATTATTATTATTTTGGTACTTTTATATAACGCTGGCAACCCCTTCCCACCACCCGATCGATTTAATTTTTTTTTGGGTGCACAGGGAGTCCAGAGCAACTGTTTGAAAAAAAAATTAAAGTCGCTGAGCCCACATTTTTTTCTTTTTTTTCCCCACCCCACTACACCCGCACCCACCACCCGCGGCCTGCCGGCACGAAGATTATAGGAAAAGGTTGTTCAGGGAAGTAGCTAACGGAGTTTCAATACAGCTGAAGCCACGTGACCGATTTGGTCGCTAGCTCTTATACTAATATTATAATGACAAATAATTACTGAAACCTCAAATAAACAATCAAATTGCAACTCAACGACACGGCACTCGTATTGCAGAACAAATGGAGCGTGCGCCCTGTAATTGCGCCACACGTAAGAAGAGGCTTAATCTATATATATAAATGCCTATGTCCTGACTGACTTATTCACTCACTCACTCATCAACGCATAGCCGAAACTACTGGGGCTAGAGAGTTGATTTTTGCACAGTAGGTTGCTTTTATAACGTTAGCTAGGGATAAAAAGGTATTTTTTTAAATTCCTTCCCTAAGGGGGTAAAATAGGGGTGCAAAGTTTGTATGGAGAACCTTTTGATTTTGAACTAGAAACTTAAAACGTTGTAATAAGATTACTCATTAGAATATAAATAAAATACTTTCAGCGTTTTGGAAAAGTCTATCCCTAAGGGGTTAAAAAAGGGTTGCAAAGTTTGTATGAGGGAAACTCTTTTTTGAGATAGAAGCTTTAAAATTTGTAAAAAGATTACTCATTAAAAAACAAATAAAGTTCTTTCAGCGTTTTGGAAAATTCTGCCCCTAAGGGGGTTAAAAAGGGGTGCAAATTTTGTATGGGGGAAACTTTATTTTTTTAGCAAGAGGCTTAAAACTTTGAAGAAATATTACTTATTAGAGTACAAACAAAAAACATTCAGCGTTTTAAAAATTCCACAACTAAAAGGGTTAAAAAGGGTTGCAAAGTTTATATGCGGGAAACTCTTTTTTGAGATAGAAGCTTAAAAGTTTGTAGAAAGATTAATTATTGAAATACAAAAAAAAAGTACATTCAGCGTTTTAGTAAATTCCACCCTTAAGGGGGTTAAAAGTGGGTGCAACATTTGTATGGAGGAAACATTTTTTTAGCTGACTTAAAATTTTGTAAAATGCTTACTTATTAAAATTAAAATAAAATACTTTCAGCATTTTAGAATTTTGACCCTTAGGGGTTTATAAGGGGGTGCAACGTTTGTATGGAGAAAATATTTTTTTTAGCGAGGGACACAAAACTATGTTGAAAGATTACTTATTACAATACAAATAGAGTACTTTCAGCGTTTTGGAAAATTCGACCCTTAAGGGGGATAAAAAGGGGTGAATTTGTATGGAGGAAACTTTTTTGTGAGCTAGAAACTTGAAATAGTGTAGAAAGATTATTTATTAGAATACAAATATACGTGAATTACTTTCAGTGGTTTGTAAAATTCCATCCCTAAGAGGGGGAAAATGAGGTGCACTGTTTGTGTGAGGGAAACTTTTTTTAGGTAGAAACTTAAAACTTCGTAGAAAGATTACTTATTAAAATACAAAAAAGTACTGCCAGCGTTTTGAAAAATTCCACCCCTTAAGGGGTTAAAAAGGGGTGCAAGGTTCGTATGGGAAACACTTTTTTTGAGCTAGAGACTTGATAGTTTGTAAAAAAAATACTTATTACAATAAAAAAACTTAGTGTTTTCTTTTCAATTTTTCCCCGAAAAGCGTTAATCGAAGGGGGTTCAAAGTTTGCATGCAGAGCAAGAAAGTTTTAAAGTATGAGATTTGTAACTTCGATCTTAGCCTGTTTGTTAAAAGACTACAAAACTCATTTCAGCGTTTTTTGAAATTCATCCCCTAAAGGGGATTATAAGGGTGTTCTAAGTTTGTATGGAGAGCAAGACATTTTTAAAGCAAGGGATTTGTAACTTTGGTTTTAGACTACGAAACTTATATCAGCGTTTTTTTCTTTCTTCGAAGTTTGTATAGAGAGCAAGACATTTAAAAGTAAGAAATGTGTACCTAACTACGGTTTCAGACTGTTAACTATGAGGTTTCAAAGGAGTATCTAAGTTTGTATAGAGAGCAAGACATTTTGAAAGTAAGAGATTTGTAACTTCGGTTTTAGACTGTTTACTAAAAGGCTACAAAACGAATTTCAATGTTTTTAAAAATTCATTCCTTTAACAAAACTTTAGACGATAACATGTTCTACACGGACGAAGTCGCGGGCAACAGCTAGTTAGGATATAATTTTAGAGTTAGTTTCATTGAGATATTTTTTTTTATACTTTTCTGTATACTGCAATACTGTCATCAACTACTCATTGAGTCGATTCTAATTAGTCCTAACTCAATGGGGTTACTTACGTCGGTTAAGTACTGAATTTCCATGGCCACCTTCTGTCTCCATCATCATATCAGCACGAAGATACCTACCATAATATTGAATCGTCATCCAAACTATATGTACTTATTACTCAAAGTTTCAGCTCAAACGGTTGAGATTAACTGGTTCAAAATTCAGTTCCAAGATTTGTCCCACGCTAACAAACTGACAAACAAACAAACGATCAAGTTAAATAAGTTTGTTTTTTATTTTCTGTGCTGTATATTTCTTTTTTTTTGTGCAATAAAGTGTGTAGGGGCAGTTTATCAGAGTAGCTACTCACGTGAATCCAGCTGCGCTTTCTCCTCGTCGTTTCTGGTCTGGATTTCAGGATTATAGCCACCCCAGCTGGGACCCACACACTTCACTCATAGGCACTGGTTTTATGGATGTCCAGGTTGATTGTCAAGCAAGATGCAACAGTATATGTTGGTAAAAAGTAATTTTAATTCGCGATCGGCGCGGAGCGTGCGTTTCGTGTCGCAACGGTAGCAAGAGTTTTTTCTAATCTCCAGGTGGCGCTGCAAGCGCCGGAAAAGGCTTTGGAATTCACCAGAAAGTTGCCAGTTCCGAAAAACTAGCCCCAAAATACAAGGAAAATAATTCTTTACTAATTGTGTTGTTTTGTATGCATGAAAAAATACCTATTACTTTATCAAGAAAAATAAAATAAGTAAAATTAAATCCTACATCTGTTCCTCGTCGGAACATGCCGCTCACCTTAAAAGCACGTAGTGTCTTTTAAAGAAACACGAATGTTTAACAAAGTTAACTAGAACTATACCTAAACTTAATTACTAATATATATTAGGGGTCGTAACGATTTCATATAGTTATTCTAGCGGTAAGGGACATACTTTGACCACCGGTCGTTTATATAATGTATTCCCACTTTTCAATGTCACTACGCGAGTGACTCGGTCAGACCCCGAATGTAGCGCGTGAATGCGCGCGAGTTTCCATTGCAACGGTGGCAAATGGTCATCGCATACCACAACAACAGTGCCTTCACGGAGGGCGGGACCGCGATCTTGAAGCCACTTTGTACTTTGTTGTATATGGTGGAGATACTCTCTACTCCATCTAGACCAGAAATGCTGGACAGCTTGCTGTATCCAGCGCCAACGAGTCAGACGATTAGGGTTCTCGTCCGTTAATGAAACATCAGGCAAAGCCGTTAAGGGTTCGCCAATAAGAAAATGAGACGGTGTCAGAGGAAGCGGATCTGACGAGTCCGAACTTAACACGCAAAGGGGGCGCGAGTTTAACACGGCCTCTATTTGACAAGTTAGAGTGTGCATTTCGTCGTATGTTTGAGTCCGAGTACCTATTACGCGGTGCAAATGTGTTTTGAAACTTTTAACGGCTGCCTCAAAGAGTCCACCGAAATGACTCGCATAAGGTGGCTGAAAATGCCAAGTTAATCCTTGTCTTAAAGTCTGTTGATTGAGCGCGCTTATTACAGAATCGCTGCGCAGAAACGCGTATAAGTCTTTAAGATAATTATTACAACCCAGAAAATTCCGTCCACAATCTGTATATATATCCGTACAATATCCTCGTCGGGACGTGAAACGTTGTAATGCCGCTAAAAAACCTTCTGTCGAAAGTTCAGACACGAGTTCGAGATGTACGGCTTTGACAGACATACATACGAAAACTGCAACGTAACATTTTACGATTTTTGCGTTGCGCACCTTATTTGCGCGAACGTAGAATGGCCCACAGAAATCGCATGAAGTTTTTAGAAATACTCGAGCGGGTTGCAAGCGAACTGCGGGAAGTGCTCCCATCCTCGGTTGCACGCGCGTCGGGCGTGTGCGGAAACATGGGATGCAGCGATGGACTCGCAGACGCACAATATCACGACCTGATATAATCCAATATCGCTGTAAGAGCGAGTTTTGCACGCACTGCGGACCGGCATGAAGCTCAGTGATATGAGTATCGTCAATAATGAGATTTGTTAACGGATGTCGTTTAGGTAAAATCAATTGATGTTTGGCTTCATACGGTAAAAAAGATTTATGAATGCGTCCACCGACGCGTAATAATCCGTCATTATCTAAAATGGGCGAGAGACGCTGTAAACCTAAGGAAGGTGATTTGTTTGCTGAAATATTTTTAATGTCATCATTAAAAACTATTTGTTGCGTCATCAATATCAGTCGATTCAATGCAAAGTTATACTCTGGTACGGTGATGTACTCAGGGAACGATTGTTTATGTTTTCTACACTTGTTATAGAAACGAAATATGAGTGCGGTGACGCGAACTAATTTACCTAGCGACGAAAATCGCGTAATTAGGGTATCGTCCGGGGAAGGAGGCGATGTGGACACACATGCGCAATTATTATTTACCGATTCGCTTTTATTACGTTTCTCTTCGACTGTATTTAAGACCGGTTTTTGCACAGGCCAGGATTCTTGACTGTGTTGGAGCCATGCGGGACCATGGTACCACAAGTCGTTTCGTACCAGCGCGGCGGGCAGAAGGCCACGTGATGCGGGGTCGGCACTGTTATCGGCCGATGGGACGTGACGCCAGCAGCTCGCCGGAACGCGGGACAAAATATCACTGACGCGGTTAGAGACGAAAGTCTTCCATTCGTGCGGGGATGATCGGAGCCATGCCAGCGCGACGGAGCTATCGGACCATGCGTAAACTTGGTCGGGGCGAATACGATCATTGTAAATTTGCATCACCTTTTCGATCAATTTTGAAAGTGTCACACATGCCATAAGTTCTAATTTCGGGATGGTAAGACACACACGTAAGGGCGCGACGCGCGTTTTTGCCATAACCAAATAGGTTTGAACCTTACCGTTTTTGTCTGTAAGACGTATGTAAACACATCCCGCATACGCAATCTGGCTTGCGTCTGCAAATCCGTGAATTTCGATTGAATCGAAGTCATTGGTGTTCAAAATATGACGCGGAAACGACACTTGTGATAAGAGCGGCAGCTCGTTAACGAAACTTGTCCATGAATTAACTATATCGATCGGTGGTTCTGCATCCCACGCAACCTTAGCCAACCACAGCAGTTGAATCAAATGTTTGGCAAACAATGTTACCGGAGATAATAACCCGAGCGGGTCGTAAATTTTGGCGATTTCCGACAGGATAGCCCGCTTCGTACAAACCGTAGAAGTGCGTTGTACTTGGAAACTCAATGAGTCAGACCCTGAATTCCATTGAAGTCCAAGGACCTTGACCCCTTTATCACTCTCCATGTCAGCAAAGTGGACACTTTCGCGCCGCTCACCATGAAAGTCCGGCGGTCGCGCAGCAGCGAGGATCGCTGGCGAATTGCTGTGCCATTTGCGTAACTCAAACCCGGCAGTGGCGCATATACCTACCAACTCCTGCTGCAGAGCGAGGGCTCCGGCTACGGTATCTGCACCGGTGACAATGTCGTCGACAAAGACGTCATTTAGCAGCACGGGTGCTGCGAGCGGGAAATGCTCAGCTTCGTCATGAGCGAGCTGTTTAATAGTCCTTAACGCCAAGTAAGGGGAACAGGAAACGCCGAATGTGACAGTTCGAAGTGTATAGTCGCGTATAGGTTCTTCGGGCGATTGACGCCAAAGGATACGCTGAAAATCCCTATCTTCTTCACGAACCAGAATGTTGCGATACATTTGTTTGATGTCGGAACAGAATGCAATATTGTGTATTCTGAATTTCAGAAGAACATCAACGATGTCTAAGTGTAACTTAGGACCCGTCAATAAGGTATCATTCAACGCGTAACCACTGGTTGTCCGGCAACCAGCATCATATACAATTCTGGTCTTGGTTGTCTCACTCGAATTTTTGACCACGGAGTGGTGCGGAATATAGTAACTCGCGCCAGTGGGAGGGTTATCGCACGCGAGCTCCATGTGGTTGAGATCCACGTACTCCTGGAGGCACGCGTGGTAATCCTGTTTCAACTGGGGGTTACGTTCTAGACGATATTCCATCTTATGGAATCGTGCTAGGGCAATTTGCCGCGACTCGCCGAGGGGCGGTGCGTCGGGCTTGAACGGCAGAGCGACCACGTATCGCCCTGTGTCATCACGCGTATGCGTCTTTTGAAAAAAGGATTCGCATAGTTTTTCATCGGAGGTGTAACCTCGCATCTCTGGAACTGACTCCAGCTCCCAAAATCTTTGAAGATTGTCGTTGTCAAACGAGCTAAAACATGAATGGAGTGGAGCCGAAACACTAGCATTCAATGACAATTTACCTAATAGTAAATAACCAAACACGCTGTTCATTGCGATGGGCGTTCCAGGTTTACCCGTGATAACGCCATCACGTAAAATTTGGGATAGAATATCCGCACCTAATAACATTTCAACAGGTTGAGGTGTATGAAATTCAGGGTCCGCCAACGCAAGTCCCTGTAAATGAGGCCATTCGGCCGGTGCTAGTGGTACCCTAGGCATTTTTGGCATTAATTTAGGCAAAATCAATGCTTCTACAGGAATAATCGGCTGTTGTTTGCCGTTCGGCGTAATTAAACACGAAACTGTACCTTTAGGTACTACTGGTTTCTCATCGCCAATACCTAATATCGGAATGCTACTCTGTCGTCGCGGCAAATTAAGACGTTGCGCACACGATTCCGATATTATTGACGCTTGAGAACCGCTATCCGCTAGACATCTAATTGTAGCAATTTTATTGCCCTCTAAACGTATGTCAACTAAAACAGTTGACAATAACACCATGCTATCCTGTTTATCTGCATTTCGCTGACTAGCTGCTGCATAAGAATTTTGAATCACCGCGCAAGTCCCAGGCTGCTCCGTAGGAGCGAGCGAGACAGCATCAGGTTTCGCAGTGTCACTTATAACCGGTAAGGCACTCGCGGTTGTTAAGTGGATTAATGTATGGTGCTTTTTATTGCATTTTCTACACGAAAAATTCGATTTACAACTCCTTACGTCGTGTCCGGGACAAAGGCAGTTGTAACACACGTTTTTAGTTTTTACGAATGAATGTCTATCATGTACCGATAGATCTAGAAATTCTAAGCACCTCGTTAAATGATGCCCACCTTGGCATTTCAAGCAAGATCGAACCTTATCTGTGTAGTCATAAGGTCGATTTTGGTCTAGAGCCACACTCGCTGCAAAAATGCGTTTCGTATTTGTTTGACCTTGGCCTATATTTACGTTACTTTTATTACAATGATTACTTAAGGATTGATATTTTGTGGACTGTGTATTTGAAACGTTAATCATCAGATCAGCCGAAAGTTCGCGTTCTAAGAACTTAATCAGTGAATTTACATTAGGTATTTCTCTCGGGTTAGTCAAAGATCGTTCGTAATCTTTTCTCGTGTTTACGGGAATCTTACGTAGTAATAAATTTAAGAGTACGAAGTCCCATTGCCTAACCGGAAAATCCATAACTTCGAGCGCTTTGGTATTTTCGTGATAAACATTTAATAGATTCCGGATGGCAACAGCTGATCGGCCGGTGCAGGTTTCAATGTCAAACAGTCGATCAAGATGTTGCGATGCAATTATGCGTTTATTGTCATATCGGGATTTTAGAATATCTAGCGCAACTGAATAATTATCTTCCGTTATGGGAATGGATTTGATTAAATTGTGTGGCTCGTTTTTAAGTGATAGAAGTAGGTACCTAAACTTCTCCGCGCCCGTGTAGGCATTGTTGTTGTGTACCAGCGATTGAAATAAATCGAAAAAGGCAGGCCAACCCGTCGGGTCGCCGTTATATTCGGGTAACGATAATTTCGGCAGAGTACGACGATCATTTATAAACGTGTCGTACGGGGCAGGAACGCGGCTCGCGCGACGCTTTTCTGTTTCTACCTCCTTCATGTTATTTAAATGAGTAACTATCGCGTAGTACAACTCATCGAAATCGTTACGAATCTTAATATTTGCTTCTTTATTGAACTTTTGCAGTTTAATTAATTCCTTTTCGATTTTGGTTTGAATTTTGTTAAACTTTCGCTGTTGTGCATTTAAGTCTATTGTTCTAGACCGAAATTGGTCGATGTTTGTCGCTGCGAATTGTAACGTTCTCTTTAATCCGTCGAGAATTAAATCACGTTCAAATATGTCTTGCGTAATTATACACGACGTATCATCGGGTTCGACATTATCTTCGTTAGGATTAGGTACCATTTTGCGAATACAAAGATGGCGGCAATGACAACGTGAAATTGAATTACGAACGTGTTAGAAATGGGTACGTAATACCGCAAAAAACTAAGAAAACAAGACAACACAACCTGGTAAAGAAATATCCGGATCGAACGGATCAAAAAATTATGTAGGGGCAGTTTATCAGAGTAGCTACTCACGTGAATCCAGCTGCGCTTTCTCCTCGTCGTTTCTGGTCTGGATTTCAGGATTATAGCCACCCCAGCTGGGACCCACACACTTCACTCATAGGCACTGGTTTTATGGATGTCCAGGTTGATTGTCAAGCAAGATGCAACAGTATATGTTGGTAAAAAGTAATTTTAATTCGCGATCGGCGCGGAGCGTGCGTTTCGTGTCGCAACGGTAGCAAGAGTTTTTTCTAATCTCCAGGTGGCGCTGCAAGCGCCGGAAAAGGCTTTGGAATTCACCAGAAAGTTGCCAGTTCCGAAAAACTAGCCCCAAAATACAAGGAAAATAATTCTTTACTAATTGTGTTGTTTTGTATGCATGAAAAAATACCTATTACTTTATCAAGAAAAATAAAATAAGTAAAATTAAATCCTACATCTGTTCCTCGTCGGAACAAAGTGTTTACTACTACTATTACTATTTCTAAATAAAAGCTTGTAAAATAAGATTCCTATGCAAAAGAGATGCCGCTTCACAAGTTTTTAACAACTGAAACCGAAAAATTCGTATCGTTTATTATGTTTAAAAGCATTATAATTCACCCAAAAGATTGAATCCATTTCGTTTACAGATTGGGCATGCATAAAATATAATTTATGTGTTTTGTGCATCGGTTATCTCTTAAACCACAATGCAGGTGGCCCCGTAGCTGCCGAAATTTATAGGGGCTATCATTCAGGGTGACCCACTGCAGTTGCTTTTAGTTAAATTATTAATGCTCCTGCGAATTTACGTTTGCGATAAATAACTTGTTAAGGCAAGTTCGTGTAGTTTTTTCATCAACCAATGCAGTAATTAAACATAAAAAACCGGCCAAGTACGAGTCGGACTCGCGCACGAAGGGTTCCGCACCATTATCTATAAAAAAAACTACATCATTATGTGTTTTAAGTATTTGTTGTTATAGCGGCAACAGAAATACATCATCTGTGAAAATTTCAGCTGGAACTATCACGGTATCAGTGAGATACAGCCTGGTGACAGACATACGGACGGACGGACGGATGGACAGCGGAGTCTTAGTAATAGGGTCCCGTTTTACTCTTTGAGTACGGAACCCTAATAAAAACCGGCCAAGTGCGAGGCGGACTCGCGCACGAAGGGTTTCGTACCATTATCTATAAAAAACTATTTTATTCTGTGCTTTTAGTATTTGTTGTTATACTCGTAGCGGCAACAGAAATACATCATCTGTGAACATTTCAACTGTTTAACTATCACGGTTCAGGAGATACAGCCTGGTGACAGACGGACAGACATACAGACAGACATACAGAAAGACGGACGGACAGCGGAGTCTTAGTAATAGGGTCCCGTTTTACCCTTTGAGTACTGAACCCTAAAAATAAGATTTCGAATTTGTTTCGTTGTCTTATCTCACTTGATTGCATATATCTATTTATGCGCACAATAAGTCTACTTGAAGAAGGAAGGAAGAGATCACTTAACTATGTAAGTTCGCCGTTATAAGTACTTAACATTTCTTGTAAGTCGTTCTAATACTTAAACTGTTTTCCTTTTGAACAATAAAGATTTTATTACCATTAATATTAATTTATTGTTCGTAGTGCGCATAATGGTTTTGTGTTAGAAAACCGCAGCATTGCGCTGAATAATATATATGTCAGTTGAAAAGTAAAACCATCCAATTATATCGAGAAGTAAATGGTCTAATAGCCTAGGTGTTCCGCACTACTAAATGTCACGCACCTAATGATCAAGAAACCGTTTACGTTTTTGGGTAAGTGGGCGTTTCATTTGCTGATTGCAGGTTGGGACTAGTTAGCATTGCACCAATTTTCCTAAAATTGCGAAAATTCTTCTATGGAAAGTTCTCAGAACTTAAATAAGATGTTACAAACACTAAAACATGCCAAGAACTCTCTGAATACGTACATTAATAGCTGTTTTAATTGCCGACCTAAAAATGATAGGATAAAGGTAGCATTGGTAGAGTACATCCATGAAAAATCCCTGTCGGAAACTTTCTTGAAGGTTTCTGGAAATATTTGAGAACTTTCCCGATACTTTGGGAATGTTCTGCAACTGCATTGCTAGTTGGGGTCAAACGAGGACGTACAACTTTTCTGTATTACTCATTTTGTGAAATCAAACACTTTGACAGAGCTTGCATTTAGTCATCCATTGAATTTCCTTCGCAGCTGAGATATATTCCTAATTAGTCATATTTTTGTTTCGGCACATTCTTGCAATGTGCCAAAGAGAGAAATCCCTGGCCAAAAGCCCCACTTGCAAACCCAAACAAAGAAGTACTCACACATTTGGATTTTCCTCAGCTTTCCGTGAAGTGAAAATGTTTGCTCACAAAATAACATTAACGTACCGACTTAGGCCATTAAAGTGTTATTATATATTATATCCTAGCTAGCATCTGCGTCAAGAGCAGAGGTCGCTGAATGTTTTATTCAAAAACTATATGACAGATATAAATATTAAGGGATAGAAATAGAAATATAAAAAACTTTATTGTTTAACCGTGTTACATAGATGGTATTTAATACAAGTGTTAGGTCCCAACGGTTACCCATTTCGGGTGTACACTATTTACTTAAAACTAAGGAAAACAAAACGAATATATAATACAATCTTTTTCTTTAAGACGAAAATTCAAAAACATCTTTTAATTATTAGAAACCTTTCTTATTTAACCATGTTTTTAAATTGCGTTTAAATTTTACGTCATCCAACATTTTTTATTTCGTTAGGCAGCTGATTAAAAACTCGAATGGCACTAATAAATGTGCTTTTGTCGTAAGTTTTATTTTTTTACCAAAGGCAATGTTAAATTGTACCTATATTGACTACGTAGATTATCGCGTTGGGAGGCTAGTGTTGTGAAGTAACCTTTGTTACTTTTTACAAAGTTACAGAGCTCATGAATATAAAAAACCCTTGCTCTTTAAAAATATTTCGGATAATCTTAATCTTACACATATCGATCTACTTACTTTCATAGTGAGCTCAAAAAGGTTTATGTTATGGGTACCTACTATACGACGATATATTTATAATAGATATACATACCTAAATACATGAGAGACTAGCAATACTAAGAAACAAACATAACTATTCATCACACAAATATTTGCCATTATCGGGATTCGTACCCTACCCAGGCCCGTCAGCTTTGCAGGCGATTACTAACCGAGGTTAAACATGAGGCTTAAGCATCCTTGGCCGAGCGCGTACGGGGCAGCGCCAACGCTCTCCTGAGGGTGATCGCCGGGAGGATGGACAGCCCTATTCTAGTTCACTGGATGTCCATGCATGTGTATGCCAACTATAATTATACTTTCCACTAACATTAGTAATGATAAGTAAAGTAGTATAAGTTTTTTACTAACATAATATGGATGTGTGTCCGAAATAAATGCTTTCATTTCATTTCATTAACCCGTTTTACTATTTTGAGCTCTGCGGTAGCTACTTCTGCCTTGCCTACTTAATAAATTGATAGGATCCGAGTCACTTATAATTAGGTACTTCGCAGGCAATTCCACAGGTAGTTCTACCGAAGATTGCCATCGTAAACATGTCAATTCCTCAGACGGACACTCGCCATAAGAAATCCATAAACTTTTAGCTTAACTTTCCCATGTATAAGTGCTAACGGGGAAAGGTCATAATGTTCTGTTAAAGCTGTATACAACTTAGGACATTTTAAACCAGTGTTACGGCTCATCTGGACGTAAAGATTCTCGTACTGGATTGCGAGTGAAATCTTGGACATTTTATCTGTAGAGGGCTATCGCGGAATCGGCGCAATCTGGGCTGGTATTCATAATAAATCTCGTAAAAGGTAAACCAGTGTAACTGTGACCTTTGATTTTAAATATTCTGTATGATACGAAGCACGTAACTGCGAGCGGGTATGACCATGGATAAAAGTCATTTGACCAATAGAGTAGGTATCAGTGCCGGAGCGCCCATACTAGCCGATTCCCCCGGATTGCCTAAAATTAATTTTTAGGCAAGCGTATAGTCAACTTTTTTTAGCTCCGGGTTGCCCATCAGAAATTTTCACGTGCCGGCACTAGTAGGTATTAGATATCAATGTGGAGGGTTGGAGGAGACGAGGTAGGCCATGGAAATGGAGGATGGACTGTGTAAGAGACGATTTGAAGAGTCACAACACAACCGGTTAGCCTAGTGGGTAGTGACCCTGCCTACGAAGCTGAAGGTCCTGGGTTCGAATCCCGGTAGGACAAATATTTGTGTGATGAGCACGATTATTTGTTTCTGAGTCTTGGATGTTTTCTATGTATTTAAGTATTTATATATATCCATTAAATATATCGTCGACTGCTATCCATAACACAAGCCTTATTGAGCTTACTAAGTATGCGGCTAGTTCGATTTGTGTAAAAACTGTCCCATAATATTTATTTATTTACAACCGCGATCTCAACCCTTAATTCATATGAATATTAGTTGTGTCTTGTGTCCACGGCTAGACAGCACATCCTCGAAAACAGAGCTTGACCCTTCTCACCACCACTCAACACCTCATACCTAAAGAACAAGTTTTGGTGGTATAATAATACAAAAAATCTTGCTTCGGACATAAATCCATAGCTTGTTAGTAAAGGCTTATTAACTAGGTTAGTATAGAGTTCAAATTGGGCCACACTTTTTATTTGCCCCACCCAAAACTTTCATGTTTTGTATGTATGTCATTTCACAATGATATCAACATCCTGAATGCGTTGTTGTACTGTATGCGTAGGGCATTATAAGCACGCTTTGTATACCTGGCCCACAGGCTACCCGAGTAAAAAGATTGGCAATATGCCTTATAATGGCAGCGGGCTTCTGTAAGGGTGGAGGTAATTCGCCACTTGGGCTGCTCATGAAAGGTGACGTTCCGTTGTGTAATGAGCCTGCACGATTTGCCTGAATGAAGACATATTGGCTCTACTATGTCACCAGGCAATTTGTCACAACCATTCGCTGAAAATGAGACAGCAAGACATTCTAACTATGGCAAGCAAGTGTCATAAATTTCATCGTTTGTAGTGTGTTTACTTTAATCTCGGGGTCAATTTATCCTAGCGACGAGTTGTGCAACGAATCGAGACGATTTGTGAATGGTATAGCTGGCTTGAACTTCCACTTTTTAGGGCTCCTTAGTTCAAGATACTATCAGCATCAGTTCCTCGTGCCCCTGTCACAGCGGCTTAAATCATTGGTCCGTTGCTCAAATATGATATTAATAGGCCATAAGATATAATGCCGCTTTACGGCTTTCACATTTTAAAAGAAAGTACAAGTACTACGCTAATGGGGCATTAATTACAATTAATGTTTATGAATATGGACATAAGTCAGTATTTCTAAAATATAGGTTAATTTAACTATTTAGACGGACTCTTTTCGGTTTTCATCTTCATTTCTACTGTCGTGAACAAGTAGATATATGTAAAAAGTTGTTTGAAGTGCTCAATATGTTTCTATCATCGTAAACACTGATTTTGTTAAATAATGAGTTTCAACGCCGTATAAAATGCATATAAAATGACGATTGCATCATAAAAGGTAATCGCATCTTCTTTGCCTATGACTACCCCTAAGCGTGGTAGCTATTATCACAACGGATTACCACATAGTCCTAGATATGCTATGTTTACTTTTGCTTTATGATTTCCACAGTAACAGGACCTTCAAAGAAAACGAATGCAAACCCAATTGCTTGGCTCTGCATTACAAATATTACAATGTATTCACAGCAAACACCTAGTAGATGCCAACGCTAGGCCCTTCACAGGTATAAAGCCGCGTATAGACCAGCGAGATCACTCTACGTCTTTTAACGGCTCCCAAGAGTATCGAAGTGCTCCTGCTTTGAGCATCACCGCACCGACTATTCCGTTGACGAGAAATTCGTGTCTTAAAGCGATAAATTGTTTTTTTTTTCATTTATTTACTATAAAAAACAATACAAAAGAAAACATTTGTACAGAGTAAAACCATAACGATTTTTCTTTCCGAACCGGTGGTAGTTTATTGACATTCATTAGGTGCATGAAATATGCCTAAATTCAAGACTAAATAACTTTGACATGGAGTGGCACTTCGTTGTCACAACAAAATCATCCGAATCATAGCAATCCACAGTCAACGTCACGTCAATATAAAACAAAAGGAACAAAGCATCACACTCTTGATTCAGCAGAACTGCTTGATGGATGAAAATAATAGGAGCCTGATGCTCTACAGAAAATTTGGTGACGGAAGAAAATTATGATATTCTGTTGTTTCTTAGAATCTCCCTAACCGTGGAAGGAAATAACATAGCTGTACTTGTCTTTGTGATAGATATATTTTCTTGACGAATTTAACGCAGGTGTATCCATGGCTTTAGAAGCTTCTGAGACAGCTGTTATACGCTCGTGACTAGTCGTAGATGGTGTTAAGATTAAGACCGGTAGCCATTCTGCCAGCATGCTCTCTATTTAATGCGCAATGCCTAATCATTTGTTTTCCGGTTCGTTAAACGAATTTGTGTCAATTGCCGTGGTAATAAAGTTTCCATTAACGCAGCATCTAGAGTAATGTTCGCGTCAGGATAATCACCTGTCCACCTCTGAATGGTCTGGTTAAAAGGGGGTGGATAGTTTCAGAGATTTAAAGCGTGAAAACTGTCACTGTCTAGTAAACCAGCGAATTTAAATTATAGTTAATAATATATATAAATTATAGGTCAATCATGAGATGTCGATGGCTTCTTGCTGAATTTATTATTGAATCAATTATAAACTAAATTATGTAATCCATCACACTTAAATTAAAAACAATGAATACTAAACAAGAAACAGAAAAATTATAACCTAATTACAATCATAGGTATAAAATAGAATAATGAGACCAAATCTGAAGTTTGAATGAATTTTGATTAACAAAAACCAATCCAACCGACAGCCGAAAGTAAATCCAAAACAATATGCGCAGAAAATATCTTATCTACTACCATCTTGGCTAATCACTATCAGTCATGCGTAATAAAATCCACCTGGATAGTGTATAACTATCGTAATTTATTAGGAAATAGGATCCGAAGCCACTCGGGTCGTGGCGAGTTTTCTAAAGAAACCATTACAAATTACCCTTCCCTAAGAGACATTACATCCATCCTGGTTCTCCGTGAGAAAACTGCACTTAAATATCTCCATTAGCATATTTAATAATTCATAAGTATAGTAACAAAAGTGAGGGCGTTGGCCTCGAAACCTTAGGGCCACATGTGCCAGGTGGTAATTTCCTCGAGAGCGAAGGCTCTTTTCACTATCGTTTGGCTCACTCTCTCCTAAAACAACAACGAAATTAGGTCATCACTTGTGGAGTGTTTAGTAGAAACGTATATGGTGTTTTGGTTTTGTAGTAAGGTTTTGTGATGTTTTTGCATCATAGTTAATTCTTACTTATGCACACATGCAGAACTCTAAAAAAGCACTATCGACACGAAACATTAAAGATAGATTAAAATATGCATTTGACTAAATTATATTAAAAATTCGTAAAAGAAACAAACTCTGTTTACTGCAAGGTTATTGTTAAAAAAATAACCTAATAATTATATAGGTATGTGCTTTCGTTATGATTTTTCCGTTTTATATTTTATAGAGAATAGGAAAATTACGTAACGAAATTGCAACGTACCTAACGTTGCTTGTATGTAAATTTAACTTTACCATCATCCTCCTAGCGGTATTCCCGGTTGTGCCCTAAAGGAGTCCGGAGTCCGCTTTGACACCTAATCCCAAGATGGCATAGGCACTAGTTTTACGAAAGCAACTGCCATCTGACTGGGACTAGAACGATTTCCTCACATGTAAATTTAACTTCACCGTACTCCTAAAATTACCTTCATCCCAATTCACTCCAGCTCAATGCATATTCAACACATCGCAATCCATCAAAGACCTAACGCTCTCATCAAATATGTACAAATGATTTTATTTCAATTTGCAAGCCATCTTTGTACTACGGTCCTGTACCCTCATAACTTAAAACGATGCCGTGTCCCTTTGACCTTATATAAATTCCTTCCAAAGATGGATCACAGGAACCTAACCTATTTTAGCGTAAGGGACCTTCTGTGAGCAAAATATGCGCACTAAAATTGTACCAAGGCCAGGAATCTCTCTTAGGTATGTGTCTTGGGCATGAATAGTTGATGTAAGGAGTCTTTGAGACAGCTACCGAATATTTTAGATTCTGGAACATAGTGTTTATTATTTATGTGTGTTTATTGCCGTATATTTTACGGTAATTTATTGACAAAAGCCTATCTGGTATTAAGTTTGTTGCCTCGCTTAAAAAAAGGTAAATCGCATAAAAAGGGTTATTGAAGCTAATGCTTTGCTCATACGAACAACTTAATTTCAAGCACCACATAAACAAACTCTCCGCAAGAATTAGAAAATCTATTTATATTTCCAAAAAACTTCGGCAGTCAGCAGATAGCTCTTTGTTACTAGTCTACACTGCGCTGTGCCAGTCAGTGATCAGTTATTGTATCACAGCGTGGGGCAGCGCAGCAAAGACGACCATGTTGGAAATCGAAAGAGCGCAACGTTCGGTGCTGAAAGTCATGTTAAAGAGGCCCTTTCGATATCCAACTGCGACCTTGTATGCCGAATCACACGTTTTAACCGTACGTCAACTTTATATCCTTAAAATTTCATTATGTACACACAAAACCTCTAAATATATGACTTGCTACGACACACTACTTAAAAAACGCGTCTTTAGGTTACCAGTTCCTAGAGTTCTTTCCAGCTTTGGTAAACGTTTTGGCGATTATATTAAGGTAGCAATATATAAAACTTTACTGAAATATTGTAACCTAACGGGCAGCACAACAAAAGGAAGCCAAATCACTTATTTTTAAATTTCTTCATTCGTTAAATTATGCCGAGACTGAAGCTATCTTTAATATCTAAGTTAGTCTCTAAGTATAAACTTTTCAATGTAATAAATATCTGTGGTAACTTATTTCTGATGTTTAAAAATTAACTGGTTCTCCACGATACAGGCGTAGCCTAGTGTGGGGACCCCTGGTAACTATGTAAAACTCATTCTGTTTAAATAAATGACTTTTTTTACTTTTTACTTTTATACCATGCATTTAAAGAATATAAAAGATAAAGAGGATGTTTTCAATAACAAGGGAATATTTGCACAGGGTAACAATTGCCCAATGCTCAACGTGGCACAATATGTAACATGAAAATCTTTTTGGAAACACCTGTATTCAAATAAGATAAAAGTAAGGTCCAGTAAAAGTATTTACTGTGTAGATCGTAAATAAGAATAAGCTTTTAAATATTAATATGTGAACGTAATGTTTTCATTACTGAGAATAATGATTTCTGATTTACTTAGATAAAAATTATGCTCACTTAACGACAATTAGTAAATACGACAACTCGTAAATAAAGGTCTCCAACATGATCCTATCGATCGACCGAATTTTAAATATTTTCCGACAATATTATAGGCGAAGAAACCTTTTTAAAATATCGCGTGACATTTGACTTTTGAGAAATTAATTATCAAGAAGAATAAAGTGCTAAGACTGCTTTAAAATACCTATAAGTATTTTAGCTCTTTATTTCTACAGGCGCTGATTTCTCGCTCGTTTTTAGGTAATTCAAGCTCGAGATCTTTAGGTATTTCAGATTTTGACTAAATTAAATCTGAGTAATTTGCGACAAATAAGTATGATTGAAATGTCACCGAATCTGTTTGTGGTTTTAGTCAGCATGTCACGAACTATAATGAAGACACTGTAAATACAGCGTGTTGTCATTGTCACTGTTGTTGTCAATGTGCTTTTCAGTTCATCCTCACAAAATGGTATTAACGCCTCTGCGTTTACAAAATTATAGTGCTCAACTTGCAATGCAAGATAAACTCTTTTTGCATTCATGCCTGGCCGTTCAACAAGATGGAAGAATTTGTGTAGTGCTCAACCAGCAATGGTTGGCAGAGAGTGCTAATAATGCTTAGTGTAAAATCTAAAGCCTCCATCATCATACGTATTTTGCATTCATGCCTCAGCATTCAACAAGATGCAAACTTTTGTGTAGTGCGCTCAACCAAGGGTTAATCAAAGTCTTACTATTCAACTTGTGGTAGTTATGCGAAAGTCTTTGATCAACCCCTCAGCAAGGGCCAGCAGGCAGTGTGCTCACGATGCTTTAAAATAAGCTCAGCCTGACGATTTCGTATGATCATGCCTACAAGTCATCTAGACACATTTCGTTTTCCAGTTGTAGGCAATATCAGGGTAAAATAGACTAATATTCACATTATTTTTACGCAACGGGACTAAATCGCGTATCTATAATTAACTTACTTAAGGTTTCCCGATGTTTCGGATGTGTCACAAAATCCTTGGTAGCGGGACGATGTGCGGTCATCCCGTCGTTAATCATTCGTGATTATGTACCGTTTAGCAAAAACAATGAGTGAGTTTAAATCAATACACTGATATTCAATTGGAATGCGAAAGACATATCTCTGATCGACGCGCTAGGCGTTCAACTACTACCAAACACGTGAATAGTCGTCGACCAGCAACGGTCAGCAGGCAGTGCTCAAGATGCTTACTGTAAAATTGCTCACCGTTGCCCGCCCGGGGTGCGGGGCGGGCGGGCGCCGCAAGCGCCAGCAGCGCCAGCGCCCACCACCATGTCATCACAACCACACCTGCAACAACCACATATACATTTAACAAATAATACAGAAAAATAAATGTTTCATGGGTACTGTCATCGCAACCACACGTGTAGAGATGTAGTGCATAATGGTTTCCCATCGTTATTTCACGGAAACGTAGGAACGTGTCTTGCTATTTCAGTCGGTCACGGTACAAAAGGTACTGAGGTTGAATAAGAATAAGAATCAGAATTATTTATTGCATAACTGTGTATGGTATGGATGACATGTATACAAATAGTTTCAACAGGTGCCCTTACGTGCAATATTTAGGTACATTCATAGCATATTATAACTAACATTTCAACATTTAAAATACATTCATTTACTACACTAAATCCTAAAATCTTTCACGACTGTTTTCTGACCCAAAAAACTCAATGAGGCTATAAAATGATTTATTTATAAGCCAGTTTTTTAAATTAACTTTGAACGAACTACCTTCCATAGCTTTTATATCAGACAGCAGATGGTTAAATACACGAATTGCAGTTACAAAAGTGCTCTTCTCGAAAATAGATGAGCTGATTTTCGGTACCCTAGTATCATATTTATATTGCTTTCTTGTATTACATTTAGTACCAGACCAGGTTGGGAAATAGTTGGGTTGGCTTTTTACAAGCAAACTTATTTTTAGAAGGAAAATGCCTGTTAATGTTAGGAAACGCTTTTCTTTGAAGACTTCACGAAGGGAATCTCTGATATTCATGCGGAAAATGGATTTTAGGCATCTTTTCTGAAGTAAAAATGTTTTATGCACATCCACTGAGTTACCCCAGAAAATGGTACCATAGGTCATCAAAGAATACACATTTCCATAGTACGCACTGATGACTAAATTTTCTGAACAAATTTCAGAGAGAATGGATAAAGCGAAGCAATTTCTGGAAATCTTTTTGTTTATTTGATCAACGTGTGTTTTCCAATTAAGATGTTTATCTACATGTACTCCTAGGAATTTAACACTATTTGCTACCTCTATGGTTGTACCAGCTTCCGATACATTTAAAGAAAGAGGAGCGGTTTTGTAATTTCTAAATTGAATGAGCTGGGTTTTGCTAAGATTAAGTTTAAGGTTTAAAGCAGTGAGCCAATCTATAATTTTGCTCAACACAATTTTGATATCCCTTTCGAGGTTTACAACTGAGCGGTCACATGAAAAAAATACTGTGGCATCATCTGCAAAAAGTACACTTTGTTCATTTACAATAGTAGGAAACTCATTTAAATATATCAAAAAAAGAAGTGTCCCTAGCACACTTCCTTGGGGTACTCCATAAACTGCTTCCCCATGACATGACAAGACCGGTTCAATAGTTTTACTTTGTCTGTTATAATATTCTATTTCTACCGCCTGTTGTCTTCCACACAAGTAGCTTTTAAATAAATTCAGGGCATTTCCCCTTATCCCGATATGCTCTAATTGTTGCAACATCTCCTCATGCACAACGCAATCGAAGGCTTTAGACATATCGAGCATTAGGACAACGCAGGTTTTGTCAGTATTTAAACTCTCCCATATATGCTTAAAAATTTAAAAAAATGGCTAAAGTGGTGGACTGTCCTTTCTGAAAGCCATACTGAGCTTTGCTTAGGATGACATTTTTTATTAAAAACCCTGATAACCTGTCATACATTACTTTTTCTAATATTTTACTAAAGGCTGGTAATAAAGCTATTGGTCTAAAGTTACCAAGATCATTTGACTGATGTAGCATGACAAATACGAACATTTCCGAGAAAATACGATGGGAAATGATTATTCACTACATCTGTAACTATAATTGAATTGATTAAAACATTACATCATCCTGCTAGCGTTATTCCCGGTTGTGCCCCTAAAGGAGGTACCGGGTCCGCTTTGTCACCCAATCCCAAGATTTGGCATAGGCACTAGTTTTACGAAAGCGACTGCCATCTGGCCTTCCAACTCAGAGGGAAAACTAGACATTATCGGGATTAGACTGGTTTCCCCACGATGTTTTCCCTCACCGAAAAGTCACTGTTAAATATCAAATAATATTTCTGCCGTAAGTTTTTGAAAAAACCTAGTGGTACGAGCTGGATTCGAACCCTCGACGTCCAGACTGAAAATGACGTGCATAACCGCTACAATAGCCCTTTTTAAATAAAAAAAATTTTTTTTTTTTCATGGGTTATCTGCCCTGGGCTTGATTTAGATTAGATTTAGATTTATTTATTTCGAGATAAAAATTACAATATAGGTTTGCATACAATGTCAAAATTATAAGAATCCTTATCACGATCGTCAATAATAAGAAATAAAATTTAAAAATATTCAAAATGTAAACACAAAGTGGAAATCGTAGCTCCAATTACGGATTGTCATTTAAAAACTAATAGACACATACTATTAAACAAATAAACAATGTCAATTTATGCATTAGGTACGATTTAAAAGTTGAATATAGAATATAAATGTTACACAAGAAATCATATCAAATAGCAGCTGACAATAAAACAAATAAACTCTTAAAAAACCATGTCCATGAACTCATGAACAGAGTACAGAGGGTTATCCAACAAAAGATTTCTCAGTCTACGCCTAAATGTTTCGTCACAAGGTTCGTTTCTTATATCGGCGGGTAGGTGCTCGAAATAAGTAGGCCCTATAACCCGGGGATTTTTCTCTGAAAGCGCCATGCGACGAGGAACTGTCCTTAGGCGCCCAGTTGAACGAAGCTGTTTGCCTGGTACATTCACACGTTCAAACTGGGAGATGTTTTTTCTTACAAATAAGAGAAGCTCAAACAGATGTTGTGAGTAGTGTGTCATTATGCGTTGCGTTGAGAATAACTTCCGACAGGGGTGCCGATGCTTGACTCCTACAAGTACCCGAACTGCACGTTTTTGCATGACAAGAACTCTTTGCGCATTGGTGGAGTTACCCCAAAGGAGGGTACCGTAGGACATCAGTGAATGAAAATATGCAAAATAAACTTGTTTCAGTGAATCACCTGAGATTAGCGGCTTTAATTTTCTCAACGCAAAGACAGCACTACTCAACCTGTCACACAGACTGTCAACATGGCGCTTCCAATTCAAATTTGAGTCGATTATAAATCCAAGGAACCTGCTTTCCTCACACAATGGCATTGAACAGCTTGCCATTGACAATGGCGTTGGTACTTTACGGCCAGAAAAAAGCATTATATTGGATTTGGCTACATTCAGTAACAGCCCGTTAGCCGCGAACCATGTTTGGAGTTGCGTGCAAGCCGCGTTTATTTTGACGCTTAGTTGTTCATAGCTGTTTGCACCGACCAACACGGTAGTATCATCCGCAAACAGTACTGATAACCCGGCTACGATATTCGACGGCAGGTCATTAACAAATAATAAAAATAGGGTATTTCCTAAAGCTGACCCTTGAGGAATACCTAAATTGATATAACCTGTATATGATTGCACCAATTTGCCGTTTGCACGTAGTTTTACGACTTGTTTACGCTTTGACAAAAACGAGGTAAACAATTGGTGAGCTTTGTTTCGAATGCCATACGATTTAAGTTTGTTCAGCAGCAGTTCGTGGCTGATAACGTCAAATGCCTTTGACAAATCGCAAAGCACTCCAGCCATCTTATTCTTGTCATCTAACCCAGTCATTATGCAATCGAATATCCTGTACGCTGCAGTGGTCGTAGACATTCCCTGTCTATACGCGAATTGATTATCCGTAAGCAGGCTATTCGATTCCAGATGACTCATTAGGTGAGACGACAAGATAGATTCGACCAGCTTAGAAATAGTGGGTACAATCGTAATTGGCCTTTAGTTATTGACGTCACACCTGTCGCCCTTTCCTTTGAAAACAGGACAAACTCTGGTATTTTTTAAGACACCAGGAAATGTGCCCGTTTCAAAAATCAGATTGATGAGAACGACAAGTATGTCGCCAATAACGGGCCATACACTAAGAATAATATTAAGCGAAATGTCAAAAGCATCGACGGTGCCACGTTTTTTCAACATAGGCCGTAAAGTCTTATTTAGGAGATCGATAGTGAGAACTGGTAGGGTAAAAGCAGGAGTAGACTCTGGTGTATCTAAGTGTCTGTGGAGATACTGTGTGGATTTTTGTTTGTCACCCTGTATTGCGTATTTTGACCCTATTCCTAGAAAGTGAGTGTTAAATTTGCCTGGTAGGTCACAATCCCTTATTTCCAAATTCGTGGTTGGATCTCGAAGGCTGATATGGTGCGATTTCGCTTTAGTTCCCACTTCTTCATTGACAATTCGCCACATTTCCTTAGGTTTGTTACTACTAGAACATAGCCTATTTTCAATGTGAGCTTGGCGGGCTTGGAGCGTTGTCGATTTAATTAAGTATGAGTAATGCTCAATACACTCTGTCAATATTGGATTGTCGGGGTACAGACGTCTTATTTCGTGGAGATCACTATGTTTTATAATTAAGTCAGCCAGCTCGTCACTCATCCATGACACGTTAACATTGTTTTTACATTTATATTTCTTAATTGGAAAGTGGATGTCAGTATAATATGTCAGTATATTAAATAATTTATTAAATTTGCAGTCAATGTCTAAATTAGTATCATAAATAAAATTAAAGTCATAATTAGCAATGTCAAGATAAAATAATTGGAATGCATTCTCACTAAATAACCGACGTTCAACTATTTCGTTTGTTTTGTTATTGTGCCCGTGATCTACAATTAACTCGTACCGTTGCGCGTTATGGTCACTAATTGCAGTATCCAACGGTGTTATTGTAATCTCATCATTCGCGTAGTTTGATAGCCCGCAGTCAATGCATGATGCACAATCAGCAGTCTCGCGTGTTGGAAAAGTGACGGTGTTACGACATCCATAGGCTCCTAATACGTCGTCAGTACGTCGTCTTAAATTGTTATCAGATAAATAATCCACATTATGGTCGCCAAGAATGAGAAATCTTTTGTTTTCGTCTGTTAGCTTATTTAATAATAATTCTAAATTCTCAATATAAATGTCAAAGTCACCATTTCCGGTTCTATATAATACTACAATTATCAATTTATAACAGGTAATTTCAATCGCCGCAAATTCAAAATGATATTGTACGGCGAAGGTGTGTAGGTCATTCCGCTGTCGATAGTGTATACCGTCCCGTACGTATAGCGCGGTACCGCCATGCGCGATGCTCATGCGACAGTATGAATCGGCCAGCGCATACCCACTTAACCTCACTCGTACTATTTCATTTTTTCGGCTCCAAGTTTCGCTTAAACCTAATACATCCGGTTTCTCGTTACATGTTAATACATTTAAAAGTGATGTTTTACCACTTATGGATCTCACGTTCTGGTGAATAACTACAAACGTTGTGTTTATCGTTTTTTTGTTACATTTCGTTTTGTAGGCAAGTTTTTTGCCTGGACCACGTTAAACAAGCGAATTGATACACCGGTCGGCCAATTTTTTGCATCCCTTACGATCTTCTGCTTATCGGCTGGTATATCAAGGCGGAACGACGCGTATTTCCCTCGGGTGACGACTAACTGCTCGCAAACAGGCTTCAAGATACCCATTTGAGTCTGCACGTGATGAATAATGTCGTCCGACGTGGTGTCCTCGCTGAGGTTGAACACGTGGAGGCTCGTAACACGAGGGCCCGCAGCGCGCAGGCCCGTAGTGCCTTGCTGGATCGACATCTGAGTGGGACTGGTGTTAGTGGGTGTTGGTGCCGCTGATGGTGCAGCCGTCAGTACTGATGGCAGTGGACGCAGTACCGATGGTACTGACACCGGTACCGATGGGTCCTCCTGAGAAATAACCATCGACTGTGGCTGGTTCTTCGCCGACAATTGCTGTGTTTTGCATGGGGGGGATGCCACCTCCTCAGTGACCAGCAGATTTGTCTTCGTAGTCGCAGTAGCAGCGGCAGCAAGACGCAGCCGGTGGCGGCGTACCTTGGGCTCTGGATCAGACTCAGGCTCGCGGACTGCTGGTGGCTCAGGCGTCACGGGTGCCGCTGGCGACGGCGGTGTCACAGTGATGGTGTGGTCATAATTTTCATCACCCAAAAAAACCAGACCTTGAGGGCCGGACTCATTCAGTGATAAGTGTTGTGAGCCTTGTAGTGTTGGATACTTATTGCTACCTGTGATCACCCTCAAGATCATCTGGATGCTCGCATTCTGTCTGGTGAGTAGTGCATGCTGATCACGAATTGTGCTATTGCAGCATTCTAACTCGTCCTTCATTTTCGAGACCTCTGTGTTTAAATTTGAAATAATTTCAACCAACCTGTTTACCGCCGCCGTATTTGGTGTAACTTTGCTCTTGACCGGTGCCATTTTCACAATCTTCTATTATTATTTACGCGAATATATACGTCAATGGATATACTTTAATGTTAAATGTCACAAAGAATTATATTTACTTAATAAAAACTAATAAAATTTCGGAGAGCAATAAACATTTGGCCGTTAGAGTTAACAGCGCCCTTATATGGATACTACAACCCATACCCTCTCATATTCCCTCTCATTCATAAGTAAGCTAGTGTTCAACCGCGGGACGTATATAGGCTGATATTTATGTTGATTTTGGTGAAAACAGCTTGTCACAATTATAATAAAACAGCGTTTACTACTTACCACTCGTGGACATATCGAATTTCTACGGATACCTTTTGGATTTGATCATACCAAGTAGGTAGTAAATTATAAAACGTGTCCTCCAATCCAATAAAGCTAACGTTACCCTGTCATTCTACAAATGCACATGCTTTTCAAATTAATATGCTAAGTAAATAGTATAAATGCGAACAAGCAGAAATTACTACAATTACCAATTAGTGTCCATTTGATGGCGTCGCTACAGCTATAACTTTCAACTAAATTACTAAAGTTAGCTACAATAGCTCTTATCAAAACCCCATCGCGCTGTATTTGTAAATTAATACGAGTTACAAGCGATACAGTAAATAATCCTATTGTACTAGTGTAGTCAGATAGTTGGGACCACCGGCCTAGTTCGTTCCGGGCCGGTGCAGTAAATCTTTCCCTGCTATCAGCTGTCCACATTATGGTCAAGCTTGGCCTTACTTTGACTCTGTAATGATTTAGTTACGATATTGTAGAAGCTTGAAGAAGTTTTGAGCAGTGGCTGAGTATAAGTTTAAGAAAATTATACTAATATTAGCTTTCCTAAATTGTAACATACATATACCTACCACACATTCTCTACCTCTATCACCTCTAAACACACACATACACACTCACACACACACACACACACACACACACACACATTCACTCACACGCACGCAAGCACGCACACAAGCATTTAGCACTAGTTATTAATATAAAAATTAAGATATGTTGTAGTTTATTAAATCGTTTATATATACTTAAAAATAGTCTAAGTCATCTCTAAAATGTACTACTTAAAGGAAGAGCGAGACCTCCTGACACAGGTACATGAAAACATACTAGGAGGCCTCATCCACTATTGTAAAACCTACTTTTTTTGTACTCGACGATTAAAATATGTGTATTAAGATTTCATAGAGAATACTGCAACGTCACTCTTTTCATAGTTGTAGTCCATGTTACTGTCGAAACAATCGAAATAACTACTTTTCGATACGCTCCAGACAACTAAAATAAATTCGACCAATCACGTGGCTGCTTTACTGAACTGTAATGAATTGGACCAATATAATCGCTTTGATTTTTTACGCTCGTTGATGTCTTTTAAGATATCAACAAGCGTACGAGCGATGAGCTGCACTTCGTTTCAACAGTATCGAGCGACTAAAAAGCTCTCTATTATAACACGATTGTGAAAAATACTATTTTGTACTCGACGATTAAAATATGTGTATTAAGATTTCATAGAGAATACTGCAACGTCACTCTTTTCATACTTGTAGTCCATGTTACTGTCGAAACAATCGAAATAACTACTTTTCGATACGCTCCAGACAACTAAAATAAATTCGACCAATCACGTGGCTGCTTTACTGAACTGTAATGAATTGGACCAATAGAATCGCTTTGATGTCGTACGCTCGTTGATGTCTTTTAAGATATCAACAAGCGTACGAGCGATGAGCTGCACTTCGTTTCAACAGCACGGCTATCACAAGACGGCCGCGACATACTCTCGAGCTCTCTCGCACTATCCGTCTCTTTCTAAGTGGTCTAATAAGAGAGAGACGGATAGCGCGAGAAAGCTCGAGAGTATGTCGCGGCCGTCTTGTGATAACCGTGCAGTATCGAGTTTGTTTAATTAGTTCAGTTGACTCGTAGAAAAATAAGTAATGCAAATAAATAAACGATTAAACGATTATTATTATAAGTGTCTATAGAGAACTGACGAATCGTTGTAAATTTACTTAAATGAGTTTTGAGTTGACATTTTGTGGGTGGCTTTGAAATACTCATTTGACCTACATTTTTATCATAATACGAGCTGCCCGCGCGGCTTCGCCCATGTATTGCAAAGAACGCAGGCAAACCCGCGGGGTAAATAGTTTATTAACATCCAGAATGTCCATTCTACACGCAGGTGAAAGACTTTTTGAAATCGGTTAAGCGGCTCCGTTGATTACCCATTACATACAAAGTTACAAACCTTTAAATTTTAATAAGCTTAAATCTTCATTAACTAGACTAATTATTTAATAAGACTCGATGCATAGAGCAAACACATTCATTTCATTTGAAATTATAGGTATATAATTTAAATTGTGTATCATACGTTTATAGATAGGTATTTAGTAAACTGGGGTAAAATTTACGTGACCAAAATTGTGCGGAATAAAAATGTGTGACATGTCAAGTGACAAAGCTTTACATAAAAGGCGTAAAGCGTTTTCACACGAGCACGTCACGCAATAATTATAATACGGCAAAAGTGGGCTAGGCTGTTATTCACAAAGCTTACCAGCGCATTACTACAGACAAACCACTATAAGTATTTAATCTAATTAACGCAGTTGTAACGAATGTCAGGGTCAAGTTTAGCTAGGGATCATCGCACGAGATAACATGTTTTATGAATGCCTATTCAAGAGTGTTGAATGATGAGTGAATGGTTCTGGGAGTAGACAGCGTGGCGCCGCCATTTTTAGTTCGCGATGGACAGTCCGCGCCGTTTTGAATTTAAAAAAAAATGTCGTTTTATTGTCCAAAATTTCAATAAAAGTATTGGTTTTACTCTAACTCAATACATCTTCTGACATGACTTATCGCCATAAATTTAAACGGATCTTTATATAAAATGTAAGATACCTTATGCGAACAATATCTGGAGCTTGATTTCATAGACATCATTATTATATTTAATTTTGTTTTCGCTACATAAATGTATTTTTTTGCAGGTCGAACTGTTCGAAGCTAAGTACTTGTATTTAAAAAAAAGTTAAATAACTGGCAAACGAAAATATATTAATTAATATATTCTGTCGTAAATTATACGCAAGCGAACCCTAAAGCGCCTTAACACGCCTTGTAAAAGGCCAGATTAAACCTATATTTTTCCAGTTTTCGTCAAGTTTTTTTTACGATCCACGATAAAATATGGCGTCGTAAACATGTTACTCAAGTCTTTATGGGCGGGCTACATACGTTCAGTCTGTCTGTCAGACGTCGTGCTGCCAACATATATTCCGATTCGGACACTGTAAGAGACTAGGGGTCAGTTTATAACTTGTCGCTTCGGCAGCAAACGTGAAACGACAAACCGGGAGTGAAATCCGATTTGTTATGGTGACAAAGCAAGACATGGTCATAAGGTCAAAGTCTTACCCATTAAAATGTAAACTATATAAAGTTAACCCTTAACCGGGCCAGTGATCACATAGTGACCACATAACAATTATTTTTTTCTAGACGAGCAGATGTGATATAGGGCACACAAAATGTCATTATTGCGTTGTATACAAAACAAGGCGATATCCGACGCAAAAAAAGTTGGCGTGTCGGAACGTATTTATATGACGTTTTAGTTGTCAAATTTAAAACCACCGATCTGACTCGTTTTTGCACGTTTCTTGCATTCATAAATGGAGCGATGCCGAAAATAAATACGGTAAGTGCTATGTAAAAATAAATCGTTAGGCCCGTTTAAGGGTTAAAGTAGGTTAACACATAGCAATTGATCAGAACAACTTGCTATAGTTGGTATGAGACAACAATACCTTTCATTATACGTATTGCAAGTTAGCGTGAGAAATTGCTCCATGTATAGTGTGCTTTAACGAGGACATGTGCTGATTACATAAAATTATCTAGAATTTGTCACAGCATAATTAATTATTATTCTTGTATTCATTTAATTTATTTATTATTTCATCCCAGGGTCATGCGTTTTCGCCTTTTAAGCAGTCGTGTAAAAAATGCGTCCATCAAGGCGGCTCCACGTAGCAACATTGTCCAATTCAAGCCATTGAAAATATCGGATTCCCAACCTGATCTGACGTCCAATCAGACACCCAACTTGAACGTGAGTCGCCCGAGGTGCCTCTAACAAAAGTCACGTAAATGTCGTCCGATGTTCAACTGTTAAATTGTTAAATCGTAACACGGTCATAAAAGGTGTTAAGCGGGATTTATTCTCTTGAACATTTTGCTGGCCGTATTTTGTGATGTACAGTCAACGGAATATAGGTATTATAATTATTCAAAAACAAAATGTGCCCTATCAATTAAAGCAGGATTCTTAATTAGTGTACTGTAAAATGTGTATGTTACTGTAAAAGCCCGAAGTGCGGTAAGTCCTAGGATGTATTTACCGGTAAAACCTAAGATTTACCAACATGGGTTGGTAAGTCCGAAAAACTTTGAAATCATCTAACATTTCGGATGTTTACTTTTCACTTGGTAAATCTTAGGTTTACCACAGTGACGCGGTAAAAGTCGAAAATAAAGACGTTTGATAATTCGTTTTTATACCGGCCACTGTCCCTTCGGTATCGCAAAATTCCAAGTGTATTTCAAGTAAAGTACCTACTCCTAAATTTAATATTCTAATGCCCGACACTGGCACTGGCACCTTCAACCTTAATTTCATAGTAGATAATAATGTCATAAAGGTAGCAAGGCGGCTTAATGGAATGGGCTACTTACCTAAACAAAATATTTAGTTAGTCAGTTAGATCATCAAAAAATATTGGACACATATTTTTTATTTTGTCAATCAAACAAAAATTTATAAAGATTTTCATCATGCTACAGTACTATAATGTGAAGTCACGCGGAACTTTAACGCGCTATATCTTCATGTTTTTGTTTGATTGACAAAATAAAAAATTCGCGACCAATATTTTTTGATACCTTATCTAACTGACGGACTAAGTATAACTATATTTTTTACCCAGGAAAGTACCCAATGAAGATATCAAGCATTCAGCATTGTGAAGTTTACCTTAATATCAGGAAAACCACAAGCATATACGAAAGTAATACTCAAAACCCATTTTCGAAGTGGACTGTACTGTCGGGTCGTGAGGCTATTGAGGCAATACGATAACGTTCGGCCACTTACCTTATTTACGATGCAAAACCGAGAATTAATAAAATACTGATAATCGACACGTAAACTCGGATGACGGTAGTTTCAAAACTGACCTACATTGTTAACTATAAACTAAAACCAAAGTGACCAAAGTCAACTTTGTTGTATACGCGATTATAAAGCTTATTATAATGAGCGTATGCCCTAAAATGTAGTGAAGATTCCCTTTGATTTTGGTCGCTGTAAAATATCAGGTATAAAACGCTGCGCTGACGATCTGAACAAACTTAATTTACTACCTGGTGCTGGCAAGAAGCCAATATTTTCTTCATATACAGAATAGCTGTAATAGCGTATAGTACTTATCCAGAAATTAAAAGTGAAATTAATTAAATTTTAATTAAATAATCGCCATAAATATTTTTGGCAGTTCTACAACTCGTAGGCAAAAGTTCACATGCTATAATAGGCAAACAGGCGTTTTTTTCTGCACTCTTTTTCTGTTTTTTTTTATCAGAAATTCAAAGAGAACAAAGTTATTGCTCAAAGCAGGTACACTAAAAAACTAAGATTTTTTTTATATTTCGGTATTTTAAGGTAAGAAGTTGATATAGGTAATTCGCGTTAAATTCTGGTATCTACAAACTACACTGCAAAGCTCGCTGAAAGTGTAAATAAAAGTTTTTTTTTCAGTATTCATATTGATTTCACTTACCTGCAACCATAGACCAGTGAAAAATAAAAGTTCTTCCGGCTCTTTTTGAGTACAGTCCAATTGCATACCTACTACATTATTTACGATGCCAAGATGACGAAAATATCTGCACACTCTTACTGGCCTCGAGCACTTTGTCCATATAAATGTATTAGTTGTAGGTAAGTACGGTTTGTATCTACCGCCACTATTTGCCGATACCGCTACTATGTTTACTAGTTTATCACTTTGACTTTGATGTCAACTGCACAAACCTTGGAGAAACAACATTTCAAATTAGGAATAAATTTGTATAAAAAAACACCGATTACTTTTGCTCGTCTACATGTCTTTATAACACGATGAACAAAAGCCAGTATAAACCAACGCCTTCGCCAAGATAAGTGTTACATAAAAAAAGTATTCAGCTGTCATCAAGAGAGTATTTTATCATTTAACCCAGCAAAGTCCACGACCTCATTAAAACGTAAAAACGCCTATCAAAAACTCATCAGGCTCCAAGAATGTCTAGTCGTAATTAAGCCAGGGTCCTTTGCTATTCACAACCAGATACTACACTTCTCTCATACGTCTAGTATCATATGAGCCCAATGGTTTTTTACCTACTACGACTGCGGCAGACATTTTCACGGACTGCCTGATAGTCCTTTGAGTAGCAAAAGGTTTTAAATAGCAAAGAAGTCTCAAACGTGTTGCCAAGCTTTGATTGATTTGAGGACACGTTGTGTCAACAGTTGCCCAAACTTTTCTAAACCTCTAACAAATGCCATTGCTTTCAACTCTCGGTAGCTCTACCGACCTTACCACCAGGAACGCAACACATATCACAGAGCAAGTACCTAGTCTTATTACGGCTGCTCTGTAAGATGGATACTTCCCCAGTTTGGCTGTTCCATATATGAGTGAGATTACATTTTTCTGCGCCATAGACAATCCGCTGTGTCCTACGTATATTCGTAATAGTTATGCCGGAGGTGAGGTGACGGGTGAGTATCGAATCGATACTATCGACCAGCGCTGTGCAAGGTAGCGGAGCGGTGTGTGAGGAAAAGTCACCAATAGCATTGCTGGCCTAGCTGGTCTGACCCATATCTTCTTATTCTACTTCCATACTTAAAAAGAGGCACCAGCCTTTAATGTTAAATAGTAAGGCCCTCCGCTCACGAGGCTACCCTCAAGCGACTTGCGTCTCATACGCGTATGCTACGCGTCGCTCGCGAGTAGCCTGCATACAAATTCACTTCGTTCCGCACACGACGAGACGCGTCTACGACGCGTTTGCTACCAGTCGCACGCGACTGTCTTGCCGGTCGCACGCTACTCGAGTCGCACGCGTTGCAGACGAAAATGGCCGCGGATCAAAGATTTAACATTCGATTTGTCCAGGAGGTGGAAAATTATCCATGTTTGTATAATTATAAGCTGCCAGAATATATTATTTATAAATTATTATTATTAATTTTTTTTTCAATGTACGGATGCACCCAGAATCTTCATTTACATTTCCGTTTATTTCTATATAATACCTAGAAAAGAACATTGTCTTCGTCGCTACTGTCACTCGACATTTCCGCACCAATTGAGCGGAGAGCCGTACTGAAAATGATAAAAAATCGTCTCAGTTGCGTTGCGCCGTGTGCGGAAACGACTTGAAACGAGTAGCATACCAGTATGCGACCATGAATTGCATTGCAGTCGCGTCGATTGTTAATCGCCCCGTGAGAGACGGGCCTTAAAGTTAGTGAATAAATAAATTTTCAATTTTTCAGTTTCTTCTCATTGCTGGATTCCATCCTTGCTCAACGCCGCGCTATCTTTTACAGCTCTGGTAGCATGGATATATCAGGACAAGCTATTGTAATAATAATACCACGACCGAACGAGATGGTGGACGCTATACAAATCTCAATAAGCGTGACAGCAAGGGATATGTCATTCGTTGTCCTTGTCATAGTTCCACTGTTGTTTATTTTCCGCTACTGAATCAGTATAGTACAAAATTAAGTAGGCTGTTTATGGTATCCCGTCAGCCTATTTAAGACCAGTTCTTAATTTAGCTACATTAAGAGCCCTTTCGTCCCTTACTTATTGTGGCAACGCATATAGCTCTTCTGTAGAAATCTATACTCGCCAATCGTAAATTGTCTAGATTAAAGTCTAATAATATAAAATTCCGTGTCATTAAGTAATGCCACGCCCGAAGTCCAATACGTCACCCTGGACTTTCAGAGTGCCAGTTTCAGTTTTTATTTGCCGCAACCGAGTTAAATAGAAGGAGGGTGCGGCAAATAAACCTTTACCCGGCCAAATTAAGTAGGATGTTTATGGTAACCCGTTAGCCATTTTAAGACCAGTTCTTAATTTAGCTGCATAGCAGCCTTTCCGTACCTTATTGTGTCAACTCATATAGCTCCTCTGTAGAAATCTACACTCTAAAGTTGGGTTGCACAAAACCGCCTGTAGTCGTAAGCGGTCTTCGTTAAAATCGGAATCAAATGAAATATATTTATTATGTATGTGGGAAATGGGTACAATTTGCAGTTACAGTTGCAGTAGATCTGTTGGGCTCACCACACATCTACATCGAATTACACTTATATAAAAAATAAATTAAATGTCAAGAAATAGTTAACCATACAATTAAAAGGAATCATTCAAAAAGTCATTGATATTATAATATCATTTACTTATACGTGAGATTTTTTAAAACTAGATTCTTAAATAAGTTTAGCTTTTGACAATTAAAACTATCGGGTATCTTATTATAAATTGTGATGCACATGATATAGACATTTAGGAAGTAAGTGCTAATTTAGCTGCAGGTTTATGTAGCTTATGTTTATATTGTGCTCGAACGTTACGGGTACTCATCGGATGTGCTTCTATAAACTGGGTTTAATAGAAACAATGGTTAACGGCGCCGGCGCGAACAGTCGTGAGGTCGTAACGTAGGTTGCGAAGCGACTAATCCTTCCTTTCGGGTTTTCCAATGTTTACACTAAATATGGTTTGCACGCACACTTTCCTAAATGCACCCTAATTGGTCATTGAACAAAATGGGCGGGGATTAGTTAGTTGCGCCGAACAAGGAAAAAATTTCTTAAATGGTCGACCGGGAATGTCCCTAACTGTACTTATGAACAAAAACAGCTACCTCCAAGATATGGAAAGTTTAAAAAGTTTCTATGGAATGACAGCGCCATATTTAACGTTGATATTTCTGTACCTAATCGTAAGTTGGTGCAAACCTAAAACTTTCCAAGCAACACACAATCTTTTGCATTTATAGTTATACCCTATCTATTGATGAGGAAATTATTAAGTATTTTGTTCTAAAAACTCTTCTCAAACTAGTTATAGGAGTAAAAATATATAGGTATTTAACAAAACAATTTAAGCACTTACCACCACATTAAGTTCATCCGCAAACTGGCTTATGTTAAGCCCATTTCTATGGCGCACAATTATTTGCTCCCTCTCAGCAGACACTAAATTCCGCGGTATATTTAAAATCCAGTCCACAATCGAGCACAGGTTAGCAAGAAGGCAATCAGCTCAGTCTACGTAGAAGAGCACGGGTCGTAAAAGTTCGGGAACAATAGAAACAATGGTTAACGGCGCCGGCGCGAACAGTCGTGAGGTCGTAACGTAGGTTGCGAAGCGACTAATCCTTCCTTTTGGGTTTTTCAATGTTTACACTAAATATGGTTTGCACGCACACTTTCCTAAATGCACCCTAATTGGTCATTGAACAAAATGGGCGGGGATTAGCTAGTTGCGCCGAACAAGGAAAAAAATTCTTAAATGGTCGACCGGGAATGTCCCTGACTGTACTTATGAACAAAAACAGCTACCTCCAAGATATGGAAAGTTTGAAAAGTTTCTATAGAATGACAGCGCCATATTTAACGTTGATATTTCTGTACCTAATCGTAAGTTGGTGCAAACCGCCCTTAGTCTGGTAGGTAGGTAGGTCCTCACTGGTCGAATACTGGTTCACCAGAATCATGTTGTCAGTAAGCTTTGTGAATACTAGCCTGATAAACGTTATCTATAAGGGCTGACCTTGACTCAGTCAGGCCTTTTAAGTGGGTTAATTTGTAAAGCTTATGAGGTTTACATTGTGAAGTAATCTTCTAATGAGTTTGCATTACAAACACTTAAAGGTATTCGTTTTGTTTTTAGTTGTTTTCAGAATTGTAGGTGATTTTTTATATTGTTCTAGTGCAAGAACGTGGTTTTTTGATTGAACGAAAGAATGGGTCTAAAATGTATTTAATATAAGTACCAAAGAAAATTGTTCCGTGATTAAAAGAATGTCATATTTACGTCGCTTTTAAGGCGTCCGCTAAACATTGCGCGGGCGCACGCCTTCTATCTAATTAATACTAATATTACAAAGACGAAAAGTATGTAAGATTGTAACTTTGATAGTTTGTATGGAGATGATAATAATAACGTCCTACCTATGCATTTTATCCCAATGCAGTAGGAAGGGTCCGTCTAGGCGCGCTGCCACCGTCTGCTGCTGTTTGGGCTGCCTCGCACGCGCCTCAACAAGGACGCGACGCGCTTGCGCATTATGACCTGGAAGCCATCCGAGCGCCTCTCGCAAAATATCCCTGATGCACTGCAATGGCGAGGTAGCCCTAGCAGGATCCTAAAGCCGTTATTATATTGGACGCGTAGGGCGAAAAAATACTAAAAATAAAGCGCAGTTTGCAAAGCGCAGTTTGCAATCTCGAGTGTAGCCGCGGCGCAGGCAGTTAATCCAACTAATATTATAAATGCGAAAGTTTGGATAAACATCCAAACTTTCTTTGGATCTTTGGATGTTTGTTAACCAATCACGCTGGGCTTTATTGGCTTAACCGATTTGGGTGAAATTTTGCAGAAGATAATTTAAAGCCTGGATTAAAATACACGATAGTTTGTATCCCGGGTCCACCCAGACGAATTCACGAGCGGAGGCTAGTTTTAAATAATGCACGCTCATTGTGGGAAGGAAAGAAGAAGGTCCAATAAAAAAGGTAAAGTATTTTTTTTAAATGGGACAAGTATATTTTTTTTATACCACGTCGTTGGCAAACAAGCTTACGGCCCACCTGATGGTAAGTGGTTACCGTAGCCTATGGACGCTCGCAACTCCAGGGGGTGTAACATGCGCGTTGCCGACCCAGTAAGAATTATACACTCCTTTTTTGAAGAACCCCATACTGTAGTCCCTTGGGAAAACCTCGGCAGAGAGCTCATTCCACAACCTGAGCGTCCGAGGGAGGAAATTTCTCTGAAACCGTACGGTACGCGACCATTTAGGTTCCATGGTGTGAGGATGAAAGCCCTGCCGACGGCGAGCGGTGTTCGGAGCACAACCCGTTATACAAGCGATAGAACAGATTACCCCCTACATTCAAAAATACAAAGCTAGAAACTCACAAAGCTGCAACCTCAGAAATAATGACCTGCTTAATAATATTATTAGTTTACTATTTTACCTATATTGAAGTGCATTGACCTCACACATACCATTGTTATATTTAAAAACGAAAGTAACGATTCCATATAACGAGCAAGTAAAGAAACCCAGCCAGTTATACGTCTTTAAAATTCTATAACCAGCCATTTTGTTTGGAATGTGAGCTTATTACAATAATTTTACGCCAACACTACGTGATCCAATCATCCGGGTTTAGATTATCAAATATTATATCAGACGAGAAACTGTGGGTAGTCGGTCAAACGGATCTTGTTATAGAAATGCTCAATTTAATACTCAACAGGGTGACTGTGCCGGTTAGCAACCACCTAAATTAGTGTGCCAGTTTACGACCACTGCGATTCAGAGTTGGTAATTAAAAGGATTATTTTGTCGTTTTTAGGGTTCCGTACTCAAAGAGTAAAACGGGACCCTATTACTGAGACTTCGCTGTCCGTCCGTCTGTCTGTCACCAGGCTGTATCTCAAGAACCGTGATAGCTAGAGAGTTGAAATTTTTACAGATTATGTATTTCTGTTGCCCCTATAACAACAAATACTAAAAACAAAAAAAAAATATTTTTTTAAGGGGGCTCCCATACAAAAAACATGATTTTTTTGCCGTTTTTATAGATAATCTGTCACCAGGCTGTATCACAAGAACCGTGATAGCTACAGAGTTGAAATTTTCACAGATTATGTATTTCTGTTGCCGCTATTACATAAAATACTAAAAGCAAAATAAAACATTTTGTTAAGGGGGGCTCCCATACAACAAACGTGATTTTTATGCCGTTTTTATAGACTACTTAACTACTAAAAAACTCACATTTCTTTGGTAAAGTTTATCATCATCATATCAGCCGAAAGACGTCCACTACTGGACATAGACCTCCCCCAAAGAGTGCCAAAGTGACCGGTCCTGCGCCACCCGCATCCAGCGGACTCCCGCGACCTTTACCGTCATCAGTCCACCTTGTGGGGGCCACCCACACCTTGACTTCCGGTACGTGGTCGCCACTCGAGAACCTTTCCGCCCCAACGGCCATCGGTTCTACGTGCAATGCACATTGCACGTTATTAAAGTTATACTCATTCTTCATTCAACGGTTCTTCAAATTTCCTCAAATCAGTTAAAGCTAGGCAACGCGAATGTGATTCTTACCGTAAAGACCGCATACGCTATCTTGCCACCGTTATAGAATAAACAATTTTAAATTTAATAACGCACAACCAGCATTGACACATCTTTTTTTTTACCTGACTGCCTTATGCAGGGTTATGTTTTTCAGAATATTAATCCTATACGATTATCGACGGGACCCTGTGAATCCTGTCAAGGAGATTCAATTCTTTGTTTTCTTTTCATCGCACAACGTATCTTCACTTTCAAGGTGAAAGTCACCGTATCACGACATTTACGATCGTATTACCTTTCAAAATTTCCATGTTACGTAATAAGATTCATGGATACTTAAAATAAAGCCTCAAAGTTAATAAAAGATTTAAGATACCTCCAGCAAACGCTTTAAGATGAGAGACGCCCTCGAGACGCCAACGCCATTACTTACATAGCGGGAGAGATCTGACCCTTCTATTGTAGAACCCGGAATAATCCTGGAGCCTAGCTTTCCCGCCATTACCGAAGCCCAGAGCTTCGACCATTCCTGCTTCAGGTAGAAAACGACACTGGTGCAATATTAACCAGCTACGTACTGCCCACGGCCGTTGTGCTCAATACAAACATCGCTGCTGGTGGGTGGAGTCACCATGCGGTGCCGATGTACAGACCATCCAGCACATCATCGAGGACTGCCCCATAACCCGCTACGCCGGTGACCCTCCAGAAGACCTGGTCGTCCTTAGCGACGAAGCCATCGAGTGGCTGATCTGCCTCAATATTAATTTATAGTTGAATAGGGTTGTATCACAGATGTATGAATATAAGGAGATCGGACATGGCGGCCGATTTGTATAGAGTGAGCCTTTTTTTTTTTTTTTTTTTTTTGTCCGGGGGAAAATCCTCATGGATACCACCGCGCCACGGGGAGGAGCAGTGGTTATGTCAGACTTGTACTGACTAAAAACCCCCGGGTGTTCCTCACACCCACTTTTTGGCCGGGATACGGGGACCATTATTCTTCCGCGTCCCGGCCAGTGGTCGTCCGCAGTCGGATCCAACACTGGGGGATCCATCCCCCCTCCATCAAAACAGTAGTGTGCCCGGAACACTTGGCACACCACCCAACCCGAGGACCCTACTCCTTCGGACGACGAACGTCCCCGTGTTCGTCGCCCGGAGGTCCTCCTTATGGTGGCAGTCGGCGGTCGTGCGCCAGCCTCCTGCGGCCAACTCTCCGGCGGCGCTGCTGGGGCGCCTCTACGGCATCCTCTCTGGCCCGTTCCGCCCTTTCCTTCTGTGCCACTACTTCCTCACAGAAGGAAAGCATTGCCCTCCAAGATCTGTCGCTGTCGACCATAGATTTAACTACTACCGGCAGCGACAGATCGCCACCAATTACATGGGCCAGTTCGTCCCTCTGACTCGCCCAGGCCGGACACAGCTCCAAGGTGTGCTGAGCTGTGTCCTCGGCCTCACCGCAGCTATGGCACTCCATAGTTGGCTCTCTCCCGGCTATGCGACACAGGTACCGTCCGAAGCAACCATGCCCCGTAAGTACCTGCGTCAGTCGGAAGGTAAGTGTCCCATGACTGCAGTCCAACCACTGTGACAGTACTGAGCGCACAGCCTCAATCGTTCTAGAGCCAGCAGATGGTGTTGCCAGCCTCTCTTTCCACAGCTCGACCGCCTGGAGCCGAAATTCCTCACGTTTCGCCTCCACCTCCCTTGGTGCTGGCCAATGGTCCTGGGACCGTGCCTCCTCACGCCAGAAGTACGAGTATGCGAGGATTCTGGCTTCGAGGTCCCAGGGCAGTGAACCGGCCAGCACGCACGCCGCCTCCGTGGAGACCGTGCGGTATGCCCGGATTGCCCTGACAGCCATTACACGTTGCGATCTTCGCAGCAGGGCAGAGGTCCGGCTGCCTAAGGCATCGGCCCACACGGGTGCCCCATACAAGGCCATGGAGCGCACCACTCCAAGGTACAGCCGCCGGCAAGAGGCTTTGGGCCCTCCCGTATTTGGAAGTATACGCCCGAGAGCTGCAGCTGCACCTAATAACCTTGGAGTGAGGCGCTCGAAGTGTGCCTGAAAAGTCCACTTGCTGTCGAGGACAACGCCAAGGTAACGCATTGTCGACCCGACGTTGATGGACTGTCCCCCCACCACAATGTGTGCACCGGCTGGAGGCGCCCTCCGAGGCCCATGGAAAGAAATGGCCTCAGACTTGTTCAGTGCAACCTCCAAGCCAATTCGCCGGATTCGGCCCACCACATGGGCTACCGCAGCCGTCGTCAAAATGGCCGTTTCTCGAAAGTTGCCCCCCCGAGCGGTGACCAGCGTATCGTCAGCGTAGCAAATTACGTCCACTCCCCGCAAATTTGCTCCGCGTAACACCCAATCATATCCGATGTTCCACAGGAGCGGGCCGAGAACCGACCCCTGCGGAACACCACACACCATCTCCCTCTGCCCCCACTCGTGCCGACCGGGAAAGGCCACAAACCTCTCAGAGAGGTAAGCCTCAACTACACGGCGCAAGTATCTGGGCACCCCGTGATAGCGGAGTGCCTCCTTGATAGTTGCCCAGGGCAAGGTGTTAAACGCGTTGGCGATGTCAAGGGACACCGCCAAAACCGTTTCACCCCGAGCCACCGCCTCCTGTGCCAGGTTTTTAACCCGCAGGATCGCATCTACTGTGGAGCGACCGCTGCGGAAGCCGTATTGGTTATCGACCAGATCGGGGCCCACTTCTCTCATGTGCCTGACGAGCCGGGCTGCTATTACGCGCTCAAATAGTTTGCCCACCTCGTCCAGCAGAACAATCGGCCGATACGCTGACGGTGAATCTGTCGGGCACCCATCCTTCCTTAGGAGCACGAGCCGGCCCGTTTTCCACTCACATGGAAAGCAGCCCTGTTCCACACATATCGAAAACAGCTCACGGAGCCTGGGCTCTAGGGCATCCATGGCCAGCACCAGTGCTCGACCCGGAATGCCGTCCGGTCCAGGGGCCGTGTTTTTCGCTCTCAGGCGCAGGATAGCAGCTCCCAACTCTCCTTCTGACACCGACAGCACCTCTCCCTCGTCTTCCTCAGCTGCCGAAGGCGCCATTAGTGGTGGCCGGTGTACGCCACGGTTGGGGAATAGTGTGGACACAACCTGGTCCAGGAGCTGCGGGTGAAGACTTTCCGTGACCGGGGGAGCCCAAGGGCGAAGTTTCGACCTCACCATCTTGTATGGCCTCCCCCACGGATCGTGATTCAGTAGAGTGAGCCTGTCGCAAGAACATTAACCCGCACAACGCCCAAGTAATTGACAAGACAAAGCACGCACACATCTAAAACACACACACTTGTATACCTACACGCTTATTTGACAATAAACGCGCATCATATCAGGCATTTTGGGAAAAAACGTAATATTCTCTGCGATCAGCACGCGTGCACAGTATGGCAGTGTATGCCCATTGAGCATACAGCTGTGACACGGCCGCCGGCGGCTTGTCCTCTCTCTAGTATTCTATGCTCTGAGGTATGTATATTTTGTTACTGTTTCGTCCTGTTCGCCATACGATTAAATAAATAAATACATAGCGGGAATAAGTTGACAAGATGACGACAGATGTAAAATTTAAGAAATTTGCACCTCAATAAGCTATTCCAAGTGCAATCCACTTATTAAATTTTTCATCTCAATTTATAAACTTATTCCCGCCGTGTACGGATATAATACAATAATTCTATTACCATATATACGATCCTCATTGGTAAGGTCGTCCTGAAGTCGGCAGTATTAAAGACATCCCGTGGGATGCTTGCGACATTTGATTGAAGATTAATGAAGAATTTTGTGGCTACGAAGAAGGCTTGAGCGGATACACAATATAATTTAGAAAATAAATACTGTCGGCGCGTGGATATGGCTGTGGTTCGGCGTGTAGTGTATAGGGAATGCAAACCGGTTAACCGGTTAACCGGTTTACCGGTAAATTGACTAAATATGAGGCCGGTAAATTACCGGTAAATTAAAATCAAAACCGGTAATTTACCGGAACACAAATTATAAGTAAAATACAACATTTCAACGATTGTTGATGCTTCATCGTCATGTTTATACCTCAATAACCCTCCTTTTATCATGTAAAAATGTAAATTGAATAAACTTGTTAGTGTTATTTAGCTTAGCTCATGTAGGATCAAATTAATGCAATCGTTTGTAGAAGCTTCTTAAAATATAAACACGTTCCCGGTGCCGTTCTATAAAATATGAATAATGATCAGTTTGAATAAGTACAATAGAGACGCCTTATTTAACATACTTTAGAGGTATACTTATCATAACAATCCAAAGAAATACCTCTCTTCGTCTTACTGGGAGGGAGAAAAAGGCAAGGAACAGAGGTGTGGTGGTGCTTTTCTTCAAAAAGGGTGACAACACCCTGCTGAAGAACTACCAACCCATCTGACTTCTGAGCCATGTCTATAAACCGTTTTCGAGAGTAATTACAAATCGTCTCGTACGCAAGCTAGGTGACTTCAAGCCTCCCGGACAAGCCGGTTCCCGGAGAGGCTTTAGCACCTTAGACCACATCCATACTCTCCGTCAGGTTATACAGAAGACTGAAGACTGAGGAGTATAACCTGCCCCTCTGTTCAGCGTTCACGAACCACGAGAAAGCCTTCGATTTGATCGAAACCTGGGCTGTACTAGTCGCTCCAGTGGCGCTAACCCACCCGCCGGCGCGGTTGACTACCGCTATATCGAAGTATCGAAGTGTTTGTACGAAAACGCACTTTGTCAGTCTGACTCCAGGATTTGAACGCAAAACCTATTTTGCCGAAGCGGTGAACAGGTTGGGGAAATAACATCTCCTTGACTGACAAGGAGATGTTATTTCCCCAACCTGTTCACCGCTGCACTGGAGGATTTTTTCAAGACTCTGGACTAGAGAAGGCAGACATCAACGACGAGTACATCACTCACCTTCGGATTTCTGAAGATTTAGTAGTCTTGGTTGAGACCATGGAGGACTTTAGTACGATGCTCGATGACCTCAGTAAAATCTCCGAGCGAGTCGGTCTAAAGATGAACATGGATAAGACGAAGATTATGTCAAATGCCGATGTAGTGCCAACTCCCATTACAATCGGACGCTTTACGCTCAGAGTTGTAAACAACGAGACTGTCCAGTTCCAGTTCTGTCGGCTCGGTTTGACCAGTGTGTGTTGCCAGTGATGACATAATATATGGCATCTGAAATGTAGTCGCTCACTATGGGCCTCAATAGAAGGCTAGAAGTCATCCAAAGAGCAATGAAGATGGCTATGCTGGGAGTTTATCTGCGTGATCGCATTAGAAATGTGGCTATCCGCAGCAGAACTAAGGTAACAGATAAAGCCTTATGAATCGCTAAACCAATACCACAATTTGTAACCCCCATGAGCTCCACTCCTAGAAAAAGTTATAAAACCGTTTTTACGAACGCTCGTAGGTAAAATGAACTGTTACTATTAGTAACCTTTTCTCTATCCAACTCTTTTTGACCTAGGAATTGTTGGTTATATACACATCTCTTGAAACCCGTAGAAACATCTATTTAGTGAATTATTATTTTAGAATACTAAGTGGGCTTGTAGTTAGTTTCTGTAGAACTGGGGACAATTCCAACCTACCTGCTAATCCCCAAGGAACGTTTTCAGTTGTGTTTTTTGCCCTCATACTACTGAGCAAGTTTTAAATATGAAAGAATCTGATAATTACGGCATTTACGGCACATGAAAACTCTTTATATTATATCATAGCTTATTTTTACGATAAATAAACGTCAAATAACGATACTTATTATCCAAATTGAATTTACCGGTAATTTACCGGTTAACCGGTTTTGCCTCACTCAAGTCGGTAATTTACCGGTAATGAAATTTGCCCGGTAATTGCATTCCCTAGTAGTGTAGCTCTTCTTTGGAGTAGGGTCAGTAGCAATAATGTCGAAGACGGTTTTTTCATAGAATACTTTTAATTAACTATATAGGTAACAGTACAATAGGTACACGTTTAGGTACAGAACATGTAGAAATTAAGTAAAAGGCACATAATATATGCGTGCATGAATGATGGCAAATGCCCGGAGTGGTCCCTTCCTTGCTCCGTGGCAAAATCTTCGGCAAGTCACGAAGCCCGTAGATGTCGTAATAATACTAATAATTTCGTCTCTGATTTCCCGATGACGCGATAGGTATTATTAGGTATATACGTTGGGCTGCATATGTTGTACATCGGATACAGCCTCCCACTTAAGTTGCATTGACAAATAGTTACCTATCGATATCGGTAGAACGTCACAATCTCACAATATAGATTGTAACAACTTTTTTTGTATTTTGAATATCCTGCGTGATTATAATTATAAATCAATAAGTACATACTAACGCCATCTAACATTTGTCTCGCGCAACTCGTTGCCTCATTATAAGCTACTCCGATAGTTAATAAAACTCGCTCATCAAGCACGATATACGTCACGTATTTCACATTAGTTCGGAATTTGGACACCACCGAGGCGATATCAAGTGCGCTGAGGTGTCTTTTCTTCCGTGGCTCCCAAAGCATACGGGCGCATCCATTTTTAATTTAACAAGCTCCGAGAAGCTGCAGGAAAGATGGCGAAGTCGGCCATATTTAATATAATTAAATAAGTCGCAGTAAGGCGCACATGCCGAATTAATTTTAAATCACTATAAATAAAAATGGCAGTATAACAACATAAAATGAATTAAAGAAAATCCCGATAATGTGAGTATCGCTTTTGTTCGTACTTAGCAGTCTGGTGAGACCTAATCTCAGAACCACGTTTAATCTGGCCGTAATTTTGTTATTAGGGGTCCTTAATTTACGTTACTTCCGGCGCATACACTATATTCCTGGTCTTCGGTGGAGAAAAGCAAGTTGCCCACATCCAGAGCATACGTGGCATGGGTGGTTTGAGGTGAAGCTTCTTGATGTCTGACTGATGCTTCCACGAGTACATCGGCTTCCTTGCTGCAGCTGAAGAAACGGTGGTATAGTGTTTTGTGTAAAACTGTTGGACAAGGTTAGTGTACCTACCTAAAACTTATGTACTTATCTCTTTGAGTGAACATTTAACTTTCCCATGTGAAGTGTAATAAATGATTTGTTATATTGCCTAATGTGTGTTTCCTTTGAATAGTAACCAGTAGCAAGGCGCCCTGAGGTTTTATTTAATTTAAATTAGAGTCTTATGCCAACCGACTGTGGCGGCCGGTGGTGACCCCATAAAAAAGAGGTTACAAAGTGTCTCCCAACGTTTGGCCTTTAGCTGCTGGTCTATTTCAAATGATACACATTTAATTTAACGTTTAAAACATTAATCTTAATTGTTAAAATAGTTTACTTTCGCATCTTTGTATAAAGAGGGTAGATTTAAGATGAACATTGAACAAAGAACTCGTGGACCGCTAGCGGTATTTTTCTAGAAAGCACATGTTCGTATGTACCTTTGATGGAATTTAAGGTGTATTTGTTTAGTTTTTACACTTAATTAGCTTAAATATCGTTTAGTGAAATTTATTGTGCTTAAACTTAAACCTAAAATATAAATTTCCAAAATGTCGATCCAAAAATATGTAGACTGTATGCATAAGGATGAAGTCATTTATGAACTTGATTTACTTGGTATATCCACAGATGTGAATGACACCACGGATGCAGTAAGGAAGCAGATTCGCCAAGTCTTCAAATTAATGCGCCGTGGAAGCATCAAGTGTGACACCCTTAAATCACCCGTGACTGCCACAGAAATTGAGATTTGCACCTCGAAGGTTGAACTTCTTGAAAACCAGCTGCGCTCGGGTAACGTAAATGACCTTAACCTTGTGCGTAAACTTACTCGACGTGCCAATTATGTGATTGATAGGCTTGCTCGTGTTTCTGAGTCTAATGCTCAACTGTCAGACCTGCGTAGTCGTTTGGTTAGGATTTTGAGTGAGATAGATAAGGGCGAAAGTGACTCAGATAGTGAATACGAGGAGTCTCAGGCACCACGATCGGTGGAAAAGGAAGAGAGTAAAGTGGTTTTCATTAAAGACAAACGTGTCAACTTAAACTCTTAAAATGGCCCGCTCACGCGCTGACCAATTTATTGAACCCGCTTTCAACAACTTTATAATTACCTATGATTTTCACCACAAATCAACATCGAAATCAGTAGGTAAACAAATTTCGGCATTGAATGAACCTAGCTCTTCGAGACTAATGGATAGGAAATGCTTTAGGTGTAATGCACACTCATTTTACTAACCAGTGTAAGTCGAGGGAGTTAGTGTGCTTTAAATGTGGCATGAAAGGGATTAAGCGATCTAATTGTACAAACTGTAATGATCAAAAAAAATTATAAAAAATTAGAGAGCCCAGAACTATCCCAGTCATCATATATAAATAAGTCTCCTTTTGTAAACGAGGGGGTAGTTCTGTTTAAAAAAAAAAATATTAATGACATTCCGTAAATGTAACTACAAAATATAGCCCCTTTTTCCTTGTACACGGCCGTGAATTTATAATAGATGGAATGTTACATAACTTAAATTCGGATCAGCCAGTTCAAAGATCGCAAGTGACGATCAGTGATCCTCAAACATATAGCAACAAGATACTTGAACTTAATACAATATTTAAGAAAGTGCAGAAGCACATAAAAAGTGCTCACGATAGGAACGTGAAGTACTATAACTTAAGAAAAAGAGACGTTGAGTTTAAAGTAGGACAAATAGTATACAAACGTACTCACTATTTATCAAATGCATCAAAAAGATTTACTTCGAAGTTAGCCCCGAAATTTCAGAAATGTGTTATTACAGCGAAGTTATCACCTTTAGTATATACCTTGACCAGCATGGATGGCAAAGTATTAGGTAACTTTCACATAAAAGACATCCTCAAACAGAGTGAGTAATGGATATTCGTGTATGTATTAGATGAAGTATGTAAGATGAATGTATGTATGTCGTTAGTATAATGTTTTAAAATTTGTGCACAAGTGTTCTTTTTGGTATAAATAAGCTATGTACGTGAGTGGTGATGAATGCAAGCGACGAGTACCTATAACTTCAACCAGTTTGAATGCGAACACCTGGGCGCATAAAATAATAGACTTGTTTACAATTCCGTGCGGATTAACTCTTCAAGGAATAAACGACCTTAGCTAGTGGAGAGTAGATTCGTTTTGGTATCGCATTAGTTGATCGAGTACCTACTTAAACTTGAACTTGAAGCATCCCATAGAAAGTTATGTGATTATTTCTTAATTATCTTACCTACTTAAATGTTTTTAATTAGTAGAGGCCACTACTAAATAAAATCGTAACTTAAAAACTTAATAATGCTTGATATTTGTTGAATGATACCCACCAGTAGTTTATCATTTTAAAATATTGCTATGCCTAATAGTGCAGGCTTAATACGCACTTTACATTTAGATATCTAATAGGTATCCCATATGCATACGGTCCGCCTGTTGGTAAGCCATCACCGTAGCCTATGCATGTATGTAATTAGAAATGTAGTACCTACATAATGTTATGCTTAGTTAGCTAGTAGGTAGTTAGTCGGTAAATAGTCAATCACGAATTAGTGAATATTTGTAAAAGTCCTTTCTTTAGTTTTTGTCATCGTAATAAACATATTTAACCAATCTTTAGAATGATACCTATAGTTATGGTATTTACGCAATAGATTAACGGTCGTACTGATTGTTCATTTTTTTACCGTGCACATTCTGATCACGGCGAGTAGATAATAAGTGAATTTTCGGTATAGTACTTAGTACTTACCTTAGTTATAGAAAACGTTTAATTCATGTCATGAACGATATAAGTAGGTATGTAGGTAGGCGATTGTACAATCATTACATTAAGATGTTAGTTGATAGTTGTATATTACATTCGTATTTATTACTTACGCTTGTTAGCTAATTAGGTTACTCCAAGTAGTTATCATGCATAGATACCTACTACTGATTGTCAGTGACAGATCATCTTTTCCAGGATAACAATTACTTAAAACTTAACATTACTTGAAATCGGAATTATGATGCCTGGGATTATCTGTTGTCACTGTTTGAGTCCTTTTATAGATTATAGGTTTTTTTTGTAGAATTGTCTTCTGTTGGCACTTATAAGTGTGTACTCATATTTATTATTGTTATTGTTTCTTTGAGCATTAGGTTTGAAAAAGTGTCTTCGGTATGAAGAACTTTTTAACCCAAGGAAAGGAAATGTGTAACAACTTTTTTTGTATTTTGAATATCCTGCGTGATTATAATTATAAATCAATAAGTACATACTAACGCCATCTAACATTTGTCTCGCGCAACTCGTTGCCTCATTATAAGCTACTCCGATAGTTAATAAAACTCGCTCATCAAGCACGATATACGTCACGTATTTCACATTAGTTCGGAATTTGGACACCACCGAGGCGATATCAAGTGCGCTGAGGTGTCTTTTCTTCCGTGGCTCCCAAAGCATACGGGCGCATCCATTTTTAATTTAACAAGCTCCGAGAAGCTGCAGGAAAGATGGCGAAGTCGGCCATATTTAATATAATTAAATAAGTCGCAGTAAGGCGCACATGCCGAATTAATTTTAAATCACTATAAATAAAAATGGCAGTATAACAACATAAAATGAATTAAAGAAAATCCCGATAATGTGAGTATCGCTTTTGTTCGTACTTAGCAGTCTGGTGAGACCTAATCTCAGAACCACGTTTAATCTGGCCGTAATTTTGTTATTAGGGGTCCTTAATTTACGTTACTTCCGGCGCATACACTATATTCCTGGTCTTCGGTGGAGAAAAGCAAGTTGCCCACATCCAGAGCATACGTGGCATGGGTGGTTTGAGGTGAAGCTTCTTGATGTCTGACTGATGCTTCCACGAGTACATCGGCTTCCTTGCTGCAGCTGAAGAAACGGTGGTATAGTGTTTTGTGTAAAACTGTTGGACAAGGTTAGTGTACCTACCTAAAACTTATGTACTTATCTCTTTGAGTGAACATTTAACTTTCCCATGTGAAGTGTAATAAATGATTTGTTATATTGCCTAATGTGTGTTTCCTTTGAATAGTAACCAGTAGCAAGGCGCCCTGAGGTTTTATTTAATTTAAATTAGAGTCTTATGCCAACCGACTGTGGCGGCCGGTGGTGACCCCATAAAAAAGAGGTTACAAGATAAAATATAACGCCAATGGCTATAAGGGATATCGCGCTAAAGCTAATTTTAAGCGAATTGATGCCACTGGTATTTGAAAAGCATACAAGTTTTCGAAGAGATCAAAATTATTGCACACCTTCGATTATGCACCAGATCTGCATTATTTTGTGGTTAAAATATTGTTCTAATATATAAGTAGAATTACAACGAATCCATAATATCCATAATCCATAATCAATAATTAAATAATAATATTACAAATGCGAAAATGTGTCAGTCTGTCTGTTACCTCTTCACCGCTTAAACCGCTAAACCGATTTAGATGAAATTTGGTAGAAAGATAGTTTGAGTCTCGAGGAAGGACAAAGGATAGTTTTTATCCCGGAAATATCCCCTAATGTTCACCCCCCACATTAGTATGGAGCTACGATATAAACGAGTTCCACGCGGACGGAGTCGCGGGCAGAAGCTAGTATGTATGCCTTGTCGTCAATAAAATTGCAAATAATTGAAAAATATTTGTACTAAATACAATCAAAATTATTTATATTACCTTTTTAAACCGAATCCAAATGCTTACCCTCCACAAACGATGCGTCTCACGATTCTAACAACTCACCATCATTTTCTGCGCAATATGGAATACAAATTACAACGTCACGTGGAGACACAATATTCAGTGTATTTGACAGAATTATCATTTACAAAGATAATGACTACATACGCTTCTTACATCTTAGAATCATCTTCCACCAAGCACCACACTCGTCTACAAATCCTCCCCGCATTGTCGAAATCCCCACACAATGGAGCCCTCGACGTAACTTCTAATTAGGTATTAGAAGAGCTTTAATATATGACACTCGACATACAGAAATGAACATTTGGTTGATACTTACCCCAAGTAAAGAGAGATGGAGGTGTTTGGGATAAATACTCTTATCGTAATTAACGATAGTCACCGATTATATCAATTGTCATCACACTCAGTTAGTGGCGAGACAGCAGTAGTCTAATAAAAAGATAATAAGCCTCAAAGTTGTCCCTAAGGGGGCCCAGGGGACCGATTTTTGACTTTCGAGCGCTCGAAAATTTAATAAAAGTAAATACGATTCTAGTGTCAAAATTGCAGGCACTTACTTTCTACCGATCGAATTAATTACGAGTGGTGGATAACACTCGTTTTTAAATTTTCTATGTCTATTTTAAAATAGAATTCCATCTTTTAAGACCGTTTTCGAGTGAAAGAGTCGAGCGGTCGAAAGTCAAAAATCGGTCCCCAGAGGCATATTATAGATATCAGCACAGAAAGCAGTACAAAAAATATATCTTCATACAAGTCATACGCCGCAAAAGCACCTTGCGTACTTGTATGTGCCCACTGCCCAGCGACAAAATTAGGCTTTAAAATTGCATTAGAACTTTCTGTGACCACAGGAAAGACTGAATACAATCTCTTACGAGAAAAAAATCTTGGTTCTAACGTGAGTGTCTTTTTGAAGATATGCTGCGAGTAATCAGCAGTCAGCACTAACTAGCCACTGTATTCGTTAAGTGTGACTGACAAAGTGTTGAATGCTAAGATTTTTTTTTCAAACAGCTTTTTGCGAGACCAATTCGCAGCCATCTTCTATTCTCGAAATTCGTTAGTCACTAGATTCCAACTTTGTATTGCAGTTGGAATACGTTCCGTCAGTAATGGTCGTAAGACTTCAAATATAATACACAAATGTCTTCAAATCAGTATAGGAAAATTTATTCATACGATTGAAGTAAACGCGAGTTTCCTGGCTTCGAAGTTACATAATCTCATAACGACAGCACAATTTTATTGGAGCCAGCACATTCGGGAACGACACGAGGAATAAAATATCAGTCTGGGAATTTTATTGGAAAAGCCCTTTGTAATAAGATATTCGTGGAGTGATTGACGTACAAACATACGAGTTTATTGATTATTATAGGTATCGGGAGAAAATAATGAGAGTGAAAGTGCCTTGGTATTTAAATTGAACGATAAACAGCGCCCGCTGTCTTTTTATTACGGAATGTTTAAGTAAAAGTGTGTGTTGCTTAACACGGCATAACATATATGTAAATGGTAATGTAAAACCACAGATAATAAATAGTACCTACTCAGTATTATTGTTGAGAAACTTATATTCTATGCCGGATTCGACCAAATAGGAATAGGGTTTATTCCAAGATTAGTCCAGACTCAGATCAAGTCCTCATTCTTGTTAGTTATAATTATATTTAATAAAGTAGATAAAATGAAATTATATCATATTGTGATAGTAATTAAAGCATAAAGGCACGGATAAATCTAAGTTTCTAGTTTCTTTTGCCTTAAAAAAGCTACTTTTAAAATATTTTCTTATAGTAAAATCAGCAACTTTTTATGAGACCTCAAAAAACGTTCTGATTGTATGAACGTAGACTTACAAAAGACGTCACTATTTTCTATGGCCAAACAGGGTCCAGAAGAAGAGCAGCAAAAATAATTTAAAAAAATCTAATGACAATACAAGGTTAAATTGGTTGGTAATGTAGTTATTTATTTACGCATATCCATACGGTATTAAAAAGATTTTTTTCTAAAACATGCAATGAAAATAAATATTGACGTTACGTTCCTCATAATTGGCTGCGAAGTACCACGTTTCAGGTGCGGCGAAACATAGATACTAAGTTGAAGGCCTAGACTTGCAAAGTGATCGTCTTTTGTTTCATCTTCAATTGGTTAGAAAACATCATGTCGTTCAGCCATTTAAAAATCTTAAAGATTTTTTTTTTAATTTCATTGCATTTTTGAGAAAAGCACTAATACCTTTCTACGTACCTTAGCCCGAACTAGGGATTGCGCTACGCTCGTCCGTCTATATCTACTAGGCCGGCAATCCCTAATTTCCCGGTCTCTGCAGTAATGTACTATTATTCTGAAGGAGCAAAGCGATAGTTAATCATCATCATCATCATCACAGGCCTTTGCGTCTATTCCAGACGATTTAAACATTGCCATGGAAACATCGTTTTTGGTGACTGTAGAGGCCAATACGCGACCGGCATGATCTTTCAGATTTCTGGCAGACGAAATTCGTGCCAGGGGTTCTAGTTTCAGCTTGTTGTCTACGCAACCTTCTATTGGCCAGTGTCTCGAACCAGGTTCCATTGCACAACGCTCTGCCGTCCACAACGCGTGTTCCATATCTATCTTCGGCAAGCTTTGCCCAGGTCCGATAGTCAATTTTAAAAGCAGCCATGTCTCGCTTAGCGCAATCCTTGAAACGCAACATCGGTCTCCCAACGTTTCTCTTGGCGTTTGCTACTGCACTAAGCAAGGTACGTCGAGGTATTCGAGAAGGTTCCATCCGGTGCACATGGCCCAGCCTCCGCAAGCGTCTCTGTTTGAGAATAGCAGTCAAACTGGGCAGCTGTGGTATGTCAAGAACCCTCTGATTTGTCACTTTGTCCTCCCACGTAATGCCTAAGATATTACGTAGACAGCGCATGTGAAAAGTGTTAAGTCGTCGCTTTTGTTTCGCATACGTCGTCCAGGTGTCGGCTCCATTCAAGAGTATGCTCAGAACGCATGTTTGGTAAACAATAATTTTGGTTCTGATGGTAAGATGTCTGTTACACCATACTCATGTACGTAGCCTTCCAAACATTGTCGCCGCTTTGCCGATACAAATATCGATCTCTGCATCAAGGGACAGATTGTTCGACACGGTCGACCCGAAGTAGCAAAACTTATCGACAACCTCCAGAGCTGTGCCATCCACCAGTATAGTTGGTGTTTCCGCACTGCCCTGGACTAAAACTACTGTCTTTTTGGCATTTATGGACATGGAAAACAAAGAACAAGCCCGTGAAAATTTGTCCATGATGTTTTGGAGCTCGAGAGAAGTGTTCGCCACAAACGCTGCGTCATCAGCAAACAAGAGACTGTCGACAAAGAAGTCCTCACGATATTTTCTTGATTTGAGGAGCGCGATATTGAATAACTTCCCGTCCACCCTTGTGTGCAGGTGCACTCCCTGTTAGCTGTCACCAAAAGCTTTTTTCAGAAAAAGTGAAAAGAAATTGCCAAACAGGGTAGGAACCAAAACGCAGCCCTGGCAAACACCTCTCCGCATTACAAACTGCTGAGATGTTTTGCCGTCAAACACAACAGCGCCTATCATGTCGTCGTGAAATGAATTGACGAGATTTAAAAGTTTTGGTGGGCATCCAATGTACTCAAGCGCCGTATATAGTCCATCTCTGCTGACAGTGTCAAATGCCTTGTTAAGGTCTACAAAGGCTACAAATAGAGGTGTGTTCTGCTCTCGGCACTTTTCCTGTAGCTGACGAAGTGAGAAAACCATATCTACCGTGGAACGCTGGGGGCGAAAACCACATTGTGACTCTGCATATACGCGATTTGCAAGTTTTTGGAGTTTTCCAAGCAACACACGTCCAAATAACTTGCCTACTATGCTCAAGAGGGAAATCCCGCGGTAGTTGTTGCAGTCACCGCGGTCTTCTTTCCCTTTGTACAATGTGATGATGTTGGCGTCGCGCATATCCTGCGGAACGCGTCCCGCTTCCCAGCATTTACACAGTAGATTGTGCAAAACAGGTGACACGCACTCAAGTTTAACCACTTCCGCCAGTATGCCATCGATGCCGGGACTCTTTCCGCTCTTAAGCTGTTTGACTGCCTTCACGAATTCGTCTATAGTAGGCAAGGCATCTAATTCCGTCAAAGTATCTAGTTTGGGCATACTTTGGGCAGCTTCTAGATGGATGTTGACTGGACGGGAATAGAGACCTGTATAATGTTCGACCCAGCGTTCCGGTTGACGGAAAGTGTCGGTAATTACAGAACCATTCGCTTCTTTAATTGGTGCAGTATTTTTCGGCAATGGGCCTAGTACCTGTTTGATGCCCAAATAAACACCGCTAAAGTTCCCAGTATCGGCGCACAACTGTATGCTACGACAAACACCGACCCAATGAGCGTTGGCGTAATGACGCACGTTACGTTGCAGGGCTGCATTCGCAGACTGCAGCTTTTCACGTGTAACAATACTGGGACACATTCGATGTGAAAGAGCAGCTTCGCGTTTTGAGTCTAGCAAAGGCTAGAGGTGTTTTAAGTTCTCGGCAAACCAGACTTGACACTTAGCTTTTTGGTACCCAAAAGCTTTACCCGCTGTATCCGTAAGAAGTCCGTTGACACGACTGCATTCATCAGATACTGGGGCGTCAATGTCCCAGGAAGCAGTTTCGTTTTTTACCATCTCTGCAAATTACTGCACCAGTTCATCATTCCTAGTTTTTTGCGTATCAATATTTCTCTTACCAGGTTGTCGGGATGAATGGATATTTTTGTGGATGATGGCTACACGTGCTATACGTACTTCTAGGGTGTGGTCGGTGTTACATTCAGCACTGTGGAATGTACGCGTGTGGAGAGTTACGCGAAGGTTTTTCTTCCTGGAAATAATCAAGTCCAGTTGATGCCAGTGCCCAGAACGTGGATGTTCCCAAGATACCTTATGTGTCTGCTTTCCTTATAATAAGTATTGGTCACACAAAAAAAGATGTACGTAGTAGAACTGTAACAATCGTTTGCCGTTTTCGATAATCTTGCCCACACCATGCAGGGCAATACAATCGGACCAAGCAGCGGTATCCTGACCAACCCGGGCGTTAAAATCGCCTAGTATGTAAAGACGGTCGGAAGATTTTACCCCACGTATTGTATCGGCTAGCTGTTCGTAAAACTGATCCTTAACTTCTGCAGGCGATGGTAATGTTGGTGCATAAGCAGATATTAATGATACATACACAGCTGGTGTGTACGCGCAACAGCATAATGCGTTCCGAAATACCTTTAGGACACTCTATAGCAGATAACAAATCGTTTTGGACCGCAAACCCAACACCATGCTCGCGTGTAGCGGATATGTCTTTGCCTTTCCAGAAAAAAGTAAATGAAGCCTCTCGCAATGAACCTTCTTCTGGGAGCCTGGTCTCCTGAAGGGAGCAAACTGCAATATTGAGCCTGGCCAATTCAACATCAATCACAGCAGTTTTACGCAGTTCTTGTGCGCAATCTGAGCTACCGCTGGCGTCCGGGAAGCCTGTCCTCATTGTACGGACATTCCATGTTGCAAGGCGCATGGATTGGCGGTGCAGATATGTTTTTTTAATAATGTGTTTCGTATTGGCAGGTATGATAGGTAACGGCGCCAGTTATCTAGTTTTAATTTAGTGCTTCCTACACCTCAAAGAAACAAACCAGCACCGAGACGGACCAGTACCTGACTGACTGGGGGCTGCCCAGCTTAAAGCGGGCGGTAACTGGTCAGTGGGCCTACGATGGACCCTCCCACTGTCGAAAGTGACCCCTGGCGCCTGAGTTTACGTCTCGACCAGACTTATAACCGGTAGACTGTCACTCCCCATGTTTTTTTCCGCACAAATAAAATGCACGGGTGAAGTGTCCTCTCCACGAGCAATGCGTCGCTTCGTTAACAATAAGATTTAGAAAATGAGGATCAATTTCGATGCTATCTTAAACATAGGTGAAGAGATTCACCGGTAATTCAATATACACGTTTCGTTTTGCCAATGAAGGCTTTGCTATTGTTCCTATAATTATCTTAAAATTCAGTAACAATGAAGTTTTGCAAGGATAACGCATCCATCCGATCTCCAATAACAAATAACCACTCCGGCCCTTTATGCGGTTAAAACCCAAAATTATTCAAAGTCCAGAACCGAACCCACGTCCGTCCAATTAGCCGAGCAAATTATTTTTGATAGCCCTCTGATGCCCAATTATCTTGGACAGGGTTCATTGAATATTCTAATATATTTAAGTACCGATTCTTATCGACAGGACAAGGGAACTGACAGTTTTTATGGTGATTAACGTTGATTAATGGGCGAATACAATATCATATTTAGTATTCGCTCGCCACCCAAGCTTATATAATGATAAAGATACACTTGCTGCAAAAAGGGCAACCTATTATTATGTTACAGATACACTTGCCGCAAAAAGCGCAACCTATTACACAGGAGCAACTTTATCGCACCCATGAAAGTATTTTATCATATAACCCGGTATATGATAAATAAAGCCAAAAGTCGTATAGTTACATTTGTATGAACTGTAAGCTAGGTGTACTGCATGAAAAATTAAAACGATTATGTCAGTGTGCTTGCTCTCAACGTGGATTTTTTATTTGACGAAACGTTATCTAGCATTTCAATACGTAAATTTCCAAAAATAAATAAGCAAATCTGCACACCTTATGACTAAAACCTCAGAGCATAGAATACTAGAGAGAGGACAAGCCGCCGGCGGCCGTGTCGCAGCTGTATGCTCAATGGGCATACACTGCCATACTGTGCACGCGTGCTGATCGCAGAGAATATTACGTTTTTTCCCAAAATGCCTGATATGATGCGCGTTTATTGTCAAATAAGCGTGTAGGTATACAAGTGTGTGTGTTTTAGATGTGTGCGTGCTTTGTCTTGTCAATTACTTGGGCGTTGTGTGGGTTAATGTACTTGCGACAGGCTCACTCTATACAAATCGGCCGCCATGTCCGATCTCCTTATATTAATACATCTGTGACTAAAACGGATATCGGATAAGGATATTCTTATCAAAGCAAATCCTTTGACCCTTCATCTTGTTCGACCCATCTTTAGGAGTTCTTTTAACATTGGATTGTAAAAAAAATTATCCGAAAAGAAGCAGATTGAGACAACAACTATGTACTGAATTTGAAATTCAAACTAATTCATTCAAACTAAATCAAATTCAAACTTCAAACTAAAATCTGTAATCACATAAGAGCTAATACTCAATAGTTATTACGCATGATTACCTCATCTTCCTAGTGTTATTCCCGGTTGTGCCCTAAAGGAGCCCGGGGTCTGCTTTGGCATCTAATCCCAAGATTTGGCATATTAGGCACTAGTTTTACGAAAGCGACTGCCATCATTACGCATGATTACCTAAATTTCTTAAAAGTTAAGAACTTTCATATTCTATTAAAACAGTATAAGCATGGCCCTATAAATAACAAAGTTAAGAAGTCACAGTCATCGCTGGAGAAAACTCTAAAATCTTAGTAGCAAAAGGAGTTAAATTCCGTAGCAATGCAAAGACTTATATCTTTTCCCTGCCTTAGTATTCAATGTCGAAAATGAAGTTGAAATCTCAAGACGAAGAAAAGGTCCCTAGAGGAAAAAGGAAATTAATTAAATGCTTGCGAATCTTGCGATGCAGCAATGAAAGAGCTGAGATGAAAATAGTTTCTGCTTTATGAGCAGCCATCTTGCTTTGTTGAAAATTATAGAAAAGTAATAAGATATTTGAAAACACCTAACTAAGTGCAGTGTTTTAAGTAAGTGCAATTTTATGTTGTGAAATAAATTAATAAGTTAAGTTAGTAAATAAGCAAATGAGTTTACAAAAACCGGCCAAGTGAGAGTCGGACTCGCGCACGAAGAGTTCCTTACCATTATCAATAAATATATTTATTTTATTCTGTTTTTAGTATTTGTTGTTATAGCGGCAACAGAAATACATCATCTGTGAGAATTTCAACTGGAACTATCACGGTATCAGTGAGATACAGCCTGGTGACAGATAGACGGACGGATGGACGGACAGCGGAGTCTAAGTAATAGGGTTCCGTCTTTGACTAAGGAACCCTAAAAACAAATCGGAGATATAGGACAAACTGTGAATTGTGTACCAAAACTGAAAATTAAAACAAACATTAATACATTTTAATTTGACGACCGCTTTAGCCTAGTTGGTAGTGACCCTGCCTACGAAGCAAGAGGTCCTGGGTTCGAATCCCGGTAAGGGCATTTATTTGTGTGATGAGCACGAATATTTGTTTCTGAGTCATGGATGTTTTCGTATTGTTTATGTATTTAAGTATTTATTTCTCTATATAAGTATCTATATCGTCGTCTAGTACCCATAGTACAAGCTTTGCTTAGTTTGGGACTAGGTTGATTTGTGTAAGATTGTCCGCAAATATTTATTTATTTTATTAAAAAAAAAAATAAAAAAAAAAATAAAAAAAAAAAAATTACTCATAACCTCATTACGAGATCAAAACATTGTAACCTGAAAACCTAACTTGTCTGATAAATCTTGTCTGACAAACTGGAAATTGTATGCTTCGCAAATTTGTAGTGTTGAAACTTTGAAACTGACGCAAAGTTAAGTGATGTCTGACAAAACGTTCAAATAGTATGATGCTAAAGTCGTACTTTTAATAATGTAATGATGATGAAAGATTTTTAGTTCTACAGTAAAACTCGATAAAGCCGTTAGCCCGAAGGCACTAAAATGTTTCATTACAAATTACATCCTAGTAAGTCCTATCCTACTAACTTTGTATCTTAGGAGCCAAACAACATTTACGATTAATAGGACTTTAAAGACGAGGACCTTCACTATTCACAATCAGGATCGCGCGGGATTGTTAAGGGTATGTTATCTAGAACTTTTCATACAAACGTTTATCGGACAACATTGCATAATAGGGGTGTAAAGACTTAATAAAATAATCAATACTTAATGTTGTTTTATGAGAACCTTATCAGGGGTACTGTGCGATACTAGGATGTCAGTAAAAACGAAAGGCAAAATATACAAAACCGCAATGAGGGCTGCTATGTTATATGGTGCGGAATGCTGGACTGCCCTAAAGAAGCACGAACAAAAACTACACACAGCAGAGATGAAAATGCTGAGATGGGCGGGTGGCGTAACGCGACTAGACAAGGTTCGCAACGAGTATATCAGGGGATCGTTTAAAGTAACTCCAATACCAGCAAAGCTCAATGAATGTAGGCTCCGTTGGTATGGTCATGTAATGCGCCGAGAAGATGACTACTCCGTAAAGACAGTGCTTAATATCAACACCCAACTCAGAGGGAGAGGCAGACCACCGGCTACGTGGTGGTCAAACATCGAGAGGGACCTAAAAGCACAGAACCTTTCACCTATGACAACCCAGGATAGAATTTCCTGGCGCCGCTGCACAAGGAGGCCCGACCCCAGCTGAACTGGGACAAGGGCAGGAAGAAGAAGAAGAAGACTTAATGTTGTTTTATCTCGAAAAATGTAGTCAAATGGAGAGATAAAGGTTAAAATTAAATAATCACAAAGTTATAAGTGTCCCAAGTTTTAGGAGGGGGTATGTTCTGTCCCTTTTCCGCAAAACGCACTATCATATGAAACGATTGTCATTTACTAACTATGACGCTAGAGGATCCCCGAGCGTTTTCTCTTTTTAACAAGCAACATTAAAACGGTTGCAGCTTCATAATTTTTTGAGATATTTGAATGGGATTTTCGGCATTAGGTATATTTTTTCGCCTTCAATCTTTTGAAGTAATAATCAATTTTGGGTCTACACCCCTATTACATATTTATATTGTAATTACTAGCTGCCCAAGCGGCTTCGCCACGTATAGCAAAGAATGCAGGTAAACCCGCGAGCTAAAATAAAGTTAATAAAGCTCCAACAGTACTTAAGTTGGTACTACCTATTTTATATAAATGTTAAACGTAGTCTTAACCTATTTTTACTACTTTTTCTAGTGATCTGTGGCATGATGGCCCTCACTTCTTCTTGTGCTAACCACCATGGTCGCAATACATAGTTTTCCACTAAAATAATATTTTTACTGTCGCTGCCTATCCCACAACTCATCTAGAATCAACATCAACACCTAGACAGTCTGCGTTACATAGTCCATCTAGAAAGCTCATTTTAAGCCCCGATCATTCTACAGGCAATTTTTGAAATCGGATAAGCGCTTCCGGGGATCCAAAACATACAAACTTACAAAGCTTCAATCTTACAGACTTTTCCTATTTATAATATAAGTATATTATGTACCTAGTTAGTATAGATTATTGTTGTATTTAGTCAATCACGTAATCCACGAACGAAACAAAGAGTAATTTTTTGCTGAAATTACAAATGTATTTTCTCATAATTCGTTTTATATTACATTTTTAAAAGTTGCTGGCGGATGCGATTGACTAAATGGAACAAAACTCATATTAACTTAGCTTTATAACAAAGCTATGAAGTCCTAAAAACAGATAATAGAAAAGTTCACGCTACTTAAGTCTGTACTAAAAACTGCCGACGGGCATTTGGGGACACGAAGACCGGCTCAAAGTCAATAATTATTTAGTAAATTTAAATCGAGTAAAGGCTCCTTATTACGACCCAATTTCTGTATGCGAGAATTCAATATTTTACAGCAGTTTAGTTTCTTTTTATGTATAAGTAAACATATATTTAAAGATAATAACTTTTTAAGAGGTACGCATCGCTAGTTTAATCTCTTATTATTTTCTTGCTTATTTCTCACTCAGAAAACGTATGATTACATTAATTACAGTAGAATGTAAAAATGAAGAGGCATCCTAAAAATGTCCTTCTCATCTAAATACATTTCTTATTTCCCCAGTAGGTATATAGAACAGATCTTCGGGATGTACACGGCTCCACCTTTATTCTGTGTAGGTAATACGCGGGCATACTCATACTCATTATTTATTTATAATAAAAAAATACAAAGCAACATTATAAGACTGAAACTACCTTATGTGGTTCGGTTTGAATGGGTCGAGCGCAAAGCTTGCCCATTAGAGTGGTCCTAAGGCTGTGAGCATTTCAAGAAAATACAGAGGTCGCTACTAGTGAGGTCGCTACTAGTAGCGGCGGCGAATGTGGTTGGAAGATACGCTTCATCCGTCACTGTCCTCATAGCTCAGTGGTGAGAGCACTGTACCGGCAATACAGATGTACAGGTTCGACTCCTGTCTAGGGCTTAAGGCGATGATGATTTATTTTTCCATTATATTCGTTCTCTGTATCGTTTAACATTATAAGTATTAAAATAAGTTCAGTTTATTAACATAGGAATTAATTATTATAAATTTTAGGTTTTAAAAACTCTTTAAATTAGAACTACTGCTCATCAAGCCATGCATGCATGTAGTATATTTGTGAAATTTACGAAACTTTTATGCTTATTGACATATTTATAGAACGATTCAATACCTTATTATACAGGGTGAAATCGGGGTCGTGGAGCAAGATGGTCATACTGAACAACTTTTCACATGAGACCACCCACGAAATCGCAAAAAAAGAGCCAATTAAGAGTTAACTGTGTGTTTATTGAGAATTACTTAATGTATGGAAATGCTGTTTTTTTTTTTGCTTTTTCGTGGTCGGTTTCTTGAGAAAAGTTGTTCAGTGTTACCATCTTATTAGTTATCGGTCTTCTTGCTACACGACCCTGATTTCACCCTGTATATAAATTCATTGTATGTACCAAAGTTTTAATTGCTTTAAACATTGTCAATAATGTGAAAGACCGTTTCAATTATCCTAAAATCGACGCTCCACATCGCAAAATTTTAAAACAAGAGAAATCCCGTGCTCGTCCAACGGAAAGTCTCGTTATTTATAGTCGAACGCATTGCGTGCGTTACTAGTATCTCCCAACATAATTACACCAACTGCATCAAGTGAAAATATACTTTCATTATATGCAGAAACTGGAAAATCGGAAGCATTTCGAATGATTTGTCCAACACCCGACATTAGTGGGGAAATTAGCGATCCACTGTCATTTGAAGTCATTGTGTAGTGTTCCGCTTTTGAAGTTAGTTACTGGTGTTTAAATTAATAATGCGATGTATCGAAAGTAAGTTTGCGGGGTTTTAAACGGGGTGCAATTTGCTTTGGACTAATGGTTGGACATTAGCAGCTTGGATGCAATGAGGGGGTTCTCGCCCAGGTGTTCAATATACCAAGACATACTTACTTCATTAGATTAGCTGTATTTACCCGTCTGTCTGGTACCTGTCTGTTTGTCTCCGAATACTCACTGTTTAAATGAAATGTTAATGCTATCTCGCGATATGCTATCTGACAGTACACGAATAAATGAATATGCAAGTGTCTTTCGCTCAATTTGTCTGTCTTGATCACGCGATTTGTCCAATTGGTGTTGTAGCTTCAGTAAACGAATGGTACTTTATTTATAACTGAAGTTTGATTGATTTTAATGACAGGTCAATTGCACAAACATAACTTATTCCAGATCATTCTCTATCTCATCCATACCACAGAATAAGTAATAGTACTACGTACAGAAGGTTCTCTGTTAACAAATTCCCTGTTTAGGTACGCCAAACGTGCCTAAATGTGGCCATCCCGTTCTATCGCATGCAACGCGCTGCGACCCGTGCGAGCGTCTCGTACCAACACGCAAAGACTACAATATACATACTGAGATAGACAGGCAACTCGACCAAATTGAGAAGGCATTTAATGCTTGCGTATACAGGTGCCATCTCTTCTGCGGTAGTTACAACTTTTCTTTGAATGTACAAAACATACAAAAAGTGCGTCGGTCGTAGGATTTGAACGTCGGATCATCGACTCCAAATACCACCGTCTGTACCCCTAGGCTACTGATGCCTTGTGACAATACGGCGAATTTTGAAATACCTTGACAGCCTAGCCTAGCAATCGCTAGAGCTTCAGAGAGTTCGCCAGCTATCAAGAAGGTGGCACTGTTTTCAATAAGAAACTGGATTTGCATTAAGTTCTAAGTTCGCATAGCATGCCAACACGTGGCAGCCACTGAATAGAGCCCTTCGAAGGGGCGACCGGCATGTACTTGTAGCGATAAACACAAATCGCGAGTGAGCCGCACCACTAGTATTACTAGTGGCTGTCTGTGAGCTGTAGAACTAGAGAGCCTCTCTAACTTGTTTTTTTTTTTCAAATAGTGTATCGTCAAAAGAAAACTATATAATGATTCAACCTGCTCACGACAGGGGGACAGCTGGTACTCGCTTCCGCAGGAGCTACCTACCACCACATCTCTACACATGTCTCCTGGGTGGTGCTAAAGAGTGACAAAATTTAAAGGCGAAATAATGTATGCCATTAGAACAGCCGGACAGCGAGAAATCGGGACATCGGACATACGAACGATTTTCGGCCTAAGCTAAAGCAAAGAACTTCTTTCATTTCGCTCGATCGTTCAACAATAGCGAAATCAACTCTTTCTGTTACCTTTTCACTCACCGCTGAACTAATCAAGACGAAATCTGGTATGGAGACAGTTTGAGACCAGTTCGAGATCAAGAACATAATATTTTTTATACCCATTATTTAATTAGTTGAAAAGGCGAGTGGACGTGTCTATAGGAGTGCGATAATTGAGGCTGCGCCTGTGTATTTAAGTTTATTTGCCTTTAGATGTTGTACGGCGCCTGTTAATCGCCTTAACGAAAAGACTATTAGGGATAATATATAACAATCTAAAAACAATAAATAACTCGTGCCCCATGCCTAGTTGTAAACGACAATCCGTTTGTGTATAAAAGCCATTGCAAATCCAACGTACGGTTGACTTTATTACAGCCCAACACGCGAAGTATTCATATTTTAAATCAGCAACGTCGTCTCCATCTGATATGATTTAAGTTTGTATAAGGTCTAGTTTTGGTGTAACTGCAACACGAATGTAAACTTAAAGAGAATGCTGGTTGGCAATTTATAAATATGAAATCAACGCGAAAAATCATGTCGCGATAACAGTCATCTTAATAATGATACTGTCGCAGTAACCTGTGCGCATACTAGGAGCAGCCGATTGCAGTTAAGTACTTTGTTTTCTTTTTCTACCGGCCGGTTAGCCTAGTGGGTAGTGACGCTGCCTACGAAGCTAAAGGTACTGGGTTCGTATCCCGGTAAGGGCAAATATTTGTGTGATGAGCATGAATATTTGTTCCTGAGTTTTGGATGGTTTCTATGTATTTAAGTATTTAAATATATCTATTAAATATAACGTCGTCTAGTAAACATAACATAAGCCTTATACTAGCCATATTGGGCTTACAATGGCGCTAGTTCGATTTGTGTAAGATTGTCCCCGAATATTTATTTTATTTATTTCTCGAAGTAACTGGGAAAACGTTTTCATACAAACAAATTTCGGACTACATTGCTTATTTATAATTGTTTTATATACTCAATCTCATAATTTTAATACCCAATTATTTTATTTTCGACTACTACGTCAATTAGCTAAGTACGTCTATTTAATATTTATACAATTTTATTTGAAATTTATTTCTAACTTGCATACTTGTGTGCAAGGCTTTGGTCGCTTTCTGCAAAACTAAAATGAATATCGAGACGACTCGTTTCTACTAGGACGACATTTAGTGAAACTGTCAATAGACGCAAATACTTGAGCAGTTACACTTTCTTATTAGGACACCATTGTCGTATTGCAAAAAAATAACGCTAACTCTCCGATACTAACATGACTATTTATATCCTATCCAATCCTAACAGTCTCCAGCACAAAAGCACCAAGTTAGCACATGACTAAATGTGCGACCTTTACAACGCTGCACAATGCCTCGCTTTCTTCGAATTTGTCATGTGTTATGACAAGTAAATTTGCAAGATCGCGCTTTCTCGTGTTCTCTGATTGACAGGCGCATCAGTGCATGGATATACTTATGTGCGCGTGTTAGCACGTCACTTTCACTTGTTTGCTAACACTTTGAAGGGCCTTTATCTTTAATTTGTTACGTAAGTGATGTGTACCTATTATGATGCATTTTCATTTTACGTACACGTAATGGAATGTTGATTGTTGACAGAAGTTTTTATAAGATTTATATACGTCACAAATAGTCTCTCAACATTTATGGCATTATGTAATGCCTATCTGATTTAATGGAAACAAAAGTTTTGACATATAAGTACAGTCGGGGTACGAAAATCTTAGTCAGTTATTAAATTCATTCCTTTATAAAGTCATAGACTCTTAGTACCTTTTGAAAGCAAAGTACCAAGTAGACAAGTACATATAAAATATTTACTTACTTGATATGATAACAAGGATCAAAATAGTTTACACCTCTGACCTACATCTAGTTTCGTATCAACATTCGAATATATTCTATTTAATTGTCAGTTTTTGTCAGTGTCAATATTTTCTCTTTTGATAATGCCGAGGAATTTAAATATCCATGAAATAACCTCAATTATTGCAGATCCTGAAGCTGGCTATAACATTAGCGAAATATCTTTAAATCTGAATATTACGAGGGACACTATTTGACGCAAATGCAGACGCAAATGCAAACGTCAATGCGATATTTCTGTTTCGTGAAACTATGGCAGGACTGATAATTGCATTGGTGCAAGCAAATGTCGACTTTAAGGTGACGAACCTTTTCTAACCCTCATAATACTAATTTATTATGAAATTTTGGTTGAACTGTTTTTTGGTTATTTATATTTTGTTCTATTATATTGGCTATTCATATTATCTTGTTCGGTATTAAAATAATTGGGCCATCTCAACCGCTTTAAGGATGACTCACGCTAGAACGGGCCGTGTCCGGCCCGGGCCGTTTTCTAAGAAAAACGACGGCGTGTTTGCGCGCCCGAGCCAAATCCGAGCCCGGTCGAGCCACGGCTGGGCCGAGCCGACACCGAGCCGCTTCTGAGCCTCGGCCGTGGCTCGGCCGGGCTTGGGTACGGCTCGGCCACGAAAAAACGGCCCGTTCTAGCGTGAGTCATCCTTTAAATAAGCCTTTATACCTTTTTACCAAATTTTACCAATAACTTTATCAGTCTAATATTTACAACCATTATTTTATTATCATTTACCTCCTTCCATTATTGCGACCATTTCACCACATCAATAAGTAAGCCATCTAAGCCTCAACTCATTCAAAATTATTACCACTCCAACAAATCAGCGACATTTTTACAGCCATTATCGAGCGTAAAAAGCAGGTCTACAAATAGGTCAGTGGACCTATGCCCGATAAGCTCTCACTCTAATAGCGCACGTGCGCTACTAGTTGCCATATAAGTGAAACGACATGCGATCTGTGGAAATCGGACAAAGAATTAGCTGTGTGGAAAGAGTTTTCGAGGAAACGTGGTTACGTAGAGGGTTAGCAAGCATATTTGCGCGCATATTTGCGACTATGCAGGTAGTGGGTGTTGGTATTCATTCTCGTGAAACGTTGTTTTATTTTTATTTATTTTATTTATTTCCATACATACAATTATCATTACAGGATAGACCCAATGCGATAATTTTGCACAACACATTATAACTAATTATTTACAATAACAAATTGTATACAAAGCTATCGTTGTAAATTCACTCAGTGTACAGAAAAACAGATCTAGATCAGTCCCTATGAGGTTCAGAGTGCGCAGCGCGCGCGTCTTTGGCGCCTCACGCAGCATCTGCGTGCGCACATGCGGTACCGACAGCAGCGGCGGCCGCCACCGGCGCCCCACACTACGAGGAACGCATATACCTACCCTTTCCAATATCTCCGCATTTTATACCTTTTTAATTAACCCATGAAGTGTCATGTCAGTAAAAACATACAAATTTGTAGATGCTTTAATTAATCGATGATTGATTAATACGTGCTTTAAATAAAGACTATACTTTTATAAGAAAGATGGGGTACGAGAACGCCAGCCACCTGAGAGCGCACCAGAGACTGGAACAGCAATACGCCAATAACATATAATCCAGATATAAACAGTCGCTGAGGTCGAAATCGGCCGGGATGCCATCATCATCATACTTTTATGATTTAATTACAAATGTATAGTTTTTAGATTTTTCCCTGTACTTAAATATAAATAAATAAATATTTGCGGACAATCTTACACAAATCAACCTAGTCCCAAACTAAGCAAAGCAAAAGTACTATGGGTACTAGACGACGATATAGATACTTATATAGATAAATAAATACTTAAATACATAGAAAACATCCATGACTCAGGAACAAATATTCGTGCTCATCACACAAATAAATGCCCTTACCGGGATTCGAACCCACTTACTTGTAGTATAAGACAATATTACTTGCCAACTTTCATAGTTCTAGGTCAACGGAAAGTACCCTATAAATTTTGATTCCCTTGAGTGTCGAAATACACGTTGTTTGCAGCATAAATGGCCGCACTTTTTTTTACGTTAGAAGTTTAATTTGTTTACTGCTGCAAGGAACTGTAAACCTGAGTATATCTATGGTTTTAATTTCAACTCGATACACTCCACGCGTTCCCGAGATAAAGGGTCTTGATCCTATAAGGGTTCCGTCGTTTTCCTTTTGAAAAACGACGGAACCCTAAAAAGCAATAATATATTAATTATGTAACAACAAGAACGCACTAAATAATTACATATGTAGGTTCGGAATTTAAAAAAAAAACCTTTATATGATATGAGCGTAATCTTCAGGACGTGTGACGGGTTAACGTTAATTCGTAGTCAATTTTAAATATATTTGAAAAAATATCACGAATGTTTTTTTATCTTTTCTAAATGGTTGACACCATTTTGATTCTCGATTTAGAACTAATTAAGTAAAATATACTAGTTCAGAAACCGTTTTTTTTTATAATATTCTACTTTGGAAACTGTCAACTTGTTACCATTGTCATTCGGTAACTAATCTAAATTAACTCGTATACCTATTCATTTTAAAACTATTTAAAGTTGTATCAGTTTCTAGTCTTAGAATTCAGTAAGTACCTATCTAAACGGCATTGCCATTACTGATTTGTAACTATCTAAAGAAATATTTGTGTTCAGAAAATATTCAACATTTTCATAAATTCTCATTCGAGTAGTTTTAATGTCACTTCCATTCGCTGTGGCATCACAAATGCAATGACAGTGTGCAACTATCAGCCACACGACGTCGGTGTTCGAATACCTCTTACCTGGCACTTTTAGCGACATCAAGTTTGCATCTAATGATACTGAATTTAAAATTCAATTTCCCACGGATTGAATTTGTTATATATGTTTCTTCGAATATCACCGTCGCGCAGTGCAATGCCGACATCGCTTAAGCGACTATTTAATGAATTATCCATTACGCGGGTAATATCATCACTATAGAAGGCGATAGAAATTATAATTTTAAAGTCATCTTACCGATGTTATAAATGCCATAGCACTCATGCCATACTTACATTTTTATGTAAATAAATCCGTGAGGTAAACTAAGCGAGTCGATTATTTCAGACGAAGGGAAAGTCACAACTTTTATTTAAGCTTCTAACCGAAATGCTTGCCTTTTTAGGGTTCCGTACTCAAAGAGTAAAACGGGACCCTATTACTAAGACTCCGCTGTCCGTCCGTCCGTCTGTCTGTCACCAGGCTGATCTCACTGATACCGTGATAGTTCCAGTTGAAATTTTTACAGATGATGTATTTCTGTTGCCGCTATAACAAAAAATACTAAAAACAAAATAAAATAAATACTTTTATTGATAATGGTACGGAACCCTTCGTGCGCGAGTCCGACTCGCATTTGGCTGGTTTTTTATTTCATACTACGTCGATACACAATAGGAGATACCCCCAACTTACATGTCTCTCTCATTTTGATTTTAAAAAACTGGGACATGTAGGCAGGTAGAACGTCCCCTTCTATTAAATATCATGGATCGAATATTGGACAAGATAAAGTTATTTCTGGCGTTCAGGACCCAAGTACTTACCTGAACCATATTTTCCGAAATAAATAGATGATAGTATTCAAATAGGGACATACAACGCATAAAGCCGATGGCGACACGCAAAATAGTCTATAAATCATCTTCTAATACTAGTTGCCATGTAAATAACCAGTTCTGAAACCAAAGCCACGCCCAACCGATGTACTAAGGCTGGGCGATCAAATATAACTGAGCATAAACTTAGGACTGGAGAGAAAAGTTTCTTGAAGAGAAAAAACATTATGTAGTTACGGTAGCCTTGTGGTTCAGGCATACGGCTGTCAAGCGGCGGTCGTGGGTTCGTATCCCGGCTCGTACCAATGAGTTTTTCCGAACTTATGTATGTACGGAATATTTACCGTTAGCTTTTCGATGAAGGAAAACTTCGTGAGGAAACCGGTCTAATCCCAATAAGGTCTAGTTTTTCCTAGGGTTGGAAGGTCAGATGGCAGTTGCTTTCGTTAAACTAGTGCCTTTGCCAAATCTTGGGATTAGGTGTCAAAGCGGACCCGGGTTCCTTTAAGGCACAACCGGGAATAACGCTAGGAGCATGGTGGCAAACGAGCATACGATTTGACTGATACCGTAGTCTATGGACGCCTGCAACTCCAGGGTACTAGCATGCGCTTTACTGATCCTAACGTGCGCGTTGCAGAACTTGCAGACTCTCCGTATCCGATTTACGATTGCAATCAAAGCAATATCCCACACAAAATTGGTTCATAAATTGTTCCAGCAAAAAGATCCAGTTTCCCCTTTAGGTTGGAAGCTCAGGCCGTTGCTTGAGCAAAAACTAGTGCTTACGCCAAGACGGGATCTATTCGGATGCACCCGGGATAACGTTAGCTACTGTGAGGTATGATTCATAAATTACCCTCTCTTAAACTAATCTCAAGGTCATTACTCATTATCCACGTTTATTAAGACTATACAAGTGGTATCGATTACTTAAGGCAAAATAGTAGAAAGTCCCCAACAAATTAATTAAAACGCCATTAAAATACCACCAGGAGCATGTTTATGGGCCTCAGAGCGGGACGAGTTTGCGAGGCCGCCTGTTACACCAAAGACGCACAGCCCATATTAATAAAATATCATCATTATCTTCATATCATCCGAAAGACGTCCACTGCTGGACATAGGCCATATTTTATATTATCCCACTATTATATATATATACACACACACACACACACACACACACACACACACACACACACACACACACACACACACACACGATATAAACTAAACTAAACTAATAAGCACACATTCACACACACTTAAACAGAGAGTAAGTAGCGAATAAGTATAGAATACGTGGTAGTAGGTAGTGGAAGTAGTGATAGTTTTTTTATAATTGTTAAGTTTATTCTTAAAATTGTAACGACTCTTGTTTGTTACACATGTACCTAAAGATTAAATTAATTAATGTTATTGATGTGAAACGCACTGGCAGAAGGCCAAGATACAGGCTCAGCCTAGTTTGGTATCTGATGGTAAGAAGTCGAATGGATGTTTTGTTTTTGATAATAAGCCTTTTTGTATTTTGCATTTGTATTATAAATATACGGTAGTATTCTATGATCTGTGGTATAACCGCCGCATTACAAAGATAACTATTAGAGTTCCATTCCACGGCTGCGAGCACGTAGCAATTTGGTCGAGGAAGGTGGAAGTTTCAACTTCCTCGACCAACTTGCTATATGCTCGCAGCCGCGGCTTCTTCGCCGTCCCACGGCCAGGACGCGCGCACAGGACTCTTCCCCCCTACACGAAGCACTGATGCTACTGAATAACATTTTAAACAAGTGACAGCCATCTCGACATTTCACACCAGAGAATCGTTTCCTGGCCGCATCTAGTCACTATCTAGTTGTCACTATCGATTGTCACACCTAACTTTATCTAATTATGATTATCCATGAGCATGTACAATCAGTCTTTTTTTATTTTTTATTAAAGCCTTTATTTAACGACTTTTTACAAAAAAAACTTATTTAAATAGGTAAATATATTAGACATCGACACTGTCGTCTTGACTTCCGGCATAGAGACCTATATGCCGGAAGTCAAGACGACAGTGTCGATGTCTAAAGTCTAAAGATTTCCATTCTTTTCGATCTTCAGCTTTTCTTCTCCATATGTTTCCTCCTATTAGTCTAAGGTCATCCTCCCATCTCTGTACCTGTCTACCTCTTTTCCTTTTTCCTTCTCTTGGGTACCATTCTGATATTTGCTTTGTCCATTTATCTTTTTTGTCTCTAAATATGTCAGTCTTACAAGGGGCTTAATACATTTGTATCATGTCGCATTAAACGTCATGTTAAACTGCCATATGAAAACGACAAGGTACTTAGGTATTCAGCAACTTATGAGGCCGACTGTACCTATTAAATATTGATTATTAACTATTATTTATTATTGTATTTAGAACCCATGTAAATAGTAGTTTATGCAATCGTTATATAATGGATGTTTTTTAAGTCAAGTACCACGTTTAGGCCACGAAGCTTGCTGAGTGGCCTAATTAAGGTACGAGACTTAAAAAGCTAATTATATAACTATTGTATACAATACTTTTTCTACGAGTCAACGGAAATAATAATTTATTAAACAAACTTGGTATCTATTGAAAATCGCCCTGCAGAAATGAAGCGCAGCAGCTTAGTAATTTTGCGCGTTGATGTCTTCACAGTTATCTTATACAGCTCCTGGATTCATAAGATGACTGCTGGCGGTTATCTTATGGAACCACGAGCTCCGTCACCAGCTCGTAGAGCTCCAGGATTAAAAAGTATGTGATCTTAGTTTCGTGTACGAAATCTTAATTCAAAGATTAAAGTCGACGAGTAGAAACATAACTTTTAATTCATTATAAATTAGTACGTAAATTGTATCTGTCAGTATTACATTCAATAAATAAATAAATAAATTACGTGCAAACGCTCTATACAAAATTTTGCCCACTAATATACTCGTATATGCAGTTAAGTAAAAGAGAAGCCATTCTATCGGTGACACAAACTTAAAGTTACTTGGAAGAAAATAATACTGGACAACTCACAACCCGTAGAGTAGTATTTTCACAGCGTACTGGTCCTCTTTAATATACGCTGGGCTTTGAAAGTAGTGATTACCTGGAAAAAAATTTTTTTTTCAATAACAAAACTTTAACAATTAACACAGAAACTTGGAAGATAGTTCAACTAACAGTGAGAGTCAGCTCATTAGGTTATTTTTTTTTTACTTTACTGCCAAAACATCGATTTATGATTTATTACCAAGTATGCAAGTATTAAATTCTTCAAAACAGAAGCTTGCCTATATAAAGAACAGTTTTTACAATTATTACATCCGTCCTTTATAAAGTATTCACGACCAAACTTCGGTGTGACATATTCCCAGCAAGGGCTAACTGGATGCTGACCAGAGATACATCACCGCAAACCCGCGCTCGTTAACAGCTTAGCTCCGAGCAGCTTAATATTCATAAAGGGAAATTATAACATTCGAACGATCCTCGTAAATCCGAAGTACTTTAAAAAAGACACACGGTATAAGTCATTTACAAAGGAATAAAGGTGAAGGGTAATTTAAATTTGTATTTAGCAGTAGATAGCGTTTGCTAAAGGGAAATGCGAAGCTATAAAAGGGAAAAATGGAGCATTAATTACGGAGAAAAGGAATGAATAGTAAATTCAACAAAATGGAACCCTGAGCAACCGTTAAACTATGTAAATTAACGACATGAAATTGTAAGACATTTCTTAGGAATTTATTTATAACATCACTTTTACATAGTCTTCGGTTGTCCAGGGTTCTAAGGATTTGGTTGATAGTAAGTATGAACTTGCACGACATATGGTGGAGAGAATTAAATGATCTACCATTTTCTAAAATAATCACTAAGGTAAGGTATAATTTAAGTATCATATTTCTATTGAAAATTTTCCCGAATGGAAAACACTGGATACTTACATACATCGATAAATCAATCATTGTATTCACTGAAGGTAATAAATGAATAGTTAAAGTACATCCTTAACTATGAACCATATTTTTCTGGTCGCAAATATCCACGACATACCTACTCGTATATATAAATCGCCACTATTAAAATTACTAAATAGAAATCCTTTTAAACGCTCTTTAATTAAGTTTTCTAGGTTAATTTGGATATAACAGCTTCACGCTTGTCTTGTTATACGTCGATTATGTATATAAGAAATTAACACTTAATATATATTCAGCACACCCCGTTTGTTAACTTTGTTAACCATTTATGTCGAATATGCACATACGTACTATCTTATTTTAGACTTTATGACATCCAATTTAAGGTTGAGATTACAAGTGACGGGATTATCGGTTTGATGCATTATTGAACTTGAGAATTTTTCATAGCTTTTGCTAGATAAAGATGCTCTAAAATAATTAATTGGAAATCCAAACAAATGTTATGTAAATGAGGAATTAATTTAGTTTTTAATCAGAACTGTTCAAACTCAAGCTTCTAGTCCACAGGCTAATAATTGGTTTGCCGTTAGTGAGGCCATATTAAAAATGCATAAATTAATTAATTACTTCTCTGGCCTTATTATATTAGATGCGAAAATAAATCGTACAGATATAATTAACTCTGCTTTGTAATCTAGACAATCGTTAACAAATTGAGAACCAAACTATTTCAAACCTATTTAATTTTATCAAAATATTGTATAATATACTCAAACATTTAGAGAAAGACTGAGACAAAGACGACATGTTTATTAATAAAACTTACTTACTTCGCAAGCTACAAAAAATCGCAAGTGGAAAAGCAAAAAAATATATCCGAAAAAAAAAGATGAAAACGCATTCCTCTTCATTATCGCAGTTTTTACTCCCTGGTAAAATTTTGTCCAAACGGTTGCACACGTTTTACAAAATATACGCTTTGCCGCGGATCCGATGAAAAATTACTCCAGTTAAGCTTTTAGCCTGACATAATGGAGACGAGTGACCTAAATTCAGATGGACGGCTGCCACCGCACATAGCGGAAAATGCAACTACAAATAAAAAGGCCCGGCGCGGCGCGTAGAACGGGTTAAATTTGCAAGGCTTATTTTTGGAGCCCAGTCTTTCTCATCACTGCGAACACATACAATAGTAAATATGGGTTACATAAATACAAATACAGGACCTGATTTCATTTCCACTAGGTACTTATAGAGGAAATATCCTCGTAAACTCGAGTTTATTGGAGGCATCGTTTTCGATAAATAACAAGATAAGGCATGCGTCACTTTATTTAATTTTATGAAAATAAGGCGATCAAGCATCAATAGTTGCCAAAGAGTTTACCTACAGTGGGTTAATTTCCTCGCCACTGTTAGGTTCAGCAGAGATAGGTAGGTAAACGCTTTAAAGTACACACCTGACCTATTTGATCACTCAGTTGTGATGTGAAAAAACGAAAATCTTTTATAAAAATGGTACCCTAAATATTTCGAAACCGCCTATGCCCCGCTTGGCAACTACCAGTCCACATTTAATTTGGGGGTGTGTTAAATTGGCAACTCTGGTTACCAGAAGCAAGTGAGTGCTTTACAAGTAGTCTTTATTTGATAACTGTCAAAGTAATTCTGCTTATATATAAAAGAGACTTCCTGGAACAGTATCACACTTAAGGCCCATATTTCATAGCTTTGCCTCGCACAGCTCTGGTGGGCTCGGACGTCAGCTTCGCTACGCATTCTCGCCCTCCTCATTTTGCTCGCACAGCTCTGGTGGGCCCGGACGTCAGCTTTGCTACGCATTCTCGCCCTGCTCATTTTGCTCGCACAGCTCTGGTGGGCACGAACACACAGCTTCGCTACGAATCCTCGCGCCGCTCCGCTATCGCGCACAGCTCTTGCTATCCACCCTTAAGCCCGCCTCACGCTATGGGCCATTATGGCCCATCATACAGGACGCAACTATGCGTTAAAGGGAGTAAGGCATATTTACACCTCGCTCTACCGCATATCCGCGTCCTGTATTATGGGCCATGATGGCGCATTCCGTAAGTGACAAATGCCCCGCGAGACGTGTCGCCAGCGACGACGAATGACGCGCAACGTTACCGGACATCGTTGGATATGTCGAGCGACGCGGCATTTCACAAGTCCACGTGTAAGGTAAACGTCCGAGTGCTCGAGGCTGTACCAGTATATGGCATGGGCACTCTATATCAAAGTCACATGGCTTAAATTCGAATGAAGAAAAATCCGCTTAGTTCGAATTTAACCCATATTGCTTTAACATAAAGTGCATATGCCATATACTAGTACAGCGTCGAGCACTCGGACGTTTACCTTAGTTAAGTGTAAGCTAACGTATTTGTCAATATCGGCATACACTATTGGTACATATTTACCTATTTAAGTATTAAATCGAGGTTCGGGTAACTCTTCCGCTAAGCTGCCCTCGCAACTCATAAACCCACATTATAGTCCAGTTTATCCTCTTACCGCCTATTCGGGAAGTTTATAATGCCGACTCATTTGCATTGAGAGTGCTATTTAAATAGCTTTAGAATATTTTCGGAATCCAATCGCAATACGGAATAAGTTTGTGAAACTGTCTGTTTCCAAGTGGTTTTGAATTGCGTTTCAATTGGCAGTTATATGTTTTCGCGAAACTCGGTATGAATTTATTTAAATTATTCTAATAAAGCTGTTTACGAGTATATTCCATTGCGCTGTAGGATAATTTGTGGCGACAACCACGTCACAAGTGACGTAAACAAGGCTTTAAATATACATATAAATAAATGTCACTAACTTGCCACTTGGAAGAAAAAAAAATTGCTAATAAAGACTGGTTAATTAAACATGCGTTAAAGTGCCGCGCCTCACAGACCGTCATTTTATGCGGCTTTTGCTGTCGAAACGTAATTGCTCAAATTTCAAACTTTGTCAAAGTATCCGGAGACCATAGGGCTGGCTCGTTCCTTGCCCAACGGATAGGCATACCTGTCCAAAGGGGGAACGCAGCCAGTCTTATCATATGGGAACCCTTCCGCAGGGATCCGACCTTGGAGACCTTTTTTGAATTATTTTTTATTTTCGTAATATTAGGTAAGGTACTTTAGTTTATTTAAGTATTTTTTTTATCTTTTAATATGTTCCTATTGTAAAATATAGTATTAAAATGCTATTAAATACTGTGTTGTATATTATATATGATTACCGACACTAGTCAATACTTAGTTATATAATTTAAGAGATACATTCGATTTTGTACTTGCTTACCTTTTGTAAATTTTCCTTTTTTTATCGTTTACTGCGACTCCTGCTCCTGCGCGGTCCTACGACTTTAACCAAATGAATATCAAACCACTTGTTGATCTAAAATGCTCATAAAGTATGGTAGTTTTCCTTTAGCAATAGAGGAAATATACAGACAACGTCGGTCAAAGCAACAAGTATCTACAGTAAAACAATACAATTCTTAAAATTATCTATCGCATAGTATTTACAAAATTAACACAATCATAAATAGAAATAGAGGAAAGAAAAAGCAAAATTATCATACCATTCGCGCGGCTTGGGTTGGTAATTTGCGAACTTTCCAAATCGTTTTCATTTGCGTTTTCCCTAACTTTTTAATTGACGTTCCCTCCGGCCGGCAAATTTTTGCGCGAGTTGCTAATTATAATTGATCAGTGTTGTTTTTTGCAGGATATCATAATTATTAATTTAAAACCATGCTAATTATCCATCCCTTATTATAAATTAGCTAATTATAATTGCTATTATATTACTCTTTGTTTTAAGGATTCTGATTTTGCATTGAATCTGTGAACGGCGTGGCAGGCCGAGAAGGAGATGGCGGGACGAGCTGGACGTGTTTAGCAGCCATTGGCCGGAGATTTCTCGGAATCGGGACGAGTTGAAGTCAGGAGGGGAGGCCTTTGCCCAGCAGTGGAACACTATATAGGCTTCAAAAAAAAAAAATTGAATCTGTGAATAATGTTTAGTCAAAGTAATCAAAAAATTGCCTTCAATAGAAATTATCTTGGTTTCATTTCAAGTTTTTGGTTGCTTAGCGTTATACAGAAACCATTTAATTTTTTTTTTAATTTCTTTTATGCAAATCAGTCCAGTAACCAGTGATAATTTTATTTATACGGCTTAATGCAAATTATCTCTATAACTCTCTATTACTTAAAGCGTAGACATCAATTAGTTTAGTACGAATGCTCGCGTGTATCCTACATGTATTTAATTGTACATACAGCGGCGCTACCACGAATTTCGAATCTCGAACTTTGTATATATCCGTCCCTATCGCACTTATGGTGCATGGTACTCGGGCGACAGAGACGGAGATATACGAAGTTCGAGATTCGAAGTTCGTGGTAGCGCCGCAGTAACCGAACTTTGTTATAGGTACCCGTTTACTTCTCAGATCTTTAACCCTTACGCAGAAGCATTCGAGTAAATCGGTGCCCTAAATATTTAACGTCCATTTCCTTTATAGTCTAGACTCAAAATTTTACGACCCGTTTCGATTGTTCGAACCGCAATCGAGAATCCGAGAAAGTTTCTGCGAAACGTCTTTTACGCCGAATTTCGCAAGATGGCGAGTTTCTGTCGTAAAACGTGATGTTTATAACTTACGAGAACGATCGGGTATAAGTCGATGTTCAAAATGGCGCATGATTTAAAAGTCAAGTACGGTTTGTCGTATAAAATCTGCTCGAACGGCTTCTGTGATCGTTTTTATTTTATTTTCATAGGTACTATGGATTAAGCCATTTAGGTATGCCCGTATATGAAGATATTTAAACTATATACCAACATTTATACCCCCAACTTAATTTCTCAGGAGATGTATAACAATATGTAAATAAAAAGTATCCAACGTTTTCGTCCTGATTATAAACTACCCAATATAATAGTGTACCTACCCAATTTCATCCAAATCTATTTAGTCGTTTCATCGTGATTGAGTAACAAACATTGACCGATTACAATATTACAATTTAATAGGACCAAAAGCTACCTGCCAGAAAAAATATGATTTTTCTGTTATTGCGCTGAATAACGAATCCGTCTGCGCAAAGAAACATGAAAATTAATACACCTTATTAATATTTATATATTCTTGTAAGACTCAAAAAAGAGAAGTGTTTTAATTTTAAACAACACTGGAAGACTTTTCGCATTAAAACTTTTGTAGTAAATTGCGAAGCTTGCAAATTATACTGAAATTTGTTACAATGTAGGTATTTCAAATTCAACTGAATACTCAAACATCATTCTGGGTTGTAAAGTTTTAGTGGTTCTCCTCACATAAAAAAATCATAAAATTTTGCAACTTATTAATGATTACCTACGTACGATTATTTGTAACATACTGGCTGCCTAAAGATGCCGTAGCCTATAGACGATTCCTGCGTTGCTCACCCTTTACTGATTTAGGGATTCGGTGTATACACAGCTGAAGGCAAATGCAGGTCATTTTGAACTAAGAGCATCCTCGGAAGCTCTGGCGGCGTATTTTTTAGACATTTTAATCATCCTCCTAGCGTTATTCCCGGTTGTGCCCCTAAAGGAGCCGGGGTCCGCTTTGACACCTAATCCCAAGATTTGGCCATAGGCACTAGTTTTACGAAAGCGACTGCCATCTGACCTTCCAACCCAGAGGGAAAACAAGACCTTATTGGAATTAGACCGGTTTCCTCGCGATGTTTTCCTTCACCGAGAAGCTAACGGTAAATATTCCGTACATAAGTTCCGAAAAACTCATTGGTACGAGCCGGGATTCGAACCCACGACCGCCGCTTGACAGCCGCATGCCTGAACCACTAGGCTACCGTAGCATATTTTTAGACATTTTATTATGAATAATTAATAGGATTTTATAATTAGTAAGTGATAACACTAGTAACCTTATATGTTGCACAAATAGTATCATAAATCAAGCAAATACAGTGATCACATCCATTTAAAGGACTTTGTACCTAAGTAATGTTTCTTTACAGTTATTTGACATTCACCTAACCTTTCCATACAATATGACAATCGAAAGATATAATCAGACAATCAAACATTTGTCGTTGATACGTAACTATAACAGTATTATAAAAGATAGCCATATACTTATATCACAAATATCACCGAAGATATAAAAAGGAGGTCAAATCTACTAATACCTAACTGTCAAAGTGATTGGTTGTTGTTCATATAATATAAAGCAAGCTATTGTCCCCAATTATTACATTCACACATCTTTAGTGGTGTGGGCGCCACATTGCACCTAGAACCGATGGCGGTTGGGGCGGAAAGGTTCTCGAGTGGCGATCACGTACCGGAAGACGCAGCGTGGATAAACCCCCACTAGGTAGACTTATGACCTGGTAAAGGTCGCGGGAGTCCGCTGGATGCGGGTGGCGCACCGGTCACATTGGCACTCTTTGGGGGAGGCATATGTCCAAAGGTGGACGTTTATCGGCTGATATGAAATCACACAATTCTCATTATATCTATATAATGAGTAATGTATACTCATAGAGCGCAAAAAAAGTACCTAATAGTATATCTATATAGTAAAATTATGTTCACCTACAGATATACCAAAGGATACCACGGCAGGTACGGGATAACCTCACTTTGACGTTTATTTTATCGGATGTTGCCACTTTTCTGGGGACATTTGCCTCTAATATATTTTTTTATTACGTTATATTAACGTCAGTATTCCGGTTCAGTTATTTTTACCCAAGATGCAACGTGACGCGGAGAATTAGGTCGGAATTTATTGAAATCGAGCGAAATTCTCGGAATAGCAATAGTATTTGTATTTGGGTAAAGCCTAAGAGGTAAACGACAAGCGGGAACGGTGCTTACTAGCTTTCATCATATAAATAATAATTTAAATAGTTTGCATTCCTGCGTGTCCTCTTGCATAAGTTCATCCTCAAGTGTATGTGACTATGTTATATTGTCATTACGATGATGGAATTCGAATTAAAATAAAATATTTAATTGCATTGATTCTGTATTCATATATTTTGAAAAGGAGCATCTAATAGGCTTTCGTTTAATTATTATCTTAACGATTGATACATACTAGCTCATGTATAAACATATATAGTCACTAACTTGGACGCTCTGATAACAGAGCGTCCAAGTTAGTGAATAAGTAAATGTAGTATGTATTTTGCTAATAAAATACAATTTCATTTCATATGGTGGACTGAACACCAAATGAATGCTAATGCAAGTATCTAAATTAAAAAAAAAATATTTCGAACCATATATTATTGACTTTAAATCGAATATCAGCAGGGTTATTGTATTTCATCGGGTAGTCCACTAAGTCCTAAGGTAGATACCTACCACCAACATGCTAAAATACTTCAGTGGTAACAGCAAAGAACTAACCACCTCTAAAAATTGGCATCAGTTACTAACTCTAACAAATTTGGTGGCAAAAAGTGGGAATAACCCATCCAATTCAATATTTGGCAGAACAAGAATGACAGAGACATCTAAATGGAGATATATCCACTAATGTCCAATATCGCAGATAAAATACAGCCGTGGTAAGTTAGTGTATATTAATCCTTGTATGTGTATGTCTATCAATTTAGACCAGCTTGACAGTACTGGCTTACCACGAGGCAGCTTGACCCAGCTGCGGTAAGTTATCGCTCACCGCCAATCGCTCGTCACTTGTTCCACGATGTTATCTCACCACGACTGGAAGGAATTTATTTCATTTCACCTCACGAAAGAATACCATCTGCCCATTGTTCAAGGATCTAACAGAATATTTGGCAATATCGGCGTTTTTCAATTTGGGGCGATCTTCGATAACCAACTCGTGACATCCGTCAACTTTCTCTGAGGCTAAGTTTTAAACATGATTTTGGGCTGTGAAAGTAATCATTATCTTTGTTTAATCTGACTGATGTTGGAGATTTTTGTAAGTTTCTATGGGTTTCCTTTCTTATTCAACCAATTGATGAAAAGATCAATGGACAAATCAACATTGAAACGTTCTTTAGAGGAATATAGGCCGGCAATCGATCCATGTGCCTGTCGAATGGTCCAACGTGTCAACCTCTTACCCGAAAATCGTCAAAGTTTAAATGAATACGACTACGTATGTTCTGTGAAACAAATGAAAGATGCTCATTCTTCACTTGTTGCATTCGGAATACACGACACCACTAGAAACTCAGTGAATACTTAGAATACCTACATTGTCTATCAGCGCCCACCGTGTGTCCGGCTCGGCACTGAGTTGTTTTATAACAACTGGTAGACATTTGATGTCGCACTGAGTGTCCAGTCGTCGTGTTTTCTGTGCATTAGCGATATCAAAAACCATGTAAGCGATGAAATATCTGATCTTCTTAACATTTCTAATGCGACATTAAGTCAGCAGCTTGCATGCGGTCGAGTATAAATCTTTGCATACACGGTTTTCATTTCAATAAGCTGAAATCAAACATAATCTGGTAAAACGGACTAACGTTATAGACACTTACATCTTTTTGCGTGGTATTCGCATAGAAGTATTACTATTAAAGACGTAAGCGCCTACTGTAGTTAAGTTAGTTTCTTGAAGATTAAGTTACACAAACCAGTTGTTAAAGTGCCCATGCGTTTTATAAGAGGATTACAGAACCAATGTTGCAATAAATGAAAATGTCTGAACTATAACTTTGTGTATTAGATACAAGAAGGAAGTTATTGAATAAATAAAATAAAAATCATTTATTTCAGACTACTGTTGGTCCATAGTAATTTTGTTAGTAACAATCAGCTTAAGGGGCTATGTTAGTGTGGAATTGAATAAGATTTTATTAAATCACATTACATTACGTTGCATTGATTAGATTTCATTGAAATAATTTGTATTGAAAATTAAAAAATAAATTAAATTGCAAGACTCATGGCGGTATCAAGGCCAGAGTCTGGGGCGTGGCTACACGCTCTCCCTTCTCCACATTTGGGTACCCTTCTGGATGATGACTCGTTGCGGGTGGCCGTGGCTCTTCGCCTGGGCTGTGATGTTTGTGAACCACATGTATGCATCTGCGGCGCTATGGTGGAGAGTAGCGGTCATCATGCACTGAGTTGTTGTCGGTGCGCAGGAAGGTTCCCACGTCACCATGCCCTAAATGACATTGTTCGGAGAGCCCTTGTGTCGGCGAATGTGCCGTGTGTGCTGGAGCCTCCAGGTCTTAACCGATCTGATGGTAAAAGGCCGGACGGTTTGACTTTGGTGCCCTGGCAAAAAGGCAAGTGTCTGCTCTGGGACGCCACATGTGTTAGTACTTTTGCTGCTTCGCACATAAGTCGCACCATGCGGGCGCCTGGAGCCGCTGCTGAGCTGGCGGCAGTGCGGAAGAGGGACAAGTACGCGTGTCTTTCCAATTATTTATTTGTTCCGCTTGCGGTGGAGACGACTGGGTGTTGGTGCGCTGAGGCCAAAATCTTTTTTAGGGAAGTAGGGCGTCGCTTACATGAAAGAGGACTTGATCCCCGCTCTGGGTCATTTCTGGTGCAAAGGTTAGCCATAGCTGTTCAGCGCGGCAATGCGGCCAGTGTGATGGGAACCTTTGCACCTGGAGTGGCTCGGGGAGGGTTGTTTGATGTTTAGTTTTAGGATTAGGAATAGGTTTAGGTTACTTAGTAATACGTTTAAGTTTGTTATTGTACTCTGTCTTATGTGAATAAAGATTAAATTGCAAATAAATTAAATTAAAAATACATTAAATTAAAATACAAATACGAAACGGCGTCACCTTTTGCTGACGTGCATCTGTATAAGGTGGTGCATTATGCGGCAATTACACTTCGTTGTTCGCCGCATGCTGCATGCGGCGACCGCAAAAGTGTAAAGACCCGTAAAGCGACAAATACACGGCGTCGTTCACCTGATGCGGCGACCGCATTAGGTGAACAACGAAGTGTAATTGCCGCATTATGCACGAGTCAAACCGCCCGGCTATATATGGTCTTCAGGCCCCGTAGCATGGATGGCGTTATCACGCGATAAGTGATAGGATAAGCGCGTCGTCTCGTTCTATCGAACGGTGTCAGCCAGGGACGAATGCTCTATCCTGTCACTTATCGCGTGATAAGGCCATCCAAGCTACGGGGCCTGGATGGAGTTGGAACTAGCGCAAATTCTGCAGAGCAAGGAGTTTTTGAATATCATAGTTCAGACAGCTTGTAGGTTTACACTTTTTAACAAGCCTTTCAATTCATGCGTCTTACGCGTGTTTAATCTTCACATCATCTTCAATATAGAATAGAATAGAATAGAATATAATTTATTTCAGTATAAGTTATACAATTACAAAAAGAAGATTACAATTAACCTATAATGAAAAAGGTGAACACTCAGCATAATATCATGCCAATATAGCCCTTGCATTCGTAAAATATGTTTCGTAAATTATTGATAGTGAGTAATACTTATTTATTAGTCACTTCGAGCTCCGGGAACTTGAGTCGTCTGTCATAGCATCTTACGTCCTTGCATTCCTGTTTCCATTGCTGATTAATCAGGCCTCCTCATACTTTGCACGCAATCACGTCAATATGGACTACAGGGCTGTTATTCGCTACGTGTTAATACGGCTCACCCCGCCGGTCACCCGTCGCTACGTGTTAATACGGCTCACCCCGCCGGTCACCCGTTACGAAACTAGACCTCTACCTGCGCTCAGTTACTACGCATCGCGGTGTCAAGGTATAATTGTAGGTGAGCGTTGAGGTGAGCTTAAAACAAGTTACAGAATAGGGGGGCAGCGCGGCTATCACAGGTGTACCCGCGAGCTGTGTCGCGGCGACATAAACTGTCTGTCTCTTTCTAAGCGTTCTAATTAGCAAGAGACGGATAGTCTATCTCACCGTGACATAGCTCGCGGGCCGTCCTGTGAGAGGCGTGCAGACTGTCACAGACGTAGGTCGATAACTATTTCTGCCTCTTCAGCCTGACTTTCATTATGTATTGCGGTACCTTTATCACAGATTACATTAATAGTGTTGAAGCAGCGAAGCAACTCTTCACTGCGATTATACGAGTATTCAAGCTTGCGCTTCACAATTATTCGTTCTAGTTAAGCAGGGCTGGCTATTTGCAAATAATTAGCATTTACGCCAGATTGTAAAATTCGTAAGCTTATGCAGAGATAGTGAAGTAGGTACTTATATGTTTTTAAAGAACTATTAGGTAGGAAGAATTAACTTTTTTCAGTCACTAGTTGCCATTATTAACATCGACAAAGACACGAATTTTCAGGAATTTATAATACATATAAAATGTTTTGAAATAACTGTTTCAGGAATTTCATGCGTAATAGTTTTGATATTCAAAAGTATGGGCTGTTTTGGGAGTGACAGACGTGATTTTGTTGCAGTTTTTTCCACCACCGGTGGCGTAAAAATACTACAATTATATTACATATTTTTGCCAACCCTTGCGTCAGGAAGTACAGTTCGACGCGCTGAAGATAAAAGTGACGGCTTGTTGTAAATGCCCTGCGATAAACGTTAACTCTTTACTTTCACAAGCTCGCATCTTACCTGACATCTCACTGGCAAATTAAACTTTATCGCGCACTATATAGAAGTCTAACTTGAAGTAATTATAAAATTTGCATAAGAGATAGAGAAAATATTCGTTTGGAATGAAATGATTTCGCATCGAGCAGAAAATAAATAAATCTCTTTGTTATTTCAACGCAGTAGTTAGGTACTATTGTAAACAAATGCATGATTTTGACTAAACGGTACTTATTAGTGTCTAAGTAACTTATTTATTTACTTGTTTTGAGGCTTACAGACGTTTCAGATGTGTCTTTGAAACGGGACAGCTGAAATTTAAATAAAATCAAAATGGTTCATTCAATCTTATACGATAGATGCGGGTGGCGCAGGACCGGTCATTTTGTCACTCTTTGGGGGAGGCCTATGTCCAGCAGTGGACGTCTTTCGGCCGATATGATGATCATCATCATATCAGCTGAAAGACGCCCGCTGCTGGACATAGGCCTTCGTTCGTTAGCATATTTAATTTTCACTCCGCAGACATCCTGACAGGCCTGTTCCACTTGGCGGCTAAACTCGACTCTCGCGTACATCCGAGGTAACAATTCATCCGATCGCGGTTAACAACGACACTCATCGTCGCGCGTACGGAATTGTTCGCAATCGAGACGACTCTAACTAGGAGAAAGAGCACTCGCTATGCGTTAGAGCTGGATGCCATGATTTAAGTTGTCGAGATGTCAAATAAAGGTATTGTTAGACAGTGGTCCTTCTGTAAGTAAGTACTTTACTTTTTCTGTAGTATTGCTTCTGCATTCCGTCCTAACGCTCGGTGGGTATACGTACAGTCAACCAATTTGATTCCTAGGCCACCGTAGGACCCTGTCATTTTAACTGCTGCATAGCGACTCAATAATCCTAGTAACCCGTATTGACATAGCATTTACAACGGCAAGGTTCTATGATGGCCTAGGAATCAAATTGGTTGACTGTAGCTAACACAATTACCCTTAACTGCGTAAATTTAAAAGGTGCGCTGCTAACATGTAAACTGTCTTTTTTTAACCCCCGACGGAAAAAGAGGGGTGTTATAAGTTTGACGTGTCTGTATGTCTGTCTGTCTGTGTGTGTGTGTCTGTCTGCGGCACCGTAGCTCCTAAACCAATGGACCGATTTGAATGCGGTTTTTTTTTATCCGAAAGTTGACGTGATCAAGATAGTTCTTAGCTACGTTTCAACAAAATCAGGTCAGCCGTTTTTGAGATATTGAACTTTGACATGAACATGTCGGGGGTTTTTCAACTATTCTAAGTTGTTGTTATTTCAGCTAAAAATAGATCAAACATTTACGCAATTACCCTGCTGAGCCAAAATGTCCAGAGGACTTTAGTTTCCGCAATAATTTCGTTTTCACCATACGTGTATTAATACGTAGATTTATATCAGATTCTTTTTCTCAAAATACGCTTTCTCAAAACGCAGCTAACCAACACACACTTCGGTCACCATTCGCAAACCTTATTTCAAGTGCTAATAAAAATGCACATAAATATTGCTTGAAAAGTGCCAAAAAGCCCTATTAAGGAATGTTTTTCTTTTTCGTAGAGAAAACCTGCGAGCCCGGTACCCAGCTTCCGTAGGAAGTCTGGGTTATGTGGTATGTCTACCCACTGAAGATGCCATCTATGCTTTGTCGTTCGGAGGACCATGCATAGGTCCTAAGTTGAACGCACAAGAACTCACCAAGACATCACTTTTTAATTGAAAATTGGGCCTTATCTTATCTTATCTTATCTAGGTGAGGGCCCTTTCGGATGCACTTCGACCCAGTGGGATCTTTTGTGCATTTGCCCTCTCCTTTATACCTGCTCCCAGGCTTGCTCCATCATTTCCACAAAGCGGATGATGCAGTTCGCCGGGAGCACCTTGAATTCCTTTGGTTGCGGGTAACCGTTACCAAAGTAGTTCATTCTTTGTCTGGCAAGGGCATGGGCCTTATACTCATACTCATAAAACATTTCGTTGTTCTGTCTAAGACGTGTGCCTTTTCAGTTTAGATACATAAAGATGAATTTGACAATAAAACAATATGACTAGGTATCTAACATTAAAAACATATTTTTGGTGTCTTAAGGTATTATTTTTCGGTATTTGATTGGTGAAATGCATTTTTTACCTCAAAATGTTCCCAACCCAACTATCCTGTAAAAGACAAATGCGAAGCTCCTTTGATGGCACATATTCGCAAGATATCAGTTTAATGTTTACCCCAGTACGATAATTTTCTCCTATCTTCCATAGAGGATCACCCAAGTAGAATATTGATTAGGTGTCAGCCCGAGAGCTGCTGGCAATGACATGCGTTATTAACGTCAAGCGAACATGCACGCTGGGGTAGCCACTGTTAGTCCTTATGCCGATGCATTAAGGTTCACAAATGCTCAATTGTGGTGTCATGTGTACCTATACAGACAGTGATCCGCTGAGTTTGCATGTTTAATGGCCGCAATGTGCATGTATTAGGTACGACAATGGTGATAGAAGAGGGAATTGTAGTGAGAGATGCATTGTGTACGTGAATTGAATAAGGCAGAGAACTCTTGTTGTTTAATTGAATATAACTCCGGCTAAGTAACACATCAATGTTTGGGAATTGCTGTTCAATCTGACTTGAAAAACTTCGCGGAAACATAAGAAATAACCGAATGGCAATGGAATGCCTCAGTTTCCGATGTGTGATTTAGTTATCCTACTAATATTATAAATGCGAAAGTTTGGATGTTTAGATGCTTAGATGTTTGTAACTCAATCACGCTTAAACGGCTCAACCGATGAAATTTTACACAAAGATAGTTCATAGCCTGGATTAAAATATAGGATAGTTTTTATCCCGGGTCTACGCAGACGAAGTTGCGGGCGGAAGCTAGTAAATAAAGATGTGCGGAAAATCTTACACAAATCGACCTAGTCCCAAACAAAGCAAATCGTGTGGGTATTATGGGTACTTGACGACGATGAACTTAATTATATAATTAAATAAATACTTAAATACAAAATGCTATATACTACTAAATTTTTCCTCGAGGCCAAAATTGGCTGTAGATGACGAAGACCCTTCATATAGAACTCTATGCTAACAAGCTTCAACCGGTCACTTTATGGGCAAGCACTGTCTTTTACTTATAAAATGACGAGATTTTCGTTGAAAATTTCATGCGTCGTCGACTGTACGACAATGTTCACAAAATACAGTGTCCATTAAAGCTGCACGAGCGCCGTCAGCGGCTATCGCGCGTGTAGACAACCCTGTCAGTAGGCGACAAGGTAAGTAAGCAAATGTGCGGAGACCGGCTTGCTGGCTCGAGCGACACAGCCCTGGCGTTTGGATGACAATGGTGCCAGTGAGCATCAGCTATCGCACATCGAAGATAACCCTGCCAGTGACTAGGTAAGTAAGCAAACGTTAGGAGGACAGCTGGATAGCTCAAGCGACACAGCTCTGGCGTTTGGAGGACAATAGTACCAGCGAGTACCACCTACCGCGTTGTAGACTGCCCTGTCAGCTGACGACAAGGAAAGCTACCAAATTTGCCGGGACCGGGTTGCTGGATGCGATACCCTACCCTGACTTTTAGATGGCTAGATTAGCGTCGGGTGTGTAGACAACCCTGTCAGTAAGCGACAAGTAACTAAACAAATACGCATTCATAACATAGGACGATAATTTAAGGTCCTATAATGTGGCTCTGCTGGATTAATAGATGGTGCAACTCTCTAACGGCGCATTCGACAAAAGCATTCGGTCACATTCGGCTCTTTCTTATAGCGCTTGATAGAACGTGACGGATGCTTTGTCTTGTCGTGTACCTTCTAATAACCGTGTCTGCAATATGTCTTCAGCTCTAAGAGGGGTAATCACGTAACGTTCCGAACGCGCGTTAGTAGAATCCAACTGTCATTTTCCATATAAAATTTGACATTTAGATCTACCTAATATTCACTAATCTTTTTATTTATTAAATTTAACAAACTTCGAATATGATATGTATCTTTCTAATAAACACAAAATATCAAAGTGACAGATAAGGACAACGAACTTTTTCAGCGTGTTATCTAAAATAGGTTTGATCAACGTAGGCGACATGTTTCGAACTCTTCGGGACTTCTTCTTAAGGATGAGTGTTTTCGGGGCAGTGGCGCTTGAAGCACTGCCCGCGCGCGCTCCGATCGCTGCGCCCGTGACGCACGCGCTGACAGGGCGAGGGGAGCTTGGATGACGCTGCCGCGAAAATACTCATCCTGAAGAAAAACTCCCGAAGAGGTTCGAAACATGTCTCCCGAAGTGACATTTACACTTTTTTATGTTTACGAGTACATACGTGAGTTCATTAGTATTATATTAAACATGTCTCACGATAGTTTAAATTCGATTAAGGCCAAAATGTTACTCATCCCCCCGATCCGTGTGTTAAGCGCGTCATCAGACGATCTCGATAGCCCCGCGCTATGCAAGCTTACTGTACTTAGCTGCCGATTAGTATCGCACAGACACTTCCAACTCGCCCATGAGTTATGCCCGAAGCTTCACAATGACATGTTTATTTCCTTTGTTTATAAACCTCTTATTTTAATACCTTAGTGGCCTAGTCTAAGGGTGTATGCCCATCAAACATGATGTGTTTTCATAAATTTAATGTGTTTTCATTTTGATACTTCGTTGCGCCACAGAGCAGAAAAATCCAAACTGTAAAGATTATTTACACAAATTATGAGTAATAATATAAACTATATTGACTGCACTCCACCAAGCTCGATGGGTTGATGACATAAAAAAGACCGCGGGTCATTTCTGGATGAGACTAGCACGGGACCGGGATAAGTGGCGTACGCGAAGAGAGGCTTATGCTCAGCAGTGGGCGATTACAGGCTGAAAATGATGAATGATGATGATATTGACTGATTTCATTTATTCTCAATTCAGCATGTCACGGGGTTTCGGTTAATCTTTCTATTGTAAGAAAGAGATGCAATTTCAATATACATGTATGAATTTATACATGTCGATGCACTCCGAAACGAAACCGTAGATAAATCCGTGCCAATACCTCCCAATACCATCGGATATTGCGTTCCCTTAGGACGGACATCTACACCAAAAACCAACAAACCGAAATGTTTGCTCCTAATGAAACACAGGCGTAACTATCAAACATTTCTACTGCATTTTAATCCATTCGACAGTGCCATCACGTCTGTAACTAACATAAAGACATATCCATGTTGATGTGTACGCAATTATGATAATAATTGCTAGGGATATAGTTGTTAGATTGGCGTAAAAATTGCCGTGCGCATAAGTCTATCTGGTTTCAAAGGCAGAAGCAGTGCCTATATGTCGCAGCTTGATTTCAGCGTGTCCTCAGGGACAGATACGATTTCGGAACGTGATTGTTGAAGCCGATATCGCAATATATGTCGAGTTAATCGACTGCGATGGAAACGGGGTATTTTGAATACGAAACGGAATGAACGTAACAGATCCGCCCTAGAGAGTTTTGTTGCTTGGCCTAATTTGGTTCATCACATTTGCATTCGAAACGTATTTCGCGGTCGTTGTAAGACGTTGAATCGGCACGCGAGGAAGCAAGAGCACGAGACACGTTTAAATGCAATAAAAAAAGATATGAATAAAAATATACTTCCTGCTATTGGAACACGATTTCCCAAACCAAAGGATCATGAACGACAAGTTGTACAAAGTGAAAACCTTACGGGCAAAGAAATAAGGTGACGGTTTAAAATGAATTTTGACATGATATCTTTTTAAAATGTTTTCAGCCTTAAGACAACCTCATTTAACAGCTTTCTCCCTTTAAAAGATTTCCTTGAAATATCAAATTGCAAATTGCATTACAAAGTTGCAACATTCACTGTGTGTGTGCTTATCTTCGATATTTAACTGAGGCTAATGACTTTCAGTGAAAGTCCCCAAGTATCAACACATAATCATCAAGAGATGTGCGATAATCTCATTTATTGGCATACCGGTGATGGTTACTATACTATCTATGGTAGTATACACCGCCACAGGCGCGTTGATATGATAATCAATCAAACTTTAGCTAAGAAGATCCCATAAATCAGGCGCGAAAGTGGAAACTTGCGCTTGGTAAAAGATCAGCGGACCTAATATTATCCGAGCGAGACATGGTCGTGGTTAAACTCATCATCTCTTGTTGGTGGAGTTGTTTCCAACTTATTTGACATTCTGCCTTTATATGTTTCTACAAGACGAAGCTACTTTATCTTTTATTTTCACCGATGTAAATTCTTCTAGTATTCCACTTGTAGCAATGGCAGATGGCGTTTCTATGATATCGCTTGTATTTCGACATTCTGATGATTCTAAATATTTTGAAACAGAGACATGAATGAAAAACACGACTACTATCAAGGCCTGAGGGATAATTATGTAACGTTGCAAACCCGCGTTAGAACAATCCAACTGTCATTTTTTCATATAAAATTTGACATTCAGATCTGCCTAACGCGCGTACAATGCGTTACGTGATCGACCTGCTCTTCAGGGGTAGCAGGTCGATCACGTAACGCATTGTACAAACGTCGGGTAGGTCTAATTGTCACTTTTTATATGGAAAATTGACAGTTAAATCGTACCGACGCGCGTTCGGAACGTTACGTGATTACCGCTCCGTATTCCACTTATTAACGTCAGATGACATTTCTATTTTAATGCTTGTATTTCATGTCTAGGACTTTCTGTTGATTCTGAAGATTTTGTAACACAGATATATGAAAAAAGGGCCGTTCCTTTGACATGTAGAGGACGTTAGTAGTTAATTATGACTCGCATATGGACCTGTGCATACTTTTAGTTCTCACCTATGGGGCAGACTCGGTCTTCGACGGAAGCTCAGTTACCTCTTCACGCTTAAACCGCTAAACCAATTTAGATGAAATTGGGTATAGAGATTTGAGTCCTGAGGCCTTAGGATAGTTTTATCCCAAAAATCATCTCTCAAGGGGGTGAAATGGGGGGTGAAAGTTTGTATGGAGTAACGATACAAACGAGTTCGATGCGGACGGAGTCGCGGGTAGAAGCTAGTGGTGCATAATTGTGCGCGGACGCAGCTCTCGCTCTTGTTTTAATCGGTCCGTCGTGGCCAGTCCGCCTTGTTTAGCTATCACCATAAACTAATCCGAGTCATTGGATTGCCTAACCCTAGAGATACTTCCAAGGGTAGATAGGATAGGTTTACCGTCTCTACTAGTTCAGTCGCAGTTTTTTTCCCGCCTGCCCCAGACCCTCCCTAGGTTATGTTTTTGAGCGTATGTATGTAGGTACGAGTATATATGTGGACAAGAAAATTCTGGTTTATGAGCTACGGTCGAAACGGCTTGATAGTTTTTGGCATATGAGGTGTCGTTGTAGATTCCTCATAATCGTGGGAGTGACAAGCTATATTTGGAAAAAGCAATTGGGTTTCTTGAAAAATATTTTTTCTTCACTTTTATTAAAAGTGTCTGTTGTTATACTTGTTATAAACAAATTGATGCAAGGCGTTTTCACTTGGTTTGGCTATCGGCCTCTTCAATGTTACAAAGGAAAAACCGGCCTAAAGTTGGTCTTCTTCCTTCGATACCTACCACAAATTGGGCTGTCTAGGTTATCGAGATCAAACCTCAGGAAAAATGCATAAAAACTCTAGAAGAAGACGAAAACTCGTGCATTGTCAGCTGTCTTCAAAATAGGTGCATTGTTAATAATATTTTCAACAGGTGACGTTGAATATTATCGCAAACCATTATCTTCAAATTAAGTACGTTCTCAATAACTGATCTGTATTGATTGCGTGGCATTTACATTCACGTAAAATTTGCTAATTCCCTTTGAATGAATGAATAAATTCATAGCCCCTGACTTGATCTATCGAATTTTATTTAATTCAAATCATGGAAATATGCAATTCAATGAGTCTATCCCTGTTCTCCATATCGGAGTTACAATTCCGTATCTACTCGTTCTTAATTCAACAACTAACCTCATTTGAAAATCTAAGTTTAATTATTGGAAAGCGGATTGATATCTGCGGCCGTCGCTATGTAAATAATTTACCACCCATGCTCACGGTCCTTATCTACTTATACCTGGAAATTAGAACTTACATCCATCGCGATTAAAGGTAAGTTTTAAAGTGTGTCATTATGAGTCGGGGACAGCGAAGTATGCTTCTACACAGAAGCTTCCACATAGCATACCTGCTGTTGAGGTAAGAAGCGTGGACATTATTAATTCAATTCGTAAAATGTTTTTTTGTAATTGTGTATACTTAGTGGCGTTAATAAATAATTATCTTATCTTTTTAAATTGTAATATGTCTTGTCGTCTTCGGGGGAGGCCTATGTCCATCAGTGAACTTGTTTCGGCTGATATGATGATGATGATGAATTAGAGGACATACTTAATGTCCTCTAATTCAGCTTCATAATGTATTGGGGCTTAATTCCGGACCATGATTTTAATTGAATTGGGATTGTACAATGGGGCATTTACACGCGTAATTTATGTATCCGAACGCAACACGTTTATAAAAAAAATATATAAAAAAAATTAGTCTGATGATATCAACCAATAGTTACTATACGAAAAAGGCTTCAAACTCCCGAGGTAAATATTATCATAAAAAAAGCTTATTCAACACACAAAATTACAGTAAAAAGTAGAAAGTAATTATTGTGATAAAAACATTTAATCCAACTCATCCAAGACAATTTAGGAGAATAGATCCCTCAAAAATCCAACGGCTGTTGAAACTCAGGATAACACATAAGTTCTCACTACCTAATCCTGCACCAAACAAACGATTATTTTTAGCCCAGTGCGTGGTTGACTGATAGAGACCGCCATTTGTTTGTACCTTCTTTGTGCAATAATGTTTAAATAAATAAATAAGTCGAAATCACTGTCACTTTGGTAACAGAATTGATTATCAGTAGACTGTACATATACATCAGCTGTACTATTCTCAATATAGATCAAGTTGAAGAAGACAGGAGCCGGCGATAAATTTTCTTCGTAACTCTTGGTGTACGTTATTAGTAGGAAAAGGGATGACAAGGGATAAAGAGTCCGCTGAAGTTAGGTACTAATATCATTAATCTTCTAACAAATTGTAGGTATCTAATGTATCTGAAAAAGGAGGAATTATACAGCCAAAATATTTGTGCCTTACTCTTTTTTTAAATGATCATATTTAAGACAAAAAAATCTCGATTCCATTTTCCTCTAAACGAAACTTTCAAAGAAAGTTAGTTTAGTAATGATATCCTGAAAGATCAAAAATTCCTTCAGCGGAACAGGGTTTTCAGATCTATAAAATTCGGCTTTGCTTTCGGTGAAATGACCTTTCGGAATCATTTAGCATACCAATATTCTTAACCTCTTTGATTTGACTTTTAAGGTTGAAACTGACCCGAAAAGAATTAATAAATTTAATAATTAAACCGGGTACACTGCCTACATTATTCCGAAGTGTAATTTGTCCAAAAGGCGTATTTTTTCCGAATTTCATAATTCCGTAAACCCATATTCCTCTAAAGGATTTTTTAATAGTTTCAGGATATAATACTAACCTAACCTATTTAAAGATTCCATTAAATCATCTGCGTCAAATTTTTCGTTTAGAGGAAAATATATGGCGTTAGGAATTTTGAAATTTGGAAATAATGATGGTTTAGGTTAAATTACTCTTCGGACTTTTTCCGTGTTCCCAATAATTAAACCTAACAAAAACAAAGTTAGTGTGTTTCATTAGATCTAATCCAATGATGATGACGTATTGTACCTAAGAAGGAAAATATTACTTTACATACATAGTATAAAACAAAGTCGCTTCTCGCTGTCTGTCTGTCTGTCTGTCTGTCCCTATGTATGCTTAGATCTTTAAAACTACGCAACGGATCTTGATGCGGTTTTTTTTAATAGATAGAGTGATTCAAGAGGAAGGTTCATATGTATAATACAAACCATGCATGCATGTATTATACATATAAACCCGTGCGAAGCTGGGGCGGGTCGCTAGTAAAGGATATTTGATAAGCATATTAGTCATGTCATAAAGGAACTTTCACAAACTTTTTACCCAACTGCGCGACGCAAAGGAGGGTAATTTGTTTACCAGTCTATGTATGTATATAATGTATACTTTATGTTTGTATGTTTATCTAAATCGAAATCTTGCACCCTGTCACTGAAGACAAGACAGTAAAAAAAATTAAAAATGGCGGCTACTTAGACGATTTTATTGCAAAACAGAAAAAAATTAAAGTTGACGAACTATGTCACGTGGAGTTTGAATAGGTATTTCAAAATCATTATTATGTTTCTGTAATCATTTGAGGGTTCCGTACTCAAAGAGTAAAACGGGACCCTATTACTAAGACTTCGCTGTCTGTCCGTCCGTCCGTCCGTCCGTCCGTCTGTCTGTCATCATGCTGTATCTTACTGATACCGTGATAGTTCCAGCTGAAATTTTCACAGATTATGTATTTCTGTTGCCGCTATAACAACAAATACTAAATATAAAATAAAATAAATGTTTTTATTGATAATGGTACGGAACCCTTTGTGCGCGAGTCCGACTCGCACTTGGCCGGTTTTTAAGTTTACGTAAGCGTTTAGGGCTTATAACGATTTAAAGTTGAAAAAGGCAGTTGGGTATTTTTGAAAAATCTCTTCATTTCACTTGTTTATTATCGACAGAGGCTTTTTGCATATAAGATGCATGGCTGCTGAGTAAACTGACTCATACAAGGATAACACCGGATTCAACCACAAACCGCAGTTTGGCCCGAATAAAACTCGTCTCAGTATCCGTGACTTCGGTTTTTTGTGTGTCAAGGACCTGGGTGAAATATAACTGAGTGTTAGTCACCTATTGTTTTTAAATTTTAATTTTTAATCGACTGCCAAAAGGGAAGATGTAGCCACATTATCCCATTTTTTGTGTATATTGATGTTGCAGTGTCTGTATCGTTTCTGAACTCATCATCATAATAATCATCAGCTGGGCACAGGCCTCTTTTCTTGAATGAAAGGTAATGGGCTGTCCCCACACTGGGACAGTGCAGGTTGGAGTCATCTCATAAATCTTTGAATTTCAAATGTTTTCCTACATATCTTCGGTACGAAAAACTCATTAGTGCGAGCCAGGATTTGAGCCCGCGACCACCGATTGACAGTCGCTTCAACCAGTCGAACCAATAGACTACGTAAACTTTAACGTTTATTAACTTTATAAAAAATTAGTGATAGATTTTCATTTTTATGAAGTAGACTATTTAGAATTCGACGCCTGCTTGAGAAGAACTATCCCTCAATAACTGGCCTAAAACTACTAAACTACTTTTGTGACGATAAACAAAGGATACCTACTTCTTAAACCCCGTTCCTTTGTGCACAAAAATATTTCTAAAACAAATCCGAGAATCATGATGATCGCGACCCAAAATGATAATGAAAAGAAACGTTCTATATTTAATCATGCAAAAGTGAAATTCATCACGATGACCCTAAAACTTAGATTTTAAGACAATGTCTATAAAAAATAATTCATTGGAAACACGATCACCTTTGACACGTTTGGTCACATTTTTAGAATCAATTTGTGATAATTATGAAAATAGTGGTATTAAAAGCTATCTCATCTTTATTTCTAATGGGTTTTTAATTAGTTCGTTAGGATTCTGCAAATTCATTCGCATGCTAATTAAAGAGCTTTTGATTTGGGGTGTTTTTTAATTACTCTGTGCTTAATTCGTTTAGTTTATTAATAGATAGTGAGGTTAGGTTAGGCCATCTTTTAATTTTTGTCACAGATTAGACATCCTGTTTGACAAAATATTAAGCGTATCAAGTCATTGATCACTTCAGGTGCATCTAAAGCAGAGCTTCAACGGTGTTTATAAGACGGCCCGTTTCACAATTCTGCCATAGAAACGATAGTTCTTCATTCAAAATTTCAACGATTCCTGAAATTATCTTGGATTTTTAACATTTACCTCACTTTATTTTGAGCTAAATCATGACTCACTGACATTAAGTATTGGATCAATTTATTATTTCGCGATGACACGGATTCTAAAATAGAAACGCTTTTGTCCCCAAGCATAATACTTAACAAAAGCAGGACAAAACAAATCCTTCCTAACTAGATGAGATTCTAGTCCAATCCCGCCAACTATTCCACTAATGTTGGGCTCTACTTAATTGGCCGTACAACAACATTGACAACTCCAAAAGGACCCAACTACATACCACTAACAACAACAAACTACCTTTTTGGTCATTGAGTTGGCACGGGTAGTTTCACCCGACGAAAAATGTCTCCTACGTGACCTTATGGCCCAAATCTGAGAAGAATAGCCCTATTAGATGTAATATGAAGATTGGGGTTACACACCAGTACCTAACTATAATCGAAGCTAAGGAAGCCGGGAATTTATGATTACGTTTGCGAAAGTTCTGAGAATGTTTCTAGATGTCGAGGTGGAAATAGCTGGTCGTAGTATATTGGCACGGGGTCTTTTTCTTAAGGCCTAATTTATGGATAGGAGACACGACGCGTCGGAAGTCGCCCAAAAACAAACGTATGACTATGCTTAGTAAGGTTATGTGCAGGCGTGAGTGTTTCAATGCTAGCTCAGTTCCATTCAAGTAGAACGAAGGAAATAAAAACCATTGATTCCACAAACAAAGCACCTACACGCAACAGGATATTAAATCAAAGAAATGTTAAATTACAGATGTGGGCACAAAGAGGTGTCCACAATAGGACCAGCAAAGTTGCGAAAAAGCGGAAAATGAATGTATTTAGGCTGCAAGCATTAAGTCATATTAACTTTTCATTTACTGCTTATTAACACTCTATTATTTCAAAAGTTGCACCTCTTTTATTTATAATCTAAAAGTGTCCAAAAAACCTCCAAATCATGACATGACGTAACCGTACTTTTACCGCAACACAATTCCACGCAGATTGCATCACAAACAAACCGAAGAGCATTCGATTCTCTAACGCTCATAAAATTTGTATACTCCGTGAAACTGGCGATGCTAAACGATTACAGAACGATTAAACCATTACTTAACGACTTTCTTCGCACCTCTGAATTAAAAGTCGCGAAAACGCGCGATGTGGGTGGGTTCTTGAAGAAAAACGTTAGGGTATGTAAATTTAAATGTCGTTATGCCTACTAATAGGACAGCGTTTAGTTGTTTTATATGGCAAATCCGGTCATTATATTACGGACGCATTAATCGAAGGTTCGTTATAACGTACGCGTAACACAGCGTACAGTTTAACGCGTACCTAGACTTACCTAATAACGTAAACAGCCTATAAATAACGTAAATAAAAATAATTTTTAATAAAGCAAGTACAAGTGACCGAAACTCATGGTGCATTTGTTTTTCATTCGAAGTTTTTTACTCAAGGGTTTTCTGAAGAGTTCCATTATCATCAACGTATCATAATCAAAATGATGTTATTCCCGCTGATCCTCACCGGCCTAAAGCCAGTAATCGGAGTTATTCTATGTTACAAAAGGTGGCGCAAGACCGGCCTGGCACTCTTTGGGGGAGGCCTATGTCCAGCAGTGGACGTCTTTCGGCTGATATGATGATGATGACAAAAGGTGCATGGTGCCATTCGATTTTATTCTTGGATACAACCGAGTAAAAATCTAAAATGAACACGAGATATATATCGGGACAACTTTTCGCAGCTATAAATCCTCGAAATTTTGGGACTTTTTTTGGTTTCTCGCTCATAGTTTTTAGGCGGTTTTACGTCTAATGAGTACCAATACAATCATTTGGTTAAGCGGTAAAGTATAAAACCATGGTGGAAAAACTATTATTTTCTCTAACTTTGTAAATTACTGCAATAGTACCCAGCGAACAGAGGAGACAATACATTCTTACTAATCCGCGATAATGGGCGTGTGACCTTAAATTTGTTTTCGATGCCATTCGAACCAGTTTTTGTAGATGAACAAATGTTTGTATGGAAGCAACTACATTTAAAGGACATTAATACCCAAAAAATCGAGTTAAAGACGGACCTCGCTGACAGCAGCCGAAACACTTCATACTGATTGGCTTTAAAGTATGACGTCACACCGCAATTTGTACTAACCGTTGCATGGAAAATGAAGTAAATTGCTGTTTCGGTCGCGGAATACTGCGTTTAGGTCCATAGTTGTCGTGCAAATTTGTTTCTATAAAAGCGTAAGGATTCTATTGGTACCTTTAAATTTACTCTTGGACAATAAATAAAAAAACTTTTTTTTCTAAACTTTCAAGGTTTATATATTTTTATGATTTGAATTATATTTTGTAATTTATACTTTATTACAATCATGTGACGGTTTACTAACCATTTAGCAACACGACGTTATCAATTTTAACACCACGCAACAAGCCTATTTTCCCATTACCCTGCAGCTGGAGATAATTGATCCGTACCTTACTCATTATTGTATCAATATCAACAGCGTTAGTAAAAAATAAATTGACAGACTCGATTGTGAACTAAACAAACGCGGCAGCATTATGTTGTTAAACAGCTCTGCCGTCCCAAAACCAAAAAGTAGTAACCACCAGTTCCTCCAGTACTATTAATGCTTTGTTTTATTAAATCGTAATCGAACCATATCTCTCGATCTGAGTTGGTTCCAGATACGAACAATAGATGCTACCGCGAACCAATCGGCCAATGGATCAGGCGATAGATCCGCTGATACCATTCTATTGTTACCAGAATTAAGCGTTTTGTTGGGAATTGTCAATGGGTTCATCTAGTTTATGTGCTGGTTTCCCACGGTGTGCAGACAAGGCTTTGACTACACAAACATAATACATATTATACTAGCTGCCCACGAGGCTTCGCCCGCGTATTGAAAAGAGCGCAGGCAAACCGCGGGATATAATATAATACAGCCTCTAATCATCCAGAAAGCCCAGCTAGATTTATGAAGATTTTAGTGTTTTTTTCCACCACACTACCTTCTAAGGGTGTCATAACAAGAAGACTTCCTGAACTGCAATAGCCAAGAGGGATAATTGTTTGTTTCTTTAATTGTACATATCTACCAATTACTTGGGCCAGCGTCTCACTGCCTAGTTCCTCTCATCTATGAAAGGAGTCAACCATGTGTCCAGGAGTGGGATGTATATAGATTGATGATGATGATGATGATCTATCACTCATACATCAGTTTTTAAACCAAGTACCTCCGGTATTTGAAAGTGAGCGAAAAAAACGTAATAAATAGTTGGTGCCCGTGTATCTGCGAAAGGGCAACGCACTGGTAATCAGAACCAAATTTGAATTAAATCTGATTAAATATTTTTCCTCGATGTGCTTGCCAGCAATATCTATCAATATCCATAGGTCATCTTAAAAAAAACTAATAAATTCTCTTAACAAAATTCAATAAGTTATAAACTTAAAACCACCTTAAAACAGCCATTCGAGGGCAAATCAAATATTACAAATCTATTTTCTAGTCAATTACATTTCTTTTGATGCGTTTCCAAAGTGTCAAGGTATAGTCGTGCACAAAATTATTTATTATAACTTTTTACGTCGTGTTGAGTTTTATTAGCAATTAATGTACAAGCTGTAACCGACATAGTTTAAACAAAACGCATAACTATAACATTTATAACTGACGGAAGTGAAACTGGTCTTAAACGAAGAAATAGGGGCAATATTACCCATCTTGTCTCACCGCGGTTTGAAGACGTGAAAAGTATGAAATAAAAATACATCGTCATAATTATCGCACGCTGGAAAAATTATTGAGTCAATTGCTTTATACGAAGCGCATTTATTATTCCTTTTAACAACAAACCAATGCAGTGTATACCTCTGAAAACTTGTGCATTGAGCGCAAATCTCCCGTCATAATGATATCCATTATTACAGTTGTACGGTCGAGGAAAATGAAGGTTTGAATGACTCTATTTGAATGACGTTAAAAGGTCCAAAAGTGCAAAACATTCAATTTCCTCGACTGTACAAAGTTTACAAAAGACTTCCATTATATTATGAAACAAGGCCACATTTGGATTTTGCGGCTAGTGATATTATCTAGGCGCTGTCACATTTTTGCATTTACAATAGATTTTTTGTAACCTAGGAGAGACGAAGAGTCCACGGAAAACTCGAAACACGGCCCTTGTGAATTTTACACGCATTATTTATTATACACTTGGTAGACATAGGTTAATATTATCCATTTATTTGACTTTTACCATCAAAAGAATAGAAATATGTCAAAACAAAAGACAAAAGCCAGACTCCATTCGACTGTACCTTTGCGCACGAAAGTGAAAACGGCCTTAAAACTTGTATCACCCAATTACTAACCCAACCTCATATCTTCAGCTAGCTCAGAATTCAAATCTCAATCTTAATACGTACTTGATATGGTTCGCTTTTCACTGATAGGATTAAGTAAGATAAGCAGACGACACTGTGCAAACAAACTGTCAGGTACGGTCGACAAAAACAAACACTGGCCTCGGCAAAAAGACAAGCGCGTAGAAAGTACCGCTTTTTCTGTACCGTGTACCTTTTCTTTTATAATTTCCACGCTTTTTTTTGTTCCATTTTGTTTAGTAATTTCTATTATGTACATAGAAATGGGGTGATAATAGACCGCTTTGTCGAATTGTTACAGTTTTGTATTCTGATTATGTTTGGGTTTATTTTTTTAAATATTGAATGCGATATTTATCAGGTTTACAACATTTTTTTACATGGTTCAATTAAACTTTCGTTGTTCGTAAGTATGTAAGTTGTTCTTTATTTCAAAATGCATTTTCAGCCACTTGACCCTATCCGATTGTTTAGTTTAGTTTAGTTTTATTTATCTTATTACACAATTCTCATATAACAATTACATTTTGCAAATACTACTTATTGTATAATGATCGTTAGGTGCAACAATAATAGAGAAACATTAAACAACAAATATAATATTAAAAAATAATAATGTCAAAATAAAAAAAAACAATATTAAAAAACATGAATAATTAGTGTACTGAGAAGTACTTATCAATAATTAGCTTACATGAAAATACAAGGCTAAAACCAAAACCTCGTCCCTTTAGTCCGTAATCCGACATTTTGAAAAATCCTTTTTGTACTCGTCGATTAAAATCTGTGTATTAAGATTTCATAGAGAATACTGCAACGTCACTCTTTTCATAGTTGTAGACCATGTTACTGTCGAAACAATCGAAATAACTGTTTCGATACGCTCCAGACAACCGAAAATAAATTCGACCATTCACGCGGCTGCTTTACCGAACTGTAATGAATTGGACCAATTGAATCGCTTTGATTATTTTTAACTCACACATTTTATTACTTATAGGATTATAAACAAATATTTACAACAAATATAAATATAAAAAAAAGAATGGATGGTTGTATGTAGAGAGTAGAGAGGGGTTAGGGAGGGGTTAGGGGGCGATGTTGGGTAGAGCTGCCCCGTCGTTGAGGCCGAAAAAATGCTTTACTGATCTGAATTTGTGCCGGGTCCCGCGAATGCACATGCTTGTGGCTCGGATTATTGATATTATAATCTTTGACCTTAACCAGCCCATTATTATAGATAGGGGTCGGTTCCAGCGGTCGGCAATAGCTTCACCAAGATGTTTTATAAAGGTGGACATTTGTGAGGCGAAGACTCCGTCAACTGATGTGACGAGAGGGGTAAATGTTGCATGTTGTTTCTCGCAGGCGCTACTGTATTTACGTTTTTTCTCTTCTTCTGCGGATTTTAAAATAGAAGCTACCGGGCGAGAGATGTAAGAGGGAGCGTCGGTGTCTACGACACGGATATCGAATAACGCCTCCCTTTGTGCATCCCAAACACCGCGGCAGCTGAGGTCTCCACGAAGTCCACAGTTTCCTTCAGTTAAGATCGGTTCTTTGGTAACATTTCCCCAAGCGTACGCATAGTTCACAAAACAGGTCTCTGATTTCATTGTGACGACGAGTTATTAGGCCACCAGTTTTGCAGCAGAGTGCGTGGTCCACATTGAAGTCATCGTTACCGCACCCATCGCATGATTTGGGCATGGAAACAGGTGTTCTGTTGTATCGTATTGCTAATGAGTCTCTAAATTCTAGTGGGGATAAATCAAAATTGTCTTTTTTTGTCGGTATCACTGACAGCCAGGTGGAAGATTTTGTTTTAGTTTTCTTAAAAATTGAACGTTCGATTGCTCGTTTTTTGATTATTGAGTTTACTCGTTGATGTCGTACGCTCGTTCATGTCTTTTAAGATATCAACGAGCGTACGAGCGATAGGCTGCACTTCGTTTCAACAGTATCGAGTTTGTTTAATTAGTTCAGTTGACTCGTATACAATTAATTTTATTGAACTCGTACAACAAGTATTGTTCACAATAGTGTTATAATCAAGCTTTTTAATCTCGTACCTTACTTTGGCCACGAAGCTTACTCGACTAAAAAGCTCTCTATTATAGCACGATTGTGAAAAATACTATCACTACCGGTCATGTGACAACAGTACGAGACATTGTGGCATCATTAAGCCCTTTAATCGTAGAGAGGGTCTGTCAGTCCTGAAATGGCCGGAAGTACTTGGCAGACGGTGTCAAAGGTGGCCAACTTTCGGCCAATTTTAGGTGCGATAATCTTCTGATTCTTGCTCAGCACAACTTTCTCGACCTGGTGTTGTCATGAGACGTAGTTGTATTGGGACTACTTATTCAATTACACTTAACAAAATAAGAAGGAGTACCGGTAGTACTTATCAATTAAAATTGGGCAGGCATTTGGGATTCTTTTCAAAGTTCGGTGACAATGCAATATTATGGCACCACAAAGCTGATCTTAATGATGGAGTTAGAAGTCACCATAGCAACTCCTAAACGAGTCGTGTTTGGGTACTTACATTGGAAACCACTCAATGAGTAGCTGATGACAGGGCATAAATTAGTACTTACAGTTAGCAATAAAAGCTACTAATAACCAAAAAAAAAATTTGGTCAGTAACTTATTTCACATTACTTACTGACAAAAAGTCGAACGGATCTTTATAAAACCGTGGACAAGTATGTGACTGCGTCACTTTTCAAACTGCTCGCACATACAACAAACCTTTGAAAACCGTAAGACTACTCCGTGGTCATACCTGAAACAAAAATATAAATCAATTTTCTGATTGAGTACGAAAAGATCGAAAGATAAAATTAAACTTGACGTAACGATCTTCCTAAAGTTCGGAAAGGATAGAACTAACAGAAACCTAGTACCATCTAAAGGTAATAAAAATGTGCCAAACATCAATTTCTCGGAAACTAAACTAGTAACCGGAAAGTTCGAAAAGGGTAACACAATATGGCGCCACTCAACTCGTTGAAATATCGTAAATTCTCGTAAAATATTCGTAATATTAACCGCATTACGAAGGGAAATGTGTTGCGAAGGGTCCTAAAGATCCTTAAACCAGATTTAACAGAGCAAAAGCATTTTTATGATTTTGTAACTTATGTTTAACGCGCATATGGTGAGATATTTTGAATGAACTGTCCATAAAATGGTTTTTACGAGAATTTTACCATATTTATATAAGTAGCGAGCGAGCGAAGTTTTGATGCCCCTAACATCAAAACTTCGCTCGACACGGCCTGATAGTCGAAAAACATAAACCAGAAAAGGGTGCCACAGTATTACGAAGTGAAAAGTAAATTATAAAGAAGAATAGGCTAAACTAGTCAGAACCCTAAATTCCTTTTTGTTCTTAAAATTCACCAGTAAGTCATACTAACTGTCGCCGCGTAAATTATAGCCTAGGGTACCATTATAATTAAATACGTTACTATAATGGAAACGCTATTATATTACACCATCACAGAGTCAGGCCTAAATTCCTTTTCATAACTATTAAGAATATAACTAACTCCATTGCGTAGATCTCGCATATGAAATTGCACTTGCACTTGCAGCTTTCCACTTGTCTGGTGGATTTACCTGTACTCTTTCATTGAAAATATCGAATGTAAATTATATAAATCAGAGATTCAAATGTTTATTAACTACCAGCCTTCTGGGCACCTTGCCTATTGACGGCGACTTAGGCCAAATTTTTTACCTTTAGGTTAAGTTTTATATTGTTGTTTTTATTAATTGCCTTGTTATACGATTAAATAAATTTACCAGTCACGTCCTATATTAATATTCACGAAATCCTTCCCTTAAATTGGAGCACAACTCAATAACGTCTCATATAAACCGCGGTATTAGTTTCAACTCCAAAACTAAATTAACCCTTGTCTCTGATACGGTTGGATAGGCTGATAGGGTATCACACGTATGCGGCCTATTCGACTCAACGTATCGATTTGATATCAAATGCAAATACGTACTGACACGTTTTGTATGATAATGGCCTAAATGAACCGCTGTACCTACAATGTGGCACATTGCACGTAGAGCCTTTGCCGTTGGGATTTCACTTCCGATGCCGAAAAAGGAATGTTGCAAACAATTAATTACAAAACCTTTTATACCCTCAGGTAGTCTGACAAATAGTGGGTAATTGAGAAAAATATCATGGCTTAGCTCAATCATTGCCATCCGAGCCCTATGACCTACTAACGATACCACTGTGGGATGGAAAGGTTTTCGAGTGGCGAACGTAGCGCATGCGTGGGTAGACCCCACCATAAGGTGGATTGATGGCTGGTAAAGGTCGCGGGAGTCCGCTGGATGCGGGTGGCACAGGACCGGTCATTGAGGCCCTCTTTGGGAGGGGCCTATGTCCAGCATCATTAACAGCCCGGCCACGACATTGCGCGCATTGTGCCGCGGCAAGCGTTTTATCATCAGCATAAGCAGCGCTCTGGATAGTTGGGATCACATGCAATGAATTAGAAACCGCTGCCTCGCCGCCGCGCAATGTCGTGGCCGGGCCGTAAGTGCGAGGTCTTTATGCCCTCTTCAGCACGGTTACTTTGACCATAGCCACCCTATAGGCCTATTGCGATTGAAGTGAGTGCGCGCGATTGATACGCATACATGCAATGCCAATTTGATATCAATCTAAAGCGTTTAATCTGATGGCCCCCTGTGCTATACACAATCTATCTCAGCTTACCTCACTGCTGTCACCCCTATAACTTGAACCTGAATTCGGAACAACAAAGCGTCGTCGGAGGTCGAGTTTGTACTGGTTTCCTTGGCCATTGTCGTTGTAAATACCTGCCCTGTCACGTACATTGTTGATATATGACCCCCTATATGTATGCGATACGGTGTCCCGGGAAATTAGGTGTGGTAATGCTTCACGTTCGAGTGAAGATTATGATTAAAGGACTGATGCCAAGTGAACATCATTAGGCGTAATTAAATAGACTGGAATAACATAAAATACTCTTATATATGCCTACATTAAATATATTAATATAATTTGCCCCTCATTATAGAAGTGTCGTAGGTTTTAAAACTGATTTGAATCAGCAGTGATAGCTTTATAATCATGATCGAAGGGGTATAAGCTTTCAAAGACATAGATAAACTTCTGCGCCTTTGAAAGTCGTTCGACAATAATTTTGTCGAATATCATCTAGTTTGTTTAAAGAAATATCCACTTTCACTATAAAATAGTCTTAACATGTGTTACTTTTTTATGACCTAGACTATATCCATTCAAATGTTTCAATAAAAATGTAAATAAAATCTCGTATTTCAATCGGAAAGTATCACGGACTTGCTCTCGCGCAAGTATCAGTAAACGATGCTATAAAAACGAAACTCTGGGAATCGAGGTCTTTGCCCCTGTCTTTGTAACGTAATAATTATATATTATTGGTGATACGGTAGTATACAATAGTGTGGTTTGAAAGATGACTCGGCCTAGCATTGTCAGCGACGAGAAATTTTAAAAGTTGCGAAACTTTCTATTTGGGAAGTTCCCGTCAATTTGAAACCGTTTTTCTTACAAAATTAAATGGAACTTCCTAAACGAGGTTCTCGTGAACATCTCCAGAAATGGATAAGAATATTGAATTTTTTTTGAGAATGTTCCATAACTAACAAGCTGTAAATGACACTGGAAACAAGTGTCGTAAGTAATAATGCATTTGGAAAACAGCTCCCGAGGACACACGTGTTGAGACTGTCCAGAGAGTGAGGAACCTGAATTTGATCACAAGTATCACAACGAACTCAAATCAATAAAGCGTCTGCAACGCAATAGTACATTGTTTAACGAGGGGCGTAAGTGGAATATTGCAAACAAGAGTCTATCAGTACTTTTAGCGTGGGATTGACGTGAGTTGCGTTTACTACAGGCGCTAGCGCCTATCGTCAAGATTTAGTATGAAAAGTCTATACACCACCGCCCCTGGTGGTCACTCATAGAACTAAAAATCCAAACTGTAACGTGAGGCACTTATACATTACTTAATTCGCCATCGACTTCACGTTCGTTCACGATTTTCCAATATTCAACCTTATATCACTAGCATTTATCGTTTTAATTTAAATGTTTGTCGGTTATGACATTACAGAATACGCGCATCGCGACGTCGACAGTGTCCACTGTCGATACAATATGGCGGCGCGGGGGCCATTTATTTGCATTTTTAAATACAAAATACGCGACAATCCGAATTTTGCGGATATATGTTGTCAATTCAAAACCCTTATTTTTATAAGTTCTTTAATTTGAGATAAATTTCGATCGGATCTACGGTAACTCTTGACGGAATAATACGATATCACGGGCCATTTTGCAAGTGAAATAGTAAACTACAGTCGCTACGGTATTCTTCGATACGAAATGTCAAATTTGGGTCTCACACTACCGATTGGTAGTACGAATCGAACGTTAAATTACGCATCGAAAACTAAACGCTAGAGCCTAACGTTTTGCAGTTGGTTTCGTAGGACAACGGCATTGTGAGTTACAAGTTTGACGGGTCGAATCGAAGAATACCGTAGCGAGATCGAAATCTATTCGAAGCGCGTTTATTCGATCTCGTATTAGTTACGTAACGTTAGGTTACGATTGTTATCTCACAATAAGGGTACAGAAGCCCGGCGCCGATGGCGGAGGGCTTTTCATGACTCGAGCTTGCACTATTCTTACGCCCGTGTTATACACAATGTTTTTCATCACATTTGTGAGGAAATAAATAACTACAAAAGACAGAAAAAAATCAATGTTTCATACAAGCGCACCAATCAAAAATTTACGAAATTGACAACTTCACTTCCAGATCAGTGCGATTCAATATTTTAACCAATCACAGAGCAGTATTCTTACAGCACGTGGCCATCTAGATTTTTTTTCCACCAATCACTGAGCAGAATTCTTGTAGCGCGCGGCCATCTAGATTTGCTTAAAACCAATCAGATCACACACACGCTCATTACTCCATTGGGAGCTGTAAAATACCATTACTCCCGTGGGAACAATGGGCTTGTGACCTTAAATTTGTTTACGATGCCATTCGTACCAGTTTTTGTAGATGAACAAATGTTTGTTTGGAAGCAAACTACATTTAAAGAACATTAATACCCAAAAAATCGAGTTAAAGACGGACCTCGCTGACAGCAGCCGAAACGCATCATACTGATTGGCTTTAAAGTATGACGTCACACCGTGCAATTTATACTAACCGTTGCATGGAAAATGAAGTAAATTGCTGTTTCGGTCGCGAAATACTGCGTTTAGGTCCATAGTTGTTTTACAAATTTGTTTCTATAAAAGCGCAAGGATTCTATTGGTACCTTTAAATTTGGACAATAAATAAAAAAACTTTTTTTTCTAAACTTTCAAGGTTCATTTTATGATTTGAATTATATTTTGTAATTTATACTTTATTACAATCATTTGATGGTTTACTATCCATTTAGCAACACGACGTTATCAATTTTAACACCACGCAACAAGCCTATTTAGGCTATTGTCCTTCTGTATACACTATACAGGCATGGAATAAAACCATTTATGAGCAAGTGTGATGAAAAAAAAGTTTTGAACTTTAACCCTTTGATGGTCTTTGCCATCTCATCAAAGATAGAGCAGAGGATGCTCTCATCAGCGCTTAGCTAGTGGAAACGTAAGTAGAACGCCTAAGGGGTTGTGTGGTGGCTTTGCGTGAAAAACACGTTGGCGTCCTTTGACACTTTTATTGAAACGGTATTAGAAAACATTGAGAACTCTGGTTGCTATTAATTGAGTTTAATTTTAATAGCAAAACAATTAGATACAAGCTGAAGGGACTACTTAAATCTGGTGTCTTGTGGCTGTTATTATTATTTAACTTCGGTGCATTTAAAATATATCGACCTGTCTGTTCCAACAGGTTAGGAACTAAACTTTGTAGTAAGTTAAGTTATTTTCCCTATAAGTAGGTCTAAGCCAATGTGAGTGTTCTTCTTTACTTTCTCTCTTTTTTATTTTACCGTTTTTGTTTTTTTATTGTATGATATTGTAATTACTTTGTGTTTTTCTTTATTTTTTATTCTACCTCGACCTGCACTAGCAGTCAATGTGGATGTAGTGTGAGTGAAAAAGGGGACGAACTGAAAACCAGCGATGTACAGCCGCAATGACTGTCACAGCACATGCTGAGTTCGTTCCTTTTGTCACACAAATAATCTTGTATTTTTTTTTCTCATAATGTATTTTTCATATGTAGTCTGTTTGTGTGACAATAAACATTTTTCTTTCTTTCCTTCTTTCTTTTCTATTAGCTAAAAACTTCTTCTAATTACTGTTTCTACGTGACTACACATACAATATGAAAGACGTTGAATATCAGTTGCCCACTATTCATATTGGATGAATTGAGTATACCTACGTATACGTATTCTTTTTGTAAAGATACATTAATTTTTTTTATACAACGGCGGTGGCAAACGAGCTTACGGTCTGCGTGATGTTAAGCTGGTACCGTAGCCTATGGACACTCGAGACTCCAGAAGAATCATAAGCGCGTTGCCGACCCTTTATTCACTTCATTACTTCAGCTTCAGTAGATTAAATGTCACATATTTTTTTTGTAAAATATAATAAATAAAATAAATAAATATTATGGGACAATCTATATATAATATGTGTGTATATTGTATAAACAATGAAAAATCATGCTAATAATCACTCGTAATTAAATGTCACTACGACCATTAGCTTTATTTCAACATTTTAACATCGTGTCACGAAAGTTTAAATTCAATGAATAATCATGAAATATCTACTATACAATTTCAAATAGACGCCTATTAAACTTAATACAATCTCTTCATTATAAGTTGTTTCAGCATGGATATTATAATTTATTTACGTTTTATCAACATTTCGTCGACATCTGCAGTCTAGACAGTAAAAAATCATTGAAACATTGCGTTACCAAAAACACGCGTAAATTCTCGACAATACGACACAATAAAGCAGCTTAATAGCGCCATAAAGAGTGACACTCAACATGAATTTCGTTAACTAAATTGCCAGCGGTCCCAATTAACATTAAACGTGAAGAAAAAATGTGAAAACTCAGCACGTCCTCGTAAAACAGGCAATAAAAATAGCAAGAGTCGTTTAATTTAAGGTATAAAACAATTCAATTATGTCTCATTATGCTGAGTTTAACGCGTAATTGTGAGTTCGTTGGCGACGTGTAAAAACTTTGCAGTGAAGTCACGTCACTAACGAATTAATCGGTTGATTGCCGATTCCGAAAGCAAACGTTACGCTGACAGGCATTGCGTTGGAAACTCCGAAAAAGTCAGCGTCTTTTCACTTTCACTAGTTTTAAGTTTAATTGGTAGGGCCGTAATTAAAGCCTGGTGCGCACGGTGCCAGCGATTTTTGAAGGTATCATATAATATTTTCTGACGGACCTCATACTGAAACAGAATGTATGTTTACCAGGTTATCATTAAATTTTACAGTACAATTGGAAATACGTTTACTTAAGAAACTATATAATTAAGTAACATCACTTTATCAAGACTCTTGGTTAAAAACTGTTTTTTATAAGAAAGTCGTTTTATCTTCTTCGTCACAGTAGACTATGAAGCATCGTATTAGGTGTATTTGAAACTCACGAGCTCCAAGATATACTTAGTATTTATTTTAATGTTTCTTTGTTTATTTCATTCTGGATTTGACTAAAGATCTAATTAAATGTTCTAAAAAAGTGTAACTCTTACCAGAACATTCAATTCTTTGATTATATTTGACTCAATCATATTGATGTAGTCCCATAAAGTTAATAGCACTATAAAATCCGAGTAGATACCTATACATTTTGCCAATTAATGATAATGGAAGCATGAATAGTGAAAAGTGGCTTTCAAAGAACTTTCATTAATGCCGGTTCACTGGTTCAGAAGACTTGGCGAACTGTTATTAGAGACTATTAGCGATACGATGGCCAATACAGATTTAATGGTGAAGTCTAGTGCAGTTCTTAAATTGAAATACTGTAGTGATTTTGTCCCTAACTGAAGGCTAGACACAATTTTATAACGCGGAAGTATTGAACAAATTTGGTATGCTATTTGCATGGTTCCCTCGCACATTTGTAACAAAATGTATTAAAAAACGTTGGTGAATTTTCCTCTTAGTTTTATTTGGTTGACGTTGACATAAAAATTCATTTTTCTACATTGACACCTTAACCAAAAGCTAGTGCTAAACCTCATGAAGGTTCTGTCTGTGAAATGGTTGAACAAGTTTAGTATGTTTAAGAACCTTTTACAATCATGTTATGTAAATTGGAAAAATAAGTAGTACTACTACCAGTATACTAAGTAGTATTTATTTAATCGTATGGCAATTATTATTTTGGCCTTTGAGTTTGTCACTCTTTAGTACCACCCAGGGGACACGTGCAGGGTTGTGGTAGGTAGCTCCTGCGGACGCGAGTGACAGTTGTCCCCCCCTTTGTCAAGTGAGTGGGCAACTCGACTGTTAGAGGTTCTTAAGCCGCCCAAAGGCCTCTAACTCGGCTTAACGACTACTGTCATAGACAGCAACCGGGATCAACTGCTTAGCGTGCCTTCCAAAGCACGGAAGCGCTCATTTATAGTAACCACTCAAACAGGCGGTCACCCATCCAAAGACTGACCCCTGCCGTCTTTGCTTGACCTGCGTTATCGTTTCCGATACGCAGGCGCCGCCGGGCTATGAACGCTTCATACTAAGTAGTATATATATACATTTAAAATAACGATGGGTATCAAAAAACTACATAATTATATGGAAATTAGTCATACATGTTGTATCGGTAGAATAAAATTCATGGCTTAAAATGTAGACGATTTAATTCCTTAAATAATTCCTTCTTTATGCAATCCTTGAATTATGAGAAAAGCATTTAAGTAAACTTTAACTTGGATATGCCCCGGATATTATTAGTGCCGAAAACTAATAAAATATATGTTTATTTTGTTATTTGGGCTGCGTACGATACCCATGCTTTGCCAACCTTTACCTTTATTGGTACCCGGAGCATTAAGTCCACCTTTCGCATGTAAAAAAAGTGATTAAATAAACTAAACAAATAAAATTATTATTATGGATATCATTTTGATCCGTTTCAAGAAACTTTGTACTAAAAATAATCACATGGTGGTGCTAGTAAAATGAATCGTGACGCATAAACACTTCACCCATATGCGCTGGGCCTTACTATTGTTTGGCGTCTGCGTTTTCACTTTTTATTAGGGCTATTTTGGAGCCACTATTATTACTGCTGGTTACGAAAATAATCGTCGTGTATTACACGTGCTTTCGTTGACGGGTGGGTGGAACGGAAAGTATTGTAATGGACGAATTTGCCCTAAAGTAGTGCCCACTTCTCTATCAAAAATCGTGCGTTAAAAAGTTTAGTAGTCATGTGATTTTAAGAAAAACCATAGTGAAAGGGGTCGAAATACATAAAACTGGTACGTACGGTAAAGTTAGACGATTTTTTCTGTTAAACTTCAAATGTTATATAGAATGAGACTTATTCGCTTATACCTAACTAGTGACCCGCCCTGGCTTCGCACGGGTATATATTATACATTTAAACCTTCCTCTTGAATCATGATATTTATTTTAAAAAACCGCATCAAAATCCGTTGCGTGGTTTTAAAGATCTAAGCATACATACTTTGTTTTATTTAAATATACTAAGAAGTGATTATACACGGTGTCTCGGGAGGATTCCAAATAATTTGAACAGCGTGTTCGTGACACCAGAAGGAGTAAAAAAATACATATAAAGTAAGCTGAGTTCGGCTCAATTATTTTCATTTTCATAAATGGCAATTTACTTCGTATTTTTGTTTTGCAACTCGGTTCAATTGTTAATTACGAGTAAAGTACCGTACCTCAGAAATGTAATAGGGATGATTTTAAATTCAACAAAAATATCAAATTACTGACTGCGTAATTTATTAGATCAGCAGGGCTGTCAACTGACGCCACGACGCGATACGATATTAAGGGGGCTCACAGCACCCAATGACCTTCGATCTGTTACCGTCCGTTTTTTCGTGTTTTTTTTGGCTTACCGTATTAACAACAACTAGGTTAACCGAAATAGTATCCCATATTTACTTCAAAACTCATAGTTTTTGAGATATATGGCACTAAACTTTAGCAGTTTTAGGCCAAAAAACCAGTTTTTTGGACGTAATTTTTGTAAAAATGAGTTAAAAATAAAAAACTCTCTTGGGTTGTTAGAAACGTCAAAAAGAAACAGTTACATCTAAATTTCATATATAAAAGTGCATAAACAACATACTAATATCGAAAACAGAGCTTTTTTGGACCATGTCCAAATAAATCATAGAAAAATAAATGTACATTTTTTTCCAAAACACCCTCTTGCAAAAGTAGATAAAGTATTGAAGAACCGATTAACGTTTGTGGCATAAATATATCTATTGTAATGACGGAGGAATATCAACTCAAAACTCATCAAAACTAGTCAAAAAGCGCTTGGAGCCCCTTAATTGTGTCGCAAGGGAGCAAAATTATATACCTACTTATTTACGGCGAGGGCGGGACATTGAGTCCCGAGTGAAGCAATACAATCTGCAATAGAATCATGAGCGAAGTGAGGGATACAAGTGTTTACGTACAAGACGGAAATAATTTTGCTACCGAGTAGCACATACTACTTTTCACACCTTCTATGAAGAAAATTTTAATCCCTAATTTAAGGACAACGACGACTGAATAGCAGGGTCAGAGAAGAAAAGTACTACCTTGATCCCTCATTTGAGAGCAGCAATTACTTTTTTTCTGAATAGCAGGTCTGAAAACTGTATTTCTAACTTGCACAGTGCGAGTGAGTTAGGGCCCACCCACATGTCTATGTGTAAGGCCTGAGTGAACGCTCGGAGCGGAGCGTTCGGCGGGGCGTGCAGCGGGGCGGGCGAGCGTGCATTCGCTTTGTGCAGCGTCTACTCAGGACACCAGTATGAGTTTCATTTGTTTAACGCCCGACTCGAGCGTCCACTCAGGCCAGACTAAGGCACGGCGTCGTCACCGTGACCGTAACGTGGGTGTTTAGTTTACGGCGGCGCACGCCGTAAACACCCACGTTACGGCGCCGCGGAAATCCACGGCGCGGTGTCGTGTATTTTTGCGTGCGCGTTGAATCTCACGGTGTGGCTCCATTATAGATATCTACTCCACGGCGTCGTGTAAAGTCGCGACGCGGTGCGCCGGCGTGCCGCAACGTGTGTTTTCACTGCATGCGCCGCGCCGTTTTGTGGCGACGACGCCGTGCCGTGGACATGTAGCCAGGCAGGCCCAGGAGTCGCACGTGACGTCACCGGGATGCCATGAGAATATTCAGACTTTTATTTATCTGTCATTCAAAATCAGAATAACAGAGTAAACAATAGCGATAGGTATGCCGTTCTGTCGATTAAGACAAATGGAAATGAAATTAAAATGAAATGAAGTTTATTTTTCGTAACATGCTGGTCAAAACAGTCATGTGGTATAATATTATTATTATTACATTTATTTAATAAACAGAGTATATAAACATGGGTACATTAGCTGGGTCTCACAAAACTGTCGGAACAGTTTGTCTGTGTGATTATAAACATAATAATACAGAGTTAATAATTAATTAATTAGGTACTAATTTATAAATAGGTTTAGGTTAGACACATGTTTAACCTAACCTAAACCATGCATACAGTTACTTATGTGTTATGATACTTAAATAATGTCGTTTTAATTTTCTTTTAAAGTCGTTTTTTATTCTTTCACGGCTGATAGTTGGAAGTCATATGCCTGTTATTGTGTATCACCCTGAGATATGATGTAAACCTGAACATATTCAGGCTTAGTCTAATTTGATGAATTCACCGAAATAATTTAAGATCGACTCAGAACCTAGACGGTCTGTATAAGCTGCCTAATGAGTCTTAATACTTAAATTCTCATCCTCGTATTTTAGTTAATAATTTTAAAGTGAAATCAACCTTCCAATGTCAAACTTAAAGTTTACTTTTCAGAACTCCGCATAAGTTGAAGTGAGGTTAAAAACGTTTTAGTTAAAATGATGCTTTTTAAGGCATCCGAGGCAACAGATGTTTAATTAAATAATATCGGTATCCTTGGTGAAACAAGGTTGTATCTAAGAGTGGCGTAGAAGTATGAGTCTTTATATGTTAAAAATACGAATAATGTTTATAAAGAGATTGGGACTATTTATTATTATGTACTTAGCACAAAGCTTTGAGACTTATTTAAAATAGAAAGTAAAACATTGTTTTTTCTATAACACAGAAATTTGATACAAAATGTATAATTGAAAATTTAAACCTTGTTGGTCGTTATCTCAGAGCATAGAATACTAGAGAGAGGACAAGCCGCCGGCGGCCGTGTCGCACTCGCAGCTGTATGCTCAATGGGCATACACTGTCATACTGTGCACGCGTGCTGATCGCAGAGAATATTACGTTTTTTCCCAAAATGCCTGATATGATGCGCGTTTATTGTCAAATAAGCGTGTAGGTATACAAGTGTGTGTGTTTTAGATGTGTGCGTGCTTTGTCTTGTCAATTACTTGGGCGTTGTGTGGGTTAATGTACTTGCGACAGGCTCACTCTATACAAATCGGCCGCCATGTCCGATCTCCTTATATTCATACATCTGTGGTCGTTATGGACAAGCGTGTTTCACAAACATTATGGGGATGTATTTGTAATCAAAGTCTAAGATATCGACGGGTCTATACTTTTTAGCCAAGATGTATAATTTGTAGAGCTTGGCTGGTAGAGTTAAGCCGAGTGGAGTAGGAAACTTGGCGCTCCTTGCGATCTGATATATTTTTAACGCTGAAAGCTATATGAGCTAGGGAGTCTTGGCAATCACTTTACAAGTAATGTTTTAGTGGGATATTTATAAACTTTTTACCTTATAAGTTAAGTTAAATAAGTTGGAAAAGTGTAAACTGGACAAGCATGAACTATTTCATTTCACTGCCCGCAACTTCGTCCACATGGAACTCGATTATATCATACATCCATACAAACTTTCATCCCCCATTTCACCCCCTTAGCCGATGATTTCCGGGATAAAAACTATTATACTTATTGTCCATAGGTACCAAATTTCATCTTTTAATTCGATTCAGTAGTTTAAACTTGAAAATATAGGATACGTCTGTACGTTCTAAAAATAGTTAATTTCGCATTTAAGTAACTGCGGTGCTCTGACGCGTATCAAAAAAAATATTGCTGACCATTCCTAACTGAAAACAGCTTTTATCGTCAACGCTTCAGTAATAAATAAACCCGCACAATAGATCCAATTACCGTAACTGTAACGAAATATTATCATAACAACCGGAATTATCTGTAATTCTGCTAAACATTACATTAATTTAGAATACTAATTCAATTCCAAAATGGCAGGTTTCATACAAAATCTCCGGCACTTACGCCTATTGGTCTACCATGTAAGTGCAACGCACTGTACGGTTCAATTTCTTAAAGAGATATCGGACCATGAGATCTGGAGTTCATTAATGATATGATAACGCCCCTGGCTCCGGTCGGAGTCATTTTCTATATATGTTCTGATGAATCAGCGCTTCATGGGGCAACCGAAAACTGGAAATAGTGAGCATGTTTTCATATGAGAAGAATTAGAATCGAAAATTTTAAATTTTATGCTTAAGCTCTTTGTTTTGACTTCATGGTCTAAAGTTAGGTTGTATAGTATTTTACGCAAGTAAGAGTATTCATTCTAGCAATCATAATCGAACCGGTTCAGCAGACGTTAGCGGTTTCGGATAATAACCCCTTCACACAAACTTACAACCTCACAGACTTTTTAATATTATTATAGGTTATTATTGTATCTTATGTCACCCGCATCATTAGTGCCTGGATAAATTCAATCTTGCCAACAATCGGAAATAAACCGGTTTGAAAGATAAAGATGGATGCGTAGAAATAAACCTATTTAAAAAAAAAATACAATATTCGTATTTAGTTTTATCTTTCAATACTAAATGTAATTGGCTTCATTAACGCCATTAACGTTTCGGACGATTAATTCATTCCAACAATCTGCATTAAACCGGTTAAGAGGAGGCGGCTCAGTGAAGCATATTTAACAAAGTGTGATGTTTATGTGCTATTGACTTTTTGCTACACCCTTGCTTTTCGTATTATTATTATGTATATACTGGGTGTTACATTGGTCGTGAAACGTGAACAACTTGTACTATGGGACCAACTTTATGATTTGCAAAAAAAAACAACTATTTCATACACTTTGCTCATTTTAGACAGACGAAAATGTATGAACAGCCTGTTTTTTTTTGCATAATACAAAGTTGGTCCCATAGTAAAGGTTGTTCATAATCATGGATAGATTCACATTTTGCTATTGCGTATCACGACTAATGTAACACCCTGTAAACTTATTTAAATGTCATGAGCACAATATTAAATGTCTTCTATCAATTTATTCCCATGATCGGTATTGAAGCGGTAATGAAGACATACGTATAAGTGCATTTGAAGTTTTAGTTACAAATTACAATTCGTGTTTTGAGCTTTGTCTATAAATTTAATTTTAATTGAAGTAATTAGCACCATTAACGCCTTGTTCTACAATTCATCCTGTTTTTTGGTACCTAACCGGTTACAAACTTTTATAGAATAAATGTGCGAGTTGTTTTATTGCGACAGTTTTACTTTTACTACGAGTATCAAGGGCGGATTGCATTGCATCGACCACACTTTACCGACCGACCATGTTGAATATGGCGCCAGCAGCTGTCATCTCGTAGAGAACAGTCAAACTTGGCATACTTGTATAGAGAACAAGAGGATAAGAAGTTCGAACCCGATTACAAACTATACTCATTAAAGAAACAGAGTAAACTAAGCGATAGGTACAGAAAAAAAGACCATCCTAGCATACAAACGCTCTCTACTCTGACTACCACTTCCTGGAAATAGGCATTACCTACTTTTTACCCGACTGCCGAAGGAGAGAGGGTTATGTTTTTTGAGCGTATGTATGTATGTATGTAAGTATGTATGTATGTAAGTATGTATGTATGTATGTAAGTATGTATTTATGTATGTGGGTATGTCTTATTCTTTGACACCCCCTGCAGCCTAAACCGTTTACGGATTTCGACATATGAGGTCTCGTTGGATTCCTCTTAATCGTGGGAGTGACATAGGCTATAATATTTGCAAAAATGCAGTTGGGTTTTTCGAAAAAAAATTTGATTTCACTTGTTAATTAATGTTACAAATAGACATGCTCACAAATGTTTGATTGGTGATGACGAATTTATGTATGTATCTATGAGTAAAAAAACATTGTTGACCAATTATATGATCTACAATCTAGAACCCAAAAGAAATACTTAAGTACTTACTGAAGATACAGAATTGTTTCAAAAACAAAAATCAAACAAACTCATACATTTAACTATAACATTTAAGAGAGGGCGGAGGCGAGATAAACTATAAACTGACACGAACATATCGACAAATCATTACCGTAACGTTGTATCACGCTATACAGTAGCATTCAAATATAAACTGTATTGCTTTGTACTAAGATTACTTTTTATAAAACGTACTCAACGAAGATGGGAGACCGCAAAAGTAAGTAGGGTGCATCGACTGCCTACATTACGAAGCTCCTATTCTTCAATAATAAAGTTTTTTAAATGTGATCTTTATGACGTATTGTCCAAGGTTGATTATATAATGATATAATTGACGAGATAAGAGTATTTTAAAGTAAGTTGTTGATATTGTATTTACCCACCTTATATTTCAGAGCATCGCAACCGGTCAACCAGTAATTAAGTACTAACTGCGAAGTAATAAATCGTTTTGAATTGTTATCTGGTCAGGCCTCGCTTAACATATAGGTTTTATAGTTACAATCTTTCAGACCTAACTGCATCGTAAATGTCAAGTTAAAATGATGGAAAACTAAATGAATTACAAATAAATGCAATTGACAAAGTTTACGAAAACTTTAGTGGATGCGTTTATGACATTATGACCTACCGAAAATTAAACTAAAATTGATAACTTCCTTGATGATTAATATTTCCGTTTTAGGGGTAGGAATTTTAGTATATCTCTGTATAAGTGGGTAAATGTTGTTTATGTGATATGAATTATAAGATTTATAAGTTATGAGAATTCGTAATCTTATTTCACTTCTTTGCATGACAAAAATCGGTGATTTGTACATTAGTAATCCCAATTGTTTTATTGGTAGTGATATCATATTTTGAATAAAATTAAATAAGCGTATCAAGCTATTAATTGTTATACTTGAAATGTATTGAGTTAGCCGAATTGCATCAAAGTAATCCATTCAAAACGCAATGTAGTACAATTATTTTAAATGATTTTGATTGATACAATAAGGTCTAGTTCTCCCTCTGGGTTGGAAGGTCAGATGGCAGTCGCTTTCTTAAAACTAGTGTCTAAATCAAATCCTGAGATTAGGTGTCAAAGCGGACCCCGGGCTCCATTAGGGCACAACCGGGAATAACGCTAGGAGGACGATCGGGTTTCGGGTGTGGTAATATTTTCGCGTTTGCCCGACAGAAAAACGTTTTTGTTTTTTTTTATTGCTCACATGATAAAAATAACTTAAAACTACTATAAAAACGTCGCCAAACTGCGGAGCAGTTTATTGGCGAGTATATAGGTTAAGTACCTACATCCATTATTTGCTTTATCTGCTGTAAGTACTACCTACCTACATACTATTATGCTAAAACTAGGGGTAAAAACTGTTTAATTTGTTTCATTACATCTGCATTTAAACTTTTGCTTTTTTAGTGTATTTTTCTACTGGTAAAGTTTCACACAGACATCAGTTGCAATTTTAAACTTTTTGCGAAACATTTTCGAATACCCTTTTATATTTTCAACTCTTTCCGACATGTCAGAAGCAATTGCGGTTGCTATTCGTTATAAATGTAAAGCTGGGAGTAAAATATGACGTCATATTTCTGTACCAACGAGTAATACAACATTGCTAAATGTATTTGAAATGAATAAGTACAAACGTTTCGTTTATAAAGGGTTTGTATGACCAAATAACAAGAAAATATTATCTATGAAATAATAATTAACAGGGTAGCGCAGGACTGGTCATTGTGGCACTCTTTGGCGGAGGCCAATGTCTTTCGGCTGATATGATGATGATGAATTATTAACATTTTGACATACTCGTACAGAAGTACGCATACGCATACGCTACCTTTTTTAGGGATTGTTTTTATTACAAGCTTTTATTTAGCTCACTCCGTTTGTTTTATTTTCGGAAACCGGGAAGTGGGTAAAATTTCAATTACTAAATTTGACCCACTTCCCGGTTTCCGATTGAGCTGAAATTTTGCATGCATATGTATATCGCATGACAATGCAATATTATGATGACATGGAGCTGATCTGATTCTGGAGCTGGAAGGTGGCCATAGGAACTCCGCAATAAAACGACACAACTCCATCGAGTTTGGGCTCTTTAGAATCGTCTCAATGAGTAGTTGATGATGGTATGCAGAAAAGTACGGTCGGCAATAAAAGCTTGTATCAAAAATGGATTTTTTGACAGAAACTTGTTAAGAAACTTATTTAGGGGTTGTTTTTTGTCAATATTTACGGATGACTTTGTTTTCGCTCACATTATGTTGAGATTATTTAATGTGAGCGACTTTTTATGCAACTGTAATTGGAATTGTAATCTTCTAGTCTGGCCGTTAGGGTTGCTTTTTGAATGGACCACTTTAATGCAATTCGGCCAACTCAAATAGTCTCAAGTATACAGGAAAACTGAAATACTCGTAGTTATTTATGATACAAGTGCGGAAAGTAGGTAATTCCCAACGAGTGGCGATGACCAAAAACACGACCGTTAGGGAGTGTTTTTGATCGACACGAGTTCACCTATCCGCACGTGTATCATACAACATTTTACAATGCATCATGCGAGGAAATAAAAATAATTGCATAAAAGGTGAAATTTTAATTGTCACGAAATCTCATTCCCGCATAGTGTGCGGGAATTCTGGCCTGAAATCCATTCCTGCACGGGCAGGTCCTGCGTTGCGCCGCCGTGCTGGCATCGACCACTTCCCGTGTTTATGTTGAACCATATAAAGGGGCACATTCAGAGCAAGTGCATTGTAAAGAACATTCCATTCCACCCAGTACAATAAATATGTTAAACCAAGTGAAATTAAAAGATTTTTCAAAAAACGCAATTGCTTTTTTGCAAATATTATAGCCTATGTCACTCCCACGATTATGAGGAATCCAACGACACCTCATATGTCGAAATCCGTCAAACGGTTTAGGCTACAAAGCGTGTGAAAGAATAAGACATACATACATACTTACATACATACATACGCTCGAAAAACATAATCCTCCTCTCCTTCTGCAGTTGGGTAACAAAAACGTATCATTCTAAATTGACCATGTGCGAGTCAGTGTATATACAGGAGGTATGGATGGATACAACTTCTATGTATTGTGTTGAATGTGTGTTAGCATTAATTAACTCTTTGAAACTAAGTACCCTTAAAAATCAAAGGGGATACCGTTACCGAATTATTTCTGCCCTAATAAGTCTTACACGTTTTCGGTAATACGATATACCTTTTAGTTGTCGCCGGTTCGGTGAGAATCAAAAATTCAACATGGCCGGGATTGAATTTGCAAATACGATTATGAGCGCAATGGACAAGAATTGCATCGATTTTGTTGAAACAATTTGTGAGTAGCAGGATAACTCGCTTCAAAACATTAAGATAATTTTAATTCGATCGCATATTTTTCTGTTGCTACTTTTGAAATTCGTTATTTATTTAGCAATAAAATATAAGTGGATATTTTAGCCATAAAATAACTTGTAAGTTTCAGCCTCCTAACTAAATTCATTTATTTTCTAAAGTAAATACGACATGATAATTAACATTAACTAAATTAAATGAAAACTACGTTAAATCTAAAAAAGGCCCTCGAGGCATTGTACCGAGGATGCTGGCGATTACTAAATTTTGTTGTCTCAACTCAATGATCAGAATGATCAGATCAATATGTAATCCTACCAGAATGCGTCATATTGAATCAGTTCATTCGGAGTGTATATTGAATCAGTGGATAATTAGGTTATTGTGAGAGTTGCCTTGCGAGGACGGAATTTCAAACATCATTGGATTGGGCATTATTTCTAGTTGCCAACGTTCTGTTGCCATATTGAAATATCTTGTAAACATGTTACCTATGAAGGACTGCATATGAAGGGTCCACGGAAGGAACATGCGGTGGTGGTATTTTTTTCAAAATGAGATTTGAATGTCACGTTCATAACGAGCTCATTCTCATAATGTAATAAAGTAATAAAAAATTTATTTGGCATATTTTCTTACATTAATTTCCAGAGGTCTCCGCACTAGGCTTCGCCTGTGTCGCGGGGAACCAGTTAAAAATTACATTTTGGAATTATGTTACAAGGTACTTACATTCAAAGTATAAACTATAGGAACATAAAAAGGGACTTAAACCTTAAAAAATAAAAAATTACATTGCACTTTTAGAAAATTACTAAACTGTAAACTTAAGCTAAAGTATAATGTCTAAAATAGCTTCCGTCTCGTGATAATGTGACTAGACATGTTCTTTCCGTGAAATAATGTCAATACTCAAATAGTAGTTTATTGCATTTGTTAATGTATTACAGAGGGGTAATCACGTAACGTTACGAACGCGCGTTAGGACAGTCCAACTGTCATTTTTCCATATAAAAATTTACGTTTAGATCTAGCTGACGCGCGTACAATGCGTTACGTGATCGACCTGCAGGTAAGACTTACATATTACAAACTAAATGTAGATTAAATGTCATGTGTCCAAAAGTTTAAACTACCTACTGGATCGACACAAGACGTCAATAATGAAATTCAAATGTCCTGCCAAACTTGTATACATAGTGTAACACTAGGTACGAAACTATTGTAGCCGCCGGCAAAGCCCGTATTCACAACACTTATCAAATCTAACCAGTATAAGTCTGACCTCCGATTACATATAGAAGATACCAACCTGGGGTCTAGTTACTAAATGAGGAGCGAGGTGAGTCTAGACTAGTTGGGAATCGCATAGTTCAGCATTCCTCGAGATACGAGAAATTTCCACTAAATTCAATTACAGGCGAACTAAGATGAAAGCCGTCTGGGGTTAGTGCGAAGTGAACTAAAGCTAGGTAGCGAGTTAGTAATGAGCTTGGGTCTTAGCCAGTCTTAGGTGATGTTACAATGGCGACTCCACTGCATTACTTGTGCTAAACTGCCACCAGAATCCTAACCCTAGTGATGTAACTCATAAATGGGCTATTCCGTGGGCGCATGAAAACATTGAATCACTGACATTGACATTATAATGCTGCGAGAAAAAACTGTTGAACATTTCGACGAGAAAAATATAAACTATGTTTTTCACATTGTTGATATAATATAAACTATTATATACTTACTCAATTTATGAGAGCTACGTCAAATTAATACACATACAGAGCTGCAAACTCTCAGATTTATCCTCGTTAACTATATAAGTAATCACTACATAATATAAAACAAAGTCGCTTCCCGCTGTCTGTCTGTCTGTCTGTCTGTCCCTATGTATGCTTAGATCTTTAAAACTACACAACGGATTTTCATGCAGTTTTTTTTAATAGATAGAGTGATTCAAGAGAAAGGTTTATATGTATAATACATGCATGTTATTATTATTTTCATGCATATAAATCCGTACGAAGCCGGGGCGGGTCGCTAGTATTAAATAATACAGAAATTATAATTTTAACGGCCTCCGTAGCCCAGTGGGTAGTGACTCTGCCACAGATGTATGAATATAAGGAGATCGGACATGGCGGCCGATTTGTATAGAGTGAGCCTGTCGCAAGTACAATAACCCACACAAAGCCCAAGTAATTGACAAGACAAAGCACGCACACATCTAAAACACACACACTTGTATACCTACACGCTTATTTGACAATAAACGCGCATCACATCAGGCATTTTGGGAAAAAACGTAATATTCTCTGCGATCAGCACGCGTGCACAGTATGGCAGTGTATGCCCATTGAGCATACAGCTGCGACACGGCCGCCGGCGGCTTGTCCTCTCTCTAGTATTCTATGCTCTGAGGACTCTGCCTACGAAGCTGGAGGTCCCGGGTTCGAATCCCGGTCAGGGCATTTATTTGTCTATTTATCACGAATATTTGTTCCTGAGTTATGGATGTTATATATGTAAAATATAAGTATCTATATGTATGTATCTATTATATATATCATCGCCTAGTACCCACAACACAAGCCTTACTGAGCTTACCGTGGGCCTAGGTTGATTTGTGTAAGATTGTCCCGTAATATTTATTTATTTATTTATATTTATTTATTTAATTAAATTGGCACTGAGACAAGAACGAATTTTTTGTTTCAGTATTATTCTATTGTGTTTTTGATGTACTTAATGTATTTATTTTTATCAGATAACAATTGTAATGTTGTAAATATTTTTTTTATAATTATCTTTTATAAACTTTATTGCTAGTTTTTACCCAACTGCCGAAGGAGAGGAGGGTTACGTTTTTCGAGCGTATGTATGTATGTATGTATGTGTGTGTCTTATTCTTTGACACGCCCTGCAGGCTGCAGCCTAAACCGTTTGACGGATTTTGACATAAATATGAGGTGTAATTCCTCATAATCGTGGGAGTGACATAGGCTATAATATTTGGTTTTTCGAAAAATCTTTTGATTACACTTGTTGATAATTAAGTTTATGTTATCCCTATACTTCCTTAAATCTAATAAATCTCGAACCGTTGTCATAAAAAAGCGTTATAATATTGGTAGCAAAAAAGGAAAGGCTAACTTAATTAACTTGTGAAATGTGTAGGTACAGTCGAGGTCAACTATAATTATGTTTACACTTTTTCACCTCACTTGCTCGGAAAGGCCTTTTTGTATGTTTGATATCTATTGAGAAAATCGCTTTTTTATCCACATGTGAAGAAACTAGACGTAGAACGTTAAATGTTTATTTTTGGTTTTTTGTATATTTTATGGCATATTTTTTTTTACTTTTTTTTTGCTTTTTTAACTTCTTTTTTACTTATTTTTCTTTTTTTTTTTCTTTTTTTTACCTTTTATTTTACCCTATTTCTTATTTTCCTCGCTGTAGTGAGGTGAAAAGATATGTGTTATACACGGGTGAAAAGTTATTTTACGTCTCGTGTGTTGAAACACTCGCTACGCTCAGGATTCTATTTTTGAACCACTCGCTTCGCTTGTGGTCAATCATAGAACCCTTTCGCTAGCTCGTGTTTCAAATGAACACTCGCATGTAAAATACAACTTTCCCCCCTTGTTTAACAAATAACTATTGCACCTGATTCCAATGTAATTATTGAGGCCATAAAATGTATATGTCACCGTTAGATTGTAAACTGACGGAATATTGTGAACTGCCAAAATAATTCATAAATTTACGCATTCATTTTCGTTAGTTTATAAACTAACAATGTCATATCGTCAAATTGTGAACTGAATCAAATTTGCCTGATTTGGAACGCTACCTGTGCGCTGTTTGGTTGAATGAATTATTCCACTTGCATCAGTTTCCACTTACGTCAGAACATGATAGTTTTTATTGTTATTCAGACATCTTATTCCATTTATTTTGGCGTCTAGCAGTGTCGACGGAGCCCCGCTGCGCGGGGCTCCTATTTCTGGGCGCTTTGCCCTTCGGGCAACTGAAGATACCTAACTAACCTAACCTACCTAATAGTCTTTGTGTACGTTCCGTAACAAGCCGATTTGATCTCAGTTCACAATTTGACGATTCGACATTGATAGTTTATAAACTAACGAAAAATAATGCGTTAAATTGTGAACGGTTTTGACAGTTCACAATTTTTCGTCAGTTTATAATATCGCGAGTTAGATTATAAACTGACGGTGTTCACAATCTAACGGTGACATATACATCTCTTTGGCGTCGAATGTACCTAACTAACTATTCTAGAAATTCTCAGATACAATCAAAAAGAAAACAAAAGATATAATAAATATAGACGACCGGTTAGCCAGTAGGTAGTGACGCTGCCTACGAAGCTGAAGGTCCTGGGTTCGAATCCCGGTAAGGGCAAATATTTGTGTGATGAGCATCTGAGCATGAATATAGTTGTAATAATATAGTTTATACCTATTATATTCTCTGCGTGATCGCATCAGATATGAGGCTATCCGCAGCAGAACCAAGGTAACCGATATAGCCCTCCGAATCGCTAAACTAAAGTGGCAGTGGGCGGGGCACATTGCGCGTAGAACCGATGGCCGTTGGGACGGAAATGTTCCCTATTGGCGACCACGTACCGGAAGGTGGACTGATGACCTGGTAAAGGTCGCGGGAGACCGCTGGATGCAGGTGGCGCAGGTCACTTTGGCACTCTTTGGGGCAGCCAGCAGTGGACGTCTCTCCGCTGATATGATGATGATGATGATCTATTAAATATATCATCGTCTACAATATAACACAAGTCTTATTTGAACGGCCTCCGTAGCCCAGTGGGTAGTGACTCTGCCTACGAAGCTGGAGGTCCCGGGTTCGAATCCCGGTCAGGGCATTTATTTGTGTGTCGATCACGAATATTTGTTCCTGAGTTATGGATGTTATGTATGTATATAAGTCATCATTTCCTTGCCCTTATCCCATTTACTTGGGGTCGGCGCAGCATGTCTTTTTCTTCCATACTTCTCTGTCAGCCGTCATATCATCATTCACTTCTTTTCTCTTCATATCGTCTCTCACACAGTCCATCCACCTTTTCCTTGGCCTACCTCGTCTTTTACATCCATCCACATTCATACCTAATACTCTTTTGGTCACATGACTTTCATCCCTCCGCATTACGTGCCCATACCACGCAAGGCGATTGGCCCTCAATTTATCCGCGATAGGTGCTACTTTTAGGCTTCCCCTTACATACACATTTCTTATTCGGTCCATCCTCGTCACACCACACATCCATCTTAACATCCTCATCTCCGTTACATGCAATCTCTTTTCATCCGTCACCTTTAAGGCCCAACATTCCGATCCATACATGACGACAGGTCTCACAATGGTCTTATAGATTTGTTTATTTATTCTTATGTATGTATATAAGTATCTATATGTATTTATCTATTATATATATCATCGCCTAGTACCCACAACACAAGCCTTATTGAGCTTACCGTGGGCCTAGGTTGATTTGTGTAAGATTGTCCCATAATATTTATTTATTTATTTATTATTATTTATTTATTGAGCTTATTATGGGGCTAGTTCGATTTGTGTAAGATTTTCTCTTATTATGTATTTATTTGTGTAATATTTGTCCTAAGGCGCTATAGTATCATGGTCTTCTCTCCCTCTCGCTGAGCATAAGCGTCAGCGAGATGGAAGTGCGTGTTTGGAAGCGCGGATATCATGTTTTTTAATTTTAATTTTTTGTTCGTTTAAATAAATAAGAAAGTAATGACTAAGTTCCCTCAAACATGATATTGCCGAATTTTAGAACCAATGTTAATATGTTTAGCTATTGTGCATAATTTGCTACGAATGTTTTAAGTGAATTTTAATATGTTTTAGACCTATGTTCGTGATTTTTTTCAATCGAGCGAAAATTGCTTAATCGTGTTTCGAATCACTGCTTTCCCTGCAGAAAAGCCTCAAGATTACTATCCGTATTTTTTTGAAACCATATTATTATAAACAGACGCATTATATTGTTTCAAAAACTATGTTCGCTTCACTTCGCTGAACCTATAGCGCCTTAAAGGCAATATTTTATCCTCCCTCTTCCATAAGACCGGGACAGACAATCCTGTTATTATAAAGCCTATAAACTTTCATCATGTAAAACAAATCACTTTCACTGAATGAATAATGGATGAGGCGAAAAATGCAAATATTCGCGATGACCGACTGCCCCGGTTACCAACCCGCATTTAATTACGCGATGAATTACCCTGCGCGGGAGTGAGTAATGTGTTTGTCCACAAGTACTAATTAACTTGCTGAGATGCTGCTTCAATTTTAAACGGCGGCGGTAAAAGAGGGTATTTCGTGTTGCTGCGATGATAGTACAATAAGTACTTGAGTTTAAGTGTTGGGTAAACGGGTTTTGTAATCGGTATGGGTTTATGGGGATACGTTCAATGCTGAAAATTGCTTGAACTGGCCAATCGTTTTGACAATGGAGATCGTTCTGATAATAAAATCAGCCCTCATCACAAATAAGCATTAGTCCCTATCCCACTAACATACTCGCCATTAAAGCGCTACATAATATATAACCTTTAGTAATATGAATATTATTTTATTAGCTTTAGCTTCGAAAAAAATCAAAGGTGTATGTGAAGTCCCTTGCATTGGGCCAGCATGGTGACCCCCATTCCCCTTCAGCCTCGGGAAGCCTATTATTATTATTATTATATATTTATTTACAGACAAAGTATGGTCCAAACATTATTAGTATTTACTTAATCTAATGTTAGTCCCTAATAATTAATACAAAAAACATTACACTCCTTTTCGTTGGGCAGTCGTGTAAAAAGAGTTTTAGTCCTCTGACCCATTTGCCACAAAAGAGGACAATCTAGCTTGTTAGCTATCATGCTCAGGATGCTGTTGCTACTCCCGCGCACCCTGTCTAACAGCGAGGCCGTTTTATTGCGCCAGACGGCATCAAAGCCGTCTGTGCGCGCCTCGGCCTATGCCCAGCTGTGGGACGTACTCGTTCATAGGCTTATATATATATTATGATGGTACATACCTTGTCCACGGGCGGCATTCATGTGTCGGTCCCGCGCGCTCGCGGCGCATCACCGCACGAGCGCCTGCTACACACGCACCCTGAAATAATACATTTATATGAATAAACAAGCCTTTTTTTCTTAATATTTTGTGGCCCACTGCTGGGCAAAGGCCTCCTCCCTAGCTTTCCAACTATTCAGATTTATTGCCAATTCTGGCCAGTCGCTTTGAAAGACGTCCTGTCAATCCCGCCATCTCCTCTTCGGCAGACTATAATAATCAAACGTCGGACTCCAGCGGGCATTTTCGTGGCATATCAGAATGATAGGTAAGGTTCACAAATCAATCAATTCACTTTCGAGTATTTGTACTTAGTATTTGGTACCTAGTATTTATAATGTGAAATTCCAATAATGTGACCTTTCTGTGACTTAAGTTCGGAGTGCTGTCGTAGTATCGTATCCATTGCAATACATAGATATGCAAATTAACAAATAAAGCAAATCTTTCTATTGACCACCCACCCACCCACAACACAAGCCTTATTGAGCTTAACGTGGGCCTAGGTTGATTTGTGTAAGATTGTCCCGTAATATTTATATTTATTTTTATATATTTATTTATTAGACGGCACTCTACCAACAAATATAAGTATGAACAACAGTCATAATGACGCATGTCAGCTATTTATTTGTTTTTTAAGTGGCCACTTCAGTGGGCTATCAGTCATCACTTCAAAGAGTATTTACACATTAAAGATGAATAAATGATAACGGGTAACTAATTTAATTAACTATGTTACAAATAATACATTATAATACTCGTAAGTTAAGATTTTTTTGTAAACCTTACCTTGCCCTCAAACTTCCCCCTATAGTCCGACGTATGATAATAATATACCTCTATAAACGAATTTGTTTCAACATAATCACGCATGTTCTCTTCTCAATCTCGCTCGTTCAATTGAACGAGCGAGCGCAGCGAAAGTTCTCCGTTACAATTTGGCCAAAAATCATTTCTTATGTCTGAAATAAGATACCTACCTATGATCCTATATTTTCTTGTTAAGCGGCGCTACCACGAACTCCGAATCTCGAACTTCGTATATCTCCGTCTCTATCGCACTTATGATTTATGGTACTCGACCGACAGAGACGGAGATATACTGAGTTCGAGATTCGAAGTTCATGGTAGCGCCGAAGCACGTGGTTCAATTTGATCCTTAGGTTATGGTCATCAGTCCGGCTGTTCTCCTCAACGTGTCACATTTCTCAACCGATTCTCTTGACATTTTGTGAGCACGTTCAATAATTATATAGATTTTTTGTCAATTAAAGTTTTTAAAATATATGTATGGTGATGAACTATATGATTTGAATAAATTATATGATTTGACAGTCTTTCACACACAGATCAACCTCACTTAGTGCCAAGCTGAGCAAGTTATGTACGTAGTGCCTAGTGACGATATCTTTAAAATATTTTTCTTTGTATCTTCTACACATAGTATAAAGAAGTCCGGAAAGTTTGTTTGGGCCGCTAGTAAAAACATATTTGTTTCATAATGTGTAGGTAGTAGGTATCGCATTATATAGGTAGAACTACCTACTTTGCAGCGTTTCATTAAAGGTAATTTAAGTATAGTAAATTACGTATTTTGACGCATGAAGTAACTTCCGTATTCCATACAAAATTCAACATAATTATTCACCTAGTTAGATAATTGTATTTTTTATTATTAAGAAAGGGTTGGCGACATCTGGTCCCACATATTGAAGTTGACAGATGTCATTGTGACAATGACATTTCATGGTAGATTTGATGGAATCTAATTACATATTTAAGTTTAGGTGATGTCTACTCTAGTAATATAACTCAATGTGTATCGGTTTGTAAATGAATTCTCGAAAACGGTCTTAACAATTTCCATAATTATTTCCTACGGGGGAAGAAAAATCGATCAAGCCATCATCCGGGAAAATCGCAATTTTTACACGGATTTTTATCAGGAAATTTCACCTCCAATATAATTATCCTTAATGATGTAAAACATTTACCTATTCAAGCAATAACTGAGTTTCTTGGTAAAGTAAGATCAGCGTTCCAAACACTTTTAGAACAACTGAGCAAAAGAAGGTGCCTTTAGCTTTTACATTACAGACTGTACACTTCAAGTATCGTGGTAGAAATTCTTGTAATTTTGACATATATATTATGCTGTATTATAATTTTTATCGTAAAGTAGATGAATCTGAATCTAGACATGTATGTGAAAAAAATTCTGAAAGATGTACAACGTTTTTCAACGCAAAAAACTAACATACAACGGTTCTGATTATAAAGTTATCATTAATCAAGAAACTGTATCTTTTCATAACATCACATTAATATATCTACATCATTAATTCTCGGCCATTATGAAAATCTTCCGTTGTACAACAAGGTTCTCGTCATTTAGCATAACGTTACCACAGATAATGACATCGAGTTTCAATAAAAGTGAGCAAAAAGTTGGCATTCATGCTTCTCCAACAGTCCAGTTAACTCGAAAGATATATTAGCATGTCATCGGTCATCGACTCATCGCCTTGTGTACAGCCAGCATCATATACATGTTTTTTTTTTAATTGGCTCACAAAGCAAGTTACAGACAATTACAGAAAGCTAATATTAGCATAAAGGTTCAGATCTAGACTGTAACTCTAAACATGTGTATATACGTTCATTTATATTACCTATTAGCATTTTAAGGTTTCTACTTATACGTATTAAAGTTTATCGTTACATATATGATAAGTATTTCATTTAATGTAGGTATATTGGGTCAATGATCAAATCTTTTTTCTTTTTATTTCTTTTCGTTTTGTACATGTTTCTCGGTTTGCCTCGGTTGGTCTATCATCTCCACTCAATTGTTCAAAGGTTAGCTGGAAGAATTCCTTCATAGGGCTTTTGTACAGTATGTGTTACCTATTCTTGTATTAATTGTTCTGTTGTTGTGCTCTGTTCCATGTACAATAAAGAATTTACATGAGTACATACATACATTAGGACCTTATTGCTTAGACATAAGGTCAAAAATATACATGACGACGGTATACATGTTTATGACGCTGACTGTACGTGTACATATATACAGTTAACAGAATGCGACATTAAACAAATGTATCAGTCGTTAAGGCACAGTGCGACATTTTTACGAAAAAATACATAAATGTTATGCATTAAGGATTATATAGATGAGGTTGAGTCACTTTTTTCTTATGGAATGTATTTTTTTTTAATACAACGACGGTGGCAAACAAGCTTACGGCCTGCCTGATGTTAAGCTGCTTAATTTAGAGGAATTGCGATTATCACCGATCTGGTTACTCATACTCATATTCTGAATTGTTATAAAAACATGTAACTATAATGGGATAGAATATTGAAAAATATATTATATAGTCATATCGGAACACATAAGGGCGGGAAGCGTTATCCTTGTGAAGTTTGTAATAAAACTTTAGTAAGTAAATTTGTTTTGACGCAACACAAAATTATTCACACCGGGGAGAAACCATTCACCTGTGATGAATGTAATAAGCAGTTTCGACGTAAAGGTATTTTAATTGCACATGTAAGGATTCACAAGTTTTATTAAAATTTAGTGACCAATACTTTATTCGAGGAAACTTATAGGTCCTTGATATTTTTATGGTACTTAAAGGCAATTAATTAGGCAATAATTAGAACTTATACTGAGTATTTACATTGCCTTCTTGGTTTTTCAAGCTTTAGACATTAAAATATAGTTATTACCGGAACATGAAGTGTTCTCTTATTATGAGTGTAAAGTAGTATCATTACTAAGCTGCTTCTAGTCTATTGAATTTAATGTTCTTCTCATTTAAATAAACGCATGTTCGTGTCGACGGATCATTATATATTGCAAAGAGTCAATTAGTATTAGTTTTAGCAAATTATATTTTAAAACATGTCATAATTAACTAAAAACACCAACATATCTGATTCGTAACTTTTATCTATATTCATATGTATGTGTATTTATATGTACTTACATATTTTGTATGATATATATATCCTTCCAGTCTTCATACTTATTTAAGTAATTTTGTCTCTAAATAAAGTTGCACCCGCCCACAATTTATCTGATTTGCCTTAAGGTTGACTGCTAAGTAGAGAATGCTTTATGGCATTAAGTTCGCCTTTTGCACTCAGTTGTTAAATGAAATAATAAATAAATAAATATGCCTACGAATTGTGTTTAGTATTTAAAATTAAACGAATAAAACAATCGTGAATGCTTCTTAAGCAACCTTTCTTTTTTCAAACTAAACCGACCCACCACCTTAATACCATAAAAACCAAGCCGCAAAGTAGTAAATTGCACTTTTTAGCTCCACCGTACTTACGCAGAAAGTACAAAACAGGTCAATGGCTTCATGCTGTTTTAAAAGCCATTTATTGACCTAGGCCGAAGCGTGTTCGTAATAAATGGAAGGTCTTTCAAAGTCAGACGCGCCCGCATTATGCTCTTTGTAGGTTAGGAGTCACTGACCCATTATGGTACTGAAGGAAAGCAGAAGGGCGTATGAAACAAATTAGGTTTAAGCATGTCTGGCTCTAGGAATGTGAAGTAGGCTTGAGCACTAATTCACTAATTCAATTTAAAAGGGCCTCTTTTATATTGGATAATTTATACTGCTATGCTTATATTATAAAGAAAAATAGTCTATGAGATTATGGCTTTGTAAGTTTTTTGTAGGATGAAATACTTGACTATTTAATGTAAAAAAAATATGAATAACTTTCTATCACAAAAGACATTTTGGTACAAGTTTTCGTTGCGGTCTGTACTTTTTTGCATAGTCGTATACTACTCGTTGAGTAGGTTTCAATGAGCCCAAATACGACGGGGTAATATTGTGTAATTGAGGAGTATGGCCACAGTATTTTGCATTGTCATTAGACTTAAATTGTAAAAAACCGGCCAAGTGCGAGTCGGACTCGCGCACGAAGGGTTCCGTACCATTATCTATAAAAAACTATTTTATTCTGTGTTTTTAGTATTTGTTGTTATAGCGGCAACAGAAATACATCATCTGTGAAAATTTCAGCTGGAACTATCACGGTATCAGTGAGATACAGCCTGGTGACAGACAGACGGACGGACAGCGGAGTCTTAGATTATTTAACGGAACCCTAAACAACAACTCGATTGGACTTCGGGAAGTTGGACCTTCATTGGACCTTCAAGATTTGACCCACACTGACTAACATAGCAATATAAAGCTTGTTCTAACAAAAAAGTCGCTCTCGTAGCCACTTATTATCTTAAATGCCCATTCCATATTTCGTAGTTAGGTTACACATTGTACAAAAGTTCACATGTACCTACCCCTTAATAAGTTCCTCACATACTGATGCTACGAAAGAGCAGAAGTCAAACGTATTTAGCGACACATTTCCGAAGTTCGGTAATTTCCAGTTTCGGATGGATTAATTGAGTTAGCAGTTTCGAGACACCCCTGCATTGCCTTATTGTGGATTTCTTGTCTCCATCGCTATTGACATAATCATAAGGGTATGAAGGGTTCGTAATGTTTCACGCAGTAAATAATTATCTGAAAGCACCGGCACCGGTGGCTTAAAAGTATATTTTTTAAATACCTAGCTTTTATTTTGATGAATGGGTGTATATATTTTTCAGTATAGATTTACTTTAAAAATAACAGTTTTTGGTTATTTATAGCCAAAAACACTCATATGAGTTGCCTACGCCTAAATATGTAAGTAAGTTGTCCGTCAAAATATGCAATCCATTTTTCAGTCACTTCCCGTTATCCGATTGAGCTGAAATTTTGCATGCATATTATGTATATCGCATGACAATGCAATATTATGATGACTTGGAGCTGATCTGATGCTGGAGCTGGAAGGTGGCCATAAGAACTCCGCAATAAAACGGCACAACCCCATCGAGTTTGGGCTCGTTAGAATCGTCTCAATGAGTAAGTAGTTGATGATGGTATGCAGAAAAGTACAGTCGGCAATAAAAGCTAGTACCAAAAATTAAATTTATGACAGAATTTTTTTTTATAGATCAACAAGCTTGTGACAACCAATAGGACGCAACCGACCATAAGCTACAGTCACACGGCTACTGGCTTACCAGTTGGTATAAAAAAATTACTCGTCTTTACAGAGATATGCAATATACTAGATTCAACTCGACAAAGATATCATCTTCTCGTTACCAAAACCCCAGACAGATTTGCGATGGCAATTTCTTACAATAACTAAGACTAAAAGTGAATTTGTACGACCCTCCTGACCCGATACTTTGCTAACAAGTTTTTCCTTTTTGATGATAAAACAACTTCGCGAGGGACCTATTATAAAGTTGGATATAGATCTAAGAAGTTTCGTCTTACGTACACTAGAACCAAGAACATAATGCTGACGTTTAAGTTCTTAACAGTTTGACTTAAGTTCTTGTATTGCTTGATTTTTAGTGGTATTTCAAACGCTGAGTAAATCTCTTGGTTGTCTAGTTCATTATCTGTGTAGCTGTGATTTCATGGGTACATTTACCAAAGTCAAAGTGCATTTTTTGCGTCTAAACAGTAGTGTATCAAAGTCGGAGTGTTTTACTTCTGTATCGTAAAAGTATTGTATCAACTGTATGTCGCAACAGTAGCTTATCAAAACCAAATTACTACCCTTCTGTGTTTTGACAGTAAATTATGAAAGTCACATTTTTGTATCACATCAGGAAATACAGTCAAACTTTTGAGTCGCAGAAAAAGTCAAAGTGTCATAACTCTATGTCAAACCAGTATACCAAAGTAAATGATACTCTTTTGTCACAGCAGAAGAGTATCAAAGTCATAGTACTACTCCACGTCAGAGTGCTTCTGTAACACAGCATTATTATCAAAATCAAAGTGCTCCTGCGTCGCAACAGTATCAGTCAATCCGAAGCAATTAGTGAACGATAATTATCTATATATATAGATCATATGATCATATGATTGCGACCCACAATGTCGGCAATTTCAATTATTCTTCTGCACAGCAAAAGTATTTTATCAAAGTTAAAGTGCTTCTGTGTCAGAGCAGTATTATCAAAGTCAAATTGCTCATGTGTCGCAACAGTAGTATCAATCGATCCGAAGCAATTAGCGCAATCTCGGCGATTTCATCTATATATGATTGCGACCCACAATGTCGGCAATTTCAATTTTTCTTCTGCACGGCAAAAGTATTTTATCAAAGTCAAAGTGCTTCTGTGTCAGAGCAGTATTATCAAAGTCAAATTGCTCATGACTGTGTCGCAACAGTAGTATTAATCGATCCGAAGCAATTAGCGCACGATAAGCATCTATAATTGCGGCCCGCAATCTCGGCGATTTCATCTATATATGATTGCGAGGAATTGCGACCCACAATGTCGGCAATTTCAATTATTCTTCCGCACGGCAAAAGTATTTTATCAAAGTCAAAGTGCTTCTGTGTCAGAGCAGTATTATCAAAGTCAAATTGCTCATGTGTCGCAACAGTAGTATCAATCGATCCGAAGCAATAAGCGCACGATAAGCATCTATGATTGCGGCCCGCAATCTCGGCGATTTCATCTATATATGATTGCGACCCACAATGTCGGCAATTTCAATTATTCTTCTGTACGGCAAAAGTATTTTATCAAAGTCAAAGTGCTTCTGTGTCAGAGCAGTATTATCAAAGTCAAATTGCTCATGTGTCGCAACAGTAGTATCAATCGATCCGAAACAATTAGCGCACGATAAGCATCTATGATTGCGGCCCGCAATCTCGGCGATTTCATCTATATATGATTGCGACCCACAATGTCGGCAATTTCAATTGTTCTTCTGCACGGCAAAAGTATTTTATCAAAGTCAAAGTGCTTCTGTGTCAGAGCAGTATTATCAAAGTCAAATTGCTCATGTATCGCAACAGTAGTATCAATCGATCCGAAGCAATTAGCGCAATCTCGGCGATTTCATCTATATATGATTGCGACCCACAATGTCGGCAATTTCAATTATTCTTTTGCACGGCAAAAGTATTTTATCAAAGTCAAAGTGCTTCTGTGTCAGAGCAGTATTATCAAAGTCAAAGTGCCCCTGTGTCGCAACAGTAGTATCAATCGATCCGAAGCAATTAGCGCACGATAAGCATCTATGATTGCGGCCCGCAATCTCGGCGATTTCAATTATTCCGGTGCAGAGTGCGCTCGCGCCGCGCTTAGATAACTGTACGTGACACTCATTAATACGAGCCCAGGTAGGGTTGGCGCTGCGCAATGCCAAGACAAACATAAGATTGATACTGATACGTGCGTGGCTCAAGTAGCTAGTGGTCCATAACTAGACGAATTAATAAAATAAATAATTGTTTTTTTTTGCCTTCTTAATTCAGTTTAGATGTCATTTCATATCATATGGTTTAAAATGCTTATTTACGATTGTTTCACTGTAACTGACATGGTTACGAGTAAATATTGGATTACGAGTATGAGGACTGAAATAACGCAAGGCATTGAAAAAAAAACATCATAACTATAAACACTTTCAAGAAGACAACATTTTTTTAAGTTTTAAAGAGACTCGCAATGTCTGTTTATTAAAATATTAAGTAATTCCTGAATTAATTAGCCAATTCTTACATTTTGCAGGTGGAATCCAAATACACTTAAGGGTACAATCAGTAGAAATAGCTATACGAATGCAATGATATCGACGTGATCTACTGGAGGCTTGTTTTTTTTCTCCCTAATTACAGTAAGTACCACTTGTGTCTAGTTGTCTATACAGATCTAGATCTACAAAGTGGAATTGGGCAGCTGTTCCGGACAACTTTTAAATCGAAAAAGCGTAGGGCTGTCGCTACTAAAATATTGGCTGCTATGGCTGTGGTACTGCAATATCAGGAACTAGACGTGTGTAGGTAAAGCTGCGTATTTTAATATACCAGCATTACAAGTATTAATATCTTAGGTTTAAGGAACACAATAAACAAATTTGGCGGACAAACATAGTTTTTAACTGTATCTAATGCTATTAGGATATTTTTCTACTCGTCGACTTTAATCTTTGAATTAAGATTTCGTACACGAAACTAAGATCACATACTTTTTAATCCTGGAGCTCCACGAGCTCGTCACGGAGCTCGTATGGTTTCATAAGATAACAGCCAGCAGTCATCTTATGAATCCAGGAGCTGTATAAGATAACTGTGAAGACATCAACGCGCAAAATTACTAAGCTGCTGCGCTTCATTTCAGCAGGGCGATTTTCAATAGATACCAAGTTTGTTTAATAAATTATTATTTCCGTTGAATCGTAGAAAAAAGTATTGTATACAATAGTTATCTAATTAGTTTTTTAAGCCTCGTACCTTAATTAGGCCACTCAGCAAGCTTCGTGACCTAAACGTGGTACTCGACTTAAAAAGCATCCATTATATAACGATTGCATAAACTACTATTTTAAATGTGTGATTAAGTTTGGCAAGATATATAATTTGTTTCCATGAATACTTATCTATATCAACAAACAACCATGAGAACGTGGAACTACCTTATACATAGAATCTACAATATTTTCCCACTGTAGGACGATCGTGCCAGTATTTTTTAGAAAATTATATTGTAAGCCTGAGTACCTGCTAAAGTTAAGGAAAATGTATATCTTATATACACACATATAATTAGTATATACTAATTATATAAGATGTTTGGTTAAATTTTCCTATAAAAATATAAATATAATATTTTTTGGATCTCCAATATAAATTTTCATCCCCTATTTCACCCTCTTTATGTTTTGATTTCGGAACACAAAGCAGCCTTTGCTCAAGAGAGGCAGACAAACAGACAGACTGAGGAACAAATAGATATAGCTGCTACTGTTGCTTTAATAATTCCTGTTTACGATAAGACTTAAATATGCGTTCAGACGATCTTCAACTCTAACCTTAAGAAATACATTTTATAATATTTTTCTGTAATATTCTGAACTATACCTACATCTTAAAATTTTGCCTTGCACGTTATTGTTATTGAGCGTCTTGGCTCGGCGCTAACTCGTTGATAGATAGCTGTTGTGCTTAGTTATAATTAATAGATAAGTATTTTTACACAGTAGATAAAGGAAGTTAAGCAGTGCTGTTCGCTAACAAACTGTTATGCAGGTTGGCGCATACTGTAAATTATGCTGTGTTATCGTTGTTTTGGTTCAATAAAAAAAAATACCTAGACATTTTTTTACAAAAGCAACGCTGGAATAAAACATCCAAAGATCGAGAACAAACAATAAACAAAACAATAAAGTTTTTCTATTTCTATAACACCAAACATTTTCCCATTTTAAAACATGAATATTTTATTTGACAACCCTGCGCACACGTCATGCCGTCTGCTAGCACTTTGTACGATGTGCTCGGCTAGGTTTTTGTCTGCGTGTTTTGTAAATACGGTATTAAATAAGCTATTTTGGGTCATTGCCGACTACGCCATCTCCACAAATACGCGTCCGAAAAAACCAATGACCCGGAGAAAGTCGGGGAAATGTATAAAATAAACCAAATAGATCAAACGCGCACTCGGGAACAATGCAAAAACCAATTTACATCAGATCAGAAGATGAAAATCCACTTAGCGCGGCAAAAAGTTCAATTCATGCAAAAAATTCACAAAGAGAGAGTAAAATTTCATTAGGCCGTAAGACATGATTCGTGGAAGCCGTTCTGGCCAAATGGATGGAAAGAGAGGTAAAAGAAAATAATCACGATCCGTCGAGACAATACGTGGGGGCCACTTTGAAATAATAGCGCGATTCGCGGTGCAAATTATACTAGTTTTCACGGCGAACGCACAGCCCGCGCGGACGGCAAACGATGTCGGTACTAATGCTGTTTGCTTTGACGCTTATAAGACTAAAGTAAACTCATTTATTTCAACCAAACACTCTCATAGCTAAGGGGTTTTCGAATATCAGAGAAACCGTAACCAATTATCACTAGTTCAGTCTGTCAACGATATTCCACGGAGGAGTGCAAAAATTTATAGATTTTCGAATACATAGTAGTAATATTATACCTATAGTGAGAAATTATGTGGCACAAACTTCATTTTCTACGAAACAACTCATGTGTTCACAAATACAAACAATCATACGTGTTATCTTGTTAGATTACCAAAAAAAACCGGCCAAGTGCGAGTTGGACTCGCGCACGAAGAGTTCCGTAGGTACCATTATCTATAAAAACGGCGAAAAAATCACGTTTGTTGTATGGGAGCCCCCCTTAAAAATATATATATTTTGTTTTCAGTATTTGTTGTTATAGCGGCAACTGAAATCTGTGAAAATTTCAACTATCTAGCTATCACGGTTCTTGAGATACAGCCTGGTGACAGACAGACGGACGGACGGACGGACGGACGGACGGACGGACGGACAGCGAAGTCTTAGTAATAGGGTCCCGTTTTACTCTTTGAGTACGGAACCCTAGAAATCAACAACCAATTGTATATTTTGACTTGGTCGGCTTGCAGTGGCGAAGCGCCCATATAAGCAGATTCCCACCGACTTGCCTAAAATGTATTTTAAGGCAAGCCTATTAGTTATATGTAGGTACTTATATACTCTAAACTCATTCATAACGTTTTTGTAGGTTGCCCATCAAAAATTTTCACGTGTCGCCACTGTCGGCTTGCTTAGCTTCAATACAGTAAAATAAAAGTAAAGTAAAGTAAAGTATTTTTTTATTAAAAACATCGTTATACGTCGTCACATCGTTGTATTATAATTACATTCATGATTTTGTTATTATTTTTATAATATTATATTTATTTATTCATTTTACTTACCTACCTATATGCTGAACAATGTTTAAACGCTACTAACATTTTAAAAGCTACTAATATTATTTACAAATTGGCGATGCGTCCATAAAACTTCCTGGCTTGCCATTTTGACAATTGAATGGGTGAAAGTACTTCATCAGCTCTTAAAGAAAAAATTACAAATTGACTTGACTGCTACCTACTCGACCACTATGATTTTGGGAATGGAAGACAGTTTTAGATTAAGTCAAAGGGTGCATAAATTGACAGCTAACCCATAGATAATTATTATTATTATTATTATTATTATTTATTATTATTATTTATTTATTAATCACACACAAGTTTACAGTTTATAACCAAAACACTTATGAGGTAGGTACACATTCATAGGAGGTAGCATCACTATAAAAAATACAACAATTTAGGTAGGAACAATTCAAAAAGAAGCAATCATAAAAATAAACTAAATATACCTAAATTACCTAATCAATCAAAGATTGAGCTGAGCAAGCATTGTACAGACTCGTGAAACTAGGAAAGTATGGCTAAAACTTTTCTACAAAATACGCCAATACTGTCGGCAAATATATCAATGTCGTCGGTTTCCTGCATGATCTTGTTTAGGATGGTTCGCGCTCTAGCAGTGGGAGCGTTCGCTCCGCGCCTGGTGCGCACGCCGGGCACCGCGAACAGACGCCGCGGGCGCCGCGCCGTCACCGCACCGCCCGCGCCGCCCGCCGCACCGACCGCCGGCCCACTCGCACGCGGTACATGCAAGCCCATTCGCTCCAGCACGGACGCATTGTCAACTTTATTGTTGAGCAGTTGGTAATAGTGCACTACATGCAGCAGTTTGCGCCGTGTCTCAAGAATGTGAAGCCCAACCATTCCTGAAACGAAAAGGGACGGATACATATACGGGTAGTATCCGTACTTTCGCTTGTATATGTACCTGGCAAATTTCTTTTGGATTCTTTCCAGCATTGTGATGTATTTAAACTCGTCCGGAGCCCACACTACCGCACCGAATTCGAGCCTACTACGAATGTATGCTTTATATAGCATGACTGCTATCTTGATGGTAGAGAATTGGGAAGCCATCCTCATTATAAATCCCAGCGTTTTAGATACCTTTTTGCAGGTCGTCGTTATATGTTGTCTGAAGTCAAGTTTATTATCCAAAGTCAGTCCTAAGTCACGTATTTCGTCGGTCTGATGAAGTGGCATTCCGCGAAGGCTGTATTCGGTAACGATAGGTGAGCGGAGTCTAGCGAAGGAAATGTGCACACATTTCGAGGCGTTAAACTCCAGCCGATTAGTCTCACTCCATTCAGAAATAGCGTCTATGTCGTTCTGTAATTGTACTCTGTCATTGTCATCCCTAACACTGTGGAATAGTTTTATGTCGTCTGCAAACATTAGGCACTTAGACGTGCTGACGACCCTCGGGAGATCATTAATCATGACAAGAAATTGTGTAGGTCCTAGCGTGCTGCCTTGACTTACACCAGAACGAGTGAAGTATTGTTGAGACTCGAATCCAGCAAGTTTGACATATTGTCTCCGATCCTGTAGATAACTGGCAAAGAAGTGTAAAAGCCGGGGCGTAAATCCTATGTCTGCGAATTTACGCAGGAGGATATCGTTATCTACAAGATCGAAAGCTTTACGAAAGTCAAAGTATGCAGCATCTACCTGCATTCGGGCATCCATAGCTTCGGTTACGTAATCAACCAAGACTATGTGATTAGTTGTTGTTGAGCGACCTCGACGGAAACCATGCTGAGCATCGTCCATTTTGACTGTGATCTGCTGAGTGATAAGATGGTCCACGATTGATTCGAACAATTTCCCAAACACAGAGAGCACAGCAATAGGACGAAATCCAGTCACGTCGGACCCTGCACTGCTCTTAGGTACAGGGGTTACTCTTGATAACTTCCAGTACGATGGATACACGGCGTGTTGTAGGGATAAATTATAAATAAATAAAAGAGGAGACTCTAAAACAGATATACAATCCCTGGCCAAAAACGTGGGTATTCCGTCAGGTCCAGCCGAGGAGCGCGGTTTGAGCCGCTTGGCAGCGCGCCGCAAATCAGCAGCGTTGACAGCGTTTACTGCGACTCTCGCTGCGTCGTGTGCATCCCCCCGCGTCGCTGCGCTGTCCCGCGCCGCTTCCTCGGCGTCCAGGCGAGGTACCTCACTATGGAATACAGAGCTAAAATACTCGGCAAAAGCATTTGCGGCGTCCTGTCCCGTAACAGTTCTGTCGTGGTAAGTAAAGTCGTCAGGTCGTCTCAAATCCTTGCGTTTACTTTTTACATAATTCCAAAACTTTGTAGGATCGTCAGTGATATCACGCTCAATACCTGCTTTATAATTTTTATACGCAATATCAATCAAATACTTAGCTTGTCGTCTATAATACCTAAACATCTCCCTATTAAAATCGGCATTCGTTTTTCTATATTGTTTTAAATGAAAATATTTAGTCTCAATAGTGTGCACAATTTCAGGACTGTACCAAGTCGGGTATATGTATTTCCCTACTGCAGGTTGTCGAATTCTTTTGATTGGAACATGGTCAGCAATACATTCCTTCAATTTAATGTAGAATGCCTCAGTCGCAACGTCAACATTATCAGAATTTAAGACTGTCCCCCAATCCATTTTAGCCATACTAGCATATAGTGCACTAAAGTCCGCTTTGCGAAAGTTCCATTCCGGTACTTGAGAGACATTGTGAGATTGCATGGACCCGGGCACCGCGTCGGCTCGAGTGCGCGGCAGCGACAGCGCCACCTCGAGCGGCGGGTGGTAGCCGTCAGGCGGCACCAGCGCCGTGGCGGCGCGCTCAACACGCACTCGCCGCTCGCTAAGCCCGCTCAGAACCAAGTCAAGCAATCCATCATGATTATTGCGAATGCTATTGTATTGGCGTATTTCGCAGAACTCAAGGAAACATTCGAATTGGTGGTGGACGTGGGCACTACATGAATTAAGGTTAAAACCCATGCCCAAACCTATCGCAGTCTAACATTATACGGATACCATTTTTTAAATCCAAGACACTTGTAAGTTGCTTTGAAGCAGAGGAGACGCCTACACACATCCTAAACGATTGCCCTTGCCTCATGCGCAGCCGTAACTCCTTCTTGGGCAAACACATCATGTGCCCGGAGGAGATCAAATTTCTTGAGATCAACTAAACCCTGCAATTCTTTGAGTTTGCAGGACTTGACCAAGAATTGTAGTAAGTGGCGATCACAATAGATCAGCAATGGTCGCAATGATACCAAGGGCTTTGACAGCCCGGAAGCCACTACCAGACTAATAATAATAAGTTGCTAATATTGGTTATCCGCTGTTCCAGTATGAGAGAACAATAATAGGCGACCAGGTCAATTGGTCAGAAGCTCTCGGTCACAAACTCGCAATTTTCTCCCGTGCATTTCGTTCGAAATTTAGGTTTGGCACGAACTTGTGAGTGTTCGTAGAACCAATATTGATTATACGTTCGTGATGGGCGGTTACCACTGTTATGGGCATTATCGGCAACACACGAGTCAATGGTGTTAAGTTGCTTTGGAATACGTACCTATAGTTTTTGCTGGACTAAAACCAGTTATAATTAAATTTATATCAACTTAATAGAGACATACGCTTTACTTGATAGAAATGTTAGGTTGCGAATTAAAGAAAAGACATGAATTTCTTGTTTGGGATGATCTGTAAATCGGCAAACTTGTCGTTCACTACCTTTTCATTCCGCCACTAAAATTGTCACAGTGGCGGAATTAAAAGGTTGACCAGTTTTCAAATCAAATCATTCACGCGTTGCAAGCACATGTTACATTTTTAAACTGTGTATCAGACGAGAGTGTTGTATTGAAAATTATGTTCAACTGTTTGACAACAAAGATCAAATTTACTTAGACGAATTTTCCTTGACTATTAATAGTTGAACTAAAACCTTTTTATTAGTTTGATCTTGCCATTACATTATGTCAAGTTTGATAAATCTAATGATTAAATCCTATTCGCTTAAAATTATGAAAACTATAAATGTGAGTAACAGGTCCTGTTAACGTCATCAATGTCATCATTGCTATTTCTTGTATACGTTTTTAGGGTTCCGCACTAAAAGAGTAAAACGGGACCCTATTACTAAGACTCCGCTGTCCGTCCGTCCGTCCGTCCGTCCGTCTGTATCTCACTGATACCTTGATAGTTCCAGCTGAAATTTTCACAGATGATGTATTTCTGTTGCCGCTAAGTATAACAACAAATAATAAAAACACAGAATAAAATAGTTTTTTATAGATAAGGGTTCCGTACGAACCCTTCGTGCGTGAGTCCGACTCGCACTTGGCCGGTTTTTTTTTTCTTTTTTAACTCGTTTTCCAAAATTCAAAAAGGTCAATTCTCATAGTGGACGTATCTGTATCGACGGAATATGTCTGACGCTCGGTCGATAAAGCAGATACTTACTGATAACTTATACTGAGCAAGCAAAAACAGATCTTATACTAACATGTTTATCTTTACACTACTTTAACCAGATGTAGTAATGTTTAACAAATAAACACTTTTGAGTTTGAGTTCTTTATGACATTCGCTGCCACTTCTTTTTGCTCACAAAAGTGACACAACGTGTTGTGTTCGTGTCAGTGGTACCTAACGCATTAGCAGATTGGCAAGATCACCACAACCTGTGTGCCTTTACCTTATCAATTATCATTGAGGTATCATGCTTAGGATTGTTAATTGTGTTATAACTCCAGCTACATCAAATTAATTAATTCAGCGAAAATCGCATTGTAAAAAAACGAAATCCGCAATCATCTCTTCAATATTCTCTGTCTTGACTTAAACTATTTTCAACCGTTAAACATATTATATTATACAAGTCATTAAAATACATTTCCGTATGCACAAACGAGCAAAAGGTATGAAACAATAGATCATATGGTTGCGTGATCATGTGGTTGTATACCGTTGCATTATACCATCCACAAAGCTTACCGAACATTGCCTTACAAGCTGGCCAGTATAAGTCTCGCCGCTGATTACCCGTAATTGTTACAAAATATAGAGGTCTATGTATACTGGATATGAACAAATAAATGAGTTCATAATGTTTCGTGAATAAAAGTGACGTGAGTGGCCATTAGAGCAGCTCCCGCACACACCGGACTTCATTCTGAATACTGTTGTACGTAGTCTAAAAATATTTATACGAATCAGAATCTTATTCCACTGACATAAATACTAAAATGGTTGTCGGTGTTCGTACATGACGTACAATTAATACAAAAACGGTTTGTTTGCCTTTGGTCAAGAAAATAAATACTCATATGGCCAGGAAATCAAAGTTATATAAGTTGCGCTAAATTACTCGTGGGTTCAATATAAAACCAATTCGCTCAACATTTGACACCAAATCAATGGAATATCTATCCAAGATCAATCGCTGTGGTAAACCCTTAGAATCGACTTACTATCGTGTTATTCGCACTATAATCCCATAAAAAGCCTTATTGGTCAAACAACTGAACCAGATATAATTGGAACGGTCATTAAAAGCAACAGGTTTTCCGATTACATCTCTTAATTTGTTGCGCTTATTGAGATTAACTTGCGGCACGCGATGGGAGGAGTTATTAAAGTCTAATAAGGGTACGGGTCAGAAAGCTCCCCGTGGAGTTACTCGAATGTAAGCGGCAAGGTTTTTACACAAGTCTGGAAAGCAGCAGATTTTGCAATCAGTATCTTGATCCATTTATAGGTGCTAATAGACTTGAGTCATGTCAAAGAACATTGACCATTCAAAATCAAAATCAAACATTTATTCTGCACAAAGGCACTTATACATGTCATTCAATAATTTAAAATTAAAAAAATATAAATCTTACAACAATAGTTATTTGGAAGTCGCAGTTTAACAGAACTAAATGTCACTAAATGAAAACAATATTACAAAAAAATATCCATTAGATAAAAATCTCTATCAGAATTAACAAGAATTTTGTCATATCATTTTATATCCCAGAGATGTATGTATGTCTCTGGGCGTCCAGATGCAATTAATAATTATTATTTTAATGATCTTAGAGATGTATATACAGTCTCTAAGCGTCAAAACACAAAAACAGCAACATTACTAATATTGTCGGAGATGTATAGGGTCAACAATAAAACCAGTCAAGATAAGAACAGGATGATGTCTCTCGTCATTACAAAATAAAAAAAAACACTAGTATTTAAGAAGTTACTGCAAGCATGAACAGACCGAACTCCACAAACATTCGCCGTTTTTAAATCTGTAGAACTAACTGAACAACCTCTTTGAACATTTTCGCGATCGGTCTAGCAAATGGTCAGTAAATTTAATGCTGTGTGAGAGAAATGGGCGGAGAGGGACGGCGACAGAACTAAAATAAAATTGTTCGGCTCGGTAAAATGCTTGGAGCAAATTCAATGCCGTTTCGCTAGAATGCTCGCTACAACGCTCGCTAGAATGTGCTCAAGTGTATCAGCATCTTATGGGTCGCATGTATGGGAGACAGTATCAGAGATTTAAAAGTGATCTGATTTGGTCATGATGTGGAAGAATTTGAAAAATTTCAATTTTCATTGCTCTAACAAAATTATAAATACCCTTTAGGCGCGCTCTACGGATTTCTGCCACGCGTTTTTTTTTCTGAAAAAATTGTGAAGTAATGGAACCTCCTTGAAGTGCGCGCACTGCGGAAGATATTTTTTGATATGACTTTGCGATTTTAAAAACGCTCCGCAACTCGCCGCACCGCAGTGTGCGCGTAACCTTTTTCTGATAAAAAAAAGTGTCCTCATTAGATATTTGACGTATATAAATAATGTGTGAAGTTGTGAACACGATTTTATTCTTAAGAACATAAGGGCGCTCAGATTTTTTTGATCCTGTGGAAATCTACGTATATGTTTATGAACTGCACTGTTGCCGTTATCAGTTTTCACTTAAGACATTACAAATGTGACACGTTTCCGGGATGTTATAGGAATACTACGTATCTAATTTCAAATTCAAGTATTTATTCATGACAACAAAAAAACACATACTAAAGAAATAATATAAAACACACTTTGTCACCAAACACACTTTATCTGATTTTGGAATATCAAATTGAAAAAAAAACGAATGTACCGAACCATACATGTAAGTAGGGATATTTAGTATGTCCCCTATTTTGCATCATGTTTTGCGGCGACGTTGCCACTGATCTTAAAGGTAATTAGACAAATCGAATACAATGTTCAGTCGATAGAACAGCACTTCAGGGTAATTGTCGAAACATAAGAAAGCGCGTCAGGGCATACCAACTGTCATTTACATTTTTAGAAGGTGTTAATTTGATATGTCTTAACGCTCATTCGAAAAGTTCCGCATTTACTATCATTTTGAATCTCTTGAAGAATCTCAATAAGACTAAGACCCGTCATTATTTAATTGACCAAATAAAACATGACACGTTTCTGATGAATCCCTTGTTACAGTGTTTAATGCTCTTGTGCTGTTATTTGTAACATTATAGCCGGCGCGGCGCGCACGCGATAAACTAGGATTATTAAATAAATAAATAAATAAATAAATAAATATATGCGGACAATCTTACACAAATCAACCTAGTCCCAAATTAAGCAAAGCTTGTACTATGGGTACTAGACGACGATATAGATACTTATATAGAGAAATAAATACTTAAATACATAGGAAACATCCATGACTCAGGAACAAATATTCGTGCTCATCACACAAATAAATGCCCTTACCGGGATTCGAACCCAGGACCTCTTGCTTCGTAGGCAGGGTCACTACCAACTAGGCTAAAGCGGTCGTCAACATTATTGAAGGTATTTTCAAGGGTTGGAGATCTCTGGGAGGTCTTTGAGAAAAATAGTAAACCTGAGCAATACGTTCAACGTATAAATCCCAACCGCAGGACCGGTCACTTCGGCAATCTTTGGGGGAGGCCTATGTCCAGCAGTGGACGTCTCCCGGCTGATAGGATGGTCATAAATTCAAATATTTTGCTAATAATATTACTGTAGGTGGGTACTTACACATCGTGAATTGCCTTATAGTGAGTAATATAGAGGTACATAGAGGTACAATGGCCAAGAGCGACTTATCGTATTTCCCGTTTTCACACAATAGAAAAAGAAATCGTAAGAAATTGATACTCAACATTATTAACGGCAACTAATTAGAAAATTACGCATCGTGCTGTACCTTAATGTCAATTCTATCGAAGAAGACTAAAGAGCCAAAATAAGACCATGATTGTGAATATTACGTTTAATCTCAGATTAAGTCCTTACCTGTGGGGTCCCCCGTACCGTACCAGGAAATTTTACTGACTGAATCATCTCAAAATACGAAAAATACTCTTTTCCAATTTAGAATGGTATGAGTACATGTTATTATCTGGACCTGATCTACATACTACTGACGCACGTCAGCGCCACAAGGAGCTAAACCGTCAGTTGGTCTTATCATCATCGTCATCATCATCATCATCATCATCATCAACATCATCATCAACATTATTATCATCATCATCGTAATCATCGTCGTCATAATCATGATTATCATGGTTGGTCTTATGGTGGAGTCTAAAGGTAATCATGGGATATCGGTAGAACCAGAATTCAACAATTCAATAATCCCTTCATCACAACCTGAAGGAACAGCACGCTAACATAGTTACGTATCCAGGAAATTAGTTAAGATATAACCATTGCAAATTTGGTACAAATGTGATTGAATACGCTAACTCAGTGTTTGGCGAAACTTGAATTCTCTCTGGCTCCAACTTATTTAAGTTTCACGTCGAATGTGCTAAAGTCAGACCAAATTGTTTAATGCGAACAAAAGCCGCGGAGTATTTCATCGGAAACCTTAAGCATTAAAGTTCAAAATCGAACGAAACATGATATTATTAGGAATTAAGCAAAGCAAACCGGTTAGGCGAGTTATCAAATAAAAAGTGAAATTGTTTGAGCCCACTAATTACCACTACCTACCAATTAATTTGTTTGAATGATTTGTTAGGATATTTAAATATCGTCGAATAATTTATGTCCGTTACTAGATCTATGAAATTGGTAAATGTGACCAGCTTTTGCGACTACAATCCTTTGTATTTAACGTTTGTGTATCTTCTCAGTCAATACTAGTTTTACAAAAATCCCGGGCAGAACCGTGGTATAAAATTTAGCCTATATGCCACATCGACCCAGCTAGCATGATAGGTTTTATGGTCGTGTTTTACCTGACGTTTTGAAACATTCGTGCCGTCAAACTTGACCATAAAACCTATCATACTCTCTCGCCGCGGTGGCAACTACTGGTGGAAATTTTAAATTGTATGTTAAACTTACAAAGTCACATACTTTACATCTCTGTAGTATAGTTTTATCCTTATCCATTACCTATATAAAGATTCTGACAAGCAAAAAAGATTAGTCATTTCAGCTGCATGCCGCTTCAAACAATACAAAAAATAAAAGAAGTTAAAATGGCACAGTGGTCCAAACTGCGCACAAAAAATCATAACTTTAAAAACCAAATCACTTTTTAAAACAAAGCATAATTCAACTAACCGAAAAGTAAATTGCTCTCTCATTTGCCTAATGAGATGCAAGAAGTCTCGTCGTAATCGGACCTCGGGGAGGTCAGGGGTCACTGACCTGAGTAATTAAGACACAATTAAAGTCGGTTGCTCTCGCGGCCGTCACAATGAGATGACCTGGTACGGTTCGCAAAAAACGAGTAGGTTTAATCAGCTGTTTGGTTTTTTGCGTAGTAATAGATTTTTAATTTGGCTGTGTACCTTCTGTAGCGTTACATACAGAACTAGGTATAGAGGCTTTAAATTAAACGTTGCTAGCGGACTTTGATAATTGTTTCCATGCTTTTGCGAATGGATGAAATAAACTATGTTATAAACTTTCCACTTAATTGTCTATGAGCAGTTAAGTAACGTCGCAGTAGTGATCAGCTAAAAGATAAAGTTTCGCTTCTTACTTACTATCGAAAAGTTACGAAAGGAAACCTGGATACTGCAATTAGTAGAAAGTGGCTTAAATATAAGTATATATTATACCTAAAATTTGTTGGAATAGGTTAGGTTAGGTTAGGTTTAGGTTAAGAGTTGATGACTATTGTTACCAATTGATATGTAATAAATATTTGCAATATTATTCTTACAGATCATTTGAGAATTATTACGAAGTCAAATATCAGGACACAATCCACTTATTTGAGTTTTATCGTAAAAGTTCCTAACTCAATTATTTCTCACTCTGTGCTCATTTTTGACGAAACCTGCGCTGTGGATATTTAACTTTGTGGATTGCTTTGATTAAGTATGCTTTGAATAAATAAATGTGGTTTATTATTTCCTTACCTGTGTAATTAAGAGATAATCTAATCCGTACAAAACAAACGTTTAAAGTGTCCAAAGAAGTTGTAATTCTTAAAGATCTCGTTAGATAAACATTTAAAAGTTCACACATTTCATTTAATGGCCGTTTTTCAAACAAAAGAAGAAATAAGTAAGTTTGGTCACTGGACCATTAACAGTTACAATTTTGCGAGTTGTTGCGAAGAATGTTAACTTCATTAACCGTCTAAAAAGTTCCGCATTGAACAAATACAGCAGCTAGACTTACATATCTATATAACCATTTAGGACCCACTATGTTTGACTAGTTTTAACTAGTCTAAAATAGTATTAGCGTATTATGACTGTGCTTATGAGATGACGTTTGTGATACCTACTTACACTTCAAAAATATAGTTCTAATATTGAAAATAGTTTATCGTTAAATGAAAATACTATTCGTCGCGTTTTTAGCATTGCCAAAAGGATGATCACCCCGTTCCCTCCATTTCATATTGTAAGATATTTAATTATATCATTTTTATTTATGTATTAGGGTTTGCCAACAGGTACAATACTATAAATAAACCGGTCAAGTGCAAGTCAGACTCGCGCACCGAGGGTTCCGGACTACTCCGTACAATAGAAATAAGTCCACTATAAACTGACACTTATTAAGAATGTATTCACATAGTGCGTGTCAGTTTATACTGGACATTAAATTTTCAGATGTAACTAAAAATTTACGGTTTTCGCAATTTTTCCTTTATCTGTGCTATAAGACGTTGCTTCGTACCAAATTTCAAGATCCTGAGTCCACGGGAAGTACCCTGTAGGTTTTGATTCCACAGCGAGTTTCGAAAATTTGCGGAAATTTGCGGCATAAACGGCTGTATCTTTTGATTGCGTTGGCTTAGAAGTCTGATTTTTTCACAAATCTACAGGACAGTAAATTTGAGTATGTGGTATAAAGTTCAGCTTGATACCTTTACGAGTTCCTGAGAAAAAGGGTCTTGACAGACGGACACACGGACGGATGGACAACAAAGTGATCCTATAACGGTTCCGTTTTTTCCTTTCGAGGTACGGAACCCTAAAAAAAACTTAAACAACGTTTATATTCTACGTCTTACTGGAGTATTAACCCCGTTACAGGCAAACACAACTTGCTTGCTTTCATTTAGTTTCGTGTGCATGCTTCTAATACAACAAACGAGCACGCGAAACATATTGAAATGCGGAACTGACGCAAAAGCGACGAAATGGAAGCCCTGTGTTTATAAATACGTATTTATATTAAGGCCTGAAAACATTTATTGAATACCTTAGTGTATTGTTCAGTCTCTTGTAGGACACAAATAAATTAAATCCTAATTTTGTTGCTGGACCCACACATGTAATTGTAAGTGCCAGTGTTACTGAAGAACTGGGTTGATGGGAAGAACATAATTTACTTATATGAAACCAACTAACCAATACGTTTATAGTATGGTCATGAAAGTTTTTTTTAAGTGTCGCTCAATAAAGCACCTACGTTAAACCACTGTGCGTCCGAGGACTTATAAATCAATGCACAATTTGTCAACGTCCTCAACGTTTTCCTTTAAAACCCATCGGCGCTATCTTCTCATTACGTAACCTGTCAAATGGCTTCACATTAAAAAGGAAAGTGGCCATGATCGTGGTAGGTAGTTCGACGAGAACCTTTTTACGTTTAACTTTTTAAAACAAACGAGAACCGGGATCTTTAATTTTATCGGGATAAATATTAAGAGAGATTGGATTTCTTTTAGTCAATAAAGGAGTTGGAAAGTGTTTTAAGGGATAAGCCTTGGTATTTTTTCTTGGAATTTGGAGAATTGAGTTAAGTTTCTTTGTTTACATAAGGCGCGTTACAGTATAGGTACACGGTAAGAAGTCTAATATCTACCTAGGTCGTTGACTTGTGAACGTTTTCACCCTTGTTTACTTGTAAATAAACAAAAGTGAAAATGTCCGTCAAAACACATAGCGATGCACAACATAGCCTGATTATAAACTAAGATTAACTGAAGCACTGTTTTACAAAAAAAAATTGTAACCATATTTTTGACTTAGCATTCTATTTAAGTAAGTACTGAAAAACAAAAAAAACCGTCCTGTATCTATTCTAATTCTAAAATTCGGCTTTCAATTATACAAAGCGCCTCAGGCCTTGAGTATTAATTAACCTATATCACAGTTGTGAACATTTAATGCACATAAATCCTTAATCTGTGTATAAAAAAATAATGTGACCCTCATCACTTTTGCAATCCTAAAGCCCTATCCATCCAACACCCATACACATGTCACTCGTTAGATTGCTCCATCTGGTTTTCAAAAGCTGTTATCCAAAAATAACCTAAGTCGGCTTAGTTATCTAGAAGTGTAAGAGGCTAGACTCTTTCCCCACCCTTATTAAGGATAACTAATGCGTCCAGCGGCCGCAAAACCGGCCCTTCCGCTCACGTTTTTCATTTTTTTTTTCTTTTCCGCCGCCCCACATTGATTTGCGGCCGATAATCTAAGCAGTAAACTATTTGTGTAGGTACTGTCGCGAGTACTGGAATAAATGTGCGTACTTAAATGCGAAAATTCTTGGCTTGGTTTTAATCAGAACTTTGATACACTTTTAAGTTGTGGCACTGCAAAAACTTTCATAATATTTTCTCACATGCATAGGCAAGCTATAATTCGTTTAGCGTCAATATCGTCGAAAAGTTCATGCGCAAAATATTTATCCTCCTAAGGATTTTTTTGATTTTTGAATAGGGATCATTCAGTTAAAGTTGAAAATTAGAAGGTTATTCTTAAGTACCTACTAGATGGCACACCCGTTATTAAAGAGAAGACGTAGGAATTTTGGTATGTCTATGTATTTTTGTAATCAATAACATGTGTTACAATTTCAGTAACTGTAGTAGTTCGTAAGCCCACTCCTAGTACGCATACTACGTCTCATGACAACACGATAAAATGCATGGCAGCAGGTCGAGAAAGTTGTGCTGAGTAAGAATGAGAAGATTATCGCACCTAAAATTGGCCAAAAGTTTGAAAAATCCCTCACATCCGGTCAAAATTGTAAGGGTAGGTAGACGGTGCCAAAGTTGCCACCTTTGACACCGTCTGCCGAGTACTTCCGGCCATTTCAGGACTGACAGACTAAGGTTTACTCTCTCTATGATTAAACGGCTAAATTATGCCAACTGTCTCGTACTGTTGTTACATGACGTAAATACGAGTATACCTACCCTTACAATTTGAACCCGAAGTGAAGGATTTTTCAAACATTCGGCCAATTTTAGGTGCGATAATCTTTTGATTCTATGCTCAGCACTACTTAATTTCTAGACCTGCTGCCATGCATTTTATCGTGTTGTCATGAGTCGTAGGCGTATTGGGAGTGGGCTTACGGTATCTATAATTACTTATAGTAATTGTGCATCAAGTGGATTTCGTTTTTCGTGCGCCCAGGATTACTTCGGACTACCCACTCTTAACGATATTATTTCTTTGTTTTTGTCCCACTAATAGAAATCATACTATTTTAAACGTGAAAGTCTGCGCCGATAAACATTCAAAGTAATCGCAAAATTACTTAACGAATTTTGACGACACTGTCCAGTAATGTAGTTTAGACATCGGAATGGAAAATGGGCTGTAATTTATACGCGTACTCAAGTTGTGGGCAGCAGCTAGTATTGGTATAATTACATGTCCTATACCTCTTTCTCTTTACGACCAAGACAAATAGACAATGCTTGAAAATTTCAACTTCTTACCCACTGCAACACACCTAATGGTGACAGTGATATGCTAGTATGTCAGTAAGTAGCTGAGAAATCATTGGTAGCATTAAAAAGATACCGTGCGACGTTGATAAGTTGATCTGTCATTTGTTTATTTGTAAAAAGTGGACGACAGTCAACGTTGGTGACAATTTACACCTTATACTTAACTAAACTTAAGTATAACGAGTTAAATTCTTTAGTATAATAACAAGTTATATTCCCGGTTGTGCCCTAAAGTAGCCCGGGGTCCGCTTTGACACCTAATCCCAAAGTTTGACATAAGCACTAGTTTTACGAAAGCGACTGCCATCTGACCTTCCAACCCAGAGGGAAAACTAGACCTTATTGGGATTAGACCGGTTTTCTCACGATGTTTGCCTTCACCGAAAAGCTGACGGTAAATATTCCGTACATAAGTTCCGAAAAACTCATTGGGAGGTACATACGAGCCGGGATTCAAACCTACGGCCGCCGCTTGACAGCCGTACGCTTAAACTAACGAGTAAAATAAGACCGGAAATATATGTAGATACCTATTAGCAAAATCGATGCCCGATTCTAGGACGACTTTTTCTACTATTTTGTTCTAACAAAAAAAATCTGACAAAAAACTACATTGCACAACTTTTCATAAAATAGCCCAACATTCCTTTGCACCCACACCTACATATCGTTATACTGCTGTGTAAACACTGTAAACCCATCCCGTTTATTCAGAGGATTCATATCATTTAAAACGCAAGCTATTTCAAGCTTCTTAATTCATAAGGTAAGTAAAGTAACCAATTCAAATATCTAAGATGGTATTCAAATTGTAAGACATGATAATTAAACAAACATTTTAGTATAAATGTCATTTAACGTTCCTCGCGGGACTCGAACCCCAGACGCATCTTCCGCAGTCTAACTAACCAGCTCAGCATAGGACTGTTATTCAAAATGCACCTCTCACCTCATCTCAGTGGAACCAGTGTAAGTCAGACCTCCGATTACGCGTTGATATTACGAATCCTGGTATCAAATTATGCTAGGGGTGAGCGGCCAGGTGAGTGAAACAAATTGTAAATAGACTGGACTAATGTGCGTTAATCACTGAGTATGCTCATTAAGCTTTATACCATCTTTATTAGAGGGACATTCGAGAAATGCGCTAAACATCCGGCTCGAAGGACCAACGTCAAAGGAGCATGAACGTCATTACATAAATGCCTGTATTCGCAAAAGGGCGCAAGAAATTTGAGTATCTAATTTTACACCCATACAAATCTTATATTCTACATCTTAGTTGTTAAATTCGAGCGATTTTACAAAGCAATTACTGGATATGCATTTTGTACCCAAGTAAAGGTGTCTAATCGTTTTCACCAGCGATTGTGAATTAATTAAGCGATGTTTTATGTTCGACGATTTTCCACAAACAGAAAAAAATACATACTAGATTCGAGGTAAATATTTTCAAACCAAGATATTACTTAGGCGGTGTAAAATGATCTCGAATGAAGCAAAATTCTCTTGATGATTTATTTTTCATTCAAAATATTGGCGGCTTGAAGTAATAATTTATTTTATTACTGTGTAGGTACATTTTTCACACGTCGAGTATGCTCCCGTGGTGGCTAGGTAAGGTACCCGTACTAATTTTGCACCCAGACATGTATAGTTTATACCTTTGCACCTTAGCTGTTATATTTGAGCGATGCAGCCAGTTAAGCCGTTAATAATACGTATTAATGAAGTGGCGGGTCGTTGCTACACATTCTAACTCTCACTATGCGCTACTAACATACTCGGCGCGGCTAGATTTATCACCGCTGGATGCGACAGCGCACCCGGGAAATAGACAATTTATCGGAGTCTAGGATCTATCTAAAAATAGGCCTAATTTAAGCAATATCAAATATATTGAAAATAGATAGTCTCATCATAAACTAGAAATTCAAAATGTAATCGGAGTGATATTTCACTAGATTTTATTACATTTATTTCGTGATAACAGCATGAAATAAAATATATGCTTGTCCGTAATTAGTAACAATATAGACTTCTATATTCGAGAAGGTACTACTGTAAATTATAAAATTTACGAAAATATTGTTATTCCTATTTTCAACTGAGCAATTCTAAATTTAAGTTCAAATAATCACAGAAATACTAAGGTACTACTGTTTTAAGTTTTTTTTTTCTTATCAAACGTAGCTTTAAATTGTACATCCCGACATTTTGAGTAATATAAAAACACTTAAGTATTAATCATGTCTATGTAACGTTAACTATCTTAATATAACTTTATTCCGCCTTACATCCTATTTTTTTCTGAACATTATTTCAACTGTTGCGTTGTTGTGGTAAAATATTTAGCCCGAGTTAAAAGTAATGATGATTCTCGTTTACTCGTCTCTTCTGTTCAATATATATCAACATTTCAAATGACGTTAGTAATAACAAGATACTTATTTTTATTGCATATGCATTGTACTTGTCAGAATATTTATAATATCTCTGCTTGAATTATTTTTTAACAAATAATTATTAAGACACCAAAATTGTAAAAAAAATGTTAAAGGCATAGTTATTTATCATACTTATCTCTTTGTTTCTTCAATTTGTTTGATTCAGGTTTACCTACTAAGTCCATACAATATTTTTTATTTAAGGCCTCCACACACCGGTGTGTGGAGGCCTTAATACTTTAGATCGTTGTGTAAGTGCCAATTGTAAATCTTGACAATTAAATAGGTAGGTACCTATCGGAATTATTAAAGCTTTTATATTCATGTTGACGAGTCAATTAGGTACGCGGGTACATTTCATCCTCATAAATTAAATGCTCATGAATCTCATAATACCGTAACGCTCATACGCCAAACGGCAAACCCGGGTAAGCGCGTTTTCACACTTTCTCAGGCGCTTCCAGCGCCTGCGCATCTGCCGACGCGCCGCTCCGCCGATTTCGTGCATTTTTTTGCAAGTGATGACTTGGATTTCTAAATAATTTAAATGCGCGCACGATACGCAGATACTGTGCACAGAATCTTACTTACGATCTAACTTATCAAACCAACTATAACATCGGAGTTTTTGAAAACTAAAAAAAAAGTGCTAAGCCTAAAATCGGGCCTAAAATTAAGAGTGAGTTATTTATAAAAAAAAAATTAGTGGACTTACGTTTTAATAAAAACAACGTAACTAAATCCGTTCTAAGCACAAAACCATGTCACTGTCACAGGGCACTGATCACGGGTACGCGCGTGCGCGAACGAGGACGGTTGCAGCGAGACTGCCTGCGCGCGCGCCGGTGAAATGAACGCACCTTGCAGTTTTATGAGACGAGTTTAGTAAAGGAGTTCTAATCATGCCGCGGGAATCGCTTGAATTGAAGGCTGATCGGTCAGATGTCTGGAGGAAATCGCTTTTTAACGATAACGCCGATTATTTGCTCAGTTGCTTAAATTGTAACAGTCATGTTTGCGTCAGGGAACGTTGCGTGCAGTTTTATGAAACGTAGGTATTTATGATTATATAAATTAAATTTTAAGTAGTATAAGATGCGTATATAGCGTTTATTTAAAGGTGTATTGAAAGGAGGATACCTAGGGTTTAGGATAATTGGATATTCTCGGTGAAAAACATTTTTTTTTTGTTCGTAAAGAATCAAGTTAGTATAGATCGGTGTTTTTTGAATTGTGCACTAAATTATCCGTTTGCGGCAGGATTATCTGTTAAATAGCGTATATCTGTACAAACCTCCCAATAATTTATAGATCTATACACATCAGTGTGTTGAAAAATCCATAAAATAATACAGTTAGGTAAGTATATATGCACAGACATAAGCTTTTCGGCGAAAGGGTAAGACCGGATCAACGATTATACCACACACTACTACTTATAACAAAATCAGCAGTGGGTCATATACAGCGTATATTTAATATAACCGCATATTGTAGCCAGACGTAGATTTTAGTGTTATAATCTGATATTTATAACAATTATTAATTTAGCGTTAACTGCCATGGCGTAATTAATTTTTAATTTTTTTTTGAGCAGCAATGTACCTACGGCGTACACTCATTTGACACATGGAAGGAGCTGGTCACTTGTGACAGTTGTGATGTCACATCGGTAAGACAAATTAGTGATCCATTGCGTGCTGAATTATTTTATATGGAAAAAAAAAGTTCGCTTTTTTAAATAATTTAGCGATAAATATATTAATAAGTGCCTATTCTATAACCCCCTAAAGTTTGCGGTTATATCAAATATACACGCTGTATTTAATAGATACAGGGTGGCATCGTGATCGTGATCCGGAAGGACCAAATGTGAATAAGATGGTCAAACTGAACAACTTCTCCCGTGGGGCCACCAACGACTTAATTGAGAGTATGGAATAGGAAACGAGGTTTCATAGGAAATGTTGTTCAGTATGACCACCTTATTAGCATTTGGTCATTCGGATCATCACCCCGAAAGCTCCCAGTATAGGTTGATGATGATGATGATGATAATATAATCCCATTACGAGGCGTGGAAATAGGAACCTACCCGTACTAAACTAGAATCGTAAACATTTTAAAACGCCGGTTAAACGTTGAATTTACGGAGGATTTTACCGTTCACAGTGACTGTTTCGCTGCCTGCAGTTTTATGAGGCGAGGAGTTACTAAAAGCAATCCAATTGTGCCAAGCGTGCACGAGATCCTTAATTTTGCGTATTTTCCAAGAGATTTATAGATACTTTTGTGGTACATAGGAATTACTGGCTTCTACTAGACTAGAACCTGTTTTTTATGAAAATACCTACGTTTATAAATTCGTTTCCATCGCGATTACTTTTAGTTAGCTCCTTATCATTTCCTAACACGAAATGACCATTTTGAAATTGGACCAAAAGTAATACCAACAAAACTGAATTTGGTGAGAATGTAATTGTGTCTAATAATACTTTTTTATGACCAAAAATTTTGTTGTTCAAAATGAATCTAGCCCAAATGGAAGTTTGTCTAGTACAAAATAGGTTAATATTTAAAAAAGTACAAAGTGAATGTTGTCTTATAAATTAATATCAAAATTTTATATGAAAATCAACTATTTTGTAAAAGAATCTTACATAACTTATTTCCGATCGGTCGTATTTTTGGAGTGTACGTTATTCCGTCTGGACGTATTTCTTTCGACCTAGATATCAAGTATGTAAATTTACTTTTAGAACGTTATAAAATTTAAGCATTATTCAGGCTGGACAATTTTCGATTTCCACGATTTTTAAATTGACATTATTCAGATTCGACTAATAATTTCGAGTTGTCAATTTTCCATTTTGTGCTGAATGACAGTAAATGTTTCAATTCAACACGTTGGTTCTTAATGAGAAGTGTAAGAGCACTTCTATATTTATTCATGCTCTTGAAATGCCTCAAATATGATGTAATTCATTACGTGAATATAGCTCGTTGATGTTATTTGTAGATAGTGATGTGCAAATTGCGGAAAGTTTCCAAAAAGTTGGAAAAGTTCTCGGAAATTTCTAGAAAGTTTCACAAGGATTTAAGGAAATTTACGTACTGAGAAGGATAAAAATGTAACTCTTATACATTATGTATAAGAGTTACAGTTTTATGCTTTTCAGTACGTAAATTTCCATGTTGGAAATGGAAAGTTTCAATTTCCATACAAAAATGAGGAAAATTTCCGAAAATTTCCTATGTTAAATTGCAGAAACATTTTGCAATATAGAAAACTTTCCGTCGGCACATCAGTATTTGTAGACACAATGCCAGTGCCATTTTCGTGATATATTTTATACTAGCTTCTGCCCGTGACTCCGTCCGCGTGGAACTCGTTTATATCGTAGCTCCATACAAACTTTCATCCCCCATTCCACTCCCTTAGGGGATGATTTCGGGGATAAAAACTATCCTATGTCCTTTCCCGGGTCTCAAACTATATCTATACCTATATTTAAGAGAGGTAGGGCACAGCGGAATGTCATCTCGCTCGTATGTGGAGCAGCCCAATTGGGGAAGTACCTCCACCTTACAGAAGACCGCAGCCATAATAGCACCACTGATTTGTAGTGTTGCTATATTATTGCATGCTATGAAGCATATGGTGTTGTGTTCCTGGTGGTGAGTAAGGTCGCCAGAGCTCCCTAGGGTGCGCTGTGTTGGGAGTGAGGGACATGCATGTCTCTATCTGCCAACACAGCGAATCCTCAAGTGAATAAAGGGTCGGCAACGCGCTTGTGATTCTTCTGGTGTCACAAGTGTTCATAGGCGACGGTACCAGCTTAACATCAGGCAGGCCGTAAGCTTGTTTGCCACCGTCGTAGTATAAAAAAAAAAAACCAGTGTAGGTAACAGAAAGACAAACAGACAGACACACTTTGGACGGATGGCGCTCGAATCGCTGCATTACTGCTGTCACGGAGATAACAGCCTCTAAAAGCTTCATAGTTGGGAACGTGGAAGGCAAACGAGCACCGTGACAGATGACGATCTTCAGTTATGAAGGCACGACTACAGGGAAGGAGAGAGAGATTCATAAACTAATCAAAAGGTTACTTTTAGGGTTCCGTACTCAAAGAGTAAAACGGGACCCTATTACTAAGACTCCGCTGTCCGTCCGTCCGTCCGTCGTCCGTCTGTCTGTCACCAGGCTGTATCTCACTGATACCGTGATTATGTATTTCTGTTGCCGCTATAACAACAAATACTAAAAACAGAAACACAGAATAAAATAGTTTTTTTACAGATAATGGGACGGAACCCTTCGTGCGCGAGTCCGACTCGTACTTGGCCGCTTTTTTATTAGTTATGTTTTGTGTTTGTTTTAAGTGATAGATCAATAAGTGCAGTGATCGATAGATCATTACGTGCTAAAGACATCGTGCGCGCGCTCGCGGCGCATAATCGTGATCTGTCATAAATAAATAGACAATGCACTACAGGGTGGGTCTAAACTTTTTTTTATCTACTATATATTATTATTATGTTGACATGTAAAATTACATTGTATTTTGTATTGTATGATTTCCGATTTTTTTCTCTGGCTATAAAATTTTAATGTTTTTACATTAAATCGCAATATGTGGGAAATATGTGTTTGACTGTGTTTTAAAAACGGACGAGAGATTATAAGGTTACTGTTTATTGTTCCTACTAAGGTGGAGTCTTGTAATTGCAACTACCTATCTGGTAATTGCAACTAAATTGAATTACGATAGTGATCAAGATCATAGAGGTCATTATTAAATTTAGTTGCAATTACCAGATAGATATACCTAGTTGCAATTACAAGACTCCGCCTCATTAATTGTCTTAAGACACTATTACGTTACTTTTCTAGCTGAATATTTTATACAGGTAACTTTCGTTACATAATGGAAAAAAATAAGCGTAAGTAGATTAAATTAATGCCTCACCGGCATGAATGTGCATTTTTTTTGGATTCTAAAAAAGAAAGTCTTTGTATGTCACAATATTATATTTATAAAATTATTAAAATTATAAAACATAATTACAATCGAAACACTAAGTTATAAACTGTTGGCCTTTTACTTTACGATATTTTTAGTAAACTATGGAGTTTATCTTTTGTAGACTTCATGAATAGCAAGAAAAGAAAAGACACCTCGATTTCTAAACAGTCATAATTAAGTTCCTAATCAGTATAATTTCAAAACAACGCAAAAGAGAGTTGTGGTTGTGGCCTTTTCTCAAGAAGCTGGAAGGGTGCTCTTACTTCCTTAACCAAGGTTCTCATGAGAAAAAACACGTGAGGATTCATTAAAATTCCTAGTTCACATTAGCAGTGAATATTATTGCAATATTTTTATGGCAATATTATCGCGATATTCAAAACTGTATGGGTAAGTTGCTTCAATAACGTCAACATTTGCGATAAAAATATTGCTACATGAGGGATTCCGTGATATATACTCACTCTCTGCCATTTGGCGAAACAGTAAGTCTTAACCGCGCAAAAAATGCCACTTACTTGCCATTGACATGGCAAAATTGGAGGCCATTGACCCCACTGATTGGGCTATTCACTAAATTGACTCGTTCCTTCAAAAGCGTGTGATTTAATCTAACGTGATCTTGATCATCCGATTATTAATATTTCCTGGCGATTAAGCAAACTGGACTTCGATTATCTATTACTATGGAGAGATCTGGTGAAGACCTAATGTCAACGGTTTAAAGGCAATTTTTGAATGGTTTGATGATGTATTAGTTTGGGGTGTGGGACCAAGAGGAAATAGCTAACGATACGTGATAAGTCATCGATGATTATATTTTAGTATGTGCGAAAAAGGCTTATCTTATATTTATCACTTTGACAGACCTATCGATGTATTTCTTTGAAAAGAACAAGATCAATGAAAACAACAATTAAAATAACAACTTATCCTAGACAAAGATAAAACTTTATATTTATTGCATTTTCGTTAAGTTTGTATATCCACCACAGATGTGCGAAGCTGTATTTTAATATACTTATTTGACACCTAGCTGTAGAAAATGTATATTTTAAAAAGTTTTCTTTTAAATATTCATAAACGCGGATATCATCGAGTTAAAAAACGTAATCCCGCTAAAATCATATTTTGCCAAACATATACAACGTGTCCCAAAACTCAACGATAAGCCGGCACCAGAGGATGGAGCTACTTATGATTAGTCGAGAAAAAATAAGGAAAAAAATATATCTCAATTATTTTAGAAATTACAGAAAAAAAATGAAATTCATCGAAAATCGACATCCCTAATGGTATTTTTAACGACCATGTCTACAAATATTCAAATATTACTGTTTTTTTTTTGTTTTTGGAAACTTAAGTAGCCCTGCTATCTAACACAGTTCTTAAAAATACCATAATACATGTGGTTTTTACACAAAAAATAATCAAAATCGATTTTGTCCCTACAATTTTGAAAGATTTTTTCTTACAGTCCACTTTCAATCATCATGGTGTAAAAAAATTGTATTGACACCACAATGGCAATTATTTTCAAAAGTTGACGCAACTAACCAAGATTCCAAAATGGTATAATACTTTAGGAAACCTAGTCACAAAAAAAAACAACGAATTTTTAAACAAGAATCGACATTATTTAATGTAGGCGGTAATCACTTTTACTGTACCCAAAAAAGGATTTTTGTTGTTGAAAAATGTTGAATAAATGCAAAGAAATGGTACAATTTTTTTTAATTTTTTTAAATTCATTTACTACATTATTAATACTACAGTAAATGTTCAAATTGCCTGCCACCGGCATTAATACAGACATGACATCGCCTTAGAAATGATCGTTTTATCCGTCGTGCATATCTTCTACCATTGATATGATCCGCAGCTTGTGTGATTTTTTGGCGAAGCTCGTCCAATGTTGCTATGGGTTTTGAGTAGACTTTGTCTTTAAGACAGCCCCAGTAGAAGAAGTCCAGGGGGTTCAGGTCGGGCGAACGGGGTGGCCACAAGGTAGGACCAAGTCGCCCGATCCAACGCCCTGGATACTCTTGGTTTAAGTATTCTCGCACTGCACGGGCATAGTGAGCTGGGCAACCATCATTTTGAAACCACATGTTTTGTAAATCACGTAAAGGCACGTCTTCTAATAATTCAGGCAAGTCGTTTTGTAAAAAGTTCAAATAGCCATCACCATTAAGGTTTCCTTGTAACTACGACTTGCCTGAATTATTAGAAGACGTGCCTTTACGTGATTTACAAAACATGTGGTTTCAAAATGATGGTTGCCCAGCTCACTATGCCCGTGCAGTGCGAGAATACTTAAACCAAGAGTATCCAGGGCGTTGGATCGGGCGACTTGGTCCTATCTTGTGGCCACCCCGTTCGCCCGACCTGAACCCCCTGGACTTCTTCTACTGGGGCTGTCTTAAAGACAAAGTCTACTCAAAACCCATAGCAACATTGGACGAGCTTCGCCAAAAAATCACACAAGCTGCGGATCATATCAATGGTAGAAGATATGCACGACGGATAAAACGATCATTTCTAAGGCGATGTCATGTCTGTATTAATGCCGGTGGCAGGCAATTTGAACATTTACTGTAGTATTAATAATGTAGTAAATGAATTTAAAAAAATTAAAAAAAATTGTACCATTTCTTTGCATTTATTCAACATTTTACAACAACAAAAATCCTTTTTTGGGTACAGTAAAAGTGATTACCGCCAACATTAAATAATGTCGATTCTTGTTTAAAAATTCGTTGTTTTTTTTTGTGACTAGGTTTCCTAAAGTATTATACCATTTTGGAATCTTGGTTAGTGGCGTCAACTTTTGAAAATAATTGCCATTGTGGTGTCAATACAATTTTTTTACACCATGATGATTGAAAGTGGACTGTAAGAAAAAATCTTTCAAAATTGTAGGGACAAAATCGATTTTGATTATTTTTTGTGTAAAAACTACATGTATTATGGTATTTTTAAGAACTGTGTTAGATAGCAGGGCTACTTAAGTTTCCAAAAACAAAAAAAAAACAGTAATATTTGAATATTTGTAGACATGGTCGTTAAAAATACTATTAGGGATGTCGATTTTCGATGAATTTCATTTTTTTTCTGTAATTTCTAAAATAATTGAGATATATTTTTTTCCTTATTTTTTCTCGACTAATCATAAGTAGCTCCATCCTCTGGTGCCGGCTTATCGTTGAGTTTTGGGACACGTTGTATGTATGTCAGTCGCGTTTAACAGGGATACATTAATATTATATATCACATGAATATGACGACTTTATGAAACCAGCTATTAACATGAACACCGGGGCTTCAAGATAAAGTCTTCATTTTAAGGTGATAATTATATGTTGTCATAAAAAATATTTTAGCATGACACAGTTTTGGTTTTATTAATTTGTGGCATGTTGTTTAATGTTTTAACATATCGCGAATGTAAATCTTGTTAAGTTTTTTTTTATTCAGATCGTTAATCGTTATCGGTTTTTTGGACATATAATTTGCAATTTCAATTACTATGTTACTTATCTCTCGGAAAGATCAAACGGACGCTATAATTTTCGTGATATAATAATATACATTATATATATGCCGTTATAGTCATTCATATAATTTTACTTTCATATTTTTTACATTCATCGTCAAGGTTTGTGTGCGGAAGGTGGGTACGTGCTGATGGTCTTCATTGAAACCATCTGTCATATACTTAATGAAACTTACCAAAGACATTTAGTTTGTTTCGTTTTTAGGGTTCCGTACTCAAAGAGTAAAACGGGACCCTATTACTAAGACTTCGCTGTCCGTCCGTCCGTCTGTCACCAGGCTGTATCTCAAGAACCGTGATAGCTAGAGAGTTGAAATTTTCACAGATTATGTTTTTCTGTTGCCGCTATAACAACAAATACTAAAAACAAAATAAAATATGTTTTAAGGGGGGCTCCCATACATCAAACGTGATTTTTTTGCCGTTTTTATAGATAATGGTACGGAACCCTTCGTGCGCGCGTCCAACTTGCACTTGGCCGGTTTTTTAATATGCGTAAAAGGTAGACCATGAAAAGGTTAACAAAACCCTACATTTGGTGGATACCCATAAATATCAACAGCAAACATCAACAACATTACAGTTACAAAAAGTGACCAAAGAGAAGTAACCATGGCAGCTAGCAACATAAAACTATACGGTTACCTCACGTATTAAATATCACAGGCGACATGTTTCGAACTATTCCGGAGTCCTTTTTCACAACATGACCCATGAAACTTTAAAATTGAAGAAAAAAGTTGAATCACTCAAATAAATTAACAATTAGAAAGAAAGAAAGAAAGAAACATTTATTCGAGACAAACAACACACAGCGTTTGTCACGAAACGGTTCTATCTCAGCATAATGCTGGCATTGCTGCCAGCGCTGGTCTTCCGATAGAACCGTCGAGTGAGTTCACTCGACTAATCTCGAATTAGTGGTTACTGATTGCGGAAAGCAAACGTTCTTCAGCAATATTCTCGGTAGTTATATGGAAACTCATAGAATCATTCCCCACTAGAGATGTAAGCGACAGTGACAACCGGCGGCTTATTAGCGAAGGCTGTCGCCGACAGTCAGCAGAAAGCATCGTGATTTTTTTATCAACGTTGCCTCTGTCACACCGGTGTGAAAAACCCTCCAGCGAAAAATACACAAAACGCAAAACGCACTCTTCACTTTTTGTACATTTTGCGTATCGTATGATTTGTGAGTAGTCTATTAGTGCACATTTTCCGCCTGTTTATAATGTGGGCTTGTGCACAAATCACGCGAGGCTTTTTCGGCTACTTTTGACCCCCCCCCCCCCCCCCACCCCTCCCCCACATAACCTCACGTAAATTTTTTCTTAGTTTTGTTCTCTGTAGAAAAATACACGTGAGGTATCCTTATACCCCCCCCGTCCCCCCTTCCCCATCGAACCTCGCGTGATTTGTGCATAAGCCCTGTGCGTTGTATGTATTGTTGCCTATATTTTACCGTTTTGTATACGATATTTTATTATTTTTCATTTCATGCCACTTTTATTTAGTAACTGCTGATGCGATAGGCCGTATATGCCCGAATGTCGCAGGTTCGAATCCTGCTCGGACCCATATTAGTATTTAATTTTTCCCTATAATTTGAAATTTGACTAGCTGCCCTTGCATCCTATGTATATATAATATAATATAATACGCGGCCACAGCCGCGCGGGTAACAAGTTTTAAAAAGAAAACCTATTGGGCTTTCTTACAATTATTTGCAAGATCCGTTCACCACGGTGTAACCAGCGACCCGCACACACGCATTTTTACACACTTTAATAGAAGCGTAATTGGACAGCGTCGATAATTGCCGTAAATCTGTTTTATCTGTGGATCGTTTCACTCGCTCAGTATGGCGGCACTAACAGATGTTTAGTACTCGCGCGAGCACTTGACTCGATTGGTGAGGGGTGTGCCGGAGAATCAGGTCAATATGGAAATTGCCGTGAATTTAGAGATTTGGGACATAATTTTCTAGGTTTAAACCATGGACTTTTATTTAGGTAGGCACTACCTAGCTGACCCCGCACTTCGTGCCGCCATACAATATGTAATCAGAATGTACAATTTTCCATGTTTTGTTAGTTATTCGCCTACATCAAACATCATAAAATAGGTCTTCCCGTTCATGTGATATAATATGTAAATGGTATAACTAACATAACTTTGTTCCATCTATATTTAGGTAGATATTATAAACTTAATTGTTTGCATAAAGTGTTTGTTAATAAAGCGTTATAATTAATTGGTTACATATTTCCACTCCACGGAAGGATTAACACGTTTGGAAATACTACTCCACAATACTTTCTTCTACTTGGACTTTCTGGGATATCTGCGCGTTGCGACGATAGATCGAGAGCTGGATACTTAATAAAATAAACTCTGTGCTGGTATTTCATAAGAACAAACGTACTTACATGGTTTAGTTCAAGTTAAGCTATACCTAAAGCAATTAAAATAAAGCGAGTCGGAGTTTGTTGGTTATTTTATTAAACAGTCCAATGAAGATTGTAATTAAATTAACTGAATGAAAATGGTAACATAGAATTAAAGTTTTGATCATTATATTCATTGTCATTATCAAATCAATATGGGAGTTAGTAATCGGCCTACAATGTGCTGCCATTTTAAATACAAATTGGAACCTTTATTTTAAATGTCCCGCTCCTCGCATACTAGACAAGATTTATTACAAAACATTATATCCCGATTTCAGTAGACGTTGAATCCGAAATTTGAGGTCAATCTATACTAGTTTGCCTTTAACGTTGCATTTTGTAAGCTTTGCAAATAGCCCTCACCGACTTGGAATCTATCAGACACTTAAGGTTCCCATTCCACTTTGATGGTAAAGTTTTTGTACCCTCGCTTTTACGCGTGCTAAGGTAACTTATTAGAATACTAGCTTTTGCCCGCGACTTTGTCCGCGAATACTCGTTAACCGCCTTGAGAGATTATAGTACATTATGATACAAGTGAGGTATGTTGATCATTACATCAGAGACGAAATTGTCACGCGAACCGCAGGTGAGCGTGATAATGGAGCCGAGGATGTAATTATCAAAGCTCACGCGTGTCATACGACGTTTTTCAACACATTTGCGAGGAAAAAATCCTTTTCATAAAATGAACATGTTACAGGCTCCTAAGTTGTTTCCTTTAGTTATTGATGACAACAGGTTTTTACTCACATATTTGTACATCTCCAAGAATGTACAGTGGCGTCAATTATATTTATCACTTTTCTATTCACTACGCTACGAGTCAACATTTTTAACAATAAACAAACACGCATCCTCAATGTTTACAAATATTTGTGAAATTACCTATAATGGCGCGCAACTATTTTTTTTCGTGAAGTTCGCGCAGTGCGCCCGCAGCGAGGCTTAGATGAAATCTCTAAACAGCCAATACAAAATAAAATAAATATTTTCTTATTCAATATAAATTTATGTAAAATGTTATCAAAAGTAAATATTTTTACTAAATGAAACGTTTCTATATCATATCCAACAAGAAATAATCAATTAATCTACAAGAAGGATTTAATTTGTTTAGTCGAGTAAGAATCCATTTGCCGAGAATTAAAAACAAACCTGTATAACCCGGTCAGTTTAAGAATGCGTTGTGTCCATACATACCTTGCTGCAAGGTGCCATCGTGTCTTAATCGGGAAATAAACATAACTACACGAGTGTCGTAATGTTATTAAACACGCGTGTTTAATACCCAGGATTATGAGCCCAAAAGCGGCACAATAAGAGGCACGTTACGAGCAAATGTGTTGAACATTAATTAATACTATGCTATTAGACTGCCTACAGGCGCAGCATCAATTACCGCACTCTTAAAGAAACTTTCACTTCCTTGTTCACCCCTTTAAAAGATGATTTCAGGGATAAAATCCTACGTCCTTCCCAGGACGTCAAACTAATTCCCCACCAAAATTTCATCTTAGGCAGATCAGTTTACGCGTGAAAAGCTAACGGAAAGTTTCGCAGTTATAATATTATAGTGTGTATATGCGAAATATGTGATCATCTTCATCATATCAGCTGACGACGTCCACTGCTGGACATAGGCCTCCCCCAAAGATTGCGAAAGTGGTCCTGCGCAATTCGCATCCAACGGACTCCCGCGACCTTATTAACCAAGTCATCAGTCCACCTTGTGGGTGGTCTTCTACCCATGCTGCGTCTTACGTGGTCGCCACTCGAGAACCTTTCCGCCTCAATGGTCATCGGTTATGCGTGCAATGTACAGAAGGCATGCCCCGTCCACTACTACTTGTTTAATGATTCGGAGGGCTATATCGGTTACCTTAGTTCAACCAAACATCATTATTCTCAGATCAAACATGTTGATACCAAATTGAAATGCGAAAGTGTCTAATTGACCATCTGGTACGTTTGCAAGCCCGAGAAAAAGTAAAAAGAAATACGCACTTCAACCATTAATGCCAGCTCGTGCTGGTGAAATTGAATTACAGACGTTCCAGATTGATTGATGAAGTTTTTCCTTCAATTTGTACAGTACTTGTTACTGGTGATCTTTAAAGCTTTCTTGGTTCCTTATAAAGAAAGTTCATCTTAGAGAATGCGTGTTTATATCTAGTATGGGGTTAGAAATCTCGAAATCGTTTTTATGTTCTGTTAATCCGTTTATCGTGTCCCTTTTATGTTCGATATAATTAATCGGGTTAATTATTCTTCATTTATTTTAATTGGTGAAGTATTGGTTACTGCGCATTAAGAAATAGATTCATTATCCGAATTCTTGTTTAATTAAAGCGAAAACATAATTGAGAGATATCTGCGTCTTGTTTTCGGGGCTACAGTCGCATTCAACCTTTTTCACCTATACACTAATACCTGTTTTTTTTGCTTGTGTGTGTATTTATATAGCCTAGCCTGACAAGATGCATCACGACTCTCGTCATGGTGCGGATTTTTAGTGGTAGATACAAATTTAGCGTTTGTAGCGCTACTATCCCAGGGTAGGCCTGTCCTTCTTGCCACTTTGGTTAAACTCGGCTCCTGCACTCCTCCGAGGTGAAAATTCACCCGAACATGGCCGCGCCACCGGACTGACAGTGGCTCTATGATCCGCTCATTCATAGTCGCGCGCCCGGCGATGTCACTGTCAGGCCGCTTGTAGACGCCCGTCATTTTCACGTACAACAAATGACGGACGTCTACAAGCGGCTTCAGTGTTACACAAAACGCAACAACCTTAACTAGACGGAAAAGCACGTGCTAATTATGCGGTAGAGCGGGAGGCGTGATTTAAGTTTTCTAACTGTCAAACATGACTTTCTTTACGTAAGTACTGTAGAGGTCGTATATGCAACCTCTACAGTGCTGGCTGTACAGGGGACCGATTTTTGACTTTCGAGCGCTCGAATCTTTCACTCGAAAACTGTCCAAAATTACGAAATGCTCTTTTGAAATAGCGATAGAAAATTGAAAAGCGAGTGGTATTGACCACTCGTATTCAATTATATCGGTAGAAAGTTAGTGCTTGCAATTTTGGCACTGAAATCGTATTTACTTTTATTTAATTTTCGAGCGCTCGAAAGTCAAAAATCGGCCCCCAGCACTATTCTCATTTCGTATCAAGCTGTCTGGAAGTCTATAAATACGAAACTCATACCTCTATGGTTGAATATAGGCGTGTTAAAAGTCCATTGTTACTTCCTCTACCTCTGATCACCTTTCTTTCCTTTGTTTCCTTTAGTAGTATTATTTATTACTAGGTTTTGCCCGCGACTTCGTCTGCGTGGAACACGTTTATGTCGTAGCTCCATACAAACTTTCACCCCCTTAGGGGATGATTTCCGGGATGAAAACCATCCTATGTCCTTCCCCGGGACTCAAACTATCTATATACTACATTGATTTAGCGGTTTAAGCGTGGAGAGGTAACAGACAAACAGACAAGACAGATACACTTTCACATTTAGGTATAATAATAATTATATATAAGTATATAGTATGGATTGTGCCAGAGTCGTACGGCGACTTGTCAGGTTTTTATTGAAATATGTTTACCTACTTTATTCCTTTCCAGTTGGAAAATAATATATTAAATAGTATAATAATGAAAATAGTATAATAATATATTATTATAATAAGTGCATCTAATTTTTTTTACAACCTGCTGTATTTCTCAGCCCGCCGCGACGTAGCAAGTGTAAGTTCCTGACGCGGTGCGTTGTCTGCATTTTAACAAGCAGGAGCACAACTAAATGCCTCTTACGAGTAACTGTCGGCTAGTGCGCTGGCTTCATGCTTTAATAAGATGATTTTCATATCTTTACGCGGAATATATAATTCTGCTACAAATTATAATGTTTGTTTAGTACCATATCTAGATGCGTTGGTCGGCCTAAATATATGGAAGGACGATATGTAGAGAAAGACCTTCGCGCCCTGCACGCAGAAAACTGGGAGGAGATTCGCATAGAATAGGGTGCGCTGGTGCCAACTCGAATCGGTCAGGATCCACTTTGGGTCGCTGAGCCAGCGGAGTAGTATGATAGTTGCTTAATGAACCTACATTTAAATGAGTGCTTCCTGGCTGGCGTGGGATGAGCGGAAGCGGGGTGGCACAAATTCCGTATAGGGCTGTTATTCGGAACGCACTAATGCGCCTCACCTCACTCGTCACGCCTAACGAAACTAGTCATTTCATTTCATTTATTCCTTTATAAAACGTAGTTTTACAACTTTTACATGTCAATTTTTATAGAGTCAAGATCTTAAATAACATTATACATAATAGATAATATCACATTAAGGTAAGTTGTCTTATATTATAGCAGGTAGGTAAATATGTTTTAGTTTAGGTACCTACACAGCGTGGTTGTCAATACGAATGAATTATTATTAGTACATTTATTTGTCAAGTCCTTAATTAAACATTACATAACCATTGATTGGGTAGCGAGCCAGGGGACCGATTTTTGACTTTCGAGCACTCGAAAATTAAATAAAAGTAGATACGATTGTAGTGTCAAAATTGCAGGCACTTACTTTCTACCGATATAATTAAATACGAGTGGAGAAATACCACTCGTTTTTCAATGTTCTATTGCTATTTCAAAATAAAATTCCATCATTTATGACCGTTTTCGAGTGAAAGAGTCGAGCGCTCGAAAGTCAAAAATCGGTCCCCAATTCGGCTGTCAGTGTACATAAGCCATTATTGAGAAATTCGTCTATGGAATAGCATGCATCGGATAGTAACATTTTAAGTCTGTTCACAAAACACCTCATACTCGGCGCGCTTTTGTCTTCTTGGGGCAACTTGTTGTATATCTTGGGCCCTATCGTGTGGAGACATTTTTAGGCCTTTGCAAGACGTATGGCGGGAGGGCGCAGATCGCCGCGCCGCCTGAAGTTATAATTGTGTGAGCCACCACGCGTCGGGAACTGTTCAATCTTACCTCTCACGTACTTGGCTACTTCAAGGACATACAAGGAAGGGTGAGAATTTTGGTATCATTGAACAGTTCACGAGCAGGATGATCCCAGGAGACACCACGTATGCAACTAATGGCTCGTTTTTGAAGTCCTCTACCTATAGGCTTAGTTACTTCAAATCGCGGCGTCAAAATATATTTGTGATTGAACGGTGAGGTGTGGTTACTCGTACCACCCCACTTCCGCCCATGATGTTACTAATGCGCAAATGTAGTGACAGTGTATCAACACGTGAGGATTACGGGGTGCAACACCAGTAAGCTCAAATCGAAGTACAAAATACTTATAATAGGGTTACGGTTATACAGCCGCATCAAGTAGGGTTACGGTTATAAAGCCGCATCAAGTAGGGTTACGGTTATACAGGACCTTTGCCCAGCGTTATCACGTCACTGATACACTTATACCCCGTTACCTCGGAACACAGCTGAGGTACACTCGACAAGAAGTAGGGCACTTCACGGCGACCTCATTATCGTGTTAATTAACGCACCGCAGACCGCGGTAGGCGCCACACGGACGCAGCTATAACTAACTGGTGTTTGTGAAATTACTGCTAGCTCCGCGCGGCTCTGCGTATTACAGAATTCGCGGGATAAAGTATATCCTATATGCATCCTGAAGGTCAATTGTATTTACTGGTGAAAGTGTTATTTTTGATGAGGCTTTTCCTGTTGAAACATGATGTACATTTAACAAATATACAAGTGGTTAAACTAAGTGGCAATCTATACTGATAAATAAATAATAAAGAGACTGTAGCTTTGTAAAATTAAGTTTGTATGTTATTGATAATCCCTGGAACCGAATTTCCGATTTCAAAAATTCTATCCCCTATCTATATAGAATGGATCGACTTTCTGGATGGTAATCGAAGCCGTGCAGCTAGTAAGATTATAAGTATGAGTTTTCATCGCAGTGAAAATTGGTATTAGTTAGTTTACTAGTTCATTGTGAATATTAAATATGTGAATCTTTGTCGCTGCGCCCGTCTCTCTCAGATTACTAATGGGACCCTGCTTTTTTATCACCTTCATAACCAACATCCATTTATGAAACGGGTTTCCAGCTCAAATGAAAGTGAATAGTATTGTATTTAAAACTCATATGATTCTCAGCCGGCAAGAAATTGTTGTTTCTTTGTTGCTTGGAATCGTAAAAGTTTCAGAGTCATATGCTGTTCTTGGAGTGGAAATCGTATAAAATTTACATTTAGTGGTGTCGTACGGGATGCAGGAAAACGCATTAAACTTATGTAAAACTTACACGCGTGCATTGTATTTGACTATTACGTGGGATAAGCGTGTTGGCCGTGTTCCGCAGTCATAATCATATGTCAACTTTAGCTGAAGGAAATACAGTAAGTTTTAGCTTGGCGAGAGCAAGCTTGCTAAATATTGATAATTTAAATAAATAAAATAAAAAGCCTTTAATTTCTCGATCACATGCAAATAAAGACATAACACAAAGTAATATAATGTAATCTGAATATTACATCCAACTAAACAAAATATAATTATTATTACTTAAATTAATCTAGGATTTATACGGCTCTTAGTGCCGTTTGTATGCGATTAATAGTTAAGTGTGTGTAGTAGTGATAAGAACCCCTTTACAGAGCAACCCCTAAACATTCATAATTTATAAATTAATAATGAACGAAATCGCGACTGTGTGCGGTACCTAAGCGTCCCTTAAAACTAGAATCGGCGGTTTTAATGGCGTTATTATGTTTACCTTCGAGGTAATATCACCTGTGCCCAGGGCTAGAAATACTTCAGCGCCTATGATACATGAAACCAACACCTACCTATTTGCAAAGCCTACCTATTTGTAACTCGCATAATGTGTAAGTATCTGGAAGCTTTGCTCGGCGTTTTTCGTGTTTTTCAGGAGATAACGAGTTTTTCTGAAAATAAGACCTAGCTTTATTGTTTTTTTTGCCCCCGTGAACCCCGACGTTGCAAATCTCATCGAGATCCGAGAACCCATTTACAAACAAACAAATGAAAAAACAAATGTTGCTCGGTTAATAGCATGGAAATACCTAATTAACCTCACATTGTCTCAATCTTTTTAATTTTTTTCAAACACTCAAATACAAAACATTACTTTGCATGAAATATGGTACAAAAAGTGGTGGTGGTTTCGTGGTAGGTAACGGTGTAAAAATTATTACCACATTAAACACGATTTTTCTGGAGAATAGCGACCATATTTTCCAACCACGATTTTCAAATCCACTTCAAATTCATATGAATGAATTCACAAACTCGAAAATTATAGGTAAGTAGAAAAAAAAACATTGAGTGTACGAGTTGGAATTGAACCACTTGACCTTTTGGCAGAACGCGCCGATCGTTCTTAATCAACTCAGCTATCGATGCTCGATTGCTCGATTCAACAAAGTCTTAATCTGTTATCTCTTATTACGCCCTAGGGAGGCGTGTACCTTGAAGACTCAGGGAAATTCATATTATGTTTTATCACAAAGTTAGGCAGATTTGCAGTGACTGCTGACTCACATTTCATAAATTGGCCTTACGACCAAGTTAAGTTGAGTTAATTACGTCTAAATATAACCTCATAAAGCTACGATATAATTGAAACGTTTGTGGTTTTCATAGCTGACATATAAATATTATTGTTCCCTCCTTATGAAGTTACACTGCTGTATAAAATTTCACCCTAGCGTACAGACAAATAAGTGCTATATTATTAACACGACTCCACAATCTGGAGCGTCCATTGCCGGGGGAAATTAATATTTCCGTTTATACGAGTATTTAACAATTAATATAATTAAATTGCCTTTATCAAGATGAAAGGCTGACAAGTTATACAGTTGATTATGTTTACTTTCGTAAACAGGATGACAATCTACAAGCTCTTAAGAGAGGGTTCAAAATGCTAAGTCACTTTTTAGAAAACGGCGTAAGAAATTAAATTAATTTGCTAGCGTCTGATTTAATGGCTCAATTAAAGAAAGTAATTATTTTATCTTCAGTCATTTCAATGATTAAAACTTAGGGTTAACAATTAAACCTAAACTATGGCCTGGCCGCTATTAGAAATGCTATAATATAAACTATTTCTATGCAGAGTTTTTAACTTTTATTTTTAATTTGTTCAATATAATTTAGGAACAAGACGGACGTTTTTTCAGTTTATGTATGTATTGTATGCTCTTTTCATATTTTTAGTATCTTAGTTAAGCCATAAAATATTCAATCGTAAAATGTAAATGAAAATTAAAGAACGATTTGGGATAGGTACTTCTACCGGTTTAAATACAAGCTGCTCTCTACATTAAGGTGAGGCCGGTTCACGATCTGACGAAAATATTGATTTTTGAGCTTCCAGTGTGAAGAAATAATGAAGAATTCTACTACAGAAAAATTACTGTAGACTGAAAAAGAAACAAAGAAAGACAATACGAGTAACCGAACATAATATTAAACAACGGCTTGGTAACTCTGTAAAAAAATCTTGAATATCACATTACAAATAAACTTAAATGTTCGAGATCTCGTAATGTTCAACGACAATCTATGTTTTTTTTTTATAAAAAGAATAGTTTTATTACTATTCTAGTTTAATAACCGGACAGATTTTTAATAAATTTTTAAACAAAGTTGTTTGAGCTTCGGCCGCTTGTTTTGGCCGATGATTCTGGGGGAACACCGCAGCCGAACGATCGCTGGTTTGCTGTTAATTCCCTGAACGGCCTTGCCTTGTGTACGTAAGGGGCTGCCACAAATCAAAGGAATCATCATCAATGAGGGTACATCGATGGTATTATGAACCAGAAACAGATCCATGTGCCTCCCTAAGTGTACGGCCCACAGGGACGGCCTGATATTTATATGGACGCTGCACGTCCCGCTCACAGCGGCGCAGTCACTCAGAAAGAAAGAAAGAAAGAAAACATTTATTCGTGTCAAAATAAAACACATAAAACAAACTGCGGACACATACACATTTGCCACAAAATGGTCACAACTCAGCGTAAATGCTGGCGGCGCCAGCGCTGGTCTTCCGTTGTGGTCTCAGGTATATGGACCAGCCATACACTAAAGGTACGAGCGACAAAGATAATAGGCATGATTGGGATATTTGTCCTGTTAGTTGAGTGGCTATCGCTCGTTTGAAAAGTTACGCAATTACCTCTCGATAGTACATTTTCGTACATACTATACGTCACATAAGTATGTTATGTCATCATCATCACAGGCCTTTCAATCTATTACAGACTATAAAAACCTCATAACATAGAAACAAGTAAAAGTATGTTATGTAGTATTAATGTAATTAATTGATTTGTGTTTCCTTTCGAGTCCCAGCTTTTATGATCCTGCACTGCAAAAGTTTCTGTTTAGCCCAATGTTTGACTGTTAGAGAATGCCTTAAGTCTGGCGAATGTATTTCTTTTTAAAAAGGCCTAAGGCGTTATAAGAAAGAAGGAACTGATTGAAAGACTTAGTGGCCGAGACAGATTGTTCCGGTAGCTCAGTTGGTTATGCCTGTGGTTGCCGGTTCGAATCCGGCTCTGAGCCTCAAATTTTTCCTTTAATTTGATTTTTTTTTGTATAATGATGATAATGAACGTCGCTTAGTTCTCATAAATTAAACCTTTAGGTAAAGCCTAGTGTTTATTTGCGAAGGCTATATAAAGGCTTCTACGGAACGGAAGGGCGCTAAAAGACTCTCAATAGAAGGCAAATATTTTTATGTCTTTCTAAGGGTATAGAATTTCTTCACGTTGGCAGCCTTTTATAGTGAACATCCTAATGGGGTTATTAGAGTCTTATGCTCGAGTCTGTGTATTCTAAATATTATAATTTTGCTAGATTTTTATCATTTGAATTTTTTTAAACCTCCGCCGCAAACAGAGGGTTGTTATAGGTAAGTTTGACGTGTCTGTGTATATGCGTGTCTGCGTGTCTGTCTGTGGCGTCGTAGCTCTTAAACGAATGGACCGATTTTAATGCAGTTTTTTTGTCCAAAAGCTGACGTGATTGTGATGGTTCTTTCTTAGCTAAGTACGACTTGATAATGAAAACTTCGGGGGTATTTCAAGTTTTCTAAGTTGTTAATTATATACAGGGTGAATCCTAAGTCGTGAACCGAAATAGCAAAATGTGAATCTATCCATGATTCTGAGCAACTTTTACTATGGGACCAACATTGTATTATGTTAAAAAAAACCATCTGTTCATACAATTTTGTCAGTCTTAAATGAGCTAAGTGTATGAAATAGTTGTTTTTTTTTGCATAACACAAAGTTGGCCCCATAGTAAAAGTTGCTCAGAATCATGGATAGATTCACATTTTGCTATTTCGGTTCACGACTTAGGATTCAACCTGTATATTGTAAGTTATACGTTTTTATATCATTTAAGTTTGCCATTTTACATTAGTCTTCACCAGCCTAGCTAGCATGACCGCGTTTATGCTGCGCATATAGCATTCGTCCCTTACTAGCAAGCAAATATGTAAGTGCAAGAGGCAAGAAACGAATGGTGGCGTGTCGTGAAGCTTGCTACCTACCTACACCTGAAATAATGACCGCAACCACTCCGTAAAGAGCGAAAATGACAAAGAAAGAAGAAAAAGTGGGAGAGGGACTAATAAATGTTCGACATAAAAGCGGTCATGCTAGCTAGGCACGGCCTTTTAATTGTTACTAAATAATATATTACGAGAACATTTTTTTTTTTTTTATTTTTTTTTTTTTTAGTGGAATAGCAAATGAATATTGTTTTCGTAATATATCATGGACTTCCGCAAAGTAACGCCTGATTCAATAAATTAACTAAATAATATTATAACCAAAATTAGTATCTCTAATGCTATCCTCATGCCATAAAACTTTGCGCGCCGAAATGGGTAGACTTTCCTACCGTCGTTATGGAACTAATCCTCCGGACTGCCAACAAAATCTGACAACGTAAGAATCATAAGAATGTGAGCTGAATAAAATATCATAACATAAAAATACGTGCAATTTATTTCGGTCTCTGACGGTTCCGTGTCAACATTACGAAGCGCTTCGAGAAAAGGTAGGTAGTGTAGTGCCCTTGCGCTTCGCTTGGCTCGTCTTGGCGGGGGCACTGCCGTGCCCCCAGATTTATATCCTTTCGAGTCCTAGCGTTCTATAGTAAAAACCAAGTGCGTATAACGGACATAATGGGATATTAGTAAACAAATTAGGTGACAGAATTGCATTCGTTTTGTTTCGAACTATTTAACAAAGAACAAATATTATTCGAAATTAATCACGTATCTGCTAAGTTAATTACTTATTGGATTGTATCGCATTTTTGTGCGTGGTGTCAATAGTGTATATTATTATGTTGTGTCTCTAGATATCCCCGCGGCTTTGTTCGCGATTGACAAAAAACGCCAAGTATACAGTACTATAGGTAGTTCAACGCACGAATACTCAAGCAACTCTTAGCAACGTTATGGACACAGCAAAAGTACTACTTACGCAATGAAAAGACGTGGATAAAGTCATCTTAGACAGACTTTTAATTAAACGAGCGAGCGAAGCGGGCAAAGTTCTGTGTTTCAGCTTGGGCTAATTAATATTCTCTCGTATGTCCCGCTATTCTCCTCTACAGGCCGCTTTACTCAACCGATTCTCGTGAAGTTTTGTGAGCACGTTCGATAATTAAATAGTTATTTTAGCGATTCAGTTTTCTTAAAAAAAAACCGAAAGCCGTATTTTTTTTTATGTTATATTAGCGAAACAGTTTTCTTAAAAAAAAACTGTTTCTTTTTAAACAAAGATTTGCAAGTTCTACTGCTCTTGGAACCCTAAAAATAAGTGCAAAAATCTGGTTATATTAGTATTCTGAGCTAGCCCTGGACAGACGTAGAGAGAAAGCACTTTCTTAGAACAAAACGACGTTTTATAGAGGAACTGGTGTGGTTTTTACGACCATTTTAAGTAAGAAGGGCAGAACGTTACGAGTAATCGTCTTATCTAGCTAACGAGTCCGTACGCGCAATCTGTCTCGCCGATACAATCGCAGGCCCTACTTGTGAGTCTCGATTCGAGATTAAAGTGAGAATCAGACAAAAATAAGTGTCTGTCAAAAATTTCATTTTTGGTACAAGCTTTTATTGCCGACTGTACTTTTCTGCATACCATCATCAACTACTCATTGAGACGATTCTAACGAGCCCAAACTCGATGTGTCGTTTTATTGCGGAGTTCTTATGGCCACCTTCCTGCTCCAGCATCAGCTCAGCTCCAAGTCATCATAAGATTGCATTGTCATGCGATATACATATGCATGCAAAATTTCAGCTCAATTGACTGAAAAATGGATTACAATTTTTGACGGACAACTTACATACTTACATATTTACATACATATGAGTATGAACAGTGCAAGTTAATATAAAGCTTGTAAAAAGAGAAAATTAACGCAAACAAGTGGGTCACATCAACATTTTTTTTGTTGTTATTGTGTCCCTTATGATTATGCTATGGCCAGCCCCCCTATTCTGTAACTTGTTTTAAGCTCCCCTCAACGCTCACCCACAATTATACCTTGACACTGCGATGCGTAGTAATTAAATAAGCGTAGGTGAAGCGGACTGTTATGCCCGCCTTCCACTGCGAGCGGAACGGACTCCGTTTAGAGTCCGTTTAACTCGCAATGGCGAATGGCATTATAAGTGCTTCCACTGATTAAAAATGAGCGGAGCGGACAAAACGAGTTCAAAGAGTCACAAAAGTGGTCGAAGAGCGGATTCCGAGCGGACTCGCAATACTGATTTTCATACAAGTACATCCACCGCGAGCGAGTAAACGGAGCACGGAGCGGACTGAGCGAGTTAAAATGGGTCCGCTGCGTCAAAGCGTCGCGCGCTAGTTTTGAACGGACTCCGCTCACAGCCCTGCCCCCTCCAGCCACCGCTACCCCTTTCACGTCCTTGAACGGTCTAGTAATTGCCGATCTGAAATAATTTTTGAAATGTTCATCTTGTAGATCGCCTTTGACAGGTCTTTGTCTTATATGGTTGCTCATCCAGAATCTGGGTTTGTTGTGTTTCCTTTTTTTTTCTTCTTATAGTGGTAAAGAAGCAAACATTTTATTAGTGTTTCATAAATATCATCATCACTTGAATCGTCCTACATCGTGCACATGACTTGTTTCTATCACGGCTGTCTGTATACTGGCTAGCAGGCCTCCAAGTCCGCTTCTAATGGAAGCTTAAAACTCGCTCAGCCTCATTTCCAGCCTCGCTCGCTCCGCTAAACTCGCTGGCAGTGGAAGGCAAATGCCGAAACTCTTTTTTAGTGGAAGTGCACAGCTAATTTCCTCCGCTCCGCTCAGTTCGCTAGGTCCGTTTCCGCTCATTACCTTTTTTTAGTGGATAGCCAGCATTATTCCAGATTCCCGGACGCAAACAGATCTCCCGCATCATTTTGACGACCCTGACTGATTGAACAGACATTTTCTGGATATACCAGGGAAACGGGACGTACCAATATCGGACATGACTTTTTATGAGTTTGACAGGCACTGCAATAAAACTTTTTTCTTTCGCCTACGACTGCTACAGCTGTCACTAAAATATTGACATCGATTAAGACAACTGCAAAGGGACTCGACATGATTCATATTGACATGCTACTAAACTTATGACGCTGCCTAGGACTGCTGACATACTGACTCACATTATTAACAGAAGTATACAGACTATGACTTTCCCAGTGGACTGGAAAATTGGTCTAGGAGTCATTGCCAAATCCGGGGGTCCGCAAGGGTCGATCGACAGTTACAGAGACAATATTCTACAGGCTCGGGATGCTGGGGAGAGTACCATTCTCGTTCTTCTAGATTATTCTAGAGCTTTTGACTGTATTAATGTATCCTTACTTCTTTCTAAGATAATTTATTGAATCAGGCGTTACTTTGCGGAAGTCCATGATATACGAGAACAATATTCCTTTGCTATTCCGCTAAAAACGTGCTGGTCGATCAGCGGAGATCAAATGCAACTATTTGCGAATAAATATGCAAATAATTACAGCAAACCACCACCAATAATGAAAAAGCCTCGACACGTGTTTCGCCTCTCTACGAGGCATCATCAGGAGATGCTGGCAGGAGATGTTGCTTGCGCCACGTCCACTGAGCCAAATAATGAAAAAAAAGGTTTTTTCATTATTGGTGGTGGTTTGCTGTAATTATTTGCATATTTATACGCAAATGGTTGCATTTGATCTCCGCTGATCGACCAGCACGTTTTTAGCGGAATAGCAAAGGAATATTGTTCCCGTAATCTTTCTAAGATGTCATATTATAAACGGCCTCCGTAGCCCAGTGGGTAGTGACTCTGCCTACGAAGCTGGAGGTCCCGGGTTCGAATCCCGGTCAGGGCATTTGTTTGTGTGTTTATCACGAATATTTTTTCCTGAGTTATGGATGTTATATATGTATTTTTTTTTTTTTTTTTTTTTTTTATTTATCCAAAATACTTATAAACTATTTACACATTATTTGAACAGCGAACGAAAACCGCGTACGGTTTATCTGTCGCCGTTGTCGCTCGTTTACAATTGATAGCTAAGAAAAGGGTAGTTTTACATAATTTGTGCTACGCTCGTGCGCGCATCGGTAGTTGGCAAGTACATATTTTTTGTGATGATTTTTATTTTGTGAGTATTATGAATAAGTTTCTGGAAAACATCATTTGGCCATTCGTTTAATATGTAAGGTAACAAATACTCCCACATTCTTTTTCCGTATGCATTGTTATACGGTGGCAATACGTATTTGGGTAAGGTACTTATGTTTCTCAAGTTTTGTGGCCTATAACGTTTTTGAAGGTTGGGTAAATTTGAAATTTCATCACAGATTAGCATCATCTTAAATTTATCATATACATTTATAATTTTACAGTATCGAAATAGATAATTATCGTCGTTTTTATGCTTATTTCTAATAGAATTAGGTACAATAGTTTTTATCATTCTTAATTGTAGCTTATAGATATTGTCCAGGTAAGTTTTATAGGTTCTGCCATAGCTACTAAGGCTGTAACTAACAATGGATTCGGCTAGTGACATGTACAACATTCTGAGAGTATTAAATGGTAATTTATATTTTAGAAGTGATAGTTTGCATAAGATGGATCGTAGTTTGTTACAAATATGACTAATGTGGGGACCCCAATTGAATGTATTATCTATGACCAAACCGAGGTATGTATGCTTATCCACTATTTCCAGGTGTACACATTCACACGTACGCGTAGTTTTTTGATGCATGCACTCATGGCTATGCGCTATTATTTTAGGTGTGATGAGACTTTTTTTATATGCAGAGTGGATATGCATGACCTTGGTTTTGTCATAGTTAATGACTAGGCCTACGTCGTGGGCCCATGCACACAGCCGGTTAAAGTTACCTTGTAGGATGGTTTCTGCAGCCGTGATATCGGCATGGGTGGCCACGAGACAGGTATCGTCCGCAAATTGGTATACAGACCCACCACTGAATATATTGCACATGTCGTTAACGTACAAAAGATATTCGGTAGGTGCGAAATTTGATCCTTGAGCTGTACCTTGTTCTGTAGGAATCCTATCACTATAGGTATTATTAATTTTGACAGATGTGAAACGGTTGGTGTGGTAGTTTTTTATAAATTCTAGTAGTGGGCCCTGTATACCATTTTGCAGGAGTTTGGAGTATAAGGTATTATATTTAAGTGTGTCAAAAGCTTTACTAAAATCAATAAATACAACAATAACATGTTTCTTCTCATTTAAGTGCATATTAACTTCGTTTGTAAATTTACATAGTAATTGTGCCGTATTTTTCCCCTTCTGAAAACCGTATTGTTTATTGTTTATAATATTATTTTTATTTAGAAAAAGATGTATTTGATTTCCGAAGAATTTTTCGATTATTTTATCTATGCAGGATAATATTGTAATAGGACGGTAGTTGTTTATGTCGCTGTGGATGCCTTTTTTAAAGATTGGTCTGATAGTTCCTATTTTTAATTTATTTGGAAAGGTTGAGGTCTTGATACAGGTATTTATTAGGTGCGTAACGATAGGAGTTATTTCCGTGTTTATACATTTAATATCCACGGCACGGATTCCGTCTATACCCGAACTTTTTTTAACATTCAGTTGTTTAATAATGGAAAATACTACTTTTTCTGTGGCTTTATTTATTTTAAGTGACACTAGTGGATTTTGTATATATGAGTTTTCTACTAGAACTGGTTTGTCACAAGAGGAGCTTATTTTATTAACGTTATCTCTAAATTCATACGCAAATTTGTTAACTAATGAGCTTATGTTATATTTTTTAAAGTGTTTTGTTATAATTTCATCAATGGATTTTGTAATTTTTCCACACAATCGGTTGACAATCTCCCAAACTTTTTTCTGATTTTTAAATTTATCATTAATATAATTTTTTATAGAGTTATTTTTGACATTACTTATGTATTTATTTGTTTTATTACGATATTTGTTATAAAGGAGCCTTTTTTGTGCATTGTTTTGATCTAAGTACCATATTTTGAACAGTTCGTCCCTTTTTTTACACATTTTGATTATTTTATTGTTTTTCCATTTTACATTTTTTCTCTTACTTAGATAGATTTTTTTTTATATTGACATTTATTATACACTGTAGTAAAAGTATCAATGATGCAGTCTAACACATCGTTAGGATCGTCGTAGGCTAGTCCCTGGCTCCAGTCGTATATAAGTATCTATATGTATTTATCCATTATATATATCATCGCCTAGTACCCACAACACAAGCCTTATTGAGCTTACCGTGGGCCTAGGTTGATTTGTGTAAGATTGTCCCGTAATATTTATTTATTTATATTACGGGTTTGATGTTTCTGCCGTATAATTGGTTTGATAGTTATATCTCCGGCCGCGTGCAGACGGTGGCGTTGCGTAGGATGGATGGTAGCACTTTGCGGTCCGCTCTTTGCCCTGTGGAAGAGGAGTGCCGCAAGGTCCTATACTGGATCCCCTGACAATGGGACAACCTCAGGAGTATACTCATCCGAATAAAAAATGAATTTTGGAAATCAGTCCACAATTGATGGATAAATCGGTGAACATACATAACATATTTGAGGAGTTCCATAAGTCATATGTGGTCTTCATCATCAGTTCCACTTAACCAAAATTGCGAATTCCGATGGTAAATACACGAGTTATAATAGAAAATACCAAAATCACTACACGTGTGCCTATAAAATTTGAGCGTTGCCCACAATTTCCCTGGGATCACATCATTAGATCCTAAATTGGTGACAATGGGACCATCTTGGGAGTATACTCTATCGAATAAAAAATAATTTTGGAAATCGGTCCACAATTGACGGAGAAATCGGCGAACATAATACATAAAAAAATATATACATACAGTGGAACATATAACCTCCTCCTTTTTTGAACTCGGTTAATAAATACTTACTTACTACGCTGGTTCGATGACCGATAATTACATTGTATCCCGTGTTGTAGGTGACGGGCTGAAAAACAGCGCTGTATAGCCGACAGGCTAGCAGCAAACGCTGAGCCCCTAGCCTATTGTCGCATCATTTATTTTCTGCATTGTGTTGTTTTATATAAGTATCTACATCAGTGTTCGATTTTGTGATTTTGTGTTTTTTTTGCGACAGTAATTTTTTTTTTATTTTTTTTTTTTATAGAGGATCTTGGTCTTTGAAACAAGAGAACGTCACTCTTTCCTATTCGAGAATAGGGAAATAAATAAACAAATCAATATATTTTTGCCTGCTATATTAGTGTGCAATAAAGTGCTCGCAAAAATATTCTTAGTATTCCTATACAACTTGACAGGATTGTCCACCTTAAGTGGGTCTTAAATTTAAAGTTCGTGACTTAGATGATGATACATTTGGAGCAGATTCATACATTTGGTACATTTCCCAGTAGCGGGTTAATACAAATGGAGCATACATAATTTTATTAAATTGCGTTATATTGCGTACGAACTCATGGTAGGGGCGATAAGCGTTGCGTTTTCGAGCGCGTCACGCGCACAAAGCCCGCCGAAGGCTCACCTCACCATCCCCCACTTTAATTGCCACTAATCGAGAACACTATCTAGATTCTTTCACTGCTTGTTAGTGTTCGGCGAGATACGATCGAGGTTTATTTAATAACATAACAGTAGTACTGTAGCGCAGCAAGGCTTAGAGGAAGCTTGCGAAAAATATCGCTTTGAATCACATCGGTTACATAAGTAAAATTACATTTTTTTATGGATGTTCGTCCTTCCATATATAATTTATAGACATATTCTTCTAGGTTCTAACAGAATACCAGTGTTTTGTTCAATTGCGAGCAAAGCTAATACGCACTCAGTAGGAACCTTGTTTTGTTGCTGTGCATAAAAACTGTTTGTTTTATGTTTTTTTTTAATGTTCCTCCAAGTTGTCTTTGTTTGATGTTGAATCTTGATGATGCAATAATCGTGATAACCAAAATAATTACAGTAAATACGAGTACGAAACAAATAATTGCAGTAATTGCGTCAAAAGCGTGTTTTGAATTAGGTTCGACGATAAAATTTTCTTTTATGGGTCTTTGGTGGCAAAAGAGTGCACAGCCCGCATGTAAGCGGTTACCGCAGCATATATTTGGATGCTTGCAGCTCTGAACGCTTTCTAAGCTGGATATATTTTACAGATGTTTCTTAGACGGGGAAGAGATCGATAGTCCATGTACAGTCAGCATCGAAGACGTCAAAAGTTCTTATTCCCTTATAATAAAGACTTTTGATGACTTCGTTTGCGTAGCTACTTTTGATTATGTATGTAGCGCATCAAAAGCAGTGTAAATAAGAAATAAACAACTCCACTGTAGCTAACCGACCGCTTACAAAGAATAACAAACTAAGTGCAATGCAACTTACAAAATTAACAAGGTTTTTAATTAGCAAAATTATCTCGCAAAACTAATAATGTCGGCAGTATCGCGGTCTCAGATTGTTAATTCAGGCTCACGCTTTCTGCTCAGTGGGTGAAAGTATTTTCTTAAATTTACAAATGCTGGATAATGTTATGTCCACACGTGCGTGACTTGAGGTTGTCACACACGCCGCGGCTAATACTGATGTCAGTCATTTCAGACCCGCTGGCAACGATTTTGTACGTATTCAACAGTGAATTACAAGACAGACCAAAAAGTTCCTATACACTATATGAATAAATAAAGGTCAGATATACGTAAGTGTATTAACTTAATATTAATCGTAGAAACCAAAGAGAATAAGTAATAAATTGCCTTGTTTTTATCAATGTAGCTGAATTGCCTTTACCTATATTTTCATTACTTTCTTATTTCGTTATCAAACCTCTTCAATTCAAAGATGACTGAAGTAACTGGCACTCGTTACATCGTTGTCATACCTATTGACAACTGCATTTTCCAAGAGATAAGTAAACCTACAGATGCCTTTTTGAATAACTACGGAAATATGGCCTTTTCAAGTGAAACAATAGGTCAAGAAAAAACTTTAAACTGACAAAGTCGGGAAATCATATTCAACGTATTCTGTCATTTTAGCTATAATAAAAAAAAATGACGGTCAACATTTACCTATTACGGAAATATACAATGTGACGGCTGAAGTAACTGGTATACAATATATCAAAATCAACAATTCAACGAATCGTAACTGGAGTGATAAAAGAAACTGGAACTAACAACTGAAGAAGATGAAGATATGCCAAGTGACGATGGTTTATAAAAGGATTTTTTATTTTATTTTTACTGTTAATGATACCTTATTTACATTTACATTCACTCACTCATTTCATTCATTCACCTTTTTTGCATTCAGTACTTCATGTAGTTGTGTGTGTAATCATTCACCTCAACTCCCGTGAAACTACCTATAATCAATGTTTTGGATTTATTTTCTAACGAAGAGGAAGGCGGTTTTTTTGCAGAATTCTCTGTTACAGAAAAAAACAAGGCGGAGGTTTTCCTGTATTTTTAAATGTTATCTCGGAAGACTCCGTCGATCCGTCTTATGTCGTACCTACTCTCATGGAATCCGAAATCTCAGACAATTAGGATTTTCAATTGGGAAAACTGAATTGATAATGTACAAAATGATGACGTCTTGACAGAAATATAGAAACATAATGGGCCGTTTATCATGTTTTAACACTCAATTTTTGAAACGTATGTCTATTTACTTAAACTCTTAACTCTGAGGTATCCGAAAAGCGTAAGTATTCGGTGATTTTAAGTATCGTAAGAGTGATCCAACGTTATATTTATTTGCAAACGCCGATGTGGAGCCAGCATAACATGCACCTCCGATCGCGCCCACGGAATATTTCTCTTTTCTGCGATTGCGATTCACCTCGCAACAGTCGCAACCGATCCTATAGCCCAGAACTGCTCTGTTATGGTTACGCTTACCAACACAACTTTTGCAAACTCGCATCTCTATAGCTGTGCCGTTGCAATCACGACTTAATCTTATGGGGATAAAGTTCATATTCAGAGAAAGCAAGTACGGTTATGGAACAGTTAGAAAGTTATGGGCTGATAAACGGTTTATATTATTGTTCGGTTTTACCAGAGCTATTTTAAACTTGTGATTGTGTGCAACACGATTGAAAAGCGTGATATGCGCCAATTTAGATTTGATTTGCGAAATGAAAACAAACAATACGTTACACTTTTTAGTTGCATATGTAATTTATTACTAGTATAGATAATATAGATATATAAATTCATAACTAAGTATATTACCTGCATGAGAATCATCGTTTTATGAGCGTTTAATGCTAAGGTGTATCTGAATCGACGCAGTGATATGATATTAATTATATTAGTATTTATGACATTTGCCGCCCGCGCTCGCTTCCAAGGCTTATGTTCGATTTACACGCATTTAGTTGTTAAGTAATTAACTAAATTTTAACTTAATATTAAGTGACTAAATGCGTGTAAACAATCAATTTAATAAAAAGTTATAACTAAATTGATTGTTTACACTAATTTAGCCACTTAATATTAAATTAAAATTTAGTTAATTACTTAGGCACTGGTCCCACCGCCGGCTACAGACTATAAGCTATCGGCGATTACTCGCCCAAGAAACGAACAAAAGATAATAGCTCAAGTGTAAATATATTTATAGTTCATCGCCGGCGGTGGGAACAGCCAGCTATAAACTATAAATATATAACTCTCTCTTTTATTTACACGAAAGCGATTATCTTTTGTTCGTTTCTTGAGCTAGAAAATAGCCGATAGCTCATAGCTTACTCACTCGCGGTGGGACCAGTGCCTTAACAACTTAATACTTGCAAATCGACTGTTCTGTTGTGATGACGTGTTTACCCAGAACATCCACCAGAGATGTGCGAAGCTGTGTTTTCATCAATTTGATCGGAGTTCCTTATTAACAGACAAACGTTTCACCGAATGCATTGTTCATTTCGCCAAATTTTCATTTCCTTTTTTTTTTTTTTCAGAAACCGTTAACTTTACAAGTTTTGTTTTACAACTATCCTGAAAACGTACCTACTACTGATTCTGAAAAAAAAAGTTTTCGACGAAATTAAATTTCGGCTAACATTCCTTTGATTAAACACATGTGCTGATAATAATATGTGTTTTCATCTTACACCTCACATGCATTAAAGCTAGGTGAACCAAATTTGACGGTTTACCCTTGTTTTACCGACCAACGTTAAGGCGCCGCACGTTCATGGTCTTCTCTCCCTCTCACTGATCATAAGCGTGAGCGAGATGGAAGTGCGTGTTAGAAAGTGTGGATATCGTGTTTTTTCGGAATATTTCGGAAAACGTGGTAATTTCTTAAGAAATTTATAAAGTAAATAATATTATTGTTATATGATGAAGATTATAAAATGTTATCTTTTTCTGATAAAAAATGGAGCAGTAAAATAGTTACAGGTGAAATAATAGGATTCACTTTAGATTTTTTTTTCTCTACTTTTGTTAAAACGGATTTTAAAAACTATCTCTCTACAGTTTTGCGGTGCACATAACATGACATGTTTAACAACATACTAAAAGTTCGTGCTGCGTTGTTGGTTTTTTGACCACAATTTTCCCAGTTTTGCTCTGGGCTTAAAAAAAAAAACTAAAATATTAAGCTGAAATGCTAAATATCATTAATGTGTACCTACTTAATACATTTCTTTCGTATATCTTTTCTAGTTTTGCCGCAAAGTTGGAAAGTCCTTAGATTTTTGCAAACTGATTTTGATATGTTCCTCAATATTTTCCTTTTTTTCTATGAAGCTATACATAAAATGTCTCAAAAATTAATTCTTCATGCCCGATTTATCAGAAAATGATACCACACTCGAGGTGGTACGTAAATAGAAGCTGATATGATTTTTTTTCTGAAGCGCGGCGGCGTGTAACTTTGAATGCCCCCCTCCCCCCCTCCCTAGCCGCCAGGGGGTGGCGGATGGCTACCGGGCTAAATTAGCTTAGCTTTACGTATATTACATCTGTACCAAGTGAATTCATCCGATACCAAAATTTGTACTTGTGACACTACTTCCCTTACGCTAGGACGTCATTAATTATATCCTCTATCTACGTATATTTAGCACAGTATCATAAATTATAATATTTACATCGCTAGGGTACCTATACCTCATCATATCATCCGAAAGACGTCCACTGCTGGACATAGGCCTCCCCCAAAGAGTGCCACAATGGCCGGTCCTGCGCCACCCGCATCCAGCGGACTCCCGCGACCTTTACCATGTCATCAGTCCACATTGCGGGGGGGCTACCCACGCCGCGCCTTCCGGTACGTGGTCGCCACTCGAGAACCTTTCCGCCCCAACGACCTGTGTTTCCGACCTATACCTACAAAGCCTATTTATCGAACTAGCGAGCGAAGCGAACGAAGTTCTATGCTTCAGCTTGGTCCTAAAATTGTTCGTCTGCCCGGCTTCCGATATCTGTCCCGCTGTCCGGCTGTACCCTCTACCACATCTACGCGATAAGTGACAAGGTAACAGCGTCGTCTCGTTCTGTCGAACGGTGTCAGCCAGGGACGTATGATCTATCATGTCACTTTATCGCGGTCAGGGCGCATTTCTTAACCGATTCTCGTCAAATGTTGTGATCAAGTTCGTTAATCATATAGATATTTTTTTTGTTATTTTTTTTAAATAGAAATGTTGTGATATCAGCTCACAGAGCCACTAATATCATATAATATCTTAATAATACAAATTAAAAAAATAAGTAAAACACGAAAGAATGTACTATAGAAACGTCAACGCATGCGCAATAAACATTTTTACGACACACTCAAACTCTTTCCAGAAAGACAAGAAACTCCGCGATTACTTACTTTTATCTTCAAAATCACGGCGATCCAATCAACTTTCTCGGATATCACAATGCTTCCTAGAAATCCGACATTTCCTGTTTCGCCATAAAACTACGTGCGACTAATTTTATGTCCTTATGGCTTGAGGCGAAGAAAACTGGACTCGTGTCTATTCGATGATATTGGGTTCCCTATCGAGTTCTGTTTTCAGATACACCTACACATAGCAGCAGAATACTCACGTTGGATGTAAATGTACAATAATATTACGACCGCCTTAGCCTAGTTGGTAGTGACCCTGCCTACGAAACAAGAGGTCCTGGGTTCGAATCCCGGTAAGGGCATTTATTTGTGTGATGAGCACGAATATTTGTTCCTGAGTCATGGATGTTTTCTATGTATTTAAGTATTTATTTATCTATATAAGTATCTATATCGTCGTCTAGTACCCATATCAAGCTTTGCTTAAGTTTGGGACTAGGTTGATTTGTGTAAGATTGTCCGCAAATATTTATTTATTTATATATACCTTTAATATGCACAAATTGTCTGGTATCCTACGAGTTCAGAGTTACTATGGTATTAATACGCAAGCAATAAGGTTTTCAATAAGTAAATAAATATGATTTTTATTTATTTAAAACACCCCCGGGGCCCGGTACAACAAACATAGCTAAGAGCCATATCGACAGAATAGACTATCGATTAAAAAAAACACACTCAAATCAATTTATCCGTTTGGGAGCTACGATGCCACAGACAGACACACAACACACAAGTTAAACTTAAATCACCCCGTTTGCGACAGAGGTTAAAAAAAGACTGAAAAGAATCTCTGAATATTTCATAATCCGCAAGTACCTACGCGTAAATGATAGGGAATGCTTTTTGAAATGCAAATTGCCAAATTCACAATTTTTTGTACGAAAAATATTTCCCCCGAAGCCAGCGGTTTTTATTTTTGCCAATAGGTAATCTGCACGGCGGGGCTACGCTTTGTGACATTTTTTTTTATATTTTTTGCTAAAACGGAATTGTTTCATCGCGTGGTTCAAACAGTTTCGATTTAGCTTTACTCGGAGTTATTTGGCGTGAAAACCTGTTAGTACCCATGCACAGGTTTAATTGCATTCAGTGTCATTTTAATCATAAAGAAATAATGTAAAACTGTGGAGCTATGCAAATAAAAACCGGCCAAGTGCGAGTTGGACTAGCGCACGAAGGGTTCCGTACCATTATCTATAAAAACGGCAAAAATATCACGTTCGTTGTATGGGCGCCCCCCTTAAAAAAATATTTTATTTTGTTTTTAGTATTTGTTGTTATAGCGGCAACAGAAATACATAATCTGTGAAAATTTCAACTCGCTATCACGGTTCTTGAGATACAGCCTGGTGACAGACAGACGGACGGACAGCGATGTCTTAGTAATAGGGTGCCGTTTTACTCTTTGAGTACGGAACCCTAAAAAGCACAAATTTTCGGTTCAGTGCGCTGTTCGAAGGTGGAAATCGCTATAAAGATTGCCTGAATGCGGTTGAAGTCAGAACTCAAATAAAGAAGATAGAGCTGAGCTGTTTAGTATATTTATAAAAATACGTGTACAAATAATAAATATCTAGCCTTCACATTGATAATGATAATTAGCAATTTGACGCCCATTTAGCCTATGTAGTTGGTCAATTTCATAGGCACTAACAAGTCAATTCAATTCAATCATAGGCACTAACAAGTCACCCTCTGCCTATGAAATTGACCAACTCACGTTACAAAGTTAAGTACCTAGTATAACGCCCTTGAGGCCTACTTACAGAAGTCTACTTACCTACAGTGTGTTGGTCTACATTTTTTTTCTACACAGATTAGCATATAAATTCAAATTCAATATTGTAAGGGTATATTTACGTCATGTGACAAGAGTACGAGACATGTGGCATAATTTAACCCTTTAGTCGTAGAGAGAGTAAGCCTAAGTCTGTCAGTCCTGGCCCCGTGGCATGGATGACCTTATCACACGATAAGTGACATGGTAGAGCATCCGTCCCTGGCTGACACCGTTCAATAGAACGAGACGACGCTCTTATCTTGCCACTTATCGCGTGATATCCATGGAAGTATTTGGCAGACGGTGTGAAAGTTGGCCACCATGGGCACCGTCTACCAAGTACGGGAGGAGGCGTATTGGGAGTGGGCTTACGGTCTAATTATGTTATTCCTTTATTTATTTAAAAAGTACAATTGGTTGTCTCTACCTATATCAGTCATCCATAGGATAAACACAAACTTTAATGGATTTTGCGAGTATTGATAAGCGTATGCTAATAAACAAGTGAAATCAAAAGTTATTCGAAATACCCAACTGCTTTTTTGCAAATATTTATAGCCTATGTCACTCCCACGATTGCGATTATGAGGAATCCAATGACACCTGTCGTATGACATATGTCGAAATCCGTCAAACGGTTTAGGCTGCAGGGCGTGTCAAAGAATAAGACATACACACATACTATACATACTTACATACATACGTACATACATACGCTCGAAAAACATAATCCTCCTCTCCTTCGGATGTTGGGTAATAAAGTAAATATCCAGGCATTGGCATTTGCGTGTCTCTAAATTTGTTCACTTTATGGTAAAGAAATTATTCAGTTACCAGCCAACGTTAACCTCGTCTAAAAGTCTGATTTACTGAACAAGCTCTGAAAATCAAGCTGACTGAATATTCAATTTCAGCCTGTGTCTGGTGGGTAACAATTTATACTCGAATTTTTTGTCAGAGCTGGTTTTAATTTAATTCTCGAGTGCATTTAATTATATTTAAGTTTTGTAAAATAAGTTTTGCGTCAATTTAAAAGAAAAATAGATATTACGCAATCAGTCACAAAAATCTAAGTATCTACTCTAAACATTTCTTTGAATTGCTATTCTTAGTCATACGAAAGCCAAATACTTTTTTTGCGTCATTTTTTTTCCTGATTTTATGTAAGTACGAAAGCTGGCACGAATGAATTGAACGAGTGAATGATATGAGTGTGCCTATGTGTGCATCACATAATTATTAAATACAGGTTGATGCAAAAAGTGATTATGATAATTGTGTTTCAGAGATTTTGCATTTTATAAATACCTAAATAAATATATAATTATAACCATGTTTCATGCATGCACAATGACGATGCCGTGAAACGCGAAAATAACCGTTAAATTTCGTAAGAATTTCGAATCTTTTCAATTCAATTCAATTCAATATATATTTATTTCAGGTTACTGGACCCATAATGTGTTAGTTACAATAAATTAAATTAAATTAAGTGTTAGTGACAAAATAAATTACTAAATACTACTCTTACATTAATTAACTTATTTATTTATTTATTTTATTTAGCCCAGATATGAGACACTGGTGCATGCAATGACTGCCAGTGTCTCATAAATGGACAGTCAATACGATCTGCGACGACCGCCAGCAGGGCGCTGCCGCCGGCGCGCGCGCGTCGCGCCGCAGAGGCCGCCCTCTTGCGCATGGTGCTGTAAAAACAGTCCACGCGCGCCTCCGCGAACATGCCCGAGGCACTGCAGTATCGCGGCAGCCGCAGCAGCACCCTGAAGGCGTCATTGTATTGAACGCGGAGAGCGTTGTATGCTTTCTTTGTGTAACTTACCCACAGGCTGCTCGTGTAATGTAAAGTAAATCTTCACACCGGTTGAGCAACGAGCGAACCTGCGGGCTATCATGTTAGCTCTGACTGACAACGCTCTCCGCTCCCGTTCAATATCGTCGTCATCTTTCAGTTCATCGGACAGCACATGACCCAAATATTTAAAGCTTTTCGCCGTCATTTTGTAATTTGCGGCGTCAGTGTGAAAACTGGATATAAATAAATTAAAAACTCTGTTGACGACGGACTCCTTGGTCTGCTCTTTTTTTAGATTTTTTACAATTCGAACAAGCCATCAGCTTTCGATTCTTGACATTAAGTTAATATGTAATTTCCTGTATGAGTCCTGTGTTACTTGAAATAATTGTTTTCATTCATTCATTAAAATAAGTCAGAAAAATAAATACATATACGTTTTATTTACAAAAGACTTTAATAATAATTACTAAAAAAAGGATTAACATGATACTTGGTGCAGATTATGATAATATAATTATTTTTTCTTGAGTAACGAAAACGTATTAGATACTGTTTACAAAATACTAGGAGGCCCCTGTATAAGAACGGCACTGACACTGCCACTCACAGTGACGAGTGACATTACTTTCGTTCAATCCATTCATGCCAGCTTTCGTGAATCGACCGACCTACTTAGTCACATTGTCAAACCCATTAACGTCTCAAACACACCGGTCACTTTTTTTGATACATTCTGTATTTAGAGGTTCACGTTTGCCACATACACAGTAGGAACAAAGTGTTTCCTCGTATAAAAAATACCTGTCTATAGTAAAACAAAGTAACAGTAACTATAGAATATGGGTACATGGGTAGGTATGTAAACAAATCACGTCGATCGGCGTTTTCGCGTGTTTGCGAGAGAAATGCTATGTTTGACACTTCATTACCGGACGAGTATCGATTGGGTGGGCTCCTACCACGGGTGTCCGTCCGTCGAGTTATACTGCTCTGAATTTATTTATATTTGACATTTTCAATTCAGTTTCACAAAAAAACATCAATGTTTACCCACGACGGAACGGAGAAGGTATATGCGTTTAGGGTGAGAGGTTGTATATCTTAATGCACAGGAACCGAACGAACGGTACAGAAAAACATTAAATGATCAGAAAAGTATTAAGTATCAGACCAGAATAATTGAATTTCCCTACCACATAATATACCTACTCTATTCATAGCAATGACGCGTAGTTGCAGTATCTAAAGGCCGAAACGCACTCAAAGCGGTGGCGGTGCGGCGCGGTGCGGCGCGGAGGCGGTACCGGTTGTAAAGTTTGAGCTAATATGAAAGGGTCCACACAGAATACCGCGGCGGGACGTGGCGCGGCGCGGTATTCTGTGTGGACCCTTTCATATTAGCTCGAACATTACAACCGGTACCACCTCCGCGCCGCACCGCACCGCGCCACCACCGCTGTCTGTGCGTTTCGACCTTAAGAGGTAACCGAATGGGTCGCGGTATTTGAGCTACCGAAGCGTAATTTTTTTCACTAGCACCCCCCCATTTTCCGCCCCAGGCCATTTGCTCAGTTCGGGTGGCGCAGGGCGGTTCCACAACATTTCGGGAGCTCAAATACCGCGAGCCATCCAGTTGCCTCTTGGCTACTGCAACTTTTAAGCGCAATTTACACATGCAAGTTTCATTACATTGCGGGTTACCGAGGATGCTGAGTTCAATTGATCTATCAAACCCCGCAATGTAGTTAAACTTGCATGCAATTTCTTGCATGTGAAAATTGCGCTGATTCATAATAAAATAAGGGTTTTCCTTATTATAGGCAAAACTTTTTTGCCGTTTAATGGTTTTACTCGCATATTGACAGTTGGTAGATCCTGTTTTTTTGTGAGGATCAAAAATGTCATAATATTATAAGTATGTCAATGTGGAGCCAACAAAGTCATAAATGAGAAACACGGTCACATATTCCAGATTGTTAAAATACAATTTTTACGAATCGTTAAACGTCAAGCGTGACGTTGCATTTTCAAAAAGTTATCTGGGTAACTTTTCTTAAATGTATAAACGTTTCATTCTTAACGCTATATTATCTCGGTGATACCAAGAAACTAACAGAACAGTTGTATTTTAAAACGCGTCCCTTTGTCTCTGTTGATCAATCACGAAATTAGAATAAGCTGAGCACAGCCATTATTCCGTTGATTCTGATGTAGTGATACCATTATGGGAGAATTATTGCCGCCAGTTATACGATTCACCTGCCTCGACTCACCCCACACTCCCCAATTATACTTGACCCCGGGCTTCTCATAAACTGTGCCTAATTTACGGTCTAACTTACACCGGTTCACGACGTTCTGAATACCAGCCTGTGGCCGCAGAGGGCGCGGGAACTTCTAGGTTAATCTGGCTGTTTGTGCTCGCGAAGCACGTACAGACAGACAGACACAATTTACCTAGGATTTGGAGTCGTGACTCATAATTACAGCACGCGTTTCGGAGGTGAATATTTGGCGAGTTTTGGCGAGCTTAGTGCTAAAGCCGAACGTGATGTGCTCTGACGCCAGTACTGCTAGCATGAAATGCTATCGAAAACTGAAGTTACGTTACTACAGTCGATATAGAGCTAATCTACTAAACTAAGCTACTTCCTGACTTGGCGGGGTGTAGGAAGTGGCCTTACATAGAACCTTTAACAAAATACCTACTATTTCCATGACATTTCAACATATAATTAAGTAGACATAGGCCTCCCCAAAAGAGTGCCACAATGACCGATCCTGCGCCACCCGCATCCAGCGGACTCCCGCGACCTTTACCAGGTCATCAGTCCACCTTGTGGGCGGCCTACCCACGCCGCGCCTTCCGGTACGTGGTCGCCACTCGAGAACCTTTCCGCCCCAACGGCCATCGGTTCTACGTGCAATGTGCCCCGCCCACTGCCACTTAAGTTTAGCAATTCGGAGGGCTATATCGGTTACCTTGGTTCTGCTGCGGATAGCCTCATTTCTGATGCGATCGCACAGAGAAACTCCCAGCATAGCCCTCTCCATCGCCCTTTGAGTGACTTTCAGCCTTCTTATGAGGCCCATAGTAAGCGACCACGTTTCCGTGCCGTATGTCATCAATGGCAACACACACTGGTCAAAGACTCTCGTCTTGAGACACTGCGGAATATTGGACGAAAAGATGTGCCGTAGCTTCCCGAATGCTGCCCAGCCGAGTCGGATTCGACGATTGACCTCTTTCTCAAAATTGGACCTACCTAACTGGACAGTCTGTCCTGGGTATACATAATCGTCTAAAACTTCGAGCGTATCGATTGAAATGGGAGTTGGTACTACATGGACGGCCATCAAGGCCATCATTCAGTCCACCTTGTGCACATACCCACGCGTATGTGGTCGCCACTCGAGAACCAAAATTAATACATAAACCTATTTTTAAGTAAATACCTATATTTTCTAACCCATAAGATGCTTAGTAAGGCCCCGCCAATGTATTACACTAACAACATAATGTAAACCTTGATTGATGGTGGATGCAGCCGTAATCAGCTTGTCAGCGTCGGATGTTCAACATGTATGATCTTACTAAGTGGCTCGTGGGTTTTGTTGCCGTTTTGTGGGAGAAAGCTGGGGCTAATTGTTGGCGAATGTAGGAAAACGCAGTTTATGATAATTGCGAATATTTAAAGGTTACTAGCGTCATACATGCGATTCAAATAACATTAGGTAGTGTTTGCGCCGATGCCGGTGGTGTTATTCGCTCGACGACTTTTAAATAAAACTTGGATAAAAGTTTGACTGTAATATAATTTACAATTATATAGGCTCTGAATGGCTCTGATTTAATGCAAGGAGAGTGTGGCCGTATAGATAGTTACAGAAGTGGTGGTATATATGTTTTGTAAAAAGTAAGTGACCAGCAATATATTTAGTTGCTTTAGGTAGGGATAAACCCACACGTGTGTAGCGCATTCAAAGCCCCCCTCATGCAAACCGTGCCTGACGGGAGCGTTTTGCTAATGCTAATGAAATAGGTACCTGTAATTAGGTTTATACACAAAAAAAGAGTAGCGTTCGCAAAAAACGCCCTTGCCTTACGTTGCTCTTCAACTTCGTACCTTAGGGGTCATTAGATCGCCTATAAAATTGTAATCACCTCGATATTGTTTTCGACTTTTGGCAAAATTGAGCCGACACAGTTGGCCAGAACGCCAAAAAAAAGAGAAGATGTTTCCGACTCGGATCGAACATGTCGTTTTCAGAGTGTTAAAACGAGTAGGTGAATGACACGAGCGCCGGCAACCGAATCAGACTATCGGATTCAAAAGTGGAAAAAAGTATAAACTGATTCTCAACACGGAAACCCCTTATTTTATAACATTACAACAGTATATTTCAAGCTTGGGAGAGTAATTAATTGTCTCCCAATCTATGATGGTCATACGCCAAATACGTCAAGATAGATATATCCCATAAAAAACATTCCATGTAAAAAATAGGATAAGTCTCGAAACTCTTTCACAGTAAAAAGTGGTATTTCGTGGAGCCAAGTCAGGCATTATTATTAATCTTTATTTGCTTGCTAAATAAAATTCTGCAACTTGGGAATCACACATTTTTACTGCATTTACTAATTTTTGCATAGGTACCTAAAAGTGTGATTGCGTCACAAAATTTTATTTAGCAAGCAAATAAAGATTAATAATAATGCCTGACTTGGCTCTACGAAATATCTCACCACTTTTTACTGTGAAAGAGTTTCGAGACTTGGCCTATTTGTTACATGGAATGTTTTTTATGGGATCTCATTTCTTTTTGTAGATTTTGTATGGGAATGTTATTTTACCAACCGCAAATAACGTTTGTATAGTTTTGCAGGAAGGAACTGCAAAAGTAACTTTGTAATCGCATGTATTTGTATAGGATTACAAACTTACTTATGTAGTTTGTATATCTCTGAATAGTGACTGAAATTGCAATATTTTTAGGTTTTTTATGAATTATTAGGCTAAAAATTAATTACATTTGAAATTTGGAGCTTGTGGGCTTGCTAGAAGTACCTTAGAATTAGCGTGATCATTATCAGTATATAAGTGAGTATGTCAGTGACAAAACTAACGAACTTTAACAATTTTGTTCAAATTGAATGTTATTGATATTGTATGTTAGCCATATTATGCCCTACATGTTCCTGAAAATTCAGGGTTCTAGCTTTAGCCAGCACAAAATTACAGGATGTTGAAAATTGCCTGAATGGCTTCGAGAAAAGGAATGGTACGGCCGTGCCTCATTGTTTTGCTCGACTTGGCGGGGGCACTGCTGTGCCCCCAGATATTTAAGTATACAACGTATTAAAACAATGTTTAATGTTGCCTGAAACGTCATTCCGCGTGAGCATGCAACCGTTTAAACTAACGTGGGTAACATGGCACAGTTGACACGTCAAGGCAAAGTTGACACGTCTGACTGAGCGAGCGTACACGAATAATAAATGCGAATAGACCTCGTTCCTCCGGCATTACCCGTTCTGATGGAGGAAACCCACACGTCAGCTAAGTTTATCTTTTTATTTGCACACATACGTCGGTTACTTTTCTAAAATACTTTTTCCCGCTTTGTTAAAATGGCAGATATTAATGCTGGTTGATATTAAGGCGACGTAGGCTCAGAAAACGGAAATTTTAAAAAGTCGTAGCGCTTGTTTGGATCATAATACGGCTGCCCTAAATTTAATTAGCAATCTTGAGGCCTTTTTCGAGGGACTATAGCTATTCTAAACCTGAGTTTTTGACTTTCGATCGATACAAAAAAATCACGAACATAGGTCTAAAATACACTTAAAAAATTCGTAACAAACACAGATGTATGAATATAAGGAGATCGGACATGGCAGCCGATTTGTATAGAGTGAGCCTGTCGCAAGTACATTAACCCACACAACGCCCAAGTAATTGACAAGACAAAGCACGCACACATCTAAAACACACACACTTGTATACCTACACGCTTATTTGACAATAAACGCGCATCATATCAGGCATTTTGGGAAAAAAACGTAATATTCTCTGCGATCAGCACGCGTGCACAGTATGGCAGTGTATGCCCATTGAGCATACAGCTGCGACACGGCCGCCGGCGGCTTGTCCTCTCTCTAGTATTCTATGCTCTGAGGTAACAAATTATGCACAAAATCTAAACATATTAAAATTGGTTCCAAAAATCGGCAACATCATGTTTGAGGGAAATTAGCTATTACTTTTTTATTTATTTACACGCACAAAACATTAAAATTAATAAACATGATATCCGCGCTTCTGAACACGCACTTCCATCTCGCTCACGATTCTGCTCAGTGAGAGGGAGAGAAGACCGTGAGCCCACGTCGCCTTAAGGCTGGGAAACAATTAAACTAGTGGCTCTATGACGAAGACCGGGCATACGACACATTCGTTGCCAAGGCTAAAACGGAAAACTGCGTTCGCTTCGCTCGCTCGTTCGATAAGATTAGATTAGATTATTTATTTCTTAATAAAAAATTACATTACAAAGCTTACATGTCAAAAAAATAAGAATTTTTATCACGATCGTCAAAAACAAAAAAAAAATAAAGTAATAATATTAAATTAATACAACTATTTCTAAGCTAAGCTATCATATTTCCAAGAGGTTTTAATAAAATAAGTAAGATTTTTGGAAAAAAATGTTTTTTATGTTCCCGCCTTGTAGTCAATAAAACGTACGTTGAAAGTCAGACACATTTGTTTAACAAGCTTAATACACTTACCTTCTGATTTCATATTATAATATCCTTAGTAACATTTCAAAGACACAAAAGCCAAAAGCCGCAGCTGCCGATACAAACAGAACAACTATAAATCATTAAACTCGTTGTACAACCAAACTTGGACCAGTTTTTTTTTATTTTTTTTATTTATATTATATATTCAAATTACATCTCACAAAACATTTATATTCTCGCCAAACTTACGTTTGATGGCGAGACGCGCTCAGTTTTTATACAACTTAACCTATTAAACTCATCTTATATAAAATTGAACTCTATCAGCGACATCAATACGAATACATATATATATGTACCAGTGTGTAACCGCCATACGATAAAAAATATAAAATAAAGTTTCATGCCTGTAGTAAAGAAAAGAAATACACCTATATCTGCAAGTATACATATATATACATACTACATACACATCCATATGTGATAAGTCGAGAGTGTGTTCTCGTCCCATCACACATGCACGCGCATATACATATAAACATACACCTACACTACACACACACTTAATCATGACAAGTCGAGAAGACAATTCTTTAGTCTAGTTTTTATCCTAGATTTACTTAGTTTAGGACTTTGTCTTAATAAGCTAATCTTGTTGAATATTTTTGGGACTAAGTATTTTGAACATCTTTCGCCATAATAGTTTTTCATTCTCGGCTGTACTAACTTTTTTCGCTTACACTCCTAGTATTATATTTACTGTTAATTAACACTTTGTACTCTGAATTGTAATAAAGCTCTAAACCTAAGGGTATGTGACTTTCTTATCTACTGGTAAAATTTTACATAAGGGAAATAGTTTATTATAATCTTTTTCACAATCTTTCTTCACATTTTTGGTAACTAAGAACTTAATCAGCCCTGTTTGTAGTTTTCTTACATCTCTGATATATGTTATGAATGTTCGCCCGTATACAACTAGACCATTACTAATAAGTGAGTCGGCAAGAGCGTAATAGACATCCATTAGTGTTTTTTTACTCAATGTTCTGTTTAATTGGTAAAATTTGCCCAGCACAGATCTTAGCCTATTACAAACATCGTTAATATGCGGTTTCCAGTTAAAGTGCTTGTCAATTGTCAACCCTAAGTATTTGAATGTTTCCACATATTTCACTTTAGCACAACTACAATTATTTTTATCTATATGCAGGCAATAGTATGTATGTCCTATTATATCCAAATTTTCTTTGTTCACTTTTTTGGCGACCTGGTTATACCTACGGCGAGTGAATATGCATGCATTTGGTTTTTTCAAAATTTAAGATGATTCCGTTATCATGTGCCCACTTAGTGATACTTTCGAAGTCCTCTTGTATGCACTTTTGCACCTAATTTCAAACGCATGTAATTTATACATTAAGGGGATCCCATACGCCAATGACCTTCGATCTGAATCCCTTAGTTTTCTAATGTTTTTTGTAGCTTATCATATTAACAACAACAGCTTTAAGCAATATAGTATCCCATATTTACTTCAAACATCACTGTCTTCGAGATATTTAGCATCAAAGTTGAACAATTTTAGACCAAAAAACAGGTTTTCTGGCCATAACTTTTGTGTTAATTAATTTAAAATCAAAATCCTACACACGTTTATAGAGACATCAGAGACGAACCCAAATATGTAGATTTCGTATATGTTAGATCTTTCACAGCAATCTTATACCAAAAAAGGTGTTTTTTTAGACAATGTTTTAAAAAATCATAAAAAAAATAACTGTTAATTTCTTTCAAAATATGGTACACCAAAATGGAGATTAAAGAATGAAGAATCTAAAGCCCTTATAATTCTATCTGTAGTGCAAAAGTATTTGTATCGATTCAAAACTAGTCAAAAATCGATGAAAACCTCGGGTAGCCCCTTAAACAAGATTGTACTATCCTGGAGTTCTTCATTGACGGTTCCTGGTCAGAAGAAGCTTATAAAGAGGAGTACTTGCACCCAACATGAGAAACAATACATTTTGGTACAGTCGCCATCACATACATAGGTACACTATAGGTGTTCAAAAATATCGGCACATGCACCCTAATGCCTTGAAAATAGAGGTGTGTTCCGATGTTTGTGACGTGCTTGTTTGCTCCGATGTATGTGATGGCGACTGTACGTGCACTGTCGCGTTACTTCGAATCATTAAACTTGTAAACCTGATAGGGTAAATAGGGAACATTACGCAAAACTCTTCGTAGGTGGCGACACTAGCCGACATTGTATCTCGTTCGCACTTGCGGTATTGTTTATGCAAGCATCCTTGTCACTCATTTGACAACCAATTGTGCATGTGTGTGTGAATCCCTATATTTCTATACTGGTTTACTATTAGTGGTAGTGCTGCCTCTGGCGGCAGAACATTGCAGTAATGTTCCCTATTGCCTATTACCTACTGGCCTGGTATAGGGGGGGTTATAACTAGCCACTTCGCAAAAATATGTAGAAAACATAGGATATGTTATTATTTATTATTTTAAAATATAATTATAATAACCAAGTACCGAACTTGGTATCTAGAGCATTGTCAACGTATTCCTAATAATGCATTGAGGCTTTAAATTTGTATTTCTACCTTCCTAATTGTTTGTTTATAAATGTTGTTGTTAAATGTTTTGTACGCCCATTGGCAAGACATACATAGAATGATCACAAAATGTATATAATAAATAATAATAATAAAAAGTATTTAACAACTCTGTATTTTACAGCCTACCTATGTTCTACAATAAACATTTTTTCTGATTCTGATTCTTAATGAGCATCAGTAAAATATTGGTGGCTGAGTAACTGAATGACACTTCCTTAAGTGGCCAGTTTTTGAATATTTACCCTGCCTATTTCAGTTATCAATTATCAGATATTGTAGATTATAGATATAGTTGAGCCAAGAACATTAAATTATGTGACTTAGGTCCTTTCCATTTGTTACCTAGTATTTTGGTGGCGACCGAGGTTTGATCATCAAACATCAAACTTTGATGTTTAGTGCCGAGAAGAAAAAAAACGCAAATAAATTAGAATTGTTTTTTTCAAGCCGCAAGCACGCTGATAATTGTAACATTTCACAATTAAAATTACGCAACAGTTGATCAATGTGTGCTCATTATTAATATTATTTGGGTCCACTACATACAAAGTATACCTACACGTATGTTGCAAAAAATATTAAATAATAAATACATAGGTGTATGTACCTAAGTTTCAACTGACGTAACCTAATTTAGGTAGCGCTACCTATGCGGGTTGTACGTTGTTATAGAATATTTACCGTTAGCTTTTCGGTGAAGGAAAACATCGTGAGGAAACCGGTCTAATCCCAATAAGGTCTAGTTGTCCCTCTGGGTTGGAAGATCAGGTGGCAGCCGCTTTCGTAAAACTAGTGCCTTTGCCAAATTTTGGGATTAGGTGTCAAAGCGGACCCCGGGCTCCTTTAGGGGCACAACCGGGAATAACGCTAGGACGATGATGATGAATAATTTTAATAATCAATACGCAGAATACTTACATACATTGAAGAAACTTAAATCATTGATTTTTGTTACAAATAAAACTTAATGTTATACCTATTCACTCATATTATTTAGTTAATATAAAACTGATTACCAAGAAAAACATTTTATCGAGGGGCAGTATCTAATAATATTCGGCCATTCTGGCGCTTCGCCGGCCGCTGTCGCGCGGCATACGCTCTATACCGACCTGCCCTAGGGGTTTCGTTGTAAATGTTGTAATAAAATACCATGGAAAATTAAACCGCCAAACAATATTCGTAAAAATATTATGATAAGTCTGTTAAATAAAAAGTAAAAATTATAAAATTTATTAAGTAAATTGTTTTTCTGTGAATTCAAGTAAGTAAATGGTAGATGAAACAACAATATTCGAAATAAATATAAGTACAAGGACCAAATAGTATATGAATAATTATCTGCGAAATGAAATTCTATGAAATTTCTGTTTGCGAAACAAGGGAACCACCTATGCGTAAATATTTCAGTTTTATAATCACCAAATGACAATCGGATGTCAGTCGTATTCATTGACATTAAGACATATGTTTGACAAGCAGTATGTGGTCGATATAAAGCCTCTGCCTGGAAAAGGGTTAATAATTAAGTTTAAACTAATTTGAATCGATGAACTGATACGGAGATATTTTGGAATTGGTCCATAGTTGTTTACGGAATAATAATGCCAATCAAAATAATTCCAAAACCACAATAATTGTCCACTCGATTCCGCATCGACAAACTCATGAATTTAACATTGGCCGTCGCACTTTCATCAATGGCGCTTCCTTCCGCAACCTCGTATTCATTTTCGTTACATGTAGCAAAACCGATCTTGAGTAATTCAGTTAAGACTCATTTTCCCATAATGCATAAAATCATTATGCGATTTGCAAATTGTTAACCGTTGATTGGCTGAAATAACTGGGATGCGTTTGTATTTCGAATGTGAGTTTTCGAATGCGATTGTCATTTGTTCGATAATTTGCCGGATTTACAGCGAATTGTTGGAATACACTGTTCCGATTGGATTCAATTTTATGAGCAAATTATACGAGGTATGGTAATGAGTTTTGATGCTCATACCGGGCGGCACGGCATACTGAATAATATACTGATACTGATTATTGTGTAATTGAGCGTTGGTAAGAGCTTGTAGGTAATTTAATTTGCACGTTTTAGTACACTACTCTTGGCCGCAGATAATTCAAAGATTTTATCTTAACTTTATTGCACAAAAATGGAAGTGCATATGGGGAACTTAATGCCCATATCTATCTACTAGTTCTCCAAGACAATATTTATGGAAATTAACTGCTTTTTACTTGTACCGAAAATACACAGGTTGAATACTCCAAAGAGGTCCGTAGAGGGAAAAAAGATAATAGTACAAATAGCGACATTCTTGTTTAACACGTTGGCTGCCCACCATACTTCACCTAAAGTGTTGCTCCCACGCCCAATACCCTGAAAAATGAGCTTTTGATCCCACCGCAGCTCATGGCAGCCAACGTGTTAAGCTGTCGATTTTTGAATTTGGAAAAACAACAGTCGGAGATTTAAAAAAACATACAACCTGACGAAAAACCAGAAATCGTTTTATCGTGGAAATAATAAGTTAATTTTATTGTAAAATAATATTGCTTTAATACTGTAGGTATTTGTATTTCCCATAAAAAATCCGAAAGTATTGTTTCGTTTTTTGTAGGAGCATTTCCGTGTTTCCAAATCGTGTGAAATACTCCATTTAATTAGCACTAATGAATGACGTCACATCGGACCTTAATGGCCGCGATTCTACCCCTCGGGGGTAGTCTAAAACCGACGACATCGAGGAAAAACATGCTATATGGGGTGTTGCCTGCAACTGGAGCAATAAATTAAACGGTGGATTATAAAGCCAATCAGCAATCTGTTCGAAGTGTTTAACAAAAAAAAACTACACAAAAATCTTTTATTTTTTACGTAACCGCATGCGTGGTTTCTTTTACTTAACTGGAATACTATCAATACTTATTTACATTTTAAATAAAAAGTTTAAAAAGCTTCAAAAATTGATGGAAAACAATGTCACTATTAATTAGATACTATTTATGAAATAAGTGCCCAGTGTTCTACCAAGATATTTGTTATGTAGGTAAATGACTTACATGCTATACAATATCGTGATGTCACATTCGTTTTCATTTCCCAAACTCTTAATATTTCTGAAACTGTTAAATATTTCAGGATTTTTATATACTAACCTAACCTATAGGGTTCTACTCTACACGATGGCCCTGAAATAAATCCTGAAATATTTACAGTTTCAGAGTTTGGGAAATGAAAAGTTGCGAAATGAATCAGTTTGCCAAACGTTAGTTGCGAAAAGAAGGTGTTCCGTATATGCCACTACTTAACATACTTATCTACTGAATGACTTTCGGTGACCACGTTTTGAATCAAAAGGTTAAACTAATTAAACATGGTAGGTAAAAAACTTTACTGAGGCCGCTCTTGAATCACTTGAATGTAAATGTATTATATACTAAGCAGAAACGTCCGCTATCGAAATTCTAAGTTTCGATCAAATAGGAAAATTGAAAAATTAGTTACACGGTAGCTCAGTTGGATAAGAGCAATGGACGGATTCCAGAGGGCGCGGGTTCAAATCCCGCTCGTGGCGAATAATTTTTCACTTGAATGTCTTTGCTTGAATGTAGTTGTATACAGTTTACAAAAACGCATACCTTTTATTTAGATTGTCAATTATTTATTTTATTCTTAACCTTATCTTGGTAATTAAATTATAAGTGGATGAGATTAATCAAGCTTCTTAGCTAAGTAACTAGGTATTGAATTTGTCAACCGTATGTCGCGAATGATGGCGGTTGATAGTGTCTTGATGACTGTCGTGACCAAGCACTTCGCGATGACTTTACTTCTTTTGGTTGTTGGGAGTGTCGCGAATCATGGCAGTTGATGATATCGCGACATCATCAACTGCCCATGATTCGCGACACTCCCAACAACCAAAAGAAGTGAAGTCATCGCGACATCATCAACTGCCATGATTCGCGACACTTCCAACAACCAAAAGAAGTGAAGTCATCGCGAAGTGCTTGGTCACGACAGTCATCAAGACACTATCAACCGCCATCATTCGCGACACCGTATGTTACAAATTCAAGGTTAGTTAATTTTCAAGAAATGTCTATTCGAACCCTTTTTCGCTACTGCCTACATACAAAAGGGTCTTTAGCGAAGTGTTTTATTTATAAGTACCTACTTAATATTAATAGGTACAGCTAGTGGACTAAAAAGAAATGACGACCGCTTTAGCCTAGTTGGTAGTGACCCTGCCTACGAAGCAAGAGACGAACCCAGGACGGGTTCGAATCCCGGTAAGGGCATTTATTTGTGTGATGAGCACGAATATTTGTTCCTGAGTCATGGATGTTTTCTTTGTATTTAAGTATTTATTTATCTATATAAGTATGTTTATCTTCGTCTAGTACCCATAGCACAAGCTTTGCTTAGTTTGGGACTAGGTCGAATTGTGTAAGATTGTCCGCAAATATTACTTTTATATTACTTCTGTACCTATGCATCACATGCCTTTTTCACTTTTGTACTCATACAAGGCAATAAGGTGAAAATAAGAAAATTGCAGTCGAGTAGGTATACGAAACGTTAAAAATATATAGGTATAACGAAAGCGCCACGACAAGACTGTAATTTCGAACCTGTAAAGAAAGGTACAAAATGTTTAAAAGTAACCTGCAAAATCTGTAATCTTACGCAACCATATAATTTAAGAGTGCCATTATCGCAAAACGGAAATTAAAAGCGTAAAAGCGGACGACAAAAATCTTTAATTACCCGTCTAATTGACTGAGTAATTGGATTTCTTGTATCTTTGTCTAACACCAGTTCGTTTGTCGCTCTAGCGGAGAAAGTCAACGATTATGTTATTTCGGTAACACTGCATCGATAGAAAGTGCACTGAATGAGTGATTGACGATAAATGTTATGGTGAATTTTAGATAGCTTATTAAACTGACCATTCTAATTCTTAATTCGTTACAGTAAGGTGCAGAATTGAATAGATTAATTGTTGAGTAATGATTGTAAATCCGTAGAAAGTACACGGGTGACCAGCAAAAATGTATCCTATGGCAATGGATTAAGGTTGTTATTTGAATATTGGTGTTGATATGAATGGTCATGAAAGAAGTCACTTGAGACCCATTGTAAACGATTAACGAATCATATCATCGATCGTATGATTGTACGTGACAAGTGATGAAGTTTGTAATAAATAATTTCTATTCATTATTTAATAAAAAATATGCCCATACAATGCAATGCTTTCTTTAGTGTTTACAACCGGAAATAAATAAAGCGGTTTCGTTTCTTTTTATTGTATCAAGTACAAGTTTTGATGGTTTTTTTTTTCTCAATTTATTATTTGCTGTTTTGATCGATGGAAGTAGTAAATTCATCCTTCACTAAGACATCATCCTCCTAGCGTTATTCCAGGTGGTGCCCTAAAGGAGCCCAGGGTCCGGGTTAGGTTGGCACCTAACGGCAAGATTTGGCATAGGCACTAGTTTTACGGAAGCGACTGCCATCTGACCTTCCAACCCAGAGAATTGGGATTAGACAGGTTTCCTGACGGGCGTTTTCACTCAAATGTGCGACTTTTACTTTTTTTCTCACAATTCAGTTATTTTTGTTTTTCCTGTTCAGAATCATGAGCAATCTTGGTCCCGATAAAGAAAAAAAATGTCCCCAAACTTTCCATACATTTATTTGAATCCCAATTTCCACTATGTGGCTAACCATACAGGATGTATGAAAAAACCGGCAAAGTGCGAGTCGGACTCGCGCACGAAGGGTTCCGTACCGGAAAAAAATATCAGTGTTTTAGTATTTGTTGTTATAGCGGCAACAGAAATATATCATCTTTGAAAATTTCAACTGTCTAACTATCACGGTTCATTAGATACAGCCTGGTGACAGACGGACAGACAGACAGACGGACAGACAGACAGCGGAGTCAGTAATAGGGTCCTGTTTTACTCTTTGAGTACGGAACCCTAAAAAGGTCACATTGTGGAATAAAAAACTGGGGACATTTTGTTTCTTTATCGGGATCAAGAGTGATCATGATTCTGAACAGGAAAAACCAAAAAAAACTAAATTCTACCAAATTCTACGAAAAAACGTAAATGTCGCACATTTGAGTGAAAACGGCGTCACGATGTTTTCCTTTCATCGAAAAGCCACTAAATATTATATATCAAATGATAGTTCGTAAGTAAATACAACATAAGCCTTTGAATAAACCCAGTACAAACCACGATCTTCAGATTGAAAGTCGCGTGCCCATTCGGCTATATAATAGTGGCTACTTAACTAAGACAAAATCAGTTGTTTTAATTTTAACTGACTTCAAATCGGTAGCCAAATTGCTTTAAATGCCTATAAAAATCAATCATCCCCTATTTTCCTACCCTTAAGGTTGGATTTTTTTTTTCCAAATTTATATGGGGCCAACTTCGGGGCCTTTCTAATAAATAATACCCTTTCTAATAAAAAAATAATTATCAAAATCGAAATACTCTGTAAAAAGTTATGCGTGGTCCTCCGTTTTTTTCGTCGGTTGAAAATTAGGTTTCGCAACGTCCTATGTCTATGGTACATATCGATTAGACTTTAGACCATGAGCTTCTTCAACTTAGCTACGTAGATCGAGAAAATTTGAAACCTCTAAAAGTAATATAAAAACATACTTTACTTTGTTGTAATTAGCAAATTGTTACAGATGCATAAACGCCACGGCGCCTAGAAAAACACTCGCAGCACCTGCACAAGCAAGATGTTTGCTATTAATTTCCATTAGGAGCTTAAGATGAACCTCCAAGAAACGTTTCTACAGAAAATGCTGGTTAATAGCGCGTTTATGTACCTCAGAATTTGTTTATTATAATGAGTGACTCACTGAGTCGCCATTTACACGTAAGTACTTAACTTTGCCCACGCTGAGAACTCATTTAGGCTTGTAAAAGCTAGACCATTAGAACAAATTGAAGGCCTTTCGTGCTGAGTAACGTTGAAACTTTTTCGCGTGTGCTAAATAACTTTACCAAATAATTTCCTATTTCTGAAAGCAAAGTGGATGCTAAATGCTTTCCATAATCGATATTACTATCTCGCTATGTCCGAAGAATAAGTAAGTTCAGCGTCGCAGTTCCATACTTTTTGTATGGAGTTGAGATCCCGCTAATACCTACGCCACCTAGTAACCTCCTTAGCATTCATGGTCTTTATAATTTATTAGTATTTGATATAACTTTAGGTACCTTCTAAGATAATAGATAATTGATTCATTACCGATTTCTTTTCATAGCTTCTGCAAGAAGAAAACGTAAGTAGGAATTTCAGGACCCAAAGACCTTGGCAGAACAGCTCTCCTCAATGATAAGATAACAGTGATTGTAGCTGGTACTTGTTTCTTGAAATTAATATGATCAGGGTCTGTTTGAAAAATTCCCCATAGGTAGGGTAAGTTTTAAAAAAACCGGCCAAGTGCGAGTCGGACTAGCGCACTAAGGGTTCCGTACCATTATCTATAAAAAAACTATTTTATTCTGTGTTTTTAGTATTTGTTGTTATAGCGGCAACAGAAATACATCATCTGTGAAAATTTCAGCTGGAACTACCGCGGTATCAGTGAGATACAGCCTGGGCTGTTATTCGCTACGCGTTAATGCGGCTCACCCCGCCGGTCACCCGTTACGAAACTAGACCTCTACCTACGCTTAATTACTACGCATCGCGGTGTCAAGGTATAATTGTGGGTGAGCGTTGAGGTGAGCTTAAAACAAGTTACAGAATAGGGGGGCTGGTGACAGACAGACGGACGGACAGCGGAGTCTTAGTAATAGGGTCCCGTTTTACTCTTTGAGTACGGAACCCTAAAAACTAGCCTGTGTCGTTGGAAACCTAAATTTTTCTGTCCGGGAAGGAGAAAGAATGTAGAGAAGCTGTTTAAGCGGGCTGTCCGTACAAAAAGAACAGCTTCTTTATTAAAATTTTAATAGCAGATTGAATAAGCCGTAAGATAACTAAGTTGTATGGTCATTCTACTGCAATGAGTGGTGGGAGTCGTAGAATCATATTTGGGGATAAAATCCATTTTAAGATAGGTGTATTAAAACCCAATCACTGAAGTCCGAGTATTCTTCAAAATAGTAATTGTCCCCGTACCTGATTAACTGTGGCTCTACCTGAGATAGCCGACATATCATAGTACGAAGCATTATGATAAGGAGTCAAATTCCGTTAAAAAACACCAGTTCTTAGAAAACCTTACTACAGCCACATCGCCAGTCAAATGCATAGAAACAAAATTACCTAGGTACTTTCGGAATTCAAACCTATGACAAGGTTCTTTGTATATAGGCCGCAGGTCGACCACGCAACGCATTGTACGAACGTCGGGTAGGTCTACATGTCACTTTATATGTGGAAAATTGACAGTTAAATCCACCCCCATCAGCGAGATCAATATACATAATAATTTTAATATAATTTGTCATAGAGCTAATGTATAGCTAAATTCGTAAGTTTATTACAATACCTTAGTTAAAGTATAGTTTGCATAACATTCTGGCCTCGTCTGACAACATTGAAGCCAGAATGCTATATACAACTACCTACATTTCTTAACATTAGGTATGTCATCTGATGTCGTTGGGCCTCGTTGCGGACACATAAATAAATAATAATAAATAAATATTTGCAGACAATCTTACACAAATCGACCTAGTCCCAAACTAAGCAAAGCTTGTACTATGGGGTACTAGACGAAGATAAACATACTTATATTTATTAGATAAATAAATACTTAAATACATAGAAAACATCCATGACTCAGGAACAAATATTCGTGCTCATCACACAAATAAATGCCCTTACCGGGATTCGAACCCAGGACCTCTTGCTTCGTAGGCAGGGTCACTACCAACTGGGCTAAAGCGGTCGTCATTCCATCAAAACATGTTGGACGTGTTCTACTACATCGCACTCAGGGCAGTTGGGAGAGTCCGAGATGCCCATCGAAAATGTAAATTTGTTTGACGGAATGTGTCCAGACCTCAGAGCATATAATACTAGAGAGAGGACAAGCCGCCGGCGGCCGTGTCGCAGCTGTATGCTCAATGGGCATACACTGCCATACTGTGCACGCGTGCTGATCGCAGAGAATATTACGATTTTTCCCAAAATGCCTGATATGATGCGCGTTTATTGTCAAATAAGCGTGTAGGTATACAAGTGTGTGTGTTTTAGATGTGTGCGTGCTTTGTCTTGTCAATTACTTGGGCGTTGTGTGGGTTAATGTACTTGCTTGATCTTCTTATATTCATACATCTGTGGTCCAGACCGTAGCCTAACCAGTGATACTACCTCTTTTCTACTAAGTTGTTTATTATGGGACTCGAGGAGTCTGGCACTGAGTAGTTCGATACCATATTCCTTTTGTAACGGAACCGCTCATCAAAATATTCCCTACAAGTATTTCTGCACCTTAGTTTTACTCGTAAGTATATGAGTTATCATTGTGACGAGTTTTAAAGTGGCTCATAAATCAAGCTGCTTACACTTAGCACGTACTTTAAACCTGGCACAAAATGTAGGTGACTCGTCAACTTGTCACCTCACATAATAGGCGATAACCTTTGGTTGGCCCTCGACACATTTTAAACAAAACAATAACGTGAAATCAACCGATCTGAACCAAGGCCATTATCTTTAATGCACAGAGGAAATTAATTGTTAATCGAACGTTGCGAAATTCGCCAGAAATTTCGGCTGCGCTTGTTAACGAAGTTAGAAATAAAATTAGAAGCGTTTTGTGCGTAAATTGGCTTAAAACTTAAAAGTATTTAGTCTTCGATAATATATCTTAGGGCGATAATTAGACAGAGGTTATTGGAATGCCTAAAGTGTTTCTAATTTGTTTCGTTACTCTTGAGATTTGAATAGATACTAAGCTGTTCTCAGGGCTGAACAATATAAGCATCAGATACTTAGGTAATACTGTTCGCTCTGACTGATGCTTTCCAGAAAGATATGAAATCTTCAAATAAAATATCTTGTCCATTTTACGCCGGGGCGGCACCAAGAGTTCGAGCCCAGTTATGTACACGTAATTTCTATCTTCAATTGTTTATTCACAATTTTTAACAACTCACACCGCTCACCCAGTATATATTGACATTCATAATAGCAACGCGTAATAGGAGGTCTGACATGTATAACTAGTTTTTTTTATTACTTATTTAAAGTTCCAAATAATTCTTACCTATCGCAGAGTTTCATGATAATATGCTAAAGCCATTAATGGCTTATTTACAGCTAGAGTGCGGACTAACTATTTACTTGGTATTTTAGTTTACATTCACATATTTTATTTCAAAACGAGACTTAATTACATATAATTTACTTATTTATTAGAACATCTCTGAGGTTTGGTAAAAATAATGTGTGTTAATTGTGACAGTTTACATCAATATAATGTACTTACATTCCGTTTACTGTATCACTGATACTACACTGGTTGGCGTGACTGAAGTAATGTGAAGCTTTGTGAATAACAGGGCTCGTTAGAACACTATATAGGTATATCTTCTATGTTCTATATAACTAAGGAGAATTATATAGATGGCGGTTTATAATTCTCCTATTCCATAATATATTATAGTTATTCGACGACTGAATACTGTACTGCTGTATCATAACACCCTGTAGGTAAGTACTACATGTCATATTTGTAAAGTATTCTGGCAAATAAAACAATTCTATTCTATTTCACTCGCATTCGTTCCAGGTATAGCGTGAAGTATTTTTAGTTGGCTACTCCTGGGAAACAATGTAGTTACTACTTAAATTAAAAATTAAAAGTTACAGCACGGTAACTTAACATTAGCTATTCACAAATCGATTCACTACACCCCCTAACCCCTTATAAATTGACGCCGCGATTGGTAATAAGAACGCATAATCGGAGATCTAACTCAGGTAAGTATTCTAGTTGCCCCGAGGTGCGGTAAAGAATAATTATCATGGCTGTTATTCGGAAGCCGCTATCGCTAATGCGCCTCACCTCACCCGTCACGCCTTAGGAAACTAGACCTCTACCTACGCTTAGATATATTTGAGGTGAGGTTTCACCTCATGCTGCCTCATGCTGTAACTTGTTACAGCATAGCGGGGCAGCACTAGTTAGAACACTATACCTACCATAAAAATAAGACTATCTTATAAATCTCCTATTCCACCCGCATTTATTCCAGGTATAGCGAGAAACCATTAATCTAGCGCGCGTCCCTAGGGGTTCGCTGGTGACTACTCCTAGACAACGTAATGTACTGTATCATAATAGCAACTTTCAACGGCTGCCGTAGCCCAGTGGGTAGTGACTCTGCCTACGAAGCTGGAGGTCCCAGGTTCGAATCCAGGCCCCGTAGCATGGATGGCCTTATCACGCGAGAAGTGACAGGATAGAGCATCCGTCCCTGGCTGACACCGTTCGATAGAACGAGACGACGCGCTTATCCTATCACTTATCGCGTGATAACGCCATCCATGCTACGAGGCCTGGTCAGGGCATTTATTTGTGTATTTATCACGAATATTTGTTCCTGAGTTATGGATGTTATATATGTATATAAGTATCTATATGTATGTATCTATTATATATATCATCTTCTAGTACCCACAACACAAGCCTTACTGAGCTTACCGTGGGCCTAGGTTGATTTGGGTAAGATTGTCCCGTAATATTTATTTATTTATTATTTATTTCATCATGCTCCTAGCCGGGTCCGCTTTGACACCTAATCCCAAGATTTGGCATAGGCGCTAGTTTTTTACGAAAGCGACTGCCATCTGACCTTCCAACCCAGAGGGAAAACTAGACCTTATTGAGATTAGACCGGTTTCCTCACGATGTTTTCCTTCACCGAAAAGCTAACGGTAAATATTCCGTACATAAGTTCCGAAAAACTCATTGGTACGAGCCGGGATTCGAACCCACGACCGCCGCTTGACAGCCGCATGGCTGAACCACTAGGCTACCGTAGCTTATTAATTATTTATTTATTTATCTAATTTTCCTGAATCTGATCTAGGCTGAAAAAAATACTCTTCGACTATTGTGTTGTTTAATATTCGTTGGCGCTGAAGAAATATGATTATTAATTGATTAAACATAATCACGAGGAGAAACGTCTTAAAATTCGTCTTCCAATTACAAAGGTAGAAGTTCGTGAGTCTGATATTTTATAGTAAAAACGTAAAATCAAAATTCCGGCTACGGCTCTCCGGTTCCATTTTGGGAAATAAAAGTAGGAAAAGCGGTATTTTTGGGTTGCCAGATGTCCGGTATTTAAGCGTACAGTCCGGTATTTTCGAGGCCTGTCCGGTAAAAAATAAATGGTCATACCGGACAGAACAATGTCCGGTATTTTGAGGAAAGTCGGTACTACTGGTCACAAGCGCCTACAAAAGTAGGCATTATGAAATCCCTCAAACGCAAAACTCACGCGCGCTCCTCGCTCGCTGTTTGTATTGCATCTGTGGGCTCTCACTTTTGTATATTTTGTTACTTACATTAATAAATAAAATTATTACTATAAGAAACCCGTATTTTTTGCGACCAAGCTATCCCCCCCTCCCTTTCCAAGAGAGTGCATACTATCCACAGAAACCTATACATTAACAGCTGCTTCGTTCGGGTTACATTAATATAACCGTTTTACATAACAATAAAACGGGTATTTTAAGCCGAAAGGAAAGCGCAGCATTTATTGTGAAAGAGGTGTCTAGACTCGCCCTTATATGTGCTCTGTTTTAGTGTATACTAGGCTTAATTTACCTGTCAAATGTCTATGCCAATTGTTTCTGGTCACCTTGCTAGCCGGGAATCCTATCTTGTCATTGTAGTCTTCACCAGGAAGAATTTCTTATAATGCTGCGCTTTCCTTTCGGCTTAAAATACCCGTTTTATTGTTATGTAAAACGGTTATATTTGAAGCCTTCCGGAAAGCGCAGCATTTATTGTGGAAGACGTGTCTGTTATCTGCTGGTGACATAAACAAAAACACACAATGTTGACATTCTCAGAAAATAAAACAAATTTTAATAATTCTGAGTTATAGGCATAACAGGAATATAAACAATTTTGAAAGAACAAAATTTATATTTCTTAATTGAAACAAATAGCATATTGTTATGTTTCAACAAATTATCTTATCATAAGAGATCAATCATCAGTCAAACAATCATTTGTAATTAAATACAAGAGAAATTATCAAATAAATCATCACTAGCCCGATTCTGCGCTTTATTTATTTCTCTGCAATAATGCTTTTGGAAGGTATTAACTGCCCTCCAATTGCCCTTGGCTAGTATCTCTTCAATTGGTCTATTTTCCAACCAAGCTAGGGAAGCCACTGCTGAACGACAGCTACCTGGAGTAGAATCTATTCCAGCCTCACGAAGCACGGATTTTACCCATCCTCCAATAATTGCCTTTGTTGCAGGCTTGGTTGCTCCCTTAATAGTAATAAATAAACTATGAGTCTCAGTGCCTGATCTTCTATCTTTGGTCCAATCAATAAGGTTATTTAAAGACTTCACAGGACATATGTTCTCACAGGGGTGTTTGAGTAAGTTCCAACCCGACTGTCTATAAGATTTGTTGTCAGTTTTTGAACCAAAGACAGGCCAAAGTTGTATTGAATTTCCTAGATTGATAAAATTATCATTCTTAACACTTAAGAGTGTTAAATCATGCAATCTTCGTCCTGAAGCCAACAACATAATTGTAGCTGCTCTACGAGAGACATCAAACAAAGTCATCTTCGGAGGGTTTTCTTGGAGCCACTTAAATACTATCTTGGGATCCCAGATAGGGGATTTGAAGGAAGCTGGTTTAGAATTGGCAATAGCTTTAAGAGTTTGTCTAACCAGAAAATCTGACGATGTAGCCTCATTTTGTCCATAATAGGTGGCTATAGCAGATTTGTGTACTAGCATTGTGCCATATGATAGTCCTTCTTTTAAATAAGTGTGGGCTAAAAATCTAGCAATGTCTTGCGCTTGAGGCGATTTTATATCGACAGTGCTCTCCGAACACCATTCAAACCATCTCTTCAGTGGAGCTCTATAAGTCTGTAGAGTAGATTGCCTCCAACTCTTTGCCAAGAGATCTTTCTGTTCTTTACTCCAGTTCTCTATTTTTGCAGCCCACCCCCAACCATCCAAATTTTCATATCCAGTAGATGTACTTCTGGTGGAGACAGGCCTGTTGTCAGATCCACTAGGACTTTCTGGAGATTCTGAATCTGTACTGGATCTTCTAGTGCACGGGATTGGAGATCCGCTCTCCAATACGGTTGAGTCCAGTCTGGAGCTACCAATAGGTACACGCCCCGTGCTCGGTTTAGATGAGTCAGTACTCTGGGGATGAGGCAGGGTGGTGGGAAGATCCATGCTAGACTGTAGTCCCAGTCCTGGCTGAAGGCGTCTGTAAATTCTGCGTAGCAATCCCTCGCATCGATTGAGACGTATCTGGTTACCACCGCGGAGCGGTTTGAGGCAAACAGATCTATCTCTGGTTTTCCCCACCGATTGAAGACCTCCGTGGTCGCCTCGGTTGTCAGATGCCACTCGGGTAATGCTCTGCCCCGAGACAGGCGATCCGCGATGGCATTGTATCTTCCCGGAAGATATTGTGCTGACAGAACAATGTTGAAATGATCGATCAGTTTTAAGAGTTGGAACGTCAATGCCAGTAGACCTATCGACCGAGTGCCTCCTTCTTTCCGTAAGTATGCCACCACGGTTCTGTTGTCCGATTGCAACATTATGTGAGAGTTCCTCAGCTGTTCGCTCTGAATTCTTATGGCTGAGAAGACTGCAAACATTTCTTTCTTGTTGCTGTGCCATATTTTCTGTCTCTGATTCCATGAGCCTGCCATTGTTGTCTCCCCCATATGAGCACCCCAACCAACATTTGAAGCGTCTGTTGTTAAATATTGTGACACTTTCATCTTGTGTATTGGTGATGTGGTCTCCGTGGTTCTGAGCCACCATTGAAGGTCTTGTAATGCTAACTTTGGTATATGGAGTTTTTTCTTCAAATTCTGATGGGAAAATTGCCGAAGAAATATCTGTAGACGCCGGCAGTGAAGTCGACCCCGTTGAATCACGAAGCAGGCAAAGTTTAACAGGCCCAGCAGACGCTGCAATTGACGTGTTTGGCATGTCTTTTGAGTGATCATTTTGCGCAAAGACTCCTTGATGGTTAATTGTTTTGCTACTGGTAGACACATTTCGTTTGTTTCTATTTTCCAGAGAAGACCCAAAAACTCGAGTTCTTTTGTGGGTAAAAGAATTGACTTTTGATGGTTCACCTGCCACCCCAAGTACTCCAGTAGCTGAACGGCTTCCGAAGCCTGCTGTGCTAGTCTGGCGCGGTCCTGATGGACCAGAAGGAAGTCGTCCAGATAAACTAGCACGCGCATCCCTCTCTTGCGTAGGGTTTCCGCAACCCAGCAAGTTATGCCAGCAAAGAGCCTGGGGGCAGAAGCAAGTCCAAAGGGTAATGAAGTCATCTGAAGAACCTCTCCCTTGTAGGTCAAGCGGAGAAAGGGTCGGTGTGCTTCGGATATTGGCACGTGAAAATAGGCCTGAGATAGGTCTATTTTCACAAGCCAATCCTGAGGTTGCAAGAACTCCGGTACTATGGTATGAGATATGAGGTGAAAAGCTTTTGTCCCCACATAATTGTTGAGACCTCTCAGATCGAAGATAGGCCTCACACCTCCATCTTTCTTCGGTACAAGGAACATCTTTGAGAAAAAACTGCCTGAGACTGTCTGAGGTTTCTCCAAAATTTTTTGGGACTTCAGTTCTTGAATCTGTTTGGACATCTGTACAGAGGGTTTTGTTGCAAAGTCTGGTAGTATCTTTCGCATTAATGGGGGTTTTTGAATAAATGGAATACGGGAAGCTGTTATTGCATTTAAAATGAAATTGTTGGCCCCCAACTCCAACCACCTCTCCCGGTACTGAGCCAGGCAACCCCCACTGAAAGGCCATCTGTCACTTTTGGTCATTTCCACTTCCTTTGGAACGAAAGGAACTGGATTTGCCTTTGCCCTTCCCTTTATATGTTTTATTCTTGTTATGAAAGGACTTAAATCTTTTTGGTTTGATGCCAGAAGGTCCTGGCTCTGGGTCCTTTCTTTTAAGATTTTTGTCTGCATCCTTTTTAATAATTGGTGGGTGAAGCCAGATTTGTGGGCCACCCTGCGCTTGTATAAAATTCAACAATTTATCCCTCTGAAAAAGATGTTCATCACTAGGGGGAATATCAAGTAAAGCTGCTTTTATATTTTTATTAGGGATATCCTTAACAATTGCCTGTCTGCGTACCTCAATGCACTCCGCCCTTTTTCCGCAAACTATTTGGAGTAAAGACTCACAGTTTTTATAATAATCAGAAGATGAGCCAAATAAAACCGAAAATTTGTCAATTAGTAATGTGGCATTAATGTCCTCCGGGGAGTTTGCCACCCAATCGACTACTGCCTGCAGGCCCGACCTGAGCATAGCTCTTTGCTCTAAAAGAGCATTAGATAAGGCTGCCATGATCCTCTCTGTACCCGCTAGGTAATCTTTATTAGGATGGAAATAAGTGAGTTCATCATTGGCCTTTAGTTCTATGAAACCCGGCGAGGCCAAATGAGATTCCAAAGGTTTTTTGTACTTAAGAGTTTTCCAAGCTGGACTACCAAATTGCTGTGATTGTTGTAGTTTTTTTAGTCTCGAAGGATCCGCTCCTTTGATAACTAACTCGAACTGAGTTTCAATATCGCCTAGGTCAAGAACCTTTGGGGGCTCGGTCGGAGCCTTTAAAAAAGGTGTCTCAGGGGCGACTACATATGTATTAACCTCAGGCACGCGTACACTAGGTTTAGATATCCCGCTCGAAGCATTCGACGCGGTAAATCCCTGAATAAAGGAAGTCAGATAACCTACCTGATTCATAAGGGCGTCGATCCGCGGATCTTCGCCTTTACCTCGCTTGTTTGGGAGCCGCGAAGACGAACTTTCGTCTTCTGAAGACGAGTCATCGGAGCTGGACTGCATCGAAGCTGAGCCGTCCACGGAATTAGCACGTGGCCCGGCTGGTGTTTCTTCATTAGAACCCATTTTGCTCACCAAGAACCCACACACGTGACAAATGCAACGCGCACTAACACTATAGTGGTTTATTTTAAAGGAATTCACCGTTATTTCGTTCAAGAAACACCAAAATTATGATTTTAACTTCGAAAGTCACGCTAACGAAAACGAGTCAAAACACACAATGACAAGATAGGATTCCCGGCTAGCAAGGTGACCAGAAACAATTGGCGTAGACATTTGACAGGTAAATTAAGCCTAGTATACACTAAAACAGAGCACATATAAGGGCGAGTCTAGACACCTCTTTCACAATAAATGCTGCGCTTTCCGGAAGGCTTCAAATAGTTTCTTACTAGATTTTGTGTAGGTACTAAAGTATATACAAACTAGCTAGGCTGTGCCCGCATATTGCAAAGAACGCAGGCAAACCCGTGGGATAAAAAAAGCCTATAACCACCCAGAAAGTACATTCTACACGCGGTGAAAGATGTTTTTAAATCGAATAAGTTGTTCCGGAGATTACCCATTACATACAAACTTACATTTTACGAAGCTAAAATCTCACAGACACTTCCTCTTTATAATACTAGTATAGATATAGTTTAAAGAACTAAACTCACCTGTGAAAATATTATAAGGGTTTTACTGCATAGCCGGTACCTATTTATAAATCTCGTTTAATCCTGGCCGACTCCATCTTGATTCTTGATATCCGCCCCATTGCCATTTGCGCTGTGTTATAAAAATTGTACTTAGTAATTATTTTGTAATAAAAGTCTTTTTAAATTAACATATACCTCATTCCATGTAACAATAGAATTTTTACGAACTTGTAGGTACAATTTGAACTTATTTCGATCATGAAGTGCTTTTCAAACTTACCAATATAATTATTTTGCGTTCAAAAATGGTCTTCCTTGAAATCGCATGACGATACGTACGATTTTTCTAACCTCATATTATGTGGAATAGAGTATAGAATGATGTTTAGCCAACCACCCTGACAACGCCTCCAATCTATTTTAAAGTTTTAAACACAGCTGCTTCCATAACTGATGATACTGAGAACCTATTGATATTTTAAGTGGCTATGGCCCTAAATTGATTTATATGGGCCCGGAGTCCATTAACCCAATTCCAGGTGTTATGGAAGGCACCATGACTCGATGGCACTTTGATTGATCGACGGTTTACTTCCATTAGGTAAAATGGGTAAGTGATATCGGCAGGGATTATTTATTAAAGATGATGAACGAACGATGACGCCCCAATGACACTGTATTTGTACCATTTAAGCGATACTAGCCATTGCTGCATTATAAAACGTAAAAATCAAGCCTAGATGATTAAACTGTATACAAACTTGTGTTGTCAAACTAACTGACTGATCTACAACTAACATTAGAATTTTAACTGACAAATTCGTCTATATTTCTTCGTTTATCTAAGATAGGTATCAAAGGAAAATATTTTACTAGTTTTACTTAAGCACTTATTTCGATTATTATGTGCTTTTGAAACATAATAATGTAAATGGTTTTGATACGAAACCCATTACTGCATTTAAAAACGTAGAAACCAAGCCTAGTTAATGAAATGTATTTGTATACGAACATTTATTGTCCTTTTCGTGATGACACCATTGAGGTATAATGTACTAACGTCGGGATTTAGATAACTAAATGTGTGGAAGGATGGATGTGGAACTTTGACTACCTATATGCAATGCACTAAAAACTACGTCGACCGTGAAGAGAAAATCAGAATTACCACTGTGTTACGTAGCACGCGTTCCTGTGTATGGTATTGAGTCGAATACCCTTGGTTCCCAGCTAATTACATACATACATACATACATATAATCACGCCTCTTTCCCAGAGGGGTAGGCAGAGATCACGGATCTCCATTTGCTACGATCCTGACAAACCACTTTCGCTTCACTCACTTTCATAACATTTCTCATACATGCTCGTCGGTTTAGGGTACTTTTGACCTGGCCTTTCTGTAAGATTTCTCCAATTTGATCGGAGAAAGTTCGCCTAGGTCTTCCCCTTCCAACTTGCCCTTCCACTCTTTTTATATACACTCTCTTCGTTAATCTTCTTTCATCCATCCTCTCTACATGCCCAAACCACCTTAACATACCCTTCTCAATGTTCGTGACTATATCTCCATCCATTCCACACTTATCTCTTATCACACTGTTTCTGACTCTATCACTCAATTTCACTCCACACATACTTCTCAACGCTCTCATTTCTACTGCATTCACTCGACTTTGATATCTTTTTTGCCACACCCAACTTTCGCTACCATACATAAGTGTGGGCACCAACACTCCCCTATGCACAGCTACGCGTGCTTTTTGCGATATTTTCTGGCTGCCCATAAAGGCATTCAGTGCCCCATTCACTCGATTCCCTGCATTCACTCTCCTTTCAATATCTTTCTCATGCTTTCCGTCTCCAGCTAATTACTCGTATATTTAGCAGAATTCATAACACTTCTTTACAGTTTTGTGATTGTTTGACACTGACAGACAAATTAATCAAAGATGCATGCATACTTGATGGATACCTACTCCAAAAGCGGCCTGTAGTATATACTGCATAAGTATATTTATAGGTCAGAAATAGGTATGTAGGTAGGTATTTTAATAAGCATTATCCTTTTACCTACATTACACACATAAATCTGGTTGTCTGAATTGAGCCTCTCGCAGAATGGGCGGGCAATAGTAATTTTGACATCTATTGTCAAATTTACTATTGACCGCCACCGCAGGCCGCGTCAGTGTGTTCATGCCTTACAGATAAAGTGTGAAAATTTTCCCCTGTCAGTCTTTATAATGTTGATATACATCAAAATACAAAATACACATATAAGACAGAATTTCACCTAGCCTGTCGATATAGAACGCATACATTTTCTTTGTTACCGCCCGTGGTGAGGGACATAATTTTTCGTCTCCCCTAGCTATTAGGAGTCGGATTTTCCGCACAGTTAGCGGGCGGTAATTGCTACTTTATGGCCAGGTGTGACGTAAAGGTTTATTGATACCTGTGCCGAATAATACAATTTTGATCCAGTACAGTACAGTTTTCGTCCAGTACCGTCAAGTGCAAAAATATGGGTGCATACAACTTACTCAAAAATATATCCCATAATCCCCATAATGGCTCTTAGGTGTATCGGCGAATACATAGACATATTTAAGTGACGATTACGTATCAACAATCGATATCGACAAGTAGATACTCAAGTATTTACTAAATTCCTAGTAGAACTCCAATGGCTGGTGCACTGATATTTTCAGATTTCAATATCTTGTTACCTAACTATTAAATTTGTGTTGATTAATTGTTATTAACGATCGTTACCTTTGGTCATAGCCACGTAGGTACATTTGTTTTGGTATAGGTATAGAGACGAGTTACCTAAATCGATAAAGGAACCTAGGGTCGGATAACCTATCATTCACGATAGGATGGATTATAGAATTAGTCATCTATTTTGCCGGCTTAGAAATTATCGAGAAAACGTGCCACCCATAGCGGTTTGCGTAAACAAGTCACTGCCGTCAATGGACTGGAACGCAAGGTCTCCGCCACCTTATTGTTAAGTACTGTATCGTTCTCATTAATTCCAGTTAAAACAATACCACAGGAAGGAAACGACCGGACGCGGGCCCGACTACCTTCCAAACTATCACACTCCACCGACTAAAAAACCATTTCGTTCCACTAAATTCAACCTTACTATAAATAAACCTTGCAATAGCGAAATGGCATCAGTCGGTCAGCGGTCATATCAACATGTTGACGGTGTTTATCCTTACCCTAGCGTCGGCCACAGCGCAGGTCTTCCACAAGGTTGAGCTCAGTGATGAGAGGACACCATACGATTTCGTGAAGGAGCGCCTGGGCTCTCTCGCGACTGACCCGAAGTCAGGACTGCCGTTATCTAACTCTTATGAAGTTGAAGAAAGTGAGGATTACCCGGAACAAATTGAAGGAGCTGCGTCTAGCGTTTTGAACACAGTTGGAGGAGTCGGGGGCATTGGTGTTGGTGGGATCGGGCTAGGCCAAGGAATTGGGTACGGTGGGATAGGACAGTTGGGAGGCGTTGGACTAGGGCAGAACTTGGGAATCGGTATCGGAGGCCTCGGGTTGGGCGGCGTTGGTGTCGGTAACGTTGGAGGCATCGGATACGGTGGTGTCGGCGGAGGCATCGGTGGTGTCGGTGGAGGAATCGGTGGTGTTGGAGGAGGAATCGGTGGTGTTGGAGGAGGCATTGGTGTTAACGGTCTAGTCGGCAATGGCTTGGTCAACCCTGGACTGGCAGGCCTTGGAGTAGGAGGTCTAGGTCTTGGCGGCGGTCTTCTGTATCACCCCCTGATTCAACAACAGCAAGTTGGTGGGGGATACGTTGATAAGAACGCATATGATGCTGCTCAGAAAAAGGGAGCGGGTGAGAATGTAGAGAAGTTGGAGAAGAAAGCCGAAGAAGAAGTGAAACATGGTCAAGAGGGATACCAGCAGGGGGCTGCGGCTGCAAAGGCTGCTAAAGGCGAATCCAGTTTTTATAAGGATGAAGAAGCGAAGAAGAAGGCAGCTGGAGACGAGAAATTCTACGAAGGTGGTCAGAAGTTTGACAAGCACGGTAAGTTTAAATTTATTACTTAAATAAATTAAACACTTAGCAAGATTTGCATATGCACTTTTTTCATTGCGATAGTTTTAAATTTAACCTCCAGTTATTTATCTCGTTAATTGAAGGTCAAGTGTTTCTAATTGAAATAAAATACAGTTTACTGCTAAAATTGCCGATATACCTGTTAATTCGTAACTTTAGGCTACAATTTGCGCCGACAGCAATTTAGTGGCTTCAATTTACAATCATTATTTATACAAAATCTTTCAGGCGTCAATGAGGAAGAATTGAAGAAAGCGAAGAGCCACAAAAAAGGGCACGTGAGCAAGGGCTTCAAGACTTCCAGCAGCAAGAACGAAGAGGAGAAGACGGAGAGCTTCTACGATGAGGCACATGATGAGGCGGATCATAAGGTACGATTTTCCTTACATATTTCATGATAATCATGATATTTATACCCCGACGAAGCGGAGATATTATACAGGTGTTTAGGGTGAGAGATAGTTTGTGTACTTTGTGTGCAAATGTGGGAAAATGTTCCTGAATGTGATGAAACATCATTTTTAATCATAATGCAGTCTTACTAAAATAATTATGAAAATGTTACTACAATATTGAGAAGAGGCTCAATGTCCATTAAACTAAGTTGATAACTACTTATTTAACGACGTTCACTTCATTATAAATTTCCATTTCATACTTATCCAATTATGTATCACAATGAAGTGCAAAGTAATGTGTATATATTTACCGAGTACCTATAATATATTAAATAAATATTATGGGACAATTTTTACACATATCTAACTAGCTCCATAGTAAGCTCAATAAGGCTTGTGTTATGGATACTAGACGACGATATATTTAATGGATATAGATACTTAAATACATAGAAAACATCCAAGACTCAGAAACAAATATTCATGCTGATCACACAAATATTTGTCCTTACCGGGATTCGAACCCAGGACCTTCAGCTTCGTAGGCAGGGTCACTACCCACTAGGCTAACCGGTTGTCTACCGGTCTTACTCGGTCAACTGCATCAAGCTGCACCAAACAATGCCCAGCTCTTAAATTGATGATGATGATGATCACAATAACGTGTCTGTCCCCAGGTCGCTGGCCAGAATGCCGGTTCCTTCGGCGAGCAATCACAACAAGGCTTCAAGGGGGCCCATGAGGAGAAGGTTCTGGACGCCAACGCGCACGGCAAGGAAGGCCACCACGTGTCTGAACAGAAGATCGACGACTCGAAGGCGAACAAGGTAAACGCATGTTATCCCATTTTAACCTATGCGGCAGATGTGAGTTTATACTGTGCTATCACTTTTCAACAAGTAATTGCAATTGTCTGATTACAATTGGCGCCAAGTCCGATTCAAACGTCCAAACTGTTTTGCTGTAATTTTTAGGGTTCCGTAGCCAAATGGCAAAAAACGGAACACTTATAGATCCGCCATGTATGTCTGTCTGTCTGTCTGTCTCTCTGTCCGTCCATATGTCACAGCCACTTTTTTCCGAAACTATAAGAACTATACTGTTGAAACTTGGTGAGTAGATGTATTCTGTGAGCCGCATTAAGATTTTCACAAAAAAATAGAAAAAAAACAATAAATTAAAAAAAAAAACCTTTGTTCAGTTCTAAGTATGGGGAACCATACTTAGAACTGAACAAAAGTTTTTTTTCATGGCTATTGGTCTTCAAAAATGATATTGAGGTTTCTAATTTAATTTTTTTCTGAAGTGAATAGTTTGCGCGAGAGACACTTCTCAAAACAGTCCGTAAATAAAATCCGTAATGAAATTGCCGCGTAACTTCGTTTGGAGTTTACAACAACAAACAAACCCAACATTCTCAGTAAATAATCCCAGTCCCCTTTTCATTATGTAAAATACAATATTTTATCAAAAAATAAATGAAAATGAAATTACATAGGTACCTATAAAAAAGTGATATTAAACTACAAAGTCACTGTAAATGTCTTTGACGGTTTCAGAATAATCTGTCTAGAAAATTCTCACCTTACTCTGACTTTGTGCCGTGTAGCTCTTATTATGGTAATTGCAAGAAAAGGGCACTTTAAGGCAAAGTTAAAGTAAAATGAAAGAGCTCTATGCATTAATAAATTGTGTCTAATTAAGCTCTAGTTATTCTCAAAGGGGCGTCTAAGCACCACTGAAAAGACAGAGGAATAGGCACGCTCGAATAAGAAATAACTAGTCTAGTTTAAAACAACTGCTTCCATTAAAACTTGGAGGATTGTGAACGTCGAGGGTAGGACGAAAATTACGTTATTATAACCACAAAGCGGCACCGCAACTCTACAGAACTGTAAAGTTTATTTTATTATATTTCTAGACAGAACATTGTAATGATTATTATAGCTTCATGGACACACGTTATATTTAAACTGAACGCATTATAGCTAGTTTCCATGCGTAGAAGCCAAATTATAAAGACTTGCACTGTACCACTATTCACATGGCTATCATTTTTCTCATGAAAAATTTCACTTCGCAACTACAGAACATTTCAGCAATAACAGACTTTTTTACAACATTTTTTCCACGTACTTTAATTTATATTTAATTTTCAATGTTTACTTGTACATAAATCCTTAATATGATTAAGCTCCATAACAGAAATTAGTTTAGATAAATACTTACAGTTATAACATACAAATAAAATATACACAAAGACTTACAGCTTAAAAAAAATAATAATAACATATTTACAAATTTCCTATAAAGTAGTCCCCCAGGTCGGCGCTCTGCGGTAGGGTGCCCATAAGGCTGGCTACGTTTCCTCGCTGAATGGCGATGACCGTTCTTTGACCGAGGAACAAGCCAGCCCTATGGTCAGCAGTGTGCTCGAAAAGACGTTTTTTTAGGACCCGGTATAGATCTTGGGCGTCTGGACCCCACGGCCCAAGCGTCTCTACTGCGAAAGCCGCAAACAGATGGTTGCCTGCAAGGACCGTATATTTGCGGCGTTTGGCAGCCTCTGCCGAATCTGCTTTATTTATATTTAAATAAGTCCACTCACTTTACCTACCAAATTAGCATGAAATGGGTTAACCCAGATTATAATAATGTGGTATTTATTGTACCTTTTCGTTGGGAAATGGCCGCTGCCGCCGCTGCGCCCTATGTTATTTATTACTTCAATATGTCGCATAATATTAGTTTACGAAGTAGCGTTTTATTATAGACTTTTCGGCAAATTCTTTTCTGATGATACAAAGGGCATATTTTGCGTCAACTTTATTGATCGGCCTCAGCAGTGAGAAGGGGTCATGTTCTAATACTTTTTTTATTGGCTGAGTCAGAGAATTGCCCAGGTGCCCTTGGTACCTGTACCTACTCCCGTCGACACTGATCTTTTAAAAACCTTCTTACCTACAAAGTTTACACTTAACACATTCACTGCCAAGAATAGCAACGCGCTACGCTCGCAGCCGATCCCATGGATGTCCTGCTAAGTATCGGAAAGTGCCTACGGCGTAGGCATGCTAGGCAGGTCTCTGGCAGTAAACGTGTTATAATCTTCGTTCATAGGCATTAAATATACTCGCAGATTCGCTTGCATGGGTTTTTTAGGGTTCCGTAGCCAAATGGCAAAAAACGGAACCCTTATAGATTAGTCATGACTGTCTGTCTGTCTGTCTGTCCGTCCGTATGTCACAGCCACTTTTTTCCGAAACCATTAGAGCTATACTGTTGAAACTTGGTAAGTAGATGTATTCTGTAAACCGCATTAAGATTTTCACACAAAAATATAAAAAAATATATATATTTTGGGGTTCCCCATACTAAGAACTGAAACTCAAAAAAATGTTTATCAAACCCATACGTGTGGGGTATCTATGGATAGGTCTTCAAAAATGATATTGAGGTTTCTATTATCATTTTTTTCTTAACTGAATAGTTTGCGCGAGAGACACTTCCAAAGTGGTAAAATGTGTATCCCCCCCCCCCCCCCCTGTAACTTCTAAAATAAGAGAATGATAAATCTACAAAAAATATATGATGTACATTACCATGCAAACTTTCAACGAAAATTGGTTTGAACGAGATCTAGTAAGTAGTTTTTTTTAATACGTCATAAATCTTAGAAAGCAATTTATTTAACGGAACCCTTCATGTGCGAGTCCGACTCGCACATGGTCGCTTTTTTTTTACTTTGCCTAGCAATGCTTCTATGAATAAAAATGTTTGGCCTGTTCTTTGCTCCTTATTTTAAATTCCAGCTTAACAAATACGCTTTCGCGTAGCCAAATAATAATTTCCAGACATTACAAACTTCCGTCGTCTGTGGCTAGGAAATAGACACATTTAAACCACTCTTGCTACTTGGCAGCTGGCCAAGATTATTTTTCCCCCAATGTTTCTGGATCCCTATTGTCTGTCATAATGTGTGCTAATGGCAAGTCTATTGTCTCGTCGCTTATGTTAGAAATATGTTGTTAACAAAAAGATACGTTTCCATTATTTTTATTTCGCATTTTCCTTTTCACACAATGTTCAATGTCCAATTCAGACTAACTACTCGTAGGCTTCAATGATCGTCGACGTTTATCATTATCACAAGATAAAACATAATTTACGTTCAAAACTAAGTTTTAACCGACTTCAATTCAGTACTCCGCCAAGCCACATTAACATTTCTACATTTTTTTTCCAATTTACCACAAGAACTGATTTTCGAGAACAAAAGCGTTGATTTTTAGACCAATAAACCAAATCGCTGTATGTGGGCCGATAATATTTGAGGACTTCCGTCGATTCCTCAAGGATCTCAGAATTACCTTTGGCACTTCATTGTTTGCTATTTCAACGGAATAATATCAGAATCTGTGACGTACTTATATAGTTTGAAGTACATCATTAAGAAGTTTCACAAGCCATCTGTGGTCTTCATCATCACTTCCACTTCACCAAATTTATGATTTCCGGGTGTAAATACACGAGTTATAATAGAAAATACCGAAATTACTACACGCGTGCCTAATATATTTGAGGAGTTCCTTCAATTCCTCATGGTTCCCATCATTCAACTGGGGTTTTGGAAACAATGGGACCAATCTGGAAGCATATACTTTCAGTTAAAAAAAGAATTGTACGAATCGGTTCATAAATGACGGAGTTCTGAGATAAGAAACATTAAAAAAAAAAAAAAAAAAAAAAAAAAATACATCCGAATTGAGAACCTCCTCTTTTTTTTGAAGTCGGTTAAAAATAAGATCACTGACACCGCTTCATAGAAAGTGCTTTATCTTATCGCTTTTTACATGATTAACGGGACCAGCAGGGGGGGTGATTTTTGACTTTCGAGCGCTCGAAAGTTCATCATCATCGTCATATCAGCCGGAAGACGTCCACTGCTGGATATGTCCAGCAGTGGACGTCTTCCGCCTCCCCCAAAGAGTGCCAAAATTAAATAAAGGAAATACAATTGTAGTGGCAAAATTGAAGGCACTTACTTTCTATCGATAGAATTGAATACGAGTGGTCAATACCACTTGTTTTTAAACTTTCTATCGCTATTTCAAAATAGCATTTCATCATTTTTGTCAGTTTTCGAGTGAAAGAGTCGAGCACTCGAAAGTCAAAAATCGGTCCCAACGGTATGTGCATTTCACGTGCATCACAGGATCATTGCTTAGCAAGACGATTTGGTATGAATAGCAAGTTGTTGTGACAAATTGCTAGGTGTGTATTTAATCAGCTTTTTACTAACCTTTACTTTTTTCTCTAGGGCGAATTCCTGCAAAAGGGTTACAAGGGCGAAGCAGAACAGCTGGAGAAGTTCAACAACCTCGGCGCTCACTCCGTGCATGGTCACCAAGAGGCCAGTGGCGGCTTCCAGCAGAACAAGGGCGGGAGCATCCTGCCCATACACCGCCGTTGAAAAGCCTTATAGCAACCAATATACGACCCGTTTTGCATTTTGATCAGATTTTTATTTCTTATTTTTTTTTGTTGGTCTGCTCTAAAGATACGACTTGTGTTTTATCCCAATAAAAATAACGGAGCACACTGCGCGCGTACAGTCGCCATCACATACATCAGTACACTATAGGTGTTCAAAAATATCGGCACATGCACCCTAATGCCTTGAAAAAAGAGGTGTGTTCCGATGTTTGTGACGTGCTTGTTTGCTCCGATGTATGTGATGGCGACTGTACATTATAAATAGAAGCGCGCTGAAGGCGCCTTGCACACTATAAGGTCAACCGCAGACATTCGTACTCGGTCGGCTCGGTGAATTAGCGCCTCTTTTGCCCCTAGGATCAGTCTACGTTCTTTGTTGGAATTTCTTAACATTCAATGAAAGCCCTCGAGTGTTTTGTTTTTGTTGTGTACACCACACCACCCTCAATTTACTGTCACATCTGTCATTAAAGCAAGCAGCATAGACCTACCTCATAGTCAGAGCACATACTCGTACTTACATAGTCGTTTTTTTTAGGGTTCCGTGCTCAAAGAGTAAAACGGGACCCCTATTACTAAGACTTCGCTGTCCGTCCGTCCGTCCGTCCGTCCGTCCGTCTGTCTGTCACCAGGCTGTATCTCACTGATACCGTGATAGTTCCAGTTGAAATTTTCACAGATGATGTATTTCTGTTGCCGCTATAACAACAAATAAGTACTAAAAACAGAATAAAATAAATATGTTTATTGATAATGGTACGGAACCGTTCGTGCGCGAGTTTTTTTAATTTACTCTTAGTTTCGGATAGATTTATAGACAGCGCAGCGCAATCATTTTGTCAAACACTTGTAACTAGAGAAAACCAAGAAAAGTTCGCAATTGACACCATTGAACGTGTAAAATACAAAAAAATAAAACAAGGTAATTAAGTGAATAAAATATCAGTCAGTCACCTCTGACATTTAGCCAATTAGAACTAACAATGTAATTAAGTAACATTCAAGAAGGTGTCCTGGGGGAACGTGATAAATGAGGTAGGTTTCAGATGGGACCTGAAAAATTGTACGATATTTATGTACAGTCGCCATCACATACATAGGTACACTATAGGATAGGTGTTCAAAAATATCGGCACATGCACCCTAATGCCTTGAAAATAGAGGTGTGTTCCGATGTTTGTGACGTGCTTGTTTGCTCCGATGTATGTGATGGCGACTGTACCTAGTTTACTCGAATAAGATTACTATATAAAATTATATACAGGGTGTGGCCTGTAATAGGAGCAAACAATTAAACGGTAGATTATTAAGCTTGTGAACAATTATTTCCACATGGTTAAACATAAAAAAAAATACATTTTTTTTTTCTTCAAACTAAGTTTAGTTGTATTTTTATGCTCTTCTATCATAACTATCTGCTATCAGTAACTTTTTTATTTTAAAGACACTAAAAAAAATTAAATATAAATCAAAAAATCACAAAAATATCTTTTGAAAACAAAAATGCAAAAAATATTATGACTCGTTACATGATGTTACCTCAAAATCCGCATTGACTGCTATGCTATGATGTCGTGGTGCCAAGATACATTACTTGGAGGTCATAACTTTAGATCAAAATATCTCCGAATCCGAAAAAAAAAAATGAGTGGGGTGGGACACAAGGGGTTACTACAAATGCTCTAAGGAAGCGTCCCTTTGAATATTTGCTCCTATTACAGGCCACACCGTGTATATGTACGATATTCCTACTGCTTCAAACGACTCACCGCTACTGTGCCCATCCACCGCCTCGGGTCCCACGGGTAAGGCTGAAGGTCCAGGGGTTGTCGTCCAGCGAAATATAACACAGGTTCCTATACATCCATGTAGGTATCCAATTTCCGTATGACATATAACAATTGTTACGAATAAAATTTTGTATTTGTCACTGGTAAGCGCACTCTTCCAAGGGGAGGGTCCTCAACGCACACACGAATAATATGGAGAAAAATGATGCTCTCGCGGAGCCGCTAATTACCGAACTAGATAGATAGATTAAGATAGATTTACTTACCTATCTATTTTCCTTTTTATAACAATACAGGGTGGAACGATTAAATGTATCAATAGAGTAGTTAATTACATTGCACCGGTTTGCGACCACTTAGATAGATATTGGTGGACTGAAGTAATATATTCTCGTTTTTTTAGGAATCCTATTACAAAACTACTATTAAAATTGCTACCGTCTGACTGTTTGTTTAGAGTCTGCAGAATAGCCATTTTATCTAATCAAAGAAACCTAACTGATGCTGTTAGCGTTACCGGCATAATAAATAAATAAATAATAAATAAATATTTGCGGACAATCTTACACAAATCTACCTAGTCCCAAACTAAGCAAAGCTTGTACTATGGGTACTAGGCGACGATATAGATACTTATATAGAGAAATACATACTTAAATACATAGAAAACATCCATGACTCAGGAACAAATATTCGTGCTCATCACACAAATAAATGCCCTTACCGGGATTCGAACCCAGGACCTCTTGCTTCCTATGCAGGGTCACTACCAACTAGGCTAAAGCGGTCGTCAAAATAATGACACTACTTTCTGGTTATTTAGTCACCATGCATCGATAATCTACAAAAAATATCAGAACTTACAGTCACTTAAGAGGCTTACAAGACCAAATTTGTTGAGATTGATATTATTTAAGCAGTTGTTTAAGAAAAACTATTTGTTCTAGCACATCAAAAAAGAAATATGTTAATATTCATCATATTTCCAAGACCGTAGACGGACTCGAAACATAATTGGATGAAATCGGCTCGATAGAAAATAATTGCAAAGATTGGTCTTAAAATCATCTTAAACGGTTCTATGTCCTTATTTTTTTGACGTATGGGTCTGCAATTAAAAACATGAAGTCCACATATTCATACCTAAACCGTAGACGAGCCATATTTCATAAAAAATCCATACTTTTTTTTATTTTTATTTTTATTCATTATTTTCGTCTAAAACCTGGCCGCTCAAGTAACCCTCGCTCTCGTTTACTCCGATACAAATAGACAGTGTGCGCGTTTTTGGTGTTGACAGCGCCTTAAGATCATTTTCCTGTTGAGAAAAGAGACAGAAAAGCGGCCCGTGCCGACCCTACAACATTTTATCCTGCATGGGCGTTGTAATTGTAACTATGTACAAAAACACAGTCAAGGCTAGGTAGCCTAGTATTTTAAACCTTATCTCAAAGGAATAAGCGCTACAGTCGTTACTTAACTATGTCTTCAGTAGTTGTGTTGACTGCAATTTCCCTCAGGCTTAGGTCGGGCCAAAGCTCGTGATTGCGACGGATCTTGACATGTCCCCCGTCTGTTCTTGTTAAACGAACATGCCTCTAATCAAGCCGCTGACAAAAACATCCGAGTTCCATTCAATTCTGATCTGAACCGAGCTACCGCGGGTACTCCTACCTAAATTAAATGGCAACCTAACAAGTATGCGTGATAATTATTGTTTCTAACGCCTGACCAAGTAATTAAGTATAAAACTTACTAACTAGACTTAGATTGTTTTGTTTCGCCCATGTTCAGTTAATTTGTTTGAATTTTAGTTGCTTTGTTTTAATTGTAAGTTACCCCTTTAAGTTACCTCTTCCAGCAAAACTTCGAGGAAATAAGTCAAAGAACAGCGGGGCTGGCCCGGCTACGAATTCCAAGGAAAACGGCGCCCTAGCACCCGCTCATGTAACCTACTTTTTTAGAGCGGAACAATAAAAATAAAACAAATAAAAAGAGCAGTTTAATGCTCTTTTTCGTCCGTTGCAATTGTGCAAACGACGTCGTACCCCGAAGTTCAAATTTCCCTATGTCATTTTTTTCTGATTTCACTGCATTTTTTTTGTATTTCGGTCGCTCATTCTTTATATTAGATGTTTACAATACTGAGAACTTTACGGTTTCGCTCTATGAAAACACAACAATATATCGATATCAGCAATATTTTTACACCATAAAATAGGTTGGGTAATTTGACTAAATATTCATTAATAATCCACCTAAATTTAATACCGCAACGGTAAAAAATAATGAAAAGTAATATTTATAAATTCCGTAAAAATCAGGCGAAAATGGTATAAACTTTCTTTACTTTATAATTGACTACGTCTATATACGTTCTTTGGGATACGCGCATAATCCACTTATTTTTGTTAATGAATAAACCTTTCTATAGGCCAGATGAAATTCAATATTATCTCAAGGTCGTAAATATTTAATCAAAATGCTGTTATTTGCTGATGCATATATTTTTGGATTCAGGTAGTAAGTCTCCAAATTTGTGTACTCAAACATGTTTTCATTGTAAAAATACTGACGGCATTTTTGCTTGCGGGTTAATTTTTTTTTCTTAACTTCCGGTCCATAGAATTATTGACTTCAATAGTAAAAGATTTTTAAAATAACATATAAAAGCCGTTTACAAATAATTAGCCTGATATTGAATTATTTCCAAAAAAAACCGTAATTTTCTCATGGTAGGTATATGTCATCTTCCCGTAGTACTTATAAGCCCTTTTTATGATAAAATAGGGGTTCCTTAACTAGGTATACTTACCTACATAGAATACATAGATTCTACGTACGTTAGAAAATACGGGTTTTTGTAGTACAAGGTACTGAAATTAAATATAAAGCTCATTTTACTTAAACACATTTTGCTTAGTCTCAACAGAAATACATTATTCATACAAATCCTTAATTCAAGGAGCATAACCCTGAGGATTTACTGAAACAAAATAAATTGAAAAACGGTGCTTATTCAAATATATTTTAATGAGTGATAACATGCATTTGGATGCGAATTATTTAAAAAACAACTTTCATATACTCACGTTAAATAATTGAGAAACATGCTTAAACCTAAAACATGCTAATTAGTTCGTAACACTAAAAATATTAGTTAAACAACGCAGTGAAAACATTAGAAATATAAACCATAAAGTCTGGTCATGCAATCATGACAGAAGCCGAAAATATACATCCATCTCTTTCTTTAGAAAGAGATAACTGGATATCCTCGGTTTGTTACTGCTACGATTGCTGACCAGTTAGGTATGGCTGGCCAGTTAGGTTCAGTTCTTTGAACTAAACTGGAATATATCCATATATATCCCACCTGCCTTAGCCCAATTGTCTTACGTAAAAGTCCTTAAGTATTTGGTTCATAATCTTCATTCAATTTTTGAAGGAACAGTTTTTCCCGGCTCCATTGCAGTACATGACGCCCGGTGATAGCATGCGTGGAGAATTTGTCCAGTAGCCAGACTCCGGACTTAGGTTATTCCTAAAAAAATCCTGTTTTAAATTTCTACATAAAAAATAAAACATTTTGCCACTTTTATTTCCCTCCCTAACGGCACGCTATACGCGGAAACGAGAGATCGGAACGCGGTCTCTCGCTCTCACACCGCTGCTAGAGGTCGTGGCTGAGCATTAAGGTTTTCCACACTGACTTAATAAACCTATAGATGTATAACATAGTACCTAATCTCATCCCAAAATTCTGGCTGCAAATTTTTAAGCACAGAAAAAATACAACGCCTGATTTCAAATTTAGAAACTCCACCCTCCAGTTTTGTTTCGAACACGATTAGCATTCCATTTATTATTCAGAATGATTTAAAAGAAATCGAAATTAGAACGCGGCTGATACGAAGTTTTTTTTTTATAGAACTCGCAATGGCATCGCGTTTCCTTGAAGATGCGTTCACAGATATCGTTATTAGAGATTCTGTAAAAAGTCGTTGTACCCTGCCGACTCGGGGGTAGGCGGGGTGTACACCGTTGAAGATATCTTATTGGACGTGTTGGACCTCTGGAAAATAAGAAATAAATATTATTTACAATGTGTGAACGGTTGATTGCTACCTAGAGAATGGTTACGGCATTTTGTACGATGAGTTCTTCTTTTGTGTAAATAAGATTAATTAAATACTTAAATAAATGTATATTAGGTATCATTATCATAATCCATTCGATTCTAAGCTACGTGTGCTACGTCGTAGCGCGTAGCAGCATTTTTCCGCTTCGTAGCGGAAATCGCTCATAGAGGCATGACTCATATGTGATTCATTGCCCTTGAATGGGTTTTAATTAGTTACATCAAAAAGGAGTGAATTTAAAGGAAGTCAAAGCAAAGAAAAAATTGTGCCTCAGGAACAGCAGGATCAGAATACCAAATTATTTTGTATTTCTTATCATGCATCAAATCGGTTTTATTTTTTTCGTGAAGTACTTCACTGACTACAGTAATAGGGGTGTAGACTCAAATTGTATTATTAAATACTCCAAAAGAAAGAAGGCAAAAAAATATGCCTAGTGCCGAAAATCCCATTCGGATATCTCAAAAAATTACCAAGCAACAACCGTTTTAATATTGCTTGTTAGAGAGAGAAAAATGAATATATTTTAAATTCTTATTTTCAGAAAATCATCATTATTGGTTATTTTATCTGGTGTGTACACTCCTATTGGTACGTCACCAACCTTCACTAATTATAAAACAATCACTCTGAAAACTTTTCAAAAACAACTCAAATAAATAAATAAATAATCTTTATCTTTCTCCAATTTTCTGTGTACCTGAATAAAGTCTCACTCAGAACAAATCTAAAGTAGACGCTTCAGTAATAACACAGAAGTCTGAAGTACTATAAGGAATAAGCGAACCGGCTTTTTAATGAGACTGGAATGGAACCCAGCTGCCGATGCCGACAAAATTATTATGTAATGGAGAAACTACGACAGTAATTAATGAAGTTTCTGTCAATTATACAGTTATGAAATTGTAATTGGATGCTGTGGCAATCCGCAAGGGTTTTAACTATACAGTAGTCGGGTTGTACATCTGAGATAAGAACTGTCTCATTTTGGCGTATTTACTAATGTAGGTAAAGCACAGTCCGTGAGCACATTTTATGATGTTTTTAGCATTGAAACCTACATCTGCCTAGCTAGCACACTAGGTTTTATGTCGGCGAAAATGTACTGAAACGTCACGTAAAACGCGACATAAAGCCTAGTGTGCTAGCCCCCCTGAAACATTGATGCCAGTGATTGTTTGTTTTAAGACTTGTCACTATCAAAACTAGCAACAAACTGCCAACATAACAAATCGAATCTCTCAAATTATAACTCATTAGTTAGCAGAGGCTTAGCGATGATTTATATAACGTGTGTCTGTGTCGCAATAAGAGGGCACTATGAATTACCCTAATAATATTTAATTTAAGATTTATTTTGCAATGAAACAATCTACTCTTAAGGCCTCCACACACCGGTCGCGTGCGCGGGTCGAGCGCGGGCCCGCGCAAGTTGTAAAACATTGAAAATAAACTTCAAACACACATCCCCCCCCCCGCCCGCCCGCGACCGCGAAACTCAACTTTTTAATAAGCTGCAAGCAGATAAACTAAAGGAGCATGTTAATTAAAGCACATTATTAATAAAAAAGCATGTTAATTAAAGCATCTTAACAGACTGGTTAAGCGTTTTATGAATAAAGCCGTTAGTAACAAAAAAAAAAATTTATCAATATAATAGGTAATTTACCTGACTCGACGCACTGTAGCTAGCTTGGCGCTGCTTGGTTACCCGTGATGGGGTCACCAGGTTAGACTGATACGCCTGTACACATATCTTATATCATCAACTGTTTACTATAACATATAGTGTAGGTATGTTTGCTATTATTTTAAATAACATATAGATATGCGTTAAGCAATAAGAGACCTTTTAACGATGCCTTTAAGAACTGAAGAAGTTAATTATTGTTAATGCGATAACAGGAATACCCGTTACCCATTATATTAAGGAAGAACGATTAGAAAAATAATATGGCAGATAATTTTATTGCGCAAAATAAGATGATGAGATACATCACAATTGAGAGATACGTCATTATACTCATTATAATAAAATTTGGTTAATTATATGATTGACAGGATCTAAGATCTAACCTGGAGTTTACTTAATGCATCCGAGTTACTTCATCTGGGGGAATTAAGAACACTAAAAGTATAGTTAATGCACCTGTCAAATTCGAAAGTTTTAAGTCAACTTAATACCCCTGAGGTTCACTGACAGTATACTTAATGCACTCGCGCCCAACCACGGGTGAATTAACTCCGCCGGGCTCCTATAGGTATTTCTGGTCTGTTTGCACTTCGGGCATCTGAAGATACCTAATACTACGTTTACACTATGCCGAAGTGAGCAGGGAAGTGGGAAGAGAAGTGGGCAGAACGGGCGTAATACCGCATTTTACGCCCATCCTGCCCACACTTCCCTGCTCACTTCGGCATAGTGTAAACTAGGCATTACGAACCTAACCTACCTATATTTTACAACAGAAGTGGGAATATAAATATTTGCAAATCCTAATAGCCCCACCATTATTATGCTGTGGGTCTACGAGTAGTAGTAATCTTTTGGACAAGTTCAAGTCTCACTCTGCCAAATTTGCTTTTGCACAAAAACACAAGAGGGTCTATTCTACTGATTGGTCTAGCCATAACGCGAATAAAGGCCGAAACGCACTGAAAGCGGTGGCGGTGCGGTGCGGCGCGGTGCGGAGGCGGTACTGGTTGTAATGTTCGTGCTAATATGAAAGGGTCCGCACCGCACAGAATACCGCGGCGGGACGCGGCGCGGCGCGGTATTCTGTGCGGACCTTTTCATATTAGCACGAACATTACAACCGGTACCGCCTCCGCAGCGCGCCACCACCGCTGTCTGTGCGTTTCGACCTTTAGTCAGACTGCGTTTTAGGTATGTACAGAGCGACGAAGGGATACAAAATACTTAGAATGATACGAGTAGTTTTGTTTTGTGTTAGGTCTTGAGTTCACGCAAAATAGGCACAATGGATGTCGACTTGCGGAAAACGCCCAGTATAACTAACTAACTAACTAGGTCTTGAGTTCGCTATATGTTCTAAACAGAATCATGTAAGTAATTCACAAATATACTCACAGCATACGGTGTGCTCTTAGCAGGCCGCTTGCACCCCGCCTGTACGAAGCCCGGGGACAGATTACAGTTCGGGGAGATCGGGATGTTGAATGGAGAGTGCTCTGAAATATTACAGCAACGTCAGGATGATGACCGCCTGAAAATCTCGTGCGGAAAATGTGCAATTTTGAACGTTGTGTCCCAGATATAAGGTAAGTATTGAAATGACTTAAGAACGTGTAAGAAAGTTGTGTTATTCAATTTTGAAGTGGATACTTCTTTGCTCGCGTTCTTGTATAGGGTACAGTTCAAAATGTATCACGTGACTTCCGGAATAACTTTTTGTAGAGAAGCCTATCTGATTTCAAACAATTGTTTGTTACATGTTTTAATCCTTCTTTATTTGCCATTAGTTGTTAATCACAAAATGTTATTTATTTTTTGTGGCGGACATGAAAATAATGCTGAAATTACCGCTATTTTCAATGTCGTTGGAGGTCGTTGTTGTTCTACGTCCGTAGGAATAACCCTAGAGACCCTACACGTGACCTCCGGGTGGTGCTAAAAGAACAACAAACTCGGCAGCTGCACTGTTCCTTCTGAACCTCGCAGCGCACACTGGAACTCTATCAGCGACATCAATACGAAAACATATATGTACCAGTGTGTAACCGCCATACGATAAATAAATAAAAAAAATGTATTGCGAGTCAAATGAGCTACGTCAGTCAATGTTGCCATATATACCGATTTATCTGTACCTACTTAATATATACAAATGTTAGTGAATTAATTCCATAGCCAGCAAAGAAGTATCCACTTAAACTTAAATAACGGTTGTATGTCCGACACAACCCACTTCTTTTTTAGGTTGGTACGAGTAAGACTTGGGGTCTTTGCGTCGATTTGTCACGTTAACCATTTGTCAATCGATCTTTGTGAATGCAGTAAGTCGGCGGTAAAGTTGGTTTTTGGACTGATTACTTTGATACAACTCGGACAACTTCAACAATTTTAACCATAGGTACGTTTTTCATTTTTTTTAGCACATTCACTGTCAAGTCAACGATTTCGTAGCGCTACGCTCGTAGCTGATGCCGTTTTCCCGCTAAGTAGAGGAAAACGCCAACGAGCAGAGCGCCGACAAGGCGGATTCCTTGCAGTGAATGTGTTAGGAAGATGATCATCATATCAGCCGAAAGACGACCACTGCTGGACATAGGCCTCCCCCAAAGAGTGCCAAGGTGACCGGTCCTGCGCCACCCGCATCCAGCGGACTCCCCGACCTTTACCAGGTCATCAGTCATACAATCAGCTAATCGTTACGTATTTCTCACTTTAAAACACAAAATGCAGCTACATTTGCCAAGTATTTACTCAATGTGAAGAATAGATATGTCTTCTTCATTAAAAACACGTCTGTAAAGATTGGTTAAAGATTATATTACTGTTGCATTTAACGACGTTGTAAACGAAAGATGAAACATGTATAATCATCATATCCCGAGAATTGTGTTTATCTGATATAATCTAAACCCAAGTTATGAGGGTTCAAAAATTACGAAACGCTTCGAGAAAAGGTAGGTCCTAGTGCCCTTGCGCTTCGCTTGGCTCGTCTTGGCGGGGGCACTACCGTGCCCCCAGGTAAACTAAAGCAACCGACACTTTCTACTCCAATAACTACAAATAAAGATGCTTTAGCGAAAAATGCCAGACATCGACACCGAGGTAATCCCATAAGTGCTCTGTTTTGCTATATTGGTATGAAACATTAAAACAGACAAATTGTGTGACAGTCATACAGACTCGTTCATTTCTTGCCAACGACTTTTGGGACCCACACAAGTGTTCTAACCTTTATGTAACTTTTTAAATTAATGTTTTGCTAGACGCTCCAATAAAAATAACAATGTCTTAAAACTGTTCGAGTTAAGTGAAGTGCAAGCTTGCAAAGGGGTTGCCTTTTTCTACTAACAATATAATTGTAATACAGTGTATCTCCCTCGCACACTTGGCTTTACGCTAACGTTAAAGAGAGCACATGTATGAAACGCGTCATGTCAGGTCAGACTATGGAAACGCTCACACCCAGTACATAAACAAGCTTAAGGAACCCCATATACGCGGGGCCCGCGTCGCCTGTCCACAAACGTGGCTTTCGGAGAACTACAAAACGATGCAATTTCTCACAACTGGCAAAAACGCAGCTAGAATGAGACAATACATATATTGCTGTCTCATACCAAGTATAGCTGCAGCTGGGAGCCAATAATGTAAAGCCAAATAATGGACGCGTATTATCAGGCCGTACATTATCAGCCCGGACAAATGTGGCTTCCAATTATTGCCCCGTACCGAATTTGATCAGGGTTATAATGCACGGCCCAATACTGTACAGCCCAATAATACGAAGCCACAAAAATTGGACGCGTATTATCGGGCCGTACATTATCAGCTCGAACAAAGGTGGCTTCCAATTATTGCCCCGAACCAAATTTGCTGCCTGTCAAAAGCGAACTCTGCCTTAGGTCGGTTAGGTTAGGGTTCACTTGTGTCCCTCAGACCGGAAATAGCCACCCCGCGAAGCAGGGTGGCGTCGACCCGCTAGAGACTTTTTAATGGACGCCAATTATTGGGCTGTACATTATCAGGTCGTACAAGATTGGCTTCCAATTATTGCCCCGCACCGAATTTGCTCAGGGTGATAATGCACGGCCCAATAATGTACGGTCTGATAATACGCGTCCAATGGACGCGTATTATTGGGCTGTACATTATCATGGCCATTATCATTACATTATCGTGGCCGTACATTAACCGGCACCGCTGCAGCTCTTGTCGACTGTTGTGACAAATTGCAATGGCCTTATTACGATTCACATATCAATTAAATGTGACAAAACACGTTCCAAATCTGGCCAAAGTTCGCATTTGTGCCAAAACTGGTTAAGTTTGTGTGAGGGAAAATTTTATGACTGGATTCACTTACTCTTTTGGTTGGCAAGCTGCGATTCCAAGTTCTTAATAGTTTTCTGGTAGTCTTTCAGTTGTTTGTGCTGCTTCTGGCAAATTTCCGTCATGCGTTTTAGCTCTGTTCGTGCCAAGTAGAATTTTTTGGTCTGTAGATATACACATACACAATATATTATGTTTTTAAAAAACAACACCTTAGAAATACAGATAAATTAATTAATAATGTCATCTTACGTACCTACCTACGCATAGATGGAATATCCATGTACCTCATATCATTCATATTTTAATTAAGTTGGCGGCTACCTACTTAGTATTTGAAAACTAAGAATAGATATATGCACTAGGTACAAATGAAACTCCGATACTTACAGATTGTAAAAGATAAGACAAGAGACGCCTTCTATGTTGTTTCTGAAATTGTAAAACTTCGCTGCATTTTTTTATGAATTCTTCAGGTTCCGTGAAATAGTCCTGGACTTCAGGTTTCATCTGAAAATATGTGCGTGTGGACAACAACGTTTATTTTAAACTTGCAACAAATTAAAGTAAGGAAAACTCATATTCGCCGTGATTGTTTATACTTACGTCCGGAACTAATTTCATAATAGAACATGGCAAACGACAGACTAAACATGGAGCATTTTGTTTTTCTTTTGTACCTGAAGAAATAACATTAATATAAACAGCGAATATAGAATAAAAACAAAATATTGAATATGAAAAATTATAACAAACCATTGTCCAAGCAATTATTGCAAAACATATGACCACATGATGTTAAATGCAAGGTTATTCCGGGTTCTAGTTGAGAATAACATTTATTACAGTGTATCCAATCCATTTTGATAATTATTTTAGATCTGTAAACATATAATTTGATTCAGGATAGGTTAGTAAAACTTGGTAAAATTAAACTTTGAAAACTTTCAACAGCTGTCATCTCGTCTACCGCGCCATTGTTTTAGGTATTTTATAGTGCCAACTTTATAGGTATAGAAGACCTCAAATAACTATGGCGACATCACAGTTCTTAAACGACCATAACAAACAGAGCTCAAGAATTTCGAACTTAAGGTGTATTTACTATCACTATCACAGTTATATAATATAATCCAACTGTTGACATCCTATAATTCATGGTTTTATTATTACCGCTTCCACACGTACTACCTAATAAAAAACTTATTCAACTTTTTTAATGGCACTTCAACGGCGCGCGACAGTGGTTTGTATATTCCAAGTATATTCGACCCTATACAGCCAAGTGATTATTATAGTTACATTTATTTTATTAATGTATTATTTATAAAACTTTTATTTTATAAAATAAATACAAGATGATAATTAACATTAACTAAATTAAATTAAAACAACGTTAAATCTAAAAAAGCGGCCAAGTGCGAGTCGGACTCGCACATGAAGGGTTCCGTAAAATAAATAGCGGTTTACGATTTATGACGTATTAAAAAAAAAATACTTTCTAGATCTCGTTCAAACCAATTTTCGGTGGAAGTTTGCATGGTAATGTACATCATATATTTTTTTTGGTTTTATCATTCTCTCATTTTAGAAGTAACAGGGGGGGGGGACACACATTTTACCAATTTGGAAGTGTCTCTCGCGCAAACTATTCAGTTTAGAAAAAAAAATATTTTAGAAACCTCAATATCATTTTAAAGACCTATCCATAGGCATAGATACCCCCACACGTATGGGTTTGATGAAAAAAAAATTTTTGAGTTTCAGTTCTGAGTATGGGGACCCCCAAAACTTAGGTACTGTTTTTTTTAAATTTTTGTGTAAAAATCTTAATGCGGTTTACAGAATACATCTACTTACCAAGTTTTAACAGTATAGCTCTTATAGTTTCGGAAAAAAGTGGCTGTGACATACGGACGGACAGACAGACAGACAGACATGACGAATCTATAAGGGTTCCGTTTTTTGCCATTTGGCTACGGAACCCTAAAAAGGCCCTCGAGCCATTGTACCTACCAAGGATGCTGGCGGCATTTCCTCGTTGATTTGCAATTATATTTGGATAGTCCCTTCAAGCACTTTTTTGTATGAAAATGTTCGCTGGGTTTTTATTCCTACCCTCATATATATAATAGTAAATATTTTGGATCATTCGTGTCATGTTCGTGTCATGTATGTCTTACGTTACTATTCCACCCAAAAAAGGAGAAGAGTGTCTCCATGTTTTTAGCTTATGTGGCACAATTTATTGGTGGCCAAACAATAAGTATTAAGTAGGTAGGTATAATAGGTAGGTATATAGGTATTTGCTCATATTCAAAATGGTAATCATCTTAATTTCTTAATCAAAACAGGTTTCTACGCTCGAACACGGCAAACAAACGTGCAGTGCCACTCAAACCTCTTGTAATTTGGGCACAGGATGAATAATAACAAGATTTGTCTGACATAAAGATGGATTTTTAATACTAATTCTCATCTTCGAGTGAATCAGTGTCGGGTGGTGCTATTGCTATGTACCCATGAGTAACCTATACATTATTTGACATTGTCACTGAAAATCTCATTACAAACGATGCAATTTATCACAACAACTGAAAGTGACGCAGATATAGTTGGAGAGTGACAGCAATATATATATCTCGTTCTAACTATAGCTACGTCCCTATCAGTTATTATAATAAATTATATATTTTGTAATGGCCCAAAGTGTAAGGACAGGAAATCACAGATTTATCATTAGTTAAATAGTTACCAACTTCAGGGAATCAATAAGAAGCTACTTTAAGCATAAAGTGTCATTCAATAGAACTTGCAAACTATGTAAACAAACAATGTCTCGACGACCGATTTAGCCTAGTTGGTATTGGTAGTGACCCTGCCTACGAAGCAAGAGGTCCTGGGTTCGAATCCCGGTAAGGGCATTTATTTGTGTGATGAGCACGAATATTTGTTCCTGAGTCATGGATGTTTTCTATGTATTTAAGTATTTATTTCTCTATATAAGTATCTATATCGTCGTCTAGTACCCACAGTACAAGCTTTGCTTAGTTTGGGACTAGGTTGATGTGTGTAAGATTGTCCGCAAATATTTATTATTTATTAAAAAATAAAAAAAAATATGTATTGGAATTGACATTTAAAAAGTCAATACCAATACATTGTTTGTTTACATAGTTTGCAAGTTCTATTGACGGCGACTTTAGATGCTAATATTGTTACCTCCAAGGTACAGTCAGAATCGTATAGTTAGCAGCAGCCAAAGTAGCCAAATATATCGTAACACATCCTTACTCTTACAGTAATAAAGACGTGTTGCGATATATTTGGCTACTTTAGCTGCTACTAATTATATGATGCTGACTGTACCTAGAATAATCACGAAACTCCCAAACGCTCGCTCGCTCCTCATTTCGAAAAACGACACAGACACTGACGCTCACCGTGTCTTGTAACTCGTCTTAAATTACGATTAGCATACAAAATATCGTCGGATGTCCAACACTGTGTCTCAAATGGAATATATCAACGCATCTAGCTGAATAGGTACCTATAAAAGAAAATATCAGTGTCGGAGTCAGTAGTGCGATCTCGCGGCCGGGTCGATCGGCCGTATTGACCATGACATTGAAATATCTAGTAGTTTTGTTGGCCCTGACCGGCGTCCACACCAAAACAGCATGTACGTTTGTTTTTTTATATTTATTTGCAATATTTTAGCGCGCCTTTACGTTACGCTGTCGTAAAATTTAAGTGTTTCGGGTGTTACGGCAGGTAAGTGTAGGTACGTTTGTATTTGGTTAAATTACTCTGAATTGTATATTATCATTGAATGTATGGTAAAACTGTGTTATCGTATAGAGGTTAATCATTAACAGTAATTTTATTATGCAATCGAAATAACACAGTTTGATTGTTAAACGGTCTTCAATTAAATTGGCGGTTACTTCAATGTTATCTATCTGTTTAGGTACTTTTATTTGTTGCAAATCAAATGTTTTTATTATTGGGTAGGGTCATTTCGCCGGTTAGCGACCACTTAGCCGAGTTGCTCACTTTAGATTAGTAAATGTATACCTATTCAATGTACACACATAATAGATGGTATTCGTATAGGTTCTGAGTATAGTCAAGTTTTGAAACCTACAATAAAATATAGCACTTTCATCCATAGATTAGGAAAAAATATGGAAAAGGTTTCAAAATAGCGAATTCGCTGGATAGCGACCGCTTTAGTCGGTTTGCGACCACGTGTTAGCTAGTTGGCGACCACTCTTGCAAATTGTGTTTAAGTAGTTAATAAAACGATGCATCATCATCATCATCATATCAGTCGAAAGACGTCCATTGCTGGACATAGGCCTCCCCCAAAGAGTGCCATAATGACCGGTTCTGCGCCACCCGCATCCATCGGATTCCTGCGATCGTTACCAGGCCATCAGTCAACTTGTGGGGGGCCTACCCACGCCGCGCCTTCCGGTACGTGGTCGCCACTTGAGAACCTTTCCGCCTCAACGGCCATCGGTTCTACGTGCAATGTGCCCCGCTCACTGCCAATTAACTTTAGCGGCTTAGGGCTATATCGATTACCTTGGTTATGCTGTGGATAGCCTCATTTCTGATGCGATCACGCAGAGAAACTCCGAGCATAGCCCTCTCTCCATTGCCCTTTGGGTGACTTTGAGCCTTCTTATGATGCTTATTATGATTTCTGAAGCGACCACGTTTCGGTGCCACACGTGATCACTGGCAACACGCACTGGTCAAAGATTCTCGTCTTCAGACACTGCGGAATATTAGACGAAAAGATGTGCCATAGCGTAGCTTCCCGAACGCTGCCCAGCCGAGTCGGATTCGACGATTGACCTCTTTCTCAAAGTTGGACCTACCTGACCTGACTGCCCTTATACTACTACAAATTGTTACTCTTCTAAATCTACTTTACATTGCTTGTCAATGCAAAATAGAATCGAAAACGGCGCGCCATCTCGCTCACACCATAGTGCTATTATATATATTGCTATTACAGTCACACATGTCGTTCATAGTAGGTATCTAGATGCCACCATTTTACAAGCTTTTATGTAACTTTTAGATTAAATTCTACTTACCTACACTAGCTTCTGCCCACGACTCCGTCCGTGTGTCTCGTTTATATCGTAGCTCCATACTAAATTTCAACCCCTATTTCCGCCTCTTAGGGGATTATTTCGGGGATAAAAACTATCCTACGTCTTTTCCCGGGACTCAAACTATCTCCATACCAAATTTCATCAAAATCGGTCCATCGGTTTAAGCGTGAAGAGGTAACAGACAGACAGACACACTTTCGTATTTGTAATATTACCATATCATATAATCATATGAATTATTCATTTTATAATTATATATTATTATTATATTACATATACCTACTATAGACATAGCATGGATCGGCGCGGCTTAAATACCTACCGACACAATTGGCTTGCCAAGCTAAATATCGCGTGTGCCGCAAGAATCCATAAGGAAAGAAAAAGAAAAACGATGTGGTCGCTATCCGACTTCTTTGGTAATAATTTTTTTGGGTACGCGACCACCCCATTTTATTTAAATCTATTTTTATAATATGCCGAATTTCAACAAAATTATTACAATAGCTAAATCATTTAAGCAATCAAGTAACTAATTTCAGCATAATAATAAAATTAAGTGACGTAACTAAAGTTTTCGCGCCAACTGTCGCGTTATTTTTTTTACAGATTCACTGCACGTCAACACTTTTCGGAAGCAATGTGTGAAATGTGTGAATTGAGGTTATTTTTTCTTGCTTTGGATTAAGCTTTGGGTTTTAAAGTGTATTTATTCTTATTCTGACACTATTCAAGAATAGTTAATAACTAATTAGTTTTCTGTTGGGTTTGTAGAAATGTTAATATCTTTAATTGAAGCAGCCTAGTCCGTCAAGTGGTCGCCAACCGAAGGTGGTCGCGTTACCGGCGAAACGACCCTACCTACCAACGTGAATATATATTGAAATAGAGCACTTTGTTAAGTTTCAGTTTGACCAACATTTCTTTTTAATTTAAACCGTAATACCCATTAAAATTAAAAAAAGCCAGGAGTAACGAAGGAAAATATATATTCACCTTTATTTTGTGAGAGATTTCGTTTTCTACGCTTAGTGTTAAACATAGGTATATCTAAACATTCTTATATTAGGTAGGTAAATGTAGGTAGTCGCAAAGAGACTCATCTTATATCTTATGATAGCACAAATGCCACAAAGAAAAGTCGTTTTCAATTGTCAGCTTCTTTGCTACTGACATGATGTTGGTAGGTACCATTATTTTGTATTTGATCAATAACCAAACATAAATCCAATATAGCCATAGCCTCATATTATTATTGTTATATGTATACTATTGTTGACTAACTTTCCTTTTAACGCCTAAAACGAAAGCACATTGTGTAAGGATGCATAGTGGTTGAGCGAGGCGATGGTCTCCTAAACCCAATCATACCAAAACACAGACCGAAACTGATAATAGTCGTTATCGACTGAATGGCAGTTATAAATGTTATAATATGATCAAAAAAAAAACTTTCCTTGGAAGCTACCCCCGTCCGGAAACAACACGGAACTACAATTTCCTTCGCTGTCACCAAACGTGGAATCGAATTAGTTTTTTTCCCTGGTGCCGATGACAGAGTGATCTCCGGGGTGGTTCCGAATGTCCGCAATCCGGAACTCCCAGTGGACACGACCCGTTTCGAAGCGGAACTTATGAAATGCTGCGGAACTGACGGGCCCCGCGGGATCATAATGCATTTGTACCTATTCTGTTTGACGTATTTCTAAAAAATTAACTATATATGTACATAGTATAAATGGACATGTATTATGTTAAATTCATGGTGGTATTGACATAAGAGAACTAATGTCTGTAAGAGTTTCATGGCCTTAGTTTGTTCAGTCACATGGCACCTAGTGTCACTATATACCCCGGGGTAGTACCCCGCCCTGCTAATAATTAAATTACATCCCATAAAAAACATTCCATTTAAAAAGTAGGCCAAGTCTCGTAACTCTTCCACAGTAAAAAGTGGTGAGATATTTCGTAGAGCCAAGTCAGGCTAATCTTTGTTTGCTTTCTAAATAGAATTCTGCAACTTGGGATGAACTTCACTGCATTTACTGATTGTTGCATATCTACAACTATGTAAGTGTGATTGCGAAGTCACAAAATTTTATTTAGCAAGCAAATAAAGATTAATAAGAATGCCTGACTTGGCTCTATGAAATATCTCACCACTTATTACTGTGGAAGAGTTCCGAGACTTGGCCTATTTTTTACATGATATGTTTTTTTATGGGATCTCATTTCTTTTTTAAGGTTATTAACTTTTTTAGAACTGTTATTTTACTAACCGTAAATAAAGTTTGTATAGTTTTGGAAGGAACTGCAAAAGTAATCGCATGTATTTGTATAGGATTACAAACTTACTTATGCAGTTTGTATATATCTGAATCGTGACTTAAATTACAATATTTTTAGGTTTTTTATGAATGGATAGGCTAAAAACTAATGCTGTTTAAAATTTGGAGCTTCTAGAAGTACCTTAGAATTATGTTGATCATTATCAGTGAGTGAGTATGTCAGAGACCAAACGAAGGAACTTTGACGGACACTAATTCTTAAACTAATAGTTCAAATTGATTATATTATGCCCTAAATGTTACTGAAAATTCAGGGTTCTAGCTTACAGCCAGGGTTAGCCAGCACACAATTACAGGATGTTGATAATGGCCTGAATGGCTTCGAGAAAAGGATGGTACCGCCGCCGTGCCTCTTTGTTTTACTCGACTTGACGGGGGCACTGCCGTACCCCCAGATTTTTTTTTCAGTTCCTAGTGTGGTTAAATGGTGTGAAAGTAGTGGGTGAAACCGTAACACCTGGAAGTTGTACCTCTAACTAGTATTTATTATTGATATTATTTTACATATGAAGAATACATATCTCACCCATGTTCCTAAGAATAATGCATAGGTATTATTAAATGTACCTACTTCATTGCAAATTTCCATGAAGGAAAAATGTGTTTCCCTATGTGCTCAGGCCCCGTAGCATGGATGGCCTTATCACGCGACAAGTGACAGGATAGAGCATCCGTCCCTGGCTGACACCGTTCGATAGAACGAGACGATGCGCTTATCCTATCACTTATCGCGTGATAACGCCATCCATGCTACGGGGCCTGTTCATTGTACAAAATAATATTCTAGACTAAGTAGGTACTCGTACAAGTTAGTTACAGGGACGCCTTGTTTAACCACAACCGATCGCGAAACTCGAGACTTGTTCTCAAACAGAACAATGAGTAGGTATCGACCCGATACAAGAAATGCCGTAAACTTAAGTTTAGCACGGTTTACTTGAAGTAAAACTTAAATCATGAGACATGTCTGGGTAAATATCCTATCAGAAAAACAAACAAAAACTAAAGATCAACGTCTAAATGTACTTATTACCTAAGTTACTCATTTGTAAGGTGACATAATGTCCCACCCCTCTTTACAATAAGAACAAAGAACATGAACAAGTGTACATATGCCCTTATGCTAAAACAACCATTACAAAGAAATAGGAAGGGAATAAATACTTAGCTATTTTTTTACTGAGACATTTGACTGATCAGACCAATTCATGATATTTACTTAAAAAAATCATCCACAGATAAAATATGCGTTCCCGTGCAGTATCTAAAAGCATGCCAGGAGATGCTGGATGTCCCGACTAAGAGCAAAGCGGCCTTGGAGTGCGTCGCGGCGAGAGACAGGTAATTGTATGGATGCAGCGATACATTGTTAACATGCCAGTGGTATGTTACATCGTTCAATCTAATAAAAGACCCTACTCATGTGGACAAAACGGGTCCGGTCAACTACGGCCCAATAATCCGCGTCCACTTATGTTTCTCTTTATGGATGAGTTAAAAAGAGACAGATATAAGTAGTGGACGCAGATTGTTAAACCGTGCCTACCACAGATGTATGAATATAAGGAGATCGGACATGCCGGCCGATTTGTATTGAGTACGCCTGTCGCGAGTACATTAACCCACACAAAGCCCAAGTAATGGACAAGACAAAGCACGTACAAATCTAAAACACACACACTTGTATACACGCGCATCATATCAGGCATTTTGGGAAGAAACGTAATATTCTCTGCGATCAGCACGCGTGCACAGTATGGCAGAGTATGCCCATTGAGCTAACAACTGCGACGCGGCCGCCGGCGGCTTGTCCTCTCTCTAGTATTCTATGCTCTGAGGTACCTACATTATATAGTCTCGTAAGATCCCACGTACGTTTACAAGTACATAGGGCCCATACGGGCCCGAAACAAACTAGTATTGCAACGGGAAGGAGTTTATTATATTCGAAAATACGTGCAAATGGTCGCTTTTTAGTAGATTTAATGAACTAAAGTACAAAGTAACTAAAGGTGTAGCACAGAAGTTCCCATTGTAGGTACATATGCATAGTTACCGCTTTGCTATATACTTTTAATCATGAACTTGATTTATTATCCTCAGTGTGTACCTACTTTCGTAAGTTTTATTTTATTTTAAATTTAAAACAATATAGGTATACCGAATAATATACTACCGAGATTCATTAATAGTAAGTTATTCCACAACTTTGTTACAGTTTCACTAACTTTTATGAAATCTTATTCATTATATTTCCGAAACTTTGTGTATAATTTGACCGTTCCTATTTTTACTTCAAAGTTATTTCAAAGTGAAACTGAACAGAATCGCGAATGTAGAGGCGTTTTTAATATTCCTTCTCGGATGTACGTGCCTAGACTTGAAGTTGGTTTTACCATGATTTAACAATAAATAAACATGACATGATATACGTATTACGTACGTGATGTTTCTGTGATGCCTAGTAATTGTTGTCTTCTGAATCGCAAAATAATTCAATTGCTGCACCTAATGATATGCAAAATGATATTAGAAGCGCTATGGCTATTAAATAAGCCGGTGAAAACATATTGGAACAGGAAAAACCTTATCTTCTATATTTCACAACATGACTGATTGAGTTTTGTATTCTTACCTGTTTCTAAAAATAATAAGCAACGAACTTGTCCAAACTTTTGAAGAGTGATTAAAGGTACAATACCCTAATGAAAACTTCGTTTAACTGTAGGGGTTATTAACTTGGGGGTAAGTTCAGAACCATTAGTGCATATGAATAAGGGGTTAAAAAGTATTCGCTTTCCGAGTGCATCACTACAGACAAACCAGTGCAAGTTCCCCCTGGGTCGGCCTTTAAGGCCGCTCAAGGAGGTTTCCACAGCGAATTTGTTACTAGCCGCCCTGCAAGCCAAACAAGAGAACAAAAAACATTACGAGTCTGACCTCCGATTACACACAGTTTTAATATTTTAACGATCAAATTATACTGGGAAAGAGCTTGAAGTTCAGCACGAAAACCTGTATAAATATTTAGTAAGTAAGGTATATATATGCATGTTCTTAAATCAAAGTAAGTATAATTTACTTCAATACGAGGTATCCAAACAAACTAGTGCTGCCTATAATGCACACTGCAATGAAAAGCCGTTGCAGCTACGCCATGTGCGTTAAAATATACAATAAGCTACCCGAGGATATTACAGATCTACCCTTCAATAAATTTAAAACTAAATTGTATTCTGTACTAGCTAATCAATGCCACTACTCTTTAAAAGAATATTTCGCGCTGCATCCTTAATTATAAATACTTTTATATTGCATTAATTTATTTTCGCTTGTTTTCATTTTTTATCAGCATGTGTTTTTTTTTGTAGGTACTTTGTATTTTGCATGGCTTCTTAAAGCCTAAATGTATGGCCTCACAACAATTGTAACACCATTTTGTATCACATTTATTGCGAATAAAAATATTTCTATTTCTATTTATTTAACATAAAATTACAAATTTGGTTAAGTTAAGAGAAAAATAAAATGCTAAAATGGTTCAGGAATGACCCAGATAGGGGCGAGGTATACCTAAATGTATAAATGTATTTGTAGGTGGACTGATGACCTGGTAAATGTCGCGGGAGTCCGCTGGATGCGGGTGGCGCAGGACCGGTCATTTTGGCACTCTTTGGGGGAGGCCTGTGCCGACAAGGCACATTCTAAATTAGCGATTAGATATTGTATAATACGTGCCGTAGATTAAGTACGTGCGAGATGTGCGAATGATGATACATGTAGCTAACCGTATATATACCGTGTGAGTTAATGAATAAACTACTATTGTGTTGACAGTACTTCAGAGTCTCTCTCTGAGTGTGGACTGCCATAAACCCCTCTGGGGTGAAGTCGACACTCACCCTGTCTACTCCCCCATCAACATTCTAATTATTGCCAGGCAGTGGACACTATCCTCAACCACCAACCACCGCCTGGCAAAAGGCCCATGTCCAGCATTGGACGTCTTTCGGCTGATATGATAATGATGATGATGATAAATGTATTTGTCTTCTTCAGGGTAGAATGTCTGTACCAAGTGCAGCAGCGGCAGGCGGATTTCGTTCCCGTGGACCCAGAAGACATGTATGTGGCCACCAACATCCCCAACCAGGACTTTGTGCTGTTCCAGGAGTATAGGAGTGATGATGAGCCGGATGGTAAGTACTAAGTACCTACAGCCTGTCTAACCTTTCATATGTGGTGGGCGGAAAAAATCGTGAGTTAATTCAAGCAAATAAATTGTTCTAAAAAAATGCAAAAATATAGGTCTTACGGTTGACGGTATACGGCGTAACCTATGTAAGCAAATGTGTTTACCAAGCCACAGAGATAATTTTAATAAAACCGCAGCTTATAACTTAATCCGACCTGACATTTAATTAAATAACAAATATTTAACACTTCAAAACTCCATTCAAACAAAAACTTTGTTAACCCTTTCAACCTCAAGACTTTGAGATGGTTCTGGAACAACTTATTAAGTATTTATTAGGTAAAACAACACTGATACTTTACATTATTGCTAAAACGTTAACTTTGCGAAACATCGTTAATTTCATAAAGCTGCGTCACAACAAATTGGATATTTTCTAACAAGCTTTTAGTACATAAATAATACACATTTTTGTTAGGAATAGAACAAATAAAGCTGTTACCTGTTAGATATTACGTCTCAGATTATATCAACAGAAAGATTTCTACCTAACTGGATTTTTAATAAGTAAATCAAATATTTTAATAAAGTACGTATACGCCAGTCCATAGAGGTTCAAAGCAGGGGGAGGTACGTTGCAAAAGGTGGTGAAGAAGATTTTTTTTAGGGTTCCGTACTCAAAGAGGACCTTTTTTTTTTTATTACTAAGACTCCGCTGTCCGTCCGTCCGTCCGTCCGTCCGTCTGTCTGTCACCAGGCTGTATCTCACTGATACCGTGATAGTTTGAGTTCAAATTTTCACAGATGATGTATGTATTTCTGTCGCCGCTATAACAACAAATACTAAAAAAACAGATTAAAATAAATATTTTTATAGATAATGGTACGGAACCCTTCGTGCGCGACCATTTTCAACCATGGTTTTCTACTTTGTCGCTAAACCGAATTAATATGTTTTGGTACTCATTAGACGCATAATTCCATGTTCTTTAATTTCCAAGTGAGTAACTTTTCGCTAGGGTGATGCACCATATAGAAGCTACGAGTGAGAAACCAAAAAAAGTCCCAAAATTTCGAGGATTTGTGGCTGCCAAAAGTTGTCCTAAGAAATCTAGTGTAACCATTTTTGATATTTGCTCGGTTATATCGATGTAAACAATATAAAAAAAAACTTCTACACCACCTTTTGCAACAAAGAAATACCCTATACGGACTGACCTAGTACTTGTAATTGATTTCATACTTTACGAACAATTATTTTACAGGCGCTTTAACGTTCAAGATTCAAACCTAACCGCTTCTTCTTGGCAAATCAATTTTAATTTAAACTTCTTAAATTCATTAAGAAGTTTACAATAGGGTTATCCAAATTCATTATAGCTTCGAGTTTATTCGCCCCAAATGTCGGTTGTCTTGATCCTTTGTACTTTAGCTGTTATGGAAATTTGCTCAACGAAGCCTTATTGTTGTTGGTTGTGACTTCGACCAGCAAGTGATCTATTGTGACTTTGAGGTTTGTGGCAGCCTTTCTTTAGAGTTCACCGTTAAGACCCGTAGCCTACAGGAAATTCCATATTCTTCGGGCGGTGATGTGTTGTACCTCTTCTGGGTGCATTCTTGGGATGTGCCGCCCTAGGGAGGTACTTCTTTTGTGCATGAGTGGTCCGCAGGAGCAGAGTATGTCCATTCGAACGAAGTCTTAACATTACGTGGATTTCATTTCGCTGATTCATACATTCCAAGATAATCGCCTACCATGACACATACGCACTGTATGGCACTCAGCCTGTTGTTCCCGTTTAAGTCGGACATAAAGCTGGAAACGTAAACGCACTGATTTCGGTGGCGGTGCGGTGCGGTGCAGTGCGGTGCGGTGCGGTGAGCCGCGGCGCGGCGCGGCGCGGTATTTATGCGGACCCTTTCGTATTAGCTCGAACATTACAACCGGTACCGCCTCCGCACCTATGTACGCATATATGTACAGTAATACCCCGGTTTACGCGAGTTCGCTCTACACAGATTCGCTATACGCGCATTTCTTCGCGCTAAATTGCCCCGCTTTGCCCCGCTTTGCCCTGCTTTGCCCCGCTTTGCCCCGCTTTACGCGCCCGGATTGGTCAAATTTAAAAACAGCATGTCGGGGTGGCGTGAGGTGTTTAGGCAAATCACTGCGAATTATTTCGTGTTGTGTCAAAGTTACGCATTTTTATTCAATATTCTCTTTGTTTTTTTTTTGACCGCGATATTCTCCAACATCCATCCCTCGCGTATTACCTACTACAGAATCGCATTCCCATATAAACACCCACTACGTATAAGTGGCCACCGAACATGAATAATAAAATTGTAAACATAAACAAGCTATCAATGTGATAATCGAACATAATTTCCGGCCCATTGTCAACTTTCCCCATTCAAACGTCACTGTGTAAGTAATTCATGTGTGGAGTAACCCGCCCACCTAAAATTCAACTGTTCAACCATTGTGTTCGTTCGTTATAATTTTACTCTAGTTAGTTTCGATTAGTAACCTTAGTAGTTGGTACTGGTAATATTATGTTAATGAACAAAATAATTGAACAAGCGAGCGAAGCGAATGAAGTTTTCCGTTTCAGCTTGGTCTATAAAAACTATCGTATGTCTGTCCGACTGTTATCCTCTATAGCAGTGTTTTTCAACCTTTTCCATGGCGCGACATTAAGAAAATATTTCGCGACCCACGCACTCTGCGCTGTTCTTAGATTATATTTACTATTTTCAAATATGAAATCCCTGCATGTTTTAACTTACAAAATTCAAGTGTCCGCGACGAAGTAGCTTCACTGCTCTATTATAGGTCGCATTCTCAAACGGTTCTCGAGAAAATTGGTGAGCATGTTTTATAAATTATACTATGGCTTTTTTGTCAATTCCGTTTTTGGAACACATTAAAATTTTAAACACAAATTTATATTATTAACAAACCTAATTAAATGAAAACTCAATTTCATAGTTTTGAGTCAATGCATATTTTAGGGGTTCGCAACATTCGGAACAATTTATTTTAATTAGGTGTGTCAAAATATAGTTTAGAACTGCGAACAGCTTAATGACGACCTCATTGTCTTAATTAATCTCCTTATCGATCGAAATAAAAAAGAGATGGGAATAACGAATGCCTTGAGGGATTTAGTTCACCTTTTGTGTTCATTTGTTTTGTGCAATAAAATTTAAATAAATAAGCTTTGTTAAATCCGCTAAGCACGCTTTGCGGGTTCGTTTACGTGTATTAGTCTTTATATTACAAGGCGTTCTCTACAAAAACAATATTGACAACTGCTTTAGCCTAGTTGGTAGTGACTCTGCCTACGGACCCTACGGTCGTGGGTTTGAATCCCGCTAAGGACATTTATTTGGGTGATGAGCACGAATATTATTCTCCGAGTCATGTTTGATGTTTTCTATTTAAATAAGTATTTTTGAGGTATCTATTTAAGTATGTTTATCGTCGCCTAGTAGGTACAAGCTTTGCTTAGTTTGGGCCTAGGTCGATTTGTGTAAGACTGTCCCCGAATATTTATTTATTTATTTAATATGTACCTAACCGCTTGTTGTACTTTAGGCACATGGCATTTAATTCATCCTACCACTCTAACGTATGTACGAGTTCCTCCATCCATTCTAACGTTAGTTCAAAAACCGGCCAAGTGCGAGTCGGACTCGCGCACGAAGGGTTCCGTACCATTATCTATAAAAAACTATTTTATTTTGTGTTTTTAGTATTTGTTGTTATAGCGGCAACAGAAATACATCATCTGTGAAAATTTCAGCTGGAACTATCACGGTATCAGTGAGATACAGCCTGGTGACAAACAGACGGACGGACGGACGGACGGACAGCGGAGTCTTAGTAATAGGGTCCCGTTTTACTCTTTGAGTACGGAACCCTAAAAATGCATAGGTGCAACTGGAACAAAGCCAATACCAATAAAAACGCCATTATGGAATGCAGGTGGTTCAAATAGGTATACGTTATATGGAAACTCGTTTCACTGACACTAACGGGTCGTTGCAACACAGCTGGAACACACGCCATCAATAAATGAATTCCCGCCGGCCGGCAAACAACAGTTTGTGGTCTTGGGCGTTTTGTTCGTAACGTGCATTGCTGTGTTGCATAATGTAGCCGTGAATCGTATTTTCTAAACAATATTTACTTAGATAAAGCTCTTGCCGGAATCATTGCCTATGTTGCTGGCAATTTTGTCGGTCTGAGAAATTTAATATTCAGAATGTAATTTTCTTGATATTAATCGCAATTTTTTTATCATGTCATGCCTGATTGAAGCATAAATTTAAAAAAATGCGTCAAAAGACGGTTGTAAATTGTCTCTAAATCAGTCTCTTAGTTGTCAGTGTCTTTGGGTCATTGTCAGATTTAGGTTCATGTCTCTTTTGTGGACATTTATTTTTATACTTTTTGCACAAACAAAGAGAACAACAGGCGGACTTAATGCCTTAAGGCATTCTCTACCTGTCAACCGTAGGGCTAAACAGAGAATCTTATAGGTGCAGGCAGTTGCCAAAAAAATTACATATAAAAATCAGCCAAGTGCGAGTTAGACTCGCGCACGAAGGGTTCCGTACCATTTTCTATAAATATTTATTGAATTCTGTTTTTTAGTATTTGTTGTTATAGCGACAACAGAAATACATCATCTGTGAAAATTTCAACTGTCTATCTATCACGGTTATTGAGATACAGCCTGGTGACAGACGGACAGACAGACGGACAGACAGACAGACAGACAGACAGACAGACGGACAGCGGAGTCTTAGTATTAGGGTCCCGTTTTACTCTTTGAGTACGGAACCCTAAAAAGGATTGGAAGATCTAACTAATTAAAACACATTTCCTAATATCATATATAAATGCATAGACTTACATAAATACAATAAAATATAATATACATAGATACATATTACTTTGCCAAAGACATTGCCAAGCCTTATTTTTGGTTGAACTCTGAATCCGCGTCAACGGCGTCGCCTCTTCTATAATTCTATGCGATAAAAACATGTTATATATAAACATATTAATAGCCCTTAACTATGGACCACAGAAAAGACGATTTTTTCTTTATTTACTGACAATGACCCCGTTATATCCGGCAACATTGACAGCCGTTGCCGGTAATTTATCAATGTTGCCGGCAACGGCACATCCTATACTGGTCCCATATGAATTTGACCCAGGTCGGATCAATATTCGGTAGTCATATCTGAAAATGTAGAACATATTTCATTTACTCACTATATTATTTTGCTATAAACTAACAATAAAATCACAGCTATGACACGGCTATAGCGTCTGATAAATAAACATGAAGCCATAAATTCGTGGTTACGGTTGCAATAAACAGACAAAGATGCCATCTGTTGATGTCATTGGCAACTTTGCCCGTAAGGAACAACTTATTTACCATTAAAGGAAGCTTTGCCGTAATAACAAATGTGTATCTGAGTTTGTCCTTTCAATACTTATAGGTATCATTTTCATCAAGTCTTGGTCTTGGTTAATGATAACCAGCACAAAATTACAGGATGTTGAAAATGGCCTGAATGGCTTCGAGAAAAGGATGGTACGGCCGTGCCTCTTTGTTTTGCTCTACTTGGCGGGGGCACCACCGTGCCCCCAGATTGTTGAAACGTGTTAACGTGTGCGAAAAGACCCGTTCCTACCTTAATCGTTTTCTAACTACCTATTCCGTTTTCCAAACAGACCATCGGCATCGGAAACTGCTCTTTTGGCAAACTGTCGTTTAAATAAACTGATATTTTGAGAGGGGCGTATCATCGTCATCATCATGACTTTCAGACGTTCCGAGACCAACACTGTAGTAAAGACAGTCAAGGGCACCAATAAATGCACCTAAATGTATATGCCGGCGGCCGATCGTAGAATCCGGCAGATCACGAAATTCCTAGGCATATCGTGAAACGAAAGCGTCTTCTAACCTATCCGCGATCCGAGTCGGTTTTGCCACTAAATCGACCTGCCGTATTTTTTATCAGGCACATCATGATATGCCTCGTCAACGTTTAGCCAAATCATGAAATGGCGGCGTATCATGAAATGGCGGCGTTTCACGATATGCCTAGGAATTTCGTGATCTGCCGGATTTTCACGATGTGCCCGGTATATTGCTAGGAATATCGACGAATGCGTTGCTCTAATCGATCTGCTGTATTTTTTATCAGGCACATCATGCATATTAGCCTAATCATGAAATGGCGGCGTTTCACGATATGCCTAGAAATTTCGTGATCTGCCGGATTTTACGATCGGCCGCCAACATATACACCACAAAGTCTCAAAAAGGCGTAGTATACATATTTATGAAACTTTGAGTGAATACATATTGGTGCCCTTGACTGTACCTACAATTTTTGAGTTTAAAAGAAAAATTCTAACAATGATGGTGACAAAACCTTATATATCAATAGTAGGTGTTTACTACGACTTTAACTTTCATAGCACCTAGCCACGCCATTCGAATCCAATCTTGTTCCAGCAAGAAACTAATTTTGTAATGGCTCGAAAGCACCAAATGCCATGCAAACAGGAATGAAAACTCGTAAAAGATTATGCGAGCCAATAGTCCATTTGCCTCGAAAACACGTCCACACAATGGACAAAGGCTTTTTAGAGATTGTTTTCGTAATGAGACCGCCTTAATCACTTCAGGAATAAGCTGAAACACCGCAAAGCGAGCTTAGCGGATTTTGCAATATTTCTTTTTCATTTTAATCGTTACGTATTAATTAATATAACGAGGACGCCGTTAGAATGTTCGGAGATCTTAATTATATTAAAATATCAGATAATCATTATAAATTGTTCTAAAGGTTGGCTACCCTTGAATCGAGATGAATATTTGTAAATCCAAAGGAAATTGAACGAATCAGTTGCTCAGTTGTTTTGAAAATGATAGGACTCTATTAAAATACAGGGCGGGCCCTGTAACAGGAGCAAAAATTTAACGGTAGATTATTAAGCTTGTGAATAATTATTTCCAAGGGGTTTTTGAAAAAAAAAATCTTTAAAATAAGTTTACTTGTATTTTTTTACTCTTCTAAAGTGCTATGTATGACTAACGTTTTATTTTAAAAACAAAAACAAAAATAAAATAATATTACAAAAATATATTTTTAAAAACAAAAATGCAAAAACTGTTACGTTTTATCACTCATTACTCTCATTAGTCTCATTACATGATGTTACCTCAAAAGCTGCCGTGATATGATCTCGTGGTGCCAAGATACATTACTTGGAGAAAGAAAGAAGAAATAAAGAAAGAAAAAGTATTTATTGTCACACGAAAAAAATTATCAAGAAAAAATTTAATAAAATAAAAAATAAATTAAAACTTACAAACTAACATGTAACAATAGGCCCCAGTCTCAGTATGTGCTGGGCTAGGCCCAGCGCTGGTTTTCAGACTGGTCCCGGGAGATCGGTCGATCGCAGGCTAACAAATTACCGTGCTCATAAATATTTACAATAATAATATGCTTAAAATTAAGATCTAATAACTACACAGCGGATAAAACAATAAATAATTAAAAAAAAAAAACAAAAAACAACAGGTTAAATAACAGTTAAAAAAAAAGAAAATGGTATATAGTGCCATTCTGATGTTTATGTGTACCTATGTGACTTATGTGTGAGATTGAGTGTACTGTGCATGAGTTTTGCGTAAGTGTGTTATGTGTGTGCCTGTGTGCTGTATGTGTGTGTGTACGTGTGTATCGTAAGGAGGGAGGGTATTCAAAGCTGGAGGTCGTAACTTAAGATCAAATTTCTCCGAAACAAAAATTATGAAAGTAAATGAGACAGGGATTACTGCAAATGCTCTAAGGATGCGTCCTTTTGAAGAATAATACCTGGAAATGTAACCGGCCAAGTGCGAGTCGGACTCGCGCACGAAGGGTTCCGTACCATTATCTATAAAAACGGCAAAAAAAATCACGTTTGTTGTATGGGTACTTCAATATTTGTTTTATTTTAATGTAATTATTTATTTATAAAGTGAATATATAACTAAATATTCTGTGAATATTTCAAGCGTCTACCTGTTGCCGTTATCAATATCGACCAAAAAAATCACGTTTGTTGTATGGGAGCCCCCTTACATATTTATTTTATTCTGTTTTTTAGTATTTGTTGTTATAGCGGCAACAGAAATACATCATCTGTGAAAATGTCAACTGTTTAACTATCACGGTATCAGTGAGATACAGCCTGGTGACAGACAGACATACGGACAGTCTTAGTAATAGGGTCCCGTTTTACTAACAAATTGAGAATTGCAACGGCATCGTAATAGGTACTTTTCTATTTTTACACGACGGTTGGTTCGGTTCACGTAATAACATTTTACCGCTCTGCATATCTTTCAGCCTGTTTGTTCATGGTAATGGACCGAATAATAATTTAATTCTCAAATCAACTTTATTACAAGGAGTTAGAGTGGTAAATGGTTTAGCATGACTATTTCCCTGATGAACGTTGCAGTATAAACCTACTTAATTCACGTCGGTCCAAATTTTCATTCATGAATGTTCTATTCCAACCACAGCCGGAGCGTATGGCCTGAACATATTCCGTAAATATTATGAAAAGGCATATGAATTATGTCGTTCTTGTCACTGTACCGTAGGTACTTTTGTAGGTAACAGAGTATTTCGATTCGGGCACATTTGAATGAATGAATGAATGAATGATATTTATTCAGGTAACACAACATAAGTAACACAAGACAAAATACATTAACATAATACATCGAAGACGTAGATCGGGACGTGAACCTGAAATGGCCTCCACTCAGCAATGCAGTTGGCACGGCTAGCGTGATCAACGGCGCTGGTTTTCTGTGGAGCCAGCAGGGTGTGCGGGACAGCGTACTGTGCGACTTGTGTCGGATGATACAATAATGTTGTAAATTAGTTTGCATGACTTAGCTTAATCTTAAATAAGTAGGTGTAATTTGTAAATGTATTAAAATGAGAGAGCGCATCACTCGCCAACAAACTGTGAATACAGTTTGGCGAGGTAAAATATGTAACTTTTTTCGAGTTCAATAAATAAATAAAAAAAAAAAAAAAATATTATTAATATAAAATATAATCTGCACTTATAATAAATCTCTAAATTAAAAAAAGAATCAGCCAGTTTGAAACTAAGCTTTGCGCGGTTCGAATGTTCTCAGCATCCCATGAACGGAAAAATATGAAACATTTTATATAGGTACATTATTATTCTAGCTGCAACTTAGGATAGTTTTTATCCGACTGCGACAGTTAATTAATTTTCCGAAATATACGACTTCATTTAATTTTTCATTTATTTTTATTGAAATCAAACGCTGCTCCAACTGTCAGCTATAAGAACCGTCAAATTTTCGTCAAAATGGCGGAATTGCTTTGCCTTTCACTTATTAATAATTTAAATCCCGTCTACGATAGACCTTTACGAGACAAATGCTAAAATATAAACCATAAAAAAATATTCGATTCTGATATGAGAACTTATATGCGCAAATGTCGTTTTATGTCGTAATTTCAATAAATGAAATCAACAAATTTGAACAATATAATTAACACGAATTTGTTTTTTTTGAATGACAATGGCACGCGCTCGGCGCATTCAGCCAAAGTACCTGCGGCGCTACCACGAAAACCGATACTCAATGTTCATATATTTGCATCCCTGTCACTCGAGTATGGTTAGTGCGATAGAGATAGAGATACCCGAATATTTTCGAATTCCGAAGTTCGTGGTTATAGCTCAGGAATCGAAAATATGGTAAATAATCATAATGTATTTTCTCGAAAAAGAATTTAAAATAAATATAGTCAAATGGAGAAAAAAACAAAGTTTTAAGAGGGGGTATGTTCTGTCCCTTTTCCGCAAAACGCACCTTCATATGAAACGATTGTTTTTTACTATGACGCTCGAGTATATTGACGTCACAGTCTCTCATCGTTTTCTCACTCTAACAAGCGACATTAAAACGGATGTAGCTTCATAATTTTTTGAGATATTTGAATGGGAGTTTAATTATCTTCTATCTATTTATACATAATAAATGCCTATGTCCTGACTGACTTATTCACTCAATCACTCACTCATCAACGCACAGCCGAAACTACTAATCTTAGAGAGTTGATTTTTGCACAGTATGTTGCTTTTATAACGTGGGCTAGGGATAAAAAGGGATTTTTGAAAATTCTACCCCTAAGGGGGTAAAATGGGGGTGCAAAGTTTGTATGGGAGAACCTTTTTTTTTGAGCTATAGACTTAAACTTTGTAGAAAAATTAGTTATTAGAATACAAATGAAACACTTTCAGCGTTTTGGAAAATTCCACCCCTACGGGGGTAAAATAGGGGTGCAAGGTTTGTATGGGGGAAACATTTTTTTTTTAAATAGAGACTTAAAACTTTGTAGAAAGATCAGTCATTAGAATACAAATAAAGAACTTTCAGGGTTTTAGAAAATTCTACCCCTAAAGGGGTAAAATAGAGTGCAAAGTTTGTATGGGAAAAACTACTTTTTTTTAAATAGAGACTTAAAACTTTGTAGAGAAATTATTCATTAGAATACAAATAAAGTACCTAGATTCAGTGTTTTAAAAAAATCTACCCCTAAGGGGGTAAAATAGGGGTGCAAATTTTGTATGGGGGAAACAATATTTTTTTTAAATAGAGACTTAAAACTTTGTAGAAAGATTAGTCATCAGAATACAAATTAAGTACTTTCAGCGTTTTAGAAAATTCTACCCCAAAAAATAGGGGGCTAAAATAGGGGTGCAAAGTTTGTATGTGGGAAACTATTTTTTTTAGCTAGAGTCCTAAAACTTTGTAGAAAGATTATTTAAATACAATGAAAGTACTTTCAGCGTTTTGGAAAATTTCACCCCTAAGGGGGTAAAATAGGGTGCAAAGTTTGTACGGGAAAAACATATATTTTTTTAATAGAGACTTAAAATTTTGACGAAAAATTACTTATTAGAACATGAAAAATACTACATTCGGCGTTTTACAAAAATCATTCCCGTTAAAAAAGGGTGCAAGGTTTGTATGGGGAACACTTTTTCTGAGCTAGACACTTAAAACTTTGTAGAAAGATTACATATAAAAATACAAAAAAAAAGATTTTCAGCGTTTTGAAAAAATCTATCCCTAAGGGGGATAAAAAGGGGTGCCAAGTTTTTATCAGGGAAAGTTTATGTTTTTGAGTTAGAGACTTGAAACTTTGTAGAAAGATTACTTATTAAAATACAAAAAAAGAACACAAATAGTTTTAGAAAATTCCACCCCTAATAGGGTTAAAAAGGAGAGCAAGCTTTGCATGGGCAACACTTTTTTTTGAGTTAGACTTAAAACTTTGCAAAAAGATTACTTATTAGAATACTAAAAAAGAACTTTCAGCGTTTTAGAAAACTCCATCCCTAAGGGGATCCTTAAGATCCTTAAGAAGGGTAGCCAGTGTTGTGTGGGAAAAACTTTTTTTTTTACTAGACTTAAAACTATTCAAAATGTTACTTATTAAAATTAATAATAAAGTACTTTCAGAGTTTTAGAAAATTCCACCCCTAAGGGGGTTAAGAAAGCTTTGTATGGGCAACACTTTTTTTGAGCTAGAGACTTAAAAGTTTACGAAAAAAGTTCTTTCAGCGATTAGAAAAATTCAACCTCTAAGGGGGTTTAAAAGGGGGTTCAAATTTTAAATGGCGAGCAATAAAATTTTAAAGTGTGAGTAAGAGATTTTTAACTTCGGTCTTATTCTGTACGTTAAAAGACTAAGTAAAGTAAAAGTAAAAAAAGTAAAAAAGTCATTTATTTAAACAGAATGAGTTTTACATAGTTACCAGAGGTCCCCACACTAGGCTACGCCTGTATCGTGGAGAACCAGTTAAATTTTTAAACATCAGAAATAAGTTACCACAGAATAAGTTACTACAAAACTGATTTCAGAGTTTTTCCTAATTCATCCCCTAAGAGTGTTAAAATTGGTTCAAAGTTTGAGTATTTCAAGGCATTTTTAAAGTATGAGATTTTTAACTTTGGTTTTAGACTCTTTGTTCACAACCTTGAAAATGAACATCAACTTTTTTTTTAATTATCCCCTAAAAGAGGGATCAAATTTTGTATTGAGAGAAATCATTTTCTAAGACGATAAAAAGTTCTACGCGGACGAAGTCGCGGGCAACAGCTAGTTATAAATATATATACATTTGTGGTTCATTCATACATACATACATATTTTCGGACAATCTTACACAAATCGACCTAGTCCCAAACTAAGCAAAGCTTGTACTATATGGGTACTAGACGACGATATACATACTTATATAGAAAAATAAATACCTACTTAAATACATAGAAAACATCCATGACTCAGGGACAGATATTCATGCTCATCACACAAATAAATGCCTTTACCGGGATTCGAACCCAGGACCTCTTGCTTCGTAGGCAGGGTCACTACCAACTAGGCTAAAGCGGTCGTAATTTATGAAAGACACACACATACACACTCGTACGTATGGACAGGGAACAGTTAAATTATATAATACTAGCTGCCCGCGCGGCTTCGCCCGCGTTTTGCAAAAAACGCAGGCAAACCCGCGGGATAAACTATAACCATCCAGAAAGTCCATCCTACACGCATGTGATTTTTAGGGTTCCGTAGCCAAATGGCAAAAAACGGAACCCTTATAGATTCGTCATGTCTGTCTGTCTGTCCGTCCGTATGTCACAGCCACTTTTTTCCGAAACTATAAGAGCTATATATACTGTTGAAACTTGGTAAGTAGATGTATTTTGTAAACCGCATTAAGATTTTCACACAAAAATAAAAAAAAAACAATAATTTTTGGGGTTCCCCATACTAAGAACTGAAACTCGACATTTTTTTTTCATCAAACCCATACGTGTGGGGTATCTATGGATAGGTCTTCAAAAATTATATTGAGGTTTCTAATATAATTTCTTTCTAAATTGAATAGTTTGCGCGAGATACACTTCCAAAGTGGTAAAATGTGTGTGTCCCCCCCTGTAACTTCTAAAATAAGAGAATGATAATACAAAAAAATATGTATGATGTACATTACCATGTAAACTTCCAACGTAAATTGGTTTGAACGAGATCTAGTAAGTAGTTTTTTTTTAATACGTCATAAATCGTAAAAAGCAATTTATTTAACGGAACCCTTCATGTGCGAGTCCGACTCGCACTTGGCCGCTTTTTTTTTCAATCTGATAGCCATCTAATAACAAAAACAGTACGACTGCAAAAATTAAACACACCAACGGTTATACGTTTGTACACCAATTTTATACAAACCACTGTCCTTCTTTGCAGCGGAATTCCGTTACCAGGCGGTCATAGTCGTCCACAAAGACCTATCCATCAGCAATCTGGATCAGCTGAAGGGCCTGAAGTCTTGCCACACTGGAGTCAACAGAAACGTCGGTTATAAGGTACCTATATGTTAAGCTTTAAAATTGTTCTTCTAGGGTAGTTTTTTTCCCAGACCCAGATCCAGATCCTCTGATACAAGTGAACACCAGTCTTCACTGTGCTTCAGATTTACATGCGTTTCTATGTTTTTCAATCCAATCTGCATGCTAGAAGTGTATTGGCCAATATAATGAAAAATTCTGTACTTACATTCTATACAATCATCGAGTTTATTTACGACTTAACTAGCTATTGAGTTAGAGAAAATGTATGGGCATTTTTCCAAGCAGTGATAACCCAACCCATAAGATCACTGATTTTAATTTTAAAGTTCTAAAAGTCATTATGATGATGATGATGAAAAGTCATTTTGCTTTTTTTTCTATTACACCTTCTGAAGGTGTAGGTACAAGAAATAATAGTACTCATTTATTTTGTACAATGACCTAAACTATTAATTAAACTTTTTTGCTGACTCGATAATAGAAACATTTCCAAGACTATCCACTATAGGTACTAATTCAAGAAAAGAAAAGAGCCGAAACCAGTATCAATTCTAAGCAAACAACTGGCTGTGTCAGAAACGCGGCATCACGAAAAGCAATAGAGTGTTTCGTGAAGAAAAATGCTTTATCCTCAAGCCTCGGCTGATTGTAATTCAATCAACGACGTTCGAATGGCACCCGACAGCCGAAGACAAGTTCTATTAACGGAAAAATAATGCTTTGTTGGAAATGGCACTGAGAAAGTGTTCGTGATTCTGCCTTCTAGTTCATTGCGAATGTGCTGATACAATCGTATCGATTTGACTTACACAAGCTTTGGGTCGAATGCGAGTAAGGCGGAACGTATGTATACAGACGAAAAACAAAAGACGTCGAGCCTGTTGCCGTGTTTCGGCATTTATCGCTTGTGCTGCTCTGGCCCCGTAGCATGGATGGCCTTTATCACGCGATAAGTGACAGGATAAGCGCATCGTCTCGTTCTATCGAACGGTGTCAGCCAGGGACGGAAGGTCTATCCTGTCACTTATCGCGTGACAACGCCATCCATGCTACGGGGCCTGGTCAGTCACGTTTTCAGCGTTCTCATTTCCTGTCAGGAACAGGAAAGTATAGGTAACTTTCTGAGGGCGTTCGATTTATTTTTCTCAGACGCAAGCACGCAAACGAAAGAGAAGAGTTTATGTTTTCTCATACACTGACACTTGGCTGGCCAAACTATGAGAGCTCCGTCACTTCGTGCGATTTCCAAACAACTTGCAAGTTTGTTCCATGCCACTCCTGTATACCTAGTTCATTCAATCCACGATTTGTAACCCTACGTACGCTATGGACGGAATCTCAGAGCATAGAATACTAGAGAGAGGACAAGCCGCCGGCGGCCGTGTCGCAGCTGTATGCTCAATGGGCATACACTGCCATACTGTGCACGCGTGTTGATCGCAGAGAATATTACGTTTTTTCCCAAAATACCTGATATGATGCGCGTTTATTGTCAAATAAGCGTGTAGGTATACAAGTGTGTGTGTTTTAGATGTGTGCGTGCTTTGTCTTGTCAATTACTTGGGCGTTGTGTGGGTTAATGTACTTGCGACAGGCTCACTCTATACAAATCGGCCGCCATGTCCGATCTCCTTATATTCATACATCTGTGGACGGAATATAAACAAATATACACAGGTACCTACGCTATGAGAAATGGTAGTTGAACGATTTAAAACATTGTTATCCATCCACAGATCCCTCTAACCATGCTGATGAAGCGAGGTGTGTTCCCCAAGATGAACGACGTTCACTTCTCTCCGAAAGAGAATGAGTTGCGCGCATTTTCCAGCTTCTTCACCAAGTCCTGCATCGTTGGAAAATGGTCGCCGGATCAGAAGACCAACTCGGCTTGGAGTAAGTTTTTAAACTTATTGAGTGTCTTTTACTTGCCAGATGAAGACAAACGGATTTTACTTAGAGGCATTTTAACTAGAATATGTTTGATGAACTTGAATGACTGAATAGGGGAATTAGATATTTACGGCTTATACCGACCGAGTAAATAGTTACCTAGCTCAACCACAACGTCCATCACGGTAATGACAACTAGCATTTATGATTAGCGATAGTGTGTAATATTAAAGGAGCTCTTAAAGTATGGCGTGAATCCAAAAAACAATACTTAATTTTTCTGTATTAAGAAGTCTTTAATCTATACTCCATGACTTCAGTGAGCCTTTGTCGACAAAATACAAACCGAGTGTCTATATAAAAAGGACAGTCTTACCTACTGATGATCATGATAATGAGGGCTTTACGATGGGCCTTGTTCTCACGGTGCAACTTAAGCCTGTCTCTAAAAATAGCGGTAGTGCTTGGTTCCGCTCATATATCTCGTCGTGTTCGCTTTATGGGTGTCTGGGGCATCATTTTACGGGGAGCCTCGTTATGGAGACACATGTAATCGTACCACAGGCATTAAGGATACGTACCTATAGTTGTAAAACTGAGCGTATATGACTGGCACGGATGTTATTGGAGTATGTTAACAACTTTCCTACAGTTAGCAACTAATAACAAAGTTTGTAGATTTGAAACAAGTTGGTATGAATGAGTGGGACGTAATTTTAAAGTGTATTTAGGAGATTACACCTTACACTTACAGACTTTTCCTCTTTTATAAGTATAGAAAGTATAGATATGCACCGGCTGTTTTACTTACAGTCAACGGAGGTTATAAATTCGAGTTTGACCACAGTTTGCTAAGTTTCCTTGTTGTTACAGAGGCCCAATACAGCCAGCTGTGTTCGTTATGCGAACACCCCGAAATATGCGACTATCCGGATAACTTCAGCGGGTATGAAGGTGCTATGCGCTGCCTAGCTCATAACGGTGGGCAAGTCGCCTTCACCAAAGTAATTTACGTCCGGAAGTTCTTTGGGGTAAGTGGAAAACTTACAGGAGACGAAGCATTTAATGTGAACGACGCCGTCTCGTAGAGTCCGCCCTCTGTCTCATTCTGGATTCCTCTAGGGAGTAAACTATTTTAGTCTGGTGTGTCAATACAACGGTTTACCCAGACAGAGCACGAAGAACTTTGGCAATGGCTACCCAGAACCAAATAATTAATTCGATTCAAATTCAAATCATTTATTTCGATCATTGGGATCATAGTATTACGGAGACTTCCATTGTGTTCGGTCTTCCGGTGTGTTTTTAAAAGCGGCCAAGTGCGAGTCGGACTCGCACATGAAGGGTTCCGTGAAATAAATTGCGGTTTACGATTTATGACGTATTAAAAAAAACTACTTATTAGATCTCGTTCAAACCAATTTTCGGTGGAAGTTTACATGGTAATGTACATCATATTTTTTTTTTAGTTTTATCATTCTCTTATCTTAGAAGTTACAGGGGGGGGACACACATTTTACCACTTTGGAAGTGTCTCTCGCGCAAACTATTCAGTTTAGAAAAAAATGATGTTAGAAACCTCAATATCATTTTTGAAGACCTATCCATAAATACCCCAGACGTATGGTTTTGATGAAAAAAATTTTTTTGAGTTTCAGTTCTGAGTATGGGGACCCCTAAAACTTAATGTTTTTTTTCAATTTTTGTGTGAAAATCTTAATGCGGTTCACAGAATACATCTACTTACCAAGTTTCAACAGTATAGCTCTTATAGTTTCGGAAAAAAGTGGCTGTGACATACGGACGGACAGACAGACAGACAGACAGACAGACGGACGGACATGACGAATCTATAAGGGTTCCGTTTTTTGCCATTTGGCTACGGAACCCTAAAAAGCATTTGAGCAGGGGGCAATGGTACAATAGGTTCCACTGAGTTGAAATGCATCCTTTAGGATCTAAAAGAAGAATTTTACATTATGTTAGTTCCCTTATCAGAAAAGTATAAATACTTTTCTGATTCCTGTACATCGTTTTAGTAATAAAATCCGGTTCGAAGAACCATATGCCTGTATGTAAGGTTGTTTACTACCTAGTATACAATTAAGTATTGATACGTGCAAGATACATACACAACATCCTATTTCACACGTATATACATAATTTCTCACGTATACTAGTACTTTGTTATGTAAAAATAAGTATTGATATTTTATTATGTTGTTATAGAAATAGAAATAGAAAAGTTTATTCCTCCGAATATGGTACAATTGTTGGTATGTCTTACAAATTTCAGTTTCACATATCCTGCCGATATCGGCGTAGAAATATTATTGAATTTAAGTAGTTAAATCATAAACATTCTAATTATCCTTAACATAAACATTTAACATTCTAATAAGTTGAATGATATAATGACACACCAGCTCCTTCCACCTGACCACTAATTGCGTGTATCCGTTGATTGACATACCACACATAGCTGACATCCAACTAGATGCACCAAATTAGATTGCGCAGCATTTAGCTTTCTTCAAACGTGTTCGAATAAAACTCGTCTTGTCCTCAGCTACCCGTAGGAACCATTCCAGCCAGCCAGTCTTCTGAGAACCCCGATGAGTTCGCCTACCTCTGCTCAGACGGGTCAAAGGTGCCGATCAGAGAGAAGGCTTGCTCCTGGGCCGCCAGGCCGTGGCAGGGACTGTTGGGACATAATGACGTCACCGCCAAGCTGACCCCGTTGAGGGAGAAGATAAAGCAACTCGCTGCCACTGGTGCGTACTATAGTGTAACTCTGACCGGAAAGAATATCGTACATTTACCTCCAAAAATCCCGGTCCCCGGGCATTAATGTTACCATCGCAACGCCATTGGCAATTGGTATATAATTGTGGTATTTCAAAATCAAAATCAAAATAATTTAATTTCAAATAGACTCAAAGAGTGCTTAAGAAACGTCACAAAAGAAAGTTAAAGTTGACTAAATACACGGAAAAGATTACGAAAAAATATCAAAAAAAATACGTAATAAAATTTAACGGCTGACAGTCCACACAAAATTAAAACCAAAAACAGTTCACATCAAAAATAACAAAACCAAATAAATAAAATGTCACTTAAAAATTATAAAAATTAAAAACTAGAATAAAATTGAATTTCACTGAGCAATGACTTATTGGCTTAAAAGAAGTTATTGTCTTCTACAAATTCCTTAACACTATAATAGGCCTTACATACTAAGCGGTCTTTTAAAATTTTCTTAAATTTAAAAGTAAAACCAGAAAGTACGTCACAGATTCTGATATGATTCCGTTTAAATAGCAAACAATGAAGAGCCAAAGGCAATTCTAGGTAATTCCACAGCGAATTAGTTTTGTCTCTATTAATAATCAACGCATTTGCTCTCGGAAATCAATTCATGACGTAAATTGGAAAAGAAATGTGGAAATGTTCATGTGGCTGGGCGGAGCACTGAATTGAAGTCGGTTAAAACTTTGTTTTTAAAGTAAATTATATATTAATAATTCATCCACCGACTAAAAAGACGTTGCCTTAACACACGTATACCTACTTAAAGGAGTCGACGGTATAATTATGTTTGCCCAGTCGCATTAAGTATAATACCGCAAGGAAAATCCTCGACGAAATACTCGAAACCTCAATGCCATACTTTACAAACACGAAGAGCAAAAATGTACATTTTTGCACGGTTCCAGTTGCATGAAGAAAATAAATATGCAATGTATGCTGCATAATTCTAGATTTAATTTATTGGTCCTGTCCGCTGTGTCTACATCAGATATCCCAGTCAACGAGCTGTAGTTTTGCTCTTCTGACGTAGCCACGCTCACGCCACTTTCGTTAGGTGCCGTCCAAGTAGTCGATGTTATTATTAATTCTATCTACAGACAAACAGTTGTAGTATAGGTACTAGTTCCTGGCCCATATTTCGGCAATTCGACAACTGTCATCTGACAATAACAATTCTCCTTTTTTTGATACCTGAAAATGTAATTAAAGCAGCAGTTTTATTGTCAGATGACTTCTGTCAATGGTATCTCAAGGACACCATGTCCAGAGTTAATTGTAGAATTTGTAGATGATGGTGTCATGATGTACCTATCTTATTCTCAAACGCGAATTTGATGTACTCAAGAGGCGAATGGAGAACATTGGTCATGAACGACAATTAGTTAATCCTGTGACTACTTTGTATTCAATCAGATCTTATCAGCGTTTAGCGGTTTTCCTATCCTTACGCTTTTTTGACTGGACTACAAAGAAAACCTGTATGCAAGCAAGGTCGTCTGGTTAGCGGACGATGCCTAAGTAGGTTCATTCAATATATTGGTCGTCTGCCCTTTTGGATATGCAATTTGTATTTTATTATAAATGTTTCATTCATCTTTTCTTTGGTAAACACATATTTTTGTAAAGTCCCATAATAATTAAAGTAGGTCTCATTTAGTCCATGACATTAGTAGGTAATTTATATCACCAGACTTTGTAATTGGTTTTAGGCAAATTTCTCAGCAGAATCTTTGAAACATACCTTAAGGAGCCTCGGAGCTTCATTGGGCTCACTTGAGAAAAGACTTTGGAGCACAATATGAAACTTAACAAGGCCAAGATATTTCAAAAAACAAAAAATAAATCAAATATTGTAGCCTATGTCACTTCCAGGATTATGAGGAATCCAACGACACCTCATATGCCAAATGTATCAAGCCGTTTGGACGGATTAGTTTTTTCTGGATGGTGAAGACAGAAGGCACGTCTGTGCGGTTTCCCCAGGGCATAATGCCATATATGAGCGTAAGCGTAAGCATAATAAGTAGATAGAGTAGCGCGGTTTACAGGGTAGTGGATTTTTAAAAAATGAAGACATGACAATTTTGCTTTAATTTTATTTATGTGGAATTTTCACGTAACATGCCTATACCCTCCAATCCTGGATCCGCCACTGCACATGCCTATTTCCCGAATGCAGGCAGAAATTTCCACTTTCTCTAAAACTCTTTAGAATTACTTTGATTTAGTAGCAGAGCTTTTTACTTTCCTCTTTGGCCTGCTAAGCAACCAGCAACTGATAGTTTGTGGGAAAACCGTCCCATGAGAAACAGCGTTCGCAAATGTCTCCTACCAATAGACGTATTTGTTACCAGGTGCCGCAACCAAGCCTTACCCAGACTGGTTCGTCAACGTGCTCGGTCTGACCGAGAAGATCCACCACGTCGCCGACAACATCCCCATCGCGCCGGCCACTTACCTCAGCAAGGCCAACTACACCGAGGTCATCGAGAGGGGCCACGGCGCTCCGGAGCCTGTCGTCAGGTACAGTAAGAATGTGATCAAATGAGACGAAAACATAACAACATACGGATAAAAAAAGAGTTTCAGATATACAAATACTCTTTACAATGCACTTGCTCTGAATGTGCCCCTTTATATGGTTCAACATAAACACGGGAAGTGGTGTATGCCAGCACGAGCAGCGCCGGGCTGCACCTGCCCGTGCGGAATGGATTTCAGTACAATATATCCGCACACTATGCGGGAATGAGATTTCGTGAGTTCGTGACAGTTAACATTTCACCTATTTTGCGTATTTTTAGGTTTCCGTAGCCAAATGGCAAAAAACGGAACCCTTATAGATTTGTCATGTCTGTCCGTCTGTCTGTCTGTCTGTCTGTCCGTCCGTCATGTCACAACCACTTTTTTCCGAAACTATAAGAGCTATACTGTTGAAACTTGGTAAGTAGATGTATTCTGTGAACCGCATTAAGATTTTCACACAAAAATTGAAAAAAAAACATTAAGTTTTAGGGGTGTAAAATTTTCAACACACCTGCTCGTAAAGTAGGTCTTATTACAGCGTATTTACACTGATAATGCAGAATATTACCCATGCCGTGCCTTTTACATTACATTATCGCACTAGTGCCTTTTCATTACATATCTTTTTAAATATTAGCAAAATAATGCAGAATATTACCCATGCCGTGACTTTTACATTACATTATCGCACTAGTGCCTTTTCATTACATATCTTTTAACATTTTCATTTTTTATTTTATTTTTTTTTTCCTCGCAAATGTGTTGAAAAACGTCGTATGAAACACGTGAGCATTGGTCATTACACTTCTCGTCTCCATTAAGCCTTCGCCTTCGGCTCAGGCTTAAAAACCGACTCGAGTGTAATGAACAACATAGCACACTTGTATCATAATGTACTATTAACAATCAATAGTCAATAGGTACGTGCACATGGGTAATTGGGTATTAATAATTAGATAGAGCTAGGTGTGACAATCGATTCTCGATAGTGACTAGTGACAAAATCAAAATAATTATATAAATACACGTACATAAATAGCTCTATATATAAATACACATAGTGTACTATCACGAGACGGTTCCATCCCCAGAGCATTAGAATACTAGAGAGAGGACAAGCCGCCGGCGGCCGTGTCGCAGCTGTATGCTCAATGGGCATACACTGCCATACTGTGTACGCGTGCTGATCGCAGAGAATATTACGTTTTTTCCCAAAATGTCTGATGTGATGCGCGTTTATTGTCAAATAAGGGTGTAGGTATACAAGTGTGTGTGTTTTAGATGTGTGCGTGCTTTGTCTTGTCAATTACTTGGGCGTTGTGTGGGTTAATGTACTTGCGACAGGCTCACTCTATACAAATCGGCCGCCATGTCCGATCTCCTTATATTCATACATCTGTGGTTCCATCCTTCGATTGCCGCCGTGTCCCAAGCAGTGTTAAGTAGGTAATAGTGTGTTCTTGAGCAAGACATTTTTAGGTGCGTCCTTGGCGTTTTTAGGCCAACTAAGCAATAAGTATGGTTTATTAACCCTTGAGTATCTGGGTTTTTCTAGGCTTTTTCTTTAGGTCAGAGGTCACAGAGGCACAAGATTGCTGCCCCAGCTATGCTAGTGTGTATACCCATACGGAATCACAAAAGTAAACAACGTTAAACACGTTCGTATACCTACTCAAGTTACACAAGGCCAGCTGACTTGAAGAGAAGATCTAAAGCTTCACATTAACCTTTTAACCTTTCCCTTCCATATTGACACACTCCCGTATTCCGTGTGCGGCGTGCGGATCGACTGAAAAGATGTTTTTATCATCCCTTTTCAATGTCTGCACAAATACGTGCGATATTTATTGAGAGTATTGAGACGGCAGTAAATGGGGTATACGAAGGCAATAAATATTGGGTTACCTACTTACTTTAGTTTGTTTCTTTAAAGTTACTAGCTGTAACTTGCACTAATTAATATGGGTGGGTTTGGAACACTTTGGGAGATTTAACAGTGACATACTCAACCTTATCAAAACATGACTGCCATATCAACTGGTTAATAAACCAGTTAATGTGTATGATCGATATTCTTCTTCTTCTCTTACTTAAGAGCTAGGCTCTTGTCGGTGTAGCTCAAAGTAGGCCCTCCATCTACTCCGATCCCACGCAATCTCTTTGACCTCACGATATGACCCAACATCAACTCTCTTTTTGAGTTGCTCCATGTAGTCTATTCTAGGTCTTCCTCTTCCTCGCCTCCCCTCTAACATAGTTATATAATGTCACTGTTAAATCTTGTAAAGGATCCGAGACCCACGACTCATCGTAAATTGTGAAAGTTATACAAATGTATAGGTAATTAAGTATGTAGGTAGGTATACTGAATTGGAAAATTTCTTGAAGTTTGATTCAAAAGCACAAATGCTTAAAATGTACTTTTGATTAGATTCCACGATTTTTACAAACTCTCTCACTTTATCTGGAAACTGATCTTCAAGTTGATATACTCTAGTCAAAATAAAACAGCAAATGCAACAGAAAATGGCATAACTAGGTACATTCCATTGACAAAGAGGATGCCTTTTAATAGGCTTTTGGGCGCAAGCAAATAACTGACTTGGCTCTATTACGAAATGTCTCACCACTTTTTACTTTTTAAGTTTCGAGACTTGGCCTAGTTTTTACATGGAATGTTTTTTATGGGTACAATTTTATAGAGTCGTAGCTCGGCAGTGAATATCTATATTACACTCTGGGACTCTGTCAAAGGCTCTCGAGACTGCCATTTCTCTTTTACCATAATAGCAACGTCCCTGCGGCCGTTAACCCATTCAGCGCCCATGACGACTAACATGCGTCAGAGCGCTACGATCGCTTTTCGCTACATACGGAGTTTGAGCTGCTACGGACTACGGCGTAGCGTTACGAGCGTGGCCGTGGATGGGTTAACACATTCACTGCCAAGAATCGCTTACGCACGTAGCCGATTCCGTGGGTTGGGTGAAACTGTTAACTTTCCAGTTTTCTTTCACAGGCTGTGCGTGACGTCGAACGTTGCCCTCGCCAAGTGCCGCGCCATGTCCACGTTCGCTTTCAGCCGCGACATCCGTCCCAGGCTCGACTGTATGCAAGAAGCCACAGAAGCTGACTGCCTCAAAAACGTGCGTATATAATATAATTTACTTTAAAAACAAAGTTTTAACCGACTTCAATTCAGTACTCCGCCAAGCCACATGAACATTTCCACATTTATTTTCCAATTTACCACATTCGAGGGCCAATCAACTTTTGGACCCACAGTAGGTATTTTGTCCGGTAACGCAAGATACAGAACTGTCATGTTTGTTAGAGAAACTGATATAAACCAGGTACCCAATTGTGTATAACGATGGTTTACACCAGCAGTTACGATATGCCACAGATTTTAATTGGATTGATAGACACAGGTTTGAAATAGATTGATTTGAAAGTTTGTAAAAAGTAACACAGGAGACAGAAAAAGTGTGGGTGAAAAAGTTGATTGACCCTGAACTGATTTTCGAGAACAAAAGCGTTGATTTTTAGACCAATAAACCAAATCGCTGTATGTGGGCCGATAATATTTGAGGACTTCCGTCGATTCCTCAAGGATCTCAGAATTACCTTTGGCACTTCATTGTTTGCTATTTCAACGGAATAATATCAGAATCTGTGACGTACTTATATAGTTTGAAGTACATCATTGAGAAGTTTCACAAGCCATCTGTGGTCTTCATCATCACTTCCACTTCACCAAATTTATGATTTCCGGATGTAAAATACGCGAGTTATAATAGAAAACACCGAAATTACTACACGCGTGCCTTATATATTTGGTGAGTTCCCTCAATTCCTCATAGTTCCCATCATTCAACTGGAGGTTTGAAAACAATGGGACCAACCTGGAAGCATATACTTCATAATCAATTAAAAAAAGAATGGTACGAATCTGTTCATAAATGACGGAGTTCTGAGGTAACACACTTAAGTACAAAAAAATAAAAAAAATACTACCGAATTGAGAACCTCCTCCTTTTTTTTAAGTCGGTTTAAAAGTAAATAGTTTGAATATTTATCTACTTAAGTTCGTGTAACGTCCTATACGATACCAACAGCGGCGTCTGTATCACCCTCCGTCAGTCTTTCCCCGTCAACCTTAACCCACAAAGACTCATACCTACCATATTTGATTGAAAAAATGGATTAGACTTCGGTTACACGCTAACAATACAACGCTGACAAATGTAAAAAGCTACTTAAAAAGTACTACCTAAGTTTAGATGAATAAGTGCAGGTAAGGAATAAAATTGTAGTCAATATTTAGCAATTTGTTATATTATACTTAACGTAACTTAACTAACTTAAGGAACGCGGGATGTACGTACAGTCGCCATCACATACATCGGAGCAAACAAGCACGTCACAAACATCGGAACACACCTCTATTTTCAAGGCATTAGGGTGCATGTGCCGATATTTTTGAACACCTATAGTGTACCTATGTATGTGATGGCGACTGTATACCGCGCGATCTCGCCAACTATTGCCTAAACCTTCCAGGTTTTAAATAGTGGCTTTATGTGCAACACAGTAACCATGTAATTTTTATTAAACCATATAATTTTATTTTGTATTAAATAAATAAAAATAAAACTGGTTTCAGTTCAGTCCTTCATTTTAGTCAGACTGACGAGAGAATAGGGAACATTATGCAAAGCTCTGCGTAGGGGGCGGCACTAACACAACCCGTAAACAAAACAAACCGCCATGACGTAGGTACAATGTCATATTTATTTACCTAACAAACAATAACAAATAATTGATGAAAACGCGTTAAACTACAATCGTTTTATTATCATTCGTGTGTAAAATACCTGTACTGTGATATTAAAATGGCATCCTATAGCTATTTAAAGGTGGATGAGGGCTTTTTTTTGCTTTATTACGACGTATTGCCGCTTCCCATATTTTTCGTGCACATCGTTTCCTTAGGAAATGAATGATGCCCTTCATTCTTGCATCCAATTACGCAGCACTGTTGCATTTTATTTATTGAAATATTTTCTTCCCTATTTGATCCAGAGCTTTGAAGGACTTGTCAAAGTTGTCAAAAAAACTGTTTACTAATTGTGATAGTGCTGCACTCTGGCGCCAGAACATTGCAGTAATGTTCCCTATTATCGTGTAACCCTCGAACTGACGGACTGATGGTCAGTCTCCTGTCAGTTTCCTGTCATTCACAAGGGTTACACGATTATTCTCACGTCAGTCTGATCAGAATGATGGACTGAACTGAAGCCAGAATTAGCGTGTAACCGATGTCTTAGGTATAGTAGCCACTCCAAGGGATTGTAACCGGTTTTTTTTTGTATGGGAACGTAACCGTTACTTTTTTGTTCTTTGTGAATTATTTCATTTTCTAATTGGGCAATCCAATAATACATACATATGAAGTATAAAATTGTTAGAGATATGTGGTTGTTTCGAGGTTTTTGCAAAAAACCGGTTACAATCCCTGGCCCACTCCAACATGCAGCCGACCAAACCTCCTAGGAGGATATATTTCTTAGATTAACATTGAATATTTATTAAGGTCCTAGAAAACGGCTCCGACCTGGCTGCCGTCGATGATATGAAGGTGGCCCATGCCGCGAAGAAATATAACCTTCATCCCGTATTCCATGAAGTGTATGGACCGGACAAGAAGCCGAAATACGCCGTGGCGGTTGTCAAGAAGGGCTCGTCGTTCCAGAAGATGGAGGACTTGAGAGGGAAGAGGTAATTCATAATCTGCCAAGAGGGTAAAAATCACACCTGTTAAGTAATTAACAATAAATAATTGATTAATAAAATAAATATTAAACAATAAAAATATAAAACATAATAATCTATTTAGAACACTATAAAACAAAAATAAAATAATCATAAATTTACATAATTTTATTAAAATTTTTCCTGTGTAAAATTATGTTAAAAAGTGTACCATAATGTTACGTCACACCAAAGATAATTGGTCACACGTAACTTTAACGGGCTATTTCTTCATCATTTTTTGTTTGGTTGACAAACAAAAAAATCATCCAATATTTTTTGATAATCTAACTGACGGACTAAACAGTTTTTTTAGGAAAGTAGCCAATTGTTGAAATTCCCACAGATATACATAGGTAATTCGAGGGGTAATTGTTATCAAAGATAGATTAAAAGAGCAAAGAAAATGATACCTATCATAAAAAAAAAACCGGCCAAGTGCGAGTTGGACTCGCCCACGAAGGGTTCCGTACCATTATCTATAAAAACGGCAAAACAATCACGTTTGTTGTATGGGAGCCCCCCTTAAAAAAAAATTATTTTGATTTTAGTATTTGTTGTTATAGCGGCAACAACGTTTTACTCTTGGAGTACGGAACCCTAAAAACGCTTAAAGGACCTTGAATTTATGTACAGTCGACTACAAAGAGATGTATCCATACGATGTTACAAAAATATGTATAGGTACATAGACTTTACTACCATAGTAATAAGATATACATACATATATTTGTAACATTAAAAAACATAGGTACTTGTCTTTGTAGTCGACTGTACCTACCTACACCTACACGATCGATACCAATTATAGTATGTTGTAAGATATTGTATTTATTACTGTCTTATCTATGACACTTTGCACCGGTGACGGAGCCAACAGATTGGGTGAGTCAGATGGTTGTAGTGCAAAAGAAAGATGGCTCTCTCAGGATATGTTTAGATCCCAGACCTTTGAATAAGGCACTAAAACGAGCACATTATCCGTTCCCTAAAATTGAAGACATAACTGCACGCTTAGCTCGTGCTAAGTTTTATTGTAAGCTGGATGCTCAGTCTGCATTTTGGATGTGCCCTCTTGATGATGAAAGCTCCCGATTATGCACCTTTCAGACAGCCTGGGGAAGATTCAGGTTTTTACGTTTGCCTTTTGGTATTTCCCCGGCATCAGAGATATTTCATAAAGTTGTCTGTGACACTTTCCAAGACATTGATAATGTGGCTACCTTCCAAGATGACGTGCTGTGTTGGGCAGAATCAGAAGAACAACTACAAGGAATCTTATGCAAGGTACTTGAAAAAGCAAGGGAAAATCAAATTAAGTTTAATCCAAAAAAATGCCAGTTCTTTGTAAAGGAAGTTACGTTTTTAGGACATGTAATTAGTCAGAATGGAGTGAGTATTGACCAGGAAAAAGTAAAAGCAGTGACAGAGTTGGCTCCTCCAAAAGACAAGAAAGCTTTGCAACGGGTACTTGGAATGTTTAATTATTTGTCAAAATTTATTCCAGGATATGCAGACCTCACAGCACCATTAAGAAACCTTTTAAAAACGGATGTGGAGTATAGATGGGACAAAAATCACGACAAATATTTTGACGAACTTAAGAAACATATAACAAATGCACCAATATTAGCATTCTATGACACAGAGAAAGAATTGACATTAAGTGTGGATGCAAGCTCAATTGGATTGGGTGCAGTTTTACTTCAAAATGGATGTCCCATTGCCTATGCTTCAAAAGCTTTATCTGAGACACAAATTAGATATTCTCAAATCGAGAAAGAAGTTTTGGCTGTGTGTTTTGGAGTTGAAAAGTTTAAACAATATTTGATTGGCAGGGACACAGTCAAAGTAGAAACAGATCATAAACCAATTTTAGGAATCATGAATAAGCCATTATGTAAAGTACCTGCCAGATTGCAGAAAATGATGATGCGACTGCAACCGTTTAGATTAAATGTGGTGTATACCCCAGGAAAGTACTTATACATTGCAGACACTTTATCAAGAGATTTTTCCATCAAAGGATGTGACCTAGAAACTGATCTGGAACAGGAAACAGAATTGCAAGTTTGTTTATTGTTACAAAATTTACCTGTCACTGCAGAATGATGGGAAAAAATTTCACAGGCTTCTGAAAAAGACACTCTAATGTGCAAACTCAAAGATATCTGCCTGAAGGGATGGCCCAAGTTTTATAAAGATATTGAAAATGAATTGAAACCCTACTACCAATTTCGTGAAGACATTGTTATGAATAAAAATCTACTGTTCAAAGGAGACCGCATTATCATACCTAAATCCCTGAGAGGTGACATGCTAAAAAGTCTTCACTCTGGACATCCTGGTATTTCAAGAATGTCTTGTAGAGCTGAACTGACGATGTATTGGCCTGGAATAGTACAAGATATCAAGAAGTTTGTAAATAGTTGTGGAATTTGTCAGAAATACCAGGACAATAACCAAAAAATGATTTTGGAGTATAAAAAAGTACCAGTGCTACCATGGCAAGAAGTAGGTTGTGATATATTTGAATTCAAACAGAAACAATATTTGGTTGTGGTTGATGCTTTGTCTAACTACATTGAAGTTGGAGGCTTAAGAGATTTAAGAAGTACAACGGTGATTAATCAACTAAAGACAATATTTTCAAGACATGGAATTCCATTGATATTATATACGGACGGAGGACTTTGCTTTGATTCAGAACTATTCAAGTCTTTTGCAAATGGCAAAGAGTGGGGCTTTACACATATAAAGTCCAGTCCACATTATCCAAAATCCAATGGTTTAGCTGAAAGTGCTGTTAAAACAGTTAAAAAAATGTTTAGAAAAGCTGAAGACGGGAATGAAGACCCTTTACTGGCTCTGCTGAACCATCGGAGCACGCCCAGGGGTAAAGTACATTCACCTGCGGCTATATTGATGGGTAGACAACTACGGACAAATATTCCCTGCTCATTTGCAACTCTGGTCCCTAAACTAACGTATGACAAGGATAGGAAGATACTGGAAAGTCAGAAGGAAAAGGTTAAACATGATTATGATAAGACCGCAATAATGAGAAAGGTATTTAAAGAAAATCAGCCTATTAGATTTAAGAAAATGCCAACAGACAAGACCTGGATAAAAGGAAAAATTGTGAAAAAGACTGATCAACCCAGATCTTACATTGTGGAAAATGAGGAAGGAAAAAGATACAATAGGAATGAAATATTTATAAGGCCTGGAGAAACAACAATAGCAGACCAAGACCCGGAAATTGAAACTTCACAAGGAATAGAATCATACCCAAATGCAACATCTGAATGTGTCCCTGATCCAATCAGTAGAGACATAGAACTTCCAGACCCAAATCAAATACGAACAAGATCAGGTAGATTAATAAAACGTTCACATAAATATTCTGATTATGAAACTTAAACTATTATTAAAAATAAGATTTAAACGTTTCTAAGAACTGTTTCTATTACCCCAATCAACTACTATCTTTTGTTTAAATTCTTATAGGGGAAGATGTTGTAAGATATTGTATCTATTACTGTCTTATCTATGACACTTGAGATTTTGACAACTAACCTAATGTATGTGTGGTTAAGCCAATATGTGATTGTGATTTTGAATACAGAAACTTTGAATAGAAATCTTTGTCTTAATACTACATAGTACATATTAGTTACGTAAACAACTAACGCTACAAAATAGCTAAGATATTAAAAACAATTAAGTATCTACGTTCTTTGACTAATTTTACATTAATTTTACACTAATTCTCAGAATAGCCGGCTAGGCATTTTAGTGTCAAAATCGCGCCGATCACAAACAACCCTCAATAGGGAACATTACGCAAAACTCTTCGTAGGTGGCGACACTAGCAGCGTTGACATTATATCTCATTCCCACTTGCGGTATTGTCTACGAAAGCATCCTTGTCACTCATTTGACAAACAATTGTGCATGTGTGTGTGAATCCCTATATTCCTATAGTGGTTTACTATTAGTGGTAGTGCTGCCTCTGGCGGCAGAACATTGCAGTAATGTTCCCTATTGAGCGCTCTCCAACTGTAAATAATTAAATATACACTAGTGTTGGACTTTTCAGTTACCAACGCCCGAACTGTTAAATGGCAAACAAAACCTTTACGTAATTAAGTACTTAACTAAACTTTCAGGTCATGCCACGATCCTTATGGAACCTTCAGCGGTCTTAACGCTCCGCTTTACTACCTCATAAACAAAGGACTTATCACGCCAGACGACGTAAGTGCAATATAAACCATAACACCATGCATGAAGTTTCAAAGTTATATAGCTAGAAGAATTTAGTAGCCGTTAATAGAAATGGCGCCCAACGTCGCTGCGAAGATAACTTTTCTTTATCTGTGACAGAGGAAAGGGTTAGGTACTATTCGCGTGAAACGACGTCTCTTGATGTTAGAGACTTAAAAGACGGTTTCCTCAAACTGTCTATAAAAGTAAGTCTGTCCGTCAGAACCTGAGCGAACGCTCCTTTTGTCGAGTTGTTCTTGTTAATTTTGAGCGAAATTTCCTCATTCAATATTTAGCGGAATCTGCAGTAGGTATTATGTTCCATTGACCCGTAAGTATATATAGCTACTGACATTTACGTAAATATTATATATCTAATGTGCAAGTTGGTAAATACATAATAATGACCAACTTACACGAGGTAACTTTTCTTTCAGTGTGTGAAGAAAGTTGGCAGCTTTTTCTCAGGGGGCTCGTGCTTACCAGGCGTCGACAAAATCGAAAACAATCCTAAAGGTAATACCTAAAATAATCTAATAATTATCATTTATGACATTTTAATGTTTCCCTGAATAATTTAGGCATAAGTGGTCTCCGAGTGGTAGGTAATTTATAAACGTTTGGCTGCCTAACTCGAGAACCTAGTACTAACTCCACACAAGAGTTTTAAAGTGTCCATACAACTGTGGTTAATCTTCCAGGTGATGAGGTAGCGATCCTGAAGAAACAATGTCCTGCCGACAACAGCCCTCTGACTTGTCTCAAGGACGACCACGGTGATGTTGCCTTTGTGTCCAGTAAGTAGTCACCTCTATACTTAGTTATATACCTTACCTACTAATAAATTCCCCATTCCACAAATAAAGGATCCACCACAGGTTTCGTCAGTACACAACAGTTAAAACTCACCATCCGCAACACGACGTCAACTATAACTATACTACCTACATATAACCACATAACCTGGATCCAGGATTATCGTCCTGCGTAATACGTACCTGGTGCAAATGTCCCAAAAATACTCGCCGCATTACCACGTTGGATAGCCAACGAAACACGTTGAACCAGGTACGCACCAGATCTTGGATCGCAACCCCTATCTCGCAAACGCTTCCCCAAAGCCTGCACAAAACATTTCGCTTCGGAACACCAAGGTCCCGCCGTTTCGACAGCAAGAGGGACGAAGTCGTACACCGGTTCCAAGTTCGAATATTTGGCGTGCTTGTGCCTTGCTGCATTTTCTGCAGCACTGCCATCGCCAGCCGCCCGCGTAGTTTGTGCAAGATGCGACGCCGCGAAGGTGCTAACACAAGTGCTAAATTCCCTGAACATTATTGTTGACTACTTTTTTGCAAGATTACAAAAACTAAAAATCTTTGAGAAGTTATGCTTTATTACGCGTAACAAATTGGAAAATATTACCTTCAAGGAAATATTTTAATATCTCGCCCTCCATGACAGGAAAAGTTTTAAACACTTTTTATGGAGATAAATAGGTATATTCCAAACTCAATACAAACTGCTCCGAGTAAAGCAACTGTATTTAAACTACAAAACTTCGATTCACATTCCTTGCATATGCATATCACCAATATTAGAAAAACCAACGAAGTAGGTATTTAGTAAAAGGTACAGCTTCAGATCACCTCATAGGTACTCCCACAGTGGAGAAAATAACTTTACCAATTCCAGAAAGAACAAAGGAATTTAAGTTTTTTTTAATCACAGGCCAGGACCTAAGCAACTACGACGCCTCCCAATACGAGCTCCTCTGTCTGAATCGCGAGAGCGGACGGGACTCGCTCGCGAACTTCGCGACTTGCAACGTCGCGCTAGCCCCGTCTCGCACGTGGCTGTCGGCCAAGGACTTCCTGTCTGACGTGTCCATCGCACATACGCCACTCAGTTTGGCCGAGTTGTTGGACAAGAGGACCGATCTCTTCAACATCTATGGAGAGTATTTGAAGAACAATAACGTCATTTTTAATGTAAGTATAATTTCAAAGTAAATACGGCCACGTATACCTATTAATAACAGCTTCTAAATAAGGGGTGTGGCAGTTAAATTGCTGCGTCGTGATTGTTGACAACTTGACGATAGTGTACCTAGGTTGTATGCTAAGTATGGCGTCCCAGTTATCTGTAACGAACTCTGAAAGCAGTTGCTACACTAGTCAATTAAGCGACTTCCAACGTCGTCCTAGCCCCGTCCAGCACGTGGCCAAGGATTTCCTGTCTGACGTGTCCATCGCACATACGCCACTCAGTTTGGCCGAGTTGTTGGACAAGAGGACCGATCTCTTCAACATCTATGGAGAGTATTTGAAGAACAATAACGTCATTTTTAATGTAAGTATAATTCTACTTCGTTGCTTCCTCAAGTCTGAGGATCATGGCCACCAGAGGCGCCGTGGAATCGCGGATAGAATCTGTTTATCGTGTAGGTGCTCTTTCAAACTACGAGTATATCGAGTTTCCCAAATATGGCCGGAAATTCGTGGGCTAAAGTGCCCGTCAACGCCGAGGACAGCTTCCTATATGAGGGGTATTGCTGCGTCTCGAGAGGGACAGACGACTTGACGAGTACTTTTGGGAGAAATGAAATGAAAGCTAGCGAGCTGGAGCTACGATAACACAGACAGACACAGATACACATGTTAAACTTATAACACCACTATTAGCTTGCGTCAGGGGTTTATATCGTGCCGTAAAGTAGCGGAGTCTCTCTACACGTCATCGTCAGGGAGCAAGTTCCAAACCACATACCTTACATAGCATACCTACCCTACTTTGTATGGCTTCGTGACTGTTTATTGCGGACTGCATTTTTCTGTGATACATATACAGGGTTCCGTAGCAACAATTGCTCCTTACAACAAGCACTATTAATTTCCACAATAAAAAATAACTAATTTTTTGACAGAAACGACACCGCAACAAATTGCATTTTAATTTTTTCTAAAATCCGTGTCGTAACTCCTAAGAACAAATTTCCGTATCTCTTATAGTTGCAAGTTTTCCCTCACTGCCCCGTTTGTACTTGTAATACTGTATATTAGGTATTCATTAAGTTTTTTTTTCAGAATGCTGCCACTGGACTCGCTACTACAGACAAATTGGACTTCGAGAAGTTTAAAGCAATCCATGACGTCATGTCCAACTGTGGTATTGCTTAAGTGGTACTGATTTAACCCAACCAGATTTTAAGTACAGTAGGTAACCATAGAAAATAAACAAAAGTCTGATTTCAATAAATTTTATTGTATATTTCTTATATGAGATAATAAATAATACCGAAATGGAACTGATGTTTTACTTGTCTACTGAGAATGGAAAATTATAAAGCTGCTAGCAGAAGAGTGATGGCTGTTGCCGTGGCTAGCATAGCGTAGCCGGTTGTGTAGACTTCCTTAATAGTCAATCCCTTAGCGGTGTCCCAGTAGAGATGCCTTAGTCCGTTTGCAAAGTGGTATCCGAAAGGAGCAGCGATGATCGCCTTTGCTAGGAAGATCGTTGCCGGAGACAGATTGAGACCTTCGATCATGGTGACATAGTGGGAAACGTCATGTGGTAGCGCCAGTGCTCCCACACCCAGTACAGTAGCGTAGCCTGTCAGCATCATACCTAAAATAAAATGTACTTTATTTGTTTATTTATGTATTTATTTCAAGTAACTTAGACTCATATATCTTATATTTATGGTTAGTGTGTACTTATAGCTGTGTTAAAGTTTAGGTCAGACATAGTATGTACTTCTAGAAACATGCATGTCATCGCAGTGCCTCAAATATGGGCAGTTAAACCCCCCAGCCAACAAACGCAGGATGGGGTTGGGGCTGGCCCGCACCCGACGCACCAGAGATGTGCATCGCTTGCGCATAGTCGTATAAAAGCAATCTATGCGCGCTTCAGCAAACATCCCTGATGCGCTACAGAAGCGGGGCAGCCCCACTATCACCCGGAACGCATTGTTATACTGGACCCGTAGGGCCCCATAGGCCCGCTGCGTGAAGTATGCCCATAAGCTACACGTGTATAGGGAAGTGCAATATGCTCTAAAAAGAGTTATTTTCACCTCCCCATTACAGCGCGCAAATTTACGTGCAATCATGTTTGCCCTCACCGACAGGGCCCTCCGTTCGCGTTCGATATCCATGTTGTCTTTTAGGTCTGAAGTGACAACATGGCCTAAATATTTAAAAGTCCCCACCCTTTCCAGTGGGCTACCATTCAAATTGATGGGGGGTACCCTGTGTATGCGGTAACCAGTAGGTTCAAACACCATGTATTTAGTTTTACCTACATTGTATCTCAGCCCCTGTTGGATAGCGTAGGCCTCACAAATACTTAAAAGTTTTCGCAAACCACAAGCCGATGCGCTCAATAAAACCAAAAATAATCATACAAAAAAATAATCATACAAAGAATTCACTGCAAAAAAAATCTGAAGGATAGACCACACTTAAACCATTACTTGTTCTGTAATTATCAGTTTTATTTTTTTTTATATATTTATTTCCGAGAGAGAATTTCAAAAACAACATAGTGGCTAAGGTTCCACACTAGGCTGGGCCTGTCCCGTGGAAACCAAACATTGCAGATTAACTATTACGCGGCTTAAAGATAGAGCAAGACAAGGTATGGAATTTTACAAATTAGTACACAAACAAGTTTTATTTTTTCATGATTTAAAAATATTATTCCCAATCCCACTTTGCCGGATTCTCAAGATAGTGAATCCCAAACTACACAATTACAAGATCTTTTAGGAATTTAATTTAATTGAATAATAATGTAATACTAGAAAAAAATGCAATATTTGCAATGATAAATTGGGCTAAGCACTAAATTATGTTTCAGACTAATAATTAAAGAATGAATGAAAACATTTATTTCAAGTAACACAGGACTCATACAGGAAATTACATATCAACTTAAGCATAGCATAAAAATATATTAAATTTCTACACAAAATAGGCACTGTTGGAAACATGCATTTCGCAACAGTGCCTCATGTATGGACAATCTAGCCTGTCCGCTATCGACCGCAGGATGGGGTTGGGGCTGGACCGCGCCCGGCGCACCAGGGATGTGCAGCGCTTGCGCATAGTCGCATAAAAGCAGTCTACACGCGCTTCTGCGAACATCCCTGATGCGCTACCATACCAGCACCCGGAACGCGTTATTATATTGGACCCGGAGGGCTCCGTGGGCCCGTTGCGTGTAATACCTGCATAATCCGCACGTGTACAGGGAAGTACAATATGCTTTGAACAGAGTTATTTTAACCTCCCTCGTACACCGCGCGAACTTACGGGAAATCATATTGGGCCTTACTGACAGAGCCCTCCGTTCCCTTTCTATGTCCTTATTATCTTTTAAGTCAGCTGTGACAATATGACCTAGGTATTTGAAGCTTGACACCCTCTCTAATGGATAATGGAGCACCATTTAGGCGTATGGGAGGCACTCCATATACTCTATTAATGCCCGGCTCAAATACCATGAACTGACTTTTGGCTACAATATATCTAAGCCCGTGTTCACGTGCGTACTTCTCACATACGAGGAGTAACTTTCGTAGGCCACAAGCCGACGCACTGAGTAAAACCATGTCGTCTGCATAGCTTATATTATTTACACATAATGAGTCAATATGACAGCCAACATGCATTTTACTCAGCGCGTCAAGAAGTCCGTCCATGTACAGATTAAAGAGCGTGGGCGAGGTCAGTCCCCCCTGCCTCACTCCACACTCCAACCTATATGGATCCGAGAGTGTACCCGCCCATCTAACGCCATTGACCTGGCCTCCATACCAGTACCTGAGTATTTGTACTGTTTCAGTAGGTAGTTGTATGGCTTCCAGCTTCTTCCACAATACATCGTAGGAAACCAGGTCAAAAGCCTTAGATAGATCCAAGAACCCCGCGTAAACCGGAGTTTTCCTATCTACTATAGTACTTGACAGTATGTTTAAGACACAGTATTGCGCTCTCAGTGGATAACCCTGGTCGAAACCCAAACTGATTGTGATTCAGTCGCACATATTTGCTTAGCTGTGAATTAAGCATACTATCAAGCATTTTCGCTATAATAGGTGCGAAGGAAATAGGCCTGTAATTACTGGCGTCTGCTAAGTCTCCAGTTTTATTCTTTACAACTGGTATAACAATTGTTCTCATCAAGTCTACGGGCAAATAACAATGATCTCAAATTAATAATGATGACAAATTAATGATCTGCAGACTCTATCTAACATATTTTTGGCCTCTGTCCATTTAAATCTTGTCTGAATATACAGTCAAATGCAAGATTAAGAAAATAAATAATCAACAATCATCATCATAATCATCATCAGCCTTTCAGCCTATACATGTCCCACTGCTGGGCACAGGCCTCCTCCCACGAGAGGGAGGGGATGGGTAGTAGTCCCCACACTGGCCCAGTGCGGGTTGGGGACTTCAACAATAATGTTGCACAACTAAATTGGATTACAAATTATTCTGCAATTAGTATGTCATTAAATATTTCAAAGTAATTGAACACAATTAAATGTACCTACTTGTGAAAGGAAATTTCCAATATTGTTTTCCTTATAAATACTGCAAGAAATCATGTACTTAACCTTTTGTATGCTGGAACTTGGATATGCACAGACCAATTGAATCTGGTATGTTTATTTATAAGACATAATTTTATAAGTAATTGTTGACATCAGCCAACAAAACAAGCTACTTTAAATGAGTTTTGGTGGTGCCGGCATAAAATAGTATTTTATTTGAATTAAAAGATAGCCATTATTATTATTCTAAACGAAACATATACGTCCTTGGTACAATCTGTCATAGTGTACTGCATACCTGTCTGGGGTGGTGCAGCTAAATGTCGTTTTATTGACCTAGAACGTGCACAGCGGGCACTACTAAAGGTCATGTATTATAAAAAAATCGGCTTTCCGACCCGACGACTGTACCAAATCAGTGACGTCCTCTCGGTTAGAAAATTATATATTTTACAAAGTACCTTAAAAACACACAAGACCTTAACTTTTAACCCAAACTATAAAAACAAAAGAAAAAAAGGGAACGTGGCTAACTCTTTAAAAACTAGAACGCAATTTGCCAGGTCACAGTTTATGAGTAATTCTGTACATATTTATAATAAAATTAACAAAGTATTAGAAATTTATCCAAAACTATATCACGATTGCAAGAAGCTGCTTATAAAATGGCTTAAAACAAAAACCTACGATGAAGCGGAAGGTTTATTACAACGTTACTCTTAAGTCCCGTCCCGTATAAAATTTATCGCATACCCACGCATGCATACACACACACACACACACTTACACACTCACACACAAACACACACACACTCACACAGACACACACTCCCTCACACATACTATTTTCTAGTCTAGTATAAAATTAAATAAAAAAACCTGTTAAAACCTTTTGTGTTAGCATAATACCTATTATAATCTATGGAAGAGCGGAGCTACCCAATACAGGCATTGTTTGCTTACCGGGCGGCTCCATCCCTATCATAAATTTAGTCTATAATTTAAGAAAATAAAGAATTTTTGTATTTTGTATTTGTATTATTCTGGTAGTGGCTTTCCGGCTGTGAGAGCGCTTGTATCAACTGCGACCATTGCTAATCTATTGTGATCGCCACTTACTACAACTCTTAGTCAGTCATTAAATACCCCGAAAATTTCTATGCAATGAAGCAAATGCAATGAAGTTAAATTTACTTCCATAACTTGGAATAACAGCCACTAAATGTATTATATTGTAAGCTATTATTACTATTTGTCCTTAGGCTGCCATGTGAATCACGTTACATTAGAAATAACCAAGAGCTCTGCCAAAAACATTATTAATATTATCATTGACTTCAAAATCTCTTACCTGCGATTCTATGGGTAATAGACAACATACTGGTCAACTGGGGAGCATAGATGGTGAGATGCGGCGACATTGGGCGGTGAAGACGCTCATTCCTCACATCGTAATGCTCTACCTTGTCCTCCTCGAACTTTTTAAACGTAATCTTGGGCACTGCAGCTGCCTGAGCGTACTGCGCGGACCCCAACACACTCGGCAACCTACTAATATTACCCAACACTGACCTAGCACCCAATCTGTAAACAAATCACAATTTCAACGAACATTTCTCACAAAAACAACCTAACCCTATTACATAATATTTAATCCACTGACCTGCCACAACAATAGAAAGCCATTGTTGATATTCGTTGACAACGTAAGTCGTCGTAGCCTTCTGTAATATACACCAGATGTTAGGAATAATAGGGATAACACAATTTTTATTACACAAACAATATTTAGCACTCACCACTGAGTCTGACGAACTGGCAAGTGGCAGGCACTGTCAATGTCACTAATGTAATGTCAGAAATGAGAAAATGCGTTCCGTTCTACGTTTGCGTTCCTTTACTGAGAAACGTAAAGTAATACAACATTTTTTTTGTAATACATACTTATTTAAAAGCAAAAATAATTGTGTGATTTTATATCGTAATGCGTAATCCGATTGATCTGAAATTTTGGGTAAAGATATAGTTTGGATGACAATTCAATAATTATGGTACCAAAAAACAAAATGGCATGTTTTAATTACCTGCAGTCAGTGATAACGGTACCTTTTGGACAGAATAGTAGAATGTCTTCAGGGAGCAAAATTATATTATTTTACGGTGAGGGCGGTATATTGTATACTGAGTAAAGCGAAAGATTCTATAATAGAATCCTGAGCGTAGTGAGGTGAGGGTGAGGATAGGACATATTGATGCCGGTGACTGTACATGGACTCATCATAAGTCATGTATAGAAAAAACGATCCAACTGGAGGCAAATAGTATATTTAAGTACTATTAATAATACATACATAATTAATCCCCAGTGACTTAACATTAACTTACTTGCAAATGTGAAACAGGAACCATTTTAAGGCAGTTTTACAACAATTTCTGAACATAACAAATGGCGGCCAATGGATTCAATTGTTTATTTTTTATTATTTTCCAGTTACAATAGCTCAGTGATCTCAGCCTAGCTAGCACGATCGCGTTTATGTCCAACTTAGGGCATTCGTCCCTTTCGCACTTACAGATTACAGATATGTTAGTGAAAGAAAAATGCTTTGCGTCCTGCCCGCGCCTGCGGCGCTACCACGAACTTCGAATCTCGAACTTCGTATATCTCCGTCTCTATCGCACTTATGGTTTATGGTACTCGAGCGACCGAAACGGAGATATACGAAGTTCGTGGTAGCGCCGCTGTCCTAAGCGCGGCCAGCATGGCAAGTCAATGTGATGATAAAATGATAGCAGGTGGTGAAGATGTTGATTTAAACAACCTTCATCACCGATGAAAAAATCGCCCACGTATAATTTAATTCAGCTAATCACCTAATACAAGCTAACTAACTTAACGCAGCGCAAAGAAAAACGCCAACACAGCTGCGGCTACAATAGATTGATATGCACTACTGTAGACTTCCTTTCTATCCAATAGCTTGCCAAGGTTAAACGCACAGAAACGCAGGCCACAAAAGTAATGATAAGCGAAAGGGTACCCTAGGATAAACTTAATGATCAATATATAAAAGCTGTTTAGGTTTAAACTCTGTATCATTGATACATAGCTGTCGATGCCATTTGACAGGAATAGTGCGCCGCCTGCCAGCATCACTGCGTAAAAGGTTGCTATGGTACCTGCAAGGAAACAATATAAATAAGTACCTAACCAGGGTTTTGAAAGAAATGATATATAATTATATAAATTAGATCCAACTCGTGACCATTCCCAGATCAACGTTGACCAATCTCTGAAACGCCGAAACTTTCTGTATCAAGATACCGATCCAGTGATCGGTATTTTGATGATAAAAGATTATGTACTAACTATACTCGTATATCCCTTAAAATTCAGGAAGTTTCATTTAGATTTAAGGCCTCCCCCCCCCCCCCCCCCCCCCCCCCCCCCCCACACTACCAGCGTCGTATGAGCGTTCTCATACAAAATTGTGCGTTGCGTCGACGCGGCAAAACGCACAATTTTGTATGAGAACGCGCACACGGGGGGGGGTAAAGTAATATATTATCTTCGCACGGTTCGCAAGATTATCAATTAGGTTTAGGACACCTATTCGATATTTTTGATCGCGCGTTCGCGTGAGTAAAATTCGCGCGAACTTGCAATAATGTATCTGGGTTGAGTGGGTTGACCGTTGTGTTGTGCATATTATATTATTTTGGTTAAATACAAAGCGCCGTGTCGTGTTACCGGTTATACGTTGAACTATAGAGGTCATAGCAGGCAAGCATGGTGCATAAATTGTCAAATGCGGCGACATGGGTCTATTGAGTCGCATATTCTTGTGGTCGTGGTCTTCCTGACATGGACGTTCGTAAGGCTTGAATGTATAGTCTCGGCAGTCTACTTGACTCGTGTGTAATGCTTTATTCAGCATGAAAGGCACTTTTGCACAGCATAAAGGTTCACACTGGTAAAGGAAGCTGAAACATTGTAATGTTCGCTATACCGATCTACCAAAAACACTTTAGTTTATTTATCTGATTGGATCTTGTTTTAAATACATACCTTTTGTTTAACACGTAACGTGTTAAACATTGAGTTTTTAAGAAACCAGCTGCTTTAAGAAACATTATGCAATACTATTAAAAAATTGTATATGATAATATGGTTTGATGCAAAACTGACAGGTTTTTTATTTTTAATTCAGTAAGTACATTAAACTCAAAAAGTTTACATTTGAATTAAGATGTATAAATGTAACCAATAAGTATTTTGAATTTTGCACAGGAAGTAGTACTTACCTTGGTAATAGGTACCCAAATGCAAATGCGTTCCGAAACCATCGTTCGTTATCCATGACCATTACATTAAAAGCAAGAAAGTATAAATAGAAATTGACATTGTATTGCTGAATGACCTAATAATTTTATTTATAGACACATTTTTGCCAGTATATTAACTTTTACTAGTAAAATATTTCGAAAACACATCGTATTCGTCGTCGTCGTTGTCTATCTACGGGTTGAACCAAAGGTTGAACACTTGAAACGTCTCTTCACTCTTGACTTTTAAATTGTGACAGTGACACTGACAGTCCAGTCAGAGAATGGTTTTCGGTACGGATTTTCTTCGATTTTCTCATTATTTCCTTTTCCGGCCAAAAGGAATATTTATATGCGCTGTAACTGTGTTTTAACTAGTTGATGTTTCGTGTTCTCATTTTAACTAGTGCTGTGAGTCTTTTGAGATCACATAGCACCACCGTGGCCGCTATCATGGTACTCAAGGCATCGGACTTCGAAGTTTTCGGTCGGGTACAGGGAGTGTTTTTCCGAAAGGTAAGAAAAGTGTTCTATAAATTAAATATACTTATTATAATTATTGTAAATATCAGTCGATTAACAGTTCTTTAAATCCTTTGCCCTGTTTCTTTTTTATTGGATCTTCCTGTATTAGAACATCTATTAATTGAGCTAGTTCAGCCGCGCTATTTAGATCTGCTCTTAGCCTGTTCGTATTTAAAGGTTTGACCTTTGAAGGAAGTGTTAAATTACCTGTTCATGTTATTTACATAGTGTTAATCTTTCAATTTGGAAATGACGAACTTGCTGGCCATTTTTACATAAATAACTCATTGAGTTTTTAAATTAATTATATGCAGTCTCAGGGGACCAAATGTATTTTTACTTTAAAATTAGCAGTTGTATTTTGCTAATAAAAAAAAGTTAAATAGAGGTTTTTCTAACAAGGATTTATGGAGGACAATTATGTATTAATCTGTGATTTCTTGTTTAGTACACAAAGGAGCAAGCTGAAAAGTTGGGGCTCCGTGGCTGGTGTAAGAACACTTATCAAGGAACGGTTCTCGGACACATACAGGGACCTCCGGATAAAGTGGAATCTATGTAAGTTTATACAGATGGGAGTCTACTCTTGTTAACAACTAGACTACACCTTTTTTTCATCAGGTTTCATCAAGGGCATAGCCAGGATTCTGTTAAGGGGGGGTATATGATGCACGAGCAATGGAACAGCTGCGTCTTCTAGGGGGAGGCAGCTGCCCTACCCTGCCCTTAACTTGCTACACCCTTGGGTTTCATATTAGATTTTTTAAGTTTATATTTTTACTATAATCCTTTTTAGGGTTCCGTAGCCAAATGGCAAAAAACGGAACCCTTATAGATTCGTCATGTCCGTCTGTCTGTCCGTCCGTATGTCACAGCCACTTTTTTCCGAAACTATAAGAGCTATACTGTTGAAATTTGGTAAGTAGATGTATTCTGTGAACCGCATTAAGTTTTTCACACAAAAATAGAAAAAAAACATTAAGTTTTAGGGGTCCCCATACTCAGAACTGTAACTCAAAAATTTTTTTTTCATTAAACCCATATGTGTGGGGTATCCATGGATAGGTCTTCAAAAATGATATTGAGGTTTCTAATATAATTTTTTTTCTAAACTGAAGAGTTTGCGCGAGAGACACTTCCAAAGTGGTAAAATGTGTGTCCCCCCCCTGTAACTTCTAAAATAAGAGAATGATAAAACTAAAAAAAATATATGATGTACTCTACCATGTAAACTTCCACCGAAAATTGGTTTGAACGAGATCTAGTCAGTAGTTTTTTTTAATACGTCATAAATCGTAAACCGCAATTTATTTCACGGAACCCTTCATGTGCGAGTCCGACTCGCACTTGGCCGCTTTTTAGGCAATTAGTTACAGAAGAGTTTCACCTTCTGGCTCATCAGATCAACTCGATGGTAACAAATGATTGTACTGTCGTCTTTATTTTACATACTTGCCAAGTTTGTAAATGAATTCAACTAATAGAAGCATGTGAATCAATATTGCACAAGATTTGATTACATTTGTTACTTTCTTACAGACCTAGTTACAGATGAAGTTAATATTAAGGCTTCTGATGTTTTAGTTATTGGCTTCCTATAAAGAATCTTTATTGTAATCGTCAATTCATAAAACTATTATTACAGTACTAACTTATTTGCAAACGACTTAAAAATAAAATAAAATTACAGAAACGTATCAAAACTTTGCCCTTTAGGCAGGGTGCCCATCACACAGGCAGCATTCCCGCGTTGAATAGCAATCGCTATTCTTTGAGCGAGAAAGCTGCCTGCGCGAGGGTCACCCGTTGCGTCCCTCAACCACTTGCTGATCTCCTTGTGGAGCCCACGCGCGCTTTTTCCCCAAGCTTCTGATGATAACTTGGTATCAAATAATTTGACTTAATTTTAACATGATTTGAGCCGATATTCCATTTCCAATTTTAATTAGGAAATCTGCTAAAAAAGGAAGGCCACTATATTGCTATATACCAGGGGTCGGCACGGGCCGCATGCGGCCCGCGAGACCCTTGCTTGCGGCCCGCGAGGCTCCCTGGCTGTTTTGTATGTAAAAATTTTGGATTTTCCTGATAAAGTCACAAATAATTAAGAAGTGCGGCCCGAGTAATTTTTGTCAGCTCTATGTGGCCCTTGGTTGCTAAAAGGTTGCCGACCCATGTTATATACTATACTAGCTTCTGCTCGAGACTCCGTCCGCGTGGAACTCGTTTAGCTGTGTTAGCTCCATCCGCGCAGAGACTTGCAATCACAATCCAGCGCGGGAACGCTGCCTGCGTGATGGGCACCCTACCAAGGGCACCAAATTTTGATAGGTATTTTAAATTTTTAGCTTTAGTTATTTGAATTTTAGTTAATGTTATATTCAAGTTATGTTTTTTTCATAAGTAAGTTTAGTTTGTATAATATTGTTTTTGTTAGTAAATACACTTATATACTTTGTTAAAAAAAGAAAGAAATAACAATAAAATAATAGGCCCACAGGGCAGCTTGTGGCGAGCTGTTGGGGAGTAACGACCCCACGGACCCGAGTGCTCCCGAGAGTCGGTCAGGGCCTCCGTCTCCGGCGTGTCTTCGTCGGTCGGAGTGGAACCCCAAGGGGGCCCGCAGGACTCTCAGCTCTGGCTTGCCTTCATTGGCCGTCCAGAGAGGAGTCGTCAGAGCTATATGCTCCAGGGGTGGAAGTGTTAAAGGGCATAACGCCGCGAGTAACTTCGGAGAAAGTGCAGCACCACCTCTCGACACCCCTGAGCCGCTCACCCGGTGTTGCTCCTGGCTGTCTGTACGACGACGCTTTCAGGGGCCCATCTAATGAGCGGCTAGTCACCGCCTGCCTCGATAACTTTGTGTACAACAATGTTATGGCAGGTGTCCGGACCTTTTTGCAATAGCCCAGTTTCATAATCCACCCAAATCTCATCACCATAGAACCCATTCTCTATCCATATAACCCACAATAGCCCCAACGCCTGTTGGAACCGGTTCACGGGTATCTACCGATGTACCCGTGAATGGGTTCTAGCAGGTGTATTACATCACATTAAACTTCGTCTCCAAAGGGCCTCTACGTGTTGGATCTATATCCCCACGCACGCCTTCCAAAGGACCGGGCTTTGTCCCGTGAATTTAAACAAGAGATACATAATAATAATTGTTACATTCTATTGACAAAATATATAAAAAAAACCGGGCCAAGTGCAAGGCGGACTCGCGCACCGAAGGTTCCGTACAAACTTCTATTTATTAAAAATATTTTTATTATATGATGTAGCTAAAAATTTACGGTTTTCGCAATTTTTCCTTTATCTGTGCTATAAGACGTTCCTTCGTACCAAGTTTCAAGATTCTGAGTTCACGGGAAGTACCCTGTAGGTTTTGATTCCCTTGCGAGTTTCGAAAATTTGCGGCATAAACGGTTGTATCTTTTGATTGCACTTAGAAGTTTGATTGTTTTGTGAGGGACAGTAGACTTGAGTATTTGATATAAATTTCAGCTTGATACCTCCACGCGTTCCTGAGAAAAAGGGTCTTGACAGACGGACGGACGGACAACAAAGTGATCCTCTTTTTTCTTTCGAGGTGCGGAACCCTAAAAAACCCGAGATGGACGTTCGCTTGCGTTCCCCGTCATTTCACCTTACAAATTTCGTTAATATGGACTTTAAAGTGTCTGAGTAAAATGCCTGTAACATACGGACAGACAGACGAACGGACATAACGAAAGGGTTTTTGCCATTTTGACTACGGAAACCCGAAAAAAACGTTTGTGATATAGCGTCGCAGCAAGCGTATTTTTTTTAAATTGTCCCTTTTTAGGGTTCCGTACCCAAAGAGTAAAACGGGAACCTATTACTAAGACTCCGCTGTCTGTCTGTCTGTCCGTCCGTCTGTCACCAGGCGGTATCTCATGAACCGTGATAGTTAGACAGTTGAAATTTTCAGAGATGATGTATTTCTGTTGCTGCTATAACAACAAATATAAAAAAATAAAATAAAATAAATATTTATGTGGCTCCCATACAACAAACGTGATTTTTTTGCCGTTTTTATAGATAATGAAAAAATTAAAACCTTCGTGCGCGAGTCCAACTCGCACTTGGTCGGTTTTTAGGGTTCCGTACCAAAAAGGTAAAAAAGGAACCTTTATTGTGCGACTCTGTCCGTCTGTCCGTCTGTCCGTCCGTCCGTCTGTCGCAACGTTAAATATCTCAGGAACTACTTGAGCTATCAATTTGGAGCAACTGTTAAAAGGGTTAAGACACGTGTATGGAAAATGAAAAAATTAAATATACATTTTTATTTTCTGTTTAAATGACGAATATGAGGGGGGTTAAAAAATAAAAGTCTAGTAAATAGATCAAGTGGGATATCATATGAAAGGGCTTGAGTTGCACTTTCTAAAACCGTTTTAATTTTTTTTCTACAGTGGTTAAATTTTGATTTATTAAGGAAAGTGTAGAACAAAACACCAATCCCCCCCTTATCTCCGAAATTTACAAAGCGAAAATTCTGAAATAATTACGTATGATTAAGAGTAACATAAATAATACAGGAAAATAAAACGGTATCTCTATCTAGCTTATTTTTTTTTATTTATCAAAAATAATTTCTTAGTTAAATTTGTAATTTTCTTACTATTGTATGAAATTTTATTTCTTCAAATTCCTATCAGATAATCGTTAAAGTCCCTTCTTTCAAATAAAAAATAAATAATCGAAATCGGTACGCGTGATAAAAAGCTATCGCTGATAAACAAACATACTAGGTTGTAAGTTGTTAGTACCAAAATGCAGAAGGCGCTCTGCAACGGTAACTTCTACTATGAGCTGTTTAAGATTGTTCAAGATAACCTATCGATGTTTCGAAAAACACTTGTCCGATTTTCACTTGTCCCAAAACGGTTCACCGAATTCTTATAACCCATACCTACACTTTGTTTACCATATTAGTTTTGAAATTCCGCTGGTTTGTTTTCCCACATTAACGTTTTCCCGAAACTCAATAACCAGAAGAACGATTGCCAGCATAATTATTTGACAACCGATTTGTTAACCAACTGTTCATAATTATTCCGATGCTACGTAAAAACTAAATCTCATTTTCCCTAAGTAATATCATGTTATCGTCACAAAATCTCATAATACCACTTCTGATGCGATTTCTCGAAGTTGGACCTACCTAACTTGACAGTCTGTCCTAGGTATACATAATCGTCTACAACTTCGAGCGAAAATTGTCCGATTGTGATGGGAGTTGGTACTACATGGGCATTTGACATGATCTTCGTCTTATCCATGTTCATTCTTAGACCAACTCGCTCGGAAGCTTTACTGAGGTCATCGAGCATCGTACTTAAGTTCTCCATGGTCTACCCTCTAGAGTACCCTCTACCCTGTTAGAGTCCATCTACTGAAAATCAGCAGCACGAAGAATGCCCTGTGGGTCAATGTTGCGGTTCAAGGAGAGTGAAATACATTTTAGCCCAAATCTCTTTAAAAAAAAGTCAAGCTGCCCGCGCGGTTTGGCCAGCGTATTGCAAAGAACGGAAGCAAACCCGCGGGATAAAATATAGCCTATAACCATCCATCCATTTTTTTTTAAATCGAATGAGCGGTTTCTGTGATTACCCAAAACATACAAACTTACAAAGCTTTTCCTCGTTATATAATATTAGTATAGATGAGTTACTACCTTAACTATTGAAAAGTCCTGTTTTCCTACCTAAAAAAAATGCGTAAAAATTAGTTTCTGTCAAAAATTTAATTTTTTGGTATAGGTAAGCATTTATTGCCGACTGTACTTTTCTGTATACCGTCATCAACTACTCATTGAGACGATTCTAACGAGCCCAAACTCAACGGGGTTACTTCGGTTAAGGTGGTTCGATTGCCATACAAAGCGTTATTTGACATTCGCAGGCTAACGGCGTGATATTTTAAGAAACTTATGTAACAAACTTTCATAAATTGGCTTCCCATTTGCGCCAAATTCCCCCTTTCCTAGAATAAACTTGTATAAACTAGATTAATTTGAGAAAAATAGTTTTCCCAAAATATCACGTGACAAACCAATTTCTCAAATTAATCTAGTTTATACAAGTTTATTCTAGGAAAGGGGAAATTTGGCGCAAATGGGAAGCCAATTTATGAAAGTTTGTTACATAAGTTTCTTAAAATATCACGCCGTTAGCCTACGAATGTCAAATAACGTTTTGTATGGCAATCGAACCACCTTAAGTACTGAACTCCCATGGCCACCTTCTGTCTCCATCATCAGATCAGCTCGATGGTACCATAATATTGAATTATCATCCAAACTATACCTTTAACCAAAATTTCAGCTCAATCGGTTGAAGATATCTGCTTCAAAATTGAGTTGCAAGATTTCACCCGAAACAAAAATTAGTGACATAGGGACATATTAGTTTGTAACATACATCGTAAGTTAATTTAGAAAGCTTGTAAAAATGGGCCTTACTAATAGCCACACACAAAACATTTTTTTAACAATTTGTTTTTACAGGATGCACTGGTTGAAGACCGTCGGCAGCCCAAGCAGCCAAATAGACAAAGCGGAATTTAGAAACTCGAAGGACATCGACGACTACACGTTCGACAGCTTCTCAATCGAAAAGGATTGAAAAGGTAATTTATTAGGCAAACAAATTTATAGTCACATAACTTCGCTGGAAACGAATTGAAATATTATCTCGTGTGATCCCTTTAAAGTGTGTATTAAATTATTGATTGAGGTGCTACTGTATTAAAATTTTCAGTATTTATTTTCCTGATAATAAATCTTGCTTCAGCAAACTCTTTTTTAATTCATAACAACCATTACTTTTTACGGCGCGGCGTATTAAAGTTTAATTACTCGCGCCCCCCGTCAACCTCCGTCTCGTTCATAACGGTATGTTACCCGAAACGTATTTCCCACGGCGGTCATAAAAACTCCTGTAATGAGTAAAAATTTAGCACACGCAGAATCCCATTATGTCGGGCCATGTGATAGTACCTAAACAATTATCTCACGTGGCCGGCAACGCAAGCGTTGTTAAAACATTCATCAGAATAAAATGCACAAACCGCCCCGCGTAATCCGCGGAAACTGTGATCCCGCCCACGCGGCGAGCGCCCGCAATAACCAAGCATTCGTCTGAATATCGGGAATAATAAACCATCTGTTAGCTAACAATAGACGACGACCTTGAAGGCTTTTACGGAGAAGTTTTCCCTCGAAAGGGTGGGAAATAATTACGTTCGAGTCAGTAACCCGGGCGTGCGTTATTGATGGGCTCGCGAGACGCGCGGTAAGTGGGTCAGGGAGGGAGCGAGGGACGCGCAGCCGCCGCGCCACTGCGCCCTCGACCCTGCGACATGGCGGACGCTCCGCCCGACGTCCTCGAGTTCAACGTGGGCGGCGTGCACTACGCCACCACGCGTGACACCGTGCTTCGCGAGCCGGAGTCGCTGCCGGCCTTCGCGCTCGCAAACCCCGACCACCCGCGTGACGCGCGCGGCCGCATCTTCTTCGACCGGGACGGAGTACTCTTCCGCTATGTTTTGGATTACCTCCGCGACGGCGGTCTCGTGCTGCCGGAGTGCTTCCGCGAGCACAAGCGGCTCGCGCGGGAAGCGAAGCACTACAAGCTGCCGGGACTAGAAAACGCTGTCCGGGAAGCGGACCCTCGTCCTCCTAACCGCGAGAAAGGATGCATCACGGTGGGCTACAGGGGTAGCTTCGCGTTCGGCCGCGACGGCCTGGCCGACGTCAAGTTCCGCAAGCTGTCCCGCATTCTCGTCTGCGGTAAAGTGACGCTGTGCCGCGATGTTTTCGGAGAATCCCTGAACGAGTCCCGTGATCCTGATCACGGGTTGGCGGACCGGTACACGTCCCGGTTCTTCCTGAAGCACTCGTTCATCGAGCAGGCGTTCGACAACCTGCAGGAGAACGGCTTCAAGCTGACCTCCAGCTGTGGCAGCGGCACCGCCGGCGGCGCCGCCGAGCTCAAGCCAGGAGTCGACTCCGAAGAGAACCGCTGGAACCATTACAACGAATTCGTATTCGTACGTGAGTAAGCCAAATGTTTTCAACGGTTCCACGTCAGCTTTAAGCACGCCGATAATACTAAATTCAATTCCAGGTGTTGATCTGAGCCCAGTATTATAGAATTGAATTTAGGTTAGTTTTAATATCGGCTCATGTACCGGGTAAAGTGGATTGTTAGTATAAAACGCGGGAGCTCGACTGGAAAGTGCGTCTGTTATTATGGCGTCAGCTGTACGTATCATTTACGTTCGCAATATTTGCGAATTAAATTGTGATTGAAGCTTGAAATAAAATATCATCTACAAAGAGCAAAGATTTTAACCCAATTTAATTGAACCGTTACTTTGCTCTTCGTAATTCCGGCAAATTAATGTTTGCTTATGTAGATAAACAAAATAAAACCTTAAATATAATCATGTATGTAATAAATAGAGATTATGAATATTGTAAGATATAAACTAGAGTAGAAATAATAAACGTTATCTCCTTTTAGGACTTCTTGTACTGTGAAATACTTAATTACATTAACGAATTTTAAAATTATTTTTTAACTACTTTTGAACAATTATGTATTTTGAGAACAAAAACGTGGGCCATCTTTTTTGATATAAAATATGCCAAATTATATTATTATACCAAGTCAGATGCTGGCTTTAGTTTCAATTTCTTATTAACAACTATTTGTATAACTTAATTGTATGTCTATTATGTATATGATACCTACCTTTCTACTAGGTGAATTTGACTCTACATTGCCTGCAGTGATGTGTTGTGATCCATACATTTTATTGTACTAGTCCTTTGATTAGGAACCTACGTAATGTAGTTATATTATACAAGTACTTTAAGATTAAAAGATTATTTAAAAGTTCTATTCATTATTTATGACGAACGTGCGCGTATAAACTGTACCTAAATAAAGTAAAATGAATAATAAACAATAGGCAGTAGATAATACAATAGTGTTCATTTCGTGCTTGTTTTATTCTTGGATTTGTGAAAAGAAAAAGTTGGCGCTAGAGTTTTAAATGGCGAGTTGATTAAGGCGCGGAAATTCCTCAATGAAAATTTCCCACAATACGATGGACTCACCCCATTTCTTACCCGACTACCGCAAAGGGAGGATAAACAATATCCAAATGTCAAATGCTCTAGTTGTAGATACATAAAACAAGTTTTCTTGGTTATTTATTATCTAACCAATGCTTTCTAAATTGAACTGTGAAGACACGGTAATTACGAGTAATGAGATCGTTCGTAGATATATTGAAATATAAACGAATCGGCACGATTAACGAAATTGTCACAATTTCCAGAAGATTCGGACTCATTGGCATGCTTATTAACTCTTTTCCCACTTCCCCAAAGCTGTCTGAACTTATTTGAGTCGTAAGTCTAATTTCGCCTGGATAACTTTCGATTTAAATTAAAGCCACCGAAATGTAGGTTTACACATATTTTTTGTCTAAAATTGACGATTACTTAGTAATAAAATGGGGTAAAGAAACTCTGGACTAATTGTACAGTTGACGTTAATGAGATGTATACCTACAGTTTTCGCCTCATTACAACGGAATGAGGTGCAAAAGTGTAAAAATGTCTTAAACGTCGACTGAACCTGTTCTAATTGCTCTTTCTTTTGCTATATTAAACATAGGTAACTTATTATAAATCAGCTACAAAACGTACAGCCAGGGGTATTAATACATGTACATAAATTAGGACAAAAATAATAAATTGCCAATGTCTTAAAGGCGTGTACAGATATTTATGTCCTTATTTATGTACCTATATTAATACCCCTGACTAGTGTTGAGCCTGGAAAATATCTTAACACATTCTTACACCTCAAAATGTAGTCGTTCTAATGGTTTAGACTGAATACCGTTTAGTGAAGGCTACAAAGTAATAAATATATAGCGAGAGCTTAAGCTGTGGCAGTAAACAGTAGTTCTATTTGTACAAGCTTTTGATTATTTATAAACGATTCTTGCAATTTTGTTGGAAAACGTGATGTTATTGTGTTGCGGTGAAGTTTGTTCAAGTTACGTTGAAGTTTATTGACGCAAAAAAAAACAGCTGATTTATTTTATCATCACAATAAAGACGAAAAGTGTGGTTTAGAACCTATGTAATAGTATGTGGGTAAATACAATGTGAAGATGAACATCGTATATTTTACTTAATAAAAATAGACAAATCTCCATGGAAAGCTTGCATTTTTTGTGGTCAAATCAAACACTATAAGTAAAGTCAACATTAAATTACGTAATATGTATGCCTTTCTATCTAGCCTCTTCCTATGATGTGATACGAACTGATGAAGCCCAAACTCTTATTTCAAAATGATTAATATTCACTTACATCTGGTTACTTCTAAAATTATCTTCCATGTGTTTATAAAATCCAAACCCAACATCCAATATAATTGATTTTATTCAGGGTCCGTCACTGAACCTTTACGATTTATGATTCGTTAATTTATTCACCGAATTTCCTAATATAGCCCCGATGTCAATCAATCTACTCGTATGAAATCAAATGACATCAATATTAAAACATGGCAACTTTCCTGTATCGTATCAATTTCCTAAATTATATGCCAGGGAGTGGGGAAAGATTATGATCACCTGAAATGGTAATATTAATATATATATATATATATATATATATAGATTTGAGTCATTGTTAATAAATAGCGAATAAAAGTGCTTCTACATTTCAACTACCTACATAAGTAAAAAAAAACATCAATTTAACTTCGCACATCTTACTACTACCTAGTAGGTAAATAGTAGCACTAATATCCGCCACAACAAAATGCATTTAACTAAGTCCGTTACTACAGACTTCTAGGTCCGTTACTGTACTAATATTAATTAAAATATAAAAAATATAATGAAACGGGTCACTCGCATTTGGAGGATAGGTGTATTTTGTTAGCCGCTACATAGTTCTGTAATGAAATTATGTGGAATGAGATTTTAGGTGTGCATCTCCATCCATACATGTAACAGCAAGTCAAAAAAATAAATATCATTGTAAGTACACGTGTCGCACATCAATCGATAGGCCTTTAAAATTAAATATAAAATTCAATAAATAAGGTTTCTCAGCTATTTTTTTTATTGAGACTATATTAGTCTGAGATAATCACAAAAATGGTGTCCTAACTTTCAAACGTTGTAGTTAAAAAAATTGAAAATATACAGGGACATATTAAATTATTTCACCGGAAATTATTTTGAACAAGATCGGTTCAAAGGTTTTCGAGATATTGCTGAAAAACTACCTCCCCTATAGAAAAGGATGTACCTAAGTGCCGTGAGATTTCTGTGACGATACGACCTATTTAATGGGCACGGAACCCTTCGTTGTGCGTGAGACTTACGGGAGTTTTCTATATAAAAGCACATGAATGCTGATGGTGTCTGTACAGTCAACCAATTTGATTCCTAGGCAATCATAGAACCTTGCCGTTGTAAATGCTATGTCAATACGGGTTATGTAGAATTTAAATTGACAGGGTTCTACGGTGGCTTAGGAATCAAATTGGTTGACCGTACAAAATAAATGTGGTCATAATATTTCAATTTAGACCGATGTCGATGTAATGTTTGCCATCCGCATGCAGGGTATTTTTAGTAAAATGCATAGCGAGTCTGAATTTGAATAAATTACTGATGAAGGTACGAGTAGCTAGTAGCAGGGATCGGAAACCGGTATTGTTTGTATGGGAACGAAAACGGTTCTTTTTCGTTCTTTTGATAATAATTTCATTTCTAATTGGGCAATCTAATAATACGCACTCGTTACCTCAAAACACAACTGAGTCCTACATGTGAAGTATAAAATAGTTCGAGATTTGTGGTAAACCGAGGTTTTAGCAATTAACCGGTTCCGATCCCTGGCTAGTAGAAGAAAAATCAGAAAGCGGAAGTAATTTGAATGAGCTCTCGTGAGACCGAAGCAACGGTAATGTTAACAAAAGCGCTAACTTTTTGGTACGTGATTATGTTAGGGACAATGTTACCCACTATAGGTACTGTTTTAGTTTTTGAAAGCCTTACTTACCTCGAAGTCTAGCCTTTACGTATAGTCAGGGGTAATAATATACGTACATAAATAACGACATAATTATATGTACACGACTCTATTGTCAATGTCATAAAAGCGTGTACAAATATTTATGACCTTATTTATGTAAGTACCTACGTATATTATTTCCGCTGACTGTAGGTACTTAGTTTTAATGTGGAAGCACAGAACATGGAATACTTTTATGATCTGCCTGGACATCAAAAGGTCACAAATGTCGCAATCGAATCAATGTGTGATGTGAACTGTATTTATAAATAAATAAATAAATATTATGGGACAATCTTACACAAATCAACCTAGGCCCACGGTAAGCTCAGTAAGGCTTGTGTTGTGGGTACTAGGCGATGATATATATAATAGATAAATACATATAGATACTTATATACATATATAACATCCATAACTCAGGAACAAATATTCGTGATAAACACACAAATAAATGCCCTGACCGGGATTCGAACCCGGGACCTCCAGCTTCGTAGGCAGAGTCACTACCCACTGGGCTACGGAGGCCGTTAAAATATTTAATATTATATGTATTATATGTATGTGTATTTAAATTTATTGTAGCTATATATACTTAAACAAAACACAGTGTTGGAACTGGACGAGATTACTATGGTAGGGTTTCTAAAAGAATAGTTTTGGGAATAAATTTAGTTAGAAAAACTACGTTGTGTTTAATTGGTAACACTTCCTTTAGCGTGTCTGATGGCAAGCGCTTTCGTAAAAGAAGTGACTACGCCACTTCGTCGGATGATTTACTGTCATTCGGCACAAATAGAAATTCGTCAACAGGAAATGACCATTTTGAAATTGGACCAAAAGTAATATCACCAAAACTCAAAAGTGAATATGGTTCAAATTTAATTGTGTCTATAATTTTTTATGACCAATTTTTTTCTTGTTCATAATGAGTCTAGCCCAAGTGGAATTTTGTCCACTGTGAAATAGGTTCATATTCAAATACGTGCAAAGTGAATATTGTCTTATTTAAATTAATTATTTAAATACACGATGATTTTAATCCGTGAACAGGAACCATTTTTTCTAACTCAGTAATTGATGGGGATTACGTTAAAGTAGTAATTACGTGGAAACAAACTTGTTTTTTTTTAAACATTATTTTAATTTTGAGTTAAATTGTAACCTAAAATCGTTGTCACTCTACTACCTTTATCGGTTTTAATGAGTTTGTAACCTCTTTACAAACTTATTAGCAATTGACAATTTATGAGTAAACCATGTCCTTGACATTGTCAATCACTTTTGTCCCGCTATACTGATGGCACTTGACGTATCGTAGTTAAACTTTATTATACTGTAGGATGACCATGTATTCAATGGTTACTTGTTTTAACTATGTTTTCACTTTTAATTAATTAAACAGTGAAGAAATAACGCCAGACCTCGCCGAATAAGTTTAATTTGGGCTAAATTTTAATATTTTCTCACTCCTGTTCACGGATTAAAAATCATCGTCATTTTGAACAAAATTCATATATATCACCACGTATTTCCGATTGTTCATATTTTTTGAAGTGCAAGTAATTCCATATGGACGTATTTATTTCGACCTATATTAAGTACTTATGTCAATTTTACTTTAGGACATACCTAATTACATTTTAGCATTATTCAGGCCGGACAACTTTCCATGTCGAGGATTTTCAAATTGACATTATTCAGATTCGATCAATAATTTCGAGTTGTCAATTCTCCATTTGTGCCGAATGACTGTAAATCCGTCGGATGAGGTGCTAAAGTGGGGTTTACCACCAATTATTACCCACTGGTAATAATTGGTGGTAAACCCCACTTTAGCACCAAAGATGGCACTGCAACGGCTGGGATTTTTTCCCCCATCTTTTACCAGTGGGAACTACTGGGAATATTTTTCCCGTCTTTTACCACTAGAGTACTCGGCACCGAGTACTGGTAACAATTTGGTGGTAACAAGTCGGAATAACCCCTACCCCAGGCTCCTTTAGAGTGTACAACTAGGAAAACGCTATAGGGATTATGACTTTCTTTAATGTCTGAAGATATTTGAACCTAGACTTGGCATGGGATTCTGTAAAGAAAGTGTTTTACGCGAGGGTTTCATAAAAGCATTTTTTAATATTTACTGTTATAAATATTCGCTTTGTAGTGGTAGATATTATTGATGACTGAACCGAGCTAGTTCCTTTGTGTTTGGATATACCACACGTCCCTGAGTTTTAGCTTACCAAGTAAACCAAATGCTAAAACAAGTACTTGAATTTAATTACGAGGCAACACTGTTGATCAAAACCACAAAATGTGTGTACTTAGTGAATATGTGACAATTAACTACACTCAAGAGCAAAAGTTTCGGGTCAGTGAAATACCGTCATATTTCCTAAAAAAAAAAAAAGGTTGTATAGTATTTTAATCCTGTCATGATCTTTATTAAATTTCACATCTAAACTGCAGAAATAAAAGTAAAAAAAAAAAAACACGTTACCGGGTGTAAAACGGACTCGTAAAAACCCCATGAAAAAAACAACGTTAACGGAGCGAGATATCGCAAAAATCGTCATATTTGGATGTCGATATTTTTATGATAGGATCCCGGAAATTGCTAATACATTTGGGTATTACGAAGAATAGTATATTATGTAAATAAGACTAGTGTAAAATATTTAAAAAAACCTATTGCGGTTATTTAATTTAGGGTGACCCGAAACTTTTGCTCTTGAGTGTAGATTAAGACTGCTAAAGTTAACACTACATGAGATTTTATTTATAAAACCTTATGTGGTGTTATTCCAGACTATAAGGGTCGCCAGGACTTTCGACGCTCTATACACACGTAGTTTGATTCTAATTTTAAAACGAAATGCTAGAATAAACATAAAACTTTGTATATACAACGGGATACGCCATATCGAGGTCGGAAATTTGTATCTGTTGCTAGAAATTAAAATTAAATAATTTACAAAGTTTTAACCGACGAAAAATCAATCATCCCCTATTTTCCTATTACCCTTAAGGTTGGTTTTTTTTATAAATTTATATGGGACTAACTTCGGGGTATACCTTTTCCAATAAAAAGAGAATTGTCAAAATCGAATTACTCTGTAAAAAGTTATGCGTGGTCATACATAAAATATATATATATTAGGTCCTTACCTATGAAATTGGCGGTGTGTATGGAGAATTTTATGAAAACTGTGATTTTCATACATTGAATTTTGCGGATTATTCAGCAATGACAAATTCAAAGCAAACTAAATTTTGGTAGGAATATAGAAAACTTTTAAGCTACTTTAAACATATCTTCATTCCTTAAAAATAGTTCGCATCATAAAACTATACGTAATTGAAGCACTTTAACCGGCAGCACATGAAAAGGGCGGTTTTCAAGCTTTAATTTGAAACACTAAATAAAAAATTCAAACCTATTTTTTTGTATTTAAAACCTTTGTTACATAGTCTAATAATGAAATTAAAAAATAATTTGGAAGTTGCAATAGAAATGAATAAATTGCGTACAATATAATATCTGTGAAAAAACCGCCAATTTCATAGGTAAGGACCTAATATACAGGGTGGAATTTCATAAACTGTACATAATAAAAGGAGAAAAATTTCAGCCAATTTCATCGGTGAAACGGTGTTTTTTTTTTTTCTAGTCATTAGTTTTTTTTTTACAGAATTTTGAAAATTTTTGTAAAAACTCGGGTAATACACCTAATTCAGACGGTATAACTTTTGATCCAATGGTCCTAAAATGAAAATAAAAAATGCAGAGTATTACCAAGGGACAGGTTCATAATTCTTAATAACAATAAAAAACTAACTAGAAGAGAAAATCCGCAAAAAAAATTATTGTTTTTGAAAAATGGCTACAAAAATTACGAATTTTAAAAGAAAAACACAATTTTCTGAAAAAAACGCAGATTTAGTTACCATTTTTTTTGCTTAGTATTAAACCTCACTTAATGCCGATTCTAAAACCGTTTTTAAACTGTCTCAGACTTTGAAAATGACGCTATGGGAAGGGAAAAGCGGAGGGTATTTTTTGTCAGAGAGATCGCGCACTCGATGCGGGGGGTGTGTGTCCGCGTGGGCTCGCCCTTCGGGCCTTCGGCCCTCGGGCTCGCGTAGAGAGCGTGCTCTGAAGGGACGCTTCGGGCCTTCGGCCCTACGCGGAGCTCGGCCTTCGGCCTTCGCGTACCTGGAAGCTCACCTTCGGGCCTTCGGCCCTCAGGTTCGCTTAAAGACACTTGGGGGGCGTAGGGTTTCCGCAAGCGCGCTTTGAAGGGACGCTTCGGGCCTTCGGCCCTACGCGGAGCTCGGCCTTCGGCCTTCGCCTGCCACGAAGCTCACCTTCGGGCCTTCGGCCCTCAGGTTCGCTTTTAACACACTCGGGGGTTAGTGAGTGGTAGCACAACCTTAAACTCCCGCAGCTCGGCCTACGGCCTCGCAGGACGCTTCGGGCCTTCGGCCCTACGCGGAGCTCGGCCTTCGGCCTTCGCCTACTACGAAAGACACTCGGGGGCATAGACGCACAGTCCTATACTCCCGCAGCTCGGCCTACGGCCTTCGCGTGCCTCGTTTTCTCCTGACACAATTGATCTCCGGGAAGGAGTCATGGTGGGGGTTAGGTTTTGATATGGGTGTATAGAGGTCGGCGAGGTTACCACCAGAAAAATCTGACTTCTTCGGATTTGGCTCTAAGTAAAAAATTGCTCTACTGCCCGGCTAAACGGTAACAGCTAGGTTAGGGGTGCTCGACCAAATGTCATAGAAAACTGCGTGCAGTGTTTGTTGGCGGAAAAAAAATTAAAAAAAAACGAAGTTTTTTTTTTAATTTTTTTTCAAAATGGTCCTAGAGCTTTGAAATTTGGCTAGCGGGATTCTGTAGGGCTCTAGATTCTGAAAATATTTTTTTTTTTTTTAGCTCTAAAAAAAATTTTGTATGGGTAATCTTGGGAACCTTTATGACATTTGGTCGAGACCCCTATTCAAAAGTCAAGCGGTTTGGCCGGAAAAAAAAAACGAAAAAATTCCCCATACAAAATTTTTTTTAGAGCTAAAAAAAAAAAAAAAATATTTTCAGAATCTAGAGCCCTACAGAATCCCGCTAGCCAAATTTCAAAGCTCTAGGACCATTTTGAAAAAAAACTGCACGCAGTTCTCTATGACATTTGGTCGAGCACCCCTAACCTAGCTGTTACCGTTTAGCCGGGCAGTAGAGCAATTTTTTACTTAGAGCTAAATCCGAAGAAGTCAGATTTTTCTGGTGGTAACCTCGCCGACCTCTATACACCCATATCAAAACCTAACCCCCACCATGACTCCTTCCCGGAGATCAATTGTGTCAGGAGAAAACGAGGCACGCGAAGGCCGTAGGCCGAGCTGCGGGAGTATAGGACTGTGCGTCTATGCCCCCGAGTGTGTTAAAAGCGAACCTGAGGGCCGAAGGCCCGAAGGTGAGCTTCGTGGCAGGCGAAGGCCGAAGGCCGAGCTCCGCGTAGGGCCGAAGGCCCGAAGCGTCCCTTCAAAGCGCGCTTGCGGAAACCCTACGCCCCCCAAGTGTCTTTAAGCGAACCTGAGGGCCGAAGGCCCGAAGGTGAGCTTCCAGGTACGCGAAGGCCGAAGGCCGAGCTCCGCGTAGGGCCGAAGGCCCGAAGCGTCCCTTCAGAGCACGCTCTCTACGCGAGCCCGAGGGCCGAAGGCCCGAAGGGCGAGCCCACGCGGACACACACCCCCCGCATCGAGTGCGCGATCTCTCTGACAAAAAATACCCTCCGCTTTTCCCTTCCCATAGCGTCATTTTCAAAGTCTGAGACAGTTTAAAAACGGTTTTAGAATCGGCATTAAGTGAGGTTTAATACTAAGCAAAAAAAATGGTAACTAAATTTGCGTTTTTTTCAGAAAATTGTGTTTTTCTTTTAAAATTCGTAATTTTTGTAGCCATTTTTCAAAAACAATAAATTTTTTTGCGGATTTTCTCTTCTAGTTGGTTTTTTATTGTTATTAAGAATTATTAACCTGTCCCTTGGTAATACTCTGCATTTTTTATTTTCATTTTAGGACCATTGGATCAAAAGTTATACCGTCTGAATTAGGTGTATTACCCGAGTTTTTACAAAAATTTTCAAAATTCTGTAAAAAAAAAACTAATGACTAGAAAAAAAAAAAAACACCGTTTCACCGATGAAATTGGCTGAAATTTTTCTCCTTTTATTATGTACAGTTTATGAAATTCCACCCTGTATATACGCGTCGACTTGAGAACCTCCTCCGTTTTTTTCGTCGGTTGAAAAATATATTTATGATTCATAATCATAACTACGTAGGTACAAAGTCTCAAAACGGTCTTATTCCATTATAATTTATAGGAGCAGAAAAGTTGTACCTTGTTACACCGATAAATGTTCCATCGAATGTATGTTTCGTAGAATTTTCGTTTCACCGAATACCATTTTTTTCTGAATCTGTAATTTTTTCAGGATTGTTATAAAACAAACCTAAACTTAACCTAATGGGTTCTACAGAATGACCTTTTAGCTGTAGGTACAGTCAAAGAATTGAATTTCCTACCCATTTAGGACTATTTCAAAGTGACACTGTAAATAAAATCATAAGAAGTCTCTTACGTTTTGATTGATTACGTCACTTTGACAAAGTCCAAAGTGGGTAGGAAATTAAATTCTTTGACCGTACCTAAAAAGTAAACGGCTTCTGAATAACAAAAAGTTCGATGAAATGAAAATTCGACGAAACAATGCATTCGGTGAAACGTTTGTCGGTGAAATTAGGGGACACCGTATAAAATGTTTCATGTTATTTCAGTATACCATTTTAAAATGAGAACCTAACTTCGTTTGTATGGAAAGTCGACTTGAATCCACCGTGCTAGGGACTCAAGTCGACTTAATTATTATTTTACATTCACTGTTATTATGTAGTCCTACCTATTCACCAAAAGTTAAGAGTAGGGCTTATTCCACCTAAATTTCATAATACCTTATTCACTATTACCCCTAATTTTCAAATTTCCATGGGCTCATAATACCTAAATGTCAAACAGTCTCATTCTTAAAATGAACGAAATTCATTATGACTTTGACCTAAAACGTCATATTCTCTAAATACCTAAAGATTGAAATGCACAAATTCCTTCAAATACCGAATGACTTCTGTCATTTCTATGACAAAATATTAAAATAACTAAACTGTCTTGAAGTTTAGGCATTATGACACTAAGCTATTTTGAAATTCGGCCATATTAAGAATATGGTGTTATGAGAAAAAAAGTTAGGTGTTCTGCGATTTAGGTATTTTGACACTAAGTTATTTTGAGATCTAGGAGTATTGGTAAAAGGGTAAAATGGAAAATAGGTGGCATAAGCCCTACTCAAAGTTAAGTTGACTGATAGCCAAATCAGTAGGTACGGACAGCTCCAAATACATGTATCCATATGTATACAATTTTCAACTTTATTCCACCGACATACGTTCGTAAATGTATACATATTTATGATGCTGACTGTACCTATCTTTTTACGAAACGACTAAACCCACAGGTATTATGAAGTTTGTAAGGAAATAAGAATAACACACGTCACGACTTTCTATAGTCAAACAGCGTCCATTATCAGCAAAATTAAGTTTTGGAACCTAATAAGTACAATACAATAGTAGATTGTTAACCAAGGGTTGAAAGTGACCCATTACACCCGAGATATTTCTGGCGCTCGAACGAAGTGAGAGCGCCAATAGTTCGAGGGTGAAATGGGTAATTTCACCCGAGTTAAACACTCTACTTTTCATTTCGACTGTGAGGAAAATTAATTATTCGATTTTAGATATATCTAAGTAAAATAATTAAAACTATATCCAACCTCTAACCTCTTTGCACTGGCCACTTGCCACGGCCTACTCGATTGTAATCGAGTAGGCCGCGACGCAACTAATCTAGAGGGCCATGCCGAAACGTGAAAAAAAAAGTTTCATAGCATTATGGCGGGCAGACGATATTTACAGAAATTATTTTGCATGTTGATTTTCTGTAATTAGGAAGAAAAATACCAACAGTAAAAGGAATTCAATCAACATATGTGTTTAGATATGTAAAGCTTTTATTTTAATAATATGAAGTAACTCAATTATCCGTGGCTGACTGACCGTAACAATTAAAAAAAAATACTTTCCACCCTAGGGGAGAAAACGCTATTTTCCACCCGGCTATATGCCCATGAAAAGTCAACTTTCAGAACAGGAGAGATGAAAATATTCTTTATGTTATAAATATGTGCACACCTTAATACAATCGCGGTAAATTAATACGGGTCACCCTAAATTAAATAACCGCAATAGGTTTTTTTTATATTTAACACTAGTTATTAACTTAGTATAGTATTCTTTTTAATACCCAACTGTATTAGCAATTTCCGGGATCCTATTATAAAAATATCAACGTCCAAAAATGACGATTTTTGCGATATCTCGCTCCGTTAACGTTGTTTTTTTTTTCATGGGTTTTTACGAGTCCGATTTAAACCTGGTAACTTTCTTTTCATCACACTTGCTCATAAATGGTGTTATTCCATGCCTGTATACAGAAGGACAACGGCCTAAATTGTTCCCGCGGGAATAATGGTATTTTACAGCTCCCAAGGGAAGTAATGAGCTTGTGTGTGATCTGATTGGTTAAGCAAATCTGGACGGCCGCGCGCGACAAGAATTCTGCTCTGTGATTGGTTGGAAAAATAAAATCGAGCAGGCCACGCGCTGCAAGAATACTGCTCTGTGATTGGTTGAAATATTGAAGCTACGCCCTTCACTCGCACTGATCTGGAAGTGAAGTTATCAATTTCGTCAACATTTGATTGGTGCGCTTGTATAAAACATATATATTTTTTTGTCCTTTGTAGTTATTTATTTCCTCGCAAATGTGATGAAATAGTATTTTTAACAATCGTGTTATAATAGAGAGCTTTTTAGTCGAGTACCGTGTTTAGGCCACGAAGCTTGCTGAGTGGCCTAAGTAAGGTACGAGATTAAAAAGCTTGATTATAACACTATTGTGAACAATACTTTTTGTACGAGTTCATTAAAATTAATTTTCTACGAGTCAACTGAACTAATTAAACAAACTCGATACTGTTGAAACGAAGTGCAGCCTATCGCTCGTACGCTCGTTGATATCTTTTAAGATATAAACTCAATAATCAAAGCGATTCTATTGGTCCAATTCATTACAGTTCGGTAAAGCAGCCACGTGATTGGTCGAATTTATTTTAGTTCTATTTTCAATTTTTTTTCGGTTGTCTGGAGCGTATCGAAACAGTTATTTCGATTGTTTCGACAGTAACATGGACTACAACTATGAAAAGAGTGACGTTGCAGTATTCTCTATGAAATCTTAAGGTGGTTCGATTACCATACAAAACGTTATTTGACATTCGCAGGCTAACGGCGTGATATTTTAAGAAACTTATGTAACAAACTTTCATAAATTGGCTTCCCATTTGCGCCAAATTCCCCCTTTCCTAGAATAAACTTGTATAAACTAGATTAATTTGAGAAATTGGTTTGGGACGTGATATTTTGGGAAAACTATTTTTCTCAAATTAATCTAGTTTATACAAGTCTATTCTAGGAAAGGGGGAATTTGGCGCAAATGGGAAGCCAATTGATGAAAGTCTGATACATAAGTTTCTTAAAATATCACGCCGTTAGCCTGCGAATGTCAAATAGCGCTTTGTATGGCAATCGAACCACCTTAACACACAGATTTTAATCGACGAGTACAAAAAACATTGTGTATAACACGGGCGTAAGAATATTGCAAACTCGAGTCATCAAAAGCTGATAGACTCTCGTTTCCAATATTCCTCATACGCCTCTTGTTAAACAATGTACTATTTGTTACTGTTATTTTTGCAGTTTACATGTATAATTAAATAAAAATCTTGACAGGATTAAAAAAAACTGTACAACCCTGCACTATTTTAGGAAACATGACAGTATTTTACCGACCCGTATTCATTGTCCGCGAGTGTATATGTAAACAATACAGAACAACAAAAACTTACAAGTAGAAGTAAACAACAGGCGGACTTATCGCTGAAGAGCGATCTCTTCCATACAACCTTTGGGTAGCGGAGAAATTGTACTACATATTTTACTATTAGGTGGCACAAAAAATTTAACGAATTAAATAACAAGCTTATTAGGTACGAATATAGGTAATATAATTAAGTACCTACATTCAATCATGACAATGATAAACATAGACTCATAAAAAGTACATAAATTAAGAATAAATTAAAAAAATATTTGCGGACAATCTTACACAAATCGACCTAGTCCCAAACTAAGCAAAGCTTGTACTATGGGTACTAGACGAAGATAAATATACTTATATAGATAAATAAATACTTAAATACCTACATAGAAAACATATAAATATTTCTTACATAAATACTCATGTAAATAATATAAATAAATAATTATATTAACAATGTCCATAGAGGCGGAAAATTTAAAGATTGAAATAGGAAAAGGTTTCGGGAGAGACAGACCGTGATCTCTTAGAAGAGTTTTAAAATGGATCAATCAACTATTTTTGGTTGTTATTCTGTCCCGTTAGCCAGGAGACAATAAGACAGATTTTCTTAGAAAAATTGTTACAACCCATGCTTAGAAGGTGGTCCCATTCAAAAAAGGGTAGAACATGACAAGAAATCCCCATATTTGGTGAGTTTTAAGCCATAAAGTCGCAGTTTTAAAAAGTGACCCAGGTGATGTAACCATGGCAACTAGTGACAGGAAAAAGTTGCAGCAATATGTCCAAATGCAGCAATAGATCTAACACGCCTTAAGTCCAAAGGCAGCCAGTTCCAAAGTCCTACAATGTTTCTTTAACCCACATCCGAAACGGTCAGGGTAATAAATCAACACGTATGTTTTATCTGGCGGCTTTACTTCGTAATTCCTTCAAATCTGAGCCATTTTCAACGACTGCTGTTTTATTAGGAAACATCTGTTCAGAATCACAGAGTCTGGAGAATTTAAAGTAAAGTAATCGAATCTATCTATTACATACACCCGAAATAAATTGTATTAAATGCATTATATATCTACTATACTGGCTATTGCCCGTGACTTCGTCTACTTATACTCCAAAGTTCTTTCCCCGATTTCATCTCCTCGGAGAATGATCTCCAGAATAAAAACTACAAAAAGTATCCTTTGCTTTAATCCTGGCTATAAATAAACCGTCTGTGTCATTTAGTCGTTGCGTTATTGAGTAACATGCATTATATAACTTTCACATGTACAGTCACCATCACATACATCGGAGCAAACAAGCACGTCACAAACATCGGAACACACCTCTATTTTCAAGGCATTAGGGTGCATGTGCCGATATTTATGAACACCTATAGTGTACCTATGTATGTGATGACGACTGTACGGTCGAGGAATATGAAGGTTTGGCACATCATTCAAATGGAGTTGGCATGTGCCATTTGAATGAAGTTAAGGTCCAAAAGTGCTAAAAACATTCAATTTCCTCGACTGTACATTTGATATTACCCAAAATATACCTACAAACTTACATATTTTAAAGCAACAATCTAATTATAATATTTCCACGTTATAATATTAGTATAGATTATATGGATTATACATTTTAAAACTCAAGTTCCCAACTTCGTTAACAATTAGGTACCTACTTAACGATTTAAGTCATTGTTACACATATACAATTTCTACTTCAGATAATATCACGTTATAATAATAAATAAATAATAAATAAATAATAAATAAATAATAAATAAATATTACGGGACAATCTTACACAAATCAACCTAGGCCCACGGTAAGCTCAATAAGGCTTGTGTTGTCGGTACTAGGCGACGATATATATAATAGATACATACATATAGATACTTATATACATATATAACATCCATAACTCAGGAACAAATATTCGTGATAAACACACTAATAAATGCCCTGACCGGGATTCGAACCCGGGACCTCCAGCTTCGTAGGCAGAGTCACTACCCACTGGGCTACGGAGGCCGTTAAAATCTAATCTGCTTAAATCATTTATTTCAATAAGTATTCATCGCCAAAATTGGAGATAATTTAATACGCTTCTATTTCTAAAGATGAATGATAAATTAAATAATGATAAAATCGTGTTTATTATTGTTATGAGTTCGGGTCTCGCCCTCGTTATGATTATAAATCACGGTCCGTAAACAGTCGCTCTTTGTTTTAGGAAATATACATTCAAAATAATAATAAAAACCCGATACTTACAACAAAAATAGCTAAGAACCATCTTGACTAACAAGACATTCGATTAATAATTTACCTACTTTGAAAACAAAGTTTAAACCGACTTCTATTCAGTACTTCGCCAAGCCACATAGGTTTTCATGTACATGAAAATTTCCACATTTCCGTTCCAATTCACCACATGAACTGCTTTCCGAGGGCAAATGCGTTGATTATTACAGAAAAAACCCAAGTCGCTACCTTTGGGCTGATAATATTTGTGAGAAGTTCCGTCGATTCCTCAAGGATCTCATAATTAACACTTCATTAGTAGCAACCAAGTAGCAACTAATGAAGTGTTAATTCTGAGATCCTTAACGGAATCATGTCAGAATCTTTGACGTACTTTACATCTTTAAGGAGTTCCATAAGTCATCTGTGGTCTTCATCATCAGTTCACTTCACCAAAATTGCGATTTCCGAGGGTAAATACACGAGTTATTAATAATAACTTATTATACAGGCTGGAAAGATAAGTCGGGCCCTGGAGGGAAACTACCTTAAATCCTTAAGCTGGCTCATTTTACTCAAAGGTGACATTCCATTTACACACGGCCGGGAATCGAACCCGTTCGAATCTGTCTAAAAATCTGAGTTCGTTTTTTTGCGTAAATTCATATTTCTAAGTGTAAGGAACTATTGTTGCTAAGGAACTCTGTATCTGCAATCACTGGAAAATGCTGAATTTCATAGTTTAATGTACGGAAATGGACCTCCCCATACTAACCCGCTTAAGTATGTCTGTATGTAAGTATGGGGAGATGTAGTTTTTTTTTCATTATTTACACCAATCTTTTCAAAACTGTAATAAAATATCATTCCCATACTTAGGTACCCATAGTAGGTACCTACCTACTGTTTGTTTTGTACATACGAGGAGATCCATTTCCGTATTTAAACTGTGAAATTCGGCATTTTCTTGTGATTGTAGATACAGGGTTCCTTAGCTACAAGTGTTCCATACATCCAGAACTATTTATTTATGCAAAAAAACGAACTCAGATTTTTAGACAGATTTGACCGGGTTCGATTCCCGGCCGTGTGTGAGGCTTTTTTGAAAACCTTTGAATGCAGTTTTGTTTCTTTTTAAAAATAAAGAAATGTCTCCTTTAAGTAAAATTAGCCAGCTTAAGGATTTAAGGTAGTTTCCCTTCAGGGCCCGACTTATCTTTCCAGCCTGTATAATAGAAAATACCGAAATTACTACACGCGGGCCTATAAAGTTTGAAGGTTGCCCTGAATTTCTCTGGGATCGCATCATTAGATCCTGACTTGGTGACAATGGGAATTTCGATTAAAAAAATAATTTTGAAAATCGGTCCACAATTGACGGAGAAATCGGTGAGCATACATCAAAAAAAAACATACAGTGGAACATATAAGCCTCTGCTAGACGGTCGCCAACACGCCCCTCGGACCGAGCGACCTTGGTCCGCACCGACCGTGTAGACAGTTGTTTGCAGTAAAATTTCATACTACAGCGGTCGGTGCTGGCCAAGGTCGCTCGGTCGGAGGGGCGTGTTGGCGACCGTCTATCAGAGCTATAACCTCCTCCTTTTTTGAAGTCGGTTAAAAAAAGCTACTATGTCACAAACAGAAACACGTGACACGGCGACTTTATGCAGCGATACAAAACGCGCGTATGACGGACGAACGCGCGGCTGTTGAGCTAGCGCGCAACTTTCCGTACAGTAGATCGTCACCTGTCAAAATTACTTCTATCGATACTGTAAAGCGCAATTTACACATGCAAGAAATTGCATGCAAGTTTCATTACATTCCGGGTAACCAGTATACCGAGTTCTTCAATCGATCCATCAAACCCCGCAATCCGCAATGTAGTTAAACTTGCATGCAATTTCTTGCAATGTGTATTTTGCGCTTAACGCCTAGCGCTGCAAGAAGTCGCCGCGTGTAAACGGTCTTAAGTAAGAAAGTTAAGTAAGAAAGTAATAGGTATGTAACAAATAACTGTAAGTTAGTATTTAAGTCTTGACATCGTGGAATGTTCAGACAATAAAATTTAAAATATATTGACATTGACTTTGTACAAATTTGCACACCTGCATTCAGGTTGGATACGTTGGTTTATCTACTATTTTTAAGGCGCTGTATGCAGCTGCGCATCGAAAAAGTGCCTTTTCCAAACCGATTATTAGTATACTTGTACTATTGCTAGAGATCCAAATTTTTGATATGTATATCTTCAGTTCATTGGCTATGTTCGTACTTCGTTAAATCACGATTGCTTACAAAAACCTCGATAGATTTTGCCTTTCAAAACAGTGCTTTTTTACCACCAAACTCGAAATATCTCAAAAGTTATTTGGAATATTACAATGAAATTTGTTATGATAGGTAGCTTTTTGGTAGATCTATCTACCGGCTTCTTAGAATTTCAATATGTTTGATAATTCCATACATTTGGTCATTTGTCTGAAAAACCGGGTGTCCGCGTCATGCATGCGCGGTGGCGAGTACAATTTAGTACGCCCGTGGCCACTGCCGACGACGGACCTGTGAATGTTTACCTGGCACGCAAATACGCCTTTTTGCAGCAATTATTTCGAGTTATCAAGGTAAATAAAAATATATAAAGGAATAGGAAACGCTAATACATGCTGGAGAACACATTCGAAATGATAGAATAACAAATATAAGGTATGCGATATTTACTACATTAAAGCGTTTCTACATCCGCACCTAAAACGTATTATTAGGTAGCTGGAGCATATTGACAAGATGTCAATAAAAATCTTCAGTTATCCTGAATACGTATTTAGAACTGTTAGGTAGTAAGTAGTCGGGTGTAAATCGGATTCGGACACGAGCACATGGTTGGGGGGGTAATGGTACCAATTATGGACTGTACGAATAATAGATTTATTTATTCGTACAGAAATATATCAAAAGCATTTAGGGCTATTGCGCCGGATAGCGACTACCTAGACTAAAGTCCTAAACGAGTTGGTGAACTGAAGTATATTTACTTGCTGTTTAGTAGATTATATTAAAAACGAGTGCGGAAAAAGACCCTGCCACTCCACCAGCAGCAGGCCACGGCCCTTCCTCATCTTCGTCATAAACATACATACATACATACGCTACGGCACATCTTTTCGTCCAATATTCCGCAGTGTCTCAAGACGAGAGTCTTTGACCAGTGTGTGTTGCCAGTGATGACATATGGAACGGAAACGTGGTCGCTTACTATAGGCCTCATAAGAAGGCTCAAAGTCACTCAAAGGACGATGGAGATGGCTATGCTGGGAGTTTTTCCGCGCGATCGCATCAGAAATGAGGCTATCCGCAGCAGAATCACGGTAACCGATATAGCCCTCCGAATCGCTAAACTTAAGTATCAGTGGGCGTAGAACAAATACAAATACAAATACAAATCGTTTATTTGTTCAACATAGGTGCATGACGGTACATGAGGGTCTTATAATTTAATTTTTGTATCACTATGCTGGGCCATTTGGCATACAAATTGGTGAGTAATGAATGGAGAGGCTCCATTAATTACAGTCTGACAAAAAGTCACTTATTTTGTAGAACGCTTTTTCTACTAAAATGTTAAATAACTTCTTCTTAAACTCGACCATACTTTCTATACTAACAATATCGTTAGGAATTTTGTTATAGATTTTTGGCGCCATTCCGAGTATACTTTTTTGAAATAAAGCTGTTTTTGAGGACATTCCGTTTATTTTATTCCTAAGTCGTTTACTCTTAAAACTATTAAACAGGTAACGATTCGATTTTGTAAAAATTGCAATTTCAAATATATACAAGCATGGCAGTGTTAATATTCTTAATTTCTGAAAATATGGTTTACAGGAGTCGAGTTGACGTATGCCACATAACGAGCGAATGCATCTCTTCTGCGCTTTAAACGCTATTTCTCTGTCAACTGAGTTTGCCCAGAATATGATGCCGTACCTTAGAGTTGATGTTACATAGGCTTGGTAGGCTGTTAAGACTACTGATTCATTGACAATTTTTCTTAAATTATAAAGTACATATGAGAATTTATTCAATTTCTTACATATAATGTCAATTTGATTTCTCCATGTCAGCTTATTATCTACACTTAAACCTAAAAACTTTGTCATGTCAGTTTCATCAATGTGTTGTCCCTTGTAAGATATGTTAAGAGTGTGTGCAATATTTAGTCTTTGTTTAAATGTCATGATTTTAGTTTTCTCCAAATTTATTTTTAAATTATTAGATGTAAGCCAATTTATTACTATCTCTAATGTCTTATTTATGTCATTCTCGTAAGACTCTGAATGTTTGGAAGCAAAAAGTATGGTACTATCATCTGCAAAGAGAACTGTAGGGTACTCTATGGATTTTGGTAGGTCATTTATGTAGATGATAAATAGTAAAGGACCTAAAACACTTCCTTGAGGTACACCGTAATGAATTCGTCTAATTTTGGATGAGTAAGTGACTTCAGTTTTTGTTTTAACACATATTCTATTTATTTGTGTCAATTGCTTTCGATTACTTAAGTTTGATTTCATCAAGCTGTGTATATTACCTCTAACTCCATACTTATATAATTTATCCAAAAGTATGCGATGGTCAACAAAATCGAATGCTTTAGACATGTCCATGTATAGAGCTGAAACTGGGACTCTTTTGTCTACATTTGTTAAAACTGTATACATTAAATCAAAGATGGCCATGTTGATAGATTTGCCTTTGCGAAATCCCATCTGCTCTTTAGCGAAAAGGTTATTTTTCTCGAAGTAGTCATAAATGCCACTATGAATGACCTTTTCTATTACTTTTGAAAATATGGGGAGCAGTGCCACAGGTCTATAGCTGCCTGGGTCTTTCCTGTCACCTTTTTTAAAAAGCGGCTTCACGATGCCTATTTTTAGCCTGTCGGGAAATTCACCCTTTTCTATACATAAATTTGTTATATGGCTAATCAATGGTGAAATGATGTGAGACACCGATTGTACAACTTTAGTACTGATGTTATCGTAGCCAGAACTGTGTTTTTTTTTTAAAGAATTAATAATTTTTTGGATGTCAATTGGATTAGTTGGCTTCATAAATATAGAATTAGGTTTATTAAATGTCATTGTGTTCATGATATTATGTCTATGTTGATTATTTGTTTTATGGGTTAGGTCAATAAAATATCTGTTAAATTCTTGCGCAATTTTTTGAGGGGATGTGAAATATTTACCATTGGATAATATTTGAGGGATACCGTCCATTTGTTGTCTAGACTTGTATTTATTAATAACATTCCACGATGCCTTTGTTTTGTTACTAGAGTTTTTAATATAGTAGTCGTTTTGAGCTTTCTGAGTCAGTTTTATAATTTTTTTTAATCGTTTTGAGTAGTCTAAAAAAGTCACTTTATGTATAAGTTTATTATCCTTTGAAAACCTGTATTTCCAAAGTAACGTACGTTTTCGCTTGCAGCACTTTTTTATTCCTTTAGTAATCCATCTCGGTTTAAGCACTGGCGAAATTTTAATCTTTTTCATAGGAAAACACAAATTATAGAGTAATCCGAATTGATCTGCAAAACTGTTATAGGCTTCATTTGCATTTTTCGCCATGTAGACTCCATTGAAATTTAGTTCTTGTAGGCGATCTCTAAATTTTAGAATATTATCCTGACTAATATCTCTTTGTTTTCTATACCAGTTTGCAAGAACACATGTTTTTTTGACCGGGCATTTCAACAATTGAGCTGAGTGGTCTGAGATGGCAAAGTCAATCACTTGAGCTGTGCTACCTCGCAGGTTGTGAGCAATATTATCAATACAGGTGCTGCTAGACAATCTTGTCGGCTCAGATATTGCCAATCGTAAATTATAACATGAGATTAAGTTTTTGAATTGTATAGATTGAGGCGTTCGTTTAAGGACATCGATATTAAAGTCTCCGCAAATTATAATTTTTTTCCTTATATGACATATTTTATTTAGTATATAATTCAATTTGTCGAAAAATATCTGAAAACTGTTACTACTATTTTTAGGTACTCTATATATGCTAAGAATAATAATGTTATGATCAATGAGCTCTAGTCCTGCGCATTCTATTATATTTGGTATAGAAATATTATTAACTTCGTCTAACTTTAGGTATTTGTGAATATTTTTAACCAAAATACAGGATCCCCCATTTCTATTATTCCTTGAGTAAAATGATGCTATCTTAAAATTAGGAATAGCCAAATGAGATTCATCACCTGGCTGCATGTTATGCTCTGTGACACAAATAACATCAACTTTTGTCCCCAAATCCATTAACTCTTGTAGGTGTACACTTAGCAGATCAGACTTATGTATTAGGCCGTTGACGTTTTGGTGTAGTATATTAATAAAGTTGTACATAATAAAATCATTATTACCCTTATTTAACGATCGGTCAATGGATAGTTGGGATGATGGCTTGTTCATAAAAAATTTAGCCCATTGTAAAATGCCTTATTTACATTTATTAAAACCTTATTTAACATATGAGCCAATTTGTATTTGCCTCTAGGATTTAATTGATAGCCCTTAGAGGAATAGTCACCTATACCAAAATATACACTATTTGGTGATTGAAGCCATACGTGAGAAAACATTTCAAATTTTTTATGCAACATTGAGTTGAATTTGCTTACAAAATAATTAAAATCCTCGGCATGTTTATTTAAACTATGAGGAATGTCACAAATAATTACATTTGTATGGGAACAGACTTTTACCGTCTCTTCTAAGTCATTCATAATTCTATTTAATGGTCTATCATTGTAGTCGCTCCCGCCACACATGATGACCAAACAGTCACTTTTTCCAAAATTTGCAGTCTTCTTTTGTACATTTTGAAGAACACGCTGGGTGGTTCCATATTGAATAATATCGGCCGTAAAGTCATAGTCGTTTTTCCTAATTTTAGACAGGGGTAGCAAGAGATCAGCTCCATGGAAGTCAGACAAAAGTAATAGTCTTGGTTTATTTTTGATAGGTTCGTGCATCGTACTCATAGTTTTTATTGGTGTTGATTGGTTTATTTGGGGTTTCTTAAGTATGGTGGGCTTTCGCGACGAGTCTAGACTGCTCTTCTCTATGAAGGTGTTACTAGATTGCTCTTCGAGTTGTCTTACGGTGTTTTGTAGCGCCTTGGTGGAGTGTTGAATCCTAGCAAGAGTCACTTCTCTGCTAGCGAGTGAATCAGACTTACGTTTATATAGCATGTTCGACGTAAGAGTCTTGCTTAGTTTTATTTGGAGATTTTTTATTTTATTGTTTAATGATTTAATTTCATTCTCTAACTTATTTATTTTATTTTTATAGTCCTCTGTATTGTCCTCAGTAGTGTTATTTAGCATTATTAGGCTGCCTCCGGCCAATTTAGCTGACGAGATATCCTTGGGATCTTTGTTTAGCAACTGAGTGTACACATTTATTTGTTTATGTAACTTATCAATTTGTTGTTGTTTCATGCTGTTCTCGCTGTTTAGCCTGGCAACTTCGGTGTGAGCGCAAGATAGCTCTGTACTTAAGTCTTCTATTTGAGCCTTCATTTCTACAATTAATGAGTTATCTATAGTCGACATATTCGGGAGGCTGCTGGGACTATTAAACGTGCTATCTTTCAAAGTTGAGTTTATCAAATCGTCATCAACTACCGTTTGGGGTATATTTTCACATGATGAGGATTTCATATGTAATATTTTATGTTTTCGATGAGTCACGTAGTTGTCCTGAGGGGTATTTTGCTTGATTCGCTCCTTGTCATTATAATTTGATGCGTTCATCTGCGTATTTTTCTCTACCGCTGTTGATGATAAGCCCGAAGATGTTCGCAGGACCGATGGACCAGCTGTTGTTTGCGGAGTTCTAGTGGTGCTTTTCGGTTGTAGTCGTACGCAAGCTGAACATTTCCATTTATTTTTCTTAGCATTGGTCATAGAAACATATTCTGTTTTCTTTAGAGTTGTGCATGCTAATTCAAATGTGTTTTTGCAATTGAAACACTTTAGGTACTCATTCACTTTAATTACACTTTTGCATTTAAAACATTCCATCTCTGTGAGTTTTATTTTTTACGAGAACCAATATATCTAACTGGTGTCGCCCTCTATCGCTGGGACGTCAGAACTACAGCAATCTTGTTGTTGTCTTTGGAGGTTATTTTCAATATTTTGTTCAAAATTCAGTTGTCTTGGATCATGTTACATAAATATACTGGCCTTGGGTTCATATAGTAGTTTTCTTTCTTGATGTTTTCACTTGTTTTCACGTCTATTTTAACTCGTAGATCAAATCCGTTAGAAACAGTTTTATGAAATTTCCTGTTCCTAATTAAGTTTATTTCACAGTATAACAATTGTGTATGTTTTTTGTCACTAACTTAATAATTCTCCACTGTTTTCCATGATCACTAAGTAGCGTAGATATTTATTTAGTAAACATTATCACAGAGCCAATGTAAGCACGAGCGCAGTGGCGCCACCAATCCAACCAAGAACCGATGGCCGTTGGGGCGGAAAGGTTCTCGAGTGGCAACCACTTACCGGAAGGCGCGGCGTGGTTAGGCCCCCCACAAGGTGGACTAATGACCTGGTAAAGATTGTGGCACTCTTTGGGGGAGGCCTATGTCCAGCAGTGGACGTCTTTCGGCTGATATGATGATACATACGCTCGAAAAACATAAACTTCCTTCTGAGGCAGTCGGGTACAAAGTACTACAGGGTGTTCCCCTATACAGCTGCAAAACTTTGCCAGCTGTTTGTGCACATGATACCCATCACAAAACACTAAAGTATGCCGTTTCACATCTCGAACTCACTCTGCCACCGCTGTTTCTCCAAATAACTACCAAGAAAGCCTCCCCCGCCACGCCCCTTTAAAAATAAGCCCACTAAAGCAAATAAATGTGACGTTATCTAAGTGAACATACCTTTTTTGGAAATTCCACCCCTAAAGGGGGTAAATATGGGTGCAAAGTTTGTATGGGGGAAACTTTATTTTTAGAGCTCGAGACTTAAATTTTTGCATAAAGATTACTTATTAGAATACAAATTAAGTACTTTCAATTCAATTACATTTATTTTGTTAAACATAGGTTACAACTTTTACAAGTATTGTTGGTATACAAAATATAAGACTTCTGTGCATTACCCACAATGTAGGTTTACAAAATATTTCAGCCAGCTAATATATTTATAAAAATTAAAAAAAAAATGTCAATACAGTGATTGGTGTTAAATACTTCAAATACATGTCAAAAATTCTCAAAAAATACTGTAACTAAAGAATATTATAACTAAGGAATGTCTGGAATGGAATCATGTTATGTCGTAGGGTCGTTTAAGTAATCTTTAATGGTATTATAACACTTTTCAATCAAATATTGATCTATTGATTGAAATTATTGATCCAATAATGTCATGGAAAGATCACATAGATACATTATACAGTAAGTTAGCAAGAGGGATCTATGCTCTAAGACAGTTAAGACCACTTGTGTCAGAAAGTTGCTTAAAAGAGCTGTATTATGCATATACTACATATATTGTACATATACTCTCAACTTTCATACGGGATAATGCTTTGGGGCAACAGTACGGATTATGAGCGCATCCTAAAGATCCAGAAACGTGCAATTAGAGTACTTCCCTATGCAAAGGACAGATACACGTGTCGCGAACATTTAAGAAAACTTAGTATCTTAACATCAGTTTCAACTTATATATTGGAAGTTTTGATGTATGTTAAACGTTATCCAAATGAATTTCAAAGGAGAGGTAAAAATAGTTCGAGATCAATGAGAAATGCGAATAACTTAAAAAGAAGCGGGTTGTGTCCGAGATACAACCGTTAATTAAGTTTAAGTGGATACTTATTTGTTGGTTGTCCCCGTAAAATATATATCTGCATTAATTCACTAAAATCTGTATAAGCACAGATAAATCGGTATATATAGCAACATTGACTGACGTAGCTCGTTTGACTCGCGAGGCATTGAAAATGGCGGTCATTTCAGCATAGTTTTCATGCCCGTCACATAAACCAAAAAACATTTTGTGATTAACAACTAATAGCAAATAAAGAAGGATTAAAACATGTAACAAACAATTATTTGAAATCAGATTAGGCTTCTCTACAAAAAGTTAATCCGGAAGTTACGTGATACATTTTGAACTGTACCCCTATACAAGAACGCGAGCAAAGAAGTATCCACTTCAAAACAACCTCGCCCAGACTTAGAATAGGCACAAAACTTCCGAAGTTAATAGGACAAATACTTTTTAACCGGCTACCTTCAAACCTTAAAACCATAATGAACGACAACTCTTTTCGCTTCCATGAAAAACAACTATTGCTTGAAAAAACACTGTATAGTTTACAAGAATTTCTTTCAAATGACTAAATAACAAGATCTTAAAAGCTTGACGTTAATATTTGTATTATGTTTTCTTTCTCTATTTTATGTAATAGCATTATGCTATGAGTATGAGTATTATTAAACTATTTACAAATAATAACAATTCTGTACACAACTGTACACATCTATTGTATTTTATTGTAACTGACAAGTTATAATTTTAACACATTTTTATCTGTATATTCATTGTACTAAGATTTCAATTGTAAAATTATGATAATAAACAAATCTGAATCTGAATCTGAAGTCAATTGTCTTTTAAATTTATTAATATCCAGTGTTTAATTCGGTCTGGAATTTTATTGAAAATGTTTGGTGCCATTCCCAAGATTCCGCCTCTGATTAGCGCTGTGTCGTTGCTACCCTGCAAAGTTTTCAATTTTTGTTTGTATTGTTTATGTGTCGGAAATCTGCGGCCTTCTGAAACGTTACTGAACTACGTTACGTTACTGCTTGGATTGGTCTTGACAAAAATACCTACTTCTAGGATATACAGTTCGTCTAGTTTTTATGGAGAGCAAGACATTTTTAAAGTAAGGGATTTGTAACTTAGGTTTTAGACTGTTTACTTAAAGACTAGGTACAGTCAGCGTCATATAGTTAGTAGCAGCCAAAGTAGCCAAATATATCGTAACACATCCTTACACCTATAGTAACAAAGACGTGTTGCGATATATTTGGTTACCTAGGCTGCTACTAACTATCTGATGCTGACTGTACAAAACTAATTTCAATGTTTTTTTTTATTAAACAAACATTTAAATTTCTTAAACAAACATTTAGACGATAACATGTTATACGTGGACGAAGTCGCGGGCAACAGCTAGTTTATATATATATATTTATTTAAGCTTTATTTATTCCATATTGTTTTAGTACATATTTACTAAATCTAAAAGATTTATGCCATTTTTTTCTTTCTTATATGGACCCCATTCGGGTAAAAGCCATATATCGCCAGATATTAGGAGAAAAGAAGGGCACTGGAAGCAACAAACTGGTCAGGGCCGAAAGGCAAAAGAAGAAAAGGTAGACGACGAAGACGTTGGACCAATGACATAACTGAGGTCGCCGGACCTAGCTGGATGCAGTTGGCTAAAGACCGAAAAAAATGGCATGAGATCGAGGAGGCTTTTACCTAAATTTACATTTGCTTTAAAAAATTCAATATAAATCAAACAAAAAAAGACAATTAAAGCTTAATTTATATTTATATAATTACTTCCGGTTGGAAAATTTGTTGGATTCTTGTGTAAAGCATCTTAGAATAACGATTAAAAATGAAATATACAAAAAAACGCTATTATAAATTAATGATTTTCGAAACCGTATTTTGCCTGGAGTATAGAGCCAAGTATAAGTCCAATCTTGTTGGCTTGTTGAGAGTATCAAGGTCCATCGCGGTGTGGCCGCTGGTCGAGGTAGCATGGTAGGCAGCACGCGCCGCGCGAGCGCAGTGACACAACACTTTTAGGTATTTAAGGTGGTTCGCTTGCCATACAAAACGATATTTGACATTCGCAGGCTTACGGCGTGATATTTTAAGAAACTTATGTAACAAACATTCATAAATTGGCTTCCCATTTGCGCCAAATTCCCCCTTTCCTAGAATAAACTTGTATAAACTAGATTAATTTGAGAAATTGGTTTGTCACGTGATATTTTGGGAAAACTAGTTTTCTCAAATTAATATAGTTTATACAAGTTTATTCTAGGAAAGGGGGAATTTGGCGCAAATGGGAAGCCAATTGATAAAAGTCTGATACATTAGTTTCTTAAAATATCACGCCGTTAGCCTGCGAATGTCAAATAACGCTTTGTATGGAAATCGAACCACCTTAAGAGACAAATTGAATTTGTTATTTTTATATGATGTTTGGTCAAATTACATTTTTTAATAGACATAGTCATGTACTGAAGAACTTGCTGGTCTTAAAATAACCACCCTGTATAATAAAATGCTCTTCTGACTAACAGTGGTCTAATTATCCAGTTTTTGATCAGTCAGTCATACTTATGTAACAAAGGTAATAATTATGGTAATAATACTCCTTGCATTTCATTAAATTGTCAAAAGGGCCTCTACGTGTTGGCTCCGTTGGTACTTTGTAGGTACCTAGCTCCACGCATGCCTCCCAAAGGTCCGGGACATCATTGTCCCGTGAGCGGGAAAGACATACATGGTAATGATATAATTTGCCAGGAGATAAATACATGAACATAGCTATTTGTTTATTATTTTTGATGGTTTCTTAAGCGGGCGTTAACCGGCGCTATAACTTTACCTATAGAAGTAATCGATTTTATTTCGGTTTAAAAAACCTGTAATATATTAGTACAATCCATAATTGGTGACGTTCACCCTTAGGAAGTGAAGATGTACTATTATTTTATCAGTTCTACGTATTTGGAAAACGGAAGCACCCACATAGGAACTGGGAAAACGATAGGTGGATTGATGATGAAGAAATCTGTACTAACATATCTTTGGAAAGTAAGTGTCCATAATTGATGTCATCATACTACGATGTACTTAAGAACTGTAACTACCTATTATTCCTTATTTTCTTAAAAAAAATAGATTTAAATAAATAAATAAACAATAAATATTTGGGGACAATCTTACACAAATCAACCAAGATTTGAAAAATAAAACAATTATTCAAGAAGACAAACATTTGATCGTATGATCCGCAAAAACGAGCCGAATACGGATGCCAACAGAATAAGGCCGTTAGCGGGGTGCGCGGGACGCGCGTCTCCCGCTCCGTCTGCCTCACCTCCGCAAATACCTAAATATCGTCTAATAAGAGCGCCTTAAGATCTTGTAACCGTATTCTGGCAAATAAATTATTTAATATTTCATATTAAACATCTAACAGCCCTCGGTGGCGCTGGGGTTAAAACTCTAAAAATGCTGAACGATTCGCTAATCACATGCCACCTTTTAATTTCAACTTTCTCAAGCGTTACAGGCATCTCTTTAGTTTAGTCATGTTAAACCTTTTAAGGCTTTGATGCAATTATGCCCAACCGCCACGCCACCGTAACACAGTTGAGCCGGGCCTTAATTATCGTTCAAGGCTCCAACTTTAACTAGACGTCAGGTTATGTGAGAAATAAATTAGGTAGTCTACTTTAAATCATTATTTAACCCCTCAGCGGGGTTGGTTTTGAAGAGAACTTTCGTTTGTTAGTTTTTCAGGTTTGGAAAAAATGCTTGCTCAGCAGGCAGAGTTTGTATTGTCAGGCCCGCGCTCAGCAATGGGCGATTCGATTACTGCCTGAAAATGATGGTGGAGTAGGTAAGGTAAGAATGAACGAAAATCGGACGTCGGTAAATGAATGACACATTTAAAGTGGAGGTGGACAAGACCAAAGAATTTGTACTAAAGCATAGAAACCACGTTAAAATAAGAGCTTGGTAACAGCTATCTTATTCACTTGCGTAAATCTATAGTTGGCCTAAGAGGGAATGAGACTACAATCCCTATTTAGTTTCACATTTTCGTAGGTTGTCACTAAAATCAACTCGGGCAAATGTCAAATGGATGTAATTGGATGTAATTGAATCCAGCAAAATGCAATATGTCATCATTGTTTGGTAGAAGGTGTCATTACCTTACAACTTGACTTGGTCGTATCATATTACTTCCAAAACATCGCGGCTCCTGTGTGTGAAAATAATTTATTTTGGTGTTATTCCACCGAGAATGTTTGAAAAAATGTATTGTTCATGTTTGCGAGACTTGATTGTTTCCTGTGATAAAATGTTTTGTGCCATTGAAGGCTGTAAATCCCATACAAGAGGGACATAAATAAACCATGGAGCAGTTTGCTTGTATTGGTAAGTTTCTATAGATTTTGAATTTATTCATGGAAGGAGCTCACCTAAAATTAATAATAGTAATTGGTAATTTATGTAAATATCATTATCTGTTCAATTGAAACCAGATTGTGCATGAAAATAAGACTTTTTCGGATAAGTAGAAGAGGTTATGTTTTTCCTGATGAAATAATACGAACTTTGTTTATAACAAAAGGATTTAGTTTATTAAAATAGAAAATACAGATTACTATGAACGTGCTACTGCGCTTACAAGGGCGAGAGTGAATACGTCTTTAAATAAAATATCGAGACAGTGGTCGTGCGTGTTTGCCCGCCTACATTTATCAGGCGCTGTAGTTATGCGTCCCAATTCCAACACCCTCCTCTGGACGCAAACCCATTGCCATTGCAAAGGTCAGATGCTTTGGCCGGTGCAATCCCTTTGTGAACACATCAGCCAACATGTCTTGAGTGCTTTTGTAGCGAACGGATATTTGTTTCTTGGATATACGCTCCCTCACGAAATGATAGCGTATATCGATATGCTTGCTTCTGGCATGGTAGATGTCATCACCTGAAATGCTGATAGCACTTTGATTATCGCAAAACATAACAATTGGTATACTTGACATAGTAGGACAAAAGTCCTCTTCCAATTGCTTGAGCCAGATAGCTTCCTGTGTTGCCGTAGATAGTGACATATACTCTGCTTCGGTTGTTGACAGAGCGATTGTAGGTTGCCTTTTAGAACACCAGCTAATGGCAGCGCCCTGAAAAGTAAAAACATATCCAGAACATGATCTTTTATCTTCAGTATCTGTAGCCTAATCGGTGTCACAGTAGTAATGATTTATATTTTTCCTCCATGGCATGTATCCACTGATCTGCCTTATTGCTCTCTAATGCTTCGGAAAGGCTTTGTGGATCCTTGTCCAAGATACTCATAGCTGATTCGCCATTCATACACATAAAAGATGCATTTTCTTGGGGAGGATTAGCTTCGTAAAATTCATTTCGACGACGTCTTGGACGAAGATTCATTTTAATGTCTGGAATATCAATGCTCTCTTCAAGATTGTAAGATTCATCGTCAGGATCTGAATCAACCGATGCTGGTGAAGAAAACGAATCGACATTCAGAGACGTTGTATTCAACTCGTCGATTTTAACAGAGTCATTTTCATCTCTGATTTCATCTTTTTCGTCATTGGCATTTTCTTTATTATCCTCTTCGATATCATCTTTCTCTTCATTAGCATTTTCTTCAGAAAAAGGTAAGTAAACTATTTTAGATTCAGGTAAGTTCAATTCCTTTTTATTACAAGACATTACTTTACTCTCCGATTCATGCGTACTAGTTTGTCTTTCATTAATACTTGTTTCTTCTTTTTCAGGTACAGACTCATTATTAACAATATCTCTTTTTACAGTGTATACGTGTACTTTACGTGAAAAATGGTCGATGAAAGTGACAAAATACCTGGCACCTCCAAGTGATGCAGTTTGCATCGGTCCACACACGTCGGAGTGGATGACTTCTAGCAACTCGGTTACTCGGGAGCCCTCACTTGGAAATGGCTGTCTAGTCTGCTTTCCTTGGATACAACTTACGCATGTTATATTTTGATTAGACGGAGATAATTTTACACCGGTAGTACAAGTTGGAATTTTATCCATATCGCTGAAGTTCCGGTGGCCCATTCGTTGGTGCCATAAGTAAGTATCATTTTCAGTAACCGCGGGCATGGCTTGAGCTTTTTCATATGCTATGTTTAGCTTATACATATCATTTATTAAGTTGGCATCGGCTACTTTTTGACCATTTTTATTTGATATTTTACAGCCATTGTCTTTGAATTGGATATTGCAACCACTTTTTATCATTTTGCTTACTGAGATAAAATTTGTCGATAATTCTGGCACATAAATTACATTTCTTACCTGAATTTTATTGATATTGCCTCGTGTGTCTGGAACGCTTATAGTTACATTACCGCAACTTTCAACCCTGAGTATTTTTTCGTTAGCAATTCTAATGCTTGTTACAGGTGGTGCAGTTTCGTCCTCGAGCCACTCCTTGTGTGACGTCATATGCATCGAGGCTCCTGAATCGACGTACCAGCTCAGCGCGTCATTCGATGTGGTTGCTGAAAAAGCTGCAATAAAACCATTATCTTTATTATCTGTTTTATTTTTTTTATACCAACAGTTCTTACTCAAGTGCCCGTATTTGTTACAATGAAAGCATCTCGGTCCCTTTGATTTATTTTGCCCTTTTTCAATATTTTTATTATAATATTGCTTCTTGGAGTTTGAGTAAAATGCGGTTGTGTCCATTGTTTTTAATTCCTGTAATAACTTTGTTTTAATATAATCGGCACAAATTTTCACTCCAGAACTCTCAATGGCCATGATCATGGGTTTATAGGCATCTGGTAAGCCAGCTAGCATTAATGTCCCAAGCCATTCATCATCCACTTTGAAACCAATATTTCGTAAGCGATGTGCGGATGTCATTATTTTATTAACGTAATCTTCTATGCTTGAGCTATTTTCTAGCGTAGTGTTTATTAAATCCTTTAGCAGACCCACTTTTCTAGTTAAGCCTGAGTCTTCAAAAGCTCGCATTAAGTTATCCCAAACCTCTTTAGCTGATGTGGCCTCTCTTACATGCACATATATTATGGGGTCGATAAGTAAAATGAGTTTCGACTTAGCTTTAATGTCCTTTTTTGCATCTACAGCCTTGCCGGTTTCTGTTTCGATACATTCCCACAAATCTTCTAATTGCAAGTAGGCCTTCACTGCAAAACTCCAAGTGGCATAATTTTCTCTTCCAGATAACTTTTCTATACTCAGACCACTATTTGAAGCCATTATGATCACATATACTTGAAATTATGCTGAAACAAAACCTACCTGATGTCGCGAAATTTGAGGTTATAATGATTTGTACTTTTACTTTAAAAACACTTTAACTTTTACTTGTTTTACTATTTAGGCATGGGGCGGCCCATAACCTGATGAAATAATACGAACTTTGTTTATAACAAAAGGATTTAGTTTATTAAAATAGAAAATACAGATTACTATGAACGTGCTACTGCGCTTACAAGGGCGAGAGTGCGAACGTCTTTAAATAAAATATCGAGACAGTGGTCGTGCGTGTTTGCCCGCCTACATTTATCAGGCGCTGTAGTTATGCGTCCCAATTCCAACATTTCCCATAGTGATGTAGTTTTTTTTATCGACCTCGGCACAATAACTTATCGACATAATAATAATAACTCAACTTTTTGATTTTAGATTTCCAAAGGACGAATATGTTGAAAGGAAAGGATACCACACGTGTAAGAAGGAGAATCTGACATGGAAAAGCAGTCATTTTTATTTCAAACACGTCACCAGATTATTTGTACCAAATGTAAATTTAAATGGAAGCGACTGGAAGCAGATAGATCTTACACACAATTGAATAGAAACGTGTGCCTTAAGAAAAATAAGAAGTTTTAGCCATAACTATTTTATAGAAGGCGGATTAAGTTTGACTAAATAAAAAATGGTCTTAATATAAAATTATTCTTTCATTTCCCATAAGTAGTAGCGTCCAGGCAGTCCTGCATGACGTACTGCAAATGAGTGCGATATTATAATATAGATTGTGACAGGGATATGAATGACCTTGGTTTTGCAGGACGCCACGCATCCAGGTTGACAAAAGCTACTTTGGTTTTTGCTACTACAGTAGAGTGTCATCAGTCCGTCACTCCAATAGCCGGCTATGTCGATTAATCCGGCACACTCCACCCGCACCTCCTTCACCGGCCTTTACTTCTCTTTCTCTAGCTAGACGCTTGCTCTCTTTTTATTAGTTATGACATTTCTATTCAATCCACTAATCCAAACATTCCAAAATTCCGGGATTTTCTAGTTTTAATAATGCCGGGTTAGTTAGACTCTACTTTTCTTTTTGCCTTCTCCATAAACATATTTTTTTCACACAGTGAATGTGAATTATTAAAATCTAAATTTATAATTTGGTTGACTAATTTATCGATATAAACAGTCGACACTGTACATCCCCAGCGCAGGAACAAACTTGTGACAACCTTCCAAATTAAGGAATAACAAATGCATACACATCTCTTTCTGACGCGTTAGTACGTCGTACGAAAGTAGGGGAAAGGTATACGTATCTGCTACCTATTTTAACCTTAGGGGCTTGGACAAGACACTTGGCGAGGAGAAACGTTGGAAGATGGACAAAACGTGCGTGCTGAATAGCTAGATAGATAGGGTGTGTAACGACGAAAACCGCATGAATAAAAAAAATAACTGTTTATTACTTTTTAAACAATTTACTTGTTTCATACCGATGAGGCTTTCAAATTCAAATCTTTTATTTGTGAACATATAAATTAGTCCAGCTAATATATATATAATTTCCCAAAACGTACCCTCTTAACTAAAGTAAAGTAAACTTGGTGTCCCCACTGGGAATCAAGGCACAAATTTACTCCTAGAAAAAGGTATAGAAGAAATAAATCATGTTAGCGTAGCGTTGAGGCTTGAGGTAAAACCTCGACATCATATTACTCCTCATAAAATGAGGTCGAAAATATTCAAATCCCTTGGGTAAAGTCGACTTTAAGTATATTAACAAAGTTTGGAAAAATTACGAACTTATTTGCAGAATTCAATTATGACTGCTACGGTAAAACCGGCAAGTATTAAATCTTTCCCGTCACTTTTGCGAATTTAGGTAGGCGGTGCAAATCGTGTTCCATGGACTCTTTGCCACTGGCATTGTTTCAACTGACTGAAGTTACAGGTTCTTATTATACATTCAGGGACCCATTTCACAACTTGTTATTAAGACTTTCGTTTGTACTTACTTCAAGTTTCAAGATGTGATATGCCCCCCAGGGGCCCATTTTGGGAACTATATAAGGTTTTTATTAATAGTATATAAAATACTATATAAAGTACTTATGAAATATTGACATTAGTAGGTACAGTCAGCAGCAGATATAGCTAAGCGGGCCGGGTGTTCAAAATGACCTACACACGCTCTTCATTTCTTAAGAATAAAGTCGTGTGCAGGTTTTGAACACACGGCCCGCTTAGCTACTTCTGCTGCTGACTGTACTTCAGTATCACTTGTGTACCTAACAAGAATTTTCCTAAAATCCATGATTTCTTTCTTTCATCTGAATAATTGTATTTTATAAATATTAATATGCTAGAATGTAATTCGATATGGGGCCTATTTACAACAACTTGTACTACAAAACTAAGTCTGTTTTCAACTCCTATTATTATTAACTTGCACTTTTACTACAAGTAGTCGTAAAATCGGCCCCAGCCAGAACGCATTTCAACCTCCTAGCGTTTTTTCCAGATTGTATCCAAATTCTTAAAGAATTGGTCCCGCTTTAGCACCTAATCCCAAGATTTGGCGTACGGTGATTTGGTCAGTGAGGCGTTTTTCCAGGTTACAGAATGCTCAATATAAGCTTGAAATTCCAAATTGTCTTTTTCCATCCATGTGCCACGTGAAAACCGATCGAGTTTTCAGCGGAAAATTCTCGGTGCACCCGGCAGGTAAGAGTTTTAAAAGCTTTGACTACTTACCACTTTGAAACTCGTGAACTCCAAACACGCTAGAACGCCCCAAGAATTCTACACTGTTAAAACAGTTAGGGATAGGTTACATTATATTTTTACCAAGTAAAACGTGTCTTGGTTTGCGAGAGGCGATAAGTAGTTTATACCTCTACCGAGCCCCTGTAAGCCGGGTACGTCGTTGCGGGATTATTTCTGGCCAGGAATACATTCAGACTGTAGATTATGTGCGTTTTGCGAACATTCTGACCGTACCATCACGTAAATATTACACATAGTGCCTACTAAGAAAGGTCGTTTTTTACGCCCTTTTTGGTCTAGAAAAGTTTCAACGTTGAAAATATCGGAGGGATAAAAAATACGCTTTTGATACTCGATTTTTTTAGTAGAACGGTTCTCTTTTATGTCTCGGCTTAAACTAATGTCTGGTTTACGAGAAGCTGAATAAGTAAAAAGGCAGTACGTAGAATAAATAATTCGGTTGACTTTTCTCAAAGGTTTTCAATATTCCCGACTGTAGGTACATTAAATGGTAACCGACCGACAGACGGAAAATTCAATTTTACAGACTTCACGCTGTGATTGCGCTTGGTACATTTATATGTAAGTATATCTTTTAGGAATTTACGCTGACTAACAGACTCTATAATTTGAACTTCAAAGTTAAAGACTTGACAATTGTTATAAGGTTATAACTATAAGTACCTTAGGTTAGTTCAAAGTTTAAACTAGCCTATAGTAATTTTTTATTGATTAAAGAGTAAAGACATGCACTGGAAAGTTATGAGATTTGCCAATAGCTATACTGCCTAAACCAAGAAACAAACTGAAAAGAAAATCGGATGTAATGTATCTTGACTGGTTTTTTTAGGGTTCCGTACTCAAAGAGTAAAACGGGACCGTATTCAATTCAATCGTTTTATTTCAGACCATGTGATCCATATACTGTTAGTAACAAAATAAACTTAAAACTATGTTAGCAATTATATATAAAAAAAAGAACTGCAGTACTACTTGACATACGTCAAAGTAGTTCTGACCCGCTCGATCCAGTGCCACAATATGTTGCAATTAAATCTACCATCAGCCAATACCTTCAGAATGCCGTTTTGACTTTCCCTGACGCGACCCATCAGCGACGTGGTTTTCTTTCGCATTATGGCGTGAAAATCGTCCAATCGTATTACTAAGACTCCGCTGTCCGTCTGTCTGTCTGTCTGTACGTCTGTCACCAGGCTGTATCTCTTGAACCGCGATAGTTAGACAGTTAAAATTTTCACAGATGATGTATTTCTGTTGCCATTATAACAACAAATACTGAAAAACAGAATTAATTAAATATTTATAGACAATGGTACGGAACCCATCATGCGCGAGTCCGACTCGCACTTGGCCGGTTTTTATTTATCTCTGTTATCTCAAAAGCATTATTAAATATTAAATGAAACAATCAAGTTAAACGGCATTTTAATACCTCACCTAAAATTGAATTGAATCAAATATGAATGAAACTTCAGAAAAAAACCGGTCATTGTGTACGGTGGCACTGAACGCAAATTGGAAAACCACCGTACTAATATCCCCAAATAGATTTGATTAGATTATTTATTTCATGATAGAAAATTACATTACAAAGGAGTATGATGTCCGCTGACAAAGAACTGGTGTCTAATCATCGCCAACAGCCAAGCTTTTAAATTATGATGACGATGACCACTCTTAACTTAACCCTCCGAAAATACATATTTTTTTGTTTTTGATTATAGGTAAGGCAACAAGCAATTTGTTGCCTCCGAAACCTAATGCTTACAGCCTTACAGCTGACATCTTTCAATTCGTTTGTTGTCCTTTTCCCAATTCACAAAAACCCACTTTGCTCCTTACAGCAGAGGGTTCAGTATAGTCTCAAAAGAAACGAGGTTAAGAAAGTCCATCCTCCGTTCAGTTATTTGCTCAGGATTTCCCTCATTTTATTCTTCCGTAGAACGCTGTATACGGAGCCACATCCGTTGTCGCGACACTGGGGGTGTATTTCGCTACACGTATACATATGTGAAACGTTTGGTAAGGCGTGCCAACTTGCCAAGCCTAAGGAAGTACAAGCACAAAATAAATAATAGTACTAAGTATTACGTACAGAGGCTCTAGTATAAGTATCAGTTGCGCGCGCGCAATCGCACGAACCGGTCGCATAGCGTACCTACCGCTGCATCATGGCAGTTAATAAAGTGAAGTGTAACAACTGTAATATAGTGGTGAACGAGCTTTTAGCATTTGTTATTAACAAACTCCATATTATGGACGACGAAAGTATGTGCCGAATCTGTGTAGGTTTTTTCACAGTGCACGAAATTAAAACCGCGAAGGACTTATTATACGAATCGGTGCCTGCACGAAAAAGGAAGATTACACGTAGAAACGAGGGGCAACAACGCCGTGATATTGACGACATACTTAGCCTTATCAAAGTGACTGAGCCTGACACATTTCCAGTTTTTGTGGCCCGTGATTTGCACAAACTGCCACCGTTGGACTTTGATTCCGTGGATGTGTCGTCACTTCTAAAGGACGTAGTAATCCTTAAGAATGAGTTGCGAACTATTAAATCGCAGTACGTGACTATGGAACATCTAGAAAACATGAAAACAAACCTCTGGGAACCACAATTGGCTCCTAAAAATGTGTTCTACAGAAACGTTGACAATTCAAATGTCAACATGAGACGCGGTGCATATCTGGGCAGCGGACCAATAGGATTGACGCATGTTGAATTGTCACCTCCGAACAACGATTTTGAAGACAGACAAAACAGAACGATATTGTCTCCCTCTAGCCCAGGTGAGGAGGTTAATCGGGCAAATATGTCATCCTTCTCGCCCACGCAGCTGACTACAGATAAGATGAGTAGTTGCATCGATAACAAAATCGTACAAGCGCAAGCGTCTACCCCGTCACCCCCCGCCTCGCCGCTGGCGCCGCAGTTACCTGTCACAGCAACCGAAGCGAAAAAAGTTAAGCAACCACAGCGAGTTAGCGACACGGACGCGGCCGAACGGATAACGGATCAGCTGATTAATGTACCTTCACATCTCAAAAAAGATGCGCTCAATGAAAACAACGTGAGACAATCACGTCACCTATCATTTGCGGACATGGCGAAACAAGGACAGTGGTTAACAGCTGGTGCGAGTGGCCGTCATAAGTCCAAAATTAAAAATCGATTTATTGGGAAAACCGGAGCTGCGACCACTGACGTAAACTGTAAGTTTAGAGCAGCCGAACCAAAAGTACCGATTCTAATTACTAACGTACATACGGATACATCGCCGTCAGACATTATAGATTATATTCACGAAAAAACACGAGTGATTGTTAAATTGGAGCCAATAGTCATGAGAGACAAAGAAAAATCCCACAACGCGTACAAGTTTTATGTACTTAAGTCAAAGCTTGATTTGTTCCTGGATAAATCGTTATGGCCCAGAGACATTATTTTTCGTCGCTTTGTACCGTCATCAAGGTATAGTTATGTACATAACAACAAGGCCGCCGGTGGAGATGCCGCACGCGCTACGAGCGCTACGAGTGCAGCTACGAGTGCTACGAGACTTTCGACCTTGACCTAGGATTTTAAATGGCTATACAATTAAATAATGTAACTTTTTGTTCCTTCAACTGTCGAAGCATTAAACGTTCCATTGATGATGTGAGGCGACTGACTACTTATGCGGACGTCATCGCGCTCCAGGAAACGTGGCTCCTGCCACACGACCTGTCGTTTCTTAACAGTATTAGTGATGAGTTTGCCTGTACCGGAACCTCGGCGGTTGATACTTCCGCGGGGATGTTACGTGGTCGGCCATACGGCGGGACAGCGTTGTTGTGGCGCAAGAAAATGTTTCCGTGCGTATCGGTTATTCAATGTGATAACGCTCGAATATGCGCCATTAAAATTATGTCCGGTGATAAACAAATTTTGGTTTTTTCTGTTTATATGCCAAATAATAGCGTGGATAACTTACCTGAGTACATGCAATGTTTTAGTGAGATGAACGCCGTAGTCAAAGAAAATAGTGTTGAATCAGCATACCTACTAGGCGATTATAATGCTCACCCGCGAGAGTTATTTTGTGTCGAGTTAATGAGTTTTTGTGCCGAGCAAAACTGGATCTGTGCGGACATGGTGAAACTAGGTGTTGATTCTGACACCTTTACGTATCTAAGTGATTCGCACGGATCAAAACGTTGGTTAGACCATTGCGTTACCACTGCCGCCGGGTGGCAAACTTTAGCTGATGTTTTTGTTGACTACGGCGTTTATTGTTCTGATCATTATCCCCTAGTGTTGAAATGTAATATGAATTTGGTTAAACCAAAGTTATGTAGTCAGAGCTTACTATCGTACCAAAATCAGATAACCTGGGGTGAGAGATCATCCGTCGAAATTGAAAAATACACTGATAAATGTAACGAAATTTTAAGGACTATTGATTTTCCAGTTGAGCTGAGAGCCTGCGCTGACAAATGCTGTAAAAATGTAGACCATCTCATGGTTCTTGATAACTTGTACCTAAACATAATAAATGCACTTTGTGAGGCATCTGTATTTAGTAAGGAGACTTGTAGCGGAGGGGGCAAAGGAAAAGTTATAGGGTGGAATAAACATGTGAGTGAGGCCCACAGGGAGGCGAGGCTTTGTTTTCAAAACTGGGTGTTGACCGGTAAACGGACCGCGAGTCCCGAATTTAACGCGATGTGTTCTAGTCGAAAAGTATTTAAATCCAGACTCAGGTGGGTACAACAGCACCAGGAGCAAATCAAATTGGATTTACTTGCCTCTCACCATCGAAAAAATGATTTCCGGAACTTTTGGAAACTTACTAAGAAAATGGAGACAAAGCCTGGTCTCTCTGTCACTGTCAACGGCATCTCTGACGCTAAAACGATTGCCAACATGTTCAAAGAACATTTTAGTTTAAAGTCGTCATCCAGTTGCAAGAAGGGGATTCTCGATGATGAGTGGGAAAGTGACCTTCAGGTTCGCTTTGGCCCAAATGACGTCATCAAAACATTAAAAATGATGAAAAGGGGAAAATCTCCTGGTCACGACCACTTAAGCATCGAGCATCTGCAGTTTGCTGGTCCTCATCTACCTCGACTGTTGACCATGTTATTTAACCTATGCATCGCGCATTCTTATGTACCTACGAATATGACAAAAACTGTAGTGGTCCCCATCGTCAAAAATAAAACTGGTGATATATCAGACCAGACAAATTATAGACCTATCTCTCTGGCAACGATTGTGGCAAGAGTACTTGACAGCATACTTAACGTGCAATTGGACAGTTGCTTGCGATTACACGACGCACAGTTCGGCTTTCGAGCCGGCCTGTCGACCGAGAGTGCAATCATCTGTCTAAAGCAAGCTGTCGAGTATTACACGCGCAGAAAAACACCTATATATGCGTGTTTCTTGGATCTCTCTAAGGCTTTTGACCTCGTTAACTATGACCTACTTTGGAAAAAGCTTGACGAGGTCAGGTTCCCTAGAGAGTTGACTCGTATGTTTGGGTGTTGGTACTCGAGCCAGAGAAATAGTGTTCGCTGGGGTAACGTTTTGTCCGACGAGTATTCCCTGGAATGTGGTGTGCGACAGGGGGGACTTACCTCTCCAAAGTTGTTTAACTTGTATGTAGATGCACTGATCGGTGAGCTCAGCAGAACGCATGTCGGTTGCCATGTGGACAGAGTTTGTTTCAATAACATAAGCTATGCAGATGACATGGTTCTGCTGAGCCCTTCGGTCGGTGGTTTGAGAGTGCTCCTTGATGTCTGTGAGAGGTACGCTAAGGAGCACGACCTTAAATATAATGTACTTAAAAGCGAGTACATGGTGTTTAAGGCGGGCGGCAAGTGTCCATCATATGTCCCACCCATACTTTTAAACGGACAGCAGGTGAAGAGGGTGCATACCTTTAAGTATCTTGGACACTTGCTGACTGACGACCAACGAGACGATGTGGACATCGAGCGAGAACGCAGAGCATTGGCGATTAGGGCTAATATGATAGCGCGCAGGTTTAGCCGGTGTGCAGTGCGGGTTAAGTTAACATTGTTTAAGGCGTACTGCACATCGCTGTACACCTGTAGCCTATGGTGCAAATACACGCAGCGATCGCTCAATGCAATGCGTGTGCAATACAATGATGCGTTCAGGGTACTGTTGCGGCTGCCGCGACACTGTAGTGCGTCCGGTATGTTCGCGGACGCTCAAGTGGACGGTTTCCACGCGACACTGCGCAAGCGCAGCGCCGCGACGCTCCGCAGGGTGCGCGCCAGCCGCCACAGTCTCCTGAACGTGGTGGCCGACAGATGGGACGGTAGCCTACTGAGGCACTGGTCCTCCCTACATTTAAGTTTAAGGCCTAACATAGTTATATAAGTCTTCTAGTACATACTAACAACCTATGGATCCTTTTTAAGTTGTCCGAAATAAATGCATTTTATTTTTATTTTTATTTTATTTTTATTTTATTTTTATAAGTTTTATCGATACAATACGTTTTCGAACGCGTTTGCGTTTAGTTTCAATTTGTATGGCAACGCGAACAGCTCCCCTTGTGGTAACTATTAGGAACTACGCGTTGCCATACAAATTGAAACTAAACGCAAACGCGTTCGAAAACGTATATGTATCGAAAAAACTTATACTAGAGCTACAGAAGACGGTTCTCTGTTAACAAATCCCCTGTTAAGGTATGCCGAACGAGCCTAAACCGCATGCAATGCAACGCGATGCGATAGAACGCGTGGGTGCCGTTAGCAGCCCTAACATACCCGCTGCGGACGGCATGTACTTGTAGCGGCGCGACCAAATCACGGAGTCAGCCGCCCCTGGTAATACATGATGAGGATTCTAACAAGGCCCCATTATCACATGGAGGATGTGTTGTGTTGAGAGGGACCCGCGTTCGTCTCTAGCTATCATCACAAGGAATCCTCAAATCAAAAAAGGTCGGTAACGCGCTAATGATTCTTCTGGTGTCGCAGGCGTCCATAGGCGACGGTGCCTGCTTACCATCATATGCTTGTTAACCACCGTCTTTGTATAAAAAAGGTCTCTCGCACTATACAAATTGAGTTTTGTAGTCTGTAATTTCTGCATACCATCATCAACTAGTCATTGAGACGATTGTAACGAGCCCAAAGTCCAAACTCGATGGGGTTGTGTCGTTTTGTTGCGGAGTTCCTATGGCCACCTTTCAGCTCCAGCATCAGATCAAGTCCAGGTCATCATAATATTGAATTTTCATGCGATATACATATCCATGTAAAATTTCATCTCAATCGGAAACCGGGAAGTGGGTCAATATTAACTTGCAAGATTTGATTACAGACAGACAGACAACGGGACAACTAAATAAAAGCTTGTAATAATAAAATCAAACCAACTACAAAAAATTGCTCTGGGGCTTACTTGGCTAGAGCAATACAATTTTATATATCCTCAATTTCCAGTACAAATGCAGCAAACACGTGGAAATGAATCGGAATAGCGTATTAAGAGCACGAACCAATGCTTGTTTGATCTAAATGTACACAACACTTGGTGTTCGCTAACAAATATTACGTTAGTATCATTGTGGGTTTGTTTTTAAAACCCTCTTGCGTTTAATGAGTGTTTTTTTGATGTGTATACTTTTAGGAAGTTTATCTACGGGCACGGGAGTGCCCCCGAAAAGTCGAGCAAAATACTGGGTGATTTTGGGGTCGTGCGTGATCTGGAACGACAAAAACTGAAGATGGTAGTACAACTTTTCTATTGAGACCAACCACTAAATCGACAAATAATTAATTAACTCACAGTTTACTTTTAATCAGCGCCTGTTTTCGCGATGTCGTGGTTGTTCCCATGGGAAAAAATGTTCAGTATGATCATCTTTATTTACCTTTTGTCATATCTGTAAGTATAGGTAACATATATTAAGTACAGCGACAGTCGGTCGACATGATAGGCGTTACGTCCTACCTATTATTGTATGAACCATCAAACCATAACCAAAAGACGTTCACTTCAAAAGTTACAAAGTGTAACAGCAATTGGTAGTAAATAAGTGTAACAAGTGAAGAAATGCAATAAAAATATAATTGAGATGCCGCTTATTGATATGTATGTTTATTATGCTTGTGGTAAATATGATTGCACGTAATATGTTTATGCAGTTGAGTAAAATGTTTCACTCGTGTACATTATGACATATATCGTCGTTTTATCTAGTCTTCTATAAACAGGCCACGTTTTACGTTGTTTTATCGCCGTTTACGTTAATGTTATATCGAGATCGGAATAAAAATAGAACGGTTATGATTACGGAACTGTATAAAGGAGATGCCGATGGCGATGCCGTATAGATCTACATATTCATTACTAGTATTGGTCCTCAATTTGGTGTATTAACCAATTTTTATATCAAAAATATTTGTATTAAAAAGGTCTCTCGCACTATACAAATTGAGTTTTGTAGTCTTCTGAACTGAAACAAGTTTCAATTCAATTTAGTTTTTGGTACAAGCTTTTATTGCCGACTGTACTTTACTGCATACCATCATCAACTACTCATTGAGACGATTCTATTCTAACGAGCCCAAACTCGATGGGGTAGTGTCGTTTTATTGCGGAGTTCCTATGGCAACCTTCCAGCTCCAACATCAGATCAGCTCAAAGTCATCATAATATTGTATTGTCATGCGATATACATATATATGCTTGCCAAATTTCAGCTCAATTGGATAATGGGAACTGACTGAAAAATGGATTGCAAATTTTGACGGACAACTTACATATTTACATAACTACTTACATATACTTACGAACAGTGCAAGTTAATATAAAGCTTGTAAAAAAAATTGAGCGAGTGGAGCGTTTTTCATACAAAGTCTCTAATCGCTTCATTTTGTTCTAGGTATTATATTTCTTTAGCCGTTTTAAAGTGAGGACCAAACTAAGTTTGTATGGGGAGTCGACTTGAGTCGACCGTCCAGTGCGATATTTAGTTTTATAGAATTCCCATATTTCTATTTCTACCTCTACTTGAACCTATATTCGAGTGGTGGCGGATTCAATTTCTAGTTCTATTTGAACCTTATTGTTTAAGGATTTCACTGTTAGAACCAATAAGGAGTAAGTACACAAACAAACCAACAAGTGACTGTTCTTATATCTAAAGGTTCTTTCACTGCTGTGTTGACGTAATATGTATCGATTGGCGGCGCTCGTCCGCTCAAAGAAATTGTGAATGGCATGACAACAGGTTGTAAAAATGTCGTAAATAGTACACGCCTACCTAAGGCACAGAACAGTAGGTACCTATAATAGTATCTAAAGGCAAACTAGATTTTTATTCAAAAGTAAGTAGTCCTACACAAATATAAAATTTCTGGGACTATTAAATTAACTAACTTTCCCTGTCCATTTAGTATCGGCACAGAATAAGTAATAGTACTACGTACAGAAGGTTATCTGTTAACAAATTCCCTGTTTAGGTACGTCAAACGTGCCTAAATGTGGCCAACCCTTTCTATCGCATGCAAATACAAATTGGCGGCCCATTAGGGCCGCCAATTTGGCGGCCGCCAGCATGTACTTGTAGCGGCGCGACGACGGGAGACGGGATCACAGAGTGAACCGCCCCTGGTATCGGCTCGGCTTAGATCTTCTATACGATGATGGACACCGTCAAACTCGATTGCGTTACTGGACTTCAATATCAGCTCACCGCTTCTGAGAATATCGGTAAGTTACACTAGTGATACTTTCATACCTAAGTACTTCGATAAAAAGAGCTAAAGGAAGTGTATATGAGGTAGCCCTATAGTTGGTGTAGCTATGTAAATAGAGCCAGCTTTGGGGACTATATAGACTATTCACTTTCATTAATCCAACAGGATACCACTGATACCAGCACCACCTGGTAGGTACTCAGCAGTGGAACGTATAGAGGCTGATGACGAAAGCCTATATTTTTAACCCTAAACGAACATCAGCGCGGCATGGTGCAAAAAATACTTATTAAACAAAAACAAGATGACTAAGGGCCCACATGGATGAAAGTAAATGGACTATAGATACTGTTTCCAAAGATACACTGGCAATCTATTCTACTAGTAGCTCTGTGAACTGTAAAGAGTTCCTAGAACTAGCGAGTTCTTCTCTTTAAAAAAAAACTAAATACTGTATCGCTAAAAAAGTCTATATAAACATCAGTCCTACGCGCAACATTCCACGGAAATCGATTGAGAAATGCGAATTGGGGACCAATTTTTGACTTTCGAGCGCTCGAATCTTTCACTCGAAAACTGACAAAAATTACGAAATACTCTTTTGAAATAGCGATAGAAAATTGAGAAGCGAGTGGTATTGACCACTCGTATTCAATCCTATCGTTAGAAAGTTAGTGCCTGCAATTTTGACACTAAAATCGTATTTACTTTTATTTTATTTTCGAGCGCTCGAAAGTCAAAAATCGGCCCCCTGTGGTCGAGAACAGCGAGACAGCCGGACATACCACCTAACCACGGCCACGGCTTACTATAGGTAAGTATGTAAGTAATAAGATAGGTAAGTATCTTACGTGGTGGAAGGAAAATGGGTTTACTGCTGACAAACTGCTTTGCAGTTAGGCAGATATATATATTTTTTTCAAATGTTACGCTTACTAAATTAAATAAATAAATAAAACGAAAGAATTTTCGCTCATGCTGAAACGGAGAACTTCGTTCGCTTCGCTCGATCGTTCAATTAGATCACTCATACAAGTCACACATTGTTTCACCATATTACATAGAAGAAACTACCCATCCGTCAACGGTTAAAAGGTTAAAACGACAAATTGATTCGTCCCGAACCCTAACGGATTTAAATCTGCTAAAGCCTCTGAAATTCAGTGACCAAGAAACGTTCATTGATTTTCTATATTCCTTTGATCGTACGTTGGTGACCCGACCTAAACCTCAAATATTAGTTGAAAGGACAGAATTGGGTATTAAGGGAAGGGTATTCTGGGATTAGTGAGTTAGGTAACATTTCCAACCCCCTTAGAAAAGAGGTTTACATTTCGGTTGCATTTGGTTATAGTGATTATTCGATGTTCAAAAGTACCGGTTACGTCCGTACTTTAGTATTGTATTGTTTTTAGTCTTAGAATAATAACGCCTAGAAACGCAGTTCACGCGCAACGGTGAGGCCACTTAAACTGGGCCATAAATGGCCCAGTACGGCGATCGGTTGAACAAAATTGGTGCGTTTGTGTGCGTATTGGCGCGTGTGAATACGAGTTGATCACAACTACATGAATCCATTTTATGCCTCACGCTTGGCGCGTCGGCCGTATGAAACTATCCTTCTATGCGTTATTATTCTAAGTTTTTAGTATATCGAAACGCAAAATTCCCGATGTTCATCGAACATAGGTACATCCACGGTAAACTGTGCGTACCGAAGGTTAAAAACTATTATGGCGACAGAACCTTAAAAAAACGTATCCCTTATTTCTGAACAGTTTACCAGAAACTGTCAGCCGTGAAAGGATAAAAAACGACTTTAAAAGAAAATTAAAACGACATTACTTAAGTATCATAACCCAAAAGGCATAAGTAACTGTATGCAATTGTATGTAACATGTGGATAACCTAAACCTACTTAGAAATTAGTACCTAATTAATTAATTATTAACTCTGTACCTACTATGATGCTTATCAACACACAGACAAACTGTTCCGACAGTTTTGTGAGACCCAGTTAATGTACCCATGTTTATATACTCTGTTTATTAAATAAAAATAAAATAATACATGAACAACGTGAATACTCCTGTTTCGCGACGCGTAAAATGGCGATGACAAATCAAAAATGCGTTTTATCACAGATAAGATTGGCATAAGCAGCCATGGCCGATCTGGAAATCCTTAAACAGATTGCGTTCCCAGGTCGGTCGCAGCAAGGAGAACATGCTGAAGTGGGGCGCCCTAAGTAGCTCAGACGCCCAATGTCCGTGTGGTGAGGTCCCACAAACGATGGAGCACATGCTGTCTTGCCCAGCGTGCCCGTACGCCTGCTCTAAGCAAGACCTTCGAGACGCGACAGACAGGGCGATAAGCGTCGCCACCTTCTGGTCCCGCACAATCTGAAGCCATCAACACGAGAAGAAGAAGAAGAAGATCACAGATAAACTAAATAGTGGCAGAAACTTCGTCATCAGCTAAAAACTTCAGCATCATAGGTTCATATGCTTACACCAATCTCATGATGCTATAGGTATACCTCAAAACCGATAGCATGCGAAAACGGGTAGGTACTTGACTTGACTGTAAGCATGTTCCTAAATTTACCCCTAAATTCAGGAAATCAAGCCAAACTCCATTTGCAACCAGCCACGGTGTTAAAACCAACCCTTTCAGTAGCTGCGGGCGAAATATAAAAGCAATTCGTTTCGATAAAAACCACAAAGGTGACTGGAGCACTTTAGGGTCCGCAAATTAAGTAAGAAGTATAGGATTTTATTATTATTGTATTACATAGCTTTGCTTGAGGGGAAAGAGTCGAGTTATTGAATAGAGTAGTGTGATATGTGACCTATCTCAGGGTAGAGGCACAGTTAAATAATTAGGTATGGTACGGGGACGGTGACTGCTGGAAAAAAGCGGCCAAGTGCGAGTCGGACTCGCCCATGAAGGGTTCCGTAAAATAAATTGCGGTTTACGATTTATGACGTATTAAAAAAAAACTACTTACTAGATCTCGTTCAAACCAATTTTCGGTGAAAGTTTGCATGGTAATGTACATCATATATTTTTTTTAGTTTTATCATTCTCTTATTTTAGGAGTTACGTGGGGGGGGGGGGGGGGGGGGTTCACACATTTTACCACTTTGGAAGTGTCTCTCGCGCAAACTATTCAGTTTAGAAAAAAAATAATTAGAAACCTCAATATCATTTTTGAAGACCTATAAGGGTTTGATAAAAAAAATGAGTTTCAGTTCTCATTATGGGGAACCCCCAATTTTTTTTGTTTTTTTTTCTATTTTCGTGTGAAAATCTTAATGCTGTTCACAGAATACATCTACTTACCAAGTTGTAGTTTCGGAAAAAGTGGCTGTGACATACGGACGGACAGACAGACATGACGAATCTTTAAGGGTTCCGTTTTTTGCCATTTCGCTACGGAACCCTAAAAAGGCTCAGACGAACATACGTAAGAATTTTCGTCCGAGCTGAAACGGATAACTTCGGTCGCTTCGCTCGGTCGTTCAGTAAAGAGAAAAAGCCTGCGAGATTGTACGTGGGGGGTAATCTCCAGATTAAGACATTAATAAATACTTACATGTATATTACATTACATCCATTACATCAGAGGCCGGGAAAACACGGATTTCCGGCCAAGTAGTATAGATAGAGGATAGAGATACGAGGCCGGGAATCCGTTTTCACGCCGAGGCATGTATAGTGATTTTCTCAAACATGCAATGAAATAAATTAAAAAATTAAAATCAGGTGTTCGTAAAACCTGCCGCCATCTTTGACGCTGTCTGTATGAGGTTGGACGTTGAAACAAAAGAAAGTTACTTTGCAGCAGGCCTAGGCCTGAAAAGTTATATGAAATCACATTTCAGGCCGCCTCGAGATGATGCGCCCGAAAAAGGATACTTCTAAGTCTATTATAAGGAACGTAAAGAGAATATTTCATTGCATGTTTGGGTAATTGTCAGATTTAGGTTCGCGTCTTTTCGGTGGACATTGCCAAAGTTAAGGGCTATAAAGCCTAATTTTTGGTTGAACTCTGAATCCGCATAAACGGCGTTGCCCCTTCTATAATTCTATGTGATAAAAACATATTATATGTGAGCGTAAAGCCCTTAACTGTTGACCACCGGAAAGATGATTTTTGTTTTTGTGACTGACAATGACCCGTTTGAGAAAAGTAACTTTACCTAGGTATACAGAATTAATGAACTGCTAAAAAAATTGTTTTGTTCCGGACAAAAGTTAGTTCTAGTTACCCAATTATCGTTTCATTCATAATTTAGGACACCATAATGACAGCTATTAGAACGCGAGTTTCAAATGTCACGACACCTATGTTAGAACTTTGTTACGTGTTTGCTACAGACTAGCTGCCCGTATATTAATTTAAAACTGGACAAGTGCGAGTCGGACTCGCCCACCGAGGGTCCCGTACCAAGTTACGAATGTATAGTTTTCTATTTTTTTCCTGTACTTGTAGTATAAAACGATATTACTTGCCAAATTTCATAGTTCTAGGTCAACGGAAAGTGCCCTATAAATTATGATTCCCATGAGTGTCGAAATATACGTTTTTTTGCGGCATAAACGGCCGTATCCTTTTTTTGCGTTAACTTAGAAGTTCGATTTTTTGACAGTTTTAAGGGACTGTAGACCAGATTATATGGTTTTAATTTCAACTCGATACCTCCAGGCGTTCCCGAGATAAAGGATCTTGATAGACAGACAGACGTGCCACATGGCCGTATCTTTTTTTTACAAGTTAGATTTTTTCACAGAACATCATCAACAAGAACAATAAATACATCATCTGTGAAAATTTCAACTGGAACTATCACGGTATCAGTGAGATACAGCCTGGTGACAGGCAGATAGACAGACAGACAGACGGACAGCGGAGTCTTAGTAATAGGGTCCCGTTTTACTCTTTGAGTACGGAACCCTAAAAAAAGGTAGGGTAGACCGGGGGCAATGGTAACACTTTAGAAATAATGACCTATAATTTAGAATCTAATTGGCTATCAGAATCTAAAGAATAATTTTCATTTGATCGCATCAGAATGGAGTAAATTGAGTTTTTGTTCATGAAGTCCTTGTGTTACAATTGACCCCTAGTGCGGGTCAATTGTACCAGAAAAACAAAGGTAAATAAAACCCTAAATTATGTACTAATCAATCAGTATTTGTTGTTAATTTCTTAAGTCGAATCAGTCTGTTACGTTACATCAGTCTTAATTATAGAGCTCGTATTTAGACTAGACATAGCTAGCATTTCAGTTGAACTACGTATTTTTCTCCAAGTTTTGATACATATTATGTCGACTTATCATAGCACACACCTTTCAAGCAATAACAACATCTCAATACAACAAAAATATCAAATTATTTAACAATTACTAATCCCATACAGTTACAACTGACCCCTGGTACAATCAACCCCATCCTTCACAATAAATTATTCATAAATAATATTATACTACGAGGTCAGGCAACGATAAGGTATAAGGGAAATGCTTGGAACACAATTTTTGACTTCATAACTTTGTTTGGACTAGTTAGGAGATGAACATATCAAAAGTCCCCGTAGCCCTTGAGCCGGAAGGTTTGAAGGTCCTATTTTTCGGGTTTCCGCTTATATCTCGGAAACTATGCGTCCTACCGACATGGCTATTCTATATAAAATGAAATCTGATTAAATTTGCTACAAGTTTTATTCAATCAAATTTTTCGGTATCTTGTATAATTATCGAGATATCTGCTCTTGAAAGTCTGTAATTCGTGTCTGCCATCATGCGTAAACGGTGTGCTTCACTACTAAACCGCTGGCGAGGCAGCGCTAACGGCATTCTGGTAGCGCTAGTGGATAGATGGCACTCCCCCCTTCTACCGAGATTAATATTAAGCTCCAGATGAGAATAATTACATAGATACATACATAAAGAATACTTAAATTTTCAAGTAACAACTAACAATAGAATATAAGTCTGTAACTAACACCTAGGTATGGATTCCGTCCGAAATAAAAGATTTATTTCTATTATTATTTATTATAAAATCGAAGAGATCAATAGTATCAACACACATATGGTTTGCAATTCGGATCCAACTTAGCAGTCGTGTAAGAACTCTGGGTCAGTTGTAGCACCGGGTCAATTGTAACGCTACAATGGACCCCGAGTGTTGTGGTACAATTGTCCTTTTTTACTTGCACTCACTAAACTTCACAAATCTCGATTTCTATATCTAACTGACCCCCACACTGCGACACATTACAAACTTTAATAACTAGAGAATCACAATTCAGTTACTCTTTCACACTACGACTATTTCATTATAAACACTAGTACAAAACGTAAAACGTAAATACGTACTTTGGCCAGTCGAAAACACAAATGGTCGCCTAGCACCTGCGTTTCGCGCGGCAGCGGGCGGCCGACTAGTGAGCAGGTCGAGGCACGCTCAAGGCACACTCGTGTATACACAGAAATGCATATTTTGATGTAGTTATAGAGTTATAGGCGATGGTACTATTGACCCGTGCTACTTTTGACCCCGGTCTACCCTAAGTAGGTACTAGCGCCTCTGTGATCAGTAGAATTCGCGAGCCTGCCTATTCAACCCCCGACGGAAAAAGAGGGGTGTTATAAGTGTGACGTGCCTGTGTGTCTGTCTGTGGAATCGTAGCTCCTAAACGAATGGACCGATTTGAAGGCGGTTTTTTTGGGACTTTTCCGCAAATAGGGGATTAATTTAGTCCAAATCGATATATTTTGCAAAAAGATTAGGTAAAGTAGGTAAGGTTCTAAAATATACAAATATTTTGGTTGGAAAGTTATGTCGGTAAGGCAGCGGAAACATTGTAGGGTAAGTGCACCAGTGAATGAACGAATCCAGAGAATGAACGAAAACCTGATTCTTTGCTTAAATTAAGAGTTCTGTATATTTCTAGCATACCGGGTATTTTTTTCTCGATTAGAAGCATTCACTGTAAGGGTTTTGTAACATTTATATCAACTCAGTCGCAACAGTTACTAAATGAGCGAAGCTTAAAGTTGACGGGCTATGGGCGTGGATTTTTTGTATGAGCCGGTAATAAGGGGACAAGATTGTTACCTTTTATTTGATGTGCCATTGTACTAGTTTTATAAACTTGTAACTTATGGTGTGTGGTCTTTGGAAATCATAAGAGCGAAATTGTGCTATTCAAACATCTTTTTAAGTTATTTAAGTTTAGATTCTCGTTTTTTAGAAGGTGATCTATAACTAGAATTAAAAACCACCTAAATCCAGTGAATGAACAGGAGTGTTCTAGTTATTGTAATAAGATTTAGTTTTTAGTAGCATAACCACCAATGGTTTGTCCATCGTTGGTCCAGTGTTCGAACAAACCTCATTTTCGAACATAAAGTTAGTTCATTCACTGGTGTATAGATTTCCAGTAAATGAACATCGACCGATAATTACCTAGTTCATTTATTGGTTTTTTGGAACCAGTTAATGAACGAACATTTGTTACAGTTTTTTTATTGTTTTAGAAAAAGTAAACCATTAACTACCAACACGTGTGTTGGTATATCAAGATACTTCAAACAAAATCGCTAAACAGCAATTTAAACCAACAAACCATAACTATAACACTAGTTCATTCACTGGTTTTTAGTTGTTCATTTACTAGAAAACCCTGTTCATTCACTGGTGATTTTCCATTTTTCTACCTAAAAGGTCAAATAACTTAAAATTATGGAAACTTATTGCAAAAGCAAAGTAATTTAAGCAAACTAGAATACTTGTTTGAGCTGTACAAACAGTCACGGCCGATATTAAGTATAGATATCTTACATAAAACAATTTTTAAAGTCAAAAATATCCTTAAGCGTTCATTCACTGGTGCACTTACCCTATACTAGATTCAGTAGATGCTGTTGAATGAACGACTTTCAAATCGTTCATTCAACAATATATTGCCAATAAATTTATTGCCAAAAAGAACACAAAATACAACGTTTAACATAAGTACAATTAAAAAACTTAAACAATATCTTAGAATTAAAACTTAAAGTACTAAATTGCGTTGGATTGGGCAATGGGTGCTCGTCTCAGCATGTGCAAGGCTTGAAGCCTTACGCTGGTTTTCAGACGAGTCCCTTCGACAGGGTTGGTCGTAACACTACGTCTATCTACTTGTACAATACAATGGATCCCAATTATATTAATCATACGTCTTGTGTTGAGTGTTTAGATGTATAAAGAATAGGTATAGAATAACTACAAATGACTAAATACAACTAAATACCAGTATTAATATTAATAATTTTAATAAATGACTTGTCTATCTATATTTTACCTACGTTTATAATAAGATTGTAGGTATGTGGGTGATGCGTGTTTGTTGTTATGTGGTATGCTGATGTTTTTTTGTGTCGTGTTGTGTTGCGTGTTGTGTTGTGTTGCGTGGGTTTCAAATTTGCCTCTGCAGTTCGAGGAAATGAGCACGTAGTAATTTTTTTAATTTAAGGTAGCACATAGGCTGCCTTAAATGCGGCGGCAGGTCATTCCAGATTTTACTTGCGGCAAATTTAAAACCCCCTCTGTAGAGCGCTGTATGGTGTTGCGGAACAACAAGTTTAAATTCCCTGTGGCTTCTCAGTGGTCTTCTGTGTGATGATCTGATCGGCTTCAGCTCATCAAACAAGTACCGCGGCGTTTCGAACTCGATTACTCTGCGTACGGTGTTCGCAAGGTGCATCTGCCTTCGGCTAGACATATTTTATATTCCTCTGGCATTAAGGTGTGGTGTAATATAGTCTCGCTTCGGTATGTCGTAGCAGAATCGGGTACATGCATTTTGCATTTTGCTCTTCCATGCAAGCTCTGCAGAGAGGACTGTCTGTAAAAAGGTGTTTGTTTAGTAGTGCATGACCAGTTATAGCTCCTGTCAGAAGACGGAGTGCCGGCCTCTTTAGCTGCTTTAGCTTCCTTGACAATCCGGGGTTGATTGTTGGGAGGGCCTCCCTGGTTTGCCTGCAGGTTCCTAGGGTGTTCCAATGTTTTTGGTGTTCTACCTTGGTGTTTAGTCGCAGTGTGCTCCGCAGCCATGCAGAGGTTAGAGGAATTGTGGGTTCCGGTCCTACAGCTCTTGACTCTGAACCCTCTCTAGCCAGTGCAGTGCATCCGCTGCATCGTTACCGCGTGAATTGCTGTGCCCTTTGATCCATTGCAGGGTTATGTCGCTGTTATTACATACCTCTGATAGAACAAGATACTTACTTTTCCTTAAATTTATGTATTTCCAGCTAAGGGGGTTAGCTTCTCGATGTATCCGTTGGAGGTGGTGTCCTCATAATAAAGAATACGAGTATATAAAAAATCAATGAATTCAAAATTATAATTATAATTTAAATAACTTTTATGTAAACAATATTTAATTGAATGATATGTACTTATAAACATTTATAAAATTGAATTGATTCTATTATGAAATTGTGAATAATTATGTGACGTGTAATATTTTTATATTATAAATAAATGAGTACCTATGAGTATACGTAGGTAGGGTCGTTTCGCCGGTTAGCGACCACTTAGCCGAGTTGCTCACTTTAGATTAGTAAATGTATACCTATTCAATGTACACGCATAATAGATGGTATTCGTATAGGTTCTGAGTATAGTCAAATTTTGAAACCTACAATAAAATATAGCACTTTCATCCATAGATTAGGAAAAAACATGGAAAAGGTTTCAAAATAGCGAATTCGCTGGATAGCGACCGCTTTAGTCGGTTTGCGACCACCCGTTAGCTAGTTGGCGACCACTCTTGCAAATAGTGTTTAAGTAGTTAATAAAACGATGCATCATCATCATCATCATATCAGTCGAAAAACGTCCATTGCTGGACAAATGCCTCCCCCAAAGAGTGCCATAATGACCGGTTCTGCGCCACCCGCATCCATCGGATTCCTGCGATCGTTACCAGGCCATCAGTCAACTTGCGGGGGGCCTACCCACGCCGCGCCTTCCGGTACGTGGTCGCCAGTCGAGAACCTTTCCGCCTCAACGGCCATCGGTTCTACGTGCAATGTGCCCCGCCCACTGCCACTTAACCTTAGCGGCTTAGGGCTATATCGATTACCTTGGTTATGCTGCGGATAGCCTCATTTCTGATGCGATCACGCAGAGAAACTCCGAGCATAGCCCTCTCTCCATTGCCCTTTGGGTGACTTTGAGCCTTCTTATGATGCTTCTTATGATTTCTGAAGCGACCACGTTTCGGTGCCACACGTGATCACTGGCAACACGCACTGGTCAAAGACTCTCGTCTTCAGACACTGCGGAATATTAGACGAAAAGATGTGCCATAGCGTAGCTTCCCGAACGCTGCCCAGCCGAGTCGGATTCGACGATTGACCTCTTTCTCAAAGTTGGACCTACCTGACCTGACTGCCCTTATACTACTACAAATTGTTACTCTTCTAAATCTACTTTACATTTCTTATATAGAATCGAAAACGGCGCGCCATCTCGCTCACACCATAGTGCTATTATATATATTGCTATTACAGTCACACATGTCGTTCATAGTAGGTATCTAAATGCCACCATATTACAAGCTTTTATGTAACTTTTAGATTAAATTCTACTTACCTACACTAGCTTCTGCCCACGACTCCGTCCGTGTGTCTCGTTTATATCGTAGCTCCATACAAAATTTCAACCCCTATTTCAGCCTCTTAGGGGATTATTTTGGGGATAAAAACTATCCTACGTCTTTTCCCGGGACTCAAACTATCTCCATACCAAATTTCATCAAAATCGGTCCATCGGTTTAAGCGTGAAGAGGTAACAGACAAGACACACTTTCGCATTTGTAATATAACCATATCATATAATCATTTGAATTATTCATTTTATAATTATATATTATTATTATATTACATATACCTACTATAGACATAACATGGATTGGCGCGGCTTAAATACCTACCGACACAATTGGCTTGCCAAGCTAAATATCGCGGGTGCCGCAAGAATCCATAAGGAAAGAAAAAGAAAAACGATGTGGTCGCTATCCGACTTCTTTGGTAATAATTTTTTTGGGTACGCGACCACCCCATTTTATTCAAATCTATTTTTATAATATGCCGAATTTCAACGAAATTATTACAATAGCTAAATCATTTAAGCAATCAACTAACTAATTTCAGCATAATAATAAAATTAAGTGACGTAACTAAAGTGTTCGCGCCAACTGTCGCGTTATTTTTTTTACAGATTCACTGCACGTCAACACTTTTCGGAAGCAATGTGTGAAATGTGTGAATTGAGGTTATTTTTTCTTGCTTTGGACAAAGATAATTATAAGACAAGGAAGATTGCTAACTCTGTGGAAACGTCGCCGTAGTTCATAAAATAATCCGAGATGGCGCTACTAGGCTCTCAATGAAAAAAGTAGCGTAGAATTCGTCAAAATATTGCATTTTAGTGTCCTAAATCATCACATTAACAAATTTTAAGGCATACAATACACCATTGTCACAAAATAACACGCAAATAGCAAAATAATACAAAGCAATTTTTAATCGGTGACTAGATCCATCGATCGCACGTTTTTCTAAGCTGAATGGCTACGCGCGGGTATGGCATTCCGCTAGATGGCGCATATTTAAGAATCGTGCATAACTAAATAAACTTAAAACAATCAGAGATTTTGATTTAAAATCTGTAATTTAAAGCAAATTCATATTTACTTTAGCACTATTTCAATTTTATTATTCGATTGAAATTTGAAATCTAAAACGAACCCTATCCAATAGTTTTTGCTCTAAACAAACATGGTTACTCCGACTAGAGTTTAGTATTTTTTCTAATGAATTCAGTCGTATACAAAAATACCATTTCGTCCAAAAAGCGTACCCCTTGCTGAAACATATAATCAGAATCAGAAAAAGTATTAATTACAAGAAAAATAAAATAATATAAAATAAACTAACAAACAGTACCTAAGTAAAAAACTGAATTTGTGACAATAGGCCCCAGTCTCAGCATGTGCTGGGCTAGGCTAGGCTGCGGCGCTACCACGAACTTCGAATCTCGAACTTCGTATATCTCCGTCTCTGTCGCTCGAGTACCATAAACCATAAGTGCGATAGAGACGGGGATATAAGTTCGAGATTCAAAGTTCGTGGTAGCGCCGCTGGTCACCAGAGATCGGTCGATCGCAGGCTGACAGCCTGACAAATATAACGGCGCACAAAGTACAACATTTACAAATACCTACTTACAACAAACTTGCTGTTGACACTTTCAGTATTCATATTTGCATATTTTAATCTAGCATCGGTAAGATTTCGATTTCAAATGATTTTAAACTAACCCGCGAACTTATTCTAAACTACTAAATTCTAAAACTACAAATATCGACAAACAAAATATTGTTAACATGTATGAGATTTGAACTTCGTCCCTGCTGCACGTAAGTCTGGCAGATAGCTTTTGAGCTATGTAAACAGTTAGCGATATGCTCTAAAATGTTACTTGCTTGACGCGACAATTACCTACCAGCCTACCACACAATAAATTTGCAACCTTACTTCCAAAACGTAAGGTCTATTTTTGCTCATAACCCGTAGTACAATCTATAAACATACATAGACACACCACAGCTACACAGCCCCGCTATTCTGTAACTTGTTTTAAGCTCACCTCAACGCTCGCCCTCACCTTGACACCGCGATGCGTAGTAATTAAGCGTAGGTAGAGGTCTAGTTTCGTAACGGGTGACCGGCGGGGTGAGCCGCATTAACGCGTAGCGAATAACAGCCCTGCAAACCTTTGGAAGTTGGAATGGAACGGTATTATAATTATAACCAATTGTCCCGTTCGAACTCGTTTAAATACCTAAATCCCATAAAAACCACACGGGAATCACACAGCTTTACTGCATTTACTATTTTTTGCATACCTTAAACTATATAAGTGTGATTGCCAAGTCACAAAATTTTATTTAGTAAGCAAATGAAGATTAATAAGAATGCCTAACTTGGCTCTATGAAATATCTCACCACTTTTTATTGTGGAAGAGTTCCGAGACTTGGCCTATTTTTTACATGGAAGGTTTTTATGGGATCTCATTTCTTTCTGTGGGTTATTCTGTTATCAACTTTGTATGGAAATGTCACGATTTTGAGATATACAAACTGCATAAGTAAGTTTGTAATCCTTTACAAATTTATGCGATTACAAAGTTACTTTTGCAGTTGTTTCCCGCAAAACTATACAAACGTTATTTGTGGTTGGTAAAATAACATTTCCATACAAAGTTGATAACACAATAACCTACATTGACAAGAGTTGAAATCTTACGACGCCGTCGCGAAAGATATAATTGTTTTAAAGAATCTCACTCAAGGATTGTGTTCAAAATTGATATGGGAGGATCTAATAGGTCACAAAAACAAATCAGAGGTCAGAATGGGAAAAGTTGCCGTTCCGACATCTTGAAATTATTTAAAGTATTTATTTATTGGCCGGTCCTGCGCCACCTGCATCCAGCGGACTCCCACGACCAGGCCCCGTAGCATGGATGGCGTTATCACGCGATAAGTGATAGGATAAGCGCGTCGTCTCGTTCTATCGAACGGTGTCAGCCAGGGACGGATGCTCTATCCTGTCACTTATCGCGTGATAAGGAGGCCATCCATGCTACGGGGCCAGGTCATCATTCCAACATGTGGGGGGCCTACCCACGCCGCGCCTTCCGGTACGTGGTCACCACTCGAGAACCTTTCCGCCCCAACGGCCATCGGTTCTACGTGCACTCTTTTGGGGAGGCCTATGTTCAGCAGTGGACGTCTTTCGGCTGATAGGATGATGATGATGATGAATTTATTATTTATTGCGCCGATTAAGTTTAAATTTGATAAAAAGTTATAAAAAAATCGCGATAAAAAACAATATAATTAACAAACCTGTGAGCAGCACGGCTATCACAGGACGGCCCGCGAGCTTTGTGTCGCGGCGAGATACACTATCCGTCTCTTTCTAACTAGGAGTAGCCCGCGAGCCTGTTTTTTAGGGTTCCGTACTCAAAGAGTAAAATGGGACCCTATTATTAAGACTCCGCTGTCCGTCCGTCCGTCCGTCTGTCTGTCACCAGGCTGTATCTCACTGATACCTTGATAGTTCCAGTTGAAATTTTCACAGATGATGTATTTCTGTTGCCGCTATAACAACAAATACTAAAAAGAAAATAAAATAAATATTTTTATTGATAATGGTACGGCACCCTTCGTGCGCGAGTCCAACTCGCACTTGGCTGGTTTATTATTATGTATCTCCGATTTAAATTCACGGGGCGAACCCCGGTCATTTGGAAGGCGTGCGTGGGGATATAGATCCAACACGTAGAGGCCCTTTGGAGACGAAATTTAATGTCATGTAGTACACCTGCTAGAACCCATTCACGGGTACATCGGTAGATACCCGTGAACTGGTCCCAGCAGGCGTTGGAGCTATTGTAGGAAAATGGAAAAGAGAATTGGGTCTATGGTGATGACATTTGGGTGGACAATAAAATTGGGTTATTACAAAGTGGTCCGGACACCTGCCATAACAATGTTATCCACAAGGTTATCGAGGCAGGCGGTGACTAGCCGCTCATTAGATGGGCGCCTAAAAATGCCGTCGTAAAGACGGCCAGGGGCAACACCGGGTGAGCGGCTCAGGGGTGTCGAGAGGTGGTGCTGCGCTTTCTCCGAAGTTACTCGCGGCGTTATGCCCTTTAACACTTCCACCCCTGGAGCATATAGCTCTGACGACTCCTCTCTGGACGGCCAATGAAGGCAAGCCAGAGCTGAGAGTCCTGCGGGCCCCCTTGGGGTTCTACTCCGACCGACGAAGACACGCCGGAGACGGAGGCCCTGAGCGACTCTCGGGAGCACTCGGGTCCGTGGGGTCGTTACTCCCCAACAGCTCGCCACAAGCTGCCCTGCGGGCTTATTATTATTATTATTATTATTTTGTTTCTTTAAATTTCTCAGTATTTACCTTAATACTGGTGTGATGGGAAGCACGGGCCGAAGCCAAGTGCATCTCATATACCTATTACGTTTTAATTAAGACGGAAGATTTTGATGATGATGATTTGAGAGAAGATCTTGATGACGATGATCTGAGAGAACATCTTGATGATGATGATCGGAGAGATGTTCTTGGTTATGGTTTGACTCGGGTGGAAGATGAGTAACTGATGGGTGTGCATGGATTTGTACGTTAGTGAGTGAGTCATTCTGTAGGAATTTTCTGACTATTCTTATTATTGCCATTTATTCCCACAAAAACATTCGAACAAGAATTAAGTAGGTACATTTCGTTACATTAAAAACAAGCTAAATACTTAAATTAGTTTTGGGAAACCCAAGATTGGGCAAAGTCCTCCTCCATGCACGACCACGATTTTCTATCTTGCGCGAGTCTAGTCCTTTTTTTAACACTTTTTTAATTTAGAAAAAGTGACTATAAAAAGAAATATTAAGTATAACAAATTTTCACGAGAATCGGTTGAGCCGGACATCGTGACAGACACCGGACGTACTATTACTTATTCTGTGACCGGACATACGAATGATTTTCGACACAAGCTGAGCGAGCTGAAGCATAGAACTTCGTTCGCTTCGCTCGCTCGTTCGATAATCAAATCACAGAAATCTAATATGACATTCAACATGGTGGGCAAGTAAGGTCAAGGCCAAAGCACACTATAGTTATTTGTTATACAAGGGTGCAAAGTTGTATTTTAACCGCGAGTGTGGAATTGAAACACGAGCTAGCGAATGGATTCTAGGGTTGAACCACGAGCTAGCGAATGGATTCTATGGTTCAAAAATAGAATCCTGAGCGAAGCGAGTGTTGCAACACACGAGACGTCAAAATAACTTGCACCCGTGTGTAACACAAATCTTTTCACCTCACTAAAGCGAGGAAAAAAACAAAAAAGTAAAAAAAGTTTTTTTTTTAAATATTAAAGAGGGGAAAAAAAAAACATTTAAAAAGAAACAAAATATTACAAAATTAAAAAAAACATTTAATAAAGAGGGAAAGAGAAAAAACATTGAGAAACAAAAAAAATAACATTAAAATAAAGAAAAACTTAAAAAAGGCAAAAATAATTTCAAAAAACATTAAAAAAGACTGATAAAAGAAAAGCGAAGCAATAAAATAGAGACAAAAACATACAAAAAACATAATATTAAGAAAAAAAACGTAAAAAAAGAAAAAAAAGAAAAACTAAAAAATAACTTCTAAGTAACTACTAAGAAAAAAGTTACAAAAAACATTATATTAAGAAAAAAAAGCTAAAAAACGACAAAAAAGGACAAAAAAACAAAAAAAACATGTAAAAAGAGAACAGCGGAAAAAAAATTAAAAAATGGAAAATTAAAAAAACCTTGGAAAAACACGGCAAAAACATCAAAAAAATATGGCTAAAACATCAAAAAAATAAGAGGTTTTCAAACAACCTTAAAATAATAAAAAATAAACATTAAAAAACGGAAAAAACGCATACCTACAAAAGAGAAAAAAGACCAAAAAAACATAAAAAAGAAAAAAAACAAAAACATTTAAAAAGAAACAAAACATTTATGAAAAGGAGAAAAAAGCAATAAACATTAAAAAAAGAGAAACAAAGCAATAAAATAGAGACAAAAACATAATAAAAGAAAAAAGTTACAAAAAACATTAAAATAAGAGAAAAAACGTAAAAAAAAAAAAAAGACAAAAAACTCAAAAAAAAAAAAATTAAAAAGAGATAAAAGTAGAAAAACCACAAAAATAAATCAAAAAGAAACAAAACATTAAAAAATAATATTTAGTGGAAAAAAAAACCTTGAATAAACACATTTAAATCAATAAAATATAAAAAAAACATTAAAATGTAGACGAAAACATTGAAAAAATAAATAGAATTTCAAAAAACATTAAAAAAATATTAAAAAAAAGAAAAAACCGTATAAAAAAGACCAAAAAAACATTAAAAATAAAAAAAAGATACAGAAAAACATTCAAAAAGAAACAAATCATTTAAAAAGAGAAACCACATTTATAAAAAGGAGAAAAAGAAAAAACATTTAAAAAACAAAAAACATTTAAAAAACAAAAAAAGAATTAAAAACATTTAAAAAAAGAATAAAACATTCAAAAAAGGTACCTAAATAAAATCAAAAATCTGATGGGCGAAAAATGTCCTGTCTGGACTGACCTTTATATGTTTAAAAAAGTAACACGTTCGGATTTCAAATATTCTTTGCACTCTTGTGGATAAAATGCAGTTTTGCTATCTGTTTTTAAAGAATAAAAATGGGCTTTCCGAGCTAGTGAGGTGAAAACTATATTTATTTAGATGTACATACACGAAATAGTCAAAACCATTTGAGAAAAATTGTTAGGGAAAAAGTTGATTTCGGGATGATAATATTATAAAGCTATAAACACGAACTTAGAATCTCGAACTTCGTATATCTCCGTCTCTATCGCACTTATGGTTTATAGTACTCGAGCGACAGAGACGGAGATATACGACATTCGAGATTCGGACTTCGTGGTAGCGCCGCTGTGATAATTACGTTAAGTCGACGCGATTTCGGGACTAGGTTTACTATAAATTATTTTTCACACAGACTACTCAACGAAAAAAATCTGAATCTTTAATTACGGGCGTTTGCTTAAAATCAAAAATTATTAAGGTTAAAATAATAAATAAGTTAATAGTTAAAATGACAAATATAATTCGGAAAATTTTGAATAAAATTAAAACTATTGTACTCTGCTTGATTCTAGTATACTTATCTAGCGGGACTAGCACAACTGGGCGTTTTTCAAAAAAAGTGTTCAAAACTTTTTTTTTCAGAATTTGTTTTTTTTGTTTATATTATTACTCAGAATCGTTATTACTATCGATCCTCATACAAGAAAAAAAGTGTCCCAGATTTTTTGTAAGGTTTTTCTTCCCGTGCGTGCGACCATGTAAATAAAAAAAGACTGCATTCAAAAATGGGACGTCTGGAATGGAATATTTAAGACACTTTTTTTCTTGTATGAGGATCGATAGTATCAAAGATTCCGAGTAAGATAAACCAAAAAAATGCGTATTCTGAAAAAAAAGTTTTGTACACTTTTTTGAAAAACGCTCAACTGACGCCGCGACGTGTCTCGTGGCAAGAAAAAATACAAAAACAGGTTACAGGAGTTGGGACGCGAACCGACGTACTCAGACTTGTGAGTCAAACACCCGAACCACTCGACCAAAATCAAATGGCCGCACGGCCCAAAATTTTGTATCTTATGTTAAAGGTGACTAGTTAGCAGCCTGCTTCACCGCTTACATTGAAAATAACGCCATCTAAAATAATAAGGGGAACTACGAGGTACCGGCGACGATAATAAGATTAACGTGTGACTAGTAGCATTGTATGGAGTGAGCAATCTTCCTTGTCTTAATTATCTTTGCTTTGGATTAAGCTTTGGGGTTTAAAGTGTATTTATTCTTATTCTGACACTATTCAAGAATAGTTAATAACTAATTAGTTTTCTGTTGGGTTTGTAGAAATGTTAATATCTTTAATTGAAGCAGCCTAGTCCGTCAAGTGGTCGCCAACCGAAGGTGGTCGCGTTACCGGCGAAACGACCCTACCTACATATCATGTACACCACTACACCTACTTAACCATCTTCCGCCTCGTATCGAAATTAGTCTTCAGGTTTTCAACTTAGCGGACTGCAATCGTCCTACCTAAATATATTCAAATGAAATCTCTTACTTGCAAGTATTGAATGTCTGTTGCTCGCTTGAGGCCCCAACGTTTTCTGGAAGACCTTTGCCGCAGTAAAGCTGGGGTTATATTATTAGAGCCACGCCGCGTGTCGCAACGCGTAGGTACTTTGTATTGAACGTGGCGACACACGGGACTGAGCTAATGTAACCACGTTCATACAAAATGTATGTAACCGATTGCGTTGCGACACGCGGCGTGGCTCTAATATAACCCCGGCTGAGTGATGGGGTCTAAAGATTATGATTTCACCACAATTTGTCAGTACAACACGTCATAATTGGGTGTGTCGTACAGATGTAACAATCCGACCACATGTGCATGCAATTTCTCAGTAGGGTAGAGGAACCAAAAGATGAACACCACCCAATAGTTGAACGTTTTGTCGTAAAATTGAAATAAAAAAATCGCTATACATTTTACGCCTTCGGGATAATTTTTTCCTAACGCATCATCCCTTTGCCGAGGCTGGCATTTAAACTGCCATACAGATCCCACACACACACGGCTGTGAGCGGTTGTCGCGTCGAGGTCTCGCGCCAAAATCACCGTTTGTATGGAGATTTACTTAAGGAAAGCGCTCTTAAATTTAAGCTCTAAATTATGTATAAAATTGAATAAAACGTCTACATGGATTGTTTTGCGTGATATAGATTCTTGATTAATGCCTTTAATGGATTATCTATCACAAATTGCGTATTTATTGTTAATTTAAGAGATATTTAGCGTTCAACTAACGGTTCCAACTTTTTGTACCTGAGCCAATAGATGAACGGCGTTCATCTACTGGGCAAGGTATATTTTTTTCAAATGCTTATATAAATTCTTATTGAAAAGGTACATAAAACTTTTATGCCTCAAATTAATCGTTTTTTAACTGTTGATTTTTAAACCACAAGTTGAACGTGACTATCCATTCGCAACACGGTTATTTTGGGCTTTGTTTTACTATGAAAAGCACGATTGTTCAACAAAGAACCGCTGCCCAGAAGATGAACGAATAAAATTAGTTCGTTCAACTTTTGGCTTCGATTCCAATAAGTGAACGCTCTGTTAAATTTAGTCCGTTCATTCCTTTGCCATCGTGCCCAATACATGAACGAACAAAATTTATTCGTTCAAGTTTTAGGCAAGGGTTAGTACAATGAACATCTTAATAACAAAAGATACGTAATAAATATGAAATCTGACTTATACATGTAAAACCCAACAATTTATCTATTTCAATCTAATGATAAATTAATAAAAAAATGTTTTATTGATAAATATGTAAAAAATAATCTCTTATAATTGTAACCATATGAAAAGGGTACATTTGAACTGTTTTATTCTGTGTTTAGTATCAATATTGTGATTGTTAACTAGTATAAATTGCTATAACAATGATTATATAATAACTAGACCAAAAGTCAGAGGCTGCGTGGTGTTACGTTTTTCTTCGTTCAACTATTGGTGTCAAAATGTTCAACTATTGGGCACAGTGTTCATCTTCTGGGCAAAATGACCTTTAATAAAATATTGTATTGTAATAGGATGGTTTAAAATAGTCATATCCAATCTCGACTATATACGAAATCGTATAAAAAAATTAAATGTAAACAAACTAAATCACCACTCCTCGAAAAAAAATTGTAAAGTTGGGATAGTCGCTTAAACGTTCATCTTTTGGTTCCTCTACCGACCCTACAACTCGTTTGACAGTTGGATCAACAGCGCAACATGCCTCCAGTCCAGACAATAGCAATTAGTCAGCTTCTGATGTATTCGGGCTGTACATTACATGTATAGACCCCTTGAGACAACCTGACGGGAAATAATTGCTCAAAATATTGCCCGTGTAGGAGCACCTTTACCCTTTACGTGTCAGAACAAGCACGCGACACGAATCTTAAATTAAATCAATTCAATAATTTGAACGAGCGATCGAAGTTCTCTGCCTCTCTGGGCCAAAATTTTCCTCTACAGGACGCATTTCTCAACCCGTTTTCGTGAAATTTTATGATTAGGTACCTACCTAGGTTCGAGAACTTACCTAGGAACTTAGTTACGGGTTTTTTTTTTTAATTTACAAAAAAATTATAAAAAAAAACTTTTGAGTTCTACAGCTCACAGAGCCACTGCTTATTTTACTAAACAAATAGTTTTCTAAACAGTTCAAGCCTAGAAACAACAGAAACAGACGACGTGTCGCGGCGACACGACTGGTTTCTATGTATATATTTGTATGATAGCGACATGTCGGTAGCTACGAAAGGTATTTCATAGAAATACACTATTACTTAAATTGTGGAAATACATAGAAACCAGTCGTGTCGCCGCGACACGTCTGGTGCTGTCTGCGGTCGGGTTTCAACTTGTACCTTTCATCATCATATCAGCCGAAAGACGTCCACTGCTGGACATAGGCCTCCCCCAAATAGTGCCACAATGGCCGGTCCTGCGCCACTCGCATCCAGCGGACTCCCGCGACCTTTACCAAGTCATCAGTCCACCTTGTGGGGGGCCTACCCACGCCGCGCCTTCCGGTACATGTTACTCGTGAACCTTTCCGCCCCAACGGCCATCGGTTCTACGTGCCATGTGCCCCGCCCACTGCCACATAAGTTTAGCGATTCGGAGGGCTATATCGGTTACCTTGGTTCTGCTGCGGATAGCGTCATTTCTGATGCGATCGCGCATAGAAACTCCTAGCATAGCCCTCCATTGCCCTTTGAGTGACTTTGAGCATTCTTATGAGGCCCATAGTAAGCGACCACGTTTCCGTGCCATAAGTCATCACTGGCAACACACACTGGTCAAAGACTCTCGTCTTGAGACACTGCGGAATATTGGACGAAAAGATGTGCCGTAGCTTCCCGAATGCTGCCCAGCCGAGTCTTGACTTGTACCTTTAGGCGCCCTAAATACCTCGTAGCGTAGCACCACAGTCTAACTACATACAGTCTGCAAGCTCGGGGCTGCGCGGCCCAAGTACGCGGAGAATAAGAATAAGAATAAGAATTATTTATTGCATAACTGTGTATGGTATGGATAACATGTATACAAATAGTTTCAACAGGTGCCCTTACGGGCGTGCAATATTTAGGTACATTTATAGCATATAACTAACATTAAAAATACATTCATTACAACACTAAATCCTAAAATCTTTCACGATTGTTTACTGACCCAAAAAACTCATTGAGGCTATAAAATGATTTATTTATAAGCCAGTTTTTTAAATTTACTTTGAACGTCCTACCTTCCATAGCTTTTATATCAGATGGCAGATGGTTAAATACACGAATTGCAGTTACAAAAGTGCTCTTCTCGAAAATAGAGGAGCTGATTTTCGGTACCCTAGTATCATATTTATATTGAGGAGAAGCGGGAGGAGAGGAAATTTAGCTCACTCATTGGGCGTAAATTATAAAGACGAATGAAGGTTGCCTACTGGTTGTAGTTCTTTATACTGTGGTAGCACCATACATCTCGGCGCCCCGGTCGCCCCACCCTAAAGTCGACCCTGAGGGCCTACCGCGAAAGGCATTCGAAGTGTCCCCTCTCTGTCATACTTACCAGTTCGTACATAAGTGCGACAGAGAGGGAGAACTTCGAATGCCGTTCGCGGTAGGCTCTCTGGCCGGTCCCAAAATGACGGCTCGCAGCCCGTCCCGCCATTGCCGTGACGTGACCCGCAGCTCCTGAGCTATAACCACGAACTTCGAATCTCGAACTTCGTATATCTCCGTCTCTATCGCACTTATGGAGCGACAGAGATGGAGATATACGAAGTTCGTGGTAGCGCCGCAGGAGCCCAAGACGCAGGAGCCACCAAGGGGTCATTATAAAGTACGGCCCAATAATCCCGGTCCACATACTTTTCTGTGTATGCATGTGTCTAACAGAGACAGAGATGTGGACGCAGATTATTGCGCCGTACATTAACTGGGCGACCCAGCACCATGGATTGGTGGTAAGAAACTAAACCAATCAACTACAGAGTATTCACTTGAGCTACTACTATTCCAAGAGGTACTGTTAAGGTTGTTAATAAAACTAACGTGAATTCAATATTGTGGAATAATTAAGTAATTGTAATATAATTTAAATAGTATATTAATAATATTTAATGTCATAATTGAATTCCAAGTTTTATATGTAGAATATTTAGATATTGCAATGCTTGACAGAGCTAATGTTAGCACAACACCAAGCCTTAAGACCTATTTTGTTACAGCATGAACACAATAAATAATCTGAATCTAAATCTAACATAAATATGCAATAAATGCAAATATTCATTCCACATTCATGTCAATTAATTTAATTATAAGAATGAATACTAAATGTATTATGATTTAAAAATATGACTTTTATAATACTTCAACTCTTCTATACTCTCTAATATATCATCCACAGCTCTATGAGAAAATGTTTTCTGAGGAATTTTAGAGAAATCCTTCTGGTACCAGCGTTTAGCTAACTCTTTTATAGTACTGACATCAATTACTCTATAATGTAAATAGTTGTTAAACTGAGGCATGTATTTGCGTATAAATAAGCGGTCCATGTAAACACTGTTGCCAGCCAGCGGGCATTTCTTCTCAGGTACGTGAGAACGTACAAATTGTAGTATCTGATTTTCGGCATCTTCAATTGATACTTTGGATTTTCGGCTAGTCTCCGTCAAGCCACTCTGAAAAGATTGAATAGTTTATGTGTAAAAATTTGTGAAAAGTTAAATTAGTAGATTATATACTGGTAGTGGCCGTACACTGAAAAAAACCTCGCAGCGCACACTGGTTCTATCAGCGACATTGATATGAATACATATTTATGTACGAGTATGTAACCGCCATATAATAAATAAATAAATACTGAAAAAACTTTCTTTGATCATATTTTCATTCTACATTTGCATGATTGATGTGTATACCATATACCCATGCCAAATTAACACTATCTAGTGTGGGTCACTGTTGTCACTGAGATAAGCTGCAGACAGATAGAAATGGACTATAAGGTACATCACAAGACCAGTAAATATGGTATTATTAGAGGAAGCAGATTCTAGGATCCTTCGTCATTCAGTGTTACCAGAATATTAAGTTGATTATATTATAAACTATACATACTTGTAACATATGTTAGAAGTAATCATATGATTGCCCATCACCAGTCTGTTAGTTGTTGTGATAAATTGCTTATTATAAACGCCTGTAGACAATGATAATTCAAGTTCATATTAATACCTCACCGTGTTGTGAGATACACCACTCATGCATGTTGTCCAGGATATGGTCCGGCTGGTGAATAACAATGTCAGGGCCTGTCGCGACTACATTCAGCTGCGCATCGGTCACCAGGCACGCAATCTCCATGATGTAATCCTTCTCTATATCTAGACCGGTCATCTCTAAGTCCACCCATACTATCCGCTTAGCCGTATCTTTGGCGTGCAGTAATGTATCTTCCTTTAATTGGGTCTCTGTTGGAAAAAATTATATTAAAATTTAGGAGCGATGCTTCACAAAAAGTTTAATCACAAGTGAAACATAATTTATTACAAATATTAAGCATACAACTACAAGATATGATATGATGGATAATAATATAATATAATCCCTAACTGTTTTCTTTCGGTCCTCATGACACAGGCTAGAACTAGTGTGAGGGCCACTGATAATGTATTTATTGCTTTGCTGTTTTGGTAAATAAATAAATTTGTATTTTTATTTTGTAATATTCCGCTAGTCACAAAGGTACGATACGGTAAAGATACGGTTATAATCATAACCTAAATCAATTTAGATACTTACTGCGACTGTTTCCAGACATCGGTCGTATGATATAGTTGACGATGTCGTTAATATTTGATGTGAAATAACGCCTCAAATTAAGCATTTATAACTCTATTTTTATAAATTTATTCAAAATTAAATTACACGATACGCATGGCATGTCACATGTCAGTATATAATATATAACAAAGTACTTTGCTACTTTGTGATGTCACCTATATACTTTGCATTGAATTGCATGTCACTGTCAGAGGGCCTACCGCGAAAAGCATTCGAAGTTTCCCCTCTCTGTCATACTTACGAGTTCGTACATAAGTGCGACAGAGAGGGAAAACTTCGAATGCCGTTCGCGGTAGGCCCTCAGTAGTGTCAGTCATGGGGTCTACGGATTATATGATTTCACCCATGTGACGCATATGTGACGTGCTGACATATATAAGGTGACGCTCCACGGGCCGATTTTATCGGACGGCCAAACATGATCATAGAAAATCGAGTATGGAGTGACCTTGATTTGGGCGGCCACCGTGCATCCGACACGTATCCACACGGCCCGAAATCACCCGTTTGCAGGCCGACAAAATCGTCGTGGTGCGTCTTCACACAGAGGGCCTACCGCGAACGGCATTCGAAGTTTTCCCTCTCCGTCGCACTTACGTACGAACTCGTTAGTATGACAGAGAGGGGAAACTTCGAATGCCTTTCGCGGTAGGCCCACAGTTCTCTATTAGGCCTGCATGGCCTCTGTCAAAATGAGCCGAGTGTCGTTTTAAGGCCATTTGCAAATTATCATAACAACCTAGAGACGCAGCTATAGGATGGAAAGAGAAGGCAAACATTCAATTCATTCACCTGAAGGTGTTTGTTGTGGCAAATTCATGAACCTATAGGTTCATGCAAATTGAATGGTATATAGAACGCTTTAGCTAACATAGAATAGAAAACAATGTTTAAGACCAAAGAGTATAATAATGTTTAATACCCACATGTGACATGCTTGTGGAATGTTTTAGATTTTAGATATGAGTAAAATCATGCAATAATTGTGTATTTGCATGTTAAACGTTACTTAAAAGGTTAATAATAAGATCAATTAATAACGTTCGCAATTTTTGACCTTGACCTGTTGGAAAATTACAAACATTTCCATTGGCAAACCGATATCGTACGATGTACGATGTATACATTCATTATGTTATCTGTGCATTTTTCACTCGATCACAGAGTAGAGTAGTATTTTTCTATATCATGAACCTGGTGCCGGTTAATGTAAGGCCATGATAATGTACAGCCATGATAATGGGACCTCCACGGGAGAATCCATAGGACGCGTATTATCAGGCCGTACATTATTGGGCAGTGCATTATCACCCTGAGCAAATTCGGTACGGGGCAATAATTGGAAGCCAATCTTGTACGACCTGATAATGTACAGCCCAATAATTGGCTTCCATTAAAAAGTCTCCAGCGGGTCGACGCTACCCCGCGAAGCGGGGTGGCTATTTCCCGTCTCAGGGACACAAGTCAACCCTTTTTTTTTTTTTTTTGTCCTGGGGAAAATCCTCATACCACCGCGCCACGGGGAGGAGCAGTGGTTATGTCAGACTTGTACTGACTAAAAACCCCCGGGTGTTCCTCACACCCACTTTTTGGCCGGGATACGGGGACCATTATTCTTCCGCGTCCCGGCCAGTGGTCGTCCGCAGTCGGATCCAACATCCCCCCAACAGACCACCCATCCCCCCTTCATCAAAACAGTAGTGTGCCCGGAACACTTGGCACACCACCCAACCCGAGGACCCTACTCCTTCGGACGACGAACGTCCCCGTGTTCGTCGCCTGGAGGTCCTCCTTATGGTGGCAGTCGGTGGTCGTGCGCCAGCCTCCTGCGGCCAACTCTCCGGTGGCGCTGCTGGGGCGCCTCTACGGCATCTTCTCTGGCCCGTTCCGCCCTTTCCTTCTGTGCCACTACTTCCTCACAGAAGGAAAGCATTGCCCTCCAAGATCTGTCGCTGTCGACCATAGATTTAACTACTACCGGCAGCGACAGATCGCCACCAATTACATGGGCCAGTTCGTCCCTCTGACTCGCCCAGGCCGGACACAGCTCCAAGGTGTGCTGAGCTGTGTCCTCGGCCTCACTGCAGCTATGGCACTCCATAGTTGGTTCTCTCCCGGCTATGCGACACAGGTACCGTCCGAAGCAACCATGCCCCGTAAGTACCTGCGTCAGTCGGAAGGTAAGTGTCCCATGACTGCAGTCCAACCACTGTGACAGTACTGGGCGCACAGCCTCAATCGTTCTAGAGCCAGCAGATGGTGTTGCCAGCCTCTCTTTCCACAGCTCGACCGCCTGGAGCCGAAATTCCTCACGTTTCGCCTCCACCTCCCTTGGTGCTGGCCAATGGTCCTGGGACCGTGCCTCCTCACGCCAGAAGTACGAGTATGCGAGGATTCTGGCTTCGAGGTCCCAGGGCAGTGAACCGGCCAGCACGCACGCCGCCTCCGTGGAGACCGTGCGGTATGCCCGGATTGCCCTGACAGCCATTACACGTTGCGATCTTCGCAGCAGGGCAGAGGTCCGGCTGCCTAAGGCATCGGCCCACACGGGTGCCCCATACAAGGCCATGGAGCGCACCACTCCAAGGTACAGCCGCCGGCAAGAGGCTTTGGGCCCTCCCGTATTTGGAAGTATACGCCCGAGAGCTGCAGCTGCACCTAATAACCTTGGAGTGAGGCGCTCGAAGTGTGCCTGAAAAGTCCACTTGCTGTCGAGGACAACGCCAAGGTAAGGCATTGTCGACCAGACGTTGATGGACTGTCCCCCCACCACAATGTGTGCACCGGCTGGAGGCGCCCTCCGAGGCCCATGGAAAGAAATGGCCTCAGACTTGTTCAGTGCAACCTCCAAGCCAATTCGCCGGATTCGGCCCACCACATGGGCTACCGCAGCCGTCGTCAAAATGGCCGTTTCTCGAAAGTTGCCCCCCCGAGCAGTGACCAGGGTATCGTCAGCGTAGCAAATTACGTGCACTCCCCGCAAATTTGCTCCGCGTAACACCCAGTCATATCCGATGTTCCACAGGAGCAGGCCGAGAACCGACCCCTGCGGAACACCACACATCATCTCCCTCTGCCCCCACTCGTGCCGACCGGGAAAGGCCACAAACCTCTCAGAGAGGTAAGCCTCAACTACACGGCGCAAGTATCTGGGCACCCCGTGATAGCGGAGTGCCTCCTTGATAGTTGCCCAGGGCAAGGTGTTAAACGCGTTGGCGATGTCAAGGGACACCGCCAAAACCGTTTCACCCCGAGCCACCGCCTCCTGTGCCAGGTTTTTAAGCAGCAGAACAATCGGCCGATATGCTGACGGTGAATCTGTCGGGCGCCCATCTTTCCTTAGGAGCACGAGCCGGCCCGTTTTCCACTCACATGGAAAGCAGCCCTGTTCCACACATATCGAAAACAGCTCACGGAGCCTGGGCTCTAGGGCATCCATGGCCAGCACCAGTGCTCGACCCGGAATGCCGTCCGGTCCAGGGGCCGTGTTTTTCGCTCTCAGGCGCAGGATAGCAGCTCCCAACTCTCCTTCTGACACCGACGGCACCTCTCCCTCGTCTTCCTCAGCTGCCGAAGGCGCCATTAGTGGTGGCCGGTGTACGCCACGGTTGGGGAATAGTGTGGACACAACCTGGTCCAGGAGCTGCGGGTGAAGACTTTCCGTGACCGGGGGAGCCCAAGGGCGAAGTTTCGACCTCACCATCTTGTATGGCCTCCCCCACGGATCGTGATTCAGAGTCTCCAGCAGCGTCTCCCTGGACAACTCAATGGCCTGACTAATGGCCACTGATAACTCCTTCTTGACTGCAATGTAGGCCTCGTATAAGGAGGTCTCAACCGACTCATTTCGCACCCTTCGCCGGCGGTGGTGCGTGTACCGGCGTCGCGCAGTGACGCATAGCTCACGCAAGTGCGAGAGCTCCGCTGACCACCAGTATACACGGCGTCTTGGAGGGAGACGCTTGGCCCGTGGCATCGCCACGTCACACATTTGCGACATTGCGTCCCGGAACCATCCAGCTCCTGCCTCTACCTCCGCAATCGGTTCCATCGAATCGACCTGCCATGCCTGGACGATGGCTGCCTCCTTAAGTAGCTCCCTATCCATTTTATTAAGCACCCATCGCGGGCCGAGGGTCAAAACACTCCGGTTTGGCGTGGTTAGGGTCATGGGAGATTCAGAGACGTCAAATCGAACGTATCTATGGTCCGACAGCGTCTCTACGCCCACCATGACTCCCCAGCCCTGGACACGGCGCGCCAGGGCAGCATCTGCGAACGTAACGTCCACGATAGAGCCGCCCTGTTGCCGCACGCACGTGTTGACCGTACCTCTGTTCTGTATTACCAGCCCGGACGAGATGACCTACTCCAAAAGCTCATTGCCGCGCGCGTCTGTCGCTGGAGATCCCCACGCCACTGATTTTGCATTGAGATCTCCAGCAACTAGAACCGGGTGCGGATGACTTCTGCCGATCAGAGCACCAACCTCCACCAGAAACTGTTCGAATTCGGCCAGGGTCCGGTTCGGCGAAAAATAAACGCCGATTATTGTAATGTCCCCCACGACCGCTGCCACGTACCCTTGGCCACGAGACACCCTTTCGAAGGGTGGGGCTCCGGTAGCGACGTGGGAGACAAGCGCCACCACTCCATTGTTGTCTCTGACCCAATTATCCCTAGGCGGGACCGAATATGGCTCCGCCACAACTGCAATATGGATCAACCACTCCGCCATGCTCTGGCACAAAAGGTCTTGAGCCCTAGCGCAGTGATTGATATTTGCCTGTAACACTCTGAGGGCCATTATTGGACATCGTTCATTGGTACCGCCTCGTCACCAGCCTCTACGGGAGCAGGGGGACAAGTAGGTGGCGAGGTGGCTGCAGGGCCATCACCAACCTTCTTCTTATTCTTTTTGGTCCTCGGAGGGTTGCAGGATTTGTTACCCGTCCGGTGATTTGCTGCTTTACCTGCCACTGCGCACAGAACGCAGTGCGGTTCAGCTGTACACTGACCAGCCTTGTGACCGGCCTGGCCGCAGCGGTAGCATAAGTCGCTGCGGTCGACATCTGCGTCGCACAGTGCCCTAACATGTCCTAATTCAAGGCACCGGTAGCACCGCATCGGTCTAGCGGGCAAAAGCTTAACCTGTGCCATTACCCACCCCACTTTGAGACGGCCGGACCCGCAAATCTTTATAGCTGCTGCCACTGGGCATCCCACTAGCACCGAACCAAGGCCCCTGAGATCTCGGTGGATTTCGCCACATTTGACAGATGACGCTGGGCATTCTGCCGCCTCCACCACAGCGGCGATTACGTCATTGACGTCAACCGAGTCGTCTAAGCCCGCCAGCCGCACATCTGCAGTCTTAGCGGGCCTATCCACCCGGACGACGTCATCTCCTAGGACGTCTCTTAGAGCTTTTGCAAGTGCATCGGCCTTCTCGCCACTGGTCTCTCCTGGTAGCTCCAGGAGACGCGCGCCAGTGGCTGCCGTCTTAAACCTTATTCCCTCAATTCCTAGCTCCGCTAGCTTTACTCGACTTCTTGCTTCTGCCAAGACTTTCGCGTAGGTTACGCCCTGTTGTGAACCCTAACCTAACCGACCTAAGGCAGAGTTCGCTTTTGACAGGCAGCAAACTTGGTCCGGGGCAATAATAATGAGGCTAGGCGATGCTTGGGGTTTGTCATCCGTCAGGCCAAACTTTTTACCGATAAACAAGCCATTAGCATCTTGTTCAATGCTTTTGTACGAAGCAAGCTGGAGACAAATGCCACAATATGTAATCCCCACGAGCAACGGTACATACTCCTCGTAGAAAGGGTCCAAAAGTCATTTGCACGATTTTTGTATAGTAAAATGTATGGCAACTACCCTTTCCTCTACCCAACCCTCTTTGTTATCGGCATGGTTGGCTTCACATCTCTCGAAGCCCGCAGAAACCTCTCTTTGGTCAAATATTTTCTCCGACTAATACGTGGAGTGGTAGCCAATCCCACGCTACTTGCTATGGTGACTATTAGAGTTACACCCGTCTCGGCCAAATCGCTACGTCCTCGCAGCCGCGGCTTGTTCGCTGTCCCGTCGGCCAGGACGCGCGCACAGGACTCTTCTCCCCTACACCAAGCATTGATGCTACTGAATAACATTTTAACCAGTGACACCCATCTCGACGTCTTTTTCACACCAGAGAATCGTTTTCTGGCCGCATCTAGTCACTATCTAGAATCGATTGTCACACCTAGCTCTATCTAATTATTAATACCCAATTACCCATGTGCACGTACCTATTGACTATTGATTGTTAAATATTATTTATTATTGTATTTTGAACCCATTTAATCACTTTAATTTTATTATAAATTAGTACGTAAGGTTAATCTGTCAGTGCTAATTATTACATTAAATAAAATAAAAATAAATAAATAAATAAATAATTGGAAGCCACCTTTGTTCGAGCTGATAATGTGCGGCCCGATAATACGCGTCTACTTTTTGTGGCTTCGTATTATTGGGCTGTACATTATTGGGCCGTGCATTATCAATTTATCACCCTGAGCAAATTTGGTACGGGGCAATAATAGGGAACATTACTGCAATGTTCTGCCACCAGAGTGCAGCACTTTCACAATTAGTAAACAGTTTTTTTGACAACTTTGACAAGTCCTTCAAAGCTCTGGATTAAATAGGGAAGAAAATATTTCAATAAATAAAATGCATCAGTGCTGCGTAATTGGATGCAAGAATGAAGGGCATCATTAATTTCCTGAGGAAACGATGATACGAAAACTATGGGAAGCGGCAATACGTCGTAAAGCAAAAAAAAGCCCTCATCCACCTTTAAATAGCTATAGGATGCCATTTAATATCACAGTACAGGTATTTTACACACGAATGGTAATAAAACGATTGTAGTTTAACGCGTTTTCATCTATTATTTGTTAGGTAAATAAATATGACATTGTACGTCATGGCGGTTTGTTTACGGGTTATGTTAGTGTCGCCCCCTACGCAGAGCTTTGTGTAATGTTCCCTATTGGAAGCCACCTTTGTCCGGGCTGATAATGTACGGCCTGATAATACGCGTCCACTAAAAGTGGACGCGTATTATCGGGCTGTACATTATTTGGCTTTACATTATTGGCTCCCCATGAACCTATATACACTCGATTGTCATGGTGTCTAAAGGTTGATTTTGTTTTTATTATATTTTCATTCACATAAACGATACTATAACCCCCTCGAAACGTAAACATGAACAGATTAATTTTGAACAATTGCCGGTGCATAAAAAGATCAGGTAAGTCGTAAGTTACTTCTCGAGACCATGAAAATGTAAGATCTTCCATAACCTCTACTTTCGGGCGGAGGACTATTCTGATTGATTGGTTCGAAATTATTACATTACATCTCTTTTTAATTGTATCCCTGATTATTTTTTAGTAGCAGTTTATAGAGTTATCGAATGTTTACCTTTGATGCACGATAGCTAGATAAAACGGGTTTGTTGTATTGTTATACACACAATTGCATAAACATTGCCTCTTTAACAGTAAATATATTTACAATGCAGCTATCCTAGTTAACATTGTTTTACTATTTTTGATGGTAATCCGGCAAATATGAAATTCTTATGTAATTTCAAATGAGCTTATGACACATAGTGATATTATTATGTTCTTGTGTTTTAGCTCTGAAATGGGAAATCAAACATTATCAAGATTTTTCACATATGAGGTATGCAAGGACCCTATCATATGCTATCCAACCAGGAGAACCTCACTATGGACTTGCACAGCGACCATTAAATGCCAGAGTGTTGTACACTCCACTCTACTTCAGAGGAATAGCCACAACCTCCTGTTACTATGAGAAGGAACCACTAAAACCCTCTTCAAAAGTTGAGGCAACAGTTGAAACTATTAAGAAAGGATTGGAGGAAAAAGATAAGGCCCCAGTGAAAGTAGAGCCGAAGAAAAGTTTAAAGGAACGCATCATGGCTGAACTAAGGCACTATTATCATGGTTTTAGGCTACTTTTCATTGAAATCAGGGTCTCAACAGGTTTATGCTTCAATCTTCTCCGAGGACAAACATTGACAAGAAGAGAGCATAAGCTCCTCATCACAACTATTGGTGACTTATTCCGTATGGTACCATTTGTAGTATTCATCCTTGTACCATTTCTGGAATTCACACTGCCTATATTCATAAAGATTTTTCCGAATATGTTACCATCAACATTTGAAAGTAAAGACCAGAGAGATGCTAAGTTGAAACAGCAATGGAAATTGAAGCTGGAAATGGCAAAGTTCTTCCAGGAAACACTGGATCAGATGGCACCTCAAGCAAGCAATAGGCATTCAACACTTGCAAAAGATTTTCAAAACTTCTTTTCCAAAATTAGGAATTCCGGAGATGTAGCTACAAGTGAAGAAATAATGAAGTTCTCAAAGCTATTTGAAGATGAGATTACCCTGGATTCACTCCAGCGGCCGCATCTGATTGCTCTATGCAAAGTGTTAGGAATAACATCTATTGGCACTGGTGCTATGCTACGCTTTAACCTTAGGATGAAGTTACGGTCCTTGGCAGCTGATGACAAAATGATAGCAAAGGAAGGTGTAGACAGCTTAAATTTCAACGAGTTACAGCAGGCCTGTGGAGCGCGCGGGATGAGGGCTTATGGCGTGTCGGAAGAACGTCTCAGAAAGGAATTGAGAAATTGGTTAGATTTGTCATTGAACGAAAAGGTGCCACCTTCACTTCTGCTTCTGTCCAGAGCTTTGATGGTGCCAGAACATGTTCCGACAACTTACAAGTTGAAGGCTACCATTTCTGCCCTACCCGATACGCTTATAATGCAAACTAAAGCTGCCATTGGAGAGAAGGAAGGCAAACTTGACTTTAAGGTAATATTTATGACGATTTCCTTCATTTGAAGCATGTTTACATAAAAACATTGTATTGTTCAATCAACTATTTCTTGTTGCTCGTTGCCATGGTTACGTCTCCTGGGTCACCCTTTAAAACTATTATTTTATGAGGTTTAAATCCACTAAACACGTGTTTTTGTTATATTGGTAAACCCATTCCATGGTGGCGCATCTCCTTAGCATGATAGGAGTCCAGTTTATAGTATTTTTTCTAAGAAAGTCTGTTACTGTTGTCTCTTGGCTTACCAGGACAGAATAACAACAAGAAAAAGTTGATTGACCCTGAAATTAAACTGACTGAATTTTAACTCATTTTTATGACAAATGATGATAGGCTTACTTGATTAACACTCATCATCATCATATCAGCCGAAAGACGTCCACTGCTGGACATAGTCCTCCCCCAAAGAGTGCCAAAATGACCGGTCCTGCGCCACCCGCATCCAGCGGACTCCCGCGACCTTTACCAGGTCATCAGTCCACCTTGTGGGGGGCCTAGACACGCCGCGTCTTCCGGTACGTGGTCGCCACTCGAGAACCTTTCCGCCCCAACGGCCATCGGTTCTACGTGCAATACAATAATATGATTAACACTGTTATAATAATACTGTAGTTATATAATGTCCCGAAGTTCAGTGTGCCTCTTGGCATAGGCCTCATCTAACATCTTCCATTGAGTTCTGGCTTGTGCTACTCTTCTCCAGAGGTTACCAGCTGTGAGTTTAAGGTTGTCTTCCCATCTTATCAGCTGGCGTCCAGAGGCTGGGCTGGGCAGAGGATGCCAACACTGTTTATAACAAGACACTATGTTATTGCAGGCTAAAGCGGATGCCATTACACTTGAAGTACAAAGGATCAAGGAAGAAAAGATTGAGATGCTTCAAGCTGAGAAAGAGAAGGAGATACTTGAAGCGAAGCAGAGAGAGAAGGAAGAACTCAAAGACACGGCTCCAATCCTTGATATTGAAAAGGAATCGGTTTCCAAGGATCCTGCTGTGGTTTTATCGGTGGATAGTCCCAAACCCGCAACAGAGGAGGGTCTGTCCGGCAAGGATATTGAGATAATTGAAGATGCTTTAGAGAAATTAGGTGAGTACGTTTGAACTTCTGAAAAATTTGTAATATCATTTTCAATCTAAAAATACTGACTTATTTATTTATTTATTTAGGGGAGGAAACAAAATGTAAATTGTTGTACACATAATTAGCATAGTTCTAAGAAAATAATATTAAATTTACATTTCTATAACAACCAAGCACAAAATACTAGCTACTAAAATAACATATCGAAATGAGATAATTGAGCTAGAGTCTAACTTATTGTAATTAACTTAAACTAACTTAAGTATGTAGTGCGATTACACAATACATTAATGAGATTGTGTAATAAAAATAAACATATCTAACTATGCAATAAATAAATATTTTGCAACACAAGTCTTAAATTTATTGAAACTTAAATGGCAGAGACTGTGACTTTGGTGGCAATTATGAACTGTCGCCTAAGTTCGGATATCTGCTGGTGTTAGACTTTGCTTATTACACTATTTCTACTTGTTAAATCCTCATATACCATTAAAGGCAGGTGTCCATAGGCAGTGATGGTACCATGAAGCTGGTAATGTGCTTCTGTCGCACCACAGTACATCTATTAGGACAATGACAAGGCATTCAAAAAATTAGCATTCTTTGTTCAATACATGAATATTTCTATGACACTACATTGCCATTAGTAAATGATCTAGTAATGTTGGCGTTGCGCCATTTCGGGAAGTTCCAAGTCTGGTTTGTACTATTCTGTAGTATGTAGCAACAATGTACTTGCTTGCCAAAAATATTCAGAGAACCTAGCAATGACTGGTGGCTATTTTAGGATTTTCCTTTATAAAGAGTCATTTAAAAGCTGAAATACAGGAGCTTAATTACGATATACTTTAAATTAAAGCATTGTTTTGGTCTACTTGCATATCTACAATATCTAAACTAACATTAAATAGGAGAAAAGTCTGTGAGATAGTGGCTTTGTAAGTATGTACCTAATTTATAATTTTGTAATTAGGTGGCAACCACCAATTTCACAAAATCTTTTACCAGTTTATACTACACATCGTTTATTCACAAGTTATTGGACAGCCACAACTTTTTAACTTATTATCTTTAATAAAAAGACATACTAGAGTGTGTATTTTCTTTTAAAAATAATGATGATAATTGATTTACAATCTATTATGTAAACCTTAATTAAATCCAACACAAAAGGTGTTATCAATTTCCTATCATTTACTGTTACAATTTGATCCTTATCATCAAGTAGACAAGGTATATAATAGTTTCTGTGATAAGGCGTTGATTTGTCGATAATATTGTTTATTTTGTTGCATTATTCATATAGTATAACTATAATGGATCAGTGAAGGTCATATACACTCGCGGATACGAATGTGTGTCACAAGCGGAAAGTAGGTGATATCAGTTTCTCATAATGATACATTGATAACATGAACTTCCTTGTTGCTATATTAAAAACCCAGTTCTTTTACTCTTCTGTTACACGTACATACAAAAACTTACGCCTGTATATCAAAACATTTAATTTAATACTAAGATGTAGACAATCTGTTACTGCAGTGATAGGCACTGGTTGCTCTCATTTCAGCAAATATTGTTAAAAGAAATGATGATTAGTGTTCACTTTTCCTAAAAACGTAAAACGAAAACACCGGTTCTGATTTATTAATAACCGGCCTCAGGATATCTTGCAATGACTAACAAATTTTGAACTGTTAAATCTATTATGTATTGGAAAATGTAATGAATGACTGTATCACAGTTTCCTTGAAGTAAATAGTAATGTCTGATAAAAAGTGAAGTATAATTATCTCGATAACTTCGAACCCCGTGAAGCCCGGCAGTGGAACATGGGCTGATGATATTGTTTAACGTTACAGCTGAACAGAAGAAGTCTCTGCTCCTCGAGAAGGAGAGCATCCAGGAGTTGAAGTCAGAGCTCTCAGAGTACAGCGAGGATGTCAAAGAGATGGACGAGATCGTAAAAACAAGGCAGGCAGACATCAAACTCACCAAGGGTGCTACAAGGTATGTATTTACTGTGGTGTTCCTTATTTCACCGGCAAACGTTTCACTGAATTAATTGTTTCGCCGAATTTTTGTTCTCAGAAAACGTTATTTTTAGGTAGTTAGGTACAGCTAAAAGGTCATTCTGTAGAACCCATAAGGTTAGGTTAAGTTAGATGTTTTATAGCAATCCTGAATAGTTTACAAAGACAAAAAAATGATTTTTAGTGAAATGAAAATTCTGCGAAACATATGTTCGATTTCCGGACAAAAAGCACCACTTTTGATGTTGCTATGTACTTGCTACCAATCCGGTACGATTTATTTCTTATTTGGATGAACTAATTTCCCAAACGAAGAAACCGTTAACATTTCAGGACCTTCATAATAATCATTGTATAGAGGCAATTAGGTTAGGATTTAGAACAAAAAAACCAGGCGAGTGCGAGTCGGACTCGCCCACCGAGAAGAAAATTGTATAGTTACATATTATGACTATATTGTTTAGGATTTAATTACAAATGTATAGTTTTCTGATTTTTCCCTGTACTTGTAGCATAAGACGTCTCGTCATCTCGTGAGACAATTTTATCTAAAGATAACAATGTCTATTTCAAAGTGGTTTGAAAATGAAGGAGAATAAACAATGCATATGGTAATTGGTACCACATGGTAATTATATTTGTAATCAGTAGACATCGTTAATTTTGTAGCGTAGTGCGTTACCGGAATTGGCATGGACAACAATATCATTGTTAATTAGGGTAAATATTGACATTATTAACGCTAATTTATTTATTCGTATGGCTACTAAATTACAGAGTCGCTTTACTTAACTATTATAATGTAATGTCTAAATTCTTCACCCATTGGGTAGCGTTTGCGTCAAGTGAGTACAGGTCTAAGGTATTCCCAGAGAATTTCCGGTTTGGACAGTCGTTGATTATGTGGTGAATCGACTGCACAGGCGCTCCGCAGTCGCACGCTGGTGATGCGCGCCAACCACATCTATGCAGGTACTCCATACAGCGTCCGTGTTCGGTGCGCAAACTGTTCAACTGGCACCATAGCCTTCTGGGTGCTGAGAAGCCCCAAGGTTTGCATGTGGGGTCTTAAGTACTTGGACTGCTGGCTGGTGCGTTGGACCGCCACTTTGCTTTCCAAGCTTCCTTAATGCCGAAGCCATGATGTTTGAGGTTATGGGCGGTCTGGTAGGGAGGATGCCGGGACCTCAAGCGATGCTGTGGTGGATGTTGAAATTCCTGATAGGCGGGCATATTTGGGTTGTTGTATATTTTATTGGCCTCCCTCAATAGCCTGAGGTGCGGGGATATGGCTTAGAGCTGGGAGCCATTATACGGGAGTAGATTTGATGGTACCCGATATGCATCGCATGGTAGTTCGTAGTTGTACATCGATTTTGTCCGTGTGAGAGCTATTCAGCCAGGCTGGAGCACAATATTCACCTGCTGAGTAGACTAGGCTCAGCCCTGTGGTGCGAAGGACACCAGCATTAGCTCCCCAAGTTGTGCCAGTTAATTTATGGAGATTGTTGTTCCGGGTTCCGAGTTTCTTACTTATTTTTTTTAGATGTGGGCCAAAAGTTAGTGAGCGGTCTAAGGTTACGCCAAGATATTTGGGACATGGGTTGTGAGCTAGTGTTTTACCGTCAAACACTACAGTTGGCCTGTAAGTTGCCTGTTTGTTGTTAAGGTCGACACTTCTGTTTTGCTGGCATTAGGGACCAGTCGCCACTTTTTGAAGTAATCAATCATTAAACGCGTTCAAGTATTTGCTGAGATGCTCTTCAGAAACTTCGAATTTCGAATGTTGGTGTGTGAGGGCAATGTCATCAGCATATATAAATTTTCTAGATTTTTTTCAGGTAGGTCATGCGTGTAAAGATTAAACAACAGTGGCGCCAGTGTGGATCCCTGTGGTAGCCCATTGTTCAAGGTTCTTGAGCGGCTCTTTTTGTCACCCATATGGACCACGAATTCTCTGATTAAGCATTACGATTGAAATAGTTTATACCAATTTCGTCAACAACACTACGCTGCACCAAAAATGCTACAAAATTAACGATGTCTGGTAATCATGTAGCCGCTTAAAGACCTATTAAATTGTAATTTATGCCATTCTAAATAGAACAGAGTTGCATTTGTCTCGTATCCTTTGATTTTTAAAACAAAACGAAACTACTCCAATTTAAAGGTACCAATGGAATCCTTACGCTTTTATAGAAACAAATTTGTACAACAACTATGGACCTAAACGTAGTATTTCGTGACCGAAACAGCAATTTACTTCATTTTCCATGCAACGGTTAGTACAAATTGCACGTAGTGACATCATACTTTAAAGCCAATCAGTATGAAGCGTTTCGGCTGCTGTCAGCCAGGTCCGTCTTTAACTCGATTTTTTTGGGTATTAATGTCCTTTAAATGTAGTTGCTTCCATACAAACATTTGTTCATCTACTAAAACTGGTTCGAATGGCATCGTAAACAAATTTAAGGTCACAAGCCCATTACGTAGTTCTGAAAATGGCGGGCAATATTTCAACTTTTCTAAGTTTTTACGTGCTCGGACTGTTGCTAGTCTCATGCTAACATTTGATCCACTCAAAAAACTGGTTCGACTGGCACCGTATTTTTTTGACACGTAGCCAATTATAAAACAGCACATTTCAATATTAGCCATTCACATTAGCCCTTATTTATTTTCAGGCTGTACAAGGCTGTAAACAACATGATCGGCAAACTCGACTCCGTATTAGTCGAGCTAGAGAGCAAAGAGAAAGCGCTACAGAAAACTCTAGAACAAACCAAACCCGAGCCACAGAAGGCGAAGGAACAGTTGATCCAGATCGACGAACTGATGCATTCCATAAAGAGTCTACAGAAGGTGCCTGATGAGGCGAAGCTTAAGCTGATACAAGATGTTTTGGGGAGATTGGACGATGACTTTGATGGGCAGTTGAAGGTTGATGATGTGTTGAAGGTTAGTTCACTAATGTTAACTGTAGATTAAAAATTCTACTTTTATTTATTTAGTCAGTAAGACTCCGTTGGCTTGGTCACCTGGAGAGAATGGAGGAAGATCGCAACGTCAAGGGAGCATACCGAGTCTGTCCGGAAGCTCGATGTCCGGTCGGACGTCCAAGGTACCGCTGGAGCGACATGGTACAGGCAGATCTGAGCGAGCTCCAAATCTGCAATTGGCACGAGCTAGCGTAGAACCGAGAAAAATGGCGCTCTCTCTTGTTGGAGGCCAAGACTCATTTTGGGTCGCTGAGCCAACGGAGTAAGTAAGTAAGTTATTTATTTGGTAAAAAAAAGAAAACATTTAATTCGGGTATCATTGACCCATAAAAATACATATAATACAACAATATCACCATAAAATCTGAACTAAATTATTATGAAACATGCACTTCCTAACTAGCTCTCACTATAGACACATTTTGTTAGTAACATAATTAGTTCAACACTATGGTTACACTGGAACTGGATCACTACTTAATACAACTATAACTAATTTCAAGTTTTTAAACTAACACTATCATGCCTTAAAGACAGTATGTAGAAAACAAAGAATCTTTTTGAACCAAATCATATCCACCAAATACCGAACCATTATCTAGATCATTATACTATAGCTAACATGCACCTCTTACTTTCCAGGTGGTTGAGATAATAGGCAATGAGAACGTGAACTTGTCAGAGAAGCAGATCCAAGAACTAATCGAGCTGCTCGACAAAGAGGAAGTTCTAGAAGTAGAGAGCAAAATACAGAAGGCGCTCGAAAAGGCGGCGACGGCAGAAAAAGCACAGAACAGCGCGGACTCTGTGGGCAAGGTGAGTGTGTTCTAGAAGGTTCTAGAAGTAGAGAGCAAAATACAGAAGGCGGCGACGGCAGAAAAAGCAGAGAAGAGCGTGTGAGTGTGCTCTAGAAGGTTCTAGAAGTAGAGAGTAAAATACAGAAGGCGCTCGACAAGGCGGCGACGGCAGAAAAAGCAGAGAAGAGCGCGGGCTCTGTAGGCAAAGTGAGTGTGCTCTAGAAGGTTCTAGAAGTAGAGAGTAAAATACAGAAGGCACTCGACAAGGCGGCGATGGCTGAAAAAGCAGAGAAGAGCGCGGGCTCTGTAGGCAAAGTGAGTGTGCTCTAGAAGGTTCTAGAAGTAGAGAGTAAAATACAGAAGGCGCTCGACAAGGCGGCGACGGCAGAAAAAGCAGAGAAGAGCGCGGGCTCTGTAGGCAAAGTGAGTGTGCTCTAGAAGGTTCTAGAAGTAGAGAGTAAAATACAGAAGGCGGCGATGGCTGAAAAAGCAGAGAAGAGCGCGGACTCTGTGGGCAAGGTGAGTGTGTTCTAGAAGTAGAGACCAAAATACAGAAGGCGCTTAAGGCGGCGACGGCAGAAAAAGCAGAGAAGAGCGCGGACTCTGAGGGCAAGCAGAGAAGAGCGTGTGAGTGTGCTCTAGAAGGTTCTAGAAGTAGAGAGTAAAATACAGAAGGCGCTCGACAAGGCGGCGACGGCAGAAAAAGCAGAGAAGAGCGCGGGCTCTGTAGGCAAAAAGAGTGTGTTCTAGAAGGTTCTAGAAGTAGAGACCAAAATACAGAAGGCGCTTAAGGCGGCGACGGCAGAAAAAGCAGAGAAGAGCGCGGACTCTGTGGGCAAGGTGAGTGTGTTCTAGAAGGTTCTAGAAGTCGAACAGTCATCCTCCTCCTAGCATTGTTCCCGGTTGTGCCTTAAAGGAGCCCGGAGTTACGCTTTGGCTCCAAACCCCAAAGGACTAGTGGTGAAGAGAGAGAGAGAGAGCAGATGTGGAAGCAAAATGAAAATTCAGGATTTGACTGATATGATGACCCTGTTGTTATGGCTTTACTCTGATTCATTATGTCAAGGCTGATTTACATGTGTCAAAATATCACAGGTTTGCTGCGACACATCTTCATTTAATATAGAAAGTATGATTTTTGTGAGCTTTGCATAAGGCTTTACAGAAATGTAGGGATAAAAAATTGTAATGTATATACGAGATAACCTGGTTAAAATCGTTATTCTAATCCTATACTATTCATCATCAACATTTAAGAGCTTGGCTCTTGTCGGTGGAGTATGCGCCAGTTCTCTCGGTCCTCGGCTAATTTCTTTAGGTCCCGGTAAGACAAGACATTTGCTTTTGCTTTTAGTTGCTGTACAAAGCTTATCCTTGGTCGACCTCTACCCCTTGATCCTTCGATCTTACCTTCTATGATATTTCTAAAGAAAACCTATACTATTAAACGAGAAATATTTGCATATATACAAGGTGACTGGTAATTCGACCTATTCCTTGAAAGGGGTTATACTAGAGCTAATTTGCAACAATTTATGTCCAGTCCCAGACCAGGGGTCGAAACTAGCTGGTTTCCGAGATATACGAGTTCTTAGTTTGTATGAAAAAAAATCTCCTTGCGGCCTTAAGTGTGACAAAAGTACTTCCATTTGGATGGTAAAAAAACATTTTTGTCACAATCAGCACTTTAAAGGCTGCAAGGCGATTTTTTTTCAAACAAACCAAAAACTAGAAAAATTAAAAAAAAATCGTGTTTTGACCCCTGGTTGACTGGACATAAATTGTTGCAAATTAGCTCTAGTATAACCCCTTTCACCCTGTATATATATATTTGCAATCTCGTTCTCGCAAACGGCTCTAACGAATTCAATGGGATTTGGAATGTTGGGGCTTACGGGGGCGAAAAATCGATCTAGCTCGGTCTCATGTCTCCGTATTTTTTCCTTTTTTCATCCGAGCAAAGCTCGGTCGCCCAGGGACTTATATAAAATATTGACACTATTCATTATTAGTTAATGATTTGCTGAAAAAATATCCATTAGTTAAACATACTAGAATAGCATTTCAACGTGGGTACTTTATCGAGCGGGCAGTAGTCCAGTAGGACAATAACGATAACGTCATCAAAATGGCGGCCAGCCAGCAAGTTCACTGCCACGGCGCGTCACAGACGCGGTGGCGTCATCATTGTGTTTATGGTTGTTATTACAATGGAATAAGGTCCCAAATAATATCTCGCTTAGGTACACACATCAACTACACATTAATATAAACCGGTAGGGAAATAACATAGCTTGTATTAATGACGGAAAATATAGAAATACTGAGTGAACTACTGGTTCCGTACTCAAAGAGTAAAACGGGACCCTATTACTAAGACTCCCTTGTCCGTCTGTCTCTCTGTCTGTCTGTCTGTCACCAGGCTGTATCTCAACAACAGTGATAGTTTGACATCTGAAATTTTCACAGATGATGTATTTCTGGAGCCGCTATAACAAGAAATACTAAAAACCGGCCAAGTGCGAGTTGGACTCGCGCACGAAGGGTTCCGTACCATTATCTATAAAAACGGCAAAAAAATCACGTTTGTTGTATGGGAGCCCCCCTTTAAAAAATCTTTTATTTTGTTTTTAGTATTTGTTGTTATAGCGGCAACAGAAATACATAATCTGTAAAAAATTCAACTCTGTAGCTATCACGGTTCTTGAGATACAGCCTGGTGACAGACAGACGGACGGACGGACGGGCAGCGAAGTCTTAGTAATAGGGTCCCGTTTTACTCTTTGAGTACAGAACCCCAAAAACCAGAATAAATAAATATTTTTTTATATATTTTTTTCTTTTACAATTTAAGCTTGTACTATGGGTACTAGACGACGATAAACATACTTATATAGATAAATAAATACTTAAATACATAGAAAACATCCATGACTCAGGAACAAATATTTGTGCTCATCACACAAATAAATGCCCTTACCAGGATTCAAACCCGGGACCTCCGGCTTCGTAAGCAGGTTCACTACCAACTAGGCTACAGGAGGCTCTCATACAACAAACGTGATTTTTTTGCCGTTTTTATAGATAATGGTACGGAACCCATCGTGCGCGAGTCCGACTCGCACTTGGCCGGTTTTTTACATTACTGCCCAACGAAAAGGAGTGTAGTGTTTTCAATTCCTAATAATCGACGTCGTATAGTACCCATAACACAAGCCTAGCTTTAGCCAAGGACTACTTCGATTCGTGTATGATTGTCCCCTAATATTTAAAGTACAGTCAACCAATTTGATTCCTAGGCCACCGTATAACCCTGTCATTTTAACTGCTACATAGCGACGCAATAATCCTAGTAACCCGTATTGACATGGCATTTACAACGGCAAGGTTCTATGATGGCCTAGGAATCAAATTGGTTGACTGTACAAAGCAATTTCATTCCTTGATTCCCAAGAGGTCAATAAAATTCTTAAATTACCTGAGACTTTATTATATTGCAACCCGGTTGAGTTAAGTTTGCTCCTAGCCTGTCGTTCCATTAGGGCCTAGACTTCGGGCGGTGGCAGCGGTTCACCATACGTCAGAGTGAGAGATCGCAGAGCGGCATCTCGTTCTTACGTATGGCACATCGTTGTGGCCGTCGCCCAAAGTATCCTTCAATAGTTTCTCCCTTTCAGTAACATGAATATGACCAATCAAGCATCCGTTCTCAATTCCAGGGCCTGTTCGATTTAATCCGAGAAGCACAGAAGCGGCGAGAAATGAAAAAAGCAGTGGATAAGTTCAGCGAAAAACCCACAATACCCAAGAGTGAAGACGTGACCAAAACCGAGAGCAGTAAACGGACAGAGAGCCACTGAAACCTAGGGCTATCCGTAGGAGTAGCAAAGGTGTAAATACATGTGGCTGATGGCTGTTTTTATGCTAGTTTTCGCGAAACGAGCAGGAATGACGATACTATCAATACTTAGTTAATACCACGCGGTTTTACCACCGACCCAACGTTGTAGGATCAAACGCTTCATTTGCAAGCTACAATTGATCCCGGACGTCAAATACGTTGTTGTAAATATAAGTGGCCGACAATGTTAAAAATGTTTGATACTTCACCACAATTGTTATTGGTTAGACAAACGAGACTCTGTAAGTAGTTATTTAACGGAGAGTATTCTCGATTGTGAACATGCAATTAAAAATATGAATTGGTCTGTTTCGATTTTCGGTCACTTTTATTTAACGCCATCTTAACTGTTTGTTATGTATGTAATGTTTCCCTAATGACAATAAGCATATGTATACATGTAATCGATAACATTTGCATGTAAATAAGTTTTGCATAATGTCTGCCACGTCCGTAACTCGCACCGTACAAATTTATTTTCAGAGTCGTTTATTTATTTCCGCTCAGTTTCTCGTTTTAAATCATTTTAAAATTATATTTTATGCATTTCTGTGATCGCTATCTGTTTTAAGCTTTATGTTTGTTGTGTAAATTTTAGCGTTGGAAGAACGCTGAAGCACAAATTGTCCTTGAATGTTGGATTCGTGTTTAATTTAGTAGGCACCGGCCTACATTATAAAATTTAATTGGGGTTTACTTCATGTATAAAATATCTCGCAAGTTGCATTTAAAATGTGACATTCATGTATATAAAAGGATTATATAGAGTATTTATGTTTTCCAAACTGGTTCAACAAACCTGGCATAACTTGTGATTTGTGATCTATGGCTGTCTATACTTTAATTAAGCTATCACAACATTCAAAACCCCATCTGCACATCTAATGCAGTTACATGTAATTCTAAACACATGTATCTAATCATACAATTGTTCACAATATTGTTCTATAAGTAGTTACTCTTCAGAAATAATATGGCTTGAATGGGATAGTTGGTTGATTATTTTGTCTTTGCTCATTAGATGTGCTGGGAATCTTACTTATATTAAAGTAAGAGAATAAAGAGATCATTAAATAAATAATTTGGTTTTATTGTACATTTTACATCCATATAATCCATACATTTCAAGATAATTTATTAGTTAATGTGAGCCCATTCACAACAGAAGGGCCTTGTCCGAACAGACTGCAGGATATCAATGCCCTTCAAACCTTTTGAAATAGGTGAAGCAGGAACAGGGACCGAAATAGCTAGGGTTAAAGGGTCCTTTCAGGGCCACACGTGTATTATAATAGTAATAACGAAGCGATATAATAAAAACAACCGAACCTCTTCTGAAAAAATATCCTTTTCAGTTATTAATGTTATTATATTAGAACATTGACCTTGCCAGGATGTCACTTTCGTGTCTTTGTCCTTGTCTCGTGTCATGAGGCCAATCACCGCATGACAAGCGTTCTCTTATTTCAAATTTCGCGGTAAAACATGGCGCGAGAAACTTGTACATCCGGCTTGCGGGTGAACGTTTCATTGGACAATATAGAATACAAGCAACCAATAGGATTCTGCGCACAATTTTTCCACCAATAAAAGATTACGAGAGAAGCAGTCATGGGCTGCAGGTCGGCCATGTTGTAAATTTTTTTAAAGCGAAGCTTTCGGATTGGCTGATAAGATGTCTATTCCAATCTTTTGACGAGTTGCGCAAAAATTAGCATTTTTGACTCTCACTCATCACGGCTGCCATGTTTTTTTTCATGTGGGGTGTGTGTGTATAAAATATATCATGTTAATTTAACCCCATATATACTACCACAGGTGAGTGGCTATTGTTGTAAACTGTTCATTTCCTATAAACAACACGGAAGCAAGTCGCTCGTCCATAGTGAAAGTGCATCATGTAATACTGTCACCTCTTGTGAAACTGCATCGTATCTGTTGAGTAGTGATTGTGACTCAAGTGAAAAATAATCACAAAAGTGTCTGGTACGTGCCCAACGTGATTTGCTTTGTTGATTAGTGGAATTCGTAGTGACGTGACGTCGCGAGAAGGCTCCGTATCGTAACGTAGCCTCGGCCACTATGTATGACGTTTTGGCGCCATCGACCCATTTAGCGCGGCGGGGCGGCTATGGGTTTTACTCAGCGTACCGATAATTCCCAGTGACCTTTGTACATAAATAAACATCACGTGTTTACCGAAAAATAAATATAGCGTTTTGTTGCAGATTAAAGGGGGTGCACCGAGTGCGTCATTTGCGAAAATAGCTAGTGACAATGCGATTGCACATGCACTAGACGCGGTACCGTCTAAAATCGAGCCGCAAGCAAAGAATACGCCAAAGAAATTAATGATGTATTAGTACGAAGGTATTCTTAAGGATCGATTTTATTCACACGGCCCACGGCAATTGTAAAATGGACCCTCGATTGAGCCAGATGATGGTATTAGATAACGGCAGAGAGTATCCCAGGCAACATGCGTAAGCACAAGAGACAGAGCCAGGCACTCGCCTGCAGGCCTGCCACATCCCGAGAACGCACCCAGGTTCCCATCTTCATCTGATACCCACACAAGCCATACAGGTAAACATCTTATACCATCTTTAAACTATTCTATTTCTTTACTTATCTACCGTTTTCTACAGCAGTAGGTACCCTAGTATTCTCAATGTAATTTTTTCTACAGCTATTGTACTATGCCCTTTATTTATTTTTTATAATGCCAAATGTTTTCTGCGTAGTATTATTATGCCAGGTTTTAATGAAACTGAATCTCAAACAAGAAGAAATGATAGTCATTATTGTTCTTTCATAATGAGCGGACTTATTAACCTCTGTTTGTTTCATATCAAGTTATCACAAACTGGGAATTCCAAATCAATCTGTTATGTTCATTGTTTATGAAAAAGAAACAAACAATAACATCAATGAGCCAATTGCTAGTTGTGGCCAGACTTGCTTTGATCTCTTATTATTTTTGTGAAATAACATAACTAGCTGATTAGGAAGGAAACAATTTGAATTAATTCCCATTAGTAATGGAGGAAAAGCTAATGTTTAAACATTTGCCTTATGATATGAGCTTGTGGGCTGGTATTTTATTTTAACTCATTGTCTTCTGTTTTCACCAAGAGGATATGCAGTGCTCGGTAACATTGGAAAGAGACATAATCGGTGGAAACATAGTGAAGATGGTTAACAGTAATAAGAATACTAGCAAAAAGGTCGGTTTGGTCATGTATGAATCCATTGGCAAGGTGTTGCAATGTGCATTGATAAAATTTGCTTTAAGAATTCTTGGTTTATGAGGTGTGAAGTGATTTTAGTTAATATAAATATATTGTGATATTGTTTGCATTTGCACATTGTATACTCCCCTTGTTTTTGCCCTGGATTGGTAGCACATTTGCTCTTCCCCTTGACTTGATTGCACATTAGTTTGGGTGCATTGTTTCTTTGTTCCATTGTCTGAAGCTGCATATTAAATTTATGTATGTATCTATCCACGCATCGTTTTTATTTATTGCTAGTTCACCAATTACGACTTTCCGGCTTTGTAGTACCCAGTTTTGTCATAAGTATATAACTATGTATGTAATTTAGTATAGAATGTAATTTTGATTAACAGAACAAATGTGGTGTAGATAGAACTGTGTGCCATTGGAAATAATTAGTTCTGAGTTACCACATACCTACATTTATTTATTAGTACAGTCGCCATCACATACATAGGTACACTATTGCCATTGGAATTAATTAGGTCTGAGTTACCACATACCTACATTTATTTATTAGTACAGTTGCCATCACATACATAGGTACACTATAGGTACACTATACAAAAATATCGGCACATGCACCCTAATGCGTTGAAAATAGAGGTGTGTTCCGATGTTTGTGACATGCTTGTTTGCTCCGATGTATGTGATGGCGACTGTACTTGGGAATGGTTAATTGTAATCAAAGGAATGCTTGCAAAGTTTACAAAGAAAATTAATGAAATGTGAAATGAATGAAATGAAATGAAATGAAATGAATTACATCATAAATTAATATTTTCATTTAAATCATAACATTTTCATTGAAGATACGCCTTTTTATCTTACATTGATATTAAGGCAAGTGTCAAAAACGCATTCACTCATGAGTGCAGCATTGTATAGTATTTGTTTTGTTATTTCCAGGACTACAATCTTGACAAGATTGTTGATCAACAGTGCACAAGATACCAAGAGATCACTGGTCAACGAAGCACGCTTCGTGCAGGCATGCCCACTTGTTCTCTCGACCAGACTGAGGCTGTCCGTCAATATTACGCTGCGTTCCCGGCACTAAAGAAAGGGAAAGAGTCGCCGCTGCAGTACTATCTACCCCCGCCTGCCTGGTGTCGAACAACAGACTCAGATCAAAAAATCAACATGCAAAGTGAACTGTCAATGATTACGAAAGATTGGAACTCCAAAAAGAAATTCTCCACTGGGAAAGAACGCCGAAACTCATACCACGGGCAGAGGAAGAATAATAAGAAGCGCTGCAACAGTTACAGTCTGTCTTTTGAGAGCAAAGAGAGCCTGCCGGAGTGGGTCACACACGAAGGGGTCTGGGATATGGAGACGCAGGACCCTGTCAAGGAGTTCATCAGGGCTATCGCATTGGACGAGGGCTACGGCACTTGCGAAAACACTGTCACAGACGAACTGAAAGAGATTGCTCAGGTCAAGTTCAGACTGAACAAAAACATGGTGCCCGCGTGGGATGATAGCCTCGACTTGGATGCCGAGTGGGTCATCCCCGATGACCCAAATCCAAGAGTCCGAACTCCGATGGAGGAGGAGCTGTATGCGAAGTTCGAGGCAAAGTTTGACCGCAGCATCGAAGCTCTATGGAAAGATCAGAATACTCCAGATGATGAGTACCAGGATCTGCCGATAGACTTTCAGGATTTGCTGTCGTCGCCGTCGGACAACTTGTTCGCGGATCCGTGCGCCGAGAAGAGCATGTTGTCGTTGACGGAGAGCATCTGGTCGAATGCCTCGGAGCACGAGTCGCCTTCCCGGCTCGCTGAAGCCCTGCATGATCGCTTGAAGCCGCTGCAGCTTGCAGAGCCGGAGCCCGAGCCTGAACCCGAGCCGGTGGAGTTCGTGTTGTACGAGGGGGACGACATATACGACGCGGCGGAGAACGTCGCTTGCACTATGCGGTCCCTTACCGCCATCAACCACAGCCGCGACCGCAGTGGCTTTGTGGAGGTATGATATTATTCTCTTTTATTTCAAATTTAAATGATGTTGGTAATTAGTTTGTGTTGCATATTGTTTTAATTAGGTTCCAATTAGTTTTTGCTCCATGGTAGTTACAGCAGCTAACTCTCGGCCGTCTTCTGTAAAGTACTCATCAGGAAATCAATTATTTTCTGAACTATGTAGTCTATGGGCCTCATAAGAAGGCTCAAAGTAACGCAAAGGGCAATGGAGAGGGCTATGTTGGGAGTTTCTTTGCGTGATCACATCAGAAATGAGGCTATCTGCAGCAGAACCAAGGTAACCAATATAGCCCTTCGAATCGCTAAACTTAAGTGACAGTGGGTGGACATTTCGCGTAGAACCGATGGCCGTTGGGGCGGAAAGGTTTTCGAGTGTCAACCACGTACCGGAAGGCGCGGCGTGGGTAGAAATGATGACCTGGTAAAGTCCGTTGGATGCGGGTGGCGCAGGACCGGTCACTTTGGCACTCTTTGGGAGAGATCTATGTTCAGCAGTGGGCGTTTTTCGGCTGATATGATGATGATGATGAGTATTCTTATAATATTATAAACAGGTAAAAAATTTAACTTTGGTTGTTTGTATGGAGGGATATTCCCCAGAACTACTCATCCCATTTCATTACTATACAGAATTTACCTTTGGTATGGATTTTATCACGCGACTTCGCTTGCGTCTTTGCAGCGGGCTTGTAATGTAATTTTACGTCATACCTGGCCATAAAGTAGGAATTACCGCACGCTATGCGTGCGGAAAACCCCACTTCCTGCCCAGATAGAGACGTAAAATTTTGTACTCACCACGGGCGGTAATAAAGAAAGCCTCAGAGCGCATATTTATCGCCCTTGCCTTCGGCTCGGGCGTCAAATACCTGCGATCGGAGACATTCTTTGTTTAACCGCCCTAGGTAAGTAATGTACTATTGTATGCGTAGGTGCCGCCTCAGCGCCGGGCGGGCGCGGCGCGCGCGGCCCCGCCCCCCGCCGCCCCCCCGCCCTCCCCCCCGGCCGAGGACCTGCTCACGGCCGCGCGCACGCACTTCCGTCCCATCGAGCGCGAGGACGACGCGCGCTACACCGACGGCGACTGCTTCGACATCCGCGGCGACCTCGACACGGTCCAGTTCCAGCGCAGCGACTCCGGCGGCGTCTACATCGAGGGCTCCCGGGACCGGTACCTGGAGTACCGCGGCGAGAAGAGTATAGACTACACTCGGCTCCGGTTGACGGCGGCGCAGCGCTGCCCGGACCTCGACGACGACGCCTTCCGTCTGCGCTTCCCGCTGCGGCAGCAGGACGCGGCCGTGCAGACGGACCGGGCCGAGCTGTGGTGCGAGGAGTGCGGGGGCTCGGCCAAGAAGAAGCGGCCGAGCGCCATGGAGAGCATCTGGAGCTGCGCCAGCGTGGCCTGCGACTCCTGTCCGACGACGGAGCCGGCGCCGCGGCCGGCGCTGGCCCCGGACGAGCTGACGCGCGACTGGGAGGAGCTGCTGTCGGACATCAGCGCGGCGCACGCGGGCTACGCGGCCCCGGAGGCCCCGGACCGGAAGCGCCGACACTCGGCCGCGCTGCGCTGCGCCGCCGCCTGCTCGCATCCGCACGCGCGCTTCCTCGCCTGCTGCACGCTGCTCGACCGCCCGCTGACGCGCTAGTGGCCCCGAGTGACCGACGAACTTGGCTGACAAGACTGACCGGAACCGAGCACGGTGACAAGTTGAGACGGCCGCGAAAACCTTGCACCGGTTTAACGCTCATTCCTGAATGTTCTGCTGCATTTTGTCACGAGTCTGAGTTAAAAAAGGTGAATTTTCAACTATAATGCCAAGATTCGTAACAGGACCTGAGCTATACAGGAATCATACAGTTAGTTCGAAATAGGCACGAAAGCCTGGCCCTAAGAAGTAACGCACTTTCCTGTTCTGATGGTTTTAGTTACGAGTCTCAGACAAAGAAGATTTAGAAATTCAGCACATTGACATTGTTTTAAAGCGGAAATACAGTCAGTGTATGCCGCTTCGAGTTTCGTTCATTAGCACTCGAGAATTCACCTTGCAGAAGTTATCAATTTGGCATTAACGAACGTATTACGTAATGTCCTGGCAGTTGAGTTTCTCGGTGCAGTGTTGGCCTGAACGCTCGAAGGTGATGCAATTCACGTCGAGTGGTAGTGCAGATCTGTTGTGTGTCGGCATTCTTCGTAATTTTTTATCGCCTCGACATCGCACCGGCACTAATGCCTTTGAGCGAACCTTGCCGTTTGTGAATCTACCACCTAACTAGTACAACAAAGTGTTCGTGTTGGTACGATCTCGAGACGTCACTCTAGTTAATTTTCTTTAAACAAAACCATCTGCATGTGTATATATCGCCTGTTCATCAAGTGTATTCTTATTTCAAAGTTAAATATCTATGCGAGCAATTTGACGCGTCCTTGGATGTGGAGGTCCTTAAGAAACACTCGAGTTGCATAAGCGAGGAAAGTTAGCAATAAAATAGGATTAGAAAAAAGCCTTACGTTACGATTTTCGGACAGTGTTGCAAGAGAAGGCTAGACATGTGCTAACATATCTTATGACTGTAGATATTGCGGGAAGGAGTTATATGTAACATTAATTTTAGTTGAACAGTTTCTTTATAGCGATTTCATATTGATGTGACGCTGCTCGTTGGAATGCTCGCGCTCAAGACATGATCAACAATATTTGGTGTGGATTGATTAATGTGAAGAAAATGTTTAAAATTTTGCGGTTTGTTTAATTCTCGTTCTAAATTTTGTTTCACATTATATGTGGCATTAACTATTTTTTTGCACTTTCATATTGAACTTGTAGATTCATTGTAGCTGTCGCGACGCAAACTGGAGCGCTAGCATTCCATAACGAGCACAGAGGACGATTCTAATATAATTCTTACAATAATATCGTCCAAAATTGTTTTAAAATTGTTATTATGAAGTGTAGGTAAAGCAGCTATTTTATTTTTGTTAGTACTTTTTCGTTTACGTTTTCTGGCGATCTAAATTCCATTTGAAATGTTGAGACGGTATTTGCACCGTTGTTACTTCAGGTGGCGGATGCGGAGACGCGACAATGCGTCCGTTTACCGTTTAGGACGGTTTGTTTTAGCGGTTTGTCCATAATGTCTAAGTTTTATACGCGGCGATTTTATTGAGTAGCCGCATTATGTAATCTTAGGACGGCGGGCCCCTGCGGAGGGGTTAGTGTTTGTGGCAAGTGTATTAGACACGTGTTCGCGACAGGCCTTTAAAACGTTATAAAAAATTGCGATATCATAACGAGATATCTCATTATGTTAAAAAATATCGTTATAACAAAAGCAGTATTCTCCATGACGATATAAATATCGTAATATCATAACATTATAAAATACGTTCGAATAACGTTATAATATCGTTTTAAAAACGCGAGCCGCGCTGACATCGCATGAGCAAGCGAAACTGAATGCGAGAAAGGGGTTGCTTAAACAAGTATCGCTTTCGTATATTGGTTTAGATTTATAACGTTACAGCGCGTCAAATATCTTTTTGAGTATAGCGTTAAGGAAAAATAACGTTATAAACCATAGCGCTATGCTAAAATAGCGCTATTTAAAGGCCTGGTTCGGGAGTCGGGAGCGCCGGGCTCGCCGCGTAGAGGTGTGAGGCGAGGGCGCGCCGGGCGCCCTAGAGTGCCCTAGAGTGCTCGGTAGGTTTCGCGGCGCCCCTGCTTATAATCGCCAGCTCAACTTTGGACTGGATACTTTATGATAGTAGTTTATGTGACTGTACATAATGAAGGGCATTAAACACGAGTGTGCATTTCATAATAGGATCACACGAGTGTTTTAATGCCTAATTATGTACAGTTACATACACTACCTACTTTATCTACCCACATATTATAAATCCTCAATGATGTGTTCGGGAACCATTAGAATAACCGCCATTGCACCGCCATGGCCGACTAGATTTCCATAATAACATCGATATCGATGTTATTATGATTTTTCGTGTATTATAATAACACTGGCACAGATAAAACGCTGATGTTACGTTACTGCTTCCAATAATGGTGGTCATTATATATGGTTTCCGAACACATTATAGAGGATTTATGATATGGGTGTAGATAAAGTGGATTATCTTATGAGCGGGCGCGATTATAAGCATCGGCGGCAAATTGTAACATAATTTACTGCTAATATGAATTGTAACGGTTCATATAGGCGTAACTGTTATATTATAGTTTATGTAAAGCATAAGAAGTGCATGTTATATTTTCTTACATCATCATTTTATTCAAGGCAGTTCTGGCGCAGGCGGGCGGTTTATTCATGGGGGGCTCTATTTAAAGTCCTACCGTGTGCGTTCCGATTCGCGTTTTTAGGCCATATGAATACTTTATTTATTTCATTTAAAACCATGCCTAGTTACAATTTCATAAAAGTTAATGTTTCACGCAGATTTTGCTACTTTATATGTCGTGTTTTATATTTTTTTTGTATTGTGATTTACGTTTGTAATAACTGAAAACAAAAAAATATAGAAAAAAAATCATTACAAAATTTCCGTTAGAGATGCTAATATTGTATATATATTGTATACTATTGTGAATTTAATGTGTAGACTTCTCAGTTTTTATTATGTATGTATTGTTGTATGTTTTATACAATCAAGTTAGTTTCAGTGGCTGACATGTCCACCCAAATCTCACGTAGCAACGCGTCAGGGACATTTCAGGCACTGAAAGAAGCTTTAGTTCAGGTAATCTGTTTATACATAACTCATTAGAAAGGTGGAGTATTTTTAAAGTCATTCAACTAATTAATTAATTTTTATTATGTCACAGTTCATTGATTCCATCACAGTTTTATTTTTTCTGTCATAAGTTTATATATTGTACTTATTAATATTCGCTAAACGATACCTTGATAAAAAAAATGAAAAATCACAAAAAAATATGTTATAATAGGTCAAGTTTGCATATTATATTATGTTTGATTAGATATTAATCTCATGTAATGTGCCTATGCACTTGATGTCGCTTCGGAACACCTGTGGAAGCCAGTTGTTGTGACAATTGTCGGGCAACGTTGAGTCGGTGGCGGCCATGTATGGGGACTTTATTGTATTTGCACGAACACCGCGCCGCTGCCGACTGTCGTGTTGTGCCAAAGAAGTCTAGGACATTTAAACAAGGACTTTGTGCCTTAACCCTTAAATGCATTATGATGTAGATCTACATCGTATATTTAGATGGCCCGTGGCTCAATATGCAGGTATCCAAAATTACATTTTTGTACTCGACGATTAAAATATGTGTATTAAGATTTCATAGAGAATACTGCAACGTCACTCTTTTCATAGTTGTAGTCCATGTTACTGTCGAAACAATCGAAATAACTACTTTTCGATACGCTCCAGACAACTAAAATAAATTCGACCAATCACGTGGCTGCTTTACTGAACTGTAATGAATTGGACCAATAGAATCGCTTTGATGTCGTACGCTCGTTGATGTCTTTTAAGATATCAACAAGCGTATACGAGCGATGAGCTGCACTTCGTTTCAAAAGTATCGAGTTTGTTTAATTAGTTCAGTTGACTCGTAGAAAATTAATTTTAATGAACTCGTACAAAAAGTATTGTTCACAATAGTGTTATAATCAAGCTTTTTAATCTCGTACCTTACTTAGGCCACTCAGCAAGCTTCGTGGCCTAAACACGGTACTCGACTAAAAAGCTCTCTATTATAACACGATTGTGAAAAATACTATTATTACTTTTTTTTATAAATGTGTCATTTACATGTTAAGCCTGCATCACACTGGCGCGGCTTGCGGTGGCGGACCATAGTAAATTTGACAGCTAATGACAGGTTTTCTATTGTCCGCCGCGGCCAGGCCACGCCAGTCTGTGAGAGGCCTTAGGGTCAGAACGCATGACATTAGCAAAGTGCCTAAGCAGCAAAAAGCCACAATACGGAAAAAAAATCATTTTTTTTGTAGTGTCATAATTTCAATCTTTGGCGCGCAAGTCCCTACACTGGTCGCCGTGAATTTTACAAAGAATCATACTCCAGGCAAAATACGGTTTTGAAAAACATTAATTTATAATAGCGTTTTTTTTCTTTATATCATTTTAAAACATTGATCTAAGATGCTTTATTCAAGAATCCAACATACTTTCCATCTGGAAGTATTTTTATAGATTTTAAAAACGAATGAATTGTTTTTTTTTAATTATTTATTTTGAATATTATAGAGCAAATGTAAATGAACCAAAATAAAGATAAAACCATTTATTAATATTTTTTCTGACTTTTCATAAGCTAGTTAAGTTACCATTTTTTTGATGTCTGAAATTTTGTTGGATTTTGTCACTAAGTAACTATTTAATTGATAATATATACCATACATAAAAAAAATCTGCTATTATAAATTATTTCCAAATTTGACATATTTTCCATACAAGCTGTCAGTTCATTGCCTGGACTATCATGCATTTAAGGGTTAATGTCATTGTAACAAGATACAAAGTTGTATGTTTCAGTCTCCTCTGTACATTGAAGTTGGTAAAGCACGGCATTGTAACTCGGCCGTCGAATTTACTTGCGCTTCATTATTAAAGAACTAACTACGAGCTTGTTACATCCAGCTTGAAGCCTGCAAGTGATTCAAGGCCGAGTCAGTCCCCGAAATCACTTACACTATGCCGCTGTGGCGGATCTTTTCGTCATAAGTTATCGGTAATTCGAGATCAGTCAGCGTATTGTTGAACTGCTATTTGTGTTTACATATTATCTAATTGTATGTTGTCTCGGGAGCGGCACGTTTTCTTTACTTACATTTGTACACGTAGCCTGACAGCACACGTTTTAAATTCTGGTGCGCTCTCGACCGGCAAGTCGGTATGTAACCGATCGCCCACCGCCTTGGTTACGTGCATATTTGTTTACACCTGTCAATTTCATTTTCGAACTTTCGTAAAATCATTAGAAGTAAAGATATTGTAGGCCGGAGTGGTAGCAGTCTGCACAGGGATTTCAGGTCAGGCTTCGATTCGATAATCGCACCGATCTACAGGCCCCGTCAAATACATCTAAGCAAACATGGTGCTTACAAATATCTGAACCTTATTGTCAAAACGATGGTGTTCTAAACATTTTTAAGCACCGTATTAGACTATTTGATGAAGACTTGTATCTTTTCAAAATTGTTAAATTTACGACTAATTAGAGTAAAATCAGTAACAAATTCTGTATTATAAATTGTACCTTCTTTTGACACCTATTTGCTTTTGTAAGTAACTATAGAGATAGAAACTAGTGAATATCAAAATGTAAAATTATATATTTTGGTCTTAAGATTTTACCTAGACTACGAAATTCAGTAAAAGTTTGTTTAGCAGTGGTTATCCCTGATAATAGTTACCATTTTCATATTGTTAGGTTGTGCTCACTACTCTGGTACTTGCCACCTATGGGAAGAAAATAAAAAAATAAACAATCTACTTCTTGTGTTTATTAAAAAACCTAATTTGAAATAAATTTGTACAGTCACCTGCTACAATATCTGCCGTAAACAAAGCCGGCAAAAATATCTGACACGTGCTTACGGCTCTAGAAATAGTCGTGTCAGATTTATGCACGCTTTGTTCTTGCAGATTTCAATATATACTACCTACTGTGGCCCTTTTTTCTGGCAGAGAAGTTATATCGACCAGACTGCCTGTTAGACCGGGCTCACAGTGGAGTTTTTGGCAACATCCATTTAATTGGATGTCTGGGATCCATACAATATTTATATCAGAAGTCAGATTGCGATGCGCTATTTTTGCGAACGAAACTCCACTGAGAGCCTGCACTATGTCGAACATGCGGCTTATTTGTTTGAGTAAGATTGACATTTTAACGGTATTTTTCAAGTGCTGGCCTGAAACTACAGTAGGTATAGCGAAGCGTTTATGTTAAGATATTTTTGTTCATGACAACTTTTTTTGTTACTAAATGTACCAGTTTCGATTAAAATAAAGTTTTATAAACGTCAGTGAGACCTCTTTGGGGGAGGCCTATGTCCAGCAGTGGACGTCTTTCGGCTGATATGATGATGATGAAACGACAGTAAGCTAGTTGGGAACAAGTCGTATATGTAATTGGAGGCTTTATATTATACCTCTATACTCTATCTATACCATGCATGTGACAGTCAGACAGCGGAGCCTAGTAATGATTAGTAGCTTGAATAACGTCGTCCTTGTATTGAAAAGAATCAATCAAATCAAACAGCTTAAACCTATGAAATTTAACTAATAGCACAAAATTGTAAAAAGAATGTAGGCGTCAAAATAAAAGTAATTTTTAGTAGGTTGATTACTTTTTTATATCGTTACTAATAGTACTAAACGGAATGCATCCCTTTTAAATCTCAATAATGACGTATAGCTTGGGCGCACCGCTCGGTCCAAGCCGAACTACGCTAGTCGGTTCCTCTCACAACCGCGCACGAGCGAGAGAGCGCTATACAAAAACCACGGTTACACATTCGTCCATTGAAATGCACGGGCAACTTCGTCAAGAGCACGACACGCCGGTTTTGTTCCAACCAAGTAGCTCAAGTTCGTTTATTTAACGAAAACAAAAATAGTAACTTATGCTAATTTAATATCTAGTGTCTGCCTTCCGATTTTTGTGTTTGGTGTGTGGACCCGTAAGTGAAATCGTGCCGGCGGCAGTGAATTGAAATAGTTTTCTTGTTTTTTGGAAGAGGTAAGTGATTTTACGCTATTTTGAATCGAAGATAACTTGTGAAGTGCTAAACTGGGTTACGTTGTGCTTACAGAACTTATTAGATACTTACCCATACACTTTACTTATATTAAAAGTAGTGTTTTAGTCCTTGGTTTAGTTAGGTACCTACCATGATTCTAAATCAAAAGGTAGGTATTAGTAATGCCTAAAAACTGGGTGGCACTATTTTGACACCCTGTTCAAAGTTATTTATATACCTACCTACGTTATCCCTATAACATTTTAATGTCATGGTCCTCTATCACTGTTATCCTTATCACTACGAGCTGGCAATTAACAGGTTTACTTATGAAGACATTAAATTCGCATAAATTATAGAAACAACTCACTTAACATGTCGGTTTAGAGTACACGGAGACAAGTACCTAAGTACTGACATGATCTCAGAACATCTAGCCGTCTGTCAACTCTGAGCTTTGGCAGAGCGGAATGAGACTTTCTAGAAAAAAAGTTATCATTTAAATAGTAAACTAAGTAAGTAGATCTGCAATCAAGGCACACTTTTGTTACCATTTTTTTGTTATTTATATAGTTATGTACTTTATTACTACTACCTTTGATTATTGAGGTTCTGATATACCTACTTATACTTAAGTATGTACTTTCTTGAAATATAGGTAGGTACCTACCTAACGAAAAATTTAGTTTTAACTTTTAGGTGCAAGTTTCTATAAATTTTCAATAAGTATTTTAATTTAGAACCGCCTTCGTAATGTTAATTAGGATGTTACCACGATGTTACACAGCCCGAGTAGGTAACATCCCGCTTACAAATTTACAAGCGTTAATCAAACTTGATTAAGAAATTAAGCTAACCTATGCATGACGTAGTAAAACGGCCGGAACGGTGAAACGTCTGACAAGCTACGTAACTGCGGCGCCGGCGCTACCACGAAATTCGAATCTCGAACTTCGTATATCTCCGTCTCTGTCGCTCGAGTACCACAAACTATAAGTGCGATAGAGACGGAGATATACGAAGTTCGAGATTCGAAGTTCGTGGTAGCGCCCCTCTGAGGTGATACAGTCGAAGGCAGACTGGCAGATACAAAGTACAGTCAAGTGCAAAAAGATGTATCGACTAGCTTCTGCCCGCGACTCCGTCCGCGTGAAACTCGTTTATATCGTAGGTACTTTCACCCCCGTAAAAAAAAATTAAGGGGTTAAGTAAGTAAATATAAGTTTTTGGTACCTAAGGGGGCTTAGGGCTTTACATATAGTTTTGATTTTGTAGCTCAAAAAAGAGTTTCCCTCATACAAACTTTGCACCCCTATTTAACCTGCTTAGGGGTGGGTTTATCCAAAACCCTCAAATTACTTTTCTTGTAGGTATTGTAATAAGGAGTCCATACACAAAGTTTCAAGTCTCTCACTTAAAATTTTACTCCATCCCCCATACAAACTTTCAACACCCTTTTTAACCCCGGTGGAATTTTCAAAAATCCCTTCTTTAGTGGGTAATACTTACGTTATATATAAACTACCTATTGTGAAAAAAACAGCTTTCTAGGTTCAACGGTTTGGCCTGGGCGTTGATTTGAGTGAGTCTGTCAGTCAGGACTTTTACGTTTATATACCTATATGTATATAGATTTATAATCCTCTCATAAGTAAATATGTACCGAAACCTTAAACCGCCGACATAATAGCCATATGTGCCATATTTATGAGAAAGTTGTACGTATGCACTCATATTTTTACACTTGACTGTACCTATGTACAGTCGCCATCACATACATCGGAGCAAACAAGCACGTCACAAACATCGGAACACACCTCTATTTTCAAGGCATTAAGGTGCATGTGCCGATATTTTTGAACACCTATAGTGTACCTATGTATGTGATGGCGACTGTACATAGGTACAGTCAAGTGTAAAAATTTACATACATATATGTACAGTCAACCAATTTGATTCCTAGGCCATCATAGAACCTTGCCATTGTAAATGCTATGTCAATACGGGTTACTAGGAGTATTGCATCGCTATGTAGCAGTTAAAATGACAGGGTTCTACGGTGGCCTAGGAATTAAATTGGTTGACCGTACGTAATACAACGAAGGGCCTACATTTTATGTTTGAGTATAGATGAAGAAGTACCTAGTCTAGTAGCGTACTCGTTAATGTAGGGAACACATAATGTCAGTATTGTCAGTAAACACAATACCTATCATTAAACTGGAGGTTTCGCATTACGCTACACATAGTAATTTGGATAGGTATCCAATATGAAACTCGAAACGTGTTAAATCCCTGCTCGACAGAAAAGTGGTCCTTCGAACCGGATAGTATGATTGTTGATTGACGGTGGAAACAACATAACTAAGGTACTGTGACTAAATTTTTTCTACAGTCAAACAGCATCCATATTAAATTTTTATGGAGGTATTTAATAAATTATTTTTTCTGAGTGAGTTTCTTTCGAAAGTTTCGTTTATTTTATTGGTAAATAAATTTAATGTAAAGATTATTTTGTTATTACTTTTGTCAAATACCGTATCCCAGGTCCAGTCTAATAAGAAAAGATAAAAAAATAACAATAGCCTCGCTAAATAAATCAACATACCCATAGATCTGAAATCGCCTCGCCCTGGTTATTGTGATTAGTTTCTCAACTTTCTAATAAAAACTCAGTCTCACGTCTGCAATGTGAATCTCCCATCGACTAGAGGTCATTCAACGTGTCACGAGTGTAACAAAGCTCCCCGAGTCATTAGGAGATGCTAGATAGCGTCCATAGACACCTAGCTAGAGACAGAGTAGGTAACGCGAATCGTGATCATGAGACTTCGGGTTGAGCCGCGGCGGTTATCTTTTGTTTTGATGAGGAACGTTCGATATTTGAACGGTTTGAGTTTAAAAGTGGAACGTTTGGCACATAAACGGAACCAACGCACAGTGTTCCCTTGGACCTCATTTTTAGACAGTCCAACTTTATTGGATGATCGAATAGAGAAAGATGTCACGAATGAATAACAGAAACTCCCGCGTGGCTCACTATCATAGTTTTGAAACGCATGCAATCTAAACTTTAAGTCCCGGAATCTTAAGATAATCTTAATCTTTTTTTTTAAAGAAACCAACTTAGATAAATCTAGATTTTGCACTGTGATGAAAAGGCTAATACTGTAAGGCTAAATTATAAACCATTTGTGGCCAGGCTAGGGCTTCTCGGTTTCAAGATAATCACGAAAATGTCAAAATCTTATTTTTTTTTTTGTGATTAATGTCTTTAGTATTCGCAATTTATTTTGGCTTTAAAACGTAGTCACAATAATGGACTACTACCACAAAAAAATCCGATTGCATATCTCACGGACTTCCGGAGATAACATTTTTTTTTGAAATCCCGGTTTCCGGGATTTTGATAAATTTAAGTGTTATTTATTGGCGTATATACCTACTTGGCCGGCAATCCGTTTTCACGCCGAGGCTTGTATAGTGCTTTGCTCAAACATGCAATGAAATAAATAAATAAAAATCCTCAAATCAAACTAATTGTCATGGCTGAATGCCGTGATGCTGTGCCACAAATAGTGGAATGAAAATTAAAAAGTTACTTTGCAGGCCTAGGCCTGAAAAGTTGTATGAAATCCCATTTCAGGCCGCCTCGAGATGCTGCGCCCGAAAAAGGATACTTCCGAGTCTATTATAAGGAACGTAAAGAGAATATCGAAAAGGGGCAGCGCAGCAAAGACGACCATGTTGGAAATTGAAAGCGCGCAACGTTCGGTGCTGAAAGTCATGTTAAAGAGGCCCTTTCGATATCCAACTGCGACCTTGTATGCCGAATCACACGTTTTAACCGTACGTCAACTTTATATCCTTAAAATTTCATTATGCACACACAAAACCTCTAAACATATTACTTGCTACGACACACTACTTAAAAAACGCGTCTTTAGGTTACCAGTTCCTAGAGTTCTTTCCAGCTTTGGTAAACGTTTTGGCGATTATATTAGGGTAGCAATATATAACACTTTACTGAAATATTTTAACCTAACGGGCAGCACAAAAAATGAAGCCAAATCACTTATTTTTAAATTTCTTCATTCGTTAAATTATGCCGACACTGAAGCTATCTTTAATATCTAAGTTAGTCTCTAAGTATAAACTTTTCAATGTAAAATATTTTTTCTTACTCCTCCAAATGTAATTAATTCTGTGGTAACTTATTTCTGATGTTTAAAAATTAACTGGTTCTCCACGATACAGGCGTAGCCTAGTGTGGGGACCTCTGGTAACTATGTAAAACTCATTCTGTTTAAATAAATGACTTTAAAAAAAAAAAAAAAAATATTTCATTGCATGTTTGAGAAATAGTGCTCTTCTCAAAAATGGAGGAATAAAAAAGACTATATTGAAATCAAGCTTTATTATTAAACACAAATTGAGGATACCGCAAATTACATAAAATTAAACGTCATACATAATATTTTTTTTAAACAAAATCGCAAGTGTAATTTTTCACCGAAAAACGCTAACTATTTGAGACTCATACAAAAATGTCGCTTTTGCAACAGAAAAATACGAGTTGATTTGGCTGAAAACGACCAGGGGGCCGATTTTTGACTTTCGAGCGCTCGAAAATTAAATAAAAGTAAATACAATTGTAGGTCAAAATTGCGGGCACTTACTTTCTACCGATAGAATTGAATACGAGTGGTCAATACCACTAGTTTTTCAATTTTCTATCGCTGTTTCAAAATAGAATTTCGTATTTTTTTACCGTTTTCGAGTGAAAAAGTCGAGCGCTCGAAAGTCAAAAATCGGTCCCCTGTGCCGCGTACGAGTTATGTTCACTTTGCGGGCCATTTTTGAGAAAAATGGTTTTTATACTAGGATGGCGCGATCCGCATAGTGGATGAACGGGCCAACTTGTACCTTCGTGTTTTCGTGTTTATTTATTTTATTATCTCTGTGTTTGTCACGAATAATTGTTTCAGTTGAGTTGAGACGAGTTAATCTACCCTGATACCCTCTTTCTCATTATGCTTAGTGCGAATGAGACAGTAGTCAACTAGTTACTGACTCGCGCGCGACGCGACTTGGTAGCAAGTTGTGCTAAGTGCCATCACTGTAGGTGTACATTAAGTTGTAGCTGTTTAGGAGTGAAATTGTGCATATTCATAACTTAACCGTTATGTTTAGGAATCTAGATACGTATTATGCGGCGAAAGGATGTTATTGTATTTTTTTGGAGAACGGCCGTAAACCGCCAGTAAACCAGACGTTCTAGTCAAACATAACGGTAGTTTTTAAGTGCGTAACTTTTTTAGGTGTCCGGCGAATACTAGTATCCGAAGTAGTTCAGTTTGAGGAGCATAAGCTAGCTTTTAATTTAAAAGTCACTATCGCATAGCCACTTTGTTGCTATCCAGAAGGGTTTCTAGTGGATAACAGTAACACATACGAGTAAATGGTCAACTACGAGTATTTAGTTTTGAAGTTGACAGTACCGTGCTCTCGTGCCGGCCATTAAGAGGAAAGCCTATCTGTGATTTTCCCATACAAACGCTCTCGACTGTTTCCTCCCTGGTTTTTGAACCTTGAGCAATGATTTTTTCAAATAGGTACGGTCAATATCATCAATATATATGCCGCTATGTTTCGCTTTTTTGGATATTTTTATTTTAAAGAACCTTACTGCGCCTCAAAAATTGCATAAACGGCTTAATTGAAATGGCTGCAAAAAAAGGCGCAGTATACAAGTAGAACAACAAATATCCAAAAAATCAAATCATGGCGGCGTAGATTTTTTCTTCTTCTTGCAGTTTCCAAAATTTTATGGTGATTAGTTGCGTTTTGGAGGAGGAAATAGTCGAGAGCGAAACCTCGATTTTTGTGTTTTTTGCGTGGGAATTTTTGTTAGAGCTGCAGTTGTCCTTATCGCATAGACAGCTCCCGCCGCCACAACAGCGCGACAGAAACATTGCGTCAAAAATTTGAGATTTCAAAAGTTACTCAGCTAGGCATTGCTCTTAAGTGGCGACTTTTAAACCTTATTCTTATTATATATTGATAAAAGAGACATATTAGGTACCTATGTTATAATATATATTCGTTTTTAGATCCGTATTTCGTTTGTTTTCTATGGTCAAACCCCCGTCGAGGTATACATAAGTAATGGCTGCCATGCCCCAGTGATGACAATGAAATCAGATGTCAAGCCGTGTCTAGACCTAGATCACCTGGGACACGTCTAACCTGTTCTTTGATCCTTAGATCGTGCATTATCCACGATGGTTACAAACAAGCGTACAGCCCGCCTGATAGTAAGCGGAATATATTAGATAAGATTATTAATTTTATGATAAAAAATTACATTAAGATAACAAATAAGAATGTTTATCACGATCGTCAAAAACAAAGAAAATATAAATAGGTCCTGGGTTCGAATCCCGGAATCCCTAACTGCGTAGGTATTAGTTATTTACCTCTTTGATGCTTTCCGACATTTCGGATGTGTTACAACATCCTTGGTCACAGGACAACTCAAGTCCCGTTTAGTCATAATAATGTGGGAGAATCGTGAAATTTTTTAATCAATAAATACAGGGTGAACCCTTAGTCGATAACTTTAGTTTAATTTATGTGGACGCGGCAACAGGAAATAGTACATTTCGATGCTAGGCGGAAAGTATGTTATTACTCCACGAGTGCCGAGATATCTTGCCACGAGCCGTAGGCGAGTGGTAAGACTCGGGACGAGTGAAGAATGACATTTCCGCACGTGTATCGAACGACATTTTTTAATACAGTTGCGAAAAAATAAGAAAAACAACAGTAAGTATACAAACATTTTTTTTTTAATAACTTCATTATTTTTCAACTGTATTACAATGATGTTACAGAAGTTTCAAATTCTTTACTTGTTGTTTTTCTTATTTTTTCGCAACTGTATTAAAAAACGTCGTTCGATACACGTAGAAAAGTAAAAAGCACTAGTGCGCAAAATACAACTTTGCGCACGATTTGCAGCTACAAAAAGTACCACTTTTTGAGCAACTGTATAAACGTTTGTTAATTCGTTAATAATAAAAAATTGTATTCAATTTACTGGGGCTCATGGTCATCCTAATTGCTACGTTAAAAACTGTCATAGACCCATAGTAGTCGAATAGGGTGACAAATGTGACAATAATGTTGGTGTTTTTGCTATTTCAAAGTATTATCAATAAATTTTATTATTTATTGTTTGTTCGTTGCTTCCAGAGTTAATGCAATGAATTTGCCTTAAAATACTGTGATAGAAACAAAAAATTCTGTTTACAACTTAGGTTTCACGCTGTATACTGTATATGGGTGAAGAATCTAGGTACTAACAAATCTTGACAAATAAAATTGAACTCTATGTTTTCAGTCACTAGACTGTTGTTGAGCATAGATAGATGAAAATTTTGACCGAAAGAACTCACTTTTTAGTGTCCCTGGCTAATATACCTATTGGGTAATTACTGATGGACGTATTTACAACTTTGCAAGCGGAAGTCTCTTTCTAATGAAAGGAATTGAAAAGAGGTTTCCGTTTGAAATTCAAATTGCTATAACGAATAAAATAATAAAAATTCTTTATTTCGGTCATAAATCCATAGCTTGCAATATAGCATAGCTATGCATTGGGCTCCTTGGTTGACTATTTATAGTACCTATTTTTATATTACCTAACTCTTAAGTTCATGGACATGACAAAGGCACACTTCACAGGATATCACCTTACTCATTTCTTTATAGCTGTTCTCTATGTCTGTAATTTGAGCTGTGCGAAATGTCACAGTTCTTTATGACTAGAAAATGTATATTGCAGGTTTATGTTTATTTCAAGCCATTTAAAAGTCCACAGGTGGTGCCCAAGGTGATAGGTTGGGTTGGATAAATGGAAATTTTACGAGCTTGATTGACATGACTTACAGTTTGTTTTTCTCGTACCTAATGCTGTAACGTTTTAGACTTCTAACACTAACTTGTGTATTACTGTGTGGTATTACTATAGGTACAGTCAAGGGCATAAATATATGTACGTTCCCAGAGCTTCAAATATATCTGTACTATCGATTAGTCATAAATATACATGTATCGAATCATTAACATCTGTACGCTGATACGTTCATAAATATCTGTACAATGAAGGACAATTATATGTAGACAAACACGCAGCCATAAATATATGTACACATGTTTGTCATATACTTGTGAACAAAGCAGATGTCGATATTATATACCGACACACTTAAATATCATATAAGTACATGTGAACAAATCAGAAGTCAAAAATAAAGTCTGATTTAATAAAGCTGTGTTCACATATTTGTGATCACTTATTTTCGAACTTGACTGAACAGTTCACAGTCTAATAAAACCGAATGTTTGACAGCTAGAAAGCTCGAGAGCCAACGCGTTTAGCCAAAACTGTGACGAGCACAGAACACTAAATACTATAGAATGGCGATGTGGTAAATTAAAAACCGGCCAAGTGCGAGTTGGACTCGCGCACGAAGGGTTCCGTACCATTATCTATAAAAACGGCAAAAAAATCACGTTTGTTCTATGGGAGCCCCCCTTAAAAAAATATTTTATTTTGTTTTTAGTATTTGTTGTTATAGCGGCCACAGAAATACATAATCTGTGAAAATTTCAACTCTCTAGCTATCACTGTTCTTGAGATACAGCCTGGTGACAGACAGACGGACGGACGGACGGACGGACGGACAGCGAAGTCTTAGTAATAGGGTCCCGTTTTACTCTTTGAGTACGGAACCCTAAAAACTAGTGGCTATGTGAGCTGCAAAATTAACGACACAGACATTCTAAAAATGATTTGAAAAACTGAATTGACAAAAAAAAACTACATAATTATTGAATCTGCTCACAAAATTTCACGAGAATCGGTTAAGAAATGTGACCTGTAGAGGAGAACAGCTGGACATCTGGGCTGTTATTCGCTACGCGTTAATGCGGCTCACCCCGCTGGTCACCCGTTACGAAACTAGACCTCTACCTACCCTTAATTACTAACGCATCGCGGTGTCAAGGTATAATTGTGGGTGAGCTATGAGGTGAGCTTAGAACAAGTTACAGAATAGCGGGGCTGAACCGGACATACGAACGTTTTTTGGTCCAAGCTGAACCGAGCCTTAGAACTTTGTTCGCTTTCGAGGGAGCGAACCGACCTTTTCAATACCGTTACCCCCGTAGCCTATTAGGAAACAGATTTTACCCCCAATTTAAATTCAAAACATTTATTCGTGACAAACACACAGATAACAAAATAAATAAACACATAAGACAGCGTCATGGACCCTGCTCAGCATGTTGCTAATAAAATTGATGGGACTAGCGGATAGCTTAGACTGTAGAATGTGTGGCGAGGAGGATGAGACAATGGAACACTTATTGTGTGAATGTCATGCCCTTGCCGGACAAAGAATAACTTGGTAACGGCTATCCGCAACCAAAGGAATTCAAGGTGCTCCCGGTGAACTGCATCATCCGTTTTGTGGAAATGATGGAGCAAGCCTTGGAGCAGGCATAAAGGAGAGGGCAAATACACATAAGATCCCACTGGGTCGAAGTGCATCCGAAAGGGCCCTCACCTAGATAAGATAAGATATTGCTAAATAACCGCTAATCGCTAACACCTCACGTCTATTCATACATTCTCATTTCAACTCGCAGTTATTGTTATTACCTTCGCAGAATAGCTGTTTTACCCCCATGGATAGTAACAGAAGAATCTTAACCCACCGAAGCACGACGAATATGAAGCTAAATGTAATAAACGCTCAGCTAAATTTTAAAACAATGGGAGATAAACCAATGGCTTGTATTGTAATAGCTGCTTACTTGGTTAAGTCTGAAACCACAAGTTAAAGAGAACAGTAACTCTGTTTGCGTTATAAGCGTATTTAGTGCCTTTTATATTACGAGTATAGCGCACAAATCAGGCTTATTAGTGTTCCTAGATTGGAGATAGCCCCAGAAGAGATGTCCTGTGCCGCTTCATGCTGTACCATTCACTACCCGTCTTGACCTCACCATACATCTGGTATAACCTGGCCCCGCTGTTAGTACAAACTATGTGTAAAGATGTCACACTTACGCTGGTCGGGTTCTTGTGAACCAGCCCTGTAATTACCTATTGTCCACAACAACCCATAAACACGATGTGCGCTTTCCCTTCGATATGTATCGGACTGATATTTTGTGCTTATCGCCGATCAAATGTCTCCACGCGCTCAAATGTACGTATTTGGCGAATGGTCGCCGTTAATTTGTAATTTGTGCGGAATTTCTGTCACGAATGTCCTTCTACATATTCAGCCAACCTATTAATCTAGCTAGTCGTCATTTAACACAAACGTGATTTAAAATAGTAAATTATATATGTACTTAGACATTTATTTCAGCCAAATCTTTTATATTCCTCCGAAAAGTGGTGCCTCTATCGCAAACATACAATCTGCTTATGAGATAGTTTCCATTTTAGATGCCTCCGTGACTTTATGGGGAGTCACTGGTTTGACCGTGTCAAGAATAAGGAAATTCTCAGGTGAGTTAACAACAAGAGAAAACAAGATGGTCAGTATTTGCGGTAATACAAAGATGTGTTGGAACGTCACATGAAAAGGGCCAACTTAGATCCATCCACCTGGGAGGCATTAGCTGATGGCCGATCAGAATCACACAACTGTGATCACACGCGTGAACGATTTTGAAGCCAAGCGGCGCGCAGTTCGACGCTAAGACCACCAGCGGACATTAACCATGTCGGAGGGGTGGTGTGGCACCACATTTGCTGCGAAAATTGTTTAATGTCTACCTATGTTACCTATGTTAGTCACCTCAGGGCACCCGCGGCGCTTTCAGCAGTAAAAAGTAGTCTCTGCGGCCGAATAAATCTAAAAGATGATGATTCATAATTAGTCCGTTTAACAAAATCCGCTCAACCAATCAGCTCAGTACTTAATTTTTTAATGAAACATTATTTTACCTTATTTAAAATTAATAAATATTGGCTATAAAACGATAATAGCATGTTTTGGTAAATTATTTCATACTTAAATTGAATTGCAAAAAAGTTAATCCTAATTCCGGAACCAGTTCCGGAATTCCGGAATTGAGGGTCAATCTCGAAAATCAGTTCCGGAATTGAAAACCATCCGATATTGCAAGCCCTAGGGTGAAGTAATGCATAAGTGACTCACGTTACTGTTTGGATTTTTAGTTCTATGAGTCACCGCCAGGGGCGGTGTATAGACTTTTCATACTAAATCTTAACGATAGACGCTAGTCTGTAGTTAACGCGACTCACTTCAATCTACGCTAAGGGTATAGGCAGCCTCTTACACACTGAATAATATTTCTGTACGCGCGTCTCGCGTAGCCTTTGTAGTGGTAGCTAGGTAATTGTTGCACAGCAATGTACAGGAAATCGTTAGCATTATCTTTCGCCGTCAGGTTGGCGAAATTATGTGAGCTCATCATACATGCACACGTGGTTTGCTTCACTGACGACCCACGTGCACTTAATTAATTAAAGCGTACCTCAAGACGCAAGATTCATCACCTTTGCCTACAATGCACCGTTTCTTGGGAACAGCCGTGCGATGCGATTCACTTGTCTGTACTTACCTCACTACTCGTCTGTATAACTTTAACTTGGTCCCGATATAAGTAATAATTATGCGTAATCGGAGGTTAGACTCGGACTGGTTTATCCGATGCGACTAGTCGGTAAACGTTTGTGATTACATTACATATACAGGGTGACTGGTAATTCGACCTATTCCTTGAAAGGGGTTATACTTTCGAGTTTCCGAGACATTCGAGTTTTTAGTAGGTACATATGTATGAAAAAAATTCTCCTTGCAGCCTTAAGCTGGTGATTGTGACAAAAGTACTTCCATTTGGATGGTAAAAACATTTTTGTCACAATCAGCACTTTCAGGCTGCAAGGCGATTTTTTTTCAAACAAGCTAAAAACTCGAAAAATTAAAAAAAATCGTGTTTTGACCCCTGGTTGACTGGACATAAATTGTTGCAAATTAGCTCTAGTATAACCCCTTTCAAGGAATAGGTCGAATTACCAGTCACCCTGTATTGGGATGCAATTTTGACACTATTACACAGAACTGTTACCAGTACCTATACTACCTGGACGTATAAGTTGTTATTTTCTAAGCCGTCCGTTCCGCACTAAAGAACGCCGCACTGCAGAACGGACGGCTTAGAAAATAACAACCATACTCGTAGAGTCGAAATCGCAATGAATTTTTCTGTCCGACAATCCATTATCTTAATAGAATATAACTCAACTAAATATTTAGGGCGGTAAAACAAATAATGTTTCAAACTCAGATCGTAGTTCTGACTGAAATAATAAATCCTCTCCGCAGGACGAATGCGATCGGAGGATTTTCTGGTCTGGTTTCTGTTCGCACGAGTAGCAGGAGATACTTTCTATTTAATGGCCAGGTGTGATGTAAAATCAGCCGTATATTACATACCTATGGAGCAACAGCCTTATGTAACTTCACTCTTGTTTTATGCGTTACTAAGTCTTCCCCAGCCTTGAAAAGGATGACTTTCACTAGGGATTACAATTAAGTCGCTTGAAAAACGTTGATGACTTATGAGGGTATTAGTGAAATCTCAGAAGAAAGGCTGATACGTATGGTCTGTTATAAGCTATGTTATGTCATTGTTACAAGTAAGCTCCTTTAAGTGTCATATGCAATTTGTGAATTGAGACGCAAAAAAATCGAAGATTTATTAATGTCATCATGATATTTATAATGTATATGGGTAAGCATGGTCCAATTTTTTTTGTAACTAACCTGATGGTGAAGTCCAGGAGTAATCCAGTAGCTCTAGTATAAGTTTTATTGATATGTATACGTTTTTGAACGCGTTTGCGTTTAGTTCCAATTAGTATGGTAACGCGACGACAGTGTCTCTGGTGGTAATTATTAGGAACTACGCGTTGCCATACAAATTGAAGCTAAACGCAAATCCGTATTACCAAACAGTTTTGACTTAGGTCTTAATCTTAAAAGTCCTCGTCCACGAATGAATCGGATTGATGGAATCCAATTGCCATGTCTTTAAATTTAGTAACTAGTTATCGTACGAGTATATATGTTTTAGTAGGAATAGTCGGTGTCGTTCGTGTTACTCCGCCCTTGTATAGTTGTTATTTTCTAAGCCGTCCGTTCCGCACTAAAGAACGCCGCACTGCAGAACGGACGGCTTAGAAAATAACAACTATATATTCAGGTATTTGTCGACCCAAAAAACGGAAACTGCATTGTATCGTAAACATTAAGTACACAAATGTGCAAACCGTCACATTTCCGGGTCATACCCATTATGCTCACCTTAGAAGCGATTAAATTTCCATATTAACACTAACACAACCTACCAGTAGCGGCGCGTGAGAATTGTCACTGGACAACCCGGAGCATAAAAAGGGCTGTTCTGTGATGATTTACAAGTTTGTTAAAATATAGCAAGAAATTTTAGGCAAGCCGGTGGCAATCGGCTTGTATGGGCGCTCCGCCACTGCAACCTACTCCAATTATTTGTGCATATTGTATGTACAATAAAGTGCTTACATAGGTACATACAACTATTTACAATGTTTCACGCATTCTATATCAAATTACTGTGTGCATATAGAATTGCGAGTTAGAATGTGCAAATGATCAACTGAGACTAACTAACACAATTTTCCGACTAAAAGTTAGCTTTACTTGTCTACATACGAACTTTGGAGGAGTGCCTACATAGGTGGTTACATTGTTATGACTAGAAAATCACTCGACTACCCGGCTAAGGAACTTTTCCAAAAATACAAAATACTTACTTTACCTAGTGTGTATATAATAGAAGCATGCAAATACGTGAGACAAAATCTTTATCAGATTCCCACTTATAGTCAACTCCTGGGTAGGGTGACGCGTAGGCGTAATCAGCTGGTCGTGCCCGCGCACCGCCTGGCCAAAATATAAATATAAATATATAATACAATACACTGGACGACGAAATAAAGCAAGCTTCTAGCGATGCAATATTTGTCCGCTAACTAAAAGCTATTCTACTGGAAATGGCTTGCTATACCATCGACGAGTTTTTTGATGGCCACAAGACATTGGCTCAGTCGCGCACCTAATTTAATGCAGTCCCTTATTAAAATGTTAGTACTTTACCTATGTAGGTATATAAATTATTAATGCATAAATTAATTGGATAGTTATTCACTTATTAAATAATTATATTTATATAGAATTGACATGTAATGTGTTACTTTTTTGATGGTAAATGACTTGTAAATGACAATATTTACCAATAAATAATACAATACAATAGGTATAGTAGGTATACAAATACATATTATACAAATTTTGATAAGCTTGTTGATCCAATGTCGAAGTGAAACAACTCAACTGAGACTTAACTAACACAATTTTCCGACTAAAAGTTAGCTTTACTTATCTATATACGAATTTTGGAGGAGTGCCTACATATCCATAGTATTTAAATACGGTTTTTCGGGTCTAACGCGATATTTATTTACCGTTATTGACTTTTGTTTTTACCGACTGTTGGAGGGTAGTGAACTATTTTTTTTTTTTTTTTTTTTTTTTTTTTATGATGGCTTTTACTCCTTGCTGTGTTAGCAAGGTGGATTTGCCAATATCAGTTTAGCGGTGTTGACTGTTGTTGACATATTTATACACGAGGAGAATGTTCGGTAACATTTTGACGGTCTTTGTGGGAAGGATCCGGAAACCTAAAACAATTAAAAATTATGGACATCACAGACAATCACATGACATTTACAAACGTTATGAAAAAAAGGCGGGAAAGTGGATGACAGAGTGTTATCATGCCAACATGACGGATATGGAGGAAAAAAAAAAGGTATATATATATATATGAAACTGTCGAATAAAAATAGAAGTAGAAAATAAAATACACGCACAGTGAATAGAAGGATGTTAAAGTCTTATGTTGTGAATTTGGATGTATTTCAAAAGAATGGCAGTTATGGGAGAGTCCATAGAACAGAGAAGAGAATAGAAATTTGTAGGGCGTGGGATGTTTTTTGGCAACACGTCGTACAGAGAGTAACTGAACCTGGGACAATTGAAGAAGTTGTGATCCAACGAACCTTCATCGAGACCACATTCACATAGAGAGTTATCCCTCACCCTGATTTTGGCAAGGAACACCGGAGTGCAGTTATGACCTAGTCGGAGGCGACAGATGGTTGATGTAACCCACTTGGGGGCACTCTGGAAATTAAAAAACCAAGGTTTGACGCGGATCCGGGGTTGAATGCGACCATAATAGCGGCCTGTGCGTGATCTGGAATCATCCCATTGGCTTTGCCAAGAGTCAGACAAGCTGGTTTGTGAACAGGTCAGTAGGTCTGCAGTGTAGACTTTATTATGGTGTTGTGTCCCTGTGTCAATTGCCTGTTTGGCCCAAGTGTCTGCGCTTTCATTTCCAGAGATGCCACAATGGCTTGGGATCCAGCCGAGAACAATGTTGAGTCCCCGGGTCTCACATTTTAAAAGTTTTTCTTTAATGTTTAGGATTAGAGGGGACTTATTTTGGACTTTGAATTGGTTGCTCACTAAAGCTTGCAAGCAGCTCTTGCTGTCAGTGAATATAATTGCTTTTACTATGCTATGCGCCTCCGTAGCCCAGTGGGTAGTGACTCTGCCTACGAAGCTGGAGGTCCCGGGTTCGAATCCCGGTCAGGGCATTTATTTGTGTGTTTATCACGAATATTTGTTCCTGAGTTATGGATGTTATATATGTATATAAGTATCTATATGTATTTACCTATTATATATATCATCGCCTAGTACCCACAACACAAGCCTTACTGAGCTTACCGTGGGCCTAGGTTGATTTGTGTAAGATTGTCCCATAATATTTATTATTTATTATTATTATGTATCTCCTGTTTAAATTCACGGGACAAAGCCCGGTCCTTTGGAAGGCGTGCGTGGGGATATAGATCCAACACGTAGAGGCCCTTTGGAGACGAAGTTTAATGTAATGTAATTATTATTATTATTATGGGATTCTAAATATGTGACTGCTTCCAGGATTGCAACAGTCTCTCCGGTGAATATGGAAGATTGTGCGGGGCATTTAATTGATAGTACTATGTTATATTTTAAAATACCTTAGGACAGAGCCGTCGTGTCGTCTAAATTGATTGGTAACTAAGTGAGTGCATAGTAACGGTGTAAACAAAGTGGACTTTTTTCGGGTGTATCCTCCATGTTTTTATCGACTTTTGGACGGTAGTGAACTATTGTAAACCCATATCTCTGTTGACAACTTGCTGGGACGACAGTTATCTGCGACCATGACCGGTGCAACCCGTGTCGAAACGTCAGAAATAAAGGTCAATAAATATCGCGTTAGACCCGGATTAAACAGTATTTAAATATGTGTACAAAGCGCGAGAGTTTAAAGTGTTATATCCATAAGTAGTAGTTACATATATTATACAAATTGTGATAAGCTTGTTGATCCAATGTCGAAGTGAAACAACTCTCTCTAACAGTATGTGGAAGAATATACCTAGATTACCTAGTTAGTGGAAGAAGGTGATGTCGAACTGATGCTGACCATCCGATATCATAAGTTTTTGTGCCGATATTATGATCCTGCGACGAAAACGAGGTGCGTTATGTTATAACTTTGGGAGATACACACACATCTGTATGCCTAGCACAGTTTGCTGCCAAGTCGCATCGCGCGTTACTCAGTGAATCAATTAAGATGAGGGTATTAGATTATCTCGTTTCTCGTCACGACGCGGTGAAAAAAAAAACATTTATTTCAGGCATCTAAGACCCATAGTAACAAATACCTTAAAGACTAACATACATACAATATAATTATACAGGAGGTTATGGCCTGTAATAGGAGCAAATATTCAAAGGGACGCTTCCTTAGAGCATTTGTAGTAACCCCTTGTGTCCCACTCTTTTTTTTTTTTGGATTCGGAGATATTTTGATCTAAAGTTATGACATCTAAGTAATGTATCTTGGCACCACGACATCATATATCAGGCCACACCCTGTATAATTAAAAACTAATTATTACTTATTAATTAATTCTATTTATTAATTATTATTTTGCTAGGCCCGCTGTGACTGTCTGATATTCGTAGCTCCCAACCGGATGAACCGATTTGGTATTTCTTGTCGGTCCAAATGGTTCTTAGTTACTTTTCAATTTAATGAAAAATGTAATCAATTGAATTGGCAAAAACTCATCAAAGACGTACAAAGACAACTCAAATGCTTAGACTACATTCGTGCTACTGTCCTGTGTCGATTTATGTCAAAGCAGCGAATTCTCAGTATCACCAAAGCGCGGAATCGAGGACTTTGATCGGCCGCTTCTAGGCATAAGCTTTATTCTGCTGCCTGTGTTATAATAGCCTATTTTATTATTCGGCTGTCTGCATTATAATAGCCTGTTTTATTATTCGGCTGGCTGCTTTTGTTGACCAAGCCCAAAGATCCGAGGGGTAAAGGCATGATTTTGTAGCTTACGCGCATCAAATTAGTGTAGGTATTCGAATATTAATAGTGCTGGTCTATAAACCAGAATTATAAATGAACCGATGTGATTTCCAAATATTTAAAAGTGGATACTAATGTATTCTTCCTAAGTCATGCATGAGCGAATACAGGAGTTAAGTATAGAGATTCATAAACCCAGTCAAACCTGTTGAATTAACTAAAAAATAAGTAGGTAGTTATCAGATTTCTATAAACTTGTAGAGCAATTGAATTAAGAAAGTGATTAGTAAATTATTAAAGTCTAACTAATAAACAAATAACCGCTTCGACATGTCTTCTGAAAGGTGTAAAAATACATCCTATCTCTAAACGTTGGTAAATAACGTTAAAATTAAGTCATCATCATACCAGCCGAAAGACGTCCACTGCTGGACATAGGCCTCCCCCAAAGAGTGCCAAAATTAAGTACTTAAGGTTCGATTGCTATACAAAACGTTATTTGACATTCGTAGGCTAACGGCGCGGCGTGATATTTAAAAAAACTTATGTAACAAACTTTCATAAATTGGCTTCCCATTTGCGCCAAATTCCCCCTTTCCTAGAATAAACTTGTATAAACTAGATTAATTTGAGAAATTGGTTTGTCACGTGATATTTTGGGAAAACTATTTTTCTCAAATTAATCTAGTTTACACAAGTTTATTCTAGGTATGGGAAGTATGTGGAGCTAATTCGGTCTATGTATGACAGATGTTGTACACGCGTCCGGTCAGCGGCTGGCACCACAGACAGGTTCAGTGTAACGGTAGGCTTGCACCAGGGATCAGCTTTAAGTCCATACCTCTTTGTACTGATTATGGACGCTCTGTCGTCGGACATACAGGAAGAAGCACCCTGGTGTATGCTCTTCGCGGATGATATTGTTCTTGTCGGTGAAGACGCATCCGAGGTACAGAGCAGATTGGAGAAGTGGCGACAAAAACTGGAGAATGTTGGCCTGAGGATCAGTAGGTCCAAAACAGAGCATATGTTTTGTGATTTCGGCGGTCTCTCCAGTTTTACAGGCATAAAGCTAGACGGCGTTATGCTCCCAGTCTGCTCCGATTTTAAGTACCTCGGTTCGCTTGTACAGTGTGATGGTGATATCGACCGTGATGTCAAAAACCGAATTAGCGCTGGGTGGATGAAATGGCGACAGGTCTCCGGAACAATATGCGATGGCAGAATGCCTCCTAGGTTAAAGGGCAAAATCTATAAGACCATTGTGAGACCTGTCGTCATGTATGGATCGGAATGTTGGGCCTTAAAGGTGACGGATGAAAAGAGATTGCATGTAACGGAGATGAGGATGTTAAGATGGATGGATGTGTGGTGTGACGAGGATGGACCGAATAAGAAATGTGTATGTAAGGGGAAGCCTAAAAGTAGCACCTATCGCGGATAAATTGAGGGTCAATCGCCTTGCATGGGCACGTAATGCGGAGGGATGAAAGTCATGTGACCAAAAGAGTATTAGGTATGAATGTGGATGGATGTAAAAGACGAGGTAGGCCAAGGAAAAGGTGGATGGACTGTGTGAGAGACGATATGAAGAGAAAAGAAGTGAATGATGATATGACGGCTGACAGAGAAGTATGGAAGAAAAAGACATGCTGCGCCGACCCCAAGTAAATGGGATAAGGGCAAGGAAATGATGATGATGACAAGTTTATTCTAGGAAAGGGGGGATTTGGCGCAAATGGGAAGCCAATTGATGAAAGTTTGTTATAAGTTTCTTAAAATATCACGCCGTTAGCCTGCGAATGTCAAATAACGCTTTGTATGGCAATCGAACCACCTTAAGTATAATTCTTTCGCATGAATTGAACTGGCTTGGAACTTGCAACCGCTCCTACAAAATTCCTTACAAATTTCCTTATCTACCTTTTACTGACAAAAAGGGCATTTCTAGACCTCCAGGTTCAAGTAAACACCTAAATCTTAGAGCCGTCATCTTCAGCAGTCGAAGCACGAGCGATCCAAGATACGCTCAAATTGGCCCCTTTGTCAAGCCGCTACCAACTTAAACCTACACCCACTAAACTCACATTTAGCTCAAATATCGATCTTAACGTCCTAACAATAAAGATTATGGTTGTATTTGAGTGCAGCAGCAATAAGGTTGCTCATAGTGGCGCCGTTCATTCGATGGATTCAAAATAAAAATGGACTGTAAAAATAGTTTTTGATTGTCTTTTTAAGAGATTAACTCAAAATGGAACTCAATTATCTGTTCCAAATAACTTGCCACAGTGTTACTAATATCATTAAGCATAGTTAGTGATCGAATTTCTTAATTAAAAGGAGAAATAAAATAAAAATGTTTTGCAAATCGATTTGAACATGCAACCATTTGCCACACCGAAGCGATCGCTTAGAACGTAATTGACTACTGAAGACCTTAGGTACCCGTGTAGACTCAGGCAAGAATGGGTCTACGGTCTTCCCCGCCTGTCGTAAAAGGCGACTGAAGGGGGTCAACGGGGTCGCCAGTGATTTTTGTGGCGGGGGCCACAGCACTCGGCCATGTACCCCAGAGAAAGCGGCGAAGATGCCCAGAACGAGCCAGCAGGGGCAAAGCGCGAGGAGGAGATCCTAGAGTCCTCCGAATGACTTAGCGCAGATGGCGGTTAACGTGGAGTTTTTAGTGGGTAGAAATACCACATAACCCAGACCTCCCCCGAGAGCTGGGTACCTGGTTCGCAAGTTAAAAAAGGTACTCGGCTCTACGAATTTTTCCATCATTCCCCTCCTATTACTTACGCCATAAAAAAAATTACAGAGATATTGTCACCTCATTAACATCTTGAGAATAAAAAAAAATCGTTATACCTATCATCAAACATACAAACGGTTATATATATTATACGACTCACTCTACGTACCTCCGCGACAGTTTTCTAGTTATATCGTTTTGTAAATACACACACCTTTTACCTACGTAAAACTGCCTACACAGTGGCTCAAGAGGAAACGATGCAGCGGATGAACTGGCCAGGAAAGGCTCAGACACAAAGGCATACGGACCGGAGCTAATCTTGCCCCTGCCACAAAGCTATACATATACAGTCAACTGGACCAACACACTAAAGTGTAGGACCAAAGATACTGGGAGGAGATAGACACATGCAGACAGACCAAAGAGATTCTGTCGAAACGCGACTACAAACTCACAACCGCACTACTAAGGACACATATAAACCAACTGCGCATGATAGTGGGTATAATAACAGGACACAACACCTTGAACAGACACCTCTATAACTTAGGTATCACAGGCAGCCCCATGTGCAGAGCGTGCATGGAGGCAGAAGAAATGATTAAACATATACTACGAAGCTGGAGGTCCCGGGTTCGAATCCCGGTCAGGGCATTTATTTGTGTGTTTATCACGAATATTTGTTCCTGAGTTATGGATGTTATATATGTATATAAGTATCTATATGTATTTATCTATTATATATATCGTCGCCTAGTACCCACAACACAAGCCTTACTGAGCTTACTGTGGGCCTAGGTTGATTTGTGTAAGATTGTCCCGTAATATTTATTTATTTATACTACTGGACTGCAAGCAGGTAGAAGTATACAGAATAAAGCACCTAGGTTCTCCAAACACACTACGGGACGCAGTCAGCAACACCAAGGCACTCACCAACTATCTAGACGAGCTGGGGTGGTTAGAGTAGCGCCACACCGCCGTTTCACGCAAAATAGGCACAATGGATGTCGACTTGCGGAAAACGCCCAGTATAACTAACTAACTAACGAACTCCCTACACACACACACACACACACACACACTCACGCACGCACGCTAAAAAACATTTAAATAAATTAAATTGTAGTGCGTGTGTGTGTGTGTGTGGGGTGTTATACGCAAAGCAGAGCTTTGCCTTAAGGTTGACTGGTAAAGAATGCTTTATAGCATTGAGGTCGCCTTTTGTACTATTAAGTTCTTCTTTTGTTCAATAAATATGAAATAAATAAATAAAACGGAGTTCATTAATTAGGCTAATTGAAATAAGAACCTGGTTATACAAATAATAATAAAATATTAATAATCATATTTTATTACACTCACGCTTCGGTTGCGTTCGTATATTTTAGAAAGTTGCTTATTTCATGGTAACAATTACTGGGTAACATAAGATATTACCTATATGCGATTCAGAACGCTTCACCTCAACTGAGCCAACCAGAAGGCCGGCCTCACACAGAACGGAATTCAGTCATTGAATCATAATCTGAATTCTGAATCACTCACGAGCATATAAAACAGTACAGTTTGTGCAGAATTGCTACCAGAGATAACTTTTTAGGGTTGCGTAGCCAAATGGCAGAAAACGGAACCCTTTATATGGATTCGGCAATGTCTGTCTGTCCGTCCGTATGTCACAGCCACTTTTTTTCCGAAACTATAAGAACTATACTGTTGAAACTTGGTAAGTAGATGTATTCTGTGAACCGCATTAAGATTTTCACACAAAAATAGAAAAAAAAACAATAAATTTTGGGGTTCCCCATACTTAGAACCGAAACTCAATTTTTTTTTTTCACCAAATACGTGATGGATAGGTCTTCAAAAATGATATTGATGTTTCTGATATATATTTTTTCTTAACTGAATAGTTTGCGCGAGAGACACTTCCAAAGTGGTAAAATGTACCTCCCCCCTGTAACCTCTAAAATAAGACTATGATAAAACTAAAAAAAAAATATGATGTACATTACCATGCAAACTTCCACCGAAAATTGGTTTGAACGAGATCTAGAAAGTAGTTTTTTTTAATAGGTCATAAATCGTAAACCGCAATTTATTTTACGGAACCCTTAATGTCCGACTCGCACTTGGCCGCTTTTTTGCTCTTGAGTGGTCCAGACCAGATACCTACTGAATTGTGTGTGAGCCCAGTTTAAGGGTGGGTGACCTATCCACTAGAACTGTGTGAGATAGCGGGGATTGAGGGCTACCGCGAGTGAATTCGCCGCTATTAGCCATTACCATGCAAACTTCCACCGAAAATTGGTTTGAACGAGATCTAGTAAGTAGTTTTTTTTAATACGTCATAAATCGTAAACCGCAATTTATTTCACGGAACCCTTCATGTGCGAGTCCGACTCGCACTTGGCCGCTTTTTGTCATTCCGAGTCAATGACCCCAAAATCAAATAGTATATATTAGGTATTATTTATTACCCTCGCACAGCTCTGGGCATTTACCTTCGATTAAAATCAGTTAACGATTCTGAAGTTAGCCTCGAGTCGCCTCCCGCATACCCGCCCGACCCCTCTGACACCTTTGCGGAGCTACGCTACTTATCTTATCTTATCTTATCTTATCTAGGTGAGGGCCCTTTCGGATGCACTTCGACCCAGTGGGATCTTTTGTGCATTTGCCCTCTCCTTTATACCTGCTCCCAGGCTTGCTCCATCATTTCCACAAAGCGGATGATGCAGTTCGCCGGGAGCACCTTGAATTCCTTTGGTTGCGGGTAACCGTTACCAAAGTAGTTCATTCTTTGTCTGGCAAGGGCATGACATTCACACAATAAGTGTTCCATAGTCTCATCCTCCTCGCCACACATGAGCTACGCTACTAGTAGCTAACATCAGAATCGTCAACTGATTTGAATCGTATTGTACTTAATCCAAATGAATAAACGGAATATTTGGACAACATTACCAAATAATAAATCTTCCATTAATAAATCTTTTTTTTTTTTTCTTTTTTTATTAAGGGGACGTAGGTTCGTGGTCTTCTCTCCCTCTCACTGAGAATAAGCGTGAGCGAGATGGAAGTGCGTGTTTGGAAGCGCGGATATCATGTTTTTTAATTTTATTTCTTTGTGCGTTTTAATAAATAAGAAAGTAATAGCTGATTTCCCTCAAACATGACATTGCCGATTTTTAGAATTAATTGTAATACGTTTAGCTGTTGTGCATAATTTGTTACGATTTTTTTAAGTGTATTTTAGACCTATGTTCGTGATTTTTTTCTATCGAGCGAAAGTCAAAAACTCAGGATTCGAATAGCTGATTTCCCTCGAAAAAGGCCTCAAGATTGCTAATTAAATTTAGGGCAGCCGTATTATTAATCCAATTATTATTATTAGAGCTACGATTTTTTAAAAATCCGTTTTCGGAGCTCACGTCGCCTTAACGGTCTGCCACGTAGCTGTCACTTGGATACGACCACGGTTCAGCCACAGCCGACGTCGTAGGTACTCTGTGAATGTGCGGATGTCATGAGATTTTTTAGGGTTCCGTACCGTAGGGTAAAACGGGACCCTATTACTAAGACTCCGCTGTCCGTCCGTCTGTCTGTCTGTCTGTCTGCCTGTCTGTCTGTCCGTCTGTCACCATTCTGTATCTCATGAACCGAAATAGTTAGACAGTTGAAATTTTCACAGATGATGTATTTCTGTTGCCGCTATAACAGCAAATACTAAAAAACAGAATAATATAAATATTAAAGGGGGCTCCCATACAACAAACGTGATTTTTTTGCTCGTTTTTGCTTGATATTGATAACGGCAACAGGTAGACGCTTGGAAAAGAATATTTAGCTTAGTTATGTATTCACTTTAAAAATAAACAATTAAATTAAAATAAAACAAATATTTAAGGGGGGGGGGGGCTCTCGTACAAAAAACGTGATTTTTTTGCTATTTTTACAGATAATGGTAACCCTTCGTGCGCGAGTCCGACTCGCACTTGGCCGGTTTTTAGGGTTCCGTACTCAAAGAGTAAAACGGGACGGGACCCTATTACTAAGACTTCGCTGTCCGTCCGTCCGTCCGTCCGTCCGTCCGTCCGTCTGTCCGTCTGTCTGTCACCAGGCTGTATCTCAAGAATCGTGATAGCTAGAGAGTTTAAATTTTCACAGATGATGTATTTCTGCTGCCGCTATAACAACAAATACTAAAAACAAAATAAAATATTTTTTTAAGGGTGGCTCCCATACAACAAACGTGATTTTTTTGCCGTTTTTATAGATAATGGTACGGAACCCTTTGTGCGCGAGTCCAACTCGCACTTGGTCGGTTTTTTTTAAATACAACGACGGTTGTAAACAAGCGTACGGCCTGCCTGATGGTAAGCAGACCCCGTATCCTGTGGACGCTTGCGACTCCAAAAGAATCACAAGCGCGACCCTGCATTGATTTGAGGATTCGATGTGTTGACAGCTAGCGAAAAAATCAGGTCCTTCACTCAACAAATTGCAACCTTACTTACCACCAGGAACACAAAACAAAACGCGGGCCCGCGTTCGATTTCGATGTGTGTTTGAAGTGTAGTTTCTCTTTCTAATATGTTTTACAACTTGCGCGGGCCCGCGCCCGACGCGCGCCCGACCCGCGCCCGGGACCGGTGTGTGGAGGCCTTTAATTCGTACGGGTTGTATGTTTTTTGTCGTATCTTTATTTACGTTAACTTAGAAGTTTGATTTTTTCAAAGCTTCAAGGGACTGTTGACAGAGTATAATGGCTCAATTTCAACTCGATACCTTAACGCGTTCCCGAGATAATGGACATTGACAAACAGACAGACGGACAACAAAGTGATCCTATAAGGTTACCGTTTCTTCCTTTTGAGGTACGGAACCCTCAAAATACGATATTAAAAAAAAAGACTTGTGTAATAAAGCTATCGCAGCATGGGATGCACCTTGATGCACCATGCACCGGTGTAGCGAGAAGATAACTACTTATTTATCACCTCGCCGCGACCACCGCCACGCTAATCATCCTGTATCCGGCATTCACGCACCCTGTAGCTTTTATTGTTGACCGGTTCTCGTACTAAGTAATCTTTTATTTGATCCCTTGCCGACGAAAGCTAGCTAAAAAAAAAGACAGTACTTCCATGATCGGCGTGAAATTGATCAGCTTTGTCGTAAACATGCAAATATTGTATTTCAAAACGATATTTTCTTTCTATACTGTCTATAGCTAATATACTCGTTACATCACGTAACAACCCCTGCTTGGTATAGGGTAAAGGCACCAGTACTCAGCCTCTTAACATAATTTCTAAGTTCAAAGTCATGTAAATCTGTTATACATGGGCCAAATGGAGTATATATCATTATCACCTGTGGATAATTTATTAATCATTCATTTAGTAGACGTATTTAAAATGATAACATTATAATATCTGAAATATTTAAAGAAAAGTGAAATTGGGGCCTTTTTCCCAGTAGTCAGCCCCCGAGACCCTTATATCAGCCTTTAGATACCCAGTGGTCAGCCGCTACATTAGTAGCGGGCGCGGCGGCTGACTATTGGGGTCTCAGTTCTAGGATCTCGAAACCGATCTAGTATTCAGCCGCATTAAAAAATACAAACATTTTACCACAAATAAGAAAATAAAATTATTTAGGTATTAAACTCACATATACCTGCGTAACAGACATAAGAAAACCATCATTCAAACAATACAGTCAACTTCAAAAATATCTATACAATTTTGAACCTTATTTCAATGACATAGAGTTCATAAGTGTACACATAATTTTCGCATCGACGTACCACGCAAGGTTAATGGCTGAGTACTGGATCCACTAAACCCAGTGGTCAGCCGCATATAACCGTTATTTCAAATGCGGCTGACTACTGGGTTTTACTTAAAGTAGACTAGAACATGCTTAACTAAATTTGAAAATTAAAATCTAACGGTCGTAATGGTAGGATTGGCTCGAAAATAAATAAAAAAAATAATAACCCAATAGTCAGCCGTGGGAGGCTGGACACTGGGTTTTTGGTAAAAATTAGGTATCCAGTAGTCAGCCCCCTCAATTTATAGGTTAAATATTGTTATTTTTATTAAAATACAATGTTAGTTAATAGATAAACTAATAAATAAACCAATCATGAACAAAAAGTAATAACTCTAACATTAAAACATTGTTTATCATACCTGTTACGAGAACACCACGTGCAACAAAAATATGGCGGACATGACAGTACTGCTCTCGCCGACAAACAGCACCTGTATGAACGAGTATATCTCCTCCATCCGATCCCTCCGTATTGACTAATAAGGAATCAGAGCTCCTATTTAAATGCTCGTGATTTGTTAAAACGAATATACCAGATATTTATGACCAATAAACGACTCAAAAGGCTGACTACTGGTCCCTGGCTGACTACTGGTGCCTTTACCCTATGGTAGTTTATGATCAAATTTTTAATGCTTTGAGGTCCATTTTTCCCGAGAATATTCACCATTTGTATCCATTAACTCAATTTGTAAGTCTCACTGAAATATTTTGTTCATTTATAGCCTAGTTGCATTACCTTTTCCAATAACCCAACAAAGATCCCTACAAAATTGTAAATAATAAATTGCCAAGCAAACTCCGGGCACAGACGCGCAATTACCAACCCGTCTATAGTCTATGGAACGTTTTTATCCGCGTTTATTACGGCGGCCGCGCCTTCGATCTAATACCGAAAAAAAAACTAAACAACTTCATGAGTCGTGCTTCGTTTAACTATGGACAATCCCTCCGTAATTTGAGATAACCTTTATAAATAGAAGAATGGAATCCGAAGGGATTCTAGCCGCTAGACGGGGTTATAATTACTTTAATTACTTGGGGTGTGCAGTTAATTTAGTACGACGGGTAATTAGCAGAACTAGTTTATTGCAGTGGAGCAACGTTGTGATATTTGAGATAGCTTTTTAGTCGGCGTAAAAAGATTCTAGCCGCTAGACGGGGTTATAATTACTTTAATTACTTGGGGTGTGCAGTTAATTTAGTACGACGGGTAATTAGCAGAACTAGTTTATTGCAGTGGAGCAACGTTGTGATATTTGAGATAGCTTTTTAGTCGGCGTAAAAAGATTCTAGCCGCTAGACGGGGTTATAATTACTTTAATTACTTGGGGTGTGCAGTTAATTTAGTACGACGGGTAATTAGCAGAACTAGTTTATTGCAGTGGAGCAACGTTGTGATATTTGAGATAGCTTTTTAGTCGGCGTAAAAAGATTCTAGCCGCTAGACGGGGTTATAATTACTTTAATTACTTGGGGTGTGCAGTTAATTTAGTACGACGGGTAATTAGCAGAACTAGTTTATTGCAGTGGAGCAACGTTGTGATATTTGAGATAGCTTTTTAGTCGGCGTAAAAAGATTCTAGCCGCTAGACGGGGTTATAATTACTTTAATTACTTGGGGTGTGCAGTTAATTTAGTACGACGGGTAATTAGCAGAACTAGTTTATTGCAGTGGAGCAACGTTGTGATATTTGAGATAGCTTTTTAGTCGGCGTAAAAAGATTCTAGCCGCTAGACGGGGTTATAATTACTTTAATTACTTGGGGTGTGCAGTTAATTTAGTACGACGGGTAATTAGCAGAACTAGTTTATTGCAGTGGAGCAACGTTGTGATATTTGAGATAGCTTTTTAGTCGGCGTAAAAAGATTCTAGCCGCTAGACGGGGTTATAATTACTTTAATTACTTGGGGTGTGCAGTTAATTTAGTACGACGGGTAATTAGCAGAACTAGTTTATTGCAGTGGAGCAACGTTGTGATATTTGAGATAGCTTTTTAGTCGGCGTAAAAAGATTCTAGCCGCTAGACGGGGTTATAATTACTTTAATTACTTGGGGTGTGCAGTTAATTTAGTACGACGGGTAATTAGCAGAACTAGTTTATTGCAGTGGAGCAACGTTGTGATATTTGAGATAGCTTTTTAGTCGGCGTAAAAAGATTCTAGCCGCTAGACGGGGTTATAATTACTTTAATTACTTGGGGTGTGCAGTTAATTTAGTACGACGGGTAATTAGCAGAACTAGTTTATTGCAGTGGAGCAACGTTGTGATATTTGAGATAGCTTTTTAGTCGGCGTAAAAAGATTCTAGCCGCTAGACGGGGTTATAATTACTTTAATTACTTGGGGTGTGCAGTTAATTTAGTACGACGGGTAATTAGCAGAACTAGTTTATTGCAGTGGAGCAACGTTGTGATATTTGAGATAGCTTTTTAGTCGGCGTAAAAAGATTCTAGCCGCTAGACGGGGTTATAATTACTTTAATTACTTGGGGTGTGCAGTTAATTTAGTACGACGGGTAATTAGCAGAACTAGTTTATTGCAGTGGAGCAACGTTGTGATATTTGAGATAGCTTTTTAGTCGGCGTAAAAAGATTCTAGCCGCTAGACGGGGTTATAATTACTTTAATTACTTGGGGTGTGCAGTTAATTTAGTACGACGGGTAATTAGCAGAACTAGTTTATTGCAGTGGAGCAACGTTGTGATATTTGAGATAGCTTTTTAGTCGGCGTAAAAAGTCTTGATGCAACTATGTACATTTTTGTATCATTGCTGATATTAAATACCTATATGTTGGGTGGCGCAGGTCCGGCGGTCCCTTTGGAACTCTTTGGGGGAGGCATACGTCCAGCAATGGACGTCTTTCGGCGGTGATGATGATGATGATGATGAGGGTGTTTGCGCCGGTTTCGCGACTTTCAGTTAGCAACGACTAAGAACAAGGTTTCTTCAAAGATGTTTCTACAGACGCAAAAAAGCGTTGAAAGCAATTTTTTGAGTAGTTAGCGAAGCGAACGATGTTCTCAGGTTCAGCTTGGGGCAAAATTCTTTCGTATGGCCGGATGTCCGACTGTTCCCCTCTACGGGTCGTATTTCTGAACCGATTTTCGTGACGAGCATTTTGCGACCAGGAACAGGAGCAATAATTATATTGCTTTTTCATATGGTACACTGAAAAAAAAATGGAATTGCAAATAGCCACCTACTTACAATGATGTAATATAAATATAACCTCCTCCTTTTTTGAAGTCGGTTAAAAAAGTTGTGCCTGGCTATTTTTAAAAAGGGAATTTCGTTCAGACAACATATCGACCTCTTTTTAGGGTTCCGTAGCCAAATGGCAAAAAACGGAACCCTTATAGATTCGTCATGTCCGTCTGTCTGTCTGTCCGTCCGTATGTCACAGCCATTTTTTTCCGAAACCATAGGAGCTATACTGTTGAAACTTGGTATGTAGATGTATTTTGTGAACCGCATTAAGATTTTTACACAAAAATTGAAAAAAAAACATTAAGTTTTAGGGGTCCCCATACACAAAACTGAAACTCAATTTTTTTTTTCATCAAACCTATACGTGTGGGGTATCATTGGATAGGTCTTCAAAAATGATGTTAAGGTTTCTAAGATCATTTTTTTCTAAACTGAATAGTTTGCGCGAGAGACACTTCCAAAGTGGTAAAATGTGTCCCCCCCCCCCCTGTAACTTCTAAAATAAGAGAATGATAAAACTAAAAAAAATATATGATGTACATTACCATGAAAACTGCCACCGAAAATTGGTTTGAACGAGATCTGGTAAGTAGTTTTTTTTTTAATACGTCATAAATCGTAAACTGCAATTTATTTAACGGAACCCTTCATGTGCGAGTCCGACTCACACTTGGCCGCTTTTTTTTATATTACATCATTGCCAACTTACCACAAATCGGTCTGAACCTATTACGCCATTGGCAAGCGCTGTGATGCGTATGTAGCTCTACATAATCCTATATAATGTATCTGAACCATCTTAAAGCAAAGTTATGTTTATTTACGTAAACACCGAACATTGAATAACAGGGCGTAACATGCATAACATAAATTACGTTTTTGTTCCCCGCAATTTTGCGGCATAAATGGACCGCTTGCACTGTGAGAACCGCCGATTCGATCTTGTAACGGATCTTGATACTTGCCACAACATCTTACAAAATGCCTTAAGTACCAAGCCTGTTACACTATACATACTATATATATACTACTTTTTGTATGGCGATCTGTAGAAGTCTTAAGTATTGGAATATGGTTAGACGAGATTTCCATGAAGTTAACAGCTAATTGCTAACTTATTCCATATTTAAAATGGTATAGTACCTAATTAATGCGATGTATGCTAACGCTATGTCATATCCATATGAATTCTCTGAAGCAACGGTACATTTCTTTCACTTGATTATAGAGCAAGTATGTCGGTAACCATGGTATGAAAGACTTATCAAGTACAGTCAGCATCAAAAGTAGCTACGCAATCGGATACGTCAAAAGTTCTTATTCCCTTTCAATTAAGATTTTTGACGTCTTCATTTGCGTAACTACTTTTGATGTTGACTGTACTATGGTGGCTCTGTGAGATGTAAAGCTCGCGCTAGTTGGTTTCTTTCTTTCATTTTTTATTTCCCGAAAACTGAACCGACAAAAAAAAAGTATAATTATCGAAATGCGTCCTGTAAGAGATGAACAGCCGGACAGGGTGACATCCTGACATACGAATGAATTTTGGTCTAAGCTTCGTTCGCTTCGCTCGCTCTTTCAATTATATATACTATCCCGAGGCCTGGGTTCTTTGAAATACGAGGTCGTAGCCGGGGAATTTAAAAAAAAATGGCAGATTAAGTTTAACTAAAGTGATGTTTAAGTCACGTCTAACCTGTCGGTTTTGTTACTAAACGTAGGCGATTGACATTGACTGTCGGTTTTGTTACTATCCTTAACTGTCCGGTGTCCGTTTAAGGGTGCAAAAATAATGCATATCCCCAGCCGTGGAGATAGACGGGTGTGAAGTTAGCAGCCTAAAGGTAGCTGCCTATGATAACCCGACCAAATTAAATATTCACAGTTTGTCAATAGCTTTTTAATTCACTAAATATGAGAAATCCAGTTTACTGAATGAGCTATACCTTAAGCAAAATGCATTATCTATATCCCTAGCTACGTAGAAAACCAACTAGAGGCAAAATACTACAGTTAGTGATGAAGATGTTAGGCAGCTAACTTCACACGTTAGCAGCCCAAACAAGATTGCTTTTTTTTATTTTTTTTACCTGTAAAGACGTGTAGATTACAATTTTTCTCTATATTTATTTGAAAGCCTATTAAAAGAGCTTTCAAGCAAGGTACATTGCAAAACGATTCAAAGAGTATGGCTAGTCAAATGAATTGATGAAACGTAGCAGCCTAAGCAAAATTTGAGGTTTTTATTTTTTTTCCTGTGAAAAAGTCTAGATTACACTTTCTCTCTCCAGCTGTTTAAAAGCATTATAAAAACTCTTTTTTTTGAGATATGTCACATAACGACTCGAGGGGTCTGGCTATATCAAAATAAGAGATGAAAGTTAGCAGCCTAAACCAGATTTGTCTTTTTGAATTTTTTTGCCTGAGAAGATGTCTAGATTACACTTTTTGTCTATAAGTATTTGAAAGCCTATTAAAAGAGCTTTCAAGCAAGGTACATTGCAAAACGATTCAAAAAGTATGGCTAGTCAAATGAATTGATGAAACGTAGCAGCCTAAGCAAAATTTGAGGTTTTTATTTTTTTTCCTGTGAAAAAGTCTAGATTACACTTTCTCTCTCCAGCTGTTTAAAAGCATTTTAAAAACTCTCTTTTTTTTTGAGATATAACACATAACGACTCGAGGGGTCTGGCTATATCAAAATAAGAGATGAAAGTTAGCAGCCTAAACCAGATTTGTCTTTTTGAATTTTTTTGCCTGAGAAGATGTCTAGATTACACTTTTTGTCTATTATTATTTGAAAGTCTATTAAAAGAGCATTCAAGCAAGGTACATTGCAAAACAATTCAAAGAGTATGGCTAGTCAAATGAATTGATGAAACGTAGCAGCCTAAGCAAAATTTGAGGTTTTTATTTTTTTTCCTGTGAAAAAGTCTAGATTACACTTTCTCTCTCCAGCTGTTTAAAAGCATTTAAAAAATTCTTATTTTTGAGATATTACACATAACGACTCGAGGGGTCTGGCTATATCAAAATAAGAGATGAAAGTTAGCAGCCTAAACCAGATTTGTCTTTTTGAATTTTTTTGCCTGAGAAGATGTCAAGATTACACTTTTTGTCTATTATTATTTGAAAGCCTATTAAAAAAGCTTTCAAGCAAGGTACATTGCAAAACGATTCAAAAAGTATGGCTAGTCAAATGAATTGATGAAACGTAGCAGCTAAGCAAAATTTGAGGTTTTTATTTTTTTTCCTGTGAAAAAGTCTAGATTACACTTTCTCTCTCCAGCTGTTTAAAAGCATTTTAAAAACTCTTTTTTTTGAGATATTACACATAACGACTCGAGGGGTCTGGCTATATCAAAATAAGAGATGAAAGTTAGCAGCCTAAACCAGATTTGTCTTTTTGAATTTTTTTGCCTGAGAAGATGTCAAGATTACACTTTTTGTCTATTATTATTTGAAAGCTTATTAAAAAAGCTTTCAAGCAAGGTACATTGCAAAACGATTCAAAAAGTATGGCTAGTCAAATGAATTGATGAAGCGTAGCAGCCTAAGCAAAATTTGAGGTTTTTATTTTTTTTCCTGTGAAAAAGTCTAGATTATACTTTCTCTCTCCAGCAGTTTAAAAACATTTTAAAAACACTTTTTTTTAAGATATGTTACGTAACGACTCCAAGGGTCTCTAGTCAAATGAATTGATGAAACGTAGCAGCCTAAGCAAAATTTGAGGTTTTTATTTTTTTTCCTGTGAAAAAGTCTAGATTACACTTTTTCTCCCCAGCTGTTTAAAAGCATTTCAAAAACTCTTTTTTTTGAGATATGTCATATAACGACTCCAAGGGTCTCTAGTCAAATGAATTGATGAAACGTAGCAGCCTAAGCAAAATTTGAGGTTTTTATTTTTTTTTCCTGTGAAAAAGTCTAGATTACACTTTCTCTCCTCAGCTGTTTAAAAGCATTTCAAAAACTCTTTTTTTTGAGATATAACACATAACGACTCCAAGGGTCTCTAGTCAAATGAATTGATGAAACGTAGCAGCCTAAGCAAAATTTGAGGTTTTTATTTTTTTTCCTGTGAAAAAGTCTAGATTACACTTTTTCTTTCCAGCTGTTTAAAAGCATTTTAAAAACTCTTTTTTTGTAAATATGTCACATAACGACTCGAGGGGTCTGGCTATATCAAAATAAGAGATGAAAGTTAGCAGCCTAAACCAGATTTGTCTTTTTGATTTTTTTTGCCTGAGAAGATGTCTAGATTACATATTTTGTCTTTTATAATTTGAAAGCCTATTAAAAGAGCTTACAATCAAGCTACATTGCAAAACGATCCAAAGTGTATGGCTACTCAAATGAATTGATGAAACGTAGCAGCCTAAGCAAAATTTGAGGTTTTTATTTTTTTTTCCTGTGAAAAAGTCTAGATTACACTTTCTCTCCTCAGCTGTTTAAAAGCATTTCAAAAACTCTTTTTTTTGAGATATGTCATATAACGACTCCAAGGGTCTCTAGTCAAATGAATTGATGAAACGTAGCAGCCTAAGCAAAATTTGAGGTTTTTATTTTTTTTTCCTGTGAAAAAGTCTAGATTACACTTTCTCTCCTCAGCTGTTTAAAAGCATTTCAAAAACTCTTTTTTTTGAGATATAACACATAACGACTCCAAGGGTCTCTAGTCAAATGAATTGATGAAACGTAGCAGCCTAAGCAAAATTTGAGGTTTTTATTTTTTTTCCTGTGAAAAAGTCTAGATTACACTTTTTCTTTCCAGCTGTTTAAAAGCATTTTAAAAACTCTTTTTTTATAAATATGTCACATAACGACTCGAGGGGTCTGGCTATATCAAAATAAGAGATGAAAGTTAGCAGCCTAAACCAGATTTGTCTTTTTGATTTTTTTTGCCTGAGAAGATGTCTAGATTACAATTTTTGTCTTTTATAATTTGAAAGCTTATTAAAAGAGCTTTCAAGCAAGGTAAATTGCAAAACGATCCAAAGAGTATCGCTAGTCAAATGAATTGATGAAACGTAGCAGCCTAAGCAAAATTTGAGGTTTTTATTTTTTTTCCTGTGAAAAAGTCTAGATTACACTTTCTCTCTTCAGCTGTTTAAAAGCATTTCAAAAACTCTTGTTTTTGAGATATGTCACATAACGACTCGAGGGGTCTGGCTATATCAAAATAAGAGATGAAAGATAGCAGCCTAAACGAGATTTGTCTTTTTGATTTTTTTTGCCTGAGAAGATGTCTAGATTACAATTTTTGTCTTTTATGATTTGAAAGCCTATTAAAAGAGCTTTCAATCAAGGTACATTGCAAAACGATCCAAAGAGTATGGCTAGTCAAATGAATTGATGAAACGTAGCAACCTAAGCAAAATTTGAGGTTTTTATTTTTTTTCCTGTGAAAAAGTCTAGATTACACTTTTTCTCTCCAGCTCTTTAAAAGCATTTTAAAAATTCTTTTTTTATAAATATGTCACATAACGACTCGAGGGGTCTGGCTATATCAAAATAAGAGATGAAAGTTAGCAGCCTAAACCAGATTTGTCTTTTTGATTTTTTTTGCCTGAGAAGATGTCTAGATTACAATTTTTGTCTTTTATAGTTTGAAAGCCTATTAAAAGAGCTTTTAATCAAGGTACATTGCAAAATGATCCAAAGAGTATGGCTAGTCAAATGAATTGATGAAACGTAGCAGCCTAAGCAAAATTTGAGGATTTTATTTTTTTGTCATGTGAAAAAGTCTAGATTACACTTTCTCTCTTCAGCTGTTTAAAAGCATTTCAAAAACTCTTGTTTTTGAGATATGTCACATAACGACTCGAGGGGTCTGGCTATATCAAAATAAGAGATGAAAGATAGCAGCCTAAATCAGATTTGTCTTTTTGATTTTTTTTGCCTGAGAAGATGTCTAGATTACAATTTTTGTCTTTTATGATTTGAAAGCCTATTAAAAGAGCTTTCAATCAAGGTACATTGCAAAACGATCCAAAGAGTATGGCTAGTCAAATGAATTGATGAAACGTAGCAACCTAAGCAAAATTTGAGGTTTTTATTTTTTTTCCTGTGAAAAAGTCTAGATTACACTTTTTCTCTCCAGCTGTTTAAAAGCATTTTAAAAATTCTTTTTTTATAAATATGTCACATAACGACTCGAGGGGTCTGGCTATATCAAAATAAGAGATGAAAGTTAGCAGCCTAAACCAGATTTGTCTTTTTGATTTTTTTTGCCTGAGAAGATGTCTAGATTACAATTTTTGTCTTTTATAATTTGAAAGCCTATTGAAAGAGCTTTCAATCAAGGTACATTGCAAAACGATCCAAAGAGTATGGCTAGTCAAATGAATTGATGAAACGTAGCAGCCTAAGCAAAATTTGAGGTTTTTATTTTTTTTTCCTGTGAAAAAGTCTAGATTACACTTTCTCTCCTCAGCTGTTTAGAAGCATTTCAAAAACTCTTTTTTTTGAGATATGTCACATAACGATTCGAGGGGTCTGGCTATATCAAAATAAGAGATGAAAGTTAGCAGCCTAAACTAGATTTGTCTTTTTGATTTTTTTTGCCTGAGAAGATGTCTAGATTACAATTTTTGTCTTTTATAATTTGAAAGCCTATTAAAAGGGCTTTCAATCAAGGTACATTGCAAAACGATCCAAAGAGTATGGCTAGTCAAATGAATTGATGAAACGTAGCAGCCTAAGCAAAATTTGAGGTTTTTATTTTTTTTCCTGTGAAAAAGTCTAGATTATACTTTCTCTCTCCAGCAGTTTCAAAGCATTTTAAAAACGCTTTTTTTTTTTAGATATGTTACGTAACGACTCCAAGGGTCTCTTGTCAAATGAATTGATGAAACGTAGCAGCCTAAGCAAAATTTGAGGTTTTTTTTTTTTTTCCTGTGAAAAAGTCTAGATTATACTTTTTCTCCTCAGCTGTTTAAAAGCATTTCAAAAACTCTTTTTTTTGAGATATGTCACATAACGACTTGAGGGGTCTGGCTATATCAAAATAAGAGATGAAAGTTAGCAGCCTAAACCAGATTTGTCTTTTTGATTTTTTTTGCCTGAGAAGATGTCTAGATTACATATTTTGTCTTTTATAATTTGAAAGCCTATTAAAAGAGCTTACAATCAAGCTACATTGCAAAACGATCCAAAGTGTATGGCTTCTCAAATGAATTGATGAAACGTAGCAGCCTAAGCAAAATTTGAGGTTTTTATTTTTTTTTCCTGTGAAAAAGTCTAGATTACACTTTCTCTCCTCAGCTGTTTAAAAGCATTTCAAAAACTCTTTTTTTTGAGATATGTCATATAACGACTCCAAGGGTCTCTAGTCAAATGAATTGATGAAACGTAGCAGCCTAAGCAAAATTTGAGGTTTTTATTTTTTTTTCCTGTGAAAAAGTCTAGATTACACTTTCTCTCCTCAGCTGTTTAAAAGCATTTCAAAAACTCTTTTTTTTGAGATATAACACATAACGACTCCAAGGGTCTCTAGTCAAATGAATTGATGAAACGTAGCAGCCTAAGCAAAATTTGAGGTTTTTATTTTTTTTCCTGTGAAAAAGTCTAGATTACACTTTTTCTTTCCAGCTGTTTAAAAGCATTTTAAAAACTCTTTTTTTATAAATATGTCACATAACGACTCGAGGGGTCTGGCTATATCAAAATAAGAGATGAAAGTTAGCAGCCTAAACCAGATTTGTCTTTTTGATTTTTTTTGCCTGAGAAGATGTCTAGATTACAATTTTTGTCTTTTATAATTTGAAAGCTTATTAAAAGAGCTTTCAAGCAAGGTAAATTGCAAAACGATCCAAAGAGTATCGCTAGTCAAATGAATTGATGAAACGTAGCAGCCTAAGCAAAATTTGAGGTTTTTATTTTTTTTTCTGTGAAAAAGTCTAGATTACACTTTCTCTCCTCAGCTGTTTAATAGCATTTTAAAAACTCTTGTTTTTGAGATATGTCACATAACGACTCGAGGGGTCTGGCTATATCAAAATAAGAGATGAAAGATAGCAGCCTAAACGAGATTTGTCTTTTTGATTTTTTTTGCCTGAGAAGATGTCTAGATTACAATTTTTGTCTGTTATAATTTGAAAGCCTATTAAAAGAGCTTTCAATCAAGGTACATTGCAAAACGATCCAAAGAGTATGGCTAGTCAAATGAATTGATGAAACGTAGCAGCCTAAGCAAAATTTGAGGTTTTTATTTTTTTTCCTGTGAAAAAGTCTAGATTATACTTTCTCTCTCCAGCAGTTTCAAAGCATTTTGAAAACGCTTTTTTTTTTAGATATGTTACGTAACGACTCCAAGGGTCTCTTGTCAAATGAATTGATGAAACGTAGCAGCCTAAGCAAAATTTGAGGTTTTTATTTTTTTTTCTGTGAAAAAGTCTAGATTACACTTTCTCTCCTCAGCTGTTTAAAAGCATTTCAAAAACTCTTTTTTTTTAGATATGTCACATAACGACTCCAAGGGTCTATAGTCAAATGAATTGATGAAACGTAGCAGCCTAAACCAGATTTGTCTTTTTGATTTTTTTTGCCTGAGAAGATGTCTAGGTTACAATTTTTGTCTTTTATGATTTGAAAGCCTATTAAAAGAGCTTTCAATCAAGGTACATTGCAAAACGATCCAAAGAGTATGGCTAGTCAAATGAATTGATGAAACGTAGCAGCCTAAGCAAAATTTGAGGTTTTTATTTTTTTTTCCTGTGAAAAAGTCTAGATTACACTTTCTCTCTCCAGCTGTTTAAAAGCATTTCAAAAATTCTTTTTTTTGAAATATGTCACATAACGACTCGAGGGGTCTGGCTATATCAAAATAAGAGATGAAAGTTAGCAGCCTAAACCAGATTTGTATTTTTGAATTTTTTTGCCTGAGAAGATGTCTAGATTACACTTTTTGTCTATAAGTATTTGAAAGCCTATTAAAAGAGCTTTCAAACAAGGTACGATGCAAAACGATCCAAAGAGTATGGCTAGTCAAATGAATTGATGAAACGTAGCAGCCTAAGCAAAATTTGAGGTTTTTATTTTTTTTTCCTGTGAAAAAGTCTAGATTACACTTTCTCTCCTCAGCTGTTTAAAAGCATTTCAAAAACTCTTTTTTTTTTAGATATGTCACATAACGACTCGAGGGGTCTGGCTATATCAAAATAAGAGATGAAAGATAGCAGCCTAAACCAGATTTGTCTTTTTGATTTTTTTTGCCTGAGAAGATGTCTAGGTTACAATTTTTGTCTTTTATGATTTGAAAGCCTATTAAAAGAGCTTTCAATCAAGGTACATTGCAAAACGATCCAAAGAGTATGGCTAGTCAAATGAATTGATGAAACGTAGCAGCCTAAGCAAAATTTGAGGTTTTTATTTTTTTTTCCTGTGAAAAAGTCTAGATTACACTTTCTCTCCTCAGCTGTTTTAAAGCATTTCAAAAACTCTTTTTTTTGAGATATGTCACATAACGACTCGAGGGGTCTGGCTATATCAAAATAAGAGATGAAAGTTAGCAGCCTAAACCAGATTTGTCTTTTTGATTTTTTTTGCCTGAGAAGATGTCTAGATTACAATTTTTGTCTTTTATAATTTGAAAGCCTATTAAAAGAGCTTTCAATCAAGGTACATTGCAAAACGATCCAAAGAGTATGGCTAGTCAAATGAATTGATGAAACGTAGCAGCCTAAGCAAAATTTGAGGTTTTTATTTTTTTTTTCCTGTGAAAAAGTCTAGATTACACTTTCTCTCCTCAGCTGTTTAAAAACATTTCAAAAACTCTTTTTTTTGAGATAAGTCACATAACGACTCCAAGGGTCTCTAGTCAAATGAATTGATGAAACGTAGCAGCCTAAGCAAAATTTGAGGTTTTTATTTTTTTTCCTGTGAAATAGTCTAGATTACACTTTTTCTCTCCAGCTGTTTAAAAGCATTTTAAAAACTCTTTTTTTATAATTATAACACATAACGACTCGAAGCGTCTGGCTATATCAAAATAAGAGATGAAAGTTAGCAGCCTAAACCAGATTTGTCTTTTTTTTTTGTCTAAATTACTCTTTTTATCTATTATTATTTTGAATCCTACTTAAAAAGCTCTCAAGCGAGCTAGGTTGCGATCCCAGGATTTGTGGATCCGCTTAGGCGCGAAAGTTTAAATTGTCAGTATGTAACAGAAATTTTTGACTATATATTAAAGTATTTTAATTTTTTTATACACTCGCGGTCTATTTCTACGTGCAATTGTTTTAAATGAAAGCAAAAATTTAAATATTGCATCTTGCAGATATAATAACATTCGGTACAATTTATAAACAGTGAATAACGTAATGGTCGCAGCACCACATTTGGCGGTGTTTGCCCAAATATTCGTGTTGCATCTTTTTCCTTCTCACGGCAAATGAAAGAGAGGCAATGACGCAACGCGAACACGAACCCCAAAGTGTGGTGCGACCATTAGATGCAATTTATATTATGCCATGCGTTTAGCTATTCGACAAAATAACAGGCCTAGAGTGTGTAGCTCACTTTATAATCACAATCATTCGCCATTTTGTCAAGGGTCATAATTATAATACTTGGGTCATACCTACATGTAATGATTTGTCAGCCCCAATTTATCAGAAGCTGACTAATTGCTATAGTCTGGAGGCACGTTGCGCTGCTGATCCAACTGTCAAATGAGTTGTATTGATAAATTGCATACACATGTGGTTGGATTGTTATATCTATACGATGATTTCGTCGTGTTCTGTTGACAAATTGTGGTGAAATGATATAATCTGTAGCCACTGTGCCATAAAAACGCTAGAAACAAAATGAGCTTAGTTTATAATGTCATGATGCAGATGCCAGCTATGTGGCTAGTACCTACTAAAATGTATGCAGAAAGAGGTTTCCGACTTAAGGAATCCGTCTATAGGAGACGCTACAGAGGCCGATGTCGGCCGGACTGCATGCCGACCAAATCGGCCCGTGGAGCGTCTTTTTATAGGAGACGCTACACGAGTGAAATCGTCAGGCCTGCATGCAGTTCTGCAGCATAATTTCGCACGTGTGGATACGTGTCGGAAGCACGGTTTCCAACCAAATCAAGGTCACACTATACTAGATTTTCTGTGACCTTGTTGGGCCGTCTGACAAAATTCGTAGGTGTACTTGGTACTTGTATGGCTTATAAAAATTATATGGTAATAATAATAGCCTTTATTCATGCATATAAAGTTATTTTATTTGTATTGTGGTACATTAAAACACGGAATCATGAATGGCGGCCATTACATGGTGATTAAAGACTCATGATCCATCCTGACGGCCTACCGCGAACGGTATTCGAAGTTTTCCCTCTCTGTCGCACTTATGTACGAACTCGTAAGTATGACAGAGAGGGGAAACTTCGATTGCCTTTCGCGGTAGGCCCTCTGGATTGTCAGTATTTGCAGCAATACTCAGTAGGTACAGGAGACGCTACACAGGCCGATATCGGCGGACGGCCAAACAAGGACACAGAAGCAGTATTGAACGGTCCTTTAAACACTAATTATTTATCGCGTCAGTATTAAAGGGTGGCCAGACGGTAGTTCTGCTTCCTCTATATCCCTATCTCGCTCTATCTTATAACTGCGTACTGCTCATACCATCCACTAAGCAGAATCGTATGATGTGTCTTTAGGCACTGACATATTTTTTCTTTTCTGTGGGCGGATTTCAAAATGATACTACCGGTCCATACACGGTGATTAAATACTGATGATCCACCATAGCTGTCTCTTTCAATAACATGCAATAGAAAGAGACAGCTATGGTGGATCATCAGTATTTAATCAGCGTGTATTGACCGCCACTGATTACACCTTCTTGAATCAGCTTCCTAGGTCATTCAGGATGCTAAATTCAGGACAATGTAATTCACGACATTTTAATTTCAAAGTTCAATATCTCAAAAACGGCTTAACCGATTTTGTTAAACCGTAGCTAAGAACCACCTCGATAACTTTTAATTTTTGTAAGTTCAATGCTTACTTAAACGAAAACAGTAAACTAGTCTTATTAAAGTAGTGTAGATATGGTATTTTTGAAGTGTCGATAAATGACTCTACATACTTTTGATTTATCGATGTTGCATGTTTAATGCGTAATAAACGAAAATTGAAAAAGTCAGTTAAGAGTTTTATTTTAAAAGTATTGACGATATGTACCTATACTAATCTGTACTACTGTACCTACTAAATTATTAATGCGAAAGTGTGTTTGTCTGTCTGTTACCTATTCACACTTAATATGAAATTTGGTACCTATAGATACCGTGAGTCCCTGGGATGGACATAGGAGGAGTTTTTAGTTTGTATGTTGCTACTTACAATATTCAGAGTTCCACGCGGACGGAGTCGCGGGCAGAAACTATTATTGTATATGTCACCTTCAAGCCAGCTCCACACTATGGGCCATCATGGTCCATAATACAGGACGCGGATATGCGGTAGAACTAGACGTAAATATGTCATAGGGATTTGCCCAAAGAGTAAAGTAAGTATATAGGTAATTTGTTTAGGTGGCAGGTTGATCACGTAACGCATTGTATGCGCGTCAGGTAGGTCTAAATGTCACTTTTTATATGGAAAATTGACAGTTAAATTGTACCGACGCACGTTCGGAACGTAACGTGATTGCCCCTCCGAGGGCTAAACACGTAGGTACGTTTCGAACGTATGTTAGGACAATCCAACTGTAATTTTTCCATATAAAAATTGACATTTAGATCTCTAACGTACGTTACGTGATTGACCTGCTGACCGCAGACCGCTTTACGCATCCGTGTGGCACATCCCTCAACGCATAGTTCATGTATGGTGGGCCATGATGGCCCATAGTAGTGTGGAGCGGGCTTTAGATTAAAAACTGTTGAAAATTTGTGAAACGTCAAATATTTCGTATTCGTTAAGGTTATATATTTGGTCGTTAAATTTTGAACCGAGATCAAATTAGTGTGCTACAGAACGCATATCTACACAAATACTAGTTATCTACCTAATTAAGCTACCTAGCTTCAGTTACCCGAAGGTATATAATCATCATTTATTGCGCGATTTATACCGATACCGCTCAGGAGGAATCCGTTAATCAATGTAAGGAGTATGTAGAATAATAATTTACAATTTATATAATTACAAAAAATCGGCCAAGTGTGAGTCGGACTCGCGCACGAAGGGTTCCGTAACATTATCAATAAAAAATATTTATTTTATTTTGTTTTTAGTATTTGTTGTTATAGCGGCAACAGAAATATCTAATCTGTGAAAATGCCAACTCTTTAGCTATCACGGTTCTTGAGATACAATACAGCCTGGTGACAGACGGACGGACGGACGGACAGCGAAGTCTTAGTAATAGGAACCCGTTTTACTCTTTGAGTACGGAACCCTAAAAAACAGGTCAAATAATAATAACATTTTCAATAATTATATATAGTAGTTACCTGCCTACCTATAGTTATTTCAATTTCAATATTTGCGCATATTAACTAGTAGGTATTCGTTCATATTATTCACATATCATTCTAGTAAATTATTCTTAAATAAAGTGACATTTTATCCCCAGTTCACAATTTGATATTGATAGATCAAATTATTAGTGGAGGCGAAAGCGGAGTGGTGCGGCACGGGTCGGCGACGGTAGGTAGATACGCTTATGTATCATTAGACCGTTCACGAGGGACTTCTAATAAAATGCTTAGGTATCTACCTAATCATACGACTCTAAATAATATTGCAATGCTTTTTAACATGATCCCTATCCATCAATACCATTGGATATAATAATATTCTGATTTTGGTACATATACCCATCTGGAATCTGGATACATTCGCAGAAAAATGTGAAAATAGCCCTAGGAGAAGGAAAGGTCACTAGACTCAAAGATCTTTAATAATCGATATGAAATATTAAAGTGTTAAAATTATGTCTTAAACAGTATTGTCGGATCTGCACTTCGGGCATCGACTACGTTTTTAACAAGGCCTTAAACGGACCGGTTGACATTAGCTGTCAACTAAGGCGGGACTGGCTAGATTGGCACTTCTTGTCATTCATTCTTGAGACTTGGATTTGTTTTACCGTTGCTCTTATTGAAATATTGTTAATTTGATGTAAATTCATAGAAAAAGCGATTATAATTGTTACTTGTGATTTTTGTGACTTTTATTCCTAAAAGTATTATTATCTATGCCCTACCTTGCATAGCTTATCTGTCTGTCAAGATTGACGTATCCTCTTCCTCATGTGACGTGCCAGCATGCGCACGCTAATTTGTGTCGTCCTTTTTGTAATGATGTTTTAATACATTTATTTTATATTCACAATGTGAATTTGTGAAGAATTAAATGCCATGTTGCCAGACATCTTATTTTCATTCAATGAAGTTCCTAAATCGCTGACACGCGTAGCTGCGCCCACGTCTGCACAATATAAAGTTACCTAATATAATAAAATACTTATTCTAAAGTCAGTAAAGTGATAAAGGTTAGACCAATTATGGTCGTGTTGTCAACATGTTAAGTAATAATAAATAAAATAAAATAAAATGCATTTATTTCGGACAACTTAAAACCACCATACAATGGCACCGTAGCTTATCATTGGTACTATCACCATTCTGTATAGCCACAGTATGATGTGGGGGGCCAGGCCCCATCTTTTCCCCACCATCCTTCTGCATTGCCAGAACTAGAAGGCTACTGTTGCTTTGTTTAGTCTGCTGTCTAGGTGTTTGCTCCAGTTTAGTTTATCATCTAGTGTTATGCCTAGGTATTTTACCTCCTTCGAGAGTGTTAGTTTGGTGCCGAATAGAGTTGGCATTTCGTAGGTACCCAGTTTTCGTTTATTTGTACAGAGAATTGTGTCGGTTTTCTTTGGGTTTACCGGTCATTCTCCTTGCACCATTTCTCTGTTATTTTCAGTGCTGTTTGTGTGAGTTCACACAGTGTGTTTATGACTAGGCCGTTGACCAGTATCACTATGTCATCTTAACGGTCCCGCACAATCTGAAGCCATCGACACGAGAAGAAGAAGACCTTAATTTAATTCCGATACGGTAAAAAATAATGAAAAGTAATAATAAATAAATTAAATAAATAAATAAATAAATATTACGGGACAATCTTCCACAAATCAACCTAGGCCCACGGTAAGCTCAGTAAGGCTTGTGTTGTGGGTACTAGGCGATGATACATATAATATATACATACATATAGATACTTATATACATATATAACATCCATAACTATATTAACTAACAAATATATTCCTGATAAATACACAAATAAATGCCCTGACCGGGATTCGAACCCGGGACCTCCAGCTTCGTAGGCAGAGTCACTATACCCACTGGGCTACGGAGGCCGTTTCAATCTTCATAAATTCAAAGTGAAAATGGTATAAACTTTCTTTACTTTATAATTGACTAAGTATATATACGTTCTATGGGATACGCGCATAATCCACATATTTTTGTTAATGAATAAACCTTTCTATAGGCCAGATGAATTTAAATATTATCTCAAGGTCGTAAATATTTAATTAAAATTCCGTTATTTCCTGATGCCTATATTTAAGGATTCAGTTAGCAAGTCTCCAAATGTGTGTACTCAAACATAGTTTCATTATAAAAATACTGATAGCATTTTTGCTTGTGGGTAATTATTTTTTCCTAACTTCCGGTCCATAGAATTATTGATTTCAGTAGTAAAAGGTGTTTAAAATAACATATAAAAGCCGTATACAAATAATTAGCCTGATATTGAATTATTTCCAAAAAAACCGCAATTTTCTCAGGGTATATAATTATATAATTTACAAAATGCGGAAATACACATAAAGCCGCGCGGGCAGATACTTAGTTACAAATAAAATTAATGTGACAAACTTTTTGTAACTATCAAGGTTAATGAGTAATTTTTCAAAGTAAGTAATTAAATACCTACTTGCTTCTGCCCACGACTCCGTCCGCGAGGAACTTGTTTATAAACATTTAACAAGTTGAAATGAACAGTGACAATTTGTATGGAGCTACGATATATCGTAATACCCGTTCGGGGATGATTTCCGGGATAAAAACTATCCTATGTCCTTCCCCGGGGCCCGGGACTCAAACTATCTCCATACCAAATTTCATTTAAATCGGTTTAGTGGTTTCAGCGTGGAGAGGTAACAGACATACAGACAGACAGATATACAGACAGACAGAATTACTTTTGCATTACCTGTGTATGTTCAGAGGATCCAGTAGGTACGTAGTAGGTACATCTGGAGACAGTGTCCAATAGATGTTGTCGTAATACACTGAAACTAATAATAGGTATTAATTAATACGTACGAGTATAAGTAGGTTACATTCAACTTTACTTCAAAACATAACGGGTATTCCTATAAGTAAGATTATATAACATTAAAGTAGCGTAGGTATGAATAGAAGTTGTACCTAACAATAACTATATATACCCACCTATATTCAGTTGCTTAACGCGTAGATAGGCATAGGTACCTACTCGTGTAGGTTAGTAAGTATATTAATTTACTTATTAACAAAATAACCGTCGCTTGACAGCAAAAGCGGATTATTACAGAAAAATGAAATGAAATGAAAATGAAAATGAAAATGAAAATGTTTTATTTCATAGATTGCTAGGTTACATTGAAAATAAGGTTGGGTCTTCCTAGTAGGTAAAAAATACCTGTGTCAGGAAGACCCGCTCCTCCATAAAAAAGCAGTTAATGTTAATTTCTTATATGTAGGTAAATATTTATAACATAAAATAAAAACAAAGACGAATTAGGTATCACAGGCATAGTGTCGTGACCCTAAAGTTGAGTGTGTGTGTGTGTGCGTGTGTGTGTGTGTGTGTGCGCGCCTGTGTGTGCGCGTGTGAGTGTGTGTGTTAGTGTGTGCGTGCGTGTGTGTTAGTGTGTGCGTGCGTGTGTGTTGTTTGATAAAGTAGGTATATATTATATATAACATTTTCCATTTTGTTATGTTTTACTAACTATAGAATTAAATTTAGATTAATACAAGATTAAGTAACAGTTCAGTATCTTCATAACTTAGCATCTTTAACCATTCCGTTAGAGACCTCTTACAATTATATTTATTTTGTTGATAGATATTAATTTTAACATTTATTTTATTATAAAGGTATGCTGCACGTGTCTTATACTGCCTTTTAGCAAACAAAGATCTATATGTTGTAAGTGGGGCAACGGTGTTTTTAGACCAATCAAATTAGCTAAACCTGGACATAATTCGATAACTGTAATTTTCTTTTTCTATGATGTAAAGTATTGTTAGCTATAGTTAAAATAAAAAGAATTAAACATTTTAGGGTTCCGCGTCATTGTAAAAAAACCAAAAATCTAAATTTTTAACAAATTCTGATTTCATAAGTGCAGCATAATATGTAACTTTGTAAAAGTGCCTCTATTATGATATGACGCTTGCATTCCAGTTAAAGAAATCAAAATTAATCTAATGAATCAACCGGGACTATCAATAATAAAGAAAGTTCAGTAAGTTACACATTTTCTGGATTATCTTACCAGAAATTATAGATAACTGCAATTTAACAAATTATTCTTAATAGTATATTATGTGTGTTGATAAATTATTAAAAATTAAACAGATTCTCTTTGCGGATTTCTAAAATCACAAATATTGTTAGTTTTTGGAAAACCAAAATACATAACTACTTGGAAAGTGTTTGATTTATGCTGTCAACATATTATTAGTACTATAAGAAACAAATTAAACAAAAAATATCCACGATTATTAATTAATTCATATTTTTTCGTACTAAAGTTTTAATATGAACCTTATCTCTTGCACAATAAGGCCGTCATTGCTTTGCATCTCAACTACCGACCGTGCTGTCGCGAGTCGCAGGCATTCAAGGCCGAAACGCACAGACAGCGGTGGCGAAGCGGTGCGGGGTGGCGCGGAGGCGGTACTTGTAATGTTCGAGCTAATATGAAAGGATCCGAACGCTTTTTCCTGGCTTTATTAGATCGAACATTACAGCCGGTACCACCTCTACACTGCGCCGCGCCGCCGCTTCGCCACCGCTGTCAATGCGTTTCGGCCTTCATTTATAATGGATAGGTCAAACATTTATAAAGACGAACGTGGCGTTTACCACGGTTCGGCTAGGGTGGAGATTTATTGAAATATTGTGTTCATTAGATCGATAATAACTAAATTGTTCAGCATGAGACATAATTGTCGTGGAATGTCGATTACCTATTTATAAGCGCTCAGTCTTCTGTATAGAATTATTTAAATAAAATATGTTACTTGTGTGGGTGCAGAAAGGGGCATTGTTGGAATGATTCTTATTCGAATAATTATTCGAATAAACATTTATTCGCGAATAATTTATTCGTCTACACTTTCGAATGACGAATGATTTATTCTCATTTCATTCCAATAAATCCACGAATAATATTTAAGGATGCGGTTGCTCGTTGTAACACGTACACGAATTTAACATGATCACTACAAGTGTACCTATTTTCAAGTATTAATACCCTTTTCTACTAATTAACAATATTTTTGTGAGTTAAATGAGTCGCTTCATGGGGCATTTAACAGGTTTGTTTCAATATGTCATGTGTGTGGGCTTGTCCATATATTACGTCATCGTTTTTAGGGTTCCGTACTCAAAGAGTAAAACGGGACCCTATTACTAAGATTCCGCTGTCCGTCAGTATGTCTGTCTGTTTGTCCGTCTGTCACCAGGCTGTATCTCACAAACCGTGATAGGTAGACAGTTGAAATTTTCACAGGTGATGTATTTCTGTTGCCGCTATAACAACAAATACTAAAAAACAGATTTTTTATTTTCTTTTTTTTCTTATACAATCTTACAAAAATCGATCTAGTCCCAAAAATAAGCAAACTACTATGGGTACTAGACGACGATAAACATACTTATATAGATAAATAAATACATAAATACGTAGAAAACATCCATGACTCAGGAGCACATATTTGTGCTCATCACACAAATAAATGCCCTTACCGGGATTCGAACCCGGGACCTCCGGCTACGCAAAACTAAAAAAATGTTATGGGTTAACACGGCGATAAAAGGCAAAGACATCATAAGCACGAACGATATTTTTTTATTATCTAAAATACTTAAACCTAGCTTAAAAGATATGGGCGCCAGGAGAGATTTAGTCCGATGTTCGACTGGGTTCTGCCTACCCTTGCCAATGTAGTAAGTAGCTCAGTCTCTCGACTCTCGACATCAATGAATGCCATACATACAAGGGCGTGTCGTTAGGCTACAACAAGACAAACTTTACATTAGCCTTAGACACACTACACAGGATCATTTACTGTTAATTACTTCGAATGCCTATAACTTATACGACTATAAACTTACCCCTTGATAAAATATGTCCAGCACATCAAATAAATTGCAAAAACATAGCACTCCTGCCAATAGACAATATAGCTTTTAATTTAAACAGCTATTTCGGTAATTTCATTTCTAGTAATATTTATTATACACTCCGGGAGGTAACTACCCATCTCGCCGTTGCAATGTCGAGTGATCTAATCTTGACAGTCATGTATGCCCACAATAACATTTCAAAACATGAACTTGACAAAACTAAATTATAGAAAAAGATCCGCACTGGGATTCGAACCTACGACCTTCCAATCTGCAGTCCAACTTCTGACCGCTGCGCCATCAGCGCACATGATTATCCGAATGAAATAGGTGACCATTTGGCCTTAGGTTTACGTATCTAGCCAATTTCAACTTTATACTTAGGACAAAAGGTGTATTATCCAATCGTCATACAGCTAATCTCACAACGCTTAGTACTAACATAACAATGCAGTTACATTGATTTAAGTATTTTTATTGTTTTTCAAAGTATTCTCTTTTATATTTTATGCACTTTTCCGTGCGTTCAAACCAGTCGTTAAAAATTTTAAAAGCCTCCACTGCTTCTGCCGGCTGCCGAAACACCGCGCCCACCACGCAACTTATCCTTGATTTTGGGGAATGTGAAAAAGTCGTTGGGACTTAGGTCAGGGCTGTATGGTCCAGTAATTCGACTTTTTCACCTTCCAGGTACCTACTCATTTGTTTTACGAGCGGTGTGAGGGCTGGCATTGTCGTGGTGAAGGATGATGCGGCGACTAGGCTTTTTTTCCTAAGTTCAGCAAAGACCATCGGCAAACAAATACTTGTATACCAATCGGCTTTGACCGTTCTACGATCTTCAAGTGGAAAAGTAGCCACATGACCCGATTTGGAGACAAACATAGCCACCATCTTCTTGGCCTTGCTGCGAGAGCGAATAACTTTTGTTGGCTTGAAGCTCGTATTCGTTACCCCATACTCGAGATTGGTTTTTAGTTTCAGGCTCATATGCGTATATCTACGACTCGTCACCTCGTCGTCGTATCGACACTAAAAACTGCATTTGAGCTTCCTCCGTTGAATTTATTCAATGTTTTGCGGCACCAATTGACACGAGTCATTTTCTGCTCGTCAGACAATAAGTGCGGGATCCAACGGGAAAACAACTTTCGCACGCCTAATTCTTCCTGCAAAATAATTTGTATCTGACTCATTCCTATCCGCAAAGACTCCTGAATTTCCCGATATGTCACATGCCTGTCTTCTTTTATCAGCTGACTCACAAGGTGGACGTTTTCTTGCGTAACTGCCGATTTTGGTCGACCTTCACGCGCGTCGTCCGTGAGGGATACTCGGCCACGTTGAAATTCTGAATACCACCTGTATATTGTCGTCTTTGAAGGTGTTTCATTACTAAAAGCAGCAATCATCCGGTCTCCACATTGTTTTTGTGTTAATCCACTTTGAAAGTCGTAATATTTTTTTACGGGACAATTCCATCTTCAGCGGCGACTCAACAACTCGAAAAAACAATTGAAACTGAACCATTGTTTTTTTAGGGTTCCGTACTCAAGGAGTAAAACGGGACACTATTACTAAGACTCCGCTGTCCGTCTGTCTGTCTGTCACCAGGCTGTGTCTCAACAACAGTGATAGTTTGACAGCTGAAATTTTCACAGATGATGTATTTCTGTTGCCGCTATAACAACAAATACTAAAAACCAGTTTTTTTTCTTTTACAATCTTACACAAATATGCTTAATCCCAAACTAAGCAAAGCTTGTATTATGGGTACTAGACGAACGATAAACATACTTATATAGATAAATAAATACTTAAATACACAGAAAACATCCATGACTCAGGACTTGGCCGGTTGTTTTTTGTCAATTCTTGACCCCCCCTCCTATCATCATCCTGTTAATTCTTAAATGGACACTACCCGCCTCATAAAATGACTACCGTCATCCAATAGGACCCCCCCCCCCCCCCCCCCGTTTTGAAATGACGTAATTTATGGACAGCCACTGTTATTAGAGGCGATTACGCATGTAAGATTGTTCAACTATATACCTGTAATTGTACATTGTATGTACTTAATCATGTTATATTCTGATCTGTGTGTTTTTAGGGCTCCGTGTCTCGAAATGGAAAAACGGAACCCTTATGGGATCACTTTGTTGTCCGTCCGTCCGTCTGTCAAATCCCTTTTTCTCAGGAACGCGTGGAGGTAATCACTCATTTAAAGTTTGAATTCCTGTGCATAGTGTGTGCATGCATTATTTTAGAATTAACCCTGTTAGGGCACAGCAAAATTAATATAATAAATATACTTACCACGGGCGGTAATAAAGAAAGCCTCAGAAAGCATATTTATCGCCCTTGCCTTCGGCTCGGGCGTCAAATACCTGCGATCTGAGACATTCTTTGTTTAACCGCCCTAGGTAAATAATGTACTATTATATTAATTTTGCTGTGCCCTAACAGGGTTATGCTGGAACTGTTTTTATATGTAACATCTTGTAAGACCCATACTGCAACAAATAAATGAATTAAGCTGAAATTTATATCAAATACTCAGGTTTACTGTCTCTTGGAGCTGTGAAAAAATCAAACTTCTAAGCCAACACGATCAAAAGATACAGCCGTTTATGCCGCAAATTTCCGCAAGTTTTCGAAACCCGTAAGGGAATCAAAACCTACTTCCCGTGAACTCAGAAACTTGAAATTTGGTGCGAAGCAACGCCCTATAGCACAGATAAAGGAAAGATAGCGAAAACCGTAAATATTTAGTTACATCACTGAAAATTTAATGTCCAGTATATACTGACACGTACTAAGTATGTGAATACATACTTAGTGAGTGTCAGTTTATAGTGGACTTGGTTTTATTGTACGGGGTGGTCCGGAACCCTCGGTACGCGAGTCTGACTCGCACTTGACCGGTTTTTTTTTCACCCGTGGTAAAGCCGAAATAGTAAAAATAAAACAGGTGAAATAATTAATCCGTTTCACCATGCACGGCGATGTTACTTGGTACCCTTGATGAAGCGGTAACCTTTTTCTAACAAATTTAGAAACTAGGTATCACTGTTCTGTCTGTAGGAAAATATTACGTTTTTGAGATATATTCTATTAAAAAGCATTCCTACAATATTCGTTCAAAATATTATTCCCGAAAAGCATTACGAATGATTATGCGAATTAAGAAGTTATTCGCGAATAAATATTGGCGAATAATTATTCGAAATATTTATTCGTCATTCGCGAATAATCCTATTTATTCTTAAACGTTATTCGTATTCGAATAAATTTATCCCATCTCTGGGTGGATAAGCATATCTTCTCTTTTTTTTTGGCGTTCTGGCCAACTGTGTCGGCTCAATTTTGCCAATAAGGATATCTACTACCGTAGGCTCAAAGGGCGTAAGGGACGAAATGCCCATGCCCATATCCCGTGAACTCCGAATCTTGAAATTTGGTACGAAGTATTTATAGCACAAATAAAGGAAAAATTGTGAAAACCGTAAATTTTTAGTTACATCACTGAAAATTTGATTTCCAGTATAAACTGACACGCACTAAGTATGTAAATACTTACTTAGTGAGTGTCAGTTTATAGTGGACCTGTTTCTATTTTACGGGGTGGTCCGGAACCTTCGGTGTGCGAGTCTGACTCGCACTTGACCGGTTTTTTTTATGCTTACTACGATCATGGCATCATCTCTTTCATTTACTTAACAGTTAAGAGTTTACTTATGTTTTCGATGATAAAAGCAAATCAATCGTTCCTTACGCCCTTTGGACCAGAGTTTTCAAAAGGCGTAAGGGACAAACTGTGATTTTTCATTAGTGCTAAAAATCCTACAATTAGGATATTCCGTTATATTTGTTTTATTTGTACACGGCGCGGTCGGTGCAAAACACGTAATTGAAATAAACTCGTTAAGACGGGTTCGCCGTGCGCTCGCCCGCTGGCGCCCCACTCTCTCCCCGCCTCGCACCCACCGCATGCATCTGACTCCACGACAAGGTCGCGAGTATTTTCAATTAAATTTTCAATTTCTTAAGCGTGAAATTAACATGCTTAATTTTGATGAAAACATGATTATCGTACACAAAAGGCTATTAGTAAACAAAAAATTCATAGTTACTATTTATAATTACTGAGAAATACATTATTATTAAAACGTTAAAAATAAATGTTTAATTATTGTCTTAAATGTCTAAAAATACGCAATATACCTTAAACTGATAAAAACATCATAGTTACCATTTTGGCTTGTCTAGATAATGAGATCAGAGGAAAACTGTGAAAAAAAACATATATGCGAATTTGATATCAGTTTAATTTTGCTATTAAGTGATCGAATTTGAATGCATCTCAAAGTTATACTAACAAGGTACTTGGTTACCTTTTTTACTTTTAGGAAAAAGTTAAGTAGTGTACGTTAACTCGTGTTTTTTTTAACTACGGTTACGATCGCGGATTTTTTACTTAATATATTTCATTAATATTTGATACTGAATAGTAAAATCCGATAAAACAATAAAAACAACGAGTTTACGAATTATGTCCAGGGTAAGCTAATTTGATTGGTCTATTTTACGTCTTCTAGTTAGAAGCGTTGGATTAAATTTTAGTGTTTTATGTAACTTTAATGTTGTATGGAGGATATACAGTTTTCGCATTGATAATTGGTCACTAATTTTATACAGTTCATTTGTGGGAAATCTGTATGGCCTCAAGTACATTACCTTTAACTGACACCGTTGCCCTCTTTCAACCTCCAAGAATTTGGATTTAGTTGCTCCACCCCAGACGGTGATACAGTAGGTCATGGTGGATTCCGCTAACGATACATATAGTTGGTTAAGTAGTGTCTTGTTTGCAATATGTCGAAGAATTTTAAAGATCCATACCAATTTTCGAATTCTACCATTTACAAATTCAATATGCTGATGCCAAGATAGGCGCTGGTCTAAGATGACACCAAGGTATTTAGTGGAACTAGCCCTCTCAATGTCCTTACAGTTACATAGAAGGCGATCAGTAAGTGAACAGGTGTGTATTTTGAGGTTTAGGTTAGTCTGTGGTTGAGTGCTATTGTACTTGGTAAAACAAATGTAGTTCGTTTTTTTAACGTTTAAATTGAGGAGGTTGGATTTTAGCCACGAGGATACCCTACCAAGACCCACATTTGCATTCACGAACACCGACTCCCAGGAATCACCCTCAAAGACGATGACAGTGTCATCAGCATAAGACTGGATATTACCGTGGTTTACATTTAGGTTAATTAGATCGTTGATGTAGATTAAAAATAACGTGGGCCCCAAGATACTTCCCTGGGGGACGCCAAAAGTGATGTCAACTTCATTGCTTATGTGGTCTCCCAACTTAGTTTTTTGAGTGCGACCATGTAGATAGTCACTTAGCAATCTCAGTGGGAGTCCCCTAATACCAACGCACTCCATCTTGCGTACGAGTGTGGGGAGAGAGACGGTGTCAAAGGCCTTTTTTAAATCGAGAAACACAGCTAAGCATTTTTTTCCACTTTCTATTTTGTCTATAATTAGGTTTGTGAGTGAAAGAATCGCGTCCTCAGTGGATCTAGATCGCCGAAAGCCAAACTGGAAGTCAGAAATGATGTTAAATTTATCTAAATATGCTATTAGTCTATTATTTATTAGTTTTTCAATTATTTTAGAAATAGCTGGCAGTACTGATATTGGTCTGTAGTTGTTGACGTCGTCTCTCTCACCACTCTTGTACACAGGAGTGACAATAGATTGTTTAAGTGGGCCGGGGAACATTCCTGTGCTGAAGCAAAGATTAGCTAAGTGGCTAATAACAGGAGCAACATGGTTTTTTAGCAGTTTGAGAAATTTGGTTGGTATGTTGTCCCATCCAGGGGCACTTTCCGTTCTTAGGCTCATGACGATGGCACCCACTTCCTGAGGGTCAGTGTCCAGGAGAACAAAGGATGAAGTCGTCCAATGGGGCTGGTCATCGTCGTTCGAATTATCAGCTGAATAATTTGAGTTGTTAATATTCTCGGCCAGTGTTTTTCCGATCTCCGCAAAAAAGTTGTTGACATTATTAACAGAAATAGTTGGTGATGGATTACTGTTAAGTAATTCAGTATTTTTAATTTTTGTAGATTTGTAGTGTGTAATATTTTTAATAGTTTTCCAGAGTTCTTTTGAGTTTTTAGCTGAGTTAGTCAATTGATCCCTTTCATATTTGCGTTTTAGTTTTTTGATCAAGTTATTGCAGAAGTTACGGTATCTCTTAAACGTGACCTTCAAAATCTCATTATGAGGTTCCGAGCGAACTTTCAGTTGTAATCTATTGCGGTTTTTAATGCAGCGCAGAATACCAGGGGTAATCCACGGCTTAATAACGCGCTGGCTTCTTGGTATTAGTTTGGTCGTTTTACTCTCTTCAAGAGATTGGTTCAATCTATCAATCAGCTGTTGTACAACGTAGCAAGGGTCGTTACATAGAAGTAGAATCTCGATGTTTTTACTTATGAGATTTTGAATGGCTTTGTCATAATTGATAGTTACAGTATTCCTAGGAGCATAGTCAGTCAAAGTATCAGTCGTTAAGGCTAGGAATATAGTAAGGTGGTCAGTTACCGAGGTGTTGAGAATAGCGATGTGAGCAGTAGTTTTTTCAGCTTCTATTTTTAGCATAAAGTGGTCTAGACAGTTTGCTAGTCTGGTAGGTATGGAGTGCCCAGGTAGGATACCATGTGAAGAGAGCATATTAAGGTAGTATTGTCTATTTAAGTTTTCATGAGTAGGTTCCTGGTCTCTAGAGATGAGGTTTATATTAAGATCACCTGTAATAATAATGTTTTTAAAAGATTTTAGCGTTTCAAGGTGATTATTTAGAGAATTAATAAAGTTTTGAGCACTTAAGTTAGATGGTGAGCGGTATATGCCAAGAATTACAGTGTTTTGTGATTGCATTTGGATACAAGTTGCATGCTCAATTTTTATTTCCTTAGCATTTGCATTTAAATGTGTTTTAATATAGGTTACCACACCGTCGTTCTGGTTTAATGTATTGATAGTATACTGAGAAAAGTAGCTGTCGAGCTGTGGAATAGGCTTGTGATCACAGAGGCGACATTCTGAGAGAACTAGAATATCAGGATCGATTTCAAGGTCCGTTAAGGTAAGTATGAAATCATCAAAGTTTCCATAGACGCTCCTGATATTTTGTGAGGCAATCGTTAGCTTTAAATTGGTTGAGGGTACATGTTTTTTGAGATCTTGTATGTCACATCGGAAGGAAACCGCAACCTCTGCATCATCAATTTCATTTAAAATATTTGAATTACAAATCATGATTTAATTGAAATATGAGTAGGGGGTTGTTTAGCAGGGGAAGTGTTTATTGATTTATTTATATTTGCAAATAATATTGTGTTACAGTAATGGTTATAGTCATATGAAAGGGTGTGGGGTGAATTTAAGTGGAAGCAATTATGAGCGTTGATAGTTAGGAACTTTGTCGATCTTATATTATGTGTATGTATGTGTTTGGATTTGAGTGTGTGTGGATTGAACGAGTGAAGAGTGAGTGTGTGCAATGGTGTGATAGTGTATAAGATTGTGATTAAGTATGCAGTATACAGAAACATCATTAAGCATATAAATAAATAAATAAATAAATAAATATTATGGGACAATCTTACACAAATCAACCTAGGCCCACGGTAAGCTCAGTAAGGCTTGTGTTGTGGGTACTAGGCGATGATTTATATAATAGATAAATACATATAGATACTTATATACATATATAACATCCATAACTCAGGAACAAATATTCGTGATAAACACACAAATAAATGCCCTGACCGGGATTCGAACCCGGGACCTCCAGCTTCGTATATGGTAAGAGCCAAAGTGTGGACATTCAGGACATGAGAGGGGTTGTTCTTCATGCTAGCATAGTAATATAGTACGGTTTCACTTACAAAGTACTGTCATGTTTGTTTGGAAAGATGCATAGCTTGTGCCTCGCTAGTTACATGTATTATTGGCGAGTTTTCATCCTTCCTCAGGTAAACGTTGCCATACGCCGTCCAGCAGAAGTGGAATAGTTTCTGTCGCTTAAGCTCGCGGGCCAGGAAGTAGAGGCGGGCAGCCTTTGGGGTCAATTGTTCGGAGACGTAGATGGGAGTTTCCCTCGACGTACTGTGGCCCAGGTGTCTGGCGCAGAGTTTTTCTGAATGTTTTGAATTGTACAATTTGCACAACTTCAGTGTGTAATTTTTTATGATAGTTGAAAAAGTCTCGACTACTATTGGGGTGGCTTGGGATCCGGATGGTTTTCCACGGGTCCTGTACACGTCCTTAATGTCAGCCCTCGTCATTGGACACTCTATGGTTTTGGAGAGGTTCAGTACAAGCTCGACGAGATCCGATTTGGTCTCTGTGCCCCTTTTTGGGACATTTTTGATCTCGTAATTTGATTTACGGCTGTTTTTTAGGACCTCCTCCACCTTATCTTCCAGGAAGATAATGTGTCTTTTGTCTTCTGAGGATTGTTTTTCAAGGTGCTCAATTTTCTTATTTATCTCAGTATTTTGCGCCGATAGGAATTCAAGCGAGCTCTCTATGCTTCGATTTGAAACTTGAATTTCTTTGAGTGTGTCAGTGTTTTTACGTATCTCTGAAAGTTGGGTTTCCATAATGGATACCATCATGGATCTCATTTCCTCTTGACTGAGTCTTTGCGAGTGACGTATTTCCAGTCATCGTACAATCCAAGTCGCTATACCTATGTGTGACGATAATATTTCAGGAGTTCCGTCGATTCCTCAAGGATATCAGATTTACCTTTAACACCTTATTAGTTGCTACTTTCAACGGATTTATATAAGAATCTTTGACGTTTTTTACTTCATTGAGGAGTTCCATCAGTTTTTTGTGGTCTTAATCATCAGTTCCCATAGAGATAGAATAGATAGAGGGAGTCACCCACACATACAAACATGAGTGACAAAGATGTATGCATAGGCAATGCCGCAAGTGGGAACGAGATACACTGTCATATTTTCTGTCCCTCATCGCGAATACGGATTTTTTGTTTGCCACCAGCTTGTTTGCCACGACACCTGTCAAAATTTGTACTAAAACTGACACCACCATGACGTCACCGATATAATACGACTAAATTATAAATGACATTAGACGTCAAGAGTGTATTAGCTTCTGATACTTCTTAATTTAGTATGGTTAATTTACCATCGTCCCTTTTGGGTATACGCTAGGACGCCATCTATATATCCTCTATCTACGTCAGTTCCACTTTAACACATTTATACCCTAATTATAATAGAAAATACCGAAATCACTACACGCGTGCCTATAAAAATTTCGGGTCGTCATCAATTTCCATAGGATCCCGGCATTAGATCCTGACTTGGTTACAATGGGACCACCACCTCAGGAGTAACATAATCTTTCTAATAAATAAAGAAATATGATAATCATTGTACAATTAACAGACATCGGTTAACATACCTACATAAAAAAAACATACAGTGGAATGTAGAAGCTATGTGATGATCTTTAATTCCGTGGGTTATAATTAATGAAAGATTATGTTGCTTTCACAGGGTCCAAAGTGCACTCATGACAAACTACGTGTAAAAGTGACCACAATTTATGCCCTTATGCCATGAAGAAGAGCTTCAACTTCTACTACTATGCACGTAACAAAAAAGGGCGTCTACACAGGCTGTTGAAAAAATAATGTCATGACCTCTAATGCCCGATGTAAGGTCATAGAGTTACACTCAAATTAAGTTACCACACTTACCCCGGTTCTTTTGTATTAGCGCGCACAGTATTAAACAGTTATCGATCTACGAGTACGTGGCACAATTATGATTGCAATCGGCAATGAACACTCGGCGATCCGGAGTCACTCTTTTGCTCTCGACCGTTGTCACCGTTTTTTCGGCCTACCGTCCATTCCAATCACGAGATACCGTCTTTATTTTAACAAGGAATCGCTCCAAAACGAGTGGCATTATAGCTACTCCTTTTTTGAAATCAGGAATCCTCAAAATGTCAGGCGGTTCCTTTTAAGTAGATACTATGTACATATACCTATTACAAAGTCCTGCGGCGGCACTTGCAAAACGTAGGATGATGCCGCATGTCTGTCGCATGCTCTGTTTGAAATAACACCTTAACTAAACAGACCGCTGATAAAACCTTCAGAAGTCTGTTCCAGGAGGTTCTAATTTGTAGTAAAATTGAAATAGATAGATACGCGCGTGGTTCGTCACTCAATCTTTTAATAACATACCTATACAAACATCCAAACAAGGTGAACCTAAATTTGCGACCGTTTGCCATTAGAAAAAACATTACTCTAAGATAAATATTATCCATTATTGCAGTCTTAAGTACTTAACTACTATTTTAAAGTTAATCTCTTTGAGAACTTATATACTTATTCAAATTTTCAAATACCAAATTAAATATCAAACTTAGCTACCAGGTTTATTTGACACTACAGCACTGTTCAGGCAGGGCATAATTTATAAAAACATGATACTTACTTTGCTCCCAGTTTAATTTACTCGTATAAGCACTTCCCACACCACTAAATTCTTGCATGACACATATTTTTTGAACATTAAAATAAAACAGTGCGTTAAAACTCACAAATATACAACGAAATTACAAACGAAGAGTAAATCCGAATCTGTTAACTTTCTGAACCAAACAGTGGTAAAAAAAACAAAACCGGCCAACTGCGAGTCGGACTCGCGCACGAAGGGTTCCGTACCATTATCTATAAAAGAACCGGCCAAGTGCGAGTCGGGCCAATAAAAATATTTATTTTATTCTGTTTTTAGTATTTGTTGTTATAGAGGCAACAGAAATACATCATCTATGAAAATTTCAACTGGAACTATCACGGTAACAGTGAGATACAGCCTGGTGACAGACAGACGGACGGACGGACAGCGGAGTCTTAGTAATAGGGTCCCGTTTTACTCTTTGAGTACGGAACCCTAAAAAAGACAATTCTGGTTCAACTTTCATCTCTTATTTTGATATAGCCAGACCCCTCGAGTCGTTATGTGACATATCTCAAAAAAAAGAGTTTTTGAAATGCTTTTAAACAGCTGAGGAGAGAAAGTGTAATCTAGACTTTTTCACAGGAAAAAAAAATAAAAACCTCAAATTTTGCTTAGGCTGCTACGTTTCATCAATTCATTTCACTAGAGACCCTTGGAGTCGTTATGTGACATATCTCAAAACAAAGAATTTTTGAAATGCTTTTAAACAGCTGAGGAGAGAAAGTGTAATCTAGACTTTTTCACAGGAAAAAAAAATAAAAACCTCAAATTTTGCTTAGGCTGCTACGTTTCATCAATTCATTTGACTAGCCATACTTTTTGGATCGATTTGCAATGTACCTTTATTGAAAGCTCTTTTAATAGGCTTTCAAATTATAAAAGACAAAAATTGTAATCTAGACATCTTCTCAGGCAAAAAAAATCAAAAAGACAAATCTGGTTTAGGCTGCTAACTTTCATCTCTTATTTTGATATAGCCAGACCCCTCGAGTCGTTATGTGGCATATTTCAAAAAAAAGAATTTTTGAAATGCTTTTAAACAGCTGAGGAGAAAAAGTGTAATCTAGACTTTTTCACAGGAAAAAAAAAAAAAACCTCAAATTTTGCTTAGGCTGCTACGTTTCATCAATTAATTTGACTAGCCATACTCTTTGAATTGTTTTGCAATGTACCTTGCTTGAATGCTCTTTTAATAGGCTTTCAAATAATAATAGACAAAAAGTGTAATCTAGACATCTTCTCAGGCAAAAAAATTCAAAAAGACAAATCTGGTTTAGGCTGCTAACTTTCATCTCTTATTTTGATATAGCCAGACCCCTCGAGTCGTTATGTGACATATCTCAAAAAAAAAGAGTTTTTGAAATGCTTTTAAACAGCTGAGGAGAAAAGTGTAATCTAGACTTTTTCACAGGAAAAAAAATAAAAACCTCAAATTTTGCTTAGGCTGCTACGTTTCATCAATTCATTTGACTAGCCATACTCTTTGGATCGATTTGCAATGTACCTTGATTGAAAGCTCTTTTAATAGACTTTCAAATTATAAAAGACAAAAATTGTAATCTAGACATCTTCTCAGGCAAAAAAAAACAAAAAGACAAATCTGGTTTAGGCTGCTAACTTTCATCTCTTATTTTGATATAGCCAGACCCCTCGAGTCGTTATGTGTTATATCTCAAAAAAAAAGAGTTTTTAAAATGCTTTTAAACAGCTGGAGAGAGAAAGTGTAATCTAGACTTTTTCACAGGAAAAAAAATAAAAACCTCAAATTTTGCTTAGGCTGCTACGTTTCATCAATTCATTTGACTAGCCATACTTTTTGAATCGTTTTGCAATGTACCTTGCTTGAAAGCTCTTTTAATAGGCTTTCAAATACTTATAGACAAAAAGTGTAATCTAGACATCTTCTCAGGCAAAAAAATTCAAAAAGACAAATCTGGTTTAGGCTGCTAACATTCATCTCTTATTTTGATATAGCCAGACCCCTCGAGTCGTTATGTGACATATCTCAAAAAAAAGAGTTTTTAAAATGCTTTTAAACAGCTGGAGAGAGAAAGTGTAATCTAGACTTTTTCACAGGAAAAAAAAATAAAAACCTCAAATTTTGCTTAGGCGGCTACGTTTCATCAATTCATTTGACTAGCCATACTCTTTGGATCGTTTTGCAATGTACCTTGATTGAAAGCTCTTTTAATAGGCTTTCAAATTATAAAAGACAAAAAATGTAATCTAGACATCTTCTCAGGCAAAAAAAATCAAAAAGACAAATCTGGTTTAGGCTGCTAACTTTCATCTCTTATTTTGATATAGCCAGACGCTTCGAGTCGTTATGTGACATATTTATAAAAAAAGAGTTTTTAAAATGCTTTTAAACAGCTGGAGAGAAAAAGTGTAATCTAGACTTTTTCACAGGAAAAAAAATAAAAACCTCAAATTTTGCTTAGGCTGCTACGTTTCATCAATTCATTTGACTAGCCATATTCTTTGAATCGTTTTGCAATGTACCTTGCTTGAATGCTCTTTTAATAGGCTTTCAAATAATAATAGACAAAAAGTGTAATCTAGACATCTTCTCAGGCAAAAAAATTCAAAAAGACAAATCTGGTTTAGGCTGCTAACTTTCATCTCTTATTTTGATATAGCCAGACCCCTCGAGTCGTTATGTGACATATCTCAAAAAAAAGAGTTTTTGAAATGCTTTTAAACAGCTGAGGAACAAAGTGTAATCTAGACTTTTTCACAGGAAAAAAAATAAAAACCTCAAATTTTGCTTAGGCTGCTACGTTTCATCAATTCATTTGACTAGCCATACTCTTTGGATCGATTTGCAATGTACCTTGTTTGAAAGCTCTTTTAATAGACTTTCAAATTATAAAAGACAAAAATTGTAATCTAGACATCTTCTCAGGCAAAAAAAAACAAAAAGACAAATCTGGTTTAGGCTGCTAACTTTCATCTCTTATTTTGATATAGCCAGACCCCTCGAGTCGTTATGTGGCATATTTAAAAAAAAAAAGTTTTTGAAATGCTTTTAAACAGCTGAGGAGAAAAAGTGTAATCTAGACTTTTTCACAGGAAAAAAAATAAAAACCTAAAATTTTGCTTAGGCTGCTACGTTTCATCAATTAATTTGACTAGCCATACTCTTTGAATTGTTTTGCAATGTACCTTGCTTGAATGTTCTTTTAATAGGTTTTCAAATAATAATAGACAAAAAGTGTAATCTAGACATCTTCTCAGGCAAAAAAATTCAAAAATACAAATCTGGTTTAGGCTGCTAACTTTCATCTCTTATTTTGATATAGCCATCCCCTCGAGTCGTTATGTGACATATCTCAAAAAAAAGCGTTTTTGAAATGCTTTTAAACAGCTGGAGAGAGAAAGTGTAATCTAGACTTTTTCACAGGAAAAAAAATAAAAACCTCAAATTTTGCTTAGGCTGCTACGTTTCATCAATTCATTTGACTAGCCATACTCTTTGGGTCGTTTTGCAATGTACCTTGATTGAAAGCTCTTTTAATAGGCTTTCAAATTATAACAGACAAAAATTGTAATCTAGACATCTTTTCAGGCAAAAAAAATCAAAAAGACAAATCTGGTTTAGGCTGCTAACTTTCATCTCTTATTTTGATATAGCCAGACCCCTCGAGTCGTTATGTGACATATCTCAAAAAAAAGAGTTTTTGAAATGCTTCTAAACAGCTGAGGAGAGAAAGTGTAATCTAGACTTTTTCATAGGAAAAAAAATAAAAACCTCAAATTTTGCTTAGGCTGCTACGTTTCATCAATTCATTTGACTAGAGACCCTTGGAGTCGTTACGTAACATATCTAAAAAAAAAGCGTTTTTAAAATGCTTTTAAACTGCTGGAGAAAGAAAGTGTAATCTAGACTTTTTCACAGGAAAAAAAATAAAAACCTTAAATTTTGCTTAGGCTGCTACGTTTCATCAATTCATTTGACTAGCCATACTCTTTGGATCGTTTTGCAATGTACCTTGATTGAAAGCTTTTTTAATAGGCTTTCAAATAATAATAGACAAAAAGTGTAATCTAGACATCTTCTCAGGCAAAAAAATTCAAAAAGACAAATCTGTTTTAGGCTGCTAACTTTCATCTCTTATTTTGATATAGCCAGACCCCTCGAGTCGTTATGTGACATATCTCAAAAAAAAGAATTTTTGAAATGCTTCTAAACAGCTGAAGAGAGAAAGTGTAATCTAGACTTTTTCACAGGAAAAAAAAATAAAAACCACAAATTTTGCTTAGGCTGCTACGTTTCATCAATTCATTTGACTAGAGACCCTTGGAGTCGTTACGTAACATATCTAAAAAAAAAGCGTTTTTAAAATGCTTTTAAACTGCTGGAGAGAGAAAGTGTAATCTAGACTTTTTCACAGGAAAAAAAATAAAAACCTCAAATTTTGCTTAGGCTGCTACGTTTCATCAATTCATTTGACTAGCCATACTTTTTGAATCGTTTTGCAATGTACCTTGCTTGAAAGCTCTTTTAATAGGCTTTCAAATACTTATAGACAAAAAGTGTAATCTAGACATCTTCTCAGGCAAAAAAATTCAAAAAGACAAATCTGGTTTAGGCTGCTAACTTTCATCTCTTATTTTGATATAGCCAGACCACCTCGAGTCGTTATGTGACATATCTCAAAAAAAAGAGTTTTTAAAATGCTTTTAAACAGCTGGAGAGAGAAAGTGTAATCTAGACTTTTTCGCAGGAAAAAAAATAAAAACCTCAAATTTTGCTTAGGCTGCTACGTTTCATCAATTCATTTGACTAGCCATACTCTTTGAATCGTTTTGCAATGTACCTTGCTTGAAAGCTCTTTTAATAGGCTTTCAAATAAATATAGAGAAAAATTGTAATCTACACGTCTTTACAGGTAAAAAAAATAAAAAAAACAATCTTGTTTGGGCTGCTATCGTGTGAAGTTAGCTGCCTAACATCTTCATCACTAACTGTAGTATTTTGCCTCTAGTTGGTTTTCTACGTAGCTAGGGATATAGATAATGCATTTTGCTTAAGGTATAGCTCATTCAGTAAACTGGATTTCTCATATTTAGTGAATTAAAAAGCTATTGACAAACTGTGAATATTTAATTTGGTCGGGTTATCATAGGCAGCTACCTTTAGGCTGCTAACTTCACGCCGATTGGAGATAGGTAGTTGGTATTCATCAATAAAGTCATCATTGAATAAAGTCATAACTTTCTACTGTATCCAACATGGCTGTTGAGTTGATTGTTTTGATAAATGACTAAATATACGATATAATTGTCTGTAGGTATAGTTAAAATGTGAAAGTGAAATAATTTCTCATTAATCACTTAATTTAACTTAATCACAAACGGGCGTAAAAAACTAAATAACAATTTTCTGTTTTTGAGCACGGGAAACGACACAAAGATAATATTGCCTCAAAATATTGTGAATATTAATGTTTGATTGATTTTAGTTTAACTTTCGGCATCTAATTGAGAATTCACATTTTTTAAACTACGAATGTAGCAAACAAACATATAAATAAATAAATAAATATTTTGCGGACAATCTTACACAAATCTTACCTAGTCCCAAACTATGCAAAGTTTGTACTATGGGTAGGTACTACACTACTGTAGACGACGATAAACACAAAGACTACAATATACATACTGAGATAGACAGGCAACTCGACCAAATTGAGAAGGCATTAAATGCTTGCGTACAGGCGCCATCTCTTTTGCGATACTTAAAACTTTTCTTTGAATGTTAAAACCGCCTCCAAATACCGCCATCTGTACCCCTAGAGGCTACTGTAGCTCTAGTATAAGTTTTATCGACACAATACGTTTTCGATCGCGTTTGCGTTTAGTTTCAATTTGTATGGCAACGCGTAGTTCCTTATAGTTACCACCAGAGGCGCTGTTCGCGCTGCCATACAAATTGAAACTAAACGCAAACGCGTTTGAAAACGTATTGTATGGATAAAACTAAAGGCGACCGGTGTGTGGAGGCCTTTATACTAGAGCCTCTGATGCCTTATGACAATACGGCGAATTTCGAAATACCTAGACAGCCTAGCCTAGCAATCGCTACAGCTTCAGAAAGTTCAGAGCCTAAAGTCTAGGCGGCACTGTTTTCAGTAAAAAACTGGATTTGCATTAAGTTCTACGTTCCCATAGCATGGATAAACATACTTATATAAAGAAATAAATACTTAAATACATAGAAAACATCCATGACTCAGGAACAAATATTTGTGCCCATCACACAAATAAATGCCCTTACCGGGATTCGAAACCAGGACCTCTTGCTTCGTAGGCAGGGTCACTACCAACTAGGCTAAAGCGTTCGTCATTTATGAAAGACACACACATACACACTCGCACTTATGGACAATATTCTGGTATTTTTAATGTTACTGATTATATATATTATATTCTGCCTGATGGCAAGTAGACACGGCCTATGGACGCTAGCGTCTCAGGAGCCACAAATTTCATCACTAAATAAAGGGCGATTATCGAATGTATTTGATAATATTTTACAATTTTGGATTTTTTTAGTTTTCATTTAGTGACATTTAGTTGTTAACCATTTAGGTACTAATTGGTTAAAATCTGCAATTTTAAAATGATTATTGTGTAAGATTATTAATAATATTATATTGTAGAATTCCATTTGACATGTAAAAGTGCCCTTGTGGCCTATTTGCAGAATAAATAATTGATTTTGATTTTGATTTTGAAACATGACCGTTGAGTTTTCATAACGCGCGTTCGAAAAAATTCGTGCAACACAGCTTAATGCAATTGCGAATGGATGAAAATTTTAGAAGTGCCTGACTTTTTTTTTGGTGATAGGAATAACCTTCCTGTTTGCAGACTGCGTCAATTATTTTAGAAAAATATAAAAAGTTTCCTCACGTTTTGGGTTTAGGACGGCGAATAAGACACTGCTTGATCCGCCTCATATTACAAAAATATATCATAAAAATCCGCGGTAAACTGACACTGGCAATGATATTGACAGCTGCATCAGCTATATTTGTCATTGCCAGGGTCAGATATTTAAAATATTTTTTGTAATATGAGACGGATCAAGGAAAGTGTCTCATTCGCCGTCCTAAACCCAAAACGTAAGTGAGGAAACTGTTTATATTTTTCAAAAATAATTTACGCAGCTGAAAAGTCTGTAACTTTTTTCTGGTGCTAAGGAAGGTTATTCCTATCCCCAAAAAAACATCAGGCACTTCTAAAATTTTCATCTATTCCCCAATTTCCCCATTGCTACGGATATCGAAATGAACCTACTTAAATATAGGTACAACCCGTTGTAGATCGCTATACTTAATACTTATGTTTAATTAAGTCCCTAAATTCAAAGGTTTATTGGTTTAACATTTAAACGCTGTCCTATAAATGGGAACATTTCCAAGCCAATTCAACCGTTAAACTAGAATTCGCAACACAGATGTTAATTTATTGACAAATGACAATCGGATTAGATCGTTCAAGGTCATTTCATTTGTCACTAGGTAGGTGTGGGTTTTTGTTCCGACTGTTCTGGGTTTCTCCAAACCCACATAATCCATATTAACAGGGCTGTTATTCTTTACGCGCTAATGCGCCTCACTCCATCCGTCTCGCCTAATGAAACTAGACCTCTGCCTATGCTAGTTAATACGAATCGCGGGGTCAAGATATATTTGTGGATGAGCGTTGAGGTGAGGTTAAAACAAGTTACAGAATAGCGGGGCAGTGGTCGGCTTTCTATCACCTTATACTATGTGCGAAGTTTACGAACTATATTGATATGGGGTGAAACTGAAAATTATTTGCTTAAGCATTAGTTTTTAAAAGGTGAGGTGACATCAACCATAGGAGGAACATATCTCGCTAAAGAAAGTTTCCACAATTATGAGCTCTATGAATGAATGTAGCTCAGTCCATACACTTTAAGAAAAAATATCAAAAATATTGAAAGTGTCAAGGTTTCTAAGAAAATCGTGGAAAACCGACCTTAGTTCTAGTGTGAAAACTCTCCTAACACGGGGGTAAGTTGACTAAGTTATGACAGGTACCAGGGTAAATAATGACAGCTATGTATTTACACTATTCGATTAATAAAAAAATACGGTTATATAATTATGTATTTTCACAAAAAAAGCAATTTAATCGTCTTAAGTATAGCAATCGGCATGCCACACCACACCGCAAGACCAATAAATTTATATCAGAAATGAAATTTTTTCAGACAAGCTTTTATTCCAGACTGTACTTGCAAGATTTGACCGAAACAAACGAACGTACAAACAATCAAAAAACATTTCAAGAATAACAACTTCATAAGCATGTACCTAATAATCAACATGTACTTTGAACTTTTACTGAATAGACTCTGCCAAACGCAGATCACAGACACAGTGTTTATCTTTTGGTTTTTTCCTGAATAAACAATTTCTTTTAACGCAGATTGAAATCACTAGTTTCATTCTCGCCATCAAACGTAACAGTTTGGCGAGAATATAAATGTTTTGTAAGATGTAATTTGAACATATAAATAAAAAAATAAAAAAAATAAAATTACTTACCTGGCTATACTAAACGTCATACTCATTCATTTTGACCAACAGTGTTGCCGCGTGATTGAATCTATAGTGGGTTCAAAAACAAAACAAAATCTGAGTCATTGGACGTGCTTACTACTTAGGCTCTCGATAGCTTCACGGCTATCCCAAGACGGCTCGCGTCGCGAGCTGTCTCGCGGCATGAATGCAAGATAGACTATCCATCTCTTTCTAATTAGAACACTTAGAAAGAGACGGATAAATCTCGCCGCGACTGCCGCGAGAAAGCTCGCGCGCCGTCTTGGGATAGTTGTGATAACCGTGTGACAGTGAATGGGTTCAATCAGTTTCATGAATGTCCACCCTTACACAGTATATGGAGAAATCTTTAAAAACCCAAAACACGATTTCACGATCTCTATCCCTTCTTCTCTCTGCCTTGCCACTGAACGCTACGCATGTATGTAACTCATATGTTTTGTTTAATGTCCTGAAGATCTATCTCTAAGAAGTTTTCATCAGCACTTCACCAACTCCGCTACCTTCACCGTGCAGATAGACAGCATTTCCACCTCAGAGCATAGAATACTAGAGAGAGGACAAGCCGCCGGCGGCCGTGTCGCAGCTGTATGCTCAATGGGCATACACTGCCATACTGTGCACGCGTGCTGGGGACCGATTTTTGACTTTCGAGCGCTCGAAAATTAAATAAAAGTGAATACGATTGTAGTGTCAAAATTGCAGGCACTTACTTTCTACGGATAGATTTGAATACGAGTGATCAATACCACTCGTTTTTAAATTTTCTATCGCTATTTCAAAATAGCATTTCATAATTTTTGACTGTTTTCGAGTGAAAGAGTCGAGCGCTCGAAAGTCAAAAATCGGTCCCCTGATCGCAGAGAATATTACGTTTTTTCCCAAAATGCCTGATATGATGCGCGTTTATTGTCAAATAAGCGTGTAGGTATACAAGTGTGTGTGTTTTAGATGTGTGCGTGCTTTGTCTTGTCAATTACTTGGGTGTTGTGTGGGTTAATGTACTTGCGACAGGCTCACTCTATACAAATCGGCCGCCATGTCCGATCTCCTTATATTCATACACTGTATCGCAAGTTCGCAACATTAGCAACGCTATATGGCAATGCGTCGTGCGAGGAAGCTGCCTCCCCCACCATTCTAACGATTCTTTATTATAATATTATTGTAATAATACGAGAGGTGAACAAACGACCTCGCCGCCAACGGATACCTGTACAATACATCCGCGATCCTATTGACAATCGAGTTTTTCTAGTTTTATTTAGAAAACGTTACATCGACATCGATGTTCTAAAGTGTGGCAAATATTCATCTACTGTTCAACCAGCTCAAGTAGACGAACCAAATAAATAGTTTCTTTTCTGCGCCAATTGTTATAAGTACTAAAAAGGCATGAACTGAAAAATTATTAGACTTTTGCAAAGGCTGCTTGTAACACTTGTAACTTGTAACACAACTCTGACGACGAATTTCTAAAAGTTTACTCTAGATGCTAACACATGTTAGGTTGTTTATTTTCCTAGATACATGTAGTTTATCATTGCAAAGATAATTCCTGAATTACACTAAAGAAATGTTTGCTTAATTTAAAATATTTAAATAAGAAAAGTCCATTTTCCTTTAAAAAAATTACACCAATGTCGTCTTGGGTTTATAAAAGAAAGTACCAACTCTAATGAGAATAATTGGACCAATGCCAAAAAAATAAAAATAGTTAAGTAACAATAACTTATAAACAACTATCTAGGTTAGTAGTCTCTACCTCTAGAGACTATTGCTTGAGGATTGAGTTAAATAATTCTGATACATCGCAAATTATGTAAATAATAGCGTATAAGTAGGGTCATTTCGCCGGTTAGCGACCACCTAATTGCATGTGCCGGTTAGCGACCACTTAGTTGGTGAACTGAAAGCATATTTTCTCGTTTTTTTAGTAAATTCCTATTCCATACCTACAAACAAAAATGCATACGGCTAACGGTTTCAACAGGCTCCGTAGAATTGATGTTATCTTCAATGGGGAATGGATGAAAATTTTAGAAACGCCTGATTTTTTTTTTGGAGATAGGAATAACCTTCCTTAGCACCAGAAAAAAGTTGCAGACTTTTCAGATGCGTCAATTATTTTTGAAAAATATAAACAGTTTCCTCACTTACGTTTTGCGGTTAGGACGGCGAATGAGACAAGTTCCTTGATCCGTCTCATATTACATAAAAATATCATAAAAATCCGTGGTAAACTGACACTGGCAATAATATTGACAGCTGCAGCAGCTATATTGGTCATTGCCTGGATCAGATATTTAATAGTACATTTCGATGCTAGTGCGGAAAGTATGTCATTACTTCAAGAGTGCCGAGATATCTTGCCACGAGCCGTAGGCGAGTGGTAAGATTCGGGACGAGTGAAGAATGACATTTCCGCACGTGTATCGAACGACGTTTTTAATACAGTTGCGAAAAAATAAGAAAAACAACAAGTAAGAACTGTATTTAAAAAAAAATTTTTTTTTGAATAACTTCATTATTTTTCAACTGTATTACAATAATGTTAAAGAATTAATAATATAAAAGTTTCAAATTCCTTACTTGTTGTTTCTCTTATTTTTTCGCAACTGTATTAAAAAAAGCGGCCAAGTGCGAGTCGGACTCGCACATGAAGGGTTCCGTAAAATAAATTGCTGTTTACGATTTATGACGCATTAAAAAAAACTACTTACTAGATCTCGTTCAAATCAATTTTCGGTGGAAGTTTGCATGGTAATGTACATCATATATTTTTTTAAGTTTTATCATTCTCTTATTTTAGAAGTTACAGGGGTGGGGGGACACATTTTACCACTATGGAAGTGTCTCTCGCGCAAACTATTCAGTTTAGAAAAAAATGATAATTTAAACTTTAATATTATTTTTGAATACCTATCCATAGGATTAGGACCCCTAAAATTTAATGTTTTTTTTCGTTTTTTGTGTGCAAATCTTAATCCAGTTCACAGAATACATCTACTTACCAAGTTTTAACAGTATAGCTCTTATAGTTTCGGAAAAAGTGGCTGTGACATACGGACGGACAGACAGACCGACAGACATGATGAATCTATAAGGGTTCCGTTTTTTGCCATTTGGCTACGGAACCCTAAAAACGTCGTTCGATACACGTGGAAAAGTAAAAAGCACTAGTGCGCAAAATACAACTTTGCGCACGATTTGCAGCTACGAAAAGTACCATTTTTTGGGCAACTGTATTGAAAAATATTTTTTGTAATATGAGACGGATCACGGAAAGTGTCTCATTCGCCGTCCTAACCACAAAACGTACCTACTTAAGTGAGGAAACAGTTTATATTTTTCAAAAATAATTGACGCAGCTGACAAGTCTGCAACTTTTTTCTGGTGCTAAGGAAGGTTATTCCTATCACCAAAAAAATAATCAGGCATTTCTAAAATTTTCATCCATTCCCCATTGTAAAAACCATGTCCTTCAGGTGGTCGCCAAGCGAAGGTGGTCGCGTAACCGGCGAAATGACCCTACTATCATTTGGTTCTATTTAAGCAATCAGCATCACATTGTAACAAATTGTCCACATGTGTGTGCAAATCAAGAATAAATATTCCAATTTACGATGTATACCTACAAGCAATGATAGGACATTTTACTTTAGCACTACTTCAGTTTGCAAACTGCCTACTTAACCTATGATTAACTTAATCGCTACTTAAACTTTGAATTATTTTACGAATACAACGATGTTCATATGCACTACATTACTGTATGTTAACTTTGTATGAGGCTCCTTCACACTTGCTGCATTTTACCCTATTTTATTTACCTGTCTCTAAGTTGACCTTTATCATAAGATAGTATGAGATTCGTATTTTTAGTTACCTATGTAGTATTTCCCGTGCTCTGCCTACCGAATTAGCTATGCTGGTAAATATTAATTTTTTTTAGGAATAAGTTCGTGAGTCTGTAAGGTGAAGGAAGAGCTACCTTAGTAGTAAGTAGCGAAGCTAACTTTCATTTCCTAGTTTTTGCAGTGGTATATTATGGCTTCAGAGGCATTAGTATAAGTTTTGTTGATACATATGTATACGTTTTCGAACGCGTTTGCGTTGAGTTCCAAACTGTATGGCAACGCGAACAGCGCCTCTGGTGGTAACTATTAGGACCTACGCTTTGCCATACAAATTGAAACTGAACGCAAACGCGTTCGAAAACGTATCGACAAAACTTATACTAGAGCTACATCATCGATGCAAGCACGACAGTTTACTTATAGACTGTGTTTGTTCCAGCATGGTGTTGTGAGATGGGCCCGCAGGAGCGCGCGGGCTCCCCGGAGCCCCCGCCACCGCCGATCCAGCCCTGCAGCGGCTTCCTCGGCAACGTACGTACCACCTAGCATATACCATAAGTTAATATAATATATGACATGTCGACTTATTTATACCTCGGTAGCGGATCTACACTAGCGGATCCAGGGGGCTCTAGGGGGTCCACCAAAAGCAGTCCTTAGTAAGACCGAGTCTCAGCTGGGCCAAACCCTCCATTCAAAATCCTGCACCCGCCACTGTCTAGGTACAGTTAGCGCCGATAGCCTCGCGCCACTTGTGGGTCCAGCGCGGTTAGCACTATAGGTACGGCGGGCGAGCTGTCTCGTGGTGACTATCCGTATATTTCTAATACGAGAGCACTCAGGCCGCTTGTAGACGTCCGTCATTTTTACCGGACAACGGACCTTTTTTTTGCCGGACTTGCGGTGGTGTATAGCTTACAATGAATGTGTGTACACACACCGGACACGGATTCCGGAAAAAAAACGGTCCGTTGTCCGGTGAAAATGACGGACGTCTACAAGCGGCCGTAGAAGGAGACGGATAGTCAATTTCGCCGCGAGACAGCTCGCGCGCCATCTCGTGGTAGTGGTAATTGTGCAGGGGGACAGGGTAAGGGACACCAGCCAGCAACCACTTGATTTATGTAAGACGGATCTTGTTAAGGCGCCGTAGGTTCAGCGAAGTTAAGCGAACAGTTTTTGAAACAATATATGTAATGTGTGTTTATAATAATATGGTGTCAAAAAAATACAAATAGTAATCTTGAGGCTTTTCTGCAGGGAGATCAGTGATTCGAAACATGATTAAGCAATTTATCCTCGATAGAAAAAAATCACGAAACAAATTATGCACAAAAGCTGTTTAGATATTAGTTATTAGATATTAAAATTATGTTTGAGGGAACTTAGTGATTACTTTTTTAAATTAAAATCAAAAAACACGACATCCGCGCTTCTGAACACGCTCTTCTATCTCGCTCACGCTTATGCTCAGTGAGAGGGAGAGAAGACCATGAACCTACGGCGCCTTAAGACTTTCGCAGCTTTCGCTCAAGCATGGTTCGACTTAATCAACGTACGCAATGATTTTATTACTAAACAGAGATTAATAGGTAAAGTGGAACCTATTTCATAGGAATCAATTGTCATTTTGTAAATCCTTAATTACCCAAAATAAATTAGCTCTCAACATCCATAAATCGTTTACACATCTCCAATAATGCCATATGAATTCAAATGCCGTCTTATCTCCGGAATCGATGAACCGAGCAATTATATATTTATGTGTGTTAGTAACATAAAACGTGAAATATGCGTGTCGCGTTCGCGACGTCCACTTTGTACGATGCCGTTGCGATAGGATGCTTAATCGTACAATTTGTATACTGTCTGGTTGGCCAAAGGAGCCAGCAAAAAAGTATCGTGGATTCGTAGCTACACTCTGTACCAATTCGTCGAACTAAGATCGTATATGTAACATGTTGCATCATAATTGAATTTCAAAATAAAGGGAGAATGTGTAAAAATTCATTGCTCCGAGCTGGATTTGAACCTCGCATATGCGGCCAGTCAAGTCAATCAACTGAGCTATATAGCTATATATAATCTTTCAACCAGGTCCCTTTTATTTAATAGTCAAACACTACTGCTTAGTACAAAGAATAATCATAATTGGAGTTTCTTGCGATACCCAAACTCTCGCGATCACCGAATAGGGGGCGATCATCCTCCTAATTTTCGTATTCATGCACTTTCCCGCTCTTCTCTTCTAACATTTTTAAATACCACGATGGTGCCCAATCAAACATTATTTATTCTTAATTAATCAACTTAATGTTATATGTGTATAGAAATTGTTTGTATTCGAATGTTACTCATATTATTCAATTGTGTTGTGATGTATTATTGTGTCCTATATTTTGCATGCCTGCTCTAATAAGGTATGAATATTACTGATTCAAAAAAATTGTCTTCCACCTTCAAAATAGTACGTAATGTTCAGCAAATAAATGAATTTCAATTTCAATTTCAAAATACGAACATACCCCCCTGATGGTATGTAGGTAGACACTACTCCATAGGCTTATGGACGATACAGCACAGGTTTTAAAATTGTTCTTACGAAGTTAGGACGTAAAGTTCTTGGTTAAGGGCGTATCAAACAAAGGGTATAATATATAATCACTACGTGAATCAAATATCATTTTCTCCTTCGTAAACGACAGTTGATATGTCCTCGAAAAGCTTTCATTGCTTTTGCAGGATTCGCAGGGTTCATCATCTGGTCGATCACGTAATTCTGGCCGCGGCGGTCAATAGTAAACTTTTCATTAGCTGTCAAATTTACTATGGTCTGCCACCGCAGGCCGCGCCAGTGTGATGCAGGCTTAACGCATTGCACGTGCGTCGGCGTCGGGTAGATCTAAACGTCACTTTGTTTGGGAAAATTACAGTTGAGTTGTCGTAACGTGCGTATGAAACGTGATCATCCCTCTGGACATTTCTAAAATGTCCAAATCATCGTGTTGCTGGCAACATGCAATGTGGATGTAGTGTGAGTGAAAAAGGGGACGAACTGAAAACCAGCGATGTACAGCCGCAATGACTGTCACAGCACATGCTGAGTTCGTTCCTTTTGTCACACAAATAATCTTGTATTTTTTTTCTCGTAATGTATTTTTCGTATGTAATCTGTTTGTGTGACAATAAACATTTTTCTTTTTTTCTTTCTTTCTTTCAACATTGATGGACGGATAATGTCGTGGGTGGCTTTACTGGCACGTTCCGTTTCGCACACCAGTTTAGCTATTACCATAAGATTGTTATAGATATATACAGACTACAGAGTGTTTTTTTTAAATGGGACAGTATGGGGAAATCCGAATCTAAAGGAGATAGAGGAAAAGTGTCCAAGGAGGCATTAGGTGTTTTTTTATGTAAACAAATTTGGCTCATTAAAATTTTTGGTCAAGCGTGAGTTGTTCTTAAAAAATTATAAAGTTGGTCAATTTTTTTTTGACGCGGGTTGGCTCTGTTTCATGTAAGGATTATTTCATTGTATGGAAAGAAAAAAATCTGAACAGCAGAAGTTGGTCAAATTTAATGAAAACTAATCTTCATACAGTTGGTTTATTACTTGAGTAAATGTTCGATGTGGCCGCCGTCTTGTCTTATGCAGGTACGAGCACGCTTCAAGACACTTCTAGTTGCATTTAACAGAGACTTATGGTGAATTGTGTTTAAAATGTTGTAAACAGCATCTTTTAATTCTTGTACGGAGTTGTATCGGGATTCATAAATTCGACCCTTAAGGTTTTCATTAAATTTGACCAACTTCTGCTGTTCAGATTTTTTTCTTTCCATACAATGAAATAATCCTTACATGAAACAGAGCCGACCCGCGTCAAAAAAAAATTGACCAACTTTATAATTTTTAAGAAAATCTCACGCTTGACCAAAAAATTTAATGAGCCAAATTTGTTTACATAAAAAAACACCTAATGTCTCCTTGGACACTTTTCCTCTATCTCCTTTAGATTCGGATTTCCCCATACTGTCCCATTTAAAAAAAACACTCTGTATAGATATCCGTTGTACGTAAATTTTCATTGGTGATTTTGTGCGTTGCGATTTATGATGATTTCCTATAAATATTTTTATGGATATATTATGTGTTTGCAAGAAGATGATTATTTCCATGTTGTTTGGAATATCAGTTTTCATTATACATTTTTATCTAGACGGTTTACTGACTGCTTTATGGCCACATCTCAAATGTATTTTATGAATTTTTGTGGAAAGTGATGTTGCAGTTATATACTGGACGATTTTTGTACTTACTTAAAATAATTTGAAAATTATATTGTAGTATTTGGTATTTATCAATTTATATACAGGGTGTGGCCTGTAAAAGGAGCAAAAAATTAAACGGTAGATTATTAAGCTTGTGAACAATTATTTCCAAGTGGTTTTACGCGAAACAAAAATATATTTTTTGGAAAAAAAATTTTTTAAAAATAAGTTTACTTGTATTTTTTTACTCTTCTGGCCCCGTAGCATGGATGGCCTATCACGCGATAAGTGACAGGATAGAGCATCCGTCCCTGGCTGACATCACCGTTCGATAGAATCTCGTTCTATCGAACGACGCGCTTATCCTAACACTTAAGTATCGCGTGACGTGATAACGCCACGCGCCATCCATGCTACTACGGGGCCAGGAGTGCTATGAGTAACTTTTTATTTTAAATACACAACAAAAATGAAAAAAAAAATCACAAAACTATCTGTTGAACACAAAAATGCAAAAACTATCTCATTACATGATGTTACCTCAAAATCTGCATTGACTGCCGTGATATGATCTCGTGGTGCCAAGATACATTACTTGGAGGTCGTAACTTTAGATCAAAATTTCTACGAAACCAAAAAATTTTAAAGTGTACACAAGGAAGGGGTTACTGCAAATGCTCTAAGGAAGCGTCCTTTTGAATATTTGCTCCTATTACAGGCCACAGCCTGTATTAAGCACATGCTTTCTATTTTTTATAAATAAATATTGCGAGTGGATGTGTAATTTATCACAGTTTACACGATTTAATTTAAAGTTGTGTGAATAAACCTATAGTGAACCATAAGAAAACAATAAGTTACGAGATGATTCGTACTTTCCATATGAAGTCATTGGTTGCCAATTAAGAAACATTAACATTGCGGTCCTCGTGCGGCAATGTTAAATTAAGCAATAACGGTAAGAGAGGAAAGTGTTCCATAAATCAAACGGTAACAGCCGCGTTAATAAGGTGATCAATGGCTCGCATGTTTAAGGAAATCTTTAATCGGCTTTCAAATTATGAAAATAAAGATTTATTTGGTCACGACGACTCGTTACGAATATGATGCACAATTTGCAGTCACCGGCTGGTCTGACACTACAAATATAGTACATTGTTTAACAAGGGGCGTATGAGGAATATTGCAAACGAGAGTCTATCAGAAGCCCAACGCCGTGAGGCGGATGGCTTTTGATGACTCGAGTTTGCAATATTCTTACGCCCGTTATACACAATGTTTTTCATCACATTTGCGGGGAAATAAATAACTACAAAAGACAGAAAAATCTATGTTTTATACAAGCGCACCAATCAAATGTTGACGAAATTGACAACTTCACTTCCAGATCAGTGCGAGTGGGGGGCGTAGTTTCAATATTTCAACCAATCACAGAGCATGGAGCATGTGGTTCTTGCAGGGCATGGCCTGCTCGATTACCAATCACAGAGCCAGAATTCTTGTCGTACGCGGCCGTCAAGATTTGCTTAACCAATCAGATCACACACAAGCTCATTACTTCCCTTGGGACGATTATTTCCCGCGGGAACAATTTAGGCCATTGTCCTTCCGTATACAGGCATAGAATAACACCATTTATGAGCAAGTGTGATGAAAAATATATTCTTTCTTTCTTAGCTTTTACCCGCGACTTCGTCCGCGTGAGCTCCCGTATCAATGATTTTTAGGATAAAAAGTATCTTCTAAAAAGTATCCTAAACGATGTGTGTACTTGGTTTGCAACCCGTTCGTTACCTCGCAATAAGCCGACGGAACTCTCGTAGTTACGTTCACACTTGAACTTGTTATCCGTTCGGGTACGGTTACAGCCCCCCTATTCTGTAACTTGTTTTAAGCACACCTCAACGCTCACCCATACTCGTAATTATACCTTGACGCCGCGATGCGTAGTAGTTAAGCGTAGGTAGAGGTCTAGTTTCCTAACGGGTGACCGGCGGGGCTCACCCGCACAGCATTAACGCGTAGCGAATAACAGCTATGCTGATCGCTAGTAAGATCCACAGGGGCATCACGTTCTACTATTAGTAGAACGCGCTTAAAGCTCTGTCTCCTGATAGTACCTAACTAAATGTTGCTTCTGGGTAACAACTACCTACTTACGGGTAGTTCTGCACCGATGAAAATTGACAAAAGTTAAGAAATTTTCCACGTGGAAAGTTCTCGTAAATTTTTGAACATGTTCCTTACAAATTAAATGTTCCCTTAAAGGAACTTCGTGAATGGAAACTTGCCTTAAGACCTCATAAAAGTTTCCAGAAATTTCAGATTTTTTTTCTGATTTTGTGCAAATTGCACATCGCTACTTCATAGGACTAAAGGCCAACGCAGTCGAAACATGCAGTTCCCATAGGGAATTGTAGTTAACATCCGTCTGTCTCGACCATGAAATTGAACATTCCTATTCAACATTTTATCTTCATCAACAATACAAGAATCAACTTTTTTCAGTGTAAATAAATAAAATAAATAAATATTAGGGGACAATCTTACACTAATCGAACTAGCCCTATATTAATTAGTAAGCGTGTAAGCGTTAGTCTAGTTTAGTTTTATTGACAATTGACTATATCGGCTCCAAGTAGCAGACAGCTACAAGTACGGTAAAGTAACATTGTTGCACACCGATTTGCCTAGATTACGGTGCAGCCAAAATAAAGGGTTGACAGCTCGTAAATCTATCGGCCACAATTTGCCGTAATAATGGTGGTTGGGGCAGCGGAGCCATGGTTATATTAGGCCGCAGAATACTGGTCGGACGAAGGTGAACTGCTAATAAAAATATTTAATAATTTAAAAAAATTTGTTGCTCATATCAAATAAGTAATTTCCTCAGCCTCAAGGCATTCTCTACCAGTCAAGCATTTGGCCAAACTGAAACATTTTGTGCAGGCATTTAACTTAATAGGAAAACTCGACTTAACACTCACCATTAATTACTTATATTATAGGTGTTCTAATTCTAATGCATATTTACAACTAGCTGTTGCCCGCGACTTCGTCCGCGTCGAACTTGTTACCGCCTTAGAAAAAATATTGCAAACCAACGTCTACCATCTTAAGGGATGATTTCCGAGGCAACAACTATTCTATATCCTTCAAAGGGTCTCAAATTATCTCTATACCAAATTTCATCTAGGTACCTACATGGGTTTTATTCAAACTTTCACCCCCTATTTCATCCCCTTAGGGAATGATTTTCGGAATAAAAACTATCTAATGTCATTCTTCGGGACTCAAACTACCTTTATACCAAATTTCATCTAAACGGGATCCATCCAAATTTTCACCCCCCATTTCACCCCCTTAGGGAGTGATTTCCGTAATTAAACATATCCTTTGTCCTTTCCCAGGACTCAAACTATCTCTATACCAAATTGTATTAAAATGGGTTCCATCCGAATTTTCACCCCTAATTTCACTCCCTTAGGGGACTTAACCTATATCTACACCAAATTTCATCAAAATAGATTACATCCAAATTTTCACCCCCCCTTTTCGCCCCCTTAGGGGATGATTTCCGGGATCACACCTATTATATGTCCTTCCCCGGGACTCATTTCATCTAAATCGGTGCAGCGGTTTAAGTAGCTCCATACAAATTTCCACCCCCAATTTCAGCCCCTCAGATATAAAAACTACCCTATGACCTTCCTCGGGGCTCAAACTATCTGTATACCAGATTTCATCTAAATCGGTTCAGCGGTTTAGGCGTGAAGAGGTAACAGCTGTCTGTTACCTCTTCACGCCTAAACCGCTGAACCGTTGTGTATATTATAAATGCGAAAGTGTGTGTGTCAGACAGACACACTTTCGCATTTATAATATTAGTATGGAAGTATGGATAGTATGGATTCTTTCCGCTTGTCTTCCAAATAAAGGTGTAGCTGTAGACTCACCTTCAGAAGAAAGAAGAAACGAAAAACTCATTCAAATATCTCAAACAATTACGAAGCTACAACCGTTTTAATGTCGCTTGTTAGAGTGAGAAAACGATCAGGGACCGTGACGTCACGATCCTCGAGCGTCATAGTAAAAAACAATCGTTTCATTATAAAGGTGCGTTTTGCGGAAAAGAGACACTTAAAACTTTGGACACTTATAACTTAGTGATTATCTTACCTATTTGCGTTGCTATTTGCGTTGTTTTCTTTTGAAAAAAAATACAACATTATGATTATTTTATTTAGTTTCTACATGCCTATTTTCGATAAGATAAGATAAGATAAAATAAGATTTCCTTTTTGTCAGAACTGTGTACATTTAGTTGTTTTGGGTAAAATAAAGTCCAACAGCTTGCCCATTTCGGACGTACAATATTAAACTTAAAGCTAGTCAAATATACTAAAACAATAACAACAATAGTATTTCCAAATAATTTTAACCATATTTACACATAAAATATTAATTTAGATCGACATCCGTATTTTCTTTTAAACTGTGCGAGACACACCTATGACTGGCTCTGGGCTGGGTAGAATCGAAGGGAAATCCTGCACTTTATGCGCTGGTCGTTACGGCTTAGCAGGAACTTGGTCGGGTCGGGGTTCTGGATTGAAAGGCTTGTTTACATTTTCAGGTAATGTCACTTCGCTGCTACTGTAGGTACTGAATTTCATAGGGCCCGACCGCTCATTTTATACTATCAATTTACCTCGGCCGGACACCCCTTCGCCCCGTAATTTTGGCGGGAAAGCGATTTGCGCGGGAAATTTTGGCGCGAAATGACATGTTCTTTTATTTCACTTTAATCTTACTCTAATACATTATTTACAGTGCTTATACCTATTTCTATGCTATTCATAATACATTATTACACAAGATCCCTCTCGTTCGGCGTCAAAATGCATCTAACGCGCGGATTTTCCGTGTCGCTCCGTATAAATGTACCTCGGCCCCCACCTGAGGTATAAATACCGGGCTTCCCCCCTCGCTCGCCCTTCAGTCATATCCCGACCGGCGCGCGAGTAGGATCTATCGCTTTCCTTTTAGTCTATCTACATTTCTAGTGGAAACTTATTGTTTTAGCCACTCTTTATTTAGGGAACCAACGGTATATTACCCTTTAACTATGTAGGAATGAAATGTGAGACCTATTATTCTTTATTTCAGGTACAAATTATGTAAGATGATAGTAACGCAATGCCTATGTTATAAGAAGGTTATAAGCTAGGTTACAAGTTAGGTCACGACTGACAATTTATATTTATAACGGGTTTTATTCAATGCCGTCCTGCACATAAACCACGAACTCCAGAATTCGAAAATATTCGGGTATCTCTATCTCTATCGCACTAACAAGTGACAGGAATGCAGATATACGAACTTCGAGTTTCGGTTTTCGTGGTTTGGCTGAATACGCAAAGAGCGCGCGCGCGTGCCATTCAAAAAAACCAAGTTTATATTGTTCGAATTTGTTGATACATTTGTTGAAATTACGCGTTAATACGACATTTGCGCATATAAGTTCGCAATAAGAACATTCGTAACAACACAAAGCTTAGTTTCAAACTGGCTGATTCTTTTTTTAATTTAGAGATTTATTATAAGTGGAGATTACAACCTATACCTATTCACCCTCAAATCCTAGCCACCCGAAGTTCTTTCAAATGGTCTTCTATTCAATCTAGACACGCAGCCAAGTTCAAAGCCAAAATGAAACTGGCGAGTGGCGTGGCGACGCAGCAGCCGTTTTTTTTTATACAACGACAGTGGCAAACAAGCTTACGGCCTGCCTGATGTAAAGCTACCTGGTGTTACTATTACACGAACCAGCATTTGGAGCCGCTTTTGACTCCTTAATAACTCAAAATCTATTTAAGTGCCCTCCCGGGCAAGGTCAACGCCTCCGCGTCCTTGCAGCAGAACTGCTCGCTGGCTGAGTCACCGGAACGGAACGGACTCTAAATTGCGTTCGATTCTGAAACAAAACAAAATCTGTCATACTTCCTTTTATCATTCCTATGGATTATTTTCTTTGTATGGTGGGCAGGGTGGGCTGGAGGTTAAATCATGTCTATAGTGAACTGTCTGTTGCAATATGAGCTGGTGGGCGCACCTAGTTCGCAACGTATAATCTGATTCTATAACGATTTGCTAAAACCCGCGCGGCTATCATAGAGCGCTGCAATTTATGCGGACGGATCGCCCCGCCGGCGCCCGCTATCACGTAACCTTAAACGCAATCGGTATTGCTATTCAATGTGGCTTTGACCATAACCAACGGACCGAAGAATCTTGGCGGTTTTTTTTATTATTATTATTTTGTTTGTGGGCCTTAATGTGCCGCTTCGACCAGCAAGTGATCTATTGTGGCGGCCCTTGCTTTAGAGTTCACCGTTAAGTCCCGTTGCCTCCAGGAAATTCCAGATTCTTTGGGCGGTGATATGTTGTACTTCTTGTGGGTGCACTATGTGCCGCCCTAGGTAGGTACTTCTTTTATGCATGAGTGGTCCACAGGAGCAGAGCTAAATGTGTATTGCAGTCTCCTCTGTCTCCTGGCAGAACCTGCAGGTTGTGTCCTGCTTCATACCCATTTGAAACAGGTGTTTGTTCAATTTGCAATGTCCTGTCAGGATTCTTGTCACTGCGCAGGTTTTGTGCCTTTTGAATTGTAATAACTCTTTAGACAGTTTACTATTGAACCCTTCGGCTTTAGCTTGTTTTTGTCCTTTGGTGAACTTCCACAGCTTGATTGCCTCTGATTTTTCCGCGTTGTTTAGCAGAGAATATGCTTTCCGTTTTGTAATGCCACAGTACGGTTCCGGGCCGACCAGGGCCGTGTCTGCGCCCTGCCTTGCAAGTTCATCTGCTTTTTCGTTTCCTACAATGTCGGAGTGCCCTGAATCTTGGCGGTTAGTGAACACTTCGGGTGCGAATCCACCAGAGTTGTGCGAGGCGGTGAGAGAGGAAAAACTGGCCATGTGCGAGTCGGACTCGCGCAAGAAGGGTTCCGTACCATCATCTATAAAAACGGCAAAAAAATCACGTTTGTTGTATGGGAGCCCCCCTTAAATATTTGTTTTAATTTAATTTGAATATTAATTTTTAATTTTTAAGTGAATATATAACTAAATATTCTGTGAATATTTCAAGCGTCTGCGCGTACCTGCCGTTATCATTATCAATATCGAGCAAAAACGAGCAAAAGAATCACGTTTGTTGTATGGGAGCCCCCTTAAATATTTACTTTATTCTGTTTTTAGGGTTCCGTACTCAAAGAGTAAAACGGGACCCTATTACTAAGACTTCGCTGTCCGTCCGTTCGTCCGTCTGTCTGTCACCAGGCTGTATCTCACTGATACCGTGATAGTTCCAGCTGAAATTTTCACAGATGATGTACCTATTTCTGTTGCCGCTATAACAACAAATACTAAAAACACAGAATAAAATAGTTTTTTTATAGATATTGGTACGGAACCCTTCGTGCGCGAGTCCGACTCGCACTTGGCCGGTTTTTTTACTATTTGTTGTTATAGCGGCAACAGAAATACATCATCTGTGAAAATTTTAACTGTCTAACTATCACGGTTCATGAGATACAGCCTGGTGACAGACAGACAGACAGGCGAGTATGCAATCTCTCATGCCTGTCTTCTTCTTTAACGTGGAGTAATCGCCAGCCGTTTCTGTCCACGCCTCTACATAGACATAAATTTAGTAAGCGCAACTCAACTGAACAATAGAAATCACATCTCTCAAATGCGATACCTACTCAACCCAATATAAACAAAACGCCTTAGTGTACTCCAATGTGAGGGTGAGATCAGATCTCTGACCTAACGGGCTTTTCATTAAGCAATGTTTTCTGCAAAGGTAACGTCAATGAACGTCGAAAACTGCTGTTATAAGAATTTGCAGAGGTCAAAAAAAAGGAGCCCCTTGGATTCCGCTAGCTCATTAAGAATATAACTAGATACTACAAGCTCATAAACCTCATTTAAACCTATTTGAGCTAAAATGACTTTGAAATACGTTTCTCTCTATCTGTCACTTGGTCTTCTATGTTTGTGAGAAAGGGATACAACACATTTTAGTGACAAGAGGTTTGTCAATTATGAACAAGGGTAGAATAGCGACATCGTTTACGTAACGGCGCAGGCAGGCGCATAAACTCTCGCGCATAAATCCGCCCGAAGCTCTCATTAAGGAAGCGCTGATCTCCGGGCCGTAACGTGGTCTACTATGCCTTGGAAGCAAGAGAATATAACTGAATATAATTGATAGACATAAACAGAGAATGTAGGTTGGTAAGGCCAATCTGAGTATGCTTTTCACATTCTACTTTGATTTCGATGAGTCGCCGCTTTTGCGCCGAGCTAACCTCTCAGAGCAAGCGTAAAACACACTTATATGTCTCCACTACACGTCCGCAGATGCGTCCGCGGACGTCATCTCCGGATGCATCCGCGGACAGTGGGTAATTTGGTCATCTGTGGTAGGTATTTGACGTCCGCAGACGCATCTGCCACCGATCCGTTTGTTGTCGGTTTTTGTGGCACAGATCAAAGGATTAGTATAGGTATTAGACTGAACGATCAACAGACGTGTGGTCGGTTGGTGGAGATTCGTCTGCTGATGCGTTTGCCGACGTCCGCGGATGCATCTGCGGACGTGTAGTGGAGGCTTTAGGTACAAAGATTGATAGAATGAAAGGGCAACTGGAGTTCCAGGCGTCTATAGACCACAGTAATTTCGCTTGTTGGCCACCGCATCCGCATTGTGCGTGGCGAAATCTGTATGTGGTATTTTGTACTTTACTGAGAGCTTACTACGAGTAATGTCGCCCAGATTTCCATACTTATCGGTATACTGTCAGCAGCACGTAGCAGCGTATATTATACCCCTCTAGGGTAATTTTTCGAATGAAGTGTATGTGTGTGCAGACGATTTTGTTGAGAAAGTGTGAACCCGTACCCTTGGGCGATAGTACCTACTGCTTTGGTAGAGTTCCTACCGCCCCACTTCCTCGCCTCCCGTGCCTGTCGAAAACACTCATTAAAGTTATAAGTAAGCACGCAGAAAAGTAAAGAATCTGCACTGACTTGTACCTGGAAGCTGACAGCTTACTGATACCGCACCGACTCCGCACAGCCAAGTGCGGATGTGGCTTAAGTTGTTTAACGAAGCACGCCATAACATTCCGTGTGGTTACAACGTCCCTTTGTTGCCCAGTCACGGAGTACATCGAATTGTTTCAGTCAACACGAACTCAAAGAAACCACTGTCACTTTAAAAGCGCCCGGACATCACATGTTATTAAAAACTGGCTATTTTAAATCTAACAACCCATAATTTCAAGGCGATAAACTTGGGGCGACAAAGGATAGGTACTTACTCCATATACTGCCGACGCTTATGTTATAAACACATACACAATTGTATTGGCACAATGTTGCACAAAGCCTCGTGCGTAAATGTGAGGTGTCCCTTTATAAGCTTTATAGCACTCTTTGTTCATGAAAGCATTTCCGAAGACAATGCAGTTCAGGCGGCTGACCCTTGAGAATCCTGAGATTATGCTTACCTTTTATTTTATAGAAAATGGCGGCGGCCAGCCTCTGTAATGATGTGCGTCGCCCGCCTCGGGCGTTGTATCGCGAACATGGATAATCTAGCGATAGCTGTGAAATATTACATGTCAACCACTCATCACTTTATTTCCTTAGGCTTTCTTTGATAAACATAGTAACACGCATTTAATTGCTTCGTAAAGCTTATCAATCTTGTATGTGTCATGAAGCAAGTGACTTCATAAGATACCTTATGCAGTTTGTAGGTTACGAAAATTATACCGCTTTAAAGGAATGAAATATTATGATTGCCTTGCACTTTGGAAAACTTGTTTACTGTGGTTTGTTTACACTAAAGAGCAGACAACAAACATACAATATACTCCTATATATAAAATGACAGATAGTTATTATTGTAACCCAAATTTAGTTTATTGATGAATCGGAATGGGTTAACGTCTAGTTTCTGTTTACAACGTCATTTGAGAATAATAATAATTGTTGTTGTTGCATTTTGTCATCTTGGTGAAATACTCGTAGGACTTATTGCTCATATCCATATCATGACAGGTCTCTGACCCGTGACCTACAGTGGGATGTACATAGACTATATTATTATAATAATGGAAACATGGGAAAGCGTCGTCCCAGTTAGTTAGAATGTGGAGCGAGCGAGTGGTCATATTTCAAGATTGGCGTGGGCTGTTGTGCATTCTTTATTGACCTTCTGTTAGATTTTTGACAGTTGGAATGTTTTTTTCATCACACTTGCTCATAAATGGTGTTATTCCTTGCCTGTATACAGAAGGACAATGGCCTAAATTGTTCCCGCGGGAAATAATGGCCCATGGGAAGTAATGAGCTTGTGTGTGATCTGATTGGTTAAGCAAATCTTGACGGCCGCTAGCGTCAAGAATTCTGCTCTGTGATTGGTTGGAAATATAATCAAGCAGGCTCTGTGATTGGTTGAAATATTGAAGCTACGCCCTCCACTCGCACTGATCTGAAAGTGAAGTTGTCAATCTCGTCAACATTTGATTGATGCGCTTGTATAAAACATAGGTTTTCTGTCTTTTTTGGTTATTTATTTCCTCGCAAATGTGATGAAAAACATTGTGTATAACACGGGCGTAAGAATATTGCAAACTCGAGTCGTCAAACGCCCTCCGCCTTACGGCGTCGGGCTCCTGATAGACTCTCGTTTGCAATATTCCTCATACGCCCCTTGTTAAACAATGTACTATTTTTATACCCATTAGACGGTGGTTAACAGGCATACGGTCAGCCTGATGGCTTTAGGTTGTACACGAATTATGAAAAAATATATATTGGATGATATTTTGAATCCGGGAATCAAATATGAAATTGTAAAATTCTAAACTAAAATAAAAATATACATTCAATTCAAACTCCGACAAAGCTATTTCATGAATTGAAAAAATCTAGCTTTATTCTTCGTTATTTGAGTCTTGCTTCAACCAACTAAGCAAAGCCTAATTCAATATTAATCCATACTATGACGTTTAATCTGAGATGTTTCCTCAGTTCATATTGGGAAAATGGGGTCTAACTAATAACACTAAATTACGATAAGCAAAACCCTTTGTAAGGCAATCTAACCACACCACCATGGAAGTCTACACGTGATTTGGTTTTATATGGCTAGCTCTGTTAATCTTATGGTTTGAATCTAGATATGCGTGCTGAAAATGGGCGAAAGTATCCGAACTGCCATTTTAAACAGAGAAAGTCGAACGTTATTGATATTTTCGGAAATTCGATAGTATGTATATGATTGGGGAAAGTGATCATTATAATTTATATACGAGATTGGCAAGACAAGCCTATTTTATGGTCATAAAATGTATGCATAAGAAGATTAGGTAAAGTAAATTTATTCCAAGTCTGTCCTAGCATTCATTTTTTTTAATCTTTATTTATTTCAAGGCTTTTGTCAAATTGACGATGTCAGCTCCAACCGGCCTCTACTACACCAGTGTTTTCGAGACCCCCTGGGGTTACAAAGGCTTCTAAAAGAGGTCACTTGTATCTTTAACTTCTTGAAGTAATGACGATGTTCAATATTTGTAAAATTAAAAATAAGTTAGAAACAGAGCATCCATTGGTGGCAATTTTTTCCATAAAATAAATTCCATAGTAATCGCGCCATGTGAAAGGTTACTATACTGCTGAAGCTTACCCACGCACGCCACGCAGGCGTAGGTTCTACGAGGCAATTAATAATTTACTTTATATTACCGCAAATTAATTAAAATAATAGCATCCTAACAGTACCAGACCCCACATGATCATCAGATACAATACACCCGATTCATTAGTTGCATCGGTAAAGCTCTGCAAGTACGATTCGCATTCAACGCGCCCATATCAAACCGAGTTGATTACGCAAATTGAATCTTATGAATTCACAAATAAAGGGTCCAACCGATTGGATTCCATGGACCGCGCGCGCAGGCTAACGCTACACGCAAAATTCAACTTTAACTGAAGAGCATAAATTTGAATTTGGTTGGTGATTTACTGAGTTGCGGTCCGACTCGACGCGTTATATGGGAATCATATGCAAAGCGCCAATTAGAGTCCACCTGCGCCAAGGCATCTATCAACGTCGCGGGCTAGGGTTGACACGGGAGATTAAGCTTACCTCCGTTAGTTAGTTAAATAGATTTAATTAGTCTATTCAGAAGGACTTAGGATTGTCAGAACTATTGGTATAACCGGATCCGCTCTTCTCGAGGATGTTTGTGTAGTCTAGGTTTTAGATATGTGTGATTGACTAACAGATATTTATTTGCCTGACCTCCTCTGTAGTTATAGACTTAGGGGTATCAATCATATTTTGATATTTGGTACAAGCTGAAATGAAATCAGGAGAGCTATAAACCTCCTTTTGTACAGTTCATCTTGCAGGAACAGTAGCGTAACTTTCCAAACGTGCGTTAGCATATATCAAGTATATCAACTATCATTTTTGAATGTAAAAATGTCAGTTTATAAATACGCTAATCACCCATTTGCAGGAAAATAAATGAAATCTGGATATCCTTTGTTGTGAACCCATCAAGATATCTGCAACGCCTTGACATTGACATTGTCAGACGTGAAAAAAGACGTCAGACATCAGTGATCACTTTTTCACGCTAATATTTTTATATTATTTCAAAAGTGGTAGAATACTTTTTGGGCAGACTACGTCTATGTTTAGGTACCTACCTATGTTTTGCCGATTGACTGCGTAACACTTCGTCCACTAAATGACATTTTTTTGGAAGGGAAAATGACAGTTGAGTAGTCATAACTCATAACCATAACGTCGTTCGAAGAGTTGCGTAATTAATAATAAACGTTAGTAATCTTTTAATTACCCCTCTCTCAGTGGAGAGTTGTAGTTACTAATTAGTTAATTACCCCTCTCTAGTCGTCAAAACTAGACTATCCTTTACTTGAATAGTAGACATTGTAGACAACCCTAATAAAATCTTTCATTTCACGAATCCGTCTTCATCCTTGTCTCATCAAGCGTTGATTTCCAATACATTGAAACTGATCATTGTGTCAACGATAAGGTTTTTTACTTTTAATCCATTGTGTGGAAAGGTCACGGCTGTAATTGGCATTGAATTATTTGCGTTGTCTCTGGTATCGTTTGTGCTTAAATTGGTAATTAGTGCAGTGGGGGGGACGTTTATTGAGATAGATACCTAACGTATTAATTATTGTTATTATGCGGAGTTATCATAAGATAAGTTACGATAATGAGTCATAATAAATAAGAGAGCCGAGGATGTAATTATCAAAGCTCACGCGTTTCATACGACGTTTTTCAACACATTTGCGATGAAAAAATCCTTTTCATAAAATGAAAATGTTACAGGCTCCTAAGTTGTTTCCTTTAGTTATTGATGACAACAGGTTTTTACTCACATATTTGTACATCTCCAAGAATGTACAGTGGCGTCAATTCTATTTATCACTTTTCTATTCACCACGAGTCAACATTTTTAATAATAACCAAACAAGCATCATCAATGTCTACTAATATTTGTGAAATTACCTATAATGGCGCGCAACTATTTTTTTTCGTGAAGTTCGCGCAGTGCGCCTGCAGCGAGGCTTAGATGAAATCTCTAAACAGCCAATACAAAATAATATAAATATTTTCTTATTCAATATAAATTCATGTAAAATGTTATCAAAAGTAAATAGTTTTACTACATGAAACGTTTCTATATCATATCCAAGAAGAAATAATCAATTAATTCACAAGAAGGACTTAATTTGTTTCAATTCAATTCAATATTTATTGATAACATGGTTACAGGTCAATATTTACATAATATTAATTTGAACATTTCTTATAGCTACACAACATTAAATATTATACATTAGTATTATATTAAGTATTATCATTAGGTACATTTATCATTATTATATTAGGTATTATCATTACACATCATTGGATGATTGGCAAAGGAATTCGTCTCTATAGTAGTAGGCTTTGTTAGTCAAATATTCTTTAAGCCTACATGTACACAAGCATTCTGATATTTCCGGTCGCTTAAGGTCACTAGGCAAACGATTATAAATTTTGGGAACTATGTACCACACACACCGTTCCGCTTTGTTGAGTTTGTGTCTTATTGGTAAGAGATTATTTTGAATTTTCGGAACTCACGAATGTTTTTACCACCACGGTAAACGGACCATCTTTGAAATTTCTAAAATGTAAAGGCTTGTAAACGTTAGGATTATTGGTTACGAAATAAGTTGCGGGCAGGCGTATCCCAGGGCACCCTAGCCATTATCCTTATAACTTTTTTCTGGAGCATAAATATGCGCTGTTTATCAGCTGCCTGCCCCCAGATATCAATCCCATAGGTGATTATGGATTGGAAATAAGCAAAGTATGCGTTTCTGACGCATTGATCATTGAGCATTTTTGTCAAGCGTGAAATGGCAAAGCAAGCTTTTACCAGTCTTTTACATAGATCATCTATATGGACATCCCACTTTAATCCAGAGTCAATGTTGAATCCAAGATATTTGGCATTATTTACTAGCGGATCATGTGTATCATTAAGCCCTATTTCTAGTGTTTGTTCTGGTAGACCCCTAAGATTTATCTGGATTATATTGGGTTTTTCAAGGTTTAGTAGCATGCCATGAATGGTAAACCAATGTTTTATATCACAAAGAAGAGAAGACTTTACATTGTAATTTAGAAAATGTATTACCTGAACTATAAAAGCACTATCATCTGCATAAGCAACTAACTTACCATGCCGTGTACATGACGATAGATCATTGACTAAAGTGATGAAAAGATAGTTGCCAATGACGGATCCTTGTGGTACAGAAATGGAATCTAGTGATTGATAGTTTGATTTCCCTTTAGTTCCATTTACATCAACCTCACAACACTGTTCCCTGTTTTTTAAGAAAGATCTAAATATATTTAAAAAGGTTCCACGTATACCATAGTGATATAACTTTTTTAGGATTAATTCATGGTCTACCAAGTCGAATGCTTTCGATAGATCGCAAAGAACCACTGCAACTTTATGCCCCATTTCTAGATAGTCCACAACAGTTTTTATTAGTTCCCTAGCTGCACTGATTGTCGACTTTTGGTATTGATACTATTTGATACGCATGTTGCTCTTTAGCCAGTATATTCTTACTCGAGAGATGGCACATTAATCGATTGGCCAGACCTAACTAAAAAAATGTTGATAATGCTGGTATAATTGATATGGGCCGATAATTTTTATAGTCCGTATTTTTCCTTTGCCCTTATATACCGGAACAACTTTAATTTTCTTTAAAGTTTGAGGATAAGACCCGTTTTTTAGGCAAACGTTCGTACTATGACAAAGCACATCTATAAATGATGGAGGAAACTGACATAAGATATTTGTGGGAATGTCATAAGTATCTTTAGTAGGTTTAGGCTTAATTTGCTTAAGAAGTTTGTAAATTTCGCCAATGGTAAATGGCTCTAATGATGCACAATCTACAACTTCAGGCATGTACATCCCAAGAATTTGTAATGACAATTGCATCTCCGGTTGTCTCCGGATATTTCTTACAGAGTTAATAAAAAAGTCGTTTAGTTCATTAGCTAGTGTGGTAGGTTCAGAGGTCTCAAAAGACGCAGTTTTGGCGTTTATTGCATTCGATTCATACTGTATTACACCCCATATTGCTTTAGCTTTATTTGTGGCTCTAGATATTTCACTTTGAAAGTAACGGCTTCGTTTATAAATTAGTAGGTTTTGATATAGTTCTTCAAATTGATCTTTAAAAATATTAAGTGAATTATTATTTGGAAATATATTACACAGACGTTCAATGTCTTTCAATATAAAATGTTTTGAAATAACTTCTTCTGAAACCCATTTCCTGTCTATTCTAGTTTGTGGATATTTGAGTTTTGGGAATGCTTGTTGAAAAGTGTGTATGAAGACATTTATCACAGAATCTACAATAAGGTCTGGTGCTTTGCCAGAATCCATAATTTTTCCCCAGTCGAATAGTTCGAGAGATTTAGGAGTAATTTAGGAGGTGTAATTCGTCTTACTTCAACTAATTTGACACAATTACAATCCTTAGCCTGGTAGTTAATGGACAACATCTGCCCATCGTGGTCTGAAATATTACTCTTGACTGCAACAAAATCAATATCATCAATGTCAGAGTAAGCATGGTCTAGACATGATTCCCTAGGGCCATCATACCTTGTTGGACACAAAACTATAGTATTTAAGTTTGAACAATGCATTAAGTCTAGCAATTTATTTTTGTTTTGTGAATATCTTAGTAAGTCAATGTTAAGGTCCCCAATAATTAGTGTGTTTTAGTTCCTTGGTCATCATTTAGTATGTTCAGTAATGCTGATAACTTTTCAAAAAACACATTTAAGTCTCCAGACGGGGGTCTATCAATACATACAATGGTTATATCAAACTGTTCGATGTAATTTGCTGCGATTTCAATTACCATTTCCACAGACAGGCTAACCAAACCGCTGGGTTCGATTGACCTGACACTATCGTGAATATATATACAAGAACCTCCGTGAACACTGTTAACTCTACAGTATGAGGAAGCGAGGCTGTAGTTCATTATCCGCAAAGCATTTAGTTCCTGCGATGGTTTCCAGTGTTCAGTCAGACATACAACATGGGTCGTATCCATGCTTTGCAAGATGGCTTCTAGTTTGTAGACTTTAGTTGTCAGGCATCGAATATTTTGATGGAATACTTTAAAAACAGTCGTTAATTGCATCGTATCAGGTTTCGAGCTACCTAGTGTGTCAACTAGATTTTTGGATTTATACATTTTAATGGTACATCTAAAAAAGATTCACTGTTGTAAAATGATTCATTAACATTCTTCAATACATTATTGACTAATTGAGCTAGTTTATAATTTCCTTTCCAGTTAAATTGATTACTATTGATTTTATAATCCTCCCATTGAAAATGCATGCTAAGGTCCAACAGCCTCATGTTAGCAGCTTTGTAATTTTTTTTGTGAAGAGTTAGGTTGAATTTTTTAACAAAATTGTTATAATCACTGTGGTAGTCCTTTAAACTATAGGGAATACTGCATATGACGACATTTGTATGCGATGCTATTTTGATAGCGTCGTTTAGGAAATCAATCGTTTTATATATGGGATTTACATTATAGTCACTCGAGCCGCACATTATTATTACACAATCACATTTTCTAAAGTCCGCAATTTTTTCCTTGAAATTTAGGAGAATCCGACCTGTGGTACCATTCTTTATGACATCAGCAGTCGCGTCGTAGTCATTTTTTCTAATTTTTGACAGTGGCCACAGCAGATCCACTCCATGGGAATCCGACAGCAACAGTAACTTCGGCTTGTTGATACGATCTATTTCCGTGTTAAGGTTTTTTTTTAACTTATTATCCTCTGTTTGTGGAGGTGGCGGTATCTGGTGAATCTCAGACGGTGATTTCGCTGCTATTTTTTCTATTGCCTTTTGCAATTTTACTACCGATCGTTTTATTTGTAGCATTGAAAGGTCCCTTCTTCTCAAATTTTTGCTGTATTTCTTTTTTTTCACAAAGAACTTTATTTATATATTTTTTTAGCAATACAATTTTTTTCCTTAATTGTGAAATTTCATTTTCCAGCAAACTGATTTTGATTTTTTCGGTGTCAGTCTTGATTCTTTGTGGTGTCCGTCTTTTTGGCGTCTCTTCGTTAAGTAATTTATTATGTATGTTATGTCTTTTTTGATACTCATCGATTTGTTTCTTCAATTCATTGTTCTCAATATTTAGCCTTGTTATTTCATCGTGGGCACTAGAAAGTTCCGCGACAGTGCTATCAAGCTGATGCTTCAGCTCTGATGTCTCTGAGTTTTCCAAGCATGAGATATTTGGCAAGCTTCTGGGACTGTCATCAATTACAGGGGAACTTGTGAGCTCGTCTTGTTTAGAACCACTTGCGATATCCTCAATTGATGTTGTTTTCATTAGGGGAGTCTTAAGTCTGTCTTTATAGCATTCAATTTTATTTTTATTTAAGGCTTGCGTTTTGCTCGCAACTCTTTTTTGCTTATTGTTTGTGCATTGCTGGCATTTCCATAGTGATTTGCGATCGTTTGTCATTGATCTAAACTGTCGTAACGTCATTTTAGTACATGATATATCATACAATTGTTGACATTGAGAGCATTTCAAGGAATCGTCATTTTTTAAAGTCTTTTTGCATTTGCTACACGTACTCAAGTTAAGTTTGGTTGCAGAATTTGTATTCGATGCCATTTTGTTAACGTGAAAGATTATGTCACTGATAATTAGGGCGAATCGAGATAAAAATACAGTTTCCGAACGCAACTTTTGTTTTTAGGGCGCTGGCAACACTGACGGCTATTGTCACCTGTCACTGTCATTCATTGCCCAATCAGCTGTTCGAGGTTAACTTGATACCGTTAGTCGTCTCCATGCATAGAATTATAACGCATAGAAACGCAGTTCACGCGCAACGGTGAGGCCACCAAAAGTAGGACATAAATGGCCCAGTACGCCGATCGGCTTGTCAGTTGCAAGGACGCGTGTCAAGTGTAAATAGCTCCCACATTTTTCATTAATATGACGGTTTGTGCAGTGAAAGGGTGTCACAATGCATCGGATAAGAAGGATAAACATTCTAAGATAACATTTCACACGTAAGTATTATATTCTCTAACTCGTATTTTTACGTAAAACAGTAATCAAAATTGCATATTTTCTATAAGCGGCATGACAGCGTAGTGTTGCCAATGTAACGGATATATTTACCCATAATTCTGTTCTGATAATATACTTACATAAAATACAAATATCGGCAGGGTTGAAAATACGAAGAAGATAAATCACTTGATTTGTACCAAGCTTTTACTTGACTCCCCGTGTATGTTTGAGTATATCTAGGTCAAATCTTGCAAGTCAATATTGACTAACTTCCCAGAGTTCAATCGAGTTTAAATTTTGTACACGTGTTTTAAATCAGGAGACAATGCAATATTATGGTACTTCCGAGTGGGCCTGATGATGAGGACGGAAGGTGGCCATAGGAACTCCTAAATTATCTTACTAATATTATAAATGCGAAAGTTTGGATGGATGGCTGTACGTTCCAATCAATCTCAAAAACTACTGGACGATTTTTATGAAACTTTCCAGTAAGTAATGTACCTTATGTAGCAGAATAGGACATAGGCTATAATTTATGTCAAATTTCATCAAAAAAGGGGATGAAACTTTGTATGGAGACCAAATATAATTATGTTGCGAGAGCGGTTACCATGGTAATGACATCGTCAACAAATTAGAAAATTAATCTTGGGCGTACGTAACTTACATATTGTAGTTTTATTATAATATATATTTTCAGGGAATGTGTATGCGCTGGCAACACTATTGGTGCGTTTGTGTGCGTATTGGCGCGTGTAAATACGAGTTGATCACAACTACATGAATCCATTTTATGCCTCACGCTTGGCGCGTCGGCCGTATGAAACTATCCTTCTAGGCGTTATAATTCTATGTCTCCATGTATCTTGAGTTATTTTCTTTGTTTACATCCAGCGACAGTATTTCAAAATTGTAACGGTTAGGTGGAATAAGCAATTAAAGTGCCAGTGCAGTGTACCTGGGTATCCTTAAGGTGTTCCCGTTCAATCTTTCTTTAGTGCGTAACCGGCTTCCACTTTCACAATGCAGTAGGTGGGTCATTGTCAGATTTAGGTTCGCGTCTTTTCGGTGGACATTGCCAAAGTTAAGGGCTATAAATCCTAATTTTTGGTTGAACTCTGAATCCGCATAAACGGCGTTGCCCCTTCTATAATTCTATGTGATAAAAACATATTATATGTGAGCGTAAAGCCCTTAACTATTGACCACCGGAAAGATGATTTTTGTTTTTGTGACTGACAATGACCCAGGTGACGTTAGGAGTGTTTTAGACTAATTATTATAATTAAAATGTTTAGAGCTATCACTGTCAGATGTTCTCTTGGCTAGGGTTGCCAGAGTTACGTTATACGTTTAGTCGAGTATGAATCCATTTGCCGAGAATTAAAAACAAACCTGTATAACCCGGTCAATTTAAGAATGCTCCGAGTCCATACACGTTGCTGCAAGGTGCCAACGTGTCTTAATCGGGATATAAACATAACACACGAGTGTCGTAATGTTATAAAACACGCGTGTTTAATACCCAGGATTATGAGCCTAAAAGCGGCACAATAAGAGGCACGTTACGAGCAAATGTGTTGAAAACATTATTTAAGTACAGTTTGACTAACACGGCATAATATCAGTGTCAAAGTAAAGGGTGAGCCGATGATTTTCAACTATATTGTACATATCTATTAAGTTAAACTATTTTGAATATTTGCTTTATCACATCTTCATCATCATCATCATTCTAATATACGTCCCACCACTGCTAGGCACATGCCTCCTCTCATATCATAAGGTTCTGATACTGCTTCGGATATCGTAAATTACTTATGACGTGTGAAAATTTGTATTTCCCATTGAACATTTTCCCATTGAACATTTTAAAGCAGTATATGCACTTAACTCATCCATTCATCATACTTGTAAGTCTTGTAACATCCGGTATCGGTGGGAACCAGCCGAATACTACAGTGGACAAGTATATTGTGGTGAAGTGGGTCATACGGTCGCACGAACTTGCTGGCACAGTTACTAGTTGTTAGTGCTTGCGGCAGTGCTCACAAGGTATCCCCAAGGTTCGGATAAGTTGGGCTTGACGATGAGGTTAAATACTAACTTGTAAGGTAACTTGGGGGCTCGTAGTCAGTGGCCCATTTCATGTTACAACTGTTACAAGTTAAAATGTTTACAAGCTTCTATTTAGCTCACCCCGTTTGTTTTATTCTTGGGTCAAATTTAGTAATTGAAATTTCACCCTCTTCCTGTCAACCGATTGATCTGAACTTTTGCATGCATATGTATATCGCATGACAATGCAATATTATGATGACATAGAGCTGATCTGATGCTGGAGCTGGAAGGTGGCCATAGGAACTCCGCAATAAAACGATACAACCCCATCGAGTTTGGGCTCGTTAGAATCGTCTCAATGAGTAGTTGATGATGGTATGCAGAAAAGTACAGTTGGCAATAAAGGCGTGTACCAAAAATTAAATTTTTGGCAGAAACTTATTACACGGGTTAAACCGGTAAAATTGCAAGTCGTTATATTTTTTTTTTATAATTTATTAAATCAATATCTTTTAATTTACAAGGTATGCCATTCTGAGCCACTATCGGAAACCTTGGTAGGTTTATATGATAGCTGGCGAGATCGATCCGCATTAACAAACTTTTAATATAACGCTATTATTAATTTTAGGTATGTACTTATATTATCTATCTACTTAAGTTAATGACAATGAACAATTTAGTTTACAGTTTAAATTGAGATTCACATTCCAGGTAATATTTTTTAGGTAACAATTTATATTTCCCCGGGTTATCAATTATACCCAATAAGTCATTCAGCATATACTTAGGTATGCTATTAAGTATATCAGGTATTAAACAGGTATTGGTTCTTCGCCCGTAGTTATTATTTACACTAGGCAGAGCATATGTGCGTATATAATCTAAGTTACGTAGGTGACCGGGGCGCGATTTTTATATTCTCACGTTCTTCCGTCAGTATCGAGAAACAAAACCTGTTGAACACGCTAATTACTTTGCAATGTTTGAATAAGCCCGAATTATTGTCTTTTAGACTATCTTTAATTTTCTGGGGTATACCACTTTTTTCAGTAATGCGAGTTGGAGCTTATATATCTGTTCTACGTAGGTTTTATAAGTCCGCCCATAACTAGTAATGCCGTAGCAAATGATGGAGTCCGCAAGTGATAAGTACAGCATACGCAGTGTTTTATATGGTAATCTATTTTTAAGGATGGCCATTTGCGCCATTATGGATCTAAGTTTCGAACATACATGGTCCACGTGCGGTCTCCAGTTGAATCTATTATCGATTACTAGTCCTAGGTACATATGTTTCGCTACCGACTCGAGTTTATCACAAGTACAGATATAACTAGGCTTATGTAGACAATGGTGTTCGTGTGCTATTATTACTGGTACCTGTGCCTGTTTTACATGCGATGAGTGTATGTGGACTATTTTAGTATTTATTCTTTATTTATGTATTTAAATCAAGCAACGAAGGCCCATACTTACAAATACCTTAAAGACAAACATAAATGTCAATATAAACTTATTAACAACTACAAGAACACACTAAATATTACTACGATGGGTTGCGCAATTTCGTTGTGTCAGGCCTACCGCGAAAACGCCGGAACTTGAGTCCCTTCGGCCAAAATTATTCCTGTGAAGGTCCACAGATGGTCTGTTGGAACTCTCTTCTTCTTAGTCGCTTCACTCTTGGCAGTGTGGTCGTGATCGTTATGTCGGTTTAGTGGCAAGCTTGACAATCCGTCGCCATTCGTCTCTCAAGGCCGCCTTCCTTGTGCACATATGTGGCCTTGATTTGGTCAGTCCATCTCACAGGAGATCTTGTGCCCTCAATCCTGCCGTGCACTACAAGTCACCAATTCGCCGTGATACGTGGCCGAAGAAAGTCAGAATACGGGACTGTACAGTGGAGGAAAGGCACTGCCTGATGCCTGCTAGAATTAGGTGTGTAAGGATTGTCAATGTAGGGGAAGGTCCATAACATAATTAGGGAAATTACAGTTTGCGTTTTAAGTTAGATTTTGGTATGAAACACTTACCTAACCAATGGTTGCGAATTCTTGAACTTTATGAGTACGAAAACCAGGCTACTCATTGCCAGGCAATAAATAATTTCTTACACCCATAAAGATCCCATCGCGTAATACGAAATGCGAACAGTGAACATCAGATGTCAAAGGACAAGAAACAAGAAGTGAAATTAGACTTATGCAACAGTGGTGTAACAAATCATATTTAACAAAAGACTGCACTGCACAAAATGAAATACGACGTGTAACATTGCAAAACGCGGAAGTTAGAAACACTTCAACGCTAACACAGTTCTAGATTTTACCAACGGCAAAGTTAAACTTGTGTTTTTATAAAGAAAAATCGCTCTAGACAGCCTTTCAGTGGTTGCGCGGTCATATCAAACAATACTTTCGCTATTCTTTGGTCGTTCATGTTGAAAAATGGCTTTTGAAGTCCGCTCGCGGATGAATATGGTTGACAGTTCTGCAGGTTTTATAGAGTTGTCCACGAGTAGTTTGAGTAAAACTTCAGATTATTGTTACGTGTTGTTATGTAACACTACGTTTAGATATATTTGAAAAGCAAACTCTTCTAAAATTGAGTGTCTGCTGAAAACTTTTAAAATCTTTAAAATTCCAAGTTATTACTTGAAGCTTGCTTTATTAAGCTAAACTTAAATACAACTTTCATTAGCAACTGCTTATTAAGCATTTATTTTGGATGAGCTGGTGTGATTGGAGTGGGCGCCACCCCCCCTTTTCACGCAAAATAGGCACGCAGTGCCGCCGACGTTAGATTTTGGCACGATTTCGGTAAGGACTCAGATACTTTTGAGGGGGGGGGGGGGCTTGAATTAGTAGATTAGTAGGTAAAACCGATTGTTATTCAGTAAAATAATATTTTTTATGCCGTTTACTTTAGCAGATTAGAGAGGAAGTCTAGTTCAATTCATATATGTACTTAAAAATAATGTATTTGCGTTTTTTATTAGATTACGTGTTGGTTTTGCCAATATTCAACTGACGTTTCCACAATAGGCATCCCTACACAATCAATAATAACCACTTATTGTGCTATTCAAAATTTCATTACAGTCGTGCTTTCTCCGCGCACATTGGGTCAGATTGCGTTCCCAAGCCTTGGCTCCCTTCAGTACGTGATCTAGGAAATGTAGGTAATCGGCTGTGTTTACGGGAAACCTAGTTTTATGATAGCTAGAAATAGGTTTCGGAGCCGTACAGTGAAATGCAAAAACATGGATGCATACAGGTAACTCAAAAATGTCTCGCATGACTGTTATGTCGGCGAATTAAGGTTTTGGTAAATATCTATGAGAGGAATTATTTCAAACATATTTTTGCACTTGACAAGGTACCAGTGGCGGAGCGCCTATAGAAGCCGACTCCCACCGGCTTGCCTAAAATTTCTTGCCATATATTACCAAACTGGTAAATCATCAAACAACAGCCCCTTGTTTTGCTCCGAGTTGTCCAGTGAAAATTCTCACGCACCGCGTACATAATTCGAGATAATACATAAAACCTAGCCATCTTAAACGGGACGAGCATGGTGGTTTACAATTGTACATTGAAGCATTTAAAACACTAGTACTATTTTAACAACCAGTCTTGTTATAAAGCCTATCATTATGTAACAGTTGCATAAACCATTTAGTAATAAAGTATGAGCCCATGAATTCTAGTTTGAGTGATGGTTTAGGTTCCTAAATTGATACTGCATTGACTATCCAGTATCAATAGTTTCCTTGGGGTCAACTTTAAAAAGCCAGAAATTAAAGAACTTTTTCTCCATAGTAAATGTATGAAAACAGTTTTCTTTAATTTCTGGCTTTTTTTTTTCGCCTAGCAACACGGGATCTGGTAGCTGCCCTCACTGACCCAAAATCTATTTCCACCCTGTATAACAGTTGCATAAAAAAACTACTAATAATGTGGTTACCGTTAATGAAGAGAATAATGTTATGCAATTGACACGCAAATGTTAGGGAAACAATTTTAATTCTAAATCTTTGTCTATTCTTTCTAACCTTCTGACTGCTTGTAACTCAGCGCTGTGCGTTTGAATTCTTAAGTTTTTGAAATGATTGGACCTTGTCTTTGAACTGTCAACCATTATGGTAAACAACAAGCTACATCATTTTAATGATTAATTACATGTGCCGTTGACAATGACTGTCAATCACTTGTATAAATTAGTCAGGTTGAGCATTACCTTCGAAATTGATGCATTTTGACGTGTGGGATGTTACGAATCCTCTTCAGTTCAACTGCTTACATTACATGTATGAGTGGGTAGCTACTAAATAGCGCCATTGAAAATAATGTTAAAATTGCCAAATTGCTGTAGACAAAGTACCTCAAAGTGTTAGAGAGGTTCTTCAGACAGCAGCAGATCGTACACACAAAGCTTTAGCTAAGCCTCTTGGCTGTGTAGATATACAGCCAAGAGGCTTAGCGAAAAAGCTAACGCCATCTACAGATAGTCATATTGAATAAGTTCTTGATACGTGGTGATACATGCTGCTGCCTGTACAATACCTGCAGTAAATATGTTAAATAATATAAAATACTAGTGGTTAGTAATAGAGTCTGGCAAATGAAAGATGAGAATGAGTTTTAAATTAAACTTTTTGTATGGCAACAGTAATATCGTTGTCAAATGTGTCAAACGCCTTAAATTAGTATGATGTCCTGATCTTAATACTTGACATGGTAAATAAGATAGTAACTGTTCGATAATAACCCTTTTTGCTTTTTAAGAGAATTTTACTCAATAGAGGAATTCATGTGTTACATCAAAATGTGGAAATCACTCTTGTCTATCTGTTCTACATATCAGCATAGTTTTTTACAACTTATGGACATTAGTCCGAAAGAAATAATCGGTCAAGTTCACGTGTGTCATGCGGACGAAGTTGCAATGCATAGCTAGTTTATAATATTAGTTTGGATTGTACTATGTACAGGTAAATTTATAAAATCGTTTTAAATTTTAAATACATATATTACATGTCTCAAGACTGGTTTTCGCGTTGCACGTAAGGGATACCACACTCCGAATTGTTGAAGTTGCCGCAATTTCTCATTCTCGTCTTTCATTTGCCAGACTCTAAAATAAAATTTCGTAAAAGTTAATCCAAAAAAAAACTATATAATTAGCGAACCTGCTCACAAAATTTCACGAGAATCGGTTGAGAAATGCGACCTGTAGGTGAGAACAGCCGCCGGACAGCGGTACACATCCAAACAAAATAAAATTGCCCAAGCTGAAGCATAGAGCTTCGTTTGCTTCGCTCGCTCGTTCGATTAGGAGACAATCTCAGACAAATGGTTCTATAGTAAACTCAAAAAGGCTGTGTTATGGATACTAGACGACGATATAGGTATTGAAGACATACATACTTAAACCCTAGAATCAAAAATTAAAAATCAAACATTTATCCCGCAAATAGGCCACAAGAGCACTTATACATGTCAGTCAATAATTAACAAGAATAAAAAAAACAAAACTGACAACAATAATTATTTGAAAGTTGCAGTTTATCAGAACTAAATGTAATTAAATGAAAACAATATTACAAAAAATGTCCATAACATTAGATACAAGGTCTCTATCAAAATTAACAAGAAGTTTGTGATATCATTTTATATCCCAGAGATGTATAAGGTCCAGATACAATTAATTATAATCATTCTAACGATCTTAGATATGTATACAGTCTCTAAGTGTCAATAGGTACATTATTAATATTGCCAGAGATGTATCGGGTCAATAAGAATAAAACCAGTGAAGAGCAGGATGATGTCTCTCGTCATTACTAAATAATAATACGATTAGTATTTAAGTAGTTACTATGCCTATGCAAGCATAAACAATTAAAAAGACCGGACTCCACAAACAGCTCCCGAGTATGACGCGTATCTCAGCCATCGCCTCCCTCAACTATATGTTAGGGAAGGTGGAAACCCAATCAACGACGCCACTCGATCCAGAAACAAATTCAAGCACATCACATAAATATTACTAGGATTCATACCCAAGACCGTCAACTTCGGAAGCAGGGTGATGATAAGACAGTGAGTTAAAAATATCTGACACCTGTCTAATGGTTCTAATGGTCCTAATTGGAGCCTGTCAGAACTTTTGAGGTACATGCAGTGTAAGTTATTACTGCTGGCGAAGATGCTAATGGTATACTAGCATCTTTATACAACGGAGTAACCCGTTTTCCATTAGGTTTACTTACGGATACATATTTGTGCATCCCATTGCACTTAATAAAAAAAACACTAAATAAGTTAGCAGAACTTGTTCTACAACACTCCATATATCTGTTCATAGTCACAAGTGCATTATCTTAAGGACTAACTAAGGATTTATAGATAAGTTTGTATTGTACATATTTAGTTAGGCAAAAACTTTTAATTCTCCTCTTTTTGTTACCAATTTTTATAATTATCTAATGCAATTTTTTGAGATTTTTTTGAATTAAGATAGGTTAAGTAACGCTAGGTAGAAGAAGATCGTTTAAGTATAACAGGCAGGACCTTTCCTTTAAAAAAGTAATAAATTTTACTTTTTTTAAGTAACAAAAGAAGAAAATTTTATTTATGGTTTATTTGAAGTACTGGATATGTGCAAACTTTTATTAGAAATCCTAAACTATAGAGTCATGGATATTAGTGAGCACCATGTTGATTTAGAAGTATTAGAAGGGTACATGTCTACATAATTTCTACAGTTCCATCTTCGTTCGTTACCTATCAATCTCCTTGCTTTACATTCGCTAACTCAATCAGGTGAAAGCGATAACAAATAAGAATAACAGACGCATTGTGCGATGAAAGTGGACCCACAGTGGGTCAGACATGTGGCCAGTGAACTGGACAAGTGGATTTTAAATTTAGGGAGTAAAGGTTTCTACTTTGCTTTCGTGAACGTTTCTGGTCACATTTTATACAAAAGTTCTTCGGGATTTTTGCGTGTGCTGAAAACAATTTTATAATTTCATGATTTTTTGTAGGTATCTAATTCCGTATAGGTGTGTTATTTAAGTTAAATTATATATATCGACACTGTGCCTAGAACTTTTAAAGTCAGAAACACAATACCTTAACGATAGTAAGTAGTAAATTAAGTGTTTCTGCTGCAGTTCTAACAGCTTTGTGACTCAAGTCACGTCCAGTACGGATTTTTATCCAAATATGTATACTTTACACTTGCCAAGTTGCCACCATTTCTCTGTGATCAACTGATCAGTTATATAATTATATTGATCTTTAAAAATATTTGGACGAAAGCTTGTTCGCTGAATACTTCATGGATGAGTACAGTACTCATTAACATATTGTAAAACTAGCTTCCACCCGCGACTTCGTCTGCGTGGACCCGGGATAAAAACTATCCTATATTTTAATCCAGGCTAAACTGTCTTTATGCAAAATTTCATCCAAATCGGTTAAGCCATTTGAGCGTGATTGAGTAACAAACAGCCAAACTTTCGCATTTATAATATTATACAGTAGGGTTCTTTCAGTTCAGCTTTTTTCATACCACATGTTTTAGTTTATTTGTTTTCGTATATGTTGTATATATGTATAGAAAAACCATACTAAAACTGGAAACACTAGTAGCAAAATATTTGAAAACATACACTGTTGTAAACTCTATGGTGCGCGGCACTGACGTGCATTTAAATTTGATAATAACGAATATTTTTTCTATTTGATATATGTCACTCTAAAATAAATTGTGATTCAAGAAGTTGGTTTTTTGGTCTCCAAGTGCTAAATTCTCCGCATTTTTCTCAATACACTCATCCCTTTTGTCAGAAGATAAAGGTCGCTGGAATGAAGTCATGCCACGAACTAAGAGACTAACGTTTAACGATGCAACCAGTGTTGTCTAGCACCAGAATAAAGAATTTAATTTCAAAAAAATAAATGTCCGCGTCTGACTAGAAGCCTTATTACTTTATTACACATTACTATCAGCTACACTCTGATCGTTAATATACCTTATATTATTGCAATAAAGTCCACCAATGATCGGTTTTAAACTGTGTCGATGGTACATGTTTACTAGCAAGACTACCAATCAGTGAATCGACACATAGATCAATTTATTCCAAATAGCAGCCGATAAGCTCGAGAAAGCCGCCCGCGGCTGTGGACCGCGAATGAAGGCTACGCATGCGTCCAGCGAAAGTTTATGGATAATTCGACACTGGGTCAAGTGCAAGGGAGCGGGAAGTGCAAGGTGCTGTCGCCAGCCCGAATGGCAGTCTAAGTAACTCATGAATCCCATTCGGTGTATCTAGTGCAGAGTATGATTAAATAAAATGAGTCTGCATTTAGTTATTATTGTATTTTGTTCGTTATATTAGTTCTAAATAATACAAATGCCTTCTGAAGAACAGTTGGCAATCGCCAACCATGTGGATGAAATAATTCAAGATGTGCAGTATAAAAAGTTTTAAGTTTATTTTGTTAATAACAGTATATGGATCACATGGTCTGAAATAAAACTTTTGTATTTGTAAAACACTCAATACTTTTGCTCTAAAAAAGCTTTCTATAATATTTATCGTATTTTTTTCTCATACCTAGCCGAAGTAAAGTCTTAGAGGTTTTTTAATATAAAGGGGTTCGAATAGTGGTCTTGATGAGATTTTACAAACATGTATTAAGCATGTATTAGAACTAAACTAACCTTTTGATGTTGATTGCAGTTCTCTTATTAATTATAACGTTTACAAAAGATAGTACATACAATTTCTTAACGACAAATTCCCATTACAATGCTTTTCAATGATGTTCCCATACATTGTGGTGAGACCTCCCCTAACGCGTTTTAATTGTTTCAATTGAATCAATTATGAGTGTTCATTGTGTTTTAAATTACAGCTTTTCTTTATGAACGAGCTTTTTTAATACAAGCATCATTTATTTATGAAGTGTGTATTGCAATTTGCAACTGTAGAAAAAACCTACATGCATATGAAGAGTTTGGAAACTAGGCCTATGTAATTTGGGGTAGGTTAGGTAAGAAATCTCTTCTCAAGGACCTGGAATACTTTCAATAGTAATTCTCACGTTGATACTCTAAAGTTTCATGTTCGGTTTCGATTAATGAACATGATATGAATTATCACATTTTAATTAAGTAGGTATATCGAGTTGGAAGTCTACCTGAAAGTAATGTTTACTCTCCACGCATCCGGATACAGAGATGCGAAATGTACGAAATTTATCGGTATAATAATATTTTGCAACCACACAAGTAAAGCTTTTATATTTTAATACCTTTATCTTTATTGGCATGTGAACTTTTGGGTGTTTTGGGTTATGTAATTTTATGTGTCTTGGTTTATTTTGATATTACTCGTAAAAGCTTATTTAGGTAGTGTTTATTTATTAACAACGCCGTTGGGGTTACGTTTTAAATCCTTTCTGTATTTTTTATGACTGGTTTTTTTTCTCATTTCAAACTTAACATATATGAAAACTTACCAATAAGATTAAAAGTTATGTTATCACTCTGTGAAGTCAACTTAATTTGTTTCAATTGTTCATAACAATAATATTTTTAACAGGTCTAGAGACATCTGCCTCGCATTTAGAATTCGATCCTATCAGTAGCCAGTACTCAAAAACGAATTTTCTTTGTTCCCATGCCCTACCAATCTACCAATGACGCTTCGGTCTCTTTTTAATCTCTCAGGTCAATTTTTCTAAAGAACAAGAGCATACCGCATCACAAGCTCGTATCGCATATCGACGTCGATTCCTTTTAAACTTTAATTGAAGGAGTCAAGGGTGCTTTTCTATATTGCCTCGTTAAGTACAAGAGGTTATCAAAGTCATCCTTCAAATTATGTGGAGTCAAAGTTCAGTTTAAATGAATCCCTTTGTCATCATTCGAATGGTTAGGCCGTCAATTATAAATAGAATAGGAGCTTTCTTTCCCGTGTCTGTTATGTCGAGTTACGTAGGCACAGGCAGGTTTTGGTAGTAATGTTTTGAGATTGCGAGTTGAAGACTTTTACAAATTTCATTTATCTTGTTTCGGATCTGAATATATTTTTTATGACTCCAGAATGTAGTTTTACCGGGCAAGTGTGTTGAGAAACATCGTATAAAACGCGTGAGCTGCGATGTGATCCTTAAATAAACACAAAAAAAAACGAATTTAGCCGAGACGATTATATTCAACTAAAAATTGGACGCAGATTTACTGAGACGAGTATACCTACTGAAAAATCAAAAACTCACTCAGCCGAACATGGTTTTCGGTATTATGAAATTCGGAAAAAATATGCTTTCAGACAAATGACTTTGGAATTATATTTCTTATTCAGTTCGTAGTATTACTTGTAGTAGTGATGTCGTCACGCCTTTATAACGTCGCGAATTCATAGTCTAAAATCTAGATAAAGAATAAAACAGACAGCACCTGGCAATACTACCAGATATCAACGTCATTGATGAAAAAATTAGTTTTTTTAGTGACATTTTTGATTTCACGAATAATTCCGTCTCGACTGTAATAAGTAATAACTAAAACTGCCCACTTGTCTCACAACACAATGTACTATTGTGTATGGTAGGTAGGCATGTATCCGGTCTAAGTTTATAAGTAAATTATAAGTAAATACAAACTAACCATCTAGTAACCTTTAAGGTTAACCAATAATTACCCGGCTTGTTTGACCGTACGTTACATTTAAGTGAATAATTCTATTCAACAGCGATAATTGCGGCCCTTGTCGTAATTGTCTTAGTGTAGACAATACGGGCACATAAAGTGCGCGCGCGCAAGTTGAACCAATTACATTAACTTTTAAACAGACGGCAATTTACATTACTTTGATAGCTGTAATCAATAGGTCAATCAGATTATTTGATGTTTGTAAAGTACTTTTTTAATGTATCTATATCTACCATCCTCCCCTCCTCACGTCGTATTCCTCACTGAGGGTTGTGATTTCCGGCGGAAGCAACTTTTCTTGGACCAGAGTTCGCCACCTCATCATGTGTGCATTTTGAAGCTTGGTGTTCAGCGATAGTCGGACTTGGTAATATCTACCATACCCAGGTGTTATTTGAAATGAAACTTATCAGTCGTTGAAAAAGCGATATGGAAGTAGGTATATATACTCGTAGCACTTGGCGTTCGTCACGGATTGGTAGTATTGGTACCTCTGTAGGTGCAAAATTATGGTGATCATTAACTTTTTCAAGCGGCTTGACCACGCAATGGTGTTTATTGTATCATATACTTACATATTTATATGCTGATTTATTATTATACATTTATAATCCATATTGCACAAAATGGAACCTACGTAAATAAAGAGGACTTAACGCCTTAGTATTCCTACTTACCTTTCAGTACCATTAGCATTATCTATTTGATCATAGCGATATAACAATGTAACTTTGATTAAGAATATTGTCACAAGCACAATTTCATTTTCATTAAAAGGTTAAAAAAAAAAAACTTCCGCTTCATATAGCTGCAAGCGAAAATCCACGACCTTGCAATGTCGTATATTACGTCAAATACTTAGAAAACTAGTAAAAAGTGAGTATGAACAATGCTTATTGTTTGATGTTAGTGTGAAATTAAGTTGCTACTGGAAGTGGCTGTGAGATAATCGCATTTGACTACGTCCACTGACCATTCCATTGTAATTTGAACCGTGATTAGTCGTGATTAGGTCGATAATGGAGGTAATTGTTGGGTCACTTAATGTTTTTTACTATGTTAGTAGTAAACGACTCGTGGACGTGAAAATGTTATATTCATCTTTATAATTAAGGCGTAATGTTGGCATTTTCGCATGACAATGGACGAGGTTTCGATTTTTTTCTGAGCGATTACGTCGTTTGACACTTCATTCAAATTTATACACAGAAGCTGGCCACAGAATGCGGTAAGAGAAAGCTTTTATGCAGAGGGAGGTATTTTTTTGCCTGCGAACCTTTTGACCGTTAAAGACCAATTTAGAAATAAGTTTCCTTATCATTTGCTATCATTTTAATGGTTTAAAGCACGCGCAAACCGTTTTGGTACCGACTGTTAAATAAATGAGTTACAGATTTACGAAATAATATCAACGAGCATGGAACTAAAGATCTACTTTTTTGGTTCACTCACTACACGATTTACTTACTTGGATTATTTGTATCGGAAAATTACTTTCACGCTCATACTATGAAAAAACACGAGAAAACAAATTCTTTCTAGCTAGGGCATTTAGTAACAAATGCCAAAAAAAACCATTTTTATACTGCCTAGCAGTGCGTCTGTAATGGAGGGAGCTGACAATTTTGCCATACACTTACAAAAGCAAAAGCTTATTGTACATATTGACAGCTATCACAATCCCCAAAACTTTTACCTAATAATAAAGTCGGTACGGTACCCACAACGGCCACAGTTCCCACAAGCCCTCTTCCAGTAGCGACAGCTCTGATGCGTGTTTCACAGGGAAGCAAACTTGAACCTTCCGCTGGAATGCTATTGTCGTATGCTTTTTTGTCATTCAGATAACTGGCGACATTGACGATGGTATCCTCAAGATGGTTATCTGATCGTTAGGGAGACACTTTTTTAGTACCACCAGAGTTTAGTTAGGGCCTTCGTATGCTTAAATGGAACAGTGCTTTAGTAAAATATGATTAGTGATTACTTCAGAGCCGGTTGAAGTATGCCGGAGAAAGTATGCCCTTTTTTCTGCGAGGGCCGCAAATACATTTTAGCTATGAAGGCCCGGGCTACAGGTATTTTTTTAGTTTTTATACTAGGACCGCACGCTGGTTGAGTAGGTATAGCGGTTTAGAGTTTAAAGTTTAGCCAGCCAAAAAAATATTTATGAAGAAGTAAAATAAAAAAAACACATATTTTGATCAGGTACCCATACATTTTTATTGCAAGATTCCATCTCCGATTAAAAGGGAAAGAGGAAGTTAGATGTATCGTAAACATACAGCAGATGGTGATAGAAAAAACATTACAACAATGCCTACTATGGGAAAAACCGCAGATACTATCTGCCTAAGTTATTATAACTAAAAATGTCTGGCAATTTGTTTTTCTATCTGTATTGTTTTAGATTCCCGGTCTTAGGCCAATTTGTCTTGCGGACGTGATGGGATCTCTAGAAATGGCCCTATTGTTAGAAATGTTCTGTTATTTTGTAAGTGATTTACGAAATATTGTTGTGAATAGTTAAATGCTAGTGATGCAGCGATGCCGATGTTAAAAGCGTTTTTAGGTTGTAATGTCCACGCTTTCTGCCTATTTCCTAGTGTAGTTGCATTGCAACCAACAACATTAACAAAACGATTTTTTTCTGTCAAAAACTTCAGCTTTGAGTTATTTTAACGAGTATAAAATATAAAATATAGGGTGACAATTGAAAATAATATATAATCCTAAAATTCCTAACATGATGGGTAAAACATGTGAGTCCATGGCCAATCTCCACATAATCACACCAACTATATTATTATGAACTATATGTAATTGCATACAGGTAGGTACCTATAATTTAAAAAGACTTTTTTAATACAGTTGTTCAAAAAGTGGTACTTTTTGTAGCTGCAAATCGTGCGCAAAGTTGTATTTTGCGCACTAGTGCTTTTTACTTTTCCACGTGTATCGAACGACGTTTTTAGGGTTCCGTAGCCAAATGGCAAAAAACGGAACCCTTATAGATTCGTCATGTCTGTCTGTCTGTCTGTCCTTCGGTATGTCACAGCCACTTTTTTCCGAAACTATAAGAGCTATACTGTTAAAACTTGGTAAGTAGATGTATTCTGTGAACTGGATTAAGATTTTCACACAAAAATCGAAAAAAAACATTAAATTTTAGGGGTCCCCATACACAGAACTGAAACTCAAAAATTTTTTTTCATCATACCCATAGATAGGTCTTCAAAAATAATATTAAGGTTTAAAATATAATTTTTTTCTAAACTGAATAGTTTGCGTGAGAGACACTTCCATAGTGGTAAAATGTGTGTGCCCCCCCCCCCCCCCCCCCTCCCCTCTGTAACTTCTAAAACAAGAGAATGATAAAACTAAAAAATATATATGATGTACCGAAAATTGGTTTGAACGAGATCTAGTAAGTAGTTTTTTTTTAATGCGTCATTAATCGTAAACAGCAATTTATTTTACGGAACCCTTCATGTGCGAGTCCGACTCGCACTTGGCATTTTTTTTAATACAGTTGCGAAAAAATAAGAGAAACAACAAGTAAGGAATTTGAAACTTTTATATTATTAATTCTGTAACATCATTGTAATAAAAACAGTTGAAAAATAATGAAGTTGTTCAAAAAAAAAATTTTTATAATACAGTTCTTACTTGTTGTTTTTCTTATTTTTTCGCAACTGTATTAAAAACGTCGTTCGATACACGTGCGGAAATGTCATTCTTCACTCGTCCCGAGTCTTACTCAAGATATCTCGGCACTCGTGAAGTAATGACATACTTTCCGCACTAGCATCGAAATGTACTATTCCACAAGCCCGGTGAAATTCAATCTTATGTTACTGTCCCAAGATTTTGACAGAGATAATGTTTTCTCATTTTATCTGTTTTTAGGGTTCCGTACTCAAAGAGTAAAACGGGACCCTAATTACTAAGACTCCGCTGTCCGTCCGTCCGTCCGTCCGTCTGTCTGTCACCAGGCTGTATCTCACTGATACCGTGATAGTTCCAGCTGAAATTTTCACAGATGATGTATTTCTGTTGCCGCTATAACAACAAACACTAAAAACACAGAATAAAATAGTTTTTTATAGATAATGGTACGGAACCCTTCGTGCTCGAGTCCGACTCGCACTTGGCCGGTTTTTACTATTAGTGCTAGGGTACACCCCGAAATTCAGTGAAATGCTGCAAATGCTGTTAAAAGTCTGAAAATCGGAACGATTGATCTTTAGTCTATATAAATCAATTTGACCCGTAGCACCAAAAAAACGAGGAGAGAGGAATTATGACTTTTTTTTTGTATGGAAAAAAATATTTTGTTCTGAAAATTATAGTGTGTGGTATCAAATGAAAGGGCTTTCTGAGCCGATTCTAAAAACATCAACACTTTTTTTTTATTAAAATAAAAATCATTTTCAAAACATACCAAGTTTGGGCTTACTCCAGATACCATTGAATATTTTTTTGTAAAATATACCTCAAATGATACATAATATCCTCATACCTAACCCCAAGAAAGCAATTTTGTAAATATTTACATTGAGTTTTATTTTTTTATTTTTCATTATTACAATTTGTTTTAAAAGCTTTTATTTATAAAGGCTTATAAAATGATGTGGTTCGCCTAGAAGATATTCAAGTGACATTAATCGTATAGCAACTAAAATCACAACATTGTATCGGATCGAGCCATAATATTTGTCATCGTCCTTTTGACTAGCCTTTATAACATTCCTAATAGAATCGTCTCTGAATAAGCAATAAATCTTGGACACATTGTCACCTGTTATAACGGTGGAAACAATATCAATAAAGGGCTAGGCCAGTGGTTCCCAATCAGTTCACGGACAGTAATGAGTAAAGATATCCGAGAGCAAGTAAATGTATGCATAACATGCGTACTGTTCACACCGCCCAGCCCGATATCGGACCATGCTCCAAGCAAAAAGCGTGGTTGTCGCATCCGACACCAACAGTTATGGATTGTTATGAACTGGCCTTTTTTATTTTAAAGTTGTATGTAAATAAATAGAGGCATTGGTATTTTTCATTTACGCCGTAAATATTTTTTATTTATAAGTCCCTGGGCGACCGAGCTTAGCGCGGGTGAAAATACGAATTTTCCCAGACATGAGACCTAACTAGATCGATTTCTGGCCCCTATATTCCAAATTTCATCTAAATCGTTAGAGCCGTTTCCGAGAACGTCATTGCAAATAATTATATATTTACATAGGTATGGCTCAACAATTTATTATTTATTTACTACTTAGCTGTCGCGGCGAGATACACTGTTCGTTTCTTTCTAATTAGAACACTTAGAAAGAGCCAGATAGTCTATCTCGTCGCGACACAGATCGCGCGTCGTCTTGTGATAACCGTGCTGGGAACACGGAAGTAAATGAATATACATTTTGGGTCGGTGTTCCCAAAAGGTGTAGGTAGAGCTCATGCTAATTAATTGAGAAAATGTGATATTGCGTGTGACTGCTAGGCTCAAAAGGGACTGGGCTGGTCACGTTTGCCGTATGCCCACAGAGGTCGGCTAAAATAGCTACAGAGTGGGTGCCACACGATGGGCAACGGCGCCGTGGTCGGCCGAAGGGGAGATGGCGGGATGAACTGGACGTCTTTCAAAGCGACTGGCCAGAATTGGCAATAAATCGGGATAGTCGGGAATCTAGGGGGCCTTTGCCCAGCAGTGGGACACAACATAGGCTAAGAAAAAAAAAGTGATATTGCAGTGACAGGTTGCTATGCTACCCTATCGCTCACAATACACTAAAGTCAAGTTGGTTAATGATTTCAAGCAACCAATAATTTTTATATTCACAGAAGCCCGTAACTATTGACCACAGGAAAGATGACTTTTGTTTTTAACCTCCGATGCAAAAGAGGTTATAAGTTTGACGTGCCTGTGTGTCTGTGTGTGTGTCTGTCTGTGGCATCGTAGCTCCTAAGCGAATGGACCGATTTGAAATTTGAATGCGATTTTTTTTATCCGTGATCGAGGTTTTGAGCTACGTTTCAACGGAATCGGTTCAGACGTTTTTGAGATATTGAACTTTGAAATGAAAACATGGAGTGTTTTTCAACTTTTCTAAGTTGTTACTTATACTCAAACTGTATGATCCGGCCAGAGTAAAAACAACCGAACAATATAATTGGTCCTTGATAGAAAGGTTGGGAAACACTGAGCTAGCCAGAGCCAGACCCTGCGACCTACTAGCCGTGACCGTTATGCGGCGGGATACAGACAGTTTAACGGAAACCTGGGAAAGGTTTAGGTCTTAAGTTGGTTTGGAAAAATGTAATGCCGAACATGGTAGGTATAAATGAATACTAAGAGACAATCTTACATAAATCGAATTAGCCCCATAGTAACCTCAATGAGGTTAAGGTATCATCTTGTTTATTAGGGGGCGTCCATTAATTACGTGAGGCGTTCAAGGCCCCCCCTTGAACGTCTCAAGTAATTAATTAAGAGGGTCGAGCCGAATCTCATCTAATCTTACTTTGGGGAGAGGGGGTTTCGGCAAATATCACGTAATTTTTTTCCCCCAAGAAACAGAGTAAAATTGCGAGAAAATAATATTAGATTGATTGAATTGACATCTCACCGGGGGGGAGGGGGGGTCAGAAAATTTCTAAAAACGCCTCACGGTATTAATGGACGCCCCCTTAGTAAAGTTTCGGTAAAGGCCGAGTTTTATTGATATAAGTAATATTGATTGGTAATGCCATTGCCATTAGTCATATGAGTGCATTATTCGTCAGAATGGTGAGCCAAAAGGTACGTTATATTTATTATAATTATAATATCATAGAATGTGATAATACTGATAATGGTAGAGTTAATTGAGTCTGGAAAACGCAGATAAATAAATAAATATAACGGGAAAATCTTACACAAATCAACCTAGGCCCACGGTAAGCTCAATAAGGCTTGTGTTGTGGGTATTAAGATCTAATAGATTAAATTACGCAATTATTACAACGTCATACGCATATATTTTGACCAACAGTGTCGCTGCCGAATCTAGTGGATTCAAGTAGCATTTGCTGGACTCTTATAAATATTCTAGACTAAATCCGATTCTGACCGATAATATAATAATCTATCATGCCATTCATGCCTAATATGTCATAAAGCACCAACTATATTTTGGAAGTATCCAGTCTTTGCTTTAACCAAATTACATACATATTCAGGAGTAGTAGTAGTATAACTATTTTCATCACACTTGCTCATAAATGGTGTTATTCCATGCCTGTATACAGAAGGACAATGGCCTAAATTGTTCCCGCGGGAAATAATGGTCCCAAGGGAGTAATGAGCTTGTGTGTGATCTGATTGGTTAAGCAAATCTGGACGGCCGCTCGCGACAAGAATTCTGCTCTGTGATTGGTTGAAAATAAAATCGAGCAGGCTCTGTGATTGGTTGAAATATTGAAGCTACGCCCTCCACTCGCACTGATTTGGAAGTGAAGTTGTCAATTTCGTCAACATTTGATTGATGCGCTTATATAAAACATAGGTTTTTCTGTCTTTTGTGGTTATTTATTTCCTCGCAAATGTGATGAAAAACATTGTGTATATCTCGAGTCATCAAAACCCTTCCGCCTACGGCGTCGGGCTTTTGATAGACTCTCGTTTGTAATATTCCTCATATGCCCCTTGTTAAACAATGTACTATTATTGTACAAAATAAACATAGTAGACAATTAATAAAAGATGAGAGTAGAAACGAGAAGACGTAGACAAATGCAAAATTTGCAACATAGTCAACAAAGTACAAGAAAAGCTATAGATATACATACAAATACGAGTACAATGGAAAACATAACTATGACACAATATATTTTTCAACACATTTGCTCGTAACGTGCCTCTTATTGTGCCGCTTTTGGGCTCATAATCCTGGGTATTAAACACGCGTGTTTAATAACATTACGACACTCGTGTAGTAGCACCACCACCAGCACCACACAGTAACATAGCACCTTGTAGCAAGGTGTATGTATGGACTCGGCGCATTCTTAAATTGACCGGGTTATACAGGTTTGTTTTTAATTCTCGGCAAATGGATTCTTACTCGACTAAACAAATTAAATCCTTCTTGTGGATTAATTGATTATTTCTTGTTGGATATGATATAGAAACGTTTCATTTAGTAAAACTATTTACTTTTGATAACATTTTACATGAATTTATATTGAATAAGAAAATATTTATTTTATTTTGTATTGGCTGTTTAGAGATTTCATCTAAGCCTCGCTGCAGGCGCACTGCGCGAACTTCATGAAAAAAAATAGTTGCGCGCCATTATAGGTAATGTCACAAATATTTGTAAACATTGATGATGCATGTTTGGTTATTGTTAAAAATGTTGACTCGTAGTGAATAGAAAAGTGATAAATAGAATTGACACCACTGTACATTATTGGAGATGTACAACTATGTGAGTAAAAACCTGTTGTCATCAATAACTAAAGGAAACAACTTAGGAGCCTGTAACATATTCATTTTATGAAAAGGATTTTTTCCTCGCAAATGTGTTGAAAAACGTCGTATGACACGCGTGGGCTTTAATAATTACATCCTCGGCTCTATTATCACGCTCACCTGCGGTTCGCGTGACAATTCCGCCTCTGATGTAATGATCAACATACCTCACTTGTATCATAATGTACTATTTCTCCAATATGCTCGGAAATGTCCGCCTTACTGGAGCAAAAATAGTCCGTGAAGTTCCTCGTTACTGCCGAGCGCAAATCTTAAAAAGTTAAAAGTCATTATTGTTCAGCTTAATGGAGACGAGAAGTGTAATGACCAATGCTCACGTGTTTCATACGACGTTTTTCAACACATTTGCAAGGAAAAAAAAAAAAAAAATGAAAATGTTAAAAGATATGTAATGAAAAGGCACTAGTAGACCAATCAAATTAGCTTACCCTGGACATAATTCGTAAACTCGTTGTTTTTATTATTTTATCGGATTTAACTATTCAGTATGAAATATTAATGACATATATTAAGTAAAAAATCCGCGATCGTAACCGTATTAAAAAAAAACACGAGTTAACGTACACTACCTAGCTTTTTCCGAAAAGTAAAAAAGGTAACCAAATACCTTGTTAGTATAACTTTGAGGTGAATTCAAATGCGATCACTTAATAGCAACATTAAACTGAAATCAAATTCGCTTGTCCGTTTTTTTTAACAGTTTTCATCTGATCTCAATATCTAGACAAGCCAAAATGGTAACTATGATGTTTTTATCTGTTTTAGCTATATTGCGTCTTTTTAGACATTTAAGTCAAAAATTAAACATGTATTTTGAACGTTTTAATAATAATGTATTTCTCAGTAGTTATAAATAGTAACTATGAAATTTTTGTTTACTAATACGTTTTTGTGTACGATAATCAAGTTTTCATTAAAACTAAGCATGTTAAATTCACGCTTAAGAAATTGAAAATTTAATTGAAAATACTCGCGACCTTGTCGTGGAGCTAGATGCATGCGGTGGGTGCGAGGCGGGGAGAGAGTGGGGCGCCAGCGGGCGAGCGGACGGCGAACCCGTCATAACGAGTTTATTTCAATTATGTGTTTTGCACCGACCGCGCCGTGTACAAATAAAACAAATACAATGGAATATCCTAATTGTAGGATATTTAGCTCTAATGAAAAATTCACAGTTTGTCCCTTACGCCCTTTGAAAACCCTGGTCCAAAGGGCGTAAGGGACGATTGATTTCCTTTTATTATCGTAAACATAAGTAAACTCTTATGAACACATTGTTAAGTAAATGAAAGAGATGATGGCATGATCGTGGTTAGCTTTAAAACACTGGTTAAGTGCGAGTCAGACTCGCGCACCGAGGGTTCTGGACCATCCCGTACAATAGAAAAAAATCCACATAAAATTTTCAGTGATGTAATTAAACATTTACGGTTTTCGAGATTTTTCCTTTATTTGTGCTATAAGACGTTGCTTCGTACCAAATTTCAAGATTCAGAGTTCACGGGAAGTACCCTGTAGGTTTTGATTCCCTTGCGAGTTTCGAAAATTTGCGGAAATTTGCGGCTTAAACGGCTGTATCTTTTGATTTCGTTAGCTTAGAAGTTTGTTTTTTTCACAGCTCCAAGGGACAGTAGACTTGAGTATTTGGTATAAATTTCAGCAGGATACCCTTCCACGCGTTCCTGAGAAACAGGGTCTTGACAGACGGATGAACGGACGGACGGACAACAAAGTGATCCTATAAGGGTTCCGTTTTTTTCCTTTCGAGGTACGGAACCCTAATAAGTGAAAGCTAAGAATTATTCGATTTATGAAATTACAAATTACTACTTATTTAATATTTAAAGCAAGAGTATTTTGGCGTAACAGACACATTTGAGTAAAAGTTCACAATGCAAAATCGCGTATCGTAGAATGAACTGAGAGTTACGACAAAATGTATCAGAGACATTCCTTCTATACCAACCGATAGAGAGAAAAAAACTGAGTATGACTGCATTTTAACTCATTTTCGATATTTAGTCCCATACGCCCTTTGAAACTACGGTAGTATATGCTTATTGTCACCCACCCAGAGATGGGCAAAATTTATTCGAATACGATTAACGAATAAGAATAAATAGGATTATTCGCGACTGACGAACAAATATTTTAAATAATTATTCGCCAATATTTATTCGCGAATAACTTAAGGTGGTTCGATTGCCATACAAAGCGTTATTTGACATTCGCAGGCTAACGGCGTGATATTCTAAGAAACTTATGTAACAAACTTTCATCAATTGGCTTCCCATTTGCGCCAAATTCCCCCTTTCCTAGAATAAACTTGTATAAACTAGATTAATTTGAGAAAAATAGTTTTCCCAAAATATCACGTGACAAACCAATTTCTCAAATTAATCTAGTTTATACAAGTTTATTCTAGGAAAGGGGGAATTTGGCGCAAATGGGGAGCCAATTTATGAAAGCTTGTTACATAAGTTTCTTAAAATTTCACGCCGTTAGCCTACGAATGTCAGATAACGTTTTGTATGGCAATTGAACCACCTTAATCATTCACATAATCCTTCGTAATGCTTTTAGGGAATAATATCTTGAACGAATATTGTAGGAATGCTTTTTAATGGAATATATCTCAAAAACGTAATATTTTCCTACAGACAGAACAGTGATACCTAGTTTCAAAATTTGTTAGAAAGAGGTGACCGCTTCATCAAGGGTACCAATTAACATCGCCGTGCAAGGTGAAACGGATATTAATTGTAATTATTTCACCCGTTTTATTTTTTATGTTTCGGCTTTACCACGGGTGACAAAAAAACCGGTCAAGTCCGAGTCAGACTCACGCACCGAGGGTTCTGGACCACCCCGTACAATAGAAACAAGTCCACTATAAACTGACACTCACTAAGTATGTATTCACATACTTAGTGCGTGTCACTGTATACTGGACATTACATTTTCAGTGTGTAACAACAAAATTACGGTTTTCGCGATTTTTCCTCTATCTGTGCTACAACAAGGCGTTGCTTCTTACCAAATTTCAAGTTTCTGAGTTCACGGGAAGTACCCTGTAGGTTTTGATTCCCTTGCGGGTTTCGAATACTTACGGAAATTTGCGGCATAAACGGCTGTATCTTTTGATTGCGTTGGCTTAGAAGTTTGATTTTTTTACTGCTTCAAGAAACAGTAATCTTGAGTATTTGATATAAATTTCAGGTTGATATCTCTACGCGTTCCTGACAAAAAGGGTCTTGACAGACGGACGGATGGACAACAAATTCAGCTTGATACGATACTGAGAAAAAGGGTATTGACAGACGGACAACAAAGTGATCCTATAAGGTTTCCGTTTTTTCCTTTCGGTCTACGGAACCCTAAATACACACAGATATAATATAACATGATTAAGTACATATAGTAATATAGGTATATATAGGTAGGGGTCAAGAATTGACAAAAAAAAACCGGCCAAGTGCGGTTTGTTGTATGGGGGCTCCCAACCTGGGACAACCAAACCCTGTAGCCTAGTTGGTAGTGACTCTGCCTACGTAGCCGGAGGTCCCAGGTTCGAATCCCGGTAAGGGCATTTATTTGTTTGATGAGCACACATGTTTGTTCCTGAGTCATGGATGTTTTTTATGCATGAATATTTATTACGTGGGTAGGCCCCCCACAAGGTGGACTGATGACCTGGTAAAGCTCGCGGGAGTCCGCTGGATGCAGGTGGTGCAAGACCGGCCATTGTGGCACTCTTTGGGGGAGGCCTATGTCCAGCAGTGGACGTCTTACGGCTGATATGATGAAGTAATTATTTATTTATCTATGTTCGGGCCGATCGTCTGCACGCCCCTTAAACGCCTCTCGTGTACGCCCTTTTAGTCTGTGGTTTTGAAGGTGACACTTGGCTGTCACTTTTTTGCTTGTCATAAATTTTCACTGTGAACACGTTCGTGCGGAAAACGTGGTTCTTTGGTAATATCGCTCGCTTTGTAGGCACACAGGTGTCCGAGTGTTTTGTTTGTGTATTGGTAGACAGTACTTTGAGACTCGCGTTTGGTGGAAACAGTGACATTAGGTGATATGTGCTTGGTGGACCGCGTATTGACGGCCCGGCCGCCCGTGGTAAGACACGGCGCTTCCCTTGGCCCCGGAGACCAGCTTGGGAGACTTGATTTAACTTGACTTTGACTAGACCTTGACGGAAGCTACACAGAGTTTACAAATATCGTGTCGCCGGGAATCCATTAAAATAATCATATTTTGACACTTTTGATAGCCATTACTGGCAAGAATTAGACCCACGGATAGTGAGGCGCGCTCAGTTCTTAGCATTAGGCGAGGACTGAACAATCTATATAAGATGTTTATCGTCGTCTAGTACCCATAGTACAAGCTCTGCTTAGTCTGGGACTAGATCGATTTGATCGATCTTACGATTGTAAAAGAAATAAAACAAGTTAAAAAATATTTATTTCGTTTTTAAGTATTTTTTGTTATAGCGGCAATAGAAATACATCACCTGTTAACATTACACCTGTCTAACTATCACGGTTCGTGAGATATAGCCTGGTGACAGACGGACAGACAGACAGGGAGACAGACGGACAGCGGAGTCTTAGTAATAGGGCACCGTTTTACTCTTTGAGTACGGAACCCTAAAAACGATGACGTAATTATATAAGCAAGCCCACACACATGGCATAATGAAACAAACCTGTTAAATGCCCCATGAAGCGATTCACCTAACTCGCAAAAATATTGTTAATTAGTAGAAAAGGGTATTAATACTTGAAAATAGGTACACTTGTAGTGATCGTGTTAAATTCGTGTATGGTACGTGTTGTATTGTAAGTAACGAGCAACCGCATCCTTAATTATTATTCGTGGATTGTTCGAGGATTTGTTCGAATGAAATGAGAATAAATCATTCGTCATTCGAAAGTGTAGACGAATAAATTATTCGCGAATAAATAAGTGACGAATAAATGTTTATTCGAATAATTATTTGAATAAAGAATGATTCGAATAACGCCCCTTTCTGCACCCACTTAAGTAATACTTTTTATTTAAATAATTGTGTACAGAAAACTGAGCGCTTATAAATAGGTAATCGAGATTCCACGACAATTATGTCTCATGCTGAACAATTTAGTTATTATCGATCTAATGAACACAATATTTCAATAAATCTCCAGCCTAGCCGAACCGTGGTGCACGCCAGATTCGTGTTTATAAATGTTTGACAATCATTGACCTACCCATAATAAATGAAGGCTGAAACCCATTGACAGCGGTGGCGAAGCGTCGCGGCGCAGCGTGGAGGTGGTACTAGCTGTAATGATCGAACTACGAACTAATACGAAAAGGTTCGCACAGAATACTGGCCGGGAAAAAATAAAGAAAGAAAGAAACATGTATTCGAGACAAACAACACACAGCGTTTGTCACGAAACGGTTCTATCTCAGCATAAAAGAGTGCGGATCCTTTCATATTAGCTCGAACATTACAAGTACCGCCTCCGCGCCGCCCCGCGCCGCTTCGCCACCGCTGTCAGTGCGTTTCGGCCTTGAATGCCTGCGACTCGCGACAGCCCGGTCGGGAGTTGAGGCACAAAGCAATGACGGCCTTATACTGCAAGAGATAACGTTCATATTAAAACACAAGTATTAAAAATATTTGAATTAATTAATAACCGTGAATATTTTTTGTTTTATTTGTTTCTTATAGTACTAATAATAGGTTGACAGCATAAATCAAACACTTTACAAGTAGTTATGTATTTTGGTTTTCCAAAAACGACCAATATTTGTGATTTTAGAAATCCGCAAGGAGAATCTGTTTAATTTTTAATAATTTATCAACACACATAATATACTATTCAGAATAAATTGTTAAATTGCAGTTATCTATAATTTCTGGTAAGATAAGCCAGAAAATGTGTAACTTACTGAACTTTCTTTATTAATGATAGTCCCGGTTGATTAATTAGTTCAATTTTGATTTCTTTAACTGGAATGCAAGCGTCATGTCATAATAGAGGCACTTTTACAAAGTTACATATTATGCTGAACTTATGAGAACAGAATTTGTTAAAAATTTAGATTTTTGGTTTTTTTACAATGACGCGGAACCCTAAAATGTTTAATTCTTTTTATTTTAACTATAACTAACAATACTTTACATCATAGAAAAAGAAAATTACAGTTATCGAATTATGTCCGGGTTTAGCTAATTTGATTGGTCTATAGTGCGATAATGTAATGTAAAAGTTACGGCATGGGTAATATTCTGCATTATTTTGCTAATATTTAAAAAGATATGTAATGAAAAGGCACTAGTGCGATAATGTAATGTAAAAGGCACGGCATGGGTAATATTCTGCATTATCAGTGTAAATACGCTGTAATAAGACCTACTTTACGAGCAGGTGTGTTGAAAAATCCTTTACTGTATAGTTTTTTACCTTTTAACCATATGTATTGACTAAGGCAAATCACTGCAAACAGCCAAATGCTAGCAATTTATCACAACAACTTGTTATTGTTAGAATGAAAGAAATTAATGGCTGTCTCGTTCCAACTATTGCAAGTTGGTGTGACAAATTGCGCCCGTTTGTAGTGTGCCTAAAGTTTTCCCGCGTTTTCTGTATGTTTTAAAGTCATAGTCAAAACTCTTACTTTTGTAAGTGATTGAAGTGACGTTTTTAAAAATGTCTCAAATAGTTTGAAACGAAGAAATAAAAATATTTATCGATATAAAATTCATAACGAACTTTAAATACGTTTAGATTTCAATCACGTTTACCTAATCTTTAATAAGTAAACATTTTAAACTGTGATCAATTCTAATGTTTTTAACTATTTTAAGTACACTACGTGTCACGGAGTGTACATACTTTAAAAAAATAAGTTGGGTGGGAACTTGATAGGTTATTGACATACTCGCTGTTTTAAGATTATTGAAAATATTATTTGATTTCCTCGCATTTTTGGAGAAAAGCACTATATATACCTCGGCGGGAACGGCAATTCGTGGATTCGTCTCTATTGTCGGATTCAGCTTCGCTTCGCTCGCTTCATCCAACAAAATCAACTTATCCACGAATTGCAATTTCCCGGCCTCTGCAATAATGTACTATAGTTTAACTCTTTGAATTTTGGAGACTATGTCCATTTTCCCCAAAGAAATGTATGGTTCCTATAAGTACCTACCGTAAGCGGAACACAAAACGACCGAGACATTTTCGCATATACGCTTAAACTGGCCTGTTAGCAGTTCCAATATTGACCGGTACTTGCCTGAAACAAGCCGACAGATATACCATATACAATATACATACCATCGTTTTGTCTCACTTATCCCATACGTTTGAACTGGAGTGCGAAGGAAACAGAAAGTCAAATAAAACTTTTAGTGGTAATATGGCCAGCTTTTAAAGTCGCTAATCCATTCTTATCTTTATTTGCAAGACACTAACGTTGAAAGTTAATATTTTGGGAATTCACAATTATTTCTGCAACATTTCGACAAGTTCCGACTGTTCCGAGGCTATAATTTGAATGAGAACCTTTTGAAACTTGTTGCTGTGTTGCAAAAGGTTTGTTTGTAAACAACATTTACGGTTAGACAGTGACTTTTGTACGTGACAGGGCAAAAGGTTTCGCTCGTAATGTTTACCAGCAACTCATGACGTTTGGCATTGGATAAACCAACTTCTCTTTCGCATTTATTTCCCAAGGAAGGAAATGGTTGGAAGTTTTTCCATATGACCTACATTTAGGTACCTATACAACAGAATAATCATATTATGTGAATATATTGCAGTTTCAATAATATGACATTTCAGGACCTGCTTTTTAGGGTTCCGTACTCAAAGAGTAAAACGGGACCCTATTACTAAGACTCCGCTGTCTGTCTGTCTGTCCGTCCGTCTGTCACCAGGCTGTTAGATAGTTGAAATTTTCACAGAACAAATACTAAAAAACAGAATAAAATAAATATTTAAGTGGGCTCCCATACAATAAACGTGTTTTTTTGCCATTTTTATAGATAATGGTACGGAACCCTTCGTGCGCGAGTCCAACACGCACTTGGCCGGTTTTTTTTATTTAATACGGTTAATAAAAGTTTCAATATAATTATACGCAGCGAATCATAACGTGTAAAAAGCTAACAAGGAAGGTAGTTATGCAAATAATAAAAATGTAACTACTTAATAAAATAATACGATTCAGCAAAATTAACAATGAACTCTGAATCCCGTTGCGGGCCTTTCTAACTGTAAAACCTCTTTTACACTTCAAGTAGGTGTAATAAAAAGGTGAATTAATCCATTAAACCAGTACGAGTTTCAAACTAATGAATGAATGACCGGTACTAGTAGGTATAAGTTTGTTAGGTCGGGTGTGCCACGAAAATTGTGGTCTACTTATCGAGCCCGCGGCATGATGACTCATGCCTAAGTCCATATTTAAATTAAGAAAAAAGTAAATTGTCTGGGAAAAAACGGAATCTGATTTCAAATTAAGAACACAACTACGACATACATGTTCTTAGGTTTGGGTTAAGTGATCGTGTAAGTAAGAAGAAGAAGAATAATTTATTTACCATACCTTAACATAACAACTTTCTTAGGTACAGCGACTTCCGCACTAGGCACAGCCTGTACAGTCGCCATCACATACATCGGAGCAAACAAGCACGTCACAAACATCGGAACACACCTCTATTTTCAAGGCATTAGGGTGCATGTGCCGATATTTTTGAACACCTAAAGTGTACCTATGTATGTGATGGCGACTGTACCTACCGTGGGAGTCAAATCTAACACTAGAATTACAAATAACATGCGGCTTTTAGGAATCTTTGAAGAAAAGTAAAGGCTTAGTGCTAAAATAGTATTTTGTTTTTTTATAAGGAATTTGTGGAGCAATAAAAACATGCAAAATATTGAGTTTGTGTGTTTGAGTGAGTGAATGTAGGAGAGTGTGTGTAGTGTGAGTGTAGGAGGGGGAAGGATGCGAGTAAAAGAAAATAAGAGATAGGAATACCTAGCTAGTCTCTAAGCTGCTCTCCAGAGACATGCGCAAAAACGGAACGACTATTAAAAAAATATTGAATTTGGTAAAATCCTTTCATAATGTTAAGATACCTCAGTACGCTGGTCTTGACATCACCATATGGCACTATGTCATAGAATTGTGTCTATGTTTTTGTAGACAACTGTACATGGTATAAATGGCGAGTAGGTACTAGGTAGACAACACACCCATTAGATACACATATGCATGTGGAAAAACGCCAAAGCAAATCAGTGGGTAAGTTTTATATTTATCTAGAACCTGTACGGACCAAGTCACGATCAAAAGCTATTTAATCTCAAAATGAATCTGCCTAGCATGAGACCTATTTAAAAAAGGTAGCGAGCAAATTAATTTGTACCTATCTATTTGCAATTTGTTGTATGAGAACTAGTTTCAGAGTGCAGTCGTTAAACATTGCAGGCAACGCAATTATTCGTGGAGGAGCGATAAAAATAACAAATGACACTCGGCAAACTGCAATTTGTTTGAAAGATTACTACGAGAAATAAACGAAGTTCAAGTGTATTTCGTACCATTTATTTATATCTTAGGATATAAATGTGCGAATTTTATCGACGTTTACCAACATTTTATGGTCAGTCGAGAGATGGTTTCACTGCCTGGAGGTTTAAAGACAGAGTAAAATCTGTATAGAACGCAGGAGAACTCATATAGACTAATCAGACGATGTAATTTTTGATAACATTGTAAATCGCGATATAAATTTATATCACAATCACAACCGTTTGATTGGGGCGTTGTCAATCATTAAAATTAAAAAACAAAACCGCCATAGACGCGGGAAAACCGGACAAGTTTTAAGACTTTTAAGCACATTCCTTGTCATCGTTGCTGTGACCTTAAACATTTCGAAAATATATTGTGATGGTTCCCACTAAACGTCTTATTTTTAACCGACTTAAAAAAAGGAAAAGGTTCTCAATTCGTCAAAAGCTTTTCATCACACTTGCTCGTAAATTGTGTTATTCCATGCCTGTATACAGAAGGACATTGGTCTAAATTATTCCCGCGGGAGTAATGGTATTTTACAGCTCCCAAGTATGAGAAGGCAGGATCCATCCAAATGAAAAGCAGGGATAACTTTACTCACAAAATATAGTATAACGTACTATAACACTAAATCACAATTAATTAATTCGCAGGTTCATGCTAGGTTGCCTATCAGGTATAAGAATGCCCCAGAATGGCGCGCATCTTTTTTTTATACTTTCGAGTCAACAACTAAATTACTTATCAGTAACACTTCTTAATTGAATGAGTTGTACTACAACTACAGATTTAAACACAATAATTATTCCCTATCACCAATTTTTATTAATATCTATCAACATCTCAATTTACTTTAACACTGCCAGGTGGATCTCTCAACATCTGAAACTACCACAATCATTTACTTCAGATGAATATATCAACATCTCAATTTACTTTAACACTGCCAGATGGATCTCTCAACATCTGAAACTACTCTAGAAGGATTTCTCAACGTCATCTGAACTCTTTTATGACGGCTCTCTCAACGTATTTAATTAAACATGGATCTTTCAACATCATGTACACTCCAGATGGAACATTTTGATACAATCATCAATGAAACAGACTATCACTAGGTACATAGTATAAAACAAAGTCGCTTCCCGCTGTCTGTCTGTCTGTCTGTCTGTCCCTATGTATGCTTAGATCTTTAAAAATACGGATTTTGATGCGGTTTTTTTAATAGATAGAGTGATTCAAGAGGAAGGTTTATATGTATAATACATGCATAATATAGTCGAGGAACATTGATAATTTTAGAGGTTTTTAATGTAATGTCGTAAATAAACACATTTTTTGCGCTTACATTGCAAACGCTGGCTAAACCCTACGAGATAGATCAAAATTATGTACTGCAGTATTGTACACCTTAAAAAGGTCTACAAAAAAGTGCGCGATGGTATATGTCTATCTCTTAGGGATAACCCCCAATAACCATTTTTTACCCTTTACTTTTTACGAGAAATAATGGTTTATTTACGAAGCGATTTTAAGCAATACAGCATTAATCCTTATCCAATTAAGTACCTTAAATACATTGTGCATTTGATATAGAGCAATATAGCCCTTTACGGCATGTAATTTAAATGAATATTTTCAAAGATATTACAGATTTAAAATGCAGGGACGTAGCGGTTGCGGCGATATCGGCCGCGGGGCCGGCGGCGGCGCGTGCCTATAAATAGCGCGTCGAACGCCGCGCTTCGCCCTATAGCACTTAATGATTAGCCGCGATCGCACGCGTTTATCGGAGCTCTCTAGCGAGGAAAATAACAATTAATTTAAATACTAAAGTGAATTATTTTTAAGACAAAACGTGCTACTCAGCGCTACATTTTTTTCGGAATTGTACATACGTTCGTACTTTACAGGTTTAAGGTTAATTTTTAAACCGCACTTAAAGTATACTTACTTAGGTTAGATAGGATTAGATTAAAACCATAATTTAAGGCAATTTAGTATTAAGGTCAGGTAAAAAAGTACTGAATAGAATATTATAGGTATCTTTTGTTGTTGATAATTGTTGATTATCTTTGGTTTTTAGGCGAACGAATAGTAAGTAAAATATATTGTTACTGCATCACATACTACATAATAATATGGTTACTGCAGCACATACTTATAAAGTCATGTCTCGAAGACGTCGTCGTTAGGTAATAGGTCGTAGTACAGTGAATGCCAGAAGAGCAAGTTCAGCAAGAGATGAAGAATCGTCAAAGGAACGCTCTAGCGAGAAAAATAACAATTATTGCTTAATAAGAACATGCTTTTCAGCGCGACAACGCAATCCGCACTTATTTTCAAAATTACGTTACGATAAATTAAAAAAAATACATGTTCGAAATTGTATGATAGTATTTAAATACTAAAGTGAATTCTTTTTTTAGACGTGCTTTTCAGACGACATTTTTTTCGAAATTGTATGTTCGTACTTAAGTTAGAGGTTTAAGGTTAATTTTTAAACCGCACTTATAGTAAGTACAGGTTACATAGGATTAGATTAAAACCATAATTTAAGACCACGTTATTCGAAACCGACCCATTTTACATTCAATAATAAACAATGAAATACTGAATTTTTTGATGGGATATTGAGTTATGTTATAGTTTAATAACCGCCCTTGATACTTTTACGAACAAAAACACAATATTTTAAACTTTGCTCGATCATATCATGCCACGAAAAATGGGAAATGCTGATCTTATTTCGAGTTGTACATAAAGTAGGCGCAAAATTGACTCAAGTGAACAATTACAAAATACAGGCAATGATGTAAAATAGATCTTTTTACGAACACTTTCTTTAAAAATGGCTTTATATTTATTTATACACAATTTATCTGGGAAACTGACCTGCGCGTCTCATTTTCGTAGGCAGATGGCCATGTGGCCTCGAGCTGGATGGACGTCTGTAGCGATTTTTGTCATTTTGACAACTGTTTAATTCGCAAGTTTAATACCAGCAACCAGATAATAATATATTGTTAGGGAAAAAATAAAGAATGTGATGTGGTTGGATAAGGACTGAAACTAGATTTTATGGTATTTTTACAATACGCACTAATATAAAAGTTCAAAAAATACACCATTCGAACACAATTTTTCATATTTTTCTTCTTCGATCCCTTTATTAATGTAAAAAGTTCGAATTCGTTTCTTTAGAACGTGGAAAATGTATATATTACACAGGCCACATTGTCTTATATGGCGTATAGGTTTATGTGTGTGTATTTATGATAGATTTATAGTAACATCTGCCATCAATCTGACATTTTAGGTAGGTCTGACATTTGACATTTACACTGTTTCTATTGATTTTGCAAAGCTAATAAAATAAAATAAAATAAAAAAGCCTTTATTCTACCATAATTCAGATTTCATCCTCATGCTAAATCATGTTGTGTACTAATTGATTCTTAACCTATTTGACTAGTAACAAACAATAATAAATAATTTAATTAACATTCATTTCATTTCAACATAATGATAATGACCATTTCAATAACATGCATGAACATTAATTAAACTTAATTCAAAATATATTATATTAGTTAAGAACCACATTTTTTTTATAAATACAATTAATAAGATATTATTCATTATACAACATATTATACTACTCTTGATTAAGTATGGAAGTCGCCTCTTTGGCGTAGGCCTCCCCCAGCATTCTCCATGTACTTCTGTCTCTAGCTAGTCTAACCCATATGGCACCACAACGTTTTCTGAATATGTCTTCCCATCTCTTCTTAGGTCTACCTCTTTTTCTCAGTCCATTTCGTGGTGTCCACTCTATAACTTTTCTTGTCCATCTATTTTCCTTCAGTCTGCAAGTATGTCCTGCCCATTTCCATTTCAGACTTCTTATTCTCTCTACAATGTCAGTAATCCTCGTTCTTTTCCTAATATCAGTATTTCTTACTCTGTCCACAATTTTAATTCCTAGCATACTACGTTCCATCTTCCTTTGTTGTATAGCTAACCTTGTTTCGTCCTTTTTGCGTAAAGACCATGTCTGGCACCCGTAAGTTAAACACGGGAGAATTGCTACTTCGTATAGTTTCTTTTTAATGTGTATTGTTATGTTTTTATTTTTCATAACTTCCCTTAAGCACCAGTACTTTTTCCAAGAAAGGGCGATTCTGCGATTTATGTCATTCTCAGTCTGGTCATCGAAAGAGATAAGTTGGCCCAAATATATGTATTGTTCCACATATTCTATCGCTTCCTCGTCTACATATATTGCTGTCTCTGCACCGTTTGACATAATTTTTGTTTTTGAGGTATTCATTGACAACCCCGCTTTTTTACTCTCATTTGCCAGATCTTGTAGCATTTCTTCTAACTCCCAATGGCTCTCTGCAAAAATTATTATGTCGTCGGCAAATCGTAGGTTGCTCAGGTATTCATCATCAATTTTCACTCCTTTGTTGTCCCAGTTAAGGTTTCTAAAAGTCATCTCAAGCACCGAGCAAAATATCTTTGGTGAGATGGGATCTCCTTGACGAACACCTTTCATAATAGGGAACACTCTTCCTTCCCGTTCTAATCTAATTTTTGCTGTGAGCTGTGAGTATATCTGGTGCAGTAGTTCTATGTAATATATATGTACTCCTTGTTGTGACAATGCTTTCCAGATTGCGTTGTGTTCTAGCGAATCGAAGGCTTTCGTGAAGTCAATAAAGCATAGATATATAACTTTCCCATATTCCTTATACTTCTCAATGATCTGGGTAACTACTTGTATATGATCCGTCGTAGAAAATCGTTTACGGAATCCTGCTTGCTCGCGGGGCTGATTTTCGTCCAAGATATTTGAGAGTCTATTCAATATGATTTTTGAGAATATCTTATATAAATTAGACATTAGGCTAATTGGTCTATAGTTCTCTAAGTTGCCTCTGTCGCCTTTTTTGTGTAAGAGCGTTATGGTGGATTGTGACCATTGCACAGGAGTCTCTCTATTAGATAAAATATGGTTGAACAAAACCATAAGTGGACGTTTTAAAGGTTCAACAATTGATTGAAGAAGTTCATTTGTAATTTTGTCTTCACCAGGCGTTTTGTCTTTCTTTTGTGTTTTAATCGCAAATTCAATCTCGTCTTCTAATATCCCTGGAATCTTTGTGTCATTGCAAAATGTCCCTGTTCTTGCTCTTGCGATTTGTACAGATTCTGGTAAAACAACGTAGCTTCATTTATGATGTCTATCCTGTTTGAAATAACCTTTCCATTCTTGTCCTTCATGTTTATTGCCCATTGCGAAGTTTTTTGTAGCTCTTTGTGTGCTTTCTTGATAGCGCCGGCTTTACTTATATAGTGTTCCAATACATTTTGCCTCTTCTGTTTTTTGTATTTATCCATTTCCCTATTAATGTTTTTGCTAATATGTGTGATCTTGTTCCTCACTGTCGTCGTCCTTTCTTCTTTATATAATTGCTTTCTTTCTTCCAAAAGAATCTTTGTCTGATGGTTCAAATCTTTCTGATTCCGCTTTTTTTGTGGTATTTGTTTCATTAGGGTGTTAATTTCTTTCTCCAGGTTGTTTTATTGTGTTTGAACATCTGATGACTTTTGAACCGCCTCAGTAATTTTTTCTTCCCAGTATATACCGCTTTCTCCGGTTACAATAGGTAGATCTCTTCCATTTACATTTTTATACATATAAAATTGCCTTGTACTTCTATTATGTGTATATAATTTGCATCATATCATTCTATGATCAGTACTAAAATTTAGGTTCTTTATTATATCAAAATTATTCATGTCTCTGGGCGTTTTAGTAAGAATATAATCTATTTCATTGTGATATAAACCATTTGGCGATTCCCAAGTCCACTTTTTGTATTCTTTTATTTGAAATACACTGTTCATAATTTTTAGATTATTCTCCAGAGCAAACTCAACCAATCGCTGTCCATTTTTCGATCTCTTTCCATATGAGTAGTGTCCGAAAATACTTTCTTCACCTTGCTTTGCACTTCCAACTTGTGCATTGAAGTCGCCCATTATTATTAGCCTTTCAGTGTTTGCAGTCTCTATTGCTGCGTCTAAGGATTCGTAGAAATGAACAAGCTCTTCTTCATTGCATGCTTCAGTAGGGGCATATGCCTGAACTATTGTCCACAGATTTTTGGGAGCACAATTTATCTCTAGAATAGCAGAATCGCTGAGTAGCTACTGAAACTAGTAATGTCCTTTTTCAGGTGTTTTTTAACTAGAAATCCAACCCCGTAGTTACCATTTCTTCCGTTGCTATTATATAAAATGAAATCTGGGTATTCCATTATAGCTTCATTGTGTCTCCTGGTTTCGCAAAGTCCAAGTATGTCCCATTTTATTCTATTTGTAGCATATTCTAGTTCTGTTATTCTATTATCGCTGAGTAAGGTTCTGACGTTCAAACTGGCCACATATATTTCCTTTTCATTACTATTTCTGAATTCCTTGTAGTTTCTGGTTGGGGGGTTTTGGTCATACTTCTCCACGGTGACCGGCCGGCTTGGAGAAGGTGGAGGTGGGGGGCTCTTAGTTTTTTTGGTCTTCGTTAATATTGTGACTTGATGTTGTGTGAGTGTTTAGTTGTGACGGGCGCAAATAGGTCATAATGCTCTGCGGTTTGTTTTTCTTCGCTTGTTGTTTCGATGCCTCCTCATTGGTTTTTATGACCTCGTTAGTATCCGGCGACTCGGACATCATCCGTTTTTTAGAATGTTTTTCAGCAGGTGTGCGCTTTTCAGGCATATGGGACTTCAGTGTAATAATTTTATCGTATCGCAGCACTCCTTATTTTCCAGCCTCCCACTCTCTTTTGAGGTCATCCTGGAGCTCTTTTCTTTTCTGTAGAATTGCCGGAGAAAAATCTTCTTTAATATAGATTCCAGAGTTTACTAACTTTTTTTTATGTCTGAGCACTTTCAGTTTTCGCCCGACTGTTGTCAGGGTTACTACCATTGGCCTAACAGTATCGCTTTTTTTACCGATCCGATTCACGTTTTCTATTTCCCATCCTTGACACACTATTCCCATTCTAGTATTTATAATTTCTAGAATTCGTTTAACCAATTGGTCATAGTTCCGTTCTGTTTCTTGAACCCCGAAAAACACTAAGTTTTTCCTCCGTAGTTTGTTATCTAAGTAATCTATAGTTTTTTGTTGTTTTTCAATTGTTTCTTCTAGCTTGTTTGTTCTGGATTCGATTATGCCAAATTTTTGATCTATATTTTTATTTATGGCTTCTTTAATATTTTCTTCCATTTCCTTCATGTCTTGCTTTTGTCTTTCTAGGTCTCCTTGAATTTGTTGGAACATCATTTTAATTTCATCCATGATTTTTAGTTCTACTCGAACTTATTCTAGCATTCAATGCGTGAAACGAAACGGTTTGTGAAGTTTCTGAACGCAGCTCACTTGACAGGTTAAATGTCAATAGCGTAAAACGGGTGTTTAAAAATAACCTCTAAAGTGTTTACACGGTTTCTGATGTAATTTATGCACTAATCCACAAGTTATCACTCTTGCATGTTAACTTTCTTCGTAAGTCTTGGTCTCGTTTAGAGTTTTGTGTATATATTACGTTAAATGCACTTGTTTTCACTTTATTTTTAATTAAACTCGAGTATAGAACAAATCGTTGTGTTTAGCCGGCTAGTGTTGCCAGACCAAAGCTAATATTCTAAATAAATAATATAAAGTACAAGGAGCACCGTATCAGGTACTCGTACCTACGAAATATGAAGATTGTACCATTTATGATGTTGTAATCGTGGTCCTACCATAATGTTTACGCCATCCATTAAAACGCAGTGCTGCAGTGCCAACAGATGGAATCCTAATAATTAATAGAAAGACATACTTAGTTTCAATATTTATAGGATCAAGCCGGGATCGTCTACAATTGAACGCTGCACCGATCTCCCGGTAATACTTCTGCTGCTGTAGAAACTATCGATGACATAAAGACATTAATATTGCAGCCGTCATGATGCTTCAAGATACTAAGCTAGCTACCAGCACAATTCAACTTCTTCATGTTTTTGAAACTGAAAGTCAAATGAAGAAGAACCACCTACAGTATGGTATAAACCTGTGTATAATTTGTTACCTATTCATAACTGTCATAAGTCATTAACTTAAAAATAAAGCTATTTTATTTGCGAATTAGATTGGTCATTATATGATTTAATCTACTTACATAAAGATGATTAGATGTATTAAATGAAAATAAAACAACGTAATAACTTTGTATTATTTTCGTATATAATAAAACAAGGCACGTAATGATTTCATTTTCTCAAGGACATTATAATTATAACATATGTTGGTTATACTATACTATAGGTAAGTACTTTAGGTGGACTATATTATGTATGTGTGGGAAGTACGGCACCCTGCAAAATTCAATCCATATCTAATACATATGTATACTGTAATACTGTATCTATCTTATAACTTCGTATCACTGTTTGAATTTCCACAGCTTCAGGGGATTGCAGACTTGTATTTGATTTTTAGGGTTTAGTAGTCAACAAGGAACGCTTATAGTTTCGCCATGTCCGTTTGTCCATCTGACTGTCTGTCAGTATGCGGTTTCGCCCTTACTACTAGAAAGCTGTAATTTGGAATGGGTATAAAAATCAATCACGCCACCAAAACGGTAGCATAAAATCTTTAAAAATATATATTTAAGGTAGGTACCTTATACGGAAAGTGGGGATGTATTTTTTTTCTCTCTAAACTCATGTGGGGCATCTTTGGATAGCTTGTTCAAATATATTATGGGTTTCTGAAAACCACTTTCCAATTAGCCGTTTGCGTGATATTGGGCTTTTTAAAGCCCTGATTTTGTTCCAGTCAATGTAGTCAAATGTAGATAGCATGTGACTAGATTCATAAAATACCATCGGTCAGTTTTATTTATGCCCACACGCGGTGATGATGATGATGTGATGTAGCAATTATTTTATAAGACCGCGGATAGTCGGGTTGTAAAAGACACACTTCTTCAAGGTTCATTCTAAACTGTGTCCTTAGAATACCATGTCCTATTGTTTATTTTAAAGTCATAAGTGGAACTTTTGTTCGCGGCATGTGAATCTCCTCGCTACGTAATTTTTTGAAATCACTTTCATTATTTGGCTTTTGGCTCTTGAGACACAGGGAAACCTAGTTTGAGAGCCAGGGCTTTAACTTATCATGTACACTGTAGTTACAACAATAAAGAGTTTTATTATTATTATTATTATTCATGGATTCTCTTAAAACGTATACTGGAAGAGCGATATTTTTTGTAGAAGTTGGTAAAATCATAGCAAATTGTAATTTATGTTCTTCTGATTATTTTCATGCGATTTTGCACCTTTGTGAAAGCCGCATACAGTTGTCAATCTAACGTGGGTACTAGGTAGCATTGACTTTTCAATTGTATGTCACCCACCGAAATATATATAGACCGTCAGCCCACTCCCAATACGCCTACGTCTCATGACAACACGATAAAATGCCAGACACCTTTGACACTATCTGCCAAGTACTTCCAGCCATTTCAGGACTGACAGACTAAGTTTTACTCTCTCTACGATTAAAGTGCTAAATGATGCCACTTGTCTCGTACTGTTGTCACATGACCTACCCTTATAATTTTGACCGAAAGTGAAGGATATTTCAAACTTTCGGGCAATTTTAGCTGCGATAATCTTCTGATTCTGGCTCAGCACAACTTTCTTGACCTGTTGCGATGCATTTGATGGTGTTGTCATGAGATATATGCGTATTTGGAGTGGGTTTACGGTTTATAAGAAGCATACTTAGAATAAAATACGAAAATATAAATAAGTCACTGTCATTTTCCAGCAAGATGTTTTGACAGTTTTGACAATTTTAGTTTCTCTGAGGAGGTTGGTGACTGGTTCAAATTCTTTATGTCACTAAAAATAAATTAAATCTTAGGTCAGTGACCTGTCACAGTAAAGTGAGATAGTGTGCGTGATATTTAGTGGTGTGCGTTACTGGGGAGAATTACGTTAACGTTGCGCCGCCAGTGGATTTTTTGTGTCGCGTATGTAGTTTCAATTCGAATTAGAAAGCCTTAAGGCAATTTAGTATTAGGGCAAGTATTAAAGTAAGGTATTTAAGTTCAAAAAATGACTGAATAGAATAGATATCTTTTGTTGTTGATAATTGTTGATTATCTTTGGTTTTAAAAATATTGTTTACTGCAGCACATACTAATAATATGGCAATTTGTTTATTTTTTTCATGTTGTGTGTAGTTGAGTAAATTTTGTACAGAAATTATAAAGTCATGTCTGGAAGACGTCGTCGTACGAATATAGGTCGTAGTACAGTGTACGCCAGAAGAGCAAGTTCAGCAAGAGATGAAGAATCGGCAACGGAACGTGAAGCTCGCCTCAGCCAGCTTCGGGATAGATATAGAGCTGAGAGAGAAAGAGAATCATCAGTAGAACGTGAGGCTTGCCGCAGTCGGGATCGGGATAGACATAGAGTTCAGAGAGCCAGAGAATTGTCTATAGAACGTGAGGCTCGCATTAGCCAGAACCGGGATAGACATCGAATACAGAGAGCCAAAGAGAATCGTCTGTAGAGGTTGAGGCTCGCCTTACCCAGGATAGGGATAGACATCGAATACAGAGAGCCAGAGAATCGTCTGTAGAGCTTGAGGCTCGCATCAGCCAGGACCGGGATAGACATCGAATACAGAGAGCCAGAGAATCATCTGTAGAGCGTGAGGCTCGCTTCAGCCAGGACAGAGATAGACATCGGACACAGAGAGCCAGAGAATCGTCTGCACAGACATATACTAACACCGAACAAAACGGACAACCGAACAGCCACAGATCCGAGAGAGTAACTAATTCATGGGTAAATAAAGAAAATTCTGCCATGAATTACGATCCTTTGATTCCTTACAAGGATGATCGTATAGTATCAATAGGTACCATGTCAGTAGTGTGTGAACATTGCTTGGCATTGAAATTCAAGGACGAATCGAAAGGTATGTGTTGCTTACAAGGAAAAGTAAAATTAGAAGAAATTCTTCCTCCACCTGAACCACTTCACTCTCTCCTTACGGGTGATCATCTGAAATCCAAACAATTCATGCGCAATATACGCCGTTATAATAACGCATTTCAAATGACCTCTTTCAAGAGTAACCAAGTCGTTGAGCGTGGTTTTATGCCTACATTTAAAATTCAAGGGCAAGTGTATCACTTAGCTGGGAGCTTGCTACCACTTCGACCCGATGATCACAAATTTCTGCAAATTTATTTTATTGCAGATCCAGATACACAAGCATCAACGCGGTGTTCAAGTGTCGCACAGCCAATTGATAGAGATTTGATCAGATCTCTCCAAGATATGTTACATTCTCATAACTGCTATATACTGTCTTTTAAAACTGCGATTGAGAGTGTTCCAGTAGATACTCCTGACTTTAATGTCGTAATCCATGCAAATAAAGTTCCTGTTGGAGAACACAGAGGACGATATAATGCGCCTTCCACGAGTGAAGTAGCAGTGGTGATAGCTGGACAGCAATTTGACAAAAGAGACATTGTGTTGCATAGTCGTGATGATAATTTGCAAAAAATTTCAGAGTTACACAGATCTTATGACAGCTTACAATATCCTTTGATGCTATGTCGTGGAGAAGATGGTTATGCCATTAATGTTTCTCAAGTTGACCCAAGCAATGGTGCACCACTACGTAAAACAGTGTCATGTATGAACTACTATTGCTACCGTATAATGACAAGACGTAACAATTTCAGCCCTTTGCTTAGATATGGAATGTTAACAAACCAATACTTGGTCGATCAATCAATTGCTATTTAATTTAATTTAATTTAATTTAATATGCGAAAATTGAATCTGAGAGATTGGCCTACTTTCGTAATAATCAAACTAAATTAAGAGCAGAAAATTACGTTCATCTTCAGGATGCTTTACAGGCGAATGAACACAGCAACGGCATTGGACAGTTGGTTATACTACCTTCAACATACACAGATGGACCTCGATATTTACATTAAAAAATCGCAGGACGCAATGACTTACGTCAGACATTACGGTAAACCTAATTTATTTATAACTGCAACATGTAATCCAAATTGTCCAGAAATCAAAGAAAATGTTAACACCAATTTAACTCCACAAGACAGATACGATATAGTTAACAGAGTGTTCCATTTAAAATTACAGAAACTCCTGCACCTCATTAACAGGTCTCATATATTCGGTCCGCCGCGCTGTCATATGTACACTATAGAATGGCAAAAACGTGGTTTGCCACATGTACATCTGCTGGTGTGGTTAGTGAACAAAATTAGACCAAATCAAATTGATAGCGTTATTTCAGCTGAATTACCGGTTAAAGAAGAAGATCCTGTCCTGTTCGAAATCGTAAAGAAACACATGGTACGGCCCTTGCGGGACTTTAAACCCTAATTCTCCATGTATGCGTGATTCCACATGCAGCAAAAAAATTCCGAAGCCGTTCCAAACTCAAACATCTACTAGCGATGACGGATATCCCAAATATCGTCGACGATCGTCAGAACAGGGTGGGCAAAGTGCCACCATTCAAAACCATGATATTGATAACCGATGGATCGTTCCCTATAATCCGCTCCTATTGAAAATTTTTGATGCCCACATTAACGTAGAGTTGTGTAGTTCAATAAAGTCAATCCAATATGATACTAAATACATTATTAAGGTTGCGATCAAGCCACTTTCAGTGGAAAAATATCAGTCTGGACGTTATATCTGCAGTTCTGAAGCAGTATGGAGGATTTTATCATTCGAAGTGCACGACCGGGCTCCCACTATTGTCCACCTTGCAGTTCATTTAGAAAATGGACAAATAGTATATTTCAATGAGAACAACATACAAGAAGTTGTTAATAACCCGCGGGACACAACATTAACAGCATTCTTCAAGTTATGTGCTCAAGATGATTTCGCGAAAACACTGACATATGACAGAGTTCCCAGTTACTATACATGGAACCAGAGTTCTAAAATCTTTCAACGGCGAAAACAAGGTATTGCGGTCAATGGTTTCCCCGGAGTAAAAAAAAAACGGATGCTCTTGGCAGAGTCTACGTGATTCATCCCAACAACAGCGAATGCTTTTATCTGAGAATGTTACTGCATGTTGTAAAAGGCCCGACATCCTTTGCACACCTGAGAACTGTACAAGGTGTTATTTACAATACTTATCAAACAGCATGCAAAGCTATGGGGCTCTAGGAAGACGATTCTCACTGGGAAAACACATTATCAGAAGCAGCGATTTGCAGTTCAGCTACATCATTAAGATATTTATTTGCCATCATAGTAGCGTTTTGTCAAGTAACTGATTCTGTTACTCTATGGAATAAATTTCAAGAAAATATGGCCAGTGATATTCTACATTTAAGCTCCCGCTGAAAATCGCCACCGATGATAATAACAGCGTCTGTAGTGTTTCTAAGCAAAGCTATACAGGTAAATTGATGCGTGACTGCTCATTAATAGTCTGGGACGAAGCCACCATGTCAAACAAGACGTCTGTGGAAGCACTGGATAGGACAATGCGCGATTTGCGCAGCAAAAATTCACCTATGGGTGGATGTACAATTCTGTTCTCAGGAGACTTTCGTCAAATCCTACCAGTTGTGACTCGAGGAACACGTGCTGACGAAATAAATGCTTCCCTAAAAAGATCCAACCTTTGGCCACACGTCAATAAATTAGAGCTTAAAACTAACATGAGGGTTTCATTGTTAACCTAGAAAACCTTTGTGTTTTGATAGACAACATCCAAGAGTTGGTCAACAATGTCTATCCCGACATTGATAACATAAGTTGTAAGACTATATCTTGGTTTAAAGAAAGAGCTATTCTGTCACCAACTAACGAACAAGTAGATAAGGTAAATAACTTGATTCTTTCAAAGATTGATGCGCCGACGCAAATATACTACTCGGTCGATACTGTTCTCGATTTGGAAGAAGCTGTTCATTTTCCTACAGAATTTCTTAATTCTTTGAACCCGTCTGGACTCCCTTCTCATAAAATGGTGTTGAAAGTAGGTTGTCCTGTTATTTTATTAAGAAACCTGAATCCACCTAAACTTTGCAATGGCATGCGTTTGCTGGTAAAATCACTAAAAACTTTCATAATAGAGTGTACAATACTCACCGGATGTGGTACAGGAGAAAATGTATTGATTCCCCGAATTCCTCTCCATCCATCCATCATCAGATACCATCGGATTTACCGTTCCAATTTAAACAGTAAAGATATCTTTTGCAATGACCATTAATAAATCACAGGGTCAAACTTTCAACGTTGCAGGCTTAGATTTGAACGTTGAGTGTTTTTCACATGGCTAATTATATGTCGCTCTTTCAAGAGTAACCTCTAAAGAAAACATGTTTGTATTGTCTAAAGACAAAAAAGGTGTGAACGTTGTATATAAAGACATTCTGTAGTATATTTAGTATCAGCATTGCACCCGTGCGAAGCCGGGGCGGGTCGCCAGTTATGGTATAAAATATAGACTTAGTCATCATTTTTCACAATCAATTTAATTATCAGCTTCGCTACTAGAACTAACTTCGTCATACGTGGTGATCCTAGGTTTTATACGATCTGCTGCCCAAATATTACAGTAATTATTTCGAGTGATGGTAGTTTCTTCAATGCTTGAGACTTCGTATCTGTCGTTTCCTAATATTTTGGTAATTTTGAAGGGTCCGGTAAACTAAGGGTACGGAGCAATTTTTTACTTTTACAGTCGTTTTTCGCCAGGGGCTTTTGAGAATTTTTACCAAGTCTCCTATATTATATATTCTAGCTTTAAGTTTAGTCTTATCGTACCTACATTTTTGTGCTACTTGATCACTTTCTATGTGACTACTGATCTCTTCCCTAATTTCTTGTAATGGACCTGTCTGCCTAGTTTCCGCAAGAACTTCTGCAAATATATTTTCTCCTCTATTGACTAATTGGATACTATACAGAGCTTCTCATGGTGCTTTCTGAAATCATATATTGAATACTGTTTTGAAAATTTTATACCTCTCCGAGTTTTTTTACGGCGGTTCTTCTCGAGGCAGAGGTTTTCTTTCCGAAATGGTGGTAAGTTATCGACATTTATAGGTGTATGTAATATGCCTAAATTGAAGAATAAATTACATAGACTTTGAGCCATTCAATCAAAAATCAATCATTAAAAACAATTATTTATTCTGCAAATAGGCCACAAGGGCACTTTTACATGTCAAATGGTATTCTACAATATAATATTAATAATCTTACACAATAATCATTTTAAAATTGCAGATTTTAACCAATTAGTACCTAAACGTTTAACAAACTAAATGTCACTAAATGAAAAGTAAAAAAATCCAAAATTGTAAAATATTATCAATTACATTCGATATAAGGTCTGTATCAGAATTAACAATAAGTTTATGATATTAATTTAGTACCCCAGAGATGTATAAGGTCTCTGAGCGTCCAAATACAATGAATAATTATTCTAATGTTCTTATAGAGATGTCTCTAAGCGTTAAATATGTAATATGTAGTATTTAATACTTATTACGTAATACTGTTTGTTTGGCCGATCATGCTCCCTCTCGTGCTCTTTTACCGCGTTTCTCGTCTTAAACGTCTTGTGATACTCTTCATTCATACGGCCGCTCTTCAGAATGACGCTTCATGTGAGTCGTCAAACAGCTGCGGTACACGAAACCACACTACCGAAATTAAAAACTACTCATAATAACAATGTGTATAAATTGTAATAGAATTTATAAAGAATAATAGTTAAGATAACAATTATGAAGTGAGTCGAGTGACCGCGCACATAATCTCCCATAGAGATTTGCAAAAAAATTTAATTTAGTTAAGTACTTTTATCTGAAATAAATAGATTCTTTTTATTTTTTTTTTTTTAAAGTAGCGCGTTGGGGTGCGATTCCACGTGAGCGAGATGTTCTAAGTTTGAAAAAAGAGTCTGGTCGCATAGGTAACAGGGGAAGTCGACCTTCTCGCGGTGGTCTTGCTCGGAATGGCGAGCAGTGCAGAGCAGTGAGCTTTAAATGGCTCAACAATTAAAGTCCGTGACTGTACTACAGGGAAGGCCGGACGGCCACGCTAGTATGACTGCTGGCCATTAAGGGCGAGTTGCACGTTATTGTTTAGTCTTCCTCGGAGCCCTCGCCCTCGCCGCTTCAGCCCCAGCGTGTAGGCGCGCGTCACGTGCCCCCTCATCGCGCACGCGTGAGGACGCTCTCCCGAGTGTAGCAATAAGTGCCAGGACAACGGGTCCCGCTTTGCGAAGCGCGCGGGACACTCCGTGCAAGGATATGGCCGATCATGCCCCCTCTCGTGCTCTTTTACCGCGCATCTCGTCTTAAACGTCTTGTGATACTCTTCATTCATACGGCCGCTCTTCAGAATGACGCTTCATGTGAGTCGTCAAACAGCTGCGGTACACGAAACCCATCTTACAAAGGTCACAAACGTAAGGCTTCAAGGGCACGACATAGTCTAACCGCTCTATGTGGACGGCTGAATGTTCCACCCATTTATGAACAACAGTGAACCGCATACACCAGCACGCGCATTTAAGTAGCGCGTTGGGGTGCGATTCCACGTGAGCGAGATGTTCTAAGTTTGAAGAAAGAGTCTGGTCGCATAGGTAACAGGGGAAGTTGACTTTCTCGCGGTGGTCTTGCTCGGAATGGTGAGCAGTGCAGAGCAGTGAGCTTTAAATGGCTCAAAAATTAAAGTCCGTGACTGTACTACAGAGACGGCCTGACGGCCACCCTAGCATGACTGCTGGCCATTAAGGGCGAGTTGCACGTTATTGTTTAGTCTTCCTCGGGGCCCTCGCCCTCGCCGCTTCAACCCCAGCGTGTGGGCGCGCGTCACGTGCCCCCTCATCGCGCACGCGTGAGTACGCTCTCCCGAGTGTAGCAATAAGTGCTGGGACAACGGGTCCCGCTTCGCGAAGCGCGCGGGACACTCCGTGCAAGGATATGGCCGATCATGCCCCCTCTCGTGCTCTTTTACCGCGCATCTCGTCTTAAACTTCTTGTGATACTCTTCATTCATACGGCCGCTCTTCAGTATGACGCTTCATGTGAGTCGTCAAACAGCTGCGATACTCGAAACCCATCTTACAAAGGTCACAAACGTAAGGCTTCAAGGGCACGACATAGTCTTACCGCTCTTTGTGGACGTTTGAATGTTCCACCGATTTATAAACATCAGTGAACCGCATACAACAGCACGCGCATTTAAGTCTCTAAGCAATAAGCTCTTTTACCGCGCATCTCGTCTTAAACGTCTTGTGATACTCTTCATTCATACGGCCGCTCTTCAGTATGACGCTTCATGTGAGTCGTCAAGCAGCTGCGATACTCGAAACCCATCTTACAAAGGTCACAAACGTAAGGCTTCAAAGGCACGACATAGTCTAACCGCTCTATGTGGACGGCTGAATGTTCCACCGATTTATAAACATCAGTGAACCGCATACAACAGCACGCGCATTTAAGTAGCGCGTTGGGGTGCGATTTCACGTGAGCGAGATGTTCTAAGTTTGAAGAAAGAGTCTGGTCGCATAGGTAACAGGGGAAGTTGACTTTCTCGCGTTGGTCTTGCTCGGAATGTAGTTCAGGCAATGAACTGACAGCTTGTATGGAAAATATGTCAAATTTGGAAATAATTTATAATAGCAGATTTTTTTTATGTAATGGATATATTATCAATTAAATAGTAACTTAGTGACAAAATCCAACAAAATTTCAAACATCAAAAAAATGATAACTTAACTAGCTTCTGAAAAGTCAGAAAAAATATTAATAAATGGTTTTATCTTTATTTTGGTTCATTTACATTTGCTCTATAATATTCAAGATAAATAATTAAAAAAAAACAATTCATTCTTTTTTTAAATCTATATAAATACTTCCGGATGGAAAGTTTGTTGGATTCTTGAATAAAGCATCTTAGATCAATGTTTTAAAATGATATAAAGAAAAAAAACGCTATTATAAATTAATGTTTTTCAAAACCGTATTTTGCCTGGAGTAATGGCGAGCAGTGCAGAGCAGTGAGCTTTAAATGGCTCAACAATTAAAGTCCGTGACTGTACTACAGAAACGGCCTGACGGCCACGCTAGCATGACTGCTGGCCATTAAGGGCGAGTTGCACGTTATTGTTTAGTCTTCCTCGGAGCCCTCGCCCTCGCCGCTTCAGCCCCAGCGTGTAGGCGCGCGTCACGTGCCCCCTCATCGCGCACGCGTGAGGACGCTCTCCCGAGTGTAGCAATAAGTGCCGGGACAACGGGTCCCGCTTCGCGAAGCGCGCGGAACACTTCGTGCAAGGATATGGCCGATCATGCCCCCTCTCGTGCTCTTTTACCGCGCATCTCATCTTAAACCTCTTGTGATAGTCTACATTCATACGGCCGCTCTTCAGTATGACGCTTCATGTGAGTCGTCAAACAGCTGCGATACTCGAAACCCATCTTACAAAGGTCACAAACGTAAGGCTTCAAGGGCACGACATAGTCTAACCGCTCTATGTGGACGTCTGAATGTTCCACCGATTTATAAACATGTGAACCGCATACACCAGCATGCGCATTTAAGTAGCGCGTTGGGGTGCGATTACACGTGAGCGAGGTGTTCTAAGTTTGAAAAAAGAGTCTGGTCGCATAGGTAACAGGGGAAGTCGACCTTCTCGCGGTGGTCTTGCTCGGAATGGCGAGCAGTGCAGAGCAGTGAGCTTTAAATGGCTCAACAATTAAAGTCCGTGACTCTACAGGGACGGCCGGATGGCCACGCTATCATGACTGCTGGCCATTAAGGGCGGGTGGCACGTTATTGTTTAGTCTTCCTCGGAGCCCTCGCCCTCGCCGCTTCAGCCCCAGCGTGTGGGCGCGCGTCACGTGCCCCCTCATCGCGCACGCGTGAGGACGCTCTCCCGAGTGTAGCAATAAGTGCCGGGACATCGGGTCCCGCTTCGCGAAGCGCGCGGGACACTCCGTGCAAGGATATGGCCGATCATGCCCCCTCTCGTGCTCTTTTACCGCGCATGTCGTCTTAAACGTCTTGTGATACTCTTCATTCATACGGCCGCTCTTCAGTATGACGCTTCATGTGAGTCGTCAAACAGCTGCGGTACACGAAACCCATCTTACAAAGGTCACAAACGTAAGGCTTCAAGGGCACGACATAGTCTAACCGCTCTATGTGGACGGCTGATTGTTCCACCCATTTATGAACATCAGATAACCGCATACAACAGCACGCGCATTTAAGTAGCGCGTTGGGGTGCGATTCCACATGAGCGAGATGTTCTAAGTTTGAAGAAAGAATCTGGTCGCATAGGTAACAGGGGAAGTCAACTTTTTTGCGGTGGTCTTGCTCGGAATGGCGAGCAGTGCAGAGCAGTGAGCTTTAAATGGCTCAACAATTAAATTCCGTGACTCTACAGGGACGGCCGGACGGCCACGCTATCATGACTGCTGGCCATTAAGGGCGGGTGGATCGTTATTGTTTAGTCTTCCTCGGAGCCCTCGCCCTCGCCGCTTCAGCCCCAGCGTGTGGGCGCGCGTCACGTGCCCCCTCATCGCGCACGCGTGAGGACGCTCTCCCGAGCGTAGCAATAAGTGCCGGGACAACGGGTCCCGCTTTGCGAAGCGCGCGGGACACTCCGTGCAAGGATATGGCCGATCATGCCCCCTCTCGTGCTCTGTTACCGCGCATCTCGTCTTAAACATCTTGTGATACTCTTCATTCATACGGCCGCTTTTCAGTATGACGCTTCATGTGAGTCGTCAAACAGCTGCGATACTCGAAACCCATCTTACAAAGGTCACAAACGTAAGGCTTCAAGGGCACGACATAGTCTAACCGCTCTTTGTGGACGTCTGAATGTTCCACCGATTTATAAACATCAGTGAACCGCATACAACAGCACGCGCATTTAAGTCTCTAAGCAATAAGCTCTTTTACCGCGCATCTCGTCTTAAACGTCTTGTGATACTCTTCATTCATACGGCCGCTCTTCAGTATGACGCTTCATTTGAGTCGTCAAACAGCTTCGATACTCGAAACCCATCTTACAAAGGTCACAAACGTAAGGCTTCAAAGGCACGACATAGTCTAACCGCTCTATGTGGACGGCTGAATGTTCCACCGATTTATAAACATCAGTGAACCGCATACAACAGCACGCGCATTTAAGTAGTGCGTTGGGGTGCGATTCCACGTGAGCAAGATGTTCTAAGTTTGAAGAAAGAGTCTGGTCGCATAGGTAACACGGAAAGTCGAATTTCTCGCGGTGGTCTTGCTCGGAATGGCGAGCAGTGCAGAGCAGTGAGCTTTAAATGGCTCAACAATTAAAGTCCGTGACTGTACTACAGGGACGGCCGGACGGCCAGGCCACGCTATCATGACTGCTGGCCATTAAGGGCGAGTTGCACGTTATTGTTTAGTCTTCCTCGGAGCCCTCGCCCTCGCCGCTTTAGCCCCAGCGTGTAGGCGCGCGTCAAGTGCCCCCTCATCGCGCACGCGTGAGGACGCTCTCCCGAGTGTAGCAATAAGTGCCGGGACAACGGGTCCAGCTTTGGAAAGCGCGCGGGACACTCCGTGCAAGGATATGGCCGATCATGCCCCCTCTCGTGCTCTTTTACCGCGCATCTCGTCTTAAACGTCTTGTGATACTCTTCACTCATACGGCTGCTCTTCAGTATGACGCTTCATGTGAGTCGTCAAACAGCTGCGGTACTCGAAACCCATCTTACAAAGGTCACAAACGTAAGGCTTCAAGGGCACGACATAGTCTAACCGCTCTATGTGGACGGCTGAATGTTCCACTTATTTATAAACATCAGTGAACCGCATACAACAGCACGCGCATTTAAGTAGCGCGTTGGGGTGCGATTCCACGTGAGCAAGATGTTCTAAGTTTGAAGAAAGAGTCTGGTCGCATAGGTAACAGGGGAAGTTGACTTTCTCGCGTTGGTCTTGCTCGGAATGGCGAGCAGTGCAGAGCAGTGAGCTTTAAATGGCTCAACAATTAAAGTCCGTGACTAAGCTACAGCGACGGCCTGACGGCCACGCTAGCATGACTGCTGGCCATTAAGGGCGAGTTGCACGTTATTGTTTAGTCTTCCTCGGAGCCCTCGCCCTCGCCGCTTCAGCCCCAGCGTGTAGGCGCGCGTCACGTGCCCCCTCATCGCGCACGCGTGAGGACGCTCTCCCGAGTGTAGCAATAAGTGCCGGGACAACGGGTCCCGCTTCGCGAAGCGCGCGGGACACTCCGTGCAAGGATATGGCCGATCATGCCCCCTCTCGTGCTCTTTTACCGCGCATCTCGTCTTAAACGTCTTGTGATACTCTTCATTCATACGGCCGCTCTTCAGTATGACGCTTCATGTGAGTCGTCAAACAGCTGCGATACTCGAAACCCATCTTACAAAGGTCACAAACCTAAGGCTTCAAAGGCACGACATAGTCTAACCGCTCTATGTGGACGGCTGAATGTTCCACCGATTTATAAACATCAGTGAACCGCATACAACAGCACGCGCATTTAAGTAGCGCGTTGGGGTGCGATTCCACGTGAGCAAGATGTTCTAAGTTTGAAGAAAGAGTCTGGTCGCATAGGTAACACGGAAAGTCGAATTTCTCGCGGTGGTCTTGCTCGGAATGGCGAGCAGTGCAGAGCAGTGAGCTTTAAATGGCTCAACAATTAAAGTCCGTGACTGTACTACAGGGACGGCCGGACGGCCAGGCCACGCTATCATGACTGCTGGCCATTAAGGGCGGGTTGCACGTTATTGTTTCGTCTTCCTCGGAGCCTTCGCCCTCGCCGCTTCAGCCCCAGCGTGTGGGCGCGCGTCACGTGCCCCCTCATCGCGCACGCGTGAGGACGCTCTCCCGAGTGTAGCAATAAGTGCTGGGACAACGGGTCCCGCTTTGCGAAGCGCGCGGGACACTCCGTGCAAAGATATGGCCGATCATGCCCCCGCTCGTGCTCTTTTACCGCGCATCTCGTCTTAAACTTCTTGTGATACTCTTCATTCATACGGCCGCTCTTCAGTATGACGCTTCATGTGAGTCGTCAAACAGCTGCGATACTCGAAACCCATCTTACAAAGGTCACAAACGTAAGACTTCAAGGGCAAGACATAGTCTAACCGCTCTTTGTGGACGTTTGAATGTTCCACCGATTTATAAACATCAGTAAACCGCATACAACAGCACGCGCATTGAAGTATCTAAGCAATTAGCTCTTTTACCGCGCATCTCGTCTTAAACGTCTTGTGATACTCTTCATTCATACGGCCGCTCTTCAGTATGACGCTTCATGTGAGTCGTTAAACAGCTGCGATACACGAAACCCATCTTACAAAGGTCACAAACGTAAGGCTTCAAAGGCATGACATAGTCTAACCGCTCTATGTGGACGGCTGAATGTTCCACCGATTTATAAACATCAGTGAACCGCATACAACAGCACGCGCATTTAAGTAGCGCGTTGGGGTGCGATTTCACGTGAGCAAGATGTTCTAAGTTTGAAGAAAGAGTCTGGTCGCATAGGTAACACGGAAAGTCGACTTTCTCGCGGTGGTCTTGCTCGGAATGGCGAGCAGTGCAGAGCAGTTAGCTTTAAATGGCTCAACAATTAAAGTCCGTGACTGTACTACAGGGACGGCCGGACGGCCACGCTATCATGACTGCTGGCCATTAAGGGCGGGTTGCACGTTATTGTTTCGTCTTCCTCGGAGCCCTCGCCCTCGCCGCTTCAGCCCCAGCGTGTGGGCGCGCGTCACGTGTCCCCTCATCGCGCACGCGTGAGGACGCTCTCCCGAGTGTAGCAATAAGTGCTGGGACAACGGGTCCCGCTTCGCGAAGCGCGCGGGACACTCCGTGCAAGGATATGGCCGATCATGCCCCCTCTCGTGCTCTTTTACCGCGCATCTCGTCTTAAACTTCTTGTGATACTCTTCATTCATACGGCCGCTCTTCAGTATGACGCTTCATGTGAGTCGTCAAACAGCTGCGATACTCGAAACCCATCTTACAAAGGTCACAAACGTAAGGCTTCAAGGGCACGACATAGTCTTACCGCTCTTTGTGGACGTTTGAATGTTCCACCGATTTATAAACATCAGTGAACCGCATACAACAGCACGCGCATTTAAGTCTCTCAGCAATAAGCTCTTTTACCGCGCATCTCGTCTTAAACGTCTTGTGATACTCTTCATTCATACGGCCGCTCTTCAGTATGACGCTTCATGTGAGTCGTCAAACAGCTGCGATACTCGAAACCCATCTTACAAAGGTCACAAACGTAAGGCTTCAAAGGCACGACATAGTCTAACCGCTCTATGTGGACGGCTGAATGTTCCACCGATTTATAAACATCAGTAAACCGCATACAACAGCACGCGCATTTAAGAAGCGCGTTGGGGTGCGATTCCACGTGAGCAAGATGTTCTAAGTACGAAGAAAGAGTCTGGTCGCATAGGTAACACGGAAAGTCGACTTTCTCGCGGTGGTCTTGCTCGGAATGGCGAGCAGTGCACAGCAGTGAGCTTTAAATGGCTCAACAATTAAAGTCCGTGACTGTACTACAGGGACGGCCGGACGGCCACGCTAGCATGACTGCTGGCCATTAAGGGCGGGTTGCACGTTATTGTTTAGTCTTCCTCGGAGCCCTTGCCCTCGCCGCTTCAGCCCCATGGTGTAGGCGCGCGTCACGTGCCCCCTCACCGCGCACGCGTGAGGACGCTCTCCCGAATGTAGCAATTAGTGCCGGGACAACGGGTCCCGCTTCGCGAAGCGCGCGGGACACTCCGTGCAAGGATATGGCCGATCATGCCCCCTCTCGTGCTGTTTTACCGCGCATCTCGTCTTAAACGTCTTGTGATACTCTTCATTCATACGGCCGCTCTTCAGTATGACGCTTCATGTGAGTCGTCAAACAGCTGCGGTACTCGAAACCCATCTTACAAAGGTCACAAACGTAAGGCTTCAAGGGCACGACATAGTCTAACCGCTCTTTGTGGACGGCTGAATGTTCCACCGATTTATAAACATCAGTGAACTGCATACAACAGCACGCGCATTTAAGTAGCGCGTTGGGGTGCGATTCCACGTGAGCGAGATGTTCTAAGTTTAAAGAAAGAGTCTGGTCGCATAGGTAACAGGGGAAGTCGACTTTCTCGCGCTGATCTTGCTCGGAATGGCGAGCAGTGCAGAGCAGTGAGCTTTAAATGGCTCAACAATTAAAGTCCGTGACTGTACTACAGGGACGGCCGGACGGCCACGCTAGCATGACTGCTGGCCATTAAGGGCGGGTTGCACGTTATTGTTTAGTCTTCCTCGGAGCCCTCGCCCTCGCCGCTTCAGCCCCAGCGTGTGGGCGCGCGTCACGTGCCCCCTCATCGCGCACGCGTGAGGACGCTCTCCCGAGTGTAGCAATAAGTGCCGTGACAACGGGTCCCGCTTCGTTAAGCGCGCGGGACACTCCGTGCAAGGATATGGCCGATCATACCCCCTCTCGTGCTCTTTTACCGCGCATCTCGTCTTAAACGTCTTGTGATACTCTTCATTCATACGGCCGCTCTTCAGTATGACGCTTCATGTGAGTCGTCAAACAGCTGCGATACTCGAAACCCATCTTACAAAGGTTACAAACGTAAGGCTTCAAGGGCACGACATAGTCTAACCGCTCTATGTGGACGGCTGAATGTTCCACCGATTTATAAACATCAGTGAACCGCATACAACAGCACGCGCATTTAAGAAGCGCGTTGTGGTGCGAATCCACGTGAGCGAGATGTTCTAAGTTTGAAGAAAGAGTCTGGTCGCATAGGTAACAGGGGAAGTCGACTTTCTCGCGGTCGTCTTGCTCGGAATGGCGAGCAGTGCAGAGCAGTGAGCTTTAAATGGCTCAACAATTAAAGTCTGTGACTGTACTACAGGGACGGCCTGACGGCCACGCTAGCATGACTGCTGGCCATTAAAGGCGAGTTGCACGTTATTGTTTAGTCTTCCTCGGAGCCCTCGCCCTCGCCGCTTCAGCCCCAGCGTGTAGGCGCGCGTCACGTGCCCCCTCATCGCGCACGCGTGAGGACGCTCTCCCGAGTGTAGCAATAAGTGCCGGGACAACGGGTGCCGCTTAGCGAAGCGCGCGGGACACTCCGTGCAAGGATATGGCCGATCATGCCCCCTCTCGTGCTCTTTTACCGCGCATCTCGTCTTAAACGTCTTGTGATACTCTTCATTCATACGGCCGCTCTTCAGTATGACGCTTCATGTGACTCGTCAAACAGCTGCGGTACTCGAAACCCATCTTACAAAGGTCACAAGCGTAAGGCTTTAAGGGCACGACATAGTCTAACCGCTCTATGTCGACGGCTGAAAGTTCCACCAGTTGTATGGATCTACTTGAACCGCTGCACCGGTTTGGATGAAATTTGGTAAATAAATAGTTTGAGTCCCGAAAAAGGACATAGGATAGGTTTGGTCCCGGAAATCATCCCTTAAAGGGGTGATATGGGGGGGGGGGGTGAAAATTTGGATGTTTAAGTCCTGGGAAAGGACATAGGATAGTTTTTATCCCGTTAATCATCTCCTAAGGGGGTGAAATTAGGGGTGAAAATTTGGTTGGAACCCATCTGAATACAATTTGGTATAGAGATAGTTTGAGTCCTGGGAAAGGACATAATATAGATCCCACAAACAATTAAACAAGAACGTAACGAAAAAATATTTAAAAATAAATTAAAGAAATTATTAATTGAGAAATGTTATTACTCAGTAGACGAATTTCTAAATGATGGGTCTTTATAAATTTTATGAATGACATATCTAAATTGACATATAAAAATATTGTAGAAATAATGTAAAAATAATATGAAATTAAAGTCAAACTAATTGTAATTAAAATGAATGAATATGTATTTAATGCAAAAATGTTAATAATGTTGATATTGTATGCATGTTAGTATTAAGTTTTGTGTGTCCTTACAGGGCGTCATGGTCTGACCTGAATAATACTGAATGTAACACCTTAATTGTAATGTACATGGCTTTACAAATGAATAAATAATAATAATAATAGTTTTAATTCTGGAAATCACCCCCTAAGAGGGTGAAATGGAGGTTGAAAATTTGGATGGGACCCGTTTCGATGAAATTTGGTATAGAGATAGTTTTAGTCCCGGAGAATACAACGGATAGTTTTAATCCCGAAAATCACTCCCTAAGGGGATGAAATAGGGGGTGAAAACTTGGATAAAACCCATGTAGATGAAATTTGGTATAGAGATAGTAGGAGTCCCAGCGAAGGACAATGCATAGTTTTTATCCCGAAAATCATCTCCTGAAGGGGTGAAATTAGGGGTGAAAATTTGGATGTAACCCATTTAGATGAAATTTGGTCAAGAGATAGTTTGAGTCCTGGGAAAGGACAAAGGATAGTTTTTATCCCGGAAATAATCCGCTGCGGTGGTGAAATTAGGGGTGAACATTTGGATGGAACCCATTTACTTAGATGAAATTTAGTATAGAGATAGTTTGATTCGCGGGGAAGGACAGCGGATGGCTTTTATCCCTCAAATAATCCCCTAAGGGGATGACATAGGGGGTGAAAATTTGGATGTAGGTTACATGCCACATTTAGATGAAATTTGGTAAAGAGATAGTTTGAGCCCTGGGAAAGGACATGGGATAGTTTTTATCCCGGAAATGATCTCTTCATCATCATCATATCAGCCGAAAGATGTCCACTGCTTGACATAGGCCTCCCCCAAAGAGTGCCAAAATGACCGGTCCTGCGCCACCCGCATCCAGCGGACTCCCGCGACCTTTACCATCAGTCCACCTTGTGGGGGGTCTACCCACGCCTCGCCTTCCGGTACGTGGTCGCCACTCGAGAACCTTTCCGCCCCAATGGCCATCGGATCTACGTTCAATGTGCCCCGCCCACTGCCACTTAAGTTTAGCGATTCGGAGGGCTATATCGGTTACCTTGGTTCTGCTGCGGATAGCCTCATTTCTGATGCGATCACGCAGAAATCATCTCTTAATGGGGTTCAAATGTGAGGTGAACATTTGTATGAAGCTACTTTACAACCACTGCACCCGTTTAGATAAAATTACTCGGAGAAGCACATAGGATAGTTCCCCGGAAATCAATCCCTAAAGGGGAAATGGAGGGTGAAAGTTTGTATCGAGCTACGATATAAACGAGTTCTACGCGGACGAAGTCGCGGGCAGAAGCTAGTCCAGAATAATAATCACAGCACAAAATCGTGTAATATCGAGTTCATTTGGACCATATTAGTTAAGTGATTTGGATTATGGGAGGTTTTACGGTAGGTACCTTGCTCATCTTTCTCCATATATATTATACAATCCAAAACCTAAAATAGAAGATAAACACGCAAAGTAACAACCCCGGTTCGCCTCATGTTTTATTCGAATAGCAAACTTAAAAACATGTCACTTGCACGCTCGTGACGTTGGTCACGAATTTTTCAGTATTGCGTGCCTTATAGATCCGAGTGTCTGGAAAATTTAGACATTATGCTAGGGTTATCGACCATCTGCACCCAAATCCCGTTATCAGGAGTTGGCGGGTCGAGCGTGTGGTTATTCTTTGCTTTATTTTATTGGAAAGGAGCACTCATATTTAAGACAGCGTTTCAGAAAAAAATTAATACTTCAGCGACTTGGTTTGCCATTATCACTATATAGAGATGCAACGAATAGTGGTTTGGCCGGATACCGGATACCGAATATCCGGCGCTACAGCCGGCCGGATATCCGCTATCCAGCCGCCGGATATCCGGCCAGAAGCTACTTGACTAAAATGAAGTAAATTCGACCGCGACGCTCTGTGCAGGACTTGTTAAACTTTGTCATTAAGTATATGTATTACAAGCTCTTATTTAGCTTACCCCGTTTGTTTTATTCTTCTTGGGTCTAATTCAGTAATTGAAATTACACCCACTTCCCGGTTTCCGATTGAGCTGAAATTTTGCATGCATATATATATCGCATGACAATGCAATATTATGATGACATGGAGCTGATCTGATGCTGGAGCTGGAAGGTGGCCATAGAAACTCCGCAATAAAACGACACAACCCCATCGAGTTTGGGCTCGTTAGAATCGTCTCAATGAGTAGTTGATCATGGTATGCAGAAAAGTACAGTCGGCTTTTGACAGAAACTTATTTCTTTTCGATGATTAAACTGCCCTTAATAATTGATTACTTTGTAGTGTCTTACATTATTTTATTATTTTTGTAGTTTCTTATTTATTTACCATTTTACTTACTCTTGTTCTCTCCTCACTCTTCCGTGTTAAAATACTATCCGGTATATGGCCGGATACTACGCCACTATTCGGTATTCGGCCGGATATGACCGGGTATCCGTTGCATCTCTAATTACCACACCGGAATTTAGAGATGCAACGGATATCCGGCCACTATCCGGTATCCGGCCTAACCGGCCACATTTTTACCATCCGGCCGAATACCGAATAGTGCCGAGGTATCCGGCCGGATACCGGATAGTATTTTAATACAGAAGAACATAGGTAAGGACAGAACAAGAGTAAAAAGAAGGGTGAATAAATAACAAACTACAAACCAATAAATTATTTAAGAGTCCTTACTCCTATACCGACGAGCGTATTTTGAAAAATGATTCCTTACACATTTAAGATTACGACGTAACTATTAGTATTTATTCAAAAACTGTTATAACGTACTTAAATAATCACTTCTTAAACTAGGGGCAAAAAAGTTAAAATTTTCATTTTCTCTTTCTAAACCAGCGTACGATAACGTACTTAAATACTCATTTGAAATCATTTCTTAAACTAGGGGCTAAAAACGTTCAAATTTTAATTTTTTCTCTCCAAACCTAAAATAAATGAGTCTTCGTGGGAGTGTTTTTCAAATTTTGCAGTGAGAAGGGTCGTTTTGGTTCTCAATTTTGCAGTAAACAAGTATCATTTGGTACATGAATGATTAAATTCAATTCACCATATCTTGCTCGAGGGCTGACATTATTAATAATCAAAAGTTTTTTTTTTTTTATGTATAAAATACTTTCCGAGTTATCTTCATTTTTTTGGTGTAAAACTGGATTAAATTATATTTTTTTACCTCAAATTGTATTTTATTTTGCCCTAAAAATAATATTATAGCAAACTGTAACTTTATGTTAACCCATAAAAAAATATCATAACTATACGTACCTAGATAGAGGATTTATACATAGCGTCCTAGCGTATACCCAAAAGGGACGATGATAACCAGCGAGTAACAACTGTAACAAGTTGTTGCAAGTGTTGCAACTTGCACAGAGCATTGCGCAAACGCACGGTCGAATATACTTTATTTTAAGCATGTTATTTTTCGCCGGATATCCGGCGGCCGGATAGCGAATATCTGGCCGGCTGCACCTCCGGATATTCGTCGGTATCCGGTATTCGGCCATATCACTAGGTATCCGTTGCATCTCTTTGTGATATTGAAAAGACCCCCTGCATACAGAATTAAGTAGTGATGAAGTGTTTTAACATAGGCCCCCTGGATGTAGTGTACAGTCGCCATCACATACATCGGTATACTATAGGTGTTCAAAAATATCGGCACATGCACCCTAATGCCTTGAAAATAGAGGTGTGTTCCGATGTTTGTGACGTGCTTGTTTGCTCCGATGTATGTGATGGCGATTGTACGTGCAATGTGTAAAAAAGTTGACTTCGAGCGCACAATTATTTTGTTTTCTTTTTTCACCTGACAGCCCTATGTAATATTCTAGTCTATGCCACACACGATTAAATAAGTTTAGATGCTTTATGCGCCCGCGCAGCAAAATTGATCATGATTTGTTTTGAACTCAACATAATTTATGGCTTTTAGTCTCGAATTGCAAAATTGCCTACTTAGTGCTGACTCAATAATACTTTCTAAAAGATTTTCCATACCAATTTGTCTTTTTTTAGCTAGAGCAATTCTCTATTTTTTTTATTCATTTATATATTCAAATTACAATTTGCACTGTTATTCCCCTTTTTCCACATAACGGCCACGGCAAAAGGTCTGTTCTATATCTATACTACGCGGCAACCTACCGAACCTTAATCGGAGCTGACGACGCAGCGGAGCCAGAGCCACGCCGTTATGTCGCCTAAATGATATCTTTAAAATTAGTTATTTAATTAAATTCAATGTATGTTTGTCTGTAAGGTACTATTAGCAAAAGTATAAAAAAATCTAAACCTAAGGACTTTCAGACTTTGCGGCAAAACTAGAAAAGATACACGAAAGTAATGTATGACACAAATGATATCTAGTTTTATGAACATTACTAAAACTAAAGGTAAAAAATTTGCCCCATTGCTGGCTGTAAGGTATTTGTTATACGGCCCTTCGATGCCTGAATTAAATGAATTATTATTATTATACTCCAAAGTTTGGGTGAGACGTCAGTTAATCTTGGGAACCACTTCCCTAAATCATTATCAGACTGCATTATACTTAATGGATATTCTAAAACTCTTACGACGCTATAGTTGATTAAATTAACCCTGACAATTTAAAAAGGTGAACTGATGACCTGGTAAAGGTCGCGGCAGTCGCGAGAGTCCTCTGGATGCGGGTGGCGTAGGAGGGGTCATTTTATGGCACTCTTTGGTAGGCCTTATGTCCAGCGGTGGACGTCTTTCAGCTGATATAATGATCTTGAATTAAAAAAAAAGTACATTAAATGTCAAAGTCTTCTTCTCAGTCGATCCCTCATGACTGAGGACCGTGATCGTCGTTCAGTGCCCTCCATGCAGTGCGGTTCCTCGTCAAGTGGAAAAGACTGCATTTTGCAGCCCTTTTAATCCCATCAGTCCAGCGCACTGGAATCCTTCCTCTAGGGTGTTTGCCTTCCACCGAACCAAGAATTATTTGTTTCTCTAGCTAGAGCATGCCTTAGAATCCTTAGATGAAAGCAATGTCCGTAATGGGAATGTAAATATGCAATATTACTTTACTGTGTTACACAGCGGCGCTTATACGGCTGCCGTACGTGAATCTGTGAAAGTGTTGTTAAACCAGCCCGGGCCCGAATCCAAGCCGAAACCCCGCAGCGGCCAGCACGTGTTACGTACAGTCACCTGCAAATAACACATTGAAAGCAAAACTTTTAATAGCGCTACGCTCGTAGCCGATGACATGCGAAAAATCGTATGCAGAGGAAAGCGCCTGCGATCAGAGGAATCTAGCGGGTTCCGCTGAAAGTGTTAGGTAGAACACAAATCGCGAAAAATTATATGACACGTTCCAGCAGCTGTAGAAATGTAGTACGTAATGCAAAACGATGGTTTTTGAAACTTTTTTTGGTGAAAACATCTGATATATAAATCTTATTCTTCAATTTTAATTTTTTTTTTATTAATTCAATAATTAATTATGAATTTGAACATTTGAATTATGTTGTAGTAGGGCAGTAATTGGCTGTTGTAGTAAGGCTTTTAATGTATAGGTATTATTTGTATAGGTAATTAAGAACTCCCCATTGGCACACAAGCCTCTCCAAGGTATATAGATGGGTATTATAAATATTATCGCTTATTTATTTATTTTGTCTTAAACAATAAATTAAAAGAAAGAGAAAGAAAGAAAGAGAAAGAGAACATTTATTGTTTACCATGTACAATTAGGTCTTAATGATAAATGTGTGAGTTACAATGGCAACCCTTTCGGGCATACAATATTAACTATAAAAATTACATAGGTATATAATTATTCAGTTTAAAAACTCAAAGTATTCTTTTAAATCATAAAATACATTTTCTGTCAACCATCGTTTTAATTGGCGCTTAAATTGATTTCCGCTCAACATTTTTAGGCTAATGGGTAGATGGTTGAAGACTTTGATAGCGGTGATAAAGGTGCTCCTATAATAGGTTGCGTTTTTGATCGCTGGCAGTGGAAAGAAAACTATGTCTGAATATTTCTTGAATAGACGCTGTACTCAACTTAACATTTGTTGCTACTGCTAGTACTGCTACACAACTAATAATATTGGTTACTTACTACAAAATCTAAACGAGGGATCAGAGAATATTAGTGTCAAGCAATTTTTAGTGCTTTAGTAGTGTCATATTTTGCAGCTGACTGTGCCGTTATGAACTTAAGCGGCAATTGTTGCGTACGCAAATGCGGAGATGGGTATTATTTATAACTGAAACCTTTGAAATATTGCACGAGGTGTCAAGTTACAGATTCGGTAAAAAGTCCGACATTATGAGTAGTATATTTTTACTTCTTTTTCTTCGCATCAAATGTGATTTTCACATATTTTTTTTATTGTAGTTGGCACACAAAAATTATCACTTGAATCAAGAAATACATTAGGAAGACCGTCAATATCTTGAATTAAAAAGATATCCTCTTGAATTAAGATGATTCTATACTTATAACGAACCAACAGGGAAAAATCTTGGCTCAAGATAATTTCGATCATTCGAAATAATTTACTTTCTTCCTAATGAAATTGTTTGTTCAAGAATGCTTACCTCTCATCAACTATCAAGTATGTATTTATTTGTGTGAACGTTTTTTTACTTCTGTGAATTGTGATGGGACTTCCTCTTTGGTTGGTGATTGTGTAGAAAGGCCAAAAGTTAATATATAGATATTGTTTCGGAAATGCTATCCCGAGGAAAATACTCCGGGAATATCATTTATGTTCCAATGTTTACCGTTTCGGATTGTCGATAATATTAATATTCAGTGTAGAAAATAATTATTACATTTTACAAAATTGATTTATACCCATTCTACAGTTTTAGTCCCCAGACTTTCGACTACGCTTAGACAACTGTTGCAACTTGCAACTTAGGTTAAATACAGCGATTTAGTTAATCCACCGTTTCGTGTTGCAAACGCCATTTTATCGGATTAGTGTAACATTGGAGCAATCAAAGTTTACAAAACTACTTTCTTGACCAATTTACTACGTACAACTTGTTTCTAATAAATAACCCTTGTTCAAAAACATTCATCAGATCAGACCCATTTTAGCTAAAATCCCGTTTAAATTCGTTGGCCATTGTGAGAAACCGATTTGTTTATTATAAATATAAAGGGACAAAAACCATTGTTATATTTAAACATTTGTTAAGGTTTATGAATAATGGGGTAAGACGCCTTTGCCGTAGGTAAAAGGTTTACCCCTGTTAAATGAAAACCATAGAACTTTTCTTGCTCGGTCATCAAAGTTTTTATGAAATATGTTTGTGATATTCGTCTGATCAGCCAAATGTGTCATCATTAAAACAGCTGAAAGCTAACAGCTAATTTGCCTCTTTTAGTGCAAGGTTAGAGAGATAGCTAAAGAAATATTTAATTCTCCTCGTCGAAAATCTACGTGGTTGAGAGTAGTTAAAAGAGATAACATAAACAATACGCAACAATACCGATTTCAAACGAGATGTTCCGATGCATCTATTCATCTTTGTTTTTATGGCATCTTCGCAGGATTTATATCTGGCCAGTCTTGTGTAGCCAGCCCAAGCACAGATAAACCCCCGTCTTGTTTCAATAAACATTAACGAAACCGCCATGTCTATTAATAATGAATTGCCATAGATTTTTTTTTTTTTTTTTTTTTTTTATTTATTGATGAAAAAGGGCTTGTCGCCAGGCGAACATACCGCCCCGTAAGGGCAACAAAATATCTACAAAAAAAGGAAACTTATGTTCTAGATTTAAACGCTACTTCCGTTAAATAATACAAAATCTCGGCTTCAATCGATATAGGAAGAGACAATAGTACATTACTTACCTAGGGCGGTTAAACAAAGAATGTCTCAGATCGCAGGTATTTGACGCCCGAGCCAAAGGCAAGGGCGATAAATATGCGCTCTGAGGCTTTCTTTATTACCGCCCGTGGTGAGTACAACATTTTACGTCTCTATCTGGCCAGGAAGTGGGGTTTTCCGCACGCATAGCGTGCGGTAATTCCTACTTTATGGCCAGGTATGACGTAAAATACTGTTAATATATCCAGTGTCTAACAGTTTCGTGTCGAACCAAGCTGCTCTCACAGCCTCGCTCCGGACACACTCAAGCAGTATATGTACAACATCTTCAACCGTTCCACACTCATTACAATTTGGAGAGGGGACTTTTCTCATCAAATACGCAAACTTATTTGATGGAATGTGGCTAGAACGTAACCTGAGCGCAGTTTTTAATCGGTTTCTGTTATATGGGGCCTGGTCAATCCATGGATAGTAAGATACTTGAGGCTGGATAGTTTTAAACCAAATACCTCTCTCTCTAGAACGTAAATCAAAATACTCTTGCCATTCTACTAAACATTGTTTTTTTACAATTTTGACATAATCCGAGTGCAACGGTAAAACAGTCAATGGAACCCCATCCACGACAGCCTGTCGTGCAAGGGCATCTACATCTTCATTCTGTTTTATCTGGACATGGCCGGGAATCCATTGAAGTTTAATTTGTTTATCAAAAGCTTGAAGTTTGAAGATTAACTCCAAAACGCGATATGCTACCGGTGAACCTCTCACATGTGAGGTAGATCGAGCTAGGTGTTGTAAAGCACTTTTGGAGTCAGTCAGAATAACAATATTATCAACACTCAAGGATTTGATGTAGGATAAAGCTTCTTCTATGGCAATTAATTCTATATGCATAATAGATATATCAGAGTCAATCTTAAGCTTAGTATAATAATTAACATATGGATCTAAGAACGCTGCACCTCCCTGTAAATTGTCCTTAGAGCCATCAGTAAAGATTTTGTACCAAGATTTGTATTCCTGTTCAATAAAGTTGGAACAGATAAATTTAAGTTCACCACAGGGATAAAAACGTTTGGCACGATCGATAGACGGAATCGAATCGAAAATAACGTTCTGCAAATTTATATTACTAACCCAAATTTCTAGAGAATACATTTCAAGCTGAGGGCTTCTATGTATTGGTAAGGAGTTAAAAGCGATATGAATAGAAGTAAGTAAAGGCATCTTTTTGTTATGCCAAAACCGTGAATTGTTTGACAAAGCCAGTTCATGCAATATATCTATGGTACTATTATTTAAAAAAGATTTACATTTCAACCAGAACTTGCCAGCCAAAAATTTCCTACGAAAACTGAGAGGAGGGAGAGATAACTCAGTCTCCATTACGTGAATTGGCGTGGATCGAATGTAACCACCTATGACACGCAAAGCCTGGTTTTGAAATCTATCTAGTTTCAATAAATTTGTTTTAGAACTATTATCATACAGAAAACTAGCATAATCGATTCTACTACGAATGACAGAGATGTACAATCGTCGTAGATGCTTTTGATGGACACCCCATCCTGGACCTGCTAGCACTTTTAAAAGATTTACAAATTTAGACACCTTTAGAACTGTTTCATTAATATGTTTACCCCATTTTAAAGAACTATCCAGCCACAATCCCAAATACTTAACTTGACTAACCATAGGCATCGATACGTTACAAATACTCAAATCTAACAAACCTCTGAAACTGCCTTTTTTAAACACACAAAACTTGCTTTTAGTCGGGGAAATAACTAATCCTAAATTATTCAATAAATGACTCAAAGTGTCACAAGCAAGTTCGAGTTCTAATACGGCAGCCGTAGTATTGTCTTTCGATACATATAAAACAAAATCGTCAGCATATTGAGAGATCTCTACATTTTGTATATCTTTACAAATATCGATAGTAGCGACATTAAAAAGGAGAGGTGACAAAGGATCACCCTGAGCTAACCCTCGGCACGTTATTCTTGTACCTCTATAGCCCGTGAATGATATATTGAGCTTTCTATGCTTTAAGTAAGACCAAAGATATGTACAAAGTGTAGAGCCGACTCCTAGTCGATCTAATATATGTAACAAGCAAGTTACATCCACATTATTGTATGCATTATCGATATCAATGAAACATGCTACAGTAACTAAATTTTTAGAGAAACCTATTTGGATTTGACTTACCAAACGAACGAGGTTATCATAACAAGATTTAGATTTTCGAAAACCCACCATCTTGTCCGAGAACAATAAATGTTTTTCAAGATACCACTCTAATCTCTTGTTTAGAATCGAATGAAAAATTTTACAAATACATGACATAAGGGCTATGGGACGAAGAGCAGACGAAGAGTTAGGATCTCTACCCGGTTTTGGTATTGGAATTATTTTCACGTCACGCCATTGAGTTGGAACAAAGCCAGAAAACAAACAAATATTATACAGCTTAACCAATAGATTTTTACCTGATAACGGAAGATGTTTAATCATTGAAAAAGAAATAGCGTCACAACCTGGAGCAGTATCAATTTTTTTAATCGAGTTTAACAATTCTTGTAAAGTAATTTCAGATTCTAACTTAACATTAAATGAATGAAAGGAAGGTTGAGGGGGACAAGCGAAATCAGGGGTTAAACTATTCAGAAGCTCTTCAGCTCTGTCCTTGTCAACACAGCGATTAGTCAAATTCGAACGATGCCCTTTTATCCACCTCATCTTACGCCACATATCAGACGACGAAGTAGTTTCGTCTATTGACGAGCAAAAGTCTTGCCAAGATTTACTTCGAGCCTGTCGTATAACTCGTTGAGCATTGGCTGTCTTCTCCTGTAAAATATCCAAATTAATTGGTGATGGACACCGTCTCAAATTCGCTAAAGCAAGTCGACGTTCAGCTACAGCTTTAGACAATTCAGCCGACCAATATGGTTTAGGACTAAATTTATCACACACATGTTGAGGAACTTTAGTATAAGGAATAAACATATTGGCAGCTAACTGTAAGGTAAGTTCAAACGAGTCATAGAATTCTTGAGGGTCAGGAGGAATAATAAAGTCAGTAAAACGGTCTTGAATAAATGATGCGTAAGACTGCCAATCACCTTTTTTAAAGTTTCGATTGTTCATGAACTGATGCTGAACGTCTATTGTTATAGATAACTTAATAATACGATGGTCACTACCGAGAGTTTCGTTAGTAACTTTCCAAGAGAAAAGGGTAGCTAAGTCGGACGAGACAAATGAAATATCGGGAGCAGACTGTTGAAGCGTACCATTCACAAAACGAACTCTAGTGGGTTCCCCATTGTTTAAATATATTATATTATTATCTAACATACTATCAAAGATTAGGGCGCCTCTACGATCGGTCTTATATGACCAATTAGTATGATGTGCATTAAAATCACCTAAAATTAACGATTTTGATCCTACAAGAGTAAACACATAATCCCAATCATTCTGAGTCGTATAAGAAGGACAATATATGGAAATAATGTTCTCAATATGCCGACAATTCAGAACTTTAACATGTAATAGTTCAATACCTACATTAGGACAAGTTGTAGGACACACAACCGCCTTAATAGAACTGTGCACTAATATACAAACTCCACCATAAGCGTCCGCCCTGTCCAATCGAAAGGTATTATAACTATACATTCGAAAATAACTCTCCGGCTCAAACCAAGTTTCACATAGAACTGCAAAATGAATCTTTTCTTGTGACAATAAGGCTTCCAGAGATACGCTTTTAGGCCTTAAGCTCTGACAATTCCATTGAATAATATTAACATCTACATTGGTACTATTATTACTCTCCATTAATTAAATGATTTAACAATGAATCTATAGAAAAGCTGCTAACTACTTTAGACACTAACCACTCCGCACAAATAGACACTGCCTGCTGAATTTTAACCTCTAAACACACCTCACTAAATACGATATTTTTAAGTCTAATCAATAGACGAACAAAGCCCAAGCCCTTCGATCTAGCTCCCCGCTTTTCCTTAACGGTATCACTGATATCACCGGTATGGATCTCCTTATCAACAACTTCCGAATGCGCTGCATCGTCGTACCAGTCAAAGTCAGGAACGGACTGGGCTGATGACCGTGGTCGAGGTACTTCACGCGATTTACGTTTTTTAGACTTGTCTGGAGTTTTTTGATCTTTTGAGCTCGAGGTAAATAACCGAGACCACAAGGGATTACTTTTAGCGGACAAATTATTGATGGTAGGCTCTGCAGGTTTGGAACTTTCCACGGGCTTCGAAATAGGCGTCTTGTTTGCACTATTAAATACCGGGGCCGGCGATACATCTCTAGCAGGCACTGGAGAAGGTGGAACGTACAACGTGAGAGCTCGCCTATACGTACAGTTGAACTCGGCCATCAACTCTCTAATTTTCCTCTCTTTTTTATATACTGGGCATATTTTTTGTAAGGCCAAATGATTTCCAGTACAGTTGACACAACGGAATGACAAAGTCTCACAATTGTCATGATTTTTAGTGCATTTAGGGCAAACTGTTTTCTTGGATGGACATACCAAACGTGTATGTCCAAATTTCCAGCAGCGAGAGCACTGGGTCACCGGAAAAATAAAACGCTCCACTTTTACTCTCATATAATCGATGTACACGTAGGATGGTAAGAACGAACCTTCAAATCCAAGACGAACGCTTTCGCTCTTCACCCAACCCGAAGTAGATTGGTCATCATCGCTAGCTCTCTTATTCAACCTTCTTGCCGACACCAATTTCACCACACCATCGCAACGCAGATTATCTAATATATATTTATCCGTAAGGTCAATCTCAATGTTATTAATAACACCAGAAGACATACCAACTTCCGATGTCTTTTGACACTGCCAGTTCAAGTCGCAAAATGTCTTACATTGAACAAAGAAATCCGCGTTCAACTCACTGTCAAATGTAATAAGTATTTTATGTTGGTGACTGTACTTTACTCGACTTACCCCTTTCACATTATTATCTTTGAAAAGGCGGGCTAATTCAAATTGTTTAGGCAAAGGCTTCGAGCACATAACAGATACCATAGAACTCACTCCAACATCAGTTTGTTGACCATATCTACGTATTTTGCGATTCCGGTTTACTGTTTGCCAATCATTTTCCGGAGAAATCTCGACTCCTTTTCGTTTATTAGATAATTCGTTTACCTCCATATCCACGACGTTGTAATTAGATGCATCGCTACGCACAGATGTATGTTCAAAATCTTCTTCATCATTGAAAAGGTTGTCCGTGCCGTTCGCTTCGCCGTCGCCGCCGCCGCCGCCGCTAGTATGGGACATTATTTACGTTCGGATCCCGGCCAAGACAGTCGGGACCGCTTCATGCGAATGTAAAAACACTGCGGCAATATATACAGATTAATTTGAAACAAAAACAAGGAAGAAAAGCGCGAGAAAACAATTAAATATGAATAAAATACCACAACAGTTTTCAAACACGTCTTAGCGCCATTCGTTTTTTTTTTTTTTGTATTTTTTGCCATAGATAAAGCCTTGTTTTTTCCTTCTAAGCGGGTGATTTAGAATGGTTGCCGTGGCGCCATATTGCGCGGAGATGAGGTGATAGCCACGTGCGGTTGCGGATGCCTTTTGGGGAAGCGTACCGCTGGGATTTTAAAGGTTTAGTAGTGTTTGAATTTATAGAGATGAAGGTTTTCTTTATACGGAAATTGTGGCTGAATAATAAAATTAAATTAAATATCTGTAGTTACAAAGGGTTAAATTTAATGAGCATATTGACGAAAGAGAAAAATCATCATCAGCCCCCACCAGTAGCGTGTCCGGTTATGTCTTGAGATGGGGTCTGTTGTCTGTCCTTTGCTTCCATTAAGTCAATCCTGGACATCATCTGCCAAAATAACTTAGTTTTATTACGACATTGAGGATATCTTTCATTTCCTCATCATCATTATTATAATTTAAATTCGTCCTCACATCCCCGTCCTGAGTCCTAAATTATCGTAAATCGATTAATTTTTGTCCTTGATTTCGTTTTTTTGATCGACTATTTTGGAACATTTTTATTCTAATCGTATCGACTGATTCTAAAATCAAGTTTGCGCAATCTGAAATCGCTTTTATGAGGATTGTTTCGTCTAGTTTGGCGGAAGTCAGCGCCATTTCGTAGTCATCCGACATAAAGCACAACACTCACGGCGCCACTCTATCGTCCAACCCATCAAGATCCCAATCACAAATTCAGTTGGCCAGCATTTCCCCATACAATTTATATGGATATCAGGCGACATTGCCAATCGCCGGCGGCGAGCCTTTATGCTCCGTGGGAACAAATACGATTGTTGTGAACTGTAGGGGAATTAAGATGAATGGTCTTTCGGGTCTAGCGAAGATAACGCTTGCAACGATTTATTTGAGCATCCGTCATAAGTCATAAGTATGTGGCTTTAATTAAGGTAAAGTTTCAGTGCCAAATGAAATGCATTCGATGTTTTTATCCGATTTCAAAATTTGTCGTTTTTTTGAGCCGCAAAAAAAATATACGTTCATGTCAAAATAAATCAGTGGAATGAAATTCAATGCTAAATATGCTTCACTTTGGTCTTTAGGTTGTAATCCGTTTCTGGTTATAGGTATCACGCGAATTCAACATTTTAGCGAGTGCCAAATCCATTTTACTTGTCGGATAACCAAAAGCCATTTTTATGTGGAACCATATCCATATCGTACGCACTTTTATATGCAAATTTCCGCCCGAGGATATTAAAGTACTGAATCAGCATAATAATATAATATGTATTTACATAATTGATATCATCATTTAAGGTAATAAAATGTGATCATCTGATGACTTTTCCATAATTTCTAGAAGGTTCAATGGATGAACGCCGTTTACAGCAGTTTTTGCTGTTAAAAATGCGAAAGAAAACAATGGTGGTGGTAACTGAAGCATATCATGCGGTAACATCGTTAATACCTTATTTACGTTAGTTTCTTACACAGTAACGGTTTAAAGTTATTACGGCTAGAGTTATTCATCTATTACTTTCGTACTATTCACAAAACAGTTAATTTCCACGGAACAATGCCAAGAATCGATGATTGAACATTAAAAGAATCGTTTGCGCGTGAAATAAATGCAGATATTTCATACGATTTGTCGATTTGAAATCGATTGTGATTGAGCATCAATCTCGCTAGGATCACGAAACCGTCTCGCGGATACCGGTTCTATGACAAATAAGCTGATCACTGTCGACGAACTCTGATGTCTGACATCGATAAAAACAATTTCGAGCGTCAGACATGATAGGTTCAACCTCAACGAAAGCTTTTTACACATCACCATTAAGTTTTTTATTAAGTTTTTCACACACATTTTAGAGGTAACTTAACAAGATGTAAGTATACTGGCAGTAAAGGCAAGTTAAATTACACCGCCTTGCTGATGGTTGAGCTAAAGGGCCAGGTCAAGAAGAGAGGTGACCTCCGCCCTGAGTGGTTCATTGAGCACAGCTGAGCAGCTGAGCGCAGCCATTCAGCCGTTCGCTCGTCGCCCGTCACTCAGACTCAGTGCGTCCTAAGCTCGGGCCGCGAAACAACACACGCGCTGCAGGCTGCGTAAAACTTTACCTTTGCCATTTTTTTTTATACGCGCGGGAAAATTGACTGTTGTTACTTTTTCAAGTGATATTTTTTTGCCGGCCAGCTATTAGAGACATTTTGCAAGTGTGAAATGTGTGTTTAGTTTTCGTGAACGTTTAAGCAAAAACAAAACATTGTGGTGTCGAGATGACTTCGTTGTACAATGAGGTGAGTGCACGACATTTTACCCTGGCATTTAGTTTTTTCGTCGAGTAATTTACTTTTAAAATGGACCTTAGCATTGTTGGCTTTTGAAAATTTCTGTTGAAAAATGTAAACAACGGAAAATTATCTCTGGTATTTTTTGCGAATAAGAATTGAGGTTGAATGTTTATAAAGTAGCCCGAAATGAAATGCAGTAGCGATAAAGTCGTGTTTAATTCTTTAGTAAGCTGCTTATAACACTTTCCGGTACAGGTTTCTTAGGCCGATCGTTTCTCCTACTTTTGCGGATTAAGAATTCAGTTTGAACAATGTTTTGGATAGTAGACAAATAATTTAAAAGGGACATAATTAGTATCATGTATCTTGCGATTCTGTTCAAGTACCTATGTAATTTCAAAGATGTGCTGATTTTTAAATTTGTGCAAAAATTAATAATTATTCACCAAGGACCAACGTGGACTTTCCTGTTTGCATTAGTCATCTCTATGGTATGTTTTGTCAGGTCGAACCTCTTATTTGTCTACACCTTCAGCTTTTTTACTAAGAAGATACAACTTCTCACGAATCGTGAGTGCTTTCAAAAGTTTCTAAATACTTTGATCTAACTGTACAAAATGTACATGTAAAATGTGTTCAAGAGGGTTTCGGGACTTTCGGGGAAACTTTACCGGTCATTTGCTCTTTTAAAAGCTTAGGTCAATATGATGTCCTCATACAGGTCCTATACCTTCGATCTCTGGAAGATTAAAAACATTGAACTTTTTTACCGGTCTGTTGTAAGTATTAGCTAAGGCATAGCATAGACTAATCAGACAGATGCACAATGAAAGGTCGGATGTGAAAAGGGCATATGAGCGACGTTCATGAGACCTGGCTTAGCAGAGTAGCAAAGTTTGCTAACTCAGCGACCTTTGAGGCTTTGAATTACGAGTGAAGCCGTGCGGTAAATGGGATTTACTTACTCTAATGCTCTTATTAATAGACAGGACTAAAGTTTGATCACAGACAAGTAGACTTTCGACCAAAGGTAGGGATTAAACCTAGATTAACTAGATCACGGAATTACCCAGCTTAAGAACTCAGTCTCCATCTAGGACCAAATGTAAAATCCTTAGGGGATTTTACTAATATAATCTATGGGGAGAGCTATAACCTATCAATCCTAACTCCTACTGCCCTAAAACCCTAGAGCCCTAATTCCCTAGCTAGCCCTACCATATATTTAATATATACACATATAAATAAAAAGGATGCCTGCACCATGAGACCTACGGGTTACAGACGGAAGGTTGGAAGAAATGGGTAACTACTAACTAGGTAGGATATTCACTGCCAACTGCACAACTCTTGCAGTTGATTACGGCTAAAGGTGTCTTGGCCACTGTGAAGGAATATACCCTGGTCGAATGATACAGCGTTGTCCAAACTCAAAGTAAGTACACCATAAATCTTCCACGTTCGTCAAATAAATCCGCAGTCACTTAGGAGAGTTAAGTGACTTTTAGAAAACTATGGAATTTCAACTACATAATAACATTCTTCGAATGACGTGACGTGACGATTGCAAAAACTGGTAGTAAAAACGGAACAGAAGTTTTTTTCTCAAATATTTTATGTTCAATGCAGTCATATTTCTTTCCCAAGTCCACAATAGTAATTTCCAAACTCTTGAATGGCTCCGATACCACTTTTACCTACACAGAGCTGTGGTCGGTTTATTTCGTTTTTTGTCAGTCATCGAAAGTTAAACGTTAACCAGTTTTAACCAGTTTTTCGGTTAACGTGTCCAGTTTCGGCTGTTTACTCGATCTGTTATCGCGGGCGCAGCCGGGTGCGGGGCCAAGCTTCTTGAATTGTATGTTTGTTTATATTGCACCCGACGAACATAGGAAGTTACTGGTTATTTTTAGTGAGCAGTTCACTGTACTTTATTTTGATGTCTGGAGTTCATCCGGGGTGGTATTTGTCTACAACAACTAGATAAAGTAAAACGCATTGCAAGCTTTTATCACTGCCGTGGAACACTTTCGTGGTAGGTAATGGTTTATTGTCATTTACGAGCTCAGCAAACCAATCACACATTTTACGTGAATGAAAACCTATACGTTACGCAAGTAGACTGGGCTTGTCAAGTTATACACTGCAGAATATAAATTTCTACTCGATTTGATTGGGATGTACGGCTTATCACGTCACACTACGGATATAATCCGCTATATCAATACATATATACAACATTTAACGTAAATCAAACATAAATTCAAATACCGATTGCATTACATTTCACAAGCACTATTTTCATTACTGCCATGCTTTTTATCTAGTCTAGAGGATCTAATGTGGCACCTTGGGGTACACCCGTTTTATAAACAAATGAAGGCTATTTTTATATCTCTCGACTGAACACGCCTCTGCCACTCCTCTTACATTTAACACAATATGTAACAATCGAACATCAGCTAACGTCGCAAAACCGAAAGTGCGTACATAAGTTGTATCTGATTAACAAACTAAACTTTGTATTAGACTTTCACCGCACTAAATTGTGATTATGTGTGCGATACCCCTCATTATTCGCTGGTTGAAAGCTCATCGGTTACTTTCACTGGCGTTATTATTTTTGTATTAACAAAAAGAAATTGGGATGCCGCTGGGAGTGCCGGCGGTGTCCGATAAAAAGGCTTGCGTGTTAGAAGCAACTTCAAAGGGTTTTATATTAAGATCTTACTTAACATTCCATCATCATCATCCTCCTAGCGTTATTCCCAGTTGTGGCAAACGAGCCCGGGGTCCGCTTTGACACCTAATCCCAAGATCAAGGCAGCATAGTTTGACGAAAGCGACTGCCGTCTGACCTTCCAAACCAGAGGGAAAACTATACCTTATTGGGATTAGACCGGTTTCCTCGCGATATTTTTCTTCACCGAAAAGCTAACGGTAAATATTCCGTACGTAAGTTCCGAAAAACTCATTGGTACGAGCCGGGATTCGAACCCACGACCACCGCTTGACAGCATTAATTAACATTCCATAGTAGTCAAATTCTACTTAACTTCAAAGAGTAGGAATATAATTTTAGTAGGATACACAACAACAAATTTGCTATTAAAACTATGCAAGATGTTTCGCTTGAGCAAAGTCCAATCGGGGCTACATTTAAGTTGGAGTAGTTATAGTGAAAATATTTGAACCCAACAGGGCAATGAAAATATCGCAAAAACCGCTCGCTATAGGAGAGTTAACGTTCAACACATTCTTTATTGCTTAGAATACAATAAAATAAAACAACTACATCAAGCTGATGATGCTATAAGGGTTGTCATGTCACTAAACTCGCTAGCCAACCCTTCATTGATATAAATAGCTATAGCGGATCTACCATTAAAATACGGGTCACTTCACCTCATGGGTGGTCGACATAACCAACATGGCTGACCCCCATTCCGGACAGATGTGAGTGCATACAATGTTAAGAGCTCCATGGTCACAGAATTGAAGACGAACGGTCGGATGTGAAGACTGCCAAATTCAGAAACAGTACGTCTTCTTGAATTTAGTGGTGATATAAGACCTTTTTTATTCAGATTGGTTTTATTGTAGGATCGTAATATCGTATACTTTATCGGTGCGCACGAGCCTGACCCACTTCTCTTTTAGTCCGTTTTTGTTTGTGGGGTTTTAGGCCTTGTTTTATTGTGCTTGTGCCTAAGTTATTTTCGTCCCGGAAGCTTGCTCTGAGAGAAGCTTATATAGTTTTCAACCGACGAAAAAAACCGAGGAGGTTCTTAAGTCGACGCGTATATATATATATATATTTTTTATGTATGACCACGTATAATTTTTTACAGACTAGTTAGATTTTGATAATTATTTTTTTATTGGAAAGGTTTACCCCGAAGTTGGTCCCATATAAATTTGGAAAAAAAAACCAACCTAAAGGGTAGGAAAATAGGGGATGATTGATTTTTCGTCGGTTAAAACTTTGTTTTTAAAATAAGATCATTAAATTAAATTAAGATCGTATCATTAGAAGTTTAGGTGTTAACAGTAGGCCCACATAATCATGTCTGATGCTACAAAGCGCTAAAAACGACTAACGTGCCTTAACGGCTGTATAAACAGGGTTGCTTTCATATACAAATTATTTATTGCGGATGTCAAAACGTCCTGTAATTTGGTAGCAAAATCATTCACAATTTAGTACACTTTAAGCTAAGTATGCTTCCGTGTTCTCTTGTTTAAAAAATACCCTGCTAAAACATTTACATATTTAAAATATAATTAGTTTTTTTTATAATAACTAAATAAATATTACGGGACAATCTTACACAAATCAACCTAGGCCCTAGGTAATTATTTTTCATATTCCTATTGTGTTCATTTGATCAGGTGTGAATAGGTCTCAATTAATAATAACGTTAGTAGAAGCCGCATCGTTCTTTTCCAACAAACTTGTTTCCCATGCAACCTTTAGTATGTCAACGATGCATCATTCTACTTCCAAAATGTCTATTTGATGGTGTCGGTTAATTTATTCTACTTTCATGCCATAATTAACCCTCTTTACGGTTCCATAATGCATTCAAACTCGAATAGTTTTCGCTTATCTATCATCGATTTAAACATCAATAGTTACGACATTTTAATCTTATGACTTTGACGAAGGTGGATTCTTTGTTTAATGAGCCATATAATAGTTTAAGTGATTCCTATCATTGACGTATTTGATGAGTAAGTACTTTAAAGTTTGTTGGTTTAATGATTTAAAAAGGAAATCCACATAGTCCGAAGTAGTCAGAACGTATTAACAAGCGATATAATTATGACGACTTTTTAGCTAAGCGCTTCATTGACTTTGTAGTTATTTATATTAACTTCTACCAAACTGCTAATCAGATTAACATAAGTCCCTTACCTATTGAATTATTGATTTTCTTATTGATTAATATTAACGGGAGATCTTTTTAAACCGAAATCACATTCTTAATGAAGTATTTACTATTAATTATTAAAAGCTCAATTTTAAAGTAGGTACTAGGTACTTGATTACGTGAATATTTTTACGAACACTTAAATTCATATTGAGGTGGCTAAACTGTACTTTTTAGAACAAGCTGTCATAATAGTAACAGTATCAAGATACATAATAATTAAGTATAAGGTTCGTGCCGTCATCCGAATATAATCGTTAACCCAAAATTCCGTTCCTCTTGCAAATCTGCGCCCGCGCCTGTCTATCGAGAGTCTGCGCGATGACGTCATCGCTGAGTCACTGGAGCCTAAGGTCCATTCACACCATTTAGGGTCCTAACCTAGAATTGTCACTAAGTGTTACTTGTTAACCACATGACTTGATACTGTACTATAATTATCTTGTATTAATAAACCCCCGCAATTTGTTAGCAGTGATAATTATCTAGCACGATAACTTATGTAAATTGCAGATACTTAAGTATAAAATTTCAGAAGCTCTATTTTTATTTACAGCGTGTTATTAATTAACAGTTCTAATATAGCACATTGGGGTACCAACCCATAAAAAACGTAGGCTATTATTTTTTATCAGTATGAACGGAACTAACCAAGTAAATTATAATGAACTTACGAAGTAAGAATTATAATGGGAATCGCAGTAAAAAAGAGTTATGTAAGCGAGTATTATTCATCAAGTTTAAATTATAACGTAAACCAAGATCTTAAACCATGACAGACTCCCATCGAAGGCCATACGACGAAGCATTTCAGTTCACGCTTCAACCGATTCGTTCCGCACTTCCAAACGTCTCAAGTTCCATCTGTATCCCATATTCAGATTTATAACTCAATGGGGTGACAGGTTAGCCAAGGTTTAATTACGTATGACAACACGTTTTGCAAAACGATGACTCACCACAAAGGTCTATTCTCTATTGTTCGGGGTCTGGATGGTGAATCGGTGGTCCATTAGGGATTTTGCAATCGCTTCGGCGAGGTTAGGATTAGGAAGATTGTCTGCTAATCTTGACGTATATGTGGAAATAAAATAGATGAGTATGGTACGGTAATCATGGTCGCTTTGGAATCCATTAGGAATGTTTTGTTGGTGAAGCGAAATCATCACTTATTAGAAAAAAAATACAGATTTCAAAGACTGTTATTTATAAAATGATTAATCATTTTCAAATACTCCACATGGATTCAAAACCGTGATGTGCGAAAGTGCTGCTCTTAGCTCAACCCCATTTAGTCGCGAATTGTCCCATGGCAGCATCAAAAGTAAATATTTTTCTTCAATTGTATTTATTGAATAGATCTATAACTGTTCCTATTGCGACCGTGACACTTGCTATAACTAATGACTCAAACGGTCCCCCTTTCTTCCTATGAATGTATTCTTCAGCGACATTGTCTTGTATTTGTCGCGTTTTTTCGCCGTTGTGTCCTTTCGTCACGGCATTAGATTCAGCGAGGTCGAGAGGCCCCGTACCATCTTCACAATATTACAATCTTTTATCATTCTATTTATATTTGCCGTCGACAACGATGTGCCTAGACTTCCGCGATACTTTAGACGAAATAAGGTAAACATCCTAGTCCTCGACGTTGCACTAGTGTAAGACATGGGCACTTTATGGCAAGGCAATGTGGGTTGAATTCGAACTAAGAGGTTTTTTTTTTAATTTGAATTTAAGCCATTTTACTTTGACATAAAGTGCCCATCATGTTAATACACTAGTGCAACGTCGATGACTCGGACGTTTACCTTACTTCAAAAGTGTGCTGTTAAAAAATACAATAGGTGAATTCTGATAATCTGGTGCGGGTCGAACTAAATAGCAACTCAATCTGAACGATTTCTTACATTGAAGCTAAAAGACCAGAAATAAGAGTAATTTGAAATACTAGCTGCGATTTCTATAAAGTTTTACCTGTCAGAATGAGTCTCACTTGCATTTGGCATGATGACTGGATATTATTACACGGAAGCGAAAAAACAAAATTCGAACAAGAACTTCTCCGCAAAAACTCTTACACGAAATGAGCTCAAATTACAATTAGAGCAGATCGTTTTATGAACCATCAGAATAACCTTGGCTTTGTAATGGAATAGCAATGAACATCTACATGAAATTAAATGAGAATATGCATTTTAATAAAAACAGAACCCTACTTACAATATTTTACCACTGCTGCGGATCAGCTTTAAAAACGTGACTAATTGGTCTTCTTAGAGTTAAATTATCGGTAATTAAAGCCAAATCAAAGAGCAAAAGCATTGGTAAGATAGTGAAGCAACAAAAGTGGCGCTGGACAGGCCACATGATAAGACAAAACTTAGGTAAATGGACAAAAGAAATAGTTGAGTGGTACCCAAGAGGAAATAAAATAAAAAGAGGAAGACCCATTCTAAGATGGTCAGATGACCTTAAAAAGATTGGTGGAGGAGTGTGGCTGCGGGACGCAAGGGATCGCGAGGCGTGGAAAGCTTTGGAGGAGGCCTATGTCGGAAGACAAGTTGAGGTTGTCGATGGAAATAGTTAGAAGTAGAAGTAAATAATAAGTAAAGTATGTAGTTTAAGTTTTTCTTGAAAATTGTTAAACCTCAGCAATAAAGGCTATTTTTATTTTTATTTTATTTTATTTTATAATTGGTCTTAAAAATGTAAGTATAAGCAAATCATTCAACCAAACCCTTTCTTCAATGTCAGCCTTTAAAAGTATTAATTGGAAAGGTCAAAGACTTCATATCCTTAAAGGGCTTCATTTGATTAAATGTCTATGTAAGTAGTTTTACTTAAAGCTAATTGCGTACGAGTTCATTATGCAAACGGAGACAATTTTCACATGTTATTGGGTAATTGTACACCACAACGATCAGTTCCCGCCAAGATCCGTGGGAGCGATCCTCTTGACGGTTGACTGATGTTACCGATTACAAACAAATTAATGATCTTCCGTGAAGCAACAACAAGAAAACAACGAGCCATCGTTCAATTGCTTAGAACTACCTGAATGAAAATAACGTGGGATTAGTGATAAACAAACCGTAAAGGGTCATGGTCAATTAAATAGACAATAAGATAGACAGGTCTATCATCGAATAAATGTCGATGCTGGATCGACTTCGCACCCATTTCGCCCACGGCAGAGATACGATCTTAATAGGTGAGAAAATTTTATGGGCATCCGATTGACCTCGCCTCCGCTTATTAAAAGCCTTTTGGGCTCATCGCTCTTCCGCTGTTCAGCTACAAATCACTGGGTCGATACTTAGCTATTGATAATAGGAGTAGCGCGGTTTTGGTATAGAAATACCGAGTGATTAACATAAATAAGACCGGCTCGGCCGGCAGCCGTCTCCGATCAACGGTCCACCGCCACCTCGCCTGTGTCCGATCCGCCGTGCTTAGTTCTATTTAAATGTATTATTCAAACTGACGTCTTCATTGATTTTGCGATTCGGCCTTTAATGTATGTCTAAATAGTGTAACTAATGAATTTTATTCCGCTCTGCACTTAACCTTGATCAGAAATTTAAAGAATATGACATAATTATAATAGTTATCTTGCTATCAGAATCTTAGGTATCCAAACTATTGTCAAGCAAAAAAGATGATTGTCTGCAATTGTCTCGTCTCGAGCAATTTAGTGAACGAACAAGAGCTGTTAGATAAGTGTATAGTGGCGTGTTGATACTGCGAGGATTATAAAAGCTAATACAATCTGTTTCGAAAACAATATCGAAACCAATTAAGGCCATTAAATCGATACGCTATCGTCTGATCTTCCATTACCTAAAGATTTAGATCGGTAGCATCTAAACGCTTTTATAGAACAATAGTTTTAAAGTGGTTTTCTAATTGACCTTTACTTCATAAAGGTGCATGGATATAGTCCAAGGCCGGCTACTGGTGGCGGATTCAGATTTGGTCACGACTTGAAACCTAAATGTTTGATAATTGGCGTCTTAACCCCGCTCGTGATAAGGAACTGGTTATCAACAGTAATTGTATGTATAGGTTAACGTTATTTAAATTTATTGCCTTACTATTCTCCTGTTTTAGAATCGATTGTATCGTTATTAAGTACCTTAATTAGTGTTTCCGTTTGCCTGTTAATTGACGTTAAAAAGATATTTCTCAAGGTTTTTGCATTAGTTTTCTCACCGATGTGTAGGCGATAAAAAAATTGCAAACGAGAAGATCGCAGTCTTTCCGAAATTATAGGCTTGAGTTTATTTATGTGCGTGAACTGTTCAGTCTTCTCTCTAAGGCAAAGAGAAGTACTTCACTATCAGCACCGAGTTTTCACTTTACATAATCTCCTTGTACTATGTCTTCGCCGTGTTTCTATTCTTGTTTCAAGGGATTATTTTAAGTACGCTATAATCCTTCGTGACATCCGGTTTACTATGGGATCACTGTCTGTCGATGCAGTCTAGCTCTGGTTTTGTTTATTACGGTACAAATACGAACTGTACTTTTAAGTCATGATAAGCAGTAAGTGAACCAGTTTATGAAAATATTGCGTAATGTTCAGTTAGATTCTTGGACGCATGAAGTTTATGATCAAATGAACTTTGACATTGGGCGGAAATAAAAGTTACATAATTTTGTATCTAGTATTTACCTACTGCAAAAGTTTCTTCATGTTTTACTTCTATCTTGGATTTTCCATTCATCATTCATTTGCCCTTATCCGCGCAACATGTCATTTTCTTCCATAACTCACTATGGCCATCGCATCTATTGGACTACTTGGACTTTGTATTAATAAGTTTATTCACTTTTTTCAGGTAAGTAACGAGATACTACATTCACAAGCTTCAACGAAATCACCAAATTATTAATTAAGGCTAAGTATACCATCAACAACCTCTAACGAATATCAACCCTCCCTATATTTAATTTACTAAGAAGGATAATATACCTACATTTCCGTACATAGTATAACACAATATTTAACACAAAGCGTCCACCCTTTTCACACATGTCTCGTGCCAGCTTAATAGCAGAGTAAACCCATCACAAACTTAAACGGGCAGCCGCAGGTATATGCAAATAACTGAAAGTCCGTGTGACCCAGTAAGGCTGAAGAGATCCCGAGAACAGATAGCGAAATGTTTTATTGAGTGGCCTCGTTGTCCAGCCGCTTGACTATGCATGCAGGTAGGGTTTGCAATCCGGATATCCGGATATCCGAAATATCCGGATATCCGCTGAATTTCGGATCCGGATCTTACAGGCTCTTGGATCCGGATCTTTCGGATATTACGGATCCTTAAAATACAACAATGAAAACCGAAAATACGGCTACAAAATGATGTTTTTACCGAGTCCACGCTGAAAACCGAATGGTAGATAACTCAATCTCTGTTTTTATTCGCCACTTCATCATCCCAGACCAGATTATTTTTGTTTTTAATTTATTAGTCACAAAAACTAATTAAACCTACATATTACAAACTAGTAAAAATGCCGCAGTTTCATGGCGAAAGTTGGCGTTGGTTTAAATGCACTAATTCACCGTAGGCAAAGACACAAAGTAATTATTATAAATCCAATGTTACCTATAGGTACTATTATAGCTACCTACTTGCGCCCGTATTCATAAACGTTCAACAAGCCTATTTTAACTATTTAAAATGGCATTAAAATTCGTTTGTCCTTATCTGTCACTTTGACATTTGTGTTCGTAAGAAGTGGACAAAGCACATTTTATTTAGCAGCCATTTTAAGTTTTATGAATAAGGGGATTAGTTTAGTTAAATAAACCTATAGAAATAATTAAGAAGTATAGTTGACCCAGGAAGTAAAAAGTAAATGCAGCAACAATACCTACGTTTAATACTTGTAATATTTTTTTAATATTTTAGTATTATGATCTTGACCTGTAATATGATCATGTAATATAATAAGCATAGTACGCTATATTAATGCCCGTTCGCCGTTTTTGCCATATCCAGACACAGTCTTGCCTAAAGGAATGCCCCCTGCTAGACAAACACCTTTTCCCTCGTCCGGATCACATTGTCAATTTCTCCTCCTAGGTTTGATACCTAGTTACAACCCTATTGAATTAACTCCGGTACATAGAGCTCATTGAAATATATGTACGAGCACCAGGTACGGAGTTAACTTGACCTGCTGGTCAATCACGTAACGCATTGTACGCACGTAAGGTAGATCTACATCTCAAATTTTATGTGGGAAAATGACAGTTCGATAGCTAACGCGCGTTTGGAACGTTACGTTGATTACCCGGTTGTTATTCAAGTGACAGCTTTCAGTGACGTAACTCTCACTTTGCCGGTTAGTTTGTAGTTGTAAATAAAAAGTTGTATAAAAAAAAGAAGTTTATACTCTATATGACCTCGGGAATGCGTACATATTTAAAAGATTTCAGGTATACGGTGGTGTAGCCGTTTTTTCTTGATTTAAACTTACAATTCCTACTTTATACCAAAAAAAACCTTGTGGATCCGTATTATCCGAAAGATCCGGATATCCGGATCTGTTGAATTGAAATATCCGAAATATCCGGATCCAAAATATTGGCGGATCTTGCAAACCCTACATGCAGGGTTACCACCTTACCACTTGAACCACCACGTTACCAGGGTGATTCTGGGCTTGTGATAACGAGTGTCAAATTCTTATTATGTAGATGCAATGCAACGACTGCGAGTGTCTGTCCAGGGAGCCAATATGTGCAATGTGCATACTAGTTATATGGGGAATTCATAAAAGTAAACCGCTGCGCAGTAGTCCTTACTATAATCTTACCTCAGTTAGTACTACGTCAAGCTCCCTCCAAACCAAAAACCTGGATCCGTATGAGTTTCTCAATTGCGACTGCGAAACTTGTGCGATGCCGATACCATCTACTTAATAAGACGCGCACATTTTCTAAGTCATTCGCGGTGCGTGCTGTGAAGTTGTGGATGGAACGGCTTGCGTTTGCCGTTGTCCTTTAGACCAGTGTTTTTAAACCTAGAGTAAGAATCCAAGCAGGGGGTCGCGGCCCACAGGTTGAAAACCACTGCTTTAGACAGTCCCAGTCTGTGGCATCACTCAAGGAAAAGCTGAAAAAGTTTTGACTCTCCAATGATTTGTGATTTAGTTGGATACTATTTGTATATTATGTAGATGTATTTATTTATTTATATATATATAGATAAATATTTATTTATAGTATGTGTATAATATTATTATTTTATGTGGACTAGCTTATAGTATTCATTTGCTTTAGTATAGAGGTAAATACGTATCTGTACACGTGTTTGTTTGTCTATCTTTTAGTTCCTGATCTCCACTCAATTGCTCAAAGATTAACTGGAAGAGATCCCTTACAGGGATAAGTTCGCCTTTGTACCAACTTAACCTATTTTGTCTGTATTTTTATTTATGACAAATAATGTTCTGTGATGCAACCCTTATTAATTCGGGGTCATATCGAATTGTAGTTATACATATTTAAAAGAGTATTATTTTCGTATGTTTGTATACTTACACCAAGGAGTATGAAATGAACTGCAGAATTATGTGGAACTATTTTACGGCTAATAGTTAGCCGGTGACCGGTTAGTTTGCGGCTATAGTTTTTCATACATTCACTCGTTCGCCGGCTGGCAAACGGTCACACGTGTCAAAATTGCGTGGGGAACAGAATATTAATAACTAGCTGTTGCCCGCGACTTCGTCCGCGTAGAACTTTTTATCGTCTTAGAAAATGATTCCTCTCAATACAAAATTTGAACCCTCTTTTAGGGGATAATTAAAAAAAAAGTTGATGTTCATTTTCTAGTTTGTGAACAAACAGTCTAAAACCAAAGTTAAAAATCTCATACTTTAAAAATGCCTTGAAATACTCAAACTTTGAACCAATTTTAACACTCTTAGGGGATGAATTTGGAAAAACTCTGAAATCAGTTTTGTAGTCTTTTAACGTACAGAATAAGACCGAAGTTAAAAATCTCTTACTCACACTTTAAAATTTTATTGCTCGCCATTTAAAAGTTGAACCCCCTTTTAAACCCCCTTAGAGGTTGAATTTTTCTAATCGCTGAAAGAACTTTTTTCGTAAACTTTTAAGTCTCTAGCTCAAAAAAAGTGTTGCCCATACAAAGCTTTCTTAACCCCCTTAGGGGTGGAATTTTCTAAAACTCTGAAGTACTTTATTATTAATTTTAATAAGTAACATTTTGAATAGTTTAAAAGTCTAGTAAAAAAAAAAGTTTTTCCCACACAACACTGGCTACCCTTCTTAAGGATCTTAAGGATCCCCTTAGGGATGGAGTTTTCTAAAACGCTGAAAGTTCTTCTTTAGTATTCTAATAAGTAATATTTTTGCAAAGTTTTAAGTCTAACTCAAAAAAAAGTGTTGCCCATGCAAAGCTTGCTCTCCTTTTTAACCCTATTAGGGGTGGAATTTTCTAAAACGATTTGTGTTCTTTTTTTGTATTTTAATAAGTAATCTTTCTACAAAGTTTCAAGTCTGTAACTCAAAAACATAAACTTTCCCTGATAAAAACTGTGCACCCCTTTTTATCCCCCTTAGGGATAGGTTTTTTCAAAACGCTGAAAGTCTTTTTTTTTGTATTTTTATAAGTAATCTTTCTACAAAGTTTTAAGTGTCTAGCTCAGAAAAAGTGTTCCCCATACAAACCTTGCACCCTTTTTTAACCCCCTTAGGGAATGATTTTTGTAAAACGCCGAATGTAGTATTTTTCATGTTCTAATAAGTAATTTTTCGTCAAAATTTTAAGTCTCTATTAAAAAAAATATGTTTTTCCCATACAAACTTTGCACCCTATTTTACCCCCTTAGGGGTGAAATTTTCCAAAACGCTGAAAGTACTTTCTTTGTATTTAAATAATCTTTCTACAAAGTTTTAGGACTCTAGCTAAAAAAAATAGTTTCCCACATACAAACTTTGCACCCCTATTTTAGCCCCCTATTTTTAGGGGTAGAATTTTCTAAAACGCTGAAAGTACTTAATTTGTATTCTGATGACTAATCTTTCTACAAAGTTTTAAGTCTCTATTTAAAAAAAATATTGTTTCCCCCATACAAAATTTGCACCCCTATTTTACCCCCTTAGGGGTAGATTTTTTTAAAACACTGAATCTAGGTACTTTATTTGTATTCTAATGAATAATTTCTCTACAAAGTTTTAAGTCTCTATTTAAAAAAAAAGTAGTTTTTCCCATACAAACTTTGCACTCTATTTTACCCCTTTAGGGGTAGAATTTTCTAAAACCCTGAAAGTTCTTTATTTGTATTCTAATGACTGATCTTTCTACAAAGTTTTAAGTCTCTATTTAAAAAAAAAATGTTTCCCCCATACAAACCTTGCACCCCTATTTTACCCCCGTAGGGGTGGAATTTTCCAAAACGCTGAAAGTGTTTCATTTGTATTCTAATAACTAATTTTTCTACAAAGTTTAAGTATATAGCTCAAAAAAAAAAGGTTCTCCCATACAAACTTTGCACCCCCATTTTACCCCCTTAGGGGTAGAATTTTCAAAAATCCCTTTTTATCCCTAGCCCACGTTATAAAAGCAACATACTGTGCAAAAATCAACTCTCTAAGATTAGTAGTTTCGGCTGTGCGTTGATGAGTGAGTGAGTGAGTGAGTGAATAAGTCAGTCAGGACATAGGCATTTATTATGTATAAATAGATAGAAGATAATGAAACTCCCATTGAAATATCTCAAAAAATTATGAAGCTACATCCGTTTTAATGTCGCTTGTTAGAGTGAGAAAACGATGAGGGACTGTGACGTCAATATACTCGAGCGTCATAGTAAAAAACAATCGTTTCATATGAAGGTGCGTTTTGCGGAAAAGGGACAGAACATACCCCCTCTTAAAACTTTGGACTCTTATAACTTAATCATTACCTATATAACCTCTTGCTTTGTTTTTTTCTCCATTTGACTATATTTATTTTAAATTCTTTTTCGAGAAAATACATTATGATTATTTACCATATTTTCGATTCCTGAGCTATAACCACGAACTTCGGAATTCGAAAATATTCGGGTATCTCTATCTCTATCGCACTAACCATACTCGAGTGACAGGGATGCAAATATATGAACATTGAGTATGTTTTCGTGGTAGCGCCGCAGGTACTTTGGCTGAATGCGCCGAGCGCGTGCCATTGTCATTCAAAAAAAACAAATTCGTGTTAATTATATTGTTCAAATTTGTTGATTTCATTTATTGAAATTACGACATAAAACGACATTTGCGCATATAAGTTCTCATATCAGAATCGAATATTTTTTTATGGTTTATATTTTAGCATTTGTCTCGTAAAGGTCTATCGTAGACGGGATTTAAATTATTAATAAGTGAAAGGCAAAGCAATTCCGCCATTTTGACGAAAATTTGACGGTTCTTATAGCTGACAGTTGGAGCAGCGTTTGATTTCAATAAAAATAAATGAAAAATTAAATGAAGTCGTATATTTCGGAAAATTAATTAACTGTCGCAGTCGGATAAAAACTATCCTAAGTTGCAGCTAGAATAATAATGTACCTATATAAAATGTTTCATATTTTTCCGTTCATGGGATGCTGAGAACATTCGAACCGCGCAAAGCTTAGTTTCAAACTGGCTGATTCTTTTTTTAATTTAGAGATTTATTATAAGTGGAGATTACTAAGCGAAATATGTCAATGCACGAGCACTTTATTTAGTCGGGTTATATTGATATATCGGGCAAGGATCGGTATACCTACTGCGAATCATGTATGTGATTGTGATGCGAATGTCACTCAATCTTAAACAAGATTCATCCACGAAGTGAGAAAAATTGTCGTACCTTAAGTATCACCATCACCTGTCTCTTTCAAGAATATGTAGCTGAAGAGATCGCAAGTGCGATAGCGAAATGTTTTATTGAGTGGCCATTGTCCGAGGGGTGCTTGACTATGCATGTGCAGGGTTGTCACTTGGTCTCCTTCTCTCCACATTACCAATCTATGGTCTGCTAGGGATGTCTATTTTGCCAAGTAGAACTAGATATCAAAGCATTACTTTGTAGGTTTGTAAATAGCTGCATAATTTCTTGTATTAATGCGATGAGTTCCTAAAAACTGTTCTTTGCACGGCTGCTTTCTACAACCGCACCACTCACCGCAGATGATGCATCCACACAACCTATTTAGGCTCTAGGGTGTGGTGCATAGGTTATAAGGGGGGTTGGACCCGTTAAGGTTTTAGAGGAACTTTCCTCCCACGAAAGGTCCGGTTGTGGAATGAGCTCTCTGCCGAGGTTTTCTCGAGGGATTACAGTATGGGGTTCTTGAAGAAAGGAGAGTTGAGTTACCAATTTTGAAGGTTACAAACGTGCATAGGCTATGGTTACCAATTACCATCAGGCGGGCCGTACGCATATTTGCCACCGAAATTGTATTTAAAAATATTGGAGTTCTATAATTCAAACTATTACATTTGTGTACCCGAGTATTCTGGCTAATATAAATAATTTGAGGTTTGAATAGGATAGTTGCATGGACACTCTGCTAAGCTGTTTGATATTGGACATACTCCTGTTCAGCGGAAGTTAGCTCGTACTTTGCATTTGTATGGTGCTGAAGAGATATCAAGTGCAGATAGTGCGCTGTGGTGGTAGTTTATTGAATGGGTCTATTGTCCAGCCTATGCAATATGCATGTGCTGGCTTACTATTCGGATAACCGCTTATATATATAGCTAGGGTTGGGTTGTATATCTTACTGCAGTTATAACTTACTGCTTCGCTTTGTTTGTATATCTTCTTCCTGATTCTAGTTCACTAACCAAAGGCATGGAATGAATTCAGGAATTAAGTTAAAATACGAAATCAACGTTAAGAATTAGGACACTAATAAATGATCGAGGAAAATATAGCAGTAGATTATGTTTGTTGACAAAGACCACAATGGTCCCACAGAAAACATCGAAAGTTAGTCTTCACTTTTACGAGTCTTATTTATTGAATGAATGATTTTTTTTATGGTGGGTTGAAGATTTGTGATCAGATTTTATATTCTGAAATTAATTTAAATTGTTAACACAAGTAATACAACAGCCCTATAATGGGAAACTTTCTTAGAATTTGAATGTAAATCGCAATGTTCGCAATCAGCCCGGTATTCTTATTTTTTTAATAACCACAAAAATAAAACATTGCTCCACAAAACTGTAGTTAAAGTTTGATTGTGGGAACGGCAAGCTCTTGGTAAAGCATTAACTACTAGTTACAGTAAAGGCAATTAGGCAGGTACGTAAAATGTTATTGAATGAGCGATCGAAGCAAAAGTTCTTTTTTTTTCAGATTGAATAAAAAAAAATCGTATGTCTGGCTGTCCAGCTGTTCTCCTCTACAGGTCGCATTTCTCAATCTATTCTCTTGTGAGCAGGTTCGATAACTATATCGTTATTTCTTGCGATTCTATTTTTAGAAATTTAAAAAAAGTTGAAAAACCCTCGATATTTTCATCTCAAAGTTCAATATCTCAAAAACGGTAGAACTGATTTTGTTGAAACGTAGCTAAGAACCATCTCGATCACGTCAGTTTTTGGATAAAAAACCCGCATTCACATCGGTCAATTCGTTTAGGAACTACGAAGCCACAGACAGACACAAAGATAGACAGACAGACAGACACGTCAAACTTATAAAACCCCTCTTTTGGAAAAATGGTTTTGGAAAAAAATACACAGCTCACAGAGCCACTACTGAGAGAGTTTATGTATGCGTATTAAGAGACCACTAAAACACTTTTAACACTAGCACCGCCACCGCCACACAAAAGAGTTCTAAAGTCGTTAAATCACGAGCTGTCCCGAAAATACATTGAATTGCGCCCTTGGTGGTAAGACTGGTAACTTAGAGTTTCTTCTGCCTGGCTGGCTGCGAGAAGGCTAATGCGATAACGGACCAAACGGATTTAGGTTTTGAGAAGCGAAGCGGAAACCTGCTCTGCTATTCACAACTTGTTTCATTTCGTTCACCCTAATATATCTGGGCGCTGCCGCTGGGATTCGTAATAACGCGTATATCGGAGGCCTGGCTTAAACTGGTCCAGGTGAGATGAAGAGTAAATACGGGTGAGAGGAATAACAGTCGAGCTATGCGATTGCTTGTCTCTACGCATACCTAACTCGACCTTTTTTATTTGTGGAGAAAACCTGCGAACTAGGTACCCAAACATCGGGGGAGGATTAGGTTTACAAAATTCCACGGTTGCCTTCATCAGTGGTGTCTGCATGAGAGGGCAGAATCTGATGCACTGGAACACGCGCTTCGCTACTTCCACCCTGGGGTTTTTAAGCGAGTGCCGCCGCGGCCGCCACATGGAACACTCTTGACTCCGATGACGACCTTTTTGGACAGGCGGGGTAGACCGCACCGCAGACCTATTCTTCTCAGAACCTACACGATTACTTCACTCGCATCTAGTATATCTCACGCACATCACAGATCACATCAGCCTATTGCAGTCCTATGCTGGACGTAGACCTCCCCCAGGGTACGCCACAAGACCCGCTCCTCGTTTTCGCCATCGAGTCACTACCAGCTACCCTCCTCAAGTACGAGTACCTTGAGGTTTCATTGTAACTACATACTTAACAAGTTGGATTTAGCTCTAGTTGATTTTTGTTTTTTGTAATTCACTCATCTTCAGAGTTGTTAATAAATAAAATAAAATAGCCTTTATTACTAAGAAGAGTACAAACACTAAAAATAACAACTAGGTATGTAGCAATACAATTTTCTTGTTTTGCGATGTTACGCTAATGAACACTTAAAACTAATCAGTAGTACTAATAACTAATTCGTAAATGTGTTATTCACTCCACTTTAATACTAAAATGTCTCTTATCTCAGTTTGCCTCTTGGCAAAAGCCTCCTCCAACTCTCCACTGAGCTCTGTCCATAGTGACTCTTCTCCAAAAAGGTCCCGCTGTTATTTTTATTTCATCTTCCCATCTACAATACTGACTACCTCTGCTTCTAGTTGAACCTCTGGGATACCAATTTGTGACTACTTTACTCCACCTATCATCTTTAGAGCGCATCATGTGGCCATTTCACTTCCATTTTAGCTGGTCTGTTCTTTTTAAAATATCTGTGAATTTTGTTTTTACCCTTATGTCCAAATTTCTAACTCTGTCACTTCTCCTAAGGCCAAGGATGCTTCGTTCCATTGCATGTTGACACGACGCTAGTTTCGCTCTGTGTGCTGTTGTGAGAGTTGTTAATACAAAATTACAAACCACTAAAATGAGAATAAAAAAAATAACAATTACAAAAATCATGAGATTAACGATTTCCATGAAAGAAATTGTTGATATATTTGGAATTGATGTTGAGACAAAATATTGAGGTAAAAGACTGTTTAAACTCAAATATAACTGGCGGTGCATTCCCAAAAAAACGTATCACTTAATTCAAATTTACGAAGCCCACCGCACATACGTAAACATGTCCCACACATACCTTCAGTTCTGTGGCTCTTTTCAACTACCTATTGTCCGTTTTATTTTAGATCTTTTATGTCATCAGGGTTAAAATTCAACTGTATTTTTTTAAGTTGTCTCGTTGTTAAGTGCGAAATATTTATGTCCGGCTGTCAGTGAAGGCAATAACGATGGAGAGTGGAGCATTCAAAACACTGACAACTCGCCTCAGGCGGAACTGTGTTATGCCACTTCCTCAATCGGCGGATCAGTGTCAGTACAGATTCTTTACAGCGCCCCTTATTTTAATATCACAACCTGGGTGGCCACTATACACGATTAATATACCTGTGAGTATACCGGCAACTAAGGAAAACTGGCCGACATCAGTAAAATTTCGGTAAACAAGAAAATACCGCATACAGACCCGCCCGCCGGGCGCCGAGTGAGTGAGAGGCCTAAGTTCTCCGATTACGCGTAGTTGACACGAATCAAGATAAACTGGTGGTGATTGGTTCGTCGACACCGGTTGTGAATAACATATCTTATCAGGCCCATAACGTATCATTACCGGGTTTAGTGAGATTTCACCACCTCCGGAATGGCTTTCGTTTAACATAACTGCGTAATTTTACTCATGCACATATTTGGGTTTAACTGTGCGGGCAAAACAGATAATTAAATGAAATGCAGTCAAAAACTGTTGGAAATTAGCATGGCGTTATTGAAATCGTCCGAAACTTATCTCATTTCAAGTGTCACAAAATAACATTCATTTACAGTCGGTATTTGTAAGAACTCAAGTGGAGTAATTATGAATCCGACAGCGACGATTCGGTGACCGCGCTCGGTTCGCATTTTTGTCATTATTGAGGTATGTCATGGTCAAGGGCTGCGTTGTAAAGATCGAATAAAAAAATCGGCGATTGGAGAAACTACTATTTTATCGCCTATAGTATGAAAGGGTCCGCTTCGTCTATCCTCCCGCGTGGAAAAAAATCGAGACTTCACAAAGTGACCTATTTAATTCCACTTACGATGGCGAATCGACAGGCCTCCTAGCAAATTTTCCACAAGTCCACGTTGGAGATTACTGTGTCTGGAGATGCTGGACAGAAGATTTCCATGATTTGTGGAAATATGTTGTTGATGAACACCTGCTAGTCGATTACGTAACACTTTTTACGTGCGTATATGTCACTTTTTGTATGCGAAAATGACAGTTGAATGGGGAACTTGCATGGGACTTAAATTTCGAATAAATTGCACTCAATGTATTTATGCGGATATACGTAGAAATATCACACAGAAGAAGACAAAGAAAAAAAACGATTGTATTAGTTTTATCTCACGTTAAAATGACGAAAAAAAAATATTTTTTCGATAAAATAACAACAGTTACACAGAGAGAGTTGAATTAGAAATGATATTTTATATGACAAGTATAAACTTAAACGCAAATGTTGTGGAGATAATTGCAAATTAATGACTTACTCCATAGTAAACGCGCCGAGAATATTGCTGTGACGTCATAGCATAAGCCAGTTTAATATAGAGCGTTTTCGGGGGGTGCCGGCGCGTGCAGATTTCAAATGCATATAACATCAGAAAAATAAATCAGAAGAAAGTTTTAGTGCTACAGTTGTTTTAATGCTTAATTATACTTTTGATTTTCGTAATAAAATAAAAAGATGTTATCTCTCTCTCCCTATTGTCCTAACGTTCGTTCGAAAATTGTTTACCCCTCTGGTACGCCTGGTGGTAGTTGCATCAGGTGTTATTTTTATGTTTCGCACCCGTAGAATCCATCCTTACCCGAAGGAATTTTGTCACGAACTGTACCGTCATAGTAATTGTACTCGTATCTGAAATGAATAGACTTGTTCTTCGTTACGAACATGCCAAGACCACACTAGTTGGTCCTGTGGTTACAATTTAAAAATAACACGCAATGTGCAATGCTGGACCACCCCTCTCACAGCGCAGTCATGTGAAGTCAAACGATGCAACTGCAGTAACAACTTTATCAGTACTACCATATCACATACAGGGTGTCTATGAAGTATTTACAAACAAGTACTTATCGTTGTTCGGATTCTTAATTAATACCTACCATTAAAAATTTAATCAGTTTTAAAATTGTTTTAGGTTATCTTATACAAATGTCTATAATTATCTCGTACAAAATAAAGTTTGTAGTAATTAAACACATTCCGCTAATTCAATAAGACCATTGGCAGTGTAGGTTTGTTTGCATTTATAAAATGCTGTCACAAGAAAAAAAATACAATAGAAAAAATTAATACATAAAAGCGCACCGCTCTTTGTGATTATGTACTGACTAGAACCTTTTCTTGATAAACATTGGTGTTCTTTTACCATACTTTTAGCAGAATATTTAAAGTTTTAGGGTTCCGTTCCCAAAGGCTAAAACGGTACCCTATTACTAAGACTCCGATGTCCGTCTGTCTGTATGTCTGTCTGTCCATCTGTCACCAGGCTGTATCTCATGAACCGTGATAGATAGACAGTTGAAATTTTCACAGATGATGTATTTCTGTTGCCGCTATAACAACAAATACTAAAAACAGATTACATTAATACATATCTAAGGGGGCTCCCATACAACAATCGCAATTTTTTTGTTGCTTTAGCTCGATATTGACAATGGCAACAGATAGACGCTTGAAGTATTCACAAAATATTTAGTTTTATATTCACTTTATAAATAAATAATTAAATTAAAATAAAACAAATATTTGGAGGGCTCACATACGTCAGACATGATTTTTTTTCCGTTTTTATAGATAACTAGCTGTTGCCCGCGACTTCGTCCGCGTAGAACATGTTATCGTCTAAATGTTTGTTTAAGGAATGAATTTTTAAAAACATTGAAATTAGCTTTGTAGTCTTTTAGTAAACAGTCTAAAACCGAAGTTACAAATCCCTTACTTTAAAAATGTCTTGCTCTCCATAAAAACTTTGAACACCCTTATAATCTCTTTTAGGGGATGAATTTCAAAAAACGCTGAAATGAGTTTTGTAGTCTTTTAACAAACAGACTAAGATCGAAGTTACAATTCTCATACTTTAAAATTTTCTTGCTCTGCAAGTCTGCATACAAACTTTGAACCCCCTCTTAACGCTTTTCGGGGAAAAATTGAAAAGAAAACACTAAGTTTTTGTATTGCAATAAGTATTTTTTCTACAAACTATCAAGTCTCTAGCTCAAAAATGGGTTTCCCATACGAACCTTGCACCCCATTTTAACCCCTTAAGGGGTGGAATTTTCCAAAACGCAGTACTATTTTGTATTTTAATAAGTAATCTTTCTACAAAGTTTTAAGTTTCTACCTTAAAAAAAGTTTCCCCCACACAAACATTGCAGCTGTTTTTCCCCCTCTTAGGGATGGAATTTTCCAATTTACCGAAAGTGATTCACGTATTCTAATAAATAACCTTAGGTACTACACAATTTAAAGTCTCTAGCTCAAAAAAAAGTTTCGTACATATAAACTCACCCCTTTTTATATTCCCCTAAGGGGTCGAATTTTCCAAAACGCTGAAAGTAGGTACTTGATTTGTATTGTAATAAGTAATCATTCAACAAAGTTTTAAGTCCCTCGCTAAAAAAATATTTTCTCCATACAACCGTTGCACGGGTTGCACCCCTAAAGGTCGAAGTTTCTAAAATGCTGAAAGTATTTAATTTTATTTTTAATTAGTAAGCATTCTACAAAATTGTAAATCGGCTAAAAAATGTTTCCTCCATACAAATGTTGCACCCACTTTTAACCCCCTTGGGGGTGGAATTTACTAAAACGCTGAATATACTTTTTTTTGTATTTCAATAACTAATCGTTCTACAAACTTTTAAGCTCCTATCCCAAAAAAGAGTTTTCCCCATTTAAACTTTGCAACCCTTTTTAACTCCCTTAGGGGTGGAATTTCCCAAAACGCTGAAAGTAATTTGTTTGTACTCAAATAAGTAATATTTCTACAAAGTTTTAAGAACCCCTTAGAAGATGATTTTCGGGATAAAAACTATGCATTTTCCTTCCTTGGGACTCCTACTATCTCTATACAAAATTTCATCTAAATGGGTTTCATCCAAATTTTCACGCCCTATTTCCTAGGGAGTTATTTTCGGGATAAAAACTATCCGCTTTCATTCTCCGAGACTTAAACTATCTCTATACCAAATTTCATCTAAACGGGTTCCTTCCATCAAAAGTTTCATCCTCCATTTCACTCCCTTATATAATTTTCACCCCTAATGTATTCCCTTAGGGGATGATTTCCGGGATAAAAACCATCCTATATCCTTTCCCAGGACTTAAACTATCTCTAAACTTAATTTCATCAAAATTGGTTACATCTAAATTTTCACCCCCTCATTTAACCCCTTTAAGGGATGATTTCCGGGATCAAACTTATCCTATGTCCTTACCCGGGACTCAAACTCTCTATATACCAAATTACATCCAAATCGGTGCAGCGGTTTAAGAAACTCGATATAAATTTTCACCCCCAATTTCATCCCCTTAGGGGTGGAATTCCGGGATAAAAACTACCCTATGTCCTTGCCCAGGACTCAAACTATCTCTATACCAAATTGTATTCAAATGGGTTTAATCCGAATTTTCACCCCTGATTTCACCCCCTTAGGGTATGATTTTTGGGATAAAAACTATTATGTCCTTTCCCAGGATTTAAACTATCTCTAATACAAATTTCATCAAAATTGGTTACGTCCAAATTTTCAGCCCCTCATTTCACCCTGTATTTTACCCTCTTATGGGATGATTTCCGGGATCAAACCTATCCTTTGTCCTTCCCCGGGACTCAAAACTATTTAAATACCAAATTTCGTCAAATTCGGTGCAGTGGTTTATGTAGCTCTATACAAATTTTCCCCCCCAATTTCATCCCCTTAGATTTCTGGGGTAAAAACTACCCTATGTCCTTTCCCAGGACTCAAACTATCTCTATACCAAATTTCATCAAAATTGGTTACCTCAAAATTTTCACCTCCTCATTTCACCCCCTTAGGGGATGATTTCCGGGATCAAACGTATTCTATGTCCTTCCCCGGGACTTAAAGTATTTATACACTAAATTTCATCCAAATCGTTGCAGCGGTTTAAGTAGCTCCATACAAATTTTGACCCCCCATTTCATCCCTTTAGGGGTAGATTTCCGGGATAAAAACTACCCTATGTCCTTCCCCGGGACTCAAACTATCTCTATACCAAATTTCATCTAAATCGGTTCAGCGGTTTAGGCGTGAAGAGGTAACAGACAGACAGACAGACAGACAGACAGACAGACAGACAGACAGACAGACAGACAGACAGACAGACAGACAGGCAGACACACTTTCGCATTTATAATATTAATATATATAATATATAATATAGTATGGATGGTACGGAACCCTTCGTGCGCGAGTCTGACTCACACTTGGCCGGTTTTTTATACTCTATAAGTCGCCAACGAGGCGACACGATTTTTTGTTGATTTGCCAAAAACAGGGTTAAACTAATAGCAATTATAGGTCACCCTGTATCTTCCATCACATACCACCACACTCAGCAGCAGTGATAGTACATATAGCTGTATAAATGAAATTAATAATAATTTTGTACTGTATCTGGTACCGGACCACCTGCGCGCGCATTAGCATATCGCCGCGCGCGCATCCACGCTCGTTCACCGTTACGGCTCTTACGACTTACCTAGGGATCTATCTGACGGATCAACTGGATTGAAATTAAATTTACATTTATCTCGTTCGCTTTGCGTGCCGAGCCCGACGTGTCGACAAACCCCGACAAAAGAGAGTTTTCTTTTGTCGGGGTTTGTCGACACAACAAAGAAAGTCACGTATTGACCCTTTGCGTTTAGTACGAGTAAAATATTTTAATCCAAGCGTCGGTGCGTTGGGGACCGCATATCTAAAATCAAGCTAAGTAAAGCTATTATCGGGTACAACATTTACCTAACGGTCGTCCGACGTAATTTGGTGTTATAAATAAAGTATTTGTATTTGTAAACGGAGTGTTAAAAAGAACGCGAGTAAGAAATGTAAATTTTAAAAAGATCCCCAAACCGACTGCTGCTGTTGCGAAAAGTGCTGACTTAATACTATTTTCTGTGAAACTGTGAATGAATTCCTTACCTTCATCACCATTCATTTAAATGTTAAACATGTCCATGTGTAACCTACCTATCTGAGCTGATGAACCGAACAACTCTCTCATGCCTTTTTGAAATCCTTATACGACATGAGTGCATTTTTTTCTATTGTTCATTACTTTACCTTTAAATGTTGGCAACAAGCATGTAACACTCTAGGGGTTGAAAGTGTCAATGGCCTACCGCATTTTTAAACTTAACCATGCACTTAGATCTGTAATAAGCGATTGACGAGGATGTTTTTAAATTCCATGTGTGGCCATAGCCGCCTTTCTTGACAGGATATTGAACTACTTAAAGTTAAAAGCTTTTAAATCCTTTCAAACTTGATTTATCGCTTCTTTCTTTAGTTTTTTTAATCTATGGCAAGTTGTGGCCGTAGAATACCTTTTTTTTTGTTGTTGACGTAGAGGGAATGGCTTTACGCATCTCCCCGGACCCGGGGAAGGCCCAGGGGGTATGTAGGACTCGCCCTTATAAGGCAATACCCACTAAACCAGCGGTTGACCCTGCGGCGTCGACCCTCACTGCCGTTAAGGGGGGCTTCATGGGATCGCTAGCATTCTACCACGATGCCCCCCAAGGCCGTAGAATACCTACAGGAGTCCATTCCACAAAGGTTTGTAACTGTTAACACAAGCGGAATTCTCTTTCCAATAAAAGGAGTTGAAAAAATACTTTCTGTAATATGTATTCTGTATAATAACGCTACGAGTATATCTCACAACATACGTTCTTATCAAGCTTAGGTAACTTTTAAGTATGTGTGCATGTTTGGGAATGTATGGAATGCACTATTGACATCGAGACGAATACACGCAAATAAGTGTGTTTGGATTGGCGATTGGCTAAAGTAAATAAATATTAGGGGACAAAATTACACAAATCGGACTGGCCTCATCGTAAACTGGATAAGGCTTGTATCATGGGTACAATGGGCGAAGGTATATTAAATAGTTAAACATAATTCTCTACTCAATAAATTTATTCATATACCTTAAGCTAACTTAAATTTATATTGTAATCTTATATTATGAAATAAAAAATCTAAATCTAATCGGAAACATCCAATAATTCTCAGAAACAAATAATTATGTATTCATTCGATCACGTAACGCATTGTACGCGCGTCAGGTTGGTCTAAATGTCACTTCTTATATGGCAAATTGACAGTTAAATTGTACCGACGCGCGTTCGGAACGTTACGTGATTACCCCTCAGGATTCGAATCTAGGACCGCCAGCTTCGTAGACATTATAACTATACACACTAGTATAAACTGGTCGGCAAAGCGTGAAAAGACTGAACTTCGTAGAGTTCCAATAATTGTTAAACAATAATTTGTTCATCATTCTTTACATTTGTTTGGATAATTTAAAAAATAAATCTACATATGTAGGTACATACATTTACGCCCTCGTTCCCAGAAGCTTCTGGGATGGGTTAAGCTATACGGGTCCCATATGGAGACAGCTGCTGGCGGAGTCGCGGAAGTGTGCGCAAGCGTTCCCGTGGCTCCGCCAAAGGGCAGCGCGCAGAACACCGTGGGGTTTTAGACGGTAGGCCGGGCGGTTCCCGGGAGTCCGTCATTCCCGTCCTGGTTCCCCAGCCAGGCGGAATGCGTAAAAGCATTTCCCCACGAAAAAAAAAGGCAGAGCAAACTAAATTTAATTCGCTGATTCACTTCATGAAACTCTTCTATTCGATCCCCTTAATAAGGAGCTATCATCTCAACGATGCAACGAGGCATAACAATATATTAAATTGCACCACAATCACCAGCCCACATATGACGAAGAATGTAATTACGTTCACCGATCGGAGGCTAATTGTGATCGGTGATTAGGTTTAGGCATTATGGAATCCCGTGATACTCGTACCTATCCCAGAAAGTGGAAATTTACGGGTTATTGCATTAGTAGGTACTACATAGCTGCGGGGAGGAAAAATTGCTTATAATTTGATGTAATTTATTGTCTCTCAGAACCAAACAAAAGCATTCTTTTCTCGTGGTGGTATGCAGAGCTACTCCTACCTAGTACAAAGAGAATGTTTTAGCCGTCTTTTTTTGTTCTTCATTTATATAATGATGTTCGTAACCTAAGTACTTATACCTACCTTTTTTCTCCTCTATTGTTAAAATATTACGCCATTCATTTGTTTTACCCGACGTTTGTCTTTTATAAATAGATAGCTTGATACCGGCCAACCAATTCTGTACCGGAGAGCCAGAGTGACCCAAGTCCAGATTTGGGACAAAGCTGGCTAAGCTTATAAATTTGATGCACGTTTTAAGCTTAGCATATAGCAGATAAACTTATAATTGGTAGCCCGCCCTATCCGTAAATAAAAAAAGTTATATTGTTACAAGTCCACTTTTATTTTCGAGCCACACTGTTACAAGTCCATGTCATTTTGCTTTCTGCTTTTTAGTACCGATACCTTTACATTCTGGCCAGAACAAAAACACCATGATTATCATGACATATTTTTACATTCTGGAAAAGTATCCCTATCTAAAAGAAATAAACCACAAATTCCTCCTAAGCGGTCACACACCGGTAGTGTTATCGAAAGACGAAAAAAAATACTTCCGACAATGGAAATATTCACGTGCCATGACTGGTGTAGTTTTATTAAAACTCTAAGCAACACCATCAGTTTTATAGTTCCGCGAATGGCGACGGAAGATTTCAAAAATTTCAAATCTCTATATGAAGGGACTGATTCCATATTTGGTCAAATACTCGAGCGGGTTCCTAATTCGTATAACAGACATCGTTTGGGCACAATTCCGAAGGAATACATTTAGTAAAGTGTATTATATGACTAGTTTTGAGCAGAATGAATTTAAAGAGTATGATATGAACAGAAACCTAAGACACCCGAAAAGCATGCCTGAAACCTTACCTCTCATCACAGAATGAAAAAAAACCAATATCAAAAGCAAAATTCAAAGATTTAATGACTGCGTTGCAATGGGTTCCAGAAGAATATAGAGAATATTTCAAAAGTCTGCCTCATGCAGAAAATGTTGAGGACTACCCAGAATAAACTTTCATTCAAATATAAACTAGTTTTATTTTATTTCTAACCGTAATATTCAATATTAATGTGGACTTGTAAATATTCTGGTTTTCAGTTTGTTTCATACTTATTATCAAAACAGTTTAGAGCCATACTGTCCCAAGTCCTTTATTTAATAATCCTTTGAATTAAATTGAATAGCACATATTGCATCTGAAAGCTCTTTTTAAACAATATTTTACGCATGAGAAATGAATCATTCAAAAATTAGAATCATATAAAAAAAACTGAATATGTAACGAAATTTTCGTTCTCGCTTTGTTTCTCCAATATGTATAAATTGGACTTGGGTCACTCTGGCTCTCAGGTACAGAATTCTTAAACCTCGTCTCTTCAATCATGTCTGGAGCTTAATACACTCACTCTAAAATATTAATGAAGTAGCAGCCAAATCATTACGCCACTCGATATCTAATTAACCATCTCTATTCTTATCACATTTTTTCGTCTCGCCATTCACAATCATATCAATCACATCACTCTCACTTTCGCCTTGATTATAATTCCGCTCTCGAAACTCGACATTTGTCGAAACATTTCTCTTCTCCCGTTTTTATCCTTTTCTCTCAGAGCCTGATTTGCTAAGGAGTGATAATGACTAAGTTGTAGAATGTAGACTCTCATTGTTGGGATGCCAATCATGCGTTAAAGCCGATTGACAATTCAATGTCTTGTCTTTGTTATGTGACCGTGAAACTTGACTAACGTTACACAATTGCGGTAGAATTATGTCGCATATCGATACAAAATCTGTACACACTTATGTCGTTTTTATTCTGAAGATGCGAATATGTATTAAAATATGCTTGTATTGAGTACGTGTTGCTATGTTAAGAACCTCTAACGAGCTATTTGTGGAATAAATTTATTTGTATTGCTTCCGTCGATGTGAAACCCTTTTTGCATCGCTTTGCGATGTGGAAAATGCAGTTGATTTTTACCATAGGTACATAGAACAAAGCCGGTTTCTAATAAACAAAAAACATAAATTTATATCACACAAAACCTAATAATAAATAATAATATATACCTGACACGTAGGTTCTTAAAACTTTCAATAAACAAAACTGATTGTCTATACTCCACCAATCGATTAATTTTGTTTACAACTTCCCCATATTATCATGCCGAAACAAACACAGCATTAACCGTATCCGTGGTAAACATTTTATTAATCATTAAACAAGGCATTGTATTCAGCCCGTGTATTGCTAAACGCGTATTGTTTAGATGAGCCGTTATTAATGAAATGCAATTATTTATTGATTGTCCGTGTCGGGGCTGGCGCCACGTGGGTATATTGTGAAATGTAGTAAGACTTGCGCTCGCGCAGTATTGCTTGCGGATCAATCTATGCCAATATTGAGTTTGTTAGCATTGTATGTTTCTCTGGGACTACTCTTCCGATTTCTTTGTGAGAATGGACCTTGGGGTTGGCCATATGCTATATTTTATCCTTCGTTTGTAATACGGAGTTGCAGTTGCAGTCCCCACAGTTGTAGTCGAAAATGAATTTAGCTGATCTCAGGACTCCTAAGAGTCTGTACAAAAAGATTCTAATAAATGTGTTATTGATGATGGACTGGCTGTTAACCTACTTTAAAAGCCAGCGAAGCAAAAATCCGTGCATATATAAAACTATGAGTAAACAATTAATTGTTTCGTTAACAAACCCATTACGCGAGATAGTCAGTAAACGATTATCGAAATTTCAAAACTCTTTGCCCAATCTTGGTTCTGTTTATTATCTACAATTGCAATTTATGAATTTACAATCGAATATCGTCGATACGAGTACATTGACTTGGTGTTAGCAATACAATACTTTTTCCGTTGTTCTGATTGCAATTGTAAATGTCAGAGTTTGAGATTGATTACCAAAGAACAACCTGTCTGATATTGAGGCAACCAAAGGGTATTTATGGGTTAAAGTGATAAATAAACTAAAATTGATTACAGTAGGTTAGGTACTGCGTAAAGTATCAATTTATGAATCAAGAAGACGAGAAGTCTATGATGTCAATCTGAAGAACAAACGAAACAAAAGAAGTTTAACATCATGAGAACCTTAGAGAGCATCCCCGAAAAAGAAACTCAATTGTTTTTTAAATCAGGTTAAACACAACCCTAAATTTCCTACGAAATCCAAGAGCCAAAACAATTGTAGGAAGTGAAGATCTTTTCCCACAACTATACCTACGCCCACACGAACAATACTACAAACTCGCTGCGCCAGCGCAATCTTCTGATGATTGATAATGATTGCCGGCACATGATCGCTTGCGTCAGTTTGCGATGATAGTGCTTTAATGGCTTATCGATGACCTATTTCGTTGAGTGCCTTGGGAAAGAGATTACTGAATTTGTGCTGTTTATGATCTATCTCATTTATGAGAACAATCTCGTCGTCATTGCGAAAATTTACTTGCAGAAACGACGCTGTAGTATGAAATGGCAGAGACTTGAACAATGAGTCCAGTCTAGTTGACAGCATTCAGTGTTAGGTCGTAAATAACTACTCATATTTTGCGCAGGACCGGTCACTTTGGCATGCTTTGGGGGAGCCCTCCAGCAGTGGACGTCTTTCGGCTGATATGATGATGATTTTGCTTGCAAAACTTTCACAAGTACACCCCCATGCCTAGTTTAGTCTTCGTAACTCTTCCTATTAATAAATCGTACGGGCAATAATCGGATTTAACGCTCCCCGTTTACCGTTGGGCCGTGCATCCGATGCAATTCATACAGAAACGGTATCGTTGCCGAAAGTCGTGACTTTCCGGACGTATATTGCTCGATATTTCACGAGAACCCATTCGTGCCAAGGCCCCTCTAATGTGGTATTCATAATCATATGCAATGCCATTAGTTTATTTGTTACAGTTGTGTAAATTCTTTAGAGTAAATCGCATAAATAGGCTCAAGGTACGTGAGATTCGGTGAACTAAAAAATAACATTGGCTTTTTTGATGTGACTCTGTATGGAGGTAACTGCAGGGGGCCGTTCTTAAACGTGTGAAGTCGACTGGACTGGGCAGTATTGCTCTTAAATATGATTTAAAGCCCAAATATAATTGGCAAAGAAATGTTTGAAGTGCATTGAAATATTTGAAATACAGTTTCAAGAGTCCCCGTCAAATGTTAAGGTAGTTTTACATTATCTGTTATATATTAAACGTTAATACGCGATAGGGTAAGGTACTTTTTTTTGATACTAAACAAGTCATAATAATTTAGTTTCACTTATTTATAAGTAAATGGATAATACAATTTTTACCTTGAGATTACACAGTTTTAGCTCTTTTGAAGTATCTCTTGCCTGTCCATAAGTGTTATAATAACCAATTTCCACTTCAGGGTCACGCATTTCTTAGACATAATGAATCTTCAACTTGATCCGAGCCAAACCTATAGTAGATATAGGTATCGGCACTTTCTCCAGCCCACAAAAGTTGAAATGCAAATGTGCCCGTTCGGCTATTGATTGTTGTTATCAGAATGTAAGTAGGTGTTGCTGATAGTCGCTTAGCAGCTGCTGTATAAGAGTGACTGGAATGCCCGTGTGAAATATTAATAGTAACTTAATAGTTTTGTTTAGCGCTCATCAAGCCGATCCCAAAAACAGGGGACTTAACAGACCCTGCTCAATATCGCCCCATTGCTATGTTGTCAACTTTCTCGAAAATATTTGAAGCAATCATGGCCAAGCGCTTATCACTCTTTTGCGAAAAATATAATATTTTCGATGAAAGTCAATACGGTTTTAGAAAAAAAAGATGTACAACTCTAACAGTCCACAAATTTATTCAGGAAATTATTGCCAGTATTGATAGCAATCAATATGCTTTTGGGCTACTGCTCGATATGAGCAAAGCGTATGACAGAGTCCAACATAATATTCTCTTGATTAAATTATATGGAATTGGAATCCGAGGTACTGCACATGATTGGTTCAAATCCTATTTGGAAAAAAGAGTTCAGTTTGTTGAAATTGACTATGACTGAAGAACGAATGATGCATCTCTTAAATTAAACTCTCTAATGGATGACTTAATAAAATGACTTGAAGTACATAACCTACAACTAAACTTAAAAAAGATTAATTTAATTCAATTCCGACCTCATCAAAGACGCCCTCTACAGTTTAATTACAAATATTTAGATCACGAATTTGAACCAGTAAATAATTGCAGCCTTTTGGGCATCAGCATTGACGAAAATATCAATTGGAAGGCACACATTTGACAAAATTTGTACAAAACTGTCCCGCTTTGCTTATGCCCTCAGAAATATAAAAAGAAGTACAGACTTAAATACGGCCACATGCTTATTATGCGTTTACTCAGTCCTGGCTGCAATATGGGATCATATTGTGGGGTAACAGCACTGATGTGATGGACTTGTCTACAAAAAAGATGCATACGGATTCTCGCAAATATTAAAAAATATTGCAGACCTTACTTTAAGGAATTTAACATCTTAACTTTAGCATCCCTATACATTTTAGAAGTCTGTAAATTTGTACGTAAGCATCCATATTTATATTCAAAAGCCAAAGATCATCACACAAGCATCATGAACCTGCGAGATCAAAATAGAATAGCCTTACCTACTACTTAGTAACTTGCAAATGAGTAACAAGAGCCCCCATATGACCACAATAAGAATATATAATAATCTTCCTAAAGATATTAGTGAAGAGCTGAAATACACAAAATTTGTTGAGAATCTGAAAAAATACTTAGCATGTAATAGTTTCTATTCATTACAAGAATTCTTTGACTTAAATAAATATTATAAATAGTGTTGAAGATAAGATTGAAATAGAGATTTATCTTATATAACGTGTGTTACCTAGGCGTATTATTTTTAGATTTAACACTTTTGTTACATCCTACTAGTACTAGGTATATTGCTTTAGTTTTAAGTTCTAGATTGTAAGACTTGCAATACCCTTACACTCCTTACAGGGTCCCATGTTGTACTGTAATTTTTGTAAGACCACCTGTATGCCAACATGAAAGCAATAAAGTTATACTTATTCTTATTCTTATTCTTAACAGTGATATAAAGTAGTGATAACTATAGCTTGTAATCCACTGGATACGCACATTACAGGTTATTTAAGTTCTATTTATTCCGAACTAAGCCCTAAAAGAAGCTATAATTTAATTTAGTGTCCGTAGATGACTGATGCTTCTTCCTTTTGTTATTTCTTCTCTTTTTAATCTTCTCTTCTGAAGTTTTCATCACAATGGCAATAAAAAACAGATCAATGTCAATTTGAAAACTCAGTGTGATCCGTAATATGTAGATATGCTTGCTTTTTACAACATAATATTAACACATATCATATAACAAAGTATAAAGTTACCCTCCACTCCACCTCAATAACAAACACATATTACTATTATTACCTCCAGTTTTGAAATATGTTGTACATTAAAAAAAAAGAGCTTATCGAGCCTTTTCAAAAAAATCTTCATTCAGCTATTGTAGACCCAGCCTTATTAATTGGGTTTCAGTTCTACGTCGAATGCATAAGCAAAATTTAATTCCTCACCGTAAATAACGCGTTGCTTTTTTGTCGAATTAACCTTGTGTAGTTCACAGAAGGTTCTTTTTTCAGTGACTTGCATTGCATTTGTGACCTTCTAGCCCTCGTAGTTTTTCTTACCGTGCACTATTTGTGCACATCTGCTCGCCGCGTGCCCCGTGACCCCCTAATTGATATTTAAGCCTAGCTGGTGAAAAAAACTGAACCGAACCGATGAGAGGGTGCAGTGTGTAACTGGTTTTAAACGTGCCATTAAAATAAATTATCTGCATGTGGCATGCCGGGGCGGTTTTGAATATCAATTACAGCTTTGTTGTTTTTTCTCTTTTGTCATTGACAAACTATTCTTTCTTTTGTGTTGGTACTAGCATTTGCCACGACTATGCCCGCGTGAACTTCCATATCAACTTCCTTCTCCAATCCCTTTGCGCTATGATTCTTTAATTCAAAATAACACCACTACTCGCAATTATATAGTTGTGTAGATAATTATAATTGTATGACGTTTCCGTGAGTCTCCAACGGTGCTGGCTGAAAATCAGCGCTGTAGGTGTCTGACTGACACCTCAGCATAATGCTGAGCCAGTGTCCGGTTCACTGCCGCAGAGACATGTTTTAAGTGTTTTTTACTGTTACTTTTTTGTTTTTTTAATATGTGTGTCCTGTGTGTTAGTGAATAAATGTGTCTTTCTTTCTTTCTTTCTCTGTATATATGTGGTGTTGTGGTCCTGGTGGTGAAGGTTGCCAAAGCTCCCGAGTGAAGCTGCGTTAAGTTGAGAGTGAGCAACCTGCTTTGGTCTCTAAATTGTCGACAGAACGAATCCTCAAACCAATAAAAGGTCAGAAACGCGATTGTGATTCTACTGAATCGCAAACGTCCATAGGCTACGGTATCTGCTAATCTGCACCATCAGCAGTAGACTTATTTGCCACTGTCGTAGAATTTTAAAGAAAGCGAGCACGCGGAACTCATTGAAATGTGACAGAGATCAAAAGCAAGAGACAAAAATAGACCTCCGCTGTAAACAAATCCTCAGCGACACTACACTTTCCCCGCTGTCGTGGATCCGCGATGGCCTTGTACCGGCGTCGAGATGTTAATCTTAATTTACGAGCCTCGTTACAATGTTACACAATGCGATCGAATGTTACCTGCACGCCGTGTATTTAGTGCATTTCTGCCAGAGTTGAATCGAGTAGTTAATCTTCACTTGCATGCTTGTGTGTGTATGTGCGTGGCGATGCATCGCCACGCAAAACCGGCGATGCGTCGCCGATATGCATTTGGGGTTGTCCTGCTCTGCAAATTCATGATTACATACCTCTTCCGTATTTTTTTTAAAGAAACACCTTCACATGTTGTTTTGTCTAACGCCAGTTAAAAGGAAACATGTAATACTTACATACTGTTGGAGTCTATTTCCGAGAACATTAGCTTCGTGAGTAATGGAACTTATCGACAAACAAAATCTGGTGTAAATCTCCAACGTAAATTTTGAAAACAAAATAGAATGGCGAATTACATTAAGTCCATAGTTTATTTTGAAATTAATTCTAGTTTTAATAATTTGATGTAAGTAGGTACCTAATCAACAGATAGACCATGTCTAAGTTTTCAGTATTGTGTGGTATTGTGCATATGAAAAATGGTTTTGTAGGTTATTGTTGAGGGAGAGGCTGTTTAGACTAGTAGGGACCTCGAAATCGCCGTTTTGGATGGACGTAATGACCCGTGTTTACATTCCTCTAAAAAACCGCAAAGCATTTTTAAAATGCACTCGCGTGTTAAACGGCTAATACTCCACTAATTTCACCGCGAATTGCGATTCAGCTGTGGCATGCAGAAAGCACGTAATTAAGCAAAAAATCATAATTCGGGACGAGCCTGGGAGACTGCCGGGGGCTGCTTCCAAACGGTCCCCTACTGCGTGATACTATGTTGTATAATTTGAAGGATATTGAACTTGGGATAAAAGCGTTAGGTTTTACGGTGATAGTCTCTCGTTGACACCTCTACACGCCAAGTGCTATAGCTAGCATGAATTAATTTACCATACTTTAACATTATGACGGTCGTCGGATAGAAATAAGCAATGTGATGAAACAATTTCGCCAAGTATCTAACAGTTTTTGCGTCATGCATCTTAAGAGGATTGTGAAGTGTCCATACGCGGAGCGAGTAGGTACTTTAAAAAATGCTATCTGTTTCACACCGCTCTGTGCCTCACCCGTATCGTGCGATAGAGAGAGTTGCCAGACCTGCAGGTAATTGCCTACAATTTCTTGTTGAAATATTGTTTCGGGTGATAACGTTTTTACCCCCCTAAACCTTTATGAAATGATTTTTTTTGGTAGAATTAGATTTAGTACACTTTAATCTATGTCTGTACGTTTTCCTTTTTTAGTAAATCAGTTTAGATTAATTAAAAAAAAATTAACGGTAGACAAAGTTTTTAAGTCAAAAATACAGATTTTTAGATGCTAGTAACTTATAACGTAAGCAATATTTCTTAAAAATCAAAACGTACAGACCTAGTTTTTCATTTTATCTACAACATATCCAAAAATTATAAAAATCGAACTATGTTTGCTGGGTGAAAAACGTTATCGCTTTTTGTATGAAAATTTACAGGTCATCCTCTTAAAAACTAGCTGTGACAGACGGACAGCCTCCGAGTGATCGCATAAGTGTCCCGTTTCCGTTGGACCAATTTTGCTACGGAACACTAAAAAAGGTCTATAAAAAGCATTCCAATGAAAATAATGTTCTATTGATACAAGCCACAAGGTATCAATGCACAAAGACAAGTTGAAACGCATAAACGCGCATTGTGTACGAGTAGGTAATAGACATACATAATTATTTAATTATATTTCACTACAGTCCTAACGGCTTGAAGGATTCGACATATGAGGTATCGTTGGATTACTCTTATCTTATATTTTTTTAAACTCAGTTGGATAGGTATCTTGCATCTAAATCTTTTAATCTGGGGGCACGGTAGTGCCCCCGCCAAGTCGAGCAATACAAAGAGGCACGGCCGTACCATCCTTTTCTCGAAGCCATTCAGGCCATTTTCAACATCCTGTAATTTTGTGCTGGCTAAAGCTAGAACCATGAATTTTCAATAATATGGCTGACATATAATGTCAATAACATTCAATTTGAACTTTTAGTTTAAGAGCTATTGTCCGTCAAAGTTCGTTAGTTTTGTCACTGACATACTCACTTATATTCTGATAAATTATCAGTATTTAAGTGAGTATTTCAGTGATAATGATCAACATATTTCTAAGGTACCTACTATACTAGCAGACCCACAAGCTCCAAATTTCAAATGTAATTAGTTTTTAGCGTAATAATTCATAAAAAAAAACCTAAAAATATACACACTGGGTAAGTAAGTTTGTAATCCTATACAAATACATGCAATTACAAAGTTACTGTTGCAGTTCCTTCCTGCAAAACTATACAAACGTTATTTGCGGTTGGTAAAATAACATTCCCACACAAAGTCTACAAAAATAAATGAGATCCCATAAAAAACATTCAATGTAAAAAAGAGGCCAAGTCTCGCAACTCTTCCATAGTAAAAAGTAGTGAGATATTTCGTGGAGCCAAGTCAGGCATTCTTATTAATCTTTATTTTCTTGCTAAATAAAATTATGTGACCTGGCAATCACACTCACCTACATAGTTTTAGGTACCTATGCAAAAATTAGTAAATGCAGACGAGCTCTACGAAATATCTCACCACTTTTTACTGTGGAAGAGTGGCGAGACTTGGCCTATTTTTTACATAGATTTTTTTTAATGGGAATTTACTTGTTCGGACTTTAATGACGTTTCAATTCCTCCTAAAGTTCCTAAACATACAATGTGGGCCTAAAAGATTATACCCAGTTATCATACCCAGAGTAGGTATCCAGACCCACGTGGCTGGAGCGTGGGAGACCGCCGCCGGCGCCCGTGTCGATGCGCGCGCGCCTACCTGCGGCGCTACCGCGAACTTCGAATCTCGAACTTGGTATATCTCCGTCTCTGTCGTTCGAGTACCATAAACCATAAGTGCGATAGAGACGGATATATACGAAGTTCGAGATTCGAAGTTCGTGGTAGCGCCGCTGCGCCGCACGCCGGCCCAACATGCAAATCTTTTTGCGCATGATTCGCATGACACATGCTCGACCTACACATTGCGAACATTTGGTGTGTCTAAATGTGTCTGTGATGATTGAATTTTATTGTAAGTCCCTGGGCGACCGAGCTCTGCTCGTGTGAAAACATTTAGAGAAAACACGGTGAAAACCCAGCTAGATCGCCCCCGTGAATCCCTATATTCCAAATTTCATCGAAATTGTTAGAGCCGTTTCCGAGAACGTGATTGCACATATATATATATATATATATATATACATACATACATACATACATATATATACAAATATTGCTCGTTTAATAGTATAGGATAGGATAGGATATGTAAGCATTCCAGATGCGAAGTGATCGAAAAGAGGGCAGGATAAACGGTAATCCAAGTCTCTAGTCTCTACATATAATCGATTTTTAGAAAGAAAAGAAAAGAAAGTTTGTTTTTAAACTTAATTTAATACATATACACGGTAAACGGCCCTATGTTTAATACCTTGGTTCCAATAATTTACATCCTGTTTCAATTGTCGTCGTGTCGAGCACTGGGACATTATGCTGGTAGTTAGGACTCAATTGCACGTCGTTAGATCTGGCATCCCCGCATGCATGCTCTAGCTATCCATGTTTTTCTTAAAGGGGAAAACAAGATAACAAGAGCTTTCCGCATGCACGCGAGATGCGGACTCTGGTGATCAGTGAACATGAGCCCTTATGAACTAAGTCCGAGTGCAAATAATTTTTGCAGCGCTTTTTCAGTTTTTAATTTTTGAGATAAAAATTAGGAAAATAAACATTCACACGTCTTGCCGGCAACACACACAGTATTACTGCGAATAGCGAATACACTTGTACTTAACGCTGATTCAACAGAGCTGATAGTGTGTCTGGTTAGCAGTTAACCCAGATAAAGTGGGCAGGAAAAACATTATTCTTAATCTCTACAAATAATCAAATATTTTATTAGATGTAGCAATTAAACGTGTATAAATCTCACCATTGTGAAAGCCCAGTAATAAATAGAATCGGTGGAATAACTGCGCTTTGTGTCGCTAGCTTAATAATAAATGTAATGAATAGCTGTGTTTTGTATCATACTTGTGTCACAGTGCAGAAATAGGCAGTATCTTGAATTAACCAATTTCCGACCAAGATACGGGGGATCCCATTATGTATACTTATACAAAGTTTCGTTTCATGTTATTCTAGCATGTCGTTTTAGAATGAGCACCAAACTACGTTTGTATGCAGAGTTGAGCGTCCGGTGATGCTTAAGCGTTAAATATGTAGTCGCTTTTAAGGCGCTATAGTATCATGGTCTTCTCTCCCTCTCGCTGGGCATAAGCGTGAACGAGATGGAAGTGCGTGTTTGGAAGCGCGGATATCATGTTTTTTAATTTTAATTTTTTGTGCGTCAAAATAAATAAAGAAGTAATCACTAAGTTCCCTCAAACATGATATTGCCGATTTTTAGAACCAATGTTAATATGTTTAGCTATTGTGCATAATTTGCTACGAATGTTTTAAGTGAATTAATATGTTTTAGACCTATGTTTGTGATTTTTTTCTATCGAGCGAAAATTGCTTAATCGTGTTTCGAATCACTGATTTTTCTGCAGAAAAGCCTCAAGATTGCTATTCGTATTTTTTTGAAACCATATTATTATAAACAGACGCATTATATTGTTTCAAAAACTATGTTCGCTTCACTTCGCTGAACCTATAGCGCCTTAAGGAGAATGAAGGAGAACTGCATTGTTTTTTTTCATGTTAGAGATTTTGTGCATATTATAAAATGGGCCATAAATCCCGGACAAATTCATTACCCACTTAACCGGAGGACTAGTACATATATTTTACGCTATTAGATAATTTAACTACACCAGAAAATACGGTATTGAAAAAAAAGTATGATAACGATTTTTTGTTCATTTCAATTTATATAACGCTATTCTAAGATGCTTTCTGCTTGAACAAACTTTCCACCTGTAAGTAATTATACCTGATTTTTTTTGAATGAAGCATTAATTGTATTTTTGGGTGATTTATCTTGAATATTGTAGAGCAAATGTAAATTAACCAAAAGAAAGATGCCTTTTCGGTGTAGGAAAGAATTCTACAATTGCGCTGAACATTGCTTTCTCACGTGTGGGCCTGTGTTCCCAGAAGGAGTAGGCATAAGCACATTGAATATAATTTCCAGTACAAAGTCTAGTGGATAGTGTACCTAGTGGCAGGTGCAATGCACCTAAAGTTACAATACTGTATTTTAACCTCCACTGTGTCAATATTATATGAAGTGGATAAACAGGTACAGTTAATAGTATCTAATAAGCCAAGTTCCGCGTGATAAATCATACAGCCACCCAGGGCGAAGTAGGCCGGCAAGCCTTCGTAGGGCCTAGTATGGCATTGTGATGGCAATGATAAAATCTATGGTGCTAAAATAACACGTTTGGGATGAGAGTATATCAATCAATACTACAGTTTATGGCATACTACAATCGAACCACCTATGAAATAAAAATAACATTAGAGTCCTGCACGGTCGACTAAAGTCGACTCTCCACAAAACGTAGTTTGATTGTCATTTTAAAACAGCACACTAGAACATGAAACTTTTTTATACACAACCGGAAACTTGTTTCTGTTGTTATAAGTTATGACTTAATGTCCTGTGGCCCCTAGATTGGGTAAGGGGCTTCCACAGTGCTTCGCCACATGTCGTGGGCTACGCGCTTCGCCTCGGACCACGTCAGCCCGATTGCCTTTAGTTCCGCTGCCACTGAACTGTCCTATTACTTACTCTGTGACTGAACGCCTCCAGTACGGCTAACGTGAGTTTCAATCGTAACCTTACGATAAGTAACTACATTGCTATTGTGCATGCTTCCAACAAAAGTACCTCAGAGCCTACGTATAAAAACATGTTAGATAATAAGAAATTAGAATACGAGTTACGTCAAATAGAATGGGACTCTGCCTTGGATCTTGTTTACCCAAATGATATTTTTAAATATATTACGGACAAGTTTAGTAATGTATATAATAAGTGTATGAAAAGCTGTAAAATTAAATTAGGAAAGCGACAGGAATGTAAATGGGTTAACACTCGTGCTATTAACATGAGCAAGAAAAAACAAGAATTATTGCAAATATGTAAGCAAGACGAAAACAATAAATTAAATAGGTTATTATATAATCGGTACAGGAATAAAACAAATAAATATATGGAGAAAACTAAAAATAATTACATTAAGAAAGATATATTGAATAATTTTAGAAATCAAAAGAAGGTTTGGGAAATAATAAACAATATCTGTGGCAGAGTCTGTAAATCTGTTGATGATGTAATCTTAAAATATTTTAAAGATGAAACCAAAAGGATCTGTAACACTTTTGCCTATGGCTTTGACAATAACGTCCAAAACATTTGTTCTACTTGCGATGTAAAGTTATTACCTAATAACCTATATCTAACTGAGTCAAATGTATCAATGAGGCTAAAAAGAGCTACAAACGATGTTATACAGAAACTAATTATACAGATGAACAAAAAAAAAAGCCCTGGCATTGATAACATACGTGTAAGGGACCTATTATGTATTAGTGCAGAGATTACACCAGTAATTACACATCTGATAAATGCATGTATTTCCACGTCTTTATACCCCGATCCGCTAAAAATAGGTATTATTAGGCCCATTCATAAAAAAGGCTCCCATAGTGACGTTAACAATTACAGACCCATCACTATTTTGCCGAGCATTGATAAGATAGTTGAGAGGTATTTCGAATCTGAGATAACGAGTTTCCTAACGACTAATAGCCTAATTAATGAAAAACAATATGGTTTTCAAAAAGGTAGGAATACCAGTCAGCTACTGTCAACTTTCGTCAATGAGGTTAACCAGCACTTGAATAACAGAAATCAAGTGCTGGTTGTCTTCATTGACTTCAGCAAGGCGTTCGATACGTTAAACTATTCCACGCTTTTTTCAAAATTAAAACAGGTTGGTATACGGGGCCCCCTGCTGGAGTGGTTCCAGAACTATCACACAAATCGTAACACCGTGGTACGCGTAAACGGACAGGATAGTGACCCTATCCCTACTCTACGAGGAACAGCCCAAGGGTCAATTTTGGGCCCTACCGAATACTTAATTTACGTGAACGATATGTGTAACCTTTTCACTGAGGGCTCGGTATTTCAATTTGCAGACGATACTTGCCTGGTCACATACGGTAAAAATGTAAACGAGGCTGAGGCGATGATGCAATGTAATTTCGATATTCTATGTAATTGGGCGCACGATGTGGGTCTGGTTATCAACGCAAAAAAAACCAAAATTCTGCATGTACACTCCCCATACATCAAAACTGACAGCCCTATAATCCTAGCCCACTCGCACACTTGCTTGCATGGCCGGCCCGCGGCGTGCGCTTGCGCACCGCTTGAGCTGGTGGACCACCACACATACCTGGGCCTCGTCATCGACAAAAGTTTCAACTGGAAGCCTCATGTTGATAATATATGTAACAAGTTGAGATCATTACGTGCTAAAATGAACATACTAAAATATAAAATACCGTATAATATATTAAGACTGCTATATTTATCGCTAGCCGATTCAATAATAAGCTATGGCTTAAGTAGTTATGGGCGTACATATAAAACCAACATAGGCTGCATCTACAAGCTACAATTGAGCATACTCAAAACTATTGTACCTACATACATGAAAAATAAACTTAAGGACGAGTCCAGTGTATTTAAATACTGCAAAGTAATGTCAATTTTTAACAAGCTTGATATGTCAATAGTTCTAGAAAACTATGATAAAATAAAATTGTTAAAAACCCGATGTAGGCATAAACAATTACGTAAATTAGACTACCAAACTAGATATATTATGCCTAACTACATAAATGTATATGGTAAGAGGACGTGGGAGTACATGCTACCTAACTTTTTAAATAATATGCCAGAAGATATACACACAAGTGTCCTTGCAGACAAAAAGTCGTGCAAGATCGCATTAAAAAGATTCTATCTAACGAGAACAGACAGCGAGGTGTAGTTGCTGGAGTTTAAATACAATACCTACATAATAATAATATATTGTAATTACCTATATTAGGATCATGATATTACTGTTGTGAGCGTTGCGATACATTCGCGTCACGCATAAACCTTAAACAGGTTTCTGTACGCGTCTATTAATTTTGTACTGTATCTTTTTTCTTTTAATATGAATAAAAAAAAAAAAAAAAAAAAAAAAAAAAAAAAAAAAAAAAAAAATACGAGATCGAATAAACGAGCTTCGAATAGATTTCGATCTCGCTTCGGTATTCTTCGATTCGACCCGTCAAACTTGTAACTCACACTGCCGTTGGAATACGATACCAACTGCAAAACTTTAGGCACTTTGCGTTTAGTTTTCGATGCATAATTTAACGTTCGATTCGTACTACCAATCGGTAGTGTGAGACATTTCGAATCGAAGAATATTTCACTTGCAAAATGGCCCGTGATATCGTATTATTCCGTCAAGAGTTACCGTAGATACGATCGAAATTTATCTCAAATTAAAGAACTTATAAAAATAAGGGTTTTGAATTGACAACATATATCCGCAAAATTCGGATTGTCGCGTATTTTGTATTTAAAAATGCAAATAAATGGCCCCCGCGCCGCCATATTGTATCGACACTGTCGACGTCGCGATGCGCGTATTCTGTAATGTCATAACCGACAAAGATTTAAATTAAAATGATGAATGATATAAGGTTGAATATTGGAAAATCGATTAAACTATACGAACGAACGTGAAGTCGATCGCGAATTAAGTAATGTATAAGTGACTCACGTTACAGTTTGGATTTTTAGTTCTATGAGTGACCACCAGGGGCGGTGTATAGACTTTTCATACTAAATCTTGACGATAGGCGGTAGCGTCGGTAGTTAACGCGACTCACTTCAATCCCACGCTAAGGGTGCAGGGCTGTTATTCGGAACGCGCTAATGGGCCTCACCCACCCGTCACGCCCAACGAAACTAGATCTCCGAGCTGTAACCACGAGCTTTGATATTCGAAGTTCGGGTTTCTCCATCTCTATCGCACTGACATTACTCGAGTGACAGGGATGCAGGTATACGAACTTAGAGTTTCGATTTTCGTCGTAGCGCCGCTGATTGATTACGCTTAGTTACTACGAATCGCGGCGTCAAGAAATATTTGTGGGGTGGTTGTAGTGTCCATTCCAAGGCTTGCCTTGGGATGTGGTTGGGTTGGGAGCTCTTCTTAGAGTGTGACCGATCCAATGTTATAAATTATAATTATAAATAAATACCCTTTAGTACTTTGAATAAATTTCAAATTAGAGGTAAAGGAGGTAAGGTAGGTAGGGGGTAATGTCCGAAACTACTCATCTAATATCAACAATTCTTTCACCGATCTATAGAACGGACTTTCAGGATGGAAATAGGCTATATATATCCCGCGGTTTTGCTTGTGTTCTGTGCAGGCACTTAGTAATTTATGTAGTTAGGTCATATGGTCCAGCTAACAAGAAAGGCTATTCCCACGGTTGATAGACCAATCTCGCGCCACACCATCTTTGGTGTGGGATTAGATCTGCTTTCGGAAACGCTTGCTTAACAGGCAGGATACGTACGCCGGCTGTAACTTACTAAAGGACGTAAATGCCTGGCCTTTTCATATTGAGATACGACTTTTTGGTGTTAATAAATAATATCCTGCTCCTTAAGACCCGGAATGGTTTAAGTGCACGGGGATATATACACAGTTTGAAGATTTAAGTGAGTAGCAATTAGGAGTATATTCGCGTGTCAAGCAAAATGGATTTGGGTTACTTTAGGTGTCGGTTGTAGAACCGTGTTTTGCGATCAAACATCGATAACTGTATAATTGCAAGTATGGTGAATTAATATTGTGCTGAGAAAAGATAACTTTTGCAAGAAGGCCCTAGGAACATTCACAGCGAAGTTCGGTCCTTCAAATATGAGATAGATGCGATGAATATTTATGTAGTATTTTAACTTTGAAATGAAACTAAAACGGCATTCCAGGCATCATCCTTTGACAAATGAAACTAACAAACAAAACATAAAGTATCAAAACTTCAAAATATATGGATATTTTGGCTACAATTGAATTCCCGGAAATAGGATGGCTACAATGGCTACATTAGGTATTTGTTTGTTCATATGGAGCGTGGACGGGAAGTGTCGAGATTCATTGACGAAGTAACGGGTAATTTTTTGCTAACCTATGAATATGCTGTCCCATATATCGTATTCAATGTTCTAGGAAAAGTAGGTACCGTGAAATGGAGTGAGTAGGGATTGAGGGGCCTATGGGACGCGAATATTTTCAGTTGCTCCTTTGATTTTCTGGCTCAGGGTGCCCTAAAAGTAATTTTATTATACTTTTAGACATATTTTCTTATCTTGCGGCGACACGGAGTAGCCAAATTATAACATTAAAAAAAGTGGAGTCTCTAGAATTAAGAGGTGAAAGATATGTGGCATGGAGTGGAACCATGGTTTCAGGGAGCGATCATGCGGAAGAGGAGCGATAAATAAGAGCGGAGAGTGGGACGGAACGCGGATCGAAGCTAATCCGAAATTTATAATCCAAAAGTTTTCCTTATATATTTTTCCAGCTCACCCCATTGTTATCCCCTCTAACTCCACTACGGGGTGAGGTGAAGATGATGTTGAAGATGATTAATAAATAAAATTTACAATTTTTGGTCGACAACGTATTCAGGCATTGATGACATTATGTAGCGTCCAAGCAACGAAGAGGCGAATAAAGTGAAAGATTTTATACTGAATAAGTTTCAAAGTCCAAGTGAGGAGGAACATCTTTCCGAGGACCCCGTATACCCTGAGAACTTTACGGTTTCGCTCTATGAAAACACAACAATATATCGATATCAGCAATATTTTTACACCATAAAATAGGTTGGGTAATTTGACTAAATATTCATTAATAATCCACCTAAATTTAATACCGCAACGGTAAAAAATAATGAAAAGTAATCTTTATAAATTCCGTAAAAATCAGGCGAAAATGGTATAAACTTTCTTTACTTTATAATTGACTACGTCTATATACGTTCTTTGGGATACGCGCATAATCCACTTATTTTTGTTAATGAATAAACCTTTCTATATTAGGCCAGATGAAATTCAATATTATCTCAAGGTCGTAAATATTTAATTAAAATGCTGTTATTTGCTGATGCATATATTTTTGGATTCAGGTAGTACGAGTAAGTCTCCAAATTTGTGTACATGTTTTCATTGTAAAAATATTGATAGCATTTTTGCTTGCGGGTTAATTTTTTTTCTTAACTTCCGGTCCATAGAATTATTGATTTCAATAGTAAAAGATTTTTAAATAACATAATAGAAATAGAAATATTTTTATTCGCAATAAATGTGGTACATAATGGTGTTACAATTGTTGTGAGGCCATACATTTAGGCTTTAAGAAGCCATGCAAAATACAAAGTACCTACAAAAAAAAACACATGCTGATAAAAAATTAAAACAAGCGAAAATAAATTAATTCAATATAAAAGTATTTATAATTAAGGATGCAGCGCGAAATATTATTTTAAAGAGTAGTGGCATTGATTAGCTAGTACAGAATACAATTTAGTTCTAAATTTATTGAAGGGTAGATCTGTAATATCCTCGGGTAGCTTATTGTATATTTTAACGCACATGGCGTAGCTGCAATGGCTTTTCATTGCAGTGTGCATTATAGGCAGCACTAGTTTGTTTGGATACCTCGTATTGAAGTGCGCCGTTTCGGATTTCTTTTTAAATAAATCAGGATGCAAATTTACGAATACACAGGCTTCGTAAATATATAAGGAGGGTACCGTTAACAACTTCAATTTTATAAAAGTGTCTTTACAAGATGTTCTTCGCGAAATATTGGATATAGCCCGGATACACTGTTTTTGTGCTACAAAAGTGCGATTTATGTGTGAGGAATTTCCCCATAGCAAAATTCCGTAACGTAGGTTGGATGCCACAAATCCATGATAAGCATTAAGGGCAGTTTTCCTATCAGTTATTTTTGTTAATCGCCATAAAACATACGCAAACCTATTAATTTTTGAGCAGACTTTATCCACATGCAATTTCCATGTGCATCTATCATCAACCACAAAACCCAGGAACGTAGTACTTTCACATTCCATTAAGGTCTGGTCATTATAAGCAATATTGAGTTCTTGTTTTTACCTCGTTGATTAATAAACTGTATATATTTTGTTTTCATTACATTCACTTGTAGATTGGTGTCATTTAACCATGTCATTACGTCAATATCGTTAATTACATTATTGAATTTTTGTGTGAATGTATCAGGAATTACAATAGATATGTCGTCGGCAAAAAACGTACATTTATGTTGTGTAATACTATTAGGCAAGTCATTAATGTATATTAGGAAGAGCAATGGGCCTAGGATAGTACCTTGTGGTACTCCTACCCTATTGAATTTCGTGCCTGATCTATGTCTATTTTCAATTTCTCCATTGTCTATTCCTACTATTTCTACTGTTTGTCGACGATCACTAAGATAGCTTTAAAACCATTTGCAGACCAGTCCCCTCATGCCATATTTTTCACACTTTTGAAGTAGCAGATTATGAGAGACATGGTCGAATGCCTTACTCATATCGAAAAATATAGCTACTGTTTTATTTCTTCTATCTACGTTATCGATAATTTTGTATACAAATAATTAGCCTGATATTGAATTATTTCCAAAAAAACCGTAATTTTCTCAGGGTAGTAGTAGATGCTGACGAAATCTTTCATTACCTGACAGAAATGTTAAATTTGTTGAGGCAAAGCGTACGCTTTGCTAAAGTCCTACGAAAATTAGACCCGCCGAGGAAAAACTTATTGCGCAGTATTTTAGGTATTAAATGAAAAAAAATCTGATAATCTGGCTTTGATACATAGTAGATCTAGGTAAATTAAATAATAAATACATCTTGCACCATCCGTGCGAAGCCGGGGCGGGCAAGTAATATTTCAATTTCAATTTGTTTATTGCATACATGTTGTTAAGATTACAAGGTGTTACACTAAGCTTATTTATGTATCAAACATGCACCCTGCAAGAGCATCGCAATATCCTAGTAATTATAACTAATTTCACAATTTAGGCATAATTCTAATACTTACAGTTTTATTATTATGAATATTATGTATGATCATTTCATAGACATTTAATGATTATTCTTTTATAGTTGTATGCATGTGTGTGTCCGTGTGCGTATCTCTGTGTGTGTGAGCGCATGCGTGTGTTTAGTTTATTGTAATTTATCGTCTAGGTATTCGTTTAGGGAATAATAGGCTTTATTTATTAAAATTTGCTTCAATTTGTTTACGAATATATTATCTTTTCGTTCACTCTTTATGTTTTCGGGTAGCTTATTATATACTTTTATTGTCATTTTAAGAAATAAATAATACCTATATAATAAGTACCTATACCTCTTAACAAACAATAACTATGATGTTCATGTATTTATTTACTACATACTTATATTATTATTCCTTAATAGACATAACGACGGCAAAAAGTATCAAGAATAATATGAGATAAGGTTTTTAGGGTTCCGTAGACAAATGGAAAAATACGGAACCCTTATGGATTCGTCATGTCTGTCTGTCTGTCCGTGCGTATGTCACAGCCACTTTTTTCCGAAACTATAAGAACAATACTGTTGAAACGTGGTAAGTAGATGTATTCTGTGAACCGCAGTAAGATTTTCACACAAAAATAGAAAAAAAAAATTTTTGGGGGGTTCCCCATACTTAGAACTGAAACTCAAATTTTTTTTTTCATCAAACCTATTATGGATAAGTAGGTCTTCAAAAATGATATTGAGGTTTTTTATATCATTTTTTTCTAAACTGAATGGTTTGCGCGAGAGACACTTCCAAAGTGGTAAAATGTGTCCCCCCCCCCCCCCCCCCCCCCCCGTTACTTCAAAATTAACAGAATGATAAAACTAAAAAAAATTATGATGTAAACAAACATGCAAACTTTCACCAAAACTTGGTTTGAACGAGATCTAGTAAGTAGTTTTTAAGGCCTCCACACACCGGTCGCGGTGTGTGGAGTGTGCGACCGGTGTGTGGAGGCCTTTAGGGTTTACGGAGGTAGGTGGGAGTACGGACTCAAAGAGTAAAACGGGACCCTATTACTAAGACTCCGCTGTCCGTCCGTCCGTCCGTCCGTCTGTCTGTCAACAGGCTGTATCTCACTGATACCGTGATAGTTTAAAAACACTGAATAAAACAGGTTTTTTATAGATAATGGTACGGAACCCTTCGTGCGTGAGTCCGACTCGCACTTGGCCGGTCTTTTTAATACGTCATGCATCGTAAACCGCAATTTATATTATGGAACCCTTCATGGGCGAGTCCGACTCGCACTTGACCTTTTATTTTAATGAATGAATTATTGTTTCAATTATCTTCGATTATCGATCACGTAACAGTCCAAATCTGGTTAATCTTTTTATCTGCTGAAAGACAATGAACAATACTTGGAGGCAAGGTTAATTAAGTCCGTCAGTTAAATTAAGATGAGCCGCGAATTGAAATCGCTCGAATGTATAAACTGCCGCTCGACGCCCCGCTGCCCGCTGTCATCCAGTCCGCGGCCTAGTCTGCAAAAAGTATGTATATGTATACTCGTACTTGACCCTTCGGCCGCCTACGAAACCAACGCCACGTAACCAGTTACATGTGAAGAATTATTTTTCTTGCTACGAAACTGGTTACGACCTTTTTTTCGTATTTTGCCAGTTTCGACGGATCCCCGCTCAGCGGGGCTCCAATTGCTGGTCTGTTTGCCCTTCGGGCATCTGAAGCTCACTTCTTCTCTTTTTTTTTGGCGTTCTGGTCAACTGTGTCGGCTCAATTTTGCCTACCTAACGCTCCCTATCTGAAGCTACCTAACGAACGTAACCTCCTGCGACTAGGTAGTCGCAGGCCATATCAAGGAATTAACAGGATGATGATAGTAAGGGGGGGGGGCAAAATCTACTAAACACGATGACGTAATATCGTATATGGATACGACAAGCCCCTAGCTAGTGCTTTGCGATCGTCACAGGTTTCCAACAAGGAAGAAGAATTATTTGTACGCTTAGAATAATAACGCCTAGAAACGCCGTTCACGCGCAACGGTGAGGCCACCTAAACTCGGCCATAAATGGCCCAGTACGGCGATCGGTGGAACAAAATTGGTGCGTTTGTGTGCGTATTGGCGCGTGTGAATACGAGTTGATCACAACTACATGAATCCATTTTATGCCTCACGCTTGGCGCGTCGGCCGTATGAAACTATCCTTCTATGCGTTATTATTCTAAGTTTGTACGTAACTAGTTTCGTAGCAAGAAAAATATTTTTTCACACGTAACTGGTTACGTAGCGTTTGTTTCGTAGGCGGCCGAAGGGATACTTGATACTATTTGAATTGGCCGAATGGGGAATGGATGAAAATTTTATAAGTGCCTGATATTATTTTGATGATAGGAATAACCTTCCTTAGCACCAGAAAAAAATTGCAGACTTTTCAGCTGCGTCAATTATTTTTGAAAAATATAAACAGTTTCCTCACTTACGTTTTGGGTTTAGGACGGCGAATGAGACACTTTCCTTGATCCGTCTCATATTACAAAAAAACATTTTCTAGAGCAAGTGGCGTATATATACATGCGGTATGAGGTATTGGGAAATGATATACATATACACACATACATACACGCACTCAAACATACTCATTCATGAAAAACATTACACGGTGCAATAAAGCTATTAGACCGAACTACTTCCTAATGGCCTCCGTTTTTATAAAGCACATTTTTAGGGTTCCGTAGCCAAATGGCAAAAAACGGAACCCTTATAGATTCGTCATGTCTGTCTGTCTGTCCGTCCGTATGTCACAGCCACTTTTTTCCGAAACTATAAGAGCTATACTGTTGAAACTTGGTAAGTAGATGTATTCTGGAAACCGCATTAAGATTTTCACACAAAAATAGAAAAAAAAACAATAAATTATGGGGTTCCCCATACTCAGAACTGAAACTCAAAAAAATTTTTTTAATTAAACCCATACGTGTGGGGTATCTATGGATAGGTCTTCAAAAATGATATTGAGGTTTCTAATATCATTTTTTTCTAAACATATATGATGTACATTACCACGCAAACTTCCAACGAAAATTGGTTTGAACGAGATCTAGTAAGTAGTTTTATTTAATACGTCATAGATCGTAAAAAGCAATTTATTTAACGGAACCCTTCATGTGCGAGTCCGACTCGCACTTGGCCGCTTTTTTACGTATAAAATGACAAATAGTACTAAATAAACTTACAAAACAGTTTATTTTATGGGTGAACATAATCTTCGACTCATGTTGTTGCAATTTAGTTAACCAATTTGCCTTAAACATTTAGATTTATGAAATTGCTTAATTTTCGTAATAAAATCGCAAAAACAATCAAAGTTTATTGAAACGGTACAATGAACACGAGTTTGCAATCCCTGCCTACGCATCTTCTTTATTTATTGTCTGTACCAATTTTATCTATCTCTGCTCAAATAAATCTATTGCCTTGAGCGATTCTGGAAATGATACGCATTTATTACTCTCGTTAACTAAAAGCCTGTTTACTTTATTTCATTCGGATCGTGTGCATTACATATACAACACAACACAAGTTCACATTTTAGTGTGTGTTTTCTTGTACGTTTTAAACTATAGAAGATTTAATGATGATTAGATTAGTTGATTACGTGGTTATTTACAAGCTTTCTATTAACTTGCAATGTGTGTATGTAGTTACCTATAACCTAACTAACTATGTATGTGGTATGTGTATGTATGTAAGTATGTTTGTTCGGGTGGAATCTTGAAACGCAATTTTGAAGCATATCTTCAACCGATTGAGCTGAAATTTGGGATAAAGGTATAGTTTGGATGAAAATTTAATATTACTGATTTGATGATGGAGACAGAAGGTGGCCATGGGAATTCAGTACTTAACCCACGTAACCCCGTTGAGTTTGGGCTCGTTAGAATCGTCTCAATTAGTAGTTGATGTCGGTATTCAGAAAAGTACAGTCGGCCATAAAAGCTTGTACCAGAAATGAAGTTTATGACAGAAACTTATTTATTGAAGTCTAGGTATACTAGGTTGTTTACAGAATAATGACATATATTTTCTTGGTAAGGCAATCCAATTATGATCACTGCCATTAATTTTGTTCTCCTAATATCTTAGTTATAGATATAACGATATATAGATCCTTTATTTTTATACTAGACTAGCTAACATGATCGCGTTTATGTCGCACATAAAGCATCAATCCCATGACAAGACACATTACATGGGGAAACTGACAACTGGAACTATCTTGGTTACGTTTTACTTCACTGAACCGTCAGCAATCTACAGATAACCCTCGTTTCTAGGAAACTACATTGTAAATGCTGTTCCCGTCCCGCATTTTCTCCGTTTAGCGGTTTTGTTGGCCTCAAGTTCCCCACAAAACGTCGTAACTGTTTTACTCGCTCTAATAAGATACGCCTTTTTGTAAAAGTTTTTGTGTTGGTTTGTTCGACATGGCTGCTCGTTTGGTATTTCTGACATCTGTCGGTTGAATTCCGCTTGATTGATCTGAATAAAACAGAATCTGAATAAAACAGGTGTGTCACTTAGTCATCAATACGCTAAGTTACGACTTGTTGACATCAGGTGAATTCGACGGAATACAGCGCTATGATCTTCTTAATAAACAGCCCTTAGTTATTATAATAATCTACAATCTGCTGCAAAGGAATTTAGCTCTGACTGACTGTACATTGGAAAGCACTACACCACTACCTAACAAGCTATGTCGGGTAGGGTAGTCGTGTAGATTATATGTGTAGAGATCTGTAACTGCGTTTGTCATACAAATCAGCTGTATCTCTGCACCTACATATGTGACAAAAAAATACATGATTTATGACGATGGTACGTTCATCAGAAGTTAATCAGCAGTATCTATACGGGAGACGAGACCAGTGTTCAAGAAATTAGATTTAACAGCCCTTGAGTTTATTTCACCCGTATCTGCATTTAAGTATAATATTTGCAGCGCATTAATTAATCCAATCATAAATTAACTGTTTATTGAAAATACATACTTCGCCTAACCTTTCACCTGATTTTAAAACGAGCTTCCCGGATATAGGTACTATTATTGCTCGTCGTTTTTCGTATTCCAAGATCATTGTACTATCAATTGCGTCGCGACGTGACCGAGTCAAGCTGTTCTAGGTTACCGAAGTAATTGAGCAACAGCCTTACAACGAAGAACGTATTATGTACTATAGACGACATATGTAGTTGTTCTGTTGTCCCTCGGACTATGGAACTGCGGTTTGATCTTTGCCGCGTTTTCCCACAGATTTAGTTGAATCTGAGTCAGCGATACGAGAACAGCAAGTATAGATATTTATGTGACATTTACATGCAAATTGTCTCTAAAGACAACTTGAACTTTTAGAATAGTGTAAAATCGTACAGCTATTGTTACATTTAACAGGGTTACTTTTTATTGGGAAGGTTAGGTTGGATTCAAACGAATTTTACGAGTATTGCGCCTAGTTTTTCACGTTCTCCATTAGGTTATTCTATCCACTACCCACCCAGTAATTGTAATGTTTACTTGATGCAGGAAAGTACGTAATCCTGGTGGACACGGTTGTTTCGGCACCTTCCTGCACAAAATCGCACAGAGAGAGCCGACCCCGGAATGCCACCAGTGCGGAGCCAGCATGGCCGAGTGTCCAGTTTGGAGTGCAGAAAGACAGGAGGTGATCGCCCGAATAGGGCAAGATCTGTCGCTGCCATCAGCCGTAGTGCGGGCTATGGTGTCCAGCAAAGCAGCCTGGAAGGCGATGCTGGACTTTAGCGAGCACGTTATGGCCGTGAAGGAGGCGGCAGAGCGCGAGCGGGAAGCCCGGGCTGAGGCTGACCCAATGCGCCGCCGCAGGATTGGACGCAGGCGCGCCGCGCACAACCGGCGATTGCCGCCTTAACGAAGACCTCCGGGTGGCATAGGGAAGAGGTCCTCGAGCTGAAGGGCGTGTCGGGTGATCGGGCACCTTACAATGTTATGCTGGGGACGTGTATCTATCTCCTGCCCTCCTGCGACGTGTGCGTGAGCGTTCCCGTGGCTCCGCCATAAAGCAGCGCGCAGAGCACCGTGGGGTTTTAGACGGTAGTCCGGGCGGTTCCCGGGAGCCCGTCATACCCGTCCTGGTTCCTTAGCCAGGCGGGAGGTGTAAATGAATTTCCCCACGAAAAAAAAAAAAAAAAAAGGAAAGTACGTAATCCTTACTTATCTTATCATGCTGATGTTTTAATTATACGTCTTATTACAATTTGATATGCCATTCGACCACCACTGCAAAGACAGCGTCCTAAATCTGCTAGATTTTGACACCCCGCGAGCCAATTATGTTTTTTAGGGTTCCGTACTTAAAGAGTAAAACGGGACCCTAACCTACTAAGACTCGTCTGTCTGTCTGTCAGTCCGTCTGTCACCAGGCTGTATCTCATGAACCATGATATAGATAATGGTACTTACGGAACCCTTCGTGTGCGAGTCCGACTCGCACTAGACCGGTTTTTTAAAACCTCGCCCACTACCATTGAGGCACTAAACATCCCGGAACTGCCAATCAAAATGCATTAACAATTACTATAAATAGTAGTTCCATTGTAGTTATTATTAAACGTAACATTTTATACACCTATTACAGATTTAGTTTAGCCCCAAAGAACCAATTGTTACAAAAATTTGCCGTGTTTAACACTTTAAAGTAGCCATAGTAAAAATTTAAGTTGAATAGAACCATAATGTTTTCGTTCTACATGTACCACTTACAAATCAGACAGATTGGACTGCCAATTCACATAAAAATGCTGACTCATGTAGTAATATCAATTTGTTTCGCACAAATTGCCACCGTGTTTGCCAAAACGTTTAAAGGCAAGTTGACCTCAAAAATACAATGCTACCGGTGGCTGTATATATGGATGACTTTACTCGTATTTTCGCGAATCACGTATTAACGTGGGCGGAGTTTTTAGACCAGGGAACATAAAAAAAACAAGATTTGGTCTGATGTGTGTGAGGCTGGGCTTTTTGACTACTTGTCGTTGGTTTTGTTTGAGGTTTTTATGACGCTTTATTAGCAATCATTGCCTTATTTATTTACATATAACTGTTGGAGTCCATAAGGTATAATGATTATTGCCATTTCTATACAAACTGAACGAGAAAATATCTATTTTGATTTATTTACGGTTCTTTTTTCACGATCAGTGTTCTATAGGTATTTTAGTCTCCTAACTTTCTTGCTGTCCTGATTTGTTTTATGAAACCCACTGTACGTGAACACGTACACACACTTACATACATAGTATACTGCATGCAAAAAGTATGCGCATCTAGGTAATTGGAACATGGATCACTTTTTATTATTTTCACTATGATGAAAAGGGACCAATATTCGTAATTTGGACTATGTATCAATTTCCTTACGTGACAAGAACTACAAGATACGTAATATACTTAGCTCTTCTCGCCTTGCCCCGCGAAAACGACTTTTTGAGGTGTTCATATTATTATGGAACGTTCTAAAGTGACAGGAAAATTTTCTCTAAAGGAATTGCATTGCGTTTAAACTATTAGTAACGTCTATCCCATTGCAGTACTAAGTATATTGGCGCCTCAGAGCATAGAATACTAGAGAGAGGACAAGCCGCCGGCGGCCGTGTCGCAGCTGTATGCTCAATGGGCATACACTGCCATACTGTGCACGCGTGCTGATCGCAGAGAATATTACGTTTTTTTCCCAAAATGCCTGATATGATGCGCGTTTATTGTCAAATAAGCGTGTAGGTATACAAGAGTGTGTGTTTTAGATGTGTGCGTGCTTTGTCTTGTCAATTACTTGGGCGTTGATGTGTGGGTTAATGTACTTGCGACAGGCTCACTCTATACAAATCGGCCGCCATGTCCGATCTCCTTATATTCATACATCTGTGATTGGCGCCCATTGGCCATCGGTATACTATGGTTAAATGGGTGCAAAAACTGTCTCTCCGGGTCGCGCTTGGCGGTCGGAACTCGACAATTTATTACAAACCAATCTGATAGAAGATAACAACAGGATGCTGGGCTGGTGCCGGTTAATGTACGGCCCAATAATTAGCGTCCACTATATCTCTGTCTCTTTTTAACTCATGCAAAAAGAGAGAGAGAAAGATAGATGGACGCGTATTATCGGGCCGTACATTAACCGGCACCGCTGGGCTTAGGTCGGCGTAAGGGCGACTTCTTTGTACTTAGTGAGTTTCTCGTGTAGTCCCCTCTGGCTAGCATGATCACTTTTATGTATAGGTAAGCATTATTTTATTTTCTATTTCATTTAAGACTACATAAATGATGTCAGATAGCTAGCCTGGCTACCTAGCATGGTCACATTTGCACATGCTAACTAGTCTAGATGTAATATTCAATAAAAAGCTGATAGTAATTCATATGTATAAATATTAAGCTTTTAACACACGGTATTAATATTATATGCCAAAATCTATGAGTGTCGATGATATTTTACACTATGCTGACCAGGGCTGCAGTTCCATTTGTCATAATTACCTACCCAACTGCCGAAGGAGTCGGGTTATGTTTTTATCAGAAAAGGACACGCCTATTTTTAAAGGCAGAGATATGAAAGTGGGGATATCGTATTATGACATCAATTTTTGCATTACGACATCAAGTATTGCCGAGGACGTCAAATTTGTCAGATTTTTCTAACAGAAACTTAGGGTCGTGATATATTTTTTGAAGTAATATTTTTCTGCGGTTTACTGTAGGTACAGAATATTGAACGTAGAGAAGTATCATACACTGTATAAACTGTATTCACCAAGTTAACTAGCAACAGTTAGCGTTATGGTAAAAGAAAAACTTTACATTGTGCATGCTGACATCTAACTGTGCGTTACATTTTCTTAGTCGCATAATTATGTGACTGTTCAATTGAATCTAACTGTAGCTATATTATCTTGCAACTTAAAATATCATAATAATCTTTACTAATAGATATGAATCAAAATGTACCTATATATTATTTCACATGTAATTAATACATTCTTACAAACTATTGTTTTATAAACTGTCTCACTCTGAACTTGTAGAAGAACGAAAAGCACTTGTTTCACTTATTATGTAGTTATGTACATGCTAGAATAAGATGTTTTATACGTCGACAATTCTTTTCTTTAAGAAAAAAAAACAGCATGGGTATCTACTGTAAATTTTGAAATGAATTTTTTGTATTTTTAAAATTTTAAATAACTGAGAAGAACTGTTGAAATTTACTATGTTAAGTTATGAAATGTAATGTTTTAGTCATACTATTTTGACCAGACAAAGAATGAACTACTTTGGTAACGGTTACCCGCAACCAAAGGAATTCAAGGTGCTCCCGGCGAACTGCATCATCCGCTTTGTGGAAATGATGGAGCAAGCCTTGGGAGCAGGTATAAAGGAGAGGGCAAATGCACAAAAGATCCCACTGGGTCGAAGTGCGTCCGAAAGGGCCCTCACCTAGATAAGATAAGATAAGATAAGTCATACTATTTTAAGGAAATAAAGAGGTTATATTATTATATGTCGACAAACGGTACCGTGCTAGCCCTGTTGCAGGTCTACTCTCGGTTTTCCAAGTTCTGTGCCTACAAATGTTTAAATAGAGTAAAGTTAAGTTTCTAATATCGTTTATATAAATGCCATAAGTAATTTACTAGAATAAAACGCGTCCAATTACAACCTCAAAAACGTTTCACTACTAAGTAATGTCGTAAAAATGACCTTTGTCGTGTCGTGACATTTGTCGTCCGCTGCGTATACCAAATGTCAGATCCGTGCATACGACTAACGAGATGGCTCCGCGATTTAACTGCGATTTTCAATTCGCTTAAATTAGGAGAATTGGGCATTGTTGAAAAGGTTACTTTAAGATTACGTGATGCAGGTTCCCATGAAATAATAATTGTAGATCATAGATATATTCCATTAGATATTATATTCTTAATCCGTAGGAGGACTCTTATTGAAGAGGACTGTATTGCAACACTCCACTCAACGCTCTCAACAACACTCTAGGTACTTACAGTCGACTACAAAGAGGACGGTAAAAGTTACATAAATATGTATACACGACTTTAGGTATTGCCTTAACATTAACCTTTTCGACGCCAACTACGCATATAATTATGCACCGCAGGTTCAACGCCAAGACGCCAACGACTGATATATTCGTCATGGAGCCCAGCGCGATAGCAACCTAACCTTCTTGTATTGACATAAGGTTTAACTCCGCACTAAATGTCTTTTGATTTGGCGTGTGGTTGACAACTTTTCTCTTTGACAGAGCGTTGAAAATATTAAGGCCATGTATACCTACATATTTTTGTAACTTTGGCCGTATCGATCTCTTTGTAGTCGACTGTACGTGCTACCTGCATACTGTTGGTTCCAATTCCAAATAGGTACGAAAAAAAATACGCGCACCGTGTACACGCGGAGCGTTCCACGGGTTAATATTAATATCTTCAAAACCTACAATAAGTACTTTTTTGTAATATCATTTTACATCTATATACAAACTTACATTTCACGAATATTACCTCTTTATCATATTAGCATAGGTACAATGTAGACGCATTTGTAGATACAAATAAACCTGTAAGGTGTCCCAATGCTCGACACCTCAATGCCTAATAGTTGACACCTATTGTTCACTTATATTGTTTTGTTAAAAGATTTAGTCCAGTGTCGGGCACCGGTACGTCTACCTTGTGAACTCCCGTATCACCTGCCGCCATCCCCAATTGTAACACTCTACAGCAGTGTCTTTCAACCTGTGGGTCGCGACCCCCAGGGGGGTCGCGAAGCTTCTTGAGGGGGGTCGCGGCTACTTGAGTTTTGTAAGTAAAAGCATGCAGGGATTTCATATTATATAATCTAAGAACAGCGCAGAGTGGGGGGTCGCGAAATATTTTCTTACTGTAAGGGGGTCGCGCCATGAAAAAGGTTGAAAAACACTGCTCTACAGGATGATTATATGAATAAAAGGTATCCTATCCAAAAAAATGCAAAAAAATCTCCCTGCAAAAAAAATTAATCTCAATCCGTTCAGCTGTGTTTGCTTGATTGAGTAACAAGCATCTAAACTTTCGCATTTATAATAGTAGTAGGATTTTAATGGATATAGTTAAATCCATGAGTTTATTAGGTAGCAGTTACATATAATCCGTGAAGCTACCTATGATCATTTACCGTAAACCCTGAACATTAATTTCATACTCAATGTGCGCCGTGTGCGCGTATCGTAGCTATTTGCGGCAAAACTAAGCCAATAGCGGCCATAACATGGAACCATAAAATGTGTAAGCTATAAATAAATACTGATTAAGGTTGCATAAATTATAATGTGTAAGAGATAGTTACCTACTTTCGCAAAATTATAATACCGCTCATTTAAGAAGAAACGTTAGCGTGAACTTGTGCAAATTTACGTTTTTCGAACTACATACATTATTTACTTACAATTTCTAGGTTAATAAACAATAACAAAACGAATATATCGTTTTGTTATTGTTATATATATATATGTTATAATAACAAAACGAATATATCGTTTTGTTATTGTTTATTAACTTTGTATGGTCACACGTGATCTTTATAATTATGCTGTGTTTAGTTAGCTAGTTTTAGACAAACTATAAATTAAAATGTTTTTTTTTGTTGAGTCATCCTTAAAAAAAGTAACTTTGGTAATCGGCCCTTTTTTATTAAAATCCAAATATATATATGTTGACGCTTTGTACAAATGTTAAAATGATAATAGCGTTCGAAACTACGTAAACCGGATATTCACAAAGGTTTTCGTCACTTTTAGTGCCGCTGGTTTTCCGATACCGATTATTATATCCGATGTCGTTAGATACGCTAAGCCTGCTAGCATTATCGTAAGCCTGCGACTATAATGCATAAGCGTAGCGGGATAAGTTAAGTTACGCAAATCGCTTTCAGTGCCAGTAACGGCCGCTAGGTGGGCGCTTTGCTCTGCGGCGCTTTCCTCTACATACGGAGTTCCCCATGTTATGGCTATGACTACGACCGTAGAGCTACGAAATATTTGGCACCGGATGTATAAAAAAAAAGCAACAATTGTAAATTTTATTTTTTTATGAATGTATTGAGATTAGTACCTAATTAACAAAGTTGCCACGATTTTTCTTACACTACTTTAATTTATTTTATTCGGAGGATGATAACTAGTGCATAATATCCTTTAAGGCAGAGGGCCGAAAAACGACGTACCTATGGTATGCTGGAAACTGAAAGTCAATTTAAAATGTCGGTGGAGCGACGGGCCGAATTAGTCACCAAATTGACCCCACAAGATGGCTACTGAGAGTACTGAGGCTAGACTGAAAAGGAGATGGCGGGACCTTGATAGGTTTTGTATGGATTACGCGTGACTAGAACAGGACAGATAGGAGTGACGTAAAAAGGGGAGGCCTTTGCCGAGCAACGGCACACACAATAGGCTATTACAAAAATAGATACACTTGTAACTAACTTTGATCAATATCTAACGTTATACCTCCTTGTTGCAGGGCAAATCAGTGATCCGTCCGATCGCGTTCAAGCCGCTGGGCGGGCGGTTGTCGGCGGGCGGCGAGCGGTACGGCTCCACGCCGGCGCTGGCTAGCCGCCCGCCCTCCCACATGACACTCTACGGCAGTGAGTACCTGACTAGACACAGTATGTATTATAAAAAACATCATCATCTGATCATCCATTTAATGGTACGAGCCACCCGCGCTCACTGTAGCTTTACCATCACTCCAAATAAGTCATTTTCATCACACTTTTTTTTTATACAACGACGGTGGCAAACAAGCTTACGGCCTGCTTGATGTTAAGCTGGTACTGTCGCCTATGGACACTTTTGACTCCAGAAGAATCACAAGCGCGTTGCCGACCCTTTATTCACTTGGGGATTCGCTGTGTTGGCAGATAGAGACATGCAGGTCCCTCACTCCCAACGCAGCGCATCCTAGGGAGCTCTGGCGACCTTACTCACCACCGGAAACACAACACCACATGCTTCATAGCATGCAATAATATACGAGTAGCAACACTACAAAGCAGTGGTGCTATTATGGCTGCGGTCTTCTGTAAGATGGAGGTACTTCTCCAGTTGGGCTGCTCCACATACGAGCGAGATGACATTCCGCTGTGCCCTACCTCTCCTATGACATTCATTTGTTATTGACACTTCTACAGCTTTAAAGTCAACACGCAAAAATTGATTAAAAAAATGGTCTCTATCTGTAACAATCTGTGCTTATGAGAAAGGACTTTTTTGCCAGTGTACCTATATATAATGGGGAATGGATGAAAATTTTAGAATTGCCTGATTTTTATTTTGGTGTTAGGAATAACCTTCCTTAACACCAGAAAAAAATTACATAAAATTACCTATCGTTTTATCGTCTCATATTACAAAAATTATCTAAAAAATCCGTGGTAAACTGACACTGGAAATGATATTGACAGCTGCAGCAGCTATATTTGTCATTGCCAGGGTCAGATATTCTAAATATTTTTTGTAATATGAGACGGATCAAAGAAAATGTCTCATTCGCCGTCCTAACCCCAAAACGTAAGTGAAGAAACTGTTTATATTTTTCAAAAATAATTGACGCCGCTGAAAAATCTGCAACTTTTTTCTGGTGCTAAGGAAGGTTATTCCTATCACCAAAAAAAAATCAGGCATTTCTAAAATTTTCATCCATTCCCCATTCTCATTATGTCCAGTACAAGGCAAATGGCATTTTTTATTCTAAATGTATTACAAAGTTCTTAGTCATTTTACGCCCGAATATTAGACTAGCCCAACCTAATATTTTCGAAAATGAAAATGATCCATTCCGGTTCTTTTCGCTATGTCAGTCCCAAAGGTAATACAGGAAGAAACTATTATATACAGATTTAAAATACAATTAAAAAAATACCTTATTAGCAAAGCTTATTATTCCGTCCAAGAGTTTTTAAATACCAATGATAATTTACTAATTAGTACATTAGTTTTAGTTAATAGGTACCTAGTCCTAGTTTTAGTTACGTTGCTATACCCCAGCAGGGTTCATGTTGAGACTGTATATAGTTTTAATACCACATGTACACATGAAACGCAATAAACCATTTAATTTGAATTGAAGTATTAAACTCTCCATGGCTACCTATGTTCAAATGTAGCTATATTAATTATAATCAGAGATCGGAAAAATTTGCGACATTGTTTGCAATTATGTGGACATGACTCCAAAATTAATCAAAATGTTAATTAATTATTCATTGAAATATAATTTGAATTTTTGGAGATAATAGTTTATTTATAAAGTGCTTATAAGCACGTATATACTATAATGACTTTAAAAAAAATGACTTTACGACGACGATGAATTACATAAATAATTATTAGCAAAAGGTTATACCAGGAGCAAGTAGGTAACCGTTTGCAAGCTAAAATGAAAGCCGTACTTAACAGAAATCCCGATTTTGAGGTTATCGCCCAGAACTTACAACAGAAAGTAAACTCTGAATTATGCTGGAATGATAATATTCCTATAAAACTACTGAAATTTGCCCCATTAACATCAGTGGATTGCGAGCGGAGTTTCTCAGCACTTAAGTATGTTTTCGATGTAAAAAGAAATAGACTGACAGCAGAAAATTTGGAAAAAATACTGACTATTTTTTTAATAAACCTATACTTTAACAAACTTTTGTATTTATTGACTAGGCATCAAATTATATGTCAAGTAAAAAAATAATTAACTGAATAACATTTTGATTGATTTTGGAGTTATGTCCACATAATTGCAAACAATGTCGTAAATTTTTCCGATCTCTGATTATAATATAATTTCCATCGCCAGTCCGTAAAGAATACTGATACAAATTTCCAGGTTCGTCTGACGTGCGTGAAGCTCGCTGGTGTGGCTCCCCGCAACCCGCGTCGCTCTCCGCTCTGCCGCCCGCCTCGCTACCCGCTCCGCACCACCAACGTCACCACTCCGCCATTGTGTGAGTACCCTTATGATATTCCTATATACAGGGTGACTTTGGCGTCATGACAAATAGTGAAGATGGTCTTACTGAACAACTTTTCACTTGATACCAACCAGTAAATCGCAAAATCCAGTATTTCGTGGTCGCGGTCTCATGGGAAAGTTGTTCAGTATGGGGATCTTCTACACTCTGTAATTCCCTATCGTGACCCTAAATTCACCCAGTATTTATACCACTATTTCGCCGCCCACCCCGCTGCCCGCTCCGCTTCTCTAGCGCCACCACCTCCTTATTGTGTGTGCAGCCTAATAACGCTCCTTCATAAGGAAAATTATTTCTTACGAACGCCGACAGAAACGTAACTTTGTTATTAGTTTAATTACCTGTTTGTTACTTAAGCGTTACTTTGATAACATTACGTGTTACTACGTCGTAATATCTGTAATGGGTTAGATACTATTTAGTATTTATACCGGTATTACCTACCCATCATCTCTACGAAAACCTTAATGTAAAGAAAGCAACTGATTCAGAGGGGTGATCACGTAACTTTCCGAACTCACGTTACGACAACTCAACTGTCAGTTTCCCTTTTCCCATATAAAAACTATAAAAAGTGACATTTAAATCTGCCTGACGCGCGTACAATGCGCTACGTGATCGACCTGCTGCATTTATTACATCTATTTTAAATATGTGCAATGTTTTGCATACGCAGGTATTTAAAAAGTGTCAATGACTTTTCAGGTAGGGTGGAACCGGGAAGTTTTCCGGCGGAAAACTCTTTAACAAAGACAACTATTCAAATAGGTACTGTAAATGCAATAAATGCTTGTCCCAAAAACTATGTTTTCAAAATAAAAACTCTTCAGATTTCGCAGTTTTGTGCCAGTTAATTTTTAACAGACCTGCAAGGCTGAAACATGACCGGTGAAATCGCGTTAGTTAATTCCTTCGGCAAATAATGAATCGTGCGTTCATTTAAATTACTGAGCAATAATCACGCAGTCAAGCATGTCTAATTTCCTCTCTATTATACACAAATATTACTTTAAAAAAACTAAATGTAATCCTCTTTGAATGTTAACGGTACGGTACGGTCGTGCAAACAAACGGGCGGTCAACGGATGACAACAATAGCGATGCTGAGATAAACCACAGATCGTAGATTGTGCTAACTGTACATCCGTTTAGACTATTTGATAATAGAGGTGAGGCAAGATCGGATAACCACAAATAAGAGGCGTTTGGTTTTAAAGGTTCATAAAGCGTAGATTACACGTGATGAGTGCAAACAGGGCTGTTATTCGCTACGTGTTAATGCGGCTCAACGCGCCGGTCAGCCGTTACGAAACTAGACCTCTACTTACGCTTAATTACTATGCATCGCGGTGTCAAGGTATAATTGTGCAGAGCGTTGAGCTGTGAGCTTAAAACAAGTTACAGAATAGGGGGGCTGCAACTAAGGCGAGCTGGCGAGACAGTACTCTCGTTCAATGTATGCGTGAGAATATTTGAGTTGCATCAAAGTAGTATCAGAGTTCATAAAGCAAATCTACCGTCCAAGGCAACATATTCCAATTCCAGTGACAGCTTTATAAAAGCCAGCCACATTCAATAATATCAACCATAAGCTTATGGGTCCCTGGACCCTGATCATATACCGAGGCAAGCCTTGGGACTAGAATCCCCAAGGCAAACGCAAACGTGGCCGTCCTTAGCAGACCTGGCGGCGCGGACGATCATTACAGAAACGAAAGCCATAAAGAAGATTAGGCCCCGTTGCCGCATTAGGCCGCATGGTTGGCCTTATCACGCGATAAGTGACAAGATAGAGCATCCGTCACTGGCTGACACCGTTCGATAGAACGAGACGACGCTCTTATCTTGTCACTTATCGCGTGATAAGGCCAACCATGCTACGGTGCCTGCAGCGAAATGAAGCGAAGCGAATGAACCTCAAGAAGGATCGGGTTGGCGACGCATTGTGGACGCCCTCTTCCCCATCCAGGGGACTTAGGAACCTAATTCCCCTGGACTAATAATAATAATAAACTTTATATTAACTTGACCTGTTCGTATGTATGTAAATATATAAGTATGTAAGTTGTCCGTCAAAATTTGCAATCCATTTTTCAGTCACTTGCCGATTTGCGATTGAGCTGAAATTTTGGGTACTAGTATAGTTTGGATGACAATTCAATATAATGGTAGGTACCATCGAGCTGATCTGATGATAGAGACAGAAGGTGGCCAATGGGAATTCAGTACGTAACCTACGTAACCCCGTTGAGTTGGGCTCGTTAGAATCGTCTCAATGATTAGTTGATGATGTTATACAGAAAAGTACAGTCGGCAAAAGCTTGTACCAAAAATGAAATTTTTGTCAGAAACTTATTACCATTATTATTACATATTAGCTTATGAGCGAAAGTTAGGCCTGAAAAACAAGGCCACTTGAGACATCACTGACATCGGACAGGCCGTTCGTTTGACTGCCACCATTGTTGTATTAAAAAATATATATATATCCTTGGCCACACTCAGGTACACTACGTACTTAATCCCGAAGACTCACATGTCTGAATCCGAAGGCATCTCTATTCCAGATTCCATTTTTCAAATCACGTTTTTAGAGATATACCTAATAATTTACTCACCAGAGAACACAGGGAACAGCTGTACCCTTATTGTGAGATACAATCGTAACCTAACGTTACGTAACTAATACGAGATCGAATAAACGCGCTTCGAATAGATTTCGATCTCGCTACGGTATTCTTCGATTCGACCCGTCAAACTTGTAACTCACACTGCCGTTGGACTACGAAACCAACTGCAAAACGTTAGGCACTTTGCGTTTAGTTTATGATGCGTAATTTAACGTTCGATTCGTACTACCAATCGGTAGTGTGAGACATTTCGAATCGAAGAATACCGTCGCGACTGTAGTTTACTATTTCACTTGCAAAATGGCCCGTGATTATTCCGTCAAGAGTTACCGTAGATCCGATCGAAATTTATCTCAAATTAAAGAACTTATAAAAATAAGGGTTTTGAATTGACAACATATATCCGCAAAATTCGGATTGTCGCGTATTTTATATTTAAAAATGCAAATAAATGGCCCCCGCGCCGCCATATTGTATCGACAGTCGACACTGTCGACGTCGCGATGCTCGTATTCTGTAATGTCATACATTTAAACATTTAAATTAAAATGATAAATGATATAAGGTTGAATATTGGAAAATCGATTAAACTATACGAACGAACGTGAAGTCGATCGCGAATTAAGTAATGTATAAGTGACTCACGATACAGTTTGGATTTTTAGTTCTATGAGTGACCACCAGGGGCGGTGTATAGACTTTTCATACTAAATCTTGACGATAGGCGGTGGCGTTGATAGTAGACGCGACTCACTTCAATCCCACGCTAAGGGTGCTGGTCGATTACGTACGTAGCGCATTGTACGCGCGTCAGGTAGACCCAACAGTCAATTCTTGTATGGAAAAATGACAGTTGAATTGTCCTAACGCTCGTTCGAAACGTTACGTGTTTACCCCTCACGTTTATTTATTCGTTTAAGCCAAGTCGATTTTCTCCGTCAGCGGAATATAGGTTCCAGATCGTTTTTCATCATCCTCCTAGCGTTATTCCCGGTTGTGCCCCTAAAGGAGCCCGGGGTCCGCTTTGACACCTAATCCCAAGATTTGGCATAGGCACTAGTTTTACGAAAGCGACTGCCATCTGACCTTCCAACCCAGAGGGAAAACTAGACCTTATTGGAATTAGACCGGTTTCCTCACGATGTTTTCCTTCACCGAAAAGCTAACGGTAATTCCGTACATAAGTTCCGAAAAACTCATTGGTACGAGCCGGGATTCGAACCCACGACCGCCGCTTGACAGCCGCATGCCTGAACCACTAGGCTACCGTAGCTTTTTAAATTCCAGATCGTTTTTACTACAGGAAAATTATGCTTTTGGACATAGTACTTTCCGAATGTTGTAGGTGTTCTGGGTAGGCATCTCTCAAACTGTAACCATCAAGTGCGCTCCAGGTTTCTGAGAGAGAGAGATTTCTGAGTCCTTAATGTTTTCTACACTGGCTAAAAGTGTCTAGGGATCAAGTACGTTTTAGAGTATCGTTGCAATTGAGGTTTTTTATACTAAAATGTATTATTTATTCGTATGGCATTTATTGAGTCGTATACTATAATATAATTTTCAAATTTTGCATCCATACAGTTACGTCACTGTCGTGGGTATAGTAAAATGACTCTCTCTTACTCTCTCTCTTTTATAAATAAATAAAAATAAAATATCTTTATTTTCAGACATCATGGTCCATAGGTTGTTAGTAAGCAAAAGGAAAAAAAAATACTTAATGACCTATGTTAGTAGAGCAAAATTTTATTTTGTTTATAATTTAAAAGCCAGACTTGGCAGCCTCAACGAGGTGCACACGTACTAGGAGCGTGCAGCCCATTGAACCTGCCGAGCAAGGCGCTGTCCTGCCTTCCCGCCACGACCTGCAGGAGACTGTTGGGGCTTCCCCTCACTCGGCGTAATAACGAGGCGACTTTGTTACGCATCAACGCAAAAAAATCGTCTGTGTGCGCATCTGCAAACATTTTATTCAGGCCCTTCAAAATCTTTAATTACTTCGGTATTGCCATTATCGCCACGGTTGGATGAGCTGGGGGCCGATTTTTGACTTTCGAGCGCTCGAAAATTAAATAAAAGTGAATACGATTTTAGTGTCAAAATTGCAGGCACTAACTTTCTACCGATATAATTGAATACGAGTGGTCAATACCACTCGCTTTTGAATTATCTATCGCTATTTCAAAAGAGCGTTTCGTAATTTTTGTCCGTTTTCGAATGAAAGATTCGAGCGCTCGAAAGTCAAAAATCGGTCCCCTGGTATTACAGCGATTGTAGTATGATAAAAAAGTTAAAAGTTTACTTGATACTAAATTATATCATAAACTTATTGTTAATTCTGATACAGACCTTATATCAAATGTATTTGATAATATTTTACAATTTTGGATTGTTCTAGTTTTCATTCAGTGACATTTAGTTTGTAACCATTTAGGTACTAATTAGTTAAAATCTGCAATTTTAAAATGATTATTGTGTAAGATTATTAATATTATATTGTAGAACACCATTTGACATGTAAAAGTGCCCTTGTGGCCTATTTGCAGAATAAATAATTGATTTTGATTTTGATTTTGATTTTGATCCCAAGACACATTTGATGTGTGTATTTGTATAAGCATTTATGTATATCTATAAAATATATGGTCGGCAAGTATACTACATTTCATTTACGAAGGCCCGATGCCGCTTTAGACTCAAGTGGCATCGGGCCTTCGTAAATGAAATGAAGTATACCTACCTACCCATAACACAAGCCTTATTGAAGCTTGAGCTGGTTGTGGGGCTAGTTCGATTTGTGTAAGATTGTCTCTTAAGGCGACGTAGGCTCGTGGTCTTCTCTCCCTCTCACTGAGCATAAGCGTGAGTGAGATGTTTTTTGTAATTTAAATTTTTCGTGCGTTTAAATAAATAAAAAGATAATAGCTGAATTCCCTCAAACATGATATTGCCGATTTTTAGAACCAATTTCAATATGTTTAGCTGTTGTGCATAATTTGTTGGGATTTTTTAAAGTGTATTTTAGACCTATGCTCGTGATTTTTTTCTATTGAGCGAAAGTCAAAAACTCAGGATTCGAATAGCTGTTGTACATCGAGAAAGGCCTCAAGATTGCTAATTAAATTTAGGGCAGCCGTATTATAATCCAAACAAGAGCTACGATTTTTTTTAAATCCGTTTTCGGAGCTCACGTCGTCTTTATAAAAAAAACCTTAGTACAAACAGCAATGACACTAATAATCGCTATGGGCTCGTTCTGCAATGCCCATGCGAATGCAAAGCCGCTTATGTCGGTCACACCGATTTGTCTAGCTTGCATGTGTGCAGGTTCAATCCTTTAATTAACCTTTGACACATAATCCCGGCTGTAGGCCGGCACAATCTTCTGTTAGGAAATTCTTCGAATAGATTTGAAGAGGGAAATTATTTGGCACAAAATTCCATTTCTGATAGTGCAGTTAAGAGAGGTAGGGCACAGCGGAATGTCATCTCGCTCGTATGTGGAGCAGCCCAACTGGGGAAGTGACCTTACAGAAGACCGCACCCATAATAACACCACCGCTTTGTAGTGTTGCTATATTATTGCATGCTATGACGCATGTGGTGTTGTGTTCCTGGTGGTGAGTAAGGTCGCCAGAGCTCCCTAGGATGCGCTGTGTTGGGAGTGAGGGACCTGCGTGTCTCTATCTGCCAACACAGCGAATCCTCAAGTGAATAAAGGGTCGGCAACGCGCTTGTGATTCTTCTGGAGTCACAAGTGTCCATAGGCGACGGTACCAGCTTAACATCAGGCAGGCCGTAAGCTTGTTTGCCACCGTCGTAGTATAAAAAAAAAAAAGTGCAGATGTAGACCTAATATAAAGTGGAAAGATGTCTTTGTTGCTGGAGACATGATAGTGTCAGGGTTTCGAAGACGATTTCTGGCGAGCGAAAGAACGAATAATAAAGAAAACTGGCCAGCACACAATAATTGTCATTTTTTTTTTTTTTTTCGTGATAAACTTTACATGACATGAAGGGTTGAACGTTATTATTCTGGAAGGCAAAATAGATGGAACGAGAGGGAGAGGAAGGCCCAGAATACCATACATGACACAGATGAAGGAATGGTGCTGTAGCCACACATAAGTAATAAGAAGTAAAGACGAGAGCCCAAGATAAACTCGAATGGAGAATGCTGCAACGACAGAGGACCAGGCCCTCTTAATGTTGATGATGATGTGATAAACTTACATGAATAATTCGTTTAGGAACCATTTGCTAACCTGCAGTCGAAAACAAGGAAATTTGCAGTTTATACAAGTATGGAGGTAGACATTTCCACACTACACTATTCGCTGTATTTCCTCTATATATAGATCACTTTTAGTTATTCTATACATTTTCGGTAAAAAAAATTGTGTTCGATTTTTTTTGTGTCTTATTTAATTTAAATTTATAATACTTGAACATATTGTAACACTGTAATCCTATACTATTAAACGAGCAATATTTGTATATGTAAGTGTATAATTTGCAATCACGTTCTCGGAAACGGCTCTAACGATTTCGATGAAATTTGGAATACAGGGGTTTAGGTACGGGGGCGAGAAATCGATCTATAGATAGGTTTCATGTCCGGGAAAAGTCGTTTTCTCCGTATTTTTTCCATTTTCACCCGAGCAGAGCTCGGTCGCCCGGGGACTTCCTTATTTATTTCTGTTAATTTCAGCCAGTACAAATCAATTTCCTTGCCAGTGTGTCGTAAAAACTATTTTACTTCCACGGAAAATTCAGTCCAATTCAGAACATTCGGGTGCGTGACTGTACATCGCCATTTCTCCATTAGCGCTTCCTCGCAAATGGCATAGACAATTAGACAATCAGAGACGTTACGTGAGCCGTACGGAATGGCAGTAATTACGCTTTATAATTAGACAATCCGTCGCGTGAGCACTCGCCTTAACAATTCATGAATGAGTGCGTTGCTGGGGCTTTCAAATGCCGCTGTTGATCTATATCGTACGTATAGTAAATAAAGATTCTATAATTACTAGTCATAAATAGGTAGTAAAAGAGTTTGTGTATTTGGGGACACTATTTACTGGAGACGGAAAGCATGAGAAAGATATTGAAAGGAGACTGAATGCAGGGAATCGAGTGAATGGGGCACTGAATGTGCAGCCAGAAAATATCGCAATAAGCACGCGTGGCTGTGCATAGGGGAGTGTTGGTGCCCACACTTATGTATGGTAGCGAAAGTTGGGTGTGGCAGAAAAGACATCAAAGTCGAGTGAATGCAGTAGAAAGGAGAGCGTTGAGAAGTATGTGTGGAGTGAAATTGAGTGATACAGTCAGAAACAGTGTGATAAGAGATAAGTGTGGAATGGATGGAGATATAGTCACGAACATTGAGAAGGGTATGTTAAGGTGGTTTGGGCATGTAGAGAGGATGGATGAAAGAAGATTAAAGAAGAGACTGTATATAAAAAGAGTGGAAGGGCAAGTTGGAAGGGGAAAACCTAGGCGAAGTTTCTCCGATCAAATTGGAGAAATCTTACAAAAAGGCCAAGTCAAAAGTACCCTAAACCGACGAGCATGTATGAGAAATGTTATGAAAGTGAGTGAAGCGAAAGTGGTTTGTCAGGATCGTAGCAAATGGAGATCCGTGATCTCTGCCTACCCCTCTGGGAAAGAGGCGTGATTATATGTATGTATGTATAAATAGGTAATAAAATCTTTAAAATTTAAGTTAGCATCCAATAAAAAAAACTAGCATTTCTATAAACTGAATAGACAATAAACATCTATATAATAATAATGTTTACGGGCAACCACTGGGGGCTGCAACACAGTGTAAACTAACGCAGTCTCCAAGGCTCCAGTTGTAACAAACTTATGTTTTTGAACAATAAAGATTTATTACTATTACTATTACTACTATAATACTAATAATTAAATGGTTGAACTCACGCTTAAATGTCGCTACGGCACCAAGCGACACCACCGCGAAAACACTTATCCTGAAGAACAACTCCCGAAGAGTTCGAAACATGTCGCCGGTAGCGAGCGACATTACATCCGTGAGTTCAACCGTTCAATTACTAGTATTATTTCATCATGTCACACGAAAGTTTACATTCGATTCGATATAATAATTGAACCTGCTCACAAAACTTTACGATAATCGGTTGTAAATGTCTCATTGCCCTTATTTATAAATGTTTCAAACATATCTTCATCATCATCATATCAGCCGAAAGACGTCTACTGCTGGACATAGGCCTCCCCCAAAGAGTGCCGCAACGACCGGTCCAGCGCTAACCTCATCCAGCGGACTCCTACGAACTTTACCAGTTCATCAGTCCGCTTTGTGGGCCCACGTTCGTGGTTGCCACTCGAGAACTTCTCTCCCCAACGGCCATCGGTTCTACGTGCAAACATATCTTATATACATATATGATCATCTTATTAGATATCTACCTAAGCACTTTCTGAAGGAAATGCTCTTCCAGGAAGGCGCAACACTAATATCTAATCAGATAATTATTACTCATTACGGTGGATTGTACAAAATATCGTAATGAGCGCCTTATCAATAACTACAAAGTTGTAGTTATTGATAAGGCGCTCGTCGTCGTCGTCGGGCTTTTTCTACTTAGGTAGAAAAGTTGATTTCAAACGGCTGAACCGATTTTGTTAAAACATAGCTAAGAACCATCTCGATGAAGTCAGCTTTTGGATAAAAAAAAACCGCATTCAAATCGGTCCATTCGTTTAGGAGCTATACGATGCCACAGACAGACACACACACACACATACACACAGGAAGACAGACACACAGAAACGTCAAACGTATAACACCCCTCTTTTTCCGGGTTAAAAATGACTCATTTGAACAAACAACTCGAAAATCAAAACATTTTTGCGGATTAAACAAAAAAGTGAGATATGAGGAAAACACAATTAGGTATAATAATAGTTCTAATATGTATTTAAACATAGATCAGTAACCGCCTATTCCTCAAATACCCTAATTAGTGCCTTATCAAAAATGACCACTTTAAACAAACAACCATTATGGAGTTGTTTGAAACAACTCCATAATGATCGCCAAAACATTAACCAAAAAATGTGAGATTATTGGGAAAATACAATTAGAACAGCAGTCACAATAACAATAGTTCTAATCTTTATTTAAATATATCGTTAGTAAGAGACTGTCGAACTATATAGATCAAAACTCACTTATTTCAGAGCGCCAGTTTGGGTTCAGGGCAGGCAAATCCACAGAAGATGCTGCACTTCTGCTCACTAATATAATCTCGGGTCATCTAGACGCTAATAAGTGCTGCTTAGGCGTGTTCCTAGATCTCGCAAAAGCGTTCGACACAGTTTCGCCTAGCATACTGTTACGAAAGCTGGAGGCACTGGGAATACGAGGCACAGCTCTTAACTGGTTTCAAAGTTACTTAACTGACAGACAGCAAGTAGTTAAAATTGGGGAGTTCACTAGTTGCAGGTCACCCATATTCTTTGGCGTACCACAGGGCAGTATTCTTGGACCTACCCTATTCATTATATATATAAATGATCTTCTCCAACTATCAATTCCCAACTCTGAGATAATATGTTATGCTGATGATACAGCTCTTCTGTTTAGCGGTAATACTTGGGACGAGGCATACCAGTCTGCTGAGGAGGGATTGTCGAGGGTGGCAAATTGGCTTAATGACAATCTCCTCACTTTGAATTTAGACAAGAGCAATCACATAGCTTTTTCAAAAACAGTGGTTTCCTCTGCTCCTGCTTTTTCCAGTCTCAAAATGCATAGCTGCGGTTCAAATATCCTAAAATGTTCCTGTGGTACTGTGAGAAGGTGCGTCACCGTGAAGTATCTGGGGCTCATCGTGGACGAACGACTATCTTTCAAACAGCACATAATTGTCTTATCAAAGAAAGTTAGGAAACTGATCTACTTGGTTAAGCGGCTACGGGACTGTTCGCCCCCGGATGTAGTGCGCTTGGTCTACCATGCGTTGTGCCAGTCGATCATGCAATATTGCATTGGAGTCTGGGGCAGCGCTGGTAAGACGATACTGCTTGGACTTGAGCGCGCGCAGCGTGCAGTCATTAAGGTTATGCTGAAGAAGTCTTTTCGATTCCCAACAGACACGCTATACAGAGAAACAGGATACCTTAGAGTTAGGCAGTTATTCATCCTCAGCGCAGCTGTTAGAGTTCACCGCAGTATTGCGAAGTCTTCTTTGGAAGATCACGTAATAAACAAACGAATATATAGGATACCAGTGCCCCTCGTTAAGTCCGCACACGCTAAACGTATTGCATTTCACTCACATCCGTTTATCTACAATGCCGTCTGCAAAGCCTGTAATCTAAAAGAATGCACAGTTTACAAATTTAAATCCACTATCAAACAATGGTTTACTACCCTGTCATATGCTGACACTGAAAGTCTCCTACAACCATGTACTCGTATCTAGGAGTCTCACACTTATTTAGTAGGTATGTTACTCGCTCTAATATCCATACACTTATACACACATACACACACATACACGCACAATCACACAGAAACTCGCTTGCCTACCTGTTTTACAAATAAATTACCTACTAGGAACTTTTAAAATTTTGAGTACAAATATATTTATTAAGTTTTCGGTTTAATACTTTAAAATAATGTTTGTCACAGTTTATAAACTTTCTTTTTTATAACACAACTTCGCTCTTGTGGCTCATTACTCATTATAATTATAGATAACAGATGTAACTGATAACTCCATGAGTTCCAAGATACAGGCTCAGCCTAGTTTGGGACTCACCAGATATCGCTTTCCTATTATGTAACAGTGTCTTTTTGTGTAATAAATAAAGTTATATAGATCAGTTTACGAGCTGGGTGAAATCACAGTCAAGCGTCATTTTACCGGCGCCGCACCGCATCTGCTGTCACTCCATACGTCGCGCCGCGCCGCGATACTCGCACGTGCACACCCTTATACCTAGATCCTCGTATTTATAAATAACGGGAGTTACAATTATACTCGTTTATAAATAGTGACTTGAAGTTAAGTGTGGTGTTATGTGGATTGTGGACACACGGAGATGTATAGGTATGTGGATATATTGCGCGTTTGGATATAAGAATTTGCATGCGTTATAAAATTGCGTATTTGTTGTTTTGAGGTACTTACGTCGTTATACCTATAACATAGACGGATAAAAATATTTGTACGTCATTTATTTTCAACCAGTCTCCAAAAGGTTTTCAATTCTACAGTAATGTTTTAGACTTTAGTAGCTTCTGTTCGCAAATTCGTAGCCGTATTAAATATTAAATTTGCTGAGCGCCTGGACTGCCCGATGACAAAACACTGGGTAAAGATCATCACTGGCCAAATAAAGTGATGATCTTTGCCCAGTGTCGCAAATAAGTATGTAATATTAATTATTTATGTAGCTTTATTATTATTATAATTATTCCCTAATCATAAATTTGTCAATTATTCTTCTTAATGTTAAAATATGGGTTTTTGCCTGAATTAAATCAATTTTATTTATTTTATTTATTTATTTATTAAAACAAAGGATCGATGTTATTCTGATGTAAATATGATGTATAATATTATTAATAGTTATTTGTCCTGCAAGGCTGTGCGTTTGTTGTTTGGCGTGAGTTCTTGTATTGGAAGCTGAGAAGCGAAGGATTGTAAGATTGCGCGCAGATTTTGAGCGATAAATAAACCTTTTCGGGCAGTTGAGGTGAAAACTATTAGGTATCAATGGTTTTATCCACATATCGAAATATAAAGTTTCTTGTTTATAATTTAAGTGAAATTAGCAAACAAGGATATCTATTTACCTGGGATTATCAAACAAGAATAACTAGGTACTTACTACCTATACGTTTTGCTACTTACGTCTAGGATCTACAGTTAGCATTCAATTATAAACTGGGATCAATTGTACGTTTTAACAGTAACGGTGTATAATAAGTGTTTACTTGGTGAATATCCGTTAGAACTCGTATTAGACCGTAAACTAGGTATGAATATTACTGTATAGAGACACGCTATGCTCAAATTACTGTTATAATAATTTAAGTACTTATATTACTCGTCTATAAGTTTCTATCAAAAATTAATTTGAAGTACAAGTTTTTGTTGCGGTCTGTACTTTTTAGGGTTCCGTAGCCAAATGGCAAAAAACGGAACCCTTATAGATTCGTCATGTCTGTCTGTCTGTCTGTCTGTCCTTCCGTATGTCACAGCCACTTTTTTCCGAAACTATAAGATCTATACTGTTGAAACTTGGTAAGTAGGTAGTATTCTGTGAACCGGTTTAAGATTTTCACACAAAAATCCAAAAATAACATTAAGTTTTAGGGGTCCCCATACACAGAACTGAAACTCAAAAAATTTTTTTTCATCAAACCCATAAATGGTATCTATGGATAGGTCTTCAAAAATAATATTAAGGTTTCTATTATCATTTTTTTCTACACAGAATAGTTTAAAGAAAGAAAGAAAGAAAACATTTATTCGTGGACAAAACAATGGGTGTAAAAAACAAAACACAGAACCGCGAGACACACTTCCAAAGTGGTAAAATGTGTATAACTTCTAAAATAAGAGAATGATAAAACTAAAAAAAATATATGATGTACATTACCATGCAAACTTACACCGAAAATTGGTTTGAACGAGATCTAATAAGTAGTTTTTTTTATTACGTCATAATTCGTAAACCGCAATTTATTTTACGGAACCCTTCATGGGCGAGTCCGAATCGCACTTGGCCGCTTTTTTTCACAGTCATCAGCTCCTCGTTGAGAGGGTATTATATTAGCGCTGAGCTTTAACACGACGGGTTGGGGATTCATTCATTAATTTATTTATTCATTAAACACTAGGATGCGCTGTGTTGGGAGTGAGGGACCTGCATGTCTCTATCTGCCAACACAGCGAATCCTCAAGTGAATAAAAGTTCGGCAACGCGCTTGTGATTCTTCTGGAGTCACAAGTGTCCATAAGCTACGGTAACTGCTTAACATCAGGCAGGCCGTAAGCTTGTTTGCCACCGTCGTATAAAAAAAAAGTACAGGACTGTGTTTGAACTCGCTTAAAACTAAAACCAACAATAACTTTCCTCAAAAAATAGGACACATCATAATAAAAATTTGATACATTTTCAGTCTTAATATCACTAAAATTAAAATATTTAAAATAAGTTCAATATAAAATTCAATATAATTTTGACGTGATAGCACGCACGCACGAAAAAGTATGACTCATTGTCCCGTTCCGCCTAAGCCGAGCGTTCGGCTTTTATGACTTGATTACGTAAAATTATCGTCCGTTAACCGACTTTATGAGAACCAATTTTTTAAGTACTCTACTAGAGTATCGCAGTCGCAGGACTTGTGTAGTGTAGGTGGTAAGTACCTACTAATTTTCTATGGCCTCCATTATCTGATCAGTTCGGTGATGCCTTCAATGGTTTTGACGTCATGTATTTGAGTTGGACTTATAGGCCAAGCAAATTAGATCCAAAAAAAACGTTTTGAGGAATTAATTCCCAGAAAGCTGGAAATCGTTTTAATACCTTCATTTGGTCCTAAATGCATGTAATCCGAGTTTGCACCATCCCAGGAGGTGTGTGTAACTTTTGGGAGCCCAATAACCGCGAAATTTTTGCTCTTTTTTCAGTTTTCTGCATGTGCACAAAAACAGTAGGACGGACGGAAAATGTATTCTATTCAATATTAAAGAAGGTCAATGTATATAATGTGAAAATTTATTTACTACATTTTTATTCTTTGGGTTTTTCAGCAGGTATATTTTTTTCAAAGATATGTCGGTCTGGAAAAGTCGCCAATTGGAAGTTTGCATCAAAACGATAAAGTTTTCCCAGTTTCTAACCTTTGATTTCGACTATACCTCTGAACCTAATTTGAAGTTGTAGATATTCATTCGACGCAGAGTTTTACTCTCTTTAATATTGAATAGAATACATTTTATGTCCGAAGTACCGTTTTTGTGCTACATGAAAAACGAGCACAAATTTATGCACACCCTCCTGGGATGGTGCAAACTCGGATTACATGTATTTAGTACCAAATGAAGGTATTAAAACGATTTCCAGCTTTCTGGGAATTATTTCTTCAAAAATTCAAATTTGATTGGCGTATTATTGAAGAAGAAATCGTTGAACGGTCATCTATCTTTTCCCAGGACCTTATCTAACGGCCTTATATAGTGTCGCATGAACATGTTTGATATGATCAGTAAATACGGGATATCTCTGTACAAACAGTATTCCTGTATTATCCATATTTATATGTGTTTGTCGTGTAAATACCAGAGGGAACATGCCATCTGTTCAAAGTGGCAAAAACGATTAAATCGAATTAAAAAAACTGCAACTTGTTTGACAGATTTTCAAAAACTCGTATCCTAATAAAACAACTACCTACTTTGAGTTTGTGCAGTTTGATTCTGCACCAAAGATTGAATAAGGTCCATTATGTTGCAAAAGCTTACGTACTAACTCTTGTTTGTAGTTGTGGACTGTGCAAATAGGCATTTATTTTGCTTTGTGTCTTTAAATATGGAAAATGTATATTCGAACGGGTCACAACTACAGACAAGAGGGGCGTTAATTAAGATTTTTACCTACAGCTATTGCAAACCCCTGAAATCCAGAATAGGGTAACATCAAACATGAACTCGATCAGCCTCCCTGGTGGACAGAATTCAAATGACAAAGCTCTGTACCACTATGCCCTGGGACTCTCCTCGGCCTCTGGTTACTCTTTGTTGTTAGGACACTAAAGGCCTGCGCAAACCGGCGGAGCGCAGCGCAGATCACCTAGCAGGATTTACTCCGCGCACCGCACACCGACGAGGGAAAATCCCCCGCGATACCGCGAGCGCCCGCCAGCGCAGCGCCGGTGGCCGGCGCACCTAGGAGCACTTCTGCGCATACCGGGGGATGCCGCGGCGGTATCCTCTCCCCGCGGCGTTGAATAGCGCCGACGATACTGCGGCGGCATCCCCCAGTATGCGCCGAAGTGCACCGGGCCTACGAATCACCGACCATGGCATGCCGTCGGATGTCGTGGGATACCGCGGCATTGCGGTATCAAAATTCGTGTTCACCCCCGTCGTCCGCCGAGTTGCGCCAAGCCTTCCCCTCCCGCAGCCCCGCTACCCCGGCGCACTCGGGAGGCCTCGGCGCATAGCGGGGGATGCCGTGGCGTGCGGCCGCCTACCGCCGCGGCATCCTCTAACATGCTCCTCGATGCCGCAGAGTAGAAATCCCCCGTGATGCTCCGAGGTCGGTCTCAGAAGATTCGAATTTATACCTTAATGTAATTAAAATAGAAAAGAATATACAATGATAAATTTAAAGTGATCTGCGCTGCGCTCCGCCGGTTTGCGCAGGCCTTTAAGGTCAATTTATAATAGTGCCTAACTAGAGACTAGTATACAGAAGAGCATAAGACGCTCTACAAACACATACGTAGCACTATTGTGAATCTTGAAAAAACTTTGAAACCCCCATGGAATAAGCATTCAGGGTCGCCAACGCGTTTGCCACTTGCCCTTGACGCCGTGATTCGTAGGAACTAAGCGGAGGTAGAGGTCTAGTTTCGTTAGGAGTGACGGGTGGGGTGAGGTGCATGAGCGCGTAAAGAATAACAGGGCTTGAGTTGCAACTTGCAAGTGACCATAAGCCATAGCTTACACCGTAAATAGTGACTGCTTACCATCTAGTAGGCCGTTGCTTGCCACCGGCGTGGTATGAAAAAATCCTTCAATTCCTTGTAAAGAGTCGGTAATTATAGTATTCCTCGTCATAGCAGAATTATCCTCCGAGGCCAAAGGTACGTGCAAAGTGCATGCATCCGATGTGCGCATCCGTCGATTGCATTATCACGGCCTACTTGCTAACCACGCATCCTTACTGCAGAAGTATTTCACTCGACGCTGATACCATATCGGTGTGATATTTGTTGGGCGCAATCTGTTCTGACACGTTAAGGCCTCGTCTTATATAGTTACCCCAAACTTGAAATGCCTCTGATAAATCAAATGTTTTGTCCCTTTCTTACGTACTCAAATGTCATGTGTGATGAAAGTGAATTTTAACGGAATTTTTGTTAAAATAGTTTTGTTGAACGTTTATAAATACGACCACTAAACAAGGCCCTACGGCTTCGCTATCAGGCCTTTAAAACGTTATAAAAATAGCGCTATTATAACGCTATAATTCCGTTATTTGCCGAGATTTGTATATAAATTTTAAACATATCGTTATTTATAACGTTATAATATCACTATTTTCATAACGTTTTAAAGGCCTGTTCGCTACAACTTCAAGCGGCGGCGGCAGCGGTTCGCCAAATGTGAGAGCAAGAGATCGGAGAGCCTCTCGCTCTCCCGTATGACGCACTGCTGCCCCCCTATTCTGTAACTTGCTCACCTCAACGCTCACCCACAATATTATACTTTGACACCGCGATGCGTAGTAATTAAGCGTAGTTAGAGGTCTAGTTTCGTAACGGGTGACCGGCGGGGTGAGCCGCATTAACGCGTAGCGAATAACAGCACTGGAAGTCGTGGCCACTGGCAGAGCCCTTACGCTTGACGAAGGTGGAAATGAGTTCGGGCGGACCAATATCAAGTCAATACGTCGAGTCAAATAGACATCTCGTTGTTGTTAGATAACGCCGTTTTATATCTTGTTTATCAGATTTGTATCTCGTTTCAATCAGTTGCGTCGGTGTGAGAGTGAAACGAACGGAAAAAGCAGCAAATTATTAGCATACAGGAATTCAATTTAACGCTGTCTATGGTTTAATAGCTCATTTACCATTAAGTAATATCCGTGTCTGTTTGCTTCCTACTTGATATTTAAGAGGGCTTAGCAGCTTACATACATCACTACATCATGAATGAGATGTTGACTAAAATCCTAAAGGCCTCCACACATTGGCTGCGGTTGCGGCGCGAACGCGGGTCATAGCTTTGAAATATTTGAAATTACACTTCAAGCATACATCGAACGCGGTCCTCCTAACGCGGGTCCGCGCTCGCGCCGCGTTGCTACCCCGGCGCTAAATTAAGCCTGCATCACACTGGCGCGTCCTGCGGTGGCGGTCCATGTTAATTTGACAGCTAATGACTAATTTACTATTGACCGCCGCGGTCAGGCCGCGCCAGTCTGTGAGAGGGCTTACAATACAACTCGGGCAGCGCGGCCGCGGATCGTGCGCCGCGATCGGCGCGTTCGATGTGTGCAGGTCTTGGTTTTATCAATTGGCATACTATTATTACTTACGTATAGACTGGCCACCTAGAACAATATAATATATGCTAAGGTAATCCCATGTGAGTAGTTTACCATGCGCAAACATATGCTAGCGGATGTCTGCACTATCCATACCTATTCATATCCATACTATATACTATACTATATAATATTATAAATGCAAAAGTGGGTCTGTCTGTCTGTCTGTCTGTTACCTCTTCACGCTTAGACCGCTGAACCGATTTAGATGAAATTTGGTATAGAGATAGTTTGAGTCCCGGGGAAGGACATAGGATAGTTTTTATCCCGGATATCATCCCCTAAGGGTGCGAAATGGGGGGTGAAAATTTGTATGGCGCTACATACGAGTTCCACGCGGACGGAGTCGCGGGCAGAAGCTAGTAATTTATAAATGCGAAAGTGTGCCTGTCTGTCTGTTACCTCTTCACGCTTAAACTGCTGAACCAATTTAGATGCTATTTGGTATAGATATAGTTTGAGTCCCGGAGAAGGACATATGATAGTTTTTATCCCGTAAATCATCCCCTATGGGGGTGAAATGAGGGGTGAAAATTTGTATGGAGCTAACGACATAAAAGAGTTCCACGCGGACGGAGTCCCGGGCTGAAGCGAGTATTATATAATATAACTCAATGGTTTGCTTGTATTTCTCTAGATACTCGCAAAAACATTTTCCAAATCTATAATCATTTTACTCCACTCCTTTCAGTAAATGACGTCACTCATAAACGGCTCCAAAAACGTCAATAATACGTAAAAGTCATTAAACTGTAGCCCTAGTATAAGTTTTATCGATACAATACGTTTTCGAACGCGTTAGCGTTTAGTTTCAATTTGTATGACAACGCGTAGTTCCTAATAGTTACCACCAGAGGCGCTGTTTGCGTTGCCATACATATTGAAACTAAACGCAAACGCGTTCGAAAAGGTATTGTATCGTTAAAACTTATACTAAAGCCTCTGATGTCCGAACTTAAAAAAATGGCGTCCATTTGACGATAAAAGTAATAATTGAAGTAATTTGTCGAGAGCAACAATGGGATGGCAGGAAGCACGCTCGGGTGACTCACATTTGCATCGCGTATAATTAAAAGTTGTTAGGTAATGTGTAGTATCGCAAACTCGTATCTAATACGGTGTCTCCCAACACGGGCAATCTTTTGCTGACATCCCTGTCAGACATCCCTGACATCCCATGGATCAAATACCTCATAAATGTAATAAAAAAAATTGTATTTAAAAATTATATTTTGTATTTATATCTACGGATTATTGTGCTATGCGATTCGAATAGCTTTAGTACTGTCAAAATGCCATTTCCATCAGAAGCTACAAAGTGCACAGAGAGGCGCGGTGCGGCGCGGCGCGGCGCGGTATTCTGTGCCCGGACCCTTTCATATTAGCTCGAACATTACAACCGGTACCGCCTCCGCGCCGCTCCGCCACCGCTGTCAGTGCGTTTCGGCCTTAAATGCAGTGCATATAATATAGTACTGGGGGAGTGGAGTTCCGTCTCACTCATTAGAGTTGCAGCTTGTCTGGCATTGCTCGCCAACTCACTTACAGTATAAAATCTGTAAGAATGAACTTTTGACAGTTATGATTTGACCCTTATACATATGACATATGGCCCTAAGGCTACCAGTTAAACGATAGGTCTTAGCTTCATATATATAAGGGTCAATTCATAACTGTCAAAAGTTCATTCTTACAGATTTTATACTACAATTTTGCTAGTTTCTTTTTTTTCTGTATATACCGCTTACGTTATTATTTGAATCTAATAGTATCCTACACATTGTATATACACACATTACACATTTGACATAGGGACAAGATAAGTGGAAATTGCAAGTTACCGTGACTTACGAATTCGTAACTATATTGCAAAAGTTACAACCGTGATGAATCGATGTGAAATATTTAGGTCCTTACCTAAATATTTCACATCGATTGCTGATTAGTGAGAATTTATATAAATTTTTATCGCGCTTGCAGCAATTGTATGAATTTGCGGTAACCATTATCAACCGGTATAATTCCGCCACGGAATTCACTCCGTACCCGTAGGTATGTGGCGAGCCTTAGATAGTAATTTGTATTGTAAAAACAAATGTGTACTTTGGCCCTGATTAAATAACCCAAAAGTAACATGTTAAGGATGCGGTTCTTTGTGTTCATTCATTAAGTACATTAAAAAAGTAGGTAACCTTGTGAAAGGTCGAGCTAAACTTATTTTCATTATAAAAGACTCGTTATAAAAGACCAAAGTATTTTCTTACTACGATGACGCACTTGAAGTAATTACTATAATTATTAAATTTATTAAACTTTACATTTGCTCTCATTCTTTGACCCATAGTCATGCCAAATTATTTTTTATTACCTGATTAACGCGTTTGCATAATTCGCTAATGACCACTTAGTGTTCTAAGCGCTGCACTGGCCTAGTTTCATCCCATTAATTATGAGCCTAGCTTATATTATTTAATATTAACGGATGCTAGCTTTCCTTCCGGTCTTAAATTGGTACAAAAAATTGTAATTTGGAAAATAATAATCCCGACGATTTTAATGGAGAATACTTGGTTGGCCTTTGTAACTAGAAGATAAGTTTAATCATAACTATGGTTTAATGTATTTGCGGCTGCTACTTATTGTACAAATGTGTCTTGAAGTTCTTGAACATTGTTCTATATACATTGTTTACCTAGGTAAATTTTCATTGTTTATCTACACGGAGTAAAAGCTCAAAAACAGCTATACATTATACAATACTATTAAATAAACACCTAAGTCCCAATACCATGAATCGACGTGACGTTTCCAACATGTCTGTGTGATAAAATCTACAAAGGGCATGAAAATATGCTCTTCATGCCAGCAAATTTGCATAAAAATGTTTTTACTGTAATTAACAATTAAACACGAACAATTTTTACGACACGATAAGTAGTCAATTTTCACTGGCATATATTTATCATCGTGTCATTTCTGTTATTTTATTTATTTATTTTAGCCTTTATATTTCCACTAGCTTTTGCCCGCGACTTCGTCCGCGTAGAACTCGTTTATATCGTAGCTCGATACAAACTTTCACCCTCCATTTCCCTTTTAGGGGTAGATTTCCGATATAAAAACTATCCTATGTCCTTCCCCGAGACTCAAACTATTTTTATCATCATTATCATCATCATATCAGCCGAAAGACGTCCACTGCTGGACATAGGCCTCCCCCAAAGAGTACCAAAGTGACCAATCCTGCGACACCCACACCACCTGGTAAAGGTCGCGGGAGTCCGCTGGATGCCATCAGTCCACCTTGTGGGGGGCCTACCAACGCCGCGCCTACTAACTACCACTATACAAAATTTTATCTAAATGGGTTGTATAGTAGCTCCATACAAATATTCACCCCCCATTTCACACCCTTTACGAGATGATTTCCGGGATAAAAACTATCCTATGTCCTTTTCCGTAACTGAAACTATCTGTAAACCAAATGTCATCTAAATGGGTCAGTCAAATCCAAATTTTCACCCCTTAGGGTAGGATTTTCGGGATAAAACTATCCTATGTCCTTCCCCAGGACTCCCAACTATCGCTATACCGTAAATGGGTTCCATCTAAATTTTCACCCCCATTTCACCCCCTTAATCCTTAATCCCGATTTTTGAGATAAAAATTATCATATGTCGTTTCCTAGCACTCAAACTATCTTGATACCAAATTTCATCTAAATATACGAGTAGGTCACATCACATCCGAATTTTCACCTCCTTAGGGGAGCATTTTCGGGATAAAACTATCCTATGTCATTCCCCAGGACTCCCAACTATCGCTATACCGTAAATGGTTTCCATCCAATTTTTCACCCCCATTTCACCCCCTTACAGGATGATCTCTGGAATAAAAACTATCATATGTCCTTCCCCAGGACTCCCAACTATCGCTATACCGTAAATGGGTTCCATCCAATTGTTCACCCCCCATTTCACCTCCTTAGAGGATGATTTTCGGGATAAAAATTATCCGTTGTCATCCTCTGGGACTCAAACTACCTCTATACCAAATGCTAAATGGGCTACATCCAAATTTTCACCCCCATTTCATCCCCTTAGGGGATGATTTCCGGAGTAGAAACTATCATTTGTCCTTTTCCAGGACTCAAACTATCTTTCAACCAAATTTTATCAAAATGTGTCACAAACAAATTTCCACCCTCAATTACATCCCTTTTATTATTGATTAAACTATCCTATGTCCTTCCCCAGGACTCCAATTATCGCTATACCGTAAATAGGTTCAATCCAAATTTTCATCTACCATTTCGCACCCCCTTAGGGGCTAATTTCCTCCTTTCATGTGTTCCGGAATAAAAAATATGCTATGTCCTTTCCTAGGACTCTTCCTCTCTCCATACCAAATTTCATCTAAATGGGTTCTATCCAAATCTTCAACGCTCATTTCACCACCTCAGGAAATTATTATTCGGGATAAAACTATGCATTGTCCATCCCTGGGACTCCTTCTATCTAGGCCTCCCCCAGCTCCTTCCACCGTTCTCTATCCTTTCCCTTTTCCATCCAATATTTGCCTGCTACTTCTTGTATGTCGTCTGCCCACCTCCTGCTTGGTCAAGTCATTTCTGTTAGGTACAATTAAATTTAATATTAGCATACTATTCTTACAAAAAGGCCAGGTCAAAAGTACCCTAAACCGACGAGCATGTATGAGAAATGTTATGAAAGTGAGTGAAGCGAAAGTGGTTTGTCAGGATCGTAGCAAATGGAGATCCGTGATCTCTGCCTACCCCTCTGGGAAAGAGGCGTGATTATATGTATGTATGTATGTATGTATACTATTCTTTTGGATTAGTCTGAATTCAATTGACGGTAACAGTTCGTACTGACCCAAACACGGCTTAGTTCCCCCTTCGCGTTGATAGATAGATAATATAGATGCTGCAGCTGCAACGCACACAGCAATTCTATGGTTAAGTTTTTTGTTGCTATTATGTCTATTCTGTTCCATATTGTGTATCGAATATTTGTTATAATTTTGTTTTTGTACGATGTTGTTTCTGTGTGATTGTAGGCTACAAATTATTTGTAGCAAACAAATAAACGTTTTATCTATCTATATTATATAGACTAGGGTAGGGCGGGGCAAAAAGGGCCATTTTACATATATTTGGTGGTAACTGCTAACTTATATTGTATACGAAAAGGATTTTAATAGCAATGGATAGCATAATTCGTCATCTATTAGTGACGATATTTGAATACAAGCAGTTTTCTACTCCAAGACAGATATTAACAATATAGAAAGTCGGGTCGAATGGAACTTTTTACCCCGACTGTGGGGCATAAAGGTCCAGTGTCAGGGCAAAAAGGACCACTTCAACTGTATGGCATTATATAGGTTTTTAAATCGGATAAATAAAAATAAGGCATGTTAAATCAACTCAACTATATTTTTACATGTAACAGTCGTGTAAATAGTAAACAAGTGTCAACTATACATATTATTTTCTACCCAACTTATAACTAGGGCACAATTTTTAGATTGTGACATTAAGTCTTGTGGTTAACTTTTTGGTCTCAGACATATAATCTACGTTATAGAATACCCTTTTAAAATTAACCTTTAAAACATAAAATCAGAACGAATCAAAACAAGCACAGTCACTCAACTTGAGTTATTTATAATATTTTGGGTAACTTAAAAGTAACGTCTCTTCAAAACATAAATTTAGAAACAAAACAAAAATAGTCACTTAGCTTTGAGTAATTTAACTCTTTAGATCCTAAACCGTGATAAATTTGAGCAACCGTGAGCAAATACTCCGTGAGGGATGCTTCTTGTGCTTGGTTGAACACCTGTCTAGGTGTTCCATAGCCAAATTTCGGCGAATCAGGATTTTCCTTTAAACGCTCCATGAATCTCTTCAAAGAGGTTTTGCTAATCTCAAGATCTCGACAAACTTGCCTCTGTGATTTTTCTCCACTTATCACCAACTCAGCAGCTCGCTTCATTATCTCCACAGACTTCGTCGCTCGTTCGGTTTTTCTCTTATAAACACGCATTCTAGAATAAAATAATTAACTAAATACATTGTTTTCATAAGGGGCTAAAAGGTCCACCACGGGGCTAAAAGGTCCACAGATGGACCTTTATGCCCCGTAGTGACTTAGTTTAATTTCAAGGTTATAACGAAGAATACAATTTTTTGCATTTGAATTACACCATCTTAACTTGAAACCGTATATAAAATGACCATGTATAAAACAAACTTGCAACTCTAACGGTTTAAATAAAAGCAATAGACAAAAAATAAATGAAGTGCAAAATTTTACTTACATTAAATTTTTTCGACGCGGACACGTACAGACCGGTCGGCGTTCGCCAGCGCACTGCGCGAGGCGGCACGTGTACTCCCCCCGCAAACCCCTCACAGTCCAGCCATTTCGATGTCAAACGAAGTTTTAATTTCGGAGTTAGGCATAGTGGACCTTTTTACCCGCGGACCTTTAAGCCCCGCCTTACCCTACTTAACGACTATTTTGACTAACGATCATGTCTAATGTCTAAAAATCAACTGACTTCCACAATCACCGAGAGCGTACCATTACATTCACAATTTCAAGACCTACTTGTTTATCATATGTATTATTATAGTGGGTAGCAGCACAGTACAGTCAGTAATTTGCTGAAGACGGACATAATAAAAATTAAAATCTTTACAGCACTTTATTCGAAAGAGCAAAAGGCCGAATGTGTCTACAAATCCTCTGCATTGGGTCTCTGATCTGGATCCAGGACTACAGAATACAGTATGACATATACTCTTGTGACCATGCGACGAAGTATGGCCAGCGCCCAGCAGTAAAACTTAGTGTAGGCTTTGAGTCGACTGGCCCCCAGGGCACATCACAAATATCACAATACGCTACGTCATTAGTAGCTGTACATCTTGATGATGATGTGCACTTCTCGTAGCAACTTCTGCTGCTGACTGTACGGAGCACGGAACTGTCCGGGGCATGACCGTGACGTGCTACTTCATATTTTACCGACAATGCTCATATTATGAAACCATTCGTTTAGGGAAAACATTAACCTTGTTCGGTTTGAAGCGTGCTAATGTGTGATGAGTAAAGGATTTCACGACAAATTGTGTTTTAAGATGCGCGATTGCGTTGCAAAAGACAAAGTCAGATGTACATCCTTTTTTAGACGCTAGACAGTTTTGTAGAAACGCATGCCTAACAACTTTTAGGAATACCAATACCCAATTAATAGTCCTTGCTGCTCAGTTGCAAAGAGCTCAAGAATATTTAGCCGTCATTTTCTTTCAAAGAGTAGGCCATTTCCCCCCCTAGAATAAAAAAGCGGCCAAGTGCGAGTCGGACTCGCACATGAAGGGTTCCGTAAAATAAATTGCGGTTTACGATTTATGACGTATTAAAAAAAACTACTTACTAGATCTCGTTCAAACTAATTTTCGGTGGAAGTTTGCATGGTACATCATATAATTTTTTTAGTTTTTTTTTTTTTTAGAAGCCTATACAGTGTCCCACTGCTGGGCAAAGGCCTCCCCTCCTGACTTCCACTCGTCCCGATTCCCAGAAATCTCCGGCCAATCGCTGCGAAACACGTCCAGGTCGTCCCGCCATCTCCTTCTCGGCCTGCCATTAGTTTTATTATTCACTTATATTAGAAGTTACAGGGACACACACACACATTTTACCACTTTGGAAGTGTCTCTCGCGCAAAATGATAATAGAAACCTCAATATCATTTTTGAAGACCTATCCATAGTCCAAGTATGGGTTTGACGAAAAAAATTTTTTTGAGTTTAAGTTCTGAGTATGGGGTCCCCCAAAACTTACTGTTTTTTTTCGAGTTTTGTGTGAAAATCTATTAAGATTTCAACAGTATAGCTCTTATAGTTTTGGAAAAAAGTGGCTATGACATACGGACGGACAGACAGAGAGACATGACGAATCTATAAGGGTTCCGTTTTTTGCCATTTGGCTACGGAACCCTAAAAATGGCGTAATATTTGATTGACTTCATGGATAAGTTGTTTGGTCCCGATAACTTATTAGGTAATTACGAGTATTATTTAGTTTAGTGCAGGGATCGGAACCGGTTAATTGCTAAAACTTCGTTTTACCACAAATCTCGAACTATTTTATACTTCACATGTAGGACTCAGTTGTGTTTTGAGGTAACGAGTGCGTATTATTAGATTGCCCAATTAGAAATGAAATTATTATCAAAAGAACGAAAAAGAACCGTTTTCGTTCCCATACAAACAATACCGGTTTCCGATCCCTGGTTTAGTGTAGGTATGTCATTGTAGCTCTCAACAAATGTAACATGTGAGAACTCTGTAATATCGTTAGCAGCCATACATTTTGCTTCAGCCATCATAACAGCAAAGCACTATACAACATATACTTCCAAGTGTTCACGCTTCACCTACAGACCAAGGCGAGCTGTCAAGCGCGACGATCATTACACACCATCCGATGGACAAAGAACATAAGAGTCTACGGTATTGTTGCATATATACCACTTTTTAAATTAGGAGGCTAGCACGGTACTTGCCAGAATGGAAAGCACTTACAATACAGATGAATCAAGTAATTATAACGCATTGTGTTTCATAAAAGTTCAACTTACTGGGACGGAGATAAGAGCATGGTTCTGTAATGACTGCGTATTCGGGTATCCGTTCCACTTGGTAAATAGTTTTTGCTGGCGAAAGACCTCTTACTAATGATAATGGAACGAATATGAGAAGATAAAGACACTAAAAAATACCCTAATACTTTTAGCATACATTTAAATTGTAAGTATTCAAGGTAAATTCTAAGTATATGTAATGAATATGTACGCCCATTATATGAATATGTGTATTGTGTAAAGGTCCTTTATAATTATAAGTATTCAAGAATTTCTTAATGTATGTACTAAGACTATGGTTTTACTTCATAGGCGGATCGTTCGGTCGCTCAGATAGCTCGCACTCTCACAATTTTGTAAAATTAAATAAACAAATACTAAGGGACAATCTTACACAAATCGAGCTAGTCCCATAGTAAGCTCAAAAAGGCTTGTGTTATGGGTACTAAACGACGTTATATTGAATATATAGAAATACTTAAATACATAGAAAACATCCAGGACTCAGAAACAAATATTAATGCTCATCACGCAAATATTTTCCCTTACCGGGATTCAAACCCACTGACTGACCTTCAGCTTCATAGGCAGCAATCAGCATCACTAGATTACTAGCTAGGCTAACCGGTCGTCAAAATTATTCCATTACATTTGTTATAGTTGACGCTCCTTATTAACACGATAAAATTAACTTTTTGTACTCGACGATTAAAATATGTGTATTAAGATTTCATAGAGAATACTGCAACGTCACTCTTTTCATAGTTGTAGTCCATGTTACTGTCGAAACAATCGAAATAACTACTTTTCGATACGCTCCAGACAACTAAAATAAATTCGACCAATCATGTGGCTGCTTTACTGAACTGTAATGAATTGGATATCAACAAGCGTACGAGCGATGAGCTGCACTTCGTTTCAACAGTATCGAGTTTATTTAATTAGTTCAGTTGACTCGTAGAAAATTAATTTTAATGAACTCGTACAAAAAGTATTGTTCACAATAGTGTTATAATCAAGCTTTTTAATCTCGTACCTTACTTAGGCCACTCAGCAAGCTTCGTGGCCTAAACACGGTACTCGACTAAAAAGCTCTCTATTATAACACGATTGTGAAAAATACTATTATGCACTATATGTGACCCAATACCTAAGTAGACATCATAAAACAGTAGGTAAAACACAAATGGAGTCGTGAGCTTTCAGAACATTATAGATTACCGTGTCGTGTCGTCATAATGAACGTGAATTCCATAACTTTAACGAATGCTTTTAGTCCAGATAATGTGTTGATATGACAAAGTATTTAATGTATGAACTGTCTCGTTAATACTTTAGGGTCAGCGGGGCTAGCACAACTGACACAACAAGCGCGACGCGAGTCGAGAGAATCCACCCGCCTCTTTACACAGGACTTGAGACAGGAGTCGCTGAATCGCGCGCGACACGACTTAGCAGCAAGTTGTACATCCTGTACGTCTAGCAGTACAGGATTGTCAGGAAGCTCGTCCAGCAGCATCTTGAAGGTCTAATACGTTGTCGATTAGAATTGGCTAAAGTCATCTGCGAGCCATAAGTGCGATATCTGCGCTCGGTTGATAGTGATATCTCTCACTGTTTTAAGTCTCCATCATGTAATTTACGATCCTTGGGAAGAAATAGTACATTACTTACCTAGGGCGGTAAAACAAAGAATGTCGCAGATCGAAGGTAGGTATTTGATATAAATATGCGATCTGAGGCTTTCTTTATTACCGCCCGCGGTGAGTAAAAAACTGTACGTCTCTTCCTGGCCAGGAAGTGGGATTTTCCGCAAGCGTAGCGTGCGGTAATTGCTACTTTATGGCCAGGTATGACGTAAACTAGTTTACTCGATAGATTAAGCCGGATTCACACTACCTGTGTGACATGATGCTATTGATGCTCTCTGATGTGCTCTTGTGCAGATGAATGTGACCATCCCCATCCGCACTAAATGTATGGCAACGATATCGCGCTGTCGCGTCATGACAAGTAAATAAAATAAAATAAATCTAAAGATGGACAAAAAAGTCACGTTTTACAATATGAATCCCGCTAAAGGACATATTCAGATGTTAATCGGCAAAATATGGAATAAACCGCCTATTCAGTTTAGGTTTGTCTCTATATTCCCATAGCTAATATACGACTGTCTCTTTCAAGGACGAAGTCAAATTCTGGGCTGAGTGTGTCCGAGAGCAAGGAGCCTGCGCCCGCGCCGTCACCGGCGGATTCCGGCGTTGCAGAGCTGGAGAGGGATCACCATGATTATAGGTAAGTTTTTATTATCATCATTAATACCCAGGTAATTGAAATCAAGCAATGCAAGCGTGGATGTCCAAGGCAGACCTGGCGGTGGACTGTCGTTGCGGAAAGGGAAGGAGCGCATTGCTCTAGACCGATTTCGATGGCAGCGCACAGCATGCCCTCTGCCCCATCTATATAGGGGACTCAGAAAATTAAGAAAGAATACCTACCGTCATCCTGCTGCCTAATATTATCTAGACACATCAGGTCCCTACACACCTTCAAAGTAAATACAAGACATGTTTAATTGAAAGAAGTATTTGAAAACCCTTGTCCAAAGCGTACTTACTAATGTCGCCTACATTCCCTTACTTGTCCGTATTATATTGCGCATTCCAAACTAATTCAAACCCTTTCTATCATTCCTTATCAATCATCTAATATTTAACCAGCACCTTACAAAAACAACCATCGAAAAGTACCAATCCCATACAATTCCTAACAATTTATCCGACACTAAATCTACATTAATTCCTATTTCCAGTACAACCGAACGCCTTCGCCACCACGATGTGCGTCTCCGCGCCCCGCGCGCCCTCATGCTGCAGAACTACGGCACCCGCAGCACAGAGAGGGACGCGGAGCTGGCCCGAGTGAGACGCGACCGAGCCCTGCTGAGACAACGGCTGGAGGACACCGAGTGGAGCCTGTGCCAGCGCGCGGGAGAGATCTCACTGTTGAAGACTCAGCTCAAAGACGCCCAGGTTAGCACTTAAACCGACGACCACTTTGACAGGACTACAATCCAAGAAGTGCGCATATCAAATTTAGCGTTGCTGCCCAACCAACCTTTGCAACGTAATCTCTACATCTCATCATTATTTTTGTTCATAGATCCTACTTAGTTAACTTAAATATATATTAAGTTAAAGATATATTGAGTTAGAATGAATATTCAGCAGAGATGAGCGAAGCTTTGTGTTCATATATTGACACGAAGCTGTCAAGCATGCAATCTATGAAAACACACACGAACATCTCCGGTGGATATTCAATATAAATATAATAAGACTACTAGTAATTATTAGGTTGCTAAACGTATTTTGTTTCAATTTCCAGAACGAACAAACGGCGAAAGGCCACGAGTATCTCACCCTGAAAGCCGACTGCCGCCAACTGAGAGAAGCACTCGACAAGAAAGAGAAAGAGATCATGAGACTCCGAGCGGAGTCAGAGGAGAAAGAGAAGAACACGAACCGACTACAATCTGAAGTAGACCGACTCACCAACGACCTAATGGAGAGTGTCACAGATCTGTCCAAGACTAAAGAAGCAAGCAAGAGTGAAATAGATAAATTAAAGACCGAACTGAAGGAACTACGGCAGGAGTTATCCGATGTTTCCCTCAGTGGTTATGAAGGTATCGAGTGCGGGAGAACGATGAGAGGAATCTATGACGTGTGCAAATCAAATGAGTATCATTGGACTTCAAGTGACAGTGCTCTAGAAGACGCCGAAGTCCAAAGACTTAACGGAGAGCTCCCAGACTCTTGCGGAGAACCTTGTGCAGCCATCGCCATGGTCGATAGACTCAAATGCGACCTCGAAGCTAAAGAAACACAGTTCAACAACGAAAGAAGAAAATGGTCGGAAGAAAAAGATAAAGTACTCAGATACCAGAAGCAGCTACAACTGAATTATGTTCAGATGTTCAGACGCTCGCGCACTTTGGAAGCAGAAGTAGACAGCTTGAGACTAGAGCTCGACCTTTGCAACAAAAACATGAAGAATGTGAAACACGGAAAAGCTATTGAATTGTAATACCAAAATATTTAGGTTTATTTATGCAGGCCAATTGTAAATACTTTAGTTTTGCCTGTTTTATCTTGCCTTTTGCTGTAAGTAGGGTTTCCGTCGTTTTATCATAATACTCGATAGGCAAAGGATTAATGACACAATTAAGTTACTGTTGTTCATTGATAAGTTGAAGCTAGATAGATTCTTGCTATATTATGGGAATACGCGTATTTTATACTAAGAGAGATTTTAAGTTATTTTAGAAAATAATAAAAGTATTTTGAAAATATTGCTTTGTTTTCTTTAAATCGGTGACGCGCTGACGACTCCTCTGAAATCGCAAGCGTTCCCACCATGGTATAAAAAAACGTGGTCAGACCATAGAACGAAATCAATGATGTAATATAAAAAAGAGGTAGATACGTTGTCTATACGAAATTCCGTGTTTATAAATGGCCACCAAATTCTGACAGCAATCGTTTCCATTGACGACGCGAAACTATGGCAAGCCGTGTCAATTAGCCAGGTTTTAGTGTGCCACTTTTGGAGCGCTTATAAGATATCTACCTATATTTTATATTACTTCATTGGCCGAAATAATCAAATGCTAATTAACCTGTGACTTGGTGGTGCTCTTCTGGCAACAGGCCGCCATTTTATCACTCGAGGATTCATTGGTTCGCTCTCCTTCTAGTGCGCACAATATGGATTATTTCACAATTGAGGATTTTACTATTAGGTATGTTTTTTTTTTACATTTGAGTACGAAGCTGTAAATTATATTTTTAGTCGCGATTTAGTATTTTATTTATCAACAAGGTAAACCGTTTTCTTCTAAAACATGTGTCATTTTATGACAGATAGGCCAATAAGGCAGATGAAGTAAAATATGAAAGAGTTTGAAAAAATGTTTGGGTATGCGAAAGTCAAATGAGAGAATTTAACACCCTACATTTACTAGTTTTGATATTTTTAGCACAATCAACAATTCGACAACTTATATTATAACTAAAAGCGCCTGTAAATGTTTAAAGACAAATAACATACGCAATGATTTGTGCTAAGTGTTTATTGCAGACACCCTTGCGATAACAATAATTAGTAATCTTAGTATGGAGCAGAACCTAGCCTAAACCTTACCTAATCATTCAAATAAGGAAACAAACTTAGCAGTGCCGTGCCGGCTTTTATCAAAGTGCTACCCTCTATACGGCATTGAGATCAACATGAATCATTTAAAAAAAAACTAGATTCGAATATTTCCCCCAAGGAGCGAACAGCAATGCATTTAAACTTACCTAATTGCCTTGTATACTTTGCCAACTGAAACTTACTTGAGAAATAGATGCCTACTCTTTTCTCTGTAAAGTTATCAACTCAACTTTCTTTGTTTAATCTTGGCTCAGGCGTTAAACGTAAACAATATTTGAAATATAATTTTGTATGCCTCTTGGTAGGTACATTTTAATTAAAACCCGGCACTGCTTTAAACTCTGAACACATGAAAAATATATCTCGATCTTAGACTAATAGAGCAGTGTTGAGATCTGTACTGAGATCAAACGTTAGTTTAGTCAATATCTTAGAACTTGGATCTTAAGTTAGAGAGTCCCAAGTTTCTGGACCTGAACGTAAATCCTTCGCCGACTTTGGTGGTACCTTGGTCCACGTTGTTTCTCGTTGTTTTAGAGGGTTCAACCTGTAACAGGATACACATATACAATATAAACACACTACTAGCATACATAATGAATAATCATAATGTCGCCTATTTCCCGGAGAGGATCTCCATGTTATCCTGACACGCCACCTTCGCTTCATCTTCTCTCATCATGCATACCTATTTGTTATTTTTACTCGACTACATCAAAGCCGAAAATAAGGAAGGGATATGTTTTAGCAGTATTTTGTATTCACGTGTGTTCCATTCCAGCGTAGCGTTTGAGATACTTACTAGACTGATTTTGGTGAATGAGCTATGTAGTTACTGGGGACCGATTTTTGACTTTCGAGCGCTCGAAAATTAAATAAAAGTAAATAAGATTCTAGTGTCAAAATTGCTGGCACTTACTTTCTACCGATCGAATTAAATACGAGTGGTGGATAGCACTCGTTTTTACATTTTTTATGTCTATTTCAAAATAGAATTCCATCATTTATGACCGTTTTCGAGTGAAAAAGTCGAGCGCTCGAAAGTCAAAAATCGGTCCCCTGATCGATTCGAATTATTATGCTCCGTGTGACATACATCTAATAACGATTCTTTCTTCATTTCGTTTTCCGTTGCCGGGATAAAGTTTTTTGAACTTTTTATACAACGACTGTGGAATCTTTAGAATTTATCCGATTTGGTACAGTAACATCATTGACGCCATCATTGTACCGTATAAATTAAGATGTTTTGCAAATACGTCGCACTTTGGTCGCACGTAGATGTAAACTGAATGCTAAACGTAGAAGACATTGACACGACATCCAGTATATAGGTCCTACTTAAACGTTCCAGTATTGGACATTATCCCATAACATTGCACCTTTAATCTTATTCTTAGCAATAGAGATGAATAACAGGGTCAATTCAAATTCATGCAAAGTTGTTTACAGTTGTTGCATTTCAGGTAGGCCGTAGGCGCGTTCCTATTTTTATTACGTTAAAGTCTAATTTCGACCACTCGCCTTCGTGAAATGAGAAATGAAGGAGGATCATCATCATCATATCAGCCGAAAGACGTCCACTGCTGGATATATGCCTCCCCCAAAGATCACAAACCAAACAAAGACAAAGACCGGTCCTGCGCCACCCGCATCCAGCGGACTCCCGCGACCTTTACCAGGTCATCAATCCACCTTGTGGGGTCTCTCCACGCTGCGCCTTCCGGTACTTGGCCACTCGAGAATATTTCCACCCCAACGGCCATCGGTTCTACGTGCAATGTGCCCAAGCAAAACAGATCGCAAGAAGGATACCTTAAGGTGGTTCGATTGCCATACAAAACGTTATTTGACATTCGCAGGCCAACGGCGTGATATTTTAAGAAACATATGTAACAAACATTCATAAATTGGCTTCCCATTTGCGCCAAATTCCCCCTTTCCTAGAATAAACTTGTATGTAAACTAGATTAATTTGAGAAATTGGTTTGGGACGTGATATTTTGGGAAAACTAGTTTTCTCAAATTAATCTAGTTTATACAAGTTTATTCTAGGAAAGGAGGAATTTGGCGCAAATGGGAAGCCAATTGATAAAAGTCTGATACATAAGTTTCTTAAAATATCACGCCGTTAGCCTGCGAATGTCAAATAACGCCTTGTATGGCAATCGAACCACCTTATGGAAAGCTTGTTCATCTTTTTACACAAGCAGCCTGTGGGTTCGTTATACCCAAAAATCATACAACGCTTTGAAGGTACAGTAGGTACAACAACGCTTTTAGAATGTTGCTTGGGCTGCCAAGGTTTTGCAGCGCCTCCTCGATGTTTGCAGAGGCACACACCGACGGATTTGCAGCAATTATGAGCAAAAAGGCGGCGACATTGCTGATTAGGACTTTTAGGACGAGGAGAAGCCCAAACAGCATTTTGAAAATGATTGCTGATCATGTTTGTTGCCCCATATTGGCGCACATAGTTAATCTAATTTAGTTTTTAAGTTCTAACATAGTTTTTAAGTTTTATTGTTTCCATGCCATACTAACAAAAAGTGAGATCCTTGTTATCTTGAATAAATGAAAATTGAATTGAATTACAAGTATAGTGGGAGTATTCAGTACTCTACTTTTACCTGTGTGACATCACCGATGACCGGCCGTTTTCTCCATTTATACCACCAATACTCGACCCCCAAAGTGATACAAGCCAGTCCAATCCCCATAAAGATCACTATGAACACGCCTCCTATGTTCTGGATGGAGATCCCGTCTGACTGGTCGTCTTGTTTCTCGCACTTCATGGCTTCGGGATTGTTGTTCCACCAGTTTTCTTTGAGCTTCTCCAGTTTGCGTTTGTTCAGGAGTTGGAGGATCCTGGAACAGACGGTTTTTTAAACATCTAAGAAAATGGTGGCATGATACTTACAGCTAATCGTCCACATGGGGGGGGGGTGAACTTAACCAGGTACCTAAGTCCGGAAAAGTGCCCTTCCTAGGAGGATTCGGAGCCCGTACCGAAGAGTTTCTTCTTTGTCTGTCCCCCTCTAACTAAACGAAACTACTAGGTACCTAACTACCTACTACAAACGTTCATTGATCTTGAAAGTATTAATTGCCTACCTAAGATTAGGTAACTATAACTACATTCCTACAAATTTGGGCGCTTCATGGCATAATAAAACGTTTTTCGCGACGTGAATGAACGTTTTACTGCAGCATTCCATGTCATTTAAGGACACTGGATTTTACGACCAGCACTTATGGGTACTTACTGCCCATTCATCCTTTGAGTTCCATGCCTTATTTGGTAGCATCACTCGATGTTTTTATGATTGTATCCTCAACTAGCACCTCGCCGCGCCGTAATTACACAGCACGCAAGCAAAAAAAAGAGAGATTCTGACTACCTCCCTGGGCTCCCTGCATACAAAACACACATAAACTTTCCCTCCTTATAATATAAATATGAAATAAATAATCATAATAGTAATGGTGCCAGCCTGAGTGAAAAATTGACAAAAATTATCGATGCGTGCTAAATATTTATGAAGACAACAATATTTTATCAAGAATACTTATAGCATGGACCCTCAGGAAGGACCAGGCTATTTTGATCCCGCGGGTTTTCCCGGGTTCTTTGTGATAAGCGGACGGAGCCGCGCGGGAAGCTACTAGGTACATTACATTATAAAAATAAATAGTACCAACGCAAGTCAAATATCATCAATCTAGCTCCCGTCACGCGGGTCACGCCCCCTACAGTAGACGGCAAACTTCGTGCGCAAATGACCTTGCCTGCGCAAAGGCGAATTGTACGTGCAAGCTGCCCCCCCACTTCCCCTCATTTGCGCACGAAGTTTGCCGTCTACTGTACTAGCATTTCATTGCATTAGCCCGTAGATAGAGGTTAAGTATAATATTGGGTCCTTACCTATGAAATTGGCGTTTTTTTCACAGATATTATTTTTACGTAATTTATTCATTTCTATTGCAACTTCCAAATTATTTTTTAATTTCATTATTAGACTATGTAACAAAGGTTTTAAATACAAAAAATAGGTTTGAATTTTTTATTTAGTGTTTCAAATTAAAGCTTGAAGACCGCCCTTTTCATGTGCTGCCGGTTAAAGTGTTTCAATTACGTATAGTTTTATGATGCGAACTATTTTTAAGGAATGAAGATATGTGTAAAGTAGCTTAAAAGTTTTCTATATTCCTACCAAAATTTAGTTTGCTTTGTATTTGACATTGCTGAATAATCCGCAAAATTCAATGTATGAAAATCACAGTTTTCATAAAATTCTCCATACACACCGCCAATTTCATAGGTAAGGACCTAATAGATGACGTCCTAGCCTAGCGTATACCTAAAGGGGACGATGGTAAATTACTAAATTAAGAAGTACTTATCAGAAGCTAATACAATCTTGACGACTAATGTCATTTATAATTTAGTCGTGTTATATCGGTGACGTCATGGTGGTGTCAGTTTCAGTACAAATTTTGACAGGTGTGGTGGCAAACAAGCTAGTGGCAAACAAAAAATCCGTATACGCGATGAGGGTCAGAAAATATGACACTGTATCTCGTTTCCACTTGCGATATTGTCTATGCATACATCTTTGTCACTCATGTGTGTATGTGTGCGTGAGTCCCTCTATTCTATTCTACCTCAATGCATTAGCCTAATCAAGACGTTCACATACTCGTACAGAAGGCCTACCGCGAAAGGCATTCGAAGTTTTCGCTCTCTGTCAGACTTGCGAGTTCGTACGTAAGTGCGACTGAGAGAGAAAACTTCGAATGCCGTTGGCGGTAGGCCCTCAGCGGCGCTACCACGAACTTCGAATCTCGAACTTCGTATATCTCCGTCTCTATCGCACTTATGGTTTATGGTACGCGAGCGACCGAAACGGAGATATACGAAGTTCGAGATTCGAAGTTCGTGGTAGCGCCGCAGGAATGTAGACAGGTAGTATGTTATGTTATGTGTAGCCAACAGTCAACATACCTATTTAGCGTAAAATACTAATTACAGCAGGCTTATTATTTTAAATGAATAGGTACTACATTGTGTAGACATTAGCAGTTCTCTTGATTTACATATACTATGCGTACCTAATAGGAAGTCCGACATATTGTCGGTAAAGCGTGGTGAGTGTAGATATTTGTCATGGTGTTACAATAGATGGCGCTACGTGAACGATGTTGTGGGTACGCGTGCACGTAAGTACGTACGTAGCCTTAGAGTACGGAGGGCCTACCGCGAAAGGCATTCGAAATTTCACCTCTCTGTCATACTTACGAGTTCGTACGTAAGTGCGACAGAGAAGGAAAACTTCGAATGCCGTTCGCGGTAGGCCCTCAGATTCCTATAGTGACGCGTGCCACCGTAAAGGGACGGAAAACCACCTATGTATGCAGCAACGAAGTTCTATCAGCTTGGGCTGAAAATCGTTCGTATGTCCGGTGTCTGTCACGATGTCACGCTGTATAATTATATTTTATTTTAATTTTTGTGTCGAGTCACTTTTTCGAAACAAAATAAATAATGAAACAAAATGACTGGCTCGCGAGTTATACACCTCACAGAGCCTACATATCAATTCATCCAGGTCGGGACAAAAAAAAACAACAAACGGTACATGTTTATCTGTCAAGTCAAAATTATTGAGATTTGCATACGTTTTGGTATTATTATTTTACTACCGTGTCAAGTCTGGGTAGTCAGCACAGCTATCACAAGACGGTCTGCGATCTGCGAGCTCTGTCGATTTTTCTCGCACTATACCTCTCTTTCTAAGTTTTCTAATAAAAGAGAGAAGGATAGTGCGAGAAAAATCGAGAGAGCTCGCGCGCCATCTTGTGATAGCCGTGCTGAGGTGGTCTGTAGATAATTTATTATGATGCGCCGATAGATGTCGCTACGCGAACGTTGTGATGTGATGTGCGTGATTTGAGGTAGGGAATTATTATTGCCGCAACGAGTCTCGTTAATCCATGAGTGTGGATATAATGATACAATTGCATTCAATGTTTACGACAAACGAAAATTTAACTACGCTGCTGTAACGAAAACTTGATTACGCTGTTGACTACACGTAAACTTCTGTAATAACCATGATCAACGATGTATGTCAATATGTGATACAAACAATAATGTACTAACCACATTAATAATGGGAATAACTTCAAAGAACGACGAGTAATTGTTTCTAAAATGAACTTATTTTACGTTCAAATAGCACGGCAGTTACGACCTTATTTTATAAGGCAACAGTCGCTTTGCTAGCCCGAGTCACCTTTGCAGCAATTTTATATTATTTAGCCCTCATGTCGGTCGCTGCGAACGTAGTGAGTGATAAAACACAAACAAATATATAGGTACAGATAACGTGAGGGCCGTAACTATGTATGCACTATGCAGGTACATACATAACATGTATCTTAGGATGAACTGAATGAGTAAGAACAAACAATCGTCATCAGCCTAGGTATACACGTTTCAATCTCAACTGAGCAACGGCTAACGTGAGTTACAATCGTAACCTAACGATATGTAACTACATACGAGATCAAACAAACGCGCTTCGAATAGATTTCGAACTCGCTTCGGTATTCTTCGATTCGACCCGTCAAACTTGCTTACTCTATCGCACTTATGGTTTATAGTACTCGAGCGACAGACGGAGATACGAAGTTCGAGATTCGAAGTTCGTGTTTATAGCTCAGTTCGATGCGTACTATTTATGCCAGCCAAAAATATAAGAACTGTCGAAACGCCATCTCGTGGCCAACTTCACACTTAGTGTTGCCATTTTCTATCTTTTTTGTAACTTTCTACCTTTTTTACATTTCGAATCATTTGCAAAAATTTGCGAAGTAGGTACTTGATTCATATAGTAAGCGCTTCCCAAATTGCCATAACTAGGCACACGACTGCCAGAACTGAATCAGAAGATACAGCAGGAAGAGATGAACTCTTTCTTTCCTATGTTTACGATGATATACTACATTCGTTTGTTTTCGTTAGACAGTCTAGAGGTTAAGTAACTTGAAAACTCGTATAGGGTTTTATTTGACCTCTACTTTTGTCGAAAACAGGTCCGTAAAACAGCTTAATATGATTATAATATTATAAGACATAACTAGTTCTCAAAGTCAGGCAGGTAAAACGAACATTCCTTGTTGAGATAGGTGTGGCCGTATTTATCTTACGAATAAAACTGTTAACACTTCACTTCAACCCAGTTTATATTATTTTTATAGGAAGTTAACTCTGTGAAAAATGTTGACAGCTCTATGAATGCCAAAATATTGTCTCTGCTGAAAATAGGTAGGAGTAGGTATATTTGTTTTAATAGACACATGGACATTGTTTCTCAACGTTTTGAATAGGGAAAACTTCAGAATTATTATTATGATTAAGATGACACACAGCACCGTATTGCGGGTGCACGCTAAAAGAGTACTTCTGTTACTATGGTTGCTGCGGTGTGGTTGGTTGGACTGTGGATATCTCAGAGCATAGAATACTAGAGAGAGGACAAGCCGCCGGCGGCCGTGTCGCAGCTGTATGCTCAATGGGCATACACTGCCATACTGTGCACGCGTGCTGCGAGCAGAGAATATTAGGCCTTGGTCGTACTGCACACGCCGCACGCAGCCGACAACGTCCCGTCGCACGCAGCGTCTGAATGGTGTGTTCGGCCGTGGTCGCTTTCACCCGCCGCACGCGGCCGACAGCGGCCCGCCGCCCGCAGCGTCTGAATGGTGTGTTCGGGAATGCTCGGGAGTGGTCGTTTTCGCCCGCCGCGTGCGGCGTCCCCCCACCGCCCGCGACTGCCGTCCGCTGGCCGCCGCGTCTTTAGTTCTTTTGAAGCATTGCGGCGGGTGGACGTTGGCTCAACATGGACAAATTTAACAAAGAAAAGGACGAATTATTGATCGAATTAGTAAAATGTAACAGCATATTGTATGATGCTCAGGATAAAAACTTTAAAAATAATAATTTAAAACATAAAGTGTGGGAAAACATAAGTGAAACTCTAAATATTTCAAGTAAGTATATTTAATTATGAATGATTACTGCCAAGACAAGCTTCCTTGAGGACTACACACGTATTCTTTTAATTCATCTCTCAAATTAGCCGCTGCAACGAGTGTTGTTCCTCCAGCTCGTCGAAATGGAATCATATTCTCTGTAGGTGGTGTGCTTATGGCTTCAGTGTATGCACTGTAATTCCTTTTATTTTCTATTAGCATATTGTGTAGGCAACAACATGCTAATATTACGTAGTCCACTGTACTTGGATCTAAGTATATAGGTGTGTAGAAAATCCTAAATACATTAGACAGAATGCCGAAAGCACTTTCAACTGTCCTTCTTGCTCGACTGAGACGATAGTTATACTGCCTTTTTTTCGTATCCGATTCACTTTGAGTATTTGGATATGGTTTCATTAGACGAGGTAAAAGTTTGAATCCTCCATCGCCTATCAAAAAGTATGGGAAATAAACATCGGTTCTAGGTAGATTGCAATCATTGGGAAATGGAAATGTTCCATTCTCAATCTGTTTACCCATGTTTGATTTTGAAAATATTCCACTATCACCTTCTTTTCCATATGATCCAATGTCGACGCATAAAAATTTACAGTCAGCGTCAACAATCGCCATAAGGACTATAGAAAAAAACTGCTTATAGTTGTAGTATAAAGATCCAGAATTTGACGGGCACCTTATTCGACAGTGTTTACCGTCAATCGCACCGGCAGTATTAGGAAAATTCCACTTTTCTAAAAACTGTTTGGCAACGATTTCTAGCTTTTCTTTTGTTAATTCTGGCAAATAAATTGGTAGTAAACTAGCGACAATTGCTTTTAACGTAGCTTTAAGTATCGGCGACAGATAGTTATGACAAATTCGGAATTGAAATGCCAGAGATCGTAGACTTTCCCCGGTTGCCAAATACCTGGAACAAAATTAAGTTTTACATATTAACCAGCTTTTTGTGATTTACGTATAAAATTAACCTCTCAAGTCCTAGGTTTTTTTCTTTTAAAAAGGAAGTTCGGTCATTATAAGTTAAATTTGTAAAGCCCGAGTCTAAGAAGGTTAATGTTTCAATTGCAAAATAGGGATTAATGGAAAGTATTTTTAGTTTCAGATTGTAAAAAGCGTTGGAAGAATTTACGAGATCACTTTGCGAAGAAAAAGAAAAATGATTCCAGTACAGGGCAAGCAAGAAGTTCTAAGAATAGTTGGGAATACATGACACAGTTATCTTTTCTATCAAACACCCCCTCGCAGAGATCCACTCTTACGAATGTGTTTGGTGAATCTACGCAGGAAACGTCAAACCTGGAATTTTCCGAAGATAATACTTTGGGATCGGGTAAAACAACAAATGACGTAGAGGGTCTAGACAGTGACATAACCCACCGTGCCAATGAGAGTGACATAGCCGGCTGTGCTAATGAAAGTGACATAGCCCGCAGTGTCACTGAGAATGACATTGCCCGCGGTGGCAAAGAGAATGATGTAGTTAGCCATGCCAGAAAGAAAAAGAAAGTTAATTCCGATTCTGCACTTATGGATTTTCTGAAAAACCGTGACGAAAATAGGAACCGAATATATGAGAAATTAATAAATACGCCAGAAGAAAATCCAACAAAAAAATTTTTTGAATCTATGGGGGAAATGGTTTCGAAATTTCCTCCTGATCTTATAGCTGAAACTCGGCTGAAGGTATGCCAAGTGGTGACAGAAATGGAGTTAAAAATGCACCAGAGAGCATCGCAGACCCCAATGCCCTTTGGAGAAGACAACTCTGAAAACACCTCTTGGTCGTTTTTACCAATGTGATTCTGTAATTATTCGCCATTTATAAATATTTTGGTATAGGTAGGTAATTAAGAAAGTTAATTATTGTAACTAGTCAAAATAAATCTTCTATTCGACTGTAATTATTTAGTGATTCTTATTAGTAAATTTGACTGATTAATTGTTGATTATTATAAGCACATTTTAAATGTTACTGTTGATAGGTTAATGCTCTGATTGTTTTTAATTACAACTAAGAAATTATTAAAAATAACGAAAGTTGCACTGATCTCGCTTTTACAAGACATTTACTTAATGTCGATTGTTGTAGTAGTCATAATAAATGTGATTTTTGGGCTGTAATTATTTTGTGATATGTGATTATTGTGATATTATAGAAATACCACGGGTAGCGTGTAATTTAAGTTGTTAGTAAATAAGACTAATTAATAACATAATTTTGAATGTTACTGTTGATTAGTTAATGTTATAATCATTTTTAATTATTATGTCACAAAAAGAAGAATCTGTAATTATTTAGTTTTTTTTTTTTAATTTGATTATTTTTCAATTTTATTCATAATTATGTCGTTAGCAACACATTTAGTTTAAACAATAAATACATAGTAAACAGTGTTAAATGAGTTTTATTCACTTACCTCAGGGTAAACGCCAATTTTTCCGCAGCAGAAATAGGGTTTGGATGGACGTGAGTAGGTGGAATCGTCAAATTTTGTTCAATCAACCTTAGTACTGTCGAAAACTCCGCCCGTGACAGTCGAAAATATTGCACAAATTTTATTTCATTGTCAATTAAATGCCTAGTAACCAAAATATTGTAGGCACCCTCCTTATGTCTAACTTTAAATATCATGTTTTCCTTTTTCTTTTGCTTCCTCAATATTATTAAGAAATCCTCATCCTCTTCCTCCTGAAGCAATAAATATGCTAGAGTTTTTTCCATTTCACGAACCTACACACACGTCCGTTCGCAAGCAAAAACTCGGAAACTGCTGCGACGGGCCGCCGCGGCTTCGTTCTCAAAACGACCAAACACCCGCTGTCGGCGGCGTCTAGATTCAGACGCTGCGGGCGGCGGGCCGCTGTCGGCCGCGTGCGGCGGGTGAAAGCGACCACGGCCTTCGAGATTGCTCGGGAGTGGTCGTTTTCGCCCGCTGCGTGCGGCGTCCCCCCGCCGCCCGCTGCAGCCGCCCGCTGGCCGTTGCGTCTTTAGTCATTATAATATAATGTATTATAAACTACATTTTAATTAAACAAACATGCTGAATGTTCTGACATCTTTATTGGAGTCCAGATACAGATAATAATCTCTCATGAAGTAAGACCATAGATTAAACATATTACATCCCTTTTTTTCTAATGAGATGAGAAATAACAAAAATAATAAAACTTCTAATCAGTGACATATTCTGACAAATACCTAGGTCTTTTAACACTTCTACCAACTCTTGATCTATACACTTCAGTATCACAATTTTTTTGAGCTGATAAGTCAATATCGCTTTTCGGTAAATTGTGAATTGAAGTATCCAGATTTACATCAACATTATTAGTATCATTCATTAAATTATCATTTGGATTCACTGTATCATATACAGGATCAGGGCTATGGTTGTTTTCCTTAACTAAGTTTCCTGACCTGTAATAAGTGTTATTGTTTTTTACATTTACATCCGATTTATTATTTATTAAATACCTTCTGTTCCTGTAAATTACATTTCCTTTCTCTGTTCTTACAACATATGCGTTAGGTCTCTCATCCCGACTAATAACTTGACCATACAGATTTGGCTTTCTGCTTACATTATCCTTAATAATAACATTTTTTAGTATTCCTATCATAATAATATTTTTGTTGATTAGCATTCTTGTACAATCGACTTTGAACATTCATGTCTTTCTCATGTTTTTCATTTACAGGCAACAATCCCTTAGTTTGTCTGCCCATTAATAATTCTGACGGAGTCTTAAGACCTACATCATGTGATATTGGTGTATTTCTTAGTTCTAACAATGCTAAATCCTTATCTTTATGTTCATAGTCAGCTTTTCTAAATATATTTTTTACAGTTTGTACGAACCGTTCTGCAAGACCATTAGACTGAGAATGCAGTGGGCTGCTGGTTTTATGTTCAAATTCCCATTCCTTAGCAAACTCTTTGAATTTGTAACTCGAAAAATTTGTGCCATTATCAGAAAATAATACATCTGGTATACCATGTCTGCTAAATAAGCTTTTAAGTGTTGTTATAGTATTTTCTGCTGATAGATTATCCAATTTGGCGACCTCCACATACTTACTAAAATAATCAACCACAATTAAATAGTTATCATTCTCATAATGAAATACATCACATCCTAGCATTGACCATGGTTTATCAGGAAAATCTCTTATTATCATAGGTTCTTTACAGTTATTTTTCCTAAATCTGTTGCAAGTATTACATTCCGCTACCTTATTTTCTATATCTACTGTCATTCTTGGCCAAAATAAACATTTACGGGCCCTTGATTTACACTTGTCTATGCCTAGGTGGTTATAATGAATTTTGTTTAACATCTCTTGTCTTAATGATAGCGGAATAATAAGGCAATTGTTTTTGTATATTAAGTCATCAAATGAGAACAATTCTTCTTTAAATGTATAATATGGCTTTAAGTTATCCGGTACATTTTTATAGTCAGGCCATCCATTTCGTATATATTTTGTTAATTCAGTCAATTCTTTGTCCCTTGTAGTTTCCAGTTTAATTATTTTATATTTTTCTGGCTGGATTTTTAAATTACACTTAATCATACTAACATGTGGTTCAACAAGGTCATCCAGCATTGTGTCATCATCTTTAGAATTATTAAAATTACGGGATAGGGAATCTGCTAACAACAATTCTTTGCCTGCTTTGTACTTGACTACTAGATCATATTTCTGCAACTGTAGCCTCATTCTTTGCAGTCTTAATGGAACATCACATAGGGGTTTTTTAAATATTATTTCAAGCGGTTTATGGTCTGACTCTACTTCTATAGTTTTTCCATAAATATACTGATGGAACCGTAAGCAACCATAGACTATAGCAAGCATTTCTTTTTCAATTTGTGCATACATCTGTTGTGTGGGTGTCATTGCTTTAGAGGCATATGCAACAGGAAGGTCATTTTGCAGTAACACTGCTCCTAAAGAATTTTTTGAAGCATCTACTGACAATTTACAAGCTTTGTTAGGATCGTAAAACTGCAATACTGGTTCTGAACATAATATATCTTTTAACTGTTTAAAGGAATCATCTTGTTTTTTAGTCCAAATAAAATCTACACCCTTTCTTACTAAATCTCTTAATGGATGACAAACTTCTGACAATGACGGGATAAACTTAGCTACATACGTGATCATACCTATTGCCCGTTGCAAGTCTGCTACATTCTTTGGTTGCTCTAGGTTTAATATTGCTTGTACCTTTCTTGGGTCCGGTTTGATGCCATGTTTTGACAATATGTGGCCCAAATAAGTGATTTCTGAAACACCGAATTCACACTTTTTTTAAATTAAACTTAATACCATTATTTTTTGCAATTTTTAGTACCTCTAGTAATCGTTTGTCATGTTCATCCTTAGTTTTTCCATATATTATTAAATCATCAATAAAAGCCTCACACCCAGATACTTCTTCAAATATTTGACTATATTGTCTATGAAAGATTTCTGGGGCGGAAGCCAATCCATATGGGAGCCTTAAAAAACAGTATCGACCAAAAGGAGAGGCAAAAGTGCACAGTTTAGAACTATTTTCACTGAGTTTGATTAGATAAAATGCGGTTGAGGCATCTAACTTACTAAACACTGTAGCACCAGACATTTTGGCTGATAACTCATCAAAAGTTGGTAATTTAAAGTGCTCTCTTCTGATACAATTATTTAGATTACTAGGATCAAGACATACTCTTAATTTGCCATCAGGTTTTTTTACAATTACAATGTTACTGACAAAATCTGTAGGTTCTGAAATTTTTTTTATCACTTTAAGTTTTTCCATTTTGTCCAGTTCTTTCTTGAGTGATTCATGTAATGCCATGGGAACTCCTCTACAAGGCTCAACTTTAGGTTGATAATCATCTTTTAATTTTATCTCATACTCTCCATCCTTCAGCAAACCTAACTGCTCATCAAATAAATCTATATGTTCTCTAATTATATGATCATAATCACAATTTTTATCCAGAGTAATCTTGTTCAAATACTTACGTTTCAGTAGTTTCAGTGAAAAAATTGTTTTATAACCTAAGACTGCCGGAGATTTTTCATTACTGTCAACCACCTGAAACAATATTTGGGTATTTTTTCCATTAATTAGTTGACATTTCAACCACACTTGTCCCACACAATTAATTTTAGAACCATCATAATTGCTGAGCCTTAGGCCATTTTTTGCTAATTTTATGTTCTAGTGACAATTTTTTTAAGATATATAATGGCATAACATCACAATCACTGCCTGTGTCTAGTTTTACATCAACAATTTTATTGTTAATCTGTAAAGACTCATACAACTGTTTGTCCATGGATGTATTAAGGTCATACTTCACCATACCTAGTACAATGTCCGAGTCATCACTGTCTTGTAAGTCTTCATTCACCACATGTACTGAGGGAGTCCTGCACATTTTTGCATAGTGTCCGAAACGGTTACATTTTTTACAACGGTACCCAAATGCAGGACATTTGAATCCATGGTAGTAGCCGCACCTCATGCACTGCTTTTTCCCAGCCTGGCGACTGTCCCGTGCTTCTTGTGAGTTTTCTGGGATATGCTTGGGTTGCGCTGGGTGTGTATGGGATAATTTGCTGATTTTATTCACCTGCATCTCGGATGTCATTTTTTTTACACTTTCATTGGCCAACTCAGCTGCTTTACACACCCTCACACACTTGAGAAGATCCAGGTCTGGATCTTGTAGTAATGCTTCTTGTAATTTGCTATCGTTTATTCCTCTTATAATTTGACTTTTAATTAAACTATCCTTTAATTTCTCAAAATTGCAATCACAACTTAGCGTTTTCAGCGCCGTTACAAATTCATCAAATGATTCACTTTCTTTTTTCTCCCTAGTGAAGAATAGGTGACGCTGCATGGTTTCATTCCTCGCCGGCGAACAATATTCTCGAAACTTCGTTAAAATGCCTTTGAAGTCTGATTTTTTTTCGTCGATTTCAAACGTGTTATACACCTCTAAGGCATCCTCACCGATAACATGTAAAAGCAGGGCATTTTGACTTGCCTGGTCCAGCCTTTCTTCAGCCCCTGACGCTTTGAAATACAGCAAAAATCGTTGCTCCCATCGTCTAAAGTTCTGCGATATATCGCCGACTAGCGATAGCGGAGGCGGCTGCTTTAACATCTCCATTTCTTTTCCTTGTTCTAGTTTATTTACCTGACTGCGCCATATAATATAATGTATTATAAACTACATTTTAATTAAACAAACATGCTGAATGTTCTGACATCTTTATTGGAGTCCAGATACAGATAATAATCTCTCATGAAGTAAGACCATAGATTAAACATATTACAGTCATTTTGGAGCATTGCTGCGGCTGGACGCTGGCTCGAAATGGTGATAGTCGAAAATATTCCACAAATTTTAGTTCATTATCAATTAAATGCCTAGTCACCAAAATATTGTAGGCACCCTCCGTATGTCTAGCTTTAAATATATTGTTCTTCTTTTTCTTTTGCTTCCTTGATATTATGAATAAAATGTCCTCATCATCTTCCTCCTTAAGCAGTAAATACGCTAGAGTTTTTTCCATCGTAATACTACACACACACATCCGCTCGCTACAAAAACCCTCGGAAACTGCCGCGACTGGCCGCTGCGGCTACGGTCTCAAAACGACCAAACACCCGCTGTCGGCTGCGTCCAGCGTCTTCCATCAGTGCGACGGGACGTTGTCGGCTGCGTGCGGCGTGTGCAGTACGACCGTAGCCCGTTTTTTTCCCAAAATGCCTGATATGATGCGCGTTTATTGTCAAATAAGCGTGTAGGTATACAAGTGTGAGTGTTTTAGATGTGTGCGTGCTTTGTCTTGTCAATTACTTGGGCGTTGTGTGGGTTAATGTACTTGCGACAGGCTCACTCTATACAAATCGGCCGCCATTTCCGATCTCCTTATATTCATACATCTGTGGTGGATATGGAATCTACGGCCATTTTACTTGGTACCCCGGCAGCAGACTAAGTACCTATATTATGCGCTGTCCTACTAAACATGTACTCATAAGATCTTCGTCAAGCGAGGGAGAGAGATCAAAGATTTTAGGTTTTCTGCAAATCAAGTCTCATCATCATCATCATCATATCAGCTGAAAGACATCCACTACTGGACATATGCCTCCCCCAAAGAGTGCCAAAGTGACCGGTCCTGCGCCACCCGCATCCAGCGGACTCCCGCGACCTTTACCAGGTCATCAGTCCACTCCTACGCGCATTTACTGCCTCCTCCGTAGTGGGATGGTGCGGGGTTCGGGGGATACCCTGCAAAAATGAATCCCACTGGACTGAATGCGCTGACCTGGCGCGCAATGTCTGCGGCCCGCTACCCTGTAGGTCGCCCGTCGGGACGTACGCGGTCGAATGCGGAAAGCGATCCCGCGGCGCCCCTTTCTTAAGGCGGAGCTGGCAATCGTTGGGGTTTTAGACGGTAGTCCAAGGCTATTGCCGCGGTTAGTCCGTCATACCCGCCCTGCCCCTTCCCCGTGGCGGGCGGGATGCGTAAAGGCATTTCCCCATCGTAAAAAAAAAAAAAAAAAAAAAAAGGTCATCAGTCCACCTTGTGGGGGGGGCCTACCAACGCCGCGCCTTCCCGTACGTGGTCGCCAGTCGAGCACCTTTCCGCCCCAACGGCCATCAGTTCTACGTGCAATGTGCCCCGCCTACTGCCACTGCTACTCATATCCATACTAATTTTATAAATGCGAAAGTGTGTCTGTCTGATGTCGGTCTGTATGAGTTTATAGACATGCTCAGAAGTCAGATGGGTTGGTACTTCAGCAGAGTGTTGTCACCTTTTTTGAAGACAAGCACCACCACACCTCTGTTCCTTGCCTTTGGCTTTCTCCCTCCCAGAAAGACGAAGAGAGGTATTTCTTTGAATTGTAATGATGAGTATACCTCTAAAGTACCTATGTTAAATAAGGCGTCTCTATTGTACTTAACCAAACTGATCATTATCTGAACTGATCACCGGGCACGTGTTTATATTTTAAGAAGTTTCTACAAACGGTTGCATTAATTTGATCCTACATGAGGTAAGATAACGCTAACAAGTTTATTCAATTGACATTTTTACATGATAAAAGGAGGGCTATTGAGGTATAATCATGACGATGAAGCATTAACAATCGTTAAAATGTATTTTACTAGTAATTTGTGTTTCGGTAAATTACCGGTTTTGATTTTAATTTACCGGTAATTTACCGGCCTCATATTTAGCCAATTTACCGGTTAACCGGCTAACTGGTTAACCGGTTTGCATTCCCTAGATAAAATTAATACAATCTTTTTTTTCTTTTGTATGCTCTCTAATACGTATATCCGCATCGATTGAGTGCAATTTATTCGAAATTGAAGTCCCATGCAAGTTCCCCATTGAATAAAATGTCTGGCGGAAAAAAACAATCATGATCTGACATAAGTGGAAGCTGATACAAGAGGAATAAGTGAGTCTTGAACTGAACTAAATGCAGGAGGACCTAAATGGACAATAGGAATGGGAGAAATTGTTAGATCACACCTTATCAGCACATTGTATAAGACGTCGTCTTGTGGCCCCAGAAACGAGAACAACTACTCAATGAAGAACTTACGCGTTGACAAACTGGTCCTATAAGGACCCGCGGCACGGCTTGCGAGAAACCTCTTCATCGACGTTTTGCAGGTCCCAGCTGGTTATCACTCAACTGACGCTGTCTTGGGAGCTTCTGGCCGTAGAAACAAGAAGAACTTACGCGTTGTTAAACTGGTCCTTCAAAGGCGAGCCCTGCTGCACGGCGATAGCGTACGGCTTGCGGGAGAACTCGTCCCCAACCATCTGAAGGTCGCAGCTGGTCAGTACATAGTACCTCACGTCGGTCGCGTCGCCGAGCCACGCGAAGCCTTCGCTGGAGCTCTCGGAGTCGCGGACCTGGCGAAAATTGGAAGAAGAATTATGGTGGCTGATGGTCTGAACAATAAAAACAGACACCTAAAGAGAGACCTCGTTTGTTGCTGGATTTGAGATAAGAAATATCAGAGATTTTAATGAATAAAAGGCAAACAAGAAGCCTATCTGCACCGGTAGCTATGCTCGCTCGGACTTGAGAGAACAAAGCTAGGAACCCAGGAATGTATCCAGGTAGTATGTGTATACTATGTACCTGACCTGCCCTATGATTGCCTATGAGTTTCCTGACCGAGTTGAGTAAGTATTAAATAAGTACCCCGGCTTATTTCATTGTTATTTTGCCCTGTTTTTAACCCCCGACGGAAAAAGAGGGGTGTTATAAGTTTGACGTGTATGTGTGTCTGTTTGTCTGTGTGTTTGTGTGTGTGTGTCTGTCTGTGGCCTCGTAGCTCCTAAACAAATTGACCGATTTGAATTGAATTTTTTTTTATCCGAAAGCTGACGTGATCGAGGTGATTCTTAGCTACGTTTCAACAAAATGGGTTCAGCCGTTTTTGAGATATTGAACTTTGAAATGAAAAAGTCGGGGGTTTTTTAACTTTTCTTAGTTGTAGTTATCGCTCATGAAGTAGTCACTTATTGTCAGTCTTGATACTTTGCGTTCGGGCTGTCAGGTAAAATAGCTCCTTCGTCGTATTCCATTCCTCATTGCTGAGGGTCGTGCGTGATACTCGTGACTCCCCGTTTATTTTTTAATAAGGGTTCGCTACCTGTGTCTTCCTTTTGCATCGTTGAGTGATAATTATAATAATCGAGGAGACAAAAATATACCTACTAAATACTTACCCTTTGTACTGCTTCTTCCACGGAGTTAGGCAGCCCAGCCTCCTTCATAGCTTGCCACATTTTGCTGTACTTGTCACTGACAGGGTAGTCCCACACCGCTAGCTTCGCTCGCTCCACATCGCTCAGGCTGTCGTTGAGGCTCATCTCTTTCCATATTCTGGATAAAATAAATTCAATTAGCTAAGGCAACTTGCAACTGGCAACCGTATCCAACCCTCCATTTTTTCTCTCTCTCGCTCGGTCATATTTTGTTAGCTCAGTCAAGTAATGAACTCATTTAACAACGCTTAATATCCCAATAACAGCTTTATTATTTGGGTTGAATGATCGGACAGCAGTTCGGCAAGTTCCGTGTAGTTCTTTAAATTATGCAGCAAGTGAGACCCGAAGCAGAAGCCACCGTGATATCTGGTAAAAAAGACGAGGTCCTCATTGAGAACTTAATTGCAATAGGATTAGGAATAAGGTAGGTGTACCATGGATGGCCCGGTTCCTAAGAAGGCCCGGCCCACCTTTAAAAACTCGCAGTTATGGTTTTCCACACTACTTCAAATTTCGTGAGCACATGCGTTTATGATCGTTGATCACAAACAAATGTGCATTTAAGTTTTTACTCAAGCTTAAATTTAGTCAGTATTTTTAGTGAAATTACAAATACTGTTATTTTAAATTTATTTACATATTTTTACGACACTCAATTGAGCTGAAGTAAGAGTCCCCTAATAAGGCCCACTGTACTCCTGTATCCTTAACTAAAAGTACTTATGTCTAAAAATAATGTTAGAATAAAAAACCGATTTATAAATATCATGATACAGACTGATAAAAAGAATCTCACACATGTGTTTATTTTTCTAATTTAAAAAGTTGTTGTTAGTTTATAGCAATTTTTCATTTTCATACTCCTAAAATGGCCCACAGCTATAATTCTGGGATAGGTTCAATATTTTATTAAATCAATTTAATAAAAATAAAAAAATTACGACTAGTTCTAGACGATACATATAATAATGTTTAAACATTAATTAAACGATTGTTATAAATAATTTATAACGGGCCTTATTAGGCGACCTGGTGCCTAAGATGGCCCACTGCAAATTTTTTTTGAAATGGGTTTTTTTCTGTTCTAACGCAAATAACATTAAAGTTTTTTTTTATATTTCGTTTGTTAAATAAATCATTAGCATTCCTATGAATGGCTTTTCTTTATTAATCAAAGTAATTATTTTACAAGGCTTTGAAAATAAGGTGGGGGGGGGCTTATTAGGCGACGGTACCTTATACACAATGAGTAATAGGATGTTCCTCTCAACCCTTTCTCTATTCGAATCTAAATTTAAACGTGTGTTAAATACTATATCTTTCTTCACTTTTTGTACTATCTTCAGGACAAAACAATGTTAACTTTTTCCGTCTAACGTACCGTACACTTGAGATATTTTATCGTCAAGCCAAAGAACAAGGTCGATGACCGATAACGCCGATAATAATAACTGCGAAAACCATGTCTGATAATCACATGAGTAAATATTTCGACATGCGCGGCATAGAGCATATCAACGTCTGAAAGACGAACTCATTCTTAATAAATAGGCAGTTTTTAGACCCACAATTTTACAGGTAATTGAACTCTATCAATAATTGAACTCTACCAGTGAGTTAACTCTACCAGCAGGTAGAGTATCTTCGTTTTATTGAAGTTGGCGGTGGCTCTGGTGGGATGTCCCATGAAAATCCTTCTACCGAAAGAACGTAGCTTAGTATGGAGGATGTCAGAGGATTGATGATTATTTAACAATTTAAGATGGGAAAAGTCAGACGTCAGAGGCAATTATGCAGCATTCGAAAGAGTATTTTAAGAATTTGAACTAACAAGCAATGAGTCCCAAATACAATTCTCACTACAGACAGTGTACATATTATTTTGCGTCTTAACTAATTTGCATTACAAATTATCTGTAATTTCCACAAAAGCCAACGTCTGGCGTCTGTCGGAAATGTGTTCTGCACATTGTTCGTTACAACAGGACAAAACGCTCAATATACCTACAAGTAATTACCTTGCATAAACTTTACGATAATCTGCTTTAGTTTTGTTCACCTAAAAACACGGCTGGTGAAGTATCATAGCCATAGCATATAGAACATAAGTACCTCCATCTCTTATTTTTCAATAGATCATTATCACCACCATATCAATCGAAAGACGTCCACTGCTGGACATAGGCCTCCCCCAAAGAGTGCCAATGTGACCGGTCCTACGTCACCCGCATCCAGCGGACTCCCGCGACCTTTACCAGGTCATCAGTCCACCTTGTGGGGGGCAGTGTAGTGGCAGTGAGCGGGGTACATTGCACGTAGAACCGATGGCCGTTGGGGCGGAAAGGTTTCAAAGGCGGCGTGGTTTTCAAGAGATTTCAAGTTCTTAAAATTTCTGCAGACAGTCCGGTTCCGATCAGGTTCTATTATTCAAGCGCTGTAATGTCAATTCACTAGAAGCACTTGAATATGATAATAGATCTAGAGGTCGAAGCCCCTAAGGATGGCTCAACCAGGTCGGAGCATCTTAAAATGCCGGTTAATGCAGCCCTCCAACAACGGCTCCGATTGCCATATATGGTTGCGCGTTGACTTATAGCCTATAACCTGTACTTTAAGCCCTACTTTAAGCCCTACTTTCAGAATGAATGGTTAATTTATTGGCCATTGCAACATCATCCGATGCCGATAGATCTGACATAGAAGTCGTTTTCGTAAAAATAGTGCCGACGCCCTCAGACCAAGAAAAAAGATAGACAGAGTATTACGAACAACCTAGTGAAGCCGGTTTTCAACCAAGCCAAATAACTTTAGCACACGCTCACGAACGCATCTATAAACAAAATTGCACAAAACTCTTCAACACGTGTCGCAATGCCGCCAAGATCGTCTCAGGGCCGGTTTTTCAATCACCAGATAAATGTATGAAATGTATCTGTCAGATAAAATGATCACTATCCTTTTCCCCAGACATATAAAAGAAAAGGATAGCCTAACATTTATCTGACAGATATGTATTATCTGGGGGTTGAAAAATCGTCCCTGTTTCTAGTTTAGTGCGAGACCATTTGTTTATGTGTGCGTGAGCGTGTTCTAAACTTATTTGGCTTGGTAGAAAACCGGCTTCAGCAGGTTGTTCGTCATGCTCCGTCTATCTCTTTTTCTTGGTCTAAGGCCTACGCCAAGTCAAATCTTGGGATTAGGTTTCAAAGCAGACCCCGAGCTCCTTTAGGTATACCAATCGGGAAAAATTCTAGGATGATGATGTTGATGATGAACAATGGATGATGCATAGAGGAATAATATAGATAGAAATCATAATACATTATATTCCCCAGCAGTTAGATTTAGGGTAAGAGACAATCATTTAATTGCTCTTGCGTGTTTGATGACTGTGATCATGTGATGTCATGACATGAGGAGCTCGTTGTGACTCATCTACAATAGGTGGGCGGGTCATGTTAATAGGGCGTCATTTTATTAAGTAAACGTCAATTTAATTGGAGTGGCATGCATGACGTCACAAACCGTTTGTAAGTATATGTACAGTCAACCAATTTGATTCCTAGGCCATCATAGAACCTTGCCGTTGTAAATACTATGTCCGCACGGGTTACTAGGATTATTGCGTCGCTATGCAGTATTTAAAATGACAGGGTTCTACGGTGGCCTAGGAATCAAATTGGTTGACCGTACCTACCTCGTAAGTTATACTTATATATTATATTTTTTTGTACTGCTACACATAGAATTACCTTAAATACAACACGTGTATCATCGTTGCCATTAAAATATTAAAATAAATTAGTTCCACTAAAAATCCGCAATATGGCGAGGTTTAAAAAGTAACTTGTCGGGCATAATACCTACTCTACCTAGATAAATAACTATGCGAATAATGTAGGTAGTTGTTTTATAATTAACTATTAGGTAATTTTTGGTATAATTATAATTTTTTTAGTTAAAATCGTTGTAAATACGTAATTAATTATATTTATTATGAATTACATAAAGCCTATGTCATTCTGACGGCGGCCGAAGACGAGGCGCGAGCAAAGTCTTATTAAAAATAAAATAAAAAGCATTTATTTCGGACAAAATAATCCATAGATGTTAGTATTACAATAAACTTAAATAACTATGTTAGTACCTAAACTTAAGTGCTGAGAATTACGGTCGAACGAGCCTTACAAGTTGCAAGTTATTATTTATTTATTTTCGAAAATGCAAGCTTTCGGTTTTTCAGACCAGACGAAACTAGAAACCCATAACTTTTACTTAGTTGTAATGTAACATAGCTACCTATTTATTCCTCCAGGACGATCACGTAACGCATTGTACGCGCGTCGGGTAGATCTAAATGTCACTTTTTATATGGAAAAATTACAGTTAAATTGTCCTAACGCGCGTACGAAACGTTACGTGATTACCCCTCTGAGCAGAGGGCTTTTCACGGAATTGCGCACTAAAACTGATGGACAATATAAATTCAATATGAAGCAATTTGAGCACAAACACTTACTCATAAAACCTGACTTCAATGTGTGCCATCCGTTCGAAGTACGTCATCGCAGCAGAGCCATTCAGCGGCGCATACTGGATCTTGTACTGTTTGGAGAGGTCGTCCAGGGATTCGATGGGCGTATCAAGACGTGACACGGTGAGGAACGCGGCCAAGTTAGCCGTGTATGAGGCTATGATGATGAACCTGAAATATTGAACATGTGTTTGAGAAAATAATGATGTCACTTCGGCAACAAAAAATCAAAGCCGAAAGCAATATAGGACGTCATAAGTTGGAAATGACGCATCTCGCTATCGTCTAGGATAAATAGATAAATGGAAGAGACACAAGTCTTCGCCACGTCTCCTTTTAGACGACGTCTGTATGAACCGTGCTTATATCCCAAAGCTTGTGTTCGGCTTAGTATCAGTAATATAATCTCCTTTGTTTTATTAATTGATACTTGAAAGTGATACAGTCGCCATCACATACATCGGAGCAAACAAGCAGCTCACAAACATCGGAACACACCTCTTTTTTCAAGGCATTAGGGTGCGTGTGAAAATATTTTGGAACACCTATAGTGTACCTATGTATGTGATGGCGACTGTACGATACAAATTCTATAAAGTTTGGTATCGTAGTAGCTTTACACATAAAGTACCTAATATAGAGGTGCAAAAACGTTTCACAACGAGTCCCGTCAAGTAGATAAGCAAACAAAACAATAATGTCATGAATATAATCATGACGGTAGCGTAATAGGTAACCTAACGTGACAAATGCCGCATAGATATGATACCTATGTGGGTGTAAAGTGTAGGTACACACATTGCAACATTATCAGAATTAAAGCTGAGGCTACAACATTGATGGGAAGTTGAACGCTTTGTTTGTATTTTAATTCCAGGAAGCACCAAACCCTGCTTTGTAGTGAAGCTTAGTAAGAATGACGTCAAGTACAATCGCCTGCGTTCGTGGTGTTCCAATTATTAAGGGCGATAAGCGTTTGAACACTTTAAAAACGTCTCGCGTTATGTGTGGGAAGGGGCACAGTTTAGCTCGTTGCATCCCACAAAAAAATCTTAAGTGGAACACCGCGAACGTAAGTGATTGTACCTTATACGCGTGTTTGGAGCTAAAGCATTGTATGCTCGGTCCGAGGTAAAACCAAGTTTCTGGAGTCATTCCCGGCAGCGTGAACGTGAGATTAGAAAATTGAGTGATTTATTAAGTACCAAAATGTTAACTTTCGTTGCTTGCAGTAGGTGTAAGGTAAACTTCCGATTGCTCGACGCTGTACTAATATATGACATGGACACTTTATATCAAAGCAATATGCCGTTAATATCGAACTAAGAGGACATAAGATAGAGCAAGAAAAACCAAAGTTATTCATCCTAGGTAGGTATATAGCTCGAAGTATGCCCCGTTCCGTGTATTTTATTGCAGTCACTAAAAAAAACACTGATCTTTGTCACAACATAACAGTTTGGCGAGAATATAAATGTTTAATTTGTATTTTGAATATATTTTATAAACAAGTAAATAAATAACTCGCTGGCTGTACGACTAGATATTTAATTACACAACATTGCGATACAACGTCTTTTTTCGTACATGAGAAATCTACTGTTGCAGGACCAGTTACGCTTGAACCTTGGACCTATAGAGTTTATTCGCAATTGTAGGTCCACATTTTATTGCAATGCTCCGTCGCTAACGTCCAGCGTCGAGACTCGAGACGAGACCTTGATACGAACAGTTGCCACGAATCCAGGGATCTACCTACATCATAATAGGATCGGATTCGGAGACGAGTCAGACGAGTGTAATGGTTTGTGAATCACATCAGGCGGACCTGAGGTGAGACTATTGATTTGTTTTATGCTGCGAAGGTGGCATACAGGCATACGGCCTGCTTGATGGCAGCTTATTCGAACAAATTTCAACCTCCGTCCAACCCAGATAAGACTTAATTTAGCTAGTTACCTACTCTCGTATTTACATATTACAGCAGACGACACTCGTAGCCCATGGTCACTTGTGGTCACTTGCGACTCCAGAAGAATCCCAAGCGCGTTGCCGGTCCTTTATAGTTGTGAGGATTCGTTATGTTGACAGCTAGGCTGTTATTCTTTAGCGCTATTGTGCCTCACCCAACCCGACATGCCTAACGAAACTAGACCTCTACCTACGTACGCTTAGTTACTACCACAGATATATGAATATAAGGAGATCGGACATGCCGGCCGATTTGTAATGAGTACGCCTGTCGCAAATACATTAACCCACACCACCCACACAAAGCCCAAGGTACTTAATTGACAAGACAAAGCACGCACACATCTAAAACACAGACACTTGTATACCTACGCTCTTATTGGACAATACACGCGCATCATATCAGGCATTTTGGGAAGAAACAAACGTAATATTCTCTGCGATCAGCACGCGTGCAGGCTGCACAGTATGGCAGAGTATGTCCATTGAGCTAACAACTGCGACGCCGCCGCCGGCTGCTAAGTCGTGTCGCGCGCGACTCAGCGACTCCTGTCGCACTCGTATTGTGCAAATTGGAAAGAGGCGGGTGGATTCTCTCGACTTGCGTCGCGCTTGTTGTGTCAGTTGTGCTAGCCCCGCTCCCGCTGAGGTTACTACGAAGTCGCGGCGTCAAGATATATTTGTGGAAGAATGGTGCGGTGAGCTTAAAACAAGTTACAGAATAGCGGGACTAGACTAGAGACATATGCTTGATCCAAACGATATACAACATTGAACGCGTGCAGCACATTCATTACTAATTAGTTAATTAAAGCAGCATAAGAGATAACTTTTCCAAGCTCGTAACTGGCTCAACGTCATAATTTATATTCAACCTAATGCCACCTAGAGTTCAAATCTAGGACAAACACACACATGTACCTACTATTAAAACTGCAACAGAAAAAAGACTTACTCGAACAAATTTCAACCTTCGTTCAATCCACATAAGACTTAATTTAGCTACACTCATATTTACATATTATAATTATTACACTCATACGATTAAAACAAATTTAAATGGCAATAGTATTTACCCAAACAGCCACCACGTAGCTGCCAGTAGCCGACCAGAGAGATTTTTTGGCGCCTCTCCGCCTCCTTGGGGAGTGAGTGACGTCATGCAGAACCAAAGACACTCCTTTAGGTTGAACTCCCGCTTTTCCTCGTCATCCTTGTATTTCTCGCGGTTATTTTGATAGCTGTAAGGACTCCATTTGTCGAAGACCCACATCAGAAAACTGAAAAAGATTTAAATATTGCCTAACCAGCCAAACTTAGCTATTACTAACTAAGTACGCTGTAAGTAGCATGCACTCATCCCTTGATGCCTTTTAGGCATAGATAACCTCCTAATCTATGCTTTTAGGTGATACTTAATGCTAATGTCAGAAAGAGACGAGTGAACGCTTTCAGCTTGGTTACTACTAACACGGATGATTGGCAATCTTATCTTGTACAACACTTGTGTTACAATATTTCAATAGTTATTTGTGTCACAAGGGAGCAAAATAGTATATTTACGGCGAGGGCGGTGTATTGAATCCTGAACGTAGCGAGGGATCCTACAATAGAATCCTGAGCGTAGCGAGGGATTCTAACGTAGGATCCTGAGCGTAGTGAGGGATTCAAGTGTTAACGCCCAAGACGAAAATAATTTTGCTCCTGAGTGACACATGTAACTTTTCACACCGACTATGAGGAAAACATTTGCAAAAAAAACAACAAAAAATAACAAAAAAAGAACAAAAAAAATAAAAAAACAACACAAACAACAACAAAAAACAACAAAACCAAAACAAACAAAACCAAAAAACAAACGAAACAAAAAAAAGAAAATAACAAAACACCTAAAAAAATTACAAAAAAAAAAGATTTTATTTTTACAAAGAATACAAATAAAAAAAAACGAAAAAATAAAAATACAAAAAAAAATAAAAAATAAACAAAACAAACAACAAAACAAAAAAACAACATACAAAAAATAGAAAAAAAAAACAAAAAAAACACGAAACAAAAAACGAACGAAACTAAAAAACGAAACAAAAAACGAACGACACTAAAAAACGAAACAAAAAACAAACGAAACTAAAAATTAAAAAACGAAAAACTAAAAAAAAAACAAAAAAAAAATACGGCAAAAAATCAAACAAAAACAAGCAACAAGAAAAAACATAAAACGTTACAAAAAAACTAAAAAACAAAAAAATTAACAAGAAAAAAAAACAACAAAAAACTAAAATACTAACAAATATACAAAATATACAAACTGAGACAAACAAAAAAAAACAAATAAAAACAAAAACAAACAAGAAAAAAATACAAAAAAAAACGAAATAAAAAGAAAAAAAAACATACAAACAAAAACAAACAAAACAACAAAAAACAAAAAAAAAACAAAAAAAAAGAAAAAAAACAAAAAAAAAACAGAAAAATATATCTCCTATAAATATACGTACATTGCACGTAGAACCGATGGCCGTTGGCGCGGAAAGGTTCTCGAGTGGCGACCACGTACCGGAAGGCGCGGCGTGGGTAGGCACAAGGTGGACTGATGAACTGGTAAAGGTCGCGGGTGGCGCAGGGCCGGTCATTTTGGCACTCTTTGGGGGAGGCCTATGTCCAGCAGTGGACGTCTTTCGGCTGATATGATGATGATGATGATGATATATATACGTTTGTCGATTACGATGAAATTACAATCGATTATTTTATCAAGATTATATTGGCACATTGCGTAAATACTACAAGCCAATGAATAAATTAAAAAAGTAGCTTGAACAGAAAAGTAGCATTTTGCTCCCTCTCGTCGGGGACTAAAACTTACTTTTCTGAATGAGAGGTGTGAAAAACTAATTGTTGATAGAATAGAACATAGATTAGTTATATAGGTACCTATAGGTAATGCATGGCCTTAGGGCCTTAGGTATTAGAGCTCTATATCTAGATTAACCGTGAAATTGATAATTTTTGATTGGTTATTGTGGCTGGTGACCGTTGCTCGAAAAGCCATAAAACTGAAGAGTTGATGAATCATAAACCGATTGTTACACGTATATATAATGGAACATAGACAGGTCATCGTTTGACCTCGTTCCACAAAATCAGATAAGAATTTATGGAGGCAGGTGCTCGCTCATCGATCGGTGTATTGACTGTATTGTAATAAACGTCTGAATGTCATGGATGACCAGCCATGTCCAATTTAATACACGCGACGACCAAGTTCACTGTTCCAACATCGTTTGGTATCAAGAAATAGGCAATTAAATATGGCATGCATGGTGTACGTGCTTAATCAAACAACTTTGTAAACCTTGCTACGGACAGGTTTTTGCGAGCTTACCTTGTAAAGAAATATGCAGCCAGTATCGACAGCCAAACGTCGTCCTCCAAAACCGTTAAGAATTTGAAAAGAGAAGTCGGCGTTCGTGGCAGTTTCATCAATATAGTGGTCCCTACTAAATCGTAATAGGGCACGGTGAAATCTACCACGTTCTCTCGCTCGGCCATCACGGATAAAGACGTCAGTCCTATATCAGCCCTCTTTTCAATAAGCTCCTTGATAATTCCGTTCCAATTGCCGTTTTCGTCCATAGTTCCGAAGTTGCCGTCGGGCACTAAAGTTATTTCGTAATCAAACTTGACGATTTGACGAATTTCCTCAATGAGATCGATACAATAACCTTTGAAACCCTTAGGCGCATCGTCATCCCTTATAATGAATGGCATTTGCTAAAAACAAAAGAAATACTTAGGTACAGCTTAACATTATTATCTTACTGGTATTAAAAGTTAGCCAAACTTTCGCCCAAATGTAACAAACGCAAGCATTCACGAGTAGCGATTAATGAACCGGTTACAACCAAAGAAATTGTGACGTGATTGTTTACACAGCTGTACGTGATTTTTATCAAAAGATGAAAACATTTAGAGCAAGAACAAAGAGCCGAGTTCATTTACCCACGCACCTCTACTGTAACAACTCTGTACACGAGTTGGGCCGAATAGTCGCTCATATTTTGGGGGTCGGTTAGCGACAGAGGGTTGGATAGACCGGCCTTCCAGGAACCCAAGTTACGGCTTCCAATAGACGCGCCGTCCTTTACGGTTACCGCCGATAGGTCCGTGTTGAATTCCATATAACTCCTGCCATTAGTTGGGTCGTCCTCGGGAATAAAGAATGGAGCATAAGTCGGAGTCTCTTTTATCTGGAAAAGTTTATCTTTATCGCCTCACTTTCGCTTCGTAAAAGAGTACAAGCGCCATAAATGGCATAATGGCAATGTCATAAACAGAGCGTATAAAATTGTTCTAGGCCAGGTAGCAACTATAGCGACTCCGTTACTCGACCTACCTCTTGAAAAGCCGTCTTCAGATCCAAGGTGCGGTTAGGAGTATTCTTACCGTCGTAATCGTCACAAGTAATATATCTCATATCATTTGGCCACTTGCCAGAATCCAACAGTGATCTGGAAATTCGTAAAACAGTCATGGAATATAACCACGCTATAATTAGATCCTACCTACATTACACGAGGTTTACGGCTATATTTTACGTGATTAGGTGCACTGGTACTGAAATAGAAGAGTTTATTACTTGACTGTGAGGAACGTTCTCAGGGATAGGTCGAAGTAAAACGCAGAGGTGATCTCAGGTTCACCGTTCATGCTGTACGTTGTTTTGATCTTTCCCAGGCGATCCCTACTTTTTGCGTCGGGAGTAGGTTTCATATATACTATCGTAGCGTCTTTACAACCGCAACTGATGTCCCCTTTATCCAAAGTCAAAGCGAACCAGGCAGTTTTCCTCCCAAAATACTGATTCTCATCGGCTGCATCCAGCACATTCTTTATAGTCCGCAGACTACCGACCACAAAGAAATTGACTATGTCCAACTCTCGTAAACTTCTAAGTTGTGTTTTAATTTCGTCTCTGTTGAAACTTTTCACCGGCGTAATGACATGTCTTGTGGGGATGTTCTGAAGAAGCGACTTGTATTTATGATCCATCACTGAAAAAATATACACATGACACTTAATTGAAGCGTTTGCATGGAAATGCTTAGAAAACACCGCATAAAAACCTACCAAAGAACTCGTCGAAGATAATAGCAGCATTGGTTATGTCTTGCTTGGTAACTATAGCTCTTATAGATTCTGGTAGGATGTCTGCCGGCGGCATCACTTGTAGGAGAAACTTGGTCTGATTGGCGTCGAGGTTTCGCCATTGCCGAAGGTCGCCAGCCTGACCGAACGAACCAGAAATAGTGGGAAGTCCCAACGCCGCAGTAAACGACTTTATGGTCTCTGAACCGACGCCGGTCATGGTAAAATCGAGGACAACATGAGGCGTTTTCTTCGCCGATAACATGTCATTATACTTTCTGCAAACTAAAACCGAAACGGTATTAACGGTCGAATAAATTGGTACTGTAAGAATCAACATGAACTTAGTGACCTATTCACTTCCTTACCATTTTCCAAGAAAGCCTTAGCGTCGGTTCTGTTCCCGACCACAATCACGGGGTCAACTGCCAAACCCAAAGTCGGATTCCGCCGCACATATTCTTTCGCCACTTCAAAAGATTTCTCAGCTAACGCATTATTTTCTTCATTGATAAGCACTGGAAGTATTTTTCGCTTGAGAAAGGTTAATATAACATACGTTATTTAGATATTTTAGATACATCGCCTGTTGGTAAGTACGCGACTGATGAAAGTACATCGTATTTCAAATTAACTGCCAAAAATGTTCACTTACGAACGTTTATATTTTGCGTCGTCTGAGAAAATGAAACTGGCACAAACAGAAATAGAAACAAGATGGTGAGTGAAGACATTCTAATAATTTATAGCGAATGTTATTTTATTTTGATGAACATTCCGATCCAGTCCGTGCCCCTCTCCACTAGTTCCCTCGCGGCCGACTGGGCTGAATCCATGTCACAGCATACGTGAGGATTTGTTGTATCGACCAGTAACCACGGCAATGCTCGCCCTTGGTCAGCGGCTCATAATTGATGATGTTGTCAGTGCCCATCACTGTTTGTATTCCGATGTCGCAAGTAATAGTAATGACCAGTCAAATGTATGGTCGGCGTCAGAGGTAACCGTATACCATTTATGTAAATTTCTACAACCTGTATAATTATCTTTTATCTATCCAAATATCATAAACCCTCCATGATGTGTTCAAGAACCGCACATTATGACCACCATAAAAACAAACTGTTTTGTTAGAACAAATTTCTTATCTGTGAAAATGTTATTATTGCTAAATAATAACATCGATTTCGATGCTATTATTACATTCAAAATTCGAACACCTCTGAAAAACAAAGCAATTTGATTTGACCTCTATTCTAATATCAGTCGAGATGACGTTTAGTTGGAAATGAATTGTCAATTTGCATACACATTTGACAAATGTCGCACGTAAGTAAGATATCGAACGATATGACAGTTGGCGCTGACTCTAGTTTCTCTAAATTTAAAAAAAAAATACTATGACAGCTGCCAGAAAACAACGCCGCGATGGCGGTCATAATATGCGGCTCCTGTATGCATCATGGAGGCATATGATATGTGGATAGATAAAGTAGTGTATGTAACTGTACATAATTAGGCATTAACACACTCGTGTGATGTTATTATGAAACTCGCCTGCGGCTCGTTTCATAAACCCACACTCATGTTTAATGCCCTTTATTATGTACATTCACATAAACTACAATTATATCATATACCTGGCCATTAGGTAGCAATTACCGCACACTACGCGTGTCGAAAATCCCTCCTCCTGGCGCGAGAGAAGTATGTTGTACTTATCACGGGCGGTAATAAAGAAAGCCTCAGATCGCATATTTATCGCCCTTGCCTTCGGTTCTGTCATCAAAAAGTTCAAAAACCTGCGATCTGAGACATTCTTTGTTTTACCGCCCTAGGGAATACCAATGTACTATTGGTTACCAATATGTAATTATGAACAGCGAAAGTCACAATTTCATAGCGATTACGACTAGGGTAGTTTTATTAATATTTGATGGGAGTGAATAAAATATGAACACACGCAAATCGATTGGACTATTTTATTGCCAGAAATGTTTTACAAACACCAACTCCACTGGTACGAGAAGTGTTAAAACTGTACACTCTACTATATTCTAAATGTACTCTTGAATCAAAATTTCAACATGAATTGTTAAGTAGTTAAAAAGTTAGTCAAAAATCGCATGTTTATATCTCTAACACAGAACACTATTTGTTTGGCAATAAAAATGAAGATTCATTTCCAAGGGTTTATCTTTATCTTACATTCGAGGTTTGTAATCTTCTATCACATATCAATGAAGAAGAAAATAAATAAGAAAAACAGGATATAAGAAAAATAAAGAATTCGATAGAATCACAAAAATAGCACAAAATTAGGTATGTCAATATTGTATCACCTTATTTGTCAACTTTGAACTTTAATTAATTTTCGTTCCTTAAAATTACTTGTAGCACTGTGGACTGTTGATACATTCTACCATTGACTGCCTTTGGAGCCGTGCGGCTCGCGACCTCACATCCACAGCGCAAAATGACCAAATGTCAAAGGAATGTTTAATGGTTAAGTAATAATGCCTATGAAAAATAATGTGCGACGTAACTGCTAACTTAAATTTACAACTGAATTATATAAACATTAAAATCTTAATTAATCTAGAATCCTTGTTTCTCGGAGGCTGTTCAAGCGCGTCGTTCACAGAACGGATTGAGAATTGATTTCACACATGGTGAATTACTTTGGCAGTATTTTACTGGCAAAAACATATTATTCAATTACCAAACCAATGCAAGTTACTAGTTATCAATTCAATAACCCATTTCTACAAGTCTGTTGAAATAGACACCAATACGCAAAACAGTAACCTAACCAATTCATTCAGGTGATCAGTTCACTGCGATGCACTTGTCACAGTGCATGACCAACTGTTTAAACATTAATTTACACTTTACAGGTACTTCACAGGTAAGTTTAATACACATATGTATCATAAACCTAAATTTAAGTGTTGTCACAAGAGCTCAACTCTAATATTAGATTGTAAAAGTATACATGTATAATATAATGTATAAAAATCTATTGGTTAGGTATTTGTGGGGCAAAATGTGGATATGTAGTAGTTATTCAGTCAGAAGAGAGTTGAGCCCTAATGAACGTAGATGCATTGCAGTAAACCGAGCGATTGCGGTGAAAGGTTTAGGCTGCGGCCTCCTCAGGCTCTGCTGCGGGGGCTTCTTCCACTACTTTCGCCTTCTTTTCTGGTGTGGTTTTCTCGGCATCACCGTTGTCAGCGACGGATTTCCTCTTCACGGCAGGTTCCTTCTTTTCTGCAAGGTAAAATAAAACATTGAATATAATAAATACTGACTTTAACAAGCCTGTACATCTTTGAAGTGTCAGTCTTTGTTAAATCAAATCCGGTTCTATTTCCAATAGAAAGCTCCTGCGCAAGCGGAAGATCAATTCGGCATAAATATAAAATAAATGTGGCCCCTGGCAAAACTGCATTACTAAGAAAAAGTATATTGGGAATGGCAACTAAAATTTATAACTTTTTACCAGATGCTCTTAAATGTCAAGATCTTCACATATTTAAGAAGGACCTGAAAAACAAACTGGTCGAAAGAGCTTATTACACGCTAGATGAATTCTTTAATGACCAAATCTAATTGCATGTTTATATAATTTCAATTTATTGTCATGTTTAAAATAGAATTCTCTTGACATTGTGAACTGTAATTATTATTATATATTGATTTTTATTTTTTTTTCTAAATCTGTAATCGTGACATTCCTTATTTTTATTTTTGTTCTTAATTATGTATGACATCTACTTACTATTGATTTTGTATAAAGCAGTTACGCTGCTAATTTATATGTTTAAATCTGTTTGACATATATAGGTATTTAATATAAGAACACATGTGCCATTTATTATTGTAATTGTTTTCCTGTTTTATTTTTTTGTACGCCGCAAGGTAGAACATAGAGGACTCTCAACCTAATTTAAGATCTACAATGTATGTACCTATGTTTCACAAAATAAATTACTTACTTACTTACTTACTAATGTACATACACCTAAAAGTCCATCCTAACATTCCTAAGCATAGGGCAATTATTACTTCTCTAAGTGACTTCAAGAGGCAATAAATAAAACTTCTGAGAAGATAAGTAACATTTGAACAGGCACTTGAATTTTTTTTTGAATATAGGTACCTAACATGTTTAATTTAAGACATCAACACGAAAGAAGCTGTGTATGGAGACTATGGAGTATTAAGTGAGAAAGTCCTTCATAGGTTTATGTAAACTTCAGGGTACATGGTAGATCTATAATCCATGTGAACTCAGGAACAGTGACACTTGTAGTTTTGAGCTTCATACAAGGATGATTGAACAAACCTGAGTCTCCGTTCTCGGTGGCGTCATTGCTCTCGGTGGCGTCATTGCTCTCCTCGGCATCATTGCTCTCATCGGCGTCACCGTTTTCCGCGGGAGTGTCCTCCGGCGCGTCTCCGCTGCCATTCTCCTCCTTGCCGTTGCTCTCGGGCACTTCTGCGACCTTCTTGGCGGGAGACTTCTTCACCGGCGACTCCTTCGCCGCCTCGGTAGAGGTCACCACCTCGGTTGCGGCGTCTCTGAAAAAGTTAAGTCGAAAAGTTAATCGTAGTAATGCATCGTGGCTAATTTAAGATAACACGAACGCCGCGTCAGCATCGACGCTTACGTGAGCCTATTGGATAATAACGGAACTCAGATAACCGTAATACAACGACTTTACGGTGCACATGCTCGCTGGATAGGTTGCTGGAAGGGGTATAAAAGGAAAAGTGTGTCGGAACAAAAACAAGGGCCGTTGTTTCGCAAGGCTGCATGTGGGAAAGTTGCAAAAGCGGAAACCGAACGTAAACACGATTCGCTGAATAAGTTACTCGCTCCAGTAGATCCGCTGAGACGCGGCTTGAAAGCGTTAAAAATAACTAATGACAACATACATCGGTGCCATACCGGTGCTTGCGATAACGTAACCAACGTGTTGCAAAAGCCGCCACTGTCTCAACACCTGCCAATATTATTCGTAGCCCGATAGCTAAACCTAGTTAGTAAAGCGCGTTAATTCAAGTGACATTCACGTTTACTTGTGAGTTTCAAAGTTAGCAAATAGTAGTTCGCCGTTTCATCATAATAAATTAACAATGCGAAACACGTAGTCACTTAACACTCAATGAAGTTAAAGTAATAACAAAACAAAGAGCCGTTGACCGGTCAAAACCGCGCATTCTGGAAAAGTCCGCGTGTGCCGATTCAAAATAATATTTAAAAAAGAGCGCGGCGACGGAAGACGCCGAGTGGCGGCTGGCGGCGCGCCGGCACGCTGCGCACCCAGCGCCATCTTGAATCCAAGCGAAGCCCGCGCCCGCCGCCCGGCATCCTTTTACTTCAAGATATTTATGAAACGACGCAACCAGAAATATTGTAAAATGAATGAAATAAATATCTATAAAACCGGTTATTTATAGTAATATCATATATCACACTATACTTGTGAACTACAAACTCGAAACATCAATCGAACTGACATCCGAACATTTTCCCGCGTGTACTAACCGACGGCGTCCGATGGATAAGTATAACAAAACTATCGATATGCATCATAACAACACCTTTCAAGATTATAAATACCTAAATGAACACTATGGACCTAAAATCCGCGTGGAAAATTAAGTATTGGCACGTAAAATACTAATTTCACACTATAATAGGAAGCCATTTTGATCACGTTTCCCAAAGCCGCCAAAACTAATACACAACAAAACTTAATTTCGTAAATTAATTAATAAACTGAAAAGTTGCTTACTTCTTTTCAATTGCTGCGTCTGCCATTGTTATTATGAAGATTTCTTCTTTTTTTATTTTAATGAAACAAGCACGTGTCACGCACTGTACGGCACTGTTCACTGCACAAACACCGACGTCCAAATGAAGGAGGGGAGGAGGAAATAGAAAATATCATGCGCGTCGCTTTGCGGGGCCACGGTTTAGTAGTGAAGTTAGCGCGCTACGCTTACATCAACGCGATGAAATAGCGCCATTGAGAATTTCAACATGTCAGAAAAAGATGGCACTATCTTTCAGACTTCTGGTTCAGCTAACCTTGAATTTGGGTTTAAATTGAGGCAAAAACGAACAAGCAATATTATACCTTTGCCTTGCACTGTTTTCAAAATAAATTTATTATATTCTAATTAATATTAACCTGTAATTAAAGACTTCAAAATAAACTTCGTCTTTATTCTTACGATAAGTAGCTAAGTACAAATAAAATTGCGATACGCTAGGGGAAAACGTAGGCAAGCCCCTTTTCAAAGCAAAGTACCTAAAGGTCATCCAGGGCATGCGATGCGAGGGCTGTGTGTCTGACCAAGGCTTAAGGATGATTCTGCTTAATATTGTACATTATTTAACCTTAAAAATCGTAGAAACATGTGTATAATAAAAAAAATGTCAAGTGTAGTCAAGCACACCGTGCACACGTCATGCTATTTTTTTTTAGTACGTACCTAGCCCCAAAATCCCCCTGGAAAAACACGTGGGGGCACGGTAGTGCCCACGCCGAGTCCATTTCCCTTCAGGGCTAATTATCTAGGTATTTACCGGTTATACATAAAAGTAAGGTATATTTTGCCGTTTTTGTGTAGGTATTTATGCTTTAAGTACTTTACACCAAGGCTTAACTGATAATGCACCTAAGTATATTTCAAGTCAGGCAACACAGAGGCGACCGACCAATAGGTACCTATAACGGCTATTTGAAACTTGTAAAATTGTAACTTGTAGCTGCGTGAAACGGGCCACTATCAACTATATGTATACTTTGGATTAGGTTTTGATTTGGTTTTGGTTATGTTGATTAATAAACTTTTGAAAGTCCGATTAGGCAGACCGTTCCTCTTCCCTGCTAAAACTACTTATTACCTATTCTTTTTTTAATGCATATTTTAGTTTTTAGTAAAAAGTATTAAAACCAGGCTAACCTTAGTTCCATTTGTTTTGATCTAATTAACTAACTAAACATGCCTGCAGTGCAGGCAAACTTGCGTTAAACTTTTTAATTAATTCTAATTAAAATACCTATCAAAGTAAAGTGGCATTTCGGCGGGATCAACGAACTTTACCTTGAATTTATATAAGTAGGTATTTTAGAGAAAGTATTCTAACATTTTTTGAGCATAGTGATTTTTGAGGACTGTAATTAGTGTAATTACTAATTAGATACGTAATGCAAATAAGTTCGACACAAAATTATTTAGTTTTAACATACCTAATTCTTTGTAGAATAGGATAGGTAATACAACTAATAATTCGGCAACAGCTAATAGGTACCTACCTATTTGCAAAAAAACTGCGTATGTTCATATGGCAACGTGATACCTAGGTAGGTATTTGCTAAAAATAAAACTTTCAGAGGTTTGTGACTATAATAATGAATTTTACCTACGCGTAAAGTAAAAATTTGAAACAGGTATTCTAGTCGGTTAACATGTCAGAGATGTTAATGTTTAAAAAATACCTACGCATGTACATTTTTCCCAAAAATGAGTTCGATGTTCTGCTGCGGTTGACGCCACAAAACCGTCGAGCCGAATAGAATCATCGAGGCATTTTTAATGCTGTGTGAATTGGAAATGTTCTTGGACTTTGATCCGTGTCCTCATGCTATAAGGATTCAGTTTATTTCGTTTATACGCACATCTATCGTGGTTAATGTTAGGTCGTTGGCTCTTGAAAGAAATCTTGGCACAAGTTCGTGATTTCGTCAGAGTGAATTCGTCAACCAGAACATTTGGAAGGTGTACTGTAGGTACCTGCTGCCCAACCTGAATGAAAATTCTGCTTCGTCATTCATTGCTATATTTGTACTTATCTAACTAATTTTATTAAGTATTGAATTGTAGGTAAGTACTTCTTCAATTCAATATGGGGACCATGGGGTACTATGTAGGTACTATACTATTGTAGTTTTGCACTGAACTATTACCTACAGCATATTTGAAATAGTTATGTTATGAAACACATGACTAATGGTTCGTTTGATACCATGTATAGAGAGAGTATTAGCTGATACTGATACTCAACTACTTACGTACTCATAAGGCCCCTCACAGACTGGCGCGGCCTGACCGTGGCGGACAATAGAAAACTTGTCATTAGCTGTCAAATTTACTATGGTCCGCCACCGCAGGCCGCGCCAGTGTGTTGCAGGCTTAATATGAGCGGGAGGATCGAGGGCGAGCAACATGCTCTAAGCATTTTTTTCACTAGCTTGAAGCTCACTAGCGCCACTGGAAAAAGCCTAGAAACTAGCAGCATGAAAGATCATCCACATCTAGGAACGACAGCGCGGGAACAAAAAACCAAGCACAAAAACGAACTTTATCACCCTAATCATAGAATGTAGAATTGTTTTGTCAGGCCTTGATCGTCAACGTAATGTTAAGCGTTATTTGATTACGCACTCTATATCATTAGCAATAAGAACGAGTTTAGGTTTAGTTACGCGCGAATGTGTATTACATACCACGCTGTTGCTAGGCCATTCCAAAGGCGGCGAGGTTATTTTACGTAGTTCGTAGGTATCCGTAGTTCTCGTGCTTTTGTGGTGACTGAACGTACAAGTCAGCTATTAGTCGACTATAGACTTTAATGCCAAGCAACTGGGTTCATTCCAGAAGCGGAATACGACTCTGAGTAATTTCAATACTTGAGTGTTTACTTTTATTGTTGCTTGGTTGTTATTATTAATTCCCAAGCCTCGAGTCGAGTCTAGTGTTACCGAATACATTCCTGTACTTACCACTTAGAGCATTAAATGCTCTAAGACTTACCATGTATAACCGAGTAATAGGCACTTGTCCCACCGCCGGCGAGTAGCGAGTACTCTCATAGTAATTCTTACTCGCTTTTACTCGCGCGAGTAAGAATTACTATGAGAGTACTCGCTACTCGCCGGCGGTGGGACAAGTGCCTTAAGCAGGTAGGTATTTTAATCTGAATCTGAAGGATTATATCAGTCTTTTCATATACCGTACCTGAGCGTTTTAAAAAAAAAGTGTTCAAGTACAGTTTTTTTGTAGATTTCCATTTTTTACAAGCTTTTATTTGGTTTCACCTGTCCCATTGTCTGTATAGTCCGGTACGTAAACATAATGCACCTTCGATCATTTACAAGAGCGCGATTTTTTTGTTAATATTTCGAATATAATGAATACTACTAGTAGTAAAAAGAGAAAGTGAATTCTAACGTGGATTTAGGTATGACACAGCGTTTTCTTAGTGACCCTTGTAAATCCAGGGAAAGATTATACAAGTGGTATTTTTCTTCAATAGAGTGTGGCATTTAACTGTTCCCTATAGTTTACTAGGTGCCGGTTAAGCCTGCACCGAGGAAATTATGAAATTATTGCGTTCGTTTGATCCCATACTGTGTTGTTATTACTAAAGATTTAGTTCTGCAATTCCTATGTAGGATATTTAAGGATTCACTATATCAATCATACGCTTTCGAAACATGATTACTTACACTTTCCTCGATAGAAAATAAATCCAAAGTTACCTCTACAAAAGAAAATAAACCCTTAGTACGGCGTAAATACTTCACGGAAGGTCATCAGTTTTTGAATAATAACACAACGAAATGTCGTCTATGACGTATACGTCTCACATTTTCAGAATTTGGATTTTTTCAGCAATACAAAGGAAATAAATAAATTCCCGCACGTTTTGTCCATTCTAGCCAGAGCCGCCACGCTTCCCTTCTATCCGCTTTAGTGCCTTTAGTCCAAAGACTACAATATACATACTGAGACTTTAGTCTTGCTTCGGCTGTCAGACGGGGAGGCTGTGTCGCATGGGCTTGCGCACGGTTTTTAAAATATAACAACGATTTTTGTGTTTTTCACCATGGGAAACAAAACCAATAAATCAAAGAAGAAGAGGGGTTGGCGAAAAAACAATGCTAAACGCTTGCTTGAAGAATCAAAGTAAGTAAAACTCATATAACTACAGATTATGCGCCCAGGGACTGTGCGCGGGTGACAGCTGTGCATTCTCGTTCGAAATTAATTTTGATCAATCGCCGTAGGTACTGTCACTATGTCTATGGTTCTTTATTTTGTTGGTGTCACTTTGTTTTCACCATACGTAGTGATGTGTGCTATTGATAAAGCTTATCAGATAAAAAAATCAAACGCTACCCGTACAAAGCTGCAGAATTTGGAATATTTAGTTATTCCCATTTTAGGTACCTAGGTACTTACTTATATTTTTTTAAGTAAAATCAAACAAATAAATATATTCAAAAGAAATAAATTAAACTTTTTTGACCGAGACATGTACAGGCCGATAATTTTGAAGATAACGATAATACTCCTGTTGCTTCGTAAGCATACTCAGTAGACTCAGTACCTACGTATATACCCTACCTACTGCCTACGAATAATACAGGGTCAAAACATGTGAACATATACCAGTACATACATGGGACACAAATGTATACTCATTTATTTATAATATTATATAAATATTACATGTCACATATTATTCACAATTTCATATTATTATCATTTTAGGGTTCCGTACCAAAAAGGTAAAAAAGGAACCCTGATGCCGACATTGTCCGTTTGTCCGTCTGTCACAACGTTAAATATCTCAGGAACTACTTATGGTATAAATTTGAAATAAGGAACAATTGTTAAGAAGGTGAAAACACGTGTATTGAAAATAAAAATTATAAATTTATGTTTTGGTTTTCTGTGTAAATTACGAATATTAGGGGGTTCAAAATTCAAAGTCTAGTTAAAAGATTAAGTGCATGGGGTATGAAAGGGTTTGATTTGCGTTTTCTAAAACCGTTATTTTTTTCTACAAAAGTTACATTTTGATTTATTAAGAAATATGTTGAAAAAAATATTATTCCCCCCTTATCTTTGAAGTTTACCAACCAAAAACTCTGAAATTATTACATATGATATAAATATGGAGTAATAACGCCGGTAGTTGGGTTTTGTCCAACTACCCGCGAGTTAGTCTGTAATAAGAGATTAAACTGTTAGCGTGCACTCCGTCGTTAAATTAGCGTCGATAGCCTAAACAACATATTCATCGTCATCATCATCATCATCATATCAGCCGAAAGACGTTCACTGCTGGACATAGGCCTCCCCAAAGAGTTCCAAAGTGACCGGTCCTGCGCCACCCGCATCCAGCGGACTCCCGCGACCTTTACCAGGTAATCAGTCCACCTTGTGGGAGGCCTACCAACGCCGCGCCTTCCGGTACGTGGTTGCCAATCAAGAACCTTTCCGCCCCAACGGCCATCAGTTCTACGTGCAAGGAGCCCCGCCCACTGCCACTTAAGTTTAGCGATTCGGAGGGCTATATCGGTTACCTTGGTTCTGCTGCTTCTTATCCATGTTCATTCTTAGACCAACTCGCTCGGAAGCTTTACTGAGGTCATCGAGCATCGTACTTAAGTCCTCCATGGTCTCAGCCAAGACTACTATATCGTCAGCAAACCGAAGGTGAGTGATGTACTCGCCGTTGATGTTGATGCCTAGCCTTCTCCAGTCCAGAGTCTTGAAAACATCCTCCAGTGCAGCGGTGAACGTTTTGGAGAAATAACATCTCCTTGCCTGACTCCCCGCTGCAGCGGAATAGGAACAACATATTAATACAGGAAAATAAAGCGATACCTTTTTCTAGCGTATTTTTTATTTAGTTATCAAAAATCATTTCTTAATTATGTTTGTAATTGTATTACTTTTGTATGAAATTTTATGTATTCAAATTCATATGAGATTATCGTTAACGTCCCTTCTTTCAAATAATAATCATAATAATCGAAATAGGTAGGTACGCGTACTAAAAAATATCACTGATAAACAAACATACTAGGTTGCAAGTTATTAGTACCAAAATGCAGATGGCGCTGTACAACGGTAACTTCTAATATGAGCTGAGATTGTTCAAGAATGAATGGGGTCGTGACGTGACGGGTATGGTGTATGAACTTTGTACGGAATCCTCGGTGCGCAAGTCAGACTCTTAATTGATCGGTTTTTTTTTATATGTGGGCAGGCAATCACGTTCCTACAAATATCTGTGCTCATAATGCTTATAATTAGGTACACGGTTAAGCGCGTGATTCAAGTAATACCACCGAAAACACTCACCCTGAAGAAGAACTCTCGAATAGTTCGAAACATGTCGCCCGTACTGACATTTAATACGTGAGTTTAACCGTGTAATTATTAGCATTATTTCAAAATGCGAAAGTTTTAATTCGAGCTGTGCACATGTTTCTCGTACATATATATGTGAACATAACATAACAAGGGACTAAAATATCTAGGTATATAATTTGCGTCTGACAGTCAAAGCCAAATGAACCATATCTACAATGACATATCCGTCTTATTGATACTACCATTGAGATAAATTACTGAACGTAGTACACATGTCATATATATACGTATCCTTTGTAGAGCCCGACCTTTGGCACAAGCCAAGCACAAGCCAAAGCCAAGTACTTCCGGCCATTTCAGGATTGACAGACTTAGGTTTACTCTCTCTACAATTAAAGGGCTTAATGATGCTACATGTCTCGTACTGTTATCACATGACGTAAATATACCTACCCTTACAATTTAGACTGGAAGTGAAGGATTTTTCAAACTTTCGGACAAGTTTAGGTGCGATAATCTTCTGATTCTTGCTCAGCACAACTTTCTCGACCTGCTGCTATGCATTTTATCGTGTTGTCATGAGTCGTAGGTGTATGGGAGTGGGCTTACGGACTATCAGCACTTGTGTATACTGGTCAATTACGCGTACTGCCATTGAGATGATGCGTTAGGTCTTATCTACAAATCACAGCTTAAACCAGAGTAGTAAAATTAATAAAACCTAAATGTCTTTATAATTGTCTGGATGCGGGTGGCACAGGACCGGTCACTTTGGCACTCTTTGGGGGAGGCCTATGTCCAGCAGTAAACGTCTTTCGGCTGATATGATTATGATGATGATGAATTGTCTTTATTATTGTTGCATAAATTATTGAGACAAGCTTGCATGGTAGGCTATGTTTTCGTTTGCATATTCGTTTACAGGAACATACTTGAAACAAGTTCAAATTCAATTTGAATAATTAATTACAAGGTTTTAACCGACTTCAAATCAGTAGCCAAATTGCTTCAAGTTTGCCTATAAAATTTGAAGAGTTCCCTTGATTTCTCCAGGCTCCCATAGTCAAAACTGGATTTTGGTGACAACGGGACCAATCTGGAAGTATATGCTTTCAAACAAAGAAATAATTTTTAAAATCGGTTCATAAATTACCGAGTTATCGCGTAACAAATCCTCCTTTTTTGAAGTCGGTTGAAAAGTGGTTGCATTGCTTTTAGTTACAGTTCCTATGGCAACCTTCGGGCTCCATCATCACATTTTGATCCAAAACACAGTCTTATGCCAAATTTCAGACCAATGAACGGACTAAAAAATTTACTCGCAGGGTTTGAATTTGAACACATACCATCACTTACAACATACCTACTCATGTAATGTTTTTTCTTGCTTTCGTGTAAAGACACTGTTTTGTAGTGCTTCAAATGAACTACGATAGACTATGACAAACATCACGTTCACTGAATATGTACTCAGTCGCCGACATCGAAATCAATTTTAACAAGTGATTTCCTTAAACAAATTGAAGCTCAATAACGTCAGGAGTAAAATGAAAGGGACGGATGTATCGCGTGACATTTCTGATCTCTTCTCGATGGCTTTCAAATTTAGAAAACTGGGGGCCTCGTACGTACACATTGATGATTTACGCACACATTTACATACAGAGACACGCCTAATTCTCGCGAAACGCGACGGATATAAGTTTTCCAAATACCGATTTTTCAAAAAGCTCTCTGATACATGTCCTCTTAATTGTATGGACCTTCTATTTACCTAATATAACCAGCGCCAATGTTATGTATGACGGTAACTGGTCCGACCACTTCCCGCTTGTGGTAAACTGTAACGTTACTACGAGACTAATGAGCCAGCTGCCCTCTGTGTCTACAGAGAATAGTAAAATATAGTGGGGGCATAGGAATAGGCATCAGATAAATAAATATGGTTTATTTTGTCACTCCAAATTGTCGTTAATGAAATATTCTAGTCAATGTATATGTAAGGAGTCTTCCAAGTGTGATAAAAATGTTATTTTAGAGTATATTAATAGTTTTTATGACAATATTGTTACCGTCTTACAAAATGGAGCCATACAATGTGCGGATTGGGGTGCTGATGTGCGAGGGAAGAAAAAACCAGTAATTGGATGGAATCACCACGTGAGGAGTAGCCATGAAGAGGCAAAGTTGGAGTTTCAAAATTGGATTTTAAATGGGAGGCCTAATAGTGGGAGATTGTTTGAAACGATGCGTGATGCCAGGAAGCGTTTCAAAAACAGACTTAAATGGTGTCAAACTAACCAAGAGACTATAAAAATGAACATCCTGGCTATTCATAACAGTACTCATAATTTTGGAAAATTCTGGAAGGCAACCAAAAACGTGAATCATAAACCTAAATTGCCCACTAGTGTCAACAATGTACAAGATACCAAAGAAATAGCAGATTTATTCGCTAGCCACTTCAAGGCTACTCCTCAGCACCTGGAGAATGTGGTGGATGCTGAGCCCCAGTCGGCGCCACATGACACCAGCTGGACGATAACCCCGGAGGAAGTAGCTCGCGTAGTGAAATCTATGAGACGTGGGAAATCTCCGCGGCACGACGGGCTCAGCATCGAGCACATTGTCTATGCCAGCGATGAAATATATAGGAACCTAGCTATTTTGTTTAACCTTTGCCTTAAACATGGCTGCCTCCCCAGTGGATTGATGAAAACGGTGGTGGTTCCCATACCTAAAAACCGCACGGGTGACCTATCCAACTTAGGTAACTACAGGCCTATATATTTCATAAGATATTCAGAATATCCTTAGAAAATGGCTGATCTCTCTTTCTTATAAGGCGACTGAAGACATGCTGAAACCCTTACAATAAATAACACATCATCATCACTCATGGACACACACAAACATTCACTCACACACAGACCAACACTCGCACACATACAGAGCATCCCTCTACAGTTTTAAATAAAGTATTTAACTAGTTTCCCTAATGTAAGCTTATTGTATTTTACGAATGTACCTATGTTTAACTTCCTACCTCTCACTGTATTTTTGCGCATCATGTTTGGTTTAAATTCTTCTGAAAATACCTTACAGTTCTCACGACACAGGCTCGACCTTGTGTTGAGGACTATAGCAACCCTAATGTTAAAAATCTTAAGCTAAGCTCTTTGTAATTCTTCCTGTTTGTAACTCATTAGGTAAATAAATAAATTTGGTATTTTATTTTTTGTATTTGTATATCCTTAGGTACTGTAATTAGTAAAATTTTGGAGCGGCTTTTGCAACCCGAATTGATGAGGGATGTAGTTATTAAATACGCTCAGTTTGGTTTCCGCCAAAGTGTTTCAACCGACTCGGCCATATTGTGTCTAAAAAACACGGTTAACTATTACGTGCAGAGAGAAACCTCCATCTACGCCTGTTTTCTTGATTTGAGCCGGGCATTTGACCTTGTCAACTACAAGGTGCTTTGGGGCAAATTACAGAATGCGGGCGTGCCACATAGTATGGTCGAGTTGCTCAAGTTTTGGTACGGGGGCCAAACAAACAGCGTAAGATGAGGCGACTCACAGTCTAGTGAATATAGATTAGAGTGTGGAGTCCGTCAAGGAGGGCTCACCTCTCCGGACCTATTCAACATCTATATCAACGATCTGATCGATGAACTGAGGAGAACTCGTGTCGGCTGCCATATTGATGGCGTCTGTTATAATAACTTAAGTTATGCAGATGACATGGTTCTCCTCAGTCCATCGATTAGTGCCTTACGTGAACTCTTGGCGGTTTGTGAGAACTTCGCCTTAAAAAATGGCATGAAGTACAATATCGCTAAGACTGAAATGGTTATTTTTAAGTATGGTAAAGGGCCGGAGAGGGTGCCGCCGGTGTTCCTAAACGGTGAGTCAGTTCGGGTTGTAAAGCAGTTTAAGTACTTAGGTCACATACTATGTGAGAGCATGCAAGACGACCTGGATATCGAGCGTGAACGAAGGGCACTGGCTATACGCAGCAATATGCTGGCATGCAGATTCGCAAAGTGCTCTAAGGATGTTAAGCTTGTTCTGTTTAGATCATATTGTCAAAGTTTTTATACCTGTCAACTGTGGGCAAAATATACACGGAAGGCTTACCCTTAGAGTACAATACAATGATGCATTACGTATTATCACCAAACAGCCTCGATTCTGTAGTGCATCGGCAATGTTTGCTGACGCCAGGGTACCCGATTTCTATGCCATTATTAGAAATCGAATAGCGTTGTAGAAGATACGACAGTAGAGAGATCTCTCAGGGACCGAAGTCCAATGAGAGTTGTTTGGAATTTGGATGTTATATTTATGCAACTGATTTAAGAAACTTCGATAGTGCGATGCAGAACTCGTCAGATTTGACAGGAGTGACGCCACATCAGCCCCCCTTTGAGACGGAGGGGTCAAGGATGTATGAAGAGTAGAGTGCAGCTTGCCAGTGCTCAGAGCTAGCGTGGCGAGCGAGCGCTCAGAGCCAGGGTGGCGAGCGGAGAGAGAGAGAGAGAGTCTGGCTTGCTGAGAAGAGTTGGGCGTCAGTCAGGATATTCAGAGTTGCGCTTATGTCCATCACGTCGGGGTCACCAATGTAGAAGATACGACAATAGAGAGTTCTCTCAGGGACCGAAGTCCAATGAGAGTTGTTTGGATGTTATATTTATGCAACTGATGTTTGCTGACGCCAGGGTACCCGATTTCTATGCCATTATTAGAAATCGAATAGCGTCGTTCTGGCAAAGAATACGCATTTCTAATAATGTGCTAATTGAGACGGTCAGTAACAACTTGTACCGAAATGCAATCTTCCTGCATTGGTTATCTGCGCATCGGCACCCAAATCGCAAATAATTGTACGTATTTGTATTAGTTAAGGATTTTATTTTATTTTATTTCTTTGTATCATATATATTGTAATGTAGTAATGGGTTTATTGCCTGAAATAAAGAAACATTCATTCATTCATTCATTAAGCTTAGAATACTCATTTTTCATTGATCGTAGATATTACCTAACAGCGGTAAATTGTAAATAAATAAAATGTGTAAAATCTGCATCAAAAATACTCTAACTATAAATATTATCTATATAATTATTTGAAATCGTTTTGGTTGTTAAAATTTTGTAAATATTGGTAGCATTTGCAACCAGTCATTTCGTTTTATAAACGCGATCGGCGCACAGCTCTAGCCGCTAGCCGCTCGCTACGCTACTGCCTGTTTGCGTCACACGTCACCACACACACACACACACATGCACGGAGCGCATAGAATACCTAAAATCCATTGCCGCCAGCACGGGTATCACAAGACGGCCGCGACATACTCTCGAGCTTTCTCGCGCTATCCATCTCTCTCTTATTAGACCACTTAGAAAGAGACTGATAGTGCGAGAGAGCTCGAGAGTATGTCGCGGCCGTCTTGTGATAGCCGTGCAGAAGCTCGGTGGGCCCTTAATGTATGGCCCGATAATACGCGTCCATCTATCGTTATCTCTCTCTTTTTGTATGAGTTAAAAAGAGACATAGATATAGTGGACGCCAATTATTGGGCCGTACATTAACCGGCACCGTTTACTAAAACTTTCGTCAATGGATAACGTCAGTATAATAAAAAACCAATAATTTTTTTTTTCCTCTAAAAGATTATTCAAGTGAGTTATGGTAACTGAATTGACAACATTTGATAATTCTAAGTCCATGATTTGACTAGCTCCTTGTATTCTACTCGAAAAGAGGAACACGCTGGTAGTTTTATATTTCCGGTAGGTATTATTTATGTAAAATTTTTAACGAATTTTTAAAAATGCACTCATAGCAAATCCAATTCTACTGCAGAATAGGCACCTTGCTTTAGTCTTGTTTACAAATACCAAATTAAAAACAAACATATCAAGATGGCGTCAATGTAATCCACCCGAAAATATGACATTTAAACTTTTTAAACGTTTTTGTCGAAACGGCATTAACGGCACTAAAGCAAGGTGCCTATTCTGCAGTAGAATTGGATTTGCTATTAATGCATTTTTAAAAAATCGTAAAAAATTGATGATACTTAAATAGAGTTCTGTTTGAACAGCCGGTGCGAGCGGACGCTGTTTTAGGACCCTTCCCCGATGTCTCGTTACGCCATAAAACTACACAATGCGGTCCTTCAAAACAATAGCAAACAGATAGCCCAGATGTCCGAGCGCCGCGCCCCGTAGTCCCAGCGATCGATTTACCCCACTCATCTTCTTGAGATCGCGAATAAGTGCCGGATTATAGAAACGTGTAGTGTGTTACGTGAATATTACGAGGGTTCAGTCCATCTAGGTATTAGGCGCGTAAAATCTGTGCGTGTGCCTCTAACGGGTAGCGATTATGCGCAGCAACACGGCAGAATCAACATCAACGGCAATCACAGCCATCACAGGCCCGGGTGAGAGCATTCCATATTACTTTTTAGGTAGAAGGTATACTTCTTTAATGAAGCAGTTCGGGTTATATGGTCGCAATTAGAGTCCAAACTACTGGCTAGGCTAGACGCACGAATAGGACTTACTGGCCCATATCCGTAATACGTAGGTGTAATATTGTATATACGTACTCAATATTTAATTTTTGTATTGTATTCAATGTTGCCTTCAGTGCCTTTGTTAACTTAAATACGTTACGACTTACGTTAGATTACAGTGTGTCAATTACCAAACACTTAATTTATCTTACGCACTTTAATGAACCCCGTAATAAGCTTCTGTCAAAGACGCTTTCGGCAGTGTCATACATATATGTGTTAGTAATATTTGGCACTTATAACTTATAAGTAATAGTATTTAACAACTGAGACCTACAAAACTGATTAATTGATAAATGAAATCTAGATCAGTTATACAAGTAATTCGCTAGGCGTCCCTACTACGAGTAACACAATGAGTAGTGGATAGGCGCTACGGGGCTAGACGAGACTGAAACTGGGCTGAACTGTGGTAGTGAGTGAAATACCGCGAACCTAATATATCTATTAAAACTACGAAAATCAGCCCATAATGTAATAAGCAAAGTTCGACAGTACGTCGCACAAGATGACTTGAAAAGAAACTACGCGGGAGACGAACAATGAATAGCGATACATCTGCCTGAACCAAAACAAAAGAAAGCAAAAAAATATTCGTTTCTAGGTAGCTGCGCCTGATGAATGCACTTCCATGACATGTCCAGATTTTATGGATTCACGCCACGCCAGATGGGCTTGAATAGGCGAACGATATTAACAAAATAGAGGATAAAAATGCTACATAAACTTGTAATAAATAAAACACTAGAACGAAAGAAAACCAGACTCCAATTCAACTGGATGAAAAAAAAACCTAGAGCTTAAGTGTGGTGAAAAAAAAGCGTTGAATATGCAAGCCTCAGAAGACTGCAGAACCTTACAACTACAAATAAATACGAGTTATGCCTTTACTCCACATGACGAGGACTTGAAGACCGCCAAACTACGGTAACAGGCAAATTAAATACTGGCTGCCGATGCCGGTCAACTCTCCTAGTTGACAGTGTTTGTGGCACTCTGTTTTGTTGTGCAGTGAGCAGTGTTTATGTAAATAATTAATGTTGTGTCTGTGTCTACAGTAAAAAGATGTGGTGGTGGTGTAGTGACAAAGTTTAAAGTAATATTGTAAATCTTTGAAGTAGAGAAATAAAATTTAGCCATACGATAAATGAGGTAATAGTGCCCGCATCACGTATATTCTTGTCAAGCAGCAAGTCATTCACCTACATGAATACGTACTGGAAAATAGTAGTTGTCGTGGTTGCGAGTCATATTATGACCTCATGACATACAAATAAACACAATTAAAGAGAATTTCTACAGCACTGCACGAAAAATCGACGCAATGGAAGAAAAGGTCTCGAAATAGCGAGCTGGAACTGATCTCCGAGAACACATTCAACATGAGAAGACTTTATAAAAAGCAACGTGCATCATTTCACCAACGCTCATCCCCCGACGAAGTATCCTGCCTCTCCTCTTTTCCAATATTGGCTAAAGGCTGCATAGCCGGTTGATTGTGGCCGACTGGTTGCGGCTGGTCGGTCTTCCCTTCCCATCCCAGAGCGTGTCACTCCCCACAAAATTGCGCCCCCTGGTATATCCGGCTCGTCCGGGTCAGGCTTGCTTCCTGGCTGGGTGTGGTGCCTATGTTCATGTTCATGTTCAAAAATTGATGATACTTAAATAATACTGGAAATATAAAACTACCAGCGTGTTCCTCTTTTCGAGTAGAATACAATGAGCTAATCGAACTAAGGGCTAAAATTTATGAAATGTCAATTGTGTTAAAAACTATCAAAGATAACGACAGTTTGAATTAATAATATATTCATCAATAGGTCATATTTATATGAAAATTTTAATTTTGAAAGCCTTCCACTAGTCATTTAAGGTTGAACGACTCGTACGAATTCCATACAAAGTTCGTTCGGACTACACGTCTAATGTAAACATTTTTGGAGGTTCAAATTGTAATATTTAGATACTATATGATATATGACCCTCTTCTCCCGCAGTTTGAATAAATACACGTAAAAATCAGTCATATTTAAAATATACTTAGCCATTTAAAAATCATCAAATTTTACTCCGAGCTTTGTATGTGTGCGTGTGTTTTACACTGTCCGTGAAAATAAGATGGCCGTCGCACATGACAGCTCGTTGCCCAAAACCTTAATAGATGTCTCTGGTAGACTAGGTACACAGCGGAGTGAATAGTAGTAATGAAACTCACTAGATGGCGACACCATCGCGTAACCTCTTTTTCAACACACCTGCTCGTAAAGTAGGTCTTATTACAGCGTATTTACACTGATAATGCAGAATATTACCCATGCCGTGCCTTTTACATTACATTATCGCACTAGTGCCTTTTCATTACATATCTTTTTAAATATTAGCAAAATAATGCAGAATATTACCCATGCCGTGACTTTTACATTACATTATCGCACTAGTGCCTTTTCATTACATATCTTTTAACATTTTCATTTTTTATTTATTTATTTTTTCCTCGCAAATGTGTTGAAAAACGTCGTATGAAACACGTGAGCATTGGTCATTACACTTCTCGTCTCCATTAAGCCTTCGCCTTCGGCTCAGGCTTAAAAACCGACTCGAGTGTAATGACCAACTTAGCACACTTGTATCATAATGTACTATTATTCTCATGTAATTATCAGTAATCACTGTTAGAGAATATTTCCGAGAGTTATTACCGTCCAGGTCATTGAAGTAAAATAAGGTTCTAGGTAATTATTTACAAGTTTGATTGCTTGTGTTGAAAAAAAAAATTATGAAGACCAGAGTGGCCAACTTTCTGAAAAAATGTTTATCTAATACTGATTCTAAAATGGTAAGTATAAGTAATACATGCCATTTACATCTTTACAAATAAAGATGTTATATTATTGTTCACTTTTGAACACCTTGTTTCGGTAAAATTCGCTCTTCGAAAAGGTCGATTATTTTGAAAACCACGGATCTTTTACTAAACCTTAGTCGATTTTCTATACCAGTCTAAGGTGCCCTATTCGTGGTTAGAAAGTTGACCATTAAGTACCGGACACCCTGTATTTTTTCCAATAACAAGATTCAATTCAAATTCGACAAACAATCACTAACGGTAATACCTATATATAGTTATCTAGTTATATTAACAAGCACAATCAACTTCTTTCACATCCATTAGTGATTAGCTAGGTATGTATGTTTATGTACTTAATTACCAACGTGGAAAAATATATTTAAGAATAAGAAGAATAGAATACTTTATTGCACTCATGTCAGGTCTTAAATATCTTAAAGTCTATAGTAGGTACAACATGACACCCTGTAAGGGTATTGCAAATCCTTCGTCTCAAAACGTAGGTACACATTGCAAATAAAAAATTATAGTACTTAAACTAAGATTTACATTTACATGTAGGTAGGTATCAATATCTAGGATAACATTTGCGAAGATTATCTATGGTAACTATTTACATTGAATAAGTCTTTCAGTGAATAAAAACTGTTTTCTATTAAATATGATTTTAACTTTTGAACAAATTTAGTATATTTGACCTCATCAGCTATTTCTTTAGGTAGGCTGTTGTAAATGCGTATTGTTGTCATATGGGGGCTTTTATTTCTCATTTGTAAGTTATTACTTGTTGGTAGGGCTATTTTATCTCTGTCTTAGATTTAGGGTGCAAGTGTGACGGTCTTTGGCTTGAGTGTATAAATCGGAACCGGTTAGTTACTAAAACCTCGGTTTACCACAAATCTCGAACTATTTTATACTTCACATGTAGGACTCAGTTGTGTTTTGAGGTAACGAGTGCGTATTATTAGATTGCCCAATTAGAAATGAAATTATTATCAAAAGAACGAAAAAGAACCGTTTTCGTTCCCATACAAACAATACCGGTTTCCGATCCCTGTAAAATGTTGATGCTTCCGTACAAATTTACATATTATTTTATTGGAATGAGTAAAAAAAAATAACAATTGACGTTAGCAATAACGCAAATAAAATGAGGGTCGTTGAACAAAATACAAAACACAACGGGTGATAGTGATGTGATGACTGATAAGGTGATAACAAATTAAAAACAAAATATCGATTGAATTAAATTAGTTATGTAATGCGCCGTCGGCGACTCGGCGGCAGCACGGTCCTGATTAGGCGCCATCAAAACCACAGCGCACGCTGACTGCGCAACAAGTTGGTGCTGCCACCTATTGGGCACCTTCGACAGTGCTTTGGTGTTGCCAGCAAAAATTCTGATAAATTTTTGGTAGATTTTCTAGTTGAGTAAAGAGGTATCATTTTAGAGATGGGTAGGAACAAGATTGAATATAAGAGTTTCGGTGTACATAGCGTTTTAACCCATTCAAGTCGCAGTAGTGCTGCAGTGTGTGGCCTAGGATTTTTAAGGATAAATAAATAAGTATATTGGGATTTTCTTTCTATTTCTGATTGTATATACGACCAATTGTTATTATAAAATTAAAATGACATAGGCCACATGGGATCTCGTTTCTCATGGATGAAATATAATTTTAGGCTAAATGCGCTGCAGCACTAGAAGTGTTTAAACCAAACATGGATTTATAAATGTGTCATATTTTTTCCATTGTGTAAATAAAAATGAAAATTGAATGTGTGTAATAACGTAATATAAGCATTTCTTACAACAATTTTTTGTTTATTTCGAATGAAATTATATTAGCGTCAAATAAGATTGTTTCTTAGTTAAATACCTCAAAATTTAAAATTATAATTGTTTGTGTCGTTCATTGAGAAAAAGAATCAGTGAAGTTAGTGCTTTGGCTGTTATTGCAGAGGCTACACACAAATTACGACATAAATGACTTGCTTCGTAGTCATAATAATAATGTCAATGCCGAACGCAGAAGGTACTAACCAGGGGGCCGATTTTTGACTTTCGAGCGCTTATTATTAAATAAAAGTAAATACGAATGTAGTGCCATAATTGCACGCACTTAATTTCTAACGATATAATTGAATACGAGGGGTCAATACCACTCGCTTTCCAATTTTCTATCGCTATTTCAAAAGAGCATTTCGTCATTATTGTCAGTTTTCGAGTGAAAGATTCGAGCGCTCGAAAGTCAAAAATCGGTCCCCTGGTCACTTTTTGCTGAAAACGACGGAATTTACCTTAATTAAACTACATGATTTGTTAAATGTGTTCGAAGTTTCAACCCTAAGAGGATAATTTGGGTAATTGCAAAACAAAAACACAATTCCAGAGTTTATTATGACAAAAGTATTTGGCGATTTCGCTGGCATGGCATTGGAAATCATTCCACACCGTCAGTGATGTAAAATTGTATTTACTCATGATATAAAAATCAAGCAGGGGACCGATTTTTGACTTTCGAGCGCTCGAAATCAAAAGCGAGCGGTAGAAAATAATCGCATACGACAATTTGTCACGATTATTTTCGCATGAACCCAATAATAGGTATTTTTGAAATTCATCACTCGAAAGCTAGTGGTTTGGCTTATTATACTTTTGCGCTTCATTGTACGCAGAAATGCGATAAGTACTGGTTATTTAAAATTGTATTCTGCACATGGAATAAAAATAAAACATCATTAGAAGGTGTATTTATAGCTATAAGATTAATATTTAAGTGTTATCTTTGTGTTTTATGCGTTACATAACAGACAAAACTAAGAGCGTAGTAAAATAATACCTAGTAAACCAAACGTTTAGTTTCCCGCCTGTTATAAAAGCAATACAAATTACAAATGATACAATTTGTCACACCAACTTTCTTTAGTTAGAATGAGACAGCAATTCATATTTTTCATTTTGAGTATAGCAAGTTGTTGTGAATTATTGCCAGGCCTTTACATATCACTATATCGCTGTCCCTTTTAACCTGTGCACAGAGAAAGAGAGACAGACAAGTTAAATTATTTAACTTAAAAAACAAACCCGCCAAAAGACTACGTTCTTTGTTTTCAGCCACTAAATTCGGCAGAAAAATAATATAAAATATATTAATCGTACACCAGCTAATCAATTAATTGAATAGGAAGGTATCTTTATTTATTTATTCGTATGGCATTACTAAATTACAGAGTCGCTTTACTTAACTATTATAATTAAATGTCTAAATTCTTCACCCATTGGGTAGCGTTTGCGTCAGGTAAGTGCAGCTCTAAGATATTCCCAGAGAATTTCCGGTTCGGACAGTCATTCATTATGTGGTGAATTGACTGCACAGGCGCTCCGCAGTCGCACGCTGGTGTCGGCACTTACTTTCTACCGATAGAATCGAATACGAGTGGTCAATACCACTCGTTTTTGAATTTTCTGTCGCTCGTAATTCAAAAATAGCATTTCATCGTTTTTGACAGTTTTCGAGTGAAAGAGTCGAGCGCTCGAAAGTCAAAAATCGGTCCCCTGATCGCCTAGTGCCTGACTGCCTGCAATGCGAGCACGTCTCAAAATTGCGGCCACGATGGCCGTATTGCAGGTGCTAGGCGTAGTATGCTTACATTACATCACCATTTTTAGGGTTCCATACTCTAAGAGTAAAACGGGACCCCATTACTAAGACTTCGCTGTCCGTCCGTCCGTCCGTCCGTCCGTCCGTCCGTCCGTCTGTCTGTCTGTCACTAGGCTGTATCTCAAGAACCGTGATAGCTAGAGAGTTGAAATTTTCACAGATTATGTATTTCTGTTGTCGCTATAACAACAAATAATATAAACAAAATAAAATATTTTTTTAGGGGGGGCTTCCATACAATAAACGTGATTTTTTGCCGTTTTTTTAGATAATGGTACGGAACTCTTCGTGCGCGAGTCCAACTCGCACTTGGCCGGTTTTATCATTTTGCCATGTATTGTATTCTGAAACTTTATTTTCTTTTTGAATACTTGAATGCAGCCTCATGTATAAAAAATAGTACAACTTTACAGAATAGCGGAGGGCCTCCTTTAACTCTCATAAAAAAGTATCTGACAAAAATAAGCCTATTTTATAAATTAGCCCACCTGAAAAATAATAAACTAAGTACACAGTCCAGTATACTAAAAAAACATACTGCTGAAAATATTTGTCCCTCTGGGAATATTTGAAAAATGTCAAATTAAAATTAAAATAATCTGATTCAACTCCCATTTTTAACTCAATTCAATCTGTAAGAAAAGAACCCTTCGTGAAGCTCGTGATTATGTTATATTTTCAATAGTAGATTTTGGTTCAAAAATAGTAGTTTATTTATTACACACTGGTAACATTGCCATAATTGACCGCCTCCCGTGCCGTGAGCAAAGAGCAAATCGTTCGCCCGCTCGCTCGATCTCGCTCTGTGGATCGTGTCCGATTGTGGAAGCCATTTTATTCTTGGCGATTGTGGATGTGACAAAATATTATTTTTAATTTTTTTGTACTCAGAACTTTTGTGTAAATGTGTGCCTGCGTTAAGTGTTGTTTGTGACGTGTGCCAGTGCTTTTAAGACTGGAAATGTTCAATCTCGTAATGGGTTTGTGTTGACTTGCCCTGTTTCATACGCGGTCGCAAGGGCAGGGATCGATTAGTGCAAGGCGGCCTCTAATAACGGCGAATCGAGGCTCCGGCTGTACTAGTTAGCAGTGCCGCCATGGGCAACAATGCCGCCACCGCCAACAAAAAGGTGGACGCCGCCGAAAGCGTCAAGGAGTTCCTTGACCAGGCTAAAGAGGATTTCGAGGAGAAATGGAAGAAGAATCCAACCAATACCGCCGGACTGAACGACTTTGAGCGGATAAAAACGCTCGGAACGGGCTCGTTCGGTCGAGTCATGATAGTCCAACATAAGCCCACCAAGGAATACTATGCAATGAAAATACTGGATAAACAGAAAGTGGTTAAGCTGAAGCAGGTGGAGCACACGCTGAACGAGAAGCGGATCCTCCAGGCGATTAACTTCCCGTTCCTCGTCAGCCTTAAGTTCCACTTCAAGGACAACTCCAACCTGTACATGGTGCTCGAGTACGTGCCTGGAGGAGAGATGTTCTCGCACCTTCGCAAGGTGGGCCGTTTCTCTGAGCCACACTCACGGTTCTACGCGGCGCAGATCGTGCTCGCCTTCGAATACCTGCACTACCTCGACCTCATCTACCGGGACCTCAAGCCCGAGAACCTGCTCATAGACTCGCAGGGCTACCTAAAAGTTACCGACTTCGGGTTCGCGAAGCGCGTGAAAGGCCGTACGTGGACGTTGTGCGGGACGCCCGAGTACCTGGCGCCCGAGATCATCCTCTCCAAGGGCTACAACAAGGCGGTAGACTGGTGGGCGCTGGGAGTGCTCGTCTACGAGATGGCGGCCGGCTACCCGCCGTTCTTCGCCGACCAGCCAATCCAGATCTACGAGAAAATCGTGTCTGGCAAGGTCCGGTTTCCGTCACACTTCGGCTCCGACCTGAAGGACCTGCTCCGCAATCTCCTGCAGGTGGATCTGACGAAGCGCTACGGCAACCTGAAGGCGGGCGTGAACGATATCAAAGGCCACAAATGGTTCGCGAGTACCGACTGGATCTCAGTCTTCCAGAAGAAGATCGAGGCGCCATTCATCCCGCGCTGCAAGGGCCCTGGCGACACGAGCAACTTCGACGATTACGAGGAGGAGGCGCTGCGCATCTCCTCGACGGAGAAGTGTGCGAAGGAGTTCGCAGAGTTCTGAGCGCTCTGGAGGTGCCTGCGCGCGGACAACGTGAGTAGGTATTTTGTATTAGTGAATTCTCTACAAAGACGTGGTCGCGACGCGACGAGTGCTCGCCGGGCCCGGGTGGACTCGGACGCTGGCGCGCCCCCGGGCCGGCCCCGCACGTGGATTCAGTTCGGAGCATAGGCGTGATAGTTGAACTGATTTCCGATATCTCGGTGGCGTTCATTTGCTTAGTGCCCTTTCAAATGACATTACAGTTATAGCTGAAGTGTTCATAGTCAGTCGATATTCCCCGATGCTAATAGGACTGCAGTGTACCAGTGTTACTCCAAACGTTCAGAAACAAGTTCTGATTTCATTTTTCACCTAAATGATAGTTCGCTGCTGATAACAATGGAATGTGGTGGGCTTAAATTATTTCATATTGTTTTAAGTCATCAGTACAATTTTCCATATACAATTCATGTTACATATTCACAATCTAATTTTTGAATTTGAATTTTGATCTTCATCATTTTAACCATCAGATTATAGAGCTATTTGAATTACTACATTTTAGTGGATTATTATTGAATTTCCTAAATAATGTTCTTATCTCGATGGAATGTTGTATAGATTTTAAATATTGACATTTAATTATTTGTTTTATTTATAGTTAATTGGTTGATATTTTATTTAAGCTACAAGAAAATGTTGCAGAGATTACTTATTGTAATGATGTAGTTGTGTTTACCTGTGCAATGACCTATGTGTTTGTGATCTGATGTGAGAATTCCTTTCAAGTTTAAGTGTAATTTGTATAGTTCCTTATTTTGTAGATTTTATGGATTTTTATTGTGTATCAATTACATTACAACATGCCAGTCTTGTATTGGTAATTCTATGATGTAACTTTAAACTTATTGCTAGCATCAGTTTAAGAAAAGCAATAAATTTTAACACTTCTTTAAACATATTCCCATTTATATAAATAATAACAATATTTCTAATGTTTACCTGAAATCTTTGCATTATCCAAAGAACACAGCACAAATACTAGAAGAACTGGTTTCTTTTTCTAATTGGATGGAGATGTTGTTTTGTTTTATACATAGGAATATGATTAAAATATCTTAGTAGTAATTCTCTTAAAATGCCATTATACATGGCGATATCTTGTCATTAAGACTGATGTTATCAATAAGCATAAGTAGGTGTGTATAAGCAGTTTTAATATCAATACATGACTGTCTCCCAAGTGCTATTGTGTATGTTCCCATGTTCTTGTTCCATGGAATGAGAGAATCAGCTAACTGGCAATGTTTACTATGAAGTTCGTTAGCTATTAGATGTAGGACTTTGAATCCAGGCTGTACAAATAAAAAAATAGTTATTTGTAGTGCATTTTACATTTTGGAGACATTGTGCGCGTCTGTGGTAATAGATGTTAAGTTGCATATCCCGGGCAAGATAATCACACATACACACTATATGACTAAGACCCACATCTGAGGAATATACTAACCTATGTGCTATCATGCTGCCCCTGAACAATCCCATAGTTATACACAGGAATCTAAAGGAACAAATGTATTATGTGTAGTGTACTATAAATATCTATTGTTTTTCCTATGACCTCATGTGTGTTCATCTAGTAAAGATACAATACCATATCTCGTCAATTTACAATCTACCTATTTTTGAATTGAAATCCATCAAACTTAATGTTTATGTGTATTTTTTATATAAAGCACTAAACATTTTTTGCTGTGTAGACAATGTCTTATTTGGTGAATTGTCAGCCTTAGCAGAATAATATGTTATCATATACGTCATGTTGCTAACCACAGATATGTGTTGAGTCGGTGAGTAACCTTACTTCTTGTTATTAATTCCAATGTTACCCTACATTGTTTACTTGGTGCCATAGAGATTCTTAGTAATGGACCTGCTGTACAAATATATTTAAGATTTGTTAGAAATTCTTATTTGGTGGCTTTACTGAATATATCAAATAGTTTTAAATCTCATGTTCACACAACGGAGTGAGCTCCATGTTGTCACAAACAGTACTAAATTATGCACCATTGTTATGGAAATTAAACTAAGTGGAGTAGCAAGTAACTAAATACCTAATTACAATGCTTAAGAAGATGTTCTAACGTCATCAGATTTCATGAGCCAGAAGGTAGCAGTGTAGAAAATTGCAATTTCTTACGTTTCTCGTTATTTATGTGGTTAGCATGCTGTACAGTCAGCAGAAGAAGTAGCTAAGCGGGCCGGGTGTTCAAATATACCCGCACACAACTTTATTCTTAAGAAATTAAGAGCGTGTGCAGGTCATTTTGAACACCCGGCCCTCTTAGCTACTTCTGCTGCTGACTGTACTTACAACCATTTCAAGGTCACTTGCTATTCCATGTAGCTATAGTCATGTATGCTCGATAATTCAGGTGATGTTAGATGTGAGAGAATATAAATGCCTGAGTAAATTTAGAACGGCACGGGTACGGGTGCACTCGCTAGGCGGTAACTCGACCCAGCGCGCTGTCACCGATCTACAGATATGTAACTCGAGCATACAATCACTGACGTGACGAAAATGACTCCTGAGTTATCGGCCTGCTTTATCATAGATTAATAAGCCAGGTATTGTTTAAGGTCGAAACGCTCAGACAGCGGTGGCGGCGCGGTGCGGTGCGGTGCGGAGGCTGTACCGGTTGTAATGTTCGAGCTAATATGAAAAGGTCCGCACAGAACATTACAACCGGTAAAGCCTCCGCACCGCACCGCGCCGCACCGCCATCGCTTTCAGTGCGTTTCGGCCTTTAGTCTTGAACATGAGTTAGATGTCGATTGAATGAATTACCAGGTCTATTTATTTTAAATTATATGAAATCATTAAGAATCTATTTATAGCGACTAGTCACTGTCCGCTTGTTTTTTTCTATTTCCAAAGTTTAAAACGCATGAGAAGCCTTAGATTTTTTATATTAGGTAGTGTAATGTTATTTATTAGTGAAGTAGGTGCTTGTTTCGTTTACGAATCGTATCTATAAGTGATGTCAACAATACAGCAATGTAATCAAAGATTTAAATTGTCTCGGAACTTTGCTTTTGCCATTGTTCTGTCATGTCTATCTTGTTCTGTGCTATCAATGGAACATGTAAAAACGAGGTGCATATAGTTTTCTATGAAAGTTAGAGACTCTTAGACAATCACCAAGTAGACATTGTTTAACAGATAAAGCATTTCAACTTCGCCATGTATGATTCTCGCGCAATGCTGTTTTCGTAGTTACATCACGGCGACGTTTCTTTTTGGATTGTATTAAGGAATTTCCCAGGTGTAGTTTCCTTGGTTACTTCATTGTATATAACTAGAGTGGTCGTATCCCCGGTAAGTAGGAGATTTGGTATCAGCTTCGGCAACCTCGGATCTTCATTCCAGTAGCTTCATTACTTGCTCATTGACACAATGTGGACGTTCTAATGTGAACATTTTAAGCCATTTTTGGATATTATAAACATTAGTGTGTCAGTATGTGTAATTGCGAGCAGTCGTCTTTTTTATATCTGTGCGTATTAATATTAAAATGTTCACGTCTAGATCTATTATATCGAGTGCCTATAGCATTGAAGGTTCAAGTGTAAAAAGTCAGTTAATTTCATTAATTATTTGTCACCATGTATTGATCTTCCATAAAATTACGATGAAATTAAAAATATCGATGTAACTTTTTGTTTGATTTCCAACAGCTGTTTATACTTCGATTCAATGTCCTGCTTAATGTGTTTATAATGTTACGCAAAAAGCGAGCGGTTGTAAATCGTTTCGCAAATAATATTCAGACTCGATATTAGCGTCACAAGATATTTGGCTCTGTAGCGAATCCAAAGTAAAATTTAGAGTTTCTACCTAGACAGTTCTTTTTCTTTTGGGTAAAGTCCGTCACATAATTACCTACTTTGGTTTATTATAGCTGTCTGTGTGGACTCTGTCAACTATAACGCAGAATATATCGTATGCCTTGCTATTAATATATATTATATTTTGGTTGGTAAAAAATGTTACATGAATCCAATCCAAATTCAGCAAAAAAAAAATTTTTTTTCTGTATTTTTTTCGGTTTTTGTAAATAAAATTTGGATAAGTATCGCTTCCTGGATGGAAATCATCCCTTTTAATAAAATGGTAACAATTATTTCTCCAAAAAATAATGAATTTAGTGAGTGGTAGCTGTCACTTTGATGTATGTCAATAACGACTCGAAACTTGGCAACATCGGTAGCAACGTCTCCATCCACTTTACTAATCACAATAAATAGTTTACATGAAAATGATAATATCTTCAAAACTAAGCAGGATTTGACTGGGGTTCAAATAACATTTTTTGCGCCTAATGACCTAAGGAATGCGTGGTTAAAATATTTCGGGTTATTAACGCCAACGGTGTATATTATATGTAGTCAAGTCTGTGACGGGCCTTAACGCATGTACTTAGTAGAATTGATACCATAAGCCTATGATGGTTGCGTTTTTGTCAATTATCGCTGGGGAACATGATGCACGTGGGCTTTTTAAAAAAATGTGTCTTATTAGTACTATAAAACGAGCAATATTTTTATTATATTTGTAATCACGTTCTCCAAAACGGCTATAACGATTTCAATGAAACTTGGATTGTGGATGTGGTGGTTTACGAGGGCGAAAATTCGATCTAGCTGGGTCTTATGTCTGGAAAAAATAGTTTTATCCGTATTTTGTCTATTTTCACCCGAGCAGAGCTCGGTCGCTCAGGGACCCTACCTAGCCTACCGACCTAGTTAGCGTAAGTATATAAAAAAAAAACTGTGTCAGTTTTGTGACGTCAATGAAATATTCAGTTTGTAGGTGAGTATGTAAAATATTTTTTCTTTTCAATTTATAACACGTTACTAATGTGAAACAAGCTACTTTTCACATGATTTGCTTTAAAATTGTCGTCACAAAACTGACACGAGTTTATTTTACACACACAGTGCGAGCGAGCTACAGAAAGTCCATTCTACACGCAGGTGAAAGATATTTTTCAATCGGATAAGTACTTAGTTCCAGAGAATACCCAAAACATACAAAATTATTAACTTACGAAGCTTCAATCTTACAGACTTTTCCTCTTTATAATTTATTGGTATAGATGATGTTGTATACGATTATTGCGTGACTAAAACAGGACAGCATTCGTTTGACACTAGTTGACAATGTGACGAATGTCCTATCTCTCGTTTATCGCGTGATAAACGCGACCACAGGCGCACCTACGACTATTATGTAGACGTTTTTGAACATAGGTATACACCTACACACACACACACACACACACGACACAGCTCGCGAGCCGTCGTCTGATAGCCGTGCTGATATAATATATATATTATATCAGCACGGCTATCAGACGACGGCTCGCGAGCTGTGTCGCGGCGAAACAGATCTGGGGGGCGATTTTTGACTTTCGAGCGCTCGAAAATTAAATAAAACGAAATATGATTGTAGTGTCAAAATTGCAGGCACTTACTTTCTACCGATATAATTGAATACGAGTGGTCAATACCACTCGTTTTTAAATATTCTATCGCTGTTTAAAAATAGCATTTCATCTTTTTTGACAGTTTTCGAGCGAAAGAGTCGAGCGCTCGAAAGTCAAAAATCGGTCCCCTGACTCTTTCTAATTAGAACGCTTAGAAAGAGACTTGTGATAGCCTTGCAGAGGGCCTAAAGTCAAAATTGTATACATAATTTTAGAACGGACCGGTACAGTATGTATAATCGATAGAGTTCGTCCAGTTTACATAAGTTAAAATGTGTGAACTCTTAACTCGCGTTTGCTCTGCCAATGTACCGATGGCTCCCTAGCATGCTAGCTTTGTTGTATTTACACGCAGCACAAAAAATACGTTATGTAACCAGCCTTGAACTACTGTCGCGGCCCGCAATTTCAAAAGAATGTCGAGTCGATTGCGGTGATGTGAAAGTACTTAAGCTTGAAGATTTATCATATGTTTATACCTCTATCCTTATCATATATCTGCGGGATTCATTCCAGTCAACTGCGAAAATGTCACCAATAATATAATAACACGCACGAAATAATCTTGACAAGGACTTGAATACAGTGGCTGTGCGAGCTGAAGATTTCGCGATCTTGGCTTTAAAAAAAAACGAAAATCGGAATCGACAATAAAAACTGTAGGTATATAATTATTGAAGTTGGTCACACAATTTCACGAGAATCGGTTGAGAAATGCGACCGGACATACGAATGTTGGTTTTAATGTTGTATACCAGTCAAACCATTTGATTAAAATAAATATTAACCCCCTTATTCATAAAAAAATTAAATGCCTCTGCTAAATAAAATGCGCTTTGTCCCTTTCTTACGATCACAAATGTCAAAGTGACAGATAAGGACAATCCGATTTTAACACCATTTTAGTTAAAATGGGCTTGTAAGTAGAACGTTTATGAATACGACCGTAAATATACATCGTTAATTTATCACCGTTTTTGTTGAAGCGTTGTTAAAGTAATTGGCGTACGCAACGCAATGGATATCGTAGTGATTAACTGGCGTTAATTACTTAACCATTTCAATTGAGATAGATTTTTTTCAGACATGTAAAAAATCCGTTAGGTACTACGCTTCTGTGGATACAAAATTAACGATGTTCGCTCATAATCATAAAACATTCGTGAGGTATTTATTCGAGTCCTTGTGAAGGATATCTGCATCATCATCACTTAAGAGCCTTGTTCTTGTTGGTGGAGTAACCGCCACTTTTCTCTGTCCATTGCCAGCCTCTTGACTTCCTCATATGACTCGACATCAGCTTTATCTTTTATTTGGCTAAAATATGTTAGCCTAGGCCTTCCTCTGCCTCTCTTGCCTTCAATTTTACCCTCCAAGATGTTTAGGAAGAAACTGTCGTACCGTATCAGGTGGCCCACCTTGCCTCTACTAATTTTAATACATCCTAGAAAACATATTTTCTCATGCACCATCCTTAAAACTTCTTCGTTTGTCTTTCTCGCCGTCCAGCTAATCCTTTCCATCCTTCGCCAGCACCACATTTCGAAGGCCTCTAGTCGTTCTCTGTCTCTCTGGGTGAAGGATATACGGCTCCAAATTTCAATTTGTATTGTCTGTAAAGTTAAAGAAGCTGAAAAAATACTCCGCTAACACGCTCAAAAAAAAATAGATACTGAATCTATCGACACTAGGTATGGTTGAGGTTGAGTTTATTTTATGGTAGAGTTGGATGGTAGAGTTGCTCTTTGAATGGACTCATCATCGTCATGTCAGCCGAAAGACGTCCACTGCTGGACATAGGCCTCCCCCAAATAGTGCCACAATGACCGGTCCTGCGCCACCCGCATCCAGCGGACTCCCGCGACCTTTACCAGGCCATCAGTCCACGCCTTCCGGTATGTGGTCGCCACTCGAGAACCTTTCCGCCCCAACAGCCATCGGTTCTACGTGCAATGTACCCCGCCCACTGCCGTTTGAATGGACTACTTTGATGCAATTCGGCCAACTCAAATAATGTAAGTAGAATAGAATAGAATAGAATGATATTTATTCAGGTAACACATAATAAGTAACAAAAAACAAAACACATTAACAAATACATCGAAGACTTAGATCGGGATGTGAGTACACTTTGCAATTTTATTGCACTGACGCCGGTGACAAAAATGTTTCGAGTGTGCGTAGATATTTATGCAACTGGCTACCCTAACCTAGACTCGCCTTTTTTATTTAATTTTTATTAACAGGACATTAATTAGGTATCAAAATCAAAAACAATAATAGAGCTCACTTAAAATTACTAAAAAAATTGGTAACAAACAAAGGAGGAGACTTTAAAATATCCTTTAATTACGCCAATTCTGTGCTTCATTAGTATACGAACTATTCTAGAAATGTACGTATATAGAAAGTTCCCCAGCTGGGAATATTCGCTATGCGAATCGGGTATCCAAATCAGATATCATGAAAGGTCGGACAAGTCGACATCGTATTGGCAATTGGCATGCGGGCTACGTCATCAGTGTCATCACGAGAATTTGTTAGACTTTTAACACACCGGTCGCTAAGTAAACGGAAAATAAACTTCAAACACACATCGAACGCGAGCTCGCGGGCCCGCGTTCGGTGTGTGTTTGAAGTGTAGTTTCAATGTTTTACAACTTGCGCGGGCCCGCGTACGCGACCACCGGTGGAGGCCTTAATTAGCATCTGACTGGCTAGCATGATCGCTTTTATGTAAGAAGCGCTTAATTTTTTTTTTTAGTATTTGTTGTTATAGCGGCTACAGAAATACATCATCTGTGAAAATTTCAACCGTCTAACTATCACGGTTCATGAGATACAGCCTGGTGACAGACGGACAGACAGACAGACGGACAGCGGAGTCTTAGTAATAGGGTCCCGTTTTACCCTTTGGCTACGGAACCCTAAAAAATAGAAGAGGCAAAATGATCGGACACCTAATACGGCACGACAGCTGCTTTTAATACGCCACTCGAGAACCTTTCCGCCCCAACGGCCATCGGTTCTACGTGCAACATTATAGTCCCTTTATAATGATAAGGTGTTTACGTGATTATGTCGATACAATGACGGCTTCGCCTGCGTCAGCAGGGGTCAATCTGCGATTATATCATTGACGACATCTGTGTTAGTAAGTATTTGCCTTTTTAGTCCATTGATTCCATGGAAGAAAACGTGCATTGGTTTTTTCCGCTATTTGAATCAACGCTTTTGCGTGGGTAAGCTTTCATATAACTTACAACTTAGAAAAGTTGAAAAACTTCCGACCACAGATGTATGAATATAAGGAGATCGGACATGGCGGCCGATTTGTATAGAGTGAGCCTGTCGCAAGTACATTTACCCACACAACGCCCAAGTAATTGACAAGACAAAGCACGCACACATCTAAAACACACACTTGTATATTTGACAATAAACGCGCATCATATCAGGCATTTTGGGAAAAAACGTAATATTCTCTGCGATCAGCACGCGTGCACAGTACGGCAGTGTATGCCCATTGAGCATACAGCTGCGACACGGCCGCCGGCGGCTTGTCCTCTCTCTAGTATTCTATATGCTCTGAGCTTCCGACATTTTCATTTCAAAGTTATTGAACTTCTCAAAAACGGCTGAACCGATTTTGTTGAAACGTAGCTAAGAACCATCCCGATCACGTCAGCTTTCGGATAAAAAAACCTGAAAAAAAAATTGGTGGTGACAAGTAGGTACCTAACTGTCAACGAGACTTAACTTGAACATTTAACGTTACATTGCGGGCTGAATTATTTTGTATGGTTAACTTTTTCGTTGTAATTTTAGACAAAAAATATTTTAATACGCTTCTTAGGTCCTGTACTAACCACCATTTAAAGGTTTGCTCGTATTGGATTTCCACACTGTATATTAGGCGTCCACGTTCATAATGTTCGTTGACATGACGGCTCTGTAACTTACATTTGCTACTCTCCTGTCTTGTCTGTCATCCGGCTATCGCGTTTGGCGCTGAGCTCGGAGCACGGGGCCGACACGTGGAACCTAATATGCAGCTTCCTAATAAGCAGAATGCCCCGTCTAGTTTATCTGCCAGCTACGATCACCATAACCACCAGTATATCTCGACTTCGAGCTCTGTACGAACTACACTGAACCGTAGGTCACACTTACACTAGTTTTTCGAAGTAGAAGTACTTAGTGGTAAAAACTGAATACCGCAGCAGACGGGAATTGCTACAATTCCAAACCCACACTCACTTACCCTTACATTTTCAGCCACGCTCCATGTTCTAGAATACGTAATTTTCTAATTGCTAAATTCGTTAACGGGTTTCTCTATCGAGGTAGTTTCCTAACGTAATTAAGTCCAATTTTCTACAGCAATTAGTTAATTGTTCTTGATGTTTACATTGGACTCGGATACCTATATCTGCTTGTTTTGCTTGCTTGTTTTACTTCTAACATTTTTTAACACATCATGTAGATTAATTTCGGCCTAACATGTCAGTGCCAGAGAAATCTCGGTTTTAGATATGCGATTTACACCTATTCAAATTTCCCGCAGAGGATATTCAAATCTAGCCTGTGAACTGCCTGTCTCTGCAAACTTTGCATGTGTGAATTCAGCTAAAATGTACAAATTCTAAGTCGATTTATGGCTGTTTGGAGCTCGGAATCATGCCAGTCGTAGATATAAATATCGTACCGAGTAACACGCGTTGTGTAGGTACTTATGCCGGTAACTGGTTGACTCAGATGTGATCTGGAAGATCCATTTTAAACAAATTTAACTTTTTAGCATCATTCAAGTACCTAGGTAGTAATAGACCTTGTTGAGTTCATGTTAACACAGAAAAGCCGAGTGTTCATGATAAGGAATTGGAAAACAGAGAAACATGCTCCGATGTTTTGTGTTACAGTACCAAAATTGGGTTAACTGATCACTCTGAGTCTGTCCGTCTGTCACGGCCAGTTTTTTCTGCTGGTACAGACATATGCAAATGTTTCATTTGGCTGAAGGCAATAATTTTCTGCTATATTTTAAACTTTTGAAAAAACTTTTATTTTGTTTTGTAACAATCGTGAACACTTAACTAAGTACATATCTGTAGAAAGATGCATTCTAAATGCATGATAAATTGGCTAGGAAACGTTTGGACATACGGTAATTCGGTTTTGTAACATGTGAAAATATGGACCGGACTTTTCACATTCAGTTTCAGACTTTCAATTATTTTTTCTGGTTCAGTCGAGATACCAGCCAGCAGCCACAAATCATTCTCACGATGTATCAAACCATAGCGGCTTTTTTATACGAAGCTGTCACGCGACGTGTCATTATAGCAACAATTGCCAACAGCTGAACCAGTATAAATCTGAGCTCCAATTACACACAGTTGTTATGAATCTCACGTTCAGTTTATACAATATACACGTAGGTTACGTGATCAGTGGTGGGTCGTAAATATAAGTAGATGTTTAGCTCTAAATACGCCAAGCACGCGCCAGCAAACAAGCTGTAGCCAGAAACGATTAATGTCGAAGTAGGTACATGCTGGCATTATCTTGGTAACATGAAACATAATTCTATCGCTGGGTGTCTGCCGTCACTTGGATACATGTATTGTTTTGGCATCGGTTAATTCTGTGCGCGTGTTGGATGTCATTGATTTTATATTGTTAGGTAAAGGTAGGTAGGCTAGGTAAATATCATCATCATCAATATAAAGAGGGCCTGGTCCTCTGTCGTTGCAGCATTCTCCATTCGAGTCTATCTTGGGCTCTCGTCTTTACTTCTTGGTATGTGTGGCTACAGCACTATTCCTTCATCTGTGTCATGTATGGTATTCTGGGCCTTCCTCTCTCTAGGTAAATATAAGATAAAATAAAGCATGTACGTATGTACAAAAGCGAGCTTCTAGCTCTTATCTTTTGCATAGTTACATTAGCAATAAGGTTTTTTTCAATAAATTATTCCTATTCTTATTCTTCTTATTCTAGTTAGAATCAGTTTTGCTCGTACCAGTGCAATGACCTTCATATAAAAATACGAGACCCTATTAGTTAGAGGATTAATTAACTTGATGTCCGAGCTTTTCCTCCTCATAAATAGTGCTTGCCTCAAATAACACGGTGTTATCTTTGTTTCGAACATTTTCCTCAACGGTTTATTTCCTTATGCCTGACCTGAACAACATTTTGATATTTTGGTTACCCACAACACAACCCACAAGTAGCTTACATAATATGTACATACGTACTACATATTTGCACAATCACCCCTCTTAAACACTAAACTTAATTGAATCAGTCAATTATTATCACTTATTCTATCAATAATTCCAACTGATGAGTAGGAGATGTATCAGATAGTCCGCTGCATGCAAATATGACGGACTAAATCGCTCTGCACGTCTCGCATAAGACCGCGTGTGAGCTATCCTGCGCTCGAGATAAACTACCAATGTCTTTCCAAGTGTTCTAGTTAGGAAGATATGGATAGTCTATCGCGTGGTCTTGTATAGTTAACATTATTTCAACTGGGCTCATGAATGGTTCTTTGTTAGCCAGGTACACAATGGTATTAGGTATCTGTTTTTGTTTGCGGACGCGTGCCATCTTTGCAACATAAAGGTTAGCGCCACATAAAATGTTCATTGCATAATTAATTTATTCGTATGGCATACATTATTTGGCCTTTGAGTTTGTCACTTTTTAGTACCACCCAGGGGACACGTGCAGGGTTGTGGTAGGTAGCTCCTGCGGACGCAAGTGACAGTTGTCCCCCCTTTGTCAAGTGAGTGGCATTTAGACCGTGAGAGTGGATATTGTATAATGAACTCTATTGTATTCAAAACGGACTAAAAGATAAAAAAACCCCGCTCCCAGCGATCCAGCTATAAGGCGCTGTGTGGGGTATTTTATCTCGTAGCTAATTTGGAATCTATTGTTAAAGGAGATAGAGCTCATTATTCAATGATTTTACCTGGCGTTAACTTTTTTCTTGCAAAAAATGGCACGCGTTCGCAAACAAAAGCAGATAATCCCATTGTGTACCTGGCTAACAAAGAACCATTCATGAGCCCAGTTGAAATAATGTAAACTATAGGTATCTACTAGCCGTGCTTCTCGCCGTGTGAGAAACAGTTTTTTTTGTTTCCCTGTTTGGCCTGCAGCGCGGCCAGTTATTATACATAGATCTGCTACGGGATTAGGTATACTACGTTTCAAATACCAAGGCCCGATTGCACTTGAGACGGTCAATGGGAGTTAACAATAGGATTAGTGTTAACAAAAGATACTAAAAGGCAAACATTATGAGCCCTATTGTTAAGTTTCAAGTGCATAGGGCCTTCGTATTTGAAATGGACTATACCGCCCTGTGGGCATTATGTGCTCGCCCAGGGAACATTCGTGCCAGAACACTGGATTTGGCACCTGAACGACCTCGCGGTAATAATAATTCGGACTTGTTTATATAAGAGTGGCGGGAGCCTGGTCGCATGAGTAGAATGCATTGATGAAAAGTGAAGATGCATTGTGTTGAATCAACTGAGTAGGTAATTGGATTAACGGCGAATGAATAATGGTTTACCGTTTACATTATAGCCAGGTAATGTATGCTGAAGTGATTGCCATGCCAATAGACTGTCAGTTGATGAACTGTTAATAGATATCGTGATAAGTCTGTTAATTATGGTCGTAGTTCCCTCGCCGTTTTTATTAAAAAAAACATCGTGCTTATTTAACAGAACGTGCACCGAAGACTTCATTAAGCGGTGAACAGTGGTCAACTTTATCCCTGTGGCTAAATAATTAGTTGTAAATAAACTGTCCTAATAGCAAATACTAAAGGGCGAATCTCCAAGCGTTTCAACCGCTCGGTTCTAAAGTCATTGTCGGCTCAAGATTATTTCAGAAGAGGTAAAATATACCGCGGAAACTTTAATCAAAAAAGACTCAGTACCGGTATTGCCTTACGTTTTCATCAAAAGTGGACTCTGATATTCGTCTCTTTTAATAGTATTTGCTGTCGACGACAATGACCAAAAAAAACGCCTTATAAACGCTGAATATTCGCCCCATAAAGCGCAATTTACACATGCAATATATTGCATGCAAGTTTAACTACATTGCGGGGTTTTTTTAGATTAATTGAGCTCAGTAACATCGGTAACCCGCAATATAATGAAACTTGCATGCAATTTCTTGCATGTGTAAATTGCGCTTAATTAAGGTTGGTATTCCACTCGTCCCAGATCTTTGTCCAATGTGCATGGCGTCTCACTCACTCTTCAAGCAAAATGTGAGACGCAAATACACATTGGACAAAGATCTTGGACGAGTTGGAATACCACCCTAAGATAAACTCGATCAATACTTACTCATGTACTTATACTCACCGAGCCAAACATCGTGTGCGTGCCAAATGTTACCAGCCCCGCTATTCTGTAACTTCTTTTAAGCTCGCCTCAGCGTTCACCCACATAATATCTTGACGCCCCGATGCGTAGTAACTAAGCGTAGGTAGAGGTCTAGTTTCGTTAGGCGTGAAGGGTGGCGTAACGCGCATGTGCGTAAAGAATAACAACCCAGTAAGTATACCTAAAAGTAGTGGGCCGCTGCGCTCGCGCAACCATCTGGCCCTGCCAGCCTTGAGTCTGGGAAAGTTACGTTGCGTATGTTGCCCGCACCGGCTCTTTGTGATACGACCACTTAGTTTGACTTGGTGTTGTTGACACCTTTAGTGGCATTTCGACCAACCAGGCCCCTAGTTCACCAATGTGACATTTGTCGCCTGGCAATAACAATTCGTTGTATAGATCTACACCTACAGACGCGGAATGAAAAGGTTCCGCACATAATATTAGCTATTGACCACAGGAAATACTTATGATCTTGTTTTATATTTTCTTTAGGACCGGTAATTAGCAGATTCAGCAGTTTCTTTAGGTGGCGTTATTGCATAGATCGCCACAAATACTTATGCCACTGCATTGTAGCCGAGAACCCAGTTTGTAGTGGCATAGGTATGGCGTTTAAAAACATCTAGTTCGACACTGTTGATTGATATCTTAGAATAATAACGCATAGAAGGATAGTTTCATACGGCCGACGCGCCAAGCGTGAGGCATACAATGGATTCATGTAGTTGTGATCAACTCGTATTCACACGCGCCAATACGCACACAAACGCACCAATTTTGTTCCACCGATCGGCGTACTGGGCCATTTATGGCCGAGTTTTGGTGGCCTCACCGTTGCGCGTGTACTGCGTTTCTAGGCGTTATTATTCTAAGATTGATATGTAGTCTGTTACTATACATACTAGTCTTTGCATGTTATGCAAACAGATGCCGGTAAAAAGACTGAACGTCAAAAAAGTGGATAGTCCAATATAGCAGACTGACTGGACGGCACTTACAAAGCAAGGTCACTGATGGTCCACATATTTAGTACCTAAGACGATGAAGCCATAAGCCTCTGCTAGACGGTCGCCAACACGCCCCGTCCGGCCGAGCGACCTTGGTCCGCACCAACCGTGTAGACAGTTGGTTGCAGCAAAATTTCATACTACAGCAGCACTCAGTCCGACAAACCCGACCGATGTTGGGCCTAGCTGAGTTTCTTGGTGGACTCTTCGCAGCCAGGGTAGGTTTGAGCGAACCAGCAATCCCAGTAGTTCATCACCACTCACACTGTTGAAACCGTTCAACCAATCTCACTGGAGCGCAAACTTTTAGAGTATTCCAGTGTTTACCTCTTCCCGCGTGGTACTCGACTGCTAATATCGGGTTCGACCTATCATAGCAACAGTCAGGTTCAAAAAAAAAAAAAAAACCTTGGTCGGCACCGACCGCTGAGGGGTAATCACGTAACGCATTGTACGAACGAACGTCGGGTAGGTCTAAATGTCACTTTTTATAAGGAAAATTGACAGTTGAATTGTACCGACGCGCGTTCGGAACGTTACGTGATTACCCCTCAGCGGTCGGTGCCGACCAAGGTCGCTCGTCGGTCGTAGGGGCGTGTTGGCGACCGTCTAGCAAAGGCTTAAGGAACTGCTTTTGTGTATGAACTTGTTTGCACATGACCTACAGTTTGCCTTCAGACTCATCAGGGCTCTGGGCTGTTCTGTACGCGCTCATGCGCCTCACCTTACCCATCACAGTATCTGTCGCACACTCAAACAAAATCTCGACCCGTTTCGCGTGCGAAGCCTCAACGCTCACCCACAATTATACCTTGACACCGCGATGCGTAGTAATTAAGCGTAGGTAGAGGTCTAGTTTCGTAAAGGGTGACCGGCGGGGTGAGCCGCATTAACGCGTAGCGAATAACAGCCCTGATTAAGGCTTAGTTACTTACTACGAATCGCGGCGCCGAGTGAGGTTAAAACAAGTTAGAGAATAGCGGGCCAGCTAATCGTGTGACCCGCCCGACTGCTATTTTGCTAATACATGATGTACAGTCAGCTAAGAAAGTGGTCTCAAATTAAGGCGCTATAGGTTCATGGTCTTCTCTCCCTCTCGCTGAGCATAAGCGTGAGCGAGATGGAAGTGCGTGTTTGGAAGCGTGGATATCATGTTTTTTAATTTTAATTTTTTGTGCGTTTAAATAAATAAAAAAGTAATCACTAAGTTCCCTCAAACATGATATTGCCGATTTTTAGAATCAATTGTTATATGTTTAGCTATTGTGCATAATTTGCTACGAATGTTTTAAGTGAATTTCAATTTGTTTTAGACCTATGTTCGTGATTTTTTTCTATCAAGCGAAAATTGCTTAATCGTGTTTCGAATCACTGATTTCCCTGCAGAAAAGCCTCAAGATTACTATTCGTATTTTTTTGAAACCATATTATTATAAACAGACGCATTATATTGTTTCAAAAACTATGTTAGCTTCACTTCGCTGAACCTATAGGGCCTTAACAAGTGCGCGAGGGACGAATGCTATATTGTATTATATATGACGACTACGAATGCTATAATTATGTCGTACTGTAGGTAACTAACTACGCGATCATGCTACCGGTGCTGCAATCAATATAATTATTTGTCTATTTTTTCCATGAGCTCATCAGAAATAAGACTATTCGCAGCAGAACTAAGGTAATCCGGTATAGGTAGCCCTCCGAATCGCTAAAATTAAGTGGCACATTGCACGCAGAACCGATGGCCGGTTGGACGGAAAGGTTCTCGAGTGGCGACCACGTACCGGAAGACCCAGCGTGGGTAGTGGACTGATGACCTGGTAAAAGTCGCTGGAGTCCGCTGGATGCGGGTGGCGCAGAACCGATCACTTTGGCACTCTTTGGGGGAGGCCTATGTCCAGCAGTGGACGTCTTTCGGCTGATATGATGATGATGATGGTTTTTTCACCCCAACCTTTACACCTCACCAATTTTATAAAGTTATTTAAGTACCTACTACTACTACTACTACTTTTTAGGGTTCCGTACCAAAAAGGTAAAAAAGGAACCTTTATGGTGCGACTCTGTCCGTCTGTCCGTTTGTCCGTCTGTCCGTCTGTCACAACGTTAAATATCTCAGGAACTACTTAAGCTATCAATTTGAAATTTGGAACAACTGTTAAAAGGGTTAAGACACGTGTATGGAAAATGAAAAAAATAAATATATATTTTCATTTTCTGTTTAAATGACGAATATGAGGGGGGTTAAAAAATCAAAGTCTAGTAAATAGATCAAGTGGGGTATCATATGAAAGGGCTTGAGTTGCAATATCTAAAACCGTTTTTATTCTTTTTCTACAGTGATTAAATTTTGATTTATTGAGGAAAATTTAGAAAAAAATACCATTCCCCCCTCTTATCTCCGAACTTTACGAAGCGAAAATTCTGAAATAATTACATATGATTAAGAGTAACACAAATAATACAGGACAAAATAATTTCTTATTTAAATTAGTTATTTACTTACTTTTGTATGAAATTGTATACCTTCAAATTCCTATCAGATTATCGTTAAAGTCCCTTCTTTAAAAAAAATTATAATCGAAATCGGTACGCGTGATAAAAAGCTATCGCTGATAAACAAACATACTGCAACTGTTGCAATTGCAACGGTAACTTCTACTATGAGCTGTTTAAGATTGTTCAAGAATGAATGGGGTCCTGACATGACCGCTATAGTGTATGAAAGTTTGTACGGAACCCTCGGTGCGCGAGTCAGACTCGTACTCGACCGGTTTCTTTATCTAATAAAATAACATGTTTATTTTTTATGTCTTCACACACAAGTTAACAGTTTATCACTAAAACACTTAATGTTGTAGATTACCTACATCTACACAGACTAAAAAATACAACAATTTGGGTAGGAACAATTAGATACCTACACAGTCGTTATGAGATATTAATATCACATATTACAAAAAAGAATAATAGAAATAAAATAAGTATAATCAAAGATTGAGCAAGCATATGGTACAGCTTAAATCTAGTGGAACTAGGATAGTAAGTACCTATGTCTAAAACTTTACACGTACGTGCCTAATACGTACAAAATACACCAATACTGTCGGCAAATATTATATCTATATCGTCGGTCTTCTGCATGATATTGTTTAGCACGGTTCGCGCTCTATGACTCTATAATATGTAATGTGGGAATCTTCGCGCCGCCGCGCATGTTGCGGTAAGTACGAGTATATCAACAAACTAAAGCAAATGACAACTCAAAACTCAAGTCAACACAGTAGGATACCTACATAATCACGAGTGCCGAAAAACAACTGAATCATTTATTTAAGGTAGATTTGGAGACTGACAGGATGACATACTTACCTATTACAGACCAATGCCCGTACCGTAAGTAAAGTACCTATTCATAAATGCTCGTCAAACATATTTCACCTAAAATTCCGTTCAAATTCATCTTTATCCGTCACTTTGGCATTTGTGTTCGTAAGAAAAGGACAAAACACATTTTATTTAACAGAGGCATTTTATTTTTGATGAATACCTAAGAACTGACATGACGAGGCGGGCAGCTAAGCGTCAAATAGGTATTAGGTACTTACCGGGTTTTAGTGCATCCTCGAAACAGTCCTTATAATTCCGATGCTTCAGTACTTTAACTAATCTGCTGAGTGATAGTGATGTAACTAAAATCACACACGTAAGTGAACAGACACGCGTCTCGGGACCTTGTGAGGCCTCATTGTCATATACGAAGCGCTCCGCCTGACGACCGTGAATATTATGGAAAATATGTTTGAAGGAATGCAAAAATGGTATCGTTTACAAACTTTTATTTAACTTCCTCTGTTCGTAAGTAGGTATCATTATTACACCAGCCTGTATTTTGATGCCTATAATAATATCATCATATGTACTAATATGTATAATAGGTAAGTGGTATGTATAATAGGTAAGGATATGTATAATAGGTAACCTATGTTGTTTTCATTAGTAAATTTCATTAAAATAAATAGAGATGTTTTAATTGTTTAGAGTCAATACAAAATTTCGAATGGAGTTCATACAATCAGTTTAAGCAAAAGTATAAAGGTATAATTGTACTTTCAAAACAAAGTCTTAACTTAACCGACTTCAAATCAGTAGTCAAATTGTTTCAAGTTTGCCTATAAAATTTGAAGAGTTCCCTTGATTTCTCCAGGATCCCATCATCAGAACTGGATTTTGGTGACAACGGGACCAATCTGGAAGTATATGGTTTCAAACTATAAACCTATCCTCACTCAACATACAAAACGCTGATATGATTAACTACGCAGACGATACAGTTGTAATCTTCCATGGTTCAACCTGGCATGATGTTTTTGAATTTGTACAGCAAGGGATGGCATTATGTGCAAACTGGCTGAATAACAACCTGCTAAGCTTGAGTTATTCAAAAACTAATTACGTATGCTTTTTTAAAACAAACGCACCCTGTCCCCCCAATGAAACTCAAATAATTTTACATAATTGCAAGAATCCTAACGCAGCTGGGTGCCGCGACTGTTCTCAATGTCACACTATTTCGAGGGTAGAATCAATAAAATATCTAGGAGTGGTGATTGATGAAAAGCTGAGTTTTAAGCAACATACATCCACTACGGCAAAAAGAGTGCGTAAGTTAATATATATTATGAATATTTTAAGAGACGTAGCTGACGCTGATTTATTAAAAACGGTATACTTAAGTCTATGCCAGTCTGTCCTGTCTTACTGTATTCTGGCGTGGGGCGGAGCGGGGACTTCGTCGCTAATTGTCCTAGAGCGCGCTCTGAGGTCCGTTCTTAAAGTGATGATAAAAAAGGCAACTCGCTTTTCAACAGTCCAACTTTTCAAAGAAGCCAAAATGGTGTCAGAAAGCTTTTTCTGCTCAAACTAGTCTCCAAGGCTCACCGGGAAGCTACGTCTGTGCCAGAAGTGGTCGGACCTGGTCGGCTGCGGAAACGTAGCTTCAGGTTGCCAATACCGCAAAAACTCACTTCTCTAGACGTTTTAGTACTTACCTGAAACCTTTCATCTCCACTTATAATAAATCTCTAAATTAAAAAAAGAATCAGCCAGTTTGAAACTCAGCTTTGCGCGGTTCGAATGTTCTCAGCATCCCATGAACGGAAAAATATGAAACATTTTATATAGGTACATTATTATTCTAGCTGCAACTTAGGATAGTTTTTATCCGACTGCGACGATTAATTTATTTTCCGTAATATACGACTTCATTTAATTTTTCATTTATTTTTATTGAAATCAAACGCTGCTCCAACTGTCAGCTATAAGAACCGTCAAATTTTCGTCAAAATGGCGGAATTGCTTTGCCTTTTACTTATTAATATTTTAAATCCCGTCTACGATAGACCTTTACGAGACAAATGCTAAAATGTAAACCATAAAAAAATATTCGATTCTGATATGAGAACTTATATGCGCAAATGTCGTTTTATGTCGTAATTTCAATAAATGAAATCAATAAATTTGAACAATATAATTAACACGAATTTGTTTTTTTTGAATGACAATGGCACGCGCTCGGCGCATTCAGCCAAAGTACCTGCGGCGCTACCACGAAAACCGATACTCAATGTTCATATATTTGCATCCCTGTCACTCGAGTATGGTTAGTGCGATAGAGATAGAGATACCCGAATATTTTCGAATTCCGAAGTTCGTGGTTATAGCTCAGGAATCGAAAATATGGTAAATAATCATAATGTATTTTCTCGAAAAAGAATTTAAAATAAACATAGTCAAATGGAGAAAAAAACAAAGCAAGAGGTTATATAGGTAATGATTAAGTTCTAAGAGTCCAAAGTTTTAAGAGGGGGTATGTTCTGTCCCTTTTCCGCAAAACGCACCTTCATATGAAACGATTGTTTTTTACTATGACGCTCGAGTAGGTATATTGACGTCACAGTCCCTCATCGTTTTCTCACTCTAACAAGCGACATTAAAACGGATGTAGCTTCATAATTTTTTGAGATATTTGAATGGGAGTTTCATTATCTTCTATCTATTTATACATAATAAATGCCTATGTCCTGACTGACTTATTCACTCAATCACTCACTCACTCACTCATCAACGCACAGCCGAAACTACTAATCTTAGAGAGTTGATTTTTGCACAGTATGTTGCTTTTATAACGTGGGCTAGAGATAAAAAGGGGTAAAATAGAGTGCAAAGTTTGTATGGGAAAAACTACTTTTTTTTAAATAGAGACTTAAAACTTTGTAGAGAAATTATTCATTAGAATACAAATAAAGTACCTAGATTCAGTGTTTTAAAAAAATCTACCCCTAAGGGGGTAAAATAGGGGTGCAAATTTAGTACGGGGGAAACAATATTTTTTTTAAATAGAGACTTAAAACTTTGTAGAAAGATTAGTCATCAGAATACAAATTAAGTACTTTCAGCGTTTTAGAAAATTCTACCCCTAAAAATAGGGGGCTAAAATAGGGGTGCAAAGTTTGTATGTGGGAAACTATTTTTTTTAGCTAGAGTCCTAAAACTTTGTAGAAAGATTATTTAAATACAAAGAAAGTACTTTCAGCGTTTTGGAAAATTTCACCCCTAAGGGGGTAAAATAGGGTGCAAAGGTTGTATGGGAAAAACATATTTTTTTTTAATAGAGACTTAAAATTTTGACGAAAAATTACTTATTAGAACATGAAAAATACTACATTCGGCGTTTTACAAAAATCATTCCCTAAGGGGGTTAAAAAAGGGTGCAAGGTTTGTATGGGGAACACTTTTTCTGAGCTAGACACTTAAAACTTTGTAGAAAGATTACTTATAAAAATACAAAAAAAAGACTTTCAGCGTTTTGAAAAAATCTATCCCTAAGGGGGATAAAAAGGGGTGCAAAGTTTTTATCAGGGAAAGTTTATGTTTTTGAGTTAGAGACTTGAAACTTTGTAGAAAGATTACTTATTAAAATACAAAAAAAGAACACAAATCGTTTTAGAAAATTCCACCCCTAATAGGGTTAAAAAGGAGAGCAAGCTTTGCATGGGCAACACTTTTTTTTGAGTTAGACTTAAAACTTTGCAAAAAGATTACTTATTAGAATACTAAAAAAGAAATTTCAGCGTTTTAGAAAACTCCATCCCTAAGGGGATCCTTAAGATCCTTAAGAAGGGTAGCCAGTGTTGTATGGGAAAAACTTTTTTTTTTACTAGACTTAAAACTATTCAAAATGTTACTTATTAAAATTAATAATAAAGTACTTTCAGAGTTTTAGAAAATTCCACCCCTAAGGGGGTTAAGAAAGCTTTGTATGGGCAACACTTTTTTTGAGCTAGAGACTTAAAAGTTTACGAAAAAAGTTCTTTCAGCGATTAGAAAAATTCAACCTATAAGGGGGTTTAAAAGGGGGTTCAAATTTTAAATGGCGAGCAATAAAATTTTAAAGTGTGAGTAAGAGATTTTTAACTTCGGTCTTATTCTGTACGTTAAAAGACTACAAAACTGATTTCAGAGTTTTTCCAAATTCATCCCCTAAGAGTGTTAAAATTGGTTCAAAGTTTGAGTATTTCAAGGCATTTTTAAAGTATGAGATTTTTAACTTTGGTTTTAGACTGTTTGTTCACAAACTATATAATGAACATCAACTTTTTTTTTTAATTATCCCCTAAAAGAGGGTTCAAATTTTGTATTGAGAGAAATCATTTTCTAAGACGATAAAAAGTTTTACGCGGACGAAGTCGCGGGCAACAGCTAGTGTATAATAAATTCTGTAAAACACTAGATATAAGTAAATTGTCCTCAAGAGAAGTTAAAATTTATGTGACAAAGGTGTGCTGTGATTGGAGTTACGACGACACGGAACGTTTTCTGCGGAACCAATATAATTAACACCCATACTTGCACACACGCACTCACACACACCCACACACATACACATACACACACACTTACACACACAAACACCACATATACACAAATTCCCCCATTTAGATCTTACCTTTTATGTCTATCATTATTATAATTATTTTTTTACTTAAGTTCACTGTTCTTTCTTTTATTGTTTCGATGTTTCTTTATAAGTTAAGTTAAATCAGTCATATGTAAAAGATAAAATAAAAAAACAATCAGGTCAACTGCACTCCTGGGCCCCAAGATACAGGGTTTGCCTAGTTTGGGGTCCACCAGATACTGTTTTTGGTCGAAAAAGGGTCTAGCCGCAATCCTATAGTGAAACTGCCCCTGGCTGAAATGTATACCTTTCTTAGAAGCGTTAATTGGTCTTATTATAAGATATCATTTTACAATATTTCAAGCCTGGAATCCCCTTGGTTTGGATAAAAAAAAAAAAAAAACTTTTTTTATTTTTCTGAGCTAAACTAATAGTTAGACTTCTTTGAAATTCGGATTATACATGGCACTAATAACAATACATTTTCAAAAAAAAATCAAGGTTCTAACTTATTTACAAAGGCCTAAAAAATTTTTTTTGTTTTAATTTTTTTTTTTATTTACAAGAGGGCGACAACCTCAATTTTTAGGTATTTAATGCACAATATAATATTGTATGAAATATATTGTTTTCATAAAAGTCCATTTGTGGCAACAAGGTAAAAATGTCTTACTAATGCAGGCCATTCGACTTAAGGCGTTTGTATTTTACACATGTAACACATTGGGCCAACGTACTTGGCTCATTGTGTACTTCCGTCTTTACAACCATTTAGTAGGTATTAACGAGCAGCAGCTAGTTGAGCAGAAAAATTGTGTACACTAAGTTTTTTTTTAGGACTGGACATGTCTGCCGAATGCACGCAGAACGATGGGCCAAATTAGCCACCGAATGGACCCCACAAGATGGCTTTCGAAGTAGACTAGACCCTTTATTTCTTATCAAATAAACGAATTTATTATTTATTATGTATGTCTTTCCCGCTCACGGGACAATGATGTCCCGGACCTTTGGGAGGCGTGCGTGGGGCTAGGTACCTACAAAGTACCAACTGAGCCAACACGTAGAGGCCCTTTTGACAATTTAATAGGTATGTTTATCTTCGTCTAGTACCCATTGTACAAGCTATGCTTAGTTTGGGACTAGGTTGAATTGTGTACCTAATAAGATTATCCGCAAAAATGAAATAAAATACAGAACTATATTTTCTCAAAAGCCTGTTGATCAAAGCGGCCAAATAATTATTATCATATTATTATTTATTTTTATTAAAAATCATTTATTTCAGATATAATTCTATAATAGTACATTGTGATACAAATGAGCTATGTTGATCATTACATCAGAGGCGGAATTGTTACAGGAACCGCAGGTGAGCGTGATAATAGAGCCGAGGATGTAATTATCAAAGCTCACGCGTGTCATACGACGTTTTTGAACACATTTGCGAGGAAAAAATCCTTTTCATAAAATGAAAATGTTACAGGCTCCTAAGTTGTTTCCTTTAGTTATTGATGACAACAGGTTTTACTCACATACATTTGTACATCTCCAAGAATGTACAGTGGCGTCAATTCTATTTATCACTTTTCTATTCACCACGAGTCAACATTTTTAATTATTACAAACAAGCATCATCAATGTTAACAAATATTTGTGAAATTAGTTATAATGGCGCGCAACTATTTTTTTTTCGTGAAGTTCGCGCAGTGCGCCCGCAGCGAGGCTTAGATGAAATCTATAAACAGCCAATACAAAATAAAATAAATATTCTCTTATTTAATATAAATTCATGTAAAATGTTATCAAAAGTAAATAGTTTTACTAAATTAAATTTTTCTATATCATATCCAAGAAGAAATAATCAATTAATTCACAAGAAGGATTTAATTTGTTTAGTCCAGTAAGAATCCATTCGCCGAGAATTAAAAACAAACCTGTATAACCCGGTCAATTTAAGAATGCGCCGAGGCCATATATACACCTTGCTGCAAGGTGCCAACGTGTCTTAATCGGGATATAAACATAACTACACGAGTGTCGTAATGTTATAAAACACGCGTGTTTAATACCCAGGATTATGAGCCTAAAAGCGGCACAATAAGAGGCAAGTTACGAGCAAATGTGTTGAAAAATTTGTTAGTACACATTTGGTACACATACACACAATCAAATAAAATAATTATGTCGCTTATCGCTGTAGATAATAGTAGTTTACAATGCACTTGCTCTGAAAAAGCCTTCTTTACCTATATATGTATGGCTCAACATAATCATGGGAAGTGGTCCATGCCGGCACGGCGGGACCGGGCGGAGCCAGTCCGTGCGGGAATGGATTTCAGGCCAAAATTCCCGCATACTGTGCGATAATGAGATTACGTGTCGATTCAAATTTCACCTTTTATGTATATTTTTTTATTTCCTTGCATGATGCATTGCAAAATGTTGTATGGTACACGTGCGGATGCCAGCAAGGCTATCACAGGATGGCCAGCGAGCTGTGTCGCGGCGACATAGACTCCCCGTCTCTTTCTAAGCGCTCTAATTAGATATAGACGGATTGTCTATCTCGCTGCGATATAGCTCGCGGGCCGCTTTGTGATAGCCATGCTGGCGATCGTGTTTTTGGTCATCGCCACTCGTTGGGTATTTATTACCTACTTTCCGCACTTGTATCATAAATAACTATTATGTGACTGTTCATAATGAAGGGCATTAACGCTGCTAACGGAATTTATAAATTTCAAATTAAAGGAAAAATTGAAAAATTTAGGCTCCGAGCTCGAATAGGCTCGAATCCGGCTCGGAGACTAAATTTTTCAATTTTTCCTTTAATTTGAAATCGATATCGATGGTTATATGGTTTTTCATACATTATAATTTATAATAACACTGGCACAGATAAAAGGCTGATGTTACGTTACTGGTTGCAATAATGGTGGTCATTATATATGGGTGTAGATAAAAACTATGCCCTTCGTAGTAATAGTCAAGTCATGACTACCGACTTATCACTCCTAAGCACAAATTGGCAAAGTCTGCAAAATCTGCCTACATAATGGGTCCATCCATCTATAATAGACTGCCCGCAACGGTCAGAAATGCAACTCCCACCGTCGCATTTAAGAAGAGGCTACGCAAGTGGCTACTATAACCCGAAACTGGAATTCGAGACCAAAAAAACTGCGACAGATACGTCACTGTCAAAGTCACTTATGTCATTGTCAAATAAAGTTTTCAGGTTTCGCCAACCTTTTTGGTATATGCTTCTGTGTATTGGCTGGCACAATTCATTCATTAGGATTTTCTCAAAAAAAAGGAACTTAATTACAAACTTTATTTTCAACTCAACTAACATTAACATGTAAATAACTTAAACAAGTTGAATTACCATTGGTAATTAACACACACGACAGTGTGCCATATTATTGAGACAGTATGGAAAAGTTAAATAAAACCATTATTTAATATAGAATTAAAATTACTAATAAATAAATTATGTCAGCGTGTGTTTTTAGAAAAAAAGGGATATACTATTGTAAGATCATTTTATTGCAGTGGCAACATTGTCGTAGTTTTTTTGGTCTTGAATTCCAGTTTCAGGTATAGATTTAACTATGTACATTGTCGAGGAGTTTCTTAAACTACCGTGTACATAACTAATGACATACCTAATTACTTATTATTCTCAAATTTGACTTGTAACTATGGTGTTATCAATAAAGAATTGTATTGTATTGTATATCACATCACTCTTGCAAAAGCCTTGTGAACTTGACGTATGTTTTGACGTATCCACACTCGATACATGTTATAAACACAACCACAATCTTCCAAGAATTCAGAACAAAACCAGAACCCCTTTGCCTATAGTTGGACGTGAGTATTTTGTAAACAAAATAAAAAGTATGATACACTCCTTAGTTATCCACAATATAATATTCAGTATCACAAGATAACTCGATTTTAGTCTCAATTTCGCTCCCATCAAGGTTAATTCTACATTGTCCTTTGTTGCCGTTATTACTCGTATATTGCGAAAATAACGAAATCATAAACACCTTGTATGACTAAATCGTGTTTTGATAAAATCTTTTTGGCCACTTCGCCGTAAAAGAGTATACTGTTTGCAATAAAAACGGTTCTTAATAGCCTCTTACTCCATTTTCCCTGAAAGGTAGCACAGTAAGTACATTCAGTTGGAAAATTATGTACCCTACCAACACGCTCAAAATATCTTGACAACGGCTCTATATACATATTCAGACACAGAGGTTGATGTCAGGATATGTTTGTGTGCGTTAGTAGCGCATTTTTATTTCAACTGGCTTGTGGGTCGATTTGGAACATAGGTACGTGACGCATTGATATTTGATTTTGATATGATAACGATGGGTCTCGCTCTCGCTCAAGTTATTTACTCAGGTTGAAATTAAATCGTTGAAAAAAATTGAATACGTCTGGCACGCCAGATGTTTTGCGCGCCTGCCTTCGCAATCTCCACCTTTTCAGTAGCGGACCTCAGGGGTCCGCTTACGAGGAGATCATGGGTGCGGACAATCCAGCATCCAGTGGCGGATCAGGTCTGTGGTCCCGCCACCGACCACGTCTCGACCGCAGAGGATAGGGTAAGGGGCGCACCGTAATACCTGCATTCCTCTTCCGCTGGTACCACCTATGCCGTTTCAGCGGGACGGCCCCCAAGTTCGCGGGGGTAGGGACAGTGGCGCACCGTCATATATACCAACACGCCTCTCCCCCTGCGATCTCGCCTCGGCCGCAGAAGAGGGTGAACGGTGAACCGCCATACCGGTATTCCCCTTCTTCTGCGGTCTCTCCCTAATGCGTCCTAAGCGGGCTTAGCCAAGTCAGCTCGGAGCGCCCTCCTCGGGCCAGCCGGCAGCCCAAACATGCCGGTCCTGGGTGCCTCTTAGCTTCGCCGTGGGTGACCAGTCCACGGTTCCTAAGCCCCCCTGCCCGGACAAGGCGGGCACCGTCGAGGGGGAGGAAGCTACTACCTACCTAGTAGTAGTAGGTAGGTACTCGTATACTTAGGAAACAATTGCTAATCTAGATGGGGGAGTGCAGTTCAGTTCGTGGTCTATTTGACTCCACGTATTGGAGCAAGCGAGCGCGGTAGGTGTAAATTTAATATCAAACCTATGTTTAGTCCGATAGACCACCTGTTAAAGTAATTGGGACCAATAAAACTGTTAGCTCGAACAAACGTTCTGAGGGGTCAAAGAAATTGATCCAACAACGGCTTCAAACTCAACCTACAGTGTATAAGTATAACTAGACTGAAAGCAAACTTTAAATGAAAATGTGTAATTAGTGTTGATGATTTACCTACGTCATCATCATCATCATAATGCGGACCTCCTCTCAGGGGTGAGGGGGAATGGGCAGTAGGCCCCACTCTGGCCCAGTGGGAGTTGGGGACTTCATATACGATTGAATTTCTTCACAGGTACATACAGATTTCCTCACGATGTTTGCAACCCCCGAATGGTAAATATCAAATGATATTCCGTACAATGGTAAGTGAGTATTTTAACTTAATGATTTTATTTTATTTATTTATTATTTATTTATTGAACGAGCGAGCGAAGCGAACGAAGTTCTCCATTTCAGCTTGGGCCAGTGTGGCCCAGGACCGGTCATTTTGGCACTCTTTGGGGGAGGCCTATGTCCAGCAGTTGACGTCTTTCGGGTGATATGATGATGATGATGATGATGTCCCGATTTCCAGATGTCCGGCTGTTCTATATCTATAGCTATAGGGCGCATTTTCCAAACGATTCTCGTGAAATTTTGTGAGCAGATTCAGTAATACATTTTATAGTCAACTCAGTTATTCGAAAAAAAAAACCGCCCAGGTGCGAGTCGGACTCGCGCACGAAGCCTTCTGTACCTATAAAACCGACCAAGTGCGAGTCGGACTCGCGCACGAAGGGTTCCGTACCATTATCAATAAAAATATTTATTTTATTTTGTTTTTAGTATTTGTTGTTATAGCGGCAACAGAAATACATCATCTGTGAAAATTTCAACTGGAACTATCACGGTATCAGTCAGGTGACAGACAGACGGATGGACGGACGGACAGCGGAGTCTTAGTAATAGGGTCCCGTTTTACTCTTTGAGTACGGAACCCTAAAAACGGCAAAAAATCAAGTTTGTTGTATAGGAGAGCCCCCTTAAATATTTATTTTATTCTGCGAGCGGTTGTTACATCAACTGTGATAATTTCAACTGTCTAACTATCACGGTTCATGAGATACAGCCTGGTGACAGATGGACAGACATACAGATGGAGGACAGTGCAGTCTTGGACCCTATTACTATAGGGTCCCGTTTTACCCTTTGGGTATGGAACCTTAAAAAGTAAGTAAGGTAAGTAGTTAAAAAGATGTAAGATAACTATATGGTTTTGTTTTGACAGAAAAGCAACGTTAAACTCTATCAGCCTAGAGCCTAGCTAGCATGACGTTAATGTCCGACTTAAAGCATTCATCCCGTTTGGTACATACTTGCTAGAAAGAGACGCATGTAAAATAACCAATAATGATGAATTTCTCGAAAAAAGGATTAAAAATATTGTCAAATATATAATAAGTGTATAAAGAAAAAAGTAAAGCAGGGGATTAAATAATCACAAAGTTATAAGTGTCCAAAGTTTCAAGACGGGGTATATTCTGTCCCTTTTCCGCAAAACCCACTTTCATATGAAACAATTGTCATTTACTATGACGCTCGGGGATCGTGACGTCACGATCCACGAGCGTTGTCTCTCTCTAACAAGCAATATTAAAACGGTTGTAGCTTCGTAATTTTTGGAGATATCTGAATGGGATTTTTCGTAACTATGCATATTTTTTTGCCTGCTTTCTTTTGAAGTAATAATACATTTATAGTTTACACCCCTATTAGTGATATATATAGCTAGTGCAGAAGCTGTTATAACTCGAACATTTCCGATTTCCTTGATTCCAGTTACCGCCTGCGAGCTGCGAAAATTAACACACAAACACAATCGCAATCACAATTAACACGTCGTCTTACACTAGACATCTCGGAATGGCCATACATTTATATTTTATACCTAGTACCCGTACCTACACACATTTGCCCTCATTGAAGTCCAAAGTGACCTAACGATAACTGGTTGTTAAGCTGATCTCGACATTATCACTATGAAAATTAAGTCCGTTATCAAATGAATAATAGTATGAATACAGTCTGTCCTATTCAGGTTTAATGAATTGGTTAATCAATTATTTCACACTGGTAACCTTTTAGTTGCGGTCCTTGTACATACAATAAATTAATCAATATTAGATACGGGACTTACCAACACAAATCTCAGATAATTTTATGAGACATATTTATGAGTAAGTTGTGGTTTTTACACTTGACTCCCAGCTTATGCTTAGAACAGAACATAATCTGTTCTAAGCATAAGCTGGGAATCAAGTGTAAAAATATCCCACAATAAATATCTCTCTTGGCTCTTTTGTCAGCGGATCAAGGTTTCGTACACACACTTATGAGCGGATTGAATCGATAGGTAGATATTTTACAAGCTTTTATTTAGTTTCACCTGTCCCGTTGTCTGTCTGTAATAAAATCATGCAAGTTAAATTGGACCCACTTCCAGGTTTTTAGATTGAGCTGAAATTTTGCATGCATATGTATATCGCATGACAATGCAATATTATGATGACTTAGTAGTTGATGATGGTATGCAGAAAAGTACAGTCGGCAATAAAAGCTTGTACCAAAAATGATTTTCTTGACAGAAATTTATTTTTACAAGCTTTATATTAACTTGACCTGTTCGTATGTATGCCATTGCCATCCGATGAGGCCTGCGGTGGCCTGTCGTCGCCCTTCCTATCCATCGGGAGTCGGTAAGTTCAAAGGCGCGGCGCGGCGCGACAGCGCCTGTCGCAGCCGGGGTCCCATACGCGGCCTACAGATCTGTGGGTCGATCACGTAACTTTTCTTACGCGCGTCTGTAAGGTCTAAATGTCAATTTTATATGGAAAAATGACAGTTAGATTGTGATTTTACTGTCAGACGCGCGTACAATGCGTTACGTGATTGACCTACAGATCGCGCCCCATCGGATGCGACGGTACCCACGGCCTGTCGGTCCGTCCTGGCGCGGCCTGGCCTGTGAGAAGGCGGGCCGTGGGACCCCGCTGGATGCGGGTGGCGCAGGACCGGTCATTTTGGCACTCTTTGCGGGAGGCATATGTCCAGAGGGGTAATAACGTAACGTTCAATAAACAATGTTCGTACAATGCGTTACGTGATCGACCTGTTGCATTGCATCAATTCAATGACATGCAATGAATGAATAAATTCAATAAATATTGTGTGCCAAACTCTGGCTGATTGTGACGAACAATAAAGATACTGTGACCTTTTATGACACTCACTATCAAACAATCAATTATTTGTATTTGTGTGGACGTCAATCGACATTGGACAGTGGACAATAATCTTATATTACCTAACTAAGAGCGGTATCTCCCAACACAGGTAATCTTTTGCTTACAGGGAGACTCCATCCCTTGGATCATACCTCATGTGTACGAGTATATAATGAAATAATTTTGTAAGTATTTTTGTATTTATATTTTTTGTATTTTTGTAATACATACTATTTACCTGCTAGAATTCACTCCACTCCACTCGAAATCCAGTGGCGTCGCAGCGCCCCGTCATGGCCGAGCAGGGTGATTTTTCCGCCTCACATTTGTCCTAGCAGGCCAAAAAATACTTATGTTTGATTCCGTGCAACCTCTGCTGACTTTGATTGACATGGGTGCAGTTTACCGCACGCGTGGTCGTGCCGTAGGTTTCCCCCGGATTTTCCCGAGGTGACTCTCCTACCACGCATTCCGATCGCTTTATTGTAGTCGTCCTTCAAGAGCAACCATCCAGGTTTATAAAAAAAGGTTCAGACGAGTCATATGTACGTTATGAAAGGTTCAATAATATCTGAGCAACATTATTCCCTTAGCAATAAAGTCGTGTTCTGGGACGCACACAGAGACATCACTCGCTGGAATTGTCAAAAGGCCGATGGGGACGTGTTGCCTTAGTTGGTACTTTGTAGGTAGGTACCTGGCTCCATGCATGCCTCCCTAAGCTGTCACCGTTGATTGACCCGTGAGCGGGAAAGCCGTGTTCACATATTATTGACCACTATGTCCGTGCGCATATTTTCGTACTCTGTACCTAAGTTGTACGTTTAGCGTACACACGCTTTCGTAAGTTGGCTGGCACAGTTATGGCTATTGCTTCAGTGATAAGAAAGATTGATCGATTGATAGTTCCGAAGCGATTAGTTTGTTAACAGTCGGTTAAAACGATTTCAAATGCCGAGTGACCATTGATAGGTTCTACCTATCAATGGTCACTCGGCATTTGAAATTGTTGTTGAATGCTACGCCGCGCCGGGTACCTATTAGGTACTTAACTTACCCGGCGTAGCCCGGGGCCCACCGGAATACATATTTTTGTTATGTTCCATATCCGCTGCCCCCTTTCGTATTTACCTAGTAAGGTAGGAACTAACGTGGATTTCTTCTATTCTTTAGCTATCCGAAGTTCCCAAAGGCCTCTTAAAAGGCACCATCCTCTTCAATGTAATTTGTACCATTTTAAATTGGAACAGACTCGCATTTGTTTTGTTTCGGTTAAAACTATTTTCTAACAAAACAAAATCTACTCTATTTTCTATTTTTGTATGGAGGGCGGCTACTTATGTATTTTTAAGACAACTGACACCTAATTTAGGAATCGAAATTTTTTTACAAGCTTTTATTTACTTTCACCTGTCCCATTGTCTGTCTGTCTGTAATCAAATCTTGCAAGTTAAATTTGACCCACTTGCCGGTTTCCGACTGAGCTGAATTTTTTTTATGTTTATAGCATGACAATGCAATATTATGATGACATGGAGCTGATCTGATGCTGGAGCTGGAAGGTGGCCATAGGAACTCCGCAATGAAACGGCACAATTCCATCGAGTTTGGGCTCTTTAGAATCGTCTCAATGAGTAGTTGATGATGATATGCAGAAGAGTACAGTTGGCAATAAAAGCTTGTACCAAAAATGAAATTTTTGACAGAAATTTATTTAATATCACGACGACGCCAAGCAAGCATCGGCCTGATGCCTGATGTTAACTATCGAAAGCAGCTACCGTAGATGGACGCTCGGAACTATACATAGAAGAGTTAAAGGCGTATGGAGGTACTTCCCAGGTAGGCTTTAATTTCATTTTCTTACATCAAGTATATTGATTACACAGACCGCATACATATTTTTGACCTTGGCTACTGCAACTGGTTTCGCAGCTCGAATGATACGAAAACGTCCTAATTATTATACGCAGTATAACAGAACTATGAGTTTATCCTTGACGAGCGGTGAATGTGCGTGATGATCGGACCGAAACATTCCACAGACTTGTTCTCGTTTCGATGATGCATTTTAAGCTTAGGTACCTTATTATGTGATAGATAGGGTTCACTTTTAAGAATATAATAAAGTAAGAGCGTGCGATACCTATCTCGTGTATCAAGGAATCCAAAGGGAAATTGATGAAAATTTTAGAAGTGACTGATATTTTTTTTGGTGATATGTATAACCTTCCTTAGCGCCAGAAAAAAGGTGCAGGCTTATCACCTTAGACAGTATCTTTAGACACTTTCCTTGATCCGTCTCATATCACAACAAATATTTTAAATATCTGACCCTAGGCCAGTCCGTAGGGGTTCAAAGCACGGGGGGGTACGTTGCAAAAGGTGGTGTAGAAGTTTTTTTTTTAAATATTGTTTACATGCATCGACACAACCGAGCATATGTCAAAAATGGTTACATGAGATATCTTGGGACAACTTTTGGCAGCCATAAATCCTCGAAATTTTGGGACCTTTTTTGGTTACTCACTCGTAGCTTCTATACGGTGCATTCTAGCTAAAGGTTACTCACTAGGAAATAACGTCATCGCGACATTTAGCTAGACCCTGAGGTAATGTTCTCTCATAATGCCATAAATATATTGACAGGGAAAACCAATTTATTTTCTCAACACAAGCGTATTAAAACGAAATGCGAAATGTAACTGTTAGATTGACCTCGAGATATTTAGATATTTGTGTCGTGTTTATTATGACAGTTGCGTGTTTTCTGCAATTGACCCTTACGACTTCTACGTTTCTAATTGTCTGACACTTTCTAGAGGTTATTTTTGGGCATGATTCATCTCAGTTTATTTCCATTTAACCGACTTACAAAAAAGAGGAGGTTGAGGATGTTATGCTATTTCTCGGTCATTATTGAAACGTTATTAAAAAAACTTTATTAAATAATTATGGTCGTATTCATCAACGTTCAACACGCCTATTTTAGCTAAAATGCCGTTAAAACTCAATTTGTGTGTCAGTTTGAAATTTGTCTTCGTAAGAAAGGAAGAACACAGTTTATTTAACAGAGGCATTTTAAGTTTTATTAACAATAAGAGTTTTATTAAAAAATAGTTTAATTAAAGTAGCTAAATCGATCATATCATATGGGATCACCATATGATATGATCGGTTTAGCTACTTTCTCTGGGTTTTCACTCACGATACCAAGCAAAGGTCGCATCAAAAAGTGTATAACTAAAACACATTATAGCATAATAACTTAAGACGAACAATCAACAGGTTCTTGATCACGAATAGTTTGAGTGCTTAAGGTACAAGCATATTGCTAAAGCTGCCAAGTTAAACTTACACCTGACTTAACATGGTCATTAAAGTATTAAACTTGCTCCCGAGTTTGGTATTCTCTTAGCGGATATGCTATGTAAAGTTGGGGCAAGTTAAAGTTATAACGACCTAGTTTTACAATGTTGCAGCTGGGCTAGCAAAACTGTCGGACCGACGCGACACGAGTTAAACCAACTTGCGACTTCTGTTCGTACTGTGCAAATTAGAAAGAAAAAGTTGCATGTATTTCGTTATGAATCACGAAGACAGTTATGCTAGCCCCATAGTGCAACCTTGTATAAGGGTCGTATTACGGAAGGTGGTATTAATAAAATAAAAGCGGCCAAGTGCGAGTCGCACATGAAGGGTTCCCTTAAATAAATTGCTTTTTACGATTTATGACGTATTAAAAAAAAAACTACTTACTAGATCTCGTTCAAACCAATTTTCGTTGAAAGTTTGCATGGTAATGTACATCATATATTTTTTTTAGATTTATCATTCTCTTATTTTAGAAGTTACAGGGGGGGGGGGGGCACACATTTTACCACTTTGGAAGTGTCTCTCGCGCAAACTATTCAGCTTAGAAAAAAATACTGTTAGAAACCTCAATATCATTTTTGAAGACCTATCCATAAATACCCCACACGTATTGGTTTGATAAAAAAAAATTGAGTTTCAGTTTTTAGTATGGGGAACCCTAAAACTTATTGTTTTTTTTTATATTTTTGTGTGAAAATCTTAATGCGGTTTACAGAATACATCTATTTACTAAGTTTCAACAGTATAGCTCTTATAGTTTCGGAAAAAAGTGGCTGTGACATACGGACGGACAGACAGACAGACAGACAGACGGACAGACATGACGAATCTATAAAGGTTCCGTTTTTTGCCATTTGGCTACGGAACCCTAAAAATGATTTATTTCAGACTCAAGAATCCATATGTTTGTTAGTACGTAAAATAATTTAAAGGCTAAGTGTTAGTAGGTATAATTACAGGTAGGCATAATTTGTACGCTGGCAGGCACTGTAACGTTTAGGGCCAAACTCCAAGTTATTTTACCCTCCCCGTTACAATGCCAACCCAGTGCCCTAACATAGGGCAATCCCAACGTCCTTCCAATATCCTCAAAATGCTGTTTCACTTCCTCTCACTCGTATCTGCAACGAGGCGACCCTCTTGCGTATGATGGCATGGAAGCCATCAGTGTGCGCTTCGGCAAACATACCTGACGCACTGCAGTGACGAGGCAGCTTGATATTGTTGAATTGTACACGTAACGCATTGCACGCGCGCTTTGTATGCCTCATCCATAGATTGCACGTGTAAAAGGACGTGCAATAGGCTCAGCTTGACTTCCCTTGTACACCGTGCAAATCTACGCTACGTATTGCTACATGGTTTTTGCATCTGTTTTTGATGCGAATAAGTACACCGGACGTCGGTGAGAATTTATTAATTTCAGCGAGCTTTAGAAGAAATACACTTCTTTCTAAATATCAAGAGAGAGCAAGATCGAAGGAAAGAGAGACAGACGACACCAGCCAAATAAAAGAGAAAGTTGCTGTCGAGTCGTACGAAGACGCCAAGAGGCTGGCAGAGGACAAAAATCAGTTGCGGTTACTCCACCGACAAGATCCTATTAGCTATTAAATAGTGATGATGATATTGATGATGAGAAGAAAGATGGTTATACCTTTTGCATGAAGAAAACCTGGTGGCTACGTGTTTTGTATCTGCTAAAAACTCCTCGGTGACTCCCATCTATTCTCCTATATTGGTGTTGAGGAGTCCAGGAACTCAAAATGAACGCTCTGGAGGCCTCTTTGTGCCTCTCTTCTTCTGACTCACACGGTATTCATCACCTTCCCTGGTCTCATTAGTCGTGTGCCGTGGGGCCCGTGGGATCCATGAAGAATCCTCACGACAGCTGCAGTTGCCTTTAATGGAGGGGGGAGGGGGGGGGGGGGGGCTATCTAAGCCCGTTCTTGACCGAGACGGTTGTAACTTGATAAGATATAAGATAATTGTACCCAGATTTGATAGATAATCGCCGTAACGCAATAACAACAAAAAAAAACTTCAAACAACTTCATATAGTTAACAACGCTATAAAAATTGTTCCCCCTAATAACTTCTTTCATGTCTTCATACAAACAAGACTGTCAATAAAATGGAAAACTAGTATTTTAGTGCGTGACTAACAAAATCTGCGCGGTCGTTTCATTAACTTGCAAGTTCATATTGCCAACTACAGCAGTTGGTAAATCTAATAAATCAGATTTCAACACGAGTCTGGCCAGCCAGCATACGAATAGAAAACGGGTTGAATACAGTTTTTTTTATAATATTCTAAATCTATTCTAGCTGACCCCGCGAACTTCGCATCGCCATTCAAAATGTATGAGAAAATGATTTGTACATGATTTTGTTTTTCGACAGTTTTTCCATGTTTTAATCGTTATTCTGATATATACCTATATATATATATGGATAACTTAGTCAAATTTATGTGTCCAATGACTTGTTTAAATTAATAGCGCGTAACAAGGGAGGCAATTCGACACGGTTCGATATACATATCCATTAGGAGTTGATTTCAATGTCGCTTGCGAAGCGAAAAGACAATCCAGTTGGTGTATGTACGTAAGTATGTTCCTAATCGATGCCAAGGTTACATACTTATAACATAATAATATGGTTAAACTTTTGTGAAACGTGACGTTTATATTTGACTCTTTAGGAAGTCATAGGAAGTTGAAGTGGACACAAACGGCTATATCGTAATATATCACAAAAGAACTCAAAAGGTAAGTCAAACCGAAAATTCTACGTCGTTCAATAAACGAGAAAGTGCCGCACTCCTACCTCGTAGCAAAGTAGTACAACTGCATTAAGCTGCACCGACAAGAGCTCAGCTCTTCAATTAATGTTGATGACGACCTTATTAAACCTTCTATTTTCAGCAGGACAAAACAAAAAGCAAACGCTCGGCGTGACGCTGTAGGACCATTACAACTATTTATTTGTAATATTTACTCATTAACCTAACATAAATTTTAAGCAAATCCGTTTCTTCCTGTATCTGTTAGGGAGACCTGTCATTGGCTCGACAATTGTATCTTAGATGTAAGCCTATATTGAATGTTAAAAGCTGTTGGTCTTCTAATAAATAAAAATAAAAAATATCTCCAAATAGTTACTAACTAAACATGTTATAGTTTGTTTTACTGGAAATTACGGAAAGTACTTAAAACCAACCATTACCGACATCTTATTATCTTAAAGTAGGGTTGTAAAACACAATAGTACAAACAGTAGCTACTCCATATACACACTACCATATAGACACGTACGTACGTATCTACACGTGCCACACACACGGCGGTCAGTTTTATGACATCTCTTTGTTAATTTTTCATTTCATATTTAGCAACAAAAGATCCCACGTTAAGTGCATTTTCATCGTTTTAAGTAAAACTAATTATAATTACTAATGTACCGCTCAAATAATGCTTAAGACGAGCTCACAGTACACCGGATTTTGCATGCTGCCCGTATTGTATACGTTTTGATTGCCTGTATTCGCATATTAGATAAGAACATTTCCAAAATTAGATATGTCGCGTGATCTGTCGCAATAGGAGGTTATCGCGGTTATTATAATATTATATTTGTGTCTAAGGTGACCGACCCTTAGCTTGACATTGTTAGAATGATTTGAGTTACAATATAATAAGTTTCTGTAAAAAAAAAAAAACATTTTTGGTACAAGCTTTTATTGCCAATTAACTGTATACTTTTCTGTATACGAATACGTAATCAACTAATCATTGAGACGATTCCAACGAGCCCAAACTCAACAGGGTTACGTTGGTTAAGTACTGAATTCCCACGGCTACCTTCTATCTCCATCGTCAGATTAGCTCGATGGTACCATAACATTGAATTGTCATCCAATCGGTTGAGGGCAACTGGTTCAAAATTCAGTTCCAAGGTTTGTCCCACAATATCAAACTTGCAGGTCAAGTCTCAATTTAAGTTATCCACATACACTGAACTACATAATTATGCGGGTTATTTAATCGAAAGTATTGTCCTTTAGTAAAGCTAGTCAATAAATATTTATATGCTCCTTTTAGAGTCTCGTTATAACCAGATCTATTGAAGTTTACACGAGAATTTGCTGGCCGTTTGGGCTGTAAAATTAGTACCTTAAGATAAGTGCTTATTGTTATGCTATTAAAACAGGATCGCGGGTTACTTGCACTGAGATAATTTTAACACACTTATAAAGGTTAAGGTTATAAATTATAATAATACCCTTAGCTGACACCAAAATGGTACTTAGTTGGGAATTGTCACTTGTAGCTTCGAGTGTAGAGGGAATGTTCGCGAAGTCGGTCTATTTCGGATGATATCAGATTTCAGCGGTATTATTAAAAGGACCGACGTTAGTGAGTACCTACACTTAGAAATCAGGCTTAGGAAGCCGTATTCCCTCGCATCGCATATAAACACCCAGATTCTTGTACAGTCGCCATTACATACACTACAGGATGTTCAAAAATATCGGAACATGGCACCCTAATGCCTTGAAAATAGAGTTGTGTTCCGATGTTTGTGAGTTGCTCGTTTGCTCCGATGTATGTGATGGCGACTGTACCTAAATGTAACAAAATTAATCAGAAACCGTCGCTGTCGTTGTCGATCGTTGTTTTCGATGCGTACTATACTTAACTTGCTTGCCACCGACCCATCATCAATGCCAATCGGAAGGGTAATGATGATGACGATTAAGTCCTCTTAACTCCTCCTTCTGTTGAGACAAACATTCCTCTCTTTCTAGTCAATATGTCAGTGCAAGATGTATGAACATAATTAATGTAGTTACTTTTAACTAATGTAAGAATAAGAATAAGAATAATTTATTATTGGACAAGCACATGATTACAGATTATACAGACATTATCCGTGGGGTTCCAAACTAGGCTGAGCCTGTATCTTGGGACCCACAAGTTTCTTGGTGTAAAAGTAACTGGATGAACTTCATGGCCGACATGGATTAATTCATAGAGTAAAATTTCACAATCATTTTATTAGTTTTGAGTCTTATCGTTTCCAATCTCATCTTATCAAGAAATAATAGAAACATAATAAACGCAGATCATTGCTTCCATTTACATAGTAGGTATAACTAGATATACTATTTCGTTTCGATCCCTACGTCAAATACCTCGAGTTTGATTTTCAGCCAAGTAAAGGATCTTTCTTTGTGTTGGAAAAGGCAAAAGAAAGAAGACAGATAATATCCGCTATAGAAAAACGCAGAGCTAAATGCATCGGCCACATACTGAGACATGAAGGGTTGAACGTTATTATCCTGGAAGGCAAAATAGATGGAACGAGAGGGAGAGGAAGGCCCAGAATATCATACATGACACAGATGAATGAATGGTGCTGTAGCCACACATACCAAGAAGTAAAGACGAAGACGAGAGCCCAAGATAGACTTGAATGGAGAATGCTGCAACGACACCTCTGTCCTCACCAGGCCCTCTTAATATTGACGATGAAAGGATCTTTAAAATGGGGCGGGTCGATGTTGAAATTGAATAAAACCTGTGTGTAAGGTGAGATATTAAAGAAATTATATTTTTATTTGAAAGGCCCATGCCATTATTTATGGAATATGACATCGTTCGAATGTCCGCCGCGGCTTCGAACGGTGGCACGGATCCGAGAGCTCCGGTTGTGGAATGAGCTCCTTGCCGGCTTAACCCCAGATAGAAATACAGTAAAGGGTTCATCAGGAAGGAATGAAGAGGTTTTTAAAGGGCAAAAATGTAATACCTATAGCTATAATCGCGCATAGGCAGCGGCAGTCGCTGATCATCAAGCGAGCCGTATAGTGCGGATCCTATTTCTAGACCGAATTCACTTCTCTTCGTGCCTAGTAAACAATGCGATTTGTTTCATTGTTAAGAGTAGTGAAAGTAGAAAAAGGACTATACACTTATTTGCGGTCTTGGTACATTTTTTTTTACAAATTTTTGTATAATATATTTTTTTAGAAAACTCCCATTCAGTCCACTGGCAGATACTCTTGGGGCCAATATTCTTGGCACCGGCTGCTCGCATCTTTATCGCACGCCCAGCTAAAAGCATCCGCTGATCATCTATCAAACAGAAAATGCCAGCTCGAAGTCAGTCCCATTCGTTTTGGAACTACGAGTATTTTGGCAGTTGACACACATTAAATCGAATGTCATCAAAACATTTCATGCTGAAATATGCCAATAACCTTTTGCTGCAAAAAGTAATGAGATGAATCAAATATATATTAATATATTTATTGCTTTTATATTGGTATACAGGTGGTATTTACAGTAAAACTGCCTCAGGCAAAGGCTCAGGCATGTAGGTACCAAAGTAGGTAGTTGAAGTACTTAGGTATGTATGCGGACAAGAATAATTCTGTTTTCAAACGGCTTGATGGATTAAGACAATGTGAGGTGTCGTTGGATTCCTCTTAATTAATGGTGGTAGACAAAAATAATCCTATAAAAAGCAACTGAGATGAAAGAAAAACCACTTATTTATTCTTTTTACTGTCATCTGTTTACTTCCATCTTTCTGTAGATCGTCTCTCCATCGACCTAGTGGACGGCCAACGCGACGCTTTAACTTGCCACTTCGCACAGCATCATCTCAACTTTCCTAATTTCTTCCTAAATTATGCAACTCGGATATTTGTGAACGACAGATATTCACAAGATACTCTCGCGTTATCTCGACGAGTCGGCAGATAGCTTATCGGCGATAACATTTCTGAGGGCAGCTCGAGGTCGTCTCATTATCACTATTATGTATAATTTTATTAGCAAATTACCTCGGATACATAACAAGAAGGAAGGCATGGGGAAAACCTCAGCAGAGCTCGACACAAAGCGCGATGAAGTAAAGGCCAGAACACCTGCGACCATACACTATAATCATGTCGGAGGGGTGCTGATGTGTGCCGAATGTGCAAAAATTGGTTCTCTCAGCAGTGATTAGCAGTCGCTGAGGCCGAATACGGCTAGGAGAAGATGATGACACTTCCCTAAATTGAATTAGTGAACTGTAGAATAAGTTGAGACTTGTGTTATATTATTATTTTATTTGCTAGAAATTATCGGTCATGCATGATTAACATGTTTTAGAATGGAGCTGTGTTCACTTTTTATTATAAATTATACATTCTGATTTTTCTGTTATGATCCGTTGATGATTCCTTTTACTACATATTTCTCACCAATTGTGAAATTCGAATCTAATCTTTATAATTACTGATTCTGATAAAGGTAAACAAGTATATAATGTTATACATTATAAACTCATACCTTCATATACCTATCTCGAATCAAATGCGCGATAGCCAATGATGAAACTTAAACAACAATACGAAGTCGAATGACAGATTACAGAGGCACACGATAACGATGAAAACTTCAACCCTTTTTAACCCTTTTAGGAAATGACAATCATTATACATTGTATGTTTATCGTCATCTAGTACCCATAGACCCCATAGTAAGCAAGCTTTGCTTAGTTTGGGACTAAGGTCGATTTGTGTAAGATTGTCCGCAAATATTTATTTATTAATTGTAAGCTAAGTAGTCATGTCCTATTCAGATGTCTAAACTACATAACTGGAGAGGTTTATTAAAATCCGTTCCGTAGTTTTTGCGATTATGAGGAACAAACCTTAGCAGAGCACATACTTTTCCCCAACCCAACCCATATATGTAGTTCGTATAATATTTCAGGATTTTTTACTTAACCGTCGATGTGATAAGAAGATTTAGCGCAGCGGAAAATACGAAACATAAGTTGCCCATTTTTGAAGCGTCATTTTAGAGCACTTTGGGATTGTAAATTGTAACCTTATTATAACGTTGCTCCCACATCGACTCGTTTATGAACTATACTGTGCTTAATAGATATTACAGTTACGTTGTGACAGACATGCATGTAACGTAACGTAATTTAAATAAAATAAAATAAAAAAATAAAAAAGCCTTTTATTTCTTGCCAGTACTTGTACAATGTTAATAATAATATTTAATGTCAGATGTGTTTGTTAGTTTCATTATTATTAATTATTTAACTATTTATTTTTATTATTATTATTTTACGTCATACCTGACCATAAAGTAGGAATTACCGCACGCTATGCGTGCGGAAAACCCCACTTCCTGGCCAGATAGAGACGTAAAATGTTGTACTCACCACGGGCGGTAATAAAGAAAGCCTCAGAGCGCATATTTATCGCCCTTGCCTTCGGCTCGGGCGTCAAATACCTGCGATCTGAGACATTCTTTGTTTAACCGCCCTAGGTAAGTAATGTACTATTATGTCGCAAGAACCCCTTCTCGGGTGAAGGCCTCCTCCAGAGTAAGCCAGTTAGTTCTGTCTTGTGCTTTTTCCGTCCAATTTGTGCCTGAAAATTTTCTTATTTCGTCTGACCATCGCATATAGGGTCTTCCTCTCTTACGTTTGCCTGATGGCCCGGCCCAACTTGTCACATTTTTGGTCCACCTTTTATCTTGCATTCTGGCGACGTGTCCTGCCCATTTCCATTTCAGTTTCATCGCATATGTGACTGCATCTATCACGTTTGTTTTGTTTCTGATTATGCTATGGCGAACTTTATGAATTTTTTTAATGTTTGTTATGCTGCGCTCCATACTTCTTTGACATGTCTTAATTTTATTCCTCATTTTTAGTGTAAATTTCCAAGTTTGAGCTGCATATGTTAGTGATGGAAGCAGGCACGAATCCATGATTTGTTTTTTGAACTTAATAGGTAATGTGCTCTTTAATATCTCCTTATGGCTCCAAAATTTGTTCCAAGTAATCTTGATCCTTCTCTCAATTTCATGGTCGTTGTTGTTTCTGTCGAACGAGATCTGTTTACCTAAATATATGTATTTGTGGACATATTCCATTTCGGTGTGATCAATCTTTAGTGGGATTTCTATGCTATTAGTCATGATTTTTGTTTTGGTAAAGTTTATTTCGAGTCCTGCCTCTCTGCTACCTGTCTGTAATATGCGTATCATATATTCAAGTTCTGAAAAGCGTTCAGAAAAGAGCAACTATGTCATCGGCAAATCTAAGGTGGTGGAGGTGTTTTCCGTTGATAGGTATCCCTAGTTTTGTCCAGTTTAGTTTGCTAATTATTGATTCGAGCACTGCAATGAAGATCTTTGGGGATATCGGATCGCCTTGTCTGACGCCTCGTTCGATTCTTATGGGTGGATGGTTTTTTCTAATTGTACTCTACTTGTACTATTTTCGTACAAGTATTTCAGAGTATTGATATATTGGGGCTCTACGTGTTGTGCTTTTAGTGACTCCCAGATAGATAAGTGTGACAAAGTATCGAAAGCCGTCTGGTAATCTATAAAGGCAATATAGTGGAACAAGCAGGCTTCAGAAGTGGCTTCTCAACAATAACGTAATTTAACCATGGTTAAATCAGTGTTAAATCTCGTAAAGTATCCCAACCGATATCCATCATAAATCGTGCAAGTTATACGAACAACGGCGTTGATACCTTAGTACTTGATTAGTATCCTAGGCACACTTTTTCATTTTCATTTCATTTATTCCTTTATAAAACGTAGTTTTACAAGTCAATTTATAGATGTTAAATAACATTATACATAATACTATCACATTAAGGTGAAAAAGTATGTCTTATATTATATTACAGCAGGTTAGGTAGGTAAGTATGTCTTAGTTTAGGTACACTGCAGCGTGTAGTCAACGAATAATTATTATTAGTACATTTATTTGTCAAGTCACTACTACACATCCTTAAAATGTCCTTAAATATTACATAACCATTGATTGGGCAGCGAGCCAGTTGAAAAGTCGTTCGGTTTTCAGCCATTATTGAGAAATTCGTCAATGGAATAGCATGAATCGGATGCTAGTTTAATTTTAAGTCTGTTCACAAAACACCTCATACTCGGCGCGCTTTTGACTTCTTGGGGCAACTTGTTGTATATCTTGGGCCCTATCGAGTGGAGACATTTTTGGGCCTTCGCAAGACGTGTGGCGGGAGCGCGCAGATCGCCGCGCCGCCTGAAGTTAAAATTGTGTGAGTCACCACGCGTCGGGAACTGTTCAAGGTTACCTCTCACGTACTTGGCTACTTCTAGGACGTACAAGCTAGGAAGGGTGAGAATTTTGGTTTCCTTGAACAGCTCACGAGCAGAGCACTCGCAAGATTAACTCTCTTGTGCTAAGTAGAACTAAGATTACTCTAGTTATTGTTTTTTTTTCGCCGCAAAACTTTCTGCGCATTATGAGCCAGTAGCGCCTACAGGCGAGGGATAAAGAAAGGCATATTATTTTCGCTACTCACTTTCTCCAGCGGTAGCAGCTATCTGGGTATTTTTTCTAATTATAGACTGGACCTTGACGCCTTAACTATAAGATTAAAATTTGAACAAACGAGGTATTGTTTTAAGATGTTGCCTGCGAAAGAATCTGCTTTCGATTCTTTTGTCTTTATTTTAATATACCTAATTTGGATGTCGCCAGATGTCATTTTCAGGGAAAAGTAATTTCAAGTTTGCAGGCGTTCCACGTGTTCTAAAGTCAATTCGGAGAACTATTTTTGGGTATTCCTCAAGGTCCATTGTTACTTAGCCATCGATTGACGTGACTTGTTAAATAATTTACTTTAAAAATAAAGTTTAAACCGACTTCAATTCAGTACTTCACCAAGCCACATAGGGTAGGTACATGAACATTTCTACATTTCCTTTCCAATTTATTACATGCACTGCTTTCCTAGCGCAAATGCGTTGATTATTATAGAAAAAACCCAAGTCGCTATCTGTGGGCTGATAATATTTGAGGAGATCCGTAGATTCCTCAAGGATCTCAGAATTAACACTTCGTTAGTTGCTACTTCAACGGAATCATGTCAGAATCTTTGACTAACTTTACATCTTTGAGGAGTTCCATAAGTCACCTGTGGTCTTCAGTATCAGTTCCACTTCACCAAAATTGCGATTTCCGAAGAATACACGAATTATAATAGAAAATACCGAAATCACTACTTGCGTGCCTATAAAATTTGAGGGTTGCCCTCAATTTCCCTGGGATCCCATCATCAGATCCTGATTTGGTGACAATGAGACCACCTCGGAAGTATACTCTTTCGAATAAAAAAAGAATTTTGGAAATCGGTCCACAATTGACGAAGAATACGGCGAACATACACAAAAATAAATAAATACATACATTGGAACATATAACCTCCTCCTTTTTTGAAGTCGTTTAATAAAAATTGTGTGACATACAAACGTACCTACCTAACTTTTTGGCCTTTTAAACCGCCATCATTTTGTCACATTTTGTTCGATTGTTCAACTCGTTGGCAATTGCGTATCTAAAGGCCGAAACGCACTGACAGCGGTGGCGGAGCGGCGCGGTGCGGTGCGCAGGCGTTACCGGTTGTAATGTTCGAGCTAATACGAAAGGGTCCGCATAGATTACCGCACCGAACATTACAACCGGTACCGCCTCCGCGCCGCGCCGCACCGCGCCGCGCCGTTCTGTGCGGATCCTTTCATATTAGCTCGAACATTACAACCGGTACCGCCTCCGCGCCGCGCCGCATCGCGCCGCGCCGTTCTGTGCGGATCCTTTCATATTAGCTCGAACATTACAACCGGTACCGCCTCCGCGCCGCGCCGCACCGCGCCGCGCCGTTCTGTGCGGATCCTTTCATATTAGCTCGAACATTACAACCGGTACCGCCTCCGCGCCACGCCGCACCGCGCCGCGCCGTTCTGTGCGGATCCTTTCATATTAGCTCGAACATTACAACCGGTACCGCCTCCGCGTCGCACCGCACCGCGCCGCGCCGTTCTGTGCGGATCCTTTCATATTAGCTCGAACATTACAACCGGTACTGCCTCCGCGCCGCGCCGCACCGCGCCGCGCCGTTCTGTGCGGATCCTTTCATATTAGCTCGAACATTACAACCGGTACCGCCTCCGCGCCGCACCGCACGGCGCCGCGCCGTTCTGTGCGGATCCTTTCATATTAGCTCGAACATTACAACCGGTACCGCCTCCGCGCCACGCCGCACCGCGCCGCGCCGTTCTGTGCGGATCCTTTCATATTAGCTCGAACATTACAACCGGTACCGCCTCCGCGCCGCACCGCACGGCGCCGCGCCGTTCTGTGCGGATCCTTTCATATTAGCTCGAACATTACAACCGGTACCGCCTCCGCGCCGCGCCGCACCGCGCCGCGCCGTTCTGTGCGGATCCTTTCATATTAGCTCGAACATTACAACCGGTACCGCCTCCGCGCCGCACCGCACCGCGCCGCGCCGTTCTGTGCGGATCCTTTCATATTAGCTCGAACATTACAACCGGTACCGCCTCCGCGCCGCACCGCACGGCGCCGCGCCGTTCTGTGCGGATCCTTTCATATTAGCTCGAACATTACAACCGGTACCGCCTCCGCGCCGCGCCGCACCGCGCCGCGCCGTTCTGTGCGGATCCTTTCATATTAGCTCGAACATTACAACCGGTACCGCCTCCGCGCCGCACCGCACCGCGCCGCGCCGTTCTTTGCGGATCCTTTCATATTAGCTCGAACATTACAACCGGTACCGCCTCCGCGCCGCGCCGCACCGCGCCGCGCCGTTCTGTGCGGATCCTTTCATATTAGCTCGAACATTACAACCGGTACCGCCTCCGCGCCGCACCGCACCGCGCCGCGCCGTTCTGTGCGGATCCTTTCATATTAGCTCGAACATTACAACCGGTACCGCCTCCGCGCCGCACCGCACCGCGCCGCGCCGTTCTTTGCGGATCCTTTCATATTAGCTCGAACATTACAACCGGTACCGCCTCCGCGCCGCGCCGCACCGCGCCGCGCCGTTCTGTGCGGATCCTTTCATATTAGCTCGAACATTACAACCGGTACCGCCTCCGCGCCGCGCCGCACCGCGCCGCGCCGTTCTGTGCGGATCCTTTCATATAAGCTCGAACATTACAACCGGTACCGCCTCCGCGCCGCACCGCACGGCGCCGCGCCGTTCTGTGCGGATCCTTTCATATTAGCTCGAACATTACAACCGGTACCGCCTCCGCGCCGCACCGCACCGCGCCGCACCGCACCGCGCCGCACCGCACCGCGCCGCGCCGCACCGCACGGCGCCGCGCCGTTCTGTGCGGATCCTTTCATATTAGCTCGAACATTACAACCGGTACCGCCTCCGCGCCGCACCGCACCGCGCCGCACCGCACCGCGCCGCACCGCACCGCGCCGCGCCGCACCGCACGGCGCCGCGCCGTTCTGTGCGGATCCTTTCATATTAGCTCGAACATTACAACCGGTACCGCCTCCGCGCCGCACCGCACGGCGCCGCCACCGCTGTCACTGCGTTATTTTTCTTAAAGAAAACAAGATAACACGAGGGAACTTGCGGTATGTACCTAAGTAAATTAATCCTAACCGATACGAGTAAAAGAAAGTCAGAAGTAGTTAGTGCGTTTCTGTTTTTGTTTAAAAAACACAAAGAAAACAACAGGCCTACCTGCTAATTATTTAACGAGCGGACTTAATCATAGCGGATACCTAATATTTTTGATATAAGTGGGAAATGTGAAAAAAAAAATCCAAGCGTTAATTTAGGAAGGTATTGGGCCAATCAACTTATTTCTGTCGTATATAGTTGCCATGGTAACGCCTCCGGGATAGCTTTTTAAAACTGTGATTAGGATTTTGTTTATTTTTTTATTTTTCTTGAGATTTATCTTCTAAGCATGTTTCTAACATACGTAACGCATTGTACGCGCGTCAGGTAGATCTAAATGTCACTTTTTATATGGAAAAATGACAGTTATATTTTCCTAAAGCGCGTTGATCTACCTGCTCTGAACGTTACGTGATTGGGTAATCACGAGGGATAAAAACGTAATGTTTCGAACGAGCGTTACGACAATGCTACTGTCATTTTGCCATACAAAAATTGACATTTAGATCTCCCTGACGCGCGTACAATGCGTTACGTAATCGACCAGCAGGGTTACAATACTAAGGTCAGTCTAGAACATTTGTTATCCTTATTGCGTGTTATTTTGAGCTGTTTTAGGTCGAGTAGGGTCTGTAGGTACTAAATACCTAATAGGTCACATTCACATCATGTATTATAGTGTGATTTTGGGATAATAAAGGTAGGGAAGATATTATTACATTGTCTGTTTGTGTATGAAACAAAGAGACAGACGGACGCAGTCGGTGAAATAAATCTGCTACAAAATCATACCAGAATTTGCCTACCTACTTATACACGACAATATTCAACTTCAGAACGTAACTAGTTTTAAATATTTAGGCAGTGTCATCACAGCAGAAGCGCAGCATTGAAGCGTTCATAGCCCTGCGGCGCCTGCGAATCGGAAACGACAACGCAGGTAAAGCAAAGATGGCAGCGGTCAGTCCTTGGATGGGTGACCGCCTGTTTGAGTGGTTACTATAAATGAGCGCTTCCGTGCTTTGGAAGGCACGCTAAGCAGTTGATCCCGGATGCTGTCTATGACAGTAGTCGTTAAGCCGAGTTAGAGGCCTTCGGGCGGCTTAAGAACCTCTAACAGTCGAGTTGCCCACTCACTTGACAAAGGGGGGACAACTGTCACTTGCGTCCGCAGGAGCTACCTACCACAACCCTGCACGTGTCCCCTGGGTGGTACTAAAAAGTGACAAACTTAAAGGCCAAATAATGTATGCCATACGATTAAATAAATAAATAAATCACAGCAGACTCGAGATGTACGAAATACATAAAAATCAGAATAGGCTTAGCGAAACAGGCTTTCTACAATAAAAAGTATCTGCTGACTGCAAACATATCCCAGAAAACCAAGAGAAAGTTCATCAAAACCTTTATATGGAGCATAGCGTTATATGGGTGTGAAGCGTGGACCATGACTCAGAGATAAAGAATATTTGGAAGCATTGGAAATGTTGTGTTGGTGTAGAATGGAGAAAATTAGCTGGACAGAAAAAATCACAAATGAAGAAGTGCGGAGAAGAGTGGGAGAGGAGAAAGGAAACTGATAAAAACAATAGAGAATATAGAAGAGGGAAAATGATTGGTCACCTTATACGACATGACGCTTTTATTAATAACATCATGGAAGGAAAGGTAGAAGGCAAGCGAAGAAGGGGAACACTAAGGATAAGTTACATGAAACAAATAAAAGAAAAAAACCGGTCAAGTGCGAGTCGGTCTCGCGCACGAAGGGTTCCGTACCATTATCTATAAAAATATTCATTTTATTCTGTTTTTAGTATTTTTTGTTATAGCGGCAACAGAAATACATCATCTGTGAAAATTTCAACTGGAACTATCACGGTATCAGTGAGATACAGCCATAAAGAGGTCAAGGAGGCGGCCCTAGATAGAGTCAGATGGAGGGAGTTACACCGACAAGAGTCTAAATCTTAAATTTGTGATGTGACTTATACTATACCAAACAACGGCGCCTTCCACAGGAATAGGTAGGGTACGAGTAGACTGGGTACGATTGAAACATTTTTTCTTATATCGTCCGTAATTTTGCTTTTTGTCATCTGGGAGATGAAGAAAATATATCAAATGAAAGAGCGTGCTTTGAGCTACTAAACGGCAATAGAATTTTGAATCCAGGTGTGTCAGTTTTAGTAGTAGATCAAATTGAAAAAAAAAACCGATTTGTTTCAACTGTCCCCATCCCAGGGGCGGTCGAAACAGTGACAAAATATAATACTTTTATGTGTTATATTTATTCATAAAATATAAAAAATTACATGTCAAAAATAGAATTATAATATGTCAAAGTTATAACCTTTCTAAATTCACATAAGACAGAGTACAATAACAAAATTAAACGTATTACTAAGTAACCTAAACCTATTCCTAATCCTAAAACTAAACATTTAACAACCCACCCCGAGCTACTCCAGGTGCAAAGGTTCCCATCACACTGGCCGCATTGCCGCGCTGAACAGCTATGGCTAACCTTTGCACCAGAAATGACCCAGAGCGGGGATCAAGTCCTCTTTCATGTAAGCGACGCCCTACTTCCCTAAAAAAGATTTTGGCCTCAGCGCACCAACACCCAGTCGTCTCCACCGCAAGCGGAACAAATAAATAATTGGAAAGACACGCGTACTTGTCCCTCTTCCGCACTGCCGCCAGCTCAGCAGCGGCTCCAGGCGCCCGCATGGTGCGACTTATGTGCGAAGCAGCAAAAGTACTAACACATGTGGCGTCCCAGAGCAGACACTTGCCTTTTTGCCAGGGCACCAAAGTCAGGGGTGCTAGGTCGGGTAACCTCCTCGAGTGTCTGGACTCTACCGATTCCTCTTGATTCGGTTGATCCGCAGGAATGGGTAGTGTCTTGGCCGGTGCGCCCTGGAGACAACGGCAAGTGATAATTTAGTGAACCCTAAGTTATCGCTTGCTGGTGTTACCAATAACCCGACACGGGGGGGGGGGTCGGGGGGTTCCGCCCAGGGAATCGCAAGATTCCCCAGGTGCGGCTTGAGGGAGAGGCCATTGCCGTTTGCCTCTATAATAAACAACGGACCCGGAACCCTGACAAATCCTCTGCTATCAGAGGATTCATGTTAGGCGCGGGGGCTGCGACCGTCAGGCCGGGGCCGAGTTGTGGCTGCGAGGGAGAAAACCTCTATAAAAAGTTACAAGGGGACCTGAGAGGGTGAATCCGAGGTATATCACCCTCTCCCGGCGTAGAGGTCCTTTGGTCGGGTCGGGAAGCGTGTGGTGTCGCCCTGCACGCTTACGACGGGAGGGGGGGCTTTTGCCTCAGTAGTGAGGGCAGCTGCGGCTGTTGCCGAGGGGCGTCGTGGTGAAATGTTCGCGATCCCATGACGCCCCTACTACACGGCAGAGAGGGCATACCTTGGTGGTTTTAGACGGTAGTCCGGGGGGTTCCCGGGAGCCCGTCATACCCATCCTAGTTCCTCGGCTAGGTGGGATGCGTAAAGGCATTTCCCCAAGTAAAAAAAAAAAAAAAAGGGCACCAAAGTCAAACCGTCCGGCCTTTTACCATCAGATCGGTTAAGACCTGGAGGCTCCAGCACACACGGCACATTCGCCGACACAAGGGCTCTCCGAACAATGTCATTTAGGGCATGGTGACGTGGGAACCTTCCTGCGCACCGACAACAACTCAGTGCATGATGACCGCTACTCTCCACCATAGCGCCGCAGATGCATACATGTGGTTCACAAACATCACAGCCCAGGCGAAGAGCCACGGCCACCCGCAACGAGTCATCATCCAGAAGGGTACCCAAATGTGGAGAAGGGAGAGCGTGTAGCCACGCCCCAGACTCTGGCCTTGATACCGCCATGAGTCTTGCCTTATCCACACCCACAGCGCCCTCCACCAGACGGTCTAGCGTCCGCTTTCCCCCCACGTCATCCCACAACCGTTGGCGGTCCTGTTCCTCAGGCACAGGCGCACCCGAGTTGAGAGTCGTCCAGGCCATTAAAGCATCGGCCGCATAAGGTATGGTTGCCTTGCCACCATCTATGGAAAGTATCTGAGTGACAAGGTCCAAAACCCCCTCCGCCGATGCCAAAAAAGCTGGCAGACTCACATCCCGCGCGCGTCTTACGCCCAACCCACCGTACCGAATGGGTAAAGATTCCCATTCCCAGGTCCCATTGGCCCGAATTGAGGGAGACATTCAACAGCAACTCCACTGACTCCTTCAACACACAGTCAAAAGAGTCAGTGTGCACCGGGTGAAGCCAAGTAGGTACCGTGCGTAAAAAATAGGTGAGCTTGGGAACAGCGAAACAGACCCGCAACAAAATAAGAGCCACGTGTGCTGACAGCAGCTTCAACCTCTCCCTAGCGGCCAGAAGAAGCTGTCTCCTCACCTCGAAAGCCTCAGGGACGGCCTCAGAAGAAATGGGAGAACCCAAGAGGTTAAAAGTGTGGGTCGATAGCTCTCTGAGACCGGGAAGCACGGCACTGAACGATGGAAATGAGGAAGCGGCATTAACACCGCAGGAGAAAATCTCGCATTTACTAGAGTTGACCTCTAAGCCAAGTTCCCGGAAGCGTGGAAGGAGCGTGAGCAGATCCTGCTCCACTTCCTCTGGGGTACCCCCGAGGGTACCATCATCTAGATACCAGATGTTCAGCGGGGACTTGAGCTCAGAGATCACCTTTTGTATAGCCAGACTGAAAACAAGAGGACCAAGCGGATCCCCCTGCTGTGCGCCGACTTGGGAAAGAATAAGGGACCCGTTGTAAAACAAATTAGAAGGAGACGAGTAAACTTGAAAGAGGAAAGGGAAGAGGGAAGGCAACCTCTCTCGAACCTCGCACAACAACACATCACGCTCAACACAATTAAATGCGTTTTTAATGTCCAGCTTTACAATAACACAACCCGCATTTCCCGGGTCTCTTGAGAACGCTCGCGTTGCGTGAATAGCTGCTTCGCAACCCAACCTCGTTCCAAACCCTAGTTGATGTGGCTGCAAGTAGGCGGCCATTTCCTCTCTGACCGCGCGGCACCCGAGTTTAGCCGTCAAACGACGAAATGTGCTGCCGATAGCAATGGGTCTTAAACCTCCGTCCTTCTTCGACAACGCACACAAGGACGCTCCGTAAATGTAGGGACAAACTAAAGGATTTAACTGGCCACTTAGGAAGAAGTTGCACAACCTTGTCAGAGACTCCAACAACCGACGCCCATTATCACCTGCGGAACCCGAAGTGAGCTCCTTTAAATGTACCGGGCGGATACCGTCCAAGCCAGCAGCAGAGGTGCTAAGTGCCTGCGCTACGTCCTCCAGCTTCGCCGAATAAGCTGAAAAAGACCTATCAGGTTCCGGCGGGTATACTTGTGGGCGCGAAGGCGCTGGGTGCTTTGACTGCAAAGTAACAAGAAACAGTGACAAAATATAATACTTTTATGTGTTATATTCGTTATTTTTATAAAATTACGTGTAATTTAGGAACTGTTTTTAATCAGATAGCGTTTTTGCGCTTACAAGTTTAACTCTACTGTATATTAATATCAGTCATTTGTCACCTTATAAATAGCTTAAAAATAACCGTAAATTAACTTAAAAGCCTGAGCCGATCCGATGGCAAAAGGCCGGATGGCTTGACCCTGGTGCCATGGCAGAAGGGTAGATGCTTGCTGTGGGACGCCACTTGTGTGAGCACTTTCGCTGCCTCGCACCTTGGTCGCACCATTGGGGCAGCAGGAGCTGCTGACGAGGCGGCTGCGCTTAGAAAGCGGGATAAATACTCCGCATTGGTGAATTATTCATTTGTCCCTCTTGCGGTGGAGACTATGGGATGCTGGTGCTCAGAGGCCAGAGCATTCCTGGCGGAAGTGGGGCGCCGTTTGCGACTGAGAGGGCATGACCCCCGTTCCGGGTCATTCGATCGCGATTCAACGCGGCAATGCGGCGAGGCGAGTGTGATGGGCACCTTTGCACCCGGAATGACACGGGGCGGGTTATTTGACTAAGTTTTATTGACTTGTAAACTTATCTAATATTTTATGACTTTTAGTGCGAATTTATGTTTATTAAATAAATAGACTTAAAAGTAAACTATTTGCATTTTAAACGTAACAAGAATAATTAAAAACACATGAAAATAAACTAAAAAAAAACTTTCTTTGACTTTCGTAATTCAATGTCAAACAAATACAAGCAAATCACTCTGTTTCAACCGTCCCGTTTCAACCGTCTCCACTTTTCACTTTCGGAAAAAAACCGTTGTAGTAATAATGAGAATGATGATACAGTAAAACTAGATACTCTGACATGAGCCACAAGCTTCACTTCAAACATAAACACACACTCAATACTGTGACTTAAATAGAAACCAGAGTAATTAAAAAAAATTCTACGAGTGAAAATACTTACTTTTGGGGATCAAAACACAATAGGGTCTTCTACAAACAAACTACGCGCGCGGGAAGCAACGTCACGATGTTTTTCGTGTACAAACCGATCGTCCGCTTCTTTCCCCCCTTGGACCCCTCGCCGTCCCGCCAACGGTTTGCGAGATATTTGCGTTGTTTCAACTGACCCGTGTTTCAACCGTACCCAGCCTATCCTACTCACCGAAATATACCATAAATTTTGACTGAGCTTGACTCTTACTAGGTTACATCTTTTCCTGGATTTAATTGAAGGTCTACATAGACTACTAATAATGTCTACTGTACAGTCCGCTGCTTTTGAGTGCCTAATTTAGTACCTACGATACCTAGTGTAAACAGCAGCTTTTGCAGCTTAGGCGGTCTTATCATGCTGTCGCATCCAGTTGCATCGTGCGGTGGCGCATAAAAATTTCGCCGGGCGGTGCTGTGTGGAGTACCTACCTTGCAGCAAAATACAAACTGGGGTACTGGTATAGAATACAACGTTGCATTGCAACAGATCACAGGACGGTGCTGCGTCTAGCACGGAGTTGAGTGGTTGAATGACGACGACTACACGACGAATACAATCGTATTTACTTTTATTTAAGTTTCGAGCGCTCGAAAGTCAAAAATCGGCCCCCTGGACGTGGAAGGACACGAAGAAGAAGAAGAAGAAGAATTTCAGATCACGCCACCGTTATTTATCGAATTTACATAACCAAACAATTATCTGTATCATTGTGTGTATTTTTGTCTGTCGCTGGTTCGTCTGTTGGCACGTCTTCAAGCGGTTTTTGTGGTACTATTTGCGGACGACATTGCTCTTGCGAGCGGGCAAGGACGGAACCACGGTCATACTTTTTAAATTAATATTAGTGAAAGCAGAGACGAATCTAGGAGAAATCGACAAGCGTGTAGTTTTAATATTACCTTAAATTGTAACCACACGTGGGTGTGAAGGCTATGCATTATTAAAAAAATCGGCCATGAAGGGTTCCGTAAAATAAATTGCGGTTTCAGATGACGCATTAAAAAAAAAAGCGGCCAAGTGCGAGTCGGACTCGCACATGAAGGGTTCCGTTAAATAAATTGCTTTCTACGATTTATGACGTATTAAAAAAAAACTACTTACTAGATCTCGTTCAAACCAATTTTCGTTGGAAGTTTGCATGGTAAATGTACATTATATATATTTTTTAGTATTATCATTCTCTTATTTTAGAAGTTACAGGGGGAGGGCACACATTTTACCACTTTGGAAGTGTATCTCGCGCAAACTATTCAGTTCAGAAAAAATATATATTAAAAACCTCAATATCATTTTTAAAGACCTATCCATAGATAACCCCACACGAATGAGATTGATGAAAAAAAAATGTTTGAGTTTCAGTTCTAAGTACCCCAAAATTTATTGTTATCTATTTTCGTGTAAAAACTTAAAATGCGGTTCACAGAAATACATCTATACCAAGTTTCAACAGTATAACGTGGTGGCACCAGTAATGGAATGGAGCCAGTAATGGTTCCTTTTTTTTTAAACGTTGAAAATAAAGACTAGAAACAATTTTTTCTAATATGGCAACACTGAAACATACACAGTGTCTATCCTACTTTCATCCAGCACAATATTATTGAGATAGTTCGTTTTGTTTAAAGATGGTGAATTAAAAATCAAGTGGGTTCAGTGCTTCTGTAAACAAATCATGATTTCTTAACCGAACGCTTAAGGAAGTGAGTGTAGGTTTTTGCCAATTATTTAATTACGATGAAAGCTATTTGAATTTCAGTTGATTTTATGGATTGCTGTAAATATCTTTCAAATAATGTTGTAATTGAACAATTTGAGTTTAGGTTAATTTATTTGAAATAGATAGTGCCCATCATTGGATCCGCAAAAGTTGCGTTTCTCCAATAATGGATACTTATTGCGCGTCAGAGCGCGGCTGACTGTATACGGGGAAAAAGCTATAAGATAGAGCGAGACAGGAAACATTATATTCTCTATCTCGCTCTATCTTATATCGTATGCCCCGTATGCAGTACGCCGCGCTTAGACGTCTGCGGCGTTACCACGAACTTCGTATATCTCCGTCTCTGTCGCTCGAGTACCATAAACCATAAGTGCGATAAAGACGGAGATATACGAAGTTCGAGATTCGAAGTTCGTGGTTATTGCTCTGGACGCTGTCATTCGTGCTCGGACATCTGCACAGCTGGCACAAGATCGAGATCTATCCGTCTGTTTCTAAATAGAACACTTAGAAAGAGACGGATAGACTGCCTCGGCGCGAAACAGCCGGCACGCGGTCTTGTGCTAGCCTTTCAGGACGTGCATATAAGCTAGCTCTACACAATAGGCGGTAGAATGATATGAAAGTACATAATGTGGTCTCCCTTTAACGCCTAGTTGCGTCCTGTCCTGCATGATGGGTCATCGTATTTCGCGGTAATAACCGCCCAACATTTTTGGTACATAAGCTTTAATTGCCGACTGTACTTTTCTGCATACCATCATCAACTACTCATTGAGACGATTCTAACGAGCCCAAACTCGATGGGGTTGTGTCGTTTTATTGCGGAGTTCCTATGGCCACCTTCCAGCTCCAGCATCAGATCAGCTCCATTTCATCATAATATTGCATTGTCATGCGATATACGTATGCATGCAAAATTTCAGCTGAATCGGAAACCGGCAAGTGGGTCAAATTTAACTTGCAAGATTTGATTACAGACAGACAACGGGACAGGTGAAAGTAAATAAAAGCTTGTAATAAAAGCTTGTAATTGTAAAAATACACGATACCTTCGTATCCTGTCCTGTCCCGTAAAATATAAGCCAGAATAAAAAAAGCGGCCAAGTGCGAGTCGGACTCGCACATGAAGGGTTCCGTTAAATAAATTGCGGTTTACGATTTATGACGTATTAAATAAAACTACTTACTAGATCTCGTTCAAACCAATTTTCGGTGGAAGTTTGCATAGTAATTGTACATCATATATTTTTTTGAGTTTTATCATTCTCTTGTTTTAGAAGTTACAGGGGGGGGGGGACACACATATTTTACCACTTTGGAAGGGTCTCTCGCGCAAACTTTTCAGCTTAGAAAAAAATTATGTTAGAAACCTTAATATCATTTTTTAAGACCTATCCATTACCCCACACGTATGGGTTTGCTGAAAAAAAATTTTTTGAGTTTCAGTTTTTTGGTATGGGGACCCCTAAAACTTAACGTTTTTTTTCGATTTTTGTGTAAAAATCTTAATGCGGTTCACAGAATACATCTACATACCAAGTTTCAACAGTATAGCTCTTATGGTTTCGGAAAAAATGGCTGTGACATACGGACGGACAGACAGACAGACGGACATGACGAATCTATAAGGGTTCCGTTTTTTGCCATTTGGCTACGGAACCCTAAAAACGACCTATACGAAAACATTGCGTTAAAATCCTAGTGAGTGCCCATTACTGGGGTATCCATTACTGGGTCTCATCCATTAATTACTGGGTCTCGAGAAGTAACCATTATTGGAGATTGGGTAACTATTACTGGAGCTTTGACATATTTTTGATTATTCCAATTTTTCTCTTAATCTATGTCGCCTCAATAAGCAAAAAGCAAATATTTAATTTCTTACGGATATATTTTATAGTTTTTACTCATAATTATTGTTTCAAGTATAAACATTATTATTTTATTGTTAATTAAAATACATAATCATAATCATAATAATCATATTTATTCATAATATTTCATATTACATGTCAATATTTTAATCATAATTGTAAAAATAATAAATAATCATAAAAGTCAAAAAATAAAATTAAAGCATAGGTACAACGAATTGTATATACATAATTGTACACATTACACAAATAAAGTGCGACCTATTGCGTACTAAAGTCGCTAAATCTATAAAAAGTGTGCTCGATAAGCCATAATTTGAGTCGTGATTTGAAGCTGGCCAGTGATGGTGCATCTGTGATTATGTGCCGGTAATTGGATACACTACCTCCTTAAAGTATCCATTACTGGTGCCATCACGTTAGTTCTTATAGTTTCGGAAAAAAGTGGCTGTGACATACGTACGGACAGACAGACAGACTGACAGACTTGGCTACGGAACCCTAAAAATGCATTCTTCACGAAGATGTCAGACTTGACGGTCGTGTAAGTTAATTGCTCGGCTCCCAAAAAGCTTCAGGCTAATTTACTGTCGGTTTGCTAGAATAGGTACTCACTAAAACGCCCCCGTTTATTTTGTAAACGCTAGAATGTTCATTCATTACAAGTTAACGCTCAAGTCTATCAGTATGTTCCAAAACATTACAATAAACAAAACATTTTCGTAAAACAATATAATAGGGAACATTACTGCAATGTTCTCCGCCAGAGTGCAGCACATCCACTAGCCGTAAACCAGTAGAGGAAGATAGGGATTCACTCACACACACATGCACAATTGATTGTCAAATGAGTGACAAGGACGCGACAATACCGCAAGTGAGAACGAGATACAATATCAAGTCTGCTAGTGTCGCCAACTACGAAGAGTTTTGCGTAATGTTCCCTATTACGGCCCTGGATAGCAACAGGATGTTAGGGTGTAACGGCCAGAGCTACTAATGAGATTTCTCAATCGAAATAACATTAGTTATTGGAGTCAGGTTCGTAGACAATGTTTTGGCAAAACGGATGCTTTGCCAGTTGGCTGGTATTTTGCACTAAAAAAAGAACTAAACATTTCACTTTGAATAGTACTTGAACATGATTTCTTTAAAAATCTAAATAGTAGCGGAGCATTTCTAGAATAGTCTAAATCAATTAATTACAATCTACGTGAAGAAAACATATTTTAAATTTTCATCCTTTGTTTTGTTACAATTTTTTTTTGTAATCTGTATCTTCTGTATTATTATTACGCGAGCCCGATTTTTGTACATGCCATCAGATCTCCAGTTATGGTCCGATTTTGATAAACTATACGAGTATGTCATTCGATTCGTCTCATGCTGCAGATTTGCAATAAGGTCTTCGTTTTTAGGGTTCCGTAGCCAAATGGCAAAAAACGGAACCCTTATAGATTCGTCATGTCTGTCCGTCTGTCTGTCTGTCTGTCTGTCCGTCCGTATGTCACAGCCACTTTTTTCCGAAACTATAAGAGCTATACTGTTGAAACTTGGTAAGTAGATGTATTCTGTAAACCGCATTAAGATTTTCACACAAAAATAGAAAAAAAAACAATAAATTTTGGGGTTCCCCATACTTGGAACTGAAACTCAAAAATTTTTTTTTCATCAAACCCATACGTGTGGGGTATCCATGGATAGGTCTTCAAAAATGATATTGAGGTTTCTAACATAATTTTTTTGTAAACTGAATAGTTTGCGCGAGAGACACTTCCAATGTGGTAAAATGTGTGCCCCCCCCTGTAATTTCTAAAATAAGATAATGATAAAACCGAAAAATATATATGATGTACATTACCATGCAAACTTCCAACGAAAATTGGTTTGAACGAGATCTAGTAAGTTGTTTTTTTAATACGTCATAAAAAATTCAAAAATTCAAAATTCAAAATTATTTATTATTTAACTTATATTTTAATACACATTTGTGGAATCCTCCTTTTAAGTTAAAAACTTGTGTTAGGAGGTATTCGCTCTTTCATACAAGGTATTTAAAAAAATAGTTAAACATAAAATTAAACTAGGTATATTATATTAGTCCCAATTATCCTAAATATACTCAAGAGCAATGGGAGATGATGATCCTATATCAAGTTTCAGTAACAATTTAAGAAATACTCACTGCTCATGTGTATAGTTGTATGTTGGGGGTAATCTCAGAAACTATACCCATCCTATTCTAAAAACCCTTTCTTCAGTAGGTTATATGTAGAACTAGCTACCGGCTTCGCACGCGTTCATATGTATAATACATGCATACATATAAACCATCCTCTAGAATCACTCTATCTAATATTTAAAAAAGAAGCGGGTTGTGTCGGAGATACAACCATTAATTAAATTTAAGTGGATACTTCTTAGATAAGCATTTTCAATGAATTGTTAAATTCAAAGTGTTATGATTATTTAAAGGAATATACAATTATGGTGTACCCGTAAAATATGTATCTGAATTATTTCACTAAAATCTGTATAAGACAGATAAATCGGTATATATGGCATCATTAACTGACGTAGCTCATATGACTCGCGATACATTGAAAATGGCGGTCATTTCAGCATTATTTTTATATCCACCACATAAACTAAATAAAACGTTGTGAGTTACAACTAATGGCAAATAAAGAAGGATTTAAACATGTAACAAACAATCATTTGAAATCAGATTAGGCTTCTCTACAAAAAGTTATTCCAGAAGTCACGTGATAAATTTTGAACTGTACCCCTATACAAGAACGCGAGCAAAGAAGTATCCACTTCAAAAACCGCATCAATGTCCGTTGCGTAGTTTTAAAGATCTAAGCATACATAGGGACAGACCAGGGACTGGCAGACAGCGGGAAGCGACTTTGTTTTATACTATATATATAGTGATGGACCTACAGGATTAAGCATGTGCTATATTTTTATACATTCACCCCGCCTAGATTCTTTGTACAGTCACCATCACATACATAGGAGCAAACAAGCACGTCACAAACATCGGAACACACCTCTATTTTCAAGGCATTAGGGTGCATGTTCCGATTGTTATGAACACCTATTGTGTACCGATGTATGTGATGGCGACTGTACACGCGGCGGAGCCGCGCGGGTATCTAGTTTGTGTTTATTACTATTATTGATAATTCAGGTTCTGTAATGAATATGTACTTAAACTTTCTTAATTAAAAAAAAAACAACATGACTTATTAATAAAAAAAAAACCGGCCAAGTGCGAGTCGGACTCGCGCACGAAGGGTTCCGTACCATTATCTATAAAAATATTTATTTTATTCTATTTCTAGTATTTGTTGCCATAGCGGCAACAGACATATGTACATCATCTGTGAAAATTTCAACTCGAAGTACTGGAAATATCACGGTATCAGTGAGATACAGCCTGGTGACAGACAGACAGACATACAGACAGACATACAAGACAGACAGACAGACGGACAGCGGAGTCTTAGTAATAGGGTCCCGTTTTACTCTTTGAGTACGGAACCCTAAAAAAAGGTAACAAAAGAGGAAAGTCATGCCTTAATTTACGTTATCAATTGGCACGAACTTATCTAGAAATGCTGACTTACATTCCGAGTAATGGCGCGTAGTTGCAATATTCAAGAGGCAACCGGATGGCTCGCGGTATTTGAGCTCCCGACGAAGTGTTGTGGAACCGCCCTTAGAATCGTCTCAAACAGAAAAGTACAGTCGGCAATAAAAGCTTGTAAGTACCAAAAATCTTTTTTAATTTTTGACAGAAACTTGTTTTCTTTTATCTCCAGTTTTTAATATACAATGGTGTAAAAATTATTCCATAAATGAATTTGTCATCTTTCGTTTATTCGAAACCGACACCAAGTTTAATGCAATAGCCTAAACAGACACTGCCACTAATTCAACAGCTGTCATCATTTGACCTTTGACAGATCACAAAGCTATCGTCCAAACCGTAAAAACGTATTCGCAAGACCGAGCCTACGGGCAGCAAACGCCCACATTTGCCCTGTCGCTTTCAGAGAAGCCAAGAAAAAAATAAATCCCATGTTTATGATAACAAATATTAGGTATTAAAATAAAAAACCGATTCAATGTCCCGCCCACGATTTTATTATTGTGATGGAGAAATGCGATAATAATATATGCGACTCAGAGGCTGATAAGTCCTGTTTCCTTCAAACCAGCCTTGACGAAGCGACGGCGAGAATAAAATAAACACACAATGTTCATCTAACACAATATCTTTTCAGCGGTATTATAATGGTGAGTAAAGCTATATTTAGCCCGCTTGGACAAGGTTACGTGGTCGTTATGGTGGATTTTGTGGCCCGGCTTTCCTTGTTCTGAACGTTATGGGGCATGTAAGTGCACATTTTCCTGTAAAGATAACCGGACATGTTACTGTTACACCTCATATCCATCATCATCATCATACCAGCCGAAATACGTCCACTGCTGGACATAGGCCTCCCCCAAAGAGTTCCAAAGTGACCGGTCCTGCGCCACCCGCATCCAGCGGACTCCCGCGACCTTTACCAGGTCATCAGTCCACCTTGTGGGAGGGGGGGGGGGGGGGGGGGGGGGGGGGGCTACCAACGCCGCGCCTTCCCGTACGTGGTCGCCAGTCGAGCACCTTTCCGCCCCAACGGCCATCAGTTCTACGTGCAATGTGCCCCGCCTACTGCCACTGCCACTCATATCCATACTAATATTATAAATGCGAAAGTGTGTCTGTCTGTCGGTGTGTATGATACCTCTTCACGCTTAAATTGCTGGACTAATTATAATAAAATTTGGTATAGAGATACTTTGAGTCCCGGGAAGGACTATGGATAGTTTTTATCCCGGAAATCACTCCCTAAGGAGGTGAAATGGGGGGTGAAAGTTTGTATGAAGCTACGAGATAAAGTTCTACGCGCGCAGAGTCGTGGGCAGAAGCTAGTTATTTATAATTCTGGATTAAATATAGATACTTATTGGTAACAAAAGGTCCCTCCTGTTACTGAAAAGCTAAGGGAATAATTTCTGGACGCGTAGCATAAATTAACTGCTCCCAGCGTAGTTCTGTCAAGTTGTGTGTACCTACCTAATGTTTAATGCCAATAAATGGTTAACCAACATGAAACCAAAAAGAGAATAAATCACCATAAAACGAGAATAAAAAAGTAATTCAACTGTAATTTAGTTTTTGACTATATTATTTATGTGATATAAACCTAGGCAATTTTTTATTTCCCATGGACATAATTAGTTGTCAATTTATTTGAAGGTAATTAAAGTAAATAATTAATTGAAGTAAATGATCAGTTCTGATTTTTCATTATACGTAATACATACCTACATTGTTTAGCGATCGAGGATTAGTATGATTAATATTAAAATTAAATAAATTGGAAAGCTAGATAAATTTAAATTATATTTGTAGGTATACAAATTAATGAGTAAACCTATTCACATTATAGTGTCGTTATATAACAATGTACCTACAGAGGTTTCTCGTTTGCGATCAAAATCCAAAATAAACAGCGAGTCTATTTTCATTAGAAACGAGCACGTGCCATTTTCGTTTATTAAAAAATAACAGACGACAAAAACTTCGGGCGGCGCGGCGCAGCTGTCGCCCCTAAATATCTGAGACAATGACTGACGGTATAAACTCGTATTGAAGCAAAATCATATTTTGATGTTACGGCAACACTTATACACCGTGGCCGTGAATAACCCGAAAGATTTAAACCACGTATTTTTGACGACAGTACGAGTAAATAATGTTATATCAACATGGGTCTAATTATGTGTCTTAATTAAATTACTATTTCAGTACAAATTAAATCTTATTAATTGCCCGCTTCTTTGTGAACAACTCTTTAGTTGAGAAACTCAAGTTGAAGAACAGAGAGCGAGCATAACACTTCACGAATCGCTCCGAAATCATACGACGAACGGCGAATGCCGTGACTTGTGTTCCATGACAAGAAGTGTCAATTAAGCTTCTGTACCGTTATTCGAAGCCTGAATTATATATTTGAGAGAGGCAACACTGTTTGCTGTCACGTGACGGCTGCTGATTGGTCGATACCCTACTTCCACCTGTTTCCATTTTCTGCCACCAGGGGAGGGGCGCCGCAACGGCTGGAGCTGGTGCGCGCCCTATCCTCATTGGCGTCTTGTTTGTCGAAACGTACGGTTGACAAATTCAAAGAATTTGTAAGTTATGCTGAATTACTTTTTGAAATATTTAAACGGTTTTACCGTTCGAAAGATTTTGTTATAAAACTGTAATTTATTTTGCAGATAGTTTTTAAAAAATATCATGTCGGACACGTCTAGTACCTCGTCTACTAGCCCGTCGTCCGATTCAGAGGAAGATACGATACCCACTCCGTTAGCGGCATGGGAGCCAACTCCGGGACCATCATCGCAGCCTGATCTGCCTGTGGGGCCGCCACCTCAACCGAATCGTCGGAGGAAAAGAAAAAACAAGTCAAAGTCCGGACCCAAACACAAGCGACAGCGGCATAGCGATGCTATACAGCAATTAACTAACCAGGTTAGCGAAATCCAAAATTGTATTGGTAATTTGTTACAATCTATGGGTGCTATAAACCCCTCTGTTAATTTGGAGGATGAGATAGAGGGCAACGTGAGCGGCGAGTTATACGAGGCCGAGGAAACTCAAGTCCCGGTTGCTAAAGACGTGTCAACGTTAAAGTTTGCGTTTAACACAATATTGAAAGAACCGTCGGTTCCTAAATCTTTGCCCGCTCACGTCGACCTTATAACATCCGTACAACATTTTGATTCGGATGATTGGTCAAGCGTTCGATATTCTGAGGTACAGAAGCTTTACTGCTCACAGCCGGCCTTTGTAGATCTTGAGACTAATGACGAGTTAAAGCCTTTCGATAAATTTTCGAATTTGAGCGCTATTGAGCGTGGCTTTGCAGCTATTACCCAAGCATTAATTAAACAAGGTGAGGCGGCTGAAACTGCTTTCGATGCTTTAATTACATGGTCTCGTACCACCACGGACCTATCCCCTCAGACATTGCAAAATAAGGTTAAAGAACTTTTTATGGAAGGTAGTTTCCAAAAGATCTCAAATGACGCATTGCAATTGGCATGTGGTCACCGCGCTGACCTTATACAACAAAGGCGTGATAGTATTCTCCGCTCAGTTAAGGACAAATTCTTCAAAGAATCCTTAAGAAAGATTCCCCCAAGTCCACAATTTCTTTTTCAAAAAGAGCCCTTAGCGTCAGCCATTGAAAAGCAAGGGGGAGTCTTCAAATCTTTCTGGCCGGTCTGACCGCCTACTCAAAACAAACCTGCTGCGCAAGCAGGCTTAAACCAATCGAGCTATGCTCATAAAGTGCCCGCGCAGGGCACTTATGACGTATCTAGCATGAACATGCCTAGAGTTTTCTTACCTTTGCCTGCGCAAGGCAGTTATAATTTGCTACCAAACAGTTGGCGCGATTCCTTTCGTCCAACCAGACCAAATGCTAGTGCCCAGGGAAAGTTTCCTCGCCAACGGACTGCTGGGCCAAGACCTCAGGGTCCCTATTCCTATCAGCACGCTTTTCGCAGCCAAGGTAGGCAGGCTGGCCAGAACATCCCGCGCAGGGACTATAATCAAAAGAGAAAGTTCTGACTTGCACAGTTTTCGAGCGGGGCAGCTAAGGAACTTTGTAGACAAATGGGTATCATTAAATGCTCCCCAGCCCCTAATCAAACTGATTCAAGGCTTTCGAATCCCATTTTACATGCGACCCCCGCTGTCCATGCCAAACTTAAACTTTCAAACTCCATACTCGAGCGAAATGCGGGAAGCGATTCGAAAACTGCTAAAGAAGGGAGTTCTAGAACCTGCAGATCATTCTCCCAGCTTTGTCTCCCCAATGTTCCTGACCCCCAAAAGCGACGGCTTGCTCCGCCCAATTTTCAATTTGAAAAGATTAAATTTGTATCTACCAATTCTGAAATTCAAGTTGGTAAACATGCATCGAATTCCGATGTTCCTCCAGCCATTAGACTGGCTTGTAAAAATAGACCTTTCAGATGCTTATTTCCATCTACCAGTCGCAGCGAATCACAAACGTTTCCTGAGATTAAGTTTCAACGGTCAGTTGCTGCAGATGACTTGTCTCCCGATGGGTCTAGCTTGTGCCCCAAAGATGTTCGCTTCTCTGACCAATTGGGTTGCCCAAATTCTAAGGGAAAAGGGGTTTCGAATTTTAGTATATTTAGACGATTTCCTCCTCGCAAATCAAAACCCACAGACCTTAGCAAAACAAGCTCTGGAAGCTGTAGATTTGTTAGAAAATTTAGGCTGGCAGGTCAATCATTCCAAATCCATTCTGACCCCTCGGAAGGTCATAGAATATCTAGGAATTTGTTGGGACCCTCACACCAACAAAAAATTCTTGCCGGAAAAGAAATGCTCAGGCTTAATAGAAAAAATAAAACTTCTCTTGAAGCGCAACTCAGCGTGCCTGAAAGAGGTGCAAAGTATAGTAGGCTCACTAAACTTTGCCAGTTTCCCAGTGCCGCGGGGCCGTTTGTATCACAGAGCCCTTTTAAAGTTCTGTCAGACCCTTCTATACCAGCCCATCAACTGTCGGTTCCCTATACCGCAGGAGGCGCTGCTCGAACTGTCTTGGTGGCTAAACAATATCAGCAACGGCTCCATAATCCACTATCCCCCAATTTGTCATTACCTAGTAACCGACGCCTCATTACTAGCTTGGGGAGCCCAAGTGGACAACATAAAATTGCGGGGGCAATGGACACAGGACGAAGCCAGTCTCCATTCGAATCAGAGAGAAATGCTTGCAGTCCTGTACGCTCTAAAAGATCGCTGTCACTACCTCGCAAATGCATCACTGTTGATACAAAGCGACAACAAATCGGTTGTCGCCTTTCTGAGGAACGAGGGAGGAACAAGGTCACCTGCCTTAATGAACCTCTGTTACAAGATTTTTCACCTGGTAGATCAGTACAACATTCATTTTCAAATTTACTACCTTCCCGGGATGTTCAACTGCGAAGCAGATCGCCTCTCTCGCCTATCAGCCACTCCCGAATGGCATCTCCTGCCCACAATAACACAGAAAATATTCTTAAAGTGGGGCACCCCTATAAAGTGGGGGACCTTTTCGCGTCAGCAACGGCACATGTAGTCCCCAGTTATGTATCACTGCACGCGAGAGATCGCCAAGCCCAATTTCACAACGCGTTCAGTCGAACCTGGCATTATCACCTAGCCTGGCTATTCCCACCACCATTTCTGATACCTCAAGTGTTGGCTCACTTGAATACAGCCGTAGGGATAAACTTGATCGTAGCCCCCCGGTGGTCCAAAGTTTTTTGGAGGCCCGACCTCAAAAACCGATCCATAGCCCCTCCGTTCACAATATTTGCGCTGGACCAAGTATTGATAGACACGGCCACAGGCCGGCCCCCACCCCAGGTCCAGGAAATGACCTTAGAAGTATGGAAATGTGGGGGTGGACGGAGAGCATAAAAAAATTGGTCCCAGGAACAAAAGAACCTATTACTTTCTAGCTGGCGAGCATCCTCGTTAAAAACGTACAAACCTGCTTGGAATAGATGGTGTGCATGGACACTATATAATAAAGTAGATGCTTGCAAGCCCTCAGCAGCAGATTTCGCAAAATTCTTAATAGATTTACATCAAAAAGAAAGTCTCTCTCATTCTACAATTTTAGTATATAAGTCTGCAATTGCTACCTTAACAGACCCTAATATGCAGGTTAATCTAGCCTCTCATACGCTTGTTAAACATGTACTAAAGGCGATTTCCATGAAAAATCCAAAAGTAAACAAAGTCCCTATTTGGGATACGGATACTCTAATTAACGGGTTGAAAAATGGTACAGTTAATGAAAATAGCCTTTATGAATGTTCAAAGCGAGCCTCAATTCTGCTTTTGTTGTGCTCTGGACGCAGAGTCCATGACCTTACTTTATTATCTATAAATGAAAATGATTGTGTTAATTCTGAAAATTCAATTACATTTTGGCCAATCTTCGGATCAAAGACAGACTCTGCTACAAATCGACAGTCAGGATGGCGCTTATTTCAGAATAATGATTGTAAGAACTTGGACCCTGTATTTTGGATTAAAAAAGTAATTACTCTGTCAGCTGAAAGACGTAGAATTTGTAATTCTAATAATCTGTTTATAACAGCCTGTGGACCTCCTAAGGCCGCTTCGCGTACAGTTATCGCGAACTGGATTAAAAGGGTACTGCTGGATGCAGACATCAGGGCTAGTCCAGGAAGCGTGCGCCCAGCAGTAGCATCGAAAAATTGGGTACAAGAGTTCCCGTTAGATGAAATCCTAGCTCGCGGTAACTGGCGCTCACAGAACACGTTTGTAAAGTTTTATTGTAGAGAAATTAAACAATTGGCGCCTGCCTCATCGGTAACAACAAGCTTTGCTCCTGTTGATAGTTGATTTTAAATGTAGTCATAACACTTATGCTTATACCTTAATATATAGGACAGGAAATTGAATAAAAACTTGTACACATTGGTTTAACTGGGATTTATTTCCAATAAATAACAATTTATTTTAACTGAATTTTATCTTCCAGTTGATTATCACGTGTAGTATCACTTTAAGTATGTTTGTAGTATACTTGATTGCAGTTTTTTCTTGTATCAACAACAACATGACCAATGTTATTGTTAATTTACCTCCAGATGATTTCCATTATAGATCACAAGTGATTACTTACATGTGGATGTATGCATATAATATAAGTCAAGATTACGCTGGAATGTAGGTACTTATATTTGAAATAAACAAATAGTATTATCTATCTGTGTTTAATCTATATACCCATCAGCACTACATATTATCCTTCTTGTCATCTTGTAATGATATCACTAACTCCGCTGTTTCATACACGTTACACAAAATAACGTATTCACATTGGCGTCTGGCCACCAGGCGATAACAAACAGTTCTCAAATATATAATTCAGGCTTCGAATAACGGTACAGAAGCTTAATAGCAGTGTTTTACCTAAAAATAAAACACTTATTAAGCGAAATACCTTATTCGAAGCCTGAACTTTTAGGCCTGCCTGGCGGTAGATTACGCAATGATCCACCTTCATTATCAACTGTAAACATGTTAACAAATGATGTTTATAGCACTATTTACGCAATTCACTTAGCAGTTGATACGTGGGTCATTGCTATTAATGGTAAATTAATTAATTTGAGATCCAATGAGGATAGGGCGCGCACCAGCTCCAGCCGTTGCGGCGCCCCTCCCCTGGTGGCAGAAAATGGAAACAGGTGGAAGTAGGGTATCGACCAATCAGCAGCCGTCACGTGACAGCAAACAGTGTTGCCTCTCTCAAATATATAATTCAGGCTTCGAATAAGGTATTTCGCTTAATAAGTGTTTTATTTTTAGGTAAAACACTGCTAGTTATGCTCAAGCCTTTAGGGTGTGTTAGACTGGAGATTATTTAACTTTTGATTTGTTTCAAATAATTAATATCTCCTTAATTATGAGTTTTTGGACTATATGTTACATAACTTTATATACTCTAATTAGGCTCTAGTATCGTTAGCTTAAATCTTTCGGGTTATTCACGGCCACGGTGTATATTTCTTCAATATACAGGATGATTTAGGGGTCGTGTAGCAAGAAGACCAAAAGCGAATAAGAGGGTCATACTGAACAACTTTTCCCTTTACCCACGAAATCGCAAAAAAATAAGAGCCAATTAAGAGTTAACTGTGAGTTAATTGAGAGTTAATGTATGGAACAGCTGATTTTTTTTTGCGATTTCGTGGTATGTTTCTTGGGAAAAGTTGTTCAGTGTTACCATCTTATTCCCTTTTGGTCTTCTTGCTACACGACCCCTAAATTATCCATCACTATTAAATAATTCAAATATTTGTATAACACATATTTAAAATGTTGGTTAGTCAAGACATTATAAACTAGGAACCTATTCTTACTCCTTCCGATTCACTATGAATTGTTACTGTCGGTTAATACCAGCATTTAGGTAGGTTTATGCAAAGATCAGTGACTTCAAGGATCAATCCGAATTCAATTCTACATTTTAAAATATGAATGTCGTTCGCACGCAGCGCGCCGAGCAAACATGTCAGAGTCATCGCGAAACACCGAAAAACAAATTAGAATGCAGAATGTAAGTGGCAGACGACACCAGCTGTCGCCCGGCATATCAGCCGAAACAATGCCTCGTCTAATAAGGTCGAAGGTCGGCTCGGATTCTTAGATTTATTCGCTGAATTAGTGCGGACCGAAGATTTGTTACAGGTCTCTGGGAGATAAGGGTTGTACAGCTTAGTGGCGTTTGTTGTACACTACAGTAGCTGTGTATATAGCAGGTACCTACATAGGTACCTGCTTTGTACATACAAAGTTAGATAAAAAACCAGCATTCTTGACGACAGCTCTTCATTTTTATGGTTCCGTAGCCAAATGGCAAAAAACGGAACCCTTATAGATTCGTCATGTCTGTCTGTCTGTCTGTCTGTCCGTCCGTATGTCACAGCCACTTTTTTCCGAAACTATAAGAGCTATACTGTTGAAACTTGGTAAGTAGATGTATTCTGTAAACCGCATTAAGATTTTCACACAAAAATATAAAAAAACAATAAATTTTGGGGTTCCCCATACTAAGAACTGAAACTCAACATTTTTTTTTCACCAAACCCATACGTGTGGGGTATCTATGGATAGGTCTTCAAAAATGATATTGAGGTTTCTAACATCATTTTTTTCTAAACTGAATAGTTTGCGCGAGATACACTTCCAAAGTGGTAAACTGTGTGCCCCCCCCCCTGTAACTTCTAAAATAAGAGAATGATAAATCTAAAAAAAATATATGATGTACATTACCATGCAAACTTTCAACGAAAATTGGTTTGCTCGAGATCTAGTAAGTAGTTTTTTTTTAATACGTCATAAATCGTAAAAAGCAATTTATTTAACGGAACCCTTCATGTGCGAGTCCGACTCGCACTTGGCCGCTTTTTTGTATTTTCATCGATCTTCTAGAAAAATCCGTTACGTGGCACCTATATACACTTATTTTATTATGCTGATCACTGACCCTGTTTTATAAAACGCATGTTCCATTCTAGTCTAAAATGCCAAGAAACAAATAGGTTTTTTGCAAATTTGCTTCAGAGTTCTAGAGTTCCTAAAATAAAAACATTTCGTTAAATATACCTACGTCTGAGATATCAGGTGTTAGCGCTGTCGGAATATTGTGGTGCGAACAAATTCTAGAAGACTTAGCTTTGCAATGAAGAACTAAGAATACAAAAGTAAACAATGTTTAATAACCTTCTTCGGATCAACGTACTGAAAAGATGTGCATGCAAACTAAATGTAGATAGATGCAAATTAAGAATTCTATGCGGATTCGCAAAGCAGTTTATGCATGCAAAAGCCAGACGTATAATAAACACAGCTTCATCTAGCAAATCGCTTAGGAAAATAAACAAGAACGATGCTGTGCCATAATAAATTAAAGATGGCTCTATTTTCGTCAAGAACTCGTAATTATTCAATGACACGGCTTTTTCTATTAGACTTATTGTTAATGTCCCGCCATTTGGACTGGAGCCACATTCTGACAAAGTCTGTTATTGTTGCACTTCATTACGGGCGACTTCGAACGCTAGGCGACTAAATGTGCGATTATTGCGAGTCTGAAATCTGTTCGGCAATTTAAAAATAATTTAGAATAATTTATTATTAGACAAGCACATTATTACAGATTATACAGACCTTATCCGTGGGGCTCCAAACTAGGCTGAGCCTGTATCTTGGGACCCACTGAGTCGGTTAACAAATCTCTTCAGACACACGTCACAAGAAGCAAACAAAGAAAGTAACAAACAAAGTGAACATTAAACATTAGATATAATATGAGCGCTGCTAACATACTCGTATCAAAGGGAACACGTGATTAATAAATAGTACATTATTGCCGTGGCCGGGAAGGAAACAATTGCAGGCTGAGTATTTGTTTAAACGGACGAGCTTGTGAGTCCGTTTAATTATAATACGAAGCCTGCAACTGCCATTCCGGCTGAGGCTAATATAGTGCTTTTCTCAAAAATGGAGGAATATAAAAGACTAAATTGAAATCAAGCTTTATTATTAAATACAAATTGAGGATACCGCAAATAACATAAAATTAAACGTCATAATATATTGTTATAAACAGAATCGCAAGTGTATTTTTCCACCGAAACCTTACCGACAGAACCCCAGAGGTTTCCGCTGGTGTTAAAAAAAATATATACCAAAATGTACTACTCTAAATATATTGGTCAAAATATTAAAAAAAAAATCTTACAATCACGTAACGTTTTGAACGTACGTTAGGACAACTCAACTGTCATTTTTCCATACTAAAAGTGACATTTAGATCTAACTGACGCGCGTTACGTGATTACCCCTCTGATGCTGGCTGTCCTGATAACGTGTCATCATTGTTCTCTACGTCACGGGCGTAGCCAAGTTTTTGATATCTGAGGGGGTTCACGAAAATTATAAAACAAAAATATGCATAAAACTACACTAATATTCAGGTTAATAAAACCCTCCCCCCTAGCTACACCCGTGCTGTACGCCTTTTCAATTTCAATTTGTGCGTCGGTACTTGCGCACTTTTTTATTTAATTGGCTAAGTATGTATATGTCCCGCAGAGGTGGTAGCCATGGTAGGAGAATTGTGCGTTGGGTAATGGTGTGGGTGTTAAATTTTCTGCTCCTACTTCTACCTTCAAGAAGCTCAAAACAGACCACGTACTACTGCACCACAGGCACCGTGGATTATATACCTATATACCATACCAGCCACCAAAACAACAGTCCACTCTATTATTTAACACCTACAGACCTGCGAAGATTTTGCAGGGCCCATCGTGTGTTTCGCGCCCGTCCATGAGAGCCCTTCGCCTCCGAACATTGATGATTGATGTCAAATGCTGTCATATCCCGTCATATGCTAACGTGTACGTCCTTCCTAAACGCTTCTGTCGTAACCTTACAATTGTTTGAAACAGCTGAATGCATGTGTTACAATTTTATTACAAACGCTACAAATTATCAAGCTGGCAGTAGAAACGGTGAGGTAATAACTTCCACGAGTCGACTGAAAGTTGCCGATTCCCGGCCCCTGTACAAATAACGCTAATTTGGCGTTTCCCCGGTGCCAATAATGTTTACGAGTATTTTATCTCGCGCTAATCGTGCGTGGGCTGAGTGAACGACACGCCGGCAGTAAGTCCTCCTCACTATAACAACGACATAAATCGCTTTAACAGCAGACTGACATAATTATGACGTTGATTGCCATTTTGTAGACTTGTAATGACACAGGTGACTAAGGTGATTCACTTAGTACGATGAACATACACAGGTAACGTATAGTGCGGATACTTTTTCTAGCCCGAATTCACTTCTCTTTGTGCGTTAATTAAACAATGCGATTGTCTTTAATTGTTAAGTGGTAAACAAAGCGATTGTCTTTTATTGTTAAGAGTAACTGCTAATTGATACTGTAAATCATCATCAATTTAAGAGATCCATACTAATATACTAATATTATAAATGCGAAAGTGTGTCTGTCTGTCTGTCTGTCTGTCTGTCTGTCTGTCTGTTACCTCTTCACGCCTAAACCGCTGAACCGATTTAGATGAAATTTGGTATAGAGATAGTTTGAGTCCCGGGGAAGGACATAGGGTAGTTTTTATCTCGGAAATCTACCCCTAAGGGGATAAAATGGGGGGTCGAAATTTGTATGGAGCTACTTAAACCGCTGCAACAATTTGGATGAAATTTAGTGTATAAATACTTTAAGTCCCGGGGAAGGACATAGAATAGGTTTGATCCTGGAAATCATCCCCTAAGGGGGTGAAATGAGGGGGTGAAAATTTTGAGGTAACCAATTTTGATGAAATTTGGTATAGAGATAGTTTGAGTCCTGGGAAAGGACATAGGTAGTTTCTACCCCGGAAATCTACCCCTAAGGGGATGAAATTGGGGGTGAAAATTTGTATAGAGCTACATAAACCACTGCACCGAATTTGATGAAATTTGGTATTTAAATAATTTGAGTCCCGGGGAAGGACAAAGGATAGGTTTGATCCCGGAAATCATCCCATAAGAGGGTAAAATACAGGGTGAAATGAGGGGGTGAAAATTTGGACGTAACCAATTTTGATGAAATTTGTATTAGAGATAGTTTTAATCCTGGGAAAGGACATAGAATAGTTTTTATCCCAAAAATCATCCCCGAAGGGGGTGAAATCAGGGGTGAAAATTCGGATTAAACCCATTTGAATACAATTTGGTAAAGAGATAGTTTGAGTCCTGGGAAAGGACATAGGGTAGTTTTTATCCCGGAATTTCACCCCGAAGGGGATGAAATTGGGGGTGAAAATGTATATCGAGTTTCTTAAACCGCTGAACCGATTTGGATGTAATTTATTATATAGAGAGTTTGAGTCCCGGGTAAGGACATAGGATAAGTTTGATCCCGGAAATCATCCCTTAAAGGGGTTTAATGAGGGGGTGAAAATTTAGATGTAACCAATTTTGATGAAATTAAGTTTAGAGATAGTTTAAGTCCTGGGAAAGGATATAGGATGGTTTTTATCCCGGAAATCATCCCCTAAGGGAATACATTAGGGGTGAAAATTAGGATGGAACCTATTTGAATACAATTTGGTATAGATATAGTTTGAGTCCTGGGAAAGGACATATAGAGTAGTTTTTATCCCGGAAATAAGGGGATGAAAATGGGGTTGAAAATTTGTATGGAGCTACTTAACCGCTGCACCGATTTGGATGAAACATAGGACAGTTTTAATTCCAAAAACCTCCCCTAAGGGGGTGAAATGGGGGGTTAAACTTTGGATGGAACCCGTTTAGATGAAATTTGGTATAGAGTTTGATTCCCGGAGAATGACAATAGATAGTTTTTATCCCGAAAATAATTCCCTAAGGGGATGAAATAGGGGGTGAAAATTTGGATGAATCCCATGGAGATGAAATTTGGTATGGTAGGAGTCCCAGGGAAGCACAATACATAGTTTTTATCCCGAAAAACAGCTCCTGAAGGGGTGACATTAGGGGTGAAAATGTTGATGGAACCCATTTAGATTAAATTTGGTATAGAGATAGTTAGAGTCCTGGGGAAGGATATAGGATATTTTTTATTCCGGAAATCATCCCCTAAGCGAGTGAAATGAGGTGAAAATTTGGATGAATTAATTCAGATCAAATTTAGTTGAGAGATAGTTTAAGTCCTGGGAAAGGACATAGGATAGTTTTAATTCCGGAAATCACCCCCTAAGGGAGTGAAATGGAGGATGAAACTTTTGATGGAAGGAACCCGTTTAGATGAAATTTGGTATAGAGATAGTTTAAGTCTCGGAGAATGAAAGCGGATAGTTTTTATCCCGAAAATAACTCCCTAGGAAATAGGGCGTGAACATTTGGATGAAACCCATTTAGATGAAATTTTGTATAGAGATAGTAGGAGTCCCAGGGAAGGAAAATGCATAGTTTTTATCCCAAAAATCATCTTCTGAGGGGTTCTTCAAACTTTGTAGAAATATTACTTATTTGAGTACAAACAAATTACTTTCAGCGTTTTGGGAAATTCCACCCCTAAGGGAGTTAAAAAGGGTTGCAAAGTTTAAATGGGGGAAACTCTTTTTTGGGATAGGAGCTTAAAAGTTTGTAGAACGATTAGTTATTGAAATACAAAAAAAAATATTCAGCGTTTTAGTAAATTCCACCCCCAAGGGGGTTAAAAGTGGGTGCAACATTTGTATGGAGGAAATTTTTTTTAGCCGATTTACAATTTTGTAGAATGCTTACTAATTAAAAATAAAATTAAATACTTTCAGCATTTTAGAAACTTCGACCTTTAGGGGTGCAACCCGTGCAACGGTTGTATGGAGAAAATATTTTTTTAGCGAGGGTCTTAAAACTTTGTTGAATGATTACTTATTACAATACAAATCAAGTACTTTCAGCGTTTTGGAAAATTCGACCCCTTAGGGGAATATAAAAAGGGGTGAGTTTATATGTACGAAACTTTTTTTTGAGCTAGAGACTTTAAATTGTGTAGTACCTAAGGTTATTTATTAGAATACAAATATACGTTAATCACTTTCGGTAAATTGGAAAATTCCATCCCTAAGAGGGGGAAAAAGAGCTGCAATGTTTGTGTGGGGGAAACTTTTTTTAAGGTAGAAACTTAAAACTTTGTAGAAAGATTACTTATTAAAATACAAAATAGTACTGCGTTTTGGAAAATTCCACCCCTTAAGGGGTTAAAGAGGGGTGCAAGGTTCGTATGGGAAACCCATTTTTGAGCTAGAGACTTGATAGTTTGTAGAAAAAATACTTATTGCAATACAAAAACTTAGTGTTTTCTTTTCAATTTTCCCCGAAAAGCGTTAAGAGGGGGTTCAAAGTTTGTATGCAGACTTGCAGAGCAAGAAAATTTTAAAGTATGAGAATTGTAACTTCGATCTTAGTCTGTTTGTTAAAAGACTACAAAACTCATTTCAGCGTTTTTTGAAATTCATCCCCTAAAAGAGATTATAAGGGTGTTCAAAGTTTGTATGGAGAGCAAGACATTTTTAAAGTAAGGGATTTGTAACTTCGGTTTTAGACTGTTTACTAAAAGACTACAAAGCTAATTTCAATGTTTTTAAAAATTCATTCCTTAAACAAACATTTAGACGATAACATGTTCTACGCGGACGAAGTCGCGGGCAACAGCTAGTATATTATATAGTGCGCACGTCGGTGGAGGGAGGTACCTTCAATTTTTATCTCCCTCGTCGATTAATATCATTTGAAAGTTAATAAATCTTTGAACTTAATGAAAAGTGTTTTTTGCATATTATCATCTCAAAGTTACATTGAGTGTATACCACTAGAATTATAATCACGTCTTTAAGGACGAATATCGCGTGTCATGTTGCGGAGTGTTCGACGGGGAAAGCGATCGCATCGCAAGCGCTCATGGTTAAGAATCGAGTATTGATTCGAAACTGGTCGAGTGTTTTTGACCTTAAGAACCCGGTCACGTGTTCACTAGCGCCACTGGTAAATAATTGTGTTCGGGCCGCATGCATGCCCGACCCCTTATCCTGTAAACGCCGCTCGTGTATACGGGTGTTGAGTCTGTGGTTTTGAAGGTGACATTTGAGCTGTCACATTTTTGCTGGTCACATAATTTTGCACACCGGCACACGTCCGTTTTTGGATAATTGGTTGATATCGCTCGCTTTGAAGACACACACGGGTGCCCGAGTGTTGGTTTGGATATTTGGTGAAGTGTTTTGAGACTCGCTTGGTGGTCTAAAGGCCCGAGTCGTTTTGGTGAAAGAACAGAACATTTGGTGATAAAAGTGCCGGGAGATTTAGCGCCTGGGATACGGACCACGCATTGTTGCACAGCTCGCAGAACGTGCGGCAGCTTGAGTTAACTTGACTGACTTTGACGGCTAACGACCGACTTGACAAAATCGTGTCGCCGGTTATCCCGTAAGTAATCATATTTTAACATTTTTTGATTGTCATTATAGGCACTATATGACCCGCGAGCACCGCGAGGCGCGTTCGGCTTCTCGCACCGGGCGAGAATCGAACAAATTGAGATTATTTAAATTTAACGATACATATTTAAAAAAAGTAGGCCGCTATACACTGTATTTGGTAAATAAGTAGGTACCTTGTGAATACATCAAAGTAGTTTTTATGTTGCTGGATTCCGTCGATCTATGAACTCAAAAGAAAAACAGCCGTTTTAACTTTGGACGCATAGATTGCCGAATCCAGCAACGTAATAGTATTTTTCACAATCGTGTTATAATAGAGAGCGTTTTAGTCGAGTACCGTGTTTAGGCCACGAAGCATGCTGAGTGGCCTAAGTAAGGTACGAGATTAAAAAGCTTGATTATAACACTATTGTGAACAATACTTTTTGTACGAGTTCATTAAAATTAATTTTCTACGAGTCAACTGAACTAATTAAACAAACTCGATACTGTTGAAACGAAGTGCAGCTCATCGCTCGTACGCTTGTTGATATCTTAAAAGACATCAACGAGCGTACGACATCAAAGCGATTCTATTGGTCCAATTCATTACAGTTCAGTAAAGCAGCCACGTGATTGGTCGAATATTTTAGTTGTCTGGAGCGTATCGAAAAGTAGTTATTTCGATTGTTTCGACAGTAACATGGACTACAACTATGAAAAGAGTGACGTTGCAGTATTCTCTATGAAATCTTAATACACATATTTTAATCGTCGAGTACAAAAAAACTATTATGATGTATTCAAAAGATACTTTTTTAAATATATATCGTTAAATTTAAATAATCTCAATTATTTACGTAGAACCGAAGGCCGTTGGGGCAGAAAGGTTTTCGAGTGGCGACCACGTACCGGAAGGCGCGGCGTGGGACCTGGTAAAGGTCGCGGGAGTCCGCTGGATGCGGGTGGCGCAGGACCGGCCATTGTGGCACTCTTTGGGTGAGGTCTATGTCCAGCAGTGGACGTCTTTCGGCTGATATGATGATGATGATGATTTACCAGTGGCGCTAGTGAGCACGTGAACGAGCTATTAAGGACGAATTAAATTACAGGTAATTCTAATATATCTGAAACCCAACGGAGTTCCTATCAAATCAATTAATAATAAAATATAAATTTAATTGAATCAAACACACCCGTTAAAGTGAATAAAATGTTAATAATTGTATAACATTTAATATGTAATTCTTCCCGGAAATTGCTACAAGGAACTTGCTATTACTTATATTAAAATTATTTAGGTATACCAATATCCGGGAAAACGACACGCGATAATATCACAGTGTTTTGAGGATACCTTCTCGAACACAATATGTTCGATCATCGACTTTAAAGAATCCGTCTCTTTCTTAACTGAATAAAAGAACAGAGTAGCTCTAGTATAAGTTTTATCGATACATATACGTTTTCGAACGCGTTTGCGTTTTCCTAAATAGTTACCACCGAGGCTCTAGTGTAAGTTTTATCGATACAATACGTTTTCGAACGCGTTTGCGTTTGCTTTCAATTTGTATGGCAATGCGAACAGCGCCTCTGGTGGTAATTATTAGGAACTACGCGTTGCCATATAAATTGAAACTAAACGCAAACGCGTTCGAAAATGTTTTGTGACGATGAAACTTATACTAAATAGAGCCTCAGAGGCGCTGTTCGCGTTGCCATTCAAATTGAAACTAAACACAAACGCGTTCGGAAACATATTGTATCGATAAAACTTATACTTAGAGCCTCAGGAACGGGGTAACCACAACTGATATTATATGTCAGATGTATTTATTTATTTATTTAAACTTTATTGCACCAAATACAAAAAAAATGTACAAATGGCGAGCTTAATGTCAAATGACATTCTCTACCAGCTAACCATTGGGCTAAACAGAACCTTATAAAAGGTGCAAAGAAAAAAGTATAAAAAATTCTATTATTACTTATTTTATTATTAAGAGCCTGTTGTGTCCCACTGCTGGGCAAAGGCCTCCCCCCTCCGTTTCCAGACTTCGCGTTCCTGAGCAGTCTCTAGGGACCGATTTTTGACTTTCGAGCGCTCGAAAATTAAATAAAAGTAAATACGATTCTAGTGTCAAAATTGCTAGCACTCACTTTCTACCGTTCGAATTAAATACGAGTGGTGGATACCACTCGTTTTTAAATTTTCTATGTCTATTTCAAAATAGAATTCCATCATTTATGACCGTTTTCGAGTGAAAGAGTCGAGCGTTCGAAATTCAAAAATCGGTCCCCTGGCCAATCCTTTAAAAAGGAAACTCGCTCGTCTCGCCATCGCCGACGAGGTCTGCCGCGTCTCCGTTTTGAGCTGTCGGGCTGACAGTCTGTTGCAATCTTAGCCCAAACCTCGCTCGGCATGCGGGTGACATGACCAGCCTAGTCGCACTTCAACTTAGCCACTTTCCGAAAAAAATCTGTTACGAATACAATTTCTGCTATGTATGTTGTTTAAGTACCAACAGTTTAATTATAGCTAGTTATTTTTAGGCTAGGAACTGAATTATGCGCTTTGATAATACTGTTTGTTGTATCTCTTGTATAAATTTGCATTTGCTTTGAGTTCAGTGATACAAGATACTCATACTCATTTATTTATAATGCACACATACATTAAACGTCAAAAAGTTCATATTAGTTTCAATGAAATTAAATCGAATTTATTTATAATGTCAAAAAGTAAAATTATTCGTTTTAGAATATAGGTCAATAAATTACACAATGTACAAACAGTATCCAACTAAATCACAAGTTATTGGAGAGCCACAACTTTTTACACAATCGACTAGCTTTTTTTTTTTTATACTACGACGGTGGCAAACAAGCTTACGGCGTTTCCGACCCTTTATTCACTTGAGGATTCGCTGTGTTGGCAGATAGAGACATGCAGGTCCCTCACTCCCAACACACCGCACCCTAGGGAGCTCTGGCGACCTTACTCACCACCAGGAACACAACATAGCATGCAATAATATAGCAACACTACAAAGCAGTGGTGCTATTATGGCTGCGGTCTTCTGTAAGGTGGAGGTACTTCCCCAGTTGGGCTGCTCCACATACGAGCGAGTTCCGCTGTGCCCTACCTCTCTTAAAATGTTGCTGACTGTACATAATTCCAATCCGCCTCAACTTGTAGTTAAGCGAAGCCGATTACCTAAAACATAAACAAAACGAACTCTTTTATACCCACATTTATGCTAAAAGTGGCACTGGAACACAAGTTTCATGTGCTCTGCCTACCCCTTTTAGGGATAAAGGCGTGATGGTATGTATGTATGTATAAACAAAACGATCCGCCTTAATGCTAAGACTTTACGGCATTTATAATACAATACAATACGAGCAAATCTTGGCAATGCTTGGTGGGAACGTTCGGAATTGGAGCAGACACGTTTAAAGCTTGGTGCTCAACGATGGGAAAAATGTGGACCTCGGCATCTCCACCAAGTGTAGTGACCGATTTTTTTAAAATACCATTATGGTGGCAGTAGGGGTGTAGGCACCAAGTAAAATAAGCAATAATGATGAATTTTCTCGAACAAGGTTTAAAAATGTTGTCAAATGGAGAAAAAAGTAAAATGGGATTAAATAATCACAAAGTTATAATTGTCTCCATGTGGATAATATTCAGTCCCTTTTCCGCAAATAGCCCCTTCATTGAAACGATTGTCATTTACCTTGACGCTCGTGGATGGTGACATCACGATCCACGAGCGTTGTCTCTGTCTAACAAGCAATATTAAAACGAATGTAGCTTCGTATTTTTTTGAGATATCTGAATGCAAATTTTTATGCCTTCTTTCGTTTGGAGTAATAATAAATTTTGAGAGTACACGCCTTTTGGTAACTAAGCACTCGGCCTGCATGATACGCAAAGAGAATCCAGAGGAGTAATAAACTCGTTGCCGACCTTTTATTGATTTGAGGATTCGTTGTCCCTCACTCTCAAGCTCAACACAGGACGTCCTTGGAAGCGGAACCATTTCACGAAGCTAAATCCATCCTAAAGTTAAATTCAAATACTCACCAGGTCGTGAAAGTTAAAATTTCTATACATATAATATAATTATCAATACTTAAACAGGCACATAAATTCTTGTACAAAAAAATGAATTCTTTTTTTTGTACAAGTATTTCGGTTCTACCGCGGCACGCTCGCTTCGCTCGCCCGGCTCGCGCGCTGTAGGGTCGCAGTTTTTCCTGAGACTCCTCTCGCTTCGCTCGTCGTTGTTCTACCTATTCTTTTTGAGATGTGGTCTTTTCGAGAACCAGTCGTTCTGCTACCTAGTCTTTATGAGATGTGGTCTATTTAAAGATTGGTCGTTTTAACAACCAGCCCTTTTGCTGCCAAGTCATTCGGAGATATAGGCTTTCTACAGAGATGGGTCCTTCTGAGATCTGGGCCTTATGATGATTTGGTCATTTTGATAATGTAATCGTTTTGATACCAAACTATGCAGAGTGTGATAACACAGGCATGAACACATAAGTAATATACGTATGTATGTCGATTTTATGGCATACAAATAAAATCATTGTCCCCGTGTACACCAGGCTTTACGTACATTTTGTTGTCACTTGTACTACACGTATTTCCGCGTGCCAAAGTATTTTAACTGTTAAAGAAAATGGAACGAGTATGACGACTTCATTTGTTGCAGAATGTTAAATGCTTGTTTAAGGTCAACTTTAATCGTGGCTTATGTCCAGGGAATTGATGTGTTGAGCGGAAGGAGAGAAATGCATTGTGATTGTTGCCGTTTTTACCCGACCGATCGTTCGATAAAGATCACTTTTATGAAGCTCTTATCACTACCTTTGTATGTATAAAGGCACCTATCACTCTTGCACTAACATAGGTTACAACATGACGGACGGACATCCAGAGGGCCTACCGCGAACGGCATTCGAAGTTTTCCCTCTCTGTACTCGTAAGTATGAAAGAGAGGGGAAACTTCGAATGCCTTTCGCGGATAAAATGTTGTTCACAGGCAAAATTAACCGCTTTGTTGTTTGTCTATACCTAAGGACGATTTCTTATGAACAAATATATACACAAATAGGTACCTACTACCTACCGCTTTATTGAAACCGACAAAGCAGTAATACAGTAATACAGTAATCTTGACGACCAATTAGATATTTTTTTGTAGTTATATTATTTTCCTACGCAACTTTACTTGTTATGTTACATGCATGACATGGACAACATAACAGTAATGCGAAATAAATAACATGTCAAGTTAACTTCTAAACCGACAGCATCATTTCGGCTTATCATGTTTTTATGACGGTATCATCATTTTGTTTATATATTTTGACCTTGGTGAATACAGTGCAGCAAACCTTCATAACATAACAATAACGTACGAAGGTCGCGGGGGTCCGCTGGATGCGAGTGGCGCAGGACCGGTCAGAGTGGCACTCTTTGGGGGATACCTATGTCAAGCAGTTGACGTCTTTCGGCTGATATGATGATGATGGTGATGATGAATGTAAGGAAAATTATTTTTTGCCAAACACTGACTGATTACATACAAAACAGTCTGGATCGTAGATTGCCTAAAGAGGGGCATTTACGAACGCTCCAACAAGTCGAATCTAGAAGCGTCGCGCCAAAATCGGCCCATGACATTATATAATCTGTGCCATGGACGTTTAAAGAAACATAGTTGGCGCGGCCTGTTGCATATCCAAATGGATGGAACGCCATCGCGACGCACCAACGCGCCATCCAAATGGATCGGTCGTGAATGTAAAAATATAACATCGGAACTATATTCCGTCCATCCATACATCGAAGAGTCAAATGAAACCGATCTCCCGGGACCAGTCTGAAAACCAGCGCTGGGCCTAGCCCAGCACATGCTGAGACTGGAGCATATTGTTAGTATGTACGTACCTAAGTTTTTTTTTTTTTTTTTTGTGTGACAATATTTTTTTTTTCTGATTCTGATTCTGAAATGGCACGCCAGTGAATGTTAAAACAGCACACGACCACGATCAAGTGTCAGGCCACTTGAGTCGCCCGTGACTGTAGTCACGGTCGACTCAAGTCGGCTGCCCATGCAAACGTACTTTGGTTCTCGTTTTAAAAAGTATGTATGCTAAAGTATGGAAATTAAAACTCATCTTATTAAAACTCATATTATCCATTTGCATATGCAACAGGCCGCGCCAACTATGTATCTTTAAACGTCCATGGCACAGATTATATAATGTCATGGGCCGATTTTGGCGCGACGCTTCTAGATTCCACTTGTTGGAGCGTTCGTAAATGCCCCTCTTTAGGCAATCTACGATCCAGACTGTTTTGTATGTAATCAGTCAGTGTTTGACCAAAAATAATTTTCTTTACATTCATCATCACCATCATCATAATTAAAACTCATCTTATACCTACTTACGTATATATAATATATAAAACAAAGTTCTTTTAAAAAATAATGTATAACTAAATGTGCAATACACAAACATTGACACTTAAAGATAAATCTATGAAAATGTACCAGAGTAGACATATAAAGTACCCCGTGATTCTCTTTATAATTTGCACATTGTAGCATATATTGTGTTTATGGTTTAGTTCTAGGATGTCTATGCTTGACAGGAGTAATAAAACATTCTTAGACCAATCTAGTAATGGTTGCAGTTTCATTTTATACAAGTACAAATATTACATGGCGCAGTCATGGCTACGGGGTATAATTTACCGTCCAAATTATCCTTAGTAGGTAATTTAAGTGAAAATTTCAAGAAGTTTAAACAATCCTTCAACATATACTTGGAAGCGGCGGGCCTTTCCGAAATAAAAGAGCCAAGAAAAATCGCCATCTTATTAAATCTTGTTGGCGAAGAGGCCCTTACCGTATATAATACGTTTGATACCAATGGCGATGACACTAAAACACTTGAGGAGGCTTTTCAATTCTTTGAAACATATTGCAATCCAAAAAAGAACATACTCCATTGTAGATACTTATTTTACAACAGAAATCAGAAAATAGGAGAAGCTTTTGACAGTTATCTGACGGAACTCACAATGTTGTGTAATGATTGTAATTTCCAAAACAAGAATGAGATATTACGAGACCGTCTTGTACTAGGCTCTAGTGACACTGAATCTCAGAAGAAACTCATTAAAATAGGAGACCCACCACTAGATGATGTTGTCTCGTCTCTCAGAATATCTGAGATCACCAATGTACAAGTCAAAGAGATAACAGGAAATAAGAGTGAAGTAGATGCCATAACAGCACCCAGGACCAACTTGATCCAGAAGAAGACGTGTGCAAACTGTGGGTATCATCATAACTATGGTCAATGCCCAGCATACAACAAGACTTGTGCCAACTGTAACAGAAAACATCATTTTGCAAAGATGTGTCGTTCTGGAAAAGCTGTAAATGAGGTAACTCTACAAGATGATTCGGATTATTATGTCGAATCTGTCACATCCAACATGTCAGTAGACTCATTGGCATGGTTTCAAGAGGTAGTACTGCCAGGTAACAACTCAGTTCAGTTTAAACTCGACCCTGGGGCTGATGTCAACATTTTACCCGTGTTCATGTTTGACAAAATTGTTTCATCAAACCCCCTACCGCTGAAGGATACGGCAGCCTCACTTGAGAGCTGGAATGGTTTCAAGACCCCAGTAAAAGGCTTGGCAACGTTTGACATACTTGTAAATGGAAAAAAAATACACGGAAACATTCTGTATTGCGGGCAGCGAAAAATCCATGCCGATTCTATGCCGTGATACATGTGTGCGCTTAAATTTAGTGAAAAGAGTTTCATCAGTTGAGAAGAAACAGGACAAAAAATTTGATTTAATTCTCAAAAATGAGGATCTGTTTGTAGGTTTGGGTAAGTTCAGTGAACCATATGACATAAAATTGAAACATGATGCTGTTCCTACTTCCAAGCCTCCATACAGGGTTCCTCTTAAGTTAAGACCGAAACTCCAGGAAGAATTGGAGAGACTGGAGGGTCTAGGCATCATAAGCAAAGTCTCTGAGCCCACGGAGTGGGTTAACCGATTAGTGGTCATAGAAAAGCCGGATAAATCCATCCGAGTATGCCTAGATCCCAAGGATCTCAATAATGCAATCGTAAAAGATTATTGTTATATACCTACAATCGAAGACTTATCTGCGAAAATTAAAAATGCCAAGTTTTTCTCAGTACTCGATTTGAAGGATGCGTTCTGGCATATTGCCTTGACAGAAAAGTCTTCGAAATACTGCACATTTGCCACAATGTTCTCGACATATAAATTTAATCGATTACCGTTTGGAATCGTGTTAGCTTCGGAAGTTTTCCAAAAGCGCCTATCTGAAATCTTTGCCTCAATTGATGGTGTTGTTAACTACATTGATGATGTGTTATGTTTTGCAGAGACTGAGGAAGAAATGAATGATATTCTAGCCAAAGTATTTCAAAAGGCAAGGGATTGTAATGTACGTTTTAACAAAAAGAAGTTCCAATACATGATAAAAGAAGTTAAGTACTTAGGACACATATTTGCGAATGGTACGGTCCAACCTGACGACGACGCAATCAAGGCCATAATAGACTTTGACAGACCGAATGACAAGTCTGGTTTACAGAGACTTCTTGGACTCGTAAACTATTTACGACCCTATATTCCCAATCTTGCTTCAATTACAAGCCCATTAAGAGATTTACTAAAAAAGGACACGATATTTGACTGGCAAAAAATACACACAGATACATTTGACCAAATTAAAACGATTTTATCAGCGCATCCTGTTTTACAAACTTTTGATCCAAGCAAGGAGATAGTTATTCAAACAGATTCAAGCAAGACTGGAATAGGGTGTGTACTTTTGCAAAATAATAAACCAGTTTATTATGCATCCAAATCATTGACCGAGGCGGAAATAAATTACGGTCAAATAGAGAAAGAATTTTTGGCTGTGTTATTTTCATGTAAGAAATTTCACTCATTTATCTATGGACAAGAAGTCACTGTGCTAACAGATCACCTACCCCTGATTTCCATTATGAAAAAAAACTTGCATGACATCCCATCAACACGTCTACAAAGAATAAAATTGAAGTTAAGTAAGTATGACATCACTATGAAGCATGTTCCAGGCAACAAAATGCACATAGCTGATGCATTGAGCCGAGCCTGCTCCATGGCTAGTCGCGACTGTGACAGTGACCTTAATGACATAGTCCATAGTGTCAATGTTTCTAATGAGATATTATCTCAACTGAGACAAGAGATTAAACAAGATCCCATAGCATCAAAACTGATAGATTTTTTCAAAAATGGATGGCCAAACTCATTATCCAAGGTACCAAATGAATTAATATACTATTACAATATAAAACAAACCATTTGCTTTGAGGATGACTTAATATTCATAGACCACAGGCTTTATGTCCCAAAATCTTTACAAAGACTTATATTGACAAAACTACATGAGTGTCATTTTGGAATGACCAAGACTAAAGCTCGGGCCAAAATATTATTTTATTGGAAAAACATGTTCTCTGATATTGATAATTTTATTGCGAGCTGTAGCATTTGTCTCAAACATTCCAACAACAACATAAAGGAACCAATGGTCATTAGGGAACAACCTGAACTTCCTTTTCAGCACGTATCCATAGATATTTTACAATATGGTAATGATGACTATTTGACTCTAATAGATCACTATTCAAAATGGGTTGAGTTACGCAAGCTAAGAAATAAAACATCCCAAGCTACAATTTCCGTTTTAAAGGATATATTCTCAACTCATGGCATTCCTGAATTAATATATTCGGACAACATGCCATTTAACTCATTGGCATTCCGGGAATTTGGCTTTGAATGGGGCTTCAAAACCAAGTTCTCGAGTCCTCACTACCATCAAAGTAATGGAGCTGCAGAAAGGGCAGTCCAAACTTGTAAGAGTTTTTTAAAAAAAGCTTATGAGACAAAGACCGATATTGAATTGTTTCTGTTAGAATATAGAAATACTCCAATCGTCAGTCTTCAAGGATCTCCGGCTGAGTTATTGTTTAACAGACTTTGTAGAACCAAACTTCCAATAAAAAAGGACTTATTGAAACCAAAGTTGCATCCTAATATACAAAATTTGCTAATAAACAATAGTAACAAAAACAGAGCTTATTATGATCAGCATTCGAAAATAAGAAGTGATTTTTTGAAAGAAGGGCAAAAGGTGCTTTATAAAGAGAATGAAAACAGCACTATTTGGAAACCAGCAACGGTACACAAAATTACTGACAACCCACGTTCTGTAGTAATAAAGGATGACCGTGGGAACTTAAAGACTAGAAACTCATGGTTCATTAAGGTGGACAGGAGCAAGGAGTGTGTGCAGCCAACAATGCAGTCTGCTTGGTCTCAGATTGCTGTCCAGCAGCCACCTGAGGCGGAGTTGACCAGAGCTCCTGAGATGGAACCCACTAATGATGCCTCTCCAGAAGTTCCACTTAGGAGATCTAATAGAGACGTTAGACCTCCTGGGTATCTCAATGATTATGTCTGTAGCTGTTTGTAATTATAGTTTATTTTAATTTTAATTTGAAAAGGAGAGATGTAGCATATATTGTGTTTATGGTTTAGTTCTAGGATGTCTATGCTTGACAGGAGTAATAAAACATTCTTAGACCAATCTAGTAATGGTTGCAGTTTCATTTTATACAAGTACAAATATTACACACATTGCACAAAATATGCAAATTATAAAAAGCAGAACTTTACATTAAGTAATTTAATAGGTATGTACGAGTAAGTCGTCTTCTCTTCACTAATTTTTGCGGTGCCCAACAGGGTCCACAATTAAGTTTTAATCTTAATGATTAGTAACTAAAACTTAAGTTAACCTAATACCCTGTAAACTAACATTGTGGAATGAAATAAATGATTGAGTATTGAGGAAAATCGAGCGTCCTGACGACCCTTAAATATTAATCATCATATCAGCCGAAAAACGTCCACTGCTGCTGGTCAAAGCCTCCCCCAAAGAGAGCCAAAGTTAAATATTACGACTATCCATTTGAAAGAATTGTGACCAGTAAAGGTCGCCGCAGGAGTCCGCTGGATGCGGGTGGCGCAGGACAGTAGGTTGATCACGTAACACATTGTACGAACGTCGGGTAGGTCTAAATCTCAGAGCATAGAATACTAGAGAGAGGACAAGCCGCCGGCGGCCGTGTCGCAGCTGTATGCTCAGTGGGCATACACTGCCATGCTGTGCACGCGTGCTGATCGCAGAGAATATTACGTTTTTTCCCAAAATGCCTGATATGATGCGCGTTTATTGTCAAATAAGCGTGTAGGTATACAAGTGTGTGTGTTTTAGATGTGTGCGTGCTTTGTCTTGTCAATTACTTGGGCGTTGTGTGGGTTAATGTACTTGCGACAGGCTCACTCTATACAAATCGGCCGCCATGTCCGATCTCCTTATATTCATACATCTGTGGTCTAAATGTTACTTTTTATGTGGAAAATTGACAGTTAAATTGTACCGACGCGCGTTAGGAACGTTACGTGATTACCCCTCAGGTAACACTCTTTGGGGGAGGCCTATGTCCAGCAGAAGACGTCTTTCGGCTGATATGATGATGATTTGAAATAATTCATTTGTGTCAGACTTAAAATGCAACACCCGGATTGATACAAAAGGCACTGATTATAACCCTAGCCGAAATCAAATGAAGTTGTGTAACTTTGCTTACACATCATTACGTGTCGGTTATCGAGTACTCGAGAGTCCATCTGATAAGCTCGATAATAATAAAAGCTAATAGCCCACGCAAAAGCTTGATTGGGTTTTCAGTTAAGTTACAATGAGGGTTACTGTTTTATTTATATCGCCAATTTACAGTGAATTAAATAGGTACACACTTAAAAAACGAGTAGATACATACAACGAGTAATACTTGTGTGCAAAATTGTAAATAAAAAATACTTCGATAGGTAGTTGGCGAATTACGACATCAGCAGGTCGATCACGTAACGCATTGTACGGGAAAATGACAGATGAGTTGTCCTAACGTACGTTCGGAAAGTTACGTAATCCCCCCTTACAATACCTCTCTAAAGGCCTCCACACACCGGTCGCGTGCGCGGGCCCGCGGCGGGCCCGCGCACCGACCGGTGTGTGGAGGCCTTTAAAGGAGAGCTATCGTTAACGAATAACGATGTCGGGTTGAAAGTCACGACTGTGATAACTATTACCATGACTACTGGCACTTCGCCTAGCTATAGTTGCTTTCTGTATGATGGAGGTACTTTCCTAGTTGGGTTGTTTCAAAATTATGTAAGAAGACTCGCCATCTTGTCTAACTCCGCCACGTCAGGACAGCGGTTTGCCGCTATTCCGATGCTTGACTTATTTATTTCAGTGGTTGATTGCATCTTTATTTTAACCCTTTTGGCAAGCCCGTTCAAGCCTCGCTGGTGCTGTATAGGGCGCTAAAAATCGTGACTAAAAATGTGTGCATTTAAAGATACACTGACAAGTTTAGGAACCACCATATATACTTATATGTATTGCGAAAAAATGGCGGTTGTCATGCCCTTTCTGGGGCAATATTGGTGGCATCATTGACGACCGTTGCCGGCAATATTCCATTATTGTCCGGCACGTGCGTGATTGTTGTCGACACCACTCTTTACAAAATAACACATTACATGTACCTAATCGTATAATGTCTAGGCGAGTTGACGTGTACGATAATTTCTGTATTTAAACAAACCCAACAAAGGCTGCCATGGTCGCCGGTAATGTTCGTATTTATGTTACCCGCATTTGGTTCGCAATGCAGAGAAAAACACTGCATATCTAGCCAATACCGATACTTTTTATTGTGCAATTACTGGCAACGCTTTGCAGTTTACCATGTCCAATTTATTGAAGAGTTCCTCCAAGTTTGCATTGAAATAACTTGATAGGTAACACTTACATTCACGTATAAATATTCCAGATTCGTTTATTAATCTATACTACATATATTCAATGCGACATAAATTCAAGCCATACATACTTGTCACTATTTCGTGACTTAATCAGTTTCACGGTTGGTATAGGTAAGTAGTTAAATTTTCCAAACGTTGATTCAGTGACCTGCTATGTCCAAACAAGGCATTATAGGTACCTAATACCTACTACGTTTCAAATTGAATCAAAAACCAAATCCACCTGGTTCATCACCTCGCTTGCATCGCATTAACGTGGCAGAACGAATGGGCGCATCACATTGAAATGTGAATGCGTTATGATCAACCAAATGACGTCCGGAGCAAACCTAGCGACGTATGGTGATAATTGAAACGATAGAAATCGGGAGGAATTAGATAGGAAAACAAGTGTGGAGATCAAGAGCGATCAGCATGGATAGGTCACTAGCTGACTCCCCAGTCCATCTATGCGACGGTGACGTAGGATTTTATAAGTTTAGTGAGCTTTCCCCCTTGGATTTAATAATTATTTCTATATAAATATAAGTATATCACAGTACATTTCCCTAACCTTTGTTAATTTTATAATATAATGGTCTGTTGTTTAGTATTAAGTAGCCTTAACTTCACAGAATTAAAAAATCTCGGTTAATATAAGAAATATATTTTACTGTAATAACCCGAAACGCCGGTAAAACGGTATAAAAAGTTTATTTTATTTATTTATTTAATTTGTTTATTTCGAACCACATATAGTTCATATACAATCATTAAAAAAAAGTACACATTAAAAATAAAATAAGACATTAAAATAAGACAATACAATTATTAGCTACAACATGTAAGGAGTTCCAGTGCTCCACCATCGGGCATTCCAGCCATCAACAATGGTGTTCAGGAGGCTGTTGTCGCTGCCTCGCACACGGCGCATCAGAGAGGCAACTCGTTTACGAATTATAACATGAAAACTATCAACTCTAGCCTCTGCAAACATTCCTGATGCGCTGCAAAAGCGAGGCAGCCCCAACAACATCCTGAAACCATTATTGTACTGGACGCGTAAGGAGTTGAGAGCTCTCTGCGTCACTTGGTCCACAAGCTACACGTGTAGAAAGTCTGACAAAATGCCTTAAATAGGGTTATTTTGACATCCCTTGTACAACGTGCGAACCTGCGGACCAACATGTTGCTCCTCACTGCCAATGCCCTACGCTCCCGCTCCACATCGAGATCATCTGAGAGGTCCTCGGTGACCCAGTGCCCCAGATACTTGAACTTTGTGACTTTAGTCAACTCCGTTCCTCCAAGTTTAAGCGGTGGCACAGATTTCGGTTTTTTGTTTCCCGCCTTGAATACAAGTAGCTCGCTTTTCTTAGAGTTATATCTGAGACCGTGGGCCTCCACGTACCTCTCACAAATGCCAATCAAAATTTCGAGAGCCCCGATCGATGGGCCCATCGATCGATTTATGATAAGATAAGATAAGATAAGATAAAATTGATTGGTAACATATAAGTACAAGTCAAGTGTTTTTTTTTAAATAGTAACAATTTAAAATGGTAAAAGATATTTCATACGAAATCTGTACTGAAGCCGCGTCAATAATTTTACACGTATTTTAGCTCGGGATTAGCTTAAATGCTCAAATCTAAATGATTTCGCTTGAGATAAAAAAAAAGGTCAGTAATCAAACATTTATTTTGCTAATAGGCATAACGAGGGAACTTTTACAATGTCACATGTGCATCGCAAATTCCACTAAAAATACAATAATGAAATGATAGATAAAAGAATACGGAGTGACAAAATTAGAAGAAATTATACACACAGAAAACCTATTATGTATATAGATGTGAGAGCTAAGCTATGAGAGCGGTCACAATACACAAGTCATAATTAAATAAATAAAAAGCAGATGATATTGTAAAATCAGCAATTGTTTAAGTACCTACTTATACGAAGAAGTCACACCGACGTGATGACTTTGGTCGGCGGTGGCGTCGGCGGTGGCGGCGGCGGGGCGGGGAAAGCCTGGACAGCTCGTGCGACATTGCGCCTCTGTGTAAAGTTGCCCTTAGGCAATTATCCATCGACGTCCTCTGTGAAAGAAGACTACAATTATGCCAGTACTACGGCTTGCTTATTTTTCTAAGGTAAGCTAAAATCTTGCAAAAACCAGTTAGATCTGACAAACTGTGGCACTACTCGAATGTACATTACATCATGACGCGACCGGTCGCCTTGACTCACTTTATTTGCGGGCGATACATCACAATATTTGTCTCATAGGCGAACACATACATTACACTCAGCGTTTAATACATGTCTAGAGAATATTCTAGAACAGGGGCGCGATTTAACTAACAAAATTAGGGATATCAGATATCTCCACCTTCATATTTCTGTCTTTCAATATGAGAATGACAGACATTGGGTACAAAAAGCTTTTCCAATAGACAAGTTTGTGTCTAATTAATGTTATCACGATATTTACAATGTATCTTTAGACTCTCTTTGTGAATCGGTTAATAATACCAGTTCAACGGTCGATGACACCTTGGATCTGATATAATATCTACAATTTAGGTAGGATATCAGGCAGATAAGTTTTGAGGTTATTCATCGCTGATATGAGGAGGTGAATGTTGAATCAGTACCTAAAACACAGGTGTAAGATTCATATTTGTTTAATTTATTTTATTTAAATACAGTGAAAAGAAAAATAAATATTGACCTACTCTGATATCTTCATCTAATTCAATATTTTTTGGGGTGACAAGGGGACACTAATTTTATTGTAAGTTGCAGTCTTACAGTAATTCTGAATTATAGAAATAATACTTATAGTTTGACGGTTCTGAAGTGGCTTTAACTATTGTACTTACTATCAGCGGCAAAACTAGCTACGCGGGCCAACTCCGGCCAAGTGCTCAAAATTACCTACACACGACTAATGTCTGGACATTACCTGTAACTAACTTTATTTATGATCCCAGTTGGTCGAAATAAATGTCTTGAATTGAATTGAATTGAATTAGACAATCAGTAAAGCAACGGAATTTCTCTCTGGAAAGGTACCCTTGTTTTACCGACCAAAAATTTCATCAAATGAATGTTTCGCCGAATTTTCATCTGTCCATCTCTTAACTTGTCTACCTCTTCTTTTTTTCGCCCTTTCGTTGCCAATCTGTTATAATTTGTGTCCATTTTGTCTTACTTTCCCTTATCATGTGTCCTGCCCATCGCCATTTCAACTGTCTTATTTTCTTTATTATAGCTTCCACTTTTTTGGTAGTTCTTATTTCTTGAACTTTTTGCAATGTTGACATAGTTATTACTTAGATGTTTATTAACTTCTTCTTCAGTGAATTTAACGCGTAGTATTTTAAGCACCAATCAAAAGTTTCTTAGAATGCTACCTACACAAATATAAGGGCATATTTCAAAGAATCTCATCGAACATTTTCCGTAAACAAGTCTCGAGCACGTGTCAAAATATTACAAGTACTTGCGAAAACCACATGTAAACATCGAGTGTTTATCTTGGATACCCCGCGCCATGTGCGATAATAAAGAATACTTATATATTTAACCCTCACAAGGTCACCATTAAAAAAAATATGATAACAAGAATGAGTACCTAATAGAAAGGTAACACTATTATCTTTTAATTAGGTACAGTCGCCATCACATACATCGGAGCAAACAAGCACGTCACAAACATCGGAACACACCTCTATTTTCAAGGCATTAGAGTGCATGTGCCGATATTTTTGAACACCTAGAGTGTACCTATGTATGTGATGGCGACTGTACATATATAGCGAGCGAAGCGAACAAAGTTCTCTATTTGAGCTTGGGCGAAAATGCTTTAGTATGTCCGGCTGTCCAGATGTCCGGCTGAACACCTCTACAGCGCCCCTATTCTGTAACTTGTTTTAAGCTCACCTCAACCCTCACCCACAATTATACCTTGATACCGCGATGCGTAGTAATTAAGCGAAGGTAGAGGTCTAGTTTCGTAACGGGTGACCGGCGGGGTGAGCCGCATTAACGCGTAGCGAATAACAGCCCAGGTCACATTTCTCAACCGGTTGTTCTCGTGAATTTTTTTAAGCTGCTGTTCGATCACGTAACGCATTGTTCTCACGTTAGGTAGATCTAAATGTCAAATTTTATATGGAAAAATGACAGTTGGATTGTCCTAACACGCGTTCGGAACGTTACGTGATTACTCCCCAGGCCCCGTAGCATGGATGGCCTTATCACGCGATAAGTGATAGGATAGAGCTGCTGTCCCTGGCTGACACCGTTCGATAGAATGAGACGACGCGCTTATCCTATCACGTATCGCGTGATAACGCCATCCATGCTACGGGGCCACAGGTTTGATAATTACATATATGGAGTTTATACAACTATTTTTTTTTTAAACGACTTACTGCGAGTTTTGAAGCTCACAGAGCCAGTAGATACTCTTACTTCTAACCTAACGATTGTAGGTTCTGTGTTTAACTAGAAAGACGTGTTAGGAATGAAACACACAGCGCGTTCCGCGGTGGCGGTCGCGCGCGGTCGGGAGCGGTGGGTTTACAATTATGCAGTTAATAATTACGCAAAGCTCTTCGTAGGTGGCGACACTAACAGCGTTGACATTGTATCTCGTTCCCACTTGCGGTATTGTCTATGCAAGCATCCTTGTCACTCATTTGACAAACAATTGTGCATGTGTGTGTGAATCCCTGTATTCCTATACTGGTTTACTATTAGTGGTAGAGCTGCCTCTGGCGGCAGAACATTGCAGTAATGTTCCCTATTGTAAACTTGACACAATAATGAAATCTATTTTAGGGTATTACTAATGTCAAGTTTACTATTGACCGCCATCGCAAGCCGCGCCAGCCTTTGAAATGCGGTAGGGCGGGAAGTCATGATTGGAGTTCTAGTTGTGAAACATCAGTTTTGTTAGACCTAAGTACTACTTATTTAATTACTAGCTTCCACCCACGACTTCGTTTGCGTGGACCCAGCACGGCTATCAAAACACGGCGCGCGAGCTCTCTCGAATTTTCTCGCACTATACGTCTCTTTCTTAGTTTTCTAATAAGAGAGAGACGGATAATGCGATAAAAATCGAGAGAGCTCGCGCGCCGTCTTGTGATAGCCGTGCAGGATAAAAACTATCCTATATTTTAATCCAGGCTATAAACGGTCTTCGTGCTAAATTTCATCATAAGCGTTCATTTATAAGCGTGGTTGAGTAACAAACATCCAAACTTTCGCATTTGTAATATTAGTAGGATTCTAGGGTATTGCAACAAAATCGCACTCCTATCTGTAGGTACACAAATACTAACATGTTGTAATCATCTCGCTACTGTAAATTTTGTGTAAGATAAGATATGATAAAATTTATTGGTAACATATAAAAGTACAAGTCAAGTGTTTATTTTTGAACAGTTACAATTTAAAATTTAGGTAAGTACCTAATTAGTTAGGACAGACAGATAAAACCGGTCAAGTGCGAGTAGGACTCGCGCACGAAGGGTTCCGTACCATTATCTATAAAATATTTATTTTATTCTGTTTTTACAACATAAATACACCACCTGTGAAAATTTCAACTGGAAATATCACGGTATCAGCGAGATACAGCCTGGACAGACAGACAGACATACAGACATACAGACAGACAGACATACATACGGACAGACAGACAGACAGACACAGACATACAGCGGAGTCTTAGTAATAGGGTCCCGTTTTACTCTTTGAGTACGGAACCCTAAAAATCAGGTGCCTGTTCACGTGTCGATTACCTAACATTAGTCACGTGAGGAATGGCTGCAGTTGTTGGCTGCGAATGTCCTATGAGGTGTCTCTAGTGTGACCATACTGTTTGTTACACAAGGAACAAACGGTAGACTTTGGTAACATAATCTACTTATTACCTGAACTTATTTGTAATCAACTAATCGACCTATTTAGAGGTGATCTAAAACTCTATTTCCGTATACATTTAAAAAAATAACTGTTTAGGGTGGCTAGCACAATACCGCGTGGGAAATGTCGCCCGCGCTGGATATACTTTCCGGCTCTTTCTAATTAGAACATTAAGAAAGCATTAAGAAAGAAACGACAAGTTTATCTCGCATGCTGTTTTTAACGAAACGTGAAAATGTTGCACGTTTATAGATAGTACATATTTTTTTTTTTTTTTTTGCAATCCACAAAGTTAAATACCTATCTACAGCGCAGGTTTCGTCAAAAATGACGAAACCTGCCTACCTGAAAGTAAATTATTAGTTATACCAATCAAGACAAACAGCATGTACCTTTTATCGTATCAGCCGAAAAACTTCCACTGCTGGACTTCCACCAAAGAGTGCCACAATGATCGGCCCTGCGCCATCCGCTTCCAGCGGACTCGCGCGACCTTTACCAGCCAGAGCCACCTTGTGGGGGGACAACCCACGCTGCTCCTGCCGGTACGTGGTCACCACTCAAGAAACTTTCCGCCCCAACGGCCATCGGTTCTACGTGCAATGTGCCCTGCGCACTGCGACTTAAGTTAGGATTTGGAGGACTATATCGGCTACCTTGGTTTCACCATGTACCTTAAATAGAATTATGTAGGTACCCCTGCAATTTCTGCATTCGATCTACTATGGTTACAAAATGGTTACAATGTCAGAGATTTGCCTAATTCGAAGCGCATTTAGAATTCAAGATACAATTAGATTAAGGCAAATTACATCAAACGAGATCAATAGCGAACGTACCATGGTATATTACTAACAGTGAACTGCATGAACACCTATCAATAGGCACAGTGAAGGAAGAACTCCGAGACATTTCCTTAAAATACAAGCAGCGTCTAATCAACCATCCCATTAAACTGGCACAACAGCTGACCGTCCAGAACCACATAAGACGACTGAAACGATACAACATCCTGGAGCTACAAAATGGAGAGTAGCCTCAGACTTCCAAAATGAGGAGATGCTCTCGCTGGAGAGCACACTCGATACGCCAGATTGTACTAATCCACACATCGACTTATAGTCTTCGGACTAATTGCCGATAAGCAAAGAACATAAAAAAATTACATCAAACCCGTAATTTTTATTTCATCTTACCAGCAACCAAAACTTAACATATTGGGGAGTACACAGAGTACACCAAGAACTTCAAGCAACATAACACAAATAGGTACACGAGCCCTTATAAGCAGCGCTTTCTGATGTTATTACTAAAATACATGCAAAGTTATCTTGTTCCCGGTACCCTGAATTCGGTGAACGTAAACAAGAGATAATAAATATGCATTAGGGTATATGGAGGCAGTTTTTTGCCATATGAAATTGGCAACATGATTGATTGTTGACGTTTTTCGCTTTGACTCGTCGCACTTGGCGGTAGTAGACAGGAATATCGTTTGCCAGAGTCGGAATAATTAACAAATACTGACTCCCGAGTAACATGTTTTTCAAAATGTTCGCACCTGACTGTACTTCCTTTCACCACGACAACACTTCACTAAAACGTTAGTCACTATTTACACTTCACTGTACTTTACTTTACCCGGTTGTATTACTTCTTGTTGGTTACTACTTTGAGCTTGAAGGCGACTTGACCCCATGTTTTCAGGAACAATCTCGCTTACTTCGCTAGTTTCTACTAAGGATATCGGCATCTAGCGGCAAATTCATGGACTATTATTTTTATATTTATAGAATAGTTTCTTTATATTTTTGTGATTTCGGCGGTCTCTCCAGTTTTACAGGCTCCCAGTCTGCTCCGATTTTAAGTACCTCGGTTCGCTTGTACAGTGTGATGGTGATATCGACCGTGATGTCAAAAACCGAATTAGCGCTGGGTGGATGAAATGGCGACGTGTCTCCGGAACAATATGCGATGGCAGAATGCCTCCTAGGTTAAAGGGCAAAATCTATAAGACCATTGTGAGACCTGTCGTCATGTATGGATCGGAATGTTGGGCCTTAAAGGTGACGGATGAAAAGAGATTGCATGTAACGGAGATGAGGATGTTAAGATGGATGTGTGGTGTGACGAGGATGGATCGAATAAGAAATGTGTATGTAAGTGGAAGCCTAAAAGTAGCACCTATCGCGGATAAATTGAAGGCCAATCGCCTTGCGTGCTATGGGCACGTAATGCGGAGGGGTGAAAGTCATGTGACCAAAAGAGTATTAGGTATGAATGTGGATGGATGTAAAAGACGAGGTAGGCCAAGGAAAAGGTGGATGGACTGTGTGAGAGACGATATGAAGAGAAAAGAAGTGAGTGATGATATGACGGCTGACAGAGAAGTATGGAAGAAAAAGACATGCTGCGCCGACCCCAAGGAAATGGGATAAGGGCAAGGAAATTATGAGTTTCTTTATATTCCGTCGGCGACATGTGGCGTATGGCCGTAATGTGTTAATTAAATGCTACTAGTAACGCCATCTATTAGGTTTTCTAGCTTCTACAAATCTCAACACAAAATTATATATGGTATCAATTTCACCTATCAAAACAGTTGTGAATGGGTTTTCGAGTACGTATATGATTTAAAAAAACGTTTATTATACTTATATTTACAGATAAGGTGTCGAATCCTCCTTTTAAGTTAAACAGTGAGGTTAATGCAACCCACCGGTGGCACGTAAGGAATTTACACGAATGACATACGTACATATTAACGTTATTACCGACACAAACAGCTAAACCAAATTATTAATCACGCCATGAATAATGTGCCTAATGAGTCCTCGAGTACAATAAAATATGGACGTTTTAGTTACAATTCCATGGTTAAGTACGATAATACTTTTTCCTTATAGTTTACATCAAACCTGAACGCAGTCACATCACGGTCGACAAAAATATCTAATAGTTTTATGCCTATTAAATTATAATGGTATGACTAATTTAATGAGCTTCAATGGGTTACCTATCTGAATCACTAAAAAAGCGGCCAAGTGCGAGTCGGACTCTCACATGAAGGGTTCCGTAAAATAAATTGCGGTTTACGATTTATGACGTATCAAAAAAAACTACTTACTAGATCTCGTTCAAACCAATTTTCGGTGGAAGTTTGCATGGTAATGTACATCATATATTTTGTTTTGTTTTATTATTCACTTATTTTAGAAGTTACAGGGGGGGGGCACACATTTTACCACTTTGGAAGTGTCTCTCGCGCAAACTATTCAGTTTAAAAAAAAAAATATTAGAAACCTCAATATAATTTTTGAAGACCTATCCATAGATAACCCCACACGTAAGGGTTTGACGAAAAATTTTTTTTGAATTTCAGTTCTGAGTATGGGGACCCCCAAAACTTACTGTTTTTTTTCGAGTTTTGTGTGAAAATCTTAATGCGGTTCACAGAATACATCTACTTACCAAGTTTCAACAGTATAGCTCTTATAGTTTCGGAAAAAAGTGGCTGTGACATACGAACGGACAGACAGACAGACAGACATGACGAATCAAGGGTTCCGTTTTTTGCCATTTGGCTACGGAACCCTAAATATGGTTTCCCAACTGTATCGTTTGTCTGAATTTTCATTTGCCGTAAAATCCGTTTTTCTGCTGAGCCCATGACAGGATGATTATAAAACAAATTTTATCTAACCTAACATAAAACATTTAAAAGCTTTTGGGTTTTCGAAAAATGCGGCCAAACGATACAGTTAGGAAATGAAATTTAGTGATTGCGATAGGTTACCGCTTCAATGACATATATACCTACCTGCTTTCTATGATCTGAGATACCTACCTGCCGAATTCTACACTGGATTTGGCGATGCAACGAAGGCACGCTGTTTTGAACGCCCAAATAATCCGTTTTTAATTGTATTGATATATTATTAGTCTTTAAGGTAGGTATTTATTTATTTATAACTATGGGCCTTAGATGCCTAAAATAAATGGTTTATTATTATTATGTATGTCTTTCCCGCTCACGGGACAATGATGTCCCGGACCTTTGGGAGGCGTGCGTGGGGCTAGGTACCTACAAAGTACCAACTGAGCCAACACGTAGAGGCCCTTTTGACAATTTAATGAAATGCAAGGAGTACACCGAGCGGATGCTGTCCCTGCCCGTGTCATGGGACGCACACAGAGACAGCACCCGCTGGGGTGTATAGGGACTATTGCTGTTGATGGAATCTAAAGAAAATTTGGTTATTGGGTGAAAATGATGGACTAGTGGCTGAGCTATTGGGTGAAACATCGGACGCGTGCCTAATAAACTGTCTCATTTTTTATCTCTGGCAGACGGTGACACGCCAACTGCTAGATGGGCACCTATTAATAGCGACATAAAAAAATGGCCTAAGGGCAACACCAGTCAGAGAGGCTGGGGGGTAGAGAGGTGGCACTGGACTTTAAACATATTCAACTCGCCACTTAGGTGTCCACATCTACCCTCGAGCAACAGCTCTTGCGACTTCACTCTGGACAGCCAGTTAAGGCAAGCCAGAGGTGGGGGGCCTGTCCAACCAACCACCCGATCGGCTCAGCCTGACCACAGGACACCCCCAGGAGCACTCAGGTACGTAGGGTCGCTACTCCCTAACAGCCCGCCACAAGCTGCCTTACGTTGACTGATTGCACCAGAAATCTGGTGGGCGATGGGGCCGTCACATCCCTACGCCATTATTATTATTATTATAAACTTGCAAAATTATTCAGACATTTACGTAATAACCGGTGGCATTTCTTTGAAAAACAAATGGATTTGGCTACCCTACAGTGCGAGCAACGATTCCTTAAGTGTCCGTAATGCCGACAAATATGGTACCCCTTGTTAAAATTTCAAACGCGGTGTTAACCAGTCTATTCGAGACACGAATTGAATTGGAATTGGTTTTGTATTGGCAATGAGCTCTCGTTTTTACACGTGAAACTCAGCGCAAGTGGAAGCGGAGAGCGCGCTACAAATTGATACGAATACTCGTACCAATTGAATATGTTTCTGAAATAGACGCCAGGATCAGTTTCAATAATAAATAATAATAAAAAAAAAAGCATTTATTTCGGACAAAATAATCCATAGATGTTAGTATTACAATAAACTTAAATAACTATGTTAGTACCTAAACTTAAGTGCTGAGAGGTCCAGTGCCTGATTAGGGCGCTGTCCCATCTCTCTGCCACGACAGCCAGGAGACCGTGGCTAATGAATGTTAATTATAATACAAAGTACCTATTGTCCCTTTCACTGATGTGACATAATCAGATTATCGCTGTATTCCTACTTTAGGCTTGAATCCGTGATACAGTTTATAACTGGTACGGGAAGTAAAGGACTTAATTCTGCACCAATAATGTAAATTACCTACAACTAGGTAACTGTAACTATTTAGGTTCAACCACACTTCTGTTACACAAATAACTTCTGTTGTACCGAAATAAAGATTATTGATTGATTGATTAAATCACACTGAAGCGGCCTGTGGTGGCGGTCAAAACTAAACGTGACGTATATGTCAAATGTGAGATAGTTAAAGCAATGACGCGTAGTTGCAGTACCCAAGAGGCAACCGGATGGCTCGCGGTACCTATTTGAGCAACCGAAGTGTTGTGGAACCGCCCTGTGCCACCCGAACTGAGCAGATTCATCCAATTCAATTCATCAAATATATCTGTAGTACACAGATTCTGTACTATTCCGAACATCATTTAAGTCCTAATGATTTGGCCACTGACATCATCATCGTATAGTTAAGAGTCTAGTCTTCCTGGTGGAGTATCTAACTTATTGTAATTTGTACCTACAGTTTTCCATTACTCCAATTTAGGCATGTCCTTAATAACCTTCCAATGGCAGTTTACAAACCGAATTTTTCTCGCTAGATATTTGAATAAGAGCCCTTTAAAACAAAGATGTCTATCTTCATTCTCCTGTAAGTACTGTGCCAGTGCTGCATCACGCCAGAGGTTTGCTTATTTAATAGCGGCAATTACTCGCCATGCCAGATAATCGTCACAGGTTACGGATACTGCCGTTTTTATACAGATTACTTTTTTCGTACCACCTACAAGACTTCCCATTAACAACTAACAGAATGTAGTGGGAAGTCGCTGTGTGGTCAAATACTAAAGAACTTATTTTTCATCACACTTGCTCGTAAAGGGTGTATTATAGGCAAGTTTATAGAGCAGCTATAGCCGATTTACTTCCCGCGGGAGTTATGGATTTATAACTCCCGAGGGAGGTATGAGCTTCTGTGTGATCTGATTGGTTAAGGCGACGTGAGCTCCGAAAACGGATTTAAAAAAAAACATAGCTCTTGTTTGGATTATAATACGGCTGCCCTAAATTTAATTAGCAATCTTGAGGCCTTTCTCGAGGGAAATCAGCTATTCGAATCGTGAGTTTTTGACTTTCGCTCGATAGAAAAAAATCACGAACATAGGTCTAAAATACACTTAAAAAAATCGTAACAAATTATGCACAACAGCTAAACATACTACAATTGGTTCTAAAAATCGGCAATGTCATGTTTGAGGGAAATCAGCTATTACTTTTTTATTTATTAACACGCACAAATAAATAAAATTAAAAAACATGATATCTGCGCTTCCAAACACGCACTTCCATCTCGCTCACGCTTATGCTCAGTGAGAGGGAGAGAAGACCACGAACCAACGTCCCCTTAAAAACAAATAAAAAAAATTGGTTGGCAAATCTAGTTGGCCGCGCGTCACAAGAATTCTTCTCTGTGATTGGTTGAAAAAAATCTAGCAGGCCATGGGGCGCCACGCCCCGCCCCCTCGCCCTCCACTCGCAAATCTGTATGTGAAGTTGTCAATTTCGTTAATTTTTGATTGGTGCGATTGTATGAAACTTAGATTTTTATGTCTTTTGTAGTTATTTATTTCCTCGCAAATGTGATGAAAAACATTGTGTATAACACGGGCGTAATAATATTGCAAACTCGAGTCTATCAGAAGCCCGACGCCGGAGGCGGAGGGCTTCTGATAGACTCTCGTTTGCAATATTACTCTTACGCCCCTCGTTAAACAATTTACTATTAATCTATTCAAACATATCCATATACAGGTCTTCTTCTTTAACTTAAGCTTAGCACTCTTGTCGGTGGAGTAATCCCCATCCGTTTCTGTCCTCTGCTATTTCCTTTACTTTCTGATGTGACACGACCTTAACTTTCTCCTTTATTTATTCAGGTATTTGAAAAAATATGCTCCGTATGGGTAAGAATAATACGTCTCGTGAGTGTCGTTAGAGTCTGCTACGGGTACACATAATGTTTTGTGGGCGATGGTCTATTTATCACACATTTTCTCCATCTCAAAAATCTACAATTATAGAAGTAGTACTGAAAACAAAATCATGAGCTCCGCGTACCCTTTTTGGTAATACATCGTCATCATCATCATATCAGCCGAAAGACGTCCAGTGTTGGAGATATGCCTCCCCCAAAGAGTGCCAAAGAGACTGGTCCAGCGCCACCCGCATCCACCGGACTCGCGCGACCTTTACCAGGTAATACAAGCATAAGTTTATGTTGCTGATGAGATATGTGGAGTTTTTACCACAGTTTACGCCTTTACTCTCGTTCCGTCTATTTACGTCCAAGGATCATGAGACAAAGGAAATCTCAGTCGGCGGGTTATTTATTACATAAATACAGTTTACTAGGAGGCGGGCTGTATGTGTTGCTAACGTGTCAACAAGCATTCAAAACAGTATGTTGACTTTATTGAAACTTTAGCTCAACGTTCACATTGCGGATTTGTCCACCGAATTTGCGCTTGCGACAGGACCGTGGACGAATTCGCGTGTCTATTCGTTACGCAAACCGCTCGCGAACGGCTCGCAGACAAATCGGCAAACCTTATTGTATGGGTGCGAGAGATCGCTCGTGCTCGGGTGACGGCGGATTTGTCCAGCGACATGTCGGTAGGTAGGCGCGGCTCGCGGCTCGTGTGGTGAATTCTGGACTTAAGAGCAGTTACACACGGCGAATTATGCAGCTATACAAACGCGCGAGCCAGAACGCTCGACTTTATCGCGACGCTAGCGTATAGATCATCTGTCATTAATAATCACCTGCTATTCTGTAACTTGTTTTAAGCTCACCTCAACGCTCACCCACAAATATATCTTGACGCCGCTATTCGTAGTTACTAAGCGTAGGTAGAGGTCTAGTTTGGTTAGGCGTGACTGGTAAGGTGAGGCGCATTAGCGCGTTCCGAATAACAGCCCTGCACGGCTATCCTATCACAAGACGGCGCGCGAGCTACTTCTATAAGTTAGAAAACTTAAAAAGAGATGTGTAGTGCGAGAAAAGTCGAGAGAGCTAGCGCGCCGTCTTGTGATAGCCGTGCTGCATCGATACTCTATACTGTATCGCTGCAAAAAGTCGCCGTGTGTAATTTTGGCGACGAACGCCGCAGTGCCCCCACCAAAACGATACATATATCGATACCTGCAGACTCAAAGGGCGTAAAAGCCTGTTGTTGTAATGGCGGTTACGCCCTTTGAGTTTGCAGGTATCGATATGTAGAGCGCGTTTGCGACATATTGTATGAATGGTACATAATTTGTATGTAGTTACTTACCTAAACCGTTTACTGTATTGTCTACACTCTACAGGAAAGACGTCTAGTTTATTCCTCATTTTGACCGATTAGTTTTGATTATTTGGTCTCTGTACTGTAAAATATTTACACTGTCTACTCACACTTGAGCAAAGTTCTCAGACAGTGTGAATTCAAATGGCGTTTTCCAATAACAATGACAGTTCACAGCCGACGACTAATCACAATTTACCAATGGAAAGCTGGATACTGGGTAATCAAAATCAATTACTGGCAATTATATAGCACTCCACGAATCTTAGATATTCCATGTCGAAACGTCTTAAGGGTATTTTGGATTTAAGACAATTCCAATCTTGTCACGAGTGTCTTAAAGTTGAAAATGATTGTCAGTCGTGTTGGCGGTATATGTTTTTGGAAGTGTTTTTTAGTGAATGGAGCTAATAGCAGTAATAGCTATGAGGCGAAAATTTATTGTTTCTGTTAACGTGAGTAAAGATGTAATTAGGATTTTTTATGTTCTGACATAAAAATCATAATGTTATGCTTATATGCATCGGTTTATATCGAAATTACTGGCAATAGATTTTGTTTGTTGACAATTAAGTATTTATCTGACGGCAGGTGGGCAAGAATGTTAATGGACTGGGCTGTTATTCTTTACGAACTCGAAGTTCGTCCAAATTTAAATAATAATCACAATAAAATACAACTAATACAAATCAATAATCAATGTCAAACATGTTTAATTTTCATAAGGACATAATAAAGTGGATTTTCCCATAAAAAGATTGTAAGTGGGCGCTTGAATGTTTCGTCAGATCAAGTCAGATGATTCATTTATTAATTTGGCGGGTAGATGCTCATAATACGTCACGCGCGGGTTTGTTTCCGAAAGTGCCATGCGACGCGGACCTGTTCTGAGTCTGATCTAATCAGTTTTCCTGTTACCTGTAATGTGCAAAGGTTCTAACTGACATCAGTTTCCTAGAAAGATAAAACTTTTGTTCCGTTGCGACCACAACTGTTCACTAAGTGTCAGTTAATTATATATCTTAACCAATAATTAGCTACGGAGCCTTGAATATGTCGCAGTGTCTAACCCAAGCTTGCATATGAGGCGGGGGAAAATTACCCTTATTAGCTTATTACACTAGCACGGTATCGTTTTACAACTACGTTCTGATATTGTAAGTGCCTAACTCATTAAGGACCATTATCCCAAGGCCGCATGCTTGTATTGTATAATAGGGGTGTAGGTAGACACTAAATAAAATAATCAATAATATTGCATTTTCTCGAAAAAGGATTAAAAATGTAGTCAAAAGGGGAACAAAGCAATGCAAGAGGTTAAATAATCACAAAGTTATAAGCGTCCAAAGTTTTAAGAAGGGGTATGTTCTGTCCCTTTTCCGCAAAACGCACCTTCATATGAAACGATTGTCATTTACTATGACGCTAGACGATCGTGACGTCACGATCCCGGAGCGTTTTCTCTCTCTAACGGGCAACATTGAAACGGTTGCAGCTTCGTAATTTTTTGAGATATTCGAATGGGATTTTCGCTCAGAGCATAGAATACTAGAGAGAGGACAAGCCGCCGGCGGCCGTGTCGCAGCTGTATGCTCAATGGGCATACACTGCCATACTGTGCACGCGTGTTGATCGCAGAGAATATTACGTTTTTTCCCAAAATGCCTGATATGCTGCGCGTTTATTGTCAAATAAGCGTGTAGGTATACAAGAGTGTGTGTTTTAGATGTGTGCGTGCTTTGTCTTGTCAATTACTTGGGCGTTGTGTGGGTTAATGTACTTGCGACAGGCTCACTCTATACAAATCGGCCGCCATGTCCGATCTCCTTATATTCATACATCTATGAATTTTCGTCATTAGACATATTTTTTTGCCTTCTTTCTGTAATTCTTTAAGTAATAATACATTTTGAGTCTACACCCCTATTGCACATAAGTAGTTTAAATTACCCCGTTATATGCATAGATGTATTATTTTGAGTGCACTCGAAAATTTATTCAGCCTGCATGCAAAAATCTGTTCGGGATAAATTGAATATAAATTAGTTATTCGAAATAAAATTTAAGGCATAAACAATGAGATGCATCACACACTGCCGCCGCGGCGTGCGGAGCCGCGTACAAATATCGCAGGACGGAGGTGCGGTGCAGTGCTTGGTACCGTGCGGATTTTGTATACAAACTGAGGTACTGAGGGATGATCACGTAACGTTTCAAACGCGCGTTAGGACAACTCAACTGGCATTTTCCCATATAATTACTTTTCAAAACAAAGTTTTAACCGACTTCAAATCAGTAGCCAAATTGCTTCAAGTTTGCCTATAAAATTTGAAGAGTTCCCTCGTTTTCTCCAGGATGCCATCATCAGATCAATTTTTTTTTTCAAATCGGTTTATAAATTACCCAGTTATCGCGTAACAAACACACATAAAAAAATATACAGACGAATTGAGAACCACCTCCTTTTTTCAAGTCGGTTAAAAGGTGACATTTTATGATTTAGATCTACCTGACGCGCGTACAATGCGTACCCGTGCGGACCTGTGGGTCGATCACGTAACGCATTGTACGCGCGTCAGGTAGGTATAAATGTCACTTTTTATATGGAAAATTGACAGTTAAATTGTACCTACGCACGTTCGGAACGTTACGTGATTACCCCTCTGATGGCATAGGTACTGACAAAATTGAATGCTGACCCAGCATGGAACCTTGTCACAATTAACTGACGTTTGAATGTCATATGATCGTGCGTATGTTCGTTAATTGTAACAAGGTTCTATGGTGGGTCATGTTTCAGTTGGTTCGATTGTACAACGTTGCGAGACGTCGCTCCGTACGCCGCAGCTGCGGAATGCGGCTGCAGTGTGACCACCGTAGAGTTCCATAGTCATATTGTCGTATGCCCGTCTATCCGGCATCGGTAGTCTCATCGGCGGTTTAGCTCAGTGACAGTAACTACTAGAAATCTGGAATTTAGGATGGGTATATCAGTCACGTCAATATAATGGTACAATATAATCCTTTTTTTCCATTAATGAATCTCCCCTATATGAACAAGTTAGTAGTTCAATTGTAAACATAAAGGATGACTCACGCTAGAACGGGCCGGGCCGTTTTGGCGGCTCGGAAGTTGCCCGGTGTCGGTACGGCTTTGGTTTAGCTCGGCCGCGCAAAAACGCCGTCGTTTTTCTTAGAAAATGGCCCGGGCCGGACACGGGCCGTTCTGGCGTGAGTCATCCTTTATGTTTACAATTAAGTCAACCAACACTTTAAAACATAAGGTTGGATACTGGTTTTACTAGATATTATGCAATAAAAAAATCTATAATGACAGTTTACATATTAATCACCTTCTCATACTATAATTTTGCAAACTATCCTCTTACTCGTTTGACTTGTGGTTACTCAACATTTTAGTTGTTTGATTATGTAATCCAAATTGCAATCGATATGGCTTTTGGATGACGGCCATAGGTATATGTTATTAATGTTTATAGGAGTAATCCTTCGGGTGAAAAACTAAGAAGCATACAGCCCGCCAAGTAGACACCATAGCATTGGGACATCGATAGAGCCACAAGCGCATTGCTGATATTTTTTTGATTCGAGGATGCACTGTGTTATTTAATCGTATGGCATACATTATTTGGCCTTTGAGTTTGTCAATTTTTAGCACCACCCAGGGGACATGTGCAGGGTTGTGGTAGGTAGCTCCTGCGGACGCAAGTGACAGTTGTCCCCCCTTTGTCAAGTGAGTGGGCAACTCGACTGTTACAGGTTATTTAGCCGCCCGAAGGCCTCTAACTCGGCTAAACGACTACTTTCATAGACAGCATCCGGGATCAACTGCTTAGCGTTGCAAATATTTGTTCCTGAGTCATGGAGGTTTTATGTGTATTTAATTTAAGTATTTATTTATCTATATTAAGTTTGTTTATCGTCGTCGTTTGGGACTAGGTCGATTTGTGTAAGATTGTCCCCAAATATTTATTTATTAATTATTTACTTATTTATCATATATAAGCCGAAAGACGTCCACTGTTGGACATAAGCCTACCCCAAAGAGTGCCATAATGACCGGTCCTGCGCCACCTGCATCCAGCAGACTCCCGCGAACTTTACTAAGCCACCGTCTACCATCACTCACCACCATCACCGGCAACACAGGCAACACACTGGATACAGATTTGATGCCGGGATATTCAATAGCAATTCGCTTAGTGTAAATAGCCGCGATGATTGAGCCTTATTAAAATTCATATTGGTTAATTGAGATTGCCTTGCTGCGATTTGCGAAGCCGAGTCTTTTATAGAAAGGTCGCTGCTAATGGGTAAAATACTAACGCTAAATTAGGTTCATATTTTAAATAATTTGCTCTCTCGTTCTGACACGCCAGCTCGGCGCACGCGGAAGCGAGCGCGCGAAACTGATTGAAATGTGTTTGGAATTGGAAGCGACGGAAAAATAGACCTCCTAGAGTTAATGTGATAATAACATCTCAAGTACCTATGCATGCTTTACGCTTCAAGGAACAGCATTAAATATCAGACGAAAGGTCAGCTTCTTATAAAGTGAGAAAATAATTAACACAGTAGTACGCAATTGCATATTATATGTATAGGGCTTGTGTACAAATCACGCGAGGTTTTTTCGGCTACTTTTTGACCCCCCTTCATATATATCTATATTTGGAGAGTTCTTCATATATATTTGGTGAGGTTCTTGGTTTTTCATTCGACCTAATTGTAAGATAAATAGTATTTTACATAGTAAATCTTGTTTATTTTTCTATCTTAGTAAAATAGACTCGCTATTTTGAAGTGCTAAGTAAAGATTTATGTTCAACGAAGCCGAGAAAAAGTATCTACTCGTGTGGCAGATATTTTTTCTTAGTTTCGTTCTCTGTAGAAAATACACGTGAGGTATCCTTATACCCCCCCGTCCCCCAACGTGATCTTTCGTGATTTTTTCCTGACACCCCCCCCCCCCCCCCCCCCCTCCCTCATCGAACCTCGCGTGATTTGTGCACAAGCCCATAGTTGCAGAAAAATAAAAAGTTAAATGTAAAGTTGATTCAGAATCATCAGAAGAATCAGATTGTGACTACTTACTTAATGGACAATAACAAAATAAAGATATTGTAACCGCTTTACCTATGCATTTTATAAGTATTGTCATCATAAATACGCAAATCGTCTTAGTTGGTTTGCGACACGCACTGATAAAATGGGCATATTATTCAATTGTATCAGAGGGGTAATCACTAATCACATAACGTTCTGACCGCGCTTTAGTACAATCCAACTGTCATTTTTCCGTATAAAATTTGACATTTAGATCGCGTCAGGTCAAATGTCAAATTTTATATGGAAAAATGACAGTCAAATTGTACTAACGCGCGTTCGGAATGTGACGTGATTACCCCTCTGCTGGTGGTCAGGCTCATAATGAAATATTTATTGTTTAAAATGTTTTCGGCTTTCATGGGAGTTATATCCACTTTTTCCGGTATGAGGTCGATATCCTAAAAGTGTATTTAACCAATTTGATAAGTTAGTTAATTTAGGTGTAAATACCTCCACGGTTGCAACATTAACTAGTTTTTTTCTTATGTAACTAGACAGATAAAGATATAGCCCAATTAGACAAGTCTCGGTCGATGACGTAACGCATTGTACGAACGTCAGGTAGGTCTAAATGTCAATTTTTATATGGAAAATTGACAGTTAAATTGTACCGACGCGCGTTCGGAACGTTACGTGATTACCCCCCAGGGCAACGTATGTAAATGTTGCATAACATGCACATATACATTTCTGTAACTATATAAAGGTAATCGAAACCGGACATAGAGTATTAACCTGTCTCTTTGGAATCTTATCACTAGCTATCAAATCCACTAAGCATGACAAAAACAGTAGTGTTGTATGTGATTTGTATGGACATATGATGTTTTGGGCGAGGATAGCAGTAAGCCAGTTAAAGATACACATTTTTTGCTCCTTTGTTTCTCACGTAGCATTTGGGTTTATGTAAACCCTATAAGAAATAATTGACTTTCAAAACAAAGTTTTAACCGACTTCAAATCAGTAGCCAAATAGCTTCAAGTTTGCCTATAAAATTTGAAGAGTTCCCTCGATTTCTCCAGGATCCCATCATCAGAACGTATTTTGGTGAAACCGGGACCAACCTGGAAGTATATGCTTTCAAACAAAGAAATAATTTTTCAAATCGGTATATAAATTACGGAGTAACATACACACATAATAAAAAAATAAAAAAACAGACGAATTGAGAACCTCCTTTTATGAAGTCGGTTAAAAAAAATAGGTACACAATGCAGTGAATCTTTGGGATTAGAAATAGAAATAGAAATAGAAAATTTTATTGTATAAAACCGTGTAAGTACAAAGGTAGAAGCATGATATTGTGGGTTCCAACAGTTTTACCCTTTTCGGGCATACAATTTTGTCTTTTTGTTGTTTTATCTTTGTATTGTTTGATTGACATAGCCTATATTTTATCCCGTGGCCCTGCTTGGGTTCTTATTTTTTATTATTTAATTTTATTTAATAAACAGTATATTTATAAACATGGGTACCTACATTAACTGGGTCTCACAAAACTGTCGGAACAGCAATCGCCGAAGCCGCGCGTGCAGCTAGTCTATGATAAAACGAAAGGATCATAATAACTGGACATTTCATTCATTGCCTGGATCAGATTTTTGTGACCATCTTGTCTGCTATGTGATGGCAGCTGAACATATAATTGACACTGCTAACACTTATATGCATGACCATATGCATATGTGTGAAGTAGGCACATAATATTTTAACAGTTACATACGAGTCACTGATATATTTGTTTTAATTATTCTAGAAAATAGGCATCTTAAATAGTATTATTCTTGTAAACATTGTAAGAAAAATTCTGACGCGTACAGTAGACGGCAAACTTCGTGCGCAAATGAGGGGAAGTGGGGGGGGGCAGCTTGCACGTACAATTCGCCTTTGCGCAGGCAAGGTCATTTGCGCACGAAGTTTGCCGTCTACTGTATTATCTTGGCAAGAGTTCGGGTTAGAGTTCGCTTCGGGCGGAGTTCATATCTGTAGATTTATATGTAGATAGAGTTATTTTGGTCTTCAATGCAATAAATGTAACATTAATGTTTATCAAACTTGATAATGATAAGCAGGAAAATGGTAGTACGTATATTTATAGCAACATTTAAATAGTATCAAACTATAAATATGATGATTATTGACGAAGCGGACCGACTATGTATTCAATACTTTTTCTAGAGTTCAACTTTGACTAATAAATTTTATTATAGTTCATTGCCGATATATGCATAATCGAGGAATAACTGAAAAGCCAGTCTAAAACTTTATTTAAATGCAGTTAAGGTCCAATACTCACCAGGGGGCCAATTTTTGGCTTTCGACCGCACGAAAATTAATTAAAAGTAAATACGATTGTAGTGACAAATTTGGAGTCACTTACTTTCTACCGATAGAGTTGAATACGAACGGTCAATACCACTCGTTCTTAAATTTTCTATCGCTATTTCAAAATAGCATTTCATAATTTTTGACTGTTTTCGAGTGAAAGATTCGAGCGCTCGAAAGTCAAAAATCGGTCCCCTGGGCGTTTTTACTCAAATGTGCGAATTGTGCGAATTATATTTTTTTTCTCAGAATTGCGTTTTCCTGTTCAGAATCATGAGAACTCTTGATCCCGATGAAGAAAAAATATATAATACCTTGAAGATGTGATGCTTCTGCATTGCCGGCGTCTTCGCAATTACAAACTGTCCTTCTCAAGACAACCTAAAACTGCTCTTGTCAGAGCAATCAGCCGTTCTTATCAGAACAGCTGTTTTCTTGGTATCAATTTGTCTGTCACCGTTTGTTGCAAACACGAAAGACGTCAATCATCTCTCTATACCTACAAAGTTGTGCGCTAGAGTTGTAAGTGTAGACGAAGGGTAGGCTAGGGCCGAGTTTTAAGGAGTTGGCGTTTGGCGTCCACCCACTAAGCGTAGTAAATAAGCGTAGGTCGAGATCTAGTTTCGATAGGCGTGACGGGTGGGGTGATGAAGTGCTCATGTCATGCGTAGGTAGAGAATAACAGCCAGCTTGAGACGGGCGCGTTCGCGTTCTCGTATACCGTTACGATTGTTCACTAATCAGAAGAAAAACTCCAATAATTGTTTCCTTACAATTATAAAAACGTACAGTATTCTTATCTACAATAAGTATACTCATTCAAGAACGTAACGCTTGCCATTGACTCGGTCTCATGCAAATTCAGTAGACGGCGTATAGGTACGTCGCGACCATTATTCGGAAATCAAAGAGATTTCACGCACCGACCGACGGTATCGTGCGAGTTCCAAAGCGTTACCATGGTTTCCCAAATATTATAAATTGATCTGTATCATGAATATCATGATTCATAATTCATAAACGATCACTGACACTCTGTTACAGATAAGAAATAAACATAGAGATACAACTTTGTACCCTTTCTTTGGCGTCAAGACCGTCGGTCCGTGGGATCCCAGCTCGTAAGTTATTTGCGGAAATTGCAAAACGTCTGGTCGATGTCACTGGTGACCGAAGACCTGGCGGCTTTCTGGGGCAATGCATCAGCGGGGTAATGCCGCCAGTATCGTCGGTACTATGCCTTGGAGGCCTTTTTAGGGTTCCGTAGCCAACATGGCAAAAACGGAACCCTTATAGTTTCGTCATGTCTGTCTGTCCGTCTGTCCGTCTGTCCGTATGTCACAGGCATTTTACTCGAAAACTACAACTTGTATTTGAATAAAATTTGGATTAAAGGTGTATTTTGATGTCCGCTATATAGTTATGCAATGAAATTACAAAAAAAAAAAAATTTTACGGGGGCACTTCATACTTGTAGCTGCTTGTCAAAAAAATTCACACTAAGGCCATATGTGGCACATAAAACGATAGGTCTTTTAAAATAACAAAGTTTACTCAGCACTTTTTTTGATTATTTGAATATACTCGGAGATAATCGCCACGAAAGGCACGAAAATTGTGTCCCCCCCACCTCTCTACATTTTGAAAATTTTGAAAAAAATCATGGACATAGTGCTTATTAAATACTTTCGCCGAAAAGTATTTTGAAAAAGATCGGTTCAAAGGTTTTCGAGTAATTGCTGAAAAACTGATTTTCCTATAGAAAAGGATGTAAGGTTTGTATGACGATACGACCTTTTTAATATAATATAATGTCGTTCACTGATATGCATAATTACGACTATTACAAGCATACTGATTATCAGTGGCGTATTTCAATTACAATACATAAATCCATATCCATACTTAATATCATATTATTAATGCGAAAGTTACTCTGTCTGTCTGTTGTACCTTTTCAATGAAATTAGGTATGTAGATAGTTTTGAGAGCGTGAGAAGGACATCATCTCTTAAAGGGATGGTAAGAGGTATTATGGAATTAATTGATGCTGCGCCTGTGCCGGCTGTGTCATGCTCATGTCCTAATATTTAGCAGTAATAGCATATTTTTGCTCTAAGATTTTGTTTAGGCGTTTAACATAAGGTACGTTTAAGGCAACTAACAGGTATAAGCGGACGAAAGTCGCGGCTTATAGTTTGTTTAGTTATAATAAAAAAAAAAATGTACAGAGAATAAAAACAATTTGCTGCAGAAAAACGGGGAACGATCAATATTGAGAAATCGTTTTGCATAGACCGCAGGAACGGTTTGAAATCGAAGATCAACTTACAATATAACTATGCTGGACGAGTCAATTTTGAAACCGGCATTTTGACCTCTAATCATTGATTGTTGTTAACCAACTCGAAGTTCTTTATTTTCTTGCCACATGAGAATAGTGAACAGTTGATTTGTTACTTAAACTAATACTGAAACTGCCCAATAATAAACAAACAGCTTAAATAAGTAGTTTGTAGGTAAGGAAAAGTTTTATTAACGATTCACCTACGTCGGCAAATATATTGGATAAGAAGAGATTTTTTAATTAGTTATGAATAAGTTACGGTAGGACCCTGCAGTTCACCTTCGGTCTCTTATCAAATTACTTATATAAAGGTGATGAAGAGGTTCTCGGTCAGGCCTCGATCTTCAACTTTTGCCATGCGATTTGGGTGCATCTTGACCCACAGGTAAATAGTTTGTAATCTGCATTAAGACGTAGAATACTATTCCAGAAATCATTTACCAAGGGGATAGGGGAAAGGTAAGGATAGGGGGGTAGGTGATCGTAGGTATAATCGTATTCCATAATGTAGTCTGATGTCTATTTTATAGTAGACACTTAGAGTAGCTGTGTTGACTCCTTTACCTTACCTGGTTTTGTAGAAGTACTTAGTAAGAACAAGTTCTGAACAAGCATCTTCGAATACAGGATATGGAGTCTTAGCATGGGCAAAAACAACACTGTCCTAGAAATTATTATGAGCAAGCAAGCAACATAGCCGGACATGTTGAAGCAGTTTCTCTTAAATATAAAGTCTCCCAAATGCGCCTTCGAAACGTACTTTACACTAACGGACTTTATAGCTTTTGGAGATGTTACCGAAGACTTTCTTCGTTCAAGTCGTTTAGATATATTTATGCAAAATGCTGGATAAACAGCTTTTCTGCTAGGTACCCTGTATTACCACACGAGGAGGAACACATTAAGACCTAACCAGCCTGACCTGTGCAGCGAAATTACTGATTAAACATCACGACGCTAACAAATTCCTTGTGGATATTAAGTATATCTCCACTTATAATAAATCTCTAAATTAAAAAAAGAATCAGCCAGTTTGAAACTAAGCTTTGCGCGGTTCGAATGTTCTCAGCATCCCATGAACGGAAAAATATGAAACATTTTATATAGGTACATTATTATTCTAGCTGCAACTTAGGATAGTTTTTATCCGACTGCGACAGTTAATTAATTTTCCGAAATATACGACTTCATTTAATTTTTCATTTATTTTTATTGAAATCAAACGCTGCTCCAACTGTCAGCTATAAGAACCGTCAAATTTTCGTCAAAATGGCGGAATTGCTTTGCCTTTCACTTATTAATAATTTAAATCCCGTCTACGATAGACCTTTACGAGACAAATGCTAAAATATAAACCATAAAAAAATATTCGATTCTGATATGAGAACTTATATGCGCAAATGTCGTTTTATGTCGTAATTTCAATGAATGAAATCAACAAATTTGAACAATATAATTAACACGAATTTGTTTTTTTTGAATGACAATGGCACGCGCTCGGCGCATTCAGCCAAAGTACCTGCGGCGCTACCACGAAAACCGATACTCAATGTTCGTATATTTGCATCCCTGTCACTCGAGTATGGTTAGTGCGATAGAGATAGAGATACCCGAATATTTTCGAATTCCGAAGTTCGTGGTTATAGCTCAGGAATAGAAAATATGGTAAATAATCATAATGTATTTTCTCGAAAAAGAATTTAAAATAAATATAGTCAAATGGAGAAAAAAACAAAGCAAGAGGTTATATAGGTAATGATTAAGTTATAAGAGTCCAAAGTTTTAAGAGGGGGTATGTTCTGTCCCTTTTCCGCAAAACGCACCTTCATATGAAACGATTGTTTTTTACTATGACGCTCGAGTATATTGACGTCACAGTCCCTCATCGTTTTCTCACTCTAACAAGCGACATTAAAACGGATGTAGCTTCATAATTTTTTGAGATATTTGAATGGGAGTTTCATTATCTTCTATCTATTTATCTCCACTTATAATAAATCTCTAAATTAAAAAAAGAATCAGCCAGTTTGAAACTAAGCTTTGCGCGGTTCGAATGTTCTCAGCATCCCATGAACGGAAAAATATGAAACATTTTATATAGGTACATTATTATTCTAGCTGCAACTTAGGATAGTTTTTATCCGACTGCGACAGTTAATTAATTTTCCGAAATATACGACTTCATTTAATTTTTCATTTATTTTTATTGAAATCAAACGCTGCTCCAACTGTCAGCTATAAGAACCGTCAAATTTTCGTCAAAATGGCGGAATTGCTTTGCCTTTCACTTATTAATAATTTAAATCCCGTCTACGATAGACCTTTACGAGACAAATGCTAAAATATAAACCATAAAAAAATATTCGATTCTGATATGAGAACTTATATGCGCAAATGTCGTTTTATGTCGTAATTTCAATAAATGAAATCAACAAATTTGAACAATATAATTAACACGAATTTGTTTTTTTTGAATGAAAATGGCACGCGCTCGGCGCATTCAGCCAAAGTACCTGCGGCGCTACCACGAAAACCGATACTCAATGTTCATATATTTGCATCCCTGTCACTCGAGTATGGTTAGTGCGATAGAGATAGAGATACCCGAATATTTTCGAATTCCGAAGTTCGTGGTTATAGCTCAGGAATCGAAAATATGGTAAATAATCATAATGTATTTTCTCGAAAAAGAATTTAAAATAAATATAGTCAAATGGAGAAAAAAACAAAGCAAGAGGTTATTATAGGTAATGATTAAGTTATAAGAGTCCAAAGTTTTAAGAGGGGGTATGTTCTGTCCCTTTTCCGCAAAACGCACCTTCATATGAAACGATTGTTTTTTACTATGACGCTCGAGTATATTGACGTCACAGTCCCTCATCGTTTTCTCACTCTAACAAACGACATTAAAACGGATGTAGCTTCATAATTTTTTGAGATATTTGAATGGGAGTTTCATTATCTTCTATCTATTTATACATAATAAATGCCTATGTCCTGACTGACTTATTCACTCAATCACTCACTCACTCACTCATCAACGCACAGCCGAAACTACTAATCTTAGAGAGTTGATTTTTGCACAGTATGTTGCTTTTATAACGTGGGCTAGGGATAAAAAGGGATTTTTGAAAATTCTACCCCTTAAGGGGGTAAAATGGGGGTGCAAAGTTTGTATGGGAGAACCTTTTTTTTTTGAGCTATAGACTTAAACTTTGTAGAAAAATTAGTTATTAGAATACAAATGAAACACTTTCAGCGTTTTGGAAAATTCCACCCCTACGGGGGTAAAATAGGGGTGCAAGGTTTGTATGGGGGAAACATTTTTTTTTTAAATAGAGACTTAAAACTTTGTAGAAAGATCAGTCATTAGAATACAAATAAAGAACTTTCAGGGTTTTAGAAAATTCTACCCCTAAAGGGGTAAAATAGAGTGCAAAGTTTGTATGGGAAAAACTACTTTTTTTTAAAATAGAGACTTAAAACTTTGTAGAGAAATTATTCATTAGAATACAAATAAAGTACCTAGATTCAGTGTTTTAAAAAAATCTACCCCTAAGGGGGTAAAATAGGGGTGGTGCAAATTTTGTATGGGGGAAACAATATTTTTTTTAAATAGAGACTTAAAACTTTGTAGAAAGATCAGTCATTAGAATACAAATAAAGTACCTTCAGCGTTTTAGAAAATTCTACCCCTAAAAATAGGGGGCTAAAATAGGGGTGCAAAGTTTGTATGTGGGAAACTATTTTTTTTAGCTAGAGTCCTAAAACTTTGTAGAAAGATTATTTAAATACAAAGAAAGTACTTTCAGCGTTTTGGAAAATTTCACCCCTAAGGGGGTAAAATAGGGTGCAAAGTTTGTATGGGAAAAACATTTTTTTTTTTTTAATAGAGACTTAAAATTTTGACGAAAAATTACTTATTAGAACATGAAAAATACTACATTCGGCGTTTTACAAAAATCATTCCCTAAGGGGGTTAAAAAAGGGTGCAAGGTTTGTATGGGGAACACTTTTTCTGAGCTAGACACTTAAAACTTTGTAGAAAGATTACTTATAAAAATACAAAATTTCAGCGTTTTGAAAAAATCTATCCCTAAGGGGGATAAAAAGGGGTGCAAAGTTTTTATCAGGGAAAGTTTATGTTTTTGAGTTAGAGACTTGAAACTTTGTAGAAAGATTACTTATTAAAATACAAAAAAAGAACACAAATCGTTTTAGAAAATTCCACCCCTAATAGGGTTAAAACGGAGAGCAAGCTTTGCATGGGCAACACTTTTTTTTGAGTTAGACTTAAAACTTTGCAAAAAGATTACTTATTAGAATACTAAAAAAGAACTTTCAGCGTTTTAGAAAACTCCATCCCTAAGGGGATCCTTAAGATCCTTAAGAAGGGTAGCCAGTGTTGTGTGGGAAAAACTTTTTTTTTACTAGACTTAAAACTATTCAAAATGTTACTTATTAAAATTAATAATAAAGTACTTTCAGAGTTTTAGAAAATTCCACCCCTTTTTTTGAGCTAGAGACTTAAAAGTTTACGAAAAAAGTTCTTTCAGCGATTAGAAAAATTCAACCTCTAAGGGGGTTTAAAAGGGGGTTCAAATTTTAAATGGCGAGCAATAAAATTTTAAAGTGTGAGTAAGAGATTTTTAACTTCGGTCTTATTCTGTACGTTAAAAGACTACAAAACTGATTTCAGAGTTTTTCCAAATTCATCCCCTAAGAGTGTTAAAATTGGTTCAAAGTTTGAGTATTTCAAGGCATTTTTAAAGTATGAGATTTTTAACTTTGGTTTTAGACTGTTTGTTCACAAACTAGAAAATGAACATCAACTTTTTTTTTAATTATCCCCTAAAAGAGGGTTCAAATTTTGTATTGAGAGAAATCATTTTCTAAGACGATAAAAAGTTCTACGCGGACGAAGTCGCGGGCAACAGCTAGTAATATAATATGGCTTAAACGTAAGGTTATTTATCGCAGAATGCAGATCCTCGTTTAGCACATTATTGTACGAACGAGCGAAGTCCTCCGAGTCTATAGGAACAATCCGAGATTCGTATGAATGTATGTATTTGTATACCTACATATTTGTTCGGTGATACTCGGTTCGGTACGAAATTTGTTAGGCGAATGAATAAGACAACAATATTTTATCAAATTAGTCAAGACGTTCACAGTTTGGGGAAATCCACTAGTCATATCATAATGATCCACTAGTTTGTGTAGTAGTAGGCACGGAACCCTTCGTTGTACGTGGTCCGACACGCACTTGGCCGCTTTTTTAGATTCAACTTAGTTTTAATTTAGTTAATGTAAATTTTCATCTTTTCTAAAATACCAACACTTTAGAAAACAAAATTATTCAACATAGAGGTTGTTTATGTCACTCAGATTGATTATGGCCCATAATAGGTAGTTTTCAGCAGATCTAGCGCAACTTTACATTCTTATTTCCTAGATTTACTCCGACATTTGTCATGCCGTTCAACTAAATCATATTATGTATAGTCTATTAGTCCATGGGCCAGGCAATATTTCGCTATATTTGGCTAGCTGGCCCATGGACTATATATTATCTGCACGTTAGGGATAGATGAAGCGCGGGAGGAGCCCTGTTAGTTAGTTTTAGTGTTTTATTTTTATCCATTTCATAGTATTTTAAGGCAATAGGGAACATTACTTCAATGTTCTGCCGCCAGAGTGCAGCACTAACACAATTAGTAAACAGTTTTTTTGACAACTTTGACAAGTCCTTCAAAGCTCTGGATCAAATAGTGAAGAAAATATTTCAATGAATAAAATGCATCAGTGCCGCGTAATTGGATGCAAGAATGAAGGGCATCATTCATTTCCGAAGGAAACGATGATATGAAAACTATGGGAAGCGGCAATACGTCGTAAAGCAAAAAAAAGCCCTCATCCACCTTTAAATGGCTATAGGATGCCATTTTAATATCACAGTACAGGTATTTTACACACGAATGATAATAAAACGATTGTAGTTTAACGCGTTTTCATCAATTATTCGTTATTGTTTGTTAGGTAAATAAATATGACATTGTACGTCATGGCGGTTTGTTGGTGCCGGTTAATGTACGGCCCGATAATACGCGTCCATCTATCGTTATCTCTCTCTTTTTGTATAAGTAAGAGACATAGATATAGAGGATGCCAATTATTGGGCCGTACATTAACCGGCACCGGTTTGTTTACGGGTTGTGTTAGTGTCGCCCCCTACGCAGAGCTTTGCGTAATGTTCCCTATTGTGACTAACAAAAATATGGAACCAGTTTTCCGAAATAAATGTTTTTTATTTTATAATTTCTATAACGCTTAAGGTTTACTGAAGATGTATTTAAGAGAGAGATCCGAAACAACACAAGCCTATTACATAAACTTGAGTGTCTTGTATGAAACGAAGCTGCTTTTAGCTGATTGGAAAATATACGAGAGGTCTTTAAGGTGTAGATTTAATGGTCTATTAAGAAGCCATTTTATTACATTTAGTTATAAGAATTGACGCCATAGCTGATAGTTAAAGTAGACGCGCTAAGTATTGTACGTGTTTTTCACATTTGTCACTTACGCGAGTCTGGCTGGCCGAAAAAAATGCATTAGGTCTAGTGGAATGAAACATTAGGGCAAAAGTTAGTAGGTCAAGTGACAGGAACCCGGCAGTTATACTGTACTGTACTGTACATAATAAATAAATGTTCGTTACCTACATTATTCATAACGTTGCAACGTTTTTTTACGGTTTGAGCGTAGGCACAAAAGCAATGCAATTACGAGCGCAGTGGTTCTATTTAACAAAACTTATGAAATGAAATCACATTCAAATAATATATGGCACACACATTCCGACACGTTAGAATTGGCGCATGTGGGAACGAGAGCGCACGACGAATGTTTCCATTTCAATCCAACTGTTTCAGCAGACCCAAGTGACGACATACGCACGTTGCGTGTGCTAACTATGTAATAAGCACTTTCTCCCTCGCACTAATTGGGTCGTTGATACGTCTCCTTTTGTGTATCGCGATATTGTTGAAAGTGAGTGCCAATAGTAGATCTAAATTTCATTCCACAACTTAATCGTTTGTCCGAATTTTCATTTCGGGAAAAAGCCAATTATCTCGAAAACCCAAAAGCTTTTAATTTTTTTAAATACTTATCGCGTAGAACCCAATAGGTTAGGTTAGGTTTGTTTTATAATCATCCTTTAGGTCAGGGCATTTATTTGTGAGTTTATCACGAGTATTTGTTCCTGAGTTATGGATGTTTATATATGTATATAAGTATCTATATGTATTTATCTATTATATATATCATCGCCTAGTACCCACAACACAAGCCTTACTGAGCTTACCGTGGGCCTAGGTTGATTTGTGTAAGATTGTCCCGTAATATTTATTTATTTATTTATTTATCCTGAAAATGTCATAGCTTCAGAGAAAAACGGCTTTTAGGACAAATGAAAATTCAGACAAACGATACAGTTGGGAAACCATTTTTAGTGATTCAGATAGGCCGTTTTTAAATGTAAATAAAGATTGATTAAATATGAAGCTGGATTTCAATATGGAAATATCAGGCACGCAATCGAGTCGGTATGTAATTGTGATCGTGAACATCTGAATGCTGGGCTAACTTACCTCCTAACATTTGACTTTTAGAATGCACTCTTACGGCTCGGCCAAGACTTGGTGCGGCGGCGGCAGCGGTAAGTAGCGGTGCGCCATGGGAACACGAAAAATGCCGAGGAGTCATTTGACCGAAATTTTAAAATGCCGAACGCTATTTTCCCCCAACTAAAATTCGGAAGCAGATGATTTAATGAAATAAACTTATAAATAGGTTAAGTTAGGTTAATATTCTATTCCGCGGAAGTGTGCGCGAACGTTTCCGTGGCTCTGCCATAGAGCAGCGCGTAGAGCACCGTGGGGTTTTAGTCGGGGCGGTTTCCGGGAGTCTATCATAGCCGCGGCCGCGTATATCCGTTTCCGTGTTCATTAGGAGGCAGTATTTCCTCGAAACACGCACGGGTTAGTTGCCTTCAAAACCCGTAGGGAATTCGAGGCAAGCAGTCTAAGGCAAGACCGTGTAGGTCCGTGTACGACGACGAGCGAAGCGAGGAGGAGTGCTAGGTAGAACTGAGACCCTCAGCGCGCGAGCCGAGCGAACAGCTACCTAGTCAGCTAACATAAACGCATTATCATTGTTTGAGAGGCAGTCGAGTTTTGCAAATGATAAACTCGTGAGTACTCTTATACCAATTCCAATAGTACGAGTAAAGCCTCGGTAATTGGTGCGCCAAACGAACGGCACAAATCAATTCGAAACTAACATCCATAAAGCGAACAAGCATTGTTTTGGCAGCTTGTTTGCGAACTCTTGGACAGTCGGTGTCAAAGATATGTATGTAATTTCAGTCTTATTACAAAGGAATAAAGTTTATTGTCATGTCTTTGATTGACGCCGTTTGGACAATAATAGTGTCTCCGTTTTTATCTTCCCGGCTATCACAACACGGCCCGCGAGCTGTGTCGCGGCGAGAAAGACTATGCGCCTCTTCCTAAAATATATTTGAGCGTTTCACAAAAAAATACCACTTTTATTAATTGTAATTTTTTCCAGGAGTTTTATGTTATTTCCACTCAGAATCAGGACCTCACAGAAAAATGTTCCAACGGTATTTTTCGTATAAAATTATTATTTATTCACTTTAAATATAGTACAACTAAATGCTCTAAAAACTAACAATTAAGGTAACCATATTCTTTGTATGGCGGAATGTAAAGGAAAGTTCAAAAATGTATGGAATTTTGTCCTATTAGTATAAAAAAAATTGGGATTCTGAGAAGAAAGAATATTTGGAAAAAGTGTAAAGGCATTTTTTTTGAGAAACGCCAAATTAGAATATTTGGAACGCTTAAAAAGAGACGGATAGTCTATGTATGTTTGTCCTGTGATAGCCGTGCTGACCTTGGCAAACGTACGTCTTATTACTAACTAGCTGTTGCCCGCGACTTCGTCCGCGTATAACATGTCATCGTCTAAAAGTTTGTTTAAGGAATAAATTAAAAAAAAAACATTGAAATTAGTTTTGTGTGCCTAGTCTTTTAGTAAACAGTCTAAATATCATACAAATCTCTTACTTTCAAAATGGCTTGCTCTTTATACACACTTAGAACCCCCTTTGAACCCTAATAATAAACAAGCTGAAACCGTAGTTACAAATTTCTTATTTTAAAAATGTCTTGCTCTATACTATACAAACTTCGAACCCCGTTTTAACCTTCTTAGGCGATGAATTAAAAAAAACGCTGAAATAAGTTTTGTAGTATTTTAGCATGTTTGTTTTGTCTAAAACCGAAGTTACAAATCCCTTACTTTAAAAATGTCTTGCTCTCCATACAAACTTTGAATGCCCTTATAATCTCCTTTGGGGGAAGAATTTCAAAAAACGCTGAAATAATTGTGGTAGTCTAAACAGGCTAAGATCGAAGTTACAAATCTCATATCTTTAATTTTTTTTATTATTTAATCTTTCTAAAAAGTTATGAGATTCTAGCTCCAAAAAATCCCCTTTACCAACATTTCACCCCTTTTTCATCCCCTTAGGCGTGGAATTTTCCAAAACGCTAAAAATACTTTATTTGTTTCGTATTATTTGTATCGTAATAAGTAATATTTCTAAAAACTTTTAAGCTTCTATCTCAAAAAGGAGTTTTGCTCATACAAACTTTGCAACCCTTTAGGGGTGAAATTTTTCAAAACGCTAAAAGTACGTTATTTGTAATATAATAAGTAATCTTTCTACAAAGTTTTAAGTCGCTTGTCTAAAAAATAAAGTTTTCCCCATACAAAATTTACACCCCTTTCTAACCCCCTTAGGGGCAGAATTTTCCTAAACGTTGAAAGTACTTTATTTGTATTATAATAAGTAATCGTTATACAAAGTTTTAAGTCTCTAGCTCAAAAAATCAAGTTTCCCCCATACAAACTTTGCACCCCTATTTAACCCCTTTAGGGGTATGATTTCCGAAAATTACTTCTTTTCCGTTGCCTACGTTGTAAAATGTAGTTCTGGTGTAAATTTCAACTCTCTAGGCCCAGTAGTTTCGGCTGTGAGTTGATGAGTGAGTGAGTGAGTGAGTCAGTCAGGACATAGGCATTTATATTTTTGTTCCCATAAATATAATTATTATACTTTTTGCTGTCAATCCGTACTGTTTTTTAGGCTTCCATACTCAAAGAGTAAAACGGGACCCTATTACGGCTATTACTAAGACTTCGCTGTCCGTCCGTCCGTCCGTCTGTCTGTCACCAGGCTGTATCTCAAGAACCGTGATAGCTAGAGAGTTGAAATTTTCACATATTATGTATTTCTGTTGCCGCTATAACAACAAATACTAAAAACAAAATATTTTTTTTTAATGGGGGCTCTTATACAACAAAGGTGATTGTTTTGCCGTTTTTATAGATAATGGTACGGAACCCTTCGTGCGCGAGTCCAACTCGCACTTGGCCGGTTTTTTTCTGAAGGTATCTATTTTTTCAAATGACTCATCTTTAATATATAGATTAGGTACTCTTTCCGCTTGTCTTCCAAATAGGGGAGTAGACTCAACATTTATTATTACTTCAAAAGAAAGAAGAAACGAAAAACCCGTTCAAATATCTCAAAAAATTACGAAGCTACAACCGTTTTAATATCGCTTATTAGAGTGAGAAAACGATCGGGGCCGTAACGTCACGATCCTCGAGCGTCATAGTACTCATAGTAAAAAACAATCGTTTCATACGAAGGTGCGTTTTGCGGAAAAGGGACAGAACATACCCCCCCTTAAAACTTATAACTTAGTGACTACTTAAATAACCTCTTGTGTTGTTTTTTTTTTCCATTTGACTTCATTTTAAGTCCTTTTTCGAGAAAATACCTACAACATTGTGATTATTTTATTTAGTGTCTACAGTGTTTACATCCCTATTTTCGATCTATCCGACATCCGTATTTGCTTTTGAACCACGAACTTCAGAATTCGAAATATTCGGGTATCTCCATCTCTATCGCACTAACATTACTCGAGTGAAAGGAATGCAGATATACGAACTTCGAGTTTTGGTTTGCGTGGTTTGGCTGAATGCGCAAAGAGAGCGCGCGCGTGCTATTAAAAAAACATTTGTGTTACTTATATTGTTCGAATTTGTTGATACATTTAATGAAATTACGCTTTAATACGACATTTGCGCATATACGTTCTCATATCAGCGTCGATTAATTTCTTATGCTTTACCTCTTGGTATGCGTTTCGTGAAGGTCTATCGGAGACGAAATTTAAATTATTAATAGGTGAAATTAAGGAAAAGCAATTCCGCCATTTTAACGTTTCACAAAGCTGACAGATGTGGCGGCGATATACTTTAAGAATAATAAATAAAAGATTAATGAAGTCGTATAGTTCGCAAAATTAATTAATTGTCGCAGTCGGATAAAAACTATCCTAAGTTGCAGCTAGAATAATAATGTACCTACAAAAAATGTTTCATATTTTTCCGTTCACGGGATGCTGAGAACATTCGTGACAACCCAAAGCTTAGTTTCAAACTGGCTGATTCTAGAGATTTATTATAAGTGGAGATTACAACTTTGAAGTCGCCAAAACTAGCAATAGTGATCGCGGTAGCGACTTACATCCAGATGTCATAGTTCGATAACCGCAAGCCTCGCCTATACCTAGACTACCAATAGGGAACATTACTGCAATGTTCTGCCGCCAGAGGCAGCACTACCACTAATAGTAAAACAGTGTAGGAATATGGGGATTCACACACACATGCACAATTGATTGTCAAATGAGTGACAAGGATGCTTGCATAGACAATACCGCAAGTGGGAACGAAATACAATGTCAACGCTGCTAGTGTCGCCACCTACGAAGAGTTTTGCGTAATGTTCCCTATTATAACAAGCATACAAAAGTAAATAATAATTTACTCCGAAAACAAAGTTTTAACCGACGAAAAATCAATCGTCCCCTATTTTCCTACCCTTAGGGTTGGTTTTATTTTCCAAATTTAGATGTCATAGTTCGATAACCGCAAGCCTCGCCTATACCTAGACTACCAATAGGGAACATTACTGCAATGTTCTGCCGCCAGAGGCAGCACTACCACTAATAGTAAAACAGTGTAGGAATATGGGGATTCACACACACATGCACAATTGATTGTCAAATGAGTGACAAGGATGCTTGCATAGACAATACCGCAAGTGGGAACGAAATACAATGTCAACGCTGCTAGTGTCGCCACCTACGAAGAGTTTTGCGTAATGTTCCCTATTATAACAAGCATACAAAAGTAAATAATAATTTACTCCGAAAACAAAGTTTTAACCGACGAAAAATCAATCGTCCCCTATTTTCCTACCCTTAGGGTTGGTTTTATTTTCCAAATTTATATGGGACCAACTTTGGGGCCCTTTCAAATAAAAAAATAATTATCAAAATCAAACTACCTACTCTGTAAAAAGTTATGCGTGGTCATACATAAAAAAAAATATATAAGCGTCGACTTGAGAACCTCCTCCGTTTTTTTCGGCGGTTGAAAAACTGTATTTCGACTACGGGAAACGAATAGTCCGTAAACCCACTCCCAATACGCCTACGTCTCACGACAACACGATAAAATGCAAGGCAGCAGGTCGAGAAAGTTGTGCTGAGCAAGAATCAGAAGATTATCACTCCTAAAATTGGCCGAAAGCTGGAAAAATCTTCACTTCCGGTCAAAATTGTAAGGGTAGGTATATTTACGTCATGTGACAGCAGTACGAGAAATGTGGCATCATTTAGCCCTTTAATCGTAGAGAGAGTAAACCTAAGTCTGTTAGTCCTTAAATGGCTTTAATGGTACTTGGCAGACGGTGCCAAAGTTGGCCACCTTTATGGGCCCAGGAGTGGGCTTACACTTACAAACTATAAATAAAAAAAAAATCAGTCGCTTCGCAATCCGATCCCAGTCCGATGGCAGTGGAAGGCAAAATACTGAAAATCTTTCTAAAGCCCCTGCTAGACGGTCCCCAACACGCCCCTCCGACCGAGCGACCTTGGCCCGCACCGACCGTGTAGACAGTTGTTTGCAGTATTTCATACTACAGCGGTCGGTGCCGACCAAGGTCGCTCGGTCGGAAGGGGCGTGTTGGCGACCATCTAGCAGGGGCTTTAGTGGAAGTGCACAACTATTTTACTCCGGCCCACTCTGTGCGTTACCTCCGTTTCCACTCAATACCCTTATTTTTAGTGAGAAGAAGAGGAAAAGTCTGTGTGATTATAGCTTTGTAAGTTTTGTATGTGATGGGTAATCTCCGGAACCGCTCATCCGATTTCAAAAATTCTTTCACCTGCGTGTAGAATGGACTTTCCAGATGGACATAGGCTATGTTTTATCCCGAGGGTTTGCCTGTCTTCTTTGCAATACGCGGGCGAAGCCGCGCGGGCAGCTAGTACACTATAAAAGGGTATAGGATCATTATGCCAGTTACGCGACCAGCTTCTGTTAGCGACCACCTGAAGGACAACGTTTTCAATTAAAGAGAATAATAACATTTTAACACACTACACAACCGTGAGCCGAGGAATCTACTAAAAGAACGAGAAATATCCTTTCAGTGGTATTCATCTGAGTGGTCGCAAACCGGCACAATAAATTAGATGGTCGCTATTCGGCGAAATTACCCTATATAAAAACGGTTTGTTCTAGAAATGGGTGCGCGATTTTCAATCGCGTTACATCGTAGATTATTTCACATATTGTGTACCTAAATATCACATTTGTTTCTTACTCAAGGGAGTGTAGCTTAGAGGCTAATATTATGTTTTTCTAATGTTACAACTGTTACAAAATAAGTGTGTATGCGTTTTTGACTTCTATGTTTATGGTATGTTTGCTGGCCAGAGTCATACTTTATTATATTAAATGGAAACTCTCGCGTGACCCAAGGTGACGCCAGTGTCATATGCCCGGTCATCTGCAATGACATTATTGGCAGCCTTCGATCATGCAACGATATTACTCGGAATAAAATTATAATTGGCGTTCTATCTATGTTTTTTTTCTGTAGTCACTAGCAAAAGTAGCAGAACATATTTTATTTGGGAAATAACTTGCGAATAGAATTTTACTAAGAGGAGGACAGTGTGTTTCATAAACATGTGGGGTAGTAGCTGCGTAACTTTTTCAACGAGCGTTTGGAAATATTAACTGCCATTTTGAACTTAACAGTGACATTAAGTGGCAAAGTGGAGCCCGGGTTCCTTTAGGATACAACCAGGAAAAACGGTAGGAGGGTAGGTACAGTCAACCCAATTTGATTTTTGGGCCACATCGTACAGTCAGCATCAAAAGTAGCTACGCAAATGAAGACGTCAAAAGTCTTTACAGGGAATAAGAATAAGAATAAGAATAAGAATAATTTATCAATAATAAATTATTCTTATTATTATTCTTATTCTTATTCCCTACAAGCACATGATTACAGATTATACAGACATTATCCGTGGGGTTCCAAACTAGGCTGAGCCTGTATCTTGGGACCCACTGAGTCGGTTAACAAATCTCATTAGACACGTCTCAAGAAGCACGACATGAAAGTAACAAAGTGAAAATTAAACATTTCATATAATATGAGCGCTGCTAACTTATCAATGGGAACACAAATTCATCATTAATAAAAACAAAAATTATGCTGTTTTAGTAGTACAAAGAGAGTTTGTGTTGTCACGGAGTGACATTTTTATATTTAATATTCAAAGATTAATGATGATATGATTTAAAAAACAGAAAGGCAAAAACGGCATAGTGTAGTACTGTCTTAAAAAGTCAACACAGCATCTGAAAGGGAGTCTCAAATAGCTTTAATTGCGTTGTATTGAGCCTGTGGTCTGTGTTGTCAGCTTAGGGGAAAATCCTATTTTTAAGGATAAAACTGCGTTAATTCTACTTGGGTAGCAATCCAACATTTAATAGATATATAGGGGTTGTTGTTAAACTTAATGAATGAAATTTTGGAAATAGTGTCTAATTCTAAACCAAAGGATAATTACGAAGAATTAAAAATACTACAGTTAATTTCCTATAACTTAATGTTAGTAAGAGCCAATTAGTTGAGATAAAAATTAAAGGACAATATTCGGGGATGTAGAATTTATTCCACTGCAATACTAGAGATAAGGTCTGAGGCCAGGTGGCTTTCCTGGATGCGACCATTTTGAATTTGCTGTCGACAGAGTAGCAGCTTGGTGAAGGAAGTTTTTTCTGACCCATTGGAGGTCATCATTTTGGGAGCTGATTCCGTACCGGTGTCCTGAAAGGGAGAAAAAACACAGGAATTCAGCGAGGTGGGAGCTTTCACAATATGAAGAGCTAAGAAAGTTATAGTTCACTATTGGTAAGATAAATTTGCACCTTTTTGGTAGTATCTCAGGTCAGCTTGTAGTACAGGTCCAATGGAACCAATTTTATTATTTTCAGTGAGACGGGAAGATCCAGTTTGGATAAATTTAAAGACCAGATTCTTTGTTTGAAGAGTGCATGGTAGCTTGTCCACCTTTCTCTTCACCTTTGGAACCGGCGAGTCGCCGCACGGTGTTTCTCCAGTGCGCGCCCGGTAATCCACAACTTCCTCGAGCTGAAGGTCGGTGAAACATTTGTTTTCATAGTAGGAGTCTGCCATTCTGCGGTTCCCTGGAAAGATAGGTTAAATAATATGAAAGACTGTTCCAATTTAAATACATATGAAAGTTAATTTCTGGTACTATAACTTAGGTACTAACACCTTTAGATAGGAAAGATAATCTGGTTAATTCGTGATTTAGAATCCGTATACGACCCAAGCTTTAAGCTGAGCAAAACAAATACAGGAATTACCCAGATTACTAGAAATACAGACATAGTGTTGTATAAGAAAATACACCTAAAGAGAGGAAATAAAGTGTGCCATATATGTACTAACCTGTTTTCTTTTTAATCCCAAAAACTTCCCATGACTGGTGCAGCGTTTGTTTACATCTTTTTAAACACATTTGTATAGTTTTCATTTTCTCACATATCCCTGGTGATTGCAGCTCCTTTTGAGCTTTAGCCGAGCATAAGCAAACCGGCCAGGTGATAGTGTATGAGAGTGTGTGAGTGTGTGTAAGTGTGCGTGAGAGGGAGTGTTTACGTGTGTTAAGTGTTTGTTACGAGTGTATGTTGAATTGTTAGGTACCTATTGGAAAAAGCAACCTTAGATGCAGGGACGTAAAATCTCTTCCGTATCACTATACGAGAGTTCAGCAAACCATTTCCTTAGAGTGACTTAACTTTGCGTATGGTGCACTTTTTTATGTCACAGACTTTACAGACAGCATTATAAACAAAGGGGTGGATGAAGAATGCGGAGCGTTGGGCATGTGCCGAGTTGACAGAGGGAATGGGGACTCTATATATGCGTCTACTCGTGATGCAGTCTATAAGCGGCAACTTTGCAGTACTTCTGTGGACTCTAATGACAGCATTCATGATAAACAGTTGCCTTACTCTAAGTAGACCTGTTTCTTGATAAAGAGTGTCCGTGGGAAACCGAAAAGGTTTTCTCGTCTTACTCGTAGAACTTTTGACGTCTTCAATTGCGTAGCTACTTTTGATGCTGACTGTACCTTTTCACAGTGACAATGATATGAGATCTCTATGGGCTTTCATATTGATTTACACTGTGACAAGGTACTGAAGGTACGAAGTGGCCCAGAAATCAAATTGATTGGTCGTTCGAAAGTTACGCGGTTACCCTGCTATTTAAGAGTTCTTTTAGGGTTCCGTACTTCCCAACCTCGGAGGGAGGTTTACCTAGAGAGATGGAGAGTTAAACCACACTGTTGGAATCTCCCTCAATTATAAAAAACAAAACTTGACAAACCGTCAGACAAACAAATGGCTTATTGTCTACTGACAGATCGCCATGACGCAGCCAATAGAGATAAAAAAAAAAAGGGTTCCGTACTCAAAGAGTAAAACGGGACCCTATTATTAAGACTCCGCTATCCTTCCGTCCGTCCAGGCTGTATCTCACTGATGAGTCACTGATACCGTGATAGTTCCAGCTGAAATTTTCACAGATGATGTATTTCTGTTGCCGCTATAACAACAAATACTAAAAACACAGAATAAAATAGTTTTTTATAGATAATGGTACGGAGCCTTTCGTGCGCGAGTCCGAATCGCACTTGGCCGGTTTTTTTTTCTCCTACATATAGTTATAGGTTAGAGCTTAACTCAGTCCTCGACAGAGACAGACTGAGTTAAGCAGTTTACCTATAGTTTCTAGGGTTATCTCTACGAAAAGTAGGTTTTATTTACATTTTTTAGTTAAGCTTTATTTCTCAAGCCAATATCCCAAGTTTAGTTTAATCAACTATTAAAATAAGATGAACAAGAAGAACAAGACGTTACCTAATTATTTAGCACTTTAAAACTAAACACTTTCAAATAGAGAAACAAATAGGTACTTACACTTATACATATTAGGAGCTCTGTAGAACAATCACTCAGCATGTTGCCACGGAAGCCGTGACGATGTTTTCAGTGAGGGCCCCACAGCTTAAAGAAGTTCGTTTGCACGTGTTTGCTCGAACTTGTGAATAAATTAACTCAGCGTGCCTCTGACACGTGGCAGAGTTAATCTCTGTTAATATTGTGTTAATTCCACTTATCGCGGCTTATGGGTATTCGAGTGGTTAGATCAGTTTCCCAAACCCGTTAATTCCGCGTAGCAGAATTTCCATTCGCGTTTTTCCCCACTTTTGATTTTTCTTAGTCGAATTATTTCGTATACGTAAGTGTTAAACGGATTGGTTCCTAGTCGGATTTTTCCCCAATTGATTATTTTTCTAGACGATATAGTTCATATACCCACGTGGTAAATAGACTGATTGTTTTCCAGACAATTTTTTTCTGCCTTTTACCCCGTAAATAGGGTTGCCAACTTTTTTTGGGGGAGATATAGTATTTTCCAGAAAAAAACGACAAAAATATAGTACACCGTAAAAATATATAGTACTTAGCTGGGCAATGTAATCCAGTAACTTTGTCGCCTGAAAGTATGGGGAAATATGCGTCAAATCCAGTAGTTCTGATTTTTTGCAGACTTGTTTATAATGTTAGCCCAATGAATAATCCAAGTTTGTGACCTCGAGCGCCAAACGCAACTTTGTCAAAAATCGAAAATACCGCGAAATCCCTAAAGGACTCGTTTTTGATAGAACCTTTTAAGGACGTTTTTAAAGTAGCCTAAATTTGCTACAATATGAGACTAGACTAGAATCGTCTCTGTAGATCCAATAGTTACCGAGATAAAGCTTTTCAAAATACATAATTTTTTCGTACTTCGAAATTTTTTGCAATATTTTAGACGTCGCTCTAGCGGGATGAAGTACGAGTACCCCCGACGGAGTTTGCTAGTGTTGCGAAATTCGAAAAATTATAAAATTTAAAAGGTTTTATCTTGGAAACTATTGGGTCTACAGAGACAATTCTAGTCTCATATTGTAGCAAATCTAGTCTTCTTTAAAAACGTCCTGAGAAGGCACTATCAAAAACTAGTCCTTTAGGGTTATAATAAAAACTTTAGCGGTAATTTCGATTTTTGACAAAGTTGCGTTCGGCGCTCGAGTTCGGCGTTCACACACTTGGATTATTCATTGGGCCAACATCATATAAACAAGTCTGCAAAAAATCACAACTACCGAATTTGACGCATGCTCTGTATGTATAAAGTTACTGGATTAATGTTGCTATTTAGTAAAAACTTCGACAATTTGAAGCACTTCGTAAGGTCCCCAAAATATAGTATTTTCGCGTACTATATATTTCTTCAACAGTATATAGTACAAAGAGTCAAAATATAGTACAATACTATATAATATAGTACGGTTGGCAACCCTACCCGTAAACAACCAAGCTACATAATCAGCCCTCGCAAATTCGCGAAACACTAGGTAAGTAGGTTAGGTTCGTTAGGTAGCTTCAGATGCCCGAAGGGCAAACCGCCCAGAAATAGGAGCCCCGCCGTGCGGGGCTCCGTCGAATATTTTGAACTACGAACGAAATGGCGAACGAAAACGCGTCTGGAGAAAAAACAGTCTATCAACACGTAGGAATATGAACTATATCGTCTGGAGAAATAAGCAAATGGGAAAATCGGGACTAGAATAAATACGTTTGTCAACACTTGCGTATATGAATTCAATCAACTAAGAAAAGTAAAAAGTGGGGAAAAACGCGAATAGAAATTTTAGGAAGTAATTTTTTTTAATTTTCATTCCGCTATTTGTGGCACATCACGGCACTCAGCCATGAAAATTAGTTTGATTTGGGGAGTTTTTATTTATTTATTTCATTGCCTTTTCGAGAAAAGCACTACCTATACATGCCCGGCCGTGAGAATGGCCTGGCGTCTGCAGTAATGTACACCTACTATTAAACTATGATTCTGCAAAGCGGTGCTAGACAAAAATCGCAGGCAATCCTTGATAGTAGCGCTGTGCCCTAACGCTTGCAGCGCGATACACAAACTAAAGCTGCTTTGGGATTCCATTTCGATTGTTGTGGATCACATGCAAATGTTTCTGGTATGCACAAAAAACGCAAATGTAGTTTGTATATGTTGGCGTCATATTGTGAACACCGTCAGTTTATAATCGTACTCGCGATATTATAAACTGTCTAAAAATTGTTTAACGCATTATTTTTCGTTAGTTTATATATAATCGATCAATGTCAAATCGTCAAATTGTTAACTGAGCTCAAATTAACATGCTATGGTACGCATACATTTATACTATCGCAAGTAAGATTATAAACTGACGGTGTTCACAATCTAACGGTGACATATATAATCAGCACCAACTCGAATATACCTCTTATTACAGGGTTCGAGGTTGACCCTTTTGTCTGTTATAGCAGGCGCGGCTCACTCGCGATTTGTGTTTATCGCTACAAGTACATGCCGGTCGCCCCTTCGGAGGGCCCTATTCAGTGGCTGCCACGTGTTGGTACAGGACGCTCGCACGGTGTCGCGAAGCCACTTCTGGTCACTCTCATGGCCGCGAATGAGAACCTATAGCACTTAAGCTAAGACCCGTATTAGCATATATGCAACTATAAACATACCCTTACAACTTGCGGAATCCTTTATATATCTGACATAGGGGCTGCCGCCTCGTGCGTGCCAGCTCCCTATGACGTGTGGGGACTTTCGTCCCCAAGAATGTCCTCCAACCTCCCCTTCTAGACATCCCTTACCACCATTGATACTGTCCCAATTCACACGCTATTGTTCCAGTTACCCGGGTGCACCCTTGACTGATGATGATATGGCCTGAAGCCGAGACTACCGAACTACCCTGTTGTTACACTTGTAACTAATCCTCTAACACTAAAGAACTCCACAACTAAGAACTGTGATGTGTTTCCTACAGGTCACGTACATGCGCGACCTGTAGGAAAACCTTATTCATCTACATGATATACCAATACGCCTCCCAAAGAGAATGAGACCTGTGGACGCACATAAATACATCGCATCATAAACAATCATCGTCCGATCTGTTAAAGCACATGAACACACGTGTAAATGATACCCAATCGTTACAATATCATAGGACGCATCGAAAGTGATTATGGAAAGAGCTCACCCTGGTTTTCCTCCAAATCAACCACTACAAACCGCACTTAACTGTTCGTTCCCAATATAGCCGTTCGGAACTCTGACAGCCCGCCTACCCGTCAACCTTGTTATAAAAATGATTCCTTGTAGGTGTTGCTACATAAGATAAATCGGCTGTTTGAGACATAATTATAAACACCAATGTAAATACTATCGTGAATCATGACCATTCACGACACTCCCGGCCCCCCAGAAAACTGGCGATCATATATCCAATAGAGATTATCATCTTTCACAGCTTTATTTAACTCTTCCTCAGATCTTTGAAATTACCGTTCTTTTCCCATTGCAAATATTGACAAGCTCTGAATCCTATCGATCGCCTTGATTGGGCCCAGTAATCCACATAGTTTCTGATAGCTGTAACGTCTGATAAGTTCATCTTGACGCACTTTTCTAAATCAGTTCCAAGCTCTTCGTGGGGCCCGAGTAGCCAACTGCGAGGTCCTCTATTCTTGAGATTTTGACCAACCAAGCTTCATCGTGTCTTGGCGTTCCATGTCGTAATAAACAATCAATCATAATATGTCCTATATATATCGTAAAACCATATTATAGATTTGCTAGTGTATGAAAATACTTCTATACATTGTGCATTGCTGATTCATGTATGTACATACTTTTAGGTTACCGCAATAGGATTTGCTTTGCCTTGCTAGATTGAAACGAATATCTGGCCAGATTTTATTATCATCTTTATACTTGTTTCCTTTTTCCATGGAATGGAATCCTCCCCCGCGGGCAAAATTGCTTACGTTATTAAACGAATGCACGAAGCATTACCACAACTAATGTTAATTTATCTGTTAATCTATTGATTTCCCTGATTCCTCCTCGACCTACTTTAAATATTTAAAAATTATTCTGCGCGGTTCAGTGTGATTTTTATTTTTTATTTATTTTTTTTATTTTTAAAGCGTTTTCTTGTCTATACAATACGAATACACTCCACTGATCACCTAAAAAAATAACATAGGATAGAACATGAAGCTTGAAAGTAGAGGCAAACAACGGGCTGCCGTATGGCTTGACGTTGTTTTTTCTTTTCTTTTCCTAAGACCTGGTTATTATTATTTATTATATAATACCGAAAATTAATTGAATTCTTAAATAAAATGTGATCCACCACAAACTAAGTTTGACGGTGGAGTGAGCACTCAGTCTCAATATAAATTAAATGAATTATGTCTCATACTTGATATAAAACCTCTTTTACTAAGACTATATTTAAAAAAAAATACTTTTGTAAAATTGTTTTTGATTTATTTCATACGACGTATACCTCGATAACTGAAATAACGTTAATTCATTACCTCGTATAACTCGTACTTTATTGTTGATTCATTTTCGTCTTGTTTCATCATTCTTGGCTAAATGACCTCATGTTACTTCCAAAGTACACAAAACAAATATACAGTTTATTTTAATTTTTATAAATGTTTTTTTTTTGTTTTTTAATAAAATGTTGTGTTCTATTTTGATTGAAGGATTATGTATGCCTTTATGTACTGTTAATAGAAACGTGCTTAATTATTTCTGTTTACTAACTTTTTTATTATACATTTAATAATCGCACCTCTCTGTAACGAAAATAATCTCTTATCTCACCTGTATTAATGGAACCCTCTGTAAATGAGACAGATATTAATACACTTGGATATCTGAGACACTTTTTAAGTGGAATACTTCTTTAAGCGAGACACATCTGCCGGTCCCTTGAAGTCCCAGTTATGTCAAAGTTTAACTGTACACATTTGGCTATATCTGCACAGATCTTGCCTAGTTTTACGCGCAGTTGTATACGTTTTAATTCAACAATGAAAGTAGTATGCTACGGTGGTTTTCGACTCCAATGCTCCACTATCAGTGGTCAAGTCAAGCATTTACCGACCGTGAGAAATATTTTTCTCAGCCTCAAATCTGATCTTTAACAGCACATTTTATTCTGAGCGTAAATCCAAAATTGGCTGAGCATTGCCAAAATAACCTGTATTGTTGTGGCACTATTGAAATCGCTCAATTGTGCTCGAGTCTGAGGACCACCAAAAAGAATTCTGAACACCATGGAAACTGTTCTGATGACCGCTAAACCAAGACCTCTGAGCCCTGCGAAATCTGTTCTGAGGACTGCTTACCTAGGCCTCTGAGCCCAACGAAAACTGTTCTGAGGACCACTAAATCCAGACTTCTGAGCGTCGCGAAACTGTTCTGACGATCGTGAAGCTGTTTTGAGCACTGCCAAACCAGTATTTTGAGCACTCCTAAAGTGTAATAATGATATGTTGGCTTTGAAGGATACCAAAACTCATAATTTTTGGTTGAGTTTTAAATAAAGACTTATTTTCTGAGCTAAAAGCATGAAAATCATCATTTTCAACTATTGCTTGTATTCTTCCTATTATTTACGTCTTCCACGAGCCACCGAGAGCGCCATATAGTATGACGGGTGTCCTTCAACATGTGATTTTCCAATAAGATTTTAGGCTTTGCGATATTGCGTATCTCAATCCTCGCACACGGACCATATGCGCCATTACATTAGTTCTTATGACCGTGCGACGTTTTATCATGCCTCCTCCCATAGTGTATCGGTTATTAATGATGTTAAACTTGTTCAAATATTCGCTACCCCTCAACCGCTTAAACTCTTTAGTAATCATGCACTGTGTCTGTCACATCAGTATAAATGACTAAATAAAATATATATGTGAATTATTTCCTGGACTACAGAGATACCAGTTTACGCTATAAAATTTATTTCTGCTATTAACTTTAGTGTCACTTGCAGCAGTTCATATTTCATTAGTTATCGATGGATAGTCTCTGTATGAATCTCAGTTTATATACATTGATGTGACGTGCTGCAGTCCAAAGTGTTTGCGACATCTAGCGCAACGTTCAGGTCTTTGTACTAGGTATATGGAAAATTAATTGTGAGCTTTGGATCAGATTGGTCCTTATAGTGCTTTTCCGAACCTTTCAGATTTAATTAACCTTGGTTTATCAATGTACGTAGAGATTCTTCTCTCTTATCCTTATAAGTACTGTATTCATTCCGGAATTGGTCATATAGTGTGATGCCCACTCGCTAACACAGTAGGTTAATATTTTAAATTACATTGATTTATCGGTCACCATCAGTATAAGTGACTTCCGTTTAAATTTTATACTAATTGTATTAGTTTCGCTTTCCTTTCCTTCCCTTTTAACACCTATGTAAGGTCGGGTCTCTTAGTCAGTTTGCGACAGCGCGATCGATTATGAGTTGTATTTTCTTCGACCAGGTTCTTCACATTACATTTTTTCTAATATTGGACTACCACGTGGATTTTGGTATACCTCTTCCCTCTGGAATGTTTGGGAAGGTGAAGTGCAATGTTATTGATATTATTATGGTATTTTCCTTCTTTTTGAGTGTGTCCGAACCATCGCAGTCTTTGATTGAAGCTACTTTAAAAACTTCCGTGAACGTTAAGTTATGTTATTAATGTCATTATCCTTGCCGTGCACACATGATATCTGTTCTGAGTTATCATCCAGGAGCCAAAAAATTTCACTAGTTTTTCTGCAGTTCCTAAGATTGGAAGAACAGTCGTTGCTATAATCAATAATCAAATGCGATGATTTTGATGTCGGTTTTAAAGAAATCCATGATGCTGTTTAAATTAAGGTTGAGGATGGAAGCTTCATGCACCGGGGACACCGATTTCAAACCCTTTACCTTTACCATCGGGTTTTAATACTTCTTCATTTTGTTCAATACTCTTTCATTTGATACTTTGTCTGTCCACAAGATTTTCAACATTCTCCTATATAGCCACATTTGAAATGCATTCAGTTTTTTAATTGTCAATTTATTTAAAGTCCAAGCCTCTGCACAATACACAAGGATTGACAATACATAGCATTTAACTAATCTCCATCTCAGTTTTAGATTTATATCCTTATGTGTGTATAGTTTTTGCATTTTCAATACTGTTTTTAATACTTAACCATGTAATTTTTGTTAAGGCTGATATACCAACACTGGTACCCTGGTACCTAGATATTGTCGCCTTAGTACTGCCTCGTGAGATATCACAAGCGATATGATTGAACGCCTTCTCAAAATCTATAAAACGAATGAATTATGTTTGAGTATCATTTAAAGAACATCTCTAGGAATGATGGAATAATGTTTCTTGATTTAATTCTAGCTCGTAGTTGTCCATAAAAGAATTATGTACCAACTCGTAAGGTACAACAAATGATACAATTCATCAATATTAACGCGTGAATTTGTTTGATCCTTGCATACAGTCGGCGTCAGCTTATCCTACGAGCAGGTATATTCATATCGAAAGGCAAGTTCGCCATATGATGCTTATGTATGACGTGTAGTAACATGGGGACAGTCAGGTACTTAGTTACTTAAGTTCATGTTTAATGCCGTTGTTGATCGTGTTTTGTATTTTAGAAATGAAGTCCCAAACTTGAACTCCTTTCATCGCGGTCTGCTGACATTCTTCTGATGAAGAAAGCGTGATGTTTCGTAAGTTTAGCTACTTGAGGTAACATTGAAAACTAGTGGTCAGTTCCAGCTCCAAGGCTATTTGTCTGCGGATGTCCAGGTTTGAGTCTTCTGAGCTATTGTCAGGATATTACTAAGTGTTTCTAACTATCAGGTGCCCGAATAGCCATGTTTTTAGACATACAAATTGCTTTGCAAGTGTCAGATGCAGAATCACCTAGGCTCTATGATTTGCCTCTCAGAGAGGCGTTAGACTCATCGGCCTCCACATCGTGTATTGACTGTGTGAACTGTGTCTGATAAACCTGATTGATAATGAACATTATACATTTACACTAATGCTTTTTAAAACTAAAACATGGCCCACTAAACATAACTACCAATAACACCATTGTGCCTCAGGTAAACGCATCCCGATTCCTTGAATACTAGCTCAATAGCGACAGCCATCTCGGTTTATCACGCCTATATTTGCTCCCAAATACGATATGGGATCGTACTATGGGCAAGTTGCTCCGAAGCAAATAGAGTATTCATTGCCCAAAAGAAATGCCTCAGAGCAATCTGGGGTCTGAGAAATGTAGACTCATGGACAAAAATGTTTGAAACTGCCAAATTAGTAAAGTCCAATATGTCACTATTCAAATTAAATGACAACTCTTACCGTAGAGCAGTTACGCATACGGCCTTGTCTATGCCAGCTCCAAGACTAGAAATTTACCGCAAAAACTGCTACTACATAGCTTGCTTAATTTATAACTCCATACCGAAAGAAATTACGGACATGTTTTACAATAGTTTCTGTAGGAAATTGAGCACCTGATTGACCGAAAATTGCTTTTATTCGGTCCAAGATTTCCTTAAAACAACAAATTGTAGGTATACTAAGTACGCACAGTAAATGTTAAGTAAAATTCGTTTTGATAGTAGGTACCTATTAATATAATACTATGACAATGGAATACACAACACAAGCCTTATTGAGCTTACCGTGGGCCCAGGTTGATTTGTGTAAGATTGTCCCGTAATATTTATTATTTATTATTATTTATTTATTATAATGACTATGATTCAAGCAAATAAACGATCTATCTATTGACTTCATGATCGATTCAGGGTCTCATCAGGTCATCATATATTGACTACTCGTATGTATGTGACAAGCTATCCGCCGCGTGCTACGCACTGTCTAGACTCGCACTTATATTGTCTCTCAGTAAATTGAATCTATTTGATTCTAATTTAAGGGGTAAATCTTCGCGCCGGTGTATGGCAAAGGTTCGCACGGCACTGCCTTTTTTACAAGAAACTTTAGGAACTTAAGTATAGTTTACTGACCCTTTGTGCTACACTATAAATGAGGTTCTTCAGAATGATCATTGTCCCCAGCACATTCCAAAAATTGTAAATTCTATATATTTAGACATGTAAATGAGATGTACAATTTTCAATAAATAATCTAAAATCTAACATTTAAGAGTCCAATTACGAAATATTTAAAACAATCATAATTACAAATCTTTGTTTAACCATAACACTTGATTATACTCAAGTCTGAAGTCTAAACGTATTCTATCCACGAGCCGAACCTTTCGGTTGCACCTACAAAACGTATTCGTGATTCGCGAGATTCACTTAACGAAGTCACGTGAGTTATCTGACTATTTACTTTCAAGTCACAAATGAATTTACTTATACAAGAATTCTGGACACTACTGTGTAAGTCATGGTTTATAGCTAAAGGATTAAAAGAAACTAAGCACCAAAGCTTTCATACCCATTTTACATCCTGATTCAGAGCATAGTATCGGAGTCAACAAAGCTAAGTGTTTACGATTTCTAGGTGTACATCTTGTTGTATTTACTAACTTGTTGTAGCTATGGTTACGCATGTAGGATATATTCATGATTAAATTGTAAGTAATGTATATTTATCGTTGTGTATGGAAAGCATTTAAATGATTAATACCTGATGATTATGGTCAATATTGCAATTAACAATATTGTCAACGTATCACGTAGGTATCCGATGAATCTTCATTGGTTTATATTTCAAGACTCCACTTGATTTATTGAGTGACAGATACGTGATGATGATATTTTTTTTTATAATAAATGAATTTTTCCCTGCCCTCTAACAATCGACTTGTACCTGAGGGCCACCAGCCACCTCCACACATTATTTTGGAGTAGGTATACTATTTGTGTATCATACTGACAACATTGTTCCATCCCCTGTTTCATCACAGCTGAGCATCACGCACGACCCAACACAGTATACTCACTATGCGACTCATAATATGTCTGAACTCACTTCTTTAACTCTTTAACCAGCATTATCTGATATATCACAACTGTCAATAAATAACACTTCCTTGGTTTTCTATGACAGACCGCAAAAATTGGCTATGTCAGTCACCTGAGGGCGCACCAGCGACGCTCTCCGCATTGATTAGCAGTCGCTGAGGCCGAATACGGCTAGGAGAAGATGATAATGACACAGTTAAAATTGCGAGTAACTTATTTTACGTTAAAAGTTAATCCTTCTCGGCATAACCTGGTAATGAAATCATAGCAACTATGCGTGATCGGAAGTCAGACCTAAAGTACACTAGTGGTCTTGAGATAAGTTGCTGGTAACCAAACAATAATGAAGTCAACATCAATTAGATCCATCGAATTGCTGTCAGATCTCTCATTGACAATAACCGCCGAAATAAAAGTGAATCAGCACAAAAGCCTACTGCCACATACTAATAATACAAAAAACAATTGAATTCCCAGGATGCTACCATTCTTTTGATCTCAATAATATGGTAGAATAGATATGAGCAACGTATACCGATTTCAGTAATTTATTCGTTATAAATGTACCTATAAACAAATACACTGATGAAATCAGAACGAAACTTGAGAATAACATCATACTGTCTAAAACTTCCTCCTCCTGACAACAAGAAAAATATAGGAAAACCACAGATTGCTCCCAAAGGTTATTATTTGTGTCTGCAGCTTATAGTCTCCTAAGTTCGTACACCCTTGAACCTCTGACGTCTTGATTGCAATCAGAACAATGAATCCGATTCACCAGAAAACATTTACTTAGGTCATGATTTCAATAAAAAGTAACCATCAAATATAGTACCTACATACCTGAAAGAACAGGCTTTGCTCTTTGTTTTTTCCAAAGAAAGGGAGTTGATTCTTTTCACCTCCGTAAACCCGTGTAGTAAATAAATTGCATTGAAATCTGATGCGCTGTTTACGACAATCCATTGACAATCAAATAAATATACCAATGCTGCTCATTGAATAGTTTAGAATAATTATATTTTGTATATAATCCCATAATTTGTCATTGAGTCAGTAAAAAATACAAATGCTATACATATTTTTTGCATTTATAAGGTCCAAACCAGCCACGAATGTACTTTTACCTACTTTAGTATGATACCAATAAATATTTTTGATTTTGATTGAGAGCCGTACCCATTACCCTATTTATCGTAAGATGACATTAAAATGTACTACTTATGGAAGGTTAATTCCTTATGATGTCTAAAAGGTCTTAAATGATTGCACCACACTAAACATTGATGAATGGTATGGTTCTGTTATATAACTTGGTTTTAACTGTAACCTTTGCATAAGGAGCACCTCTGACATAATACAGTGATAGTTTGCTGTAAGTATGTTTTCTGAAAAGTTTTAGAAACTTTTAAACCGATTAAGGCTTGGCATCTCAAATTTTGGTAAAAATGACTTGTTTAGTAACCAGTTTATACCTTATAACGTAACAATTTTCGTGTTGGAAAATAGATATCATAATCTGCAAGATATAAGAAGTGACATTGTTTTCGTAGAAATCCATTTTAACATAAGAAAGTGGAGAAAAATAAATCTAAAGTCAACCCTATTTTTTCACTTGTAACCAGTCTACTGCTCCATTTTTTATCAGAAAGAGATGAAATTTTATAATCTGCTTCATAAAGTAATGAACTATAACTTAATTTTCTTACTTTCTTAAATTTCGTCTCGTTTCTAAAATATTCCGAAAAACATGATATCCACGCTTTCGACCACGCACTTCCATCTCGCTCACGCTCACGCTCAGTGAGAGGGAGAGAAGACCATGAATGTGCAGGGCCTTAAGACAGGATTTTAATAATGTTAATCTCTTTCTCGTGGATGGTTTTAAAAATCTTTAGATTAACTTTATGAACAGTTATCTGTTTTTGAGTCAATCGTGCACATGCTACATTTAATATTGGTTTAGCAGGAAGTTGGGGCAAATAAAGTGTTAAACAGATGAAGACTGGCTTAGATCCCAGCATGCTCCACCATGTCGCGAAGCCACTTCTGGTCACTCTCATGGCCGCGAATGAGAACCTATAGCACTTAAGCTAAGACCCGTATTAGCATATATGCAACTATAAACATACCCTTACAACTTGCGGAATCCTTTATATATCTGACATAGGGGCTGCCGCCTCGTGCGTGCCAGCTCCCTATGACGTGTGGGGACTTTCGTCCCCAAGAATGTCCTCCAACCTCCCCTTCTAGACATCCCTTACCACCATTGATACTGTCCCAATTCACACGCTATTGTTCCAGTTACCCGGGTGCACCCTTGACTGATGATGATATGGCCTGAAGCCGAGACTACCGAACTACCCTGTTGTTACACTTGTAACTAATCCTCTAACACTAAAGAACTCCACAACTAAGAACTGTGATGTGTTTCCTACAGGTCACGTACATGCGCGACCTGTAGGAAAACCTTATTCATCTACATGATATACCAATACGCCTCCCAAAGAGAATGAGACCTGTGGACGCACATAAATACATCGCATCATAAACAATCATCGTCCGATCTGTTAAAGCACATGAACACACGTGTAAATGATACCCAATCGTTACAATATCATAGGACGCATCGAAAGTGATTATGGAAAGAGCTCACCCTGGTTTTCCTCCAAATCAACCACTACAAACCGCACTTAACTGTTCGTTCCCAATATAGCCGTTCGGAACTCTGACAGCCCGCCTACCCGTCAACCTTGTTATAAAAATGATTCCTTGTAGGTGTTGCTACATAAGATAAATCGGCTGTTTGAGACATAATTATAAACACCAATGTAAATACTATCGTGAATCATGACCATTCACGACACACGGGTCGCAGCGCGTTGCATGCGATAGAACGGGATGGCCACATTAAGTTACGTTTGGCGTACCTAAACAGGGAATTTGTTAACAGAGAACCTTCTGTACGTAGTACTATTACTTATTCTGTGGTTATAGTACGGCTTCAAGGTGGTCTACGCTGTGTTTTCATAAACTTGACATGCATGCTTGACAGCTAGTTGTTACTTGTATGGAAACAGCACATCTCTGGTTCACCCTAATGCCTTGATCACACGTACCGAGCAAACGGGCGAGAGAGTGCTCTAGGCCGAGTACTCGGGGCGTATAAACAGTCACTCGCTATGTTATACGCACCGAGTACTCGGCCGAGAGCACTGTCTTGCCCGTTTGCTCGGTACGTGTGATCAAGGCATAATCCTAACATTACCTACAACTAATTTAATCCGAACAACACCCTGCTGAAACGCACCCTTAGCTGAATGAAACAAGCACTCAGTCCAATCGTGTAGCTACGTCTCGTCTCGCGAAAATTCGTATTCAGCTTTACGACTGACGCGTCACATATTTAAAACCCCAGATGTGGTGTCTTCTCTCATGTACACAATGTACTAACTGACATATATTCTCCGCTAAGATAGTCCCATTTAAAATAGGTATATTACGTTCTGAATCCACGTTCCGCGGATGACTGATGGATCCGTGTGATACATTAGCGAGTTAAAAATAATTATGCGACGCGCGTGGTTGTGCAAACATTTACTTGGTTTTCAAGTTCAATTTCAGCCTTGCAGCACCTTGTTCACTTTATAACTGTAGTAGGTAAATATTGTACGAAACATATTATTAAATACTATGCAAGAGTAAATGTGATTTGCTTCTTAGTGATAAGACTGATAAGTGATAACACTGTTTCCTTTTTACGTGGTTTAACAACAAAGTTGCATACCTACCTAATTTCTTTGCTTTCTCCAGTTAAAAACTACGAGTAATGTCCTTATTCATTCTTGTATCATAAATAACGGAGGCGAAGCCATATTATCTTTAAAATGTTAAGTATTGATTTACAATGAAAGGGTAGTTACGGTGTTTCTTTTGTAAAGGGTGACTAGATGTAGTCAATTAAATAAGATATACCTACCTATAGTCGATATTATTTCTGCAGAGGGGTAATCACGTAACGTTCCGAATGCGCGTCGGTACAATTTAACTGTCAATTTTCCATATAAAAAGTGACAATTAGACCTACCGTACCTTTGTACCGACGCGCGTTCGGAAGGTTACGTGATTAGTTGATTACCCTTCAGGACTTTCTACTCTACTGCACCGCACAATGCGTTACGTAATCGTACTGATAATATTATGTGACTATTTTGGTATCCATAAACGCTTACTCCTATATATATATATCGTATGGCTTTTATACAGTTGAAATTAATACTAACAATGAGTACAAGTTTAAAAGATTACAATTTAATATCTAAGTTGAGTAGCCAGTCCCTTGCTGCAGGGGTCAGCGCCAATAGCTCATCCATACCTCCCGTGAATAGTCTTCTGGGGCATTCCTCAACAATGTGTAGGACGGTTTGTGTTGGCGCACCACAGTCACAGTCAGCTTCTGTTGATATGCCCCACTTGTGTAGGTTGTGATTGCAGCACCCAACGCCCGTCCGGATGCGGTTCAGAGTGACCCAGGTCTTGCGGTGTTCGTTAAAGCCCGTTGGAGTTCTAGTGGGGTCTATGTTAGGGGCTCCATCCTGTTCCTGCCACTGCTTCCTCCACTCCAAATGGATACTGAAGGGCTCCGAGCCCTGTAGCTTGCAGTCGGACCATATGGGTTTGCGGGACGGTAGACGAGGGTGAGGCAGGTGATGGAGTGTCTCTCTAATTGGCAGCGCTTGCGTTGTTGCCTTAGTCCACTCCCGCGCCGCAGCATGTGTTCTTCTTATATCCGGCGGAGCAATATGCGACAGCATGGGGAGCCATCTGGTGGGAGTTGGCTTCAAGCTTCCGGATATAGTTCGCATAACTCGGTTCAGTTGAACGTCGATCTTACTCGTATGCGCGCTTCTATACCATGCTGGAGCACAATACTCCGCCGGCGAATATACGAGTGCGATGGAGGAAGAGCGCAAGACGTCAGCCCGAGCTCCCCATGATGTTCCTGCTAGCCGGTTTATGAGATTAACACGTGTTTTCACTTTTTGGGCCAGGTTTTCCAAGTGTACCTTATAGGTAAGTGACCGGTCTAGCATGACACCCAGGTATTTCGGCTTCGAATTGTGACGAACGCTTACTCCTATAATACCTACACTTCAATTTAACTAAAGGAACCTTTTTTGCTAGCTGATGTGTGGTTTACTATTGTTTATTAAGACAGTGGCTAGTCTAGGTCCAGCCAAGTTCAAAGCCAAAAGGAACTGGTGACGCAGCAGCCGTGTGTATTTTCTCTACAGGAACAATAACGACGATATGAATACCCTGCATGATAGATAACATTCTATTTACGGACGATCTTGTACCGCCATACCGACAAAGTCAAGTGACAAAGCTATTATTAATGTACAAGGAAACTAGCATTAACTGCTCCGTATACCTGTACGGTTTTGATTATTACTTATAGCCATTTTTTTCAAATGAAGCTGTACGTAGGTATGAATGTAAAGTTTTGTCACATACATCTGAAATTTGATGATCGAGAGAAATATTTTCAGAGACTGCACTCTAGGCCCAATTTATATAACCGTATTACTGTATACATACCATTAACCGTCTAAGAAGTTCAGTCACAATTCTCAGCAGTGGTATTGTATGTTAACCCGGCTTAATCTAGTCGTATTGTATTGTTATTTGTTCGTAGCTCAAGTGAAACCCTGACAAGGGTAATCGCGTAACTTTTTCAACATGCGTTAGGGAAATAGACTGTCATTTTCAAAAAAATACTTTTTATTTGGTATCTGCGTGCGTTTGAAAGTTAATTTAAAAACAATAGAAAATGTCGCACGTGAAAGTCAAAAAGAAAATTTTTAATGTCAATAAACTTGTATAGATAGGTACACTACCTACTGTACTATCGAACCAACTGAATCATGACCCACCATGGAACTTTGTCTCAATTAACTGACGTATTAACGTCATATGATCGTGCGTATGTACGTTAACTGTAACAAGGTTCTATGGTGGGTCATAATTCAGTTGGTTCGATAGTACATAATTAGGATATCCTAAGCAATGTCAAATGTCATAATAAATAAATAATTTTGTTAATTATCAATAGGTAAAATTTCATAATATAAATACCACGGTAAAATATCAAAAAAGTATAGAAACAAAAACAACACAAATTATCGCGGCGAAGTAATATATCTAAAATGGCAGCAAGTGTGGTGTACCTGTTAGTCATACAGTTTATAGTTCCTTATCAAAAATAAAACCAGACTTTGAATAAACAGCGTAAAAATTAACAAATCATTGCATTTCTTGACGCTACAAGGAAAAGTATTGCACGACAAAAACCAAAACCGTAGTACTTAATTATGCAAACAAGTGATTAGCAAACAGCGTTTTCCTGTACATACTGCTGACGCTAGTTCGATGGAACGTACGCAACTGGTTTGTATTTGTATGCAATTGACATCATTAAACTCTGAATGAATTGCGTCAATGTTTGTCGAAAATGTCCTTTGTAAATATACCTAAACATTGTGTAAAAGAAAATATTGTTTCGAGATAAAACGTCCCAATACTCACAATGCGCATAGCACCTGTAGCAGCGCTTACTTTTTAAGTTAATTTAAGTTTTTTAGCTTTCTCGAATATAAGTGAATTAATGTAATTCATCATCTTCCTAACGTTTTCCAAGTTGTATCCTAAAATAGCCTAGGGTCCGCTTTGGTACCTAATCCCAAGATTTGACGTTGGCTAGCACTAGGTTTGGAAAGCGACTGCCCTTGGCATGGCCGGTCCTGCGCCACCCGCATCCAGCGGACTCCCGCGACCTTTACCAGGTCATCAGTCCACCTTGGGGTCTACCCACGCCGCGCCTTCTGGTACGTGGTCGCCACTCGAGAACCTTTCCGCCCCAACGGCCATCGGTTCTACGTGCAATGTGCCCCGCCCACTGCCACTTAAGTTTAGCGATTCGGAGTTCAATAGCAAGTGATTATTTCGTGCATAAGTTTTTTTGAACCACCCAGTGGTACGAGCTGGTGGTTTAAAAAGTCAATGCAGAGGCGGATTATCCATATAAGCAAAGTAGGCACGTCCCTACACTTGCCTAGGGGTGCGGGGTTCCAAAGGGGCGGCGAAATTTGTTTTCGCTCTCGACATATAATCCGCTTCTGAGTGAATTAATGTAATTCCTTTGAGAAAATACATCTTCGAATTTTGATCAAACTCTTCAGTCATGAAGGAACGCCAATACCGTGACAAACGCTGTGTGTTGTTTGTCTCGAATAAATGTTTCTTTCTTTCTTTCTTTCCAATAAATGTTTACTAAACAGAAACGTCTGCTAACGAAATTCTAAATTCCGATCAAAGTGAAAAAATAAAAAAGATTCCTACGAGCGGGATTTCGACCCGTGTCCTCTGCATTCCGTGCGGCTTTGAAGCAACCTGATCTACTGTAGGCTCTCTTTCTTCAGAACAACAGAGACCCTTATATGGGAATATCTAGTGTCACTGTTTGAGATAATAACGGGGTTGCGGCACAATGCACATGCAGAACTGGGGCGATACTCGGTCAATCGGAACAACACCCGTCGTTTCGATTACCCTCAATACCCTGGGCATATTCACAACGGTTAACCTCGCCTTATCTCAGGCAAACCAGGCATCAAAGCCCATAATTAAATATTCCTGACTGACTAACATACATATATATTAATTTAAAAAATTTAAATAAGATATATGGCGACGCGCGGTGCATTTCTGGAAGTCCAAGACCTCGGAATCGCCAGAGAAGTAAACCCCTCCTTGCGACTTCACCACTCAAAATTACCTGTGAGTGGTGAAGTCGGCCGGGACAGAATTTAAAAAGCATAGCTGTTATAAGATTGGCAGCCTGTTAACTCACATAACTCGTCCGCGTCCCTAGAACAACTTGCCCCCCCCCCCCCCCCTCATTAGTCAGTCTGGATGAATCATGCATAGTGCACCGTGCCCAGTTCGTGCTGTGCCGATTTTTTCCCGAAATCTTTCACGATTTTATAAAATAAACCTAACTTAATGGGCTCAATGCGATGATTTAAGTCCTATAAAGTGAAAGGTTCTAGCGTTTGGGAAATGGAAAATATTATTAGTATTAATCTATTGAAGGCCAAGCAATGCTACGTGTGCTTCGCTATAACGTGTAGCAGTTTTTTTTCCGGCTCTCGTTGTGGGCCTGACTCATATGCATGGGTCGGAAGGTCCGGTCCACACTCCTGCGGTGACACCCGATAAAACCACGCTGAAAACATAATTTCAATCATTAAGCAGCGACATGATGTGACTATAACGAACACTCTATTTAGTTGGGATGGTAACTGTTTGCCCCTGAGGCGATTTATATGTTTGTTGTGAATACCAGCCCTGTGCCGAGTGTAGCGGAAAACTGTCGGCAGGTCAGTTTCTTTGTTGACATCATTATGATGTAACCTATTAACTTTAGGTTAGTTGTTATAAAAATAGCATGAGGGTATGCGAGTATTGTCCTAAGACACATTAAGACCATTTCGGTGGGCCTGACTTCGAGAAAGAGGTCACACGTAACACCTAATAACGTATTGACGATGTACGGAAGGTTACCAGCTGGTTGAAAGTGTAACTTTTGGTACTTACGTTAGGTAGATCAAATTTTTTTGTATAGGAAAATGACATACAAGTTGTCCTAACGCCCGTTCTAAAAGTTACTCGACTCTATCGAGGAAATTTTCGTAACTTTTGAAATGAGCACGTAGGTATATCGACTCATGATTTAATTTAAAAATGTGATACTTGATGCTTATCCAAACGCGTTTACAGTCCCAAAGCGCGAAACGAAACGTTCATTTGTGGAAAAAATGAAGCTGTCTTATACAGGTCCATACATTATTTACTTTTGAATGACGCAAAAAGGTTCTCTCTCGTATTTGCACTAAGTATGACGTAGGTTTTTAATATGGCGTGCATAGTTTATTCAGTCTGCTCCATATTCGGCTTTAAAATTCTGTAGGACATTCACAGCTTACCCACAGATGGTCTAATCCAGCCACACTCAAACTTTTTACAAGCTTTTATTTACTTTCACCTGTCCCGTTGTCTGTCTGTAATCAAGTCTTAATGGGGTTACGTCGGTTAAGTACCTACCTACTGAATTCCCATGACCACCTTCTGTCTCCATCATCAGATCAGCTCGATGCTACCATAATATTGAATTGTCATGCAAACTATACCTTTACCCAAAATTATCGTTTGAAGATATCTGCTTTAAAATTGAATTGCAAGATTCCACCCGGACCAACATAGTTACATACATACATACATAGGTACCTACATTAGATACCTACCAAGGACCGCTGGAATCCCCGTAACATTGCTAGCTTTATTCTCCAATATTGTACGTATACCAACTTGGTACCTAATGCTACTAAACGCTTAACTAAGCTTAGTGTGAGTGAAGTATGACCTACGAACCTAATAACTTCGCTCGGCGCACTAGCGCGGCGGTCTACCAGAACCCTATTCCAAAACGCGTGTTTGATGAATCAAAATAATATGAATTGTCTTGTTTCATGCCCTCCCTCTTACGTAAATGCAAAGTCTTAAGTGTATGAACGGAACACACTGCTAATCAGATGGGATTGGAATGAAATGTTAGTCGTAAAATGAGGCTCGGAACTGTATAATCAAACCTCGTGTCTGCATTAGAATTTCAGAGCTGTTCTGTTTTCATTTACGAGCGCTGGCGCATTCGAAATGCTGTCCTCGCCTTTTGACGTCTCATTGCTTATTCATCCACTGTATCTAGAATTTGCTGCGAAACCGCTTTCTGCATCTAGCTCACACTTCAAGTTAATAAACGGGACAGTTGTCACTTGAAAGGAATGACGCCTTCGGAGTAGCGTATACTCAGCTTCGGTGCAAGTTATCGACGGATATACAAAGGTACCGACTTAATGGTATTTTCAACAAAATATGCACTCAAATTTGAACTGTATTTCATAGAGATACGTTCCAAAATATACAAACCATCATGAATCATTAGTAGCGCGATTGGTAGTGTAGGTAGGTCTTGTAGACGCTGTTTATAGGTTTTGGCAAGAATGAACACAAAATAGTATATTCGTGTGACAATAATTCAAATGGCAATACAAGTTTGTGGGGAGACATAGGGGATACAATAGCTTTTTGTTTTGGTTACTTTATGACTTGAACTTGGGTGGTAGGTAATAAAAATGAATTTTATGGCAGGGAAAGTTACTTTTTACGACGAATATACAAGCATTCAGAGGGACAATCTGATACTATAACGGAGTATAACGTATATTTCAAAGAGATATCAATTTAGTATTTCGTGCGCTCGCTTCAACACGCATCGAGGGTGGTTTAAGATTGCGCACTTAACGTATCAGAGGCTTTAAAATAAAACCAGACAATACTATATGAATAAACGTTTACTAGTTCTTGTAAGAGACTAAAACGCACCGAGCTAAGGCCATTTCGCAGGGTCACCAGTAGGGTAGGGTGGTTTAAGATTGCGCACTTAACGTATCAGAGGCTTTAAATTAAAAACAGACAACACTACATGAATAAACTTTTACTAGTTTTTGTAAGAGACTAAAATCGCTAACCAAACTAAAGGTTATTTACTTCACATGCACTTACACAGGTAACTAAGTGACAATACATTGAACTTGGAGAAAAATAAGATCAAACTAGGATGAAAACTGCGAACTCACCTGGGGTCTCCTATTTTCACAATAAACTTTATACATTCCAAGATCAATTCTTGCATGCCGCCATAACACTTTAAAATGACACATGAAGCTAGCACCGAACGTCACTCGGCTTTGTAGTTACGACGTATGCGCAGTCTTATCGACCGCGCAATCTTAGACCACCCTGCCCTCGGTTGTTAGTAAGGTGTCACCCAGACAGTATTCTTTACTGCGCATTTTCAAATAGTGCTTCCATTGGCGCGTGATACGCAGAATCAGTAAGCGAAACAAATCGATATCAAATTGTACTTCGAAATGTAGATGTCAGATTGGCCTGATCGCGATATCGCCCGATAAACATGTATCAGACGAGTATCCTTTCTATGCTAATTTTACAAAGTGGTAAAGTTTGTGACTGTTAGCTTTGTAAAGATGCAGTTTTTGAAGTAAGTAGGGGGTAATCACCGAAACTGTTCATCTAAATAAAAATAAAAAAACCACCAATACATTGAACAGACCAGTGAAAGTCAATATGAAAGCCCCTAGAGGTCTCATATCATTGTCATTGTGACGAAGTGGCCCAGAAATCAAATTGGTTGACTGTACGCCGCCACTGTAGGTGGGTAGGTATTTATCGCAACGCGCGACGTAGGTATTTAGTATAGTAGTACTATTTAGTATTTTGTTCGGCTGTGAAAATATCCAATTTTCTCCTTTTCCTAAAAATAAAAAAAGCAAAAAGTTTAAAATGTGCAAAATTACGAGCCGAGACTCGAACTCTCGGCAGGTTGGACAGCTTTGGGTAATTTTCAATCGCTGAAACCACTGCGCTACCAATGCTTACCAATAGCGGGTGAAATTCTAGAGTATATGCATCGACATTTTTGTCACTGTTTAGTAGATATTTTTTACTTACGTTTGTTCCATGCATTGTTTTTTGGAATCTTATAAGTTGTCTTTTTCGAGATTTTTTCTTTTTATTAAATTGTTTGTTACCCATAATAACTTCGTTACAAAATAAATGTTTTGTGCACACGGTATATCACTAAGACACACAACACAGTTTTGACAACTAACACTACAATATATATTTGCAAGGCAAGTTAAATAAAAACTTTTATTTTTTTGGGAAACGTAGTACAGGTCCTTCTGGCACGAGCGCTCAGCTATCACTGTCACATTTAGAAGAGTGACGGAGATAGACCTTGCAGGCCGTAAGTCGATATCATTATATGATAGAATTTGACGATGTTTATTTATTTAAAAAATATTGCTTCAAATTATTGAACTTTGGAAGCTGTCAATGAACTATTTTAGTTATGATTGATTTTTCTCCTTTTTTTGTTTCATAGTGTTGCGTAGTAAAATAACAAGTAAAGTTGGAGTAAAATTTGAATTGGAGGTTACTTTGGGAATTAATTGTATCGAGCGAAGTGTTATGAATCGTGTATTGAAAGCTGTGGATGAAAAGATAATATAATCAAAAATGATATATATTTTTCGCAAGTCTACAAATATCAACGTTTCGCACAAAAATAGGATATGATTGGGGTATTTTTGCATATCTGGCTCAGGGTAGGGCCTTAAGATGGACATACTTAGGCTATATTTGAACCCGCGACATCGCTTGTAATGCGCGGGTGAAGCCACGCAGGCACCTAGTGAGTAATAATATCTAGCATGTACAAACTTACATTGCGTAGAATGTCATTCTTACGAAGTAAGAAAATTCAGGATAAGTATACGCTTATCTTGAATTTATGAATTTACCTACCCTTAAGTTGTAGGTATGTAATAGACTGAAGTGCTCAATACATCAAAATATACTAAAGGAAAAAGAAAATACTAGTCATTAGTCATTAATCATATACCGAGCGCAATAACCCAACTAATGTAATAGAACAGAAAACTGACTAGCTACACATTCAGGTGAAGATAAAGGTTTCTTCTTCTTAGTCTGTTGACTTGTTAAGTTTATTAATTCTATATTTTTTTTAGTATTATAACTTGCATCAACATCAAACTGTGATTTACTTACACTCGCGAAACAAAGAATACGGGTCGGTGAAATACCGTTATATTTCCTTAAATAGGTTTTTAAATCCTGTCATGATCTTTATTTAATTTTACATCAAAACTGCAGAAATAACAGCAAAATTACGTTGCTAGGTTTAAATCGGATTCGTAAAAACCCATGAAAAAAACAACGTTAACGGAGCGAGATAACTATCGCAAAAAATCGTCTTTTTCGGATATTGATTTGATAGGATCCCGAAAAATTATGTTAATAAAGCTGGTGTTAAATATTTAAAAAAACCTATTGCGGTTATTTAATTTGGGGTGACCCGAAATTTTTGACAGCGAGTGTATTTGCTAATGTGCGTGATGACGTTCTGTGAGAAGATGGGTGCAGCACGACCTTCTTCTGTGTAATTATTATTATTTGCTTCTTTTGTACCAATATTATTTTTTATTTTACAGTGCTTTAGCTACTGCTGCGAAATGTAATGGAATAAATTAAAGAAATGTATAATCTCGCACCAAAGGCGTCAAAATTTAAATTTTATTAGTAACACAAACAATAAATGTAAAGCTGTTTGGCATGTTGTAAAACAATATACGGCATCTGATATGAGTTCTCGAATGGTTGACAAGTTAATGTGTGATGGTTCAGAAGTCACGGATCCTGAGCATATTGCTGAAATATTCAATAAATATTTTGTAAATAGTGTTAAAGACAACTGTCCTTCTACTCCTTCTCATCCTTTAGATAATATTCAAATTGATAATGAGGAATCTAGCATATTTTTGAATCCTGTTAATTTTATTGAGCTCATCAAGATAGTCAAATCTCTCAAAAACACGAATGCTGTAGGTTTTGATTCTTTACGCACTGACATTATAAAAAACAACATGTTTTATATCACAAATCCCCTACTGTTTATAATAAATTTATCATTAAATCAAGGTGTGTTCCCCCATGTTTTGAAAAAATCTCTGGTTAAACCCTTATACAAAAAAGGTCCTAAATATTCACCGGAAAATTATAGGCCAATTACGCTTATCCCAATTTTTTCCAAATTTTTGAAAAGCTTATGTACAAGAGATTTATTAACTTTTTAGATACTCATAATATTATTAATGATGAACAGAATGGATTTAGAAAGTGCAGAAGCACATCTCTCGCAGCGTTCAAATTGATTAAACGAGTGATGGAAAGTATTGAAAACAGGGTACCTGTTGCTTCACTCTTTTTAGACATGAGTAAAGCGTTTGACTTTGTATTTCACACACGTTTGCTTACAAAGTTATACAAATATGGAATACGTGGTCCGGCATATAACTGGGTAAAGACATATCTTTCAAATAGAACTCAATGTGTAGAGACTTTAGGATACTGTTCGCAAAGCAAAAGTATTGTAACATATCGGTCATCGTTCATGGAAAATAAATATGGCGTACCGCAGGGGAGTATATTGGGCCCACTTTTATTTATAATCTATATAAATGACTTGCCCAACATGCTCTCAGATGAGTGTATTCTATTTGCTGATGACACTACTATTATCATAGAAGGTAACGATTTGACTACTTATAATGACAGTATCAATATGACATTAGCCCAGACAATTAAATGGTTAACCTATAATAATTTGAAAGTGAATGTTACCAAAACCAAATTTATGCAATTTTGTACAACCCGTAGCAATAAATTAACTTTGAACGTCAATCATGATGGTGCTCCTATTGAAGAAGTGTCACAAGCAACTTTTCTAGGTATAACTTTGGATTGTCATTGCGATTGGCGGGCACATGTAAATAGCCTATGCTCTAAGGTAAACAAATTTGTATATGCTCTCAGAAAGGTTCGTCAGGTTGTGTCTCTTCAAGCTGCAATAATAGCATACAACGGATATGTGGATTCTGCTTTACGATATGGCATTGTGACATGGGGAAATTCTGTGGATAAAGAAGATTTGTTTTTGGTTCAGAAGCGTTGTAAAAGAGCTTTGTTTGGACTTAAACAAGATGAATCATGTCGCCCATATTTCATTAAATATCGCATTAAGATACTTTACAGTTTGTACATTTTTGAGGTATGTTTATTTGTATATAAACACCAATATATGTTCCAACAAGTCCAATCAATGTCTTCTAGGACGGTAAGATCACAATATACGCAAAAATTGTACAAGCCCTATGCGAGACTGAAACTTACTTCAAAAAATTGTTTTATTATGTGTATTGACATTTTTAATAAATTACCTGACAATCTCAAATTATTAGACATAAATAAATTTAAAAATGCTGTTAAGTCATGGATTTTAGATAAATGTTTCAATAGTTTAAAGGAATACATGGAACTTAAATAATTTTGTATTATGCAATTAATGTATGTTTAATTATTTAACATTGGTGGTAAAAGTTGTATACAATATTGTTGACATTTTAATGAAACGTAATACTATTAATTATTAAGATAAGCGTGTACACCTGCAAACTTAGAGTTCAGTGAAACTTTCTTTATGTAACTATATCTGCAATTGTAACCTGGATTCATTATACGCAATAAATTTCATTCATTCATTCATTCATTCAAAAAATAACAATATTTTATTGTAATTTTTACCGTAAATAAATGAATCTGAATCTAATGTTTCTAGGCAATAACAGCCAGGGATTTAATGAAGATTGCATTCAATGCCGACATTCTACACGCGATATGTACAGTCGACATCAAAGAGGTATTTACATTTTTCGCCTTGTAAACATATAATATATCTTTCTCGTCGACTGTAACAGCAGACAAATCTCATTTAGCCACTGTAGGTTAAAATATCTAGAAAAGGTGATATATATGGCAGTGGTAGGTTACTAGCCCACTTTTATGCCACCCACAGGAACAAAAGAGGATCACCTTTCTTAACAAAAGAAAATGAGTAAAGAATAGAATAGAATCATCTCACGGGACACACGGTACTTAGGCTGGCAACATAGGACAAATAACTACCCGTAGCTCTAGTATAAGTTTTATCGATACATATACGTTTTCGAACGCGTTTGCGTTTAGTTTCACATTTGTATGGCAACGTGTAGTTCCTAATAGTTATCACCAGAGGCGCTGTTCGCGTTGCCATATAAATTGAACCTAAGCGCAAGTGTTCCAAAACGATGATTGCATCGATAAAACTTATACTAGAGCCTTTTTAACGCCGATACCATCCCCACTTAACTCCTCTTTGTAGATGGAACACTTCACTACGGTATTCATGGAGCTTTCGTTGCCATTGAGTTTACTCCGACCTTCACAAGGTCATCGTTCGATAGAAGGCCGTTCGACGCCCCATCTTCCGGTGCTCCGTCACTCTACCCGGAAACATTTACAATATGCTTGTTACCATCGATCCTAATGGACTCTGAATAGGGTCATTTCGCCGGTTAGCGACCACCTAATTTTATGTGCCGGTTAGCGACCACTTAGCTGAGTTGGTGAACTGAAAGCATATTTTCTCGTTTTTTTAGTTAATTCCTATTCCATAACTACAAACAATAATGCATACGGCTACCTGTTTCAATAGGCTCTGTAGAATTGATGTTATCTTCAATTGAAAAAACCATTTTCTTCAGGTGGTCGCTAACCGAAGGTGGTCGCGTAACCGGCGAAATGACCCTACTGAATATTCTTGTATCGATGTAATACGATATTTTTAGGGAAACTAAGACTGAGTAGAGAATGGTATGCCATTTTGTGTTGGTTTTTTAGTCCCAAAAATAATGGTTTTCGATGTAAACGCGAAATGCGCTTGTCATGTATGATATAAGTATGTATGTATATTTTGATGCATTTTAGAAGCCTTTATCTTTCTTTGCTTGTTTTGTAACCAGTTGGAAGAGCCGCGTGAAAGGCATCGTCATCATCATCATATCAGTCGAAATACGTCCACTGCTGGACATAGGCCTCCCCCAAAGAGTGCCACAATGACCGGTGGTCCTACAATACCTACACTCCTACGTCAATAAGTTCTGAATGGCACATCATCGTTACGAACTCATGATTACGAATCATGAATGAGTGCGATCATTTCGCATCGCAGACAATGCTCGCAACAATAATGCAAATACGGTCGTAATTGTCGTATTGTTCGTGCTGACGTCATAGACGCGGACCTTTGACATGTGCCGGGTTTACACCGACCGGACAGGGGTATCACATCACAAGCATTTTATCCTACTAATATTATAAATGAGGCAGTTTGGATGTTTGTCACCATAAAACCTCTCAAATTAATTATAGTCCAGAAGAAGAACTATGGAGCAAAGTATGCCTTTTTTAGTTATTTTCTTTGATTTTATTTGCCTTTATATTTATTTATTTAAACTTTATTGTGGTGACAAAATTCAACAAATTCAAATTTTGATTTAAGATATTCTGGTGCAGTACGATCAAATAAGATGTTATATAAAGTGTGCACATATTCCTGAAAGACCTGCCCTCGCGAAAAGGAAGCCAGTTTATTTGACGGTGGCAGGCCTTTTAGTAACATTGCCTCTCATACAGTTCATCCTATATAATAGTCACAACGAATCGTGTAACATTTAACTTCATTTGGACTATAGTTGGGAGGTATTTTATGGAACTCAATCAGCAAAAATGCATTTACACGAAAGGCATAGAAACAGTTTAACCTGGATTATGTCTGGATGATGTGTGTTTTTATAATTATTATGTATGTAATTTAATTATCTATGAAATATACCTAGGTTACTTTTTATCCCAAAACTTAGCACCCTAAGGAATACAATTGGCAAGGGATAAAAAAACGCCTGTCCATAAGGAACGCCTGTAATCGCATGTGTATAAAACAGCATAATAGCATTCGGTCGGGGTCCTGTCACTTGACCTACTAACTTTTGCCCTAATGTTTCACTAGACCTAATGCATTTTTCTTCGAAACAGTAGAATTTTCAGGTTTTCTTTGAATATCATCAAATAGAAGTTATTAGTTTAGGTTTGTTTTGCAATAATCCTATAAACTTAAAACATATAGACTGGAATAGCCTTTCAGTGACTTACTCCTCGGTTGAAAACCTTGCACAAATGTGCAAAAAATCATAGATAACCAATTTCACAATCGATTCATGGTCATTCACAAAATCGCCTCGCAAGAGAACACTGATCATAAAATTCCCGCATATGCTGTAAACACATGTAATAAACGTTCAACCACTTCAAGCTTAGAAAAATCTGGTATTACATTCCATTTGCAAGTAATTTTAGTATTTTTGGATTCCTAAAATATTAAATTTATGAGAATATTTTCATCACACGTCAAATTAAACGATTGTGTGATTGATTTTTTCTTGGATACGTCCTGATACATCATGGAACTACCCACGAATTTTTTTTTTCATGCTTTGTAAGTAATAACTTAATGGTATATTTGAAAAAGAGTCTATACTATTATTAGCATTGATTAATCAAAATTACGGAAAACTCTGCACTTCCCACGAGACTATGTTTTCATGCTTTGTAAGAATGACCCTAATTGCAATGAAATTAGAGTTAATAATAATATTTGCAACGATTATCTCAAATGACAGATCAGTGTCTCGAGACTCATAAGTAGAGACGAGGGTAGTATAGCGATGAATTAATTAATTATCTATAGTAAGTATGATTCACTAAGAACCTGCAAATTGCCAAGTGAACACAATTTATTCGAAAAAGTGACGTATCAAGCGGGTCCTACTGTAATATAATACTACTCGCTACTTCATATGTATATCGTTAATTGAAATAGAAAATTGTTAATAAAGATAAATAAAAAAACGTCATATTTTTGCGTTATTGTATTTTATAACTAAACAATTATTTCAATATACAACAGAGTTTCAATATTAACATGGTCATTTTATGGACCTATTAAGATGTTCATAATAGTTTGTACCAAAATTGTATATGTTTCTGCATATATCGATAGAATTATCGACCTTAGTTAACGACCCAAACCTCGCCCTACTGGTTATACTATGGTTACTTAAAACTAATATGGTTCCGTAGCCAAATGGCAAAAAACGGAACCCTTATAGATTCGTCATGTCTGTCTGTCTGTCTGTCTGTCCGTCCGTCCGTATGTCACAACCACTTTTTTCCGAAACTATAAGAGCTATACTGTTGAAACTTGGTAAGTAGATGTATTCTGTAAACCGCATTAAGATTTTCACACAAAAATTGAAAAACACATTAAGTTTTAGGGGTCTGAACACAGAACTGAAACTCAAAAAATATTTTTTCATCAAATCCATACATACGATCTATGGGTAGGTCTTCAAAAATGATATTAAGGTTTCTAACATTAGTTTTTTTCTAAACTGAATAGTTTGCGCGAGAGACACTTCCAAAGTGGTAAAATGTGTGTCCCCCCCCTGTAACTTCTAAAATAAGAGAATGATAAAACTAAAAAAAAAATTATGATGTACATTACCATGCAAACTTTCACCGAAAATTGGTTTGAACGAGATTTAGTAAGTAGTTTTTTTTAATACCTCATAAATCGTAAACCGCAATTTATTTTACGGAACCCTTCATGTGCGATTCCGACTCGCACTTGGCCGCTTTTATATCTGTAACCCTCCTTATTTGTTTAAGAGCAAAAACATATTTATTTATTTTATTTGTAACAAATTCTACATGCGGCTTCCAGTCAAGGTTCTCATCCACAATTATTCCTTGAAATTTTATCTGCGGGATTTTGTCTATAGTGGGAATATTAAGATCGATATTTGTCTTGACATGAACTGCCTTATTAAATTGTACGTATACGATATACGATCCCACTGGCATTTACGTAGGTATTCTTAAACCATGTTTCTACGAAGTCTTTACATGTGTGATATGTTTGTGTGCATCAATATGAGAATATGTTTTTCTTTTCCAAAATAAGCGTGTGTAAATAAACAGATCGTTTTTGCATTTGTGAGTAATTTTTTGCATGTGTTATTTCTTCACCCCCCCCGCAAAATTCGGCAGACATTTTTGTACGCAAATAGGTACGACATAAGGCTACTCCAGTCTATCTGCTCTAAGCCTATAAAATTTAGTATTGAAGAAAAAAATGCATTAGGTCTAATTAAACATTTGGTCAAATTAAACATTTAAGGCTAAAGTAGTTGGTTCTAGTTCTAACAAGGGAGAACCATTCGGCTGGTGTGTACCCGCCTAATCGGACCTCTGACACCGGCAATTGTAACGCTCAAACTTATTAAGTTTAGGCGCCATATTGTTTGTGTTTAATTTACACATTGCTGTTCACACTTTTAATATTAGAGGGTGTCAAAGTCATTGAGTCATATTTAGGATATTCGTGTTGAGGAAATGCTGGTGGAAATGTGGTTAGCGAGTTCTACATTGAAGAAGTCTCTTTTAAAAGCTGGTGTAAGGTGTCATCCCCTCAGCTCTGGAGGCATATTTATGTTTTTAAATGTACCTTCAACCTACATATACTCAGGTATTTGTTTACCCTCGTCTTGTCTTTTGGCTCACCAGCTGGTCGATTGCGTAACGATTCGTACACGTATGTTAGGTAGATATTAGAATGTCGTTCTTTGTATGAAAAACCATAGTTGATTTGTCCTAACGCCTCGTTGGCTCTGATTTCTCGTTATCTCAAAGTACTTATGCGACGTTTTTTTATAGAATCTCTAAAATGACATCTGAAAAATTACGGACACGAAAATTATGCGATTTGAAGTATTTACACATGATTTCCAGCTTTCCAGCTCGGCATTCTACGAAAAACTAATCATATAGATTTGAGGAGTACGTGCAAAACTGTGTTAAACATTTAGGAAATGTGATTATTAAAAAATGTAATCCGCAAGAAGAGATAATAATTACGAGCTACTTATGTTTTATACATTTTCAACAATACAAATCTTCCTCCTGGAACAAACCGCACTTGATAATCAATAGATTATTCTAGAAGTCCAACAATGAATGACGAGACAATTGCAGTAGGTTCATTGAACTTATATTTTACTCGTAATATAAGTAAGAAGTGGATGTTCATTTCATTGTTGAAATACGCAGGAGACAGCTTATTCAAAACTTAATTTAGGTTTACTTAAAGTTTTATGAAATGCCAACGTATGTTTATATTTGTATTTGTGCGGCAATTGCAATCTTTTGATGTTTTTTTTATGTCATAAATGTAAGTAGTTGTTAGTCTGTATTATACGTATTAATTACTGCTGGTACGAACTGCGGGTTCAGGTTATGTATAAAAATCCTTATATCGACGGTGGAAAGGCAAAACCACTGAAGCGACATTTTGGTCAAAATAGAGTTATATACATCTTCTATACATATAATAAAGCTGAAGAGGATCGAAAGTCTGTACATGGAAGATATTCGAAAAAAAATTGGCTAGGGATACTTAGAATCGATAACAGAACACGTTCCAACAGTTTTTAGAATTTTTGTCTGTTTGTCTGTTTATCTGTTTGTCTGTTTATGTGACCGCGCATCACGTGAAAACGGCTGAACCTATTAAAATGAAATTTGGTATAGAGATAGTTTGAGTCTTGGGGAAGGACTTAGGGTAGTTTTTATCCTGGAAATCAACCCCTAAGGGGATAAAATGGGGGGTGGAAATTTGTATGGAGCTACTTAAACCGGTGCACCGATTTGGATGAAATTTGGTATATGATTAGTTTGAGTCCCGGAGAAGGTTAAAGGATAGGTTTCATCCCGAAAATCTTGATGAAAAAAATTGGATGTAACCCATTTTGATGAAATTTGGTTTAGAGGTAATTTAAGTTCTGGAAAAGGACATTGGATAGTTTTTATTCCGGAAATCTCTCCCTGAGGGGGTGAAATAGGGGGTGAAATTTTGTATGGACTCCATTTAGATCAAATTTGGTATAGATATAGTTAGAGTCCCGGAGAATGACAATGGATAGTTTGAATCCCGAAAATCATCCCCCAAGGGTATGAAATAGGGATGTAAATGTGGATAAATCCCATTTAGTTAAAATTTGGTATAGAGATAAAAGGAGTCCCAGGGAAGGACAATGCATAGTTTTTATCCTAAATCATCTCCTGAGGGGGTGAAATGAGGGGTGAAAATTTGGATAGAACCGATTTAGATGAAATTTGGTATGAAGATAGTTCAGAGTCCTGGGGAAGGACTTAATATAATTTTAAGTCCAGAAATCATCTTTTAAGGGGGTGAAATGGGGTATGAAAATTTGGATGGAACCCATTTACGGTATAGCGAGTTGGAGTCTTAGGGAAGGACAAAGGATAGTTTACTCCTGAAAATCATCCCATAAGGGGGTGTAATTGGGGGTGAAAATTTGGTTGTGACCCATTTTGATGAAATTTGGTATAAAGATAAGTAGTTTGAGTCCCGGAGTATGACAATGGATTGTTTTAATCCCGAAAGTCATCCCCTCAGGGATAAAATAGGGGGTTAAAATTTGGATAAAACCCATTTAGATGAAATTTGGTAAATAGATAGAAGGAGTCCTAGGGAAGGACAATGCATAGTTTTTATCCCGAAAAATTATTTCCTGAGGTGGTGAAATGAGGGTTGAAGATTTGAATAGAACCCATTTAGATGAAATTTGGTATAGAGAGAGGTAGGGTCCTAGGAAAGAACATAGAATATTTTTTATTCCGGAACTCATAAAAGGAGGAAATCATCCTCTGAGGGGGTGAGAAATGGTGGATGAACATTTGGATTGAACCCATTTACGGTATAGCGGTAATAAGGAGTCCTGGGGAATATGAACATTACATAAGTAAATATATGTATGTGACGTTCCAAGGGTAAAGGTACCTTATGGCGGCCTTAGTTTTGAAGATTGTTTTCTAAAACGGGGTAAAAAAGACGTTTTGTTATGGCTATTTTGAAAACTATTAGATGTAACATTTTGTTGAAGTATTTTTATTTTTAATATAAAATGTTTAAATTACAAGCCAGTTAATTTAATCCTACGGTTTAGTAGAAAAGGTCCTTACGGCCGTGTGATATGAAAATATGCAAAATAATACTGAAAAAAGCCTACATGCATATACCCTTTCCTTCATACAATCCATACTAATATTACAAATGCGAAAGTAACTCTGTCTGTCTGTTACCTTTTCATGCTTAAACCGCTGAACCGATTGAGATGAAATTTGGTATAGAAATACTTTGAATTCCGGGGCCTTCCCAAATAGTACTTACTAAAGATAGTTTTTATCGGAAAATTCATCATCTAAGGGGGTGAAAAGGGGGGAGAAAGTTACGATATAAACGAGTTCCGCGCGGACGAAGTCGCGGGCAAAAGCTAGTACGTATATATATCGTTGAAATCAGCGTTTTTTTCTGCGTCGATTGAGCCGGGTCTCACGGCGATCTGATGACTTTCATGTCGCTTAAGGTAATGCAAAAATAATTTTGACGGACAACTTACATACTTACATACGAACAGTGCAAGTTAATATAAAGCTTGTAATAAGCGCCAAATTTAAAAAACGTTACTTTAGGCGACACATTTTTTGAGTAAAATCTAACCTGTGTCACTTAACCGTACACTCAATCAATAACCATGGTCGAATACAGTATTTTTAAAAATCGTTCATTTTTGATGTTATGTCATAATTTCATAAGATAAGGTACTTAAGTGTTTCTTCGGAAATGTTGAAAATAACTTTTGTCGGTTAAATGAACGTTACTTAATTTGCCTTATATTTCATTACTTGAAGCGACACTCCTTAACTTTGCCGAAGTTGTCGCTTCAAGTATTTTCTAAATACCACAATATGTCGGTTAAGTGAAAATCGTAAGAGATGTTATGGCGCTTGAAGTGTGGTCCAACTCCGTGAAATGTCGTTTAAGTGAATCTTTTTTAGCATGATATATCCGCGAATGGTGTTTTTATAAACGAAGTGTAACGGTGACGGTCGCTTCAGTCTCCCTCTGAGAGGCCCTTAAGGCCCTCAGAGGGGACGTACCGTAACATATTCGTTACTGGCCGCACTGCAGACCAAACGGGGAAAAAATAAATAAATAAATAAATGTCTGTCTGTCTGTCTGCTCGTCCGTATGTCACAGCCACTTTTTTCCGAAACTATAAGAACTATACTATTGAAACTTGGTAAGTAGATGTATTCTGTGAACCGCATTAGGATTTTCACACAAAAATAGAAAAAAAAAACAATAAATTTTGGGGGTTCCCCATACTCACAAGCTGAAACTCAAAAATGTTTTTTTCATCAAATCCATACGTTTGGGGTATCTATGGATAGGTCTTCAAAAATGACATTGAGGTTTTTAATATATTTTTTTTCTTAACTGAATAGTTTGCGCGAGAGACACTTCCAAAGTGGTAAAATGTGTGTCCCCCCCTGTAGCTTCTAAAATAAGAGAATGATAAAACTAAAAAAAATATATGATGTACATTACCATGCAAACTTCCACCGAAAATTGGTTTGAACGAGATCTAGTAAGTAGTTTTTTTTAAATACTTCATATATCGCAAACAGCAATTTATTTAACGGAACCCTTCATGTGCGAGTCCGACTCGCACTTGGCCGCTTTTTAATTTTATTAATTTTATGAATAATTACTACCTACGTTTACTTACCATTGTAGTGTTTCATTTTATTTATTGATGCTTTTTAAACTATATACCTATTGGAAAGTCTTAAAGACCTCGTTGGTATTAAATAAAAAATTATAAAGGCATAGTTATGCTTGAAATATATCGCTTTGCCAATTTGAAATACTTGTAAAATATTTTTCACCTCACTTGCTCGGAAAAGCCTTTTTGTATGTTTGATATCTATTGAGAAAATCGCTTTTTATCCACATGTGAAGAAAGTACACGTATAACGTTAAAAGTACTATGACGTAGAACGTTAAATGTTTATTTTTGGTATTTTGTATTTTTTACCCTTCTTATTTTCCTCGCTGTAGTGAGGTGAAAAGATTTGTGTTATACACGGGTAAAAAGTTATTTTACGTCTCGTGTGTTGAAACACTCGCTACGCTCAGGATTTTATTTTTGAACCACTCGCTTCGCTCGTGGTCAATCATAGAATCCTTTCGCTAGCTCGTGTTTCAAATGAACACTCGCAGGTAAAGTAAAAAAAAAAGTAAAAAAAAAAAAAGTAAAAAGTCATTTATTTAAACAGAATGAGTTTTACATAGTTACCAGAGGTCCCCACACTAGGCTACGCCTGTATCGTGGAGAACCAGTTAATTTTTAAACATCAGAAATAAGTTACCACAGAATTAATTACATTTGGAGGAGTAAGAAAAAATATTTTACATTGAAAAGTTTATACTTAGAGACTAACTTAGATATTAAAGATAGCTTCAGTGTCGGCATAATTTAACGAATGAAGAAATTTAAAAATAAGTGATTTGGCTTCATTTTTTGTGCTGCCCGTTAGGTTACAATATTTCAGTAAAGTGTTATATATTGCTACCCTTATATAATCGCCAAAACGTTTACCAAAGCTGGAAAGAACTCTAGGAACTGGTAACCTAAAGACGCGTTTTTTAAGTAGTGTGTCGTAGCAAGTCATATATTTAGAGGTTTTGTGTGTACATAATGAAATTTTAAGGATATAAAGTTGACGTACGGTTAAAACGTGTGATTCGGCATACAAGGTCGCAGTTGGATATCGAAAGGGCCTCTTTAACATGACTTTCAGCACCGAACGTTGCGCTCTTTCAATTTCCAACATGGTCGTCTTTGCTGCGCTGCCCCACGCTGTGATACAATAACTGATTACTGACTGGCACAGCGCAGTGTAGACTAGTAGTAACAAAGAGCTATCTGCAGACTGCCGAAGTTTTTTGAAAATATAAATAGATTTTCTAATTCTTGCGGAGAGTTTGTTTATGTGGTGCTTGAAATTTAGTTGTTCGTCGACAAATAGACCCAGGTACTTAATAACGTCAGTGCGCTGGATGGAATCGCAGTTACAGGAGATGGCAGGGAAGTCTTTACAAGAATGAATTTTTATAACGGGATTGAGGGACGGTTTCGATGAGGCGGTTTTGTGAAAGCAAAGAAATTTTGTTTTATTATTGTTAAGGGTCAAAAGGTTGGCACGAAACCAGTCGGAGGCAATTTTCATGCCTGTTTCTGCAGCAGCAACTGCTTTTTCCCAGCTAATGTCATTAAACAGAATTACCGTGTCGTCAGCGTAGCAAATTATTTCAGAACCTGGAATTTGCAGGTTTAGGATGTCGTTGATGTAAATAATGAAAAGAGTGGGTCCGAGTATGCTTCCTTGCGGTACGCCAAATTTAATTTGCTCCGTAGTACTGCTAATAGAACCCACTCTGACCAGTTGACTCCTCCCGGACAGATAGCTCTCAAACCACGTCAGCGGTACACCACGTATGCCTAACATTTGTAGTTTCCGTAGCAAAATTGGAAAGGAGACAGTGTCAAAGGCTTTTGCCAGATCTAGAAAGATACCCACACACTTGGAGTTATTATCTAGGTAGGAAGAAACAAGGTTGGTAAGAAGTGAGGTGGCGTCCTCGGTGGAAAGGTTCTGCCTGAAACCGAACTGTCTCTTAGATAGAAGACCGAACTTCTCAAGGTACTTAACTAAACGAGTGTTTACCAGCTTTTCCAGAATTTTTGAATAAACTTTCCCCCCTTGTATAATAAATAACTATTATTTTCTACAAAGTAGTTGCCCTTACTATAGTCGGTTAAATGATTATCCAGGAACAAATAAAACATAGGTAGTTGCTTCATTCGATTTTCTAGGGTCTCTCAACAGCATGATGATGTCGCTTCAATGGTTCTTCCGGGATTTTTTTTGGGGTCATTTTCACTTAAGCGACATTTATTTTCTAATCCGCCGTGTTTTGGGATTTTTTTTAATAGCTATAAAAAATAAGAAATAAAACGACCATAGAACTCAACTCTCTTAGTTGACTAGAAAAAAAGTTATGATTTTTTTAGTCAAAAAAAACCCTGTGGCCACGTGGTCCGATTGCTTTGTCCTATTGATCGGACGACATGAACTTTTTTTTCCTGCTGGTCCGATTAATCGGACTACAAGAACTTGCAATTCCGCGTAGTCCTACGATCGGACGACATGGATTTTTTTTTCCTGCTGTTCCGATTAATCGGACTATTAGGAAATTGTAATTCCGCGTAGTCCTACTGATCGGACCACACGAACTTTATATTTCTTAAGAATAAGAATACGAATAAATGTATTGCCCCAACGCAAATTTAGTGACCAGATATACACATGACCCGATTTAGCATCGAAATTAACCAGATACGCGAATTTTAGTATCGTAAACTGGGGTTACATTAGGTACAAAAAAATGGGACTACTTACTTAATTTATTTCATAAGTATAAGTTTAGTAGTAATAGTGTAAGTTTGTATGTTTAGATGGTCAGAGATTTTGTGTAAATCGTAGGACTAAATGGATTTGTTTTTTCCATTTTGTCCTGCGCCTAGGAATAAAAGAGTAAGGTTAGTAAGACTACTGGGGCTGATGTCTACAGGTACAATAGTTCGGCTAAGTACCTTTTTTCTTATACCACTTAAATCGGTTCAAGTAAATTGTGAAACTGGGATAAAATTAAACATTCTTAAAAATATACCTATTTATACATGTCACGACGAGGAAGGCAGGTACACGATAAGTACCTTATTAGACTAACTCTTAGTTTAGCGATTCAGCGCGTAAGTACCTACACGTAGCACGCCCATGCATTACGCCGTGACTCGGAATAAGTTAGTCTCAGTATGTAGCTAAAGCCCCGCGTAGTTTCGTGTTTAGGCGTACTCGGAGGGATAAAGTAATTTTACTCACATTATCTACAGATGTGAAAGTTTGTATGTTTAAATGTTCGTAGATTTTGTTACTCAATCACGAAAGAATGGGTAAAAGAGTTTGGATGTAATTTGACACACAGATAGTTTGTTACGTACGTGGATTACCCCACACGAGAACCTTTACCCCAAAATCCTTACGTAAGTATATTCAATTACAAGTGGAAGTTGATGAGAGAACACGTGGACGAAATGCTTGGTAGAACACAATGCGGAATAAAAACAAGTGCGAGTAATGAAGAATAAAACTTGTTCTAGTAGTAAATCAATACAATGAAAGACGTGAATCGGTTAAAACAGTTTTATTTGTAATATTATTCAATTTCTTACATAATTGCGAATTATATTTACACGAGTGACATCTTGTACATGGTAGAATAAGTTATTAGACACTAAACTTCAATCAGCTAGTATTTCAAATAGTTCAGCTACTTGCCGTGTGGCGGGGGTAGCGGTGTACCTTAATTATATAGTAATAATAATGCTGGCTCCACACAGTGGTAGAACCACGCTCGAAAATTTAAATTAAAAAGGTAATTGTTTAAATAATTCAACGTACCTACCTATTGGTATCTCTGTTGTTGTTAAAATATTGTCGCATATACTTATATAATATTATTATAGGCCCCATGTCATGGATTAGGGTTTCAATACGCGTGTAGCGGTTAAGGTGAGCTTACAATGTTAATATTTTGAGCAATAATTGCCCACACTGTTGCATTAATTAAATTATATTAAATATTCGCGGACAATCTTACACAAATCAATCTAGTCCCAAACTAAGCAAAGCTTGTACTATGGGTACTACACGACGATATAGACCAGCGGTCGGCAACAGGCGAGGCCCCTGCTTGCGGCCCGCGAGCCTCCCTGGCTGTTCTGTATGTAAAGGTCGTTGAATTCAGAATTTTGGAATTGCCTGCTTAAGTCACAAATAATTAAGAAGTGCGGCCCGCGTATATTTTTTTAGCTCCTATAACCTAAAAGGTTGCCGACCCCTGATATAGACAAACATCCATGACTCAGGAACAAATATTCGTGCTCATCACACAAATAAATGCCCTTACCGGGATTCGAACCCAGGACCTCTTGCTTCGTAGGCTGGGTCACTACCAACTAGGCTAAAGCGGTCGTCAATTGACTGTGTACCGCACCTTTAGAGCCCATAAGGCCTGAATCACACTGGCGCGGCCTGCGGTAGCGGTCAAAAGTAAATTAGACAGCTAACGACAAGTTTACTCGTAATATTGACCGCCGCGCCCAGGTCACGCCAGTGTAACACGGGCTTTATACTCCAGGCAAAATACGGTTTTGAAAAACATACTTATAATAGCGTTTTTTTTTTCTTTACATCATTTTAAAACATTATTCATAGATGCTTTATTCAATAATCCAACAAACTTTCCATCTGGAAGTAGGTATTTATATAGATTTAAATAAAATATGAATTGTTAATACATGTGTTGTTACAAATAAATATTTTGTCTTTGTCTTTTTGTTTTTTTTTCATTATTTATCTTGAATATTATAAAGCAAATGTAAATGAACCAAAATAAAAGTAAAACCATTAATTCATATTTTTTCTGACTTTTCAGAAGCTAGTTAAGTTATCATTTTTTTGTCTGAAATTTTGTTGGATTTTGTCGCTAGGTAACTATTTAATTGATAATGTATCCATTACAAAGAAAAAATCTGCTATTATAAATTATTTCCAAATTTGTATTTTTTTCTCATTTCATTGCCTGGACCTCAGATCAAGTAAAAATTATTCCTTGCTCTGAGGCCTGGACTTAATGACTTGATCACACGTACCGAGCAAACGGGCGAGACAGTGCTCTCGGCCGAGTAATCGGTGCGTATAAACAGTCACTCGCCATGTTATACGCACCGAGTACTCGGCCGAGAGCAGTCTCGCCCGTTTGCTCGGTGCGTGTGATCAAGGCATAAGGAATCTTTTATTTTCAATTTGTACAGTCGGCCTCATAAGTTGCTGAAGTATCTTGTCGTTTTCACTCGTTTGACAACTTCTTAAGGCAGTTTAAGATGACGTTTAATGCGACACTGTACGAAGGTGTAAATACCCTTGTAAGGCTGACCGTACAACACGTTTTCCTCATATAGTTTGACTTTTTGGTCAGTATCTAACAAATGTACGAACTAAGCACGTATCAATGGAATGACGCGTCTCATTTATATACGCAATTTGTAAGAGTGAGATAGGAAGTTTGCTCAGTGCGTACGCATGCACTGTAATGCGGCGTAATACGTGTTGGGTCAAACTCGAAAAGCATGAGCCAGAGTTAATTTATGCAATAAGTGCGATAGAGACGGATTTATCTGAACTTCGTTCAGATTCCCTGACACGGTTTGACACAATAATACTACCAGTGGCCTGTTTCTCACCCTCTATTCCACCTAGTTACATTGTACTAGTAGCTACATTTATGTAACAAGATAGACATTTTTATTTCAAGTAGTTACATTATTTATCAGAAATCTTATTTTAATGTAGGTAACTAGTGAGACTTTTTTGCCTAACGACTTGGAATAAAAATGTAACTACAATGTAACTAGGTAGAACAGAGAGTTCCTTAAAGGTTTGTAACTTGTGATAAAAACGGAAGCCTCTTTCAAATTCTTTTATTAGAGACTTCCGCTTGTATAAAGTACAAGTTACAGCCCCCCAGGGCTCCATTTCAAGAAGGCTCGTATAGAAGCGAAAGCCACTTTTTAAGGAGTTGTAAAGAGGCTTCCGCTTGTATTACAAGTTACAAGCTACAAGCCCCCCAACACGGCTATCACAAGACGGCGCGCGAGCTCTCTCAATTTTTTTCGCACTATACGTCTCTTTCTAAGTTTTCTAATAAGAATGAGACGGATAGTGCGAGAAAAATCGAGAGAGTTGGCGCGCCGTCTTATGATAACCGTACTGGGCTCCATTTCACGAAGGCTCGTATAGAAGCGAAAGCACATTTTTAAGAAGTTGTAAATAGGCTTTCGTTCGTATTATAGTAGTTACAAGCATTTTTCAAACGGGCCCCAGAATGTTTTCTAATAACCACTTGTAACTTGTATTACAAGCGGAAGCCACTTTCTTGTAAAGAGAGTTGAAAAGAGACTTCCACTTGTAATAGTAGTTACAAAGTTGTTATGAAATCTGCCCCAGTTCTTATATGGGTATTTTTTTGCCTATAATACTACCTTCTAGCCATGGAGGTTGTTATACGGATATATCAGATGTTTCACCTGGGTCTATATAATAATAATAAAGTTAATAAATATTACGGGACAATCATACACAAATCTACCTATCTAAAAAAATCTATCTATATCCGATGGCATAATTTTTAATGGTCCTATTTTCGTGTCGTATACCTAACATTTTGTCCCCTAGTAACGTAACTTTACTATACCTACAACGTGGTCATGACAATTTCCGTTAATTGCCAGGGGGCATAGTATAGATCAAATAAAGTTAATTTCTCCAAGAAAGTAGTATCCTAACCCTTAACAGTTATCAAGATATTCAATGTTTAAATTTATCAGTTTTGCAGATTTAACCGGTATAAGTGGCTCTTAACTATGACTTCATATCAGCTTTTTACATTTTGTAAGGTTCCTATACACTACAAGAAGGTTTACAAAGTGAGTTCGTTCGATATTACATATTTTTTATTTCATATGTTTCGAGACCCTTGTAAATTAAGACAAAGAACCGTTCATGTTAAATGAAATTATTTTGTACAAAAGTAGAAAAAATCGTTTTTTTTCTCAAGAAATAATTATGCTACTTTGTTTTTGTGAATGTACTCTACAATATGCCGAAGTTAACGGAAATTCCTGGGAAGACCCTGTAATAACTGCTCATTAGTTATAAAAAAGTAGGTACAATTTAAAAACTACGTATTAACATAAAGATCTATAATTAAATAATTTTGTAAAACCAGAAGTGAACCACTCCACTGTCATCCGGATTAGAATGGCGGATCACTTTGTTCATTTCACAATTTTTTCAGAAAACATTTTTAAAAGTAACTAAATTAGGCTTAGCTCTAACTTCATCATATCAGCCGAAAGACGTCCACTGCCGGACATAGGCCTCCCCAAAGAGTGCCAAAATGACCGGCCCTACGCCACTCGCATCCAGCGGACTCCTCAGCTCTAACTTACTTTCTTTTAAATACTTCCTGCCGTTACTAACAGTAACACGGGCAAACAAAAATATCCTTGAAATAACGAAACAATTTGTACAGTCGCCATCACATACATAGATACACCATAGATGTTCAAAAATATCGGCACATGCACCCTAATGCCTTGAAAATAGAGATGTGTTCCGATGTTTGTGACGTGCTTGTTTCCTCCGATGTATGTGATGGCGACTGTACATAACATGTGAAGTTAAATTAACCACTCGCATTATAACTTATAAAGAAAGTAGGTATTTACACGAACAGTCGCCATCACATAGATAGGTACAATATAGGTGTTCAAAAATATCAGCACATGCACCCTAATGCCTTGAAAATGGAGGTGTGTTCCGATGTTTGTGACGTGCTTGTTTGCTCCGATATATGTTATGGCGACTGAACAAAAACTTCTACTCGTATAGATAATCAACTTCCATGGCCACGGCCAATGGTAACAGAAGCAAAAACCTACCCATATTGAAACTGGTAGTTAGATGGGTACAAACTGTACAAAGGGAATGACTTGAGACCGTGCTTTCTAACTTATAGGTATTCGAGTTTTGCTATCTTACCGCAACCATATTAGCGCCGCATAACAGAAACTACTGACAAGCTACAATAAAACATTTTTAAACTTTCCAAAAACTTTATTGACCAAATTACAAAAATTGGACCGAATTCATTATGCATAAGCAAACTTACCTTCATGCCGATCATAGGTAGACCTACCTAGGCATCTGAACCTATAATGTCATTCGAAGATATACAAATATAAATATTTAATAAATATTGTATTTTATTGCACACCTCTAAAAAAATCGGAACAGAACATAAAGATTACAGTAGAAAAAAAAACTACTGTTAGGAAACACTAACAGTAGTTAATACTGTGTTACTAGGAATGATTGCAAAAGAAACGTGCAACCTTCAAGCGTCTTGATTATTTCAAACCCAAAGTCGACACATGACACTACTACCTATCCGATTGATTTAACCCTTAACCATACTGCATAATTATGTCTCCCACATAGTATTTCGTTTACCACAGTCAGGTTTTAAGCCCAAATCTCCTACAATCGTCATCATCATCATCATATCAGCCGAAAGACGTCCACTTCTGGACATAGGCCTCCCCCAAAGAGTGCCAAAATGACCGATCCGGCGCCATCCGCATCTCCTCTAGAAATACCTACATTTATTATATCAACCAATCTCTTAAACTATGATAGTATGATCTTCATTCACAACACACTTCTAAAACCAATAATGTATATTTGGCAGCTATTTGAATTTACTTGACCAGTAACTTCAGTATTTTATGGTGAAATTCGAACACTTTACTCAATAACAGCGAACACAAAAGAACAATAAAATTAAACTGCTTTATTCACATATTGTGTAGCCTATGTCATTCCCATGATTAAGAAGAATTCAACGACACCTCATAATGTCAAAATCCATCAAGCCGTTGCCATACAATACATACATACATACATACGTACGCTCGAAAAACATAACCATCCTTCTGAGGCAGCCGGGTAAATAATCTATATAAAAACGCGAACTAGATCAAATTGACCGGGAATGCGCAATGGCGCGTCATTTAAGGGGCGTGAAGGTCCAGCAGCACTATAGCACAGACAGCACCATGACCACTTACATAGGCTGATGATGACGATGATAGTAAACATTTCATCTCGCTCATTATTAACAGCCTACTTGGGAAGTACCACCTCCTTTCAGCAGACCAGACCCATAATAGCACTACTTCTTACTTAACTATGTAGTGTTAGGTTCTTTACTATATGCAAAACAAGTGCGTGCTCTAAGTACTATAGAAAATACCTAAATTATAGATGTAAACTGTACTTAGTTTTACTTCAGAAAATATTTGGATTGCCTTATTAGAATGTATCTCTTGAGGAATCGACGGAACCCCTCAAATATGATCTGCCCATCTGATCTGAGGTGGAATTCCGTTGCAGAAAATCGCTACTTGATACCGACTGCAGCTACTCCATAGTAAATTTGGTAGCACAGGCATGTGATGTGATGCGTACAGATGCGATGCGATGCGATGGCGTTCCGCTTCAAAAGATGTGTCAAATATTTTGAAAACGTTCATCTTGATGCGAAACGTCAGACACGGTAATCTTGCCTAAAGCAGTCTTACGATTATATTTACAATAGTCAGTTGCATGTGACCAATTAGTGCTGAGCTCAAACCCGTAACTGGCTAAGGTCGCCTTCAAAATGCTATTTCTTTATATATAAAAGTTTTATGTTAACTCCCCAACCCTCACTGCGCCAGCGTGGGGACTGCTACTACTCCTGTTCTATCAACCATGACAGGAGTCCCGTGTCCAGGCGACTAACACAAAATAAAAACTTTGTTGTGCGAAGTTGTTAATGCTGGTTGTTACTGCTTACTTATCTATCTGTATACTTACTCACTTATCTACTTGCTAACTTGTGCCAAAATTATAATGCCGACCTTTTTGTTGCCCTGTGCCATATTTATTACAGTGAAATTAAAACATTTTTCGAAAAACTTAACTGCTTTTTTGCAAATATTATAAGCCTATGTCACTCCCACGATTAAGAGGAATCCAACAACACCTCACATGTCGGAATCCGTCAAACGGTTTAGGCTGCAGGCCGTGTCAAAGAATAAGACATACCCACATACATACATACATCATCATCATCATCATATCAGCCGAAAGACGTCCACTGCTGAACATAGGCCTCCCTCAAAGAGTGCCACAATGGCCGGTCCTGGGCCACCCGCATCCAGCGGACTCCCGCGAACATACACACATACATACATACATACATACGCTCGAAAAACATAACACTCTCTCCTTCGGCAGTCGGGTAATAAAAGGCCGTAACCGTTTACAATACTTTTTTGATAGCTGTACAGTTACAGAGGCTTCGTATTGATACCAATAACAGAACCTGATAAAGGCCTTCTGCCAATGCATACCTACATTATATTTTTGCACCTTCTAGAGAACCTATAACAAATGATGCTAAGACACTTACCTCGTTTATGAGTTCTTCTTTAATCAGATAAGGCTAAAACAAATAGTATCATAGTGAAACAGGTTAAAGCAGAGGGTAGACAAAAACGATTGCATTTTATGCTACTGCTAGGTACATAATAGGTATTCTATATCATTATTAAACGATCATAGGTACAGGGCCTGCCTTGACAAGACCTGCGTAATAATATACGTAGACCTACAATATAAACTATTGGCTGCTATGGTGTGTGAGCTGTAGAACTTGCAAGACACATACAAAAAATCATATTTTTCAATTGTAGAGGAGAATAGCTGGATAGCGGGACAGATACCGGACAAACGATTTTCGGCCCAAGCTGAAGCATACAACTTGGTTCGCTTCGCTCACTCGTTCGATAAAGCTAGCTTAATCTATACTAATACTAGAGGCTCTGTGAGCTGTACAACTCGCGAGCCTGTCTTATTTTTATAATATAGGTAGTACTACATATATTATTTTTAATTTCGAAAAAAGTGACTTGACAAAATAATTATATATATCTAATTGACGAACTTGCTCAAAAAAATTCACGAGAATCGGTTGAGAAATGCGACATGTAGAGGAGAACAGCGGGAAAGCGGGACACATACGAACGATTATCGGCCCAAGCTCAAGCATACAACTTCGTTCGCTTCGCTCGCTCATGCGATAATAATATAACAATGATGCCTAGTTTCGCCTATAATTAGTTAAACCATAGTAAGATCGAGATCATTATGTATGTATCTGAAAATAAAGCCGTTTTATAAATAACGCTTTCCATGTGGCTGTAGCCTACTTAATTAGTGAATTAAATTTTTAATCATTGCAAGGGATATAGCATACTTACATACATACAAACTGGGAAGGTACTACATGAGAAGTACTTTCTAATTATTGTTACCTCAAAACCTGTGTCAGTTCAAAACGCAATCATCTAAGATATTAAAAACTTGTAATATTGGACAATCTGTACCAATATCGTAAACAGGAAAAGTCTATGGGGTGGTCAAGTAATAAGACTTGAAAGTTTCTATGTAGGGGATATTGGTAATCACTCATTATTTAAAATTTTAAAAATACGAGTAGGTATTACACCAAAAGATAGAATTGACCTTTTAGAATGGACATACTCTAATATTTATTAATGATGATTATGATTATGACGGTAGGCTATGTTTACTCCCGCGGGTTACCTGCGTTCCTTGCTATACGCGGACGAAGCTTCGTACTCAGTTAGAGGGAACAGTTTGTGAGATTGTAGCTTTATATGTAGGCAATGGGCACCTTCAGGAACTGGTCATTCCATTTCAACAATTCATTCACCATATACGCTTATAATGGATCTTCAGAAATAGCCGTCCGGTGAAGAATGAACTTTCTGATTGGTTATATTATACGAGTAGACCGTCTGATTATATACCATGGCAAAACCGCGCGGGCTGCTGTAATATTAATAAGAGTTACTGTTTGTGTGGTTTGTGCATTTGTATGTCATCACCGAAACTTTTAAGCCGTATTCTCAAATTCTTTCGCCAGTATATACCTATATGGGGTTAACCTTCGGAATGGACAAAGGTTATATTTTTTGCGGAGTCACGCAGGCAATTAGTATTATATAATCTCCTGTTTCTCAAGAGTCATGCCTCTAACGAGTAATTTCTTCTAGAAAGCGAAACAATACTGCTACAAGCTACGGCTTAGCACACGTTGTTTGTCCTCGATTGGCTTATTACGTGTATTCTTTTCTCTCTCTCTTGATAAGAGTTGTATGCCCATCAGCGGGGCTGATTATGATGATGGTGATGATAATGATGATGATATTAGTGAAGATTAATTTTATGAAGAACCAATCTATGTAGAAATTTGAACATAGGGTCGCAACAGCCAACATCAACGCAATATGTGGTGATGTGTCGTTGGTGCTGAGCAAGGTTGGCAGAGCTGTCAAGGATGGCACGTGTTGAGAGTGATCCGGCCCGCGTTCATCTCTAGCTATCAACACAATTAATCCTCAAATCAATAAAGGTTCGGCAACGCGCTTGTCATTATGTTCCTATGGATGCTCGCAACCCCAAAAGCAGACACCGTAGTGTCCACTTGCCACCAGGCAGACCGTATGCTAGTTTGCCACCATACCAGTATAAACATAATAGTAATAATAATATGTAAGCTACCTTTATCACAACCAGACAATAAAAAAATAGTACTACTTAATCACACCCTAAAACTAGCCCCTAAGCTACGCCGTCTATTTGACATAATATACCTAGTTACAATAAAGCTGCGCGCGGGCTTCGCCTGCGAATTGCAAGGAACGCAGGAAAACCTACCCATAACCATACCTAACAGTTCATTCTACACGCAGGTGAAATAATGTTTCAAATCGGTTAAGCGGTCCCGGAGATTACCCAAAACATACAAACTTACTTACTTACTTCCAGCAGTAGGACAGTAGTCTGATGATAATTAATACTTTGTCCCACACAACTATGAATGCTGGTTAATCATGTATGCTTACTAACTTTCCTACATACTTTTATACCGACTTACCTACGCCACAAGTATTATGCCCACCTCCTCGTACTCGTAACCTGGTGTCATGCTCGTTATAAAAAAACAACTTAATTTCTGTGAGAAAAAATTGCCAAGCCTTTTACAATATTTTTTGGTACTTTGCTATATAATTTTAGGTACAGTAGCTACGTAGCATAGGTATTATTATTATTATTCGGACCAGCTCCACGCAACGCCTTCTAAAGGTCCAGGGCACCACCGCCCACTGAGCGAGAAATAATAAATAAGTATTAGGTACTAACCTTTTTTTAGTACCTAGTCAATTATAAGCTGAAGTTTTTTTGTACTTTAATCCATCCTCTTAAGTGTCCAGGCTCCAACAACAGATAAATCTTTGTATCTCGAAATCCATATGAAATAAAAATGTTTAAATATTAGTAATGCAAGTTACGGTAAAGACCATAAATATAGAGATATTAATATAGACGCAATGATGAAAAAGGCCTGATTCTCATTTTAGATAGGTTAGAATAATTTGGTAACAGCATCCCATTTGGCTTGGCAGTTGGCACCCATTGGGTATGAATAATTGAGTTGTAATTAAGTGTGAATCATTAGGTACCGGGGATGCTCAGTGGTACGTCATTTGAGGGGCCTGTAATTCCAGCAGCACTATAGCTCAGACAGCACCATGACCACTAAAATAGCCTGATGATGACCATGATAATAAAAATAACATCTCGCTCATTATTAACAGCCTACTAAAGTGGGAAGTACCACCTCCCATCATCAGCAGCCCGGAGCCATAATAACAACACTGCTTCTTAAGATGTAGTAGATACTTATGTAGTGTTAGGTTCGTTACTATGCATACACTTAGTTTTAGTTCAAAAAAATGTTTAGGCTGCATGGGAAGAAAACACGCTTACGAATAATGCCATGGTTTGGCTGCGATCAGTAGAACTTAAGAACAGTTGTTGTTTTAAAGAATGACGAGAGACTGTATCATAGAATCTAATGACGTACCAAAGTTTCAAATTAGGATGTAAAGTCCTCAAATATTATACGCCCACACTAAACGATTTGGGATTTGGGAAAGGGTTGCGAAAGTTTGGATGTTTCGATGTTTGTTACTCAATCACGCTTAAATGGCTCACCCGATTTGGATGAAATTTTACACGGAGATAGCTTATAGCCTGGATTCAAATATAAAATAGTTTTTATCTATACCGGGTCCATGCAGACGAAGTCGCGGCGGAAGCTAGTAATAATAATAATAGTAAAAAGTCTACAGTGGCAGCGCGTAAGAATTTTCACTGGACAACCCGGAGCCAAATAAAAGGGCTGTTTCTTCATGATTTACGAGTTTGGTAATAAATAGCATGAAATTTTAGGAAAGCCAATGGGAATCGGCTTGTATGGGCGCTCCGCCACTGAAAGTCCATGATGTTGAAAAGTATAAGACTTGTAAGTTGTAGGTACGTAGAGGGTAATCTCCAGCAATTATCATCCTTCCAAGTATTAAAAAAAGCGGCCAAGTGCGAGTCGGACTCGCACATGAAGGGTTCCGTGAAATAAATTGCGGTTTACGATTTATGACGTATTAAAAAAAAACTACTTACTAGATCTCGTTCAAATCAATTTTCGGTGGAAGTTTACATGGTAATGTACATCATATATTTTTTTTAGTTTTATCATTCTCTTATTTTAGAAATTACAGGGGGGACGACGACACATTTTACCACTTTGGAAGTGTCTCTCGCGCAAACTATTCAGTTTAAAAAAAAATGATATTAAAAACCTCAATATAATTTTTGAAGACCTATTCATAGATATAGACACGTATGGGTTTGATGAAAAAATTTTTTTTGAGTTTCAGTTCTGAGTATGGGGACCCCTAAAACTTAATGTTTTTTTTCGATTTTTGTGTAAAAATCTTAATGCGGTTCACAGAATACATCTACCTACCAAGTTTCAACAGTATAGCTCTTATAGTTTCGGAAAAAAGTGGCTGTGACATACGGACGGACGGACAGACAGACAGACAGACAAACAGACAGACAGATAGACAGACGGATATGTATAATGGATATTCAGGATAGACATACAGGTTGGACATAAACAATTTTTTTTAGGGGTCATGCCTCATCTACAAGTCGAAAAAATACTGCTACAAGCTACGGAGTAACACTCGTAGCGATGTTAGTCCTCGAATTGATTATTATGTGTATTATTCCCTCTCACCCTTGAGTTCTTTGCCCATCAGTGGGGCTGATTATGATGCTGATGATGATAATGAAAATGATATTAGGTAAGAATGAACCAATCTGTGTAGTGAACATAGGTTCCCAATAGCCAACAGCAACGCAAAGGTGCATACATACATAATGAAGCTGCATGTGACTGAGTATTCGATAGAAAGGTAGGGGCTCATATTTGTAGCAGCCCAACTGGAAAAGTGCCTAACAGAAGACCGCAGCCATAAGAACGCCTCTACTTACTCTGTAGGTATGTGGTGTTGTGTTCGTGGTGCTGAGTAAGGTTGTCAGAGCTGTCGAGGACATTTTTGTTGCAACACCATAAATCCTCAAATTAATAACGGGCTGGCAAGGCGCTAGTGATTTTTTTGGTGTTGCAGGCGTGCATAAGACACAGTGTCTGCTTACCACCACGCAGACAGTAAGTATGCAAGTTTACCATTTCCCGAGTCATGGCTGTTTTCTATGTATTTAAGTATTTATTTAGCTATATAAGTATGTTTATCGTCGTCTAGTACCCATAGTACAAGCTTTGCTTAGTTTGGGACTAAGCCGATTTGTGTAAGATTGTAAAAGGAAAGAACAGAAGAAAAAAATATATAAAAAATATTTACTTATTCTGTTTTTTAGTATGTGTTGTTATAGCGGCAACATAAATACAAATCATCTGTGAAATTTTCAACAATCTTACTAACACGGTTGTTGAGATACAGCCTGGTAACAGACAGACAGACAGACAGACAGACAGACAGACAGGCAGACAGACAGACAGACGAACAGCGGAGTCTTAGTTATAGGGTCCCGTTTTACTCTTTGAGTACGGAACCCTAATTATTGGTAAAAAAATAGGCCAGTCTAAAACATAACGGATACTGCTACTGATTGTGTTCATGCAGGTTATTAACGGTGTACTTAGTCCACTACACAGCTAAGGCAGTGACATAAATAAAACCGGCCAAGTGCGAGTTGGACTCGCGCACGAAGGGTTCCGTACTATTATCTCTAAAAACGGCAAAAAAATCACGTTTGTTGTATGGGAGCCCCCCTTAAAAAAATATTTTATTTTGTTTTTAGTATTTGTTGTACAGAACAGAAATACATAATCTGTGGAAATTTCAACTCTCTAGCTATCACGGTTCTTGAGATACAGCCTGGTGACAAACAGACAGACGGACGAACGGACGGACAGCGAAGTCTTAATTATTATTATCAGGCGTGATAGCAGGGTCCCGTTTTACTCTTTGAGTACGGAACCCTAAGAATGCCTCAAATCCAAAGACATAATTTAAAAATCGTAATCTTTGTCTTCCCTTGAGAAGAAAAAGGATTAACCACACGCATAGCAGTACACTATACCACGTTACTTACTAATAGTTCTAGTGTCTAGTTCAATGGACAACTATCTTTACTTCTATTGTGATGTTAACTTCTATTAGATTGCTATCTGTGAGAACCTATAATTGGCCTCCTATTTATGTATCTGTTGTTAAACTGTTTTATAAGCTGTTGGTTTTCCAATTAATAAATAAACAAATAATGACATTGCAAGGAAGATAGTACCTACACATACCTACATGCCTACCTTTTTCTTTTTCAAATATATTTACATAAACTGCATCGGCAATAACATTCTATATAGGTAATTATCGATCAGCTGTTCACAACATTTAACGAGAATCGATTGAGAAAAGCGACCTATAGAGGAAAACCTTACACTGCTTAGGTACCTTAAGGTTTCTGCTGCAGCTATCGCTCAAACACACACACACACAGCATACTTGAACGTAGTCGCTGTGGCTGAAATCGGCCGGGACTACATTTTCATCACATCATCATCATCATCGCTCAAAGCGGGCGCAGAGTCCGTGTGAACGAAGTCGCGGGCAAATCTATAGGTATTAAAATATTTTTCAGAGGAGTATAATAATAGCGAATTTGTTGTTTTGACAAGATACAGTGACACTTCACTTTTTTTTTCTTACGTGCCAGTCAGGTGTATGCAATCTCAGACGCTTTTTAATAAAGGAGGCCGAAAGGAGTTCTGAACCTCCTTTTAAGGCGAGGCCTGTTCACGATCTGACGAAAAGATTGATTTTTGAGCTTCCAGTGTGAAGAAATAATTAAGAATTCTACTACAGAAAAATTACTGTAGACTGAAAAAGAAACAAAGAAGTTTTATAACCAAACATAATATGAAAAAATGGCTTGGTAACTCTGTAAAAAAATAAACTTAAATGTTCGAGATCTCGTAATTTTCAACGACAATCTTTGTTTTCTTTTTATAAAAAGGATAGGTTTTATATTATTTTAGTTTAATGACCGGACAGATTTTTAATAAATTATCCAGTATTCCAATAATATACTTTTCAAAACAAAGTTTTAACCGACTTCAAATCAGTAGCCAAATAGCTTCAAGTTTGCCTATAAAATTTGAAGAGTTCCCTCCATTTCTCCAAGATCCCATCATCAGAATTGAATTTTGGTGACAACGGGACCAATCTGGAAGTATATGCTTCCAAACACAGAATTATTTTCTCAAATCGGTTCATAAATTACTGAGTTATCGCGTACCAAACACACATAAAAAAAACCATGAATTGAGAAACCTCATCCTTTTTTGAAGTCGGTTAAAAATCAATTAATATGTAGTAAAAAGTGATGTAAGACACTTCCGAACACGCACTTCCGTCTCACTCACGCTTATGCTTTTTAGAGAGGTAGGGCACAGCGGAATGTCATCTCGCTCGTATGTGGAGCAGCCCAACTGGAGAAGTACCTCCACCTTACAGAAGACCGCAGCCATAATAGCAACACTGCTTTGTAGTGTTGCCATATTATTGCATGCTATGAAGGATGTGGTGGTTTTGTTCCCGGTGATTACCTTACTCACGGTCGCCAGAGCTCCCTAGGGTGCGCTGTGTTGGGAGTGAGGGACCTGCATGACTATCTGCCAACACAGCGAATCCTCAAGTGAATAAACGGTCGGCCACGCGCTTGTGATTCTTCTGGAGTGTGTACATAGGCTACCGTCAAATACGCCTACTTTGCCTCCAGGGAGAAATTTGCCCAAAATGCAACTTTTAAACAAATCCGTTACCTAATGTAGAAAAATAAAGGTTCACAAATGGTCGGCTGAGCGTGTCGTTGGTGGTACACTAAGTTTAGTGTTAGTAAATTAAGTAGGTAATTTAGTAAGTAGGTAAACACAACAATGTTTGACTTTTGGAAGGGAGCGCAGATTCGCCGACAAACTGTCCTCAGTTTGACGAAGCAGGAAAGAATGTACTTGCCATTGTTGTTTTTTTGAGAATAAAAATATAAAAAAAAGGTTTGTGGCAACACCACTATTTTTAGTGGCTACTTATTGTTAGCAAACATGTTTAATAAAACCTAATAGACATTCAGATGTAGGTACTTACTCCATGAGTAATAATTCGAATACATACAAGTAAAAATAACTGATAAGGGCCAAAGAGATTCTCAGGACTTATTCAATTACCTCTTTTATGTGTAGTAAGTTGAACTGTACGGCTTACGGCGACCAAAAAGCTTAAGGGAGGTGGAGAGAGGATAGTTCGTATAATATAAACACTGCGTTGTGCGTCATTCGGTTTTCGGACAGGGCTGAAAGAAATACTATCGTGTTCATAATTAAAGGTTTGCATGTATGTCTGCATGTATGTCCATAAATATCAAAAACCAGCCAAGTGTGAGTTGGACTCGCGCACGAAGGGTTCCGTACCATTATCTATAAAAACGGCAAACAAATCACGTTTGTTGTATGGGAGCCCCCCTTAAAAAAATATTTTATTTTGTTTTTAGTATTTGTTGTACAGAACAGAAATACATAATCTGTGAAAATTTCAACTCTCTAGCTATCACGATTCTTGAGATACAGCCTGATGACAGACAGACGGACGGACGGACAGCGAAGTCTTAGTAATAGGGTCCCGTTTTACTCTTTGAGTACGGAACCCTAAAAATCAGTTCACGAAAGTACGAGACATTCGCTGTAAAGTGAGACCTCGGTAATAAATTTGAATCGATTTTGCTTGTTGGTTTAGGCTGATGATGATGATGATGACGTTTATATTTAAAGCAGCCTTACTAGCGGAGTACTAACGCGTTATAGAAAACCGCACAACCATAATAACACTAATACTCACTCTGTATAAATGTGGTGTTGTGTCCTTGTGGTAATTTAAGGATGCTGGGGCTTCCGAAAATACGCTTAGCAGAGAGCAAGCGCGTTTGATCAGATTTGACTTAAAAGCGAGATTATAAGTGAACCATTACATAAAACTGAACCTAGATGGTAGAATGATTTATTTACAACGAAGTAACGAATTTAGATCATTTAATATAGACGCCCTCTCGATCCTCCTCGGCCTCTCGCCACAATCTCCAATCCTGAACCTAGATAAGTATATATTATGTAATCCTGAAATAATATTAATTTTAGTAACATTTTGTGACGTTGACAACTTATGTCAACTTTATTTATTTTTACAATCAGTGAATTGTCAGTTTTTCAGTCAATGGTGAAAGCTATACGTATAAGCAAGGGTAAGACCAACGTTTTCAAGCGTATATTAAGTATCACCACAGCGACATCTAGTGTGGAGTAGGAAGGAATTTTGTAGTTAACAGTTTTAATGTCTGTATTTAACAATTAAAATGGTCAACCAAGCGATATCTAGTGTCGAATAGAAACATTACACGTAACTAACTTGTAATAATCGTAAAACAAGTGGCCACCACCAGAGCAGAATCAACCGTCCGCGCAGTTTCGCAGTCACTCATGCGCGCATTGCACTTCATGGATCCCGACGTGAATCTACAGATAAAACCGGCCAAGTGCGAGTCGGACTCGCGCACGAAGGGTTCCGTACCATTATCTATAAAAAACTATTTTATTATGTGTTTTTGGTATTTGTTGTTATAGCGGCAACAGAAATACATCATCTGTAAAAATTTCTGCTGGAACTATCACGGTATCAGTGTGATACAGCCTGGTGACAGACAGACGGACGGACGGACGGACAGCGGATTCTTAGTAATAGGGTCCCGTTTTACTCTTTGAGTACGGAACCCTAAAAAGGAGTTTAAACCGGCCAGACATTTTGCATTTTTGTCGTTATGCTATAGCATAATGACTACACACCTTATAAGGTAATATACAAACTAGTCATTTTGCGTTCCAGACGGTATAATAAGATTTAGACCTGTAGCACGGTAGTCACACTGACAATACTGAGATTTAGGCAAAAATCTAATTAGTCATAGTGCGTTCTAGACTCTCTGAGACCAACCGAGTTGACGTGTGTTGTGGGCGATGAACTTGCAACCTACTTCTGCAATATCACATTTTCTTCTCCTTTAACATATAATTCCTAGAAGTGGAACTGTATACAGCTAACACAGGGAATCCTCATATCAATACAGAGTCAGCAACGCGCTTGTGAATTTTCTGGAGTCAAACGGCAATAGGCTATAATTTTTGCTTATCCTCAAGGCAGGCTGTAAGCCTAAAGTATAAAATAATCACATGTTTTCCCCCTTTTTGTGAATGCAGGTAAATCGAGTATGAAAACCTGGCCCTCCCCGTATCTAGTTATTTTCGTGTCAAGGACTACGCGTCTGAACGCCGCGAATGCGTGGTCCGATCAGTAGGACCACGTGGTCTAACAAAACGACAGTTTCTGTAGTCCGATTAGTTAATCGAACTACCAGGAAAACAAAAGTTCACGTCGTCCGATCGTGGGACCATGTGGCCTAAGAAATAAATAGTTCTCGTAGTCCGATTAGTTAATCGGACCAGCAGGAAAAAAAAGTTCATGTCGTCCGATCAATAGGACAAAGCAATCGGACCACGTGGCCACAGGGAAAAAAAACACTTTAAAACGCTCTCCTGTAAAATTCAAAAAATGGCGCTTCAGTGGTTTTGCCTTTCCACCGTCAATATTATTTTTTATATTATTAACAATGTTGCGAACTGATATGATAACGTATACAAAAACGTTAACTAATTAAAGTAAGTTGTATTACTGCTTAATAAACTACTTCGTTGCTCGCTACCTCCCAAGGAGGTCAATTTGATTTTCGCCGGCGACGGCCATTCGTTCGTTACTCGATGCTCACTTGTTCACAGGACAGGACAAGAACGTCATATAGAAGCTTTAAAGCAACTTTTATACGACTTGAGTCGACCATTAAATGCCAAACTGGCATTATTATAGCGTTTTGTCGAGACGCCGTTTAATTTAAGTATATATTTTGCATAGAAGTCGGTGCTTAGGGAATTTCAGGCTCGTTAACGTTTATGTGATTACTTTAGTTTGCTTGCTTGCTTAATTTGATTGCAATATAAAGTTCTTTTTGCTGGCGGGGTTCGGCAGTGGACAAATTTTAAATAGCGACTTCGAATGCAGTGACATCGTCACTTTTCACAAATCTGCCGTATATTGTAAGCGTTTTATGATACTTCACAAACTGTCATTTAACGCTTTAATATGCCCTTACAGGTCGGCCGCTAAACTGAGACGGTGCGACCTTTTGACGTCTAGTCTCTCAGTTAAACGGTAGGCCTATTTATCCTCTAGCCGCCCAAAGGCCTATTAAAAGGCCTGCTTTTCAATGGAATTTATACCATTCTAAATTGGAACAGAGTTGCATTTGTTTTGTTTCGTCCGATTTTAAAACAAAACAAACTCTATTTCCCATTATAGTTACAATTTCACTAACACTCATAAGAAGGTTCAAAGTCACCAAAAGGGCAATGGAGATGGCTATGTTGGGAGTTTCTCTGCGTGATCGCATCAGAAACGAGGCTGTCCGCAGCAGATCAAGGTATCTGATATAGCCCATTGCACGTATAACCGATGGCCGTTGGGGCGGAAAGGTTCTCGGGTGGCAGCCACGTACCGGAAGGCGCAGCGTGGGTGGCCCGCCACAAGGTGGACCTGGTAAAGGTCGCGGGAGTCCACTGGATGCGGGTGGCGCAGGACCGGTCACTTTGGCACTCTTTGGGGGAGGCCTATGTCCAGCAGTGGACGTCTTTCGGTTGGTATGATTCTTGTATGGCGAGCGAGTAGAGGTTATACTTAGCTTATTATTTTTATTAGCTAGTTACATCAGTGATCTTCGTCACTGTTTCATAACGGCGTTCAATCTCCCGGACCTGTCACTGCCTAATAACGTCAGACTGTAATTATCTCTAGGCACTTTGAACGAATTTTAATTTTTACTTTGTGATATATATGTGACTCCGAATTATCTATGTTCTCAGATAACAATATAATATACACAGACAGAAAGGCACAAAGCTTGGATATTTCGATTATTCTTCGATAGAATTGACATAAAAACATCTTTGAATTGTGTGTCTGGACCCCGTGTGTTGTATTTTGTTGTGTGAGTGTATGATTGGAATGAACTAAATCTTCGACTATTATTGAATGGTAGCTTACGTTTACTTAAGTCCCTAACACACATTTCTATAGCGTTGGGTTTTGTCAACCCGCAAGAATATTCAACACAAAAACGACCTTATATCTCTTCAATCCAATATAACTCACGTCTTACAAATTTTGAAAGGCAGAACTGCATATTGCGTCTTTCCGACTCTTGGGAAAGCATTAGTTTGGAGTGTGAAAGCCTTAAGCTGAATACGCCGGTTTCCAATACTAGATAAAAAACTATACTAACCTCGTATCCCCATAAATATGCCATGGGAAACTTAATCTTAACTTAAGGTAGCAAGGTGTTGATCTGGATAAAATTTAAAAGCGGTTTAGGAGAAAGAGAATGGTAATATTGGAATACTGGCTCCATTCATGCGAATGCTCTGATACGTCTTTCATCTTTCAAAGCTAAAGTACTTTGTTCGGAACGTGACATATTTTGATTGTGAAGGGAACCTTTTAATAAGACAAGTGTGTGGAGGCCTTCAAGGCCTCCACACAACGGTCGCGGGCGCGGGTCGGGCGCGGGCCCGCGCAAGTTGTAAAACATTGAAACTACACTTCAAACACACACCGAACGCGGGTCGTGCGCGGCGCGGGTCGGGCGCGGCGCGGTTGAAGCGGTTTATTCACACCGGCGTGTAGTAACGCGGGCCCGTCGCGTGCCCGCGCGGGCCCGCGTTGCTAGCGCGTTCACAAAAACGGCAAAGAGAATACGCCCGGCAGCACCAGTCGACTTCAAGATGTGGAACGGTGAAGACTCCGACGAAGAAGACCTATTATTGCTCCTAGCTCTTAATAAAAAAAAAAGAATTTGGGTTCACGACCTGAATAAAGAATCTGCGAGACGCCGTTATGGGGAATACCATCGCCTGTGTAGGGAATTGGAAAGTTACGAAGATCGTCTTTTTACTTATTTCCGAATGTCCCAAAACAGTTTTGAAGAATTGCATGAGATATTGCAAGTTAAAATAACAAAAATGGACACCAATTATAGATCGTCAATCCTGACCAGAGAGAGACTAACCATTTGCTTGCGGTGAAATCCGGTGTCTCAAGTAACCCGGCGGGTATTCCAAGTTACCCCATTTGACGGTAGTATAGAAAAAATATTTTTTTTGTTAAAACAATGAACCTACAGTAGGTACAAACGTGCAATGTATCGTGCCCTTAGGTACCATAAGTTTGAGTTGAGTTACCGTCCGTACCGTACTTGGGTGCATTAGAACGCTAGCCCTGTGGTGATGTACGCAGACGCCTATAGCGAATACGGATTTGCAAATTTTTTGTAAGTAAGGGAAAGAGGTTGTACTTATGTAGTAGGTAGGTGTGAATAAACGTTACTACACGCCGGTGTGAATAAACCGCTTCAACCGCGCCCGACCCGCGCCGCGCCCGACCCGCGCCGCGCCCGACCCGCGCCGCGCCCGACCCGCGCCGCGCCCGACCCGCGTTCGGTGTGTGGAGGCCTTTAAGATTGATTAAAAGCAGAGAAAATACTAAATTGTCTTTTCGTTTAGCACAGTAATTTAGGTGGTTATTGAATTTGAAAATTTAAAAGTGCCCATACTGGCTCAACATCTTTGAAATAATAACTAAATAAATAAATAAATAATAAATGTAATTATATCTGCTGCTGATAGTACAAAATATTTACTGCCATTTGCCACCTGCTCTTTGTGCGAAGCCAAGGTCCTTTAAGAAGAACAATTCTTTTACATTGCGCTTAAAAATAGCGCGCGGAATATGGGCCAAGCCACGTCTCGCCGAGTTGTAGTAATTATGCCGTGTGTGTTGTGAAGGTGTGCCGAGGGGGATAACCATGCATTTTGATTAGTTCTTAGTCCTTCTACGAGTACGATGTATTAGATGGCAATTGACCGTTAATTAATCAACAGTGAAAGTACCTGCTAATCGATTTTTTAGGACTAATAATCAATGACTATGAGCAATTTTATAATCACATTCATATACAACGTTATTAAGGCATTAAACTATTCTATTTACGAAACTCATTTAACAAACCAGAATAGAGTATCTTCCAAAAATTGTGCATACAATTTTGAAGTTTAACCTCGGATTAAGAATTTATTCCTGTCCATTCCAATCAATTTTTAGAAGATTCGTTACTGGTATTCGAATATTTTAAAAAGGACATACGTAATAATAGAACACTACGAAGAGTCAACACTGCTCACCTAGCTTTTATTAAATTGGTTTTAAAAGCTGCGGATGTAATTCCAGTCCGGACGCGCTCATGGCCACCCGTAGCTTTTATTCCGACGTCTCTGCGTCCTATGTATATGTATATTTTATTTAGGACAATATTTACTTTGCTTTCTTGGTGTTAATTAAGAAGTTTTTGTTGCCTTTGCTTGTATGAAATATCGAGTGGAGGCGACTGAGTATTTAATAATGACATACGAGAATTGACTTATTTACATCCTTTTTGAATGTAGGTATTCAGCTTTGAGAATATTGTCCTTTTTGGAGAACATTGTAATTTTTTCGTTTTCATCGGCACAAAACACGTATATAAACTTATACAGTTGAATAAAATTTACAATATTCAGAAAAATGTTCGCTTTCCTCAATAGAATAAGATTCATCGACATCTTTAAATAAGAAACACTTTGATGTAAACATTTAAAGAAAAAAATTGTAGCTTAGATTTATGAAATTTGCCTTTGACATGGTAATGTCAGAAACGGAGGAATATTGAAATGTGCAAAATAAAAGTAAGATTTTGTAAGCATTATTGAAAAAAATGTTTAGTACATTGTTTAACAAGGGGCGTATGAGGAATATTGCAATCGAGAGTCTATCAGAAGCCCGACGCCGTGAGGCGGAGGGCTTTTGATGACATAATGTTTTTCATCACATTTGCGAGGAAATAAATAACTACAAAAGACAGAAAATCTATGTTTTATATAAGCGCACCAATCAAATGTTGACGAAATTGACAACTTCACTTCCAGATCAGTGCGAGTGGGGGGCGTGGTTTCAATATTTCAAATTTCAACCAATCACAGAGCATGGAGCATGTGATTCTTGCAGGGCATGGCCTGCTCGATTACCAATCACAGAGCCAGAATTCTTGTCGTACGCGGCCGTCAAGATTTGCTTAACCAATCAGATCACACACAAGCTCATTACTCCCTTGGGGCCATTATTTACCGCGGGAACAATTTAGGCCATTGTCCTTCCGTATACAGGCATAGAATAACACCATTTATGAGCAAGTGTGATGAAAAACAATGTATATTTTTTATATACTTAGGTATATATTGCGGTTATACATAATTGTACTCTGGTATATTTACCATAGCTACGGTTGTCATTTAATCGTGAGGTGCTTAATAACTCTATTAATAACTTCCAAAAAAGGCGGATTTTTATGTTTAATGTTTGATTACCTCAGAACTCCGTCATAATTTATGAACCGATTCGTATTTTTTTATTTGAGTGACGAGTATTTGCTTCCAGATTGGTCCCATTATTTTCAAAAAGCCAGTTAGATGATGGAATCCATGAGGAATTGAGGGAAGTCCTCAATTGTATTAAGCACGCGTCACAGAATAAGTAAACGCGTGTATAGATTTTAGTATTTTCTATTTTAACTCGTGTAGGTATAAATTTAGCCTCGGAAATAACAAATTTGGTGACAAATTACCAACTGAACTGAGGAACTGATTATGAAGACTCTCGTAGGGAACCATAATATCGGCCTTTAAAGCCTACGCCAAAACCAAACACCAACACGAGTGGAGGAATGAGGCTGGCTAAAGGCACTCTAAGCTCTTCATAGAAGGAGTGGACTCGGGCTGGACCAGAAAACTCTGGAAATCCAGTAGGAAGCAACTCAGAATTATATCTGGGGTGTTCACAGGTCACTTCAGGGTCAAGGATCTCTTGGCCAAGATGGGACTATCGGATAGTTAAGACTGTAGAATGTGTGGCGAGGAGGATGAGACTATGGAACACTTATTGTGTTAATGTCATGCCCTTGCCAGACAAAGAATGAACTACTTTGGTAACGGCTACCCGCCACCAAAGGAATTCAAGGTGCTCTTGGTGAACTGCATCATGCGTTTTGTGGAAATGATGGAGCAAGCCTGGGAGCAGGTATAAAGGAGAGGGCAAATGCACAAAAGATCCCACTGGGTCGAAGTGCATCCGAAAGGGCCCTCACCTAGATAAGATTATGAAGACTACAGACGTCACATATTCTGTGATTCCGTTTAAGTAGCAACTAATGAAGTGCCAAAGCTAATTCTGAGATCCTTGAGGAATCGACGGAACTCCTCAAATATTATCGGCCTACTTATAGCGACTTGGGTGTTTTCTGTAATAATCAACGCATTTGCTCTCGGAAACAAGTTCATGCAGTAGGTATAGTGGGAAGGAAATGTTAATGTATGTTCCTTGGCGAAGTAATGAATTGAATTCAGTTTAAAATTTGTTTTTAAAGGAAATTGTGAATACCATTTGTTGGTATAACTTTTTGTATTAGTTGTTTCCTTTATAGTCGGGGGTTTATCTCCACTTATAATAAATCTCTAAATTAAAAAAAGAATCAGCCAGTTTGAAACTAAGCTTTCTGTGGTACGAATGTTCTCAGCATCCCATGGACGGAAAAATATGAAACATTTTATATAGGTACATTATTATTCCAGCTGCAACTTAGGATAGTTTTTATCCAACTGCGACAATTAATTTATTTTCCGTAATATACGACTTCATTTAATTCTTCATTTATTATTCTTAAAGTATATCGCCGCCACATCTGTCAGCTAAAAGAAACGTCAAAATCACAGACTAATAAGAAATACTACGGACAAAATGGCGGAATTTCTTTGCCTTTCTTTCGCCTATTAATAATTTTAATCCCGTCTACGATATACATTGACGAGACACATAGGTACCAAAAGCAAATATAAAATTAATCGATTTTGATATGCGAACTTATATGCGCAAATGTCGAATTAAGGCGTAATTTCTACAAATGTAACAACAAATTCGAACAATATAAACTTGGTTTTTTTGAATGGCACGCGCGCGCGCTCTTTGCGTATTCAGCCAAACCACGAAAACTGAAACTCGAAGTTCGTATATCTGCATTCCTGTCATTTGTTAGTGCGATAGAGATAGATATACCCGAATATTTTCGAATTCCGAAGTTCGTGGTTTAAAAGAAAATACGGATGTCGGATAAATCTAAATTAATATTTTATGTGTGAATATGGTTAAAATTATTTGGAAATACTATTGTTGTTTTTGTTTTAGTATATTTGACTAGCTTTAAGTTAAGTTTAGTAATATTGTACGTCCGAAATGGGCAAGCTGTTGGACTTTATTTTACCCAAAACAACTAAATGTACACAGTTCTGACAATAAAAAAATCTTACTTTATCTAATCTTATCGAAAATAGGGATGTAGACACTAAACAAAATAATCATAATGTTGTATTATCTCGAAAAAAAACAACGCAAGAGGCTATACTCGTATAGGTAATCACTAAGTTATAAGTGTATAAAATTTGAAGAGGGGGTTTGTTGCGTCTGTTTTCCGCAAAACGCACCTTTATAATGAAACGATTGTTTTTTACTATGACGCTCGAGGATCGTGACGTCACGGTCCCTGATCGTTTTCTCACTCTAACAAGCGATATTAAAACGGTTGTAGCTTCGTAATTTTTTGAGATATTTGAATGAGTTTTTCGTTTCTTCTTTCTTTTGAAGTGAGTCTACAGCTACACCTCTATTTGGAAGACAAGCGGAAAGAACCCATACTATCCATACTAATAATCCATACTTCCATATTAATATTATAAATGCGAAAGTGTGTATGTCTGTCTGTTACCTCTTCCTTCACGCCTAAACCGCTGAACCGATTTAGATGAAATTTGATATATACAGATAGTTTGAGCTCCGGGGAAGGACAAAGGGTAGTTTTTATATCTGAGGGGCTGAAATTGGGGGTGGAAATTTGTATGGAGCTACTTAAACCGCTGCACCGATTTAGATGAAATTTGGTACATAAATAGTTTGAGTCCCGGGGAAGGACATATAATAGGTTTTATCCCGGAAATCATCCCCTAAGAGGACGAAAAGGGGGTGGGGGGGGGGGGGGTGTAATCTATTTTGATGAAATTTGGTGTAGATATAGGTTTATTCCCAGGAAAGGACATGGGATAGTTTTTACCCCATAAATCATCCCCTAAGGGGGTGAAATTAGGGGTGAAAATTCAGATGGAACCCATTTTAATACAATTTGGTATAGAGATAGCTTGAGTCCTAAGAAAGGACATAGGATAGTTTTAATTCCGGAAATCACTTCCTAGGGGGGTGAAATGGGGGTGAAAATTTGGATAAATCTCCCGTTTAGATGAAATTTGGTATGAAGGTCGTTTGAGTCCCGAAGAATGATATTAGATAGTTTTTATCCCCAAAATCATTCCCTAAGGGTATGAAATAGGAGGTGAAAGTTTGGATGAAATCCATGTACCTAGATAAAATTTGGTATAGAGATAATTTGAGACCCTTCGAAGGATATAGAATAGTATTTGCCTCGGAAATCATCCCTTAAGATGGTAAGTAGAAGTTTGTTTGCATTATATTTTCCAAGTATAAGTTCTACGCGGACGAAGTCGCGGGCAACAGCTAGTATTTAATAATTTTCAATTCCAAGGCGAGTTTTTAAGACCAATGAAAATAAACATCTATTAAAAATAACATTAAAAAATATATTGGAAGTAAACTTACTCGTATTTTCACCCGAGCAGAGCTCGGTCGCCCAGATATTTTATTTTTATATAAGTATAACTATAACCATAAACACACAGAGTTTGCTAAGTTTACAAATTAGAATGTAGCTATCCAACGAGGAAATGTGGCCAGCCTTATGAGCACCGTTCCCACAGGCAGCGACCTCAGGGTGTATACTAGTAATTCAATTAGAATAAACGTAATAAAGTTATAGTTTAAATTTGAACTTATTAATACATTTTGCTAGAATGTATTAATTAATAAAAGAGAGGAGATAATAACTAAGGTTAGCAGGACGATTAATATAATCAGGAAGTTTTAAGACAGTTGAAAAAAATATGATCTGCAGTGCCCACCTCCAGGCCACATTCACATATTTAAAGAGTGTTCACGAACTCTGATTTTATGAGCTGGTCGCAAATATCTGAACGATCTTACGTATTGTCAAGAAGTTAGCGTGTTGTGTTAAGACGTATTTAATGGCATTCGTAAATAACTGAAGTGTAGTTCAACTAACAAATCACTAATTACCCCGAGTAGGGGTGGAACTACATTTTTTTTAATAAATACTCTTGACATCTATCATGAAAATTTTACATACATACACTAAAGTTTGAGACCGGTTACTTCTAAATCGATATAGCGCAGTTTTTATATAGTTTCTTTTTTGACTGAACCTTATTTATTTTTATTCATATACTTACTCACAAAACGGTATTAGGTACGTGTTTAGAGGTACACGAGACGCGTAGTGCCTTTAACTTTGCCTGTTACTTATTAAGTAGCTGGCTTATACTACTCGTCTAACGAATTATAATTACTTGCTTATAAGCTTGCAACATTTCCAAATGTCGATTTGATCCAAATGCATGATCATTAATCACGTTAACACAGTCCTAACCTTCAACGTTTTGAAAACCTAGAAAACTATAATTGAACGAGCGTGCGAAACCGTGTCAGCCCAATGTCCTCTACACGTCGCAGTCAGGCCTTTATTCCGTTATAAAAAATTGGGATAGGTAGGTACTTATCTTAACGATATATTTCGTTATGTTGAAAAATATCGTTATAACAAAAGCAATATTCTCCATAACGATATAAATATCGTAACACAATAAATATCATAACATGATCAAATACGGTCGAATAACGTTATATAACATCGCACGAGTAGGCGAAACTGAATGCAAGAAAGGGGTAGCCTATAACGTTATTATATTGGTTTAGATTTATAACGTTATCATATAATGGATATCGCTTAAAAGCGCATCAAATATCGTTTTGAGTACAAAGCTTTAAAATGCCTAAAGGAAGAATAACGTTATAAAACTTATAAACGATATCATAGCGCTATGCGAAAAGGCCTGGACTCACATTTCTCAACCGATTCTCGTGAAATTTAGTGAGCAGGTTGATAAATTAGGTACATATTGTTTGTCCATTAGTTTTTCGATATTGCAAAAAATAAAATCTTAAAAATACCCTGGCTTGTGAGTTTTACATCTCACAGAGCCTCTAGCGCGCGATATTTCCGTGTCAAGCTTCATCAATTCATCATATACCTAAGTACAAACAACATATAACATTGCGACATTTGCGACACTTATAAATAAATAAATAAATAAATATTACGGGACAATCTTACACAAATCAACCTAGGCCCACGGTAAGCTCAGTAAGGCTTGTGTTGTGGGTACTAGGCGATGATATATATAATAGATAAATACATATAGATACTTATATACATATATAACATCCATAACTCAGGAACAAATATTCGTGATAAACTCACAAATAAATGCCCTGACCGGGATTCGAACCCGGGACCTCCAGCTTCGTAGGCAGAGTCACTACCCACTGGGCTACGGAGGCCGTTACTTATCACGTCCTAGTGAACATTAGGGTTATGGAAATGGCTACAGTTTAACCTTCTCCACACACGGCTGTAAACACGAATTACTCAGTGCAATCATTCTGCTTATGGCTTTCACTTCGAGCAACACGGAAGGGAGTAGGCATATGTTCGCACTATTTCCCGTCTGCCAAAATAAAAGTCCAAGTGGGCATGGTTCGTACACAAAAATGTATGAAGGTGTGCAAGTATTTTCGGTGTATTGTGTCATTTTTAACCGACTTCAAAAAAGGAGGAGGTTATATGTTCCACTGTATGTATTTTTTTTTAATGTATGTTCGCCGATTTCTCCGACAATTATGGACCGATTTCCAAAATTCTTTTTTTATTCAAAAGAGTATACTTCCGAGGTGGTCCCATTGTCACCAAATCAGGATATGATGATGGGATCCCAGGGAAATTGAGGGCAACCCTCAAATTTTATAGGCACGCATGTAGTGATTTCGGTATTTTCTATTATAATCTGTGTATTTACCTTCGGAAATCGCAATTTTGGTGAAGTGGAACTGATGATGAAGATCACATATGACTTATGGAACTCCTCAAAGATGTAAAGTTCGTCAAAGATTCTGACATGATTCCGTTGAAGTAGCAACTCATGAGGTGGTAATTCTGAGATCCTTTAGGAATCGACGGAACTCCTCAAATATTATCAGCCCACAGATAGCGACTTGGGTTTCTTCTGTAATAATTGCAACGCATTTGCTCTCGGAAAGCTGTGCATGTGGTAAATTGGAAAGGAAATGTGAAAATGTTCATGTACCTATATGTGGCTCGGCGAAGTACTTGTATTGAAGTCGGTTTAAACTTTGTTTTTAAAGTAAATTATTGATGTAGTAGTGTCATCGTTACAGCAAATCACTGCAAACCCCCCCCCCCCCCCCCGACCCCGCAAGAAATGACAGAATTGTTTGACTGTAATATTCATAAGGTAGGTGTACCAAATTCCGTAAGTGAACATAATTCCGTTAAAATTGCGTGTAAAACCGTAAAAAACAAATTAAATATTTTATCAATCTATTTATTCAAATCTTCAAATAATATAGTTTACACATGTGGGTAAAATTGCTTAAAATCATTTATAACTATTTTATTCTATGGTTTTAAAATCGAATTCACGGGATTATGTTTACTCACGGAATATGGTACACTTACCTTAGCTAAGGTGACTCCCTTCCGCTAGGAAGGCCGTGTTGCTCGAAGGGCTTTCACAAAAAACTGTTTTATATTCGGAGTAAGTAGGTACCAATTGTATTGTCATAATACTATCTCGGTCTAGACCGATCTACGAGGAAGTGTCCATTCCATGCCTTTGCGTAGCAGGGTCTGGCCACATATCTGCTGTGCGGCGCCGCAACGCAAAACCCGCTTTTTCTGGACACTAAGGGCGAGTTTTGCGTTGCGGCGCCGCACCGCAGTTATTTGGTCAGGCCCGTACTGGTGCAGGATATGTATTACTTACCCACTATACTACTTTGACGATAGACCGATGTACCTACGTAATAAATCGTCGCCGAGTAGAGGTAAAATAACAAGCCCTCTAGAGCTTACTTTGGCGTTAGTTCGACTCGGACTCGTGATTATAATCATAATCACGATCATAATAAGGAATAGAAATATTTATTCGGCAAAAATATAATACACAGGATACAAGTCATTGGGTCCCGAGCTAGGATTCCCTGTGTTACGGTAAAAAAAAAACTACAATATTTTTTTTATTTTGTTTTCTGATAAAACATTTGTAACAACACACCAGTAGGTAACACAAACAAAAATTATGACCTCACACTCTCTCAGCCTATGTTTATCAGCTGATGTAGTCTCATTAGGTATAGGTAGGTAGTGTTACACATTAGTTTCCTCGAAGGTCATTTCTCTCAAAAGAAAATCGAATTGTTTTGTGTGAAACCTAAGGTCACGTGCCATTATGATTTAGTTACAAGATTGATTACTCGCGTGCTGGCATTTCACAAAATTGGGCAAATAGAAAAAAAAACACTCCGACGTTATCATTTTGTCATCGTAAATGGAACTTTATTTCTTTCCCGTAAGATTGACTTTCGTTTGACTGGAATACATACTAGCACGAGAAACCCAATTCTTGTTTTCTGGCTGGTTCTCTTTACGCATGTAATAGCAACATGTCAAGAACTGTTCGGCCTAGAACTAGAACATAAAAAAATATGCTTACTTGAGTTGACCGAATAGGGGTGGAGACTCAAAATGTATTATTACTTCAAAATAAAGAAGGCAAAATAATATGGCTAATGATGAAAATCCCATTCGAATATCTCAAAAAATTACGAAACTGCAACCGTTTCAATGTTGCCTGCTGGAGAGAGAAAACGCTCCGGGATCGTGACGTCACGACCGTCTAGCGTCATAGTAAATGACAATCGTTTCATATGAAAGTGCGTTTTGCGGAAAAGGGACAGAACATACCCCTTCTTAAAACTTTAGACGCTTATAACTTTGTGATTATTTTAACCTCTTGCGTTGCTTTTTTCTCCATTTGACTACATTTTTAATCCTTTTTCGAGAAAATGCAACATTATTGATTATTTTATTTAGTGTCTATACCCCTATTGCATCGAAGTAGTCCATCCAAAAAGGAACTGTACGTGCAAGGTAGAATATTCTAATGACAGTTTTATAAAAAATCGGCTACCTTAAATAATCCCAACATTCTCAACCATATATCTACTTACGTAGTTAGGTACATTTTTAGGGTTCCATAGCCCAATGGCAAAAAACGGAACCCTTATAGATTCGTCATGTCTGTCTGTCTGTCCGTCCGTCCATATGTCACAGCCACTTTTTTCCGAAACTATAAGAGCTATACTGTTGAAACTTGGTAAGTAGATGTATTCTGTGAACCGCATTAAGATTTTCACACAAAAATCGAAAAAAAACATTAAGTTTTAATGGGGACCCCCCCCATACTCAGAACTGAAACTCAAAAAAATGTTTTTCATCAAACCCATACGTGTGGGGTATCTATGGATAGGTCTTCAAAAATGATATTGACGTTTCTAATATATTTTTTTTCTAAACTGAATAGTTTCCGCGAGAGACACTTCTAAAGTGGTAAAATGTGTGTGTGTGTGTCCCCCTCCTGTAACTTCTAAAATAAGAGAATGATAAAACTAAAAAAAATATATGATGTACATTACCATGCAAACTTCCACCGAAAATTGGTTTGAACGAGATCTAGTAAGTAGTTTTTTTTAATACGTCATAAATCGTAAACCGCAATTTATTTCACGGAACCCTTCATGTGCGAGTCCGACTCGCACTTGGCCGCTTTTTTTTAACGTGCCTTTACGCATCCCGTCCTGTCCGGGGAGACAGAACGGGTATGACGGACTAACCGAAGCTGGACTACCGTCTAAAACCACCAACGAGTTCCAGCGCCGCCTTGTAAAGGGGGGCGTCGCAGGATCGCTCTTGGCATTCAACAGCGCAGCGTAAGTCCCGGCCCACAGTAGCAGGCCACATACATTTCGAGGCATCAGCTCCAGTCCTTTACCTTTACTTATAGGGACCCCGACTCCCTGCATGGTTCCACTACGGCGGAGGTAACAGATATATGCGCAAAGCGCCTGGCTCTGCCCCCTGTCCGTCGCCGGCGAAGACATTGTTAGGTACCTACAGAGTAAAGTTTCATGGCTTTCGGCTGTGTATGTTTTGACTTTCCATTCTGGGACAAAGTTCTACTAAGGTAAACGTCCCAATATTTGACACCTAAGTTCCAATAGCTGAAAAAAAATCATTAAGATCTTGGTAAGTCCTACGTTAAATTAACACAAACCAGATTTTTTTATCGATTTAACGAGCGAGCGAAGAACTGGTATGTTCTATGCTTCAACTTGTGCCGAAAATCTTTCGTCTGTTCCGGCTGTTGTCCTTTATATTTCTCAACCGATTCTAGTGAAATTTTGTGAGCAGGTTAATTATATAGATTTTTTTGATGAGTCACCTTTTTAAGAAAAAAATCGAGTTCTGAGAGTATCTTTTTAACGCTGAAAGCTATACGAGCTAGGGAGTCTTGGCAATCACTTTACATGTAATATTTTTGGTGGGATATATATATATATATAATCTTTATACCGCGACTATTATTATTTATTGACATTTTAGAGTAAGAGTAAACATCATTTAAATAATCAGCGCAGCGAGGCGGCAATCAACGGTAGTGAGGTGACATGTCGAAACCCGAAACCGAAACCAATTTATGAGGGTGATTACACGGTGACTCTTATCACGCGACAATATTATCGCAATACTCAAAATTGTATGGAAAAGTTTCTTCAGTAATAGAAAAGGAAATAGAAAAAACTTTATTGTTTAACCGTGTTACATACATAGATGGTATTTAATACAAGTGTTAGGTCCCAACGGTTACCCATTTCGGGTGTACACTATTTACTTAAAACTAAGGAAAACAAAACGAATATAATTATACAATCTTTTTCTTTAAGACGAAAAGTCAAAAAAATCTTTTAATGAATTTCAACCCTTTCTTATTTAATCATGTTTTTAAATTACGTTAAAATTTTACGTCATCCAATTCATTTCGTTAGGAAGCTGATTAAAAACTCGAATGGCACTAATAAATGTGCTTTTGTCGTAAGTCTTATTTTTTACCAAAGGCAATGTTAACTGCGTAGATTATCGCGTTGGGAGGCTAGTGTTGTGAAGTAATCTTTGTTACTTTTTACACAGTAGCGTCACTATGCATGTGAAACGTATTGTGATACCTATGAGTCATTGCGTGATAATATAATAGTCGTCGTGTGATCAGCCCCATTAATTACATATTGCTGGGAAATAAAATGTGTTGTAAAACTTAATGGCAAAATATCTAACTAAGTTTTAGATAGGTATAGTTTTTTTAAATATTGATTTACAGTTTCAATAAATCTGGATGTATACTGAATGCCATCAATAATATATATATACGTTATAAAAAAAAAACAAAGCAGTGTAATACATTTTAAAGGGGGTAAGTCCTGTTGTTTTTCTGAAAAGTGTTCTGTCAATGAATATGCGTATAAATCTCGTATAAATCGATTAACGGTAACGTCAATAGTTCTTATAGGTTATAGGTTATAGGTTGTACGCGGGCTGGGTTTCCGCAACTCGACGTCATAAATGCGCCTATTTTGCGTAGGGGTTTTGGCACTACTGTTATTCGTGCCAACCCAGTTCCACCAGGAAGCCTAGCAGACCCTTTACGTTGCCGACGGCCTCCGGTAGTGACCCCGGTGTTCCGAGGTACTTTGCCCTGTAGTCCGCCACTCCAGGACATGTCAGGATGACGTGGGCGGCTGTCTCGTCCTCTTCCATGCAGGCTCTGCAGAGGGGACTGTCTGTAACACCTAAAGTAAAAAGGTGTTTGTTTAGTAGTGCATGACCAGTTATAGCTCCTGTCAGAAGACGGAGTGCCGGCCTCTTTAGCTGCTTTAGCTTCCTTGACAATCCGGGGTTGATTGTCGGGAGGGCCTCCCTGGTTTGCCTGCAGGTTCCTAGGGTGTTCCAATGTTTTTGGTGTTCTACCTTGGTGTTTAGTCGCAGTGTGCTCCGCAGCCATGCAGAGGGTCAATAGTTCTTATTTTGAGAGAGTTGACCCAGCTTATGCTGGCACTTCACTTCGCGGTATTTGACCAAATAATATGTGTTGCATCTTTTTCCTTCCTACGGCAAATGAAAGAGAGGCAACCACGCAACGCGAACACACAACTCCAAGTGATTACGATAACAGACATATCAACATTAAGTATGGCGCCGGTAGCGGTCATTCCGTAGAAACTGGATAAACTTTCCATACAATCCGATATTAACGAATACCGATTACGAGTACACACGGTTTGTTGCAACCAACCCTTAGATGTATCTACTCGTATTGTTAGACTTTTTAGATGTCTTAAGGCGCTGTCAACACCAAAAACGCGCACACTGTCTATTTGTATCGGAGTAAACGAGAGCGAGTGTTACTTGGGCCGGCCAGTTTTTAGAAGAAAATAATGAATAAATATTGAAATAAAAAAACCGGCCAAGTGCGAGTCGGACTCGCGCACGAAGGGTTCCGTACCATTAGCAATAAAAATATTTATTTTATTTTGTTTTTAGTATTTGTTGTTATAGCGGCCACATAAATACATCATCTGTGAAAATTTCAACTGGAACTATGACGGTATCAGTGAGATACAGCCTGGTGACAGACAGACGGACGGACGGACGGACGGACAGCGGAGTCTTAGTAATAGGGTCCCGTTTTACTCCTTGAGTACGGAACCCTAAAAAGTGTGGATTATTTGTGAAGTATGGCCCGTTAGTGGTTTAGGTATGAATATGTGGACTTCATGTTTTTAATTCCAGTAGTCCATTCAAAAAGATAGGGACATAGAATCGTTTAAGATGATTTTAAGACCAATCTTTGCAATTATTTTCTACTGAGCCGATTTCGTCCAATTATGTTTCGAGTCCGTCTACGGTCTTGGAAATATGAAAAATACTAACTTTTTTTTGTTGATGTGCTAGAACAAATAGTTTTTTCTTTAAAAACTGCTTAAATAATATCAATTTCAACAAATTAGGTCTTGTCAGCCTCTTAAAGATACAATTCAAGTAAATGTTCAGTTCTAATAAAAATACCTTGTGGCCGTTCGATTCGACACGCGTAAACCTATTCTTACACGGGTAAATAATAACGAGCAGATATTCCAGAAACATCCAAGCCGGCGAGTGAAAGAGCACAAAGCCATACGCTTTTCATATTGACAAATTATGGCCGCTACGGCTGAAAAGGGTTTACACCAACTTATTACTGCAGCTGAAAAGAGCGCTGGTGTAAAACTATTTCTTACCGTTTCTACGAGGGAAATATAGTTCTGGATTTATCCGTCCGCAAATATACAATGGTTTAAGTTGATTTGTAACCTGAGGTGTTGGAAGACGTCGAGTGAAAAAGACAGATAAGGAAACTATTTGAAAGCCTTTTTTGCGAATTTAAGATGAATGGAAAGGTTATCTATTCTTTTAGCTAGCTAGTGGTAAATACTTATTTTACGGCCTATATTATATTCGGACAGCGTAGACTGAGAAGAGTGGGAGAGAAAAGGAAACTGATAAAAACGATAGAGAATAGGAGAGGGAAAATGATTGGTCATCTTATACGACATGACGCTTTTATTAATAACATCATGGAAGGAAAGGTAGAAGGCCAGCGAAGAAGAGGAAGATTAAGGATAAGTTACATGAAACAAATAAAAGAAAAAGTAGCAGTCACGTCGTATACAGAGGTCAAGGAGGAGCCCTAGATAGAGTCAGATAGAGTTGAACTCTTAAATTTATGATGATGATGATTATATTGAGATGTTTCCATTGGATGTATTTTTTATTGTAATACATTCACTGCCAACAATTTCGTAGTGTTAGGTACGTTCTTCGCCGATAACATGGGAAAAACTGTTTGTAGCGGCCATCCGGAAATCGCCCCCGAGCACAGCGCCCATCTAGCAGTTTCTCTTACAGTCGCCATCACATACATCAGAACACATACAAACAAGCACGTCACAAACATCAGAACACAACTCTATCTTCAAGGCATTAGAGTGCATGTGCCGATATTTTTGAACACCTATAGTCTACCGATGTATGTGATAGCGACTGTACGGATAGTGTTAAAGTTCCTTTTATCTAACACACAAACTAACAACGATGAGGCAATCTAAACTCTTAAAATAATAAGAATAAGCCATATCGCTGTAAATGTTATGATTTTTTTAATAATTTTTTTTTTATAAGAAATATTAGATACTTGTATTTCGATTTTGGTATAAGGTGCAAGCATAAGCGCTTGCAGATTAGATGACGATATAATAATAGGAACAGCATCTTTGGCAAGAGGGTTGCGAGTGGTATTTTTTCTTCTTCCAAAAACTTTTTTTCGGTTTACAGTTTTAGTGAGCACAACCCTAGCTGTGCAATGGAATAATTAACGTATAGGTACGTCGCGTCGCCCGCTCTTAGCGCTCACTGTGTTACACATGCCGTGACTCGTGAATACTCAAGCCACCGAATAGGTAGTGGACGACAAAGATATGTACCTACTTGAACATATATGCTTCCTCTGAGAAATCTTTTATCACTACATAGTATAAAACAAAGTCGTTTCCCGCTGTCTGTCTATCCCTATGTATACATACATCTTTAAAACTACGCGGGTCGCTAGTTAATATAAATATACAACACCGATTTATCAAAGTTTAAAGATCTAGTTCAAAGTGTTTATTGCCAGAACATAGTTATAAAACAGATCTTATTGTATAAAGTACCTACTTATGTTCTACCAGCATTGGGCATTGGCATTCTATTTAATTAAATAACTAAAATTAAATCTTCTTACAATATTATCCACATTAAAACATCCTGCCAGCCTACATTATTTCAGGCTATGGATTTACTTTTCTACAATTTCCAGTTATTGTTATACAGTTTGGGCCAAACATTTTTGTACTTTTGTAACTTTGAAGAAAATAAAACCATGAAAGTAAATTTTCTGATCATTTAATTTTTGTGACTAACATCTAATGCAATTTATTTTTTGAAAATACCATCTTTGAAATGACCCCCATCTCGTCGCTGGCACTCCTGCAAACGAATACGCAGATTTTGGGGAAATCGCTGACACATGCTGCGAGGGATCTCAGCTATCTCATCGCGGATGTTTTGCTTGAGTTTGGATATCTTCTTCGGTTTCTTAACTTAGAACTCAACTTTATAAATATCCTCGCACGAAAAAATTGGCGGGAGTGAGATCCAGGCAGAGGTTCTCCTAAATAACAGGTTCTCCTAAGAAATCTGAAAATAAACCATTTTTATTTTATTTATTTTATTTAAATAGGCGGCTCACTGTTACATACAAATTGTTGCTTTTATAAAACTGTTTTTCTCAAACTTGCAATGAAATGTTGACATGACTTACTTCACATTAGGTCCGGAAATACTACGTATCCGGTGCGACTAGTGAAGATGATATGTAAAGGAATTTCATACAACCTTACACACCTAGGCCTGCAAAGCAACCGTCTTTTGTTTATAAACGTCAAATTGTGACAGAACGTCTTGGCATTCAATCACCAAAAAAAAAAAAGATAAGGACTAATGTTAATAATGTCACCGGGTAAAACGTTGCTTGAAACAGGTTAAAAAAAAGTTTAGCGCGTAATTGAAAAAAGTTTTCTTTTCTTGTTGGCCGGATTTGTCAATAATAATTCGTGGTTCGTAATTATTTTGAAACTTTCTAATAAAATCCATCGATTTCGTAATGAGTTCGGACGAAAATGATATGGAATTGAACTGTACGCCTCCGGAATTGAGCAGAAGTAGCCATGAATAATTTACTGCACCCGAAATCAAAAGTTAGGTAGGTACATGACAGCGTATGAAAATTTCATAAAAATTATAAGTGTTTTCTTTGTTGTAGTGCCTCGTCTATATAGTTAGATATAAGTTCATGTAACTATAAACTAATACTTAATTTAGGGAATAAGCGGAATATTTGTTAGTAAGAAATGTGGGACACAATTATAGGTTATGATGTGACAGCACTGACAGATATCAGAAACGTATTATTTAATTGTACGAATAAAACAAATTGACTACTTTTTATTTCATTGCAAGTTTGAGAAAAGCACTATACATACTATATCTACTTGGCCTGCAACCCTTCGTTTCCCGGCCTCTATAGTAATGTACCTACTTTTACCCAAAAAGCTAGTTGTTGATCAGTAAAACGCTTCATTGCAAATAAAACTGCATAAAGTAATGTAAAATTTCCCTCTACTCAAAAACTACATAATTTATTACTATACAAGATATTCAGTGTTGCAATTTACAAAAATGTACCCTGTAATTTATGTCAATTGATGTTAATTTATACTAATTAAATTATTTTTACATTTATTTAATTAGGTAGTCATTTATAGATTAAAAACATTTACTTAATAGCCAGTCTGTGATCTTTTTTTAAATTGGACAGGTGGGTTGTTTCTAATATCCCCTGGTAACCTGTTATAAATTTGTATAGCCATACAAACCGCATTCTTCTTATAAATTTGTGTCTTTGTAAGAGGCAAATGCAGTTTTTGCCGATTTCGCGTAGATCGTGAAAAAACATCTGCATGTGTACGGAAAAAACCGGCCAAGTGCGAGTCGGACTCGCGCACGAAGGGTTCCATACCATTATCTATAAACACGGCAAAAAAATCACGTTTGTTGTATGGGAGCCCCCTGAAAAAAAAAATATTTTTAGTATTTGTTGTTATAGCGGCAACAGAAATACATAATCTGTGAAAATTTCAACTCTCTAGCTATCACGGTTCTTGAGATACAGCCTGGTGACAGACATTGTCTATAAAAAAACTATTTTATTCTGTGTTTTTAGTATTAGTTGTTATAGCGGCAACAGAAATACAGTCATCATCTGTGAAAATTTCAGCTGGAACTATCACGGTATCAGATACAGCCTGGTGACAGACAGACGGACGGACGGACGGCGGAGTCTTAGTAATAGGGTCCCGTTTTACTCTTTGAGTACGGAACCCTAAAAAGGAGATTTAGATCTATACCTAACGTACGTGTGACACCTTTTTTTTTTTTTTTTTCGTGGGGGAATGCATTTACACATCCCACCTGGCTGGGGAACCAGGACGGGTATGACGGACTCCCGGGAACCGCCTGGACTACCGTCTAAAGCCCCACGGTGCTCTGCGCGCAACCAACCAGCAGGCCACCACAACTACAACATACACGAGGGTTGTGTAATGACGAGAGACATCATCCTGTTCTTGACTGGTTTTATTGTTACTTACCCTATACATCTCCGACAATATTAGTAATGTACCTATTTTTGTGTTTTGACGCTTAGAGTCTGTTTACATCTCTAAGATCATTAGAATAATAATTATTAATTGTATCTGGACGCTCAGATACCTTATAAATTTCTGATACATAAAATGATATCACAAACTTCTTGTTAATTCTGATAGAGACCTTGTATCTTGTAATGGATATTTTTTTGTAATATTGTTTTCATTTAGTGACATTAGCTGCTTAACTGTTTAACTGTTACTTCCAAGTGTTGTAAGATTTATATATTTTTTTACTGTAAATTATTGTTTGACGTATACGTGCTCTTGTGGCCTGTTCGCAGGATAAATGTTTGATTTGGATTTTGTTTTTGATCTTTTCTTAAGTTGGTTTGAGATAAAGGTAGGCATTCTTTTTAACTGTAACATGCATACAATGTGTTTATATACTGCCAGAATGCCGAATTACGAAAACATCATTAAGTATGGTCGTTATTTCTGACAGGGAAAAAAGACTTCAAAAACTTTGCCTGACTAAAGTGGATTGCAGTTGTAAATTGCATTTCACTGCGGTTTAGTGAAGAAGCAGCCCGTTGAAGTTTTTAATCCATCCGTGCGTCAAAAGCAATTAAAACCGAATTTGAGTGCACTGAGCTACATGGAATATTGAAAAGCGCTACGTCAAACCGATGCTGGGATATCGGATTTTATAATTAACTTCTTCTCTTACTTAAGAGCTAGGCTCTTGTCGGTGTAGCTCAAAGTAGGCCCTCCATCTACTCCGATCCCACGCAATCTCTTTGACCTCACAATATGACCCAACATCAACTCTCTTTTTGAGTTGCTCCATGTAGTCTATTCTAGGTCTTCCTCTTCCTCGCCTCCCCTCTATCTTTCCTTCAATTATGTTAAGTACGAAGTTGTCATGTCGTAAGAGGTGCCCTATCATCTTCCCTCTTCAATTTTCTAAGTTCCTCACTAACTGCCTGGTTTGCCCCACTCTATTCAGCACTTCTTCATTGGTTACTCTATCGCATTTTAAAAATCTTTAATTAACAACTTCGAAAAATTAACTAACCCCCGATATTTTTATTTCAAGCTTCAATATCTCAAAACCAGTTAAACAGGTACCTTTTGCTCAAGCGTAGCTAAGAACCACCTCGATCACGTCAGCTTTCGGACAAAAGAACTGCATTGAAATCGGTCCATTCATTTAGGAGCTACGATGCCACTGACAGACACACATACACACAGGAATCTCTAAAACTTTTTTAGCTTGACAATATCAGTTATAGTACTCGTACATACTGCTCATGTAAGAAATTTCTGACGACCGATTAGCATAGTGGGTAGTGACCCTGCCTACGAAGCTGGCGGTCCTGGGTTCGAATCCCTGTAAGGGCAAATATTTGTGTGATGAGCACGAATATTTGTTTCTGAGTCTTGGATGTTTTCCATGTATTTAAATACATACACCCTTCGTTCCACCGCGCAAGGTTCCCTTCCGTTGAAACAAAGAATTGCACACCTAATTTCACTAGCCATAATGTTGTGAACCCTAAAATCGCCAAGCTTAGTAATTATAAGGAACGATCGCTATTATTTTCTAATATAAGGTAGCTGCACCAAGGAATGCCCGGCTACTACGATGCGATTATAATTTTGCAACCTTTACATATCCCAAATTGAAAAAAATAGCAAACTTTGACAATACTTTTATTAGTGAAATTTGGTGTTTAATCTGTTTAACATCGAATTTTGCAATATATTCAATATTTTAATAATACAATTTCATTAAAAAAATGTAATTTATGACTGCATAGTTCTTGACGATAGTAATGTTGATTAAAAGATTCTTTTAATTAATTCATAACGGGCCTTATTAGGCGATCGAGTGCCCCCCACTGGCAAATTTTTTTTATAAGATTTTTTCTGTTATTTAACACTTAGGTATAACGCAACTAACATTAAAGATTTTTAAAATGTGTTGTTTCTTAAATAAGTCTTAAGAAGTAAATTCAAATACAAATTAAATCATTTAATTCGTGTAACTACATGACACATCTTCTACCTATACATCTATCTATGTCTATATACATATAATAAAGCTGAAGAGGGTCGAAAGTCTGTACATGGAATGGATTCGAAAAAAAATTGGCTAGGGATACTTAGAATCGACAACAGAACACGTTCCAACAGTTTTTAGAATTTTTATCTGTTTGTCTGTTTATCTGTTTGTCTGTTTATGTGACCGCGCATAACGTGAAAACGGCTGAACCGATTTAGATGAAATTTAGTTTAGAGATAGTTTGAGTCCTAGGAAGACATAGGATAGCTTTTATCCCAGAAAGCATCGTCTAAAGGGATAAAATTGGGGGTGGAAATTTGGATGGGACCCGTTTAGATAAAATTTGGTATAGAGATAGTTTGAGTCCCGGAGAATACAACGGATAGTTTTAACCCCGAAAATCATTCCCTAAGGGGATGAAATAGGGGGTGAAAATTTTGATAAAACCCATGTAGATGAAATTTTGTATAGAGATAGTAGGAGTCTTAAGGAAGGAGAATGCATAGTTTTTATCCCGAAAATCATCTCCTGAGGGGGTGAAATCAGGGGTAAAAATTTGGATGGAGCCCATTTAGATGAAATTTGGTATAGAGATAGTTTGAGTCCTGGGAAAGGGCAAAGGATAGTTTTTATCCCGGAAATCATCTCCTGAAGTGGTGAAAATTTGGAGGGAACCCATTTAGATTAAATTTGGTATATAGAGATAGTTTGAGCCGCGAGGAAGGATAGCGGAATGCTTTTATCGCTTAAATAATCCCCTGAGGGGCTGAAATAGGGGGTGAAAATTTAGATGGAACACATTTACGGTAAAGCGATAGTTGGAGTCCTGAGGAAGGACAAAGGTTAGTGTTATCCCGAAAATTATCATGTGAAACTTTGGATGTAACCTATTTAGATGAAATTTGGTAAAGAGATAGTTTGAGCCCTTATAAAGGACATAGGATAGTTTTTATTCCGTTACACATACCCAAAGGGGGTGAAATGGGGGTGAAAATTTGGATGGAACTCATTTAGATGAAATTTGGTATAGAGATAGTTTGAGCCGCGGGAAAGGACAGCGGATGGCTTTAATCTCTTAAATAATTCCCTTAGGGGATGGAATAGGGGTGAAAATTTGGATGGAGCCCATTTAGATGAAATTTAGTATAGAGATAGTTTGAGCTGCGGAGAAGGACAACGGATAGCTTTTATCCCGAAAATAATCCCCTATTTATTCGGGGGTGAAAATTTATTTGAAATTTGGTATAGAGATAGTTGGAGTCCCGAAGAAGGATAATGCATAGTTTTTATCCCGAAAATCATCTCTTGAGAGGATGAAATGAGGGGTAAGGATTTGAATGGAACCGATTTAAATTGTAATCTGGTACAGAGATAGTTTTAGTCCCAGGGAAGGACATAGAATAGTTTTAATCCCAGAAATCAGCCTTTAAGGGGGGAAAATTGGGGGTAAACATTTGTATGGAGCTACTAGAACGGCTGCACCGATTTAGATGAAATTTGGTATAGAGACAGTTTGATTCCCGAGGATAGGTCCTGGGAAAGGACATTAGATAGATTTTATCCCGGAAATCATCTCCTAGGGGTGAAATAAGGAATTAAAATTTGGATGGATGGAACCCATTAAGATGAAATTTGGTAAAGAAATGGATTTTCTCCCGAAAATCATCCCCTAAGGGATGGGGGAATGGGGGGTGATTTTTTGTATAAATAATAAATAAATAATAAATATTACGGGGACAATCTTACACAAATCAACCTAGGCCCACGGTAAGCTCAGTAAGGCTTGTGTTGTGGGTACTAGGCGATGATATATATAATAGATACATACATATAGATACTTATATACATATATAACATCCATAACTCAGGAACAAATATTCCCATGAAACCCATTTAGATTAAATTTGGTTTAGTGATAGTTTGAGTTCCGGGAAAGGACATGGGATAGTTTTTAACCCGGAAATCATCTCTTAAGGGGGTGAAATGCAAATGAGAGGTGAACATTTGTATAATAACAAAATAATAATAATAATAAAATATTTGCTGACAATCTTACACAAATCAACCTAGTCCCAAACTAAGCAAAGCTTGTACTATGGGTACTAGACGACGATATAGATACTTATATAGATAAATAAATACTTAAATACATAGAAAAAATCCATGACTCAGGAACAAATATTCGTGCTCATCACACAAATAAATGTCCTTACCGGGATTCGAACCCAGGACCTCTTACTTCGTAGGCTTCTACTACTACCAACTAGGCTAAAGCGGTCGTCTTAAACGGCACCTACTCGTAGTTATTGTGCTACTATACAACCGCTGCACCCGTTTAGATAAAATTGTCTCGGGCAAGCACATAGGATAGTTTATATCCCGGAAATCAATCCATAAAGAGGAAATGGAGGGTAAAAGCTTGTATCGACAACTTAACATAATACCCTTAGCTTGCATGTACATATTGAAAATTTGCTGTTTTTCCAAGACTTTCCAAAAATTTTTCATAAAGCGTTCCGATATGTTTTATAATAATCCAAGGACGCATTATAAAGATCTGTTGTTCCTACCACGCTGTACGACTGACATGTATAAAAAAAATGCCTATAACATGAGCATCATGATTTACAATAAGTTGCCGGTCGAAATAAAGGAACTTGAGGGCAATAAGTTTAAACAAACTCTTAGAACTTGGCTCCTAAATCAGTGCTTTTATAACATCAGCGAATATCTGCACCACTAAATGTTCTATGATGTTTATGTAGTTTTTAGTTTGTACAAATTTTATTTCTTGTTTGTCATGATAACAATGAATAATATAGGTAAGTATTGTTACAATTTAAAATGTGGGAATAATTAAACAACTGTTAAATACTTTAATATTATAATTATTTGTTGCAAATGTTTTGAATTAATTAAGGGCCACCATAGTTCCAAAAATGTTAGGGTAAATAATAATAATAATAATAAATTCGTTTATTTGATAAGAAATACATTTTTCGACCAAAAACAGTATCTGGTGGACCCCAAACTAGGCAAAGCCTGTATCTTGGGGCCCAGGAGTGCAGTTGACCTGATTGTTTTTTTATTTTATTTTTTACATATAGGTATAGATGTACATTTTTGTATGCTGTTTGTAACAGCTGGAAAAGGTTAAACAATAATGTATTTACTCTAAGACATGTAAACTACCCTTTTTCTGCAAATAAATTATTTGATTGATTGATCGAGCTACAATATCAACGAGTTCTACGCGGACGAAGTCGCGGGCAGAAGCTAGTATATAAATAAAACTAAACTAAATTATATTAAGAAATGTATTTTCATTCGTTAAAAAGGATCTATTTGTATTTTTTTGGCAACTGCCTGCACTCATAAGCTTTTCTGTTTAGCCCTGCGGTAGAGAATGCCTTAAGACATTAAATAAATAAACAAATCATTAGCATGAATGGCTTATATTGTAATTATTTTGCAAGGTTTTGAAATTAAGATGGGCATTATTAGGCGACGGTACCTTATTAGCACACTTGGTATTTAGAAAAGATTAGGAGATATGAAATTAGGCCCAGCAAATAATTATGCCGTACAAGTTTAGTAACTTCAATATTAGGGCTAATCAAAATTATATCGAATGTTGGTAGGTGTAATGAAATTAGCACTAACGATATTAGGTCAAGTTGCGGGGAACTAACAATAATTGCGGTCAGTACCTGGCTCACGAAGTAACCACCGTGTGGGATGTTGATTCGACGACGATCATTGTCCCATAGCTCTAGTATAAGTTTTATCGATATACTTAATACTTATTTACATTTTCGAACGCGTTTGCGTTTAGTTTCAATTTGTATGGTAACGCGTAGTTCCTAGTAGTTACCACCAGAGGCGCTGTTCGCGTTGCCATACAAATTGAATCTTAACGCAAACGCGTTCGAAAACGTAAATTATATCGATAAAATATTTTTTTATACCGGTTTGTATCGATAAAACTTATACTAGAGCCTCTGATAGTCGTTTCGGCGAACGGTTTCAAAATAGCGAGAGTCTTGACCAACATAGTTTGTCGAGCTCAAAGCAATTGAAAATGGAACAGAAAAGCTTTTCAAGTCTAAGTTGACAAACTTAACGCGTGGCGTGCCCCAGGGATACATCTTGGGCCCACTGTTTTTTATACTTTTTTTGAACGACCTTATGTCTTACATGAATAAAATAGTGCCCCACGCAAAGACCGTAGTTTTTGCTGATGACACAAATGCAGTAATTGCTGCCGAAAACATGACGCTTCTCAACGGAACAGTTAACGCGGCTTTAATAGCCTTTAGTAAATGGTTTGAAGTTAACAACTTAAATCTAAACACTCATAAAACGAGTGTAATGTTATTATCAGCCACTTCAAATAGGTCGGATGCCTTGGATGTCAATTTAAACGGAGTCCGAATCATTCAAAAAACATGATTAAATTTCTGGGCATTCACATAGACTCTCAACTCAATTGGAAGCATGAAATACAAGAACTAAGTACCTCGATCAGCTCAGCCTGTTACGCTCTCCGCAGTCTACGAGATGAAGTCCAAAAAAAACACCTAGTTATGGTTTATTATGCTTTAATTGAAGCAAAGCTGCGATATAGCATAAAACTTTGGGGAAATAGTTATAAATACAATGTTGAAGCCGCTTTTAGATTGCAAAAACGGGCTATTAGAACTATAGTACGCGTTCCGCAAAGAAAATCTTGCAGAGATCACTTTAAAAGATTGAAAATTTTTGACAGTGCCATGTCTATATATGCTAGTTCTGCTCACAGACTTCATCAAGCATTTAGAATCCTACGAAAGCCAGAGCGAGAAGTATGCCAGAATCTTAACTAGAAGAAAAGATATACCGAACAGGATGGTGCCAAAACTAAAGATTATGAAACATGCTACTCGTTATCAAGCTGTGTCGCTGTTTAATAGGCTACCAATTAAGTTCAAAACAATTGATAACAGACACATTTTCAACGCAAGATTGAAAGAGTTTCTACTCGAAAAACTCGGTGACTGATTTTATGAAGGATAGTTTGATTGAAATGGTTATTTTGTGTTTATTTATGCATGGCGTTATGACATTTAATGTTTTCTATTGTTATTATTATATTTTGTTGAATTGGATTATGTATTAAGTTGTTGTTGACATTGTAAATGCTTCATACCGTGTGTATAATATCAATCTAAATAGTGTATCATATTTATATATATTCTTAAGTTTAAGGCATGACATTCAAACACAATGTAATTTGATATTGAATAAATAAATACAAATACACCTTAAGAGACTTGGTAAAGGATCAGATACAGAAGGCGGTACTCCTGGATCCTGGGTTCCTTTGTCTGTTGCTCTGATCACCGGTAGCTTAGGCCCCGCCTCGCTGCCAGCGGCGTCCTAGATTAGGTTTTATAATGTTTTTATATTTTGTATGTATAGTTTTATATTTTACTTTTTTTATTATTATTGTAAAAACCTAACGTAAGACGAAAATTGAATAAAGAAGAATAATAGTGCAGTCACCAGCATTACTATCTACCACAACAAAGAGTGCATAAATATCTGACGCACCTCTGTTGAGGGCCGCAAGGACGTGTTTCATATACATTTTTCCTTGTGTTGTTATGGTAGATAATATTATTAAATTATTATTAATTAATTTATTATTATTTATTAATTAATTATTATATTAACTGGTGCCTGGACCAGTTAAAGGCATTTTGCCACCGAGTGACCAATTATCAATAAAACTGTGAGTTCCATTGGGCTTTATCACTGGGAATTCCAAGCTTGACTCTTAATTCCCGATCGTTATTCATCCGAGTGTGAAACCCAGAACAGATTAAAGTTGCTATATAAACGGGAACCCAAGTGACTATTGTTTAGTTTGCATTGCAAAGTCTTCAGGATGGGGTTGCTACGCATATACTCTATCATCATTTTAATTTTGCAATTATATGGGGCTTATGGGGAAAATCTACCAGAGTTACAAGGGAACCAACTTCTAGTAGGTTCAGCTAGACACGAGACAGCTAACCCGCTTTACCAAGTATGTTCCGTAAAAGGACACACTCCTCCCCAACTTGAATTTAAAAATTCGGGTACTTTCACGCCTAGCCAAGTTCTCACTGAATCTATATTCAGACACACTCCTTTCACTAATGCGGTAGTGGTTGGTGCCCTGGCGAAAGGTGGTGTGGGGAAATTTGGGTTTTCAAAAGTGCAGCATAAAACCGGGTAAGTCTTATATTAGGTATACGTAGACTATCTGTTTGATTTATGTTTAGTATCTCTCTGTTCCTATCTATATATCCCACATGGTGTATAGTATTATATACTTATAGTACTTTTAATTTATTTTGTACTTGCTTGTATATTAAGATTAATTTGTAGAGTAAAGGGATAAGTTCGCCGTTGTACTGATTTCACCTATTTTGTATGTATTTTTACCTGTGTCTTGGGTACAATAAAAACACATACATATACATACATACTGTCGATGGCGTTGGTAAATAAATCCTTTTTTTTTTTGTGAGCATATTGTGTGTCTCACTGCTGGGCAAAGGCCTCTCCCCGTGATCTCCATGCATCCCTACTAGATGCCTCTTCCGCCCAATTGCTGCGGAATACATCCAGGTCGTCCCGCCATCTCCGTCTAGGTCGGCCCCGTCTGCGTCGCCCGTTATCGTCGCCTTAATTCGTTATGTCACCAATATTAACGCCAGTTTTTGACAACGGGGTCCTGTCACTTGACCCACTAACTTTTGCCCTAAAATTTCATTAGACCTAATGTTTCACTAGACCTAATGCATTTTTCTTTGAAACAGTGAACTTTTCGGGTTTTCTTTGAGTATCATGAAATAGAAGTCATTAGGTTAGGTTTGTTTTGCAATAATTCTACAAAATTTATTATTTAAGAAATAACGCATGAAACATTAGGTCAAATGAAGCATTTAGGGCCAAAGAAGTTAGGTCTAACAAGGAAGAACCTTTGACAACAGCTAGGTACATTTTTGCAAAAAACTATGTGAAAAAGTTGAGATGTGTTTATGAATTTTTTACCTCCAATTTAAAGAAATATTTTTCTAAACTTATCTTTATAAACATCCACCGGTGCTAAAAATCCGAGCTTACTAACGCCTGAATTCTTGTTGTTTACAGTATAATGGGAACAACTATGAGCGTATACGTTCTCACCGTGGACCCGACTGGCGAGTACGCCTACTGGTTACCTCAGGGTGGCTTCATAGACATCCCGCGAACGCCAACTAGTGCACAGCCCAAGTACGTCTTCACGCCAGACTTCAGTGGATGCTCGTGGACTGTCACCCCTCTAATCAACGGCATGCTGCGACTCCGACACGTCAATGGCGACAAAGAGGTCCCTGAATTTAACAGCAAGACTTTAGCCGAGAAAGGAGGCTCTCGATCCTACGCCATGCAGTATAAAGACTACGGCTACATTCTATTGAAGAATCAGAAATTTGAAAACGGTCTGGCGTACGCATATATGCACTTTTCTAACGGAGCTTGGTCGCTGCACACTCAGCAGAAGACTTGCGCCCCTTTCACAGGACACCCTACTTTTAATAAGAACGGAAAGCTGGAGTCGATAAAAATGACGTATAGCAATAAAGATAACTACGATATGATAAGTGGTGGAAAGGTTTTTAGGATTCCTTAGAATAGCTTGCCTTCTTCGTTCATAGTTTTATTGAAGACATTTTTTACAAACTAATTCAAAATATTTCCTGACTTTCTTGCAGCGTTTCTACTCAGCATATATTGAGTTTTCCGAAGCGCTGGTAGTTTATTAACTTTTTTTTATAGGAGGTACCCAGTATACTTAGTTACCGGAACAAAATAACTTGTTGAAACTAGATAGATTATAGTATACCCATGCACTACCGGATGAAGGCGAGACCTAAGGGCTCAAGCCTCTAAAGGATCTGAGTCCTAACTAAAACCTTACCTCGATGGGGTTTTTGTTCCTGATTTTAACCCTGATGTAAAATATATATTTTTTGTTAACATTCTTCTGTTTTATTTCAACACATAATTAATGCATCCCTAATTTCCCATATTTTTTAGTTGTTTCCACTATGCGACCCTCCATACTAAAACGTATGAAAAAAGTGACGTAGGGTAATAAAAAACTGGGGTTTAAAAGAAACATGATTTTGCGCGAGTTGGTCTAAGAATGAACATGGATAAGACGAAGATCATGTCAAATGCCCTTGTAGTACCAACTCCCATTACAATCGGACACTTTAAGGCGCTATAGTATCATGGTCTTCTCTCCCTCTCGCTGAGCTTAAGCGTGAGCGAGATGGAAGTGCGTGTTTGGAAGCGCGGATATCATGTTTTTTAATTTTAATTTTTTGTGCGTTTAAATAAATAAAAAAGTAATCACTAAGTTCCCTCAAACATGATATTGCCGATTTTTAGAACCAATGTTAATATGTTTAGCTATTGTGCATAATTTGCTACGAATGTTTTAAGTGAATTTTAATATGTTTTAAACCTATGTTCGTGATTTTTTTCTACCGAGCGAAAAAACCAAGAAAACCAAACTCAAATGGAGTTGGGCAGGACATATTGCCAGGCAGCGTGACGGTAGGTGGACCAAAACGTTAACGGACTGGTGGCCAATTGCAGGAAAAAGAAGCGTTGGTCGTCCACCAGCTCGATGGGTTGATGACATAAAAAAGACCGCGGGTCATTTCTGGATGAGACTAGCACGGGACCGGGATAAGTGGCGTACGAGAAGAGAGGCTTATGCTCAGCAGTGGGCGATTACAGGCTGAAAATGATGATGAATGATGAGCGAAAATTGCTTAATCGTGTTTCGAATCACTGATTTTCCAGCAGAAAAGCCTCAAGATTACTATTCGTATTTTTTGAAACCATATTATTATAAACAGACGCATTGTATTGTTTCAAAAACTATGTGCGCTTCACTTCGCTGAACCTATAGCGCCTTAAGCTCGAAGTTGTAGACGTATATGTATACCTAGGACAGACTGTCCAGTTAGGTAGGTCCAACTTCGAGAAAGAGGTCAATCGTCGAATCTGACTCGGCTGGGCAGCGTTCGTGAAGCTACGGTACATCTTTTCGTCCAATATTCCGCAGTGTCTCAAGACGAGAGTCTTTGACCAGTGATGACATATGGCACTGAAACGTGGTCGCTTACAATGGGCCTCATAAGAAGGCTCAAAGTCACCCAAAGGGCAATGGAGAGGGCTATGTTGGGAATTTCTCTGCGTGATCGCATCAGAAATGAGGCTATCCGCAGTAGAACCAAGGTAACCGATATAGCCCTCCGAATCGCTAAACTTAATTGGCACATTGCACGTAGAACCGATGGCCGTTGGGGCGGAAAGGTTCTCGAGTGGCGTGAGTTTATAAATATGTCATCAATCATCATCATATACATAGATGTCCACTGCTGGACATAGGCCTCCCCTAAAGAGTGCCGCAATGACCGGTCCTGCGCCACCCGCATCCAGCGGACTCCCGGTAAAGACCATGTCACCAGTCCAGTCCACCTTGTGCGGCGCCAATGCAACCACTGAAAATTAAATAGCATCATGTAAATTTAAAGAATTGCGTAAAACATGTTTATAAAATATATTTTTAATTGTTAATAATAATATAATCTATGCTCATCTAAATTTGAGCCAATCCGACCACTGAACTGAATTTACTTATGAGTTAAATTGATTTAGAAAACGAAAAAGTTAAACCAATTCTGCTTTAAATCTAGTTAGGTATTTATCGCAATGTCGACTGTAACATAGTAAATCATTTCCCTCGCATTTATTCAATAAAATTTATTTAGTATAGCCCACAAACATACCTAGGTATACGTATATTATATATCGCTTAACGTTCACAAAATGGGTCACATGCCTCATCCCTACTAGAAGAACGCACTAATTCAAATCATCTTCAACTCAATTTGAACCTTAACGCAACCGCATTAAACTCCATTTGGAAGAAAACCATATTTATTTGCGTCTTTTTCTTTTGCAAGCTGCCGGTGTGACGCTAATTGGAAAACACACATAATAGTTAAACGCAACAATATATAATATGCCTTATCATGACGCAATAATACCTAATTTTGAATGCAGGATTCATGTTTATTCGTTCGAATGCATAGTGACGTAAATTGATTTGCAAAGATGACAATGGTAATTGGTATACATGCAGCAGACGATTCAGACGTATCGTTATACGCACAATAACGATACGTCAAGCACAGGAATTAAATTATTCATTCAATAAAAATAATAGTATTGTAATACAATTACCTACACAAGCTGCCCGCGTGGCTTCGTCTGAAGGTTCACTTTCTATACTGGTGCAAGACTTTTTGAAATTGGATATGTAGTTTCGGACGTAGAGGTATATACAATATTCATGGCATTAAATTTAAAAAATTATATAGGTATACAATAATCCCATTCTAATTTTTTTTTCACCAATAACAATATTAAAATAGAATTCAATAAGAGAACGTTTATAAAAAAATAATTAAATTAATAATTTACAAAAAAATATTCATTTAACCCGGCGAGCATGACGTGAAAAAAAGTTACATCAAGTGTGGGCGACAGAATGTAGTTTGTAAAATGTAGGACCTACGGGTCACGAAGAGAAAGGGTGTTGTATAGTATGTGAACGATAAAGCCTACGGGCCACGAAGAGAGAGGATGTGTAATTATAATTCCTTCACATAAGGACGGCAATTGTGCCCAGATTAAGCTCCTAAAGCAAACGGCTCATATAAGAAGCGCGTGATTTATTTAGGACCTAAGTACAATAGGTACAGACGAAGAAAATAGCTTAAAGTAAAGATAAAGGTACCAGGTACCTCCAGTAATTATTTCATAAAGATCGATAGAGGGAGAGCCCCTGATAAATGAGGGAGAGATAGCCAAATTATTTGTAAAGAAACCAACTTGAGACTATATCCCGATCTAGTCCGTCAACAAGGGACATCGGTAACTAGAGTTACGAAAAATGTGAAATAAAAATGTACACTACGTATGCATAGAGTTTTATTGCATATTATGGTGCAAGAATGGTCAAGGTTCAGGTTGATTTCTCTGATTGGCTAAAAAGACGGGAGCAAAGTCAAACTTATGCTACCACGTTAATGTAAATGTGAAAATTGACGGTCTCACCCGGCCATATCTTCGTAACCAGATAAGGTACGAAATCAATTAAGATATCATTAGAAAGGTAAGGTAAATGCCCTTACGTATGTATACTCACTTTTGATAATCAATGTTAATTAAAGCCACTAGGGCCTGGCAAAGCCATTTCATGTTACCAAACTTAATAATTTTACGTAAATATCGATTTTCCCAATTTAAACGGGAAAAGTAGGAAAACTAATAGACATTGTAATGTATAGCCCACAAATAGTTCTTTTAAAGGAAAATGTGTAAAAACCCTTAAGGTTCCCCTGAAAATCAGGAAAACATAAAAACTAGCTTTTCCATAGTGAAAGTGGGCGAGGTCTTTAAAATTGTATCCCCACCACTTTTGATGTCTTAGGGGTATAAAAGAGGCTATAATCGCCGGATATATTTGTGTTCGCTCAGCCCCACCAGTGGGAGCTCCTAGGAAGAAGAAGAAAGGAAGAAGTAGGGAAATTGTGATAGGAAGTAGGAAATTGTGATAGGGAAAGTTTAATCAGTAGTTTGTGTCTCATTATTTTATTATACCATTTCATTTATTTTTCGCCAAGTATTATTTTATCGTCACCCCCACCCCATCCTTCAACAGTGCAGCTCAGTCTGCGGGATTAGTGCTCCCCTAGAGCACCTGCGCTATCAAAGCGCGTTACGGCCGTTTAAAAACACGCTGAGCGGTTCAACCGCCGCGGTTCACCCGCCGCGGTTGAAACGCGCGGTTCGCCCGCCGCGGTTTTTAAACGCCCCTTGTTAGGTGACTGTGAGGTCGCGAAGGTCAAACCCAGGCCTGTCGCACATCGACCACGTCGGCGCCACGCGTCGTCCACATCAAGCATGAGGCAGGGTATGACATACCCGAAATTTAATGTAACATAATATAGTTTTTATTAATTTTATTTTATTTCGTGCAGTGTATATTGTTTAATAATGAATTATATAATGCATTTAAATCATAGACAAGTTTTAATTATGAAATTATTTTTATTTATTCGTGTTTACCTTATACTATGTAATTATAGGAACAAAAGTTTCGAGGTTTACAAAAATGAACAATTAAACAAAAAAGAACTGTCTCTGGAATATAAATCAACTTTTAACTAAAAGATAATGAGATCTTCTCAAAGAAACATAACAATATTTTTTTTTATTGAAAATATGGTTAATCACTGCCATCGAGATTATCATGCTCCATACATATGGGCTTGCTGCAACCTTTACAGGAATATTTGGTTTTTTCTGTCCTTCTTGTATGGAAAATAAAAGAAAAACAACTAATATAAATAAAGTAATCTCAAGCCTATACACTGAAACCTTAAAAACACAAAGAATAATAAAAAAAATATTTATAAATCATACATAAAAAAAATACGTCTAAAATGACGTAGGGTGTGACATACCCGAAACAGGTTTGTGCAGAAATATTTCGGCCAACGCCTCACGTCGCACAGCGATCACGCCACTATCCCCTCCCGCACTCCCTTGCCTCCAGCTACTGAGCGAGCTAGTGTTACCAGACGAAGATTTAAAAAATAACAAAGGTTTTTAATACTGTCAGGGTATGACATACCCTGGGTCATGCTCGCCGGGTTAAATTGCTCAAATATGCTGGCATTGATAGTGGCTTCATGTTTGAGCCTTTCGGGGTCGAGACCTTAGGGCCATGGGGCACCAGCGCTTTAAAAATTTACAAAACACTTTCGCAGCGCCTTGTCGACGCTTCTGGTGACCAGAAGGCTGGCGCATACCTAGCCCAGCGTATAATTATTGCCATACAACGTGGTAATGCCGCCAGCCTTCTGGGCACCATGCCGCCTGGCACCGATCTGGGCCAAGTTTTTTATTTGTGATGTTATCTTTATTTGTTTTATTTTATTTAACTTTTGTGTAGGTATTCTATTTGTAGTTAATTTTTTACTCACTACTATTTTAGGCTGGCTTAATTTTATTTATTTAGATTTAATTTTCAATGTTTACCTTAATTAAATGTAAATATTTAATTAAAATGCTGTTATTTCCTTTAAATTGTAAAAATATTTGTCTAAAAGTCAAACTTTTAGTTTTGTTTTAAATTGTGTTCCTTCCAATGGTTTGATACTTCAAACCATTCCAACAATAACGTTCAGTTTGAATTCTTAGATGCCTTGTTCGTCCGACGTCTAACTAGTAGTTTTACTTCTCATCATGCTCGTAAAGTTCGCCTTAATGCGATGTAATGTAAGCTGCACAAAATGCAACTTTTGTGGTCTAGTGCACGAAGTAAAATTTGCCTTCCGATTTTACTTCCAACTTTTAGAGGATCGTAGGAAAAATAACAAGTTGCTGTAAGCTGCAGAACTCGCAAGTCTGTTTTTTTTTAATTCTGAAAATCAAAGTAAGGTTGTATGTATATATAATTCTTGAACCTGCTGGTCGATTATGTAACCCATTGTACTTATGTCTCTTCTTGAACCGCCAGGTGTCCATAAACTACGATTCCCGCTTTTCATCATAATATATATATATATGTTTTTTATTAACTACTGAGTTCTGATTTCTTTCATTGAATGTTATGTGTATTATTGTTTTTTTATATAATGTATATACCTAAGTAGGTACTTAATAACAACAATGATCCAAGTTGGTCCGTGAGTACCTAATCGTGAATAATTTATTTGATATATTATTCATCAAGCAGGCTGTATGCACGTTCACCATCGTATAGTTTGTTTTAGTTTAGATGACGAAAAGTAATAGTTAAAACCAACCATTACCGATATCTATTGTTATCTTTCTTATCTCTTTGTTATCTTTTCCTTTCATACTTAGCAACAAAAGTTGTAACATCCCAAGTTAAGTGCATTTTCGTCATTTTAACTACAACAAACTATTAAAAAAATATTTGGAGTGTTATTCCTACCTCATCGCCGTGAACTCGTATTAACGTGTCCACCTATGGTTCGTGTCAAGGTCGTTCTTTGCATTTGAAATCAATATTGCCACATTCCTACACACGGTTGTTATGGGCCAACCGGTGATTAATTAATAGAAGCCTTCGAAGGTGATGGATGTTATTGATTTATTCAATTTAATTAATTACTACGGCATAGATGTTAATTCAATTTTCATTTATTCAACACTAGCTTTTGCCCGCGACTTCGTCCGCGTAGAACTCCTTTATATCGTAGCTCGATACAAACTATCACCGTTTTTAGGGGTAGATTTCCGATATTAATACTATCTTATGTCCTTCCCCGAGACTCAAACTATTTTTATCATCATTATCATCATCATAATATCAGGCGAAAGACGTCCACTGCTGGATAAAGGCCTCCCCCAAAGAGTTATAAAGTGACCAATCCTGCGCCACCCGCATCCAGCGGACTCCCGCGACCTTTACCAGGTCATCAGTCCACCTTGTGGGGGGGGGGGGGGGGGCTACCAACGCTGCGCCTACTAACTAACTCTTTACAAAATGTTATCTAAATGGGTTGTATAGTAGCTCCATACAAATATTCACCCCCCATTTCACCCCCTTAAGATATGATTTCCGGGATAACAACTATCCTATGTCCTTTTCCGAAACTCAAACTATCTGTAAACTAAATTTCATCTAAAAGGATCACTCAAATCCAAATTTTCACCCCCTTAGGAGAGGATTTTTGGGATAAAACTATCCTATGTCCTTTCCCAGAACTGCCAACTATCGCTATACCGTAAATGGGTTCCATTCAAAATTTCACCCCCGATTCACCCACTTAGGGGATGATCTGCGGAATAAAAACTATCATATGTCCTTTCACAGGACTTAAACTATCTCTTAACCAGATTTCATCTAAATGAGTTCCATCCAAATCTTCACCCTCATTTCATCCTTTCTGGCGATGATTTTCGTTACAAAAACTGCGATTTCCTTTCCCGGAACTCCAACTATCTCTATACCGAATTTCACCTAAATGGGTTCTATCCTAATTTTCACCCCTCATATCACCCCCTCAGGAGATGATTTATCAGGATCAAAACTATGAATTGTCCTTCCCTGGGACTCCCACTAGCTCTATACCAAATTTCACTTAAATGGATTTTATCCAAATTTTCACCCTCTATTTCATCCCTTTAGGGGATGATTATCGGGATTGAAAATATCCGTTGTCATTCTCCGGGACTCAAGTTAACTCTTAACCAAATTTCATCTAAATGGGTTCTATCCTAATTTTTACCCCTCCTAAAAACCTCTTAGATGATTTTTGGGATAAATAAAAGCTATACATCGTCCTTCCCCGGAACCCCACCTATCTCTATACCAAATTTCATCCAAATAATGTAAATCCAAATTTTCACCCCCTATTTTATGCCCTTGGGGGATATTTTTCGGGACATAAGCTATCCGTTGTTCTTCTCCGTGACTCAGACTATCTCTATAGGTACCAAATTTTATCTTAATGGGTTCTATACAAATTGTTACCCCCATTTCACCCCGCTTAGGGGATGATTTCCGGAATAAAAGCTACCTTTTTTCCCTTCCCAGGACTCAGCCCATCTCTATATCAAATTCCATTGAAATGGGTTCCATCCAAATTTTCACCCCCCATTTCACCCCCTTAAGGGATGATTTCGGAGATAAAAAATATAATATGCTGTTTCACAACACTCAAACTATCTTTATACCAAATTTCATCTACAAAGGTCACATCACATCTAAATTTTCACCCCCTTAGGGGAGGACTTTCGGGATAAAACTATCCTATGTCCTTCCCCAGGATTCCTAACTATCGCTTTACCGTAAATGGGTTTCATCCAAATTTTAACCCCCATTTCACCCCCTACGGGGATGATCTCCGGAATAAAAACTATCATATATCCTTCCCCAGGACTCCCAACTATCGCTATACCGTAAATGGGTTCCATCCAAATTTTCACCCCCATTTCACCCCCTTAGAGGATGATCTCCGGAATAAAAACTATCATATGTCCTTTCCCAGGACTCCAAACTATCGCCATACCGTAAATGGGTTCCATCCAATTTTCACCCCCCCATTTCACCACCTTAGAGGATGATTTTCGGGATAAAAAACTATCCGTTGTCATTCTCCGGGACTCAAACTATCTCCTTACCAAATTTCATCTAAATGGGCTACATCCAAATTTTCACCCCCATTTCACCCCCTTAGGGGATGATTGCCGGAATAGAAACTATCATATGTCCTTTTTCAGGACTCAAACTATCTTTCAACCAAATTTTATCAAAATGTGTCACAAACAAATTTCCACCCCCAATAACACCCCCTTAGGGGATGATTTTCAGTATAAAACGATCCTATGTCCTTCCTAAGGACTCGAACTATCGCTATATCGTAAATGGGTTCAATCCAAAATTTCATTTACCATTTCTCATCCCCTTAGGGGATGATTTCCCCCTTTCATGTGTTCTGGAATAAAAAGTATTCTTTGTCCTTTTCTAGGACTCTACCTCTCTCTATACCAAGTTTCATCTAAATGGGTTCTATCCAAATCATCAACCCTCATTTCACCACCTCAGGAAATTATTTTTCGGTATAAAAACTATGCGTTGTCCTTCCCTGGGACTCCTTCTATCTCTTTACCAAATTTCATCTGAAAAGGGTCTTATCCAAATTTTCACTCCTTATTTCATCCCTGAGGGGATTATTTTCGGGATTATAACTATCCGTTGTCATACTCCGGGACTCAAAAATTATCTTTATACCAAATTTCATGCAAGTAAATGGGTTACATCTAAATTTTCACCCCAATTTCACGCCATTAGGGGATGATTTCTGAAATTTTCAACTATCATATGACCTTTCCCAGGACTCAAACTATCTTTCGACCAAATTTCATATGTAATTGGGAGTGTAATTTTCGGGATAAAACTATCCTATGTCCTTCCCCAAGACTACAACTCACTAAACCGTAAATGGGTTCTATCTAAATTTTCACCCCTCATTTTTTCACCCCCTCAGGAGATATGCATTGTCCTTCCCTAGGACTCCTTCTATCTCTATACCAAATTTTAACTAAATGGGATTTATACACATTTTCATCCCTATTTCATCCCCTTGGGGGATGATTTTCGGGATTCAAACTATTCATAGTCATTTTTCGGGATTCAAACTATATCTATATCAAATTTGATCAAAACGGAGTCCATCTAAAATTTCACCCCCCATTTCACCCCCTTAGGGGAAGATTTCCAGCATAAAAACTATCTGATGTCCTTTCCCAGAAATTAAACAACCTATAAACCAAATTTTATCAATATGAGTTACTTCAAAATTTTCATTCCCCCATTTTACCCCCTAAAGGGAAGATTTCCGGGATAAAACCTATCCTTTTACCTTCCCCGGGACTCAAACTCTTTATGTACTAAATTTCATCCAAATCGGTGCAGCGGTTTAAGCAGCTCTTTACAAATTTCCACCCCTATTTCATCCCCTTAGGGGTTGATTTCCGGGATAAAAACTACCCTATGGCCTTCCCCAGGACTCAAACTATCTCTATACCAAATTTCATTTTAATCCGTTTAGCCGTTTTCACGTAGTCACATAAACAGACAAACAGATAAACCGATAAACAGATAAACAGAAAAACAGACAAACAGACAAAAATTCTAAAAACTGTTGGAACGTGTTCTGTTATCGATTCTAAGAATCCCGAGCCAATTTTTTTTCGAATATCTTCCATGTACAGACTTTCGACCGTCTTCAGCTTTATTATATGTATAGATGTATAGAAGATAACAAGAATCTCATTTTTGTTATAGTATCTAGATTAAAATCAACGAGTAAAAAATACAAAAAAAAACATTCCTACTGCTGATATGTACCTACTCTCGATTTTGTCGCGCGGAATGTTCCTATTACAAGAAGTGGCGATTATCACGCGCCCGGAATCCTCATGAATAAATATTCCGAACTCATTACTTCATTTAAATAATTTTAGCTCAAACAGGGTTGCCATGATTTTATTTAGTGTCCCGTACGAAAGTTGGTAACAGAGCATTTCTAGAAAAGTTCTGACATGAGTTAGCACACATTAAAGTTACCTAGTCTTAATTATTCGTTTTTTATGACCATTTTTTAGGGTTCCGTACTCAAAGAGTAAAACTGGACCCTATTACTAAGACTTCGCTGTCCGTCCGTCTGTCCGTCCGTCCATCCGTCCGTCTGTCACCAGGCTGTATCTCAAGAACCGTGATAGCTAGAGAGTTGAAATTTTCACAGATTATGTATTTCTGTTGCCGCTATAACAACAAAAACTAAAAACAAAATATTTTTTTTTTAAAGGGGGCTCCCATACAACAAACGCAATTTTTTTGGCCGTTTTTATAGATAATGATACGGAACCCTTCGTGCGCGAGTCCAACTCGCACTTGGCCAGTTTTTATCTAAGACAAAGGTTTGAGATCCTTTACAATTAAGAAAGTATAAGGATAACAGAGTCTTATTTACCAAAACAGCAATAGTGAACAGCAAGCTCAATTGAGGTGTTAATGTACAAACAAACTTTTCTAGAAATGCTGAACTCATGCAGTCACCTCGTTGTCTGTCCGTGTGTCTGTCACAGCCATTTTATTATGCGACCATTTCAAATAGAAAACTGAAGTTGGCAATTTTAATTAAAAATATATATTTTTTTAATGGGCCTTTAGGCCCAAAAGAAAAAACCTTAGCCATAAAGTGCCAATTACGGCCTGCATGTGGAACAGAAAGCCTCAGATCGTCTTTGCCTTCGGCTCGGGCGACAAATACTTGAGATCTAGACATTCATACTTTTACCGCTCTAGGTGAGTCTTAATGTAATAATGCTATATTTTATTTAATAACGGCAACGAGTATTCAAAGACAGCAGGCGATTTACGTTTTTTTTGGCCAGCACTGATACTATACGTCTCTTTCTATGTTTTCGAATAAGAGAGAGACGGATAGTGCTAGAAAATTCGAGAGAGCACGCTCGCCGTCTTGTGATCAGTGCAGCAGTGGGACGTAGATATACCGGGTGTCCCAAAACTTTGCCACACGGAGGGAAAGTACCTTAAATATTGAAGATAGAAAAAATTACTGAAAGAAAACTTAATTTTGATTTAAAAAATAATTGTAACTGCATTAAAATATTTTTGAAAAATCAACTGCCTTAACCAGGACTCGAACCCACCAAATAGGTATGAAAAAACTTTTTTTTAATTTTGATGATATCGATCGAGAGGCTTACTAGGATATTTTTTTCATGAATAAAACGGACCTTTAAATAAAAGGAAGACCATGTTTTTTTTTCATTATTACGTGTTGTGGCTATAAATGTCATCTTTCTTTTTTCTGTTGTATGCGAATGCGATTTTTTCAAAAATGTTTGAATTCAGTCCCAATAATTTTTTCAGTAAAATTTCTTATTTTCAATATTTATGGTACTTTTCCTCCGCGTGGCAAAGTTTTGGAATACCCGCTATGGGCTAATGGGGATGATGACATGTCAGAGAGAAATGCAAGCTCGAATACAACACAAATATTATATCTTGACAGCCCAATGACGTCACTACGCGTTAATAATAACCATTAGTATAATTTTAGGCCTTAGCATTTTTTTGTCACTTTAGCGCGAACGGATGATCAAAAGACTCGTCCTGCCTATTAATAAACGTGTGTGCACCCTAGCCCGAGCTGGGAATTGTCCGGAATTCAAAGCGCTTGTGAGCTCTTTTATGTAACTTTGTTTTCGTTAAAGGGAAAATACTTTGTCACCGTCCTCGTTAGTAGACGCGCGAATAATGTACTTAGTGGTTTATTTATTTATCGTATGGCGGTTACACACTGGTACATATATGTATTCGTATCGATGTCGCTGATAGAGTTCCAGTGTGTACTGCGAGGTTCAGAAGGAACAGTGCAGCTGCCAAGTTTGTTGTTCTTTTAGCACCACCGTAGTTCACGTGTAGGGTTTCTAGGGTTATTCCTACGGACGTAGAACAACAACGACCTCCACTCGACTCGACTTAAGGGGACGTAGGTTCGTGGTCTTCTCTCCCTCTCACTGAGCATAAGCGTGATCGAGATGGAATTGCGTGTTTGGAAGCGCGGATATCATGTTTTTTAATTTTAATTTTCTGTGCGTTTTAATTAAAAAAAAAGTAATAACTGATTTCCCTCAAACATGACATTGCCGATTTTTAGAATCAATTTTAATATGTTTAGCTGTTGTGCATAATTTGTTACGATTTTTTAAAGTGTATTTTAGACCTATGTTCGTGATTTTTTTCTATCGAGCGAAAGTCAAAAACTCAGAATTCGAATAGCTGATTTCCCTTGAAAGAGGCCTCAAGATTGCTTATTAAATTTAAGGCAGCCGTATTATAACCCAAACAAGAGCTACGATTTTTTTTAAATCAGTTTTTGGAGCTCACGTCGCCTTAATGATGTGACTCGAGGTTGGTATAGCTACTACCTTTTCGCCGAAATATGTTATTGGTGTTGTTAGCAGAATTGGTATAAACAATTTCGTTCGTAATATATTCGTATGCATAAATAATTAACTATTTTGATTGATATATTGACTTAAAATACTTACACCGTTAACACAACCATGCTGCAGCGAAAATGCTACAAAATGTACGATGTTTGCTTGTGAGCGACAGAACACACCTACCATGTTGCTAGCATATAACAGACATACACATGCGTATAGCACACTTTAATTAGTTCACAATAAGGAAGAAATGTATAAATGATAAAGCTCGTTGAGCAAACGCGACCTATATTAAGGGTACGCCATTTTATATTTATATATGTACTGTACGTACAGACGAAATAAATATCTCAAAGTGAAGCTAATGGTCCGAGGTACCTACAGTAATTAATTTATAATTATTGATAAGGGGAGAGCTCCTTTTAAATGAAGGAGAGATAGGCACGCGTGTACTCCACTTCATGGCCAACACCATGAACAGGAAGGAACACACCGCACCCGTCTTCCTGGATATGGAGAAGGCGTTCGACAGGGTATGGCACGAGGGGTTGCTATACAAACTGTCGACCTCCCCAGCTCCAAGAAGACTCGTGGCTCCTCACTGACCGACCATGCGCTCCTCACTGACCGACCGGCGCTTCCAGGTGGCGGTCGAGGACGCCACGTCAGTGGAGCTCCCAATCGGCGCAGGGGTACCACAAGGAAGCTGCCTCTCCCCGGCCTGCTACGCGGCGTACACCGACGACATCCCAGTCGTGGGGGACGTCCAGCTGGGCCTGTTTGCAGACGACGCCACCTACTACACAGCCTCCATCAGCCCTGCACACGCCGCTCGCAAACTACAGCGACTGCTGGACGCCCTGCCCGACTGGCTCACAAAGTGGAGAATGTCGGTGAACGTGGGCAAAACACAAGCACTCATCACCGGAACCAAGAAGCAGCCGCCTTCGCTCAAGCTCTTAGGCCAAGATATAGAGTGGAGGACTAAAGCAAGATATCTGGGGGTCAAAATCGACCGGAACCTGACCATGAAGCAGCATGTGGACGACGTCGTGTCCCGAACAAGGACAGCGCGAGTCAAGCTACGACCAGTGCTAGCCAGCCACCTCCCCCTCCGCACGAAGCTGGGGATCTACAAAACCTACGTCAGGTCCCGAATCACATACGAAGCGCCAGCGTGGTTCGCCCTGACGTCGGCAACCAATAAGAAATGACTCCGTGCGCAGAAGAAGCAAGCCCTGCGCACCATCGTATCAGCCCCACGCTTCGCGTGGAACAGCAACATCCACCAAGGAGTCCGCTGGACCGGCCTGGACGAGTTCGTAAGCCGACTCGCGCGCAAAGCACAGCAAGGCTGCAGGGATTAACACTTCCCAAAAGTGTTCTGGCCGTTTGGAGATTCGTCGAGCGGTTCAACCGCCGCCGTTCACCCGCACGGTTAGCCTGCCGCGTTTTTTAAAACGCCAAATGTAAGGTGACTGGCGATCCGCCCGTCTCATCGCACCGAAGGTGCGGTGCGTCAGGCGACGTGTCCAGCGCGCGGGGTCGCGCGCCGGTACATGAGGACGGGGCATTGTTCACACTGCTTATCACCTGTACCGCCCGGCTCCCGATATTCTGTAGCTTGTTTTAAGCTCACCTCAACGCTCTGACGCTCACTCAGAAATATATCTTGACACCGCGATGTGTAGTAACACTAGTAACTAAGCGTAGGTAGAGGTCTAGTTTCGTTAGGCGTGTCGGGTGAGGTGAAACGCATGAGCGCGTAAAGAATAACGCAAAGAACCCTTAAAAATGTGACATGTCACGGATCTTACTGTGTGGTGGCGGAATTACTTGAGCGTTGTCTTAATGTTCACGGCTCGTAATAAGTTGTAAGTGCCCTGTTTTCAGGTTGTTTTGAGGTGAGCTAAATTGGGCTTTTTGGTGGCACGACTTTGAAATTTCTTACGTTAAAGGCTGAGGTAGGTTGACAATGTCAGAGCTTAACTAAGAGTTCGAAGACAAGGACTGAGCAACAAACCAAAAGCGACTCCTTTCTGCCGAACTTGGCTTTTTGGCTTAGTATTTCGGTCTGGATATACTTAGGGTGGTTTACTTTTGTAGTGTTGTAAGAGTCCTTGATAGTCTAGTGCCAGCTTAAAATGGCGCATTAAGGCTCCGCACGTTCATGGTCTTCACTCCCTCTCAGTGAGCATACGCGTGAGCGAGATGGAAGTGCGTGTTCGAAAGCGCGGATATCATGTTTTTCGGAATATTTGAAAACGAGAAGAAATTTAAGTAAGTAAGAAAATAAAATTATTGTTCATTACATTATGAAGAAGATTATAAAATTTCATCTTTTTCTGATAAAAAATGGAGCAGTAAAATGGTTACAAGTGAAAAAATAGGGTTCACTTTAGATTTATTTTTCCCTACTTTCTTTTGTGAACATAGATTTCTACGAAAACTATGTTACTTCTCATATCTTGCAGATAATGATATATTTTTTCCAACGACGGTGTAATTGTTACGTCATAAATGTCATAATGTATAAAATGGTTACTAAACAACTAATTTTTACGAAAATTTTAAAGGTCTTAAGACTAAGTATTCAAATTTAGAATTTGTTGCCGTCTCTGTCACAGATGGGAACAAATGACTAAGGTTGATTATTGAAATCGTGGTCGTCACGACCGACCTCACGACAGGGCGCTGTTAATTTTAGCCTAATAAATATTGTAGCGGAATTGATCAACCATTTTCATTAAGTACCGCACCCTAGGCCGTCCTAACAGTAGTTTTCTGGTCTGATATATGGAAAGATCAAATAAAATCAAAGCACTTAATAAAATAGGCATTGACAAAAACTATAAACTTTCGGAATATTTTGTTTATGCGTTGTCATAAATTCATAATCATAACCATTAACAAGTAAACTTCAAATTCATGTATTAAATGAATGTATTCGATAAAGTTAAAATGGCAATTGTAATGTAATATAAACATAAATTGGGAGATCTTGTTAAGTACACAAGGAAAGGCAACCTACGAACCCTGACCAGTAAGAATGTATACATAATTAACAAATATAACAACACATATGGGCAAAGAGTGTGGTCTAACTACCTACCCTTTGTATTAAACAGCTTTCCCAAAACTATTGTAGAAAATATAGAAAGTAAACCTACAAAAACTAAAAATATAATTAAGAAAATGTTCATTATGGCCCCCAGTAGTAACATAGATAAATATAACTAGTTATTAAGATAAAAAAGTTTAGTAAATAATCTTAAATATTAAAGATTGTACTAAATGTAACTGATATATATAATTTAATCACAGATCTGAAAATAAACAGTTCAAATTTAAATTAATTTTTTTTTAATTAAAGAAAAATTTTAAAATGTAGGCTCCGAGCCGGATTCGAACCGGCGACCACAGGCATACATGGCATTAACAAGTATTTTGTTGGACAAACACTTTCGTCACGCCTATCACGGAGTCGCTATAAATACCCAACACAACACAGCGAACATTTATGGAGTAAGCCAACACCTCTTTAGGGGCAGAGCTCTAAGCTTTCTTCATTAGTTACGCAATACTATTTATTTATTCAGCTTACTTAAACTACACATTACATAATATAGGTAAACTATAGGTGAACATATTAGGTAACTAACCAGATGATGTTTTATGTATGATATAAGTAGGTATAGGTATTACATTAAGGGTCAAGCTGCCTCGTGGTAAGCCAGTCCTGTCTAGCTGGTTTAATTAGACAGACATTCAGATGTACTCTATGAGTAAGTCAAACAAACATAAACTTTTCACGCAAACGTTTTTCGAACTACATTGCTTTATGAACAATTTAATATAGCCAAACACACTACCTACCGCAAAATAAACAAAATTCACAAAACAGCCCTGGATTATAATTTTTTGCATTAAAAGCACTGATTAGATATTAAAAAAAAAAAAAAAATTCAAACTGTTTATTTCAGTAATTTAATTGTTACAAAAAATATGTCTACTAATTACTTAGCGCAATCTCATTTTTTTAAGATTATTTGATAAGCTTAGCTATGATCTATCAAATTTCTAAGTTTAATCTATATAAGTGTTCGCATAACAATATTTATTTGTTTACTTTCTATTATTTTACTTATCAGTTATCACACATGATCTTCTTCAGGGTAGGTACATTTGATCTTCTGTGGTTTATTCTCTATAATATCTATAAACTCGCTGGGTAAACTATTTAGGATATGCGGTAACTGACTCTTTGTCCATATATGTTAGTACTTTTTGGTACAGTGAAGTTCTTACTTTTTTCTAGTACACGAAATGTAGCGGGTCTTTTATACCTAATTAGTTTATCCAGGTTATGGCTATATTCTATTATAACGGCCATTTTGGCTTTATCAAATACATTTAATACTTTACAGTGCTGGAATAATTTATCATAATTATTTTTAAACTGGTATTTAATTTTAAGCGGTACAATGGTTTTCAACATTCTTATTTGTATATTGTATATTCGCTGTAGGTAAGTTTTATAGGTTCTTCCATAAGATATTCCATAATTTATTATCGAGTCAGCCATGGCCATATACAATATTATAAGGCATTTTATGTTTAAGTACGCTTAAGTTGCTTAGAATGACTCTTAGTCTCTTGCATACGTTATCTATATGAGGGCCCCAGTTAAACTTGCTATCAATTACTAGACCAAGGTAGGTATGCTGATTTACTTCGTCCAGAGGTTTACAGTTGCAGTTGCAACGCGAGTTCAAGTCATGTAGGCATGAGTGTTCGTGTGCTATAATTCAGCCTCATACTAAACTACCCAGCTAAATTTTTCTCTAGGTTTGGATATATGTTTTTAAAGTCTATAAAAAGTTAATAAACTATTGTACTATTGAAAAACGACTCAACGTGCGCTAATTTGACAAACACACGTGACGTCACAACAATGGCGTCGCGTAGGTACCTATATAATACTGAATTGTGAATCTCTGTCAACCACACTGACGTTCCAATTAACCTTTATTGTAGCATAAAACTTATACAATGTTAATTATATTCACAGATTGACTGGTTGTCCAGTACGGTGCGATTATTTTATACAGCGTGGAAATCCAATACGTACTTTACTATATACTAACTAATAACTATACTGTACTAACAGGACCTAAGAAACGTAGGTATTAAGATAATTTTTGTTTAAAATTACAACGAAAAAGTTAACCGTAGGTACAAAATAATTCAGCCCGCAATGTTACGTTAAATACGTCGTCTTTTAATGGCTTGTTTCTATTTTTCTTTTAATTTATATTGACTATAACAGACGTAAACGAAAGGTGAAATAAGACTTTCTGGCTAAGACAATCGCTTGCTTTTTAATGACTCTTGTTTAACTATGTTTGATACACAGGTCGTAAGGGCGTTTCTCTTTTATCGTTCACTAAATTGCTGTGTTACGTGGCTGGTAAAAAAAAATTTTTTTTCGGGGTTAATTAGAGTCTGTCTAATGAAAGTAGAGACTAGAAAGTAGCGGCAAATTTAAAAAATCGACGTATTGCAACACCGAGTATAGTGCGAAAGAACGATAATGATACTTGAACAAAAATTATAATTGTTTTACTACTTAGTGTAGCCACGTCTATACAGATTAGTTTCAAAATTGCCCAAATTGTTGGTAAGATAATATCCCAAATCCCAGTATAGTGTATATGACCTAAAAACTTGATCCCATTCAAGTTGTTGCAACCATCTAACAGTAAAATAAAAGACCTTTAGACAGATTACAAATTAAGTAATTAGATGCTTATAATCTATAATGTGTCTAAGAAAAGGTGTTTTTTTAGAAAGTGAGGCTAACTTCATGGGTCTCGCTTTATGTAATTCCATTTGCACATTTTTGTGAGGTTATAGCGGAAAAAGTACAGGTTATATGAAATAAAACTTTAACTTCGTTTTACAAGATAAGTTTATTATCAAGTTCAAAAGGTGTACACCTTAGGTACAAGTGTACATAATTTCTTAAATTACATAGGATTCACTGTCTTATTGTATATTTAAGAAGAATAATTAAATTCACTCTCTAAAATCTCAACTTCCATTGAATCCTCCGAAGTGGTCGAGCTGCTACTTCCCACACTAATAATAAATTTATCTATCATGTCTTCTTTGATGTTGTCCCTGTCTTTATATTGGTTTTCAACGTTAATGACGTGATTGATCATTTTATTCCAATCATCTGCTGTTATGCTTGCAAAAGACTCATGGATCAGTTTTTCTGTGTCTTGTGCAGATAACCCTATGTTCTTCTTGGCAATTTTCCTTTTTGCTAGACTCCATATTAGCTCGATAGGATTCAAATCGCAGTGGTATGGAGGCAGCCGTAAAACTTCATGGCCATGTTGCTGAAGTATGTGATTGGCTTCATACACTGGCTCTGGCTTGTATTTGTCAACAAGTACTAACAATTCATCTTTCTTGTGATATTCTTCATAGTGAATATTATTAGCTGTAAGCCACTCTTTGATTTTGGGCTTATTTGTTTGAGTTGTTGGGGCTTTATTCTTTACAACACTGTGGTAACTGGCATTATCCATAATAACCACACTAGGTTTGTCTAAATTTGGTATGAGTTTTTCTTCTAACCATTTATTGAAGTTGCCGGCGTTCATGTCATGGTGGTAATCAGCCAGTTTAGATTTTGTGCTGAAAACTAGAAGAGCATTTGGGACAAAACCATTTTCATGCCCAGCGTGCACAACAATGTGTCTTTTTCCAGACGAAATGCTTTCAACTGCACCACTTGTTCCCGGCCCTCGCCAGGATTTTTTAGGTTTGTAGTTTTTGTGGACATAGGTTTCATCCAAATACACAATTTGTTTTCCTGCTGCACGTTTCTCTGCAATCTCCCGAAGAAATCTATGCCTCCATGCAGCAATGTCGTAGCGTTCCATTAGAACATATCGTTCATTCTTGTTTTTTTGAAACTCATACCCGTTTGCTTTCAAAATCCGCCTTAGTGTTTCAATGCAGCCAAGGAAATTTATGCTAGTCCGCAACTCTACCAGGAGGCTCCGCAGTGTTGGTACTTCCTTTTTGACAGTATAAAATTCAGTAATTTTATTTTTAATAGCGTTTATGTCGAAGCTATCTAAATTTGACACCGTAGGCTTATGGGGCCTCTTTTTGCCTGGGGTATTCCAAACATTATTATTGATTCCACCTTCATATTTTATTCTCTTGAGGGTAGAGACACTAACTTCTGCAACAAACAAAATTAAAGTATGTGGTTACATAGATGACTTTTTTAGACTAGCAGGTTGTGCCACTCATTATAAAAACCTGAAAGTACCAGGTTTGAATTCCCATAAGGGCATTTATTTATGCGATGAGCACACACATTTGTTCGTAAGTGTTAAATGTTCTCTATGTAATTAACTTGTGTAGGTATAACTTTGTTTAATATTCACAGTAAACACTTTGCTTAGATTAAGATTAAGTCGAATTGTCCAAGATTGTTCATGGAAATAATTACCGGTAAGAGACGACAATTCTTCAAGGTATTGATTTTGATTCCTTATACACGAATCTTGCTCCAGGTCTTTCAAGCTCTGAACGGCATTCTGAATTTCCTCCACACCTTCGACAAGCTCCATATTACCCGCTGAAAGAAAAACAATGACAATACGTAAGTATTTAGGAAACAGTTGCTTTCTTAGATATGTTGCAAATAAAGTATCAAAACTTATCATGGGATACTAACCTACGAAATCCGATATCGTACGTAAGTACGCTGCTTTCTTATCGAAAATCTCTTCCCGCTCGTCTCGTTTTTCTTTGTATTTACCAATCATGGTAAAAAGTAACTGACGCGTATTACTTTTAATACTTTTGTTCATAATTAACACCAAAAACGTTAAAGAAAAACGCAATATTTTTTCCAAATGACACTAGTGACACGACAGTAAAGTGACATTTGACGTAATTGACATTTGAATTGTAGTTGCCATTTAAAAAGTTTATAATAAATCGCAGTCTCAACTTTCATTAGACAGACTCTAAAGTTTGCTTATTTGTGGCAGTCCACATCAAAAGGGACCTTATGGCGGTAGACACTTACGCCATTATTGACGTTGCTCTAATACAAACGCGAATCTGTGCGTCGGAATCGGAAGTGCCTGCCGCGATAAGGTCCCTTTTGATGTGGACTGCCACATTTATTTAATCACTTACTTAAGTCTGAACAATTCTCTACCCTGAGGTAGGCCACATGTCACGGTAATTTCATCAGACCCTAATAAGCGAAATTTATAAACGTCAGCCTTGTAAAACCTAGTCATTATAATCAAGAAACATTTCAGACTTTTACCTGGACAGTTATATCTAGGATCAGAGTGGCATTAAACTAATGAGTGACCTTGCTCCGTCCATTTAGATCGTATCTACTAATCGATTAAGCCCAACTGATCGGCCATCCTGTACGATGCGAGATTAAAAACTTATTTATACTACTCCAAAGAAAATAGGGGCCACTAAGTATTTTGATTGCTACGTGAAAAATATAGTAAACAGTAATGTATATTTATTAAAATAACATGTAACAAGGCTTTTGTTTTAACTTATGCTAATAACCATTTAATTGTGTAGTCAATTGTTTCACTTATTTCAATTAACATGAAATTAGTCCATTGTCAACAGCAAAAACTAAACAGAAACTCTTTGCAAAACAAAACAAAAACTGACACAAGCTGTTTTTTTAATGGTTTAGTAACGGGTGTGTCCTCCTCTCCTGTTTTCACACTCCTGGAGCCTTGAATGCATACTCTCGATTAAGTTTCTGATGTTTTCATCAGGTATCTCTTCCCACGCACGTTTCAGAGCATCCATAAGCTGTTGCTGGTTGTGAACCTCTTGCTCATGCTCCCTAACCCTTCGTTTTAATTGGTCCCACATATGCTCTATTGGATTTAAATCCAAACTATACGCTGGCCATGGTAGGACACGAATATGGGAGTCATCCAGTACAGTCTGAGTGGCCCGAGCTGTGTGTGGGCGGGCATTGTCATGCATTAACCAGAACCCTGGCCCCACTCTCTGTGAGAATGGAATCACATGAGGCCTGATGACTTCATCGATGTACCGTTGTGCAGTTACTGTGCCTTGATTTAAGAAAACCAGCACAGTTTTGCCTTGTAAGCTAATCCCAGCCCAAACCATCACACTAGGACCTCCAAAGCGGTCAATTTCCTTGATGCAGACATCGGAAAATCTCTCACCCTGTCGTCTCCATACTCTAATCCGCCGATCATCACTACAAAGCTTCACTTTACACTCATCTGTGAAGAGCACCATACCCCATTGATTCATGCTCCAATCTGAATGTTCGCGGCAAAAACTTAAACGATTTCCACGTTGAACCCTAGATAAAGGAATTCGTACTACTCGGCGTCTGGACCTTTGCTGGTCTTCATGCAGTCGATTACGTATCGTTTGGTCACTAACACGAGTCCCCGTTGTCAACCGTAGGCGATTTTGTAACTTACGTGCCGTCACAGAGCGCTCTCGACGGGCACTCAATCGGATGTAGCGATCCTCTTGTGCCGTAGTCGCTCGCACCCTGCCCGATCCAGGCCTTCTTGCAACACTGCCAGTCTCTTGGAACCGATCCCACACATTTTGGATGGCTCGGTGAGAGAAACCCAACGAAAAAGCTACAGACCGCTGTGAATGACCTTCAGCAATCAATGTAACGGCTCTGGTGGCAGTAATGGTATCCATATGAAAAAAAAAAAGATGTTAAAAGAAGCAAAAGATGGACAGAAATATTTTTTTAACAGAATAAAATTGTGATTCCATCTGAAAGGAATTTGACCTAAAATTCGTTTTTTTTATTTGCTTCAATTTCTGGCCAGCTGTAAGACTTAAACACCAGCATTAAAGAGGTTGGATACTGAAGGAGGCCGGACATCATTAATTAGTCACTTATTAATTAGTTTACATCTAAAAATTTACTCAAAAACAGAAATATGTAAGTGGCCCTTATTTTCTTTTGAGTAGTATGTTTCCTGAAGATTATAGGAAATTGGACGAGTAATTCCGGAGATCATCCCCTATATACAAACCTCATCATCATCATCATTATCAATTTATCAGTCTGTAATCACCCGCTGCTGAGTGTAAAAGCCTCTCTTCGTATAGTCACTTATCCCGGTCCCGTGCTAATCTCATCCAGGAATGACCCGCGGTCTTTATAACCCCCGGCGGAAAAAGAAGGGTGTTTATTTATTTTCATCACACTTGCTCATAAATGGTGTTATCCCTTGCCTGTATACAGAAGGACAATGGCCTAAATTGTCCCCGCGGGAAATAATGACACATGGGAGTTATGAGCTTGTGTGTGATCTGAATGGTTAAGCAAATCTGGACGGCCGCTAGCGACAAGAATTCTGCTCTGTGATTGGTTGAAAATATAATCAAGCAGGCTCTGTGATTGGTTGAAATATTGAAGCTACGCCCTCCACTCGCACTGATTTGGAAGTGAAGTTGTCAATCTCGTCAACATTTGATTGATGCGCTTGTATAAAACATAGGTTTTCTGTCTTTTTAGGGTTCCGTAGCCAAATGGCAAAAAGCGGAACCCTTATAGATTCGTCATGTTCGTCCGTATGTCACAGCCACTTTTTTTCGAAACTGTATGAGCTATACTGTTGAAGCTTGGTAAGTAGATGTATTCTGTGAACCGCATTAAGATTTTCACACAAAAATCGAAAAAAAAACATTAAGTTTTAGGGGTCCCCATACTCAGAACTGAGACTCAAAAAAATTTTTTTATCAAACCCATACGTGTGGGGTATATATGGATAGGTCTTCAAAAATGATATTGAAGTTTTTAACATCATTTTTTTCTAAACTGAATAGTTTGCGCGAGAGACACTTCCAAAGTGGTAAAATGTGTGTCCCCCCCCCCTGTAACTTCTAAAATAAGAGAATGATAATACTAAAAAAAAAATATGATGTACATTACCATGTAAACTTCCATCGAAAATTGGTTTGAACGAGATCTAATAAGTAGTTTTTTTTAATACGTCATAAATCGTAAACCGCAATTTATTTCATGTGCGAGTCCGACTCGCACTTGGCCGCTTTTTTGGTTATTTATTTCCTCGCAAATGTGATGAAAAACATTGTGTATAACACGGGCGTAAGAATATTGCAAACTCGAGTCATCAAAAGCCCTCCGCCTTACGGCGTCGGGCTCCTGATAGACTCTCGTTTGCAATATTTCTCATACGCCCCTTGTTAAACAATGTACTATTATCCATATTAATACAATGCAAGCTGACAGTATAGACACCAAATCGCTTACACGCTAAAATAAAATACAACTAAGAAAAGTTGAAAAACCCCCGACAAATTCATTTGAAAGTTCAATATCTCAAAAACGGCTAAACCGATTTTGTTGAAACGTAGCACGTAACGTGGATAAAAAAACAGCATTTAAATCGGTTCTTTCGTTTAGGAGCTACGATGCCACAGACAGACACACGTGCACAGACACGTCAAACTTATAAAACCCCTCTTTTTCCCTCGGGGGTTAAAAATGTCATAAATCATAATGTCATTCCATTAATTAAGTGCCAATTCAAAAATATCCTAGCAATGTTACACAAGTATGTCAAACGATCTGCTAACGGGCGAATATTCAGCGTTTTTAAGGCGCTTTTTTCGTCATTGTCGTCGCCAGCAAATACTATTAAAAGAGACCAATATCAGAGTCCACTTTCGATGATGACGTACTCGAAAACCAATACCGGTGCTGAGTCTTTTTTGATTTAAGTTTCCGCGGTATGTATTACCTCTTCTGAAATAATCTTGAGCCGACAATGACGTTAGAACCGAGCGGTTCAAACGCTAAAAAATTGGCCCTAACATGTCAGCGTCTTCGTGCTGAGTGAGCATTAGATGCAGCCATGTCAAAGCACGGGCGGTAGGCGCGTGCGAGCGGACGGCCGCTGCAGCAGGCGCGGTTATAAGTTTGACGTGTCTGTGTGCCTGTGTATGCGTGTGTCTGTCTATGACATCGTAGTTCCTAAATGAATGGACTGATTTGATTGCGATTTTTTATTCCGAACGCTGGTGTGATCGAGATGGTTCTAAGCTACGTTTCAACTAAATCGGTTCAACTTTTCTAAGTCGTTAATTATTTACGTCGTCAACCCATCGAGCTGGTGGACGACCGATGCTTCTTTTTAACCCCCGACGCAAAAAGAGGGGTATTATAAGTTTGACGTGTCTGTGTGTCTGTCTGTGGCATCGTAGCTCCTAAATGGATGGACTGATTTGAATGCGGTTTTTTAATCCGAACGCTGGCGTGATCGAGATGGTTCTTAGCTACGTTTCAACAAAATCGGTTCAGCCGTTTTTGAGATATTGAACTTTGAAATTTAACACCAGTTATGATGTCGGGACCTGCAATGTTGCCCTGGCCACCCCGTTGTCAGACGCGGCCACATCACTATTGCAGTTAGCTCGAAAGTGTGTTAGTAATAGAATTATTCGTCTTTAGAATAATATGTCATGTTGACTAGGTATAACGGAGCGACATGTTCACCTGTGTGACAAGCTCCTTAAATAAAGAGAGAGAAAAAAAAACTTTGAAATGAATATATCGGGGGTTTTCAACTTTTCTAAGTTGTTAATTATTTACGTCGTCAACCACAGATGTATGAATATAAGGAGATCGAACATGGCGGCCGATTTGTATAGAGTGAGCCTGTCGCAAGTATACATTAACCCACACAACGCCCAAGTAATTGACAAGACAAAGCACGCACACACACTTGTATACCTACACGCTTATTTGACAATAAACGCGCATCATATCAGGCATTTTGGGAAAAAACGTAATATTATCTGCGATCAGCACGCGTGCACAGTATGGCAGTGTATGCCCATTGAGCATACAGCTGCGACACGGCCGCCGGCGGCTTGTCCTCTCTCTAGTATTCTATGCTCTGAGTCGTCAACCCATCGAGCTGGTGGACGACCGATGCTTCTTTTTCCAGTAATTGGCCACCAATCCTTTAACATTTTGGTCCACCTACCTTCACGCTGCCTGGCAATATGTCGTCCCCAACTCCATTTGAGTTTGGTTATGACTCTTATATAACTTAAAAAGCTTACTTTTCAGGAACTTTATTTCTGTATAAAAGGTATTGGCGTTCCAATATGAGGGCTCATATGCCCGTAAGTTTTTTTATGATGGAATATATTTGCTGCAAACCGCGATATGAGATAGACAACAGCCAACGTTGCCGTAACGTTGCTCGGTTAACGTTACGTGTGTGTGTGTGTCTATCTGTGGCATCGTAGCTCCTAAATGAATGGACCGATTTGAATGCGGTTTTTTTATCCGAATGCTGGCGTGATCGAGATGGTTCTTAACTACGTTTCAATAAAATCGGTCCAGCCGTTTTGAGATATTGAACTTTGAAATGAAAATGTCGGGGATTTTTCAACTTTTCTAAGCATATATACAATATATTTATATATATTTTATATGCATATATACAATATACCTACAAATTTGTACACCTGCCGGTACTTGCTGCTCGAGATCCTTTCCGTTTCCGCCCCAACGGCCATCGATGCTACGTGCACTGTGCCCCGCCCACTGCCACTTAAGTTTCGCGATTCGGAGGGCTATATAGGTAAACTAAATAATGTTCTACTTTTTTCTCCTGTTTACTAACAGTCTATGGACCTGGATGGATGTTATGCTGTCTGAAAATAAGTTTTTTTTTTTATTAGGTTACCTTCTTACCTTTGTTCTGCTGCGTCGATAGACCCCCACAAGGTGGACTGATGACCTGCTAAAGGTCGCGGGAGTCCGCTGGATACGGGTCGCGCAGGACCGGTCATTGTGGCACTCTTTGGGGGAGGCTTATCTCCAGCAGTGGACGTCTTTCGGCTGATATTATGATGATGATGAAATGTACGGAACCTTTGGTGCGCGAGGCCGACTCGCACTTGATCGCTTTTTGTTAGAAAATTGGAAGCATGGAAAGTCGCTTTAGGAACCTCAGACTAATTAGGCAGGAAGAGGGTGGACAGGTAAAAATAAGGCGGCAATTGTTAATTTCAGAGTTCGAAAAACACTTTTAGAAGCTTTTCTCTGTAAGGGACAAAAGAGTTAGATTGGCTATCATTACATTACTATCATTAGCAGCGTTCTGGCGATGATTGCGGACACATTCTGTCCATTTATAACTTATTGCTGTGGACTTCATCCGCTCAGCAGCACTTTGGTTGGCAAATGGAGATGCCTTTAAGTGTGTTATTTAATTAGTCAGTACTCTGTAGGTACATCTGTATGTATAAAACTGTATGAGTCATTGTTGCTTGAAATCAATATATATTCTATTCTATTCTATTAGTCTAACGTTTAGTCAGCAACGTCTCTTAGACCTTATCAGTCAATATTAGATTGAATAATGTTCAAAAAATCTTGACGGATTTGAGTATCGACGTCAATTAAATTTAACCCTTTGGACGCCCCAACGGTCTTGGCGCCGCAGGCATAAGAACACACGCGTTGTCATTCCCAAGGTGCTAAGAACGACTAGGTATAGGACAAACAAACAAACAAAATGACTTTATTTACTAAAGGTGAAATTACAAGAATGAGTTTTACAAATTAGTGTGACAAGTTCTGATTGGTGTTAGAGTTCACACTAGGTCGAGCCTGTGTCGTGAGATCCGACAGGGTCGGAGAAGACAGGGGAGGAGTCAAGGCGTACTCTGTCAAAATCACCTGGACACCACAAAAGGAAATTTTCACACTCCTAAGGAAAAAAAAACATTTGCGTATCAGTGTTTGCCGTAACGTGAAGAACGGCGTCCAAAAGGTTAGGTGCCTAACTTTGCTTTATTTGACACTAGCTTCTACCCGCGACTCCTTCCGCGTGGAACTCTTATATATCTTAGCTCGATACAAACTTTCACCCCCTATTTCACTCCCTTAGGGGATGATTTCCGGGATAAAAACTATCATATGTCCTTCCCCGGGACTCAAACTATAACTAAGTATACCATATTTCATCTGAATCGGTTCAGCAGTTAAAGCTCGAAAAGGTAACAGTCAGACAGACATACAGACATACTTTCGCATTTATAATACATATTAGTATAGATTTTGATTGCCTTGCAAAAACAGAAGCAGAATCCATGATAGAAAATACATGATTGTTTGAAGTACAAACACGATTGCATAATTGACCGGTAAAATCCATTTCACACTAGAATTGCAACCGTTCTACAACATCTCATGAAGCGAATTACAAATGACTCGAGTTAAATGGCTCGTTTTACACTCTTGTTTAACAATGTACCATTTTTATCTAGCAATTATAGTGTCTTAATAGCAAGAGCGTCGTAGTTGAGAATATTTAAACCGGGCTGTTATTCGCTGCGCGTTAATGCGGCTCACCCCGCCGGTCACCCGTTACGAAATTAGACCTCTACCTTCGCTTCATTACTTACTACGCATCGCGGTGTCAAGGTATAATTGTGGGTGAGCGTTAAGGTGAGCTTAAAACAAGTTACAAAATAGGGTGGTCGGTCGATTACGTAACGTATTGTACGCACGTCAGGTGGTCAAGGGTGAGTTGCACCAACTTACGATTACAGACCGATAAACGTTAAATATGGCGCCGGCAGCTGTCATCCCATATAAACTTGTCAAACTTTCCAATCATTTCAACGAACACCGCTTACTATTATAGAAGAATAACCTTTTCAAAAATAGACTGAGCGCAATGCTGTTGAAAGAGGGCTTTTATTTTGTTGAAATTTTTGTGATTTTGTGATTAGCTGAACATTGACATACATTTTTTTTAATGTTATTTAAGCTGATAACTATAGGGCGGAGTACCGGTGGCAAATTTCACACAAAAGGTATGGATTCGTTTTTATAATTATTATTTTAGGCTTGAATAATAAAATTATTCATTTACCTAATGTACTTAGTATGGTACCTCTACCTACTCGTAAATTGGAAGTAAGTACTTAACATTTATTTTCATAGATCGATTTCAGGAACACCTAAATGTTATGTCGTAAATGTTTTGGGTTATTTTAACACAGTCACCATTCATCGATATAATATTTTTTACCATATGCAACCTTTCTTTTCAAAAAGTTACTAATTTACAAATTTATGAGACATTTAGAAACTAATTATTTGACATTGTCAAAAGAGTTAACCATCCAGAATTTAAAAAGTTCTTTGGAAAATACTTAGAGAAAGGCGTAAAACTTCCTGAAGAAAGTGTTTTGAGAAAATACTATGTTACCAGAATATACAATGCGACGGTCAAGCAAATACGAAATACATTTTTCGATTCCAATTTATGGCTTGCGGTGGATGAGACTCTTGATAATTTCGGTAATTGCGTAGTAAATGTAATTATAAAATCACTTGATGATGCTTTACAAAGGCCATATTTGTTAGCGTGTAAAGTCGTTAGTACTGTAAACGCGAACTCAATTGCAGCGGTGGTTGACGAAAGCTTGATTTTTTTGTGGGAGGATAATTTTACAGATAATATGAACAAATTTTTAATATTCTGTTCGGATAGCGCAGCGTACATGCTTGCTGCCGGCAAGATTTTGAAGAAAAAGTACACTTAAGTACGACACGTAACTTGTTTTGCTCATGGACTACACAGAGTCGCGGAGCAGATATGATCTGAACATAAATTGGTCAATTCTTTAATATCTAATGTCAAGAAGATTTTTTTTAAATCACCACACCGCGTCCGATTTTTCAGGGACCATGCGCAGAATGTGCCTTTACCGCCGGAACCCATTATCACTCGTTGGGGCACCTGGTTAAATGCAAGTTTTTACTACGAGAGACATTTTGACGTGATTAAAATGTTGTGATGCAATTGAACAGTAAAGAAGCTATTGCCTTTACAAAAGCCCAGAAGTTGTGTGAAAATGAAAATTTTAAAAACGAGTCAAGCTTTATAAAAAATTGTTACGAAATTATACCTGAATCGATAGAAAAATTAAAATGCACTAAAATTCCGATAGAAGAAAGTTTTCTGGTAATAGATATAGTTAGGAGTATTTTAAGCCTCCAAGGAAGTGAAACCGTGCGAAATAAACTCAAATTGGTTCTAGATAGAAACCCAGATGCTGACGAATTAAGGAATATGATTACAATGGAAAATTATAAACAAGTCCTTAAACATGCACCCATGACATCGGTAGATGTAGAGCGATCGTTTTCCACTCATAAATGGATCTTCAATAAATTAAGAAACCGATTCACTCCGAAAAACCATATTAGTCCAATCATTTTATAACATGGATACGCACTTAAGTGTAGATTGTGAGGAGGACCTCGAACACATATTCCAGTCCTCAATTGTAATTGAATGGTCTTGAAAATAATATATCGTTTCGCAGGTATAACTTCTTAGTCTAGTATTTAGTACCGAATGATAATGTATTGATAAGAAAACATATTATTATGTATTATAGATATTAACAACATATTACATTATATTTGTATGCTCGTAAGATAATTTCTATAAGTTCCTAAAAATTATTATGCAAAATTAATAATTTATTCGTTATTTATTTAATCATAAGAATACTTAGGCGACTCCATACATTTAGTGTGAAATTTGCCACCGGTACTCCGCCCTCTGCTGATAACTATTAAAAATGTCAGAATTAAAAAAAAATGTTGAGTTTGTGAAATATTTATCTGAACATTGATATAATTTTTTTGTTGTTTTTTTGAACGTTATAATTGTAAGTAATCTGATAAGACAATTAAAAATGTTAAAATAAAGAAATTTATTTCAAACACAATTGTAATTTTGTTAATGAATAAATACAATAGGTACAATAGTACATTTCATCAGAGGCCGGGAAAACACGGCTTTCCGGCCAAGTAGGTATAGACGGATAGAGATACGAGGCCGGGAATCCGTTTTCACGCCGAGGCATGTATAGTGCTTTTCTCAAACATGCAATGAAATAAATAAATAAAAGTCCTCAAATCAAACTAATTTACATGGCTGAATGCCGTAATGCTGTACCACAAATAGTGGAATGAAAATTAAAAAGTTACTTTGCAGGCCTAGGCCTGCAAAGTAACTTTTTAATGACATTTTTAGACCTAGGCCTGAAATGTTGTATGAAATCCGATTTCAGGCCGCCTCGAGATGCTGCGCCCGAAAAAGGATACTTCCGAGTCTATTATAAGGAACGTAAAGAGAATATTTCATTGCATGTTTGAGAAGAGCATTATACATGCCTCGGCGTGAAAACGGATTCCCGGCCTCGTATCTCTATCCGTCTATACCTACTTTGTAACTTGTTTTAAGCTCACCTCAACGCTCACCTACAATTTTACCTTGACACCGCGATGCGTAGTAATTAAGCGAAGGTAGAGGTCTAGTTTCGTAACGGGTGCCCGGTGGGGTGAGCCGCATTAACGCGTAGCGAATAACAGCCCAGCTGTCTTAGGGCGGGTTGCACCAACTGACGATTACAGACCGATCAACGTTAAATATAACGAAAACTTGTCAAGATTTTAACGAACACCGCTTACAATTACAGACGGTTTTGCTAGGTATTTGATCTTGAGCTATTTAAGGCGTCATGCGCTCAGAAAACGGGTTTATAAAAATTCGCAGCGCTTGTTTAAAACATAATTCGGCTGCCTTAAATTTAATTTGCAATCTCAAGGCCTTCCTCGAGCGATTCAAATCATGAGTTTTTGACTTTCGCTTGAAAGAAAAAAATCACGAACATAGGTCTAAAATACACTTTAAAAAATCGTAACAAATTATGCACAAAAGCTAAACATTTTAAAAATGGTTTAAAAAATCGGCAATATCATGTTTGAGGGAACTTAGCTATTACTTTTTTATTTAAATAATATAGTAATAAAATAGCTTTTGCCCGCGACTTCGTCCGCGTAGAACTTGTTTATATCGTAGCTCGATACAAACTATCACCGTCCATTTCCCTTTTAGGGGTAGATTTCCGATATTAAAACTATCCTATGTCCTTCCCCGAGACTCAAACTATTTATCATCATTATCATATCAGGCGAAAGACGTCCACTGCTGGACAAAGGCCTCCCCCAAAGAGTTCCAAAGTGACCAATCCTGCGCCACCCGCGTCCAGCGGACTCCCGCGACATTTACCAGGTTATCAGTCCACCTTGTGGGGGGCCTACCAACGCTGCGCCTACTAACTAACTCTTTACAAAATGTTATCTAAATGGGTTGTATAGTAGCTCCATACAAATATTCACCCCCCATTTCACCCCCTTTAGAGATGATTTCCGGGATAACAACTATCCTATGTCCTTTTCCGAAACTCAAACTATCTGTAAACTAAATTTCATCTAAATGGATCACTCAAATCCAAATTTTCACCCCTTAGCGGAGGATTTTTGGGATAAAACTATCCTATGTCCTTCCCTAGGACTGCCAACTATCGCTATACCGTAAATGGGTTCCATCCAAAATTTCACCCCCATTTCACCCCCTTAGGGGATGATCTGCGGAATAAAAACTATCATATGTCCTTTCACAGGACTCAAACTATCTCTTAACCAGATTTCATCTAAACGAGTTCCATCCAAATCTTCACCTTCATTTCATCCTTTCGGGCGATGATTTTCGTTACAAAAACTATGCGATTTCCTTTCCCGGAACTCCAACTATCTCTATACCGAATTTCACCTGAATGGGTTCTATCCTAATTTTCACCCCTCATATCACCCCCTCAGGAGATGATTTATCAGGATAAAAACTATGAATTGTCCTTCCCTGGGACTCCCACTATGTCACCAACCAAATTTCACCTAAATGGATTTTATCCAAATTTTCACCCTCTTTTTCATCCCTTTAGGGGATGATTATCGGGATTGAAAATATCCGTATTAATTCTCCTTCTTCCATCCAAATTTTCACCCCTTCGAAAACGCTCTTAGATGATTTTTTGGGATAAAAGCTATACATCGTCCTTCCCCGGAACCTCAAATATCTCTATACCAAATTTCATCCAAATAGGGTACTTCCAAATTTTTACCCCCTATTTTATGCCCTTGAGGGGTTTTTTTCGGGACAAAAGCTATCCGTTGTTCTTTTCCGCGACTCAGACTATCTCTATATATACCATATATACCAAATTTTCTCCTAATGGGTATTATCCAAATTGTTACCCCCATTTCACTCCGCTTAGGGGATGATTTTCGGAATAAAAGCTACTCTTTTTCCCTTCCCAGGACTCAGCCCATCTCTATATCAAATTCCATTGAAATGGGTTCCATCCAAATTTTCAGCCCCCATTTCACCCCCTTAAGGGATGATTTCCTAGATAAAAATTATTATATGTTGTTTCACAGCACTCAAACTATCTTAATACCAAATTTCATCTACAAAGGTCACACTATATCCAAATTTTCACCCCCTTAGGGGACGATTTTCGGGATAAAACTATCCTATGTCCTTCCCCAGGACTCCCAACTATCGCTTTACCGTAAATGAGTTCCATCCAATTTTTCACCTCCCATTTCACCTCCTTAGAGGATGATTTTTGGGATAAAAACTATCCGTTATCATTCTCCAGGACTGCTAACTATCGCTTTACCGTAAATGGGTTCCATCCAAATTTTCACCCCCATTTCACCCCCTTAGAGGATGATTTTCGGGATAAAAAAATTATCCTTTTGTCATTCTCCGGGACTCAAACTATCTCCTTACCAAATTTCATCTAAATGGGCTACATCCAAATTTTCACCCCCATTTCACCCCCTTAGGGGATGATTGCCGGAATAGAAACTATCATATGTCCTTTTCCAGGACTCAAACTATCTTTCAACCAAATATTATCAAAATGTGTCACAAACAAACTTCCACCCCCAATAACACCCCCTTAGGGGATGATTTTCAGTATAAAACTATCCTATGTCCTTCAATAGGACTCGAACTATCGCTCTATCGTAAATGGGTTCAATCCCAAATTTCATCCACCATTTCCCACCCCCTTAGGGGACGATTTCCCCCTTTCATGTGTTCTGGAATAAAAAGTATTCTATGTCCTTTCCTAGGACTCTACCTCTCTCTATACCAAGTTTCATCTAAATGGGTTCTATCCAAATCTTCAACCCTCATTTCACCACCTCAGGAAATTATTTTTCGGTATAAAAACTATGAATTGTCCTTCCCTGGGACTCCTTCTATCTCTTTACCAAATTTGTCATACTCCGGGACTCAAAAATTATCTTTATACCAAATTTCATGCAAGTAAATGGGTTACATCTAAATTTTCACCCCAATTTCACGCCATTAGGGGATGATTTCTGAAATTTTCAACTATCATATGACCTTTCCCAGGACTCAAACTATCTTTCGACCAAATTTCATATGTAATTGGGAATGTAATTTTCGGGATAAAACTATCCTATGTCCTTCCCCAAGACTACAACTCACTAAACCGTAAATGGGTTCTATCTAAATTTTCACCCCTCATTTTTTCACCCCCTCAGGAGATATGCATTGTCCTTCCCTAGGACTCCTTCTATCTCTATACCAAATTTTAATTAAATGGGATTTATACACATTTTCATCCCTATTTCATCCCCTTGGGGGATGATTTTCGGGATTCAAACTATTCATAGTCATTTTTCGGGATTCAAACTATATCTATATCAAATTTGATCAAAACGGAGTCCATCTAAAATTTCACCCCCCATTTCACCCCCTTAGGGGAAGATTTCCAGCATAAAAACTATCTGATGTCCTTTCCCAGAAATTAAACAACCTATAAACCAAATTTTATCAATATGAGTTACTTCAAAATTTTCATTCCCCCATTTTACCCCCTAAAGGGAAGATTTCCGGGATAAAACCTATCTTTTCACCTTCCCCGGGACTCAAACTATATATGTACAAAATTTCATCCAAATCGGTGCAGCGGTTTAAGCAGTTCTTTACAAATTTCCACTCCTATTTCATCCCCTTAGGGGTTGATTTCCGGGATAAAAATTACCCTATGTCCTTTCTCAGGATTCAAACTATCTCTATACCAAATTTCATCTTAATCCGTTCAGCCGTTTTCACGTGATGCGCAGTCACATAAACAGACAAACAGATAAACAGACAAACAGACAAAATTTTTAAAAACTGTTGGAACGTGTTCTGTTATCGATTCTAAGAATCCCTAGCCAATTTTTTTTCGAATATCTTCCATGTACAGACTTTTGACCGTCTTCAGCTTTATTATATGTATAGAAGAAGATAGATGTATAGAATATATATATAGATTTAAACGCACAAAAAATTTTATTTAAAAATCATGATATCCGCGCTTCCTAACACGCACTTCCATGTCGCTCACGCTTATACTCAGTGAGAGGGGGAGATGACCATGAGCCTACGTCGCTTTAAAGTGATCTTAAAGATCGTCATCGTGTTAGTTGAATCCGTGATAATATCCCCTTCATGTCACAAACGATCCTTTACCAATCTTGAGCTTGATATCTCGTCTCTTCATTGTTCTAATTTAGCGACCTAAGCGATCCTCAGTGATATTGAATGAAGATCTCTCAATTACACGTGTCGAATGTGTCAAAACCGGTGACTTGGTGTACTTAGGTATAAAGGGTGAAACTAAATTCGTGAATAGAAATAGCAAAATATGAATCTATCCATCATTCTGAGCAACGTTTACTATGGGACCACTTTGTATTATGCATAAAAAAAAGCAGCTATTTATAAGAATAAGAATAAGAATAAGAATTATTTATTGCATAACTGTGTATGGTATGGATAACATGTATACAAATAGTTTCAACAGGTGCCCTTACGGGCGTGCAATATTTAGGTACATTTATAGCATATAACTAACATTAAAAATACATTCATTACAACACTAAATCCTAAAATCTTTCACGATTGTTTACTGACCCAAAAAACTCATTGAGGCTATAAAATGATTTATTTATAAGCCAGTTTTTTAAATTTACTTTGAACGTCCTACCTTCCATAGCTTTTATATCAGATGGCAGATGGTTAAATACACGAATTACATTTTCGTCAGTCTAATATTGCTCATATTAGACTGACAAAATTGAGATAGTTGGTTTTTTACTAGCGCAAACCGTCTTTTTGCGATTTCATTTTCAAACATGCAGAGACAATTTCTCTCACCAAAAAGAAAAATGCCTCACGGCATCTGCCTTAAAATACAACATCACAATAAAACCAACTTTAAGTTCAATAACCAGAGACGGCATTCGAGAGTGGATTTGGGAATAAAATCTAGTTAAGATTTTTGTAATTTAATTTAATGTATTTGTTTCGTCTATTTCGTATTCTGCAGACACTTCGCATCGTTTGTTTTAACGAATAAGGGATTTGCAGTGCATCACATTAATCCGCTTAGTTTTAGTTGAGTTGTGTGTTGGTAATTTCGGGTGCGAGTCATCTATACTTCTATAATAATATTATTGATAACTAGTGGATGAGAGTGGACTGTATATGGATGTAAGATGATGAAAACACGTATTTTAAACTGGTATTTATTAAAATATAACACAGTTTCAGCAAATATATAAAAACGTGACAAAGGCAATCTGACAACTAGAAGCGCAAACACGTCAACAGCCACATAGAAGAAGTATAAACAAAAACATGACATATTCGTACAAAAAAGGTGGCACCACAGCCAGTCGCCAACATACCGGACCCCCAGTGGGACACTAACAACTAGTGGTGACTGACTGGGGTGCGGCTTCCATCAAAACAAGTTTACGGGCCGGTCGGCGTAGAATACCGCCCCTAGTACGGACGTCCGCTACACGGACCGCTCCGTCGGGCCCTAAGTAGACCTTCACTATCCTTCCTAGTGGCCATAAGCCGCGAGGGAGGCTAGGGTCGGCGATCAGCACCACATCACCCTCGCTAAGGTTAGACGCGTCGTTGGTGGTGGCTCCTCTCGGTCGAAGCGTCGGCAGGTACTCGCGAAGCCATCGTGCCCAAAACTGATCGGCGAGCCGTAGTGTTCTGCGCCAGTCGCATCTTCGCAATAGGTCTGCGTCTGTCAGAGATGAAGTCCATGGTACCACTGATGATGTGCCCAAAATAAAGTGGAAGGGAGTTATGGCCTCAGGTGAATCAGGAGAAGATGGTATGTAAGTTAATGGCCGTGAGTTAACTATGGCTTCTGCTTCAAGCAAGAGCGTTGCCAGGACGTCTTCCTTGAGTGGTTGACTTATTAGACAGGATTTGAGGGCTGTTTTCACTGTCCGCACGAGCCTTTCCCATGCGCCGCCCATGAACGGTGATGCAGGCGGGATGAAGCGCCATTCAATTTTCTGGTTTGTGGCGTATTCTTCAACTGACTCATTATGTAGAGAGCGTAGCTCGCGGGAAGCCCCGACGAAGTTTGTCCCGTTGTCTGAGAAAATGGTCGTAGGTGATCCTCGGCGAGCGATGAAACGCCTCAGGCTCATTATGGCAGCATCGGATGACAGTGAGGTAACAATTTCCAGATGAAGTGCTCTCGTTACTAGGCAAGTGTATAGTGCAACGTACCTCTTCTCTTGGCGGCGGTGTATCGTTACCATTATGGGGCCGAAATAGTCCAGGCCTGTGTGGGTAAAGGGCCTTTTGTGATGGTCAAGTCTTTCTTGGGGTAGGTTGCCGGTCTGGGGGTGAGCAGGTTGGTTTGTCCACCTTCGGCATTGTAAGCAGGCGTGCGCAACACTGCGAATACTGTTTCGGGCTCTAAGTATCCAGTACTTTTGTCGGAGTTCGTTCAGCACTAGTTCGTTGAACTGGTGCGATGCTCTGTTGTGCTCATGGAGGATGAGTAGTCGTACAGCATGGTTACGACCGTCGAGGATAATCGGAGACTTCACGGCGTAGCTTACATCTGGAGCGGAACTTATGCGTGTGTCCAGTCTCAATAAGCCATCTTGGTCGAGAGTCGGTGCGAGTTTTGAGATTCTGCTGTTCTTGGGCACTGGCTCTAAAGAACGTAAAGCTGTTAGTTCCTCGGGAAAACTCTCTGCCTGAGCTTGTTGCACCACCATCTTCTCGGCTTCTACGATATCTGCAGCGTGAAGTTGGTAGGGAGATGTGGAGCCGTCTAAGTACAATTTAGAATTTGGAGGTACAGGCCGAGACAGTTTAAGCCGGAATAGTCGTGCACCCTGGAGAACGCGGGCGGTAGCACGAAGTAGTCGCTGCCAAGAGCTAAAACGCGTTGGGTTAGGTACTGAACTCGTTGGCGGAGTGTCGAGGAGCAGAACCACCAGGTCAGATTTTAACTCGGGGTCTGGTGGACTCTCTTCCACGCCTGCAACGCACTCGGTCGGCCAAGTGCTTGGCGGATCAAAAAGAAACTGTGGACCGGTAAACCACCGATGAGACGCGGTAAAGTTAATTTTCTTCGGTTTAGTTGCGTCGTCGGCGACATTAAGAGAGGTTGGGATCCACCTCCAATCAGACGGGTTGGTAGTTTCCAATATCTCTCCCAGCCTGTGCGCGACGAACGGTTTAAACGCGCGAGCGTCGCTCCGAATCCACTTGAGGACCGTAGTAGAATCGGTCCAAAAGATGGTTTCGGAGGGCTGAAAACGATGAGCTTGCAATATTGTTTGCGCAAAACGTGAGGCAATGAGCGCGGCTTGCAGTTCCAAACGAGGAATCGAGACCGGTTTGAGAGGCGAGACGCGTGCCTTGCTTCCGATGAGAGCCGTGGACACGGTGCCGTCGGTGTATCTGAAACGCCAATATGCGACACAAGCGTAGGCCTGTTCGCCGCCGTCAGCTACTACGTGCAGCTGGATGTCCGAAGCGTCCGACCTATTCATGTACCAGCGAGGAATTTTAACATTGGCTGCAACTCGTAACTGCGTAAACCAGTCTTCACATTCGCTCACGTACACCTCAGGAAGTTGCGCATCCCAACTGATGCCTGCGCGCCACAATCTTTGAATCAAAATGCGGCCCCAGATAACGACTGGCATTAGCAAGCCGAGAGGGTCGTAGACTTTCATGACGTTTGATAACAAGCTGCGTTTGGTTAAAGTGTCAGTCAGTATCTGGGTTATGGTACGAAAGCCTAACGAGTCTTGACGTGGGTTCCATTTAACACCCAAAACGCCAACCTCGCTACTGGGTGCCAGGCAGACGTCGGAGGTTGCGTCACTTCGGAGTTCCTTGGGGACAAGCGAGAGGGCCTCAGGATGATTTGACGTCCACGCGCGCATCTCAAAACCACCTGCCTTGTGGACCGTGACTACGTCGGCGGCTATTTGTGCCGCTTCAGCAACGCTGGGGTAGCTGCCGAGGTAGTCGTCCATATAGTGGTCGTCAACAATTGCCTCACAGGCAGCGGGGTACTCGTTTGCTAGCATTCTCGCATTTTTGTTTTTTATATAGAGCGCAATAAATGGGCTCGAGACGGCACCAAATATCATTGAAGACATGCGGTACTCCTTTAAGTTGCCGTCTTTCTCACGCCAGAGAAAGCGTTGGGCGTCCCGATCCCTGGGACAAATTTTGATTTGAGGGAACATCTCTTTGATGTCCCCATTTAAGGCAACTTTGCCTTCTCGAAATCGAAATAAAATGTCAAGGAGGGATGACAGTATGTCAGGACCTTGCAGCAGGAGGCTGTTAAGGCTTACGCCTTTCGTAACCGCTGCAGCATCGTGAACTGCTCTGAGCTTCTTTTTTTGTGGGTGAAGTACACCAAAAATTGGTAAGTACCACACTAAAGAGCCATCTGCAGTCACGCACGAAGAGTTTGTTACGCTTTGGTGGTTTCGCTTATGGTAGGTGTTTGTATCACACTCTTCTGCGTAGCCTTTACTGATGATGCCGTCTATAAATTGTTGAAAAGCTGCGGCGAACGTTGGGTCATTTGACATTTGTCGTTCGAGGGCTTTGAACCTCGAAAGTGCCTGCGGGTAACTGTCGGGTATGATTTTCGGTAAATTCTTCCTCCATGGGAGACCAACTTCAAATTGGCCAGTGTCTAAACGATGAGCCGACGATTCAATAATATCTACGGCTCGCTTATCATCGTCATTTGGGCGAAGAGCATTTCTTGTTATGCCCAAGGCGTCAATGTCGTATTGACTTTTAATGACAGCGTCTAAATCGTTCGAAATATGATTCACAAACTCGAGTGGCTTGGATGAGACGGAAAGTGCACCGTGAAGCACCCAACCCAACAAAGTTTTGGAGGCGACGGGTTCGTTCTTTTTTCCACACCGCACTTCACGACTCAGAGATAAGTGCCAGTCGGGCGCGCCGATGAGAATAGTAGGGCAAGCGTCCGTATATGACAATTCATGGGATAAGTCCGACAGATGATTGTAATCAGTGAGATTGATTGAATCAGGGCACTGTGCGCGGAGGCCTAGCGGTTTGATGGCCCGCGCGTGCTCCACCAGGTATCGATCGGATTGGTTACGTCCGCGAATGTAAAAGTCAACGTAACTTACGTCCACTTCTTTGCTCATACCACCGACACCTTCGATGCGGAGACGCTCTTGACATGTGGGCTTCGCACCGATGCGCGCTGCTACTTCCCCATCAATTAGCGTCGCCGTACTGCCCTCGTCAAGCAGTGCTGACGTCTCAAAGCAGCCTTCAGGACCCTCGATGACGATCGGTACCACTTTCAGCAGGCCGCGGGGACGAGCCGCTGACAGCAAGGACCCTGTCGTATTAATTAAACAATCAGAAGTATTTGTGATCTTTACGGCAGATTCAGTTTTGTTGTCGGTGTCGTCCATGTGGTCGGGGCTGGTAGCGTTGGCAGAATCTACTTGAGTGTTGTTGCACTGGCCGCTGGGTGCTGCGCTAGCGTTAACACCGGCTGTGCCATGGAGGAGTGCATTGTGACGTCTCGAACATCCATCAACTCCACAACGTTTCGCGCGGCAGTTGTTCCACGTGTGCGGGTTAGACTTTAGGCAACGGTAACACACTTTAGTCTCTCGGACCCAACGCCATCTATCGTCGAGGTTCAGACCTAAAAAACTTTTGCAAGTTTTTATATTGTGGGGGTGTTTACAATATGTACAACGCTCAGGAGTTTTTTCATTAGATACTGTAGCGTGTACAGTTTCCTTTCGTTGTTGAAATTTAGAGGAATGTATCGGAGCCGGCGCCTTAACAGTATTGTCAGCAACAAAATTGTATTTAAGCTGTTTATCAGCCTCGATCAAGAGGAAGCGTGAGAGTAACTCTAATTTTGTAATAATTTGTTCCTCGGGTACATACTGAGACGCAAAATCCGTGAAACGGCCTCTTGTGTGCTCGCTCAGTTTAAGCAATATGCACCGGAAGAGCTCCGGTGATGACAAGTACTCTTGTTGTTTTAGTACCTTCAGAGTAGTTACAAAATTGCGTAGTCTGTTCGCTAAGCAATTTAAATCTTCAGGGGAACTTATCTTATCACTGTAGCGCAGCTCGGCAACCTCGCGGGCTACCAGCAGTTCTGGCCGTGCGTACGTCTGCTCCAAGGTGCTAATGACGTCTTCAGGATCACCGGAGCTCCACAGGAGTGACGCGACGGACTGGTACGCTGGACCACGCACAGCGTTGTTAAGACGGTCTAGGTTCTCTGAAGGGGAAAAATTGGATTTAGTTCTCTCGTAGCTACTCTTAAATGCCATCCATTGACCGACGTCACCCGAGAACGTGATAAGTTCGGGTTTCTTTGGCCTGTTGGAAAGGGCGCTAATTGCGTGAGTCAATTGCATTATAGGATCTGGTGCCGGGCATTTGGATGATGATTGTTGTCGCACCACTCTGTCGTAGTTATTTTCGATAGCGGCATATGTGGGCTTTGAAAGGGTTGCAGGGTTGACATCGGGCATACAAAACGACACCGTGTTGGCGAGGCCGGCCGGCTGTGAAAGAAGTCCCTGAGGGCTACCCAGGGTGACAGTCGGTGCCTCACCAGGCGTGTTTGTAAAAGATGCCGTGGACATGTTTGCATTTTGTTCAGAGACCCATATTGTGGTACGCTTTTCGGAATTACGGTTAGAAAAACACGAACTACGAGATTTGGTGGACTTATCTGAGGCATCCAGAGCGGCGAGTTTCGCTTGTAGTTCCGCCTCCTCCGCCTCAGCCTCGAGGCGGGCGAGGTCGCGGTCGCGCTCGCGTTCCGCTTGGTGGAGCTCGCGCTCGCGCTCCGCCACTGCCATTTGACGTACGAGTTCGCACTCGCGCTCCGCCTGTTGACGTGCGAATATCGCCTGTTGGCGTGCGAGTTCAAACTCGCGCTCAGCCTGTTGACGTTCGCGATCCGCCTGTTGGCGAGCAAGTTCGCGCTCGCGCTCCACTTGACGCCGCATCGTGTCTGCTTCAAGAGCCAGTTTCTGTGCACGCACGGCCGCCGAGGAACGCGATGAGTGAGAGCGCTCGCTGCACGGTTGTTTACTGTGAACACTTTTAGATGGCGCATTGATATCTGCCTCGTTATGCGTGCTAGCACGAGCATTTGGGTGTTCGGAAGCGGGGCTAGGTTGTGCCTCGCCGTGGGGTACGGTGCCCATCTGTTGTATGCTCGTACCGTCAGGCAATGCCAAAGCGCCGTCGGTTGTCGCGGCTGAAATCGGCCGGGCGCCGCGCGGTGAATGTTCGCGGTGTTCGCGATGCACCCGCTCGACTTCTGCAGCCGTCAAGTTTGCCTTTGCCTTGCTACGTGTTCCCTTCATGGTGAAAATGTACGTAAATAATGCGTGAAATGTTTTCAAAATGAAATGAATATCTACGATGTCTTACGTGAAACAATTTGACAATTTGTAACTACGATGATTGCAATGATTACGGCGAGAATGGACCAAAATGATAACTAGTGGATGAGAGTGGACTGTATAATGGATGTAGGATGGAAACACGTATTTTAAACTGGTATTTATTAAAATATAACACAGTTTCAGCAAATATATAAAGACGTGACAAAGGCAATCTGACAACTAGAAGCGCAAACACGTCAACAGCCACATAGAAGAAGTATAAACAAAAACATGACATATTCGTACAAAAAAGGTGGCACCACAGCCAGTCGCCAACAATTATTGTTGGGTTTCGTTTTTATGTTTTTATGAGTGGGTAGATTGTATTTTTTCCCATTACCTGTCAAACCCCGTCATTCCTTTGGCATGCACTGTGTAACGAGATGCAGCTAGCATCGGACGGTCGCTCGCTCATTTTCGACTAATTTTACCGCCATATTGGTTGAGGTTCGCTTATAGCCTCCCAGAGTGAATTGATATTCAAAAACTGTTGTGATTTGTAATTTGTGCCTTCAAGAACATTTCTTCAGAGTGCGTATTTTGGTTGGCCAACCACGTCGAGACCAGACAGCAGACCAGAAATAATCAGGTTAGTGCATTGCCGATCCTTTCTCCTGTGTGCCTAAAAACCAAATTACCTAATCCTATCGCAAAAAATACAGTCCACTTTCATATTAATTTAAATCCGCAATAAACCATCCCCTCAGGTGTCGAGGTCGCGTACCGCTACTTATTTAATAGATTTATGGTTAATTATGACACCACCATAACTTTTTGGTCCTTCGAACCGGATAGAATCACACTTATGTGATTATTGTATAAGTTTAATGATAATTATTGGGGACATATAGGCGATCATTGTGCTAGTATTGAAATAATTTGTCACTTTAAATCTTGTTATACAAACCGCATCGGCAATTATTTCGCTTTATTTTCGCATCCGCATACTTAGTACATTATATTGCTAGTTATTTCCTAATATATTTCATTCCTCGTGATCAATTTTGATACACGAGTCCATACATTCCTTTGTCGTTCTAATCGTACCTACATACCACTGCACGGCCGCCATATGCAATCTTTGTAACTCAAATTGGTTCGGTTAACGACATTTATTTACTCCGACATACTCCGCTAATATTACAATCACAACAGTACAAATTCATCGTATCTTAAATTTAAATACGTAAATATTACGTCCCGCTCGCATTTATCACAATTATTGTGTTCCGCTAAGTTAGTTAACAATAGTTAGCTAACAAATCTATTTTTCTTCCGCAATTCCATATAAATAAATTCTTATATTATAACTGCATAGAATAGGTACTTTTGCATACGCGCATACCATTATAGTTAACTTGAGAAAACTATCTTATCGTATCATACTCATGCTTCCAATGCAATAGGTCCTAAGTTAATAAAGAATCGCTGTCGGTTACGTCTTTTATACGTCCTGTGTACATTATTCGCACGTGTTTAAATAAAACGTCTTAAGTCCTTAGTAAATCGTAGTGACTTACGACCTTCTGTAGCATATTCTTCGTGTTTACTAATTGATTGCTTTTGTTATTTTATTTGTTGAAATTGACTGTATAGCTACTATTTACGATGGGTAAAGGTAGAAAAGGGAGTGATCAGTTTAGCCCGGGAACAGGTTATGACGCAAGTAAAAGTCAGTTAGCACTTTACACAGTTCGGCGTGATGTTATCTATAAACGGGTAGAAAACATTCTGGAATTGGCTTACAAAGCCGAGACAGATCCCGCACAGTTCAGGGCATTTAAGGCAAGTGCATTGAATATAGACGCATTGCGTAACGATTATGAAAAGGTTTTAGAATCGTATAACTTGTTGTTTTTACAACTTAATCCTGAGTCACAAGTTGATTACGAGTCGTGGACTTCTTTTGAGGAAATGTACTGCTATATTAAATACATATTGTCAGAAAATGAAGTATGTTCAGTCTCCGTGGTTCAGTCCCCTGATGTTAATAGGTCACAACCCCGTTTGCCAGTAATTGAATTACTTTCCTTCGATGGACAACCGCAAAACTGGCCGCTGTTTTATCAGCAATTTAAGAGTATGATACATGATAATAAATCACTAACTGATAGTGAAAGGATTTATTATTTAATTGGCAAATTGAGTGGCACGGCACGCGACATTTGCGCCGGTTTGCCTGCTACTGCCCAAAATTATAGCATTATTTGGAATGCTTTAATTGAGAAATATGATGACAAAAGATCGCTAGCCTGTACTTATCTTAAGCAGTTGTTGCAGTTTAAATCGCTATCGACTGGGAGTTCGCTCGGTTTGGATTCATTTATAAATAACTTTGATACATCCGTAAACGCGCTCAAAGAAATGAAACTGAACGATTTAACAGATTTCATCTTCTTACAATTGGCATTACAAAAATTAGATGCAGAAACAATTAAATTATTTGAAATTGCTTATCGCAAGGAAGATATTCCAACTTACAAGAGTTTAATTGAATTTGTCAAGGAACAAAGCAAAGTGTTATCTCGGACACCTAATGCTGTTATTAGTAACAAGCCGATATTTAACTCGCCTAAGTCACATATCCCGAGAGTCATCACAAAATCATTCGTATCAGGGACGGACTCGGGCAGTTCGAATATTAATATTAATTGCGGACTATGTAAAACTAAACAACATGAGCACCTATATTTGTGTTCGGCTTTTATGAAAATGACACCGCACGAAAGATATAATTTCATTAAATTGAACGCATATTGCAACAATTGCTTAAGTGTAAAACATAAAACGTCAACTTGTACTTCGACGCGAAATTGTTCTCATTGTTCAGCGAGACATCATTCGTTGTTGCATTTTAACGTTAGTTCGAAGTCCAATTGTAATGTCGGAACAACTGTTTCCAAACCCGCTAATAATTTTAATTGTGAAAAAATCGGAGATTCTAAATCCGTCCCTGGCGTGCGTACGTTATCTCACGAGGAAAATAATTTGTTTAATTCCGCTAATGTTGATAATATAACTAGTGCAGTTATGGTCGACCAAAGCATTCCGCATTCCTCTTCGAGTGATCGTAGCATTTGCACTATTTCGTGCGACAGTAATAATTGTCTACAAACGACAACGTTACTGGCCACCGCAAAAATAAAAGTTATTGATTCTTTTAACCGCACTCACGTGTTGAGATGCTTGGTCGATCCAGGCTCTCAAAGTGATTATATAACCGCTCCTTGCTGTAAGCGACTATCGCTACCTATAAACAAACAAACCCGCTATTCTGAAGTGCAAGGTATCGGTGGGACTTCGCAAAAAATATTAGGTGTAACTTCACTTAAATTCACGCCACGAGTAGGAAACCCGCGCGAATACACAACCAGACCCCTGGTCGTGGACCGGATTACGACGCAGTTGCCTAGTGCGCGCGTAGATAACGCTTCACTCGGATATATTAAAAACTTACCGCTGGCAGACGATGACTTTTCACAACCTGGGCCAATAGATATGCTGATAGGTGTGAAACTTTACTGTGAAATTTTATTGTTTGATAAAATTAAAGGCCCATCCGATAATATGCCAAATGCTTATGAAACTACCTTAGGGTACATATTAATGGGTGACGCTCCTATAGTTGATTCCCAACCCGCTGCGCACACGCTCTGTGCTTTTAGCTGTGACCCGCTTCATCAACTGGTCGAGAAATTTTGGTCTGATGAGGAAATACCCTCGCGTACTTTTTTAAGCCCCGACGACCAAAAATGTGAGGATATTTTTACTTCGACGACTGTTCGTAATGCTGACGGCAGTTACTCAGTTGATCTTCCATTCAAAGATAATCCCGAAAAATTGGGAGATTCTTTTAGAACAGCAAAAAAGCGCTTTTTACTTCTCGAGAAAAAGTTCTCGAAGGATCCCGCACTTAAATCTAGTTATGACAATGTTGTCCACGATTACCTAACTGAAGGTATACTCTCCCGCACCGCACCCGAAGAGTCTCTCTCTCCTGGCTATTTTTTTACCGCACCATCCTGTCATTCGCAACGATAAAGATACATCCAAGGTCCGGCCAGTTCTGGATGGATCTGCTAAAAGTGACACAGGGTTGTCACTCAACGATATTTTATATACTGGATGTAATTTACAGGCAAATATATTTACAATTTTATTAAATGTCCGCATATTCAAAGTCGCATTTTTTGCTGACGTGAAACAAATGTATTTACGCATTCATGTGAACGCACAGCATCATAAATATCAAAGGATATTGTATCGATTTGATGATACTGATCCGCTAGAGGTATATAACTATACTCGAGTATCTTTTGGGTTGCGAAGTTCGCCATATTTGGCGCTGAGAACCCTACGTCAGCTTGCTGCTGATGAACGGCATAAATGGCCAACTGCGGCTGCCGTGTTAGAGAGAGATGTATATATGGACGATCTCGCTTCTTCTGCTTCTTCTCTCGGAGAAGCAGTAAAGACAGCGGACGAACTCATCAACCTCTTCAAGGCTGGGGGGTTCGCCCTAGTTAAATGGACATCTAACTCGCGCGAACTACTCGAGCACATACCTGAGTCACACCGGAAGTCTGAATCTATTTCCTTTGATGACGGAAATACCTTCAAGATCTTAGGTTTGCGATGGCTGCCCGCGCAGGACATGTTCGTGTTCGATACCTCTAGACCGCCCGCGCTGTGTACTAAACGCGCTATCCTATCCGCTACCGCTCGGTTATATGACGTGCTCGGTCTCGTCGGCCCGGTTATTTTATACGCTAAATTAATAATTAAGGAGCTGTGGCTTATGAATTTGCAATGGGATGACATAGCGCCCTCTCGCATCGTCAATTTGTGGCAACAATATTTATCAGAGCTGCCGTTGATATCTCAGCTTAATTTCCCGCGACATCTAGGTGTAGAAGTAGGAGCTCAAGTCTCATTGGTAGGTTTCTCAGACGCCAGCGAGGCCGCCTACGGCTGCGTAATATATCTACATGTTGTCAACGCCGAGCAGCCACCGATCGTAACGCTTGTCTGTTCTAAGTCACGAGTAGCTTCCGCTAAACCAAAAATTACTTTAGCGCGTTTAGAACTCAATGGAATTTTATTAATGTCAAGGCTTCTACGCGAAGTTCACGACACGCTGTCTAAAAGACATAAAATTGATAATGTTTATTGTTTTTCTGACTCAGAAGTTGCCCTATGTTGGTCTGTTGCTTCGCCACATAGGTTCGACACCTATGTCGCCAACCGCATTTCACAAATTCAGACAAATATTTCGCATGCTAACTTATATCATATTGCTGGAGTGCTCAACCCCGCTGACGCTATTAGCAGGGGTCTCACTCCCTCCCAGCTCATGCAGCATGAGTTGTGGTTCCATGGACCGCCATGGCTAGCACGGCCTTTAAACCACTGGCCTTTACAAAAGTTTATTCCCAACCGCTCATCTTTGCCAGAGGAAAAGACTGTAGCACACGTGATTACTAGTGTCACTGAAATGGAACATCCGGTTCTTACGCTTGCTTCGCGATGCTCCTCCTGGAATAAACTTCTTCGAGCTTTTGTTTACGTGCTCCGCTTCTCGAGGAAGCTCCCTCGAAATGACGTAATCACCGCTAACGATTTAAATACCGCCGAGATCGAAATAATTCGTGTCATACAGTCTATATATTTCTCCGACGACATTAAAAATATTTCAAAAGGGCGAAGTTGCTCTCAAAAACTCCAAAAATTATTTCCATTTATTGAAAATGGAATCTTACGCGTCGGAGGTCGGCTGGCCAATTCGACATTGGATTATGCATCTAAGCACCCTATTATCTTACCTAAACGTGACAACGTGGTGCATTTAATTGTTGATAGTTATCACCGTGATAACTCCCACGCAGGACCGCAGCTGTTAGTAGGCATATTAAAAACTAGATACTGGATACTTTCCGCTCGCCGTGTGGTTAGACAACGCTTACAAAAATGCAATAGCTGTTTCAGGTTAAGTCCTAAAGCTAATTCACCGGTTATGGCTGACTTGCCTAAATGTAGATTAGAGCAGTGCAAAGCGTTTTTGCACACAGGAACTGACTATGCAGGACCCCTTTATATTACTCCATATCGAAAGCGCGGCGTACGCAGTGTTAAAGCATATTTATGTATTTTTATTTGTTTAGTGACAAAAGCCGTACATTTGGAGTTGGTATCGAGTTTGACTTCTGCTGGTTTTATAGATGCATTTAAACGTTTTACGTCGCGACGAGGACCATGTACCTTTTTATATTCTGACAATGGAACCAATTTCGTGTCGTCGAAAGCTTATTTTAACGAACTCTACGAATTTTTACAATCCGAAGAATATTATAAAACTTTTAGTAACGAACTCGCTAAAACCCGCATTACGTGGAAGATGAACCCTCCGACTGCCCCCCATTTTGGTGGTATATGGGAAGCTAATATTAAAAGCGCAAAATCATTACTATTTCGCGTAATTGGAAAACAAATTCTCACGTTTGAGGAGATGTCTACTGTGCTTACACAGATTGAGGCCGTGCTCAATAGCAGACCTCTATATGCTCAAAGTTCGGATCCCTCAGAACCGCTTGCGCTAACTCCGTCCCATTTTTTGTCTACATCTCCGTTAGAGTACCTTCCCGCACCCGACTTGTCCGACGAACGAACCAATTTGTTGTCTCGTTTTCTATTAATGGATTCGCTAGTCCAGTCATATTGGAAGCGATTCAAATGTGAGTATCTGCATAATTTGCAGCAACGCGAGAAGTGGAATACTTCTGCAAATCCAATAACGGTCGGCACGGTGGTACTGTTAAATGTCGATAATGCTCCGCCGCTACAGTGGCCATTAGGAGTTATAACTAACGTTTATCCCGGTAAGGACGGAATAACGCGTGTTGCGGAAGTAAAGACGAAAGTTGGAACGTATAAACGTCCTGTAGTACGTCTTTGCCCTCTCCCGACTCAATGAGTCAATCTTAATTAAAATATTTAGTATTTAAGTCCGCGTCTTTATCTGCGGACAATCTTAGTTAAGGTTAATTTTAGTAGCGTAGTGTGTTTTCATAAATACTTATTTCGCTCACAAACTATTGTGCTTTTCCTAGTTTAAGTTTTCTTACTATTTACTTACCGCTAAGCACAATGATCGCACCCCGCTCTTTATAAATAGAGCAGAGCACTTCAGCTCTTTTTCTTTGAAGGGTTCCTTCAAGGCCGGGGGGATGTTGGGTTTCGTTTTTATGTTTTTATGAGTGGGTAGATTGTATTTTTTCCCATTACCTGTCAAACCCCGTCATTCCTTTGGCATGCACTGTGTAACGAGATGCAGCTAGCATCGGACGGTCGCTCGCTCATTTTCGACTAATTTTACCGCCATATTGGTTGAGGTTCGCTTATAGCCTCCCAGAGTGAATTGATATTCAAAAACTGTTGTGATTTGTAATTTGTGCCTTCAAGAACATTTCTTCAGAGTGCGTATTTTGGTTGGCCAACCACGTCGAGACCAGACAGCAGACCAGAAATAATCAGGTTAGTGCATTGCCGATCCTTTCTCCTGTGTGCCTAAAAACCAAATTACCTAATCCTATCGCAAAAAATACAGTCCACTTTCATATTAATTTAAATCCGCAATAAACCATACCCTCAGGTGTCGAGGTCGCGTACCGCTACTTATTTAATAGATTTATGGTTAATTATGACACCACCAATTATAAAGAGGAAAAGTCCGTGAGATTGTATGTTTGTAAGTTTGTATGTACTGGGTAATCTCCGGAACCACTTATCCGATGGACTTTCCGGATGGTTATAGGCTACACAGCGAATCCTCAAGTGAATAAAGGGTTGGCAACGCACTTGTGATTCTTCTGGAGTCACAAGTGTCCATTAGGCTACGGTACCTGCTTAACATCAGTCAGGCCGTAAGCTTGTTTGCCACCGTCGTATAAAAAAAAAGGCTATATATTTTATCCCGCGGGTTCGCCTAGCAGCCTTCTTTGCGATACCTACACTGGCAAAGCCGTGCGGGTAGCTAATAATACCTAACGTTTAATAACACTTGTTATAAGCGTAACGTTAGATGTGAAGGTAGAGGTTTAGTTTCGTAACGGGTGACCGGCGGGGTGAGCCGCATTAACGCGTAGCGAATAACACCCCTGTAGTTTATTCAGTAACCGTATTAAAATAACGGGCATGACGCAATATCATGAAGAAACACTGGAGTCATGATAATATATTGTTATATTATTCCAAGCACATTGCTTGCAGTACATATTTACATTCCACGACATCCAACTTATAAAGTTGCTTCAATTATAAAAAAATCTGAGCAAAGTCAAATAACTTTATAAAGCCATAAAACTATTTTTTTCCCAACACGTAAGCCGTTTTAGTTATGATCAAAGAGCATTAATTTCTTTAGAAAACATACTTTGGGAACTTTGTCCATTTGGCAGGGTTCAGCGGTTTTTCTGCTCAAACAAAATTCTGATAAAGACCTTCTAAGTTTTACAAAGGGTAAATAACGTTTTCTTTACTGCCTACTTTTTAGAACTCCATGCTGACTTTTAGATTTAGGCACTATGTGCGCCTAATGGAAGTTTTTTGCGAAAGAGAAATGGGTTTCTACTGAGATGTCATAACACACCGATGTCTATTCAGCTTTTTGTTTGTAGCAAAACACTGGAGTTATATGTTCGACTTCGAATTACGCTCCTGGAAAAATACGCTTTTGTAAAATATTATTTATGATATAACATAACGTGTTTTTTGTTTATTTCATTTTAAGACAAAATTCTAACTAAGATGAATTCAAGAATGAATATATGTAAATTTACATGAAGCATTCATTTTCTTTTTCGTATGATGCGATGGCTCTGGAGCAATTTTTATTGTGATGTCTGATATTGTATTTGATTTTGTCTCTACGATAATATTTAATGAAATGAAATGAAAGTTTTATTGATAACAATTGTTATAGGTAATTTTACAGTAGAATAGATATGCTCTAATTATAAATACCTAATTATAATTAGAGCGTTTTGAATAGTCACACACATTAAACATTCACGAGTGTAGCTTCAGCTTCAGCTCTGAAGTAGCTATGCAAAATAACACGCTCAAAATGATCTAGGTTATCTCCTTATCCTCTTGACATTAGTCAGTCATAAAGTCGTGTGTAGGTAATTTTGAGCACTTGACCCGCTTAGCTACTTCTGCTGCTGGCTGGACCTCATGGGGTCTGCGTCGCGCCACAAGCTCGCAATCGCTGCGTTTGCACCGCAAGATCGCTCACATGATCGATTCGCTTGTAAACCGCTCGCAAATCGCAAGTATGGTAGTGTCCTAAGTGTTCCAAACCCACAACTTTTTTCTAAAACGTCATAAACGGTCTAAGGTTTGTAGGTAATCTTAGTATTTAAGTACTTAACCAATACTTTATTCGCGATATTTAAGCACGTTATTTACTCACTTTTTTATAATTGACCCACCAACATCGTAGTTACCATTTGAAACACATTACCCAATAGGCATTTTTATTCAGAGCAACTGGCAAAGGAAATGGACCTTTACATCTACGCAATAAGACGTAGTGTGTTTTGGAAATACTGTATGCTTGTATGTACCTACTTAACTTCCTTTTTATGTGAGACGAGTTTGCCGAACACTTAGCTATCGTACATTTAGGGTTCCGTCGTCAAAGGGAACTAACTGGGAAATTTTAAAAATTAATGCCGTTATTCTTAAACGCTCATCAAACCTATTTTAGATAAAAACTCGTTAAAAGATTTACCAATCAAAGAGTACCCGTTGCACATACACTTTTAATGTGGCGTATGGTAAATGTCCTACCTAGCGCTTGACACTGGCCTAATCTTTGACACTCTTCATAATTTATATAACAATATAGGTGAACGATAAGTATAAGGGATGTTGACTTTACTTTACCTGTTTATAAATTATACTCGTTATATTGGTAAGTATAGCCTCGTAAGTCCCAGTTACACTTTTTGCGATTTTAATTTGGAATCTTTGTTAATAGGCTTGTTTCAAATTTTTTTTACGATGCTATTCGAACCAGTTTATGGAGAGGAATAAATGTTTGTATGGGAGCAACTACAATTAAAGAACATAAATACCCAAAAAAATTAGTTAAAGACGGACCCTCTCTGGTGGCAGGCGAAACGCTTCATACTAATTCATGTTGAATTGTGACGTCACAGTGTAATATTGGTACTAATCGTTATATGGAAAATCAAGTAAATTGCTGTTTCGGGCGTGAAATACTGCGTTTAGGTCCATAGTTGTCATACAATTTTGTTCCTATAAAAGCGTAAGGATTCTATTGGTACATTTAAATTTACTCTCGGACAATAAAAACATACATATTTTTTTCTAATCTTTCTAAGTCCATATCTTTTTATGATTTTAATAATATTTTGTCATTTATACTTTACTAGCTTCTGCCCGTGACTTCGTCCACATGGAACTCTTTTATATCGTAGCTCCCTGCAAACGTTCAACCCCCAATTCATCCCCTTAGAGAATGATTTCCGGAATAAAAAATATCCTGACCTTCACTGGGACTCAAACAATCTCTTTACCGAATTTCATCTAAATCACCAGCAGTTTAAGTAGCTTCATACAAAATGTCAATTCCTTTTTTTCCCTTAACAGCTGATTTCTGGGATAAAAACTATCCTTTGTCGTTCCCCAGAACTCAACCTATCTCTATCCCTATCAAATTTCATCGAAATGGGTTCTTTCCAAATTTTCACGTCTATTTTAAGTCTATCCTATGTCCTTTCCTGGGACACAAACTCTATACCAAATTTCATCTAAATCGGTTCCATCCAAATTTTCACCCCCATTTCATCCCCTTAGGGTATGATTTCCGGGACCAAAACTATCCTGTGTCCCTCCACGGGACTCAAACTAACTCTACAACAAATTTCATCTAAATCGGTGCAGTGGTTTAAGTAGCTCCATATACATTTTCAGCCCCCCTTTCACCCCCTTAGTGGATGATTTTTGCAATCAAATCTATCCTATGTCCTTTCTCGGGACTCAAGCTATCTCTATACCAAATTTCGTCTAAATCGGTGCAGCGGTTTAGGTAGCTACATACAAATTTTCACCCCCATTTTTCCCTCTTGAGGGTGGAATTTTCCAAAACCTCAAAATTAATTTTCTTGTATTGTAATAAGGAGTCGATACAAAAAGTTTCAAGTCTCTCACTTAAAATTTGACTCCATCCCCATACAAACTTTCAATCCCCTTTTTACCCCTTTGAGGGTGGCATTTTCCAAAACCCTAAAAATGCTTTTGTTGTTTTGTAATAAGGCGTTTATACACAAAGTTTCAAGTCTCTCACTTAAAATTTGACTCCATCCCCATACATATTTTTAAGGTGGAATTTTCCAAAACCCTAAAAATGCTTTTCTTGTTTTGTAATAAGGAGTTTATACACAAAGTTTCAAGTTTCTCACTTAAAATTTGACTCCATCCCCATACAAACTTTCAACCCCCTTTTTACCCCCTTGAGGGTGGAATTTTCAAAAATAGCTTCTTAGTTGGTACTTACGTTACATAAACAACCTATTGTGAAAAAATCAGCTTTCTAGGTTTAATGGTTTGGGCTGGGCGTTGATTTAAGTGAGTCAGTCAGTCAGTCAGTCAGTCAGGACTTTGCCTTTTATATATATAGATTAGGTACAATGATTTGATGGTTTACTATTCATTTAGCAACACTACGTAAGCAATTTTAACATGATGATAATACCCAATTATATTAGAGTTCGATACTCGATTTGGAACTGTACTTGTGCAAGTACATACACGGTGACTTACAAAGATAGATTGAAATTTCCATTTTCGGAACCCTTTACCCATTCGCATGTTTTTCCGTACCGTGTAGGTATATCCCTAAGTAGTATAGTAAAATGAGGGTGGAATGCGTACCTTTTTATGACTTCGGAGCTAGGTATCGAGCTTTCAAATCGAGTTATGCAGCCCTTAGGTAATATTGTGTAAGTGTACCTAGTAGTTTTATAGGTAGTAGTTAATAGTACAGTCGGGCAAAAATGTGGTCTACCACGCTACGGTCGAAGTTCATTTGAACGTCATGAAACAACAACGTCGATTTCCACTTGCAATAATATTATGAAAGTAACCTTAGCGAAAATCAGATCTCACTGAAATTTTTGTCAAAACTGGGAGACCACTTTCTTGGCCGACCCCGTACTCAAAACCCGGCCAACTGCGAGTCGGACTCGCGCACAAAGGGTTATCTATAAAAACGGGAACCGTACTGTTATCTATAAAAACGGCAAAAATATCAGTGTTTTAGTACCTATTTGTTGTTATATCGGCAACAGAAATACATCATCTGTGAAAATTTCAACTGTCTAACTATCACGGTTCATGAGATACAGCCTGGTGACAGACAGTCAGACAGACTGACATAATAGGGTCACGTTTACTCTTTGAGTACGGAACCCTAAAAAAGAAATAGTGAAACAAGGAATGTCTCAGATCGCAGGTATTTGACGCTCGAGCAGAAGGCACGGGCGACAAAATGACAAATATGCGATCTGAGGCTTTCTTTATTACCGCCTATGGAGAGTATAACATTTTACGTCTCTCCCTGGCCAGGAAGTGGGATTTTTCTCACGTAACGTGGTAATTGCAACTTTATGGCCAGGTATGACGTAAAATAAACGCTCGCTCTATTTTTCTCTTCTTTTTAATTCAATTCAAATGATTTATTTGTGAATCACAGGTAGGAATACAAAAAAATGCTAGGGTATCAAAAAAACATGTTCACTGTGTTTTGCCACAAGGCAGTAAGTTAAAATTTAATGTGAAATACCTAAAAAACTAAATCAATACTCATAATTTTAAATTGCATATATATAAAAAAAAATGAAATTAAACGTTATAAATAATAAAGCATTGCGCATTATGTCAAAAATTTAATTTATGGTACAAGCTTTTATGTAGTTCTCAGTATACCGTCATCAACTACTAATTGAGAAGTTCCTTACGGGGATACGTCGACTAAGTACTGAATTCCCGTGGCCGTCTTCTGTCTCCATCATCAGATCAGCTCGATGGTACAGTCGGCCACATAAGTTGCTGAACACCTAAAGTACCTTGTCGTTTTCACTCGTTTGACAATTTCATATGGCAGTTTAACATGACGTTTAATGCGACACGGTACAAAGGAGTTAAGTTCCTTGTGAGGCAGACCATGATATTGAATTGTCATCCAAACCCTTTACCCAGAATTTCAGGTCAATCGGTTGGAGATAACTGCTTCAAAATTGAGTTGCAATATTCCACCCGAACAAACATAGTTACGTATTACCATACTCGTAGTTAGAAATAAAGAAAAACTTTTATTTAGCATCTCAATGTCACACAGATATTAAGAATACATTGCGATAGGTGCTAAAAAGGTCGTCACTCAGCTTTGATGTCTAGAAGCAAACCGTGGTTCGCTGATTTTAAGTGACGTAAGCGCTCCACAAATGGCACACTAAAATTGAGTCAATTGCACCAACTTGCCTCAGTTTCACGTCGTCGATGGAAACGTAAACGTGTCTCAGCTATCAGGTGTGACTGGCCACTTTTAAACAACATATCTACCTCTTTTTAGGGTTCCGTAGCCAAAATGGTAAAAACGGATTAGGGTTCTGTAGCCAAAATGGCAAAAACGGAACCCTTATAGTTTCGTCATGTCCGTCTGTCCGTCTGTCCGTATGTCACAGGCATTTTACTCGAAAACTATAACTTGTATTTGAATGAAATTTGGAGTAAAGGTGTATTCAGGCCCCGTAGCATGGATGGCCTTATCACGCGATACGTGACAGGATAGAGCATCCGTCCCTGGCTCACACCGTTCGATTGAACGAGACGACGCGCTTATCCTATCACTTATCGCGTGATAACGCCATCGATGCTACGGGGCCTGATGTCCGCTATATAGTTATGCAATGAAATTACAATTTTTTTTTTACGGGGGCCCTTCGTACTTGTCAAAAAAATATATTTCACACTAAGTCCATATGTGGCACATACAACGATAGGTCTTTTAAAATAACTATAAGGTTACTCAGCACTTTTTTTGATTATGTGAATATACTCGGAGATAATCGCCACGAAAGGCACGAAAATTGTGTCCCCCCCCCCTTCTAACTTTTGTACGGTGGAAGTGAAAATTTTGAAAAAAATCATGGTCATAGTGCCTAATAAATAATTTCGCCGAAAAGTATTTTGAAAAAGATCGGTTAAAAGGTTTTTGTGTAATTGCTGAAAAACTGATTTCCCTATAGAAAAGGATGTATGTGCCGTAAGGTTTGCATGACGATACGACCTTTTTAATAAAATATAATGTCGTTCACTGATATGCATAATTACGACTATTACAAGCATACTGATTATCAGTGGCGTATTTCAATTACAATACATAAATCCATATCCATACTTAATATCATATTATAAATACGAAAGTTACTCTGTCTGTCTGTTGTACCTTTTCAATGAAATTAGGTATGTAGGTAGTTTTGAGAGCCTGAGAAGGACATATGATAGTTTTTTTTCATCGTGGAAGTCATTTTTTAAAGGGATGGTAAGAGATATTATGGAATTAATTGCGATAATTGATGCTGCGCCTGTGCCGGCTGTGTCATTCTCATGTCTAATACTTAGCAGTAATAGCATATTTTTGCTCTAAGAGGCGTTTAAATGTTTTTATCTTCCAACTTTCTTATCTTTGTTTTTTATCTTTTAACTTACTTGGCACTTTGACTTAGGTCTTCTTGCAGTTGCCTTCAATGAATGGGTGCCATTTTGGAATTTACGTAGACATTTGAGTGATTATTCTAGATTAAAATAGTAGTTTATGTGACTGTACATAATGAAGGGCATTAAACACGAGTGTTTTAATGCCTAATTATGTGCAGTTACATACACTACTTTATCTATCCACATATCATAAGCCTCCATGATGCATTCAGGAGCCGCATATTATCACCGGCATCGCAGCGTTGTTTTCTGGCAGCTGTCATAGTTTTTTTTTATTCAAAGACAAACTAGAGTTGGATCCAACTATCATGTCGTTCGATATCTTACTTACGTGCGACATTTGTCAAATTTGTATGCAAATTGACAATTCATTTCGAACTAAACGTTATCTCGACTGATATTAGAATAGAGGTTAAATCAAATTTCTTTGTTTTTCAGAGACGTTCGAAATTTGAATGAAATAATATTATCGAAATCGATGTTATTATTTAGCAATAATAACATTTTCACAGATAAGAAATTTGTTCTAACAAAACAGTCAATTTTTATGGTGGTCATAATGTGCGGTTCTTGAACGCATTATGCAGGGTTTATGATATTTGGATAGATAAATAATAATAATAATAATAAGATGGATCAGAGTGTAAGCAATCAGGCCCATGAGCAACTGAGGAGGGCTCTGGAAGAAGCGATTACGCAGTATCGCCCCACAAACAACTCTAGGCCACGATTACCACGCTTGCCTGTGAATAGACGCAATCTAGCGCTAATGGGAGCCCTGAACGGTCTGCTAGATCCGTATCTACGGGCTAGTGAAGACTTAGTTGATACACACTCAATCATGTACTGCGGGGCAGTCGCGGCGTGCCGTGTTGCTCGCGTCAAGTTTCCGGACGCTGACCGTGCACCTAGGACCGCCGGCGGTGTCCCTAATACATGGCAAGTACGGATTGAGCGGCGTATCAATACGTTTAGGACTCTCATTGCAAAGCTGATCTGCTTCAGGGGGGGCAACAACCGCCCCCGAGTCATGCGCTTTGTGAACCAGGCCTTTGCGGGAACTGATATCAGGCCCCTCGACTACATGACCTGTGTCACGGAGCGCATTGACTTTCTGAAGCAGAAAGTCTATGCATGGGCAAGCCGTATTCGCCGCTACAGAGAGCGTGTGGACCGATACCAGCAGAATCGCCTTTTCCAGAGTGACCAAAGGAAGGTATACCGAAAGTGGGAGGGAACCGATCTTCGTGTGTCCGACGCGCAGCAGCCGGATGCTACTGCCATGGTTGACTTCTGGCGTAGTATCTGGTCAGTGCCAGTCGAGCACGCCGAAGGCGAGTGGATGGGTGTTGTCGAACGTGAGTGTGAGTTCATCGAACCCATGGGGACTGTTACGATCAGCCCCGAAGACGTTAGTTGTGCCATCCGTTTGACCCCGAATTGGAAAAGTCCTGGGCCGGATGGATTGCACAACTTCTGGGTGAAATGGTTTCGATGCTCACACCTACGTTTGGCAACACAGTTCCAGCAATCCCTTGAGCTCGGTTCCCTGCCATCTTTCTTTACAACTGGTACTACCTCCCTGCTCTATAAGTCCGGTAGTACCACGGAAGCGAAAAACTACAGACCCATCACGTGCTTGCCTACGCTGTACAAGCTCCTAACATCCATTTTGAGAGCAAAAATTAACGCACACATCGTTGCGAACAACGTTTTGGCCCCTGCTCAAAATGGATGTAGGGTTGGGTCTCGTGGTACTAAAGAGCTCCTCCTCATGGACATGACCATTTGCCAACGAGTCCGGCGGAACAGAGGTACCCTCTCGGCCGCCTGGATTGACTACAAGAAGGCCTATGATTCGGTGCCTCATTCATGGCTGAGGAGGATCTTAGAGCTGTATAAAGTTGATGCAGTTCTGAGATCCTTCTTAGGCGCTTGCATGGGGCAGTGGACCACGGTTCTTCGTCAACCGGGGGGAGGAGATGGCCCCTCTGGCTCGCAGGACTATATAAGAATTGAACGTGGGATCTTCCAGGGTGATAGCCTGAGTCCTCTGTGGTTCTGCCTAGCGCTGAATCCACTCAGCACCTTGCTGAAGGATTCAGGGCTAGGTTGCCGGCTTCGGAGAGGGGGTGAGGTAATTTCTCATCTGCTCTATATGGATGACCTCAAGCTATTTGCACCGAATAGACATGACCTGTTGGAACTACTGAAAACAACAGAAGTCTTCAGTAGCGCCATCAAAATGGAATTTGGTGTCGATAAGTGTGCGGTTATGCATGTACAGCGGGGTAGAGTTGTAAATTCAACAAATTTACAACTTTCTGAGACAATGTCCCTCAAATCTATCTCCGAAGCAGAAACCTATAAGTATCTTGGTATGTCACAGTCATTGGGTATTGAGGGTGAGAGCGTAAAGCGGGCGGTGAAGGAACGCTTCTTTTGTCGTTTGACAAAAGTACTTAATAGTCTTTTGTCGGGCGGCAACAAGGTGCGCGCCTTCAACGCCTGGGTGATGCCCTTGCTCACTTACTCCTTTGGCGTACTAAGATGGACTCAGACTGAGCTGGATGCCCTGGACCGAAGAGTTCATGTACTGCTTACTGCGCATCGCATGCTACACCCACGCTCGTCTGTTATGAGACTGTACATCTCGCGGAAGTGTGGAGGTCGCGGCTTTTTAAATGCCAAAGACCTTCACAACCGCGAGGTGTGCAGTCTCAGGGATTATTTCCTAAACAACGAGTGTGGGATGCATCGCGACGTAGTGGCAGTGGACGGAAACTTCACCCCGCTCTCCTTGGCAAACGAGAACTGGCGCAGACTTAAAGTGATGAGCGCCGAAGACCGCAGGGCGGTATGGAGGAGCAAGGAGCTTCACGGGCGGTTCTGCAAGGCCCTCACAGGGCCCGATGTGGATCTGCTCGCGTCGGTGAACTGGCTACGTTTCGGGGATCTCTTCGGGGAAACCGAAGGTTTTGTATGTGCAATTGCGGACGAGGTTATCATGACGAACAATTACCGGAGGTATATCCTGAAGGACGGTACGGTCGACATTTGTCGGGCATGCCGCCGTCCCGGGGAGTCACTCAGGCATATAATCTCCGGTTGTGGTCATCTTGCTAACGGCGAGTACTTGCACAGACATAACCTTGTAGCCAGAATTATTCACCAGCAACTTGCTCTGCTATATGGTCTTGTGGTCTCCGAAGTGCCTTACTATAAGTACACACCTGCGCCAGTTCTCGAAAATGGTCGTGCCACGCTCTATTGGGATCGATCTGTCATCACGGACAGGACTATTCTTGCCAATAGGCCTGATATCGTGCTGACAGATCGATCGAAACGCCAGGCAGTGCTCGTCGACATCACCATCCCCCATGACGAGAACCTCGTGAAGGCCGAGAAGGACAAAGCCAGTAAGTACCTAGACCTGGCTCACGAGGTAACCGCCATGTGGGATGTTGATTCGACGATCATCGTCCCGATAGTCGTTTCGGCGAATGGGTTAATAGCGAAGAGTCTCGACCGCCACCTTAAGAGACTCTCGCTAGATGGCTGGATCAAGGGTCAGATACAGAAGGCGGTACTCCTGGATACTGCGCGGATAGTCAGGAGATTCCTGTCTCTGTCGCCCTGACCACCGGTAGCTTAGGCCCCGCCTCGCTGCCGGCGGCACCCTAGGTTAGGTTTTTATAATGATTTTATGTTTTGTATGTATTGTTTTATATTTTACTTTTTATATGATTATTGTAAAAACCTAACTTAAGATGACATTTAAATAAAGGGAATAATAATAATAATTCTTTATTGGACAGGCAAGACACCCATAAAATACACAATAAAAGCAAACAATATAAATGAAATAAAATTAAAAATATTAAAACCACACAGATACGAGTATATAGATGTTGCGGTATAGTTTAAGCAGAGTGTATCTTTGTTAATCAATAATGAGAAATGACTGGAACAGGACATACATATATCTCAGTTTAATAGCTGATCCCTATCCTGTGTGTTAATCATAAAATTAAACTTCAAAAACCTCTGATAACTTAAAAATGTGTTTTGTCCTATTCACATAAAACTAATTTGTGAATATCAACAGAAATAAAGCCGACAGCAATGTAATTTGCCATTAACTCCGATTTAAGTACTTTATAATAAGTAATAACCATTCGCAGAGATTGGCAATTTTTACAGAATTACACAGCTTTATTAAGGCTAAACCGGCGTAATAAGCAGAAAATGTATCATTCATTTAGTCCCATTTCTACAGCCTGCCTAACTAAAATGAGTCCTTTATATGCTCCAATAAAAATACAACCTTGCGGATCAAATCATTAAGTTGATATTCCATTAAAAGTAGACATGAAGATATGACTTTGGGAAAGTAAGAAGCATGTTTTTATTTCTTAAATCCAGTATTAAACAAGGCTTTATCCTTTAAACGGGGTTTAGCGATGGGTCGTCCATGTTTTTGCATGCCGAAGCGAAAACTCTGTCAATGAACATAGCAGTTCTTAGGCTTTAAACTGTCTTCATTTTTTTGATTTGATTTTTAACGGACAGTGAATGGAATGGATGGATGGATCCATGTTTGCTTATTGTGTTACGACGAGTTATTTAATCGGTTTGTTGTTTGCTTAGAGTGATCAGCATAGAAGATGTTGCACATTTATTTTCAGTAAGTAAGAGAAAGATAAATTGATTTCCAGTGTCTCTTCTAGATTATGTACGTTTACTGCGAGCAACCCGCCTGGCGGGCTTCTACGCCGCAGACGCTTTCCGCTACTTAGAGGAAAAACCACGGGATCGGATATTTGACAGTAAATATGTCAAAGATGGAAAAAAAGTGATCCCACTAAAAACATTTCAATGTAAAGTGATTGCCAAGACTCCCTAGCTCATATAACTTTCAGCATTAAAAATATATCAGATCGCAATTAGCTCCAAGCTTCCTACTCCACAAGGCTTAACCCACGCTCTACAAATTCTACATCTTGGCGGGGGCACTACCATCCCCCAGATAGTTTACTAGCCCATCGCCCAAAACAGACAGGGTTGAAGTTATCGCAAGGAGAAGGTTTTGTAAATATATATAAAGTAAGTGGACGCCTGTTATCAGTGTGTTTTTCAGGGTTGTCAGATTATTTTACATGTGACCTGGAATTCAACAATCGAATTCGACATTTTAGTCTCGTAACGTGAAGGCATTTATTGAAGATTTTATCGAAGACATCCTCCACGGCTGAAATAGATACAAAGGACATTTTCTGTCCTGTACCTACAACAATGCTATTGTATTTTCAATGAAAGGAGAAATCTGGGTTAAGTAGTATAGTTTTGTCCTTCTTTTTTAAAAGTCTTAGTCATATAGTCGCATTTTATGATAATAGCATTAATTAAAGAGTGCTTCACTTGTTACCTACATGGATAAGATTCTTTTAAAAAGTCTTACAAGACTAATTGCTAGTCGACAGAATTTAGAACTGCGGCAGCCCAGAAATAAAGTTACCTTATCTTATCTTTGTAATAAGGCGATTTTTTTTAACATATCGTTGATGACTGTACAACAATATAACATCTTGTATAGACTGTATAACATCCTCTTAGCGTTTGTCCAGGTAGTGCCTTGAACGGACCCGGGGTCCGCTTTGACACTTAATACCAAGATTTGCTGTAGGCACTAGTTTTACGAAAGCGACTGCCATCTGACCTTTCAACCCAGAGAGAAAACTAGACCTTATCGGGTTAAGACCGGTTTGCTCACGATGTTTTTCTTCACCGAAAAGCCGCTGTTAAATATCGAATGATATTTCGTACATACGTTATTTGTTTGTATTTGTATTTTCATTTGTATCGTTTATTCAAATAGGCTTTATGATAGCACTTTTGCAGGTCAAACACTGATTCTACCTTTATATATTAATTGGTTTAGCTACATTTGGTGGCGGTACCAGGCATGCAGCAACTTCCATGCATCTTTGTCTTCTATGCATTGGCTAATTGTGTAATAGGCTTTCTTTAATAGAGTACATTTTACATGACATGACTCTTGAATTTACCTTCTGTGAGCCTAGTGATTTCATTATGGATTTTATTATAAAACCGCCCTTAATTTTTAACCCTTAAATTGGCAGACTATCTAAAAAATGCACACATTTTTTAGTTACCTTTTGCATTTTTTTCTAATACGATATTTTGCGCTTTATACAGCGCAAACGAAACATGAACGCACGAGTTTTTCTAACATTGCAAAGATTAGGTTTTACGTTTCTATCAAACAAATGACGTTTGGTATCTTAATATCATCATCAGATCAGCTCGGTGGTGCCACAAAACAAGTATTATGAATACTTAGTACTCCATTTTAAACCTTCTCAAAATTGCTTATGAAACGTCTACAAAATTCTTGACCTTAGCGAGACTCCTAAACATCACGGTCAAATCAATGCGATCTGTTTGCTCCAAGTGTTGTATTTGGCTTACGAGTTACGACGCACGCCCTCCGAATACTAACACGGTAGGGCGGGCCCCCCTCCCCCAACCAGGTGCCACATATCACGTCTACTGGAACATCTAATATTGTTACTGTGGAAGGATGAATCCCTTAACTCAATTAGGCTCCCAAGACGTCGGAATTAGGGAATTGTATTTAGGTAATTCATTTGTTTTGGCCCAGGAGGACTGATGACCTGGTAAAGGTCGCGGGAGTCCGCTGGATGCGGTTGGCGCGGGACCGGTCACTATGGCACTCTTTGGGGGAGGCAGTGGACGTCTATCAGCTGATATGATGAGGATGATTTGTTTTGATTATGCTCGTTTTTTCTTGTTTGAAGATCATATATTTGTTTAACTCAAGGTGAATAAATGTCTGATCTTGGGTTCAAATCCCTTATTTGTTTGATAAGGAGAATAATGTGTTTAGTATTTATATCTACATACATTATGTATATTGCAAGGTCTAACCAAAGATCAAGATGATGCGCTGTGATAAAGTGCATTCGTCTGTACATAGATGTGGGCACTACGAAATCTACGAATCCTCAAACCACTAAATGGTCAGCAACGCGCTAGTCTCAAGTGTGCACAGGCTAGAGTGTCTGTTTACCATAAGGTGGGGCCGTATACGGCCACGTTTGCCACCGTTGTGGTATAAAAAAAAAATTGATGCGAAAGAAAACGAAACAAAGATTCAGTTTCAGATTAAGCCTCAATTAGGCTTATTTGCAGGAATCAGTTGCGACTTAAATAATTACTAACCCCCGACGGAAAAAGAGGGGTGTTATTGTTAGACGTGTCTGTGTGTCTGTGTCATGCGTGTCTATGTGTCTGTGTGTGTGTCTGTTTGTTGCATCGTAGCTCCTAAACGAATAAACCGATTTTGAAAGCGGTTTTTTCATCCGAAAGTTGACGTAATCGAGATGGTTCTTAGCTACGTTTAATCAAAATCGGTTCAGCCGTTATTGAGATATTGAACTTTGAAATGAAAAGGTCGGGGATTTTGCAACTTTTCTAGTACATATATTTGTTACTAGCTTTTGCCCGCGACTTCGTCCGCGCGGAACTCGTTTATATCGTAACTTTCTCACCCCTTTTCACCCCCTTAGATGATGAATTTTCAGATAAAAACTATCTTTAGTAAGGACTATTTGGGAAGGCCCCGGAATTCAAAGTATTTCTATACCAAATTTCATCTCAATCGGTTCAGCGGTTTAAGCATGAAAAGGTAACAGACAGACAGAGTTACTTTCGCATTTGTAATATTAGTATGGATTGTATGAAGGAAAGGGTATATGCATGTAGGCTTTTTTCAGTATTATTTTGCAATACTTCAACAAAATGTTACATCTAATAGTTTTCAAAATAGCCATAACAAAACGTCTTTTTTACCCCGTTTTAGAAAACAATCTTCAAAACTAAGGCCGCCATAAGGTACCTTTACCCTTCGAACGTCACATACATATATTTACTTATGTAATGTTCATATTCCCCAGGACTCCTTATTACCGCTATACCGTAAATGGGTTCAATCCAAATGTTCATCCACCATTTCTCACCCCCTCAGGGGATGATTTCCTCCTTTTATGTGTTCCGGAATAAAAAATATTCTATGTTCTTTCCTAGGACCCTACCTCTCTCTATACCAAATTTCATCTAAATGGGTTCTATTCAAATCTTCAACCCTCATTTCACCACCTCAGGAAATAATTTTTCGGGATAAAAACTATGCATTGTCCTTCCCTAGGACTCCTTCTATCTATTTACCAAATTTCATCTAAATGGGTTTTATCCAAATTTTAACCCCCTATTTTATCCCTGAGGGGATGACTTTCGGGATTAAAACAATCCGTTGTCATACTCCGGGACTCAAACTACTTATCTTTATACCAAATTTCATCAAAATGGGTCACAACCAAATTTTCACCCCCAATTACACCCCCTTATGGGATGATTTTCAGGAGTAAACTATCCTTTGTCCTTCCCTAAGACTCCAACTCGTATTTGTTATATATATAATATATATATATATATATATATATATATATATGTAGTATTAGTTTGATTTCCTATATACCAATATAATTTCTCAGTACGAGTATACTGATGTTATGACAATCTATATAATGTTTTTTTTTTGCACCCCAAAAAACATATTGTAGTACGTTTATGCCAATGTATTTTTACGTGATGAACTAATGAACAAAACTAATATTTAGCATATCTGATCTAATCTTATATCTTACCAAAGCCTTATTAAGCATGTTACTTTTTAACAAATAAATGATCATCTAAATTATCTGACACCGTACAAAATATCTGCTCATTAGAACGAATTATCGTACCTGTCTTTTTTAATCTGGGGAGGTATTGTTCACGATACAGGGGGTGGGCGCTGACGTCACCTTAGTTCAAGGTCGAACAACAGACGGAGATTAAGGGCTGGTTTTCACGACTGTTATTACTTACAACTCCTCAACTGAAACCATTTAATTTTGACCTCCCGTCACGCATAGTTGTTATGAATATGGGAGTCAAGTTATACTGGGCATAGGTGAGGTGAGTCGAGACAGTTGGTGAAGCGGATCTCAGGGTTGCGATACGCTTTTGATATTTTGGAAGATAAATTTGGTAAGGTGTTAAGTTCGTGTGAATTGTCGAGTAAAGAGTGAAGGACGTCATGCCGTCGGTACAGGTACAGTTCGCCAAGAAAGTCTACCACTTTTGAACCATGTACTACACCGTACCCGTACTGTACGGTGTACCCGTACCCTTGGGCGATAGTACATTCACTGCCAAGAATCGCTATTCGCTACGCCCGTAGCCGATCCCGTGGTTCCTCGAATGTGGCGGAAAGCGACTACTGCGTAGGCACCCGATAGGCGGTTCGTTGACAGTTAAAGTGTTAACATATTCATTGCCAAAAAATTATATGAGTTAGGCAGACAAAAAAATTGCTATTGTAATTGTTGTAATTTTTTCTATACTACTTAGTTGTCAATAAAATGACTGGAGTATTATCTAAAAAAAAGGGTAAATTTTTTTTGCTCCTGAATAAGACCCTCTACGGCAAGACAAGATACTGGTTTTCATTGTGATTTGACTTATAAATAAAGAATTAACTATTAACCATTTATGTCTGACGTGTATGATTTTATAAAACGGTCCAATCTTAGCTGGTTAGAGACAATAACATACTTTAAAAGTAGTGAGAAAATACCAGTCTTTTCATTTCATATTTGTGTAGCTTTACGTCTGAGCTTTGCAGCTTCGTAACTAGAAAGTTCTCGAGAGAGCTTTCATATCTGATCGCTGGAGGCACTTGAAAAGCTTGTACGTTCTTTGTCTTGACGTGAATTCTCTTTCACTTTATATATAAAGCTCTGTTTTGTTGTAGTTGTAGGACTTATAGTAAGTTTATTTTCGTGTGCACAACCAGCTTGGAATAAATAAAAAGATAGGTGTATTTAAAAAAAATATTAATTAGGTATAATCTACCAAAAAATTAACTAGTTCCTCAGTAAGATCAATAAGACTGTTATATCTCTATAATAAAAGGTGTTAAGGTGGTTCGATTGCCATACAAAACGTTATTTGACATTCGCAGGCCAACGGCGTGATATTTTAAGAAACTTATGAAACAAACATTCATAAATTGGCTTCCCATTTGCGCCAAATTCCACCTTTCCTAGAATAAACTTGTATAAACTAGATTAATTTGAGAAATTGGTTTGTCACGTGATATTTTGGGAAAACTAGTTTTCTCAAATTAATCTAGTTTATACAAGTTTATTCTAGGAAAGGGAGAATTTGGCGCAAATGGGAAGCCAATTGATAAAAATCTGATACATTAGTTTCTTAAAATATCACGCCGTTAGCCTGCGAATGTCAAATAACGCTTTGTATGGCAATCGAACCCCCTTAATGGGTAGACTATTCGCACTTCTATACGGAGGTTTTACTTTTTAACCACGTAGATCAGCGCCGGCATTATGCTGAGGCGGGACTTTTTCGTGACACTATTAGTAGACTTAATGTTTTATTTAGTTTTATTTTTTTCTTGTATTTTCAGCTTGCTTTGTCATGAATAAATATTTTTTCTTTCTTTCTTTAATAGTTTAACTTTTGAAGAAAAACAAAAAATACGAGTAGATCGCAAAATAAATAGTGTAATATTTTGCCTATATCGCTTTTAGTCTACATCGCGAACGGTCTAGAACGCAAAACTATCTGAAATAAAAGTTGCGTTCGGTCTGTCAAGTTGACAGTGACACTGACACACAGTTTGCCGACACGTTCACACGATGCAATTTGCCGTGCCACTCTGGCGTCGGATTTGTAATAGTTTTAAGATATATTGTGTTTAGCGTGGGTATTTGTTTTGTGTTGCCTTCCAGGAGGTAACTCAGGTAAAGGCTCCGACGGAAGACCAGCGCTGGCCTTCTAGGTTAGCACCATGCTGAGTCGGGGCCTTTTCGTGGACCATGTATTTTTAACGTTCTGTGTTTTGTTTTTTACACCCATTGTTTTGTCCACGAATAAATGTTTTCTTTCTTTCTTTCTTTCTTTCTTTCAAAATGACCACTCATAGGTAGGTTAGGTTCGTTAGGTCTCTTCAAATGGCCGAAGGCCAAACAGCACAGAAATAGGAGCCCCGCGGTAGCGGGGCTCCGTCGACATCGCTAACGTAAAGATAAAACGACGAAAATTATGTAGACATTTTGCTTTCTAGACCGTTTGCGATGTAGACTAAAAGCGATATAGGTCAAATATTACACTAGTAATTTTGCAATGTACTCATTCTGCTAGTGACCCAAAAATACTACTAAGCTAAACTGAAAACTAAGTATCAAATAACCCGCTTCACGTCACTCCAGGTGCAAAGTTGCCAATCATGCTAGGCGCATTGCCACGCTGAACAGCTATGGCTAACATTTGCACCAGTAGGTTGATCACGTAACGCATTAGTACGAACGTCGGGTAGGTCTAAATGTCACTTTTTATATGAAAAATTGACAGTTAAATTGAACTGACGCGAAATGACACAGACCTCTTTCTAGCAAGCGGCGCGGCGCCCCACTACCATTTAAAAGTTTTTCCCCCTCTGCACATCTACGAGTACTATACATAAACCTATCTAAAGTATAAGTAGTTTATAATTGGGTTACTTGCCTAAAAAAACGATTTAGTCTATCAGTTAGATTATCTAAAAATATTGGCTACTTATTTTTTATTCTACAATTAAAACAAAAATTATAAGTGAAGTCACATTATGGTACACTTTTTAGCATAGCATAGAATAATATTTTTTTTACCCAGGAAAGTATCTTGTTCCGGAAACATTGCCAGAAATGCAGGCAATATTTTCGAAATGTTGGCGGTTGTCGGGAATATTGACAACAGTTAGGTAGGTACATCACTATTCCTAACCAATACGACTGTTATGCACTATAGCCAATCATGTTACGTAAATATTTCCCGCAGCCAAACAAAAACCCAATTAACCCGTCACCTGCTATAATTACCACCCAAGAAGCTCCATAAGTCACACAAACCAATAGCGTTACGCGAACGTCATAAATAAACGTCAAATAAATCCGGAGGCTGAAACGGAGGTCGTGACGTAACTTAGGCACTCAGTGTTTCATGAAAAAGGACTTGGGAGTCATTAGTTTCTTAAAACATAGGCCTTTTTGAAGTAAGCAACGTATAGTAAGTTACTCCAGATATCGATCTGTGTCCTTAACCTTGTACGGGGATACGAAAATACTTAGGTCATACTGAACATTTCTGGATTTTCGTAAATGAAACTGTTCAGAAACGTTCAAAAATCTAATGTTTTTGATCCTCATTCTTGCCTATGTAATAATTATAATTTATATGCACATTTTTTATATAAAATGTTCATTATATGTTTAATACAAATTTAATAATATCAGTCAAATATTGTGTATAGACAATACATTTTTCATATGGCAATGTTTGGAATTAAAAAGGTAGACAAGAAAAACTAGACATACAACTTACCCTTTCAACGACTAAAACACATGTCACGTTTCTGTAATTCTCCACTTCGGATTAAAACCAGCAATTCTACAGTCCACTTTTTGCCCGACGACGGCAGAGCCGAACGGAAGGGATATGTTTTTAGCAGTCTATGTTTGTATGTTTGTATGTTCCACTGTAGCGTTTTAAATACTGAACCTTTTTTGATAAATGGGGTGTCAATCGATTCGAAATTATGCTCCGGGTAACATAGGTAACCTTTTGTATGAAAAAGAAAAATATGATGGCTGCCACATACAAATAAGTGACTGACTTTAAAAAAAATCTTTTTCTATCATAGCATGTGGGTTATCAATAGAAAGACGAGAAAATTTCGAGTTCAAATATATAAAAACATTATTAAACTAAAGTATAACAAGCGATAGGAAGACGATTCAAGTTTATATCAGCCTATAAGAATACTACTAGCGCTATCTATCGGCAATTCTGCAAATCATTTTGTTTGACAGGCATTTTGTTTGAATATCATCGAAATCGCTGAGGAAGAAGTAAATACTGAGAATCATTACCATGAAATATCGAACTCATCTCCAATTCTCTTCATTCTCATAGGTTTTTTTCTATCAAGGCAGTGATATTTTCAGTTCGACTAGCAGAGGCAAGCAATGCACAGCCAACGCAACATCCGAAATCGCATATTCATCCTCAAATCCCCTACAGGGCTGGAAACCTTCAGATATTGACCGTGTGTTGATTTTTGGTGACAAATATCATAAGGTTTGCCTCGAAAATCTAGATATACAGCCTGACCATCTCGCTACCGATGAGCTGTTGCCTTGTATATTATATTACCATTGCTACCTAAATCCAAAAGTTATACACTGGATATTGGATGCGACGCCGCAGTAGGCTTAGTGAATCATCGACTGTACTTAGTGGCTATTACACTAGTATAAAAGCAGGACTGGAAGAGCTATTTAGGCATCACGATGTCACATCTTGCATTGTTGCTTGCAATGATATTTCCGTGGCAGTAATTTCACAAAATCAACATTTTTACTTATTTGACTCTCACTCTCGGGGTCCAAAAGGCCGCGTCGCACCTAGCGCTGGTCGTGCAATGGTAAATAATTTTTCCAACACTAGATACCTTATCAAAACATCTGCATTTCGTTCTGGCAGTGGGCTCGAGTAGACATATTAAATTTTCTCTCACAATAGTGAAGTCACATTTAACAGAAGAAGACAGCGCAGCATTTGTTGAAGGTAACCAATTAAATGAAGCCAGTTCGAACGAATTTCCTGACGAAATAATAAGCACTAGGTACTCTGTTTATGATGATAATCTCTGATAATGATGAGAAAGAGGTCAATCGTCGAATCCGACTCGGCTGGGCAGCGTTCGGGAAGCTACGGCACATCTTTTCGTCCAATATTCCGCAGTGTCTCAAGACGAGAGTCTTTGACTAGTGTGTGTTGCCAGTGATGACATATGGCACTCAAACGTGGTCGCTTACAATGGGCCTCATAAGAAGGCTCAGAGTCACCCAAAGGGCAATGGAGAGGTCTATGTTAGGAGTTTCTCTGCGTGATCGCATCAGAAATGAGGCTATCCGCAGCAGAACCAAGGTAGCCGATATAGCCCTCCAAATCGCTAAACTTAAGTTGCAGTTGGCGGGGCACATTGCACGTAGAACCGATGGCCGTTGGGGCGGAAAGGTGCTCGAGTGGCGACCACGTACCGGAAGGCGAGGCGTGGTTAGGCCCTCCACAAGGTGGACTGATGACCTGGTAAAGGTCGCGGGAGTCCGCTGGATGCGGGTGGCGCAGGCCGGGTCATTTTGGCACTCTTTGGGGGAGGCCTATGTCCAGCAGTGGACGTCTTTCGGCTGGAATGATGACTTTGTTAATGCCAAATGAGATTCCAATACCGAACATCACGGAGGTAATATGTCAAAAAAATTATGATAATGACACCGTCTTACCGATCCGTGAAATACAGCGCAAAACCGCACCACCAGTCAGTGTTCTCATAGAGCGGAGAGTTGAATAGCTAGCCTGGGTTCAACAACTTCTGGATGGGAAAAATTACCTAAATGAAATTAGACCTCTCCATTAGACTATTTTCAATCACGTATGATGGGAAGTAACTAACGATTTCAGAGCACAGAATATATATTTTACGCGCTCTCAGTGGTAGAGCTTCTGAAAACGAGACAAAATGTCTCCGTTTACGGAAGATTGCGGCAAGATGGCGTCCAACCTAGTGATTTATTCCAAAACATACACCTATGCATGAGAAATATTCGAGGCACTTCCTCATACTGGCACAGGGCATATTCTGAGCTAATGGCTATGGTGCGTAACCTTGGACCAGCACGTTACTCTGTCATGCAATGACCTGAATTGGCCAGATATGCTACACGCACTATTAGTGGTGGATGGAAGACCTTATGTTCGTGTGGATCTCAGTTTCGATGAAAAAGTACAGTTAGTGGAGTCGTATCCTGTTACTATATCATCTGGTCTGTAACTTTATGATCTGGTACAAAGACATTTAAATTCACGTGCTGGAATAAAGCTTATAGAAAGCGGAGTCACCTGTGAGATCCCAGCACAGGTTGAAATGCACGATCTAGTCTTCCGATTGCAAACACATCATCACACTGCTACCTACTACAAGCAAAATGACGCTAATACGTGCAGATTTGGATTTGCGACAACAGATCTTCGCTGTTCAAAGCGCTCTCCTCAGTCATCGTCAGGTCTCGGCATCGGAGTATGCCTACAGGTTATGCCACGTAAGGTTGAGAGACAGCTCAAGATAATGTGTCTTTGTCAACACTTGTAAGCCACAAGGAAGGTACAGGCTGTTTTATACATATCAAGATTGTAACATGATTAAAAAGGAAAAATATGAAATAAATGGTCAATTAAGTTTAATATCTATTTAAATTACCCCCTTGTTACCCTCACATATCAACAATATTTTTTAAATGAAATAGGATTTCAAATATTACCCGACTAAAGTATAAAACACATCTAAAAATTATTAAATAAAATTAAATTTAAAAAAATAATACCCGACTCCGGACATGCGATCTGAAAAGTATTAAATAAGAAAACAATTTACTTCTGAAATGAAAACCTGACATTCAACTCTCTCATATTTGGATGAAGCCGTGGTCGCATGCCTTTGGAGCCTGAATATATGTTGATGCATGCGACCACGGCTTTATCCAAATATGAGAGAGTTGAATGTCAGGTTTTCATTTCAGAAGTAAATTGTTTTCTTATTTAATACTTTTCAGATCGCATGTCCGGAGTCGGGTATTATTTTTTTAAATTTAATTTTATTTAACATCCTACGGACCTGCGAAGATTTTACAGAGACCAGATATTATAGTATTAATACATTTATTGTTTTTCAGAGTATATACCCTCACTATTTACACAATTTTGCATTCGTTCGAACCATTGTGTGAAGCAGGAGGCCCAGTCTTCTGAAGACACCTCTTCAATAGCTTCTTGGAACACGTCCCCCGCCGCTTCCGTCGTATCGTAAACCTTTATGTGTATCTTTAACTTTTGGAAATAAAAGAAGTCACAAGGAGCGAGGTTGGGGCTGTATGGCAGATGTGTCATCAGTTCCACATTTGAGGCCTTCAAATACGCATTCATTATCCTAGCGGAACGGGCGGACACGGTATCATGGTGCAAGACGACTTTGCTGCGAGGACGCTTTTCGGGAACCTTTTCTAACACTTTGGGTAAGTAAGTATTTGCATACTAATTTGCAGTTTCTGTTCTTTGATTTTCAAGTGACACCGGAGTGTAATGTCCTGATTTGCCGAAAAATGAAGCCACCATTAACTTGCCGGTGCTTCGACTTTTCTTAACTTTCGTAGGTAAATCTTCAAAAGGATAGGCCCATACTGCCGACTGGCTTTTTCTTTCCGGTTCAAAGCAGTACACCCAGGTTTCGTCACCTGTCACGATATTATAAATCAAAAATCAAAATCAATTATTTATTCTGCAAATAGGCCACAAGGGCACTTTTACATGTCAAATGGTATTCTACAATATAATATTAATAATCTTACACAATAATCATTTTAAAATTGCACATTTTAACCAATTAGTACCTAAATGGTTAACAAACTAAATGTCACTAAATGAAAACTAAAAAAATCCAAAATTGTAAAATATTATCAAATACATTCGATATAAGGTCTGTATCAGAGTTAACAATAAGTTTATGATAATAATTTAGTACCCCAGAGATGTATAATGTCTCTGAGCATCCAAATACAATTAATAATTATTCTAATGTTCTTATAGAGATGTATACTGTCTCTAAGCGTTAAAACAGAAAAAAAGGATCATTAATGTAATATTGTCAGAGATGTACAGGGTCAATAACAATAAAACGTGTCAAGAACAGAATGATGTCTCTCGTCAAAATAATGATAATAACACTAGTATTTAGGTAGTTACTATGCCCTTGCAAGCATGAACAGACCGGACTCCACAAACAGCACCCGATCACGAGTATGACGCATATCTCAGCCATCGCCTCCCTCAACCATATGTTAGGGAAGGTGGCGACCCGATCAACGACGCCACCGTAAGCAAAGCCCTTTAAGCGAGCATGACATATTCAAGACATATTGTAGACAGCTAATGAGTGTCCTCCATCTAATTTTTTCATAGTTTTACGGCACCACTCTACACGCAGTCGTTCGAGTTCCAGAGTACAAAGCTTCCAGACCTTCAGATGCACATGTTAAATTGTTTGTACTTGGCTTATTCCAATGTCCAATGAATCACGAATTTGCTGGCAAGTAATGTTTTTGTCACTTTCAATTAGTTGTCGTACAGTATCAATATTAGATTCCATAACCGCAGTCTCCGGCCGACCTTCACGCACATCGTCATGGAGATGATCCCGGCCACATTTAAACACTCCAAACCATGCATACACAGAGCTGCGAGTTAGGGCTTCATCATCAAATGCCAACCTAAGTCACTGGCAACTATATTGTTGACTAAGGCCACAGCGAAAGTCGTAAAAAAAAGCGGCCAAGTGCGAGTCGGACTCGCACATGAAGGGTTCCGTGAAATAAATTGCGGTTTACGATTTATGACGTATTAAAAAAAACTACTTATTAGATCTCGTTCAAACTAATTTTCGGTGGAAGTTTACATGGTAATGTACATCATATATTTTTTTTAGTTTTATCATTTTCTTATTTTAGAAGTTACAGGGGGGACACACAAAATTTACCACTTTGGAAGTGTCTCTCGCGCTAACTATTCAGTTTAGAAAAAAATGATGTTACAAACCTCAATATCATTTTTGAAGACCTATCCATAGATACCCAACACGTATGGGTTTAATGAAAAAAAATTTTTTGAGTTTCAGCTCTGAGTATGGGGACCCCTAAAACTTAATGTTTTTTTTCGATTTATGTATAAAAATCTTAATGCGGTTCACAGAATTAATCTACTTACCAAGTTTTAACAGTATAGCTCTTATAGTTTAGGAAAAAAGTGGCTGTGACATACGGACGGACAGACAGACAGACAGACGGACGGACATGACGAATCTATAAAGGTTCCGTTTTTTGCCATTTGGCTACGGAACCCTAAAAATCATTGAGCGAAAATTTTCACGACATAAATTCATTGCTACACCTACATGCAATTTTCTCAAGGACGCTATATTGAAAAAACAAATGACACTCTCGCAAATTAAAAAGTAAAATGTTCGCAAATAGTTCTATTTTAAAGTATGCCCCACGTATACGATTATCAGACATTGGCCAAAGATGAAGATTGTTTTTCGAGTGTGGTGAACATGAGCGCTACGCTCGTAGCCGATCCCATCCTATTTCTGCTAAGTGGCAAAAAGCGCTTACGGCGTAGGCACCGTTAGGCTAGTTCTAGGCAGTGAAAGTGTAAACACATTCACTACCAAGAATCACTACGCGCTACGCTCGTAGCCGATCCCATCATTTTCCTGCTAAGTAGTGGAAAGCGCTTACGGCGTAGGCACCGTTAGGCTAGTTCTAGGCAGTGAAAGTGTAAACACATTCACTACCAAGAATCACTACGCGCTACGCTCGTAGCCGATCCCATCATTTTCCTGCTAAGTAGTGGAAAGCGCCTACGGCGTAGGCACCCGTTAGGCTAGTTCTTGGCAGTGAAAGTGTAAACACATTCACTGCCAAGAATCACTACACGCTACGCTCGTAGCCGATCCCATCGTTTTCCTGCTAAGTAGTGGAAAGTGCTTACGGCGTAGGCACCCGTTAGGCTAGTTCTTGGCAATGAAAGTGTAAACACATTCACTGCCAAGAATCACTACGCGCTACGCTCGTAGCCGATCCCATCATTTTCCTGCTAAGTAGTGGAAAGTGCCTACGGCGTAGGCACCCGTTAGGTTAGTTCTTGGCAGTGAAAGCGTAAACACATTCACTGCCAAGAATCACTACGCGCTACGCTCGTAGCCGATCCTATCGTTTTCCTGCTAAAAGTAGTGGAAAGTGCCTACGGCGTAGGCACCCGTTAGGCGAGTTCTAGGCAGTGGAAGTGTAAACACATTCACTGCCAAGAATCGCTACGCGCTACGCTCGTAGGCGATCCCATCGTTTTCCTGCTAAGTAGTGGAAAGCGGCCACGGCGTAACCGCACGCTATGCAGGTTCCTGTTAGTGAAAGTGTTAAACTTAATATATAAAGAAAAGCACCCATAGCGGCCTAACGCATCAAATACAAATGTATTGTGTGAAAGGGAGTAATTACAAAGGTGATAATGGTATCATGGTTATATGGCGTACAGTACAATCAGCCGTTATATTTATGGCGTACAATATTTTAGGATTCTAGCAGCATGTCATAGAAATTTAATGTCCTAGAAATAAAATTTAAATTACACATGAATGCCAATATTAAGAATATTCATAAAATAATAATAAATAAAGAAATATCAATGTCATGCTATGTTATAATTAGAACAGAAAATAAAAACAAACCAGGAAACCAGGAATTAGTTGAAAAACCCCCGACATTTTCATTTCAAAGTTCAATATCTCAAAAACGACTGAACTGATTTTGTTGAAACGTAGCTAAGAACCATCTTGATCACGTCAGATTTTGGACAAAAAACACCGCATCAAAATCGATTCATCCGTTTAGCGGCTACGATGCCACAGACAGACACATAGACAGACACAAAGACACATAAACACGTCCAATTTATAACACCCCTCTTTTTGCGTCAGGGGTTAAAAATACAATGTGATAAATTTATTAGAAATAGAATTAAATTAAAATAAGATAAAATAAAATTAATGATTACTCACATTATTTAATTCTCGGGTACATAAAAGCGGACTCTTGATATTCCTTGCCTATATTACCAAATAAAACTGTCACAAGATTACCCTTTATACCAAATTACATAATGTAGCTAAAACTCTGTATTATATTATCCTGTGCCGTGCATTGGGTAATAAGGACAGCTATAATTAGACCAAGTCTAGACAGGCATCGCGAGTTACCGAGTTTCATGAAATTATAGAAATTGGACTCTATCTGAAGATATAGAAAGCTGTAAATTGAATCATTGTATGTATCCTAATCAGAGTCACTATGTTGGTTATCTGGAAAAACGTATTTTATTATTGAAATATCCTTGTTTAGGTTTACAAGGTGCTTGGGTGGAATCCAAATAATATAAATAAATAAATATATTAAGGAACAATCTTACACATATCGAACTATGCATATAGTAAGCTCAGCTTGTGTACAGTCAGGGGTATTAATATACGTACATAAATAATGACATAAATATCTGTACACGCCCTTATGACATTGACAATAGAGTCCTGTACAGATATTTATGTCCTTATTTACGTACGTATACTGTAATTCACTGGTGCCTGGTAATTGAACCTATTCCTTGAAAGGGGTTATACTAGAGCTAATTTGCAACAATTTGTGTCCATTCAACCAGGGGTCGAAACTCGCTGGTTTCCGAGATATTCGAGTTTTTAGTTTGTATGAAAAAAATTCTCCTTGCAGCCTTAAGCTGGTGATTGTGACAAAAGTACTTCCATTTGGATGGTAAAAAAAACATTTTTGTCACAATCAGCACTTTAAGGCTGCAAGGCGATTTTTTTTTAAACAAACTAAAAACACGAAAAATTAAAAAAAATCGTGTTTTGAACCCTGGTTGACTGGACATAAAATGTTGCAAATTAGCTCTAGTATAACCCGTTTCAAGGAATAGGTCGAATTACCAGTCACCCTGTATAATAGATATAAATACTTAAATACATAAACAACATCCAAGACTCTGAAACAAATTTTCATGCTCATCACACAAATATTTACCCTTACCGGGATTCAAACCTAGGACCTTCAGCTTCGCAGGCATCGTCACTACCCACTAGGCTAACCGGTTCGTCGTAATCACCCCTAACGCTCAGATCCAGGGCAAATGATAAATTGTGCAAGTTATAGCCTTCAGGAATGTCAGGGTACGATCCACGTGTAGCTAATTATACTCGAGTAACGAACAGGCCGTTCAATCGTACCTGTTAAACTTCGTGCTCATCCGTAATATCACGGTTATTACAAACTCGTTACGGAAACTTTATAAGTACTAACAGGATAGGTAGGAATAACGGAATAAAAAGAAGACATTTTGAAATAGTATTTTTCACAATCGTGTTATAATAGAGAGCTTTTTAGTCGAGTACCGTGTTTAGGCCACGAAGCTTGCTGAGTGGCCTAAGTAAGGTACGAGATTAAAAAGCTTGATTATAACACTATTGTGAACAATACTTTGTGTACGATTTCATTAAAATTAATTTTCTACGAGTCAACTGAACTAATTAAACAAACTCGATACTGTTGAAACGAAATGCAGCCTATCGCTCGTACGCTCGTTGATATCTTAAAAGACAAGAACGAGCGCACGACATCATTGAGTAAACTCAATAATCAAAGTTATTCTATTGGTCAAATTCATTACAGTTCGGTAAAGCAGCCACGTGATTGGTCGAATTTATTTTAGTTCTATTTTCAAATTTTTTTCGGTTGTAAGGAGCGTATCGAAACAGTTATTTCGATTGTTTCGACAGTAACATGGACTACAACTATGAAAAGAGTGACGTTGCAGTATTCTCTATGAAATCTTAATACACAGATTTTAATCGAAGAGTACAAAAAATATTTTCAGTGGTGGTTGTAATTTTTGAACGAGGGAGGGATGCGAATGTTCTCCGTTTCAGCTTGGGTAAAGAACATCTTGCCGAATGTTTTCTACTACATGTCTCATTTCTCTTTCATCCATACTTTCATACTAATATTATAAATGTGAAAGTGTGTCTGTCTGTCTGTCTTTCTGCCTGTCTTTCTGTTTGTCTGTCTGTGACCTCTTCACGTTTAAACCACTGAACCGATTGTGATGAAATTTGGTATGGGGAGATAGTATGAATCCCGAGGAAACCATCCCCTAAGGAGGTGAAAGTTTGTATGGAGCTATGATATAAACGCAGGCAGAAGCTAGTTTCTGATAAAAATGACCATAGTGTGGCACGTGTCGGTAATGTTTGGTTTTAAGTACTTTTCGTCATCTAAGCTGGAACAAACTATACCCACAGAGCAAGTAGTCTTGGCGACATCTATTGATGCGCAGAAGAAAACTTTACGCCGGCATCGAACGCGGCTACAAGCACCACAGCGCTACGTCACAAAGCAGCCCGTGGCGCCATCTGCCGCCTGCCGAAGTTCCAGTTACTTACCGGACACCCGATGGGGGGCGGTTCCCAGAGCTGATAAAAGCCGCCAGCTCGAGGCTATGCTCTCTTTTCTGTTCCTGACGCCATCGAAGCAAGAAGTACCTCAGTACTTTCTGTTCGAAGCCATTGTGTGGTATCGTTCTGATTCTGTACCGCTACTATATATTATTTGATTATAATTATTTGATTGCCAAATATGTACACATTTAAATTAAATAAGAACATCTGAGCTAATGAAATGAGTCTATATTCTGTGTCTTTATGTTTTATTTCTTTCTAGATAGTCGTTCTACATGGTTCGTTACAATCAGCCGTTATCTGGCGTACAATACTTTAGGATTCTAGCAGCATGTCATAGAAGTTTAATGTCGTAGAAATAAAATTAAAATTACACATCAATGTCAATATTAGGAATATGAATTAAATTAAAAAATTAAATAAATATAAATGCCATGCTATGAGAACAGAAAATAAAAACCGGTCAAGTACGAGTCGGGCTCGCGCACGAAGTTCCGTACCATTATCTATAAAAAACTATTTTATTCTGTATTTGTTGTTATAGCGGCAACAGAAATACATCATGTGTGAAAATTTCAGCTGGAACTATCACGGTATCTGTGAGATACAGCTGCAGCTTGGTGACAGACAGACGGACGGACGGACAGCGGAGTCTTAGTAAATGGGTCCTGTTTTACTCTTTGAGTACGGAACCCTAAAACAAACAAATTAAACAGGAAATAATTAACAAACCAGGAAACCAGGAATTAGTTGAAAAGCCCCCGACATTTTCAATTCAAAGTTCAATATCTCAAAAACGGCTGAACTGATTTTGTTGAAACGTAGCTAAGAACCAACTTAATAACGTCAGCTTTTGGACAAAAAAACCGCATTAAAATCGGTTTATCCGTTTAGCGCCTACGATGCCACAGACAAACACACAGACAGACAGACAGATGATTATAATTATTTGATTGACAAATATGTACACATTTAAATTAAATAAGAACATCTGAGCTGATATGTAAATCTGAAAGTGGTTCAAAGTAGGTAATAAAATGAGTCTATATTCTGTGTCTTTATGTTTTATTTCTTTCTAGATAGTCGCCCAGTCATAGCTTACAGTAGTTGGTGTTAATATGGCTGCAGTCTTCTGTAAGATATTCTACTTGTGGTACTTCAACAGCTAGGGATCGTCCTAATCTCAGAGCATAGAATACTAGAGAGAGGACAAGCCGCCGGCGGCTGTGTCGCAGCTGTATGCTCAATGGGCATACACTGCCATACTGTGCACGCGTGCTGATCGCAGAGAATATTACGTTTTTTCCCTAAATGCCTGATATGATGCGCGTTTATTGTCAAAAAAACGTGTAGGTATACAAGTGTGTGTGTTTTAGATGTGTGCGTGCTTTGTCTTGTCAATTACTTGGGCGTTGTGTGGGGTAATGTACTTGCGACAGGCTCACTCTATACAAATCGGCCGCCATGTCCGATCTCCTTATATTCATACATCTGTGGTCCTAATATAACGCGACTACGCGATTATCGCAAGTAGGTACGCGCGTAGTTTACTCGCGCGAACTTGCGATGATCGCGCAGTCGCGTGCTCAGCTGGGATGGTTTCTCTCATAAATATTTTAACTTACTGATGTGTACACATTTTTTTGCCCAGAAAATTATCGCCATTACCAGTGGGGTGAAATTGGGATGGAAATGGATACAGGAGTTCACGTGGACGATATCGCGGACAAAAAGCTAGTATACCCTACTAATTAAAATTCAGCCCACTTCGGAAAAATATAAGAAGTTGAGATCATTCGCCTTTCACAATTACGTGACCTTTATTTAATTAGCCACCGAACATTTTAGGCCTAATATTAAAATGTTTTAGATTCTGGGCACATTGCTCCGTAAAATGCTGTAGGCGTTTTTTTTGATAAGAAATGGTTACATATTTTTCAAATTAAAAGTAAGGAGCGTGTCGGATTTATACAATATACATACATATATTTGTTTTGTAAATGATGAAAAATAAACAGCTCTTAAAGATACAGAGAGATATACACTGTGATGTTACAGAGTGTAAGGGAAAGTGCAACGAAACCCAATACACAGTTAATATCTTGAATTTAAAAACACAAAAAAATATTCCTTGGAAAATTATACATGCATTCTATTTTTTTCTCCAGTTCTTGAAAAAATACCTCTGTCTTTCTTTTCACGGTAAACTTAGATTCAGCTATCGTTACACCGTTACTTACACGTTATAATACCCTCTCAAATAATTATAAATGTTTACAGAAATTGTACGTAAATTCATATTTTAGAAAAGCTGCATGATTCATTAATGTCACTTGATAATTTTTATTAAACTCTCGCGCTTTGTTATTTTTTTTAGAAATATCAGAACTAACCTTTTAGAAATATCAGAACTAACCTTTTAGAAATATCAGAACTAACCTTTTAGAAATATCAGAACTAACCTTTTAGAAATATCAGAACTAACCTTTTAGAAATATCAGAACTAACCTTAGGCTAGGTTAATAAATATCGCGTAAGACCCGTGTAAAGTAATTCTTAGCATAATTATGTTGAGGAAGTTTGTATGGAGCTATTTAAACTGCTCCACCGATTTGGATAAAATTTGGTATATAAATAGTTTGAGTCCCGGGGAAGGTCAAAGGATGGGTTTTATCCCGGAAATTTTCCCCTTGGGGGTAAAACGGGGGGTGAAAATTTGGATGTAACCCATTTTTGATTAAATTTGGTTCAGAGGTAGTTTAAGTTCTGGGAAAGGACATTGGGTAGTTTTTATCCCGGAAATCTTCTCCTAAGGGGGTGAAATGGTGGGTGAACTTTTGGATGGACTCCGTTTAGATCAAATTTGGTAAAGAGATAGTTTGAGTCCCAGAGAATGACAAAGGATACTTTGAATCCCGAAAATTACTCCCCTAAGGGGATGCAATAGGGCTGAAAATGTGGATAAAACCCATTCAGTTAAAATTTGGTAAAGATATAGAAGGAGTCCCAGGGAAGGACAATGCATAGTTTTTATCCTGAAAAATCATCTCCTGAGGGGGTGAAATGAGGGAGGAAAATTTGGAAATTTGGTATGTAGATAGTTAGTCCTGGGGAACGACATAAAATATTTTTTTGTCCAGGAATCATCTCCTAAGGGGGATGAAAATTTGGATGGAACCCATTTACGGTATAGCGAGTTGGAGCCCTGGGGAAGCACATATGATAGTTTTATCCCGAAGGGAGTGTAATTGGGGGTAAAACATTGTTTGTGGCCCATTTTTATAAAATTTGGTTGAAAGATAGTTTTAAATTTCATTAATCAACCCCTGATGGGGTGAAATTGGGGGTGAAAATTTGGATGAAACCCATTTACGGTATAGCGATAGTTGGGAGCCCTGGGGAAGGACATATGATAGTTTTAGACATACAAAACCTAAAGAGTAGGTCCCCTAAGGGGTGAAAATTTGGATGTGAGTGACCCATTTAGGTAGATGAAATTGGTTTACAGATGGTTTCAGTTCCGGGAAAGGACATAAGATAGTTTTAATCCCGGAAATCATTTCCTAAGGGGGTGAAATGGGGGGTGAATATTTGTATGGATCTACTATACAACTCATTTAGATAAAATTTGGTATAGAGGTAGTTAGTAGGCGCAGCGTTGGTAGGTCGCGGGAGTCCGCTGGATGCGGGCGGCGCAGGATTGGTCACTTTGGAACTCTTTGGGGGTGGGGGTTCAGCAGTAGCCTTTCGGCTGATATAATGATGATGATAAAGATAGTTTGAGTCTCGGGGAAGGACATAGGATAGTTTTTGTATCGGAAATCTACCCCTAAAAGGGAAATGGAGGGTGAAAGTTTGTATCGAGCTACGATATATAAACGAGTTCTACGCGGACGAAGTCGCGGGCAAAAGCTAGTATTATATATATATATATAGGTACATAATATAAGGCATCTCACTAGCATAAAAAAGCTAAAACTCCTTTTGTGCGCGAGGCGGATTGTAAAAGGGTTATCCCTCAATTTTCCCTCCGTGTACAATATGTCGGGCTAGGGAATATCGCAAATTCTAGGAATTCAACAAACACGTGACCAAAGGCGAAAGGCCTTTCGTTAGTTAAGTAATGACCCGACTGCCGCAGACGGAGTCAAGTCATGCCGCAACAAAATACAAGAAAATTCTATTTTACGGGCTACAGTCCAAACGGACACAGGCTGAAATCAAATGAGGCACATATTATGTTTCAGTCATTGAGCATGCGCTGAATGTTTTTTTTCACTATTGAATTCTAGGGTTTTGCAATGATGGGGGCTTCAAAGGGCCGGGTTTCCAGGCCGTTTTCAACTGTCTACGGCATTTAGTCTAAATGTTAATTCGGGTGTCCGTTTCCAAATAAATCTTGGATGTATTTATTGTTATTGAGTGGTGTCAGCTGGTAACAATACAGCTATTCAGTTTTCACCACAGATGTATGAATATAAGGAGATCGGACATGGCGGCCGATTTGTATAGAGTGAGCCTGTCTCAAGTACATTAACCCACACAACGCCCAAGTAATTGACAAGACAAAGCACGCACACATCTAAAACACACAATCTTGTATACCTACACGCTTATTTGACAATAAACGCGCATCATATCAGGCATTTTGGGAAAAAACGTAATATTCTCTGCGATCAGCACGCGTGCACAGTATGGCAGTGTATGCCCATTGAGCATACAGCTGCGACACGGCCGCCGGCGGCTTGTCCTCTCTCTAGTATTCTATGCTCTGAGGTTTTCACAGACAGATATTAAATATAAAATATATTCATAATATTTACAAGATTTGAAGGCATAGGTACTCGTGTGACACACTAGGCTAATGCGCTTATGTTTTTTAGAAGTGTTCTGTTTTTTGGAAGTGTTCTTTCTAATAAAATGTGTCCGTGGCGCACACATACAAACCGCGCGCGGTGCGTTTGTATGAAGATAACATACTTTGCCCTCTTTATACTATGGTGCGGGTGGCGCAGGACCGGTCATCGTGGCACTCTTTGAGGGAGGCCTGTGTCCAGCAGCGGACGGCTTTGGCTGGTATGATGAGTCGTAAAAAGGTTTCCGGTTGTATTACAAGTTGTTTTGAAATGGTCTCCAAATGCGTAACGTTCGGTAGCTCTTATGTAATTTTAGTATAAATAAAAATTACAGTTGATTTATGCTAACGCATGTTCGAAAAGTTACGTTATTCCCCTGGAGTACGTCTGTTTCAAAGAGGACTATCAGTTTGTTGTTAATGTTGACGGGACACGCAAGTATCTATAGCGGCACTGAATAGACACGGTTAATTTATAATTTTTCTGTTTTTTTTTATACAACGACGGTGGCAAACAAGCTTACGGCCTGCCTGATGTTTAGCAGGTACCGTCACCTATGGACACTTGTGACTCCAGAAGAATCACAAGCGCGTTGCCGACCCTTTTTACACGGCTGCCCAACGAAAAGGAGTGTAATGTTTTCTTACACGGCTGCCCAACGAAAAGGAGTGTAATGTTTTCAGGTTTAATGTGTGTATGTCTTATTCTTTAATCCACCAAAACTAGTCAACGCCTTAACCGATTTAGATGAGTGGAATATCATTAGAATCCTTTCGTTAACTCGGGTGACATAGGATATATGACGTCACAACAAAAACAATATGGCGGATTAAATGATCAATAATGTGTGAACTGAAGAAAAAAATTGTTGTCACTTGAGGATTCGCTGTGTTGGCAAATAGAGACATGCAGGTCCCTCACTCCCAACACCGCGCATTCTATGGAGCTCTGGTGACCTTACTCACCACCAGGAACACAACACCACAACTACAAAGCAGTGGTGCTATTAAGGCTGCGGTCTTCTGTAAGGTGGAGGTACTTCCCCAGTTGCCCTACCTCTCTTAACAACCTCTCTTCTCTGTCGATGCCATTCGAACCAGTTTTTGGAGAGGAACAAATGTTTGTACGGGAGCAATTGCAATTAAAGAACATTTGAGACAAAGACGGACCTCGCTGGCGGCAGCCGAGTTGCTTCAAACTAATTGACTTAAATGTATGACGTCACAGTTTGCTATTTGTACTAATCGTTGTATGGAAAATCAAGTAAATTGCCGTTTCGGTCGCGAAATACTGTCTCTAAGGTCCATAGTTGTCAATTGTCATACAATTTTGTTTCTACAAAAGCGTAAGGATTCTATTGGTTGCTTTAAATTTACTCTTGGACAATAAAAAAAATGCATATTTTTTCTAAACGTTCAAGGTCCATCTTTTTATGATTGTAACTATAAATTGTAATTTATACTTTATTGCAATATAAAAAAAAAAAAAAATTAAAATTTAAACTGTTTATTGCATTAATTTAATTCTACTAATGTCTACTAATTGATTAGCGCAATCTCAATTTTTTGAGATTATTTGCTAAGCTTAGCTAATATCTATCACATTTCTAAGTTTAATCTATATAACTTAACTTATTTATATAATATAAGTGTTCGCATAACAGTATTTATTTATTTATTTTCTATTATTTTACTTATCACACATGATCTTCTTCAGGGTACATTTGATCTTCTGTGGTTTATTCTCTATAATATCTATAACCTCACTGGGTAAACTATTTAGGATATGCGGTAAGTAGTATATTTGATGGTGCAGGTACTATCCATTTAGCAACACTATGTTATCAATTTTATCATCACACAAGTAACCTATTCAGCGAGGAGGCTCAATCTGCTAATGGAAAAGGAGCAATCGGATAAAGCGCCGTCTTATATACAATCACTTCGTGGGTACTGTAGGACGTATAAAATAGTCCATGTCCGTTCGTACGATACGTGTTAATATCTACGCATAAGCTGTTGAATATACTATTTAGATTTAATTCGGTAGTTACAAAGCAGGGCACCGTTAATCAAAAAGTTAACTTTGTTGATCGGTAATCCGTTAAATATTTAAGTATTTATTATATCTTTAAATATTAGTATGTCAATTCATATAAAGTGATCTTCTTCAAATAGGTATATAAAAAAAACTAGTCAAATAAACCAACCCTGGTCGCGGCTGGTGCAAAGGTGCCCATTATGCTTGCCACTTTACCCTGTTGAATGGCCGTTAAATAAAAAGTTAACTACGTTAAAACGTTATTTTTCAAAAGTCTTAACGGAAGTTAAAGTTAATCGTTAACTCGAAATCGTAAATAAACGCAATAGGAAATAAAACTAGTAGAAATAATCATACATATTTTGTAAAGACTAATCTACTAATTAACATGGTAAAATCATTACTAATCAATAATAGCATAGCCAATAAAAATATCATGCGCTAGCATCTGCTTGAGATTGAATTTTTGGTGGGGATTAGTGTTTTTATTAGTTTGCCAAAATAATTCGACTCCACGGCGTGCAATGGTATCATATTGGCCATAAAAAAGTTTACAATGCAACGGTCGACGCTGGCTTGCTATTTGCGATACACTGCTACCAGTTGCCGCCACACCGAAAGAATCCGCAGTGCTTCTCTGTCGTTTTTTTTGCCTGATTAGGGTTACTATTACTGCTACTTTCACCACTGTCCAAATGTGCAACATCCATTTTTCTTTTCGGCTTTCCCCGATTGGACCCTGCTTTTACAGTTTTTTCATACTGTAAGAGCACGTTCAAACTATGTGCGCGGTGCGGCGGCGCGCTGCCTTGGTGTGAGTAGGTACTTAGGTATTAACGATTAACGGACTTAAGGAAAGTTAACGGAAGTTAACAAGTCCGTTACAGTTTTATAAAGTTAACTTAAAAGTTAATCCGTTACACGAAATGGATGTACAGAAGTGGTGTTATATGTTCTTTTTCTGATTTTACTTAAGTATTTTAGGTAGGGATAAAACTTTACATGTGTAGCGATTATATTGGTGCATTCAAAAGCCCCTCTCATGCAAACCGTGCCCGACGGGCGCGTTTTGTTACTGCTTATGAAGTACCTAATAAAGTTAGTACAAATAAAAAGGGTTGCGTTCGCAACACAAATTGATTATGTTCTATGTCAAGCAGTGGACGTCTTTCGGCTGATATTATGATGATGATGATGATAATTATGAAGATTACCTGTGGTTTTCTGTCATGCAAAGTAATGGCGTACCTATTTATGTTAACGCGCGCGGTAGGATATAATTTTTGCGGGAGAAATATCCAATTGATAGATGTATGTACCTGTGTATAGCAGAGATAGAGGAGGAGGATTCCTTGCGATAAGTAAGGTCGCTAGAGTTCCCGAGGAGAGTGAGTGTTCTCTCTAGCTGTCAGCTGAGTCATCAAGTCAATGAAGTGTCTGCAATATGCGTGTAATACTTGTCCGCAATATGAGTCCGCTGCATAGTTTGTATAAAATTGTCACTTCCAAACACGGTCGCGGCATTATTGATGACGTGATTGCTCGGGAGACCGGCTCTTTAGAATTTGTCTCCCAGCAGTTTTGGGATCAAAATTCAAAATTCAAAAATCTTTATTGTGACTACAGGTGCATGAAAAGGTGTTACATATGTTATAGTTACCACGACCTACTTTACCATATTTATGGTATACAATATTTTTACATAAAAAGTCAAAAATACCCAGTGAATTATAAATTAAAAGATCCAGGAGACATACTTAAAGTTGACGCTGGTATCCGTAAGTGAAGTATTTTCCCGTAACAATATGCACTATAATCCAATCAGAATCAGAATCAAACATTTATTCGGGCACAACACAACACCTGTGTGTAATACTGTTATTACAAGACGAAGACAAAAGAAAAGCAGAAAAGAAAGACCGAAAGATATGGCGTCTGCTCACCGCCATGCTGGCCATAAACCTTGTTTGCCACCGTTGTGAAAAAAAGAAAGCGTCTTTATTTCGGCAATAGTCGAATATCCGTAGTTTTCCGCAGCGAGTCATTTATTGTGACGGCAATCTTCGTGATTGTCTCATTTCTCTCGGAAGCCCCTTTCGAAGCAGATGTTTTTTCGCAGCCTCATTTTTCAAGTCTAATTGTGGAATGCTAAGTATCACATCGGTAAATATTTGTATTATAGATCATCAAAGGCTGAAGTGAAGTCGTGCCATTAAGCTCCGCTAATGTACTTTTGTACAATGCAAAGTAATGGGCTTGTGACCATAAATTTGTTTACGATGCCATTCGAACCAGTTTTTGTAGATGAACAAATGTTTGTATGGAAGCAACTACATTTAAAGGACATTAATACCCAAAAAATCGAGTTAAAGACGGACCTCGCTGACAGCAGCCAAAACGCTTCATACTGATTGGCTTTAAAGTATGACGTCACACCGTGCAATTTGTACTAACCGTTGCATGGAAAATGAAGAAAATTGCTGTTTCGGTCGCGAAATACTGCGTTTAGGTCCATAATTGTAATACAAATTTGTTTCTATAAAAGCGTAAGGATTCTATTGGTACCTTTAAATTTACTCTTGGACAATAAATAAAAAAACTTTTTTTTCTAAACTTTCAAGGTTCATATCTTTTTATGATTTGAATTATATTTTGTAATTTATACTTTATTACAATCATTTGATTGTTTACTATCCATTTAGCAACACGACGTTATCAATTTTAACACCACGCAACAAGCCTATTGTGTTAGCATGTATGTAGTTAAGTAAATCAAAATAACGAGAAGTAGGTACTATAGTAATGCATCAACACACAGAATATATGATCGGTATAACTAGTTGAATGTAATTTTCTTAAATAGTCAGCTATTGGTGGTTGACCCTTTAAGGTAAACGTCCGAGTGCTCGACGCTGTACTAGTATATGGCATGGGCACTCTATGTCAAAGCAATATGGCTTACATTCGAACTAATAGGATTTTTCTTCATTCGAATTGAAGCCATGTTGCCGCTTTGACATAGAGTGCCCATGCCATATACTAGTGCAGCGTCGAGCACTGGGACGCTTACCTTATGTATTTTATTTATTTGTTAAGATTCGTCAACAGCTCAGTTACATCATTATCATTAAAGATATATTATACTTAGGTATTTAAAAAAATATCTATCAAAGGACGCAAAAACCAATGAATGTTCGTTACCGAATCATCTTTGTTTGAAGTCGGTTGAGACTAAAAATGGCATTGTCAGAAGATCACATACCAGAGTTATTACCTTCCGATCAGCGTTTTCAGTAATAGGCGGATTTTTCCACGAGGGATCACCTTGGTACAGTTGGCAACGTTGATGCGGTTTCTTCGTAGTCGTTTTTCTTCATTTTCGCTATGATTTGATTATGGACTTCTTTCCGGTTCTCTCTTCAGCTGCACTGTAAATTTTTATTTGATCAGACCAGTGGGTACCAAATCTGCCACGTGGACGCTTTCCTTGGACTTTACTGGACAAAACCATTTTTTTTAGATATTCCGGTTCCCGACCTAAGCACTTATATGCCGAAATATCCTAAAAGTATTTGGTAACATATAGTGGATTGTTTCCTGACGCAAGCAAAATTACTTGCTTAATAGGAGGGTCCAACCTTTGCTATCTGTTCAGTTAACAATCTTTTTTAACCTGAATAAACTTTTTTTTTCATTTTATCCTCAGTTCGTCGAGTCGAAGAGTTGTTGTTTCTCTCGGCCACCCATGGTGTACGCAACATACGTTCACGTATGCACGATAATGATGTACCATTTTAACGGTTATTCATCCGTCAAATGTGGTCGATGCAACCCGCGGTTAAGTATAAAATGTGTGAATTAATATTGACACTCATCAATCTCATCATCATCATCATATCAGCCGAAAGTCGTCCACTGCTGGACATAGGCCGCTCCCCAAAGAGTGCCACAGCCTTTGCCTTTATCGTGGTGACCATTTGTGTGTGCGTGTGTGTGTGTGTGCGACCTAATAATAAATAAATGTTAAGCTAAACTACAGTTTTGATAACTTGCTCAGTTGCCATAATATTGCCACTATCCGTATTAGATAAGCTATAAGAAAGATACCAATAACTTGACGGGTTACCTAATGGACATGAACATTCATCATCTTCATCATCATATCAGCCGAAAGACGTCCACTGCTGGACATAGACCTCCCCCAAAGAGTGCCACAATGGCCGGTCCTGGGCCACCCGCATCCAGCGGACTCCCGCGACCTTTACCAGGTCATCAGTCCACCTTGCGGGGGGCCTACCCACGCGACGCCTTCCAGTACGTGGTCGCCACTCGAGAACCTTTCCATGAACATTACGACGGATGTATTTCTACATTACGCCGACTGTACATTTTATATCGCAGGAGGCGGGCGAACCGTCCGCCCCCGCGCTATGACGTCATTCCAGCTCACGAATCATGTTCTACTGGAAAAGCTTTTGGTTTCGGTCGCTATTAAAAAAAATACTATTGTTTCATCTGCCTAGCGTTTTCCCTGTTGTACCCTTAAGGAGCCCTGGGTCTGCTTTTAGGCACCTAATCTCAAGATTTATATATTTACCTTTCATACATCAAAAAACGGATGCGGGTGGCGCAGGACCGGTCATTTTGGCACTCTTTGGGGGAGGCCTATGTCCAGCAGTGGACGTCTTTCGGCTGATATGATGATGATGATGACATCAAAAAAAATGTCCCCGTGTGGTCCACTTTATTATTTTCCACGATCGACAAAAATTTTTTTTCCATAAAAGGCTTCAAAGGTGTGTTGCATACACTTTTGAAGCCTTTTATGAAAAAAAATATTGAATTGCCGTAAAATAGGAGGAATAGGGAGGTAAAAACTGGTCTGGAGCCCGAAGTGCCCATAGGCTACAGGCGCTTACCATGAGGCAGGACGTGTGCTAGTACATAGGTATATTAATGGTTACTGATTACTGATAGCCGTTTTCCTCAGACATTGTCTGGTTGCCTTTGGCATAGGTCTTCCTCAGAGTCCTCCATCTGACTCTTTCCAGAGTTTTTCTTCTCCACATGGCTACGGCGATATCTTTGATTTCATCTTTCCATCTTTTCTTCTGACTCCCTTTTTTCCATTTTCCATCTCTTGGATACCATGTTGTAATCTTTGGACCATTTTTCTTTGTTGTCTCTCATCATATGTCCAGTCCATTTTAGTTTGTTCATAGTGTAGTTAACATCAGCTGTCTTTGTTTTCCGTTTGATATCTACTAATCGTCATCGTCATCGTATCCATTAGTTTTATATTTAGCATACTCCTTTCCTTCCTATTTTGAGACACTTGGAGTATACGAGTATATATTAAACTAGCTGCCTGCTGCTAATTGCAAATAACGCAGGCAAATCCGCAGGATAAAATATAACCTATAGCTATCCAGGAAGTCCATTCTACAAGCAGATAAAATTACATACAAACGTATAATCTTACAAAGTTACAATCTCACCAGACTTAACACTATTAGTATAGAAAAAAAAATAGAAGTATAGAACTAACGACTATGATATTTTATTTTATTTATTTAATCGTATGGCGTGTATACATAAACGTTACATGCAATAAAAATATATAAGTCCACATTCAGGGACCCGAGCCAAGTGATAGCGTGATATACGGTGTCAGAACAGTAGCAGAGTGTTCTAAATAATAATAAATATTTGCGGACAATCTTACACAAATCGACCTAGATAGATAAATACTTAAATACATAGAAAACATCCATGACTCAGAAACAAATATTCGTGCTCATCACACAAATAAATGTCCTTACCGGAATTCGAACCCAGGACCTCTTGCTGCGTAGGCAGCGGCACTACCAACTAGGCTAAAGCGGTCGTCAAATATCAGTGCTAAATGGACCCAAATATTTACCGAAACTATCCAGTGACCTTGATCCATGTTCAGGACGTTTCAAGGTCACCCACCGCGCCCGGCTGAGGTTACACTTGCGGAATTAGCTGCCGGCCACTTTACGGCACCTTATAGGTGCGTTTACCCTTCACCAACTTTTTCACGTGTCTCGGGGATGAGTTTACTTTTTACTGTTATGATGGAACCATTTTGAGTTAAGTTCGTGGTGTAGATAAGCTGATGCTGGCCATTACCGTTTATTGCCGCCCGTTGTGAGTACAGAATTTCACCTGGGCATAAAATGGCAATTAAGGTCCGCTACGATTGCGGAAAATACAATTTCCTGCCCATGAGACGTGAAATTGGTCACTCGCCACGGGCGGTAATGAAGAAAGCCTCAGATCACTTATTTTCGTCCTTGCATTCGGCTCGGGCGTCAAAAGTGCGATCTTCTTTTATTTACCGCCTTATGTGAGTGTCATCTTAGTGCTATCGAAAATGTACTCTATAACAGAAATACAATAGTCGAAATTCCTTCAGCACTGTCAGTCGCCGTTATTGGCAGTTTTCGTTAAATATCTTGCAACCAAAAGCTGGAATAATATTCCTCCGCCATTTCGACATTTCCATCCCAGAAACTTTTAAATTTAAATTTAAAAGAATTCTCTTGGTTAAGAAAGTGACAGGAATTCCGCATGGCTATTTGGTTGCAGATTTTGTAATATAGGCGTGCTTCTAAAATAAATTACACATCACACGAGTCACTACACGTTTTCATATACACTCCACGTCGACACATAGTTACAGGTTATAAATATTTTGTCATTTTTACATATGTCACAGACCTATTTTATCCAAATGTTATTAATAAATATGAGATTAATTAACAGTTAAAAACCTACTTACAATACATAACTATAGAAAAACTTAAATAAACTAAATAAACCTAAAATTCAGAAAAACATAAATTTAATCAAAAGAGGTCCCCAAGGTCGGATCCCTGCGGAAGGGTTCCCATAAGACTGGCTGCGTTCCCTCTTTGTATGGCTATGCCGATCCATTGGGCAAGGAACGAGCCAGCCCTATGGTCTCCGGATACTTTGACCAATTTTTTTGACAGTTGGCCAAATAATTGGTGAGCGCCTGGGCTACAGGGTCCGAGGGTTTCGGCAGCAAAAGCCGCAAAAACATGCCAGTCTGTCAAGCCGATGTATTTGCGGCACTTTGCTGCCTCCGCCGCTGCAGCTGCCCAGCCTGCTCTCAAATATGTAGTGCCAAGGTGGGACGGCGCCAGGGTGTCAACGCATTGTAGCGTCCCAAATGAGGGGCCGTCCCAATTTCCAAGGCACTAAGGTCATACCGTCTGGCCTCTTAATGTTATTTACAAGCTTTATTTATTTACTAGCTTTTGCCCGCGACTTCGTCCGCGTGAACTTTAGTATTAACTTCCATTTTTTATTTCATCCACTACCGTTAGGTAATAATTCCTAAGATAGCATTCAATGTCTGCAAAATATAGATCATTTACCTGTAGGGCAAGAGTCACCTATAACTGTTCTGCCGTTTTAAGGTGTCTGAGTAGGTAACAATCATCCAAAATTACAGACGTTTGCAATTATATTATGATAATGAGTAGAGAGTGAAAAACTATACCCAATTATGGTTTTCAATACTTGTGTGAATGTTGCTCTTGTAAATAAGAATCATATACAATTTATTACTCTTCTTATAAACCATTCAATTTAGTTCAGTTTACATGTATCACTTTGAGGGCTGAATCACGAAAGTGACTACCTCCTAACCAAGTAACCACACCCACGAAGCCCGGTTTTTTTTATGAAACATGCACTTACTGAATTCGTACCGCTGCGCTCCCTCTTCTTAGTCGTAAAAGCGATTGTTGTGAACTCGAATTTGGAGCCCCGGCAGAATTTAGAAGCCTAGAGCTACTTCCCTCCTTCCAAGTAGCCACCTTGTAACAATTTGAAGCTAGGCGGAAGGCTTTTCTTTTTGACCAAAGAGGGAGTAAGATTGATGCAATATCCTTCCATATCTCTCGCACGCACGCACCTCCTAATTCCAAATAATAAAAAAGAAAAGCAGCCTTAAACAGCCAGCCTTAGACCTTAAATTTCAAAAGACTGCATAACTTCAGTGGCCTCAAGGGATAAATTGAGGAACCACAGAACGCCATTGGCCGTCCAAGACCGAACCCTGGCAGCGGCCTGAAGGTGGAACCTCCTCTGAAGGTCAAAAAGGCTCAGAAGTGGAACCTCATTACCTCCATCCCAGAAATTTGATTTCAGACCGAAAGCGAACTTCAGAGATCCACTCAAAATCCTATTGTAAATTTCACTTACCTAAAGTCCTTCAGCTTGTACGAATGGATCAATTGCAATTTAATTGTATGTCCTTTTTGCCTCCGTAGGTATATTGTTAATGACACTTATTGTACCCAGAAACTATTTTAGCTTTTTAATCGATCGCAAAATAAGGAAGACGTTCTCAAATTGGTTAAAAGTATTTTTTTTTAATATTTGTTACCTTAGAACTCCTTCATTTACGAACCGATTCGTACAATTATTTTTTTCATTTGAAAGTATAGGCTCCAAATTGGTCCCATTGTTTTCAAAAAGCCCGTTGAATAATGTGATCCATGAGGAATTGAGAGAACTCCTCAATTTTATTGGGCATGCGTGTAATGCTTTCGTTATTTTCTGTTGTAACTCATGTATTTACACTCGAAATCCACAAATTTGGTAAAGTGAAACTGATGATGAAGACCACAGATGACTTATGGAACTCCTCATTGATGTAAAAAGTGCGTGTCACATATTCTGATATGATTCCGTTTAAGTAGCAACTAATGTAATGAAAAAGCTGGTTCCGAGATCCTTGAGGAATCGACGGAATTCTTCAAATATTATCATCAGCCTACATATAGCGATTTGGGTTTTTTCGTTGATAATCAACGTATTTTTCTCGGAAAGCAATTCATGTGGTATAGTGGAAAGGAAATGTGGAAATGTTCATTTATGTGGCTTGGCGCAATACAGAATTGAAGTTGGTTAAAACTTTGCATTAGCAAATTATCTTGTATGTTATTGGGCATGTGAGCTAATCAGCTACATTCTAGTCTAGCATACATTGTTAGTTAATTTTCAATTTCAAACAGTTTCGTTGCCTCTTGCTTCAGAAAGAAACTGACTCTTATTTATTCGCTCGCTACCAAACCAATGTTTTCACAGACAACTGAACCTTTCTATCATGAAGTTTCAAAGCGCGTTATACTGTTTAAATTTATGTCCCACATATAATACAACTAATGCTTAAAATACCAATTTTCAAACTTGATAAATCGTTGATTCATGGCGTGAGAGTATTCCTGATGTGTTCGGCATGCATCCAGTTTAGTTGACCCCTTAATGCTTAACAACCATTGATATCTGTCGACGTTGTTATGCTGGTCAGTCAATGTTGACAACTTCTGAACTATCCAACCTATTTCATCTGCTTCTTCAAACAACTATTACGGGCTGAGAGGTCAGAATATTTTGGTATATTGCCGCAAGCCCTCTATTTTTTTCTCACACAATTATCTACCTAATCGCTAGACCATTATTTCATGGAATGGCGTAAACATTCATATGGACTTGAGTCATTTTGGCTTTAGGATATTGAAACGTTGACTTGTCTTTCATACGTCAAGTGCTGCATATAAGTCGAATTGCTTACGCTATTATACTGCTTATTGTTTGACACTTAAAACCGAAAATGGCGTGCCTTGAAGCAAAAATATTTCGTCTCTATACAAAGTTTTATTCCCTTTTTCGTCCCTAAATGGGATGAAATTTGACATAAATTATAGCTTATGTCTTATTCTGATATATAAGGTACATAACTGGAAATTTTTATAACGATTCGTCCAGTAGTTTTTGAGATTTATATATTTATATTATATCATTATAATCTGTAATCGCCTCACCACCTATTTTTCATCCCATATTTTTCACGTTTTATCCCTACATTTCACAAATGTTGAATGGGGTTCTTTTTACTTTCTAGTCAAGTATATGCTTGCCAACTTTCAAGTCTTTAGCTCATGGATTAAAGGAGTTCCCATACAACGATTAACCCAATTTTTTACCCCTTTTGAACCCTAATCTTTATGATTTTTATAGCCTGGCTGAAGATCCACTTAACCTTTTAGTAAAAGTTTCATATTAATCCATTCGCTCGTTTTCACGTGATGCCGTTACATATAAACAGACAGACAAACCGACAAACAGACAAAAATTCTAAAAACTGTTAAAGTGTGTTCTGTTATCGATTCTAAGACCCCTCAACTGATTTTTTTGCCAATATCTTCAATGTACAGACTTTCGACTCTCTACAGCTTTATTATATGTATAGATTAGTATTATTATTTTTCTTTTATTTATATAAATATTTCAGCCGCATCGCGAACTAAGGTACTGGCAGAATATCAGTGTCTGGTCACGCGAGCAAAGCAAAACTGAGCTAGTACCTTTTTGTCATTGTTACAACGCACAGTATTGTTTTTACATGTTCTTTTATTTTCGTTTTCTCACCTTACTAACTTTTTTTGTGTATTTTTTTATCGTTTTTGAAATGAAATGAAATCTTATTTATTTGCGTTAAGTGCGGTTATATAAACCTCACATGAGATGTCAAGACGTGAAATTGTCCAACACACTTAGCGTATTCCAGCATGCAAAAATTACGGCGTTACAAAATGATTACAATTCAATTTACAAACACTTTACACGTCAAATTGTTATTTCATTCCATTTAAAAAAATCATTCATCGTATAAAAAAAATTTCTTTAACCATATAAATAATTCTTTTCTAAATTTGGTTAATTTCGGCAATTGTCGTATGTAATGGTAAGTGATTAAAAGTCTTTATACACATTGCATGACAATTATTTGCCTGGAGCGCACTTTTACATTGTGGAACTATTAATTTTGCAGGATCTCAATGGTAAGTGATTAAAAGTCTTTATACACATTGCATGACAATTATTTGCCTGGAGCGCACTTTTACATTGTGGAGCTATTAATTTTGCAGGATCTCTTATTCTAAGTTTAGGGTTAGTTTTTACAATCGTGTATAAATTTGGATTTGACCATACAAATATTCCAGCTTCCGGTACCAATATACAAACCGGTGAGGGTTAAAAGGTTAAATTTCCTAAAGAGTGGCCTACATGATTCTAAACGTCCTACTCCACTTAAGGCTCGCACACATTTCTTTTGACAAATAAATACATGTTTTACACTGCTAGAATTTTCCCAAATAATAAGACCGTATCGTAACATGGATGCAAGGATTTTGTTTGTTAAATGTTATTTTATATCTATCTCATTCGCGTCTTTGTTCTTTCTTCAGGTCTTCGGACCACGTGAGGGAGGGTCTCACAGGGCGAGTCGGTGTCCGTTCCAGAACTTATCTGCCCCATTGGCCATCGGTTCTCCGACAAATAAACCTCGCCCACTGCCACCTCAGCTTTTCCTCAGCATCAACTGTCAACGACGTTTGACGACCACTTTAGCCTGGTGAGTGGTGACCCTGCCTACGAAGCTAGAGGTCCTGGGTTCGTATCCCGGTAAGGGCATTTATTTGTGTGATGAGCATACATTTTTGTTCCTGAGTCTGAGAGAGTAAAGATGTGAAAGAGTCCTTTGAGGACAACATGCAATTGAAAAATCCCATTAATTTGTGTCCTGCGCGACCCACATCCATCTTATCACATTGGCACTCTTTGGGGGAGGCCTATGTCCAGCAGTGGACGTCTTTCGGCGGATATGATGATGATGATTTATGTGTGTGCACCGCTTTAAATTTCGGTTCATTTCGTTGAATGCTAGAAGGTTGTAAAATGACGGAAGGCCATCGTAATTAAATTGTACATTTCGTTTAACGATAGGCTTTCTTCTGTGAACGCGACATAAAGTTGTTATTTGAGACGCAACATAAAAACGTAACGACCTCTGATATAAAGGAAATGTGAATAGGTAGATGTAAAACTTATTTAAGTATGGGCACTTGCGAGCAAGGCTCGTCCAGAAATCATGTAATTATATTTGGCCTACTTTTGACCCCCCTACCCTTGGTGATATTTGGTGATTATGACACTACCCCCCTCCCCCCATTAAGTTAGTTAATTAATAGCAATATCTTAATAAATACTGTTTTAATTTAAGCCATGTCCTCGGTCCACGAGCTTTCACAAATGTTTTCGATGGTGATGATGAAACAGATGTCCGATTTTGATATGAGAAAATTATTGAGTAATTTCGTTAGTTTTTGACTTTCCTGCTGTGTAAAAAAATTGCACGTGATGTGATTCTCCCTCATCGTGATAATTATTCGACCGTATTTTATAATGTTATGATATTTATATCGTTATAGAGAGTACTGCTTTTATTATAACGATATTTTTCAACATAACTAAATATATCGTTATGATATCGCTATTTTTTATAACATTTTAAAGGCCTGGTATGCATTCGCTAGGCGGGTTCCTGGCAGTGAAAGTGTTTAGATGCTACGAACTTCGGCGTAAACTTATTTATGGAATACAATAGTTTTCCATCCATCCATCCAGGCTATGACGTCACGGCGTCCCGAGGGAAATCCTATTTCCCTAAACGAGCCCTTTTCCCTACCCGTTACTTTATTGTATTTTTATAGGAGTACAAGCATTTACAGGAGACAGTTGGAATCGCTCTTACTGGCTGAAATTGTATAAATCTACTGTTGTATTTTGAATCTTCTTGCTTGATTCTTATGGTCACTTTTTGGACGGATGACTTTGATAAAAAACGGCCAAGTTAAATGATTTTAAGTGTAAGTATCCTCGGCTGTAAAAACTTAGGTTGGCTTTAATACTGTATACTAAATTTAGGACTTCGGACAAAAATTCTTCATCGCTTCCATTCTAGGACAAATACCTAATCTGTTTCACAATTACCGCGTTTCAAAGTTACTTGCATTGCGGGGCACCTTTTTAACATTGAAAATGTTTTTTCGATCGCTTTTTTCGCCTCCAATTTCAGCGAGAGTGATACATTGCCCATTACTGGTCTCGTGAGTTATTCATTAATTAGTAAGAGTGAGAGTTCTTATTATACAATTTGGTTGCAAAGATAGTTTATATTTTATAGGAGTATTAAGATAATATCTCTTTGTTTAGTTTTACAACATAATTGTTGTCCTTGTTTTTTTTTGTTAAGTCATAAATAAGTGATTTTATTTATTTTCTCATCTCTTACCCATTCGGTAGATTATAAAATGAAAATAAGAGGTAAAATTTGATACTGACTGCATGGTTGTATGTTTGTTTTACCTATTATATGTTTTACAGCTATCAATAATTGAGATGAGTAAACATTGGCCTTTTACATATTTGATCATTTACTGACATGGTCATTCACGAATAGACAAGTTTAAAAACGCGATTCGCCTATATAAGATGTACCTATTGGCCTTTTGCGTTTTTGGTCATTTGCTAGTATGGTCTTTCACGAATTGACGAGTTTAAGTACGCGATTCGCCAATAAAATGTGCATTGGTCTTTTGCGTTTTTGGTCATATGCGTCGGAAGGTAAATATGTCACATATTTATTTTTACATAATTGTTTTTGTTGTATTGTTTTGATTTATAATTTTTTTGAATGAGTCCTAATGTGTGTTACGTCGTGGAATCACGTGAAATTTTTGTATGTTGATCTATGTGCATGTACCTATATGTTGTTGTCATGAATAAATGTTTATTCTATTCTAGTCTAACACGCGCTCCGTTCTTATCCCGCCACATCCGCATCCGCAAAAACTTCGTAACGATTTTTGGGGATGCAGATGCGAATGAAGATGTCTAGTTATTATTAAGTATTATTTATTTATTTTAGATAACTATGTGATCCATATTGACAAAAACAACAGACACAGCTAGACAAAATAACAAAAGTAACAGTTTTAACCTATAACAAATAAAATAATAGGAGACAAAATAAAACTACAATTACAATAAAAATAAATAAATAAATAACTACTTGTCGTATGTCACACATCCTCTGAGACAATCGACCCACTGTTTTTGTAATAGCATAAATAAATAGATGCCGAATTTGCGTGGTTTCGAATACGGACGCGAATGTCTGCAGCATCCCTGATACAGTGCTAAAATTTAGAGCCGAATCCTATTCTAAATACTTAAGGACTACCTATTTATAAATATCTATTAATCCTGAACGTTCCGTCGACTCGAAAAAACACGAAAGTCACTCGGTGTCATTGGTGCGAAAATATACAACATTCTCCCAACTGAAATAGTTAACTCGGCAAGCGATGCAATATTTATTAATAAGATAAAATCTTTATTGGTTGACCAAGCATGCATGGTTGATTTATTTTAAGAAAATAACAAATATTATATAATTATTTATTAGAAGCTAACCGATTTACCAATTTGTAACAAATTGACTTGTAAAATGTTATACTTTTAGCAATAAAATATAAAATGAATGAATATGAATTCACAAACTTTCCGTTACTTTGTTGGAGCTATTTGCACCAGATTTAGTTATGCAAGTGAAATGAAACAATTTATATGTTTTCCTGTTTATATTCTGCTTTTATCCCCGTATTGAGTTACATGACAGCTATTTTTGTATCGGTGGGGTCTCCCACTCAACTTCAGTCGCATAAACATTAGTTACGCCTTCACAGGTTTTATATTAGCTTATGAAAAGTTTACGTCACTAGGTATATGTATACTTAGGTACAGTCAGCATCAAAAGTAGCTACGCAAACGAAGACGTCAAAAGTCCTTATTTATTTATCGTATGGCGGTTACACACTGGTACATATATGTATTCGTATCGATGTCGCTGATAGAGTTCCAGTGTGCGCTGCGAGGTTCAAAAGGAACAGTGCAGCTGCCGAGTTTGTTGTTCTTTTAGCACCACCCGGAGGTCACGTGTAGGGCTTCTAGGGTTATTCCTACGGACGTAGAACAACAACGACCTCAAAAGTCCTTATTCAAAGGGAATGAGAACTTTTGACGTCTTCGATTGCGTAGTTGAAAATAGACGAGGCAAAATGATAGGTCACTTGATAAGACACGACATTTACTTTAGAAATATTTTAGAAGGTAAGATCGAAGGATCAAGGAGTAGAGGTCGACCAAGGACAGCAACTAAAAGTAAAAGCAAATGTCTTGTCTTAACGGGACCTAAAGAAATTAGCCGAGAACCGAGAGAACTGGCGCATACTTCACCGACAAGAGCCAAGCTCTTAAATGTTGATGATGATGATGATGACGATTGCGTAACTTTTGATGCTGACTGTACTAGATGCCCGCGCGGTTTCGTCCGCGTATTGCAAGGAACGCAGGAAAACCAGCTGAATAAAACATAGACTATGTCCAAAAAAATTGTTTTTAGGCAAGTCTATAATAGTTATAATTATACTCTAAGCTCTTTCATAAGTCCAGACGTCGGGGTTTTCGGAGCGGGAATGATTTGAGAAAGAGTAGAGATAAACAGATATGTTAGTCTAAGAAAATATCTTATTATGCCTAATGAATAACTACCTCTCTGTGAGTTGTATACAATCTGTGACAAAGTTTTATTTTAATTTCCGTAAAAGTCTTATAACTTATAAGGTAACAATAAAAATAACTTTAATTAATTACCTGCTGTAAATGGAATAGTTGACACGATTTTCAGAATAAACTATTAATATTTTTTCTATATTTGGGACAGTTAATCTACGGCGTCTTGCTGTAAATATCCATTTCAAGGAGCTAAATGATCTTTCCACGTCGACAGTTGTAATCATATTTATTTTTTTTGTAGGAATCAATTGATGCACGAGAAGTTTGAGATTGAAGTTCTATTTCTTTGCCTTGTACCAACTCATTTATAATTTTTAGTGTGCTATAGCCAGAATTCTTCTTTAACACCAACTTCAGTTTATCATAAATCTGTTTTCCTTTTACGCTATGTTTAATTTGGAAACATCTCTATAGGTTTCATGAACTATTTTTAAACTATCGCTGATGGACAGCTTCGCATCCTGTAGTTTTTTAATAGCATTTGGGATAGTCATCAAATGATTTGCTATGAAATTTAAGTCGCTTTTTATATTTGCATTTCCAAACGCTCTTTTTGCCTTTCTAATACTCTGGGCTTCGGTGGGACTGAATGTATTTAGAACACGTTTCACTTCATCGTAATGTTTGCTGTAATACGTTGCAGCTTCTATCCAGGTTCCCCACCGAATAATTGTTGGTCGAGGTGGTAAAGGCACTCCGGGGAGCATTTCTTTAAACTTTTGTATTCTTTTAGGAGATTTCAAAAATGTCTTCTTAACATTTGCGATTAAATCATTCACATCTGGATAAAGTTTTCTTACTAGTTCAGCCACTCTATTTAAACCATGAGCCAAACATGTGACGTGCAAAAGATTGGGAAAAATACATTTTAAATTTCTTCCAGCCTTTAGCATGTAGCCCACACCGTCAGTTAAAAGTAAAAGTACTTTATTGTGATTATTATGGTTAGCACCCCATAATTCATCAAGAGCACTTGTGACCGTATTGGATATTGATACATTGTTCGTGCTGTCTAACCGTTTACTTGATATCAAGTGTTGAGTGCCAATGTGATCATCACGTAATGCTCCCACTATTACGTTAGCTATTTGACGACCATAATCATCCGTGGTTTCGTCAACACTCACATATATATATTCATTTTTTAGCTCGCTCCGTATTTTATTCATTTTTTCATCGTAAGCTTTATTTAAATATTCCCGTCGCAGTTGACATTCCGAAGGAACTTTTGCAGTTTTTCCAAATTTACCGGTAACACAATTTTCGATAAAATCTTTAAATATCGGATTGTTTACCTGCGTCCATGGTATATTACAGCCCACAACAAATTTCAAGAGCTCACTATTGAAATCATATTTCATACCTGTATGTTTATTAGATGCGACATGTCGCGTTACACTAGATTTCGTTTGAGCGAAGCTCACATTACACTTGGTGCAAAATAATAAAGAATCTCGAACCTCTATCTCTGGATTATTTTATATCCACGAACGCATAAACTCGTAACGAGTTTTTTTTCTCGGAGGCATATTTGTGTTGACTGATTATTTACAGTTTTTTAAAATACAATTGCATATAAGTTTATCTACTAGACAAGCAAGGGTAACGGTTGACAATAGGTGTCTAATACAATGTCAATCTTGACGCTCGATATCTATGAAGCATTTTCTTATAAATGAATAGACTTAACTGAAGAGGTTGATAATGAATGACCAATATAAAATATGTACCTATATGTATGATTAATCTTTATTTATTTTTCAATCAATTATTCATTCGGTAGAAACCTACTAGGGTACGATCTGTTTTTAAGTAAATACCTACTCTTTGGCTAATGTCAAACGTTCCCGCTCCGAAAACCCCGATGTTTGTTCATAACTTTTTTTGTTCCGGGTTGCCCATAGAACATTTTCACGCGCCGCCACTGTTCTATACGCGAATGAGAGAATTTAAAAAATTGGAGGAATTTTTACAATTGTTCCTGAGATCACCTATTAGGTAGGTTACAAACCTACAATCTCACTGACTTTTCTTCTTTTTAGTTAATACTAGTATAGATAAAACAGCGGCCATACTGGAGCTTATAACTCAGTTAATGATTGTGATATACGTAATTGATAAATAATTTGTAGCCTGTTCTGAATGTTAATATCTACTAGATTAATTTGAGAAAAATAGTTTTCCCAAAATATCACGTGACAAACCAATTTCTCAAATTAATCTAGTTTATACAAGTTTATTCTAGGAAAGGGGAAATTTGGCGCAAATGGGAAGCCAATTTATGAAAGTTTGTTACATAAGTTTCTTAAAATATCACGCCGTTAGCCTACGAATGTCAAATAACGTTTTGTATGGCAATCGAACCACCTTAATTGTAAAATATAATACCAAGGTGCTATGCATAACAAAACTAAACTAAGCTCGACACCACAACATAGTTCATTAGAAATCTAAATAAATTGCATATGTGTTCACTGTTTTTTAAGATCGGTACAATACTGTACAAACCTATATTTAATTGATGAATCCTTGCCCTTTAGGTGGTCGCTAATTCTGGAGCTGGTCACGCAGTGGGCGTGTTACTGCGACGTCAACATATTTTACAGTAGACGTACCGTCCACATGCAACAAAATTACCTAGTCGTTGCAGCTCCGCAGCGCGCTGTGCAACGCCGGTCTGACTTGCACCGTATGGCACCGATTCTCTGTCGTTCTTCAGGTCGATCAGGTAACGCATTACGAGTAGGGTACGTACGTTAGGTAGATCTAAATGTAAAATTTTATATGGATAAATGTCAGTTAAATTGCCCAAACGCGCGGTCGAAACCTTACGTAATTACCCCTCTGATTTTGAAAGAAGATAATTTTTTTGTGACTTTCGGAGCGATTATTTACGCACATAAATATTTTCACTTAATGAAAAAAATTGCCCAGAAACACTAAACATATTTTTAAAGACCTAGGTATCGATTTGTGTAACTTGTTGACCATTGATAAAACATTTTCAGCAATTTGACTACCGAGCTATCATATGCTAGCGTAGCGGCTTAGAAAATACACGTTAAAGGATGACTCACGCTAGAACGTGCCGTGTCCGGCCCGGGCCGTTTTCTAAGAAAAACGACGGCGTTTTTGCGCGGCCGAGCCATACTCAAGCTCGGCCGAGCCACGTCCGGGCCGTGCCGACACCGAGCCACTTCCGAACCTCGGCCGTGGCTCGGCCGGGCTTAGGTATGGCTCGGCCGCGCAAATACGCCTTCGTCTTTCTTAGAAAACGGCCCGGGCCGGACATGGCCCGTTCTAGCGTGAGTCATCCTTAATTCTCATTAATTTTTCGAGTATTTTTTTATTTATTTAATTATATGGCAATTATGGAAAACAGAAACAGGATAAATACAACTATAAATAAATTTTAAGATTCATCAGCCACTTGTTGGCTTTGTCGCTAAGGGTGATCAGGGTCTGCTCCACTGCTTTGTAGTGTTTCTATATTATTGCATGCTATGAAGCATGTGGTGTTGTGTTCCTGGTGGTGATTAAGGTCGCCAGAGCTCCCGAGGATGCGCTGTGTTGGGAGTGAGGGACCCCTGCATGTCTTTATCTGCCAACACAGCGAATCCTCAAGTGAATAAAGGGTCGGCAAGATAAAAAAAACACCATTAACCTTAAATTTTCTAAACGGTTGTCGCATAATCTTAAAAAGTCACAACCACTTTAAAACTAAGGCATATTAAGTAAGTACCTAGTTTCTGAGTTCATCACGAAGACGCAACTGGCGATTTTGCTTTATGAAACGTGGACGACGTTCATATGAATGTATGGTTTTGTATACCTACATATTTTTTCGGTGATACTCGGTTCGGTACGAAATTTGTTAGGCGAATGAATAAGACAACAATATTTTATCAAATTAGTCAAGACGCTCACAGTTTGGGGAGATCCACTAGTCGTAATGATCCACTAGTTTGTGTAGTAGTAGGCACGGAACCCTTCGTTGTGCGTGGTCCGATACGCACTTGGCCGCTTTTTTTTTATACAATTACTATGAGTTTTGTTTGCATTGTTTATGTATTTGGTGTGTCTTTTCAATAAAGGCTCGCTGCGGTAGGCTTATCTGTTGCACTTACCTACCTTAATTGGTGTGAGAGTTAGCCAAACAAAGGTCCCTCATTTTATGGCCCCGCGCGCAGCGAGCATTTGATAATAGTATAACACTCATCAAATAAGAAATTTCCCTCTTATCATTTATTCCTGCAAAGTCTACAAAAACCTTGTTAAATATTGTAATGTATAAGCCGCCTGTAAGGGCCAACGGGCGAGTCTGGCCACTTTTTCGTCAAAAAAACTTCGGCACCGGAAAGTTTAAATTGCTCCCATAAATCCCTTTCAGAGTAAACCGCCAAGGTTCTGGAGGATTGTTAAAAAGTTTAAACATCTAGCTCGAGAAGCAATCAACGTGGGGTCAAATGTTGGACGAGGTGATAATGTGCTTTGTCTTAATGAATTATGACGGTAAAGGTCGCGGGAGTCCGCTGGATGCGGGTGGAGTAGGACCGATCATTGTGGCACTCTTTGGGGGAGGACTATGTTCAGCAGTGGACGATTAACGGCTGATATAATGATAATGAAATGTTTTATCTTGACGACAGTTTAGCCTAGTATTTAGGTATTAGTGCCGCTGCCTACGAAGCTGAAGATCCTGGGTTCGAATCCCGGTAAGGACAAATATTTGTGTGATGAGCATGAATATTTGTTTCTGATTCTTGGATGTTTTCTATGTATTTAAGTATTAATATCTATTAAATATATCGTCGTCTAGTACCCATAACACAAGCCTTATAGAACTTTATGTGGGTGGTTCGATTGTGTAAGATTGTCCCCTAATACCTATTCATTTATTTATTTATCTTACGAATGCGTGACTGTTAAATAAAACACCAGCTTCCGATAATGATGAAATGTATTGCATCTCACAGAATTGAATAAATCACATATTTAATTGCTAGCAGCAATTTTAATAGAACGACAGTAATAGGAAAAACCTTATTGTTATATCCAAATCATACATTGGTATTGCCATACAAAATACAGTAGGAATTAACCTCTATGTTAAAATATTCTTTAAATGACCATGATCAAAGATTATGTTTATTGGAACTGCAAATGAAGTTGTTTGCTCTATAAGCTTGGGAGCCTTCAGTGCCATATTATACAGACATGTGTAAGTAACTAATGTGTATGTTAATGTTTCCACACTCAGTACGCAGCAGCAAATATATTTGAGTGTTTATATAAATCTTAATGAGATGCTAAATCTTTTAAATTGGATCTCTGTTTGTAATATTGGTACATTTACAAAACAATAAAGTGTAATTTTATACATTTTGCAATTAATATTGCAAGCTGAAGTTGAGCGATCCAATAAAACATTTGTTATATGCAAACACCGTGGGCGGTATCGGGGCAAATCGGTCATTCGTAACCATGGCTCACGAAATATAAAAATCGTTCTATGGGCATACAGTTGAAATCCATTTCAACACTGAGATATTCATATTTTATTCAGAGTGCATATGAGTGAGAAAACGGGTTTCATTTGGAGAATACACCTAATTCTGTATTTAATCATCCCGCAGGCCATCTAAGCGACTTAAATATTGTTATTCTGTCATTTATAAATAACAACTTAAAAAGTGTTTTTATTTTTAATATAAATTGACGTAAAAGACAACAACTTCCTGTAAATACAAAGACATAACTCACAACTCTGTTGGGTTTTGGTCCGCGTTCCAAAGTTGCCATGGTCCTTCAAATTAAACAATAGTAGGTTCTCTAAACTGCTCTAAATGTAAATTTACCCGGAATTGTTTCCTCGTCGAATAATTGGCTTCTTCCAAAAGGATCTTTTTATAATGGTAATAACGTTATTATGGAATTTACGGTCGATTCTTTGAAGATTTTGGATTAAAATGATAAACGAAATGAATTTTAATTTAAAACAAAAGAAAAATAGGTATATATATATATAACGCAAATTTAGGTAGCTTTGTTACTAAGTAATACACTTCAAGGTTATGTAGCCAAACGGGAAAAATAAAACCCTACTAGAAAAACACTAAAGCTTTTCTGAAACTCCTGGATTTCAAATAGACTTTTAGGTGTCGTAAAAGTCATTTAAAATACGGACGACGGTCGATTTGTACTTGTAGCCAATTTTAAATTTGTTTATGTATAGAAAGCTGTAAAGTTAAGAATATACATCCTGTCTTGGCAGGGTTGGCTCCTATGGACGCTCGCTTTGAATTTTATCCTACGAGCTGTGAGTATGTTTCTCATTATTATTGCTGAAGGAAACTCCAGGGAAATATAATTCCAACTGTAACATGGAAACTGTAAATAAGTAGGTACAACAACTATAACTGTAAACAAGAACTTCACCGTACTAAAACGGCTATTTGTGCATGTGTGAACTATTATATCATCAAAACAAGTTGTTGTATAAAGTTTAATTTCCGAAGCGAAAGAAGATCAACTATTTGCCTATTTAGCCATTTTTTTTGCTTTTTATTTATATTTTGCCATTTTTATATAGTGTCCGGCTTTACCATAAAGCGAGCAATTCAGTTATTTCCAAAATAACGTAAATTTACACAATTATTTACTATTGCTAAAGTGTTTACATTATTGTATCAATTAATCTAGTTATTTTAAGGTGTTACAATCATATTTTTATGATACAGAATTACATGGGGAATAATAAATTATTGTTGTTTGAATACAATTCAACTTGGTTTTTTAGAAATGTTTACGAAAATGTACAATTTTTGAGTCAATGTGATTAATTTGAATCTTAAAGTTATTCCTAAGAATAACAATGTTACTATTTATTGAAGTTATATATGTTATTAATTGTAAACATTTATACAGAATTACGACATAATAAATTCTATTGTCTAAAGTTAATGGTCTGTTATTTATTTAAGTGTGAATACAAAGCAATGGGTAAATTCGTGAATTCTAAAACGAGTTTGAGAGTTAACTTATACTAAAAACGTGTAAAATGTAATAAATTACATTTTCCTAAACTATGTCGGTGCAGTACCGTTGAAACAGAATTACTGGAGATCGATATGTTTACTAACAAATACTAGGTTAAATAATTATTACTTTAATGCAGGGTTGTGGATCGATCTGGTTTCTAAATGCAATCTAGTTAAGTTTTGTGTTAACAAGCTTTGGCTGACGTGTCAGCCAAGTTGAACACGGACCGTTAGGGTGCCCAACCACAGTTGTCTAGTCAAGTATTCGTTTTCAAGAACTATTCTTGGAGGGCTATTCGAACATAAATATGTGACCCTCGATCGCTAAACTTTACAAATAAACTGCCTATCTTCTACGTGTTTGCGATCTATTGTGTACAGTCGACTCCGATACTATGAGAGACTTAGCGTACTGAGCCGTTTCCCTGTATTGCGGTACAGTCGAATTCGATACTATGACGGTCTGAGTAAGCTAAGTCGGTCTTTGCATTGCGGTCTATTGAGTACAGTCGAATCCGATTCTATGGGACGTCTAGTATACTAAACAAGTCCTCTACATAAAGATGTTATCGTATAGACGAGTGTCCTGACATAAATTAGACCTATGCAGGCGGGAAAGCTATTTCTAGGTGGTAATAAAATAATCACACCTAAAATTGGCCGAAAAATTGAAGAATCCTTCATTGCCGGTCAAAAATGTAAGGGTAGGTGTATATTGTATATTTACGTTATGTGACAAAAGGGTCCCGAGCTAGGATTCCCTGTGTTACGGGACCCAGTAGAACAGCAAGCATACGATATTAATTAAGAGACAAGTATAGAATAGATGTTTTACAAATTACAAAGCTACAATAATTTTAGTTCTGTCAGTGTAATGTGTGAGCGTGAGTGTGTGTAAGAGTCTGAGAGTGCGTGTGTGATGATAAGTAAATAAACAAGTGAATACTGGTGAAATTAATATAATGGGTAACAACCCTAATATAGACAACATACACGTGGTTCACAAAATAGATTAGTGTCTATTTGTAAATTGCAGTTAAATCTAAGTATACCTGTGACGTATGAACTGGGTAATGTGCAACCACTCTTAGTTTCATTTGTTGGATTGCTTGCAATTTGTGTGTACGTAACGTCGAATACATCGCGAAAGAAACAGTTGTTGAGAATTAAATAAAACGATTTTTCGTGGTTCACTTGACTAGGAGCCCCTGGAAAGGGCTAGAAACGTGGAAATGTATTTCATGATTGTTTAATCAATAATAATCGCGGAAACTGATGACAATACAAGTCTTTAGATTTTTTGATTCGTGAAAATTGTAGCGTTGTGTTTTCTCTGAGAATTTTATACTTAGACAGTGCTTGCTTGATGTATTGTATCTTATAGTACCACCGGTGATTAGAAGTTTGATATTATGGTTTGTGCATTGATTTAATATAAAAAGATACGCAGTCAGTAGGAAAAAATGGCTAGTCAAAGATGAGTTGAGGTGTTCAGTCGCCATCACATACATCGGTACACTATGAATAGGTGTTCAAAAATATCGGCACATGCACCCTAATAAATAAAATAAATAAAATAAATAAAATTGATTTATTTCAGGCAAAGACCCATATTTTAACACAAGGAAACAAAAGCAATAATAATAATAAAACAATCGACATAAACACTTACTTAATATTACATATTTGCATATTTGCAACACTGGGCAAAGATCATTACCTTATTTGGCCAGTGATGATCTTTACCCAGTGTTTTGTCATCGGGCAGTCCAGGCGCTCAGCAAACATATTCAGGATGATGTTAGAACTGCCGCGCACTCTGCTCAACAGAGACGCAACTCTCTTCCTTCTGATGGCGTGGAAGCCATCAGTGTGCGCCTCTGCGAACATACCCGACGCGCTACAGTGTCGCGGCATTTTCATCAGCATCCTGAATATGTTATTATATTGGACCCTGAGCGTATTGTACGTGCGCTGCGTATGACTCACCCACAGGCTGCTGGTGTAGAAGGTCTGGCAATAAGCCCTATACAATGTGACTTTAACTTCCTTCGTGCACCGAGCAAACCTGCGGGCTATCATGTTGCCTCTTACGGCCAAGGCCCTCCTCTCTCTCTCTATATCCGTATCATCTCTCAAGTCCGGCGTGACCATATGCCCCAGATATTTAAACTGGTCTGCCACCTTTAGAGCAACGCCGCCCAACACTACCGGAGGCACAACTGTCGGGTTATATTTACTTGTTTTAAATATAACAACTTCACTCTTTTTAGAGTTGTACCTCAGGCCATGTTGCTCTGCATAGCTCTCGCATTTGCTTACCAGCTGCCTTATTGCATTGATGGAGGGACCCAGCAGCACCATGTCATCAGCGTAGCTAATGTTATTGACACTGACACCGTCAATATGACATCCCACATGCGTACTGCTGAGCTCCTCGATCAACTGGTTAACATAAAGGTTGAACAGAATAGGCGACGACAGCCCCCCTTGTCTGACACCACACTGAAGCTTATACTCTTCGGACATTGTATTCATCCATCTCACATGATTGACCTGGTTACCATACCAGTATTTTAAAAGTGTAACACATTCTGCTGGCACGGTCGTACGGCTTAGTTTTTGCCACAACAGATGGTAGGCAACCAGGTCAAACGCCTTGGACAGGTCCAAGAAGCAGGCATAAACCGGTGTTTTCCTGTCCTTGTAGTACCCGACTAATGCCTTGACAATAGAGGTGTGTTCCGATGTTTGTGACGTGCTTGTTTGCTCCGATGTATGTGATGGCGACTGTTCAAATTTTATGTCGCCGAATACCATTTTTATCCTCGATAAATCGTTATCGCTAAGTGAAGCGAGAAGACGAGATTTAAATTTTTAACGATCTTGTACCGCCTTTCTGACGACGAAGGGTATATTTTTACGAGCTTTAATTGGATAATTTAACTTAGAATAATAACGCCTAGAAACGCAGTTCCCGCGCAACGGTGAGGCCACCAAAACTCAGCCATAAATGGCTGAGTACGCCGATCGGCTTGTCAGTTGCAAGGACGCGTGTCAAGTGTAAATAGCTCCCACATTTTTCATTAATATGGTGGTTTGTGCAGTGAAAGGGTGTCACAACGCATCGGATAAAAAGGATAAACATTCTAAGATAACATTTCACACGTAATTATTATTCTCTAACTCGTATTTTTACGTAAAACAGTAATCGAAATTGCATATTTTCTATAAGCGGCATGACAGCGTAGTGTTGCCAATGTAACGGATATATTTACCCATAATTCTGTTCTGATAATATAAGTACTAACATAAAATACAAATATCGGCAGGGTTGAAAATATTAGGAAGAAGATAAATCACTTGATTTTTACCAAGCTTTTACTTGACTTCCCGTGTATGTTTGACTAGGTATATCTAGGTCAAATCTTGCAAGTCAATTTTGACTAAATTCCCAAAGTTCAATCGAGTTTAAATTTTGTAAACGTGTTTTTTTATGTATTTAGGGATGAAACTTTGTACGGAGGTAATTAATAAAATTATTATTTACGTTTAATCAGTGCTACCAGTGACTTTGTGATACTAAATAATTCTTATGTTAGATGTAGTTTTCCGGGAATGTGTATGCGCTGGCAACACTATTGGTGCGTTTGTGTGCGTTTTGGCGCGGGTAAATACGAGTTGATCACAACTACATGAATCCATTTTATGCCTCACGCTTGGCGCGTCAGCCGTATAAAACTATAAGTCTAGGCGTTATTATTCTAAGTAATTTAAATACAAACTAAGAACTTTAAAGAGCCAAATTGTACTATGGGCGTGCTCACAGACGTTAGAAATAATTTTATGAATATAACAGTCTTTTTATGCAGATAACTCCCGTCAGAATAAGAATAAGTTTATTTTGGAACAACAACAGGCATCATATAAGGCTTAGATCTAAAGAAGGAATCTAGTGTTGCTTCAAAAAAGGAGTCCACTCAGCATGAGTCGAGACACACAGTGCAGCGACGCAGATTTTCAGTGGATCCGTTAAACTAAAACTAACTTATTAACTTATATAAGAGATATTAACCTAAGAATATACATACTGTACGGTATACATAGATACTTAGTCCACGCTATGTCCAGCGAAAACCAAACCAAAACCTGAGTTGCAAGTACTATAATAATATCCTACTCAAAATAATATTCTTAGCACAGACACAGATCGAGACGCAGATTGAGACGCAGATCAGCTAGGCCAAAGAATTTTTTTGCTTTAGTAGATGGAGTTTAAGTTTATTTTTAAATGTAAACAGGGAAGGAGACTTTCTTATTGGCGGTGGGATATTATTCCAGCAACGTGTGGCAGCGTAACGAAAGCTGCCACGGAAACTAGCAGCATTACGTCTGATATTAAAATATTATAATGAAAACGGGGCATTCGTTTCACACGTTTTTAAGGTTGAAAATAGCTCGGTGTGTATCGTACCGATTCGCGGTTCTCAGTCATGAGCGCACTTAAGCAATTTGGCCTTGGCGGCCAGTGCTGAACGCGCGCTCCAACCCGTTTTCATTATATATTTTAAGAAGAGTCTTTGTCAACTTTATTGGACTGTTCCTGTAAATTTCTTTGATAAATTAATCAATCGAGTTGATTGCTAGAGCTAATCGAGTTACAGGCGAGGGCCTGTCGAGATAATCAATTAGTGTCTCTCAAATTGTGTATAAAAGTCAAATGTTAAACGTCAATTAACTGATTTAAAATGTTTCGAGGACTATTTAGTATTTCAAGTTTATTGTTTCAAGATACGGATGAAGTTACAAACATTTGCTGTTTTGACGCTGTACTTTAAGTGTGCAATGCAATGACAATCAGTAGGTCGATCACGTAACGCATTGTACGCGCGTCAGGTAGGGTAATGTCACTTTTTATATGGAAAGTTGACAGTTAAATTGTACCGACGCGCGTTCGCAACGTAACGTGATTACCCCTCAGATAGCGAAGGAGTGAAAATGAAATTAAATGGTTCGTTGCGAAATAGAGGTCACAGATGATAATACAACTTATCGGTTCTTGTCTATTATAAGTATGATCAATAGTAACCGTATTAAGTAATGAATAATTTATACTACACCATCCAGCTGTATGTAGTACTTGACACGTATTAATCAAACGTAATAAAGTAATTGGTATCAAATTATTTAGTACGTATACCTAATTAGCTCGAGTGCCACGGGCCTAACATCCAGGGGGCAACTCGACTAGTCCAAAATAAAGGGTTTTTGAGAGCGGTGGTGAAGAACTGCCCTCCTGATGGTCACGATTCTCAGACTTGAGGAACCCAGAAAGAAGAAAAATAAAACGGAGACAATTGGGAATGGATGAAAATTTTAGAAGTGCCTGATTATTTTTTGGTGATTGGAAGAACCTTCCTTAGCACCAGAAAAAAGTTACAGACTTTTTTCAGCTGCATCAATTATTTTTGAAAAATATAAACAGTTTCCTCACTTTCGTTTTGGGTTAAAGACGGCGAAATAAGAGATTTTTCTTGATCCGTCTCATGTTACAACAAATATTTTTAATATCTGACCCTGGCAATGACAAATATAGCTGCTGCAGCTGTCAATATCATCATACACACATTTAAGGTAGTTGTTTATTGAACGAGCGACCGAAACGAACGAAGCAAATCTTTCGTATGTCCGGCGTCTGTCCGGCTGTTGTCCTCTACAGGTCGCATTTCCCCACCGATTCTCGTGAAATTTGGTAGCAGGTTCAATAATTATTATATATTAGCTTTTGCCCGCGACTTCGTCCGCGCGGAACTCGTTTATATCGTAACTTTCTCCCCCCTTTTCACCCCCTTACGTGATGAATTTCCAGATAAAAACTATCTTTAGTAAGGATTCTTTGGGAAGGCCTCGGAATTCAAAGTATCTCTACACCAAATTTCATCTCAATTGGTTCAGCGGTTTAAGCATGAAAAGGTAACAGACAGACAGAGTTACTTTACTTACTCCGAACGCCTTTTTTTACAAAATAGACTCCGCCGCAAACTTGGTTTCTATGACCCGCCTCACCATAATAGATGCATGTAGGCTTTTTTCAGTATTATTTTGCATATTTTCATATCACACGGCCGTAAGGACCTTTTCTACTAAACCGTAGGACTAAATTAACTGACTTGTAATTTAAATATTTTATACTAAAAATAAAGTTACGTCAACAAAATGTTACATCTAATAGTTTTCAAAATAGCCATTATAAAACGTCTTTTTTACCCCGTTTTAGAAAACATCTTCGAAACTACCGCCATAAGGTAACTTTACCCTTGGAACGTCACATACATATATTTACCTATGTAATGTTCCTATTCCCCAGGACTCCCAACTACCGTTATACCGTAAATGGGTTCCATCCAATTTTTCACCCCCTATTTCACCTCCTTGGAGAATGCTCCAGGACTCAAACTATCTCTATACCAAATTTCATCTAAATGGTCTACATCCAAATTTTCACCCCCATTTCACCCCCTTAGGGGATGATTTCTGGAATAGAAACTATCATATGTCCTTTTCCAGGACTCAAACTATCTTTCAACCAAATTTTATCAAAATGTGTCACAAACAAATTTCCACCCCAACTACAACCCCTTAGGGGATGATTTTCGGGCTGAAACTATCATTTGTCCTTCCTTAACTATCGCTATACCGTAAATGGGTTCAATCGAAATTTTCATCCACCATTTCTCACCCCCTTATATGTTCCCCTTATTTCCTCCTTTCATGTGTTCCGGAATAAAAAATATTCTATGTTCTTTCCTTGGACTGAGACCTCTCTCTATACCAAATTTCATCTAAATGGGTTCTATCGAAATCTCCAACCCTCATTGGCCACCTCAGGAAATGATTTTGTGAGACTCTTAGGGGTCTCTTTGTGTATTTTGTTCTACAAGGATTATACCCTAAAAGGATTATTAATAAATGAGACAAAGACTCTAGTTTATAGAATTGTATTTCCACACACCACTCCGCTCTTAGCTTAGGGTACATACGTTTCTAGGAACCCTCTATAACAGCGCAGTGCATATGTGGAACATCACAACTCCCCAGGGTCGCTTTGTGTAAGTCCGTTGGTGATAAGTGATGATTTATTTCTCCTGCCGGAAGGGCTATTAATAAATAAGGACGAACTCACTCAGAGCGGGGTCGGTTGCCAGAAGGCAGTTACTCCCTGTAACGATTTCCTGATGCTCGAGGCTCCTGGGACAACAAATCCAGTTTCTTCTCGGGCTCTGAAGTCTCCCGGAGAAGGCTATCGTGTCACCGCCGCTTGCCTGGGTCCCGCCGAGTGTTGTGGTTTGATCTTGGGGGTGTTCAGGCTTCACACACCGGTGTTCACGCGCCGGTGTATGTAGGCTTCTCAGCCTCCAAGGATGTCCCCGTCGCTATTTCGTACACCCATACAGTGTATCTTTAGAGGTAGAATCTCTTTTGACGTAAAATGGAGTGCTCTCACTCTCTGTGCTTGCTCTGTGATTTTCTTTATGTATATCTATAAATAAACTAATGAATATCTTCTTTTCTTTACCACCTGAAAATAGACCTTAAATTACTGGCTAGTTTAGGCTTCTACAATTTGTCTGGTCGACATGAGGATTTGATTACTGACCCAAAAGCAGCGTTTAATCGCTGCCCCTCCCATTCATTTCTCAAATCTTCACCGTGACGCAGCCACCTGTAACATTTCTAGGTTAGAATTGTTTTCCTAATATTCGATTGTTCCAAAGATGAGCAGATGACTTACGCCGAGGTGTTTCTATTTTCTGCCTGGGCCAATCCACTTAACTCCTAACACAAAAAGTCCTCATTCTATGTCCTGCAACAATTGTTTAGGTTATGACACTTAATTTCTTTCCTTTCGTTGAAATATATTCGGGTTTTAAAGTTATTTTACCTATGTCGTCTGTCCCATCTTTCAACTCCTCTTACTGGGCCTCTCTTGCCACCGATCTCTTCGGATTCTTCTGGTCAAGTCTACTGGATATCCACTCCCGCCTCCATCTTGATGGGATCTGTCATTTGACAGCTAGTGTCACTCTGACAGCCCTTGGGATTGTTCCGGGTCTTGGCGTTTTGTACGCGGTTACGACAAGGCGTTTTTTCCATTGTGCCCAATTTCCTTTGAGGCGTTTCTTCAACTGTCTTCTCTTGTCAGTCGGGCGTATTTTGCAGTGTGACAATACCCCCTCCCTTATGAAAAGTTTGAAACGAAGTGAAAACTACGCTGCCCTCAGCGCTGTTCAGAATTACAGAACCTATGTTAACCTAAGTTAGATCTACCTATATGTAACACAAATTTGTCCCCACAATTTCAAAATCACTTTCATACTTCTTCTTTCGAAATGAAGCGATAGCTTTTTGTTAGCTATTCGCTGCCTACAAACACACAAATTCCCGAGTTGCTCCTGTATTTCCAGTGCAGCTCAATGAAGTTCCCCAAGTTGAGTACACGTTTTATATTCTAACGCTACTCTTTAAGTTAAGCTATCCTAAACCTAAGCTGAGACTACCTTGGCGTCGTTAGTGTGAGAAGATCACCCCTAACACGTGAAACACGTCCTACGGTACCTAAGAACCCAGACCAAGCTCTTGACAACAAGTGTTTCTTCTTCTGGATATCATATCTTGATATCCTTGATATGCCACTGACCTAGGAGTTTACCATCGTAACCCACTAGTTCATACACTAACGGCGATAAAACTTTCTTCACTATGCACTTCTGGTATTTGGGCGCTAACTTGGACGCTTTAAAATTAACGGCATCGCTCTGAATGTAGGTTTTCTTCCAGACCTCCTGGCCTTCACGCAATTTGACGTCTCTTCTGCGCAGATTGTAGTATCTGGCATTTGTTGCATGAGCCTTTTCCAGATTTTCCCTAACTTTGCTGTAAATGTCTTGAAGTGTCCCAAATTCTCCAGCGTATTCCTCTCTGGGCACAGCTACCTCGTAATCCGTATCACTTGTGTCCTTATAAAAAGAGCCATTTATAATCGGTTCTCTACCGTGTACCAAGAAAAATGGTGTGAAACCTGTAGTTTCATTCACCGCGCTATTCAACGCAAATTGTACCTTAAAAATGTTACTGTCCCAGGATCTATGATCTTCCTTTACGTAGGACGAGATCATTGTCAAAATGGTCTTGTTAAACCGTTCCACGGTATTTATCTGTGGTGTATATCTCGGTCCATAATGAATCCGAGGGACATTGTAAGTTTTCATTAGTCTCCGAAACTCTGATCCAGTGAATTGAACCCCATTGTCGGTAACCACTGTCTCAGGAACTCCGTGAGCTAAGAAAACATAATTCTCTATACTTTTCGCCACATTTGCGCTTGTAGCGCGTCTTAACGGGAATAACATTGTATATTTGGAAAAAACACAAGTCACGACTAGAAGATGTACGTAACCGGACCGTGATTTTGGCAAGGGTCCAACCAGATCCATACTTATGACTTGCCATGGTTTGTAACACTGCTTTGGTTTACCCATTTGCCCTGGAGTAAGAGTCGTTCTATGTTTATAGGCTGAACATGTCGCACATTGCTTGATAAAGTTAACTACGTCACGATACATTCCTGGCCAGAAATACCTCAAACTTAACCTTCTATGTGTTTTAAATACTCCTAGGTGTCCTGAAGTAGGAGGTTCATGGTTCTCAGAAATGATTTTTGTGCGACCTGATTCAGCTACGACCACTTTCCAGTCAAACTCGTCGGTTAGTGAATATTTACCCTTACTATACCTATATAATATATTATTCTCTATTCTGTAGTTCGGGTAATTTCTTGGGTAATATTTACAACCTGAGTAAACTCTATTATACCATGCATCACTAGCGGTTGAGGCCGGTGTGGTACTAATGGCTTCCACCTTAATCAACCGCGAGAGAGCATCCGGGATAACGTTATCTTTCCCTCTCCTATGTTCAATGTTAAAGGTGTACGGAGACAAACGACAACCCCAGCGAGCAAGACGTCCTGTTGGATTTTCCAAATTCATGAACCATTTCAACGATGCGTGGTCAGTGACAATAGTAAACGGCCTAGTACCTAGGTACGGCTCAAACTTCTCCACAGCATGAAGAACAGCTAGCGCTTCACGCTCTGTGGCACTATAATTCCTTTCACTTTTATTGAGAGACCTACTAATGTATGCAATAGGATGGTCGTGGCCTTCCACTTCCTGTGTAAGGACCCCACCTATTCCATAACTCGACGCATCGCAATGGACCGTAAAGTGTTTGTCAAAGTCTGGGCATATTAAAACTGGTGCTGATACAAGACGGTTTTTTAAATCTTTAAATGCTTGTTCAGCGCTTGAAGTCCAGACAAACTTTGTTTTTGAGCTGGTTAACGCATTCAGTGGTGCGGCTATGGACGAGAAATTTCGAATAAACCGCCTGTACCAAGAACATGTACCTAGGAACATTTTTACCTCCTTCGCGTTCTTCGGGACAGGAAAGTCAATCACCGCACGAACTTTACCTGGATCTGTGCGTAACCCACACTCATCTACTATATATCCTAAATACTTTAGTGATTTTCTAAAAAAATTACTTTTCTCCAAATTGATCGTTAAATTTGCCTCTTGTATTCTCTTGTGAAGCTTTTTAAGTAATATCAAATGAGTCTCGTAATCTTCTGATACTACTATTATGTCATCAACGTAACAAAATACTAATCCTTTATCTATCTCACTGCAAAACGGAGTTCCAAAAAGCCTATCCATTAACCTTTGCTGGCGCGCAGGTGCTCCTGTCAAACCAAAAGCCATAACCTTGAACTTATATTGACCTTTACCGGCCACAGTGAAACTTGTTCGTTCCTGCGACGACTCATCAAGAGGTATTTGCCAAAAACTTGCTTTAAAATCAATCGAACTAATATACTTCGCATTTCTAAGGCTATCTAATATCTGAGGAATATGTGGTATTGCGTAAGCGTCGCCTTTACTGACTGCATTTAATTTACGACAATCCAAACAAAACCTCCATGACCCGTCAGGCTTTGGAACCATAAGGACTGGATTATTCCAAGGGCTTTCACTCGGTGTGATCACATCTAAATCCAACATTTTATCCACTTCCTTATGCAGTTCCTTCAGCTTTTCTGGTGACATGGGGTACGGTCTACATTTAATTGGCGGAGATGCTCCCGTATCTATTTTATGTTCTATCAGGTGAGTTCTACCTAAGCCTTTTTGTTCAAATGAAATTTCTTTAAATTGATCTGTTACTATTTCTGTTAACTGTCTTTGCTCAGAGGTCAAGTTATCATATGACAAAACATTGTCTACCTGACTGTCTATGCTTGAATGCCCAATGAAATGTTTAGGTTTTTCTATGTATCTTATATTTTCAAATATCTCTGGCATCAACGAAAATTCCTTCCAAAAATCTACTCCAAGTATTACATTTGACACTATGGATGGTATGACATAAAACTTTATTACTTTAGTGATACCCTTAAATGATATTGGTAACAACATGGTACCAATCGTTCTACACGTTGAACCATCTGCTACTGTCACAGAATTGTCATTTGATGAAATGGTGTATCCTAAATTCACAAAACGCTCGTGCGCGCCGCTTCCAATGATGGAGACAGCGGCACCAGAATCTAGTAGTGCGCATATTTTCACATCTAGTACATTCACATTTAAATATGGTCGAACATCATTATCGTCTGGTTTGAAGAGAACCGTGCTGACGGAATTGTTTTTAAAATATTTACTAACCAAATCTAACCAATAACTATTATCGGCCCTTTCCGCCTTCTCTGCCGAGTAATAGCTACGGTTCTCTCTACCTAGTTTTTTGACTGATTCATGTTTCTACACTTTGGGCATGACCGCGAGGTATAACCCGGTTCACCACATTTAAAACATATAATGCGCTTGTCCCTACAAGCTTTAGTGTCGTGAGTATTCACTTTACACCTATAACAATAAACGGTATTCGTTTGGTGTGGTGATTGACGAAATTGGGGCGCGTGCGCGTGCTGTCCATGCTGTTGAAAACGTTGTGCCGACCCATTTTCTCTCTGATGTTGATATGTTTGATAATGTTGAAATGGTTTATGTTTTGGCACCGGTGTGTTATGCCTGGACTGTTGTTGGTATGTACCCGCGACAACCGCTACCTCTGTTTTATTACACTTGCCATTATAGGCGAAATCCGGATTCAAGGTAGATTGTCTAGGTGGTTCCGTAAACAATTTACCCTGCTGCCGTGCGGCTTCAATTTTCCTGCAAACCTGCCGCAATGATTCTACCGTATCGAGTTCCTGCAATGCTAAATGTTCGGAAAACGACGGTCTTATATTATGCAATAATATTTCTAATTGTTGTGTGTCATCTAAAGGTTTTAATAAGCGTGAGAACATTCCGCTCATCACCGCAAAATATATGTGTGTAGGTTCATCCACGCCCTGTGTGCGCGCATGTATTTCACTCAATAGCCTGTAATCAAAATCAACAGGTGCAAATTCCTGTTTCAACAAAATTCCTAATTCCTTCCAAGTGTTAAACCTATGCTTATTCCCTCTATACCATAAGAGACCTTGTGCAGTGAACAGACAACAAGCCGCGTTAAATAGTTGGTCATCTGTAATGCCAAATGCTTGAGCCCTCTCCTCAACTGCTTCCAGGAACGCGTGTACGCTAGTGAGTCCATTGAATTTATTGTTTATATACTTGAGCACATTTAAATTTGATGACTCCTTCGGCTCCTCCATATGACTGGTTGCTGGTTCCTTTCCGTTGCTCTGGCTCGGTAATAACGCATTTATTGTTACTCCGCATTGTTGCATCTTTGTCCGTAACGCAGTGTAATTGTCTTTATCGGCTTGTGTGCTCATTGTACCTAATCTATACATCCTGTAGAATAAGTGTGCATACAACGCTTTCGCGCGTATCAGGAAACGACGGTCCCTAGTTTTCTCTACTGTAGTTAATTTAGTCTGAAGTTCCTTTATTTTCTCTGATACTACAGTTAATTCACTCGTGACCTGCAGATCCTCGCCAATAACCTCCTCCGGTAGAAATTCAAAACTCAATTTCTTAAGTTGTTGTCTCATTTCTTGAACTGTTGCCCCGGGTGTCTCCGACGTAATATTTATTTCATAAGTCAGTTCGACTTTTAGCAAGGAGTGATAGTAAATCGTTTTTAAATCCATGTTTACCACCGCAAGTGATTAATCAATACAAAAAATGCAATACCAATTCGGACCACAATAAGTCGCCAATATACCAAGAGAAATGACTATAAGTTTGGTGTATTCACCTTATTTATTGTGATGTATACCTACTGCACTGTTATCTGGGTTTACACTTGTAAAGTTTTAAATGTTTTCTATAATTGATGTTCCTGATACTTATTTCTATGATTTTAATGTATAATATATTTGTTATTATTTAAAAAAGTATTTAAATTTATTTCAATATTGAACGATGTGAAATACTGTAAATACAATAAATTATTGTATGTACATTATTTAACTGTAAACTTTTTTTTTCTTATAATGTTTCAGTGTCACACAATGTGTGTTTTACCTTATCTTAATGACTATTTAGCACAACAACTTGGTGTGGATATATATGAAACCTTAACACTTTGTAATTATATTCTTTCAAAATGTATATATTTGTTAACAAGCCAACTTCAAAATGTTGAAGCGTTGTTTATCTTAATTATTATTTATTTTATATTTGTTTTGTTATGAGAGCTTGGTACAGTTCCAAGTGGTTGTCCAAAGTCTCATATCAAAATGTAAATCACTTTTATATATAATTTATTTAGACCTAGCAATCATATGATGCCAGATATTATGTATTGGTTATTGATTTGTGTACTTATCTTCCAACAAATATCAATTTCATGCACCATTAAATTAATATTACCATGTTTCACATATTTTGCTTACTTTCAAAACATGCACGCATAAGCAATCAAGGTTGGTTTACCTAAATTTAATAAATATTTTTATATTTTAGTTATTATAGGACAAAGTCTCTAATAACACTTCATAAAATTTAAATATTGTCCGCTACTGTGTGCTGGACATCAAATAATAATCCACAAATAGTGTTGAGTACACTTAAAAATAATAAACAATGTTATTGGCAGTGCCTTAAAATAACAGTTTAAAAAAAATATTTTATGTAAGTGGGTCACCCTTAGGTGTACTACCAACTTAATTAAACAAATCCCTCACAGGACAGAACGACTTTGGGACTAAAAACAGGACAACTAACCTAATGGGACTTACAATTACTAAGTAATTAGCGTTTTATTGCTAATTTCTCACTAAATAAATGCTAAAGTAACACTGTAGGTACTTAGCTACCACTAAGTACTAAATATATGAAAATATGAAATCCTGTGTTCACTTTCCCTGTTCAACTCTCTTTTATGTAAATATATATGAAAAATTGTGTTCTTGTTATGTTTTACTTGTCTAAATAAATGTGGATAGTTATTTCAATGTTATTGTTATATTTATATATGGTTTTATGTTACTGTCACTGAATTTAACTTTTACTTTATTTCTGTACTAAGAACAAACTTTTGTGTGAATAACTGTAAATATCTACTGTTGTTTTATAGTGATTATCCAATTAAACTGTATTGCACTTTATAATTTAATGAAATAGACTATTTGTAGTGCCAAATTTTAAGATTGTTTACTTACTTTTATAGTGGGAATTTCTATCAACTATGTTGTAATTTCACTTCACTCACTAATAATTATGTTCTTTACTGCTTCTATTACTGGGTGAAAACACTATGTTTACCTTTTAATCACTGAATGATATTAACATTTGTCTTTCAAACTAACATGTAGGAACACTTTTATTAACTTTATTTGTTACCGCCTCTTTCACTTGTGAACACAGTTTTCTGTAATAAATGTTTTTGCAATTTATTAACTTAATCTACACTTAATAACTACATAAGGGTTTGGCCATATGCAAAGGAATAAAACACAAGACTAGCTATGTATCTATCTACCATAAAATAGTTGAGTATGTTTGCAAGCTATTTGCCAGTGAACAATTCACTTCTTTTATTGACAAATATTCACAAAATCATCTCAAAATCAAGACTTATCACCTTTTTGGGCGCCATTTGTGAGACTCTTAGGGGTATCTTTGTGTATTTTGTTCTACAAGGATTATACCCTAAAAGGATTATTAATAAATGAGACAAAGACTCTAGTTTATAGAATTGTATTTCCACACACCACTCCGCTCTTAGCTTAGGGTACATACGTTTCTAGGAACCCTCTATAACAGCGCAGTGCATATGTGGAACATCACAACTCCCCAGGGTCGCTTTGTGTAAGTCCGTTGGTGATAAGTGATGATTTATTTCTCCTGCCGGAAGGGCTATTAATAAATAAGGACGAACTCACTCAGAGCGGGGTTGCCAGAAGGCAGTTACTCCCTGTAACGATTTCCTGATGCTCGAGGCTCCTGGGACAACAAATCCAGTTTCTTCTCGGGCTCTGAAGTCTCCCGGAGAAGGCTATCGTGTCACCGCCGCTTGCCTGGGTCCCGCCGAGTGTTGTGGTTTGATCTTGGGGGTGTTCAGGCTTCACACACCGGTGTTCACGCGCCGGTGTATGTAGGCTTCTCAGCCTCCAAGGATGTCCCCGTCGCTATTTCGTACACCCATACAGTGTATCTTTAGAGGTAGAATCTCTTTTGACGTAAAATGGAGTGCTCTCACTCTCTGTGCTTGCTCTGTGATTTTCTTTATGTATATCTATAAATAAACTAATGAATATCTTCTTTTCTTTACCACCTGAAAATAGACCTTAAATTACTGGCTAGTTTAGGCTTCTACAATTTGTCTGGTCGACATGAGGATTTGATTACTGACCCAAAAGCAGCGTTTAATCGCTGCCCCTCCCATTCATTTCTCAAATCTTCACCGTGACGCAGCCACCTGTAACATTTCTAGGTTAGAATTGTTTTCCTAATATTCGATTGTTCCAAAGATGAGCAGATGACTTACGCCGAGGTGTTTCTATTTTCTGCCTGGGCCAATCCACTTAACTCCTAACACAAAAAGTCCTCATTCTATGTCCTGCAACAATTGTTTAGGTTATGACACTTAATTTCTTTCCTTTCGTTGAAATATATTCGGGTTTTAAAGTTATTTTACCTATGTCGTCTGTCCCATCTTTCAACTCCTCTTACTGGGCCTCTCTTGCCACCGATCTCTTCGGATTCTTCTGGTCAAGTCTACTGGATATCCACTCCCGCCTCCATCTTGATGGGATCTGTCATTTGACAGCTAGTGTCACTCTGACAGCCCTTGGGATTGTTCCGGGTCTTGGCGTTTTGTACGCGGTTACGACAAGGCGTTTTTTCCATTGTGCCCAATTTCCTTTGAGGCGTTTCTTCAACTGTCTTCTCTTGTCAGTCGGGCGTATTTTGCAGTGTGACAATTTTTCGGGATTAAAACTTTGCATTGTCCTTCCCTAGGACTCCTTCTATCTCTTTACCTTTCATCTAAATGGGTTTTATTCAAATTTTCACCCCCTATTTTATCCCTGAGGGGATGATTTTCGGGATTAAAACTATCCGTTGTCATACTCCGGGACTCAAATTATCGTTCAACCAATTTTATCAAAATGGGTCACAAACAAATTTTCACCCGCAATTACACCCCCTAAGGGGATGATTTTCGGGAGTAAACTATCCTCTGTCTTTCCCCAAGACGGTTCTATCCAAATTTTCACCCCTCATTTCACCCCATCAGGAGATGATTTTTCAGGATGAAAACTATGCATTGTCCTTCCCTGGGACTCCTTCTATCTCTATACCACATTTTAACGAAATGGGATTTATCCACATTTTTATCCCTATTTCATCCCCTTGGGGGATAATTTTCGGGATTCAAACTATCCATTGTCATTCTCCGGGACTCACACTATATCTATACCAAATTTGGTCTAAACGGAGTCCATCCAAAATTTCACCCCCAATTTCACCCCCTTAGGAGAAGATTTCTAGAATAAAAACTATCCAATGTCCTTCCCCAGAACTTAAACTACCTCTAAACAAAATTTTATCAAAATGGATTACATCCAAATTTTCACCCCTCCATTTTACCCCTTAAAGAGAAGATTTTCGGGATAAAAACTATCCTTTGACCTTCCCCGGGACTCAAACTAATTAAATACCAAATTTTATCCAAATCGGTGCAGCCGTTTAAGTAGCTCCAAACAATTTTCCACCCCCCATTTCATCCCCTTAGGGGTTGATTTCCAGGATAAAAACTACTCTTAGTCCTTCCCCAAGACTCAAACTATCGCTATACCAAATTTCATCTTAATCGGTTCAGCCGTTTTCACGTGATGCGTGGTCACATAAACAGACAAACAGATAAACAGATAAACAGACACACAGATAAACAGATAAACAGATAAACAGACAAGCAGACAAAAATTCTAAAAACTGTTGGAACGTGTTCTGTTATCGATTTTAAGTATCCCTAGCCAATTTTTTTTCGAATATCTTCCATGTACAGACTTTCGACCCTCTTCAGCTTTATTATATGTATAGATTGTTTAGTCGTTTAAGTTTTCAAAAAAAAAAAAGAATGTTGATAAAAAGGGTCGCGAGTTGTACAGCTCACAGAGTCACTAGTTACGGTCAACCAAATTGACTCCTAGGCCACCGTAGAACCCTGTCATTTTAACTGCTACATAGAGACGCAATAATCCTAGTAACCCGTATTGATTGACATAGCGTTTACAAACGGCAAGGTTCTATGATGTCCTAGGAAACAAATTGGTTGAATGTAGGTACAGTCGCCATCACATACATCGGAGCAAACAAGCACGTCACAAACATCGGAAAAGACCTCTATTTTCAAGGCATTAGGGTCCATGTGCCGATATTTTTTAACACCTATATGTATGTAATGGCGACTGTACCTAGTGTGATACGTGTACCATGCTTGCTTTTCATAGACTGACTGAACCATCAATCATCATAAAACTGAATCTGAATTCTTAATAATGTAATAACCTAATAACTACCCAATACCTAGCAATTACTCCTGCACAACCAAATATATACAGTATTCACTTTGAGATAAGAGTCAAAATTAAAGAATTGACGATTACGGTAAAACAGACAATGTAAAGCAGTTACTATTCGAAATTAATAATTAAATAACCCGATGTAGTCGAACAGGTGAATTGACAACTATTTTACTATTATTGGAATAGAATATATAATTCAAAGGCAAATGTTTGTACTTTCTCTCCCATTTGGAATGATTAAAAGTGGTTTAGTGTTCTTGTTATTTACTTTTGTATCTCCGACAAAACTCTGTTTCTTCATCATCATTATCGTCATATGAGCCGAAAGACGTCCACTGCTGCACTTTGGGAGAGGCCCCAATGAGTGCCACAATGACCGGTCCTACACCACCAGCAATACCAGCATCCAGCGGACTACCGCGACCTTTACCAGGTCGCCAGTCCATCTTGTGGGGGGGGGGTCTACCCAAGTACCCACGCTTCACCTACCGGCACGTGGTCGCCACTCGAGAACCTTTCCTAATTATCTGTTTCTTAATTCAATACAATCCTTATATTTTCAACACTACTAAGACATCCACGGCCAACTATCTCTTAGCACTGCGGTCGTAGCCGACAACATGGGAAAAAAAAGCACCTACGAGCTAAGTGGACCCACTCATCGGGTTCCTGGCACTAAAAGATAAGATAAGATAAATAAACATAAAGATTTTAAACACACCAAAACCCAGTGAAGTAAACTTTTTAACAAAACATTGGTGGAACTTATTTGCTGATCGATCAATTCCATGTGAAAATATCTTCTAACTTCTGGTCGATCGCATAATAGTAGCGAAATTAAATACCAAATTATTAATTTAAAAGAATTGGCGACCTCGCCTGACCTATTTCCGATCCCAAGTTCCGAACTCAGGTCAATACTGGAGCAGTTCAAACAAATTCAAACTTTTACCGCCCAATTTTAAAGTTGGCTTTCGCTTGTGTGGAGTTGAACTGAATCTTCAAATAGAACCGAGACATTTAGCTGTGGAGTCTATTGATTGTTCTATGTGTGCTCGCTCTTTGATATATGAGGGGCGGATCGATTTGACTGGTATAGACGTACGTAGTAAAGACCTCAAGCGGCCTTTCTTCTTTGTCTCTTCACTATTGGCAGAGGTTTGGTTTAGTGGCAAGCTTGACAATCGTTCGCCATTCGTCTCTCAAGGCCGCTTTCCTTGTGAGCATATTATTTGGTGCGTCTACTGCGGCCCTGATTTGGTCAGTCTATCTCATAGGCGATCTGCCGCGCGTTCTTGTGCCCTCAATCCTGCCGTGCACTACAAGTCGACAGAGTCACCACCTCGCCGTAAAGAAAGTCAGAATGCGGGACTGGACAGTGCAATGGAAGAAAGACGCTGCCTGATGTTCAAATCCTCCAATATGCCAAGCGGCCTTTAGACCTGGGCAAATGCAGTGCACTTAATGGGGGAGGGGAGATAAACCACCCCTCTCTTATCGGTGAGTGTGAGTGCCGCTTTAATTAGAAAATTAAAGAACTTTTTCTTAATAGTATTCAGTATTCATTATTTATTGCAATTAAGGACACGTCCATGCATTAATACATAATAATCAACAATAATATAATTAACAATTAGACAAAATAAATAACAAAAAAGGCTTAAACTTAGAAAAATATATGAAACAGGGTTATGATTAAGATAATTAGGTACATTTAATGTCAGGTAAAGAATAAGATAATAAAGTCAGTTTAAATATACATTACAATTGCATGTCAAATAAGAAAATTAAGGAATAGGTACAATTATTGAGAAAAAAAAACAATATATATCTAGAATTAGTGATGGCATACATTATTGGGATAAATAAATTAAATTAAAGAATCAATTAATCAAATATCTTACCAAAGTATTCGTCCAAGTTATAGAAAGGCCTACGTATTAAGTATGATTTTAACTTCCCACTAAATTCCCTTATGCTGCTAGAGTTCCTTATGTCACTATCGAGATGATTATAATTTTTTATGGCTATAAAATTGAAGCTTTTATTAAAATGAGCAAAATGAGCTTACGACGTAAGGGATATCTATCACACACTTTTCTTAATTCGTACAGATTTTGATTTTTATAGACGTGAAGACAAATTTGATATATGTATAATGAAGTAACAGTGTAGATGTTGTTTTTTTATAAATAGGTGTCTATGTGTTTCTGGGAAGTAACCCTCAATAAACCTTAAACATTTCTTCTGCATCAATAAAACCTTATTCACATATGAACTATTGCCCCAAACTTCAAATGTATGAATACAGTTTTCTTTAATTTCTGGCTTTTTTGTCCATTACCGAAAGTTGATCCCAAAAAACTTATTGATACTGGATAGAAATGGAATTAGCTTTTCTAGCCGGAAATTTCTTTTTGGTCCCATACAAGCTTTTGATCCTAGACAGGAACGGGATCGATTAGCATCAAAAAAAAAGTTTGTCAAAAATTACCATTTTCTCGCAACCTGTATGTTTTTTCCAAAATCTGTACACGCCAATCTTCATTAATTTGAAATCGAAGGAAGGTCTTTTAAGACCATTTTCGCCATTTTGGCCATTTTCACACGGGATCTGGTCGCTGCCCTTACTGACCCAAAATCTATTTCCATTATAATATATATATATATTTTTTAATATATATTTTCTCAAACTTGCAATGAAATGTTGACATGACTTACTTCAAATTAGGTCCAGAGATAGGTACTACGTATCTGGTGCCACTAGTGAAGATGATATGTAAAGGAATTTCATACAACCTTACACACCTAGGCCTGCAAAGCAACCGTCTTTTGTTTATAAACGTCAAATTGTGACAGAAAGTCTTGGCATTCAATCACCAAAAAAAAAAAAGATTAGGACTAATGTTAATGTCACCGGGTAAAACGTTGTTTCAAACAGGTTAAAAAAAAGTTTGGCGCGTAAATTTAAAAAAGTTTTCTTTTCTTGTTGGCCGGATTTGTCAATAGTTCGTAATTATTTTGAAACTTTCTAATAAAAGCCATCGATTTCGAAATGAATTCGGATGAAAATGATATGGAATTGAACTGTATGCCTCCGGAATTGCGAGCAGAAGAAGTAGCCATGAATAATTTACTGCCCCCGAAATCAAAAGTGACGGCGTATGAAAATTTCATAAAAATTATAAGTGTTTTCTTTGTTGTAGTGCCTCGTCTATATAGTTAGATATAAGTTCATGTAACTATAAACTAATACTTAATTTAGGCAATAAGCGGAATATTTGTTAGTAAGAAATGTGGGACACAATTATAGGTTATGATGTGACAGCACTAACGGCTATCAGAAACGTATTATTTAGTTGTGCGAATAAAACAAATTGAATACTTTTTATTTCATTGCAAGTTTGAGAAAAGCACTATACAAATCTCGGCGAGAAACGGGGTTGCCGGCCGCGTATCCCTATCCGGCCTCGCTATGCTCGGCTGTCTATATCTACTTGGCCTGTAACCCTTCGTCATAATGTCAGAGTCTAACAAATAAACGATTTGTATTTGTCTTAACAGCAAAGATTTATAGGACTTTAATATTATATTTCCAATGACTTAGTACATAAAGAGTGTTGTGTCTACCCTACCTAGTAAAGGGAAACCTATGTACCTATGAGAGGTTACAAATTCGCTTTTTTTAACCTGTTGATATGAGTGATATTTTTTGGAAAAAATATATGTGGTAGGGTATGAAATGGTTTATAAAATATCCAATATTGGAAGGTGTTGGCATAGTAAAAAAAAATATTTTTTTAAATATTAAAAATCTTTTTTTTTTACTGAAATATAAAATTTTATGGTAATTTTTTTATAAAAATTCCTCTTTTATCTACATAATATATACAAATTTAAAAAAATTCGGGCTGCTACTTTAGTAGATAATAAATAAAAACAATTTTCCTTTGTTTAATTATCTCAAAAATCACGACGATTTTGGGGCTGATATTTGGTGAAATTACAACGTATATAAAGATAATTATCCGAGCAAAAGGAAAACCATTTTCTCGTCAAAGGCAGTTTCGCCATACAAACACGGCTATACCCTTTAGTTTTTTTTATGATTTTCGTTTTAAGATTAACTATACTATATATAAACATAAGAAAGATAATACTAGTAGTTAAGTAGATTTAAGTGTCTAGTGTTTATTCATTACTAGCTTCTGCCCGCGACGTAGAGCTCCTTTATATCGTAGCTCGATACAAACTTTCACCCTCCATTTCCCCTTTAGCTAAAAACTATCCTATGTGCTTCCCCGAGACATTTATCTAAACGGGTGCAATGGTTGTATAGTTGTTCACCTCCCATTTCACCCCCTTAAGAGATGATTTCCGGGATAAAAACTATCCCATCTCTTAACCAAATTTCATCTAAATGGGTTTCATCCAAATATACATCCCCCATTTCACCCCCTTAGGGAATGATTTTCGGGACAAAATCTATCTACCAAATTTCATCTTAATGGGCTCCATCCATCCAAATTTGAATTCCCTATTTCACCCCTAGGGGATGATGTCCGGGAGAAAATCTATCTAATGTCCTTTCCCGGGACCTATCCCTGGGAATCAAACTGTCTCTATACCAAATTTCATCTAAATCACCTGTTCACCCTCAATTTTCCCCCCTAAAGGCTGATTTCTGGGATTTAAACTATTCTATGTCCTTCCCCGGGCCTAAAACTATCTCTTTACCAGATTTCAATTGAAATGGGTTCCATTCAAATCTTCAACCCTCATATCATCCACTCAGGAGATGATTTTCGGGATAAAAACTATGCATTGTCCTTTCCCGGGACTCCAACTATCTCTATACCTTTCAACTAAATAGCGTCCATCCAAATTTTCACCCCCGATGAAATAGGAGATTATTTTCGCGATTGACGGGGAAAAGCTATCCGTTGTCCTTCTCCGCAGCTCAAACTATCTCTATACCAAATTTCATCTAAATGGGTTCCATCCAAATTTTCAGCCCCTATTTCATTCCCATAGGGGATTATATAAGGAATAAAAGCCATCCGCTGTCCTTCTCCACGGCTCAAACTATCTCTACGCTAAATTTAATCTAAATGGGTTACATCCAAATTTCACCCCCTTAGGGGATAATTTTCGGGATAACACTAACCTATGGACTCCAACTATCGCTATACCGTAAATGTGTTCCATCCAAAATTTCACCCCCTATTTCATCCCCATAGGGAATTGCTTTAGGGATAAAAGCCATCCGATGTCCTTCCCCGCGGCTCAAACTATCTCTATACCAAATCTAATCTAAATGGGTTCCATCCAAATTTTCACCCACACCTTAGAGGATGATTTCCGGAATAAAATTTACCCTTTGTCCTTCCCCAGGACACTAACTATCTCTATACCAAATTTCACCTAAATGGGTTCCATCCAAATTTTTAACCCTAATTTCACCCCCTCAGGAGATGATTTTCGGGATACGAACTATGCTGGGACTCCTCCTATCTCAATACCAAATTTCATCTACATGGGTTTTATCCAAATTTTCACCCCCTATTTCATCCCCTAAGGGAATGGTTTTCGGGATTAAAACTATCCGTTGTATTCTCCGGGACTCTGACTACCTCCATGTCAAATTTCATCTTAACGGGTCCCATCCACATTTTCGACCCATCATTTCACCCCCTTAGGGGGTGATTTCCAGAGTTAAAGCTATCCTATGTCCTTTCCCAGGACTTAAACTATCTCTAAACTAAATTTCACCAAAATGGGTTACATCCAAATTTTCTCCCCCCTATATCACCCCCTTAGGGGATGATTTCCGGGATCAAAACTATCTTATATCCTTCCTCGGGACTCAAACTATTTATATACCAAATTACATTAAAATCGGTGCAGCGGTTTAAGTAGATCTATACAAACTTCCACTCCCAATTTCATCCCCTTAAAGGATGATTTCTGGGATAAAAACTATCCTATGTTCTTTCCTAGGACTCAAACTATCTCTATACTAAATTTCATCTAAATCGGTACAGCCGTTTTCACGTGATGCGCGGTCACATAAACAGACAAACAGATAAACAGACAAACAGACATACAGACAAACAGACAAACAGACAAACAGACAAACAGACAAAAATTCTAAAAACTGTTGGAACGTGTAATGTTGTCGATTCTAAGTATCCCTAGCCAATTTTTTTTCGAATCCATTCCATGTACAGACTCCTTCCTCTTCAGCTTTATTATAGATATGTATAGATGTATAGATGTTTCACTGAAAATAAAAGTGTCTATGTGACTTAAAAAAAGAAAGATAGGTATAGGTATTTAAGATTCTGTGACTCAATAACAGGGTTACTTTAGAGTCTAGACTATCTTTCTTATTTTTATATATAGTAATCTTAAAACCAAAATCATCACACGCACCGCACCAGACAATTAAATTTTAATTTATTGAATATAAATATTACCTTTTTATTTTTTACTGACCTGTTGATTTGCCGTCGTGGTAATATTGTATCAATCAAATAGCACTGTTGTATCTCGAAGCATGGCAGGCACACGACCCACCAAATCGGCCAATTTTATGGGCTCTTCTATAACACTTTGATTGCAAAAGCATAAATTCTGATATAGCGATGAAATAAACGGCACCATAAAACACTAAACATTTACCCTTAGTCGAGTAACTTAACCCCTAAGTTCTAAATATAGCAACACTAAATAACAGGCTAGAAAAGCCGGGATTTGTTGACGCTCCATCGGGCCTTTACGGCGTCATAAACGAAGTTCTTTGCCAAGGATATTGCTTACAATCTCCCTCGTATTCTATGTAGTCTGAGAATGTGAGGTGATGATGGCATTTTATATCTAAATAAGTAGGCTGGAATAGCTATGAAATTTCTTAAAAAGACATGTTGCTGGATATTATATTGCTCAACGGCTAAGATAATTTACTCCAGGAAAAAAAATTAATTTATAAGAGCATGTTTTTTTAATTTATTTAATTTTGTAACTTTATTTTAAGATCGTACAAACTTTACACCCGGAAGGGATTATGTAGATTAAACTGAAGCATTCATTATCTTTTTTTTTATGATTTATCGTGAATATTGTAGAAAAAATATAAATGAACCAAAATAATGATTTTGATTAATATTTTTTCCGACTTTTCAGGAGCTTATTAATTTATATTTTTTTTGATGTCTGATAGTTTGTTGGATTTTGTCTCCAGGTAATTACTTAAATGATTATACTAGCTATCAGTAAAAGGACTGGAGTAATATGAAATAAATTATATTAACTTGACAGAAAATTCTAGAAAATTAACGTATTTTTAGCGACTTAACCCATTCACGTGAGGTATAATATCAATTAAGGGTAGTATTTTTTTATGTTCCACGTCTATAGACGTCTGTTCCACTAAACGGTTTAGATTTATGTCCTTTATTCCGAAAAATAATTATGAAGCTAATAAGTTACTCAGGTAATAAGTAATAACCTAAGTTACAACAAGTGGTGGCATTATTTATTCAAATTCAAAGTCCAAATTCAAAATAATTTATTGCATGGTTATGGGTTTATACAGCTGTTATGCCTGTTATATAAATGGTTTAAGTTCTCCACATCCTGCCTCACAAAGGCATACAATTTTAAACTTATGCTAATTTAACTATTATGCTAATTTTACAATTATCTATCTATCTATACATATAATAAAGCTGAAGAGGGTCGAAAGTCTGTACAAGGAAGATATTCGAAAAAAAATTGGCTAGGGATACTTAAAATCGATAACAGAACACGTTCCAACAGTTTTTAGAATTTTTGTCTGTTTGTCTGTTTATCTGTTTATGAAGAGAAGTTATTTATCGTTTTAAAATAATTTTGTTCTATCTTCTATCTTTTTATACCTTTTTTATATATAGGTTATTAACTTACTAATTATTTTGTACTACCTAGTAAATAAGAATAATATTTTGCATGTGAATAACATATTCAATTGTTAGTTCTTTTTTGCCTGAAACACAGGGTATCCTAGTTCAGGCACGTGTTATTTGCCACTAATATTAAGATCCTAGTCTAATAGTAAACACTGATGTACATTATGTTTTATCAATAAATTATTATTATTATGTATCTCCTGTTTAAATTCACGGGACAAAGCCCGGTCCTTTGGAAGGCGTGCGTGGGGATATAGATCCAACACGTAGAGGCCCTTTGGAGACGAAGTTTAATGTGATGTAATACACCTGCTAGAACCCATTCACGGGTACATCGGTAGATACCCGTGAACCGGTTCCAACAGGCGTTGGGGCTATTGTGGGTTATATGGATAGAGAACGGGTTCTATGGTGATGAAATTTGGGTGGATTATGAAACTGGGCTATTGCAAAAAGGTCCGGACACCTACCATAACATTGTTGTACACAAAGTTATCGAGGCAGGCGGTGACTAGCCGCTCATTAGATGGGCCCCTGAAAGCGTCGTCGTACAGACGGCCAGGAGCAACACCGGGTGAGCGGCTCAGGGGTGTCGAGAGGTGGTGCTGCGCTTTCTCCGAAGTTACTCGCGGCGTTATGCCCTTTAACACTTCCACCCCTGGAGCATATAGCTCTGACGACTCCTCTCTGGACGGCCAATGAAGGCAAGCCAGAGCTGAGAGTTATTATTATTATTATTATCTGTTTATCTGTTTGTCTGTTTATCTGTTTGTCTGTTTATGTGACCGCGCATCACGTGAAAACGGCTGAACCGATTAAGATGAAATTTGGTATAGAGATAGTTTGAGTCCTGGGGAAGGACTTAGGGTAGTTTTTATCCTGGAAATCAACCCCTAAGGGGATGAAATGGGGGTGGAAATTTGTATAGAGCTACTTAAACCGCTGCACCGATTTGGATGAAATTTGGTATATAATTATTTTGAGTCCCGGGGAAGGTCAAAGGATAGTTTTTATCCCGAAAATCTTCCCTTTAGTGGGTAAAATTTGGATGTAATCCATTTTGATAAAATTTGGTTTAGAGGTAGTTTAAGTTCTGGGGAAGGACATTGGATAGTTTTTATTCTGGAAATCTTCCCCTAAGGGGGTGAAATGGGGAGTGAAATTTTGGATGGACTCCGTTTAGACCAAATTTGGTATAGATATAGTTTGAGTCCCGGAGAATGACAAGAGATAGTGTGAATAACGAAATTCATCCCCCAAGGGGATGAAATAGGGATGAAAATGTGGATAAATTACATTTAGTTAAAATTTGGTATAGAGATAGAAGGAGTCGCAGGGAAGGACAATGCATAGTTTTTAACCTGAAAAATCATCTCCTGAGGGGGTGAAATGAGGGGTGAAAAATTGGATAGAACCGATTTAGATGAAATTTGGTATGGAGATAGTTAAGAGTCCTGGGGAAGGACTTAAAATAATTGTTAGTCCAGAAATCATCTCCTAAGGGGGTCAAATGGGGTATGAAAATTTGGATGGAACCCATTTACGGTAAAGCGAGTTGGAGTCTTGGGGAAGGACATAGGATAGTTTACTCTTAAAAATCATCCCCTAAGGGGGTGTAATTGGGGGTGAACATTTGTTTGTGACCCATTTTGATGAAATTTGGTTGAACAATAGTTTGAGTCCCGGAGTATGACATCGGATAGTTTTAATCCCGAAAATCATCCCCTCAGGGATGAAATAGGGGGTGAAAATTTGGATAAACCCATTTAGATGAAATTTGGTAAAGAGATAGAAGGAGTCCTATGGTAGGACAATGCATAGTTTTTATCCCGAAAAATCATTTTCTGGGGTGGTGAAATGAGGGTTGAAGATTTCGAAGGAACCCATTTAGATGAAATTTGGTATAGAGAGAGGTCTCAGTCCAAGGAAAGAACATAGAATAATTTTTATTCCGGATCACATGAAAGGAGGAAATCATCCCCTAAGGGGGTGAGAAATGGTAAATAAAAATTTTGGAATGAACCCATTTACGGTATAGCGATAGTTAAGGAAGTACATAGGATAGTTTTATCCCGAAAATCATCACGTAGGGGGGTGTAATTGGGGGTGGAAATTTGTTTGTGACACATTTTGATATAACTCGGTTAAAAGTATATAGATATAGTTTCTATTCCGGAAATCATCCCCTAAGGGGGTGAAATGGGGGTGAAAATGTGGATTTAGCCCATTTAGATGAAATTTGGTATAGAGATAGCTTGAGTCCTGGAGCATTCTCCATGATTTTCGGGATAAAAACTAGATACCCGTTGTCATAACAACGGATAGTTTTTATCCCGAAAATCATCCTCTAAGGAGGTGAAATTGGGGGTGAAAAATTGGATGGAACCCATTTACGGTATATAGCGGTAGTTGGGAGTCCTGGGGAATAGGAACAATATATAGCACAATATATGTATGTGACGTTCCATTCCAAGGGTAAAGGTACCTTATGGCGGTAGTTTCGAAGATGTTTTCTAAAACGGGGTAAAAAATACGTTTTATTATGGCTATTTTGAAAACTATTAGATGTAACATTTTGTTGACGTATCTTTATTTTTAATATAAAATATTTAAATTACAAGTCAGTTAATTTAGTCCTACGGTTTAGTAGAAAAGGTCCTTACGGCCGTGTGATATGAAAATATGCAAAATAATAATGAAAAAAGCCTACATGCATCTATTATGGTGAGGCGGGTCATAAAAACCAAGTTTGCGGCGGAGTCTATTTTGTAAAAAAAGGCGTTCGGAGTAAGCTAATCTATAAAATCATGCAACTCAGCCATAATGACCCTTTCCTTCATACAATCCATACTAATATTACAAATGCGAAAGTAACTCTGTCCGTCTGTTAACTTTTCATGCTTAATTTGGTGGAAATAAAATTTGGTGTAGAGATACTTTGAATTCCGGGGCCTTCCCAAAGAATCCTTACTAAAGATAGTTTTTATCTGGAAATTCATCACCTAAGGGGGTGAAAAAGGGGGAGAAAGTTACGATATAAACGAGTTCCGCGCGGACGAAGTCGCGGGCAAAAGCTAGTATTATAATATATCAAATGTCAATGATTAACGAACTTATTCTACTAACATTATATTAGTGGAGGCAGTTATGAAGTTTACCCAAAAAGAGAAATAAGAAACGTGAGGCTAGTCGGGAAGGGGGGGTACAAAGATGGCCGCCAGCAGTCGTCTTTAAATAATTTACTTTCAAAACAAAGTTTTAACCGACTTCAATTCAGTGCTCCGCCAAGCCACATTAACATTTCCACATTTTTTTTTCAATTTACCACATGAACTGGTTTCCGAGAAGAAAAGCGTTGATTTGTAGACCAATAAACCAAATCGCTGTATGTGGGCCGATAATATTTGAGGACTTCCGTCGATTCCTCAAGGATCTCAGAATTACCTTTGGCACTTCATTGTTTGCTATTTCAACGGAATAATATCAGAATCTGTGACGTTCTTATATAGTTTGAAGTACATCATTAAGAAGTTCCACAAGCCATCTGTGGTCTTCATCATCACTTCCACTTCACCAAATTTATAATTTCCGGGTGTAAATACACGAGTTGTAATAGAAAATACCGAAATTACTACACGCGTGCCAAATAGATTTGAAGAGTTCCCTCAATTCCTCATGGTTCCCATCATCCAACTGGGGTTTTGGAAACAATGGGACCAATCTGGAAGCATATACTTTCAGTTAAAAAAAGAATTGTACGAATCGGTTCATAAATGACGGAGTTCTGAGGAAACTAACATTAAAAAAAAAACATCCGAATTGAGAACCTCCTCCTTTTTTTGAAGTCGGTTAAAAAAATCTATTCGCGTCCGGTGGCTACTAAGTCAAGTTTGGTACCATTTTCGTATAAACCAAAGACTAAAATTAATTGCTGATATTAGTTTTTTTCAGTTTCATAGTAAATTCACAAGAAAAACGTAAAAAGGTGAAAATATTGGTAGGAGATTTTTGCTTTGGGAGCTAATAAGTTTTGTATAGTGACATAAAATGTCATAACATGGATGTTATGACGCGGGATAATATTAAAAAGATCAGTTTCAACCCTTTAGATGTGACGCAGTTATGGCGGAAAGGAAGTTATCATACCGTCCCTATAGGCCGAATAGTGTTGAACAAAAATCCAGAAAACCATTTCAGAGATATAGAGCAAGTAGCATTCGATCCTCATACTTTAGTTCCTGGTATACCTGGACCTCAGGACCGACTTTTTAGAGGTCGCCATTTGTCTTATCGTGATTCTGCTATCTATAGATTGGGGGGTAATCCTGGTAAAATTTACGTTAACCAGCCTAGATATGCCAAAACGTACTTAAGAGATAGTCAAGCCCCAGTTAATGATAATATGGGCGACGCACCAAACTACTACCCCAATTCTTTTAGCGGCCCTATGCCTTACGTTGACGAAGACCGACCGCATGAAAGGCTACTCGAATATGAGGGCAACGCGGCCGATTTTCAACCAGCTGCAGACTTCTATAATAATTAGTTAATTACGTATCTGATGAAGGGCACAGAGAACGCCTGGCGAAAAATGCAGCGGAATCACTAGCTACTGTGACGCCTCCGGTACTAAAGAGGGCACTGAAGATGCTAACACTCATTGATCAGGACTTAGGTAAACGAGTCACCATGGCTCTGCCTGAACGCTAAATATTAACGTTTATCATCAATAATTTTAAATGTAAACTTCCTATTTTATGTGAGTTGTGTGATTTTATGTATTACTCGTATATATGAGATTTTTATGCTTATTGCCATTATTGTTGATAGTCCATTAAGTAGAGAGGCATGACCAGCGAAGTACCTCCACCTTACAGGAGACCGCAGTCATAATAAAACCACAACTGCTCTTTAGTTATGTGGTGTTCTTTTTCTCAGAGAATGTTGCAATAGCTCCTCTATTATATCTCCATACAAGAGAGAAATTTAAAATAATATGAATACATTAAACGAGTAGCTCAGTGAGCTGTAGACAGTAGAACACGCGAGCACCTTTTTCTCAACTTATTTTTAATTTCGACAAACTAAATCGATAAAAAAAAACATATAATTATTAAACCGGCTCACAAAATTTCACGAGAATCGATTGAGGAATGCGATGCGACCCAGTAGGGTAATCACGTAACGTTCCAAACGCGCGTCGGAACAATTTAACTGTCAATTTTCCATATAAAAAGTGACATTTAGCCTACCCGACGTTCGTACAATGCGTTACGTGATCGACCTACTGTAGAGGAGAGCAGCCGGGCATCTGGACATCCGGACATACGAAAGGATTTTGGTCCAAGCCAAAACGGAGAACTAATTCGTTCGCTTCGCTTGCTCGCTTAATAAGATAAATAACACGAAAATAGAACATTTAATATGAAGCGATACATGACGGATGAGTGATTATTAAGTAAGTGAAGCAAGCGGGCATTGATCAACATAATGTAGATATATTGATTTTGATGTAAATTAGAATATTAGTTTCATAACTGTAACTGCGGTTATAAGTTATTTGCAGCAATCATGCATAAACTACGATGTAACAAAACGGAAAGCATTTCCTTGCATTAAGTATACAAAATATTATTGAATTAAGGAATTTATAACGTTCGTTTTTAGGGTTCCGTACTCAAAGAGTAAAACGGGACCCTATTACTAAGACTTCGCTGTCCGTCCGTCCGTCTGTCTGTCACCAGGCTGTATCTCACCGATACCGTGATAGTTCCAGTTGTAATTTTCACAGATGATGTATTTATGTTGCCGCTATAACGACAAATACTAAAAAACACAATATTTTTTTTATTTGTTTTTATTCCCATACAACAACCGTGATTTTTTTGCCGTTTTTATAGATAATGGTACTTACGGAACATTATGATTATGAAACAGAGCTGATTATTTATTTGATCACTAAAAGAGCACTTGAATTGAATTCAACAACTGCGATAAATACCGATAGTATTTCCTCTACATATCACAATAATCATTTCATGACATGAATGCATGCATGATATGTCAAACTTGTAAATATTTAAAAAGTAAAAGATGAACACACATTAATAAGTTAGATACACTGATCGGAGCACCTGCTTGGTTTTGTAGTAAGAACAGCCATTTCTTCGTACAAAACCGGGTAATGTCTGAAGAATATTTACTTCTTTGTACATAACTGCCAACGGAACTAGTAATGTGCAAAGAACGAAAGTTTCTTCCTTCATTACCCGGTTTTGTACGAAGAATATTTTTTCTTTACAAAGAAAAGTACAAGTACATTACTAGTAATGTAACTCAGAAATGTACGAAGAACAAATGGATTTTTTCTATGTAATGTATATATTATCAATATTTATTCAATAACTACACCTAGTAAATTTTACAAATAATAAAATACAAAGCTAAGAAAAGAAAAAAGAAAAATAATAATAATTAAAACTAAAGGTAAAAAAATTGCCCCAGATCGCTGCCAGGCGGCAGTGTGCCCAGAAGGCTGGCAGCATTGCCACGTTGTATGGCAATGCTGATCCTCTGGGCGAGGTAAAAGCCAGCCTTCTCGTCACGTGAAGCCTCGACCAAGCGCTTGCAAAATATCAATTAAATATTTACCTAGCGACAAAATCCAACAAAATTTCAGACATCAAGAAGATGATATCTTAAGCTTCCGAAAAGTGAGCAAAATATGAATAAATGGTTTTATCTTTATTTTGGCTCATTTACATTTGCTCTATAACATTCAAGATAAATAATTAAAAAAAAAACAATTCATGCTTCATTGCAATCGCAATCCAGCGCGGGAACGCTGCCTGCGTGATGGGTACCCTACCAAGGGCACCAAATTTTGATAGGTATTTTTAATTTTAAGCAATTTGAATTTTAGTTAGTTTTAGCTTTATATTCAAGTTATGTGTCTTTCATAAGTAGTTTAGTTTGTAGAATATTGTTATTCATGGTTTATTTAAGTCTATATAAATTACATCCGGATGGAAAGTTTGTTGGATTCTTATAAAGCATCTTAGAATAACGTTTTAAAATGAAATACACAAAAAAGGGACAGGTTGTTTTAAGGGGTCGGGAGGTCTCGTTGAACACGCTAGTGTCCACTCGATGAACACGCGAGGTTCACTGGATACAACGCGGCGTCTACCCGTGGACCACCTGTCGACAACGAGCGGACGCCGAATGACGAGGCGGTGCGGATCGGGTGCCGGGTGGCTGTAGTGAGCTGTGACCTTTATTAACTGTTTTGATTGATTTTGTCTATACCAACTCCGTTAACACAACCATGCTGCACCAAAAATGGTAAAAAAATTACGACGTCTGGTCATAATGTATCAATATAGTACATTACTTACCTAGGGCGGTTAAACAAAGAATGTCTCAGATCGCAGGTATTTGACGCCCGAGCCGAAGGCAAGGGCGATAAATATGCGCTCTGAGGCTTTCTTTATTACCGCCCGTGGTGAGTACAACATTTTACGTCTCTATCTGGCCAGGAAGTGGGGTTTTCCGCACGCATAGCGTGCGGTAATTCCTACTTTATGGCCAGGTATGACGTAAAATAATATAAACATGCGTGAAATATCATATTTTCAATAAAAGGTTATGTACCTATTAGGTTTGCTGCAGTAAGGTTATTGTGACATGAGTAATTATTAATTCTGATTGGAATCCTTATTACTTATACAAGATTTTCGAAATTGTCAAGGAAGTCTCCACGTTCTCATATACCTACGCGCATTGTAAAATTATCAAGCGCATTGTAATATTATGGATCAAGCAAAAGAGTAAGTTAGTTGTAATATCGTAAATTCTAGAGCTCAAAACAGTGGCACCGAGAACAGAATGGCGATTACTCTACCAACAAGATCTTAAGTTTATGATGATGAAGAGTAAAATTATATGAGCTGACGTTTTAAATGATTATGATGAGTTAAGTAGATTCGAATGCATGTGTCACTACTAAATTCGTATGAGTTCTTCGCATAAATTGAATGTACAGGAAGGTTTCAAATAAACACGTCTAGCAGATGTGGTTGGCAACAGCGAACGTTGGCAGCCATTCTAAACCGCTCGACATGTGGAAATCGGTTCATTTATCTTACGTGTGAAATATGTATATTTATGTGAAAAAGGATAATTTTTGATTGATTATGTTTTGTTTTTCAAAAATTAAGTGAAAGTAATACAAAACACAATACTAACTTACAAGATAGTAGAGGTAAAACAACAGGCCCTTAATCCCTAAGACCTTATCGCTAAAAAGTGATCTCTTCTAGATAACCTGTGGGTAGTGGAGAAAAGACTAGTAAAACTAAGTACACCTATACTTAGTTACTTTAGGATTTTTTGAGTTCAATAAAAAAAATGCCTTCGCTTTCCTTTGTATAGGTACTAAGGTACTTAGATTGTATATATGCGTTGCAATGAATAATGAAAAATCACACCTCACTTTTCACAGTAGGGACAAAAGTTTGAAGATAACCCACCGGGAAAATGCAGGAAACATCACGTCAAACGTATTAAATAAACGTTTATATTTAACATTTTATTTATAAAATTTACCCGTTGGTAAACATGAAATGCAGTTTATTTCTGGAACGTGGGTTGGGTTGGTAGTCAGTGGTTAATTTGTCCGGCTACGCTGCGTAATGTGTACGTTGGATGACAAAATTATGATGCCGCGTAAAAGATTATATCAAAAGCGAGGATATGTGCAGAAAATTGCAGTAAGTAATGTACGGGAACTTTTGTAGCAATTCAAACGCGTGTTTCAGAAACGCGCGACTGTCGTGCTTACACTAGCTAAGTAAGTATCACGGACGTACCGGAAGGCTCGAAGTGGGTAGGCCCCCCACAAGGTGGACTGATGACCTGGTAAAGGTCGCGGGAGTCTGCTGGATGCGGGTGGCGCAGGACCGTTCAATTTGGCACTCCTTGGGGGAGGCCTATGTCCAGCAGTGGACGTCTTTCGGTTGTTATGAAGATGATGATGATGATGTACCGCTTGAAAAAGTCGCCGTCTATAACCGCTCTAAAGGCACTGGTCCCACCGGCGACGTTGAGCGAGAAGCCATTAGAGCTAGAAACTAGAAATGAGTTGGCGAGCAGCGAGAAGCGAGAGTGTAGTTCTGATTGTTTTGTCGCTCGGCTATAAGAGAGTGTTCGAGTGGGACGGCCGATTACTCACACCACTCGCTCGGGCGGGGCGGCCGAGCATGCAGTCCTGCCAAGACAGCATCGCTGGACGACTACTGCAGAGCGAGCTTTATCTTTGATAGCTTTTATCGCTGCGAACAACAAGTGAAGAGTCCTCGCCAGCAGTGAACACTGAACAGCCAGTGAACTATAAATATATCTGTCTCTTTTACCGACACGGGATCTATAAATATCTTCTGTAGGTCGATCACGTAACGCATTGTACAGTTAAATTGTACCGACACGCGTTCGGAACGTTATATACGTGATTACCCCTCAGTTCGTTTCTTGAGCAAGAAACTAGTCTATAGCTAATCGCTTTCTCGCCCTTGGTGCGACTTAGTGCCTAAGAGTCTATTAAGACGTACCACAACCACACCACAACCACCAACCACACCACAACGACGTGATCGGGCGATAATTCATATGACAATAAATAGTTCTATTCACGCGTAACCACTGCATCACCACTTTTTGCCGCAGCGCTGTGTTGTGTGGTTGTGGTTCGTGTGAATATTCCCTAAAGGGGTATGTGTATGTGAACGCTCGTCTGCTGTCCCTGTCCAATGTTATGTACGGGAAGACATATAAGCGGAGGTTATTCCGCGCCTGTTGTTGCGGAAAACGGGCTCCCGCCGCCGGCGTGTTCCTGTCCTAACCGGGAAATCATGTTATAGAAAGATTGGGTACCTAACAATAATAATAATCATCATCATCATCAATATTTAAGAGCTTGGCTCTTGTCGGTGGAGTATGCGCCAGTTCTCTCGGTTCTCGGCTAATTTCTTTAGGTCCCGGTAAGACAAGACATTTGCTTTTGCTTTTAGTTGCTGTACAAAGCTTATCCTTGGTCGACCTCTACCCCTTGATCCTTCGATCTTACCTTCTATGATATTTCTAAAGAAAATGTCGTGTCTTATCAAGTGACCTATCATTTTGCCTCGTCTATTTTCAATTGTGTTCAGCAAGTTTCTTTTTTCTCCCACCATTCTCAACACTTCATCATTTGTCATTCTGTCCGTCCAGCTTATTTTCTCCATTCGCCTCCAGAGCCACATTTCAAAAGCTTCAATCCTTTTTCTATCTCTTTGAGTCATTGTCCACGTCTCACACCCGTATAATGCAAGACTCCAGATGTAGACTTTGATCAGTCGTTTTTTGATCTTTCTGGAGACGCTTGCCCTGAACAGCTGTTTTTTGGTGTTGAACGCAGTTTTGGCCATTGCAATCCTAGATATAATATCGTCTGAACACCTGGAGTCATCAGTAACTAAGCTACCCAAATATCTAAATTTATTTACTTGTTCAATATCTATTCCTCTTATTTTAATGTGTTTCTTTAATTTTTTGAATTTTGATGTAATCAAAGTTTTGGTTTTGGCTGTGTTAATTCTGAGTCCAAATTCTGTAAAAATTGAATCCATTTGTTCCATTAATTCTCTTAATTCCTCTGAACTTTGGGCCATTGCTGCTATATCGTCCGCAAATCTTATAAATTGTACTTTCTGCCCATTAATGCTGACGCCTCCCTTGCCCTTTTCTACTATTTTTCTTATGGCGCATTCTATATATATGTTAAAGATTAGGGGTGAGAGTGGACAACCCTGCCGGACTCATTGTCTTATCTTTGCTCTGCAACTTTCCTCTCCTACGCTGATAATGGTTTCCTGTTCTCTATACAGTTGGAAAATCACTCTGCGGTCCCTAAAGTCTAGGCCTGCTTCCTTCAGTATCCTCATCATGCTCTTCCAGTTGATCCTATCAAAGGCCTTTTCCAAGTCAATAAAAGCGATGTGCGTGTCTTGGCCGAGGTCCATTCTCCTGTCAATAATCATTCTCAGCGCCAATATGGCCTCTCTTGTACCTTTTTCCTGTCTGAAGCCATATTGGTCTGGTCCAAGGTATTCTTCCATTACTGGTCTGATTCTATTTTGAATGATTTTTAACATAATTTTTGATGCCTGAGAGATTAAGCTTAGGGTCCTATGTTCTTCGCATTTTACTGTGTTTACCTTTTTTGGCAATGTTATAGTTTTACTGACTTGAAAATCCCTCGGTATTACTCCGGTTTTGTACATTTCTTGAGTAAGCGTGAAAATCATATCCTTCATATGGTCGTTTTCTGCATATTTGATGAGTTCTATATACAACCCATCATCACCTGCCGCCTTCCCGTTCTGTATACTATTCAGCGCCCTATCAAACTCAACCCTGAGTATATCTGGACCAACATTATCTTTGTTAACACTTCCTTCAGCTTCCATATCTTCATCATCCATTCCCTGTCCCTCATATAAATCTTCTATGTACCTCTTCCACCTCATAATAGTGTCATTATCATTTAAAAGTATTTTCCCTTGCTCATCCAATACAACTGTACTTTTTGTTTTATGGTGGTTATTCATTTCCTTTATCTGTCTATATGCCTTATCCATGTGTCCTCTTTTTATGTAATGATCTATTAAGTCACATTTTTTCTGTATATCTTCTTCTTTTCGTTGTCTACACTTCATAGTTATTCTATTCGTAAGTTTCCTGTATATATTCATACTATCACTATCAGTTTTATTTCTATAATTTCGTCTCTCAATCATTAAGTCTGTTAAATAATAATAATATTATTATATATTATATAATAATATTTCAGGTAATTCCATCAACAGCAATAGTCCCTATACACCTCAGCGGGTGCTGTCTCTGTGTGCGTCCCATGACACGGGCAGGGACAGCATCCGCTCGGTGTACTCCTTGCATTTCATTAAATTGTCAAAAGGGCCTCTACGTGTTGGCTCAGTTGGTACTTTGTAGGTACCTAGCCCCACGCACGCCTCCCAAAGGTCCGGGACATCATTGTCCCGTGAGCGGGAAAGACATACATAATAATATTCTTTAATGCACTACAACAAGAGAAACATGTTACAAACGTTGATAAAATAAATAATGGTAACAACAGACGGTCTTATCGCTTTAAAGCGATCTCTTCCAGACAATGGGTGGCAGGAAATTTCTATTTATATTAATAGAACATTTATTTATAATTCAGTAAGTAGAGGCATCCATGATTAATTAACCTAGGTAAGTTGTCATTATCAGCCTATTAGACATGTCTTCTTCTCATTGGCTTTGTATTAACTTAATATGTACCTACTACTTCACGGAAAAGCTAGTTGACAATATTAAATACATACCGAGTGCGTTTCGTGTAAGTAGGTCCTAAAGAAATGAACCCGATCGTATCACTCTTCTAGTTACGTACTGCAGGGAAAAACTCACTGCTGGCTATTATGTTTTTTTTTTGCCTTCTTTATTTATCTTTTGGGAGTTAATTCGTTGGTCTTTTCTCTCCTTGCGTTTGTCGTAAGTACCTAAATGCGTTTTTTTTTGTTTACGTGCTGACAGGTTTATCTCGTAGATGGTATAATATGTTGATTTTGTTTTCTTCTCAGTGTTGAAACTTCATCATCCGTTTCGTATGGAGGGCTGTCTGGTTTTCGGCTATTTCTTTTTAAATATTCAAATTTTGAAATGCGTAAGACTTCAAGAGTCTTGTCAGAGTTGGAAAACAAATGACAGACCATTCATTCTGTTGGTGTATTTTGGCATTTAAGCACGATATGTTGCTGATTTTTTTACGCCACCAGATTAGATTTTTATTCTTCCGGCTACTACCAGTTCTTGCCATCGAAGTAAAACTTAAAACCTCCTCTCAATACAAGCGGGATTCGAGTTGCTCTGTTTTTACACCGCGAACAAGGCAGTTCGCAGGTTCCCCTATACTGGGATTTTCCTGAAAGGCCAGACGCCTGATAGCGTGCTGGATAAGTTTTGCTCGTTTTTTTCAGATTTGGCTTGTAGTTATGTCAACTGTATAGTGGGTTTTACCTTTTCTATATTTACTTCGTAGCTTTCTGGTACGGGCCACGAGCTCTACCACATCGTGAGCCGCGTTTGACTCTGCTACCGCCAGTGCCGGAGCACAGGAGTGTGTGACGTGCGCTAGCTGCTTTACTGAAACGAATCCCCGCAGTTGCGTCTGAGCGCAGGGACCCGTGCCTTGCGCATACTCCACTTCGGGAGCGGACCTCCGGCTGTGGAACTCCGGATGCTGTGAGGTTTTTTTCACCTTTTAAAAACGTGTTTAATTGATTATCCGTAGTTAGGAAGGCCTAGGATTTCATTCTAAAATCTTTTATTTAGTGAGTGCAGCTAGGTTTTCACCCTTAGCATTGTCTGTACGATTTACCTTACCTCAAGTGAACCTCGGTATGAAGGTCTCAACTCTTCACAGGTTTTTCATCAGTTGCACGCCACCAATTATTCCCTAAATTCTGTAAGGCAGTAAGTAGTACGCCACCGTCTGTAGTTTCATTCGGCATTCCCTCTTGGTTATATCATTCACCCATTAATCCATCCATCCAACCATTCCATTCATTCCAATTCCGTTTCACCATACCAGTTTTAAGACGCGACCCTTCAAAGTTGGTTCTGTTCGTGGGGTTCAGGTTAGCGCGTGAGCCAGCGCATTTCTTTGCGGCATCTGAAGGTGTTCGGGAAATCTAGTTGTAAACTTTTTTGACAACCGCACCCTGTTTTAACGTTTTACTCAGCTTATAAATAGTGTTATATGGTTTCGTGTTACGTGCAAAAAGTGTTATTGTTGAAATCATTATTATATACCTAAATTACAATCGTGTATATTTGCAAGCGTGTTTAATTTCAAAATTATTTTTATTTATGCTGCAGTACCTATACGTAAGAAACCCAGTAACAATCCATGGATTTCAGCATAAAATTAACTATTATAGCTACGTAACAATCCATGAATTTGAGCATATTGTTGTTACGTAATAACAATCCATGGACTTGAGCATAAAAGTTAAAAAAGGCACAGCGCCAATGTAAAAAAATCTTGTTCTCAAATAGTCGTTCTTAAGCCTCCTTTAAATTACCTACTTAAGTACTATTATTTACTATTACCGTGACACTCCATCGTCGCTGAGACGCCGACGGATTTTTATGTAAAAGCTTTTACGTAGGTAAACATTTGAGCAGAATTTATGACACAAAGAAAACACCGCTCATAAATTCACCCTCAAGACTATAACCCAAGTTCATGATATTGGCAATAAAAAAGTCAATGCAGAACCTATATTATTCCATCCATCCAATTATCGCTGTGGCACCAATGCAACATATCTTCATCTTACCTACTGACTCGCATATCACACGTATCCATCCATTTGAAAATAGAACTTATCTAAAGGCAGCACTGTTGAATCTTCTTTTCCATGTAAAACAAGAAGAGAGTTCCTGAAAGTTAATCTTGGTTCTAGGTACTGAGAATTTCTTTGGACAGGTTAGATTTATGGGGCGAGAGTGGAATAGCCCCATTGTCTCGTCCGACCCGCGGCCAGTCTACTGCAACGATCATAAATATCTAAACATAGACATTATACAAGCTTCAGTGACAACAGGTTGGAAGAAATATAAGTTTACTTATACGGTTTAAAATACGTTTTTTCACTGAATATGCGACCAAGCTCCGGTGACAAAATGTCGTAAATGTTTCAAAAACCTTAAAGCCTTTTTGAACTAGCCAGTATGTCTGGGTGTGTTGTTTTAATTTCTATTGCATTGTTTAGTTAAATGTGTTCCTGAAACCAATGACCTGGCCGGTCACAAACTCGATCTATCAGGAAATTAAATTCCACTTTGATTTAATTGAAAATAATATTACATTCCGTGAGTCAGAAACTCAATTGTTCGAATATTTGAAGAATATTGAAATAGAGTATCTAGTGAAGGAAATGAATGGCGCATGACATGTAATAGGTATTATTATACAACAGTTGTTGACGAGGATGCGCACCACTCTTCGATTGCATACAGATAAGTTACGTATTGATTAAGCGCGTTCAGTTAGGTTTGGAGTTTGGATTTTTTTTATTATTTTTTTATACAACGATGTTGGCAAACAAGCTTACGGCCTGCCTGATGTTAAGCTGGTACCATCGCCTATGGACACTTGTGACTCTAGAAGAATCACAAGTGCGTTGCCGACCCTTTATTCACTTGAGGATTCGCTGTGTTGGCAGATAGAGACATGCAGGTCCCGCACTCCCAACACAGCGCATATTATTATAGGCAATAGGGAGCTCTGGCGACCATTGATTTTTTCGTAGATAAGACGTCCTACGATATGAATATTATGTTATGGAAGGTGAATGTCTTAGTACTCGACGTTGCACTAGTTTATGACATGGGCACTTTATTTAAAAGCAATATGGGTTAAATTTGAACTAAGAGGATTTTTCTTCATTCGAATATAAGCGACGTCACTTTGACATAAAGTGCCTTAAAGGTACTTAGTGATACGCGGACTTGGTTAAATTATTGAATAGAAAGGTGAATATTGAGTTCCCCAACATTACTTTCGTCATTTCACTGAACCAGTTCAGGAATTTGATCAAATCATAAGTGCGCTCAAGCCTGTGTGGGAGCAGATTAGAGTAAGCTCGGCCGAATTTCACCTTCACATACAAACGGAGTTTCGTTCTCATTTTAAAACTACGTGTTGGACTGTAACGAAACTTTGCATGTGTATACAATGATGGTATATCTAGGTCAGTAATCAGTTTATATAGCTCCAGTTTATAAATCAAACGAAATACGGCAAAAACAAGTTTTGTATGAAAAACTTAAATTTGCTGTATTTTTTTACTATGGTATCTGAAGCTACATAAACTAATTACAGACCTGGATGGTACTTATAAGTACAAAGTTTCAGAGCAAACTAGCTTGTCGTTTTAAAATGAGAGCGTGACTACGTTTGTATGGAGAATCGAGCTTTCTGCGGACTCTTAAACTTGCCTAGTGAAATCGAGCTCATTTCGTCAACTTACAGACAGACGTGGTTTTAGGGATTTTATCAAATCACGTATCTATTTAGTCTAGACTCTAGTGAAATGACAAATCGAGTTGACCGTTTTTGTCCGTTTCATCGACAGATCTCTGGGCCCTCTCAAGATCAATCATGAATGAAGAACCTGCCCCTCCCCATGCAGAAATGCAGTATCCCAAAATGGACTCACAAAGCGAAATATAGACTAAATTCAGAACACGTTTATTGGCAGAGTTACGGAGTAGTCTCATCACGTAAATAAGTTTCCTCACACGTTGAGATAGAGAAAGAATGTGTGGTTTAAAAGAGACGTGCTGATCCATGTGTAATCCAAGGTATTTTATGCAGTTGGTACGTTCTATACCTTCATCAGACTTTGCGGAATTCAAACTCGAATTAATGGTTAGCTTGGTAGGATCCTTAGGTTCAGAAGCTTTAGTTTTATGAAAGCAAATGAATTTTGTTTTTTTGAAATTTAGTGTAAGAAGGTCCAGCCATTTTTTTATACTATTCATACCATCTTCAGCTTTATTCAGCGCATCAGTCCATGACCCACCATGAAAAAGCGCAACGGTGTCATCTGCGTAACAAATTAGATCGGCTTTCCATGGTCTGACTGTGAAGATGTCGTTCATGTAAATAACAAACAGGGTAGGCCCTAAGACACTACCTTGAGGAACCCCAAAATTAGTGGATATTTCTGCACTCCTGTGTTCTCCTATCCTTAGGCTTTGGTGTCTGCCTGTGAGGTAGCTTTGGAACCACTTTAGTGGTAGTCCCCTTATGCCGCAGTGTTCAAGCTTTTTTCAGGAGAATGGGTATTGAAACTGTGTCGAAGGCTTTAGCCAGATCAAGAAACACTCCAACACACCTCCTTCCGTTGTCCAAGGATGCAGTGATCTGTCTAGTGAGGCAGAGAACTGCATCTTCCGTAGATTTTCCACGTCTGAAGCCAAACTGATATTCTGAGAGTAATCCGAAACGTTCCAGGAAGCTAGTTAAACGACTATTGACAAGTTTTTCCAAAATTTTTGAGAAAATCGGTAATAGTGAGATTGGTCTGTAATTTTCAGGCAGGTTTTTGTGTCCGTTTTTGTAAATAGGAATTACAGTTGCTTTTTTCCAGATGCTAGGAAATACTCCATTCTGAAGACTCAGATTGAAAATATGCGTAAGAGGTGTACAAATTTCATTTTTTATTGCTTTTAATAAAGGGGGACGGATGTCATCAAAGCCAGGAGCACTATCATTTTTTAATTGGTTGATCAGTTTAACGACTTCGAATTCATCGGTAGGCTGTAGGAAAAGCGTTTGTTGCTGTTGTTGTTGGACGGTAGGTGGATTATAACTCGATGAGATGGAGGATTCTGTCTTGTTTAGGTTCGAAAGAAGGTTATCGGCGAGACTTCTGCCTACATTAACAAAGTACTTATTGCAGTGGTCAACTGATGCCTGAGGACTCGATTTTATTTTTATAAGTTCATTGCAGTTCAACGTATTCCTAGAGAATTCAGCTACATTTTTGATTACCTTCCATAAACCCTTTGGATTGTTTTTATTATCCTCTAGTTCCTTAGTTTCGTAGGCTTTTTTTAAATTATGTTGAAGTTCCGTAAGAAAATTTCTATATCTTTTGTAAACCAATTTCCGCATTGCATCATTTGGGTGGTTACTGGCGTCGATGTGTAATCGATCGCGGTGTTTTTGACATCTGATCAAACCAGGTGTTATCCAAGGTTTGAGGGTGTAACTTGATCTGCTAACACGCCGCTGCGTGTTAGCAGATCAAGTTACACCCTCAAACCTGTAACTCAAACGTGTAACTAATTATGCACAACAGCTAAAGATATCCCATTCTGAGACACTGGGTACGAACGCATGCGCACGTACCGGAGGGGTAATCACGTAACGTTTCGAACGAGCGTTCGTACAATTTTAGTGTCATTTTTCCATATAATAAGTGACATTTAGAAATTTTAGATCTACCTGACGCGCGTAAAATGCGTTACGTGATCGACCTGCGGGTGTTCCAGAGGGTGGCTGATACCTAAATTAACTTAAATTGTGTACACTTAATAAATTAGTAACATTATATTATAAGATTGTAAACCAACATTATATGGACCATGTCCGATATAAACACATTTTTTATCTCTCTATTTTATCTCACACTTATGGTCAGTGAGAGGGAGAGAAGACTACGAGCCTAATACGTCGCCTTAAAAGTATGGAGTGTGTGTAGATTCCTCTGCCAGGCCGTTTTTCTATCAGAGACGTGCAAAGTATCATCATCATCATCATATCAGCCGAAAGACGTCCACTGCTGGACATAGATCTCCCCCAAAGAGTGACACACACACACACACACACACACACACACACACACACACACACACACACACACACACACACACACACACACACACACACACACACACACACACACACACACACACACACACACACACACACACACACACACACACACACACACACACACACACACACACACACACACACACACACACACACACACACACACACACACACACACACACACACACACACACACACACACACACACACACACACACACACACACACACACACACACACACACACACACACACACACACACACACACACACACACACACACACACACACACACACACACACACACACACACACACACACACACACACACACACACACACACACACACACACACACACACACACACACACACACACACACACACACACACACACACACACACACACACACACACACACACACACACACACACACACACACACACACACACACACACACACACACACACACACACACACACACACACACACACACACACACACACACACACACACACACACACACACACACACACACACACACACACACACACACACACACACACACACACACACACACACACACACACACACACACACACACACACACACACACACACACACACACACACACACACACACACACACACACACACACACACACACACACACACACACACACACACACACACACACACACACACACACACACACACACACACACACACACACACACACACACACACACACACACACACACACACACACACACACACACACACACACACACACACACACACACACACACACACACACACACACACACACACACACACACACACACACACACACACACACACACACACACACACACACACACACACACACACACACACACACACACACACACACACACACACACACACACACACACACACACACACACACACACACACACACACACACACACACACACACACACACACACACACACACACACACACACACACACACACACACACACACACACACACACACACACACACACACACACACACACACACACACACACACACACACACACACACACACACACACACACACACACACACACACACACACACACACACACACACACACACACACACACACACACACACACACACACACACACACACACACACACACACACACACACACACACACACACACACACACACACACACACACACACACACACACACACACACACACACACACACACACACACACACACACACACACACACACACACACACACACACACACACACACACACACACACACACACACACACACACACACACACACACACACACACACACACACACACACACACACACACACACACACACACACACACACACACACACACACACACACACACACACACACACACACACACACACACACACACACACACACACACACACACACACACACACACACACACACACACACACACACACACACACACACACACACACACACACACACACACACACACACACACACACACACACACACACACACACACACACACACACACACACACACACACACACACACACACACACACACACACACACACACACACACACACACACACACACACACACACACACACACACACACACACACACACACACACACACACACACACACACACACACACACACACACACACACACACACACACACACACACACACACACACACACACACACACACACACACACACACACACACACACACACACACACACACACACACACACACACACACACACACACACACACACACACACACACACACACACACACACACACACACACACACACACACACACACACACACACACACACACACACACACACACACACACACACACACACACACACACACACACACACACACACACACACACACACACACACACACACACACACACACACACACACACACACACACACACACACACACACACACACACACACACACACACACACACACACACACACACACACACACACACACACACACACACACACACACACACACACACACACACACACACACACACACACACACACACACACACACACACACACACACACACACACACACACACACACACACACACACACACACACACACACACACACACACACACACACACACACACACACACACACACACACACACACACACACACACACACACACACACACACACACACACACACACACACACACACACACACACACACACACACACACACACACACACACACACACACACACACACACACACACACACACACACACACACACACACACACACACACACACACACACACACACACACACACACACACACACACACACACACACACACACACACACACACACACACACACACACACACACACACACACACACACACACACACACACACACACACACACACACACACACACACACACACACACACACACACACACACACACACACACACACACACACACACACACACACACACACACACACACACACACACACACACACACACACACACACACACACACACACACACACACACACACACACACACACACACACACACACACACACACACACACACACACACACACACACACACACACACACACACACACACACACACACACACACACACACACACACACACACACACACACACACACACACACACACACACACACACACACACACACACACACACACACACACACACACACACACACACACACACACACACACACACACACACACACACACACACACACACACACACACACACACACACACACACACACACACACACACACACACACACACACACACACACACACACACACACACACACACACACACACACACACACACACACACACACACACACACACACACACACACACACACACACACACACACACACACACACACACACACACACACACACACACACACACACACACACACACACACACACACACACACACACACACACACACACACACACACACACACACACACACACACACACACACACACACACACACACACACACACACACACACACACACACACACACACACACACACACACACACACACACACACACACACACACACACACACACACACACACACACACACACACACACACACACACACACACACACACACACACACACACACACACACACACACACACACACACACACACACACACACACACACACACACACACACACACACACACACACACACACACACACACACACACACACACACACACACACACACACACACACACACACACACACACACACACACACACACACACACACACACACACACACACACACACACACACACACACACACACACACACACACACACACACACACACACACACACACACACACACACACACACACACACACACACACACACACACACACACACACACACACACACACACACACACACACACACACACACACACACACACACACACACACACACACACACACACACACACACACACACACACACACACACACACACACACACACACACACACACACACACACACACACACACACACACACACACACACACACACACACACACACACACACACACACACACACACACACACACACACACACACACACACACACACACACACACACACACACACACACACACACACACACACACACACACACACACACACACACACACACACACACACACACACACACACACACACACACACACACACACACACACACACACACACACACACACACACACACACACACACACACACACACACACACACACACACACACACACACACACACACACACACACACACACACACACACACACACACACACACACACACACACACACACACACACACACACACACACACACACACACACACACACACACACACACACACACACACACACACACACACACACACACACACACACACACACACACACACACACACACACACACACACACACACACACACACACACACACACACACACACACACACACACACACACACACACACACACACACACACACACACACACACACACACACACACACACACACACACACACACACACACACACACACACACACACACACACACACACACACACACACACACACACACACACACACACACACACACACACACACACACACACACACACACACACACACACACACACACACACACACACACACACACACACACACACACACACACACACACACACACACACACACACACACACACACACACACACACACACACACACACACACACACACACACACACACACACACACACACACACACACACACACACACACACACACACACACACACACACACACACACACACACACACACACACACACACACACACACACACACACACACACACACACACACACACACACACACACACACACACACACACACACACACACACACACACACACACACACACACACACACACACACACACACACACACACACACACATGGAATAATTTTATTTACTCTAACACCAATCATAACATAAGTCATTGTCATCAAATCATAGTCATTAAGAGTAACCAATGAAGAAGTGTATAGAGTGGGGCAAACCAGGCAGTTACTTAGGAACTTAGAAAATAGAAGAGGGAAGATGATAGGGCACCTCTTACGACATGACAACTTCATACTTAACATAATTGAAGGAAAGATAGAGGGGAGGCGAGGAAGAGGAAGACCTAGAATAGACTACATGGGGCAACTCAAAAAGAGAGTTGATGTTGGGTCATACCGTGAGGTCAAAGAGATTGCGTGGGATCGGAGTAGATGGAGGGCCTACTTTGAGCTACACCGACAAGAGCCTAGCTCTTAAGTAAGAGACGAGAAGACCTATGTTCGTGATTTTTTTCTATCGAGCGAAAGTTAAACACTCAGGGCTCGAATAGCTGTTGTCCCTCGAGAAAGGCCTTAAGATTATACTTAATCTAAACAAGCGCTACGACTTTTTAAAAATCCGTTTTCTGAGCTCACGTCGCCTTAAACAAAAAAAGGAGGAAAATATAAACGGGAAGCAAATTAGGCCACGGGTCCATTCGAGCGTTCTAATCAAGTAATTTTCGGTATGTATTTAAATACTTAATTAGTCCTTCATTTCTGTTTTACTTTCTAAACAAAGAAACGTGTTTATGTTTAATTATATTTTCGACATTGTGCAGTATAACTTAAAGTCGCTTTTCGGTAGACATGATTAGATGAGTTGAAAGTTTTAGATTATTAGGTACAGCTATTAGCTATTTTTAAGAACTGAGCTCAAAGGCTGTAAATTACAGGTTTTGTGTTGCTAAAACGGACAGGAATAAATACCGTTTTTGTATCTAATAAACTCCTGAACCTTCAAAAGGACATCCACTATTATGATTGAGGTTATACTTATGGACTAACATACAAAACAACTGTCGATACGCAATAAGTAGGTATGTAAGTTATATGCTTTATCTACAGCGATAAACAACAAAACTACCACCGTTGGTAAGAAAAAAATATTTTTTTAATTCAGAAACATAATGCAAAATAATAGAAGAAATATCATCATCATAATATCAGCCGAAAGACGACCACAGCTTGGATATAGGCCTCCCCCAAAGTGTGCCACAATGGAGCTATCTTAAAATAAATAAATACAGGTAAGTAAGAATAAAAACTAAAACTCTAATTCTGAGTTACTTGTTGATATTAGGTCTTAGGTGCACCAAGATTATCATCTTTTTCATTAACTAAGTTTTATTATTACGCACACGCACACATACCCACACAGTAAATTTTGTAAAGCAATGTTAATACTAATAGGTACACAAACACATAGTCTTCTTTTATATATTTCTCACCCTACTTTTCTAGAAAAGAGGATTCCAAAGTAATGAAAACGTCAACTGCATTTTTCAATAACGTAATAATTCCGGTTTCCTTCTTCATTTCCTGAAGTGTTCTGTAATATTGGAAAATGCAGGAATTCAGCAAACGCAAACTATGTGCCGAGAATATTGGAAGCCTTGCGGCCTTGTTGAGGCGAGTTCGATTTGTGTAAGATTTTCCCCTATTATTTATTTATTTAGTGAAATACCTACTCAGAGCATAGAATACTAGAGAGAGGACAAGCCGCCGGCGGCCGTGTCGCAGCTGTATGCTCAATGGGCATACACTACCATACTGTGCACGCGTGCTGATCGCAGAGAATATTACGCTTTTTCCCAAAATGCCTGATATGATGTATTGTCAAATAAGCGTGTAGGTATACAAGTGTGTGTGTTTTAGATGTGTGCGTGCTTTGTCTTGTCAATTACTTGGGCGTTATGTGGGTTAATGTACTTGCGACAGGCTCACTCTATACAAATCGGCCGCCATGTCCGATTTCCTTATATTCATACATCTGTGGTGATACCTACTCATACTCAGCCAGCAAAGCGACCTTCTTTCGTGTCAGTATCAATTCGTGAGACATCGTCACGGCGTTCAACTATTAAAAAAAGTTTGGAGTTTTTAATTTCCATTGCATGTTTGAGAAAAGCACTGTTAATACCTCGGCGTGAAAAGAAATTGTCAGCCTCGTATCCTTATCCGTCTATCTACTTAACCGGCTATCCTTATTTTCCCGGCCTCTGCAGTAATGTATTATTACGCAACAAATTTAAATATGTAACTTCTCGTACTTATTAATGAAGACTAGCACCCCAAATACGATTACTATGTACGGACTATTAAATTATCTTGTTTCCCGTATGACACTAAAACACTTGAGGAGGCTTTTCAATTCTTTGAAACATATTGCAATCCAAAAAAGAACATACTCCATTGTAGATACTTATTTTACAACAGAAATCAGAAAATAGGAGAAGCTTTTGACAGTTATCTGACGGAACTCACAATGTTGTGTAATGATTGTAATTTCCAAAACAAGAATGAGATATTACGAGACCGTCTTGTACTAGGCTCTAGTGACACTGAATCTCAGAAGAAACTCATTAAAATAGGAGACCCACCACTAGATGATGTTGTCTCGTCTCTCAGAATATCTGAGATCACCAATGTACAAGTCAAAGAGATAACAGGAAATAAGAGTGAAGTAGATGCCATAACAGCACCCAGGACCAACTTGATCCAGAAGAAGACGTGTGCAAACTGTGGGTATCATCATAACTATGGTCAATGCCCAGCATACAACAAGACTTGTGCCAACTGTAACAGAAAACATCATTTTGCAAAGATGTGTCGTTCTGGAAAAGCTGTAAATGAGGTAACTCTACAAGATGATTCGGATTATTATGTCGAATCTGTCACATCCAACATGTCAGTAGACTCATTGGCATGGTTTCAAGAGGTAGTACTGCCAGGTAACAACTCAGTTCAGTTTAAACTCGACCCTGGGGCTGATGTCAACATTTTACCCGTGTTCATGTTTGACAAAATTGTTTCATCAAACCCCCTACCGCTGAAGGATACGGCAGCCTCACTTGAGAGCTGGAATGGTTTCAAGACCCCAGTAAAAGGCTTGGCAACGTTTGACATACTTGTAAATGGAAAAAAAATACACGGAAACATTCTGTATTGCGGGCAGCGAAAAATCCATGCCGATTCTATGCCGTGATACATGTGTGCGCTTAAATTTAGTGAAAAGAGTTTCATCAGTTGAGAAGAAACAGGACAAAAAATTTGATTTAATTCTCAAAAATGAGGATCTGTTTGTAGGTTTGGGTAAGTTCAGTGAACCATATGACATAAAATTGAAACATGATGCTGTTCCTACCTCCAAGCCTCCATACAGGGTTCCTCTTAAGTTAAGACCGAAACTCCAGGAAGAATTGGAGAGACTGGAGGGTCTAGGCATCATAAGCAAAGTCTCTGAGCCCACGGAGTGGGTTAACCGATTAGTGGTCATAGAAAAGCCGGATAAATCCATCCGAGTATGCCTAGATCCCAAGGATCTCAATAATGCAATCGTAAAAGATTATTGTTATATACCTACAATCGAAGACTTATCTGCGAAAATTAAAAATGCCAAGTTTTTCTCAGTACTCGATTTGAAGGATGCGTTCTGGCATATTGCCTTGACAGAAAAGTCTTCGAAATACTGCACATTTGCCACAATGTTCTCGACATATAAATTTAATCGATTACCGTTTGGAATCGTGTTAGCTTCGGAAGTTTTCCAAAAGCGCCTATCTGAAATCTTTGCCTCAATTGATGGTGTTGTTAACTACATTGATGATGTGTTATGTTTTGCAGAGACTGAGGAAGAAATGAATGATATTCTAGCCAAAGTATTTCAAAAGGCAAGGGATTGTAATGTACGTTTTAACAAAAAGAAGTTCCAATACATGATAAAAGAAGTTAAGTACTTAGGACACATATTTGCGAATGGTACGGTCCAACCTGACGACGACGCAATCAAGGCCATAATAGACTTTGACAGACCGAATGACAAGTCTGGTTTACAGAGACTTCTTGGACTCGTAAACTATTTACGACCCTATATTCCCAATCTTGCTTCAATTACAAGCCCATTAAGAGATTTACTAAAAAAGGACACGATATTTGACTGGCAAAAAATACACACAGATACATTTGACCAAATTAAAACGATTTTATCAGCGCATCCTGTTTTACAAACTTTTGATCCAAGCAAGGAGATAGTTATTCAAACAGATTCAAGCAAGACTGGAATAGGGTGTGTACTTTTGCAAAATAATAAACCAGTTTATTATGCATCCAAATCATTGACCGAGGCGGAAATAAATTACGGTCAAATAGAGAAAGAATTTTTGGCTGTGTTATTTTCATGTAAGAAATTTCACTCATTTATCTATGGACAAGAAGTCACTGTGCTAACAGATCACCTACCCCTGATTTCCATTATGAAAAAAAACTTGCATGACATCCCATCAACACGTCTACAAAGAATAAAATTGAAGTTAAGTAAGTATGACATCACTATGAAGCATGTTCCAGGCAACAAAATGCACATAGCTGATGCATTGAGCCGAGCCTGCTCCATGGCTAGTCGCGACTGTGACAGTGACCTTAATGACATAGTCCATAGTGTCAATGTTTCTAATGAGATATTATCTCAACTGAGACAAGAGATTAAACAAGATCCCATAGCATCAAAACTGATAGATTTTTTCAAAAATGGATGGCCAAACTCATTATCCAAGGTACCAAATGAATTAATATACTATTACAATATAAAACAAACCATTTGCTTTGAGGATGACTTAATATTCATAGACCACAGGCTTTATGTCCCAAAATCTTTACAAAGACTTATATTGACAAAACTACATGAGTGTCATTTTGGAATGACCAAGACTAAAGCTCGGGCCAAAATATTATTTTATTGGAAAAACATGTTCTCTGATATTGATAATTTTATTGCGAGCTGTAGCATTTGTCTCAAACATTCCAACAACAACATAAAGGAACCAATGGTCATTAGGGAACAACCTGAACTTCCTTTTCAGCACGTATCCATAGATATTTTACAATATGGTAATGATGACTATTTGACTCTAATAGATCACTATTCAAAATGGGTTGAGTTACGCAAGCTAAGAAATAAAACATCCCAAGCTACAATTTCCGTTTTAAAGGATATATTCTCAACTCATGGCATTCCTGAATTAATATATTCGGACAACATGCCATTTAACTCATTGGCATTCCGGGAATTTGGCTTTGAATGGGGCTTCAAAACCAAGTTCTCGAGTCCTCACTACCATCAAAGTAATGGAGCTGCAGAAAGGGCAGTCCAAACTTGTAAGAGTTTTTTAAAAAAAGCTTATGAGACAAAGACCGATATTGAATTGTTTCTGTTAGAATATAGAAATACTCCAATCGTCAGTCTTCAAGGATCTCCGGCTGAGTTATTGTTTAACAGACTTTGTAGAACCAAACTTCCAATAAAAAAGGACTTATTGAAACCAAAGTTGCATCCTAATATACAAAATTTGCTAATAAACAATAGTAACAAAAACAGAGCTTATTATGATCAGCATTCGAAAATAAGAAGTGATTTTTTGAAAGAAGGGCAAAAGGTGCTTTATAAAGAGAATGAAAACAGCACTATTTGGAAACCAGCAACGGTACACAAAATTACTGACAACCCACGTTCTGTAGTAATAAAGGATGACCGTGGGAACTTAAAGACTAGAAACTCATGGTTCATTAAGGTGGACAGGAGCAAGGAGTGTGTGCAGCCAACAATGCAGTCTGCTTGGTCTCAGATTGCTGTCCAGCAGCCACCTGAGGCGGAGTTGACCAGAGCTCCTGAGATGGAACCCACTAATGATGCCTCTCCAGAAGTTCCACTTAGGAGATCTAATAGAGACGTTAGACCTCATGGGTATCTCAATGATTATGTCTGTAGCTGTTTGTAATTATAGTTTATTTTAATTTTAATTTGAAAAGGAGAGATGTAGCATATATTGTGTTTATGGTTTAGTTCTAGGATGTCTATGCTTGACAGGAGTAATAAAACATTCTTAGACCAATCTAGTAATGGTTGCAGTTTCATTTTATACAAGTACAAATATTACACACATTGCACAAAATATGCAAATTATAAAAAGCAGAACTTTACATTAAGTAATTTAATAGGTATGTACGAGTAAGTCGTCTTCTCTTCACTAATTTTTGCGGTGCCCAACAGGGTCCACAATTAAGTTTTAATCTTAATGATTAGTAACTAAAACTTAAGTTAACCTAATACCCTGTAAACTAACATTGTGGAATGAAATAAATGATTGAGTATTGAGGAAAATCGAGCGTCCTGACGACCCTTAAATATTAATCATCATATCAGCCGAAAAACGTCCACTGCTGCTGGTCAAAGCCTCCCCCAAAGAGAGCCAAAGTTAAATATTACGACTATCCATTTGAAAGAATTGTGACCAGTAAAGGTCGCCGCAGGAGTCCGCTGGATGCGGGTGGCGCAGGACAGTAGGTTGATCACGTAACACATTGTACGAACGTCGGGTAGGTCTAAATCTCAGAGCATAGAATACTAGAGAGAGGACAAGCCGCCGGCGGCCGTGTCGCAGCTGTATGCTCAATGGGCATACACTGCCATGCTGTGCACGCGTGCTGATCGCAGAGAATATTACGTTTTTTCCCAAAATGCCTGATATGATGCGCGTTTATTGTCAAATAAGCGTGTAGGTATACAAGTGTGTGTGTTTTAGATGTGTGCGTGCTTTGTCTTGTCAATTACTTGGGCGTTGTGTGGGTTAATGTACTTGCGACAGGCTCACTCTATACAAATCGGCCGCCATGTCCGATCTCCTTATATTCATACATCTGTGGTCTAAATGTTACTTTTTATGTGGAAAATTGACAGTTAAATTGTACCGACGCGCGTTAGGAACGTTACGTGATTACCCCTCAGGTAACACTCTTTGGGGGAGGCCTATGTCCAGCAGAAGACGTCTTTCGGCTGATATGATGATGATTTGAAATAATTCATTTGTGTCAGACTTAAAATGCAACACCCGGATTGATACAAAAGGCACTGATTATAACCCTAGCCGAAATCAAATGAAGTTGTGTAACTTTGCTTACACATCATTACGTGTCGGTTATCGAGTACTCGAGAGTCCATCTGATAAGCTCGATAATAATAAAAGCTAATAGCCCACGCAAAAGCTTGATTGGGTTTTCAGTTAAGTTACAATGAGGGTTACTGTTTTATTTATATCGCCAATTTACAGTGAATTAAATAGGTACACACTTAAAAAACGAGTAGATACATACAACGAGTAATACTTGTGTGCAAAATTGTAAATAAAAAATACTTCGATAGGTAGTTGGCGAATTACGACATCAGCAGGTCGATCACGTAACGCATTGTACGGGAAAATGACAGATGAGTTGTCCTAACGTACGTTCGGAAAGTTACGTAATCCCCCCTTACAATACCTCTCTAAAGGCCTCCACACACCGGTCGCGTGCGCGGGCCCGCGGCGGGCCCGCGCACCGACCGGTGTGTGGAGGCCTTTAAAGGAGAGCGCTATCGTTAACGAATAACGATGTCGGGTTGAAAGTCACGACTGTGATAACTATTACCATGACTACTGGCACTTCGCCTAGCTATAGTTGCTTTCTGTATGATGGAGGTACTTTCCTAGTTGGGTTGTTTCAAAATTATGTAAGAAGACTCGCCATCTTGTCTAACTCCGCCACGTCAGGACAGCGGTTTGCCGCTATTCCGATGCTTGACTTATTTATTTCATTGGTTGATTGCATCTTTATTTTAACCCTTTTGGCAAGCCCGTTCAAGCCTCGCTGGTGCTGTATAGGGCGCTAAAAATCGTGACTAAAAATGTGTGCATTTAAAGATACACTGACAAGTTTAGGAACCACCATATATACTTATATGTATTGCGAAAAAATGGCGGTTGTCATGCCCTTTCTGGGGCAATATTGGTGGCATCATTGACGACCGTTGCCGGCAATATTCCATTATTGTCCGGCACGTGCGTGATTGTTGTCGACACCACTCTTTACAAAATAACACATTACATGTACCTAATCGTATAATGTCTAGGCGAGTTGACGTGTACGATAATTTCTGTATTTAAACAAACCCAACAAAGGCTGCCATGGTCGCCGGTAATGTTCGTATTTATGTTACCCGCATTTGGTTCGCAATGCAGAGAAAAACACTGCATATCTAGCCAATACCGATACTTTTTATTGTGCAATTACTGGCAACGCTTTGCAGTTTACCATGTCCAATTTATTGAAGAGTTCCTCCAAGTTTGCATTGAAATAACTTGATAGGTAACACTTACATTCACGTATAAATATTCCAGATTCGTTTATTAATCTATACTACATATATTCAATGCGACATAAATTCAAGCCATACATACTTGTCACTATTTCGTGACTTAATCAGTTTCACGGTTGGTATAGGTAAGTAGTTAAATTTTCCAAACGTTGATTCAGTGACCTGCTATGTCCAAACAAGGCATTATAGGTACCTAATACCTACTACGTTTCAAATTGAATCAAAAACCAAATCCACCTGGTTCATCACCTCGCTTGCATCGCATTAACGTGGCAGAACGAATGGGCGCATCACATTGAAATGTGAATGCGTTATGATCAACCAAATGACGTCCGGAGCAAACCTAGCGACGTATGGTGATAATTGAAACGATAGAAATCGGGAGGAATTAGATAGGAAAACAAGTGTGGAGATCAAGAGCGATCAGCATGGATAGGTCACTAGCTGACTCCCCAGTCCATCTATGCGACGGTGACGTAGGATTTTATAAGTTTAGTGAGCTTTCCCCCTTGGATTTAATAATTATTTCTATATAAATATAAGTATATCACAGTACATTTCCCTAACCTTTGTTAATTTTATAATATAATGGTCTGTTGTTTAGTATTAAGTAGCCTTAACTTCACAGAATTAAAAAATCTCGGTTAATATAAGAAATATATTTTACTGTAATAACCCGAAACGCCGGTAAAACGGTATAAAAAGTTTATTTTATTTATTTATTTAATTTGTTTATTTCGAACCACATATAGTTCATATACAATCATTAAAAAAAAGTACACATTAAAAATAAAATAAGACATTAAAATAAGACAATACAATTATTAGCTACAACATGTAAGGAGTTCCAGTGCTCCACCATCGGGCATTCCAGCCATCAACAATGGTGTTCAGGAGGCTGTTGTCGCTGCCTCGCACACGGCGCATCAGAGAGGCAACTCGTTTACGAATTATAACATGAAAACTATCAACTCTAGCCTCTGCAAACATTCCTGATGCGCTGCAAAAGCGAGGCAGCCCCAACAACATCCTGAAACCATTATTGTACTGGACGCGTAAGGAGTTGAGAGCTCTCTGCGTCACTTGGTCCACAAGCTACACGTGTAGAAAGTCTGACAAAATGCCTTAAATAGGGTTATTTTGACATCCCTTGTACAACGTGCGAACCTGCGGACCAACATGTTGCTCCTCACTGCCAATGCCCTACGCTCCCGCTCCACATCGAGATCATCTGAGAGGTCCTCGGTGACCCAGTGCCCCAGATACTTGAACTTTGTGACTTTAGTCAACTCCGTTCCTCCAAGTTTAAGCGGTGGCACAGATTTCGGTTTTTTGTTTCCCGCCTTGAATACAAGTAGCTCGCTTTTCTTAGAGTTATATCTGAGACCGTGGGCCTCCACGTACCTCTCACAAATGCCAATCAAAATTTCGAGAGCCCCGATCGATGGGCCCATCGATCGATTTATGATAAGATAAGATAAGATAAGATAAAATTGATTGGTAACATATAAGTACAAGTCAAGTGTTTTTTTTTAAATAGTAACAATTTAAAATGGTAAAAGATATTTCATACGAAATCTGTACTGAAGCCGCGTCAATAATTTTACACGTATTTTAGCTCGGGATTAGCTTAAATGCTCAAATCTAAATGATTTCGCTTGAGATAAAAAAAAAGGTCAGTAATCAAACATTTATTTTGCTAATAGGCATAACGAGGGAACTTTTACAATGTCACATGTGCATCGCAAATTCCACTAAAAATACAATAATGAAATGATAGATAAAAGAATACGGAGTGACAAAATTAGAAGAAATTATACACACAGAAAACCTATTATGTATATAGATGTGAGAGCTAAGCTATGAGAGCGGTCACAATACACAAGTCATAATTAAATAAATAAAAAGCAGATGATATTGTAAAATCAGCAATTGTTTAAGTACCTACTTATACGAAGAAGTCACACCGACGTGATGACTTTGGTCGGCGGTGGCGTCGGCGGTGGCGGCGGCGGGGCGGGGAAAGCCTGGACAGCTCGTGCGACATTGCGCCTCTGTGTAAAGTTGCCCTTAGGCAATTATCCATCGACGTCCTCTGTGAAAGAAGACTACAATTATGCCAGTACTACGGCTTGCTTATTTTTCTAAGGTAAGCTAAAATCTTGCAAAAACCAGTTAGATCTGACAAACTGTGGCACTACTCGAATGTACATTACATCATGACGCGACCGGTCGCCTTGACTCACTTTATTTGCGGGCGATAGATACATCACAATATTTGTCTCATAGGCGAACACATACATTACACTCAGCGTTTAATACATGTCTAGAGAATATTCTAGAACAGGGGCGCGATTTAACTAACAAAATTAGGGATATCAGATATCTCCACCTTCATATTTCTGTCTTTCAATATGAGAATGACAGACATTGGGTACAAAAAGCTTTTCCAATAGACAAGTTTGTGTCTAATTAATGTTATCACGATATTTACAATGTATCTTTAGACTCTCTTTGTGAATCGGTTAATAATACCAGTTCAACGGTCGATGACACCTTGGATCTGATATAATATCTACAATTTAGGTAGGATATCAGACAGATAAGTTTTGAGGTTATTCATCGCTGATATGAGGAGGTGAATGTTGAATCAGTACCTAAAACACAGGTGTAAGATTCATATTTGTTTAATTTATTTTATTTAAATACAGTGAAAAGAAAAATAAATATTGACCTACTCTGATATCTTCATCTAATTCAATATTTTTTGGGGTGACAAGGGGACACTAATTTTATTGTAAGTTGCAGTCTTACAGTAATTCTGAATTATAGAAATAATACTTATAGTTTGACGGTTCTGAAGTGGCTTTAACTATTGTACTTACTATCAGCGGCAAAACTAGCTACGCGGGCCAACTCCGGCCAAGTGCTCAAAATTACCTACACACGACTAATGTCTGGACATTACCTGTAACTAACTTTATTTATGATCCCAGTTGGTCGAAATAAATGTCTTGAATTGAATTGAATTGAATTAGACAATCAGTAAAGCAACGGAATTTCTCTCTGGAAAGGTACCCTTGTTTTACCGACCAAAAATTTCATCAAATGAATGTTTCGCCGAATTTTCATCTGTCCATCTCTTAACTTGTCTACCTCTTCTTTTTTTCGCCCTTTCGTTGCCAATCTGTTATAATTTGTGTCCATTTTGTCTTACTTTCCCTTATCATGTGTCCTGCCCATCGCCATTTCAACTGTCTTATTTTCTTTATTATAGCTTCCACTTTTTTGGTAGTTCTTATTTCTTGAACTTTTTGCAATGTTGACATAGTTATTACTTAGATGTTTATTAACTTCTTCTTCAGTGAATTTAACGCGTAGTATTTTAAGCACCAATCAAAAGTTTCTTAGAATGCTACCTACACAAATATAAGGGCATATTTCAAAGAATCTCATCGAACATTTTCCGTAAACAAGTCTCGAGCACGTGTCAAAATATTACAAGTACTTGCGAAAACCACATGTAAACATCGAGTGTTTATCTTGGATACCCCGCGCCATGTGCGATAATAAAGAATACTTATATATTTAACCCTCACAAGGTCACCATTAAAAAAAATATGATAACAAGAATGAGTACCTAATAGAAAGGTAACACTATTATCTTTTAATTAGGTACAGTCGCCATCACATACATCGGAGCAAACAAGCACGTCACAAACATCGGAACACACCTCTATTTTCAAGGCATTAGAGTGCATGTGCCGATATTTTTGAACACCTAGAGTGTACCTATGTATGTGATGGCGACTGTACATATATAGCGAGCGAAGCGAACAAAGTTCTCTATTTGAGCTTGGGCGAAAATGCTTTAGTATGTCCGGCTGTCCAGATGTCCGGCTGAACACCTCTACAGCGCCCCTATTCTGTAACTTGTTTTAAGCTCACCTCAACCCTCACCCACAATTATACCTTGATACCGCGATGCGTAGTAATTAAGCGAAGGTAGAGGTCTAGTTTCGTAACGGGTGACCGGCGGGGTGAGCCGCATTAACGCGTAGCGAATAACAGCCCAGGTCACATTTCTCAACCGGTTGTTCTCGTGAATTTTTTGAAGCTGCTGTTCGGTCACGTAACGCATTGTTCGCACGTTAGGTAGATCTAAATGTCAAATTTTATATGGAAAAATGACAGTTGGATTGTCCTAACGCGCGTTCGGAACGTTACGTGATTACTCGTACGTAGCATGGATACCGCCATCCATGCTACGGCGCCACAGGTTTGATAATTACATATAATTATGGAGTTTATACAACGATTTTTTTTTTAAACTACTTACTGCGAGTTTTGAAGCTCACAGAGCCAGTAGTTACTCTTACTTCTAACCAACGATTGTAGGTTCTGTGTTTAAAGTAAAGACGTGTTAGGAATGAAACACACAGCGCGTTCCGCGGTGGCGGTCGCGCGCGGTCGGGAGCGGTGGGTTTACAATAGGGAACATTACGCAAAGCTCTTCGTAGGTGGCGACACTAACAGCGTTGACATTGTATCTCGTTCCCACTTGCGGTATTGTCTATGCAAGCATCCTTGAATCCCTGTATTCCTATACTGGTTTACTATTAGTGGTAGAGCTGCCTCTGGCGGCAGAACATTGCAGTAATGTTCCCTATTGTAAACTTGAACAACAATGAAATCTATTTTAGGGTATATTTTGGGGTTTGCATTTCATTAAATTGTCAAAAGGCCCTCTACGTGTTGGCTCCGTTGGTACTTTGTAGGTACCTAGCCCCACGCACGCCTCCCAAAGGTCCGGGACATCATTGTCCCGTGAGCGGGAAAGACATACATAATAATAATAAACCATTTATTTTAGGCATCTAAGGCCCATAGTTATAAATAAATAAATACCTACCTTAAAGACTAATAATATATCAATACAATTAAAAACGGATTATTTGGGCGTTCAAAACAGCGTGCCTTCGTTGCATCGCCAAATCCAGTGTAGAATTCGGCAGGTAGGTATCTCAGATCATAGAAAGCAGGTAGGTATATATGTCATTGAAGCGGTAACCTATCGCAATCACTAAATTTCATTTCCTAACTGTATCGTTTGGCCGCATTTTTCGAAAACCCAAAAGATTTTAAATGTTTTATGTTAGGTTAGATAAAATTTGTTTTATAATCATCCTGTCATGGGCTCAGCAGAAAAACGGATTTTACGGCAAATGAAAATTTAGACAAACGATACAGTTGGGAAACCATATTTAGGGTTCCGTAGCCAAATGGCAAAAAACGGAACCCTTGATTCGTCATGTCTGTCTGTCTGTCTGTCCGTTCGTATGTCACAGCCACTTTTTTCCGAAACTATAAGAGCTATACTGTTGAAACTTGGTAAGTAGATGTATTCTGTGAACCGCATTAAGATTTTCACACAAAACTCGAAAAAAAACAGTAAGTTTTGGGGGTCCCCATACTCAGAACTGAAATTCAAAAAAAATTTTTCGTCAAACCCTTACGTGTGGGGTTATCTATGGATAGGTCTTCAAAAATTATATTGAGGTTTCTAATATTTTTTTTTTTAAACTGAATAGTTTGCGCGAGAGACACTTCCAAAGTGGTAAAATGTGTGCCCCCCCCCCCCCCCCCTGTAACTTCTAAAATAAGTGAATAATAAAACAAAACAAAATATATGATGTACATTACCATGCAAACTTCCACCGAAAATTGGTTTGAACGAGATCTAGTAAGTAGTTTTTTCTGATACGTCATAAATCGTAAACCGCAATTTATTTTACGGAACCCTTCATGTGAGAGTCCGACTCGCACTTGGCCGCTTTTTTAGTGATTCAGATAGGTAACCCATTGAAGCTCATTAAATTAGTCATACCATTATAATTTAATAATAAATAAATAAATAAATAAATATTACGGGACAATCTTACACAAATCAACCTAGGCCCACGGTAAGCTCAATAAGGCTTGTGTTGTGGGTACTAGGCGACGATATATATAATAGATGAATACATATAGATACTTATATACATATATAACATCCATAACTCAGGAACAAATATTCGTGATAAACACACAAATAAATGCCCTGACCGGGATTCGAACCCGGGACCTCCAGCTTCGTAGGCAGAGTCACTACCAACTGGGCTACGGAGGCCGTTAATAAAATAGGCATAAAACTATTAGATATTTTTGTCGACCGTGATGTGACTGCGTTCAGGTTTGATGTAAACTATAAGGAAAAAGTATTATCGTATTTAACCATGGAATTGTAACTAAAACGTCCATATTTTATTTGTCGACCATTGTACTCGAGGACTCATTAGGCACATTATTCATGGCGTGATTAATAATTTGGTTTAGCTGTTTGTGTCGGTAATAACGTTAATATGTACGTATGTCATTCGTGTAAATTCCTTACGTGCCACCGGTGGGTTGCATTAACCTCACTGTTTAACTTAAAAGGAGGATTCGACACCTTCTCTGTAAATATAAGTATAATAAACGATTTTTTTTAATCATATACGTACTCGAAATCCCATTTACAACTGATTTGATAGGTGAAATTGATACCATATATAATTTTGTGTTGAGATTTGTAGAAGCTAGAAAACCTAATACGAGTAGATGGCTACTAGTAGTAGCATTTAATTAACACATTACGGCCATACGCCACATGTCGCCGACGGAATATAAAGAAACTCATCATTTCCTTGCCCTTATCCCATTTACTTGGGGTCGGCGCAGCTTCTCTGTCAGCCGTCATATCATCACTCACTTCTTTTCTCTTCATATCGTCTCTCACACAGTCCATCCACCTTTTCCTTGGCCTACCTCGTCTTTTACATCCATCCACATTCATACCTAATACTCTTTTGGTCACATGACTTTCACCCCTCCGCATTACGTGCCCATAGCACGCAAGGCGATTGGCCCTCAATTTATCGCGATAGGTGCTACTTTTAGGCTTCCCCTTACATACACATTTCTTATTCGGTCCATCCTCGTCACACCACACATCCATCTTAAAATCCTCATCTCCGTTACATGCAATCTCTTTTCATCCGTCACCTTTAAGGCCCAACATTCCGATCCATACATGACGACAGGTCTCACAATGGTCTTATAGATTTTGCCCTTTAACCTAGGAGGCATTCTGCCATCGCATATTGTTCCGGAGACACGTCGCCATTTCATCCACCCAGCGCTAATTCGGTTTTTGACATCACGGTCGATATCACCATCACACTGTACAAGCGAACCGAGGTACTTAAAGTCGGAGCATACTGGGAGCCTGTAAAACTGGAGAGACCGCCGAAATCACAAAAATATAAAGAAACTATTCTATAAATATAAAAATAATAGTCCATGAATTTGCCGCTAGATGCCGATATCCTTAGTAGAAACTAGCTAAGTAAGCGAGATTGTTCCTGAAAACATGGGGTCAAGTCGCCTTCAAGCTCAAAGTAGTAACCAACAAGAAGTAATACAACCGGGTAAAGTAAAGTACAGTGAAGTGTAAATAGTGACTAACGTTTTAGTGAAGTGTTGTCGTGGTGAAAGGAAGTACAGTCAGGTGCGAACATTTTGAAAAACATGTTACTCGGGAGTCAGTATTTGTTAATTCTTCCGACTCTGGCAAACGATATTCCTGTCTACTACCGCCAAGTGCGACGAGTCAAAGCGAAAAACTTCAACAATCAATCATGTTGCCAATTTCATATGGCAAAAAACTGCCTCCATATACCCTAATGCATATTTATTATCTCTTGTTTACGTTCACCGAATTCAGGGTACCGGGAACAAGATAACTTTGCATGTATTTTAGTAATAACATCAGAAAGCGCTGCTTATAAGGGTTTGTGTTATGTTGCTTGAAATTCTTGGTGTACTCTGTGTACTCCCCAATATGTTAAGTTTTGGTTGCTGGTAAGATGAAATAAAAATTACGGGTTTGATGTAATTTTTTTATGTTCTTTGCTTATCGGCAATTAGTCCGAAGACTATAAGTCGATGTGTGGATTAGTACAATCTGGCGTATCGAGTGTGCTCTCCAGCGAGAGCATCTCCTCATTTTGGAAGTCTGAGGCTACTCTCCATTTTGTAGCTCCAGGATGTTGTATCGTTTCAGTCGTCTTATGTGGTTCTGGACGGTCAGCTGTTGTGCCAGTTTAATGGGATGGTTGATTAGACGCTGCTTGTATTTTAAGGAAATGTCTCGGAGTTCTTCCTTCACTGTGCCTATTGATAGGTGTTCATGCAGTTCACTGTTAGTAATATACCATGGTACGTTCGCTATTGATCTCGTTTGATGTAATTTGCCTTAATCTAATTGTATCTTGAATTCTAAATGCGCTTCGAATTAGGCAAATCTCTGACATTGTAACCATTTTGTAACCATAGTACGATCGAATGCAGAAATTGCAGGGGTACCTACATAATTCAATTTAAGGTACATGGTGAAACCAAGGTAGCCGATATAGTCCTCCAAATCCTAACTTAAGTCGCAGTGCGCAGGGCACATTGCACGTAGAACCGATGGCCGTTGGGGCGGAAAGTTTCTTGAGTGGTGACCACGTACCGGCAGGAGCAGCGTGGGTTGTCCCCCCACAAGGTGGCTCTGGCTGGTAAAGGTCGCGCGAGTCCGCTGGAAGCGGGTGGCGCAGGGCCGACCATTGTGGCACTCTTTGGTGGAAGTCCAGCAGTGGAAGTTTTTCGGCTGATATGATAAAAGGTACATGCTGTTTGTCTTGATTGGTATAACTAATAATTTACTATCTATAAACGTGCAACATTTTCACGTTTCGTTAAAAACAGCATGCGAGATAAACTTGTCGTTTCTATCTAAATGCTTTCTTAATGTTCTAATTAGAAAGAGCCGGAAAGTCTATCCAGCGCGGGCGACATTTCCCACGCGGTATTGTGCTAGCCACCCTAAACAGTTTTTTTTTAAATGTATACGGAAATAGAGTTTTAGATCACCTCTAAATGGGTCGATTAGTTGATTACAAATAAGTTCAGGTAATAAGTAGATTATGTTACCAAAGTCTACCGTTTGTTCCTTGTGTAACAAACAGTGTGGTCACACTACATACGTCTCATAGGACTCGCAGCCAACAACTGCAGCCATTCCTCACGTGACTAATGTTAGGTAATCGACACGTGAACAGGCACCTGATTTTTAGGGTTCCGTACTCAAAGAGTAAAACGGGACCTTATTACTAAGACGCCGCTGTCCGTCTGTCTGTCTGTCTGTCTGTCCGTATGTATGTCTGTCTGTCTGTCTGTCTGTCTGTATGTCTGTATGTCTGTCTGTCTGTCCAGGCTGTATCTCGCTGATACCGTGATAGTTCCAGTTGAAATTTTCACAGGTGGTGTATTTATGTTGCCGCTATAACAACAAATACTAAGAACAGAATAAAATAAATATTTTCATAGATAATGGTACGGAACCCTTCGTGCGCGAGTCCGACTCGCACTTGACCGGTTTTATCTGTCTGTCCTAACTAATTAGGTACTTACCTAAATTTTAAATTGTAACTGTTCAAAAATAAACACTTGACTTGTACTTTTATATGTTACCAATAAATTTTATCATATCTTATCTTACACAAAATTTACAGTAGCGAGATGATTACAACATGTTAGTATTTGTGTACCTACAGATAGGAGTGCGATTTTGTTGCAATACCATAGAATCCTACTAATATTACAAATGCGAAAGTTTGGATGTTTGTTACTCAACCACGCTTATAAATGAACGCTTATGATGAAATTTAGCACGAAGACCGTTTATAGCCTGGATTAAAATATAGGATAGTTTTTATCCTGCACGGCTATCACAAGACGGCGCGCGAGCTCTCTCGATTTTTCTCGCATTATCCGTCTCTCTCTTATTAGAAATCTTAGAAAGAGACGTATAGTGCGAGAAAATTCGAGAGAGCTCGCGCGCCGTGATTTGATAGCCGTGCTGGGTCCACGCAAACGAAGTCGTGGGTGGAAGCTAGTAATTAAATAAGTAGTACTTAGGTCTAACAAAACTGATGTTTCACAACTAGAACTCCAATCATGACTTCCCGCCCTACCGCATGAAAGGCCTTTCAAAGGCCACCGAGCGGATGCTGTCCCTGCCCGTGTCATGGGACGCACACAGAGACAGCACCCGCTGGGGTGTATAGGGACTATTGCTGTTGATGGAATCTAAAGAAAATTTGGTTATTGGGTGAAAATGATGGACTAGTGGCTGAGCTATTGGGTGAAACATCGGACGCGTGCCTAATAAACTGTCTAATTTTTTATCTCTGGCAGACGGTGACACGCCAACTGCTAGATGGGCACCTATTAATAGCGACATAAAAAAATGGCCTAAGGGCAACACCAGTCAGAGAGGCTGGGGGGTAGAGAGGTGGCACTGGACTTTAAACATATTCAACTCGCCACTTAGGTGTCCACATCTACCCTCGAGCAACAGCTCTTGCGACTTCACTCTGGACAGCCAGTTAAGGCAAGCCAGAGGTGGGGGGCCTGTCCAACCAACCACCCGATCGGCTCAGCCTGACCACAGGACACCCCCAGGAGCACTCAGGTACGTAGGGTCGCTACTCCCTAACAGCCCGCCACAAGCTGCCTTACGTTGACTGATTGCACCAGAAATCTGGTGGGCGATGGGGCCGTCACATCCCTACGCCATTATTATTATTATTATAAACTTGCAAAATTATTCAGACATTTACGTAATAACCGGTGGCATTTCTTTGAAAAACAAATGGATTTGGCTACCCTACAGTGCGAGCAACGATTCCTTAAGTGTCCGTAATGCCGACAAATATGGTACCCCTTGTTAAAATTTCAAACGCGGTGTTAACCAGTCTATTCGAGACACGAATTGAATTGGAATTGGTTTTGTATTGGCAATGAGCTCTCGTTTTTACACGTGAAACTCAGCGCAAGTGGAAGCGGAGAGCGCGCTACAAATTGATACGAATACTCGTACCAATTGAATATGTTTCTGAAATAGACGCCAGGATCAGTTTCAATAATAAATAATAATAAAAAAAAAAAGCATTTATTTCGGACAAAATAATCCATAGATGTTAGTATTACAATAAACTTAAATAACTATGTTAGTACCTAAACTTAAGTGCTGAGAGGTCCAGTGCCTGATTAGGGCGCTGTCCCATCTCTCTGCCACGACAGCCAGGAGACCGTGGCTAATGAATGTTAATTATAATACAAAGTACCTATTGTCCCTTTCACTGATGTGACATAATCAGATTATCGCTGTATTCCTACTTTAGGCTTGAATCCGTGATACAGTTTATAACTGGTACGGGAAGTAAAGGACTTAATTCTGCACCAATAATGTAAATTACCTACAACTAGGTAACTGTAACTATTTAGGTTCAACCACACTTCTGTTACACAAATAACTTCTGTTGTACCGAAATAAAGATTATTGATTGATTGATTAAATCACACTGAAGCGGCCTGTGGTGGCGGTCAAAACTAAACGTGACGTATATGTCAAATGTGAGATAGTTAAAGCAATGACGCGTAGTTGCAGTACCCAAGAGGCAACCGGATGGCTCGCGGTACCTATTTGAGCAACCGAAGTGTTGTGGAACCGCCCTGTGCCACCCGAACTGAGCAGATTCATCCAATTCAATTCATCAAATATATCTGTAGTACACAGATTCTGTACTATTCCGAACATCATTTAAGTCCTAATGATTTGGCCACTGACATCATCATCGTATAGTTAAGAGTCTAGTCTTCCTGGTGGAGTATCTAACTTATTGTAATTTGTACCTACAGTTTTCCATTACTCCAATTTAGGCATGTCCTTAATAACCTTCCAATGGCAGTTTACAAACCGAATTTTTCTCGCTAGATATTTGAATAAGAGCCCTTTAAAACAAAGATGTCTATCTTCGTTCTCCTGTGAGTACTGTGCTAGTGCTGCATCACGCCAGAGGTTTGCTTATTTAAAAGCGGCAATTACTCCCCATGCCAGATAATCGTCACAGGTTACGGATACTGCCGTTTTTATACAGATTACTTTTTTCGTACCACCTACAAGACTTCCCATTAACAACTAACAGAATGTAGTGGGAAGTCGCTGTGTGGTCAAATACTAAAGAACTTATTTTTCATCACACTTGCTCGTAAAGGGTGTATTATAGGCAAGTTTATAGAGCAGCTATAGCCGATTTACTTCCCGCGGGAGTTATGGATTTATAACTCCCGAGGGAGGTATGAGCTTCTGTGTGATCTGATTGGTTAAGGCGACGTGAGCTCCGAAAACGGATTTAAAAAAAAACATAGCTCTTGTTTGGATTATAATACGGCTGCCCTAAATTTAATTAGCAATCTTGAGGCCTTTCTCGAGGGAAATCAGCTATTCGAATCGTGAGTTTTTGACTTTCGCTCGATAGAAAAAAATCACGAACATAGGTCTAAAATACACTTAAAAAATCGTAACAAATTATGCACAACAGCTAAACATACTACAATTGGTTCTAAAAATCGGCAATGTCATGTTTGAGGGAAATCAGCTATTACTTTTTTATTTATTAACACGCACAAATAAATAAAATTAAAAAACATGATATCTGCGCTTCCAAACACGCACTTCCATCTCGCTCACGCTTATGCTCAGTGAGAGGGAGAGAAGACCACGAACCAACGTCCCCTTAAAAACAAATAAAAAAAATTGGTTGGCAAATCTAGTTGGCCGCGCGTCACAAGAATTCTTCTCTGTGATTGGTTGAAAAAAAATCTAGCAGGCCATGGGGCGCCACGCCCCGCCCCCTCGCCCTCCACTCGCAAATCTGTATGTGAAGTTGTCAATTTCGTTAATTTTTGATTGGTGCGATTGTATGAAACTTAGATTTTTATGTCTTTTGTAGTTATTTATTTCCTCGCAAATGTGATGAAAAACATTGTGTATAACACGGGCGTAATAATATTGCAAACTCGAGTCTATCAGAAGCCCGACGCCGGAGGCGGAGGGCTTCTGATAGACTCTCGTTTGCAATATTACTCTTACGCCCCTCGTTAAACAATTTACTATTAATCTATTCAAACATATCCATATACAGGTCTTCTTCTTTAACTTAAGCTTAGCACTCTTGTCGGTGGAGTAATCCCCATCCGTTTCTGTCCTCTGCTATTTCCTTTACTTTCTGATGTGACACGACCTTAACTTTCTCCTTTATTTATTCAGGTATTTGAAAAAATATGCTCCGTATGGGTAAGAATAATACGTCTCGTGAGTGTCGTTAGAGTCTGCTACGGGTGTTATGTGTTTTGTGGGCGATGGTCTATTTATCACACATTTTCTCCATCTCAAAAATCTACAATTATAGAAGTAGTACTGAAAACAAAATCATGAGCTCCGCGTACCCTTTTTGGTAATACATCGTCATCATCATCATATCAGCCGAAAGACGTCCAGTGTTGGAGATATGCCTCCCCCAAAGAGTGCCAAAGAGACTGGTCCAGCGCCACCCGCATCCACCGGACTCGCGCGACCTTTACCAGGTAATACAAGCATAAGTTTATGTTGCTGATGAGATATGTGGAGTTTTTACCACAGTTTACGCCTTTACTCTCGTTCCGTCTATTTACGTCCAAGGATCATGAGACAAAGGAAATCTCAGTCGGCGGGTTATTTATTACATATACAGTTTACTAGGAGGCGGGCTGTATGTGTTGCTAACGTGTCAACAAGCATTCTAAACAGTATGTTGACTTTATTGAAACTTTAGCTCAACGTTCACATTGCGGATTTGTCCACCGAATTTGCGCTTGCGACAGGACCGTGGACGAATTCGCGTGTCTATTCGTTACGCAAACCGCTCGCGAACGGCTCGCAGACAAATCGGCAAACCTTATTGTATGGGTGCGAGAGATCGCTCGTGCTCGGGTGACGGCGGATTTGTCCAGCGACATGTCGGTAGGTAGGCGCGGCTCGCGGCTCGTGTGGTGAATTCTGGACTTAAGAGCAGTTACACACGGCGAATTATGCAGCTATACAAACGCGCGAGCCAGAACGCTCGACTTTATCGCGACGCTAGCGTATAGATCATCTGTCATTAATAATCACCTGCTATTCTGTAACTTGTTTTAAGCTCACCTCAACGCTCACCCACAAATATATCTTGACGCCGCTATTCGTAGTTACTAAGCGTAGGTAGAGGTCTAGTTTGGTTAGGCGTGACTGGTAAGGTGAGGCGCATTAGCGCGTTCCGAATAACAGCCCTGCACGGCTATCCTATCACAAGACGGCGCGCGAGCTACTTCTATAAGTTAGAAAACTTAAAAAGAGATGTGTAGTGCGAGAAAAGTCGAGAGAGCTAGCGCGCCGTCTTGTGATAGCCGTGCTGCATCGATACTCTATACTGTATCGCTGCAAAAAGTCGCCGTGTGTAATTTTGGCGACGAACGCCGCAGTGCCCCCACCAAAACGATACATATATCGATACCTGCAGACTCAAAGGGCGTAAAAGCCTGTTGTTGTAATGGCGGTTACGCCCTTTGAGTTTGCAGGTATCGATATGTAGAGCGCGTTTGCGACATATTGTATGAATGGTACATAATTTGTATGTAGTTACTTACCTAAACCGTTTACTGTATTGTCTACACTCTACAGGAAAGACGTCTAGTTTATTCCTCATTTTGACCGATTAGTTTTGATTATTTGGTCTCTGTACTGTAAAATATTTACACTGTCTACTCACACTTGAGCAAAGTTCTCAGACAGTGTGAATTCAAATGGCGTTTTCCAATAACAATGACAGTTCACAGCCGACGACTAATCACAATTTACCAATGGAAAGCTGGATACTGGGTAATCAAAATCAATTACTGGCAATTATATAGCACTCCACGAATCTTAGATATTCCATGTCGAAACGTCTTAAGGGTATTTTGGATTTAAGACAATTCCAATCTTGTCACGAGTGTCTTAAAGTTGAAAATGATTGTCAGTCGTGTTGGCGGTATATGTTTTTGGAAGTGTTTTTTAGTGAATGGAGCTAATAGCAGTAATAGCTATGAGGCGAAAATTTATTGTTTCTGTTAACGTGAGTAAAGATGTAATTAGGATTTTTTATGTTCTGACATAAAAATCATAATGTTATGCTTATATGCATCGGTTTATATCGAAATTACTGGCAATAGATTTTGTTTGTTGACAATTAAGTATTTATCTGACGGCAGGTGGGCAAGAATGTTAATGGACTGGGCTGTTATTCTTTACGAACTCGAAGTTCGTCCAAATTTAAATAATAATCACAATAAAATACAACTAATACAAATCAATAATCAATGTCAAACATGTTTAATTTTCATAAGGACATAATAAAGTGGATTTTCCCATAAAAAGATTGTAAGTGGGCGCTTGAATGTTTCGTCAGATCAAGTCAGATGATTCATTTATTAATTTGGCGGGTAGATGCTCATAATACGTCACGCGCGGGTTTGTTTCCGAAAGTGCCATGCGACGCGGACCTGTTCTGAGTCTGATCTAATCAGTTTTCCTGTTACCTGTAATGTGCAAAGGTTCTAACTGACATCAGTTTCCTAGAAAGATAAAACTTTTGTTCCGTTGCGACCACAACTGTTCACTAAGTGTCAGTTAATTATATATCTTAACCAATAATTAGCTACGGAGCCTTGAATATGTCGCAGTGTCTAACCCAAGCTTGCATATGAGGCGGGGGAAAATTACCCTTATTAGCTTATTACACTAGCACGGTATCGTTTTACAACTACGTTCTGATATTGTAAGTGCCTAACTCATTAAGGACCATTATCCCAAGGCCGCATGCTTGTATTGTATAATAGGGGTGTAGGTAGACACTAAATAAAATAATCAATAATATTGCATTTTCTCGAAAAAGGATTAAAAATGTAGTCAAAAGGGGAACAAAGCAATGCAAGAGGTTAAATAATCACAAAGTTATAAGCGTCCAAAGTTTTAAGAAGGGGTATGTTCTGTCCCTTTTCCGCAAAACGCACCTTCATATGAAACGATTGTCATTTACTATGACGCTAGACGATCGTGACGTCACGATCCCGGAGCGTTTTCTCTCTCTAACGGGCAACATTGAAACGGTTGCAGCTTCGTAATTTTTTGAGATATTCGAATGGGATTTTCGCTCAGAGCATAGAATACTAGAGAGAGGACAAGCCGCCGGCGGCCGTGTCGCAGCTGTATGCTCAATGGGCATACACTGCCATACTGTGCACGCGTGTTGATCGCAGAGAATATTACGTTTTTTCCCAAAATGCCTGATATGCTGCGCGTTTATTGTCAAATAAGCGTGTAGGTATACAAGAGTGTGTGTTTTAGATGTGTGCGTGCTTTGTCTTGTCAATTACTTGGGCGTTGTGTGGGTTAATGTACTTGCGACAGGCTCACTCTATACAAATCGGCCGCCATGTCCGATCTCCTTATATTCATACATCTATGAATTTTCGTCATTAGACATATTTTTTTGCCTTCTTTCTGTAATTCTTTAAGTAATAATACATTTTGAGTCTACACCCCTATTGCACATAAGTAGTTTAAATTACCCCGTTATATGCATAGATGTATTATTTTGAGTGCACTCGAAAATTTATTCAGCCTGCATGCAAAAATCTGTTCGGGATAAATTGAATATAAATTAGTTATTCGAAATAAAATTTAAGGCATAAACAATGAGATGCATCACACACTGCCGCCGCGGCGTGCGGAGCCGCGTACAAATATCGCAGGACGGAGGTGCGGTGCAGTGCTTGGTACCGTGCGGATTTTGCATACAAACTGAGGTACTGAGGGATGATCACGTAACGTTTCAAACGCGCGTTAGGACAACTCAACTGGCATTTTCCCATATAATTACTTTTCAAAACAAAGTTTTAACCGACTTCAAATCAGTAGCCAAATTGCTTCAAGTTTGCCTATAAAATTTGAAGAGTTCCCTCGTTTTCTCCAGGATGCCATCATCAGAACAATTTTTTTTTTCAAATCGGTTTATAAATTACCCAGTTATCGCGTAACAAACACACATAAAAAAATATACAGACGAATTGAGAACCACCTCCTTTTTTCAAGTCGGTTAAAAGGTGACATTTTATGATTTAGATCTACCTGACGCGCGTACAATGCGTACCCGTGCGGACCTGTGGGTCGATCACGTAACGCATTGTACGCGCGTCAGGTAGGTATAAATGTCACTTTTTATATGGAAAATTGACAGTTAAATTGTACCTACGCACGTTCGGAACGTTACGTGATTACCCCTCTGATGGCATAGGTACTGACAAAATTGAATGCTGACCCAGCATGGAACCTTGTCACAATTAACTGACGTTTGAATGTCATATGATCGTGCGTATGTTCGTTAATTGTAACAAGGTTCTATGGTGGGTCATGTTTCAGTTGGTTCGATTGTACAACGTTGCGAGACGTCGCTCCGTACGCCGCAGCTGCGGAATGCGGCTGCAGTGTGACCACCGTAGAGTTCCATAGTCATATTGTCGTATGCCCGTCTATCCGGCATCGGTAGTCTCATCGGCGGTTTAGCTCAGTGACAGTAACTACTAGAAATCTGGAATTTAGGATGGGTATATCAGTCACGTCAATAAAATGGTACAATATAATCCTTTTTTTCCATTAATGAATCTCCCCTATATGAACAAGTTAGTAGTTCAATTGTAAACATAAAGGATGACTCACGCTAGAACGGGCCGGGCCGTTTTGGCGGCTCGGAAGTTGCCCGGTGTCGGTACGGCTTTGGTTTAGCTCGGCCGCGCAAAAACGCCGTCGTTTTTCTTAGAAAATGGCCCGGGCCGGACACGGGCCGTTCTGGCGTGAGTCATCCTTTATGTTTACAATTAAGTCAACCAACACTTTAAAACATAAGGTTGGATACTGGTTTTACTAGATATTATGCAATAAAAAAATCTATAATGACAGTTTACATATTAATCACCTTCTCATACTATAATTTTGCAAACTATCCTCTTACTCGTTTGACTTGTGGTTACTCAACATTTTAGTTGTTTGATTATGTAATCCAAATTGCAATCGATATGGCTTTTGGATGACGGCCATAGGTATATGTTATTAATGTTTATAGGAGTAATCCTTCGGGTGAAAAACTAAGAAGCATACAGCCCGCCAAGTAGACACCATAGCATTGGGACATCGATAGAGCCACAAGCGCATTGCTGATATTTTTTTGATTCGAGGATGCACTGTGTTATTTAATCGTATGGCATACATTATTTGGCCTTTGAGTTTGTCAATTTTTAGCACCACCCAGGGGACATGTGCAGGGTTGTGGTAGGTAGCTCCTGCGGACGCAAGTGACAGTTGTCCCCCCTTTGTCAAGTGAGTGGGCAACTCGACTGTTACAGGTTATTTAGCCGCCCGAAGGCCTCTAACTCGGCTAAACGACTACTTTCATAGACAGCATCCGGGATCAACTGCTTAGCGTTGCAAATATTTGTTCCTGAGTCATGGAGGTTTTATGTGTATTTAATTTAAGTATTTATTTATCTATATTAAGTTTGTTTATCGTCGTCGTTTGGGACTAGGTCGATTTGTGTAAGATTGTCCCCAAATATTTATTTATTAATTATTTACTTATTTATCATATCAGCCGAAAGACGTCCACTGTTGGACATAAGCCTACCCCAAAGAGTGCCATAATGACCGGTCCTGCGCCACCTGCATCCAGCAGACTCCCGCGAACTTTACTAAGCCACCGTCTACCATCACTCACCACCATCACCGGCAACACAGGCAACACACTGGATACAGATTTGATGCCGGGATATTCAATAGCAATTCGCTTAGTGTAAATAGCCGCGATGATTGAGCCTTATTAAAATTCATATTGGTTAATTGAGATTGCCTTGCTGCGATTTGCGAAGCCGAGTCTTTTATAGAAAGGTCGCTGCTAATGGGTAAAATACTAACGCTAAATTAGGTTCATATTTTAAATAATTTGCTCTCTCGTTCTGACACGCCAGCTCGGCGCACGCGGAAGCGAGCGCGCGAAACTGATTGAAATGTGTTTGGAATTGGAAGCGACGGAAAAATAGACCTCCTAGAGTTAATGTGATAATAACATCTCAAGTACCTATGCATGCTTTACGCTTCAAGGAACAGCATTAAATATCAGACGAAAGGTCAGCTTCTTATAAAGTGAGAAAATAATTAACACAGTAGTACGCAATTGCATATTATATGTATAGGGCTTGTGTACAAATCACGCGAGGTTTTTTCGGCTACTTTTTGACCCCCCTTCATATATATCTATATTTGGAGAGTTCTTCATATATATTTGGTGAGGTTCTTGGTTTTTCATTCGACCTAATTGTAAGATAAATAGTATTTTACATAGTAAATCTTGTTTATTTTTCTATCTTAGTAAAATAGACTCGCTATTTTGAAGTGCTAAGTAAAGATTTATGTTCAACGAAGCCGAGAAAAAGTATCTACTCGTGTGGCAGATATTTTTTCTTAGTTTCGTTCTCTGTAGAAAATACACGTGAGGTATCCTTATACCCCCCCCGTCCCCCAACGTGATCTTTCGTGATTTTTTCCTGACCCCCCCCCCCCCCCCCCCCATCGAACCTCGCGTGATTTGTGCACAAGCCCATAGTTGCAGAAAAATAAAAAGTTAAATGTAAAGTTGATTCAGAATCATCAGAAGAATCAGATTGTGACTACTTACTTAATGGACAATAACAAAATAAAGATATTGTAACCGCTTTACCTATGCATTTTATAAGTATTGTCATCATAAATACGCAAATCGTCTTAGTTGGTTTGCGACACGCACTGATAAAATGGGCATATTATTCAATTGTATCAGAGGGGTAATCACTAATCACATAACGTTCTGACCGCGCTTTAGTACAATCCAACTGTCATTTTTCCGTATAAAATTTGACATTTAGATCGCGTCAGGTCAAATGTCAAATTTTATATGGAAAAATGACAGTCAAATTGTACTAACGCGCGTTCGGAATGTGACGTGATTACCCCTCTGCTGGTGGTCAGGCTCATAATGAAATATTTATTGTTTAAAATGTTTTCGGCTTTCATGGGAGTTATATCCACTTTTTCCGGTATGAGGTCGATATCCTAAAAGTGTATTTAACCAATTTGATAAGTTAGTTAATTTAGGTGTAAATACCTCCACGGTTGCAACATTAACTAGTTTTTTTCTTATGTAACTAGACAGATAAAGATATAGCCCAATTAGACAAGTCTCGGTCGATGACGTAACGCATTGTACGAACGTCAGGTAGGTCTAAATGTCAATTTTTATATGGAAAATTGACAGTTAAATTGTACCGACGCGCGTTCGGAACGTTACGTGATTACCCCCCAGGGCAACGTATGTAAATGTTGCATAACATGCACATATACATTTCTGTAACTATATAAATGTAATCGAAACCGGACATAGAGTATTAACCTGTCTCTTTGGAATCTTATCACTAGCTATCAAATCCACTAAGCATGACAAAAACAGTAGTGTTGTATGTGATTTGTATGGACATATGATGTTTTGGGCGAGGATAGCAGTAAGCCAGTTAAAGATACACATTTTTTGCTCCTTTGTTTCTCACGTAGCATTTGGGTTTATGTAAACCCTATAAGAAATAATTGACTTTCAAAACAAAGTTTTAACCGACTTCAAATCAGTAGCCAAATAGCTTCAAGTTTGCCTATAAAATTTGAAGAGTTCCCTCGATTTCTCCAGGATCCCATCATCAGAACGTATTTTGGTGAAACCGGGACCAACCTGGAAGTATATGCTTTCAAACAAAGAAATAATTTTTCAAATCGGTATATAAATTACGGAGTAACATACACACATAATAAAAAAATAAAAAAACAGACGAATTGAGAACCTCCTTTTATGAAGTCGGTTAAAAAAAATAGGTACACAATGCAGTGAATCTTTGGGATTAGAAATAGAAATAGAAATAGAAAATTTTATTGTATAAAACCGTGTAAGTACAAAGGTAGAAGCATGATATTGTGGGTTCCAACAGTTTTACCCTTTTCGGGCATACAATTTTGTCTTTTTGTTGTTTTATCTTTGTATTGTTTGATTGACATAGCCTATATTTTATCCCGTGGCCCTGCTTGGGTTCTTATTTTTTATTATTTAATTTTATTTAATAAACAGTATATTTATAAACATGGGTACCTACATTAACTGGGTCTCACAAAACTGTCGGAACAGCAATCGCCGAAGCCGCGCGTGCAGCTAGTCTATGATAAAACGAAAGGATCATAATAACTGGACATTTCATTCATTGCCTGGATCAGATTTTTGTGACCATCTTGTCTGCTATGTGATGGCAGCTGAACATATAATTGACACTGCTAACACTTATATGCATGACCATATGCATATGTGTGAAGTAGGCACATAATATTTTAACAGTTACATACGAGTCACTGATATATTTGTTTTAATTATTCTAGAAAATAGGCATCTTAAATAGTATTATTCTTGTAAACATTGTAAGAAAAATTCTGACGCGTACAGTAGACGGCAAACTTCGTGCGCAAATGAGGGGAAGTGGGGGGGGCAGCTTGCACGTACAATTCGCCTTTGCGCAGGCAAGGTCATTTGCGCACGAAGTTTGCCGTCTACTGTATTATCTTGGCAAGAGTTCGGGTTAGAGTTCGCTTCGGGCGGAGTTCATATCTGTAGATTTATATGTAGATAGAGTTATTTTGGTCTTCAATGCAATAAATGTAACATTAATGTTTATCAAACTTGATAATGATAAGCAGGAAAATGGTAGTACGTATATTTATAGCAACATTTAAATAGTATCAAACTATAAATATGATGATTATTGACGAAGCGGACCGACTATGTATTCAATACTTTTTCTAGAGTTCAACTTTGACTAATAAATTTTATTATAGTTCATTGCCGATATATGCATAATCGAGGAATAACTGAAAAGCCAGTCTAAAACTTTATTTAAATGCAGTTAAGGTCCAATACTCACCAGGGGGCCAATTTTTGGCTTTCGACCGCACGAAAATTAATTAAAAGTAAATACGATTGTAGTGACAAATTTGGAGTCACTTACTTTCTACCGATAGAGTTGAATACGAACGGTCAATACCACTCGTTCTTAAATTTTCTATCGCTATTTCAAAATAGCATTTCATAATTTTTGACTGTTTTCGAGTGAAAGATTCGAGCGCTCGAAAGTCAAAAATCGGTCCCCTGGGCGTTTTTACTCAAATGTGCGAATTGTGCGAATTATATTTTTTTTCTCAGAATTGCGTTTTCCTGTTCAGAATCATGAGAACTCTTGATCCCGATGAAGAAAAAATATATAATACCTTGAAGATGTGATGCTTCTGCATTGCCGGCGTCTTCGCAATTACAAACTGTCCTTCTCAAGACAACCTAAAACTGCTCTTGTCAGAGCAATCAGCCGTTCTTATCAGAACAGCTGTTTTCTTGGTATCAATTTGTCTGTCACCGTTTGTTGCAAACACGAAAGACGTCAATCATCTCTCTATACCTACAAAGTTGTGCGCTAGAGTTGTAAGTGTAGACGAAGGGTAGGCTAGGGCCGAGTTTTAAGGAGTTGGCGTTTGGCGTCCACCCACTAAGCGTAGTAAATAAGCGTAGGTCGAGATCTAGTTTCGATAGGCGTGACGGGTGGGGTGATGAAGTGCTCATGTCATGCGTAGGTAGAGAATAACAGCCAGCTTGAGACGGGCGCGTTCGCGTTCTCGTATACCGTTACGATTGTTCACTAATCAGAAGAAAAACTCCAATAATTGTTTCCTTACAATTATAAAAACGTACAGTATTCTTATCTACAATAAGTATACTCATTCAAGAACGTAACGCTTGCCATTGACTCGGTCTCATGCAAATTCAGTAGACGGCGTAGGTACGTCGCGACCATTATTCGGAAATCAAAGAGATTTCACGCACCGACCGACGGTATCGTGCGAGTTCCAAAGCGTTACCATGGTTTCCCAAATATTATAAATTGATCTGTATCATGAATATCATGATTCATAATTCATAAACGATCACTGACACTCTGTTACAGATAAGAAATAAACATAGAGATACAACTTTGTACCCTTTCTTTGGCGTCAAGACCGTCGGTCCGTGGGATCCCAGCTCGTAAGTTATTTGCGGAAATTGCAAAACGTCTGGTCGATGTCACTGGTGACCGAAGACCTGGCGGCTTTCTGGGGCAATGCATCAGCGGGGTAATGCCGCCAGTATCGTCGGTACTATGCCTTGGAGGCCTTTTTAGGGTTCCGTAGCCAACATGGCAAAAACGGAACCCTTATAGTTTCGTCATGTCTGTCTGTCCGTCTGTCCGTCTGTCCGTATGTCACAGGCATTTTACTCGAAAACTACAACTTGTATTTGAATAAAATTTGGATTAAAGGTGTATTTTGATGTCCGCTATATAGTTATGCAATGAAATTACAAAAAAAAAAAAATTTACGGGGGCACTTCATACTTGTAGCTGCTTGTCAAAAAAATTCACACTAAGGCCATATGTGGCACATAAAACGATAGGTCTTTTAAAATAACAAAGTTTACTCAGCACTTTTTTTGATTATTTGAATATACTCGGAGATAATCGCCACGAAAGGCACGAAAATTGAGTCCCCCCCACCCCTCTACATTTTGAAAATTTTGAAAAAAATCATAGACATAGTGCTTATTAAATACTTTCGCCGAAAAGTATTTTGAAAAAGATCGGTTCAAAGGTTTTCGAGTAATTGCTGAAAAACTGATTTTCCTATAGAAAAGGATGTAAGGTTTGTATGACGATACGACCTTTTTAATATAATATAATGTCGTTCACTGATATGCATAATTACGACTATTACAAGCATACTGATTATCAGTGGCGTATTTCAATTACAATACATAAATCCATATCCATACTTAATATCATATTATTAATGCGAAAGTTACTCTGTCTGTCTGTTGTACCTTTTCAATGAAATTAGGTATGTAGATAGTTTTGAGAGCGTGAGAAGGACATCATCTCTTAAAGGGATGGTAAGAGGTATTATGGAATTAATTGATGCTGCGCCTGTGCCGGCTGTGTCATGCTCATGTCTAATATTTAGCAGTAATAGCATATTTTTGCTCTAAGATTTTGTTTAGGCGTTTAACATAAGGTACGTTTAAGGCAACTAACAGGTATAAGCGGACGAAGTCGCGGCTTATAGTTTGTTTAGTTATATTTAAAAAAAAAATGTACAGAGAATAAAAACAATTTGCTGCAGAAAAACGGGGAACGATCAATATTGAGAAATCGTTTTGCATAGACCGCAGGAACGGTTTGAAATCGAAGATCAACTTACAATATAACTATGCTGGACGAGTCAATTTTGAAACCGGCATTTTGACCTCTAATCATTGATTGTTGTTAACCAACTCGAAGTTCTTTATTTTCTTGCCACATGAGAATAGTGAACAGTTGATTTGTTACTTAAACTAATACTGAAACTGCCCAATAATAAACAAACAGCTTAAATAAGTAGTTTGTAGGTAAGAAAAGTTTTATTAACGATTCACCTACGTCGGCAATATATTGGATAAGAAGAGATTTTTTAATTAGTTATGAATAAGTTACGGTAGGACCCTGCAGTTCACCTTCGGTCTCTTATCAAATTACTTATATAAAGGTGATGAAGAGGTTCTCGGTCAGGCCTCGATCTTCAACTTTTGCCATGCGATTTGGGTGCATCTTGACCCACAGGTAAATAGTTTGTAATCTGCATTAAGACGTAGAATACTATTCCAGAAATCATTTACCAAGGGGATAGGGGAAAGGTAAGGATAGGGGGGTAGGTGATCGTAGGTATAATCGTATTCCATAATGTAGTCTGATGTCTATTTTATAGTAGACACTTAGAGTAGCTGTGTTGACTCCTTTACCTTACCTGGTTTTGTAGAAGTACTTAGTAAGAACAAGTTCTGAACAAGCATCTTCGAATACAGGATATGGAGTCTTAGCATGGGCAAAAACAACACTGTCCTAGAAATTATTATGAGCAAGCAAGCAACATAGCCGGACATGTTGAAGCAGTTTCTCTTAAATATAAAGTCTCCCAAATGCGCCTTCGAAACGTACTTTACACTAACGGACTTTATAGCTTTTGGAGATGTTACCGAAGACTTTCTTCGTTCAAGTCGTTTAGATATATTTATGCAAAATGCTGGATAAACAGCTTTTCTGCTAGGTACCCTGTATTACCACACGAGGAGGAACACATTAAGACCTAACCAGCCTGACCTGTGCAGCGAAATTACTGATTAAACATCACGACGCTAACAAATTCCTTGTGGATATTAAGTATATAATATAATATGGCTTAAACGTAAGGTTATTTATCGCAGAATGCAGATCCTCGTTTAGCACATTATTGTACGAACGAGCGAAGTCCTCCGAGTCTATAGGAACAATCCGAGATTCGTATGAATGTATGTATTTGTATACCTACATATTTGTTCGGTGATACTCGGTTCGGTACGAAATTTGTTAGGCGAATGAATAAGACAACAATATTTTATCAAATTAGTCAAGACGTTCACAGTTTGGGGAAATCCACTAGTCATATCATAATGATCCACTAGTTTGTGTAGTAGTAGGCACGGAACCCTTCGTTGTACGTGGTCCGACACGCACTTGGCCGCTTTTTTAGATTCAACTTAGTTTTAATTTAGTTAATGTAAATTTTCATCTTTTCTAAAATACCAACACTTTAGAAAACAAAATTATTCAACATAGAGGTTGTTTATGTCACTCAGATTGATTATGGCCCATAATAGGTAGTTTTCAGCAGATCTAGCGCAACTTTACATTCTTATTTCCTAGATTTACTCCGACATTTGTCATGCCGTTCAACTAAATCATATTATGTATAGTCTATTAGTCCATGGGCCAGGCAATATTTCGCTATATTTGGCTAGCTGGCCCATGGACTATATATTATCTGCACGTTAGGGATAGATGAAGCGCGGGAGGAGCCCTGTTAGTTAGTTTTAGTGTTTTATTTTTATCCATTTCATAGTATTTTAAGGCAATAGGGAACATTACTTCAATGTTCTGCCGCCAGAGTGCAGCACTAACACAATTAGTAAACAGTTTTTTTGACAACTTTGACAAGTCCTTCAAAGCTCTGGATCAAATAGTGAAGAAAATATTTCAATGAATAAAATGCATCAGTGCCGCGTAATTGGATGCAAGAATGAAGGGCATCATTCATTTCCGAAGGAAACGATGATATGAAAACTATGGGAAGCGGCAATACGTCGTAAAGCAAAAAAAAGCCCTCATCCACCTTTAAATGGCTATAGGATGCCATTTTAATATCACAGTACAGGTATTTTACACACGAATGATAATAAAACGATTGTAGTTTAACGCGTTTTCATCAATTATTCGTTATTGTTTGTTAGGTAAATAAATATGACATTGTACGTCATGGCGGTTTGTTGGTGCCGGTTAATGTACGGCCCGATAATACGCGTCCATCTATCGTTATCTCTCTCTTTTTGTATAAGTAAGAGACATAGATATAGAGGATGCCAATTATTGGGCCGTACATTAACCGGCACCGGTTTGTTTACGGGTTGTGTTAGTGTCGCCCCCTACGCAGAGCTTTGCGTAATGTTCCCTATTGTGACTAACAAAAATATGGAACCAGTTTTCCGAAATAAATGTTTTTTATTTTATAATTTCTATAACGCTTAAGGTTTACTGAAGATGTATTTAAGAGAGAGATCCGAAACAACACAAGCCTATTACATAAACTTGAGTGTCTTGTATGAAACGAAGCTGCTTTTAGCTGATTGGAAAATATACGAGAGGTCTTTAAGGTGTAGATTTAATGGTCTATTAAGAAGCCATTTTATTACATTTAGTTATAAGAATTGACGCCATAGCTGATAGTTAAAGTAGACGCGCTAAGTATTGTACGTGTTTTTCACATTTGTCACTTACGCGAGTCTGGCTGGCCGAAAAAAATGCATTAGGTCTAGTGGAATGAAACATTAGGGCAAAAGTTAGTAGGTCAAGTGACAGGAACCCGGCAGTTATACTGTACTGTACTGTACATAATAAATAAATGTTCGTTACCTACATTATTCATAACGTTGCAACGTTTTTTTACGGTTTGAGCGTAGGCACAAAAGCAATGCAATTACGAGCGCAGTGGTTCTATTTAACAAAACTTATGAAATGAAATCACATTCAAATAATATATGGCACACACATTCCGACACGTTAGAATTGGCGCATGTGGGAACGAGAGCGCACGACGAATGTTTCCATTTCAATCCAACTGTTTCAGCAGACCCAAGTGACGACATACGCACGTTGCGTGTGCTAACTATGTAATAAGCACTTTCTCCCTCGCACTAATTGGGTCGTTGATACGTCTCCTTTTGTGTATCGCGATATTGTTGAAAGTGAGTGCCAATAGTAGATCTAAATTTCATTCCACAACTTAATCGTTTGTCCAAATTTTCATTTCGGGAAAAAGCCAATTATCTCGAAAACCCAAAAGCTTTTAATTTTTTTAAATACTTATCGCGTAGAACCCAATAGGTTAGGTTAGGTTTGTTTTATAATCATCCTTTAGGTCAGGGCATTTATTTGTGAGTTTATCACGAGTATTTGTTCCTGAGTTATGGATGTTTATATATGTATATAAGTATCTATATGTATTTATCTATTATATATATCATCGCCTAGTACCCACAACACAAGCCTTACTGAGCTTACCGTGGGCCTAGGTTGATTTGTGTAAGATTGTCCCGTAATATTTATTTATTTATTTATTTATCCTGAAAATGTCATAGCTTCAGAGAAAAACGGCTTTTAGGACAAATGAAAATTCAGACAAACGATACAGTTGGGAAACCATTTTTAGTGATTCAGATAGGCCGTTTTTAAATGTAAATAAAGATTGATTAAATATGAAGCTGGATTTCAATATGGAAATATCAGGCACGCAATCGAGTCGGTATGTAATTGTGATCGTGAACATCTGAATGCTGGGCTAACTTACCTCCTAACATTTGACTTTTAGAATGCACTCTTACGGCTCGGCCAAGACTTGGTGCGGCGGCGGCAGCGGTAAGTAGCGGTGCGCCATGGGAACACGAAAAATGCCGAGGAGTCATTTGACCGAAATTTTAAAAAGCCGAACGCTATTTTCCCCCAACTAAAATTCGGAAGCAGATGATTTAATGAAATAAACTTATAAATAGGTTAAGTTAGGTTAATATTCTATTCCGCGGAAGTGTGCGCGAACGTTTCCGTGGCTCTGCCATAGAGCAGCGCGTAGAGCACCGTGGGGTTTTAGTCGGGGCGGTTTCCGGGAGTCTATCATAGCCGCGGCCGCGTATATCCGTTTCCGTGTTCATTAGGAGGCAGTATTTCCTCGAAACACGCACGGGTTAGTTGCCTTCAAAACCCGTAGGGAATTCGAGGCAAGCAGTCTAAGGCAAGACCGTGTAGGTCCGTGTACGACGACGAGCGAAGCGAGGAGGAGTGCTAGGTAGAACTGAGACCCTCAGCGCGCGAGCCGAGCGAACAGCTACCTAGTCAGCTAACATAAACGCATTATCATTGTTTGAGAGGCAGTCGAGTTTTGCAAATGATAAACTCGTGAGTACTCTTATACCAATTCCAATAGTACGAGTAAAGCCTCGGTAATTGGTGCGCCAAACGAACGGCACAAATCAATTCGAAACTAACATCCATAAAGCGAACAAGCATTGTTTTGGCAGCTTGTTTGCGAACTCTTGGACAGTCGGTGTCAAAGATATGTATGTAATTTCAGTCTTATTACAAAGGAATAAAGTTTATTGTCATGTCTTTGATTGACGCCGTTTGGACAATAATAGTGTCTCCGTTTTTATCTTCCCGGCTATCACAACACGGCCCGCGAGCTGTGTCGCGGCGAGAAAGACTATGCGCCTCTTCCTAAAATATATTTGAGCGTTTCACAAGAAAATACCACTTTTATTAATTGTAATTTTTTCCAGGAGTTTTATGTTATTTCCACTCAGAATCAGGACCTCACAGAAAAATGTTCCAACGGTATTTTTCGTATAAAATTATTATTTATTCACTTTAAATATAGTACAACTAAATGCTCTAAAAACTAACAATTAAGGTAACCATATTCTTTGTATGGCGGAATGTAAAGGAAAGTTCAAAAATGTATGGAATTTTGTCCTATTAGTATAAAAAAAATTGGGATTCTGAGAAGAAAGAATATTTGGAAAAAGTGTAAAGGCATTTTTTTTGAGAAACGCCAAATTAGAATATTTGGAACGCTTAAAAAGAGACGGATAGTCTATGTATGTTTGTCCTGTGATAGCCGTGCTGACCTTGGCAAACGTACGTCTTATTACTAACTAGCTGTTGCCCGCGACTTCGTCCGCGTATAACATGTCATCGTCTAAAAGTTTGTTTAAGGAATAAATTAAAAAAAAAACATTGAAATTAGTTTTGTGTGCCTAGTCTTTTAGTAAACAGTCTAAATATCATACAAATCTCTTACTTTCAAAATGGCTTGCTCTTTATACACACTTAGAACCCCCTTTGAACCCTAATAATAAACAAGCTGAAACCGTAGTTACAAATTTCTTATTTTAAAAATGTCTTGCTCTATACTATACAAACTTCGAACCCCGTTTTAACCTTCTTAGGCGATGAATTAAAAAAAACGCTGAAATAAGTTTTGTAGTATTTTAGCATGTTTGTTTTGTCTAAAACCGAAGTTACAAATCCCTTACTTTAAAAATGTCTTGCTCTCCATACAAACTTTGAATGCCCTTATAATCTCCTTTGGGGGAAGAATTTCAAAAAACGCTGAAATAATTGTGGTAGTCTAAACAGGCTAAGATCGAAGTTACAAATCTCATATCTTTAATTTTTTTTATTATTTAATCTTTCTAAAAAGTTATGAGATTCTAGCTCCAAAAAATCCCCTTTACCAACATTTCACCCCTTTTTCATCCCCTTAGGCGTGGAATTTTCCAAAACGCTAAAAATACTTTATTTGTTTCGTATTATTTGTATCGTAATAAGTAATATTTCTAAAAACTTTTAAGCTTCTATCTCAAAAAGGAGTTTTGCTCATACAAACTTTGCAACCCTTTAGGGGTGAAATTTTTCAAAACGCTAAAAGTACGTTATTTGTAATATAATAAGTAATCTTTCTACAAAGTTTTAAGTCGCTTGTCTAAAAAATAAAGTTTTCCCCATACAAAATTTACACCCCTTTCTAACCCCCTTAGGGGCAGAATTTTCCTAAACGTTGAAAGTACTTTATTTGTATTATAATAAGTAATCGTTATACAAAGTTTTAAGTCTCTAGCTCAAAAAATCAAGTTTCCCCCATACAAACTTTGCACCCCTATTTAACCCCTTTAGGGGTATGATTTCCGAAAATTACTTCTTTTCCGTTGCCTACGTTGTAAAATGTAGTTCTGGTGTAAATTTCAACTCTCTAGGCCCAGTAGTTTCGGCTGTGAGTTGATGAGTGAGTGAGTGAGTGAGTCAGTCAGGACATAGGCATTTATATTTTTGTTCCCATAAATATAATTATTATACTTTTTGCTGTCAATCCGTACTGTTTTTTAGGCTTCCATACTCAAAGAGTAAAACGGGACCCTATTACGGCTATTACTAAGACTTCGCTGTCCGTCCGTCCGTCCGTCTGTCTGTCACCAGGCTGTATCTCAAGAACCGTGATAGCTAGAGAGTTGAAATTTTCACATATTATGTATTTCTGTTGCCGCTATAACAACAAATACTAAAAACAAAATATTTTTTTTTAATGGGGGCTCTTATACAACAAAGGTGATTGTTTTGCCGTTTTTATAGATAATGGTACGGAACCCTTCGTGCGCGAGTCCAACTCGCACTTGGCCGGTTTTTTTCTGAAGGTATCTATTTTTTCAAATGACTCATCTTTAATATATAGATTAGGTACTCTTTCCGCTTGTCTTCCAAATAGGGGAGTAGACTCAACATTTATTATTACTTCAAAAGAAAGAAGAAACGAAAAACCCGTTCAAATATCTCAAAAAATTACGAAGCTACAACCGTTTTAATATCGCTTATTAGAGTGAGAAAACGATCGGGGCCGTAACGTCACGATCCTCGAGCGTCATAGTACTCATAGTAAAAAACAATCGTTTCATACGAAGGTGCGTTTTGCGGAAAAGGGACAGAACATACCCCCCCTTAAAACTTATAACTTAGTGACTACTTAAATAACCTCTTGTGTTGTTTTTTTTTTTCCATTTGACTTCATTTTAAGTCCTTTTTCGAGAAAATACCTACAACATTGTGATTATTTTATTTAGTGTCTACAGTGTTTACATCCCTATTTTCGATCTATCCGACATCCGTATTTGCTTTTGAACCACGAACTTCAGAATTCGAAATATTCGGGTATCTCCATCTCTATCGCACTAACATTACTCGAGTGAAAGGAATGCAGATATACGAACTTCGAGTTTTGGTTTGCGTGGTTTGGCTGAATGCGCAAAGAGAGCGCGCGCGTGCTATTAAAAAAACATTTGTGTTACTTATATTGTTCGAATTTGTTGATACATTTAATGAAATTACGCTTTAATACGACATTTGCGCATATACGTTCTCATATCAGCGTCGATTAATTTCTTATGCTTTACCTCTTGGTATGCGTTTCGTGAAGGTCTATCGGAGACGAAATTTAAATTATTAATAGGTGAAATTAAGGAAAAGCAATTCCGCCATTTTAACGTTTCACAAAGCTGACAGATGTGGCGGCGATATACTTTAAGAATAATAAATAAAAGATTAATGAAGTCGTATAGTTCGCAAAATTAATTAATTGTCGCAGTCGGATAAAAACTATCCTAAGTTGCAGCTAGAATAATAATGTACCTACAAAAAATGTTTCATATTTTTCCGTTCACGGGATGCTGAGAACATTCGTGACAACCCAAAGCTTAGTTTCAAACTGGCTGATTCTAGAGATTTATTATAAGTGGAGATTACAACTTTGAAGTCGCCAAAACTAGCAATAGTGATCGCGGTAGCGACTTACATCCAGATGTCATAGTTCGATAACCGCAAGCCTCGCCTATACCTAGACTACCAATAGGGAACATTACTGCAATGTTCTGCCGCCAGAGGCAGCACTACCACTAATAGTAAAACAGTGTAGGAATATGGGGATTCACACACACATGCACAATTGATTGTCAAATGAGTGACAAGGATGCTTGCATAGACAATACCGCAAGTGGGAACGAAATACAATGTCAACGCTGCTAGTGTCGCCACCTACGAAGAGTTTTGCGTAATGTTCCCTATTATAACAAGCATACAAAAGTAAATAATAATTTACTCCGAATACAAAGTTTTAACCGACGAAAAATCAATCGTCCCCTATTTTCCTACCCTTAGGGTTGGTTTTATTTTCCAAATTTATATGGGACCAACTTTGGGGCCCTTTCAAATAAAAAAATAATTATCAAAATCAAACTACCTACTCTGTAAAAAGTTATGCGTGGTCATACATAAAAAAAAATATATAAGCGTCGACTTGAGAACCTCCTCCGTTTTTTTCGGCGGTTGAAAAACTGTATTTCGACTACGGGAAACGAATAGTCCGTAAACCCACTCCCAATACGCCTACGTCTCACGACAACACGATAAAATGCAAGGCAGCAGGTCGAGAAAGTTGTGCTGAGCAAGAATCAGAAGATTATCACTCCTAAAATTGGCCGAAAGCTGGAAAAATCTTCACTTCCGGTCAAAATTGTAAGGGTAGGTATATTTACGTCATGTGACAGCAGTACGAGAAATGTGGCATCATTTAGCCCTTTAATCGTAGAGAGAGTAAACCTAAGTCTGTTAGTCCTTAAATGGCTTTAATGGTACTTGGCAGACGGTGCCAAAGTTGGCCACCTTTATGGGCCCAGGAGTGGGCTTACACTTACAAACTATAAATAAAAAAAAAATCAGTCGCTTCGCAATCCGATCCCAGTCCGATGGCAGTGGAAGGCAAAATACTGAAAATCTTTCTAAAGCCCCTGCTAGACGGTCCCCAACACGCCCCTCCGACCGAGCGACCTTGGCCCGCACCGACCGTGTAGACAGTTGTTTGCAGTATTTCATACTACAGCGGTCGGTGCCGACCAAGGTCGCTCGGTCGGAAGGGGCGTGTTGGCGACCATCTAGCAGGGGCTTTAGTGGAAGTGCACAACTATTTTACTCCGGCCCACTCTGTGCGTTACCTCCGTTTCCACTCAATACCCTTATTTTTAGTGAGAAGAAGAGGAAAAGTCTGTGTGATTATAGCTTTGTAAGTTTTGTATGTGATGGGTAATCTCCGGAACCGCTCATCCGATTTCAAAAATTCTTTCACCTGCGTGTAGAATGGACTTTCCAGATGGACATAGGCTATGTTTTATCCCGAGGGTTTGCCTGTCTTCTTTGCAATACGCGGGCGAAGCCGCGCGGGCAGCTAGTACACTATAAAAGGGTATAGGATCATTATGCCAGTTACGCGACCAGCTTCTGTTAGCGACCACCTGAAGGACAACGTTTTCAATTAAAGAGAATAATAACATTTTAACACACTACACAACCGTGAGCCGAGGAATCTACTAAAAGAACGAGAAATATCCTTTCAGTGGTATTCATCTGAGTGGTCGCAAACCGGCACAATAAATTAGATGGTCGCTATTCGGCGAAATTACCCTATATAAAAACGGTTTGTTCTAGAAATGGGTGCGCGATTTTCAATCGCGTTACATCGTAGATTATTTCACATATTGTGTACCTAAATATCACATTTGTTTCTTACTCAAGGGAGTGTAGCTTAGAGGCTAATATTATGTTTTTCTAATGTTACAACTGTTACAAAATAAGTGTGTATGCGTTTTTGACTTCTATGTTTATGGTATGTTTGCTGGCCAGAGTCATACTTTATTATATTAAATGGAAACTCTCGCGTGACCCAAGGTGACGCCAGTGTCATATGCCCGGTCATCTGCAATGACATTATTGGCAGCCTTCGATCATGCAACGATATTACTCGGAATAAAATTATAATTGGCGTTCTATCTATGTTTTTTTTTCTGTAGTCACTAGCAAAAGTAGCAGAACATATTTTATTTGGGAAATAACTTGCGAATAGAATTTTACTAAGAGGAGGACAGTGTGTTTCATAAACATGTGGGGTAGTAGCTGCGTAACTTTTTCAACGAGCGTTTGGAAATATTAACTGCCATTTTGAACTTAACAGTGACATTAAGTGGCAAAGTGGAGCCCGGGTTCCTTTAGGATACAACCAGGAAAAACGGTAGGAGGGTAGGTACAGTCAACCCAATTTGATTTTTGGGCCACATCGTACAGTCAGCATCAAAAGTAGCTACGCAAATGAAGACGTCAAAAGTCTTTACAGGGAATAAGAATAAGAATAAGAATAAGAATAATTTATTATTGATAAATTATCGTCTAATGAGACGTGTCTAATGAGATTTGTTAACCGACTCAGTGGGTCCCAAGATACAGGCTCAGCCTAGTTTGGAACCCCACGGATAATGTCTGTATAATCTGTAATCATGTGCTTGTAGGGAATAAGAATAATAATAAGAATAATTTATTATTGATAAATTATTCTTATTCTTATTCTTATTCCCTACAAGCACATGATTACAGATTATACAGACATTATCCGTGGGGTTCCAAACTAGGCTGAGCCTGTATCTTGGGACCCACTGAGTCGGTTAACAAATCTCATTAGACACGTCTCAAGAAGCACGACATGAAAGTAACAAAGTGAAAATTAAACATTTCATATAATATGAGCGCTGCTAACTTATCAATGGGAACACAAATTCATCATTAATAAAAACAAAAATTATGCTGTTTTAGTAGTACAAAGAGAGTTTGTGTTGTCACGGAGTGACATTTTTATATTTAATATTCAAAGATTAATGATGATATGATTTAAAAAACAGAAAGGCAAAAACGGCATAGTGTAGTACTGTCTTAAAAAGTCAACACAGCATCTGAAAGGGAGTCTCAAATAGCTTTAATTGCGTTGTATTGAGCCTGTGGTCTGTGTTGTCAGCTTAGGGGAAAATCCTATTTTTAAGGATAAAACTGCGTTAATTCTACTTGGGTAGCAATCCAACATTTAATAGATATATAGGGGTTGTTGTTAAACTTAATGAATGAAATTTTGGAAATAGTGTCTAATTCTAAACCAAAGGATAATTACGAAGAATTAAAAATACTACAGTTAATTTCCTATAACTTAATGTTAGTAAGAGCCAATTAGTTGAGATAAAAATTAAAGGACAATATTCGGGGATGTAGAATTTATTCCACTGCAATACTAGAGATAAGGTCTGAGGCCAGGTGGCTTTCCTGGATGCGACCATTTTGAATTTGCTGTCGACAGAGTAGCAGCTTGGTGAAGGAAGTTTTTTCTGACCCATTGGAGGTCATCATTTTGGGAGCTGATTCCGTACCGGTGTCCTGAAAGGGAGAAAAAACACAGGAATTCAGCGAGGTGGGAGCTTTCACAATATGAAGAGCTAAGAAAGTTATAGTTCACTATTGGTAAGATAAATTTGCACCTTTTTGGTAGTATCTCAGGTCAGCTTGTAGTACAGGTCCAATGGAACCAATTTTATTATTTTCAGTGAGACGGGAAGATCCAGTTTGGATAAATTTAAAGACCAGATTCTTTGTTTGAAGAGTGCATGGTAGCTTGTCCACCTTTCTCTTCACCTTTGGAACCGGCGAGTCGCCGCACGGTGTTTCTCCAGTGCGCGCCCGGTAATCCACAACTTCCTCGAGCTGAAGGTCGGTGAAACATTTGTTTTCATAGTAGGAGTCTGCCATTCTGCGGTTCCCTGGAAAGATAGGTTAAATAATATGAAAGACTGTTCCAATTTAAATACATATGAAAGTTAATTTCTGGTACTATAACTTAGGTACTAACACCTTTAGATAGGAAAGATAATCTGGTTAATTCGTGATTTAGAATCCGTATACGACCCAAGCTTTAAGCTGAGCAAAACAAATACAGGAATTACCCAGATTACTAGAAATACAGACATAGTGTTGTATAAGAAAATACACCTAAAGAGAGGAAATAAAGTGTGCCATATATGTACTAACCTGTTTTCTTTTTAATCCCAAAAACTTCCCATGACTGGTGCAGCGTTTGTTTACATCTTTTTAAACACATTTGTATAGTTTTCATTTTCTCACATATCCCTGGTGATTGCAGCTCCTTTTGAGCTTTAGCCGAGCATAAGCAAACCGGCCAGGTGATAGTGTATGAGAGTGTGTGAGTGTGTGTAAGTGTGCGTGAGAGGGAGTGTTTACGTGTGTTAAGTGTTTGTTACGAGTGTATGTTGAATTGTTAGGTACCTATTGGAAAAAGCAACCTTAGATGCAGGGACGTAAAATCTCTTCCGTATCACTATACGAGAGTTCAGCAAACCATTTCCTTAGAGTGACTTAACTTTGCGTATGGTGCACTTTTTTATGTCACAGACTTTACAGACAGCATTATAAACAAAGGGGTGGATGAAGAATGCGGAGCGTTGGGCATGTGCCGAGTTGACAGAGGGAATGGGGACTCTATATATGCGTCTACTCGTGATGCAGTCTATAAGCGGCAACTTTGCAGTACTTCTGTGGACTCTAATGACAGCATTCATGATAAACAGTTGCCTTACTCTAAGTAGACCTGTTTCTTGATAAAGAGTGTCCGTGGGAAACCGAAAAGGTTTTCTCGTCTTACTCGTAGAACTTTTGACGTCTTCAATTGCGTAGCTACTTTTGATGCTGACTGTACCTTTTCACAGTGACAATGATATGAGATCTCTATGGGCTTTCATATTGATTTACACTGTGACAAGGTACTGAAGGTACGAAGTGGCCCAGAAATCAAATTGATTGGTCGTTCGAAAGTTACGCGGTTACCCTGCTATTTAAGAGTTCTTTTAGGGTTCCGTACTTCCCAACCTCGGAGGGAGGTTTACCTAGAGAGATGGAGAGTTAAACCACACTGTTGGAATCTCCCTCAATTATAAAAAACAAAACTTGACAAACCGTCAGACAAACAAATGGCTTATTGTCTACTGACAGATCGCCATGACGCAGCCAATAGAGATAAAAAAAAAAAAGGGTTCCGTACTCAAAGAGTAAAACGGGACCCTATTATTAAGACTCCGCTATCCTTCCGTCCGTCCAGGCTGTATCTCACTGATGAGTCACTGATACCGTGATAGTTCCAGCTGAAATTTTCACAGATGATGTATTTCTGTTGCCGCTATAACAACAAATACTAAAAACACAGAATAAAATAGTTTTTTATAGATAATGGTACGGAGCCTTTCGTGCGCGAGTCCGAATCGCACTTGGCCGGTTTTTTTTTCTCCTACATATAGTTATAGGTTAGAGCTTAACTCAGTCCTCGACAGAGACAGACTGAGTTAAGCAGTTTACCTATAGTTTCTAGGGTTATCTCTACGAAAAGTAGGTTTTATTTACATTTTTTAGTTAAGCTTTATTTCTCAAGCCAATATCCCAAGTTTAGTTTAATCAACTATTAAAATAAGATGAACAAGAAGAACAAGACGTTACCTAATTATTTAGCACTTTAAAACTAAACACTTTCAAATAGAGAAACAAATAGGTACTTACACTTATACATATTAGGAGCTCTGTAGAACAATCACTCAGCATGTTGCCACGGAAGCCGTGACGATGTTTTCAGTGAGGGCCCCACAGCTTAAAGAAGTTCGTTTGCACGTGTTTGCTCGAACTTGTGAATAAATTAACTCAGCGTGCCTCTGACACGTGGCAGAGTTAATCTCTGTTAATATTGTGTTAATTCCACTTATCGCGGCTTATGGGTATTCGAGTGGTTAGATCAGTTTCCCAAACCCGTTAATTCCGCGTAGCAGAATTTCCATTCGCGTTTTTCCCCACTTTTGATTTTTCTTAGTCGAATTATTTCGTATACGTAAGTGTTAAACGGATTGGTTCCTAGTCGGATTTTTCCCCAATTGATTATTTTTCTAGACGATATAGTTCATATACCCACGTGGTAAATAGACTGATTGTTTTCCAGACAATTTTTTTCTGCCTTTTACCCCGTAAATAGGGTTGCCAACTTTTTTTGGGGGAGATATAGTATTTTCCAGAAAAAAACGACAAAAATATAGTACACCGTAAAAATATATAGTACTTAGCTGGGCAATGTAATCCAGTAACTTTGTCGCCTGAAAGTATGGGGAAATATGCGTCAAATCCAGTAGTTCTGATTTTTTGCAGACTTGTTTATAATGTTAGCCCAATGAATAATCCAAGTTTGTGACCTCGAGCGCCAAACGCAACTTTGTCAAAAATCGAAAATACCGCGAAATCCCTAAAGGACTCGTTTTTGATAGAACCTTTTAAGGACGTTTTTAAAGTAGCCTAAATTTGCTACAATATGAGACTAGACTAGAATCGTCTCTGTAGATCCAATAGTTACCGAGATAAAGCTTTTCAAAATACATAATTTTTTCGTACTTCGAAATTTTTTGCAATATTTTAGACGTCGCTCTAGCGGGATGAAGTACGAGTACCCCCGACGGAGTTTGCTAGTGTTGCGAAATTCGAAAAATTATAAAATTTAAAAGGTTTTATCTTGGAAACTATTGGGTCTACAGAGACAATTCTAGTCTCATATTGTAGCAAATCTAGTCTTCTTTAAAAACGTCCTGAGAAGGCACTATCAAAAACTAGTCCTTTAGGGTTATAATAAAAACTTTAGCGGTAATTTCGATTTTTGACAAAGTTGCGTTCGGCGCTCGAGTTCGGCGTTCACACACTTGGATTATTCATTGGGCCAACATCATATAAACAAGTCTGCAAAAAATCACAACTACCGAATTTGACGCATGCTCTGTATGTATAAAGTTACTGGATTAATGTTGCTATTTAGTAAAAACTTCGACAATTTGAAGCACTTCGTAAGGTCCCCAAAATATAGTATTTTCGCGTACTATATATTTCTTCAACAGTATATAGTACAAAGAGTCAAAATATAGTACAATACTATATAATATAGTACGGTTGGCAACCCTACCCGTAAACAACCAAGCTACATAATCAGCCCTCGCAAATTCGCGAAACACTAGGTAAGTAGGTTAGGTTCGTTAGGTAGCTTCAGATGCCCGAAGGGCAAACCGCCCAGAAATAGGAGCCCCGCCGCGCGGGGCTCCGTCGAATATCTTGAACTACGAACGAAATGGCGAACGAAAACGCGTCTGGAGAAAAAACAGTCTATCAACACGTAGGAATATGAACTATATCGTCTGGAGAAATAAGCAAATGGGAAAAAAACGGGACTAGAATAAATACGTTTGTCAACACTTGCGTATATGAATTCAATCAACTAAGAAAAGTAAAAAGTGGGGAAAAACGCGAATAGAAATTTTAGGCAGTAATTTTTTTTAATTTTCATTCCGCTATTTGTGGCACAGCATCACGGCACTCAGCCATGAAAATTAGTTTGATTTGGGGAGTTTTTATTTATTTATTTCATTGCCTTTTCGAGAAAAGCACTACCTATACATGCCCGGCCGTGAGAATGGCCTGGCGTCTGCAGTAATGTACCTACTATTAAACTATGATTCTGCAAAGCGGTGCTAGACAAAAATCGCAGGCAATCCTTGATAGTAGCGCTGTGCCCTAACGCTTGCAGCGCGATACACAAACTAAAGCTGCTTTGGGATTCCATTTCGATTGTTGTGGATCACATGCAAATGTTTCTGGTATGCACAAAAACGCAAATGTAGTTTGTTTATGTTGCCGTCAGATTGTGAACACTGTCAGTTTATAATCTTACTCGCGATATTATAAACTGTCAAATTTTTTTTAACGCATTATTTCTCGTTAGTTTATATATAGGTAATCTATCAATGTCAAGTCGTCAAATTGTTAACTGAGATCAAATTAACATGCTATGGTACGCATACATTTATACTATCGCAAGTAAGATTATAAACTGACGGTGTTCACAATCTAACGGTGACATATATAATCAGCACCAACTCGAATATACCTCTTATTACAGGGTTCGAGGTTGACCCTTTTGTCTGTTATAGCAGGCGCGGCTCACTCGCGATTTGTGTTTATCGCTACAAGTACATGCCGGTCGCCCCTTCGGAGGGCCCTATTCAGTGGCTGCCACGTGTTGGTACAGGACGCTCGCACGGGTCGCAGCGCGTTGCATGCGATAGAACGGGATGGCCACATTAAGGCACGTTTGGCGTACCTAAACAGGGAATTTGTTAACAGAGAACCTTCTGTACGTAGTACTATTACTTATTCTGTGGTTATAGTACGGCTTCAAGGTGGTCTACGCTGTGTTTTCATAAACTTGACATGCATGCTTGACAGCTAGTTGTTACTTGTATGGAAACAGCACATCTCTGGTTCACCCTAATGCCTTGATCACACGTACCGAGCAAACGGGCGAGAGAGTGCTCTAGGCCGAGTACTCGGGGCGTATAAACAGTCACTCGCTATGTTATACGCACCGAGTACTCGGCCGAGAGCACTGTCTTGCCCGTTTGCTCGGTACGTGTGATCAAGGCATAATCCTAACATTACCTACAACTAATTTAATCCGAACAACACCCTGCTGAAACGCACCCTTAGCTGAATGAAACAAGCACTCAGTCCAATCGTGTAGCTACGTCTCGTCTCGCGAAAATTCGTATTCAGCTTTACGACTGACGCGTCACATATTTAAAACCCCAGATGTGGTGTCTTCTCTCATGTACACAATGTACTAACTGACATATATTCTCCGCTAAGATAGTCCCATTTAAAATAGGTATATTACGTTCTGAATCCACGTTCCGCGGATGACTGATGGATCCGTGTGATACATTAGCGAGTTAAAAATAATTATGCGACGCGCGTGGTTGTGCAAACATTTACTTGGTTTTCAAGTTCAATTTCAGGGTACAACCTTGTTCACTTTATAACTGTAGTAGGTAAATATTGTACGAAACATATTATTAAATACTATGCAAGAGTAAATGTGATTTGCTTCTTAGTGATAAGACTGATAAGTGATAACACTGTTTCCTTTTTACGTGGTTTAACAACAAAGTTGCATACCTACCTAATTTCTTTGCTTTCTCCAGTTAAAAACTACGAGTAATGTCCTTATTCATTCTTGTATCATAAATAACGGAGGCGAAGCCGCGACGTAATATTATCTTTAAAATGTTAAGTATTGATTTACAATGAAAGGGTAGTTACGGTGTTTCTTTTGTAAAGGGTGACTAGATGTAGTCAATTAAATAAGATATACCTACCTATAGTCGATATTATTTCAGCAGGTCGATCACTTAACGCATTGTACGAACGTCGGGTAGGTCTAAATGTCACTTTTTATATGGAAAATTTACAGTTTGTACCGACGCGCGTTCGGAACGTTACGTGATTAGTTGATTACCCTTCACGACTTTCTACTCTACTGCACCGCACAATGCGTTACGTAATCGTACTGATGATATTATGTGACTATTTTGGTATCCATAAACGCTTACTCCTATAATACCTACACTTCAATTTAACTAAAGGAACCTTTTTTGCTAGCTGATGTGTGGTTTACTATTGTTTATTTAGTCAGTGGCTAATCTAGGTCCAGCCAAGTTCAAAGCCAAAAGGAACTGGCGACGCAGCAGCCGTGTGTATTTCCTCTACAGGAACAATAACGACGATATGAATACCCTGCATGATAGATAACATTCTATTTACGGACGATCTTGTACCGCCATACCGACAAAGTCAAGTGACAAAGCTATTATTAATGTACAAGGAAACTAGCATTAACTGCTCCGTGATGTACCTGCAGGTACAGGTTTTGATTATTACTTATAGCCATTTTTTTCAAATGAAGCTGTACGTAGGTAAGAATGTAAAGTTTTGTCACATACATCTGAAATTTGATGATCGAGAGAAATATTTTCAGAGACTGCACTCTAGGCCCAATTTATATAACCGTACTGTACAGTCGCCATCACATACATAGGTACACAATAGGTGTTCAAAAATATCGGCACATGCACCCTAATGCCTTGAAAATAGAGGTGTGTTCCGATGTTTGTGACGTGCTTGTTTGCTCCGATGTATGTGATGAAGACTGTACATACCATTGACCGTCTAAGAAGTTCAGTCACAATTCTCAGCAGTGGTATTGTATGTTAAACCGGCTTAATCTAGTCGTATTGTATTGTTATTTGTTCGTATAGCTCAAGTGAAACCCTGACAAGGGTAATCGCGTAACTTTTTCAACATGCGTTAGGGAAATAGACTGTTTCAAAAAAATACTTTTTTATTTGGTATCTGCGTGCGTTTGAAAGTTAATTTAAAAACAATAGAAAATGTCACACGTGAAAGTCAAAAAGAAATTTTTTAATGTCAATAAACTTGTATAGATAGGTACACTACTGTTCTATCGAACCAACTGAATCATGACCCACCATGGAACTTTGTCTCAATTAACTGACGTATTAACGTCATATGATCGTGCGTATGTACGTTAACTGTAACAAGGTTCTATGGTGGGTCATAATTCAGTTGGTTCGATAGTACATAATTAGGATATCCTAAGCAATGTCAAATGTCATAATAAATAAATAATTTTGTTAATTATCAATAGGTAAAATTTCATAATATAAATACCACGGTAAAATGTCAAAAAAGTATAGAAACAAGAACAACACAAATTATCGCGGCGAAGTAAATATCTAAAATGGCTGCAAGTGTGGTTTACCTGTTAGTCATACAGTTTATAGTTCCTTATCAAAAATAAAACCAGACTTTGAATAAACAGCGTAAAAATTAACAAATCATTGCATTCCTTGACGCTACAAGGAAAAGTATTGCACGACAAAAACCAAAAACGTAGTACTTAATTATGCAAACAAGTGATTAGCAAACAGCGTTTTCCTGTACATACTGCTGACGCTAGTTCGATGGAACGTACGCAACTGGTTTGTATTTGTATGCAATTGACATCATTAAACTCTGAATGAATTGCGTCAATGTTTGTCGAAAATGTCCTTTGTAAATATACCTAAACATTGTGTAAAAGAAAATATTGTTTCGAGATAAAACGTCCCAATACTCACAATGCGCATAGCACCTGTAGCAGCGCTTACTTTTTAAGTTAATTTAAGTTTTTTAGCTTTCTCGAATATAAGTGAATTAATGTAATTCATCATCTTCCTAATGTTTTCCAAGTTGTATCCTAAAATAGCCTAGGGTCCGCTTTGGTACCTAATCCCAAGATTTGACGTTGGCTAGCACTAGGTTTGGAAAGCGACTGCCCTCTGACCTTTGAACCCAAAGGGGAAACCAGACGTTGTTGGGATTAGACCGATTGCCTCACGATGATTTACTTCACTGAAAAACTGTTCAATCATCATTATCATCATAGCAGCCGAAAGACGTCCACTGCTGGACATAGGCCTCCCCCAAAGAGTGCCACAATGGCCGGTCCTGCGCCACCCGCATCCAGCGGACTCCCGCGACCTTTACCAGGTCATCAGTCCACCTTGGGGTCTACCCACGCCGCGCCTTCTGGTACGTGGTCGCCACTCGAGAACCTTTCCGCCCCAACGGCCATCGGTTCTACGTGCAATGTGCCCCGCCCACTGCCACTTAAGTTTAGCGATTCGGAGTTCAATAGCAAGTGATTATTTCGTGCATAAGTTTTTTTGAACCACCCAGTGGTACGAGCTGGTGGTTTAAAAAGTCAATGCAGAGGCGGATTATCCATATAAGCAAAGTAGGCACGTCCCTACACTTGCCTAGGGGTGCGGGGTTCCAAAGGGGCGGCGAAATTTGTTTTCGCTCTCGACATATAATCCGCTTCTGAGTGAATTAATGTAATTCCTTTGAGAATATACATCTTCGAATTTTGATCAAACTCTTCAGTCATGAAGGAACGCCAATACCGTGACAAACGCTGTGTGTTGTTTGTCTCGAATAAATGTTTCTTTCTTTCTTTCTTTCCAATAAATGTTTACTAAACAGAAACGTCTGCTAACGAAATTCTAAATTCCGATCAAAGTGAAAAAATAAAAAAGATTCCTACGAGCGGGATTTCGACCCGTGTCCTCTGCATTCCGTGCGGCTTTGAAGCAACCTGATTTACTGTAGGCTCTCTTTCTTCAGAACAACAGAGACCCTTATATGGGAATATCTAGTGTCACTGTTTGAGATAATAACGGGGTTGCGGCACAATGCACATGCAGAACTGGGGCGATACTCGGTCAATCGGAACAACACCCGTCGTTTCGATTACCCTCAATACCCTGGGCATATTCACAACGGTTAACCTCGCCTTATCTCAGGCAAACCAGGCATCAAAGCCCATAATTAAATATTCCTGACTGACTAACATACATATATATTAATTTAAAAAAATTAAATAAGATATATGGCGACGCGCGGTGCATTTCTGGAAGTCCAAGACCTCGGAATCGCCAGAGAAGTAAACCCCTCCTTGCGACTTCACCACTCAAAATTACCTGTGAGTGGTGAAGTCGGCCGGGACAGAATTTAAAAAGCATAGCTGTTATAAGATTGGCAGCCTGTTAACTCACATAACTCGTCCGCGTCCCTAGAACAACTTGCCCCCCCCCCCCCCCCCTCATTAGTCAGTCTGGATGAATCATGCATAGTGCACCGTGCCCAGTTCGTGCTGTGCCGATTTTTTCCCGAAATCTTTCACGATTTTATAAAATAAACCTAACTTAATGGGCTCAATGCGATGATTTAAGTCCTATAAAGTGAAAGGTTCTAGCGTTTGGGAAATGGAAAATATTATTAGTATTAATCTATTGAAGGCCAAGCAACGCTACGTGTGCTTCGCTATAACGTGTAGCAGTTTTTTTTCCGGCTCTCCTTGTGGGCCTGACTCATATGCATGGGTCGGAAGGTCCGGTCCACACTCCTGCGGTGACACCCGATAAAACCACGCTGAAAACATAATTTCAATCATTAAGCAGCGACATGATGTGACTATAACGAACACTCTATTTAGTTGGGATGGTAACTGTTTGCCCCTGAGGCGATTTATATGTTTGTTGTGAATATCAGCCCTGTGCCGAGTGTAGCGGAAAACTGTCGGCAGGTCAGTTTCTTTGTTGACATCATTATGATCTAACCTATTTACTTTAGGTTAGTTGTTATAAAAATAGCATGAGGGTATGCGAGTATTGTCCTAAGACATATTAAGACCATTTCGGTGGGCCTGACTTCGAGAAAGAGGTCACACGTAACACCTAATAACGTATTGACGATGTACGGAAGGTTACCAGCTGGTTGAAAGTGTAACTTTTGGTACTTACGTTAGGTAGATCATTTTTTTTGTATAGGAAAATGACATACAAGTTGTCCTAACGCCCGTTCTAAAAGTTACTTACTCGTATACCGGGGAAATTTTCGTAACTTTTGAAATGAGCACGTAGGTATATCGACTCATGATTTAATTTAAAAATGTGATACGTGATGCTTATCCAAACGCGTTTACAGTCCCAAAGCGCGATACGAAACGTTCATTTGTGGAAAAAATGAAGCTGTCTTATACAGGTCCATACATTATTTACTTTTGAATGACGCAAAAAGGTTCTCTCTCGTATTTGCACTAAGTATGACGTAGGTTTTTAATATGGCGTGCATAGTTTATTCAGTCTGCTCCATATTCGGCTTTAAAATTCTGTTGGACATTCACAGCTTACCCACAGATGGTCTAATCCAGCCACACACAAACTTTTTACAAGCTTTTATTTACTTTCACCTGTCCCGTTGTCTGTCTGTAATCAAGTCTTGCAAGTTAAATTTGACCCACTTCCCGGTTCGGAAGCTGAAATTTTGCGTGCCTATGTATATCGCATGACAATGCAATATTATGATGACATGGAGCCAGGGACTGCATAACCGAAAAATACTGGTATTCTATTTTAACGGTATGACGTCATATCGGTTGTCAAATAGCGGTTTCGGTAGCGGAACCTTTATATTTCGCTACCGAAATATAAAGGTACTTTTATTTTTTCCGGTACCGTAACCGCTTTTTAAAGGTACCGATATATCGACTTTGGCCTGGCATTATTTCCAAACCGCCGGCAAAGGCACTGCCGCTTTGTCTTTAAATGTTTAGTAGCCAATACTTCCTCTGTAGAGTGCCAGCTCGCTTACTTTTCTCGATAACCTTTATAATACCGGTATTATAAAGGTTACGGTATTGTGGCGAGATATGCATAAGTACTATAGTTGTAAGAGCGATATAATGTAACGTGTTAGTCCTAAGAGCCAGTAATAAACCTAACGTGAAGAAATAAGGTTGTTTTCCTATACAGTGCTAGGGCTCCCCTTCCCCCACTTCAGATGGCGACCTTGCCAGGATTCGAACCTGGAATCTTCTGATCCGCAGTCAGACTAAAAACTAATACCGCCAACCGTTATTTCAAAACGGTTACGGTACCGTTAAGTTCGCGCGGCGCGCATAACCTTTACGACATAACGGTACCGTAATGGAATACCGGTTTCATACCGGTACAAACATAACCGAAATCAGTCCCTGTGGAGCTGATCTGTGCTGGAGCTGGAAGGTGGCCATAGGAGCTCCACAAATAAACGACACAACCCCATCGAGTTTGGACTCGTTAGAATCGTCTCAATGAGTAGCTGATGATGGTATACAGAAAAGTACAGTCAGCAATAAAAGCTTGTACAAAAAAAATATTTTTTGACAGAAACTTATTTCTTACGCCCGTGTTATACACAATGTTTTTCATCACATTTGCGAGGAAATAAATAACCACAAAAGACAGAAAAACCTATGTTTTATACAAGTGCATCAATCAAATGTTGACGAAATTGACAACTTCACTTCTAGATCAGTGCGAGTGGAGGGCGGAGCTTCCATATTTCAACCAATCACAGAGCATGGAGCATGTGGTTCTTGCAGGGCACGGCTGGCTAGATTTTTTTCCAACCAATCACAGAGCAGAATTCTTGCCGTCCAGATTTGCTTAACCAATCAGATCACACACAAGCTCATTACTTCCCTTGGGACCATTATTTCCCGCGGGAACCCCGCGGGAAGCCCGTTTACGTGGAGCGTGGCGCGCACGAGACGGGGGGACAATGCTCCTACGCGTAGGGCACTTTTCCTCTTTAATTATTTATATAAGCGAGTGGCTGATGCCGATATATTCCATGACAGCTTAGGTGTTTTCGTGAGGCGGGCTAGGCTGTGTCTTGACAATTGCAGTGCAATATGAATAAATTTGAAAAGATGTGCCCTTTACGTATTTTTTTATTTTTTCCTTGATATTTGACGGTATGTAATAGTTGGCATGAATGTTTTATTTTTATTAATTTTGACATGAATGTTTTATTTTTTATTAATTTTGACATGAATATTTTAGTATTATTAGTTGTTGTAATTTATTGTATAATGTATGTTTGGAATAATTAGTGTTGATCAAAATCGAATGACTTATTGTAATATTGTAGTATGTAAGTGTTTTGGTTGTGTACTGTAAACTTGCATATGTTTGGAATAATAAATAATAACAACTTAGGCCATTGTCCTTCTGTATACAGGCAAGGAATAACACCATTTATGAGCAAGTGTGATGAAAATTAATTTTATTATGCACCCTCGCCGGTGGCTCGGGTTTATAAACGTCTCAGGTAAAATGGCTCATTTTACGCACTACTATAAATAAATATACATTTTGGTTTAGACTATGTGTACTTGTGAAGAACAAAAACATCATCATCATCATATCAGCCGAAAGAAGTCCACTGCTGGACATAGGCGTCCCCCAAAGAGTGCCACAATGACCGGTTCTGCGCCACCCGCATCCAGCGGACTCCCGCAACCTTTACCAGGTCAAAACATACTGGACACTAATTATAAAGGAGTAGGTATTGCTTTGTGAATAAAAGGTCGCCTGCGGCTAAAACCCGGTTAAAGTGAAATGTCAGCATATGAATAACTACTAGCTTTTTGGATCACAGATACTATTGCTGCATAATTCAATTCAGCTTTCAGGGGTTTTTTGATTTAAGTTTGTTTTTAAAAGAGGATGAATCGCAAAATTTGTGATTTTTCAAAGGTATATATTATTATATTTGAAGAATTAATATTAAATACGTTTCTAGTTTTATTGTTTTGCTTAAAATTATTTCGATAAAAATATCCAATTACATATTGTGTTTTCTTTTTCACCTCAGCAATCTCAAAAAATACCTAATCCTATCCTATACTATTAAACGAGCAATATTTGTATATATATATATTTGCGATCACGTTCTCGGAAACGGCTCCAACGATTTCGATGAAATTTGGAATACAGGAGTTTATGGGGGCGAGAAATCGATCTAGATAGGTGTCATGTCCGGGAAAATTTGTTTTCTCCTTATTTTCTCCATTTTCACCTGAGCAGAGCTCGGTCGCCCAGGGACTGTATCTTAAACGACAAAGTCATAAGTTTACCTCATCTAAAGAGAAAAAGTGAATATGGATAAAACTTTACAAATAAAGAAGTTATTTACCGAATTTTGTCTGAATAAGTAATCACACTAATCCCTATAGAGAGTTACCATTTCTTTCTTTCGTGCGCCGTCCGACATTAACGTGTATTTTACATAGCGGTGTGGTTAAAGGCCAGAGAAAGGTAGGAATATAATTGTTGAGGTCAAAATACTAAACAATAAGATTTTTTTTATTTAGTCGTCGACACATGGCTTCTTAACAATATTTCCAACTTTTTGCATGCTTTCTTTAAGTTTTTGCCATGTATGTTGCGGGAATGAGTAAAGTTTGAATATCAACCAATATTTCCTGCGTAATAAATAATTCAAGTCATAGGTACTCAATTTTTTTTTTGAATAATTATGTGACACGCGCCTCTACATTTGATAACACGTGAACGGATGTCAGATACTTATACATTTGAGCGAACACGATGTTCAAAGACATTTGAAAAGGACCGATGTGTTCAGATTATTTTTTAACCGACTTTAACCGAAAAAGGAGGAGGTTCTCAATTCGTTTGTATGTTTTTTTTTTATATGTGTATGTTATATGCGATATCTCCGTAATTTATGAACCGATTTGAAAAACTCTTCCTTTGTTTGAAAGCATATACTTCCAGATTGGTCCCGTTGTCACCAAAATTCAGTTCTGATGATGGGATCCTGGAGAAATCGAGGGAACTCTTCAAATTTTATAGGCAAACTTGAAGCTATTTGGCTACTGATTTGAAGTCGGTTAAAACTTTGTTTTGAAAGTCAATTATGTAGGTATTGATTCGGGGCGTCAGTACGTTCCTGAATTCTAGAATGCAATATTGTAAAATGCTGGCACAATATTCATTCCAAAAAAGTTGATTAAAACAAATGAATATGAATTATTCGAAATTAGAATCTGATTAAAATTTGCGTTTGGGAGTTGCGGCCAAAGAGAATATTGAAGTTGCGGCAACAACGACCAGTGATATTTTTTCCTTATTTCCTTATTATTTGGCTGTTACGCGGGAATACCCAATTTCTGGTGCTAACGATAGTGTCTATAAGACTTGATATATTAGACTTAGGCCTGCCAAGATTCAGTATTACAAGGTTAAAACAAAATTACGAGCTTTTGATCTGTTCGGTAAAACATTAGAAAACAATATTTACGGATTTTTTCTTTTATTTTAAGTTTTTTTTAGTGTCATTATGAATTCACCAACCAAACAAAAACACTCGCATATAATACTTCTATGTAGGTAGAGCCTTTTTGTTTGAATGTCCATAACTTATTTTAGTGACATTCTTTTTTTTTATTTCTCACTATGTCAATAGAGACTAATACTGCAATGTTGTAGGTAAGGTATTTAAGAAGTACGGAAGTCTCTTGGCTAAAGTAGGGTCTCCAAAATAGTTATCAACCCGAGGTACTTCATATTTACCCTCGGACACCGACCTTGTGCTATGTTTGTGTTCTATCGGTAATGGGCTATGTACCCGATTGCTATGATTGTTAACTGCTAAAAGGTATTTATGTTTGAGGCTAACCGGAAGTATTATACAGATTTTAAATAATTTTGAATAATCGCCCTTGCGACTGTTTTTCTTTTTTTTTATTAACTAGTAATTTTAAGAATCTAATTTGCAATGCTTCAAGTTTGTCTATGTAAGATTTGAATGTAAGTCCATAGCAATCAAGGACGACAAATTGACGTTTCTATGAGTCTGTGTATCTGTGTGTCTGTCTGTGGCGGCATACCTAGCTCCTAAACGAGCGGCCGGACCGATTTTGATGCGGTTTTTGTGTCTGAAAGCTGACGTGATCAAAATGGTTCTTAGCTACGTTTCAACAACATCGGTTCAGCCGTTTTTGAGATACCGTAAAACGTGACTAATTAAAACATGCGAGGCTATTTGGAAAAAAAAAATTACAAGTTTTGAGTCCATATATTTTTTGTCCTGGCAATGGTAGAAACGTAGATCTTCGTCTGGCAGCCCTAAGTCTAATGTGAAGTTGGTTAGTGGTTGCAGAAACGCCGAGGACCTAGCATATGTGCTTAAAAAAATCTTGATTGTGTCGGTGGAAAATCAGTGAAATTAAACACCGTCCTACTTCTATTCAAATGTTGGCTGGCTGTGGGGTATGATTTTTTTTAGTATACATATCTAAAAGTACATATTCTCGGGAGTTTTTTAAGCTATATTACATTTTTTTAGCTGTTATTTTGAATGAGATATTAACGGGTTTTTAAAATGAGGCTATAATAGACGGCTTCTGGGGTTATTTGGTTACTAGTACCAAATATCCCTCTTACTGTATAGGTAGGTTGACCATCTTTTTTTTTCTACAGTGCAATGGTGCGAGAGTACAACTGTCGGAAGGGTAAAAAAATTAACCCTACACGTCATACCAAGAAGCATTGGCTAATGCTATGGCCGACGTGGCAGCTCCGTCGTTGGCAGAAGCTGGCGAGAAACATAATTTAAATAACGACTGTTTTTGATACTGCTAATTGTGCGTGTTGTTATTTAAGTAATATGTAGATTTACCAAATACAGTTAAGTATTTTTTTCTATAAACATTTTATAGGTAATAAAGGAAGTTATGTATATATTTATTGATTATAGTAAAATGAATTTTAATGCCTGCTGAGTAAAGTGCGCGGAAAAACTAATTTATGCGTATATGAGCCTTAGTTTACCCGTGAGTAAGTACCTACCCAAAAATACTTTGCCTTTTTTAATGTGATTCTATTTTAAGATGCGAAAATGTTTAAGTATGTTACGTTTAATAATATAAAATGCTTTAATTTTGATGAGATGTAAAATGAAATGTAACGTTTATTGAAAATGAGTACTTATAAGGTCCAAATTACTTTCATTACATTTACAATTTTCCTCGCGGTGGTGAGGTGAAAAGTCGTGTGTTTCGCTCGGCACCAGAATTGTTTGGCGTCTCATGCCTTGAAAGCCTCGCTATGCTCAGGATTGTACTTTTCTGGATTACTCGCTAGCTCGGCTTTCAATACAAGCACTTGCGCCAAACAACAACTTTGCAGCCTTGCATAACAAATGACTGTTCTGTTTAAATAAAAAAATAGTTTCTGTCAAAAAAAAAATGTAAAAAGATTTTATTGCCGACTATACTTTACGGTATACCGTCAACAACTACTAATTGAGACGATTCTAACGAGCACAAACTCAACGGGGTTACGTACGTCGGTTAAGTACCTACCTACTGAATTCCCATGTCCACCTTCTGTCTCCATCATCAGATCAGCTCGATGCTACCATAATATTGAATTGTCATGCAAACTATACCTTTACCCAAAATTTCCGCTCAATCGTTTGAAGATATCTGCTTTAAAATTGAATTGCAAGATTCCACCCGAACCAATATAGTTACATACATACATAGGTACCTACCAAGGACCTCCAATATTGTACGGATACCAACTTGGTATATACCTAATGCTACTAAATGCTTAACTAAGCTTTGTGTGAGTGAAGTATGACCTACGAACCTAATAACTTCGCTCGGCGCACTAGCGCGGCGGTCTACCAGAACCCTATTCCAAAACGCGTGTTTGATGAATCAAAATAATATGAATCGTCTTGTTTCATGCCCTCCCTCTTACGTAAATGCAAAGTCTTAAGTGTATGAACGGAACACACTGCTAATCAGATGGGATTGGAATGAAATGTTAGTCGTAAAATGAGGCTCGGAACTGTATAATCAAACCTCGTGTCTGCATTAGAATTTCAGAGCTGTTCTGTTTTCATTTACGAGCGCTGGCGCATTCGAAATGCTGTCCTCGCCTTTTGACGTCTCATTGCTTATTCATCCACTGTATCTAGAATTTGCTGCGAAACCGCTTTCTGCATCTAGCTCACACTTCAAGTTAATAAACGGGACAGTTGTCACTTGAAAGGAATGACGCCTTCGGAGTAGCGTATACTCAGCTTCGGTGCAAGTTATCGACGGATATACAAAGGTACCGACTTAATGGTATTTTCAACAAAATATGCACTCAAATTTGAACTGTATTTCATAGAGATACGTTCCAAAATATACAAACCATCATGAATCATTAGTAGCGCGATTGGTAGTGTAGGTAGGTCTTGTAGACGCTGTTTATAGGTTTTGGCAAGAATGAACACAAAATAGTATTCGTGTGACAATAATTCAAATGGCAATACAAGTTTGTGGGGAGACATAGGGGATACAATAGCTTTTTGTTTTGGTTACTTTATGACTTGAACTTGGGTGGTAGGTAATAAAAATGAATTTTATGGCAGGGAAAGTTACTTTTTACGACGAATATACAAGCATTCAGAGGGACAATCTGATACTATAACGGAGTATAACGTATATTTCAAAGAGATATCAATTTAGTATTTCGTGCGCTCGCTTCAACACGCATCGAGGGTGGTTTAAGATTGCGCACTTAACGTATCAGAGGCTTTAAAATAAAACCAGACAATACTATATGAATAAACGTTTACTAGTTCTTGTAAGAGACTAAAACGCACCGAGCTAAGGCCATTTCGCAGGGTCACCAGTAGGGTAGGGTGGTTTAAGATTGCGCACTTAACGTATCAGAGGCTTTAAATTAAAAACAGACAACACTACATGAATAAACTTTTACTAGTTTTTGTAAGAGACTAAAATCGCTAACCAAACTAAAGGTTATTTACTTCACATGCACTTACACAGGTAACTAAGTGACAATACATTGAACTTGGAGAAAAATAAGATCAAACTAGGATGAAAACTGCGAACTCACCTGGGGTCTCCTATTTTCACAATAAACTTTATACATTCCAAGATCAATTCTTGCATGCCGCCATAACACTTTAAAATGACACATGAAGCTAGCACCGAACGTCACTCGGCTTTGTAGTTACGACGTATGCGCAGTCTTATCGACCGCGCAATCTTAGACCACCCTGCCCTCGGTTGTTAGTAAGGTGTCACCCAGACAGTATTCTTTACTGCGCATTTTCAAATAGTGCTTCCATTGGCGCGTGATACGCAGAATCAGTAAGCGAAACAAATCGATATCAAATTGTACTTCGAAATGTAGATGTCAGATTGGCCTGATCGCGATATCGCCCGATAAACATGTTTCAGACGAGTATCCTTTCTATGCTAATTTTACAAAGTGGTAAAGTTTGTGACTGTTAGCTTTGTAAAGATCCAGTTTTTGAAGTAAGTAGGGGGTAATCACCGAAACTGTTCATCTAAATAAAAATAAAAAAACCACCAATACATTGAACAGACCAGTGAAAGTCAATATGAAAGCCCCTAGAGGTCTCATATCATTGTCATTGTGACGAAGTGGCCCAGAAATCAAATTGGTTGACTGTACGCCGCCACTGTAGGTGGGTAGGTATTTATCGCAACGCGCGACGTAGGTATTTAGTATAGTAGTACTATTTAGTATTTTGTTCGGCTGTGAAAATATCCAATTTTCTCCTTTTCCTAAAAATAAAAAAAGCAAAAAGTTTAAAATGTGCAAAATTACGAGCCGAGACTCGAACTCTCGGCAGGTTGGACAGCTTTGGGTATTTTCAATCGCTGAAACCACTGCGCTACCAATGCTTACCAATAGCGGGTGAAATTCTAGAGTATATGCATCGTCATTTTTGTCACTGTTTAGTAGATATTTTTTACTTACGTTTGTTCCATGCATTGTTTTTTGGAATCTTATAAGTTGTCTTTTTCGAGATTTTTTCTTTTTATTAAATTGTTTGTTACCCATAATAACTTCGTTACAAAATAAATGTTTTGTGCACACGGTATATCACTAAGACACACAACACAGTTTTGACAACTAACACTACAATATATATTTGCAAGGCAAGTTAAATAAAAACTTTTATTTTTTTGGGAAACGTAGTACAGGTCCTTCTGGCACGAGCGCTCAGCTATCACTGTCACATTTAGAAGAGTGACGGAGATAGACCTTGCAGGCCGTAAGTCGATATCATTATATGATAGAATTTGACGATGTTTATTTATTTAAAAAATATTGCTTCAAATTATTGAACTTTGGAAGCTGTCAATGAACTATTTTAGTTATGATTGATTTTTCTCCTTTTTTTGTTTCATAGTGTTGCGTAGTAAAATAACAAGTAAAGTTGGAGTAAAATTTGAATTGGAGGTTACTTTGGGAATTAATTGTATCGAGCGAAGTGTTATGAATCGTGTATTGAAAGCTGTGGATGAAAAGATAATATAATCAAAAATGATATATATTTTTCGCAAGTCTACAAATATCAACGTTTCGCACAAAAATAGGATATGATTGGGGTATTTTTGCATATCTGGCTCAGGGTAGGGCCTTAAGATGGACATACTTAGGCTATATTTGAACCCGCGACATCGCTTGTAATGCACGGGTGAAGCCACGCAGGCACCTAGTAAGTAATAATATCTAGCATGTACAAACTTACATTGCGTAGAATGTCATTCTTACGAAGTAAGAAAATTCAGGATAAGTATACGCTTATCTTGAATTTATGAATTTACCTACCCTTAAGTTGTAGGTATGTAATAGACTGAAGTGCTCAATACATCAAAATATACTAAAGGAAAAAGAAAATACTAGTCATTAGTCATTAATCATATACCGAGCGCAATAACCCAACTAATGTAATAGAACAGAAAACTGACTAGCTACACATTCAGGTGAAGATAAAGGTTTCTTCTTCTTAGTCTGTTGACTTGTTAAGTTTATTAATTCTATATTTTTTTTAGTATTATAACTTGCATCAACATCAAACTGTGATTTACTTACACTCGCGAAACAAAGAATACGGGTCGGTGAAATACCGTTATATTTCCTTAAATAGGTTTTTAAATCCTGTCATGATCTTTATTTAATTTTACATCAAAACTGCAGAAATAACAGCAAAATTACGTTGCTAGGTTTAAATCGGATTCGTAAAAACCCATGAAAAAAACAACGTTAACGGAGCGAGATAACTATCGCAAAAAATCGTCTTTTTCGGATATTGATTTGATAGGATCCCGAAAAATTATGTTAATAAAGCTGGTGTTAAATATTTAAAAAAACCTATTGCGGTTATTTAATTTGGGGTGACCCGAAATTTTTGACAGCGAGTGTATTTGCTAATGTGCGTGATGACGTTCTGTGAGAAGATGGGTGCAGCACGACCTTCTTCTGTGTAATTATTATTATTTGCTTCTTTTGTACCAATATTATTTTTTATTTTACAGTGCTTTAGCTACTGCTGCGAAATGTAATGGAATAAATTAAAGAAATGTATAATCTCGCACCAAAGGCGTCAAAATTTAAATTTTATTAGTAACACAAACAATAAATGTAAAGCTGTTTGGCATGTTGTAAAACAATATACGGCATCTGATATGAGTTCTCGAATGGTTGACAAGTTAATGTGTGATGGTTCAGAAGTCACGGATCCTGAGCATATTGCTGAAATATTCAATAAATATTTTGTAAATAGTGTTAAAGACAACTGTCCTTCTACTCCTTCTCATCCTTTAGATAATATTCAAATTGATAATGAGGAATCTAGCATATTTTTGAATCCTGTTAATTTTATTGAGCTCATCAAGATAGTCAAATCTCTCAAAAACACGAATGCTGTAGGTTTTGATTCTTTACGCACTGACATTATAAAAAACAACATGTTTTATATCACAAATCCCCTACTGTTTATAATAAATTTATCATTAAATCAAGGTGTGTTCCCCCATGTTTTGAAAAAATCTCTGGTTAAACCCTTATACAAAAAAGGTCCTAAATATTCACCGGAAAATTATAGGCCAATTACGCTTATCCCAATTTTTTCCAAATTTTTGAAAAGCTTATGTACAAGAGATTTATTAACTTTTTAGATACTCATAATATTATTAATGATGAACAGAATGGATTTAGAAAGTGCAGAAGCACATCTCTCGCAGCGTTCAAATTGATTAAACGAGTGATGGAAAGTATTGAAAACAGGGTACCTGTTGCTTCACTCTTTTTAGACATGAGTAAAGCGTTTGACTTTGTATTTCACACACGTTTGCTTACAAAGTTATACAAATATGGAATACGTGGTCCGGCATATAACTGGGTAAAGACATATCTTTCAAATATAACTCAATGTGTAGAGACTTTAGGATACTGTTCGCAAAGCAAAAGTATTGTAACATATCGGTCATCGTTCATGGAAAATAAATATGGCGTACCGCAGGGGAGTATATTGGGCCCACTTTTATTTATAATCTATATAAATGACTTGCCCAACATGCTCTCAGATGAGTGTATTCTATTTGCTGATGACACTACTATTATCATAGAAGGTAACGATTTGACTACTTATAATGACAGTATCAATATGACATTAGCCCAGACAATTAAATGGTTAACCTATAATAATTTGAAAGTGAATGTTACCAAAACCAAATTTATGCAATTTTGTACAACCCGTAGCAATAAATTAACTTTGAACGTCAATCATGATGGTGCTCCTATTGAAGAAGTGTCACAAGCAACTTTTCTAGGTATAACTTTGGATTGTCATTGCGATTGGCGGGCACATGTAAATAGCCTATGCTCTAAGGTAAACAAATTTGTATATGCTCTCAGAAAGGTTCGTCAGGTTGTGTCTCTTCAAGCTGCAATAATAGCATACAACGGATATGTGGATTCTGCTTTACGATATGGCATTGTGACATGGGGAAATTCTGTGGATAAAGAAGATTTGTTTTTGGTTCAGAAGCGTTGTAAAAGAGCTTTGTTTGGACTTAAACAAGATGAATCATGTCGCCCATATTTCATTAAATATCGCATTAAGATACTTTACAGTTTGTACATTTTTGAGGTATGTTTATTTGTATATAAACACCAATATATGTTCCAACAAGTCCAATCAATGTCTTCTAGGACGGTAAGATCACAATATACGCAAAAATTGTACAAGCCCTATGCGAGACTGAAACTTACTTCAAAAAATTGTTTTATTATGTGTATTGACATTTTTAATAAATTACCTGACAATCTCAAATTATTAGACATAAATAAATTTAAAAATGCTGTTAAGTCATGGATTTTAGATAAATGTTTCAATAGTTTAAAGGAATACATGGAACTTAAATAATTTTGTATTATGCAATTAATGTATGTTTAATTATTTAACATTAGTGGTAAAAGTTGTATACAATATTGTTGACATTTTAATGAAACGTAATACTATTAATTATTAAGATAAGCGTGTACACCTGCAAACTTAGAGTTCAGTGAAACTTTCTTTATGTAACTATATCTGCAATTGTAACCTGGATTCATTATACGCAATAAATTTCATTCATTCATTCATTCATTCAAAAAATAACAATATTTTATTGTAATTTTTACCGTAAATAAATGAATCTGAATCTAATGTTTCTAGGCAATAACAGCCAGGGATTTAATGAAGATTGCATTCAATGCCGACATTCTACACGCGATATGTACAGTCGACATCAAAGAGGTATTTACATTTTTCGCCTTGTAAACATATAATATATCTTTCTCGTCGACTGTAACAGCAGACAAATCTCATTTAGCCACTGTAGGTTAAAATATCTAGAAAAGGTGATATATATGGCAGTGGTAGGTTACTAGCCCACTTTTATGCCACCCACAGGAACAAAAGAGGATCACCTTTCTTAACAAAAGAAAATGAGTAAAGAATAGAATAGAATCATCTCACGGGACACACGGTACTTAGGCTGGCAACATAGGACAAATAACTACCCGTAGCTCTAGTATAAGTTTTATCGATACATATACGTTTTCGAACGCGTTTGCGTTTAGTTTCACATTTGTATGGCAACGTGTAGTTCCTAATAGTTATCACCAGAGGCGCTGTTCGCGTTGCCATATAAATTGAACCTAAGCGCAAGTGTTCCAAAACGATGATTGCATCGATAAAACTTATACTAGAGCCTTTTTAACGCCGATACCATCCCCACTTAACTCCTCTTTGTAGATGGAACACTTCACTACGGTATTCATGGAGCTTTCGTTGCCATTGAGTTTACTCCGACCTTCACCAGGTCATCGTTCGATAGAAGGCCGTTCGACGCCCCATCTTCCGGTGCTCCGTCACTCTACCCGGAAACATTTACAATATGCTTGTTACCATCGATCCTAATGGACTCTGAATAGGGTCATTTCGCCGGTTAGCGACCACCTAATTTTATGTGCCGGTTAGCGACCACTTAGCTGAGTTGGTGAACTGAAAGCATATTTTCTCGTTTTTTTAGTTAATTCCTATTCCATAACTACAAACAATAATGCATACGGCTACCTGTTTCAATAGGCTCTGTAGAATTGATGTTATCTTCAATTGAAAAAACCATTTTCTTCAGGTGGTCGCTAACCGAAGGTGGTCGCGTAACCGGCGAAATGACCCTACTGAATATTCTTGTATCGATGTAATACGATATTTTTAGGGAAACTAAGACTGAGTAGAGAATGGTATGCCATTTTGTGTTGGTTTTTTAGTCCCAAAAATAATGGTTTTCGATGTAAACGCGAAATGCGCTTGTCATGTATGATATAAGTATGTATGTATATTTTGATGCATTTTAGAAGCCTTTATCTTTCTTTGCTTGTTTTGTAACCAGTTGGAAGAGCCGCGTGAAAGGCATCGTCATCATCATCATATCAGTCGAAATACGTCCACTGCTGGACATAGGCCTCCCCCAAAGAGTGCCACAATGACCGGTGGTCCTACAATACCTACACTCCTACGTCAATAAGTTCTGAATGGCACATCATCGTTACGAACTCATGATTACGAATCATGAATGAGTGCGATCATTTCGCATCGCAGACAATGCTCGCAACAATAATGCAAATACGGTCGTAATTGTCGTATTGTTCGTGCTGACGTCATAGACGCGGACCTTTGACATGTGCCGGGTTTACACCGACCGGACAGGGGTATCACATCACAAGCATTTTATCCTACTAATATTATAAATGAGGCAGTTTGGATGTTTGTCACCATAAAACCTCTCAAATTAATTATAGTCCAGAAGAAGAACTATGGAGCAAAGTATGCCTTTTTTAGTTATTTTCTTTGATTTTATTTGCCTTTATATTTATTTATTTAAACTTTATTGTGGTGACAAAATTCAACAAATTCAAATTTTGATTTAAGATATTCTGGTGCAGTACGATCAAATAAGATGTTATATAAAGTGTGCACATATTCCTGAAAGACCTGCCCTCGCGAAAAGGAAGCCAGTTTATTTGACGGTGGCAGGCCTTTTAGTAACATTGCCTCTCATACAGTTCATCCTATATAATAGTCACAACGAATCGTGTAACATTTAACTTCATTTGGACTATAGTTGGGAGGTATTTTATGGAACTCAATCAGCAAAAATGCATTTACACGAAAGGCATAGAAACAGTTTAACCTGGATTATGTCTGGATGATGTGTGTTTTTATAATTATTATGTATGTAATTTAATTATCTATGAAATATACCTAGGTTACTTTTTATCCCAAAACTTAGCACCCTAAGGAATACAATTGGCAAGGGATAAAAAAACGCCTGTCCATAAGGAACGCCTGTAATCGCATGTGTATAAAACAGCATAATAGCATTCGGTCGGGGTCCTGTCACTTGACCTACTAACTTTTGCCCTAATGTTTCACTAGACCTAATGCATTTTTCTTCGAAACAGTAGAATTTTCAGGTTTTCTTTGAATATCATCAAATAGAAGTTATTAGTTTAGGTTTGTTTTGCAATAATCCTATAAACTTAAAACATATAGACTGGAATAGCCTTTCAGTGACTTACTCCTCGGTTGAAAACCTTGCACAAATGTGCAAAAAATCATAGATAACCAATTTCACAATCGATTCATGGTCATTCACAAAATCGCCTCGCAAGAGAACACTGATCATAAAATTCCCGCATATGCTGTAAACACATGTAATAAACGTTCAACCACTTCAAGCTTAGAAAAATCTGGTATTACATTCCATTTGCAAGTAATTTTAGTATTTTTGGATTCCTAAAATATTAAATTTATGAGAATATTTTCATCACACGTCAAATTAAACGATTGTGTGATTGATTTTTTCTTGGATACGTCCTGATACATCATGGAACTACCCACGAATTTTTTTTTTCATGCTTTGTAAGTAATAACTTAATGGTATATTTGAAAAAGAGTCTATACTATTATTAGCATTGATTAATCAAAATTACGGAAAACTCTGCACTTCCCACGAGACTATGTTTTCATGCTTTGTAAGAATGACCCTAATTGCAATGAAATTAGAGTTAATAATAATATTTGCAACGATTATCTCAAATGACAGATCAGTGTCTCGAGACTCATAAGTAGAGACGAGGGTAGTATAGCGATGAATTAATTAATTATCTATAGTAAGTATGATTCACTAAGAACCTGCAAATTGCCAAGTGAACACAATTTATTCGAAAAAGTGACGTATCAAGCGGGTCCTACTGTAATATAATACTACTCGCTACTTCATATGTATATCGTTAATTGAAATAGAAAATTGTTAATAAAGATAAATAAAAAAACGTCATATTTTTGCGTTATTGTATTTTATAACTAAACAATTATTTCAATATACAACAGAGTTTCAATATTAACATGGTCATTTTATGGACCTATTAAGATGTTCATAATAGTTTGTACCAAAATTGTATATGTTTCTGCATATATCGATAGAATTATCGACCTTAGTTAACGACCCAAACCTCGCCCTACTGGTTATACTATGGTTACTTAAAACTAATATGGTTCCGTAGCCAAATGGCAAAAAACGGAACCCTTATAGATTCGTCATGTCTGTCTGTCTGTCTGTCTGTCCGTCCGTCCGTATGTCACAACCACTTTTTTCCGAAACTATAAGAGCTATACTGTTGAAACTTGGTAAGTAGATGTATTCTGTAAACCGCATTAAGATTTTCACACAAAAATTGAAAAACACATTAAGTTTTAGGGGTCTGAACACAGAACTGAAACTCAAAAAATATTTTTTCATCAAATCCATACGTGTGGGGGGTATCTATGGGTAGGTCTTCAAAAATGATATTAAGGTTTCTAACATTAGTTTTTTTCTAAACTGAATAGTTTGCGCGAGAGACACTTCCAAAGTGGTAAAATGTGTGTCCCCCCCCTGTAACTTCTAAAATAAGAGAATGATAAAACTAAAAAAAAAATTATGATGTACATTACCATGCAAACTTTCACCGAAAATTGGTTTGAACGAGATTTAGTAAGTAGTTTTTTTTAATACCTCATAAATCGTAAACCGCAATTTATTTTACGGAACCCTTCATGTGCGATTCCGACTCGCACTTGGCCGCTTTTATATCTGTAACCCTCCTTATTTGTTTAAGAGCAAAAACATATTTATTTATTTTATTTGTAACAAATTCTACATGCGGCTTCCAGTCAAGGTTCTCATCCACAATTATTCCTTGAAATTTTATCTGCGGGATTTTGTCTATAGTGGGAATATTAAGATCGATATTTGTCTTGACATGAACTGCCTTATTAAATTGTACGTATACGATATACGATCCCACTGGCATTTACGTAGGTATTCTTAAACCATGTTTCTACGAAGTCTTTACATGTGTGATATGTTTGTGTGCATCAATATGAGAATATGTTTTTCTTTTCCAAAATAAGCGTGTGTAAATAAACAGATCGTTTTTGCATTTGTGAGTAATTTTTTGCATGTGTTATTTCTTCACCCCCCCCGCAAAATTCGGCAGACATTTTTGTACGCAAATAGGTACGACATAAGGCTACTCCAGTCTATCTGCTCTAAGCCTATAAAATTTAGTATTGAAGAAAAAAATGCATTAGGTCTAATTAAACATTTGGTCAAATTAAACATTTAAGGCTAAAGTAGTTGGTTCTAGTTCTAACAAGGGAGAACCATTCGGCTGGTGTGTACCCGCCTAATCGGACCTCTGACACCGGCAATTGTAACGCTCAAACTTATTAAGTTTAGGCGCCATATTGTTTGTGTTTAATTTACACATTGCTGTTCACACTTTTAATATTAGAGGGTGTCAAAGTCATTGAGTCATATTTAGGATATTCGTGTTGAGGAAATGCTGGTGGAAATGTGGTTAGCGAGTTCTACATTGAAGAAGTCTCTTTTAAAAGCTGGTGTAAGGTGTCATCCCCTCAGCTCTGGAGTCATATTTATGTTTTTAAATGTACCTTCAACCTACATATACTCAGGTATTTGTTTACCCTCGTCTTGTCTTTTGGCTCACCAGCTGGTCGATTGCGTAACGATTCGTACACATATGTTAGGTAGATATTAGAATGTCGTTCTTTGTATGAAAAACCATAGTTGATTTGTCCTAACGCCTCGTTGGCTCTGATTTCTCGTTATCTCAAAGTACTTATGCGACGTTTTTTTATAGAATCTCTAAAATGACATCTGAAAAATTACGGACACGAAAATTATGCGATTTGAAGTATTTACACATGATTTCCAGCTTTCCAGCTCGGCATTCTACGAAAAACTAATCATATAGGTTTGAGGAGTACGTGCAAAACTGTGTTAAACATTTAGGAAATGTGATTATTAAAAAAATTAATCCGCAAGAAGAGATAATAATTACGAGCTACTTATGTTTTATACATTTTCAACAATACAAATCTTCCTCCTGGAACAAACCGCACTTAATAATCAATAGATTATTCTAGAAGACGAACAATGAATGACGAGACAATTGCAGTAGGGTTCATTGAACTTATATTTTACTCATAATATAGGGTCATTTCGCCGGTTACGCGGCCACCTTCGGTTGGCGACCACTTGAAGAACATGGTTTTTTTAATTGAAGATAACATCAATTCTACAGAGCCTATTGAAACAGCCAGTCGTATGCCTTATTGTTTGTAGTTATGGAATAGGAATTTACAAAAAAAACGAGAAAATATGCTTTCAGTTCACCAAGTCAGCTAAGTGGTCGCTAACCGGCACATGAAATTAGGTGGTCGCCAACCGGCGAAATGACCCTAAGTAAGAAGTGGATGTTCATTGTTGAAATACGCAGGAGACAGCTTATTCAAAACTTAATTTAGGTTTACTTAAAGTTTTATGAAATGCCAACGTATGTTTATATTTGTATTTGTGCGGCAATTGCAATCTTTTGATGTTTTTTTTATGTCATAAATGTAAGTAGTTGTTAGTCTGTATTATACGTATTAATTACTGCTGGTACGAACTGCGGGTTCAGGTTATGTATAAAAATCCTTATATCGACGGTGGAAAGGCAAAACCACTGAAGCGACATTTTGGTCAAAATAGAGTTATATACATCTTCTATACATATAATAAAGCTGAAGAGGATCGAAAGTCTGTACATGGAAGATATTCGAAAAAAAATTGGCTAGGGATACTTAGAATCGATAACAGAACACGTTCCAACAGTTTTTAGAATTTTTGTCTGTTTATCTGTTTGTCTGTTTATGTGACCGCGCATCACGTGAAAACGGCTGAACCTATTAAAATGAAATTTGGTATAGAGATAGTTTGAGTCTTGGGGAAGGACTTAGGGTAGTTTTTATCCTGGAAATCAACCCCTAAGGGGATAAAATGGGGGGTGGAAATTTGTATGGAGCTACTTAAACCGGTGCACCGATTTGGATGAAATTTGGTATATGATTAGTTTGAGTCCCGGAGAAGGTTAAAGGATAGGTTTCATCCCGAAAATCTTGATGAAAAAAATTGGATGTAACCCATTTTGATGAAATTTGGTTTAGAGGTAATTTAAGTTCTGGAAAAGGACATTGGATAGTTTTTATTCCGGAAATCTCTCCCTGAGGGGGTGAAATAGGGGGTGAAATTTTGTATGGACTCCATTTAGATCAAATTTGGTATAGATATAGTTAGAGTCCCGGAGAATGACAATGGATAGTTTGAATCCCGAAAATCATCCCCCAAGGGTATGAAATAGGGATGTAAATGTGGATAAATCCCATTTAGTTAAAATTTGGTATAGAGATAAAAGGAGTCCCAGGGAAGGACAATGCATAGTTTTTATCCTAAATCATCTCCTGAGGGGGTGAAATGAGGGGTGAAAATTTGGATAGAACCGATTTAGATGAAATTTGGTATGAAGATAGTTCAGAGTCCTGGGGAAGGACTTAATATAATTTTAAGTCCAGAAATCATCTTTTAAGGGGGTGAAATGGGGTATGAAAATTTGGATGGAACCCATTTACGGTATAGCGAGTTGGAGTCTTAGGGAAGGACAAAGGATAGTTTACTCCTGAAAATCATCCCATAAGGGGGTGTAATTGGGGGTGAAAATTTGGTTGTGACCCATTTTGATGAAATTTGGTATAAAGATAAGTAGTTTGAGTCCCGGAGTATGACAATGGATTGTTTTAATCCCGAAAGTCATCCCCTCAGGGATAAAATAGGGGGTTAAAATTTGGATAAAACCCATTTAGATGAAATTTGGTAAATAGATAGAAGGAGTCCTAGGGAAGGACAATGCATAGTTTTTATCCCGAAAAATTATATCCTGAGGTGGTGAAATGAGGGTTGAAGATTTGAATAGAACCCATTTAGATGAAATTTGGTATAGAGAGAGGTAGGGTCCTAGGAAAGAACATAGAATATTTTTTATTCCGGAACACATAAAAGGAGGAAATCATCCTCTGAGGGGGTGAGAAATGGTGGATGAACATTTGGATTGAACCCATTTACGGTATAGCGGTAATAAGGAGTCCTGGGGAATATGAACATTACATAAGTAAATATATGTATGTGACGTTCCAAGGGTAAAGGTACCTTATGGCGGCCTTAGTTTTGAAGATTGTTTTCTAAAACGGGGTAAAAAAGACGTTTTGTTATGGCTATTTTGAAAACTATTAGATGTAACATTTTGTTGAAGTATTTTTATTTTTAATATAAAATGTTTAAATTACAAGCCAGTTAATTTAATCCTACGGTTTAGTAGAAAAGGTCCTTACGGCCGTGTGATATGAAAATATGCAAAATAATACTGAAAAAAGCCTACATGCATATACCCTTTCCTTCATACAATCCATACTAATATTACAAATGCGAAAGTAACTCTGTCTGTCTGTTACCTTTTCATGCTTAAACCGCTGAACCGATTGAGATGAAATTTGGTATAGAAATACTTTGAATTCCGGGGCCTTCCCAAATAGTACTTACTAAAGATAGTTTTTATCGGAAAATTCATCATCTAAGGGGGTGAAAAGGGGGGAGAAAGTTACGATATAAACGAGTTCCGCGCGGACGAAGTCGCGGGCAAAAGCTAGTACGTATATATATCGTTGAAATCAGCGTTTTTTTCTGCGTCGATTGAGCCGGGTCTCACGGCGATCTGATGACTTTCATGTCGCTTAAGGTAATGCAAAAATAATTTTGACGGACAACTTACATACTTACATACGAACAGTGCAAGTTAATATAAAGCTTGTAATAAGCGCCAAATTTAAAAAACGTTACTTTAGGCGACACATTTTTTGAGTAAAATCTAACCTGTGTCACTTAACCGTACACTCAATCAATAACCATGGTCGAATACAGTATTTTTAAAAATCGTTCATTTTTGATGTTATGTCATAATTTCATAAGATAAGGTACTTAAGTGTTTCTTCGGAAATGTTGAAAATAACTTTTGTCGGTTAAATGAACGTTACTTAATTTGCCTTATATTTCATTACTTGCAGCGACACTCCTTAACTTTGCCGAAGTTGTCGCTTCAAGTATTTTCTAAATACCACAATATGTCGGTTAAGTGAAAATCGTAAGAGATGTTATGGCGCTTGAAGTGTGGTCCAACTCCGTGAAATGTCGTTTAAGTGAATCTTTTTTAGCATGATATATCCGCGAATGGTGTTTTTATAAACGAAGTGTAACGGTGACGGTCGCTTCAGTCTCCCTCTGAGAGGCCCTTAAGGCCCTCAGAGGGGACGTACCGTAACATATTCGTTACTGGCCGCACTGCAGACCAAACGGGGAAAAAATAAATAAATAAATAAATGTCTGTCTGTCTGCTCGTCCGTATGTCACAGCCACTTTTTTCCGAAACTATAAGAACTATACTATTGAAACTTGGTAAGTAGATGTATTCTGTGAACCGCATTAGGATTTTCACACAAAAATAGAAAAAAAAAACAATAAATTTTGGGGGTTCCCCATACTCACAAGCTGAAACTCAAAAATGTTTTTTTCATCAAATCCATACGTTTGGGGTATCTATGGATAGGTCTTCAAAAATGACATTGAGGTTTTTAATATATTTTTTTTCTTAACTGAATAGTTTGCGCGAGAGACACTTCCAAAGTGGTAAAATGTGTGTCCCCCCCCCTGTAGCTTCTAAAATAAGAGAATGATAAAACTAAAAAAAATATATGATGTACATTACCATGCAAACTTCCACCGAAAATTGGTTTGAACGAGATCTAGTAAGTAGTTTTTTTTAAATACTTCATATATCGCAAACAGCAATTTATTTAACGGAACCCTTCATGTGCGAGTCCGACTCGCACTTGGCCGCTTTTTAATTTTATTAATTTTATGAATAATTACTACCTACGTTTACTTACCATTGTAGTGTTTCATTTTATTTATTGATGCTTTTTAAACTATATACCTATTGGAAAGTCTTAAAGACCTCGTTGGTATTAAATAAAAAATTATAAAGGCATAGTTATGCTTGAAATATATCGCTTTGCCAATTTGAAATACTTGTAAAATATTTTTCACCTCACTTGCTCGGAAAAGCCTTTTTGTATGTTTGATATCTATTGAGAAAATCGCTTTTTATCCACATGTGAAGAAAGTACACGTATAACGTTAAAAGTACTATGACGTAGAACGTTAAATGTTTATTTTTGGTATTTTGTATTTTTTACCCTTCTTATTTTCCTCGCTGTAGTGAGGTGAAAAGATTTGTGTTATACACGGGTAAAAAGTTATTTTACGTCTCGTGTGTTGAAACACTCGCTACGCTCAGGATTTTATTTTTGAACCACTCGCTTCGCTCGTGGTCAATCATAGAATCCTTTCGCTAGCTCGTGTTTCAAATGAACACTCGCAGGTAAAGTAAAAAAAAAAGTAAAAAAAAAAAAAGTAAAAAGTCATTTATTTAAACAGAATGAGTTTTACATAGTTACCAGAGGTCCCCACACTAGGCTACGCCTGTATCGTGGAGAACCAGTTAATTTTTAAACATCAGAAATAAGTTACCACAGAATTAATTACATTTGGAGGAGTAAGAAAAAATATTTTACATTGAAAAGTTTATACTTAGAGACTAACTTAGATATTAAAGATAGCTTCAGTGTCGGCATAATTTAACGAATGAAGAAATTTAAAAATAAGTGATTTGGCTTCATTTTTTGTGCTGCCCGTTAGGTTACAATATTTCAGTAAAGTGTTATATATTGCTACCCTTATATAATCGCCAAAACGTTTACCAAAGCTGGAAAGAACTCTAGGAACTGGTAACCTAAAGACGCGTTTTTTAAGTAGTGTGTCGTAGCAAGTCATATATTTAGAGGTTTTGTGTGTACATAATGAAATTTTAAGGATATAAAGTTGACGTACGGTTAAAACGTGTGATTCGGCATACAAGGTCGCAGTTGGATATCGAAAGGGCCTCTTTAACATGACTTTCAGCACCGAACGCTGCGCTCTTTCAATTTCCAACATGGTCGTCTTTGCTGCGCTGCCCCACGCTGTGATACAATAACTGATTACTGACTGGCACAGCGCAGTGTAGACTAGTAGTAACAAAGAGCTATCTGCAGACTGCCGAAGTTTTTTGAAAATATAAATAGATTTTCTAATTCTTGCGGAGAGTTTGTTTATGTGGTGCTTGAAATTTAGTTGTTCGTCGACAAATAGACCCAGGTACTTAATAACGTCAGTGCGCTGGATGGAATCGCAGTTACAGGAGATGGCAGGGAAGTCTTTACAAGAATGAATTTTTATAACGGGATTGAGGGACGGTTTCGATGAGGCGGTTTTGTGAAAGCAAAGAAATTTTGTTTTATTATTGTTAAGGGTCAAAAGGTTGGCACGAAACCAGTCGGAGGCAATTTTCATGCCTGTTTCTGCAGCAGCAACTGCTTTTTCCCAGCTAATGTCATTAAACAGAATTACCGTGTCGTCAGCGTAGCAAATTATTTCAGAACCTGGAATTTGCAGGTTTAGGATGTCGTTGATGTAAATAATGAAAAGAGTGGGTCCGAGTATGCTTCCTTGCGGTACGCCAAATTTAATTTGCTCCGTAGTACTGCTAATAGAACCCACTCTGACCAGTTGACTCCTCCCGGACAGATAGCTCTCAAACCACGTCAGCGGTACACCACGTATGCCTAACATTTGTAGTTTCCGTAGCAAAATTGGAAAGGAGACAGTGTCAAAGGCTTTTGCCAGATCTAGAAAGATACCCACACACTTGGAGTTATTATCTAGGTAGGAAGAAACAAGGTTGGTAAGAAGTGAGGTGGCGTCCTCGGTGGAAAGGTTCTGCCTGAAACCGAACTGTCTCTTAGATAGAAGACCGAACTTCTCAAGGTACTTAACTAAACGAGTGTTTACCAGCTTTTCCAGAATTTTTGAATAAACTTTCCCCCCTTGTATAATAAATAACTATTATTTTCTACAAAGTAGTTGCCCTTACTATAGTCGGTTAAATGATTATCCAGGAACAAATAAAACATAGGTAGTTGCTTCATTCGATTTTCTAGGGTCTCTCAACAGCATGATGATGTCGCTTCAATGGTTCTTCCGGGATTTTTTTGGGGTCATTTTCACTTAAGCGACATTTATTTTCTAATCCGCCGTGTTTTGGGATTTTTTTTAATAGCTATAAAAAATAAGAAATAAAACGACCATAGAACTCAACTCTCTTAGTTGACTAGAAAAAAAGTTATGATTTTTTTAGTCAAAAAAAACACTTTAAAACGCTCTCCTGTAAAATTCAAAAAATGGCGCTTCAGTGGTTTTGCCTTTCCACCGTCAATATTATTTTTTATATTATTAACAATGTTGCGAACTGATATGATAACGTATACAAAAACGTTAACTAATTAAAGTAAGTTGTATTACTGCTTAATAAACTACTTCGTTGCTCGCTACCTCCCAAGGAGGTCAATTTGATTTTCGCCGGCGACGGCCATTCGTTCGTTACTCGATGCTCACTTGTTCACAGGACAGGACAAGAACGTCATATAGAAGCTTTAAAGCAACTTTTATACGACTTGAGTCGACCATTAAATGCCAAACTGGCATTATTATAGCGTTTTGTCGAGACGCCGTTTAATTTAAGTATATATTTTGCATAGAAGTCGGTGCTTAGGGAATTTCAGGCTCGTTAACGTTTATGTGATTACTTTAGTTTGCTTGCTTGCTTAATTTGATTGCAATATAAAGTTCTTTTTGCTGGCGGGGTTCGGCAGTGGACAAATTTTAAATAGCGACTTCGAATGCAGTGACATCGTCACTTTTCACAAATTTGCCGTATATTGTAAGCGTTTTATGATACTTCACAAACTGTCATTTAACGCTTTAATATGCCCTTACAGGTCGGCCGCTAAACTGAGACGGTGCGACCTTTTGACGTCTAGTCTCTCAGTTAAACGGTAGGCCTATTTATCCTCTAGCCGCCCAAAGGCCTATTAAAAGGCCTGCTTTTCAATGGAATTTATACCATTCTAAATTGGAACAGAGTTGCATTTGTTTTGTTTCGTCCGATTTTAAAACAAAACAAACTCTATTTCCCATTATAGTTACAATTTCACTAACACTCATAAGAAGGTTCAAAGTCACCAAAAGGGCAATGGAGATGGCTATGTTGGGAGTTTCTCTGCGTGATCGCATCAGAAACGAGGCTGTCCGCAGCAGATCAAGGTATCTGATATAGCCCATTGCACGTATAACCGATGGCCGTTGGGGCGGAAAGGTTCTCGGGTGGCAGCCACGTACCGGAAGGCGCAGCGTGGGTGGCCCGCCACAAGGTGGACCTGGTAAAGGTCGCGGGAGTCCACTGGATGCGGGTGGCGCAGGACCGGTCACTTTGGCACTCTTTGGGGGAGGCCTATGTCCAGCAGTGGACGTCTTTCGGTTGGTATGATTCTTGTATGGCGAGCGAGTAGAGGTTATACTTAGCTTATTATTTTTATTAGCTAGTTACATCAGTGATCTTCGTCACTGTTTCATAACGGCGTTCAATCTCCCGGACCTGTCACTGCCTAATAACGTCAGACTGTAATTATCTCTAGGCACTTTGAACGAATTTTAATTTTTACTTTGTGATATATATGTGACTCCGAATTATCTATGTTCTCAGATAACAATATAATATACACAGACAGAAAGGCACAAAGCTTGGATATTTCGATTATTCTTCGATAGAATTGACATAAAAAAATCTTTGAATTGTGTGTCTGGACCCCGTGTGTTGTATTTTGTTGTGTGAGTGTATGATTGGAATGAACTAAATCTTCGACTATTATTGAATGGTAGCTTACGTTTACTTAAGTCCCTAACACACATTTCTATAGCGTTGGGTTTTGTCAACCCGCAAGAATATTCAACACAAAAACGACCTTATATCTCTTCAATCCAATATAACTCACGTCTTACACATTTTGAAAGGCAGAACTGCATATTGCGTCTTTCCGACTCTTGGGAAAGCATTAGTTTGGAGTGTGAAAGCCTTAAGCTGAATACGCCGGTTTCCAATACTAGATAAAAAACTATACTAACCTCGTATCCCCATAAATATGCCATGGGAAACTTAATCTTAACTAAAGGTAGCAAGGTGTTGATCTGGATAAAATTTAAAAGCGGTTTAGGAGAAAGAGAAGGGTAATATTGGAATACTGGCTCCATTCATGCGAATGCTCTGATACGTCTTTCATCTTTCAAAGCTAAAGTACTTTGTTCGGAACGTGACATATTTTGATTGTGAAGGGAACCTTTTAATAGTACAAGCGCATTTAAGATTGATTAAGAGCAGAGAAAATACTAAATTGTATTTTCGTTTAGCACAGTAATTTAGGTGGTTATTGAATTTGAGAATTTAAAAGTACCCATAATGGCTCAATATCTTTGAAGTAATAACTAAATAAATAAATAAATAATAAATAGAAACTATGCGTGTAATAGGCTTGTTGCGTGGTGTTAAATTTGATAACGTCGTGTTGCTAAATAGATAGTAAACCATCACATGATTGTAATAAAGTATAAATTACAAAATATAATTCAAATCATAAAAAGATATGAACCTTAAAAGTTTAGAAAAAAAAGTTTTTTTATTTATTGTCCAAGAGTAAATTCAAAGGTACCAATAGAATCCTTACACTTTTATAGAAACAAATTTGTAAAACAACTATGGACCTAAACGCAGTATTTCGCGAACGAAACACCAATTTATTTCATTTTCCATGCAACGGTTAGTACAAATTGCACGGTGTGACGTCATACTTTAAAGCCAATCAGTATGAAGCGTTTCGGCTGCTGTCAGCGAGGTCCGTTTTGAACTCGATTTTTTGGGTATTAATGTCCTTTAAATGTAGTTGCTTCCATACAAACATCTGTTCATCTACAAAAACTGGTTCGAATGGCATCGTAAACAAATTTAAGGTCACAAGCCCATTATATATGCTGCTGATAGTACAAAATATTTACTGCCATTTGCCACCTGCCATCTTTGTGCTAAGCCAAGGTCCTTTAAGAAGCACAATTCTTTTACATTGCGCTTAAAAATAGCGCGCGGAATATGGGCCAAGCCACGTCTCGCCGAGCTGTAGTAATTGTGCCGTGTGTGTTGTGAAGGTGTGCCGAGGGGGATAACCATGCATTTTGATAATAGTCCTTAGTCCTTCTACGAGTACGATGTATTAGATGGCAATTGACCGTTAATTAATCAACAGTGAAAGTACCTGCTAATCGATTTTTTAGGACTAATAATCGATGACTATGAGCAATTTTATAATCACATTCATATACAACGTTATCAAGGCATTAAACCATCCTATTTACGAAACTCATTTAACAAACCAGAATAGAGTTTCTTCCAAAAATTGTGCATACAATTTTGAAGTTTAACCTCGGATTAAGAATTTCTTCCTGTCCTTTTTATAATACCTTCTAATTACCAGTTTCCAATCAATTTTTAGAAGATTCGTTACTGGTATTCGAATATTTTAAAAAGGACAAACGTAATAATAGAACACTACGAAGAGTCAACACTGCTCACCTAGCTTTTATTAAATTGGTTTTAAAAGCTGCGGATGTAATTCCAGTCCGGACGCGCTCATGGCCACCCGTAGCTTTTATTCCGACGTCTCTGCGTCCTATGTATATGTATATTTTATTTAGGACAATATTTACTTTGCTTTCTTGGTGTTAATTAAGAAGTTTTTGTTGCCTTTGCTTGTATGAAATATCGAGTGGAGGCGACTGAGTATTTAATAATGACATATGCGAATTGACTTATTGACATCTTTTTTGAATGTAGGTATTCAGCATTGAGAATATTGTCCTTTTTGGAGAACATTGTAATTTTTTCGTTTTCATCGGCACAAAACACGTATATAAACTTATACAGTTGAATAAAATTTACAATATTCAGAAAAATGTTCGCTTTCCTCAATAGAATAAGATTCATCGACATCTTTAAATAAGAAACACTTTGATGTAAACGTATAGAGAAAAAAATTGTAGCTTAGATTTATGAAATTTGCCTTTGACATGGTAATGTCAGAAACGGAGGAATATTTAAATGTGCAACATCAAAGTAAGATTTTGTAAGCATTATTGAAAAAATGTTTAGTACATTGTTTAACAAGGGGTGTTTTGATAGACTCTCGTTTGCGATATTCCTCATTATCGCAAACGAGAGTCTATCAGAAGCCCGACGCCGTGAGGCGGAGGGCTTTTGATGACTCGAGTTTGCAATATTCTTACGCCCGTGTTATACTTACATTACATACTGTTTTTCATCACATTTGCGAGGAAATAAATAACTACAAAAGACAGAAAAATCTATGTTTTATACAAGCGCATCAATCAAATGTTGACGAAATTGACAACTTCACTTCCAGATCAGTGCGAGTGGGGGGCGTAGTTTCAATATTTCAACCAATCACAGAGCATGGAGCATGTGATTCTTGCAGGGCATGGCCTGCTCGATTACCAATCACAGAGCCAGAATTCTTGTCGTACGCGGCCGTCAAAATTTGCTTAACCAATCAAATCACACACAAGCTCATTACTCCCTTGGGGCCATTATTTCCCGCGGGAACAATTTAGGCCATTGTCCTTCCGTATACAGGCATAGAATAACACCATTTATGAGCAAGTGTGATGAAAAACAATGTATATTTTTTATATACTTAGGTATATATTGCGGTTATACATAATTGTACTCTGGTATATTTACCATAGCTACGGTTGTCATTTAATCGTGAGGTGCTTAATAACTCTATTAATAACTTCCAAAAAAGGCGGATTTTTATGTTTAATGTTTGATTACCTCAGAACTCCGTCATAATTTATGAACCGATTCGTATTTTTTTATTTGAGTGACGAGTATTTGCTTCCAGATTGGTCCCATTATTTTCAAAAAGCCAGTTAGATGATGGAATCCATGAGGAATTGAGGGAAGTCCTCAATTGTATTAAGCACGCGTCACAGAATAAGTAAACGCGTGTATAGATTTTAGTATTTTCTATTTTAACTCGTGTAGGTATAAATTTAGCCTCGGAAATAACAAATTTGGTGACAAATTACCAACTGAACTGAGGAACTGATTATGAAGACTCTCGTAGGGAACCATAATATCGGCATTTAAAGCCTACGCCAAAACCAAACACCAACACGAGTGGAGGAATGAGGCTGGCTAAAGGCACTCTAAGCTCTTCATAGAAGGAGTGGACTCGGGCTGGACCAGAAAACTCTGGAAATCCAGTAGGAAGCAACTCAGAATTATATCTGGGGTGTTCACAGGTCACTTCAGGGTCAAGGATCTCTTGGCCAAGATGGGACTATCGGATAGTTAAGACTGTAGAATGTGTGGCGAGGAGGATGAGACTATGGAACACTTATTGTGTTAATGTCATGCCCTTGCCAGACAAAGAATGAACTACTTTGGTAACGGCTACCCGCCACCAAAGGAATTCAAGGTGCTCTTGGTGAACTGCATCATGCGTTTTGTGGAAATGATGGAGCAAGCCTGGGAGCAGGTATAAAGGAGAGGGCAAATGCACAAAAGATCCCACTGGGTCGAAGTGCATCCGAAAGGGCCCTCACCTAGATAAGATTATGAAGACTACAGACGTCACATATTCTGTGATTCCGTTTAAGTAGCAACTAATGAAGTGCCAAAGCTAATTCTGAGATCCTTGAGGAATCGACGGAACTCCTCAAATATTATCGGCCTACTTATAGCGACTTGGGTGTTTTCTGTAATAATCAACGCATTTGCTCTCGGAAACAAGTTCATGCAGTAGGTATAGTGGGAAGGAAATGTTAATGTATGTTCCTTGGCGAAGTAATGAATTGAATTCAGTTTAAAATTTGTTTTTAAAGGAAATTGTGAATACCATTTGTTGGTATAACTTTTTGTATTAGTTGTTTCCTTTATAGTCGGGGGTTTATCTCCACTTATAATAAATCTCTAAATTAAAAAAAGAATCAGCCAGTTTGAAACTAAGCTTTCTGTGGTACGAATGTTCTCAGCATCCCATGGACGGAAAAATATGAAACATTTTATATAGGTACATTATTATTCCAGCTGCAACTTAGGATAGTTTTTATCCAACTGCGACAATTAATTTATTTTCCGTAATATACGACTTCATTTAATTCTTCATTTATTATTCTTAAAGTATATCGCCGCCACATCTGTCAGCTAAAAGAAACGTCAAAATCACAGACTAATAAGAAATACTACGGACAAAATGGCGGAATTTCTTTGCCTTTCTTTCGCCTATTAATAATTTTAATCCCGTCTACGATATACATTGACGAGACACATAGGTACCAAAAGCAAATATAAAATTAATCGATTTTGATATGCGAACTTATATGCGCAAATGTCGAATTAAGGCGTAATTTCTACAAATGTAACAACAAATTCGAACAATATAAACTTGGTTTTTTTGAATGGCACGCGCGCGCGCTCTTTGCGTATTCAGCCAAACTACGAAAACTGAAACTCGAAGTTCGTATATCTGCATTCCTGTCATTTGTTAGTGCGATAGAGATAGATATACCCGAATATTTTCGAATTCCGAAGTTCGTGGTTTAAAAGAAAATACGGACGTCGGATAAATCTAAATTAATATTTTATGTGTGAATATGGTTAAAATTATTTGGAAATACTATTGTTGTTTTTGTTTTAGTATATTTGACTAGCTTTAAGTTTAATATTGTACGTCCGAAATGGGCAAGCTGTTGGACTTTATTTTACCCAAAACAACTAAATGTACACAGTTCTGACAATAAAAAAATCTTACTTTATCTAATCTTATCGAAAATAGGGATGTAGACACTAAACAAAATAATCATAATGTTGTATTATCTCGAAAAAAAACAACGCAAGAGGCTATACCCGTATATACTTCGATTTTTTTAGCATTAGAAAGACCTTTACAGAAGTAAGTGAAAGGTTTTTTATAGAACACGTTTTACGATACCTGCCGTAAATGCGGCAGAATAAGTGGAAAACTATGAAAACATTTTTTAAAGCATATAAGACGATAGCAAAATGTGTAATTTGCATTTACTTAAAAGGATTATTTAATAATACGGCATTAATATATTATTTGCGTTATTTTTAATGTATCGCAAAAAAATTGCATGATAAAAAACCCAGAGAAGCAGAGGTTTCAAACAAACGGAACGTTTTAAACGCATAAACTGCGACTAAATTGAAGAGATCGTGTCCCACATCAATAAGAGTTTAGCGTTTTGACATTTACAATCGGTCGGATAAAATGTCCGCCATTACATTGTTCATGTTTGTTTTTAAACGTCACTCTCATCTCGTATGTCATGCGAATGCAAGTTCGATACTTTGTCATTATCCTAGAATCTTGTTGTTTTGAGTTTTTAAGTTTCATTGTTTTCCGTTAAAGTTATTTGTTATTGTTGTTGTTATTGTTATTATCTTTCGTCGATAGTGCGGTTCAGTTCAGGCGCCTGAGTGCGGCCCTTACTCTGATACTACTAAATAATAACTCCTAATGACTACAAGGTTACATCGCACTAGTGTGTGGTGGACGAGGTCGGCAAAGCTTCAAATTAAGCTAAAATAGGTTCTACTTACTTATTTCAGAGAGACCACTTGATATGCATGCATTTTAAGGTTAAAACCACCCAATTCAGTGAAGTGAAAGGTTAGGTTAGGAATAGTTAATAATAATATATATATAATATTTACAAACCTAAGTGATAGGAAATGTGAAATCATTGATAAGTACCTATGATGTAACAAAGAAAAATACACAATAATTTAATATTTTATTATTAACTTCTGAAGAAACAGGTTTACGACACCTGCTTCTTTGTTTATCGAATTTCTAATGCTAAAAAAATCGAAGTATAGGTAATCACTAAGTTATAAGTGTATAAAATTTGAAGAGGGGGTTTGTTGCGTCTGTTTTCCGCAAAACGCACCTTTATAATGAAACGATTGTTTTTTACTATGACGCTCGAGGATCGTGACGTCACGGTCCCTGATCGTTTTCTCACTCTAACAAGCGATATTAAAACGGTTGTAGCTTCGTAATTTTTTGAGATATTTGAATGAGTTTTTCGTTTCTTCTTTCTTTTGAAGTGAGTCTACAGCTACACCTCTATTTGGAAGACAAGCGGAAAGAACCCATACTATCCATACTAATAATCCATACTTCCATATTAATATTATAAATGCGAAAGTGTGTATGTCTGTCTGTTACCTCTTCCTTCACGCCTAAACCGCTGAACCGATTTAGATGAAATTTGATATATACAGATAGTTTGAGCTCCGGGGAAGGACAAAGGGTAGTTTTTATATCTGAGGGGCTGAAATTGGGGGTGGAAATTTGTATGGAGCTACTTAAACCGCTGCACCGATTTAGATGAAATTTGGTACATAAATAGTTTGAGTCCCGGGGAAGGACATATAATAGGTTTTATCCCGGAAATCATCCCCTAAGGGGACGAAAAGGGGGGGGGGGGGGGGGGGGTGTAATCTATTTTGATGAAATTTGGTGTAGATATAGGTTTAGTCCTGGGAAAGGACATGGGATAGTTTTTACCCCAGAAATCATCCCCTAAGGGGGTGAAATTAGGGGTGAAAATTCAGATGGAACCCATTTTAATACAATTTGGTATATAGATAGCTTGAGTCCTAAGAAAGGACATAGGATAGTTTTAATTCCGGAAATCACTTCCTAGGGGGGTGAAATGGGGGTGAAAATTTGGATAAATCTCCCGTTTAGATGAAATTTGGTATAAAGGTCGTTTGAGTCCCGAAGAATGATATTAGATAGTTTTTATCCCCAAAATCATTCCCTAAGGGTATGAAATAGGGGGTGAAAGTTTGGATGAAATCCATGTACCTTGATAAAATTTGGTATAGAGATAATTTGAGACCCTTCGAAGGATATAGAATAGTATTTGCCTCGGAAATCATCCCTTAAGATGGTAAGTAGAAGTTTGTTTGCATTATATTTTCCAAGTATAAGTTCTACGCGGACGAAGTCGCGGGCAACAGCCAAGGCGAGTTTTTAAGACCAATGAAAATAAACATTTATTAAAAATAAAATTTAAAAATATATAGGAAGTAAACTTACTCGTATTTTCACCCGAGCAGAGCTCGGTCGCCCAGATATTTTATTTTTATATAAGTATAACTATAACCATAAACACACAGAGTTGGCTAAGTTTACAAATTAGAATGTAGCTATCCAACGAGGAAATGTGGCCAGCCTTATGAGCACCGTTCCCACAGGCAGCGACCTCAGGGTGTATACTAGTAATTCAATTAGAATAAACGTAATAAAGTTATAGTTTAAAAAGAAAAAAAAGTGGGTAGAACTGCCCGAACAGATACTACGGGGTCCGCGTATTTGGACTGTTTTAATAGTGAAAAGTTAAAAGAATTTCTCCAGAGGCATTTTAAAGTTTGCAGTTTGATTGCCGGACTGTGCACAAGTGTTTTCCTATCAATATTCGGCAATCTGGTGCTGTGAAATGGAATCATTGGATTTGACGTAGCATTGTTTACCTTTGCACCAAGCTATAAGTGAATGTGAAGATTCTGCGATATGGCGCGGCGTAAATAGTGACAAGTCCGACGGGAGGTCGTGCTATTCCGGATTAATGTGTGTGTGCAGGTTAATAATGTAATTACCATTACAAAGATTGATCCGGCCGATATAAAAAACTTGTTTACCCTGCATTCCGGCACTATACCGCCATCTAGGCGTTATTGGTTGAAAAAACGAGCTGTCACCTCACACTGAACTTTTTCCTGCGTCCGGCCTGCGCAGGGGCGCGTATCGACGCCGACGCGCCATCTGCAGCTTTGGAGGGGAGTTGTCGAGCAAGCGGTTTGCTTGGTTTGGAGCGACGGCGAAACTACACCCCGTGGTTTTGCATTATTATAGTAGTTAGCTAGTCTAATGACCATTATTTTATGTTTGTGAGTAGTGGAAATTTATTTATATTTTAATTTTAACCTAAACATATATTTAGTGGTGTAATTTAGTTAAGCATCTGTTTTTGCAGTTAAACCTAGGTATTAGGTACAGGGATTTACAGACCACATTGTAGATTTATTTTTAATGGTAAATGTTGTATTTGTACGTCTATGAATGTTATTTTTATTGGCATTTTAGTTGTTTTTTTATTTTGGTTTTTTTTTTGTAATAATGTAAATTTTAATGAACTCGCCATTTAATTTATTGATTCAATGTTTATGATTATTGTTATCATTTTTATTCCAAAAGTGTACTTTTAATGTTTTAGCAAAATTGTACTTAGGTACTACATATACCTACTACATTTAAATTTGGCTAGTGTGCTTTTACTAAAGGAATTTAGTTGTTGTTTTGTCCTATTTAAATTATCATAGACTAATTACTAGCAATTATTTTGCACAATGAGTTCCCTGTCGGAGTCGACGTGCCCTTACTGTCCAAACTCGGCGCGGTTATTTACATCGCGAGGCCTTAAAACGCACATAACACGAATGCACAAAGATGTTTTATGTCCTTCTGCGTCGCAGCCCGTCGGCGGTGTCGCTGTGCACCCTGATGCCGCGCAACCGGCATTAAGCGTTCAAAGACACAGTTGCAACCTCGACCAACTCGCCTCATTAAGGGGGTCAGTGCGGGTTCTTCGGCACATTCCGAGGGGGGCGAGGAGTGTTGCAGCTAGGAGATTGTGCGACATTATCGAAAGTTGCATTGCCGTTAATGGGGTGGACGAGTGGTGTGCCCTCCTATCTTTTTCTTACAGGGCTCTGAGGACCCCTGAGGTGGGGGGTCCGGGATCTTTGACTGCGAAGGTCAAAACAAACATAGAGGCCTTCTCGTACCTGTCGCCGGATGATGGTGCTGGGGCATCCCGGTCAACTTCTCTCAATAGGACGATTGAGGCCAAGGTCCACGAGGGAGATTTGAGAGGAGCTGTCCGGCTTCTAATGAGCGAGGACACAATCGCTCCGTCAGGCCCAGGCACTTTCGCAGCGTTGCAGTCTAAGCATCCGAGTCCGTCCCGTCCTCTCAGTTTCCCAACGGAGCTAGACCTTGACTGCCCTGCCTTGTCAGTCAAGGTGGAGGATGTATCTCTAGCAGTTAGTTCTTTCCACAGTGGGTCAGCAGCGGGGTTGGATGGAATCCGTCCGGCCCATTTAAAGGAGCTGACATCAGGCACGGCTGGCGACAGCGGAGTGCGTTTGATGGAAGCACTGACCAACCTGTGCAATTTTTTGCTTAGTGGGAAGTTGAACCCTCAGGTATGTCCGTATTTGTATGGGGCTACTCTTTGTGCTTTAAATAAGAAGGAAGGGGGACTATGACCGATAGCCGTGGGGAGCACTTTCCGTCGACTCGTGGCCAAGCTTGGGTGTCGTGCAGTGAGAGGGGAGATGGCTTCTTATCTGCAGCCGCATCAGGTGGGTTTTGGGACGCAATTGGGGTGTGAAGCGGCGATACATGCTGTACGTGCTTTTGCATTGAAACCAGAGAATGCCGGCAGCGTCCTTATAAAACTCGACCTTAAAAACGCTTTTAACACAGTGGAGAGAGACGTATTGCTGGGGGAGGTTAGGGAGAAAATACCTGCGCTCTTTTCTTTTCTACACCAGGTTTATTCTTCACCCTCCAACCTGTTCTACGGAGCTGACCTTATTTTGTCACAAGTGGGGGCTCAGCAGGGGGATCCACTGGGTCCGCTCACTTTCAGCCTCGCAATCCAGAAGGTCATTACCGAGCTAAAGTCACCTCTTAACATCTGGTACCTTGATGATGGCACCATCGGGGGCAAGCCGGAAGAGGTGGAGCAAGACTTGCTCGTCCTACTGCCACGCCTGAAGGATATGGGGCTGGAAGTGAATACCTCCAAATGTGAGTTTTTCCCCTGTGGACCGCAGTCAGCTTCTCTCTTCTCTTTTTTCTCGGGTTTACTTCCCGGCCTCAAGGAACTGAGCGCTGATTCCTTTTGCCTACTTGGTGCCCCGATTTTTCCTTCCGCAGTTCCTGAGGCACTCAAAATTCGTAAGGATCTCCTCCTCCTCGCAGGCGAGCGTCTCAAGGGTTTGGCCCCGCACGTGGCCTTGGCTTTGATGCAAAAGTGTTTCGCGGTTCCCAAGATCACGTATCTGTTGCGCACGGCCCCGGTTTGGTTATTCCCTGCTGACATTGAGACCTTTGATTTTGCCATTAAGTCGACGATTGAGTCGGTGGTCAATGTGTCTCTGAATGATATTCAGTGGGCACAAGCAGGTTTACCCATCCGTCATGGGGGCATTGGGGTGCGGCGTGTGGGGGACGTTAGCCTGCCGGCTTTCTTGGCGTCGGCCCATGGGGTTGCTAATCTAGTTGCTGAGATTTTATCATTTGATGGCGACGTGGTAAGCATACCGTATGTGACCGACGCTGTGAGGCGGTGGTTGGCTCTCAACCCGGGGGCGTCCGTCCCGGAGAATCCAAGTCTCCAGCGCGCGTGGGATGACGTAGGGTGTAAGGCCATCATAGACGGTCAGATTGGGAACGCTTCAGGTGTGGACCGCGCAAGGCTTCTGGCAGTGTCGCGGCCGGAGTCAGGGGCTTGGCTGCAGGCGTTACCCTCCCCTCAACTGGGCACGTTACTCGACGGTGACTCGTTGCGGGTGTCGGTCGCTCTCCGCTTGGGCTGCAATGTATGTCAACCACACGTATGCATATGCGGTTCCACGGTGGGAGTTGACGGTCATCATGCATTGAGTTGCCGGCGATGTGCCGGGAGGCATCCGCGTCACCACGCCTTGAACGACGTGGTCCAAAGGGCGCTCAGGTCAGTGGGTGTTCCGTCCAAGCTTGAGCCTCCGGGTCTTAGTCGCACGGATGGCAAGCGACCTGATGGCCTAACGTTGGTGCCGTGGGAGAGAGGACGTTGCTTGGTCTGGGACGCTACTTGCGTCAGCACCTTCGCCGCCTCTCATATCAGTCGCACTGTACGCGCGGCTGGAGCGGCAGCCGAGTCTCAGGCGGCGGTGAAGCGCCAAAAGTATGCTCCATTGGGATCGGGGTATATTTTCGTCCCTTTTGCGGTGGAAACGGCGGGCTGCTGGGGTGCTGACGCGAAACAATTCGTGCGTGACATAGGCCGTCGACTCAGGCAAAAGGGAGAGGACCCCCGCTCCGAATCGTTTCTGGTGCAGAGACTGTCCATAGCCATCCAGCGGGGTAATGCCGTGAGCATTATGGGCACTTTTGCACCGGAAGCGATAACGAACGGGGTTAACTAGTTGTAGTGTAGTTGACGTGTGTATTTATATTATACTAGTTTTTTGTATTTTTAAATTTATGTTCTTTAAATTGTACTTTGACATGTTATATTATATTTTTATGAACAATTATGATTAAAAAATAGTTTAAATTTGAACTTATTAATACATTTTGCTAGAATGTATTAATTAATAAAAGAGAGGAGATAATAACTAAGGTTAGCAGGACGATTAATATAATCAGGAAGTTTTAAGACAGTTGAAAAAAATATGATCTGCAGTGCCCACCTCCAGGCCACATTCACATATTTAAAGAGTGTTCACGAACTCTGATTTTATGAGCTGGTCGCAAATATCTGATCGACGACGATCAGATATGATGACGATCTTACGTATTGTCAAGAAGTTAGCGTGTTGTGTTAAGACGTATTTAATGGCATTCGTAAATAACTGAAGTGTAGTTCAACTAACAAATCACTAATTACCCCGAGTAGGGGTGGAACTACATTTTTTTTAATAAATACTCTTGACTTCTATCATGAAAATTTTACATACATACACTAAAGTTTGAGACCGGTTACTTCTAAATCGATATAGCGCAGTTTTTATATAGTTTCTTTTTTGACTGAACCTTATTTATTTTTATTCATATACTTACTCACAAAACGGTATTAGGTACGTGTTTAGAGGTACACGAGACGCGTAGTGCCTTTAACTTTGCCTGTTACTTATTAAGTAGCTGGCTTATACTACTCGTCTAACCTATCATATTACGAATTATTATTACTTGCTTATAAGCTTGCAACATTTCCAAATGTCGATTTGATCCAAATGCATGATCATTAATCACGTTAACACAGTCCTAACCTTCAACGTTTTGAAAACCTAGAAAACTATAATTGAACAAGCGTGCGAAACCGTTTCAGCCCAATGTCCTCTACACGTCGCAGTCAGGCCTTTATTCCGTTATAAAAAATTGGGATAGGTAGGTACTTATATTAACGATATATTTCGTTATGTTGAAAAATATCGTTATAACAAAAGCAATATTCTCCATAACGATATAAATATCGTAACACAATAAATATCATAACATGATCAAATACGGTCGAATAACGTTATATAACATCGCACGAGTAGGCGAAACTGAATGCAAGAAAGGGGTAGCCTATAACGTTATTATATTGGTTTAGATTTATAACGTTATCATATAATGGATATCGCTTAAAAGCGCGTCAAATATCGTTTTGAGTACAAAGCTTTAAAATGCCTAAAGGAAGAATAACGTTATAAAACTTATAAACGATAGCGCTATGCGAAAAGGCCTGGACTCACATTTCTCAACCGATTCTCGTGAAATTTAGTGAGCAGGTTGATAAATTAGGTACATATTGTTTGTCCATTAGTTTTTCGATATTGCAAAAAATAAAATCTTAAAAATACCCTGGCTTGTGAGTTTTACATCTCACAGAGCCTCTAGCGCGCGATATTTCCGTGTCAAGCTTCATCAATTCATCATATACCTAAGTACAAACAACATATAACATTGCGACATTTGCGACACTTATCACGTCCTAGTGAACATTAGGGTTATGGAAATGGCTACAGTTTAACCTTCTCCACACACGGCTGTAAACACGAATTACTCAGTGCAATCATTCTGCTTATGGCTTTCACTTCGAGCAACACGGAAGGGAGTAGGCATATGTTCGCACTATTTCCCGTCTGCCAAAATAAAAGTCCAAGTGGGCATGGTTCGTACACAAAAATGTATGAAGGTGTGCAAGTGTTTTCGGTGTATTGTGTCATTTTTAACCGACTTCAAAAAAGGAGGAGGTTATATGTTCCACTGTATGTATTTTTTTTTAATGTATGTTCGCCGATTTCTCCGTCAATTATGGACCGATTTCCAAAATTCTTTTTTTATTCAAAAGAGTATACTTCCGAGGTGGTCCCATTGTCATCAAATCAGGATCTGATGTTGGGATCCCAGGGAAATTGAGGGCAACCCTCAAATTTTATAGGCACGCATGTAGTGATTTCGGTATTTTCTATTATAATCTGTGTATTTACCTTCGGAAATCGCAATTTTGGTGAAGTGGAACTGATGATGAAGATCACAGATGACTTATGGAACTCCTCAAAGATGTAAAGTTCGTCAAAGATTCTGACATGATTCCGTTGAAGTAGCAACTCATGAGGTGGTAATTCTGAGATCCTTTAGGAATCGACGGAACTCCTCAAATATTATCAGCCCACAGATAGCGACTTGGGTTTCTTCTGTAATAATCAACGCATTTGCTCTCGGAAAGCTGTGCATGTGGTAAATTGGAAAGGAAATGTGAAAATATTCATGTAGGTACCTATATGTGGCTTGGCGAAGTACTTGTATTGATGTAGTATTGTCATCGTTACAGCAAATCACTGCAAACCCCCCCCCCCCCTCCCCCCCCCCCCCCTCCGACCCCGCAAGAAATGACAGAATTGTTTGACTGTAACATTCATAGCTAAGGTGACTCCCTTCCGCTAGGAAGGCCGTGTTGCTCGAAGGGCTTTCACAAAAAACTGTTTTATATTCGGAGTAAGTAGGTACCAATTGTATTTTCATAATACTATCTCGGTCTAGACCGATCTACGAGGAAGTGTCCATTCCATGTCTTTGCGTAGCAGGGTCTGGCCACATATCTGCTGTGCGGCGCCGCAACGCAAAACCCGCTTTTTCTGGACACTAAGGGCGAGTTTTTGCGTTGCGGCGCCGCACAGCAGTTATTTGGTCGGGCCCGTACTGGTGCTGAATATGTATTACTTACCCACTATACTACTTTGACGATAGACCGATGTACCTAGGTAATAAATCGTCGCCGAGTAGAGGTAAAATAACAAGCCCTCTAGAGCTTACTTTGGCGTTAGTTCGACTCGGACTCGTGATTATAATCATAATCACGATCATAATAAGGAATAGAAATATTTATTCGGCAAAAATATAATACACAGGATTATTATTATTCTGGTAGTGGCTTTCGGGCTGTCAAAGCCCTTATATCACTGCGACCATCGCTGATCTATTGTGATCGCCACTTACTACAATTCTTGGTCAAGTCCTGCAAACTCGAAGAATTTTGTTGAACTAAAGAAATTTGATCTCCTCCGGGCACATGATGTGTTTGCCCAGGAAGGAGTTACGACTGCGCATGAGGCAAGGGCAATCGGTTAGGATGTGTGTAGGCGTCTCCTCTGCTTCAAAGCAGAGTCTGCACTGCCTTGTGTCACACAGTCCTATCGTTTGCATGTGCTTATTTAGGCGGCAGTGCCCAGAGGTTCATCCCTGGGCTGCAACCGGCAGGAACCAGGGACGACGTGGACGTGTATGATGGACTTGAGGGAACAATAAATATCTCAAAAAATAGCTCAAACACCGCACACTTTGAGCGTACACACCCCCCCACCCCCTACACCCCTAATACACAGGATACAAGTCATTGGGTCCCGAGCTAGGATTCCCTGTGTTACGGTAAAGAAAAAAAAACTACAATATTTTCCCTATCCTGATAAAACATTTGTAACGGCGCGGCGTAGTAACAACACACCAGTAGGTAACACAAAACAAAAACTATGACCTCACACTCTCTCAGCCTATGTTTATCAGCTGATGTAGTCTCATTAGGTATAGGTAGGTAGTGTTACAGATTAGTTTCCTCGAAGGTCATTTTTCTCAAATGAAAATCGAATTGTTTTGTGTGAAACCTAAGGTCACGAGCCATTATGATTTAGTTACAAGATTGATTACTCGCGTGCTGGCATTTCACAAAATTGGGCAAATAGAAAAAAAAACACTCCGACGTTATCATTTTGTCATCGTAAATGGAACTTTATTTCTTTCCCGTAAGATTGACTTTCGTTTGACTGGAATACATACTAGCACGTGAAACCCAATTCTTGTTTTCTGGCTGGTTCTCTTTACGAATGTAATAGCAACATGTCAAGAACTGTTCGGCCTAGAACTAGAACATAAAAAAATATGCTTACTTGAGATTACTTGAGTTGGCCGAATAGGGGTGGAGACTCAAAATGTATTATTACTTCAAAATAAAGAAGGCAAAAAAATATGGCTAATGATGAAAATCCCATTCGAATATCTCAAAAAATTACGAAACTGCAACCGTTTCAATGTTGCCTGCTGGAGAGAGAAAACGCTCCGGGATCGTGACGTCACGACCGTCTAGCGTCATAGTAAATGACAATCGTTTCATATGAAAGTGCGTTTTGCGGAAAAGGGACAGAACATACCACTTCTTAAAACTTTAGACGCTTATAACTTTGTGATTATTTTAACCTCTTGCGTTGCTTTTTTCTCCATTTGACTACATTTTTAATCCTTTTTCGAGAAAATGCAACATTATTGATTATTTTATTTAGTGTCTATACCCCTATTGCATCGAAGTAGTCCATCCAAAAAGGAACTGTACGTGCAAGGTAGAATATTCTAATGACAGTTTTATAAAAAATCGGCTACCTTAAATAATCCCAACATTCTCAACCATTCTACTTACGTAGTTAGGTACATTTTTAGGGTTCCGTAGCCCAATGGCAAAAAACGGAACCCTTATAGATTCGTCATGTCTGTCTGTCTGTCTGTCTGTCTGTCCGTCCGTATGTCACAGCCACTTTTTTCCGAAACTATAAGAGCTATACTGTTGAAACTTAGTAAGTAGATGTATTCTGTGAACCGCATTAAGTTTTTAACACAAAAATCGAAAAAAAACATTAAGTTTTAGGGGTAATACTCAGAACTGAAACTCAATAATTTTTTTTTCATTAAACCCATACGTGTGGGGTGGTATCTATGGATAGGTCTTCAAAAATGATATTGAGGTTTCTAATATCATTTTTTTCTAAACTGAATAGTTTCCGCGAGAGACACTTCCAAAGTGGTGAAATGTGTGTCCCCCCCCCCTGTAACTTCTAAAATATAAGAAAATGATAAAACTAAAAAAAATATATGATGTACATTACCATGCAAACTTCCACCGAAAATTGGTTTGAACGAGATCTAGTAAGTAGTTTTTTTTAATACGTCATAAATCGTAAACCGCAATTTATTTCACGGAACCCTTCATGTGCGAGTCCGACTCGCACTTGGCCGCTTTTTTTAACGTGCCTTTACGCTACCCGTCCTGTCCGGGGAGACAGAACGGATATGACGGACTAACCGAAGCTGGACTACCGTCTAAAACCACCAACGAGTTCCAGCGCCGCCTTGTAAAGGGGGGCGTCGCAGGATCGCTCTTGGCATTCAACAGCGCAGCGTAAGTCCCGGCCCACAGTAGCAGGCCACATACATTTCGAGGCATCAGCTCCAGTCCTTTACCTTTACTTATAGGGACACCGACTCCCTGCATGGTTCCACTACGGCGGAGGTAACAGATATATGCGCAAAGCGCCTGGGTCTGCCCCCAGTCCGTCGCCGGCGAAGACATTGTTAGGTACCTACAGAGTAAAGTTGTTGGCTTTCGGCTGTGTATGTTTTGACTTTCCATTCTGGGACAAAGTTCTACTAAGGTAAACGTCCCAATATTTGACACCTAAGTTCCAATAGCTGAAAAAAAATCATTAAGATCTTGGTAAGTCCTACGTTAAATTAACACAAATCAGATTTTTTTTATCGACTTAACGAGCGAGCGAAGAACTGGTATGTTCTATGCTTCAACTTGTGCCGAAAATCGTTCGTCTGTTCCGGCTGTTGTCCTTTATATTTCTCACCCGATTCTCGTGAAATTTTGTGAGCAGATTAATTATATAGATTTTTCAAAAAAATCTAATGAGTTCTGAGAGTATATTTTTAACGCTGAAAGCTATATGAGCTAGGGAGTCTTGGCAATCACTTTACATGTAATATTTTTGGTGGGATATATATAAATAATAAATAAATAAATAAATAAATATTACGGGACAATCTTACACAAATCAACCTAGGCCCACGCTAATTAGGCTATATAATCTTTATCCCGCGACTATTATTGTTCATTGACATTTTAGAGTAAGAGTAAACATCATTTAAATAATCAGCGCAGCGAGGCGGCAATCAACGGTAGTGAGGTGACATGTCGAAACCCGAAACCGAAACCAATTTATGAGGGTGATTACACGGTGACTCTTATCACGCGACAATATTATCGCAATACTCAAAATTGTATGGAAAAGTTTCTTCAGTAATAGAAATAGAAAAAACTTGATTATTTAACTGTGTTACATACATAGATGGTATTTAATACAAGTGTTAGGTCCCAACGGTTACCCATTTCGGGTGTAGGTACACTATTTACTTAAAACTAAGGAAAACAAAACGAATATAATTATACAATCTTTTTCTTTAAGACAAAAATTCAAAAAAATCTTTTAATGAATTTCAACCCTTTCTTATTTAATCATGTTTTTAAATTACGTTTAAATTTTACGTCATCCAATTCATTTCGTTAGGAAGCTGATTAAAAACTCGAATGGCACTAATAAATGTGCTTTTGTCGTAAGTTTTATTTTTTACCAAAGGCAATGTTAACTGCGTAGATTATCGCGTTGGGAGGCTAGTGTTGTGAAGTAATCTTTGTTACTTTTTACACAGTAGCGTCACTATGCATGTGAAACGTATTGTGAAACCTATGAGCTATTGCGTGATAATATAATAGTCGTCGGGTGATCAGCCCCATTAATTACATATTGCTGGCAAAAAAAATGTTTTGTAAAACTTAATGGCAAAATATCTAACTATTAACCTAATAATAACAAAGAAGTGTAATACATTTTAAAGGGGGTAAGTCCTGTTTTTTTTCTGAAAAGCGTTATGTCAATGATTATGCGTATAAATCGATTAACGGTAACGTCAATAGTTCTTATTTTGGGAGAGTTGACCCAGCTTATGCTGGCACTTCACTTCGCGGTATTTGACCAAATAATATGTGTTGAATCTTTTTCCCTCCTACGGCAAATGAAAGAGAGGCAACCACGCAACGCGAACACACAACTCCAAATGAAGTGCCAGTATTACGATAACAGACCGATCAACATTAAATACGGCGCCGGTAGCGGTCATTCCGTAGAAACTGGATAAACTTTCCATACAATCCGATTTTAACGAATACCGATTACGAGTACAAACGGTTTGTTGCAACCAACCCTTAGATGTATCTACTCGTATTGTTAGTAGACCAATCAAATTAGCTAAACCCGGACATAATTCGATAACTGTAATTTTCTTTTTCTATGATGTAAAGTATTGTTAGTTATAGTTAAAATAAAAAGAATTAAACATTTTAGGGTTCCGCGTCATTGTAAAAAAACCAAAAATCTAAATTTTTAACAAATTCTGATTAAATAAGTGCAGCATAATATGTAACTTTGTAAAAGTGCCTCTATTATGATATGACGCTTGCATTCCAGTTAAAGAAATCAAAATTAATCTAATTAATCAACCGGGACTATCAATAATAAAGAAAGTTCAGTAAGTTACACATTTTCTGGCGTATCTTACCAGAAATTATAGATAACTGCAATTTAACAAATTATTCTGAATAGTATATTATGTGTGTTGATAAATTATTAAAAATTAAACAGATTCTCTTTGCGGATTTCTAAAATCACAAATATTGGTAGTTTTTGGAAAACCACAATACATAACTACTTGGAAAGTGTTTGATTTATGCGGTCAACATATTATTAGTACTATAAGAAACAAATTAAACAAAAAATATCCACGATTATTAATTAATTCATATTTTCTCGTACTTAAGTTTTAATATGAACCTTATCTCTTGCAGAATAAGGCCGTCATTGCTTTGCGCCTCAACTACCGACCGTGCTGTCGCGAGTCGCAGGCATTCAAGGCCGAAACGCACTGACAGCGGTGGCGAAGCGGCGCGGGGTCGCCACCCCGGAGGCGGGCGGTACTTGTAATGTTCGAGCTAATATGAAAGGATCCGAACGCTTTTTTCCCGGCCGGTATTCTGTGCGGACCCATTCGTATTAGATCGAACATTACAGCCGGTACCACCTCCAAACTGCGCCGCGCCGCCGCTTCGCCACCGCTGTCAATGCGTTTCGGGCTTTCGGCCTTCATTTATTATGGATAGGTCAATGATTGTCAAACATTTATAAACACGAACGTGGCGTTTACCACGGTTCGGCTAGGGTGGAGATTTATTGAAATATTGTGTTCATTAGATCGATAATAACTAAGTTGTTCAGCATGAGACATAATTGTCGTGGAATGTCGATTACCTATTTATAAGCACTCAGTCTTCTGTATAGAATTATTTAAATAAAATATGTTACTTATGTGGGTGCAGAAAGGGGCATTATTGGAATGATTCTTATTCGAATAAACATTTATTCGCGAATAATTTATTCGTCTACACTTTCGAATGACGAATGATTTATTCTCATTTCATTCCAATAAATCCACGAATAATATTTAAGGATGCGGTTGCTCGTTGTAACACGTACACGAATTTAACACGATCACTACAAGTGTACCTATTTTCAAGTATTAATACCCTTTTCTACAAATTAACAATATTTTTGTGAGTTAAATGAGTCACTTCATGGGGCATTTAACAGGTTTGTTTCAATATGTCATGTGTGTGGGCTTGTCCATATATTACGTCGTCGTTTTTAGGGTTCCGTACTCAAAGAGTAAAACGGGACCCTATTACTAAGATTCCGCTGTCCGTCTGTCTGTCTGTCTGTCTGTCCGTCTGTCACCAGGCTGTATCTCACGAACCGTGATAGGTAGACAGTTGAAATTTTCACAGGTGATGTATTTCTGTTGCGGCTATAACAACAAATACTAAAAAACAGATTTTTTTTTTCTTTTTTTTTCTTATAAAATCTTACACAAATCGATCTAGTCCCAAACTAAGCAAACTACTATGGGTACTAGACGACGATAAACATACTTATATAGATAAATAAATACATAGAAAACATCCATGACTCAGGAGCACATATTTGTGCTCATCACACAAATAAATGCCCTTACCGGGATTCGAACCCGGGACCTCCGGCTACGCAGGCAGGGTCACTACGAGGGTCAAACTGAAAGTTTCGGGAATAAAATAAAATATGCAGTAACATTGATTTAAGTATTTTTATTGTTTTTCAAAGTATTCTCTTTTATATTTTATGCACTTTTCCATGCGTTCAAACCAGTCGTTAAAACACTTATTGAACGCTAAAAAGAGTAGACAAAATGGCCATTTTAAAAGCCTCCACTGCTTCTGCCGGTGTCTGAAACACCGCGCCCACCACGCAACTTATCCTTGATTTTGGGGAATGTGAAAAAGTCGTTGGAACTTAGGTCAGGGCTGTATGGAGGATGGTCCAGTAGTTCGACTTTTTCACCTTCCAGGTACTCATTTGTTTTACGAGCGGTGTGAGGGCTGGCATTGTCGTGGTGAAGGATGATGCGGCGACTAGGCCTTTTTTCCTAAGTTCAGCAAAGACACTCGGCAAACCAATACTTGTATACCAATCGGCTTTGACCGTTCTACGATCTTCAAGTGGAATAGTAGCCACGTGACCCGATTTGGAGACAAACATAGCCACCATCTTCTTGGCCTTGCTGCGAGAGCGAATAACTTTTGTTGGCTTGAAGCTCGTCTTCGTTACCCCATACTCGAGATTGGTTTTTAGTTTCAGGCTCATATGCGTATATCCACGACTCGTCACCTGATACGACCCTAAAAACTGCATTTGAGCTTCCTCCGTTGAATTTATTCAATGTTTTGCGGCACCAATTGACACGAGTCGTTTTCTGCTCGTCAGACAATAAGTGTCGTCAGTTACTTTCGCACGCCTAGTTCTTCCTGTAAAATAACTTGTATCTGACTCATTCCAATCCCCAAAGACTCCTGAATTTCCCGATATGTCACATACCTGTCTTCTTTTATCAGCTGACTCACAATGTGGTCGTTTTCTTGCGTAACTGCCGATTTTGGTCGACCTTCACGCGCGTCGTCCGTGAGGGATACTCGGCCACGTTGAAATTCTGAATACCACCTGTATATTGTCGTCTTTGAAGGTGTTTCATTACTAAAAGCAGCAATCACCCGGTCTCCACATTGTTTTTGTGTTCATCCACTTTGAAAGTCGTAATAAATTTTTACGGGACAATTCCATCTTCAGCGGCAACTCAACAACTCGAAAAAACAATTGAAACTGAACCATTGTTTTGTTAGGGTTCCGTACTCAATGAGTAAAACGGGACACTATTACTAAGACTCCGCTGTCCGTCTGTCTGTCTGTCTGTCAGTCTGTCAGTCTGTCTGTCTGTCCGTCTGTCACCAGGCTGTGTCTCAACAACAGTGATAGTTTGACAGCTGAAATTTTCACATATGATGTATTTCTGTTGCCGCTATAACAACAAATACTAAAAACCAGTTTTTTTTTTCTTTTACAATCTCACACAAATCGGCTTAGTCCCAAACTAAGCAAAGCTTGTATTATGGGTACTAGACGAACGATAAACATACTTATATAGATAAATAAATACCTAAATACACAGAAAACATCCATGACTCAGGACTTGGCCGGTTGTTTTTTGTCAATTCTTGACCCCCCCTCCTATCATCATCCTGTTAATTCCTAAATGGACACTACCCGCCTCATAAAATGACTACCGTCATCCAATAGACCACCCCCCCCCTGTTTTGAAATGACGTAATTTATGGACAGCCACTGTCTATAATTGGATCAATGTTATGTTATTAGAGGCGATTACGCATGTAAGATTGTTCAACTATATACCTGTAATTGTACATTGTATGTACTTAATCATGTTATATTCTGATCTGTGTGTTTTTAGGGTTCCGTGCCTCGAAATAGAAAAACGGAACCCTTATAGGATCACTTTGTTGTCCGTCCGTCCGTCTGTCAATACCCTTTTTCTCAAGAACGCGTGGAGGTATCAATCATTATTGTTATGTCATATTAAAGTTTGAATTCCTGTGCATAGTGTGTGCATACATTATTTTAGAATTAATATTTTTTATATTAATGTTGCTGTGCCCTAACAGAGTTATGCTGGAACGCCTGGAACTGTATTTATATGTAACATCTTGTAAGACCCATACTGCAACAAATAAATGAATTAAGCTGAAATTTATATCAAATACTCAGGTTTACTGTCTTTTGGAGCTGTGAAAAAATCAAACTTCTAAGCCAACGCAATCAAAAGATACAGCCGTTTATGCCGCAAATTTCCGCAAGTTTTCGAAACCCGCAAGGGAATCAAAACCTACTTCCCGTGCACTCAGAAACTTGAAATTTGGTGCGAAGCAACGCCCTATAGCACATATAAAGGAAAAATAGCAAAAACCGTAAATTTTTAGTTACATCACTGAAAATTGTATGTCCAGTATATACTGACACGTACTAAGTATGTGAATACATACTTAGTGAGTGTCAGTTTATAGTGGACTAGGTTTTATTGTACGGGGTGGTCCGGAACCCTCGGTGCGCGAGTCTGACTCGCACTTGACCGGTTTTTTTTTTCACCCGTGGTAAAGCCGAAATAGTAAAAATAAAACAGGTGAAATAATTACAATTAATATCCGTTTCACCATGCACGGCGGTGTTAATTGGTACCCTTGATGAAGCGGTAACCTTTTTCTAACAAATTTAGAAACTTGGTATCTCTGTTCTGTCTGTAGGAAATTATTACGTTTTTGAGATATATTCCATTAAAAAGCATTCCTACAATATTCGTTCAAAATATTATTCCCGAAAAGCATTACGAATGATTATGCGAATGAAGAAGTTATTCGCGAATAAATATTGGCGAATAATTATTCGAAATATTTATTCGTCATTCGCAAATAATCCTATTTATTCTTAAACGTTATTCGTATTCGAATAAATTTATCCCATCTCTGGGTGGGTGACAATAAGCATATCTTCTCTTTTTTTTGGCGTTCTGGCCTGTCGGCTCAATTTTGCCAATAAGGATATCGACTACCGTAGGCTCAAAGGGCGTAAGGGACGAAATGCCCATGCCCATATCCCGTGAACTCTCAATCTCGAAATTTGGTACGAAGTATTTATAGCACAAATAAAGGAAAAATTGCGAAAACCGTAAATTTTTAGTTACATCATTGAAAATTTGATATCCAGTATAAACTGACACGCACTAAGTATGTAAATACATACTTAGTGAGTGTCAGTTTATAGTGGACCTGTTTCTATTGTACGGGGTGGTCCGGAACACTTGACCGGTTTTTTTTATGCTAACCACGATCATGACATCATCTCTTTCATTTACTTAACAGTTAAGAGTTTACTTATGTTTTCGATGATAAAAGCAAATCAATCGTTCCTTACGCCCTTTGGACCAGAGTTTTCAAAGGGCGTAAGGGACAAACTGTGATTTTTTCATTAGAGCTAAAAATCCTACAATTAGGATATTCCGTTATATTTGTTTTATTTGTACACGGCGCGGTCGGTGCAAAACACGTAATTGAAATAAACTCGTTAAGACGGGTTCGCCGTGCGCTCGCCCGCTGGCGCCCCACTCTCTCCCCGCCTCGCACCCACCGCATGCATCTGGCTCCACGACAAGGTCGCGAGTATTTTCAATTAAATTTTCAATTTCTTAAGCGTGAAATTAACATGCTTGATTTTGATGAAATCATGATTATCGTTCACAAAAGGCTATTAGTAAACAAAAAAATCATAGTTACTATTTATAATTACTGAGAAATACATTATTATTAAATGTGTGTAATAACACGTGTCCAAAGTCCTCAGAATTCAGTCATATAAAGAAACATAATTATAATGGTATCCGGGACACACTTGCTTTAGAGAATTGGTCCCAGTATTATAATTTGTGTGATGCTAACATAACCGCGGAAGTCTTAATTAATAAAATTCAAACTGCTATTGAACTGAACACTCATGCCCTAACTGTACCGAAAAAGAGGAAACCTTTGAAGCCGTGGATTACCGAGTCAGTAGTAAGATCGATACGTAAAAGAAATAAATTGCAACGTAAATCTACCCGAGCACCAAATGACACCCTGTTACGAAACCAATACTGTAATTATAGAAATATATGTAATAAAATAATAAAAACGCTAAAAAAAGAATATTATCAGTATCAACTACAAAAATATCGCGGAGATATAAAAAATACGTGGAAAGTTATAAAGGATGTATGTAGTTTAAGTAATAACAGAAACCATGCTAAAGATTTATTAGAAATAGGACAAAATGAAACAGATTCCCTAAACATAGTTAACAGATACTTCACATCAATAGGGAAAACTCTTGCTGACATCACGCTTGCAAAACTCAATAACACAGACACTCAACTGGCATCCAAAAAATCAAGTGTAACTGAAGCAAACACTTGCTCCTTCTTTCTCTATCCCACTGATAGTATAGAAATATTGACTACAATATTGTCACTAAAGTCTGGCAGTGCACCAGGCGAAGATGGCATTACTTCCGATCTGCTGAAATTGTGTAGACTATCTTTAGTAGATCCAATAACATATCTATGTAACTTATGTTTCACAACGGGAGTCTTTCCAGACATATTTAAGCGAGCAAAAGTTACACCGGTTTTAAAAAATGGGAATAAAAAACTTCCTAGCAATTATAGACCCATAGCGTTGATTTCTGCGATATCTAAAATAATTGAGAAACTGGTGAATAAACGACTCAAAAGATTTTTGGAGGGAAACTCGCTTTTAGGCAGCAACCAATACGGTTTCCGAGCAAAAACTTCGACTGAGGACGCAGTACTACATCTTACAACCGCTATTACAGAACATCTTGACATTGGAAAGAAATGCTTGGGGGTGTTTCTCGACCTACAAAAGGCGTTTGATACCGTATCTTTACCAATTTTGTTAGCTCGATTGGAGAATGTGGGAATAAGGGGCATTGCGCTGGAATTCTTTACAGATTATTTGACTGGTAGAATGCAGTGTACCAGTATTAATAAAGCCAATAGTGAGTGGAGTCCTATAGAGTATGGCGTGCCGCAAGGTAGCTCCCTGGCCCCGACTCTGTTCCTAATCTACGTAAATGACCTCTGTAAAACCAACATACCCAGTTGTGAGACGCTTATGTTTGCTGATGACACAGTATTGCTATTTTATGATAAGAGTTGGGACAGAGTTCGTATGCTTGCTGAAAACGGTCTTAGATTAGTCACCGCATGGCTGGAGGACTCTCTTCTTTCACTTAATGTAACCAAAACAAATTACATCTGCTTTAGTAAGACAAAAGCCACTAAACCAAGAGAGGATTTTAAGGTAGCAGTACACACATATCCGTGCAACAGACGTATAGCTAGCAACTGTAACTGTGCTCTATTGACACGCGTCGATCATCTTAAATATCTAGGTGTTCATATTGATGCTCATCTCAACTGGACTCCTCACATTACCGCTGTGGCTTCCAGAGTTCGGAAACTCCTATATGCTTTCAGGAATCTAAGAGAGGTAGCAAGTAAACCGCTTTTAATGCAAACCTATAAAGCGCTAGGCGAATGCATTGTTAATTACTGTATCAGCTCCTGGGGCGGTGCAGCCAAGACGCACATGATAGAATTAGAGAGAGCCCAGCGAGCGCTTTTAAAGGTCATTCTGCGTCTACCGTTCCGTTTTGCAACTAGTGAATTATACCACATGTCATTGGTACCCTCGGTTCGCAAACTGTATATCTTACAATGCCTGAAGAGATACCATCGCAAAGTTGTTCCTATGTTACCAGCAACAAACAAACGCATTGACCGCTGTCCTCTCCCGACATACAAAACTAAATTTGCTCGGCGCAACATTAACTACTGTGCTCCATTTATCTATAATAAAATAAAATTAGATCATACGTACCTGAAATCGCTACCTAACTATGCATTTAAAAAAACTGTGTGGACATGGTTGAGTGATAAAAATTATGATGAGACTGAAAACCTTTTACGACTGGGATATTTTGGCTCGTACAACTAATCAGTTTTAACATAAGTTCCTACCCTAAGGAGAGGAGGAGGAGCGAGCACGCACGCACACACACCAACACAAAAATAAATAAAAATTGTTTGAGTTAATACAGACCTAACATATGTATTCTTTAAATATAATGTAAGTAACAGTAACCTAACCTAACAATAGCCTAACTTAACAGTAATCCAAATATTATTACTTTTTTACTTTTTAATATATTTTATTAGTACTTAAGTCAGTTGTTCTTAACAACTTTCTGTTCATGTTTACGGGCAACCACTGGGGGCTGCAACACAGTGTAAACTAACGCAGTCTCCAAGGCTCCAGTTGTAACAAACTTATGTTTTTGAACAATAAAGATTTATTACTATTACTATACTATATATTAAAACGTTACAAATAAATGTTTAAATATTGTCTTAAATGTCTAAAAAGACGCAATATAGCTTAAACAGATAAAAACATCATAGTTACCATTTTGGCTTGTCTAGATAATGAGATCAGAGGAAAACTGTGAAAAAAAACGTATATGCGAATTTGATTTCAGTTTAATTTTGCTATTAAGTGATTGAATTTGAATGCACCTCAAAGTTATACTAACAAGGTACTTGGTTACCTTTTTTACTTTTAGGAAAAAGTTAGGTAGTGTACGTTAACTCGTGTTTTTTTTAACTACGGTTACGATCGCGGATTTTTTACTTAATATATTTCATTAATATTTGATACTGAATAGTAAAATCCGATAAAACAATAAAAACAACGAGTTTACGAATTATGTCCAGGGTAAGCTAATTTGATTGGTCTATAGACTTTTTAGATGTCTTAAGGCGCTGTAAACACCAAAAAGCGAGTGTTACTTGGGCCGGCCAGTTTTTAGAAGAAAATAATGCATAAATATTAAAATAAAAAAACCGGCCAAGTGCGAGTCGGACTCGCGCACGAAGGGTTCCGTACCATTAGCAATAAAAATATTTATTTTATTTTGTTTTTAGTATTTGTTGTTATAGCGGCCACATAAATACCTACATCATCTGTGAAAATTTCAACTGGAACTATGACGGTATCAGTGAGATACAGACGGACGGACGGACGGACGGACAGCGGAGTCTTAGTAACAGGGTCCCGTTTTACTCTTTGAGTACGGAACCCTAAAAAGTGAGGATTACTTATTTGTGAAGTATGGCCCGTTAGCGGTTTAGGTATGAATATGTGGACTTCATGTTTTTAATTCCAGACCCATACGTCAAAAAGATAAGGGCATAGAATCGTTTAAGATGATTTTAAGACCAATTTTTGCAATTATTTTCTATTGAGCCGATTTCGTTCAATTATGTTTCGAGTCGGTCTTGGAAATATGAAAAATACTAACTTTTTTTTTGTTGATGTGCTAGAACAAATAGTTTTTTCTTTAAAAACTGCTTAAATAATGTCAATTTCAACAAATTAGGCCTTGTCAGCCTCTTAAAGATACAATTCAAGTAAATATTCGTTTCTAATAAAAAGACCTTGTGGCCGTTCGATTCGACACGCCTAAACCTATTCTTACACGGGTAAATAATAACGAGCAGATATTCCAGAAACATCCAAGCCGGCGAGTGAAAGAGCACAATGCCATACGCTTTTCATATTGACAAATTATGGCCGCTACGGCTGAAAAGGGTTTACACCAACTTATTACTGCAGCTGAAAAGAGCGCTGGTGTAAAACTATTTCCTACCGTTTCTACGAGGGAAATATAGTTCTGGATTTATCCGTCCGCAAATATACAATGGTTTAAGTTGATTTGTAACCTGAGGCGTTGAGGCGTGGAAGACGTCGAGTGAAAAAGACAGATAAGGAAACTATTTGAAAGCCTTTTTTGCGAATTTAAGATGAATGGAAAGGTTATCTATTATTTTAGCTAGCTAGTGGTAAATACTTATTTTACGGCCTATATTATATTCGGACAGCGTAGACTGAGAAGAGTGGGAGAGAAAAGGAAACTGATAAAAACGATAGAGAATAGCAGAGGGAAAATGATTGGTCATCTTATACGACATGACGCTTTTATTAATAACATCATGGAAGGAAAGGTAGAAGGCCAGCGAAGAAGAGGAAGATTAAGGATAACTTACATGAAACAAATAAAAGAAAAAGTAGCAGTCACGACGTATACAGAGGTCAAGGAGGAGCCCTAGATAGAGTCAGATAGAGTTGAACTCTTAAATTTATGATGATGATGATTATATTGAGATGTTTCCATTGGATGTATTTTTTATTGTAACACATTCACTGCCAACAATTTCGTAGTGTTAGGTACGTTCTTCGCCGATAACATGGGGAAAACTGTTTGTAGCGGCCATCCGGAAATCGCCCCCGAGCACAGCGCCCAGCATCTAGCAGTTTCTGTTACAGTCGCCATCACATACATCGGAGCAAACAAGTACGTCACAAACATCAGAACACAACTCTATCTTCAAGGCATTAGAGTGCATGTGCAGATATTTTTGAACACCTATAGTCTACCGATGTATGTGATGGCGACTGTACGGATAGTGTTAAAGTTCCTTTTATCTAACACACAAACTAACAACGATGAGGCACTCTAAACTCTTAAAATAATAAGAATAAGCCATATCGCTGTAAATGTAATGATTTTTTTAATAATTTTTTTTTTATAAGAAATATTAGATACTTGTATTTCGATTTTGGTATAAGGTGCAAGCATAAGCGCTTGCAGATTAGATGACGATATAATAATAGGAACAGCATCTTTGGCAAGAGGGTTGCGAGTGGTATTTTTTCTTCTTCCAAAAACTTTTTTTCGGTTTACAGTTTTAGTGAGCACAACCCTAGCTGTGCAATGGAATAATTAACGTATACGTCGCGTCGCCTGCTCTTAGCGCTCACTGTGTTACACATGCCGTGACTTGTGAATACTCAAGCCACCGAATAGGTAGTGGACGACAAAGATACTTGAACATATGCTTCCTCTGAGAAATCTTTTATCACTACATAGTATAAAACAAAGTCGCTTCCCGCTGTCTGTCTATCCCTAAGTATACATACATCTTTAAAACTACGCAACGGATTCTGAAGCGGTTTTTTTAATAGATAGTGTGATTCAAGAGAAAGGTTTATACGTATAATACATGCATGTAGGTATTATACATATAATACCCGGCTTCGCACGGGTCGCTAGTTAATATAAATATACAACACCGATTTATCAAAGTTAAAAGATCTATAGTGTTTATTGCCAGAACATAGTTATAAAACAGATCTTATTGTATAAAATAGGTACCTACTTATGTTCTACCAGCATTGGGCATTGGCATTCTATTTAATTCAATAACTAAAATTAAATCTTCTTACAATATTATCCACATTAAAACATCCTGCCAGCCTACATTATTTCAGGCTATGGATTTACTTTTCTACAATTTCCAGTTATTATACAGTTTGGGCCAAACATTTTTGTACTTTTGAAACTTTGAAGAAAATAAAACCATGATAGTTAATTTTCTGATCATTGAATTTTTGTGACTAACATCTAACGCAATTTATTTTTTGAAAATACCATCTTTGAAATGACCCCCATCTCGTCGCTGGCACTACTGCAAACGAATACGCAGATTTTGGGGAAATCGCTGACACATGCTGCGAGGGATCTCAGCTATCTCATCGCGGATATTTTGCTTGAGTTTGGATATTTTCTTCGGTTTCTTAACTTAGAACTCAACTTTATAAATATCCTCGCACGAAAAAATTGGCGGGAGTGAGATCCAGGCTTCCTCCTAAATAGGCGGCGCCACTGTTACATACAAATTGTTGCTTTTATAAAACTGTTTTTCTCAAACTTGCCATGAAATGTTGACATGACTTACTTCAAATTAGGTCCGGAAATACTACGTATCCGGTGCAACTAGTGAAGATGATATGTAAAGGAATTTCATACAACCTTACACACCTAGGCCTGCAAAGCAACCGTCTTTTGTTTATAAACGTCAAATTGTGACAGAACGTCTTGGCATTCAATCACCAAAAAAAAAAAGATAAGGACTTGTCCAATGTTAATAATGTCACCGGGTAAAACGTTGCTTGAAACAGGTTAAAAAAAAGTTTGGCGCGTAATTGAAAAAAGTTTTCTTTTCTTGTTGGCCGGATTTGTCAATAACAATTCGTGGTTCGTAATTATTTTGAAACTTTTTAATAAAATCCATCGATTTCGTAATGAGTTCGGACGAAAATGATATGGAATTGAACTGTACGCCTCCGGAATTGAGCAGAAGTAGCCATGAATAATTTACTGCACCCGAAATCAAAAGTTAGGTAGGTACATGACGGCGTATGAAAATTTCATAAAAATTATAAGTGTTTTCTTTGTTGTAGTGCCTCGTCTATATAGTTAGATATAAGTTCATGTAACTATAAACTAATACTTAATTTAGGGAATAAGCGGAATATTTGTTAGTAAGAAATGTGGGACACAATTATAGGTCATGATGTGACAGCACTGACAGATATCAGAAACGTATTATTTAGTTGTACGAATAAAACAAATTGACTACTTTTTATTTCATTGCAAGTTTGAGAAAAGCACTATACATACTACATCTACTTGGCCTGCAACCCTTCGTTTCCCGGCCTCTATAGTAATGTACTATTACCCAAAAAGGTCGTTGTTGATCAGTAAAACACTTCATTGCAAATAAAACTGCATAAAGTAATGTCAAATTTCCCTCTACTCAAAAACTACATAATTTATTACTATACAAGATATTCAGTGTTGCAATTTACAAAAATGTATGGGCCACCCTGTAATTTATGTCAATTGATGTTAATTTATACTAATTAAATTATTTTTACATTTATTTAGTTAGGTAGTCATTTATAGATTAAAAACATTTACTTAATAGCCAGTCTGTGATCTTTATTTAAATTGGACAGGTGGGTTGTTTTTAATATCCCCTGGTAACCTGTTATAAATTTGTATAGCCATACAAACCGCATTCTTCTTATAAATTTGTGTCTTTGTAAGAGGCAAATGCAGTTTTTGCCTATTTCGCGTAGATCGTGAAAAAACATCTGCATGTGTACGGAAAAAACCGGCCAAGTGCGAGTCGGACTCGCGCACGAAGGGTTCCATACCATTATCTATAAAAACGGCAAAAAAATCACGTTTGTTGTATGGGAGCCCCCTGAAAAAAAAAATGTTTTTATTATTTGTTGTTATAGCGGCAACATAAATACATAATCTGTGAAAATTTCAACTCTCTAGCTATCACTGTTCTTGAGATACAGCCTGGTGACAGACATTGTCTATAAAAAAACTATTTTATTCTGTGTTTTTAGTATTAGTTGTTATAGCGGCAACATAAATACAGTCATCATCTGTGAAAATTTCAGCTGGAACTATCACGGTATCAGATACAGCCTGGTGACAGACAGACGGACGGACGGACGGCGGAGTCTTAGTAATAGGGTCCCGTTTTACTCTTTGAGTACGGAACCCTAAAAAGGAGATTTAGATCTATACCTAACGTACGTGTGACACCTTTTTTTTTTTTTTGTCGTGGGGGAATGCATTTACACATCCCACCTGGCTGGGGAACCAGGACGGGTATGACGGACTCCCGGGAACCGCCCGGACTACCGTCTAAAACCCCACGGTGCTCTGCGCGCAACCAACCAGCAGGCCACCACAACTACAACATACACGAGGGCTATAGTAACTAGTGTAATTTTTTTGTGTAATGACGAGAGACATCATCCTGTTCTTGACTGGTTTTATTGTTACTTACCCTATACATCTCCGACAATATTAGTAATGTACCTATTTTTGTGTTTTCACGCTTAGAGTCTGTATACATTTCTAAGAGCATTAGAATAATAATTATTAACTAGCTACCCGCGCGGCTCCGCCGCGTATACAAAGAATCTAGGCGGAGCGACGGTATAAAATATAGCACATACTTAATCCTGTAGGGCCATTCTACATATCCCTTATATTCCCCCCGAGATCCCTTGTAGGGATAAGTTCGCCTTTGTACCTACTTTAATCTTACATATCATGTTTATGTTTTAACCTGTTTTGTGTACAATAAAGTGTTTACATACATACATACATACATATAACCTACGTACTGAACAAAGGGTTTTTAGAATAGAATGGGTATAGTTTCTGAGATTACCCCCAACATACAAACTTACATTTCGCCTCGCTGCCAGCGGCGTCCTAGATTAGGTTTTATAATGTTTTTATATTTTGTATGTATAGTTTTATATTTTACTTTTTTTATTATTATTGTAAAAACCTAACGTAAGACGAAAATTGAATAAAGAAGAATAATAGTGCAGTCACCAGCATTACTATCTACCACAACAAAGAGTGCATAAATATCTGACGCACCTCTGTTGAGGGCCGTAAGGACGTGTTTCATAAACATTTTTCCTCGTGTTGTTATGGTAGATAATATTATTAAATTATTATATTAACTGGTGCCTGGACCAGTTAAAGGCATTTTGCCACCGAGTGACCAATTATCAATAAAACTGTGAGTTCCATTGGGCTTTATCACTGGGAATTCCAAGCTTGACTCTTAATTCCCGATCGTTATTCATCCGAGTGTGAAACCCAGAACAGATTAAAGTTGCTATATAAACGGGAACCCAAGTGACTATTGTTTAGTTTGCATTGCAAAGTCTTCAGGATGGGGTTGCTACGCATATACTCTATCATCATTTTAATTTTGCAATTATATGGGGCTTATGGGGAAAATCTACCAGAGTTACAAGGGAACCAACTTCTAGTAGGTTCAGCTAGACACGAGACAGCTAACCCGCTTTACCAAGTATGTTCCGTAAAAGGACACACTCCTCCCCAACTTGTATTTAAAAATTCGGGTACTTTCACGCCTAGCCAAGTTCTCACTGAATCTATATTCAGACACACTCCTTTCACTAATGCGGTAGTGGTTGGTGCCCTGGCGAAAGGTGGTGTGGGGAAATTTGGGTTTTCAAATGTGCAGCATAAAACCGGGTAAGTCTTATATTAGGTATACGTAGACTATCTGTGTGATTTATGTTTAGTATCTCTCTGTTCCTATCTATATATCCCACATGGTGTATAGTATTATATACTTATAGTACTTTTAATTTATTTTGTACTTGCTTGTATTTTAAGATTAATTTGTAGAGTAAAGGGATAAGTTCGCCGTTGTACTGATTTCACCTATTTTGTCTGTATTTTTACCTGTGTCTTGTGTACAATAAAAACACATACATATACATACATACTGTCGATGGCGTTGGTAAATAAATCCTTTTTTTTTGTGAGCATATTGTGTGTCTCACTGCTGGGCAAAGGCCTCTCCCCGTGATCTCCATGCATCCCTACTAGATGCCTCTTCCGCCCAATTGCTGCGGAATACATCCAGGTCGTCCCGCCATCTCCGTCTAGGTCGGCCCCGTCTGCGTCGCCCGTTATCGTCGCCTTAATTCGTTATGTCACCAATATTAACGCCAGTTTTTGACAACGGGGTCCTGTCACTTGACCCACTAACTTTTGCCCTAAAATTTCATTAGACCTAATGTTTCACTAGACCTAATGCATTTTTCTTTGAAACAGTGAACTTTTCGGGTTTTCTTTGAGTATCATGAAATAGAAGTCATTAGGTTAGGTTTGTTTTGCAATAATTCTACAAAATTTATTATTTAAGAAATAACGCATGAAACATTAGGTCAAATGAAGCATTTAGGGCCAAAGAAGTTAGGTCTAACAAGGAAGAACCTTTGACAACAGCTAGGTACATTTTTGCAAAAAACTATGTGAAAAAGTTGAGATGTGTTTATGAATTTTTTACCTCCAATTTAAAGAAACATTTTTCTAAACTTATCTTTATAAACATCCACCGGTGCTAAAAATCCGAGCTTACTAACGCCTGAATTCTTGTTGTTTACAGTATAATGGGAACAACTATGAGCGTATACGTTCTCACCGTGGACCCGACTGGCGAGTACGCCTACTGGTTACCTCAGGGTGGCTTCATAGACATCCCGCGAACGCCAACTAGTGCACAGCCCAAGTACGTCTTCACGCCAGACTTCAGTGGATGCTCGTGGACTGTCACCCCTCTAAGCAACGGCATGCTGCGACTCCGACACGTCAATGGCGACAAAGAGGTCCCTGAATTTAACAGCAAGACTTTAGCCGAGAAAGGAGGCTCTCGATCCTACGCCATGCAGTATAAAGACTACGGCTACATTCTATTGAAGAATCAGAAATTTGAAAACGGTCTGGCGTACGCATATATGCACTTTTCTAACGGAGCTTGGTCGCTGCACACTCAGCAGAAGACTTGCGCCCCTTTCACAGGACACCCTACTTTTAATAAGAACGGAAAGCTGGAGTCGATAAAAATGACGTATAGCAATAAAGATAACTACGATATGATAAGTGGTGGAAAGGTTTTTAGGATTCCTTAGAATAGCTTGCCTTCTTCGTTCATAGTTTTATTGAAGACATTTTTTACAAACTAATTCAAAATATTTGCTGACTTTCTTGCAGCGTTTCTACTCAGCATATATTGAGTTTTCCGAAGCGCTGGTAGTTTATTAACTTTTTTTTATAGGAGGTACCCAGTATACTTAGTTACCGGAACAAAATAACTTGTTGAAACTAGATAGATTATAGTATACCCATGCACTACCGGATGAAGGCGAGACCTAAGGGCTCAAGCCTCTAAAGGATCTGAGTCCTAACTAAAACCTTACCTCGATGGGGTTTTTGTTCTTGATTTTAACCCTGATGTAAAATATATATTTTTTGTTAACATTCTTCTGTTTTATTTCAACACATAATGAATGCATCCCTAATTTCCCATATTTTTTAGTTGTTTCCACTATGCGACCCTCCATACTAAAACGTATGAAAAAAGTGACGTAGGGTAATAAAAAACTGGGGTTTAAAAGAAACATGATTTTGCGCGAGTTGGTCTAAGAATGAACATGGATAAGACGAAGATCGTGTCAAATGCCCTTGTAGTACCAACTCCCATTACAATCGGACACTTTAAGGCGCTATAGTATCATGGTCTTCTCTCCCTCTCGCTGAGCTTAAGCGTGAGCGAGATGGAAGTGCGTGTTTGGAAGCGCGGATATCATGTTTTTTAATTTTAATTTTTTGTGCGTTTAAATAAATAAAAAAGTAATCACTAAGTTCCCTCAAACATGATATTGCCGATTTTTAGAACCAATGTTAATATGTTTAGCTATTGTGCATAATTTGCTACGAATGTTTTAAGTGAATTTTAATATGTTTTAAACCTATGTTCGTGATTTTTTTCTACCGAGCGAAAAAACCAAGAAAACCAAACTCAAATGGAGTTGGGCAGGACATATTGCCAGGCAGCGTGACGGTAGGTGGACCAAAACGTTAACGGATTGGTGGCCAATTGCAGGAAAAAGAAGCGTTGGTCGTCCACCAGCTCGATGGGTTGATGACATAAAAAAGACCGCGGGTCATTTCTGGATGAGACTAGCACGGGACCGGGATAAGTGGCGTACGCGAAGAGAGGCTTATGCTCAGCAGTGGGCGATTACAGGCTGAAAATGATGATGAATGATGAGCGAAAATTGCTTAATCGTGTTTCGAATCACTGATTTTCCAGCAGAAAAGCCTCAAGATTACTATTCGTATTTTTTGAAACCATATTATTATAAACAGACGCATTGTATTGTTTCAAAAACTATGTGCGCTTCACTTCGCTGAACCTATAGCGCCTTAAGCTCGAAGTTGTAGACGTATATGTATACCTAGGACAGACTGTCCAGTTAGGTAGGTCCAACTTCGAGAAAGAGGTCAATCGTCGAATCTGACTCGGCTGGGCAGCGTTCGTGAAGCTACGGTACATCTTTTCGTCCAATATTCCGCAGTGTCTCAAGACGAGAGTCTTTGACCAGTGATGACATATGGCACTGAAACGTGGTCGCTTACAATGGGCCTCATAAGAAGGCTCAAAGTCACCCAAAGGGCAATGGAGAGGGCTATGTTGGGAATTTCTCTGCGTGATCGCATCAGAAATGAGGCTATCCGCAGTAGAACCAAGGTAACCGATATAGCCCTCCGAATCGCTAAACTTAATTGGCACATTGCACGTAGAACCGATGGCCGTTGGGGCGGAAAGGTTCTCGAGTGGCGTGAGTTTATAAATATGTCATCAATCATCATCATATACATAGATGTCCACTGCTGGACATAGGCCTCCCCTAAAGAGTGCCGCAATGACCGGTCCTGCGCCACCCGCATCCAGCGGACTCCCGGTAAAGACCATGTCACCAGTCCAGTCCACCTTGTGCGGCGCCAATGCAACCACTGAAAATTAAATAGCATCATGTAAATTTAAAGAATTGCGTAAAACATGTTTATAAAATATATTTTTTAATTGTTAATAATAATATAATCTATGCTCATCTAAATTTGAGCCAATCCGACCACTGAACTGAATTTACTTATGAGTTAAATTGATTTAGAAAACGAAAAAGTTTAACCAATTCTGCTTTAAATCTAGTTAGGTATTTATCGCAATGTCGACTGTAACATAGTAAATCATTTCCCTCGCATTTATTCAATAAAATTTATTTAGTATAGCCCACAAACATACCTAGGTATACGTATATTATATATCGCTTAACGTTCACAAAATGGGTCACATGCCTCATCCCTACTAGAAGAACGCACTAATTCAAATCATCTTCAACTCAATTTGAACCTTAACGCAACCGCATTAAACTCCATTTGGAAGAAAACCATATTTATTTGCGTCTTTTTCTTTTGCAAGCTGCCGGTGTGACGCTAATTGGAAAACACACATAATAGTTAAACGCAACAATATATAATATGCCTTATCATGACGCAATAATACCTAATTTTGAATGCAGGATTCATGTTTATTCGTTATACGAATGCATAGTGACGTAAATTGATTTGCAAAGATGACAATGGTAATTGGTATACATGCAGCAGACGATTCAGACGTATCGTTATACACACAATAACGATACGTCAAGCACAGGAATTAAATTATTCATTCAATAAAAATAATAGTATTGTAATACAATTACCTACACAAGCTGCCCGTGTTAGATTATTATGTAATATAGCACATAAGCTTACCAGTAATTTAAGTTAAGTCGCGAATTAACCTTCTTTATTGATTAGTTTGTCACTTTTCTGTGTCACCAGACTATTGGATACTGATTTGACACTTCAATGAAAATATGTCGGGTAAGTGTATAATCGTTGACTTACTAATAATATTGCCAATGCTAAAATTAAAATTAATATCAGTATGTAATTTTCATGGTGCCTATTTATAATGGTTTTAATATGTTTGTGTATATTTTAAATGAATACTAGTAAGAATGTATTGATCAAGTGATTGAAATGACTGACTAAACTATCCATGACGTCACGTGTTTATCGAACAGAGGTGGCGTGGTCGAACACCTAGAATCAGGTATAAAAGGGTTCGACCGGCCGATTCTAATTCTTTTTAATTTTCTCCCCACCATAGGAATCCGTTAATTAGGAAGGCTGCTGACTACGTTCCCGTCCCTCCCCCCTCTGTCGTTACTCGGCGTTCACTGATTAGGGGCCGCACGGTCCGGCGTCCTAGGCACACACTCACGGATCCGGACGACGAAATCACAGAGTCCATCGAAAGATGGAAGGCTGCGCTTTCGGCGTCCAACTCAGCGCGTACACTACAGCGTTCCCGCCGGCGGGGACGTCCACCGCGTGATCGCGACAACACAGACACTTATAGTCCATATTCGTCCCGGTACCGCCGCATACCGGGTAGAGTCAGTCCGACAAACCCGACCGATGTCGGGCCTAGCTGAGTTTCTTGCTGGACTCTTCTCAGCTAGGGTAGGTTTTAGCGAACCAGCAATCCCAGTAGTTCATCACCACTCACACCTTAGATTCGGTTGAAACCGTTCAACCAATCTCACTGGAGCGCAAACTTTTAGAGTATTCCAGTGTTTACCCCTTCCCGCGTGGTCGTGCCGGAGGTTCCCCTTGGATTTTCCCCAAGCTACCCTCCAACCACGCAGTTCGACTGCTATATTGGGTTCGTCCTATCATAGCAACAGTCAGGCTCAAAAAAAAAAAAAAAAAAAAAAAAAAAAAGATTCTAATTCATTATTGTCACTGCTGTTCCATGGTGAACATCTCCTGGGAAGTCCAGTCAGTTAAGTAACCCTTGGTATTAATTATGTACTTTGTGATATTGCTGTGTATTTCAACTGCATTATATGCTTGAATTATTATTGATGCTTTGATTATTAGTCACGTTATAAGTGAATTAATTAACTTATGGATAATTTAATGATAAATAAATGAATACTTATGGTTTGAAGGTTTTTACTGGTATTTTGGCCAATAAAAGAGTTGTTACAATAATTCTATGATTTTTATTATAACAAATACTTTATATTTCCCTTGCCTATTCAACATAGTAGTAACGAATTGTCTAAATCGGGTACAGTGTACACGAATAAAGGGGTAAGTAAGTAAATACTACAATGTTTCAGCTTTTTATTCTCAATCCATACACGTGGTAATAAATATTACAAATAATATGTTGATATCATAATTACTATAATTCGCTTTTATTTACATTTCTGTCATCAGAAGAGGGATACGACCTACTTTTTTGTTGTTGTATTTTTTTTTACATACCTGATACCTGCCTGTGAATTTTAGGATGGCCGATACAGCAGTTCAAGATTCACTGAAAGCGATTCGTGACGCTCTCACCACTACCTACACAACGCAGTCAAAAGGATGATGACATCGCGCTGCCATTATTCGACCCCGAGTGGAACGACTGTGGAGCTGCCAGCTGGTGCAACATCATTGAAGTTCTGGCCAAGGAGTTCGACTGGAGCAGCATGAAGACTGCAGCGAAGGCCAGTAAAGCTGTTAAAGGTTATAAATTTATGATTGCAACGAAATATATTTTGTCAACTTAACGCCATTATATAGGTATGGTAAATATACCCTCTTCATTAATATTATGGCTTAATATGCATCTCACCATGATAAAACATTTTCGTCGTTAAATTGACAAAATAGGTATCAATTAAATTACTTGAGTGATGAAATAATTCTACCGAGCCTCACTTGATGTTAGAAGTGAAACAGTAGAAGTAAATTTATTTGCTACCGAGCCTCACTTGATGTAAGAAGTGAAACAGTAGCAATAGATTTAAGTTGCTACCGAGCCTCACTTGATGTTAGAAGTGAAACAGTAGCAATAGATTTTAGATGCTACCGAGCCTCACTTGATGTTAGAAGTGAAACAGTAGCAATAGATTTTAGTTGCTACCGAGCCTCACTTGATGTTAGAAGTGAAACAGTAGCAATAGATTTAAGAATACAGCGACCAATACAGATATAACAATGATGGTGAATTGAGGTTAATGTGACAGTGATGGTAACCAGTAGCAATAGTAATTAGCAATATTGATAAGCCAATTAGTATTAAAAAAAAAAAATATGCTACTTCGGGAGCGAAGTACAAGTCAGTATGGCCGTGTTAGATTATTATGTAATATAGCACATAAGCTTACCAGTAATTTAAGTTAAGTCGCGAATTAACCTTCTTTATTGATTAGTTTGTCACTTTTCTGTGTCACCAGACTATTGGATACTGATTTGACACTTCAATGAAAATATGTCGGGTAAGTGTATAATCGTTGACTTACTAATAATATTGCCAATGCTAAAATTAAAATTAATATCAGTATGTAATTTTCATGGTGCCTATTTATAATGGTTTTAATATGTTTGTGTATATTTTAAATGAATACTAGTAAGAATTTATTGATCAAGTGATTGAAATGACTGACTAAACTATCCATGACGTCACGTGTTTATCGAACAGAGGTGGCGTGGTCGAACACCTAGAATCAGGTATAAAAGGGTTCGACCGGCCGATGCTAATTCATTATTGTCACTGCTGTTCCATGGTGAACATCTCCTGGGAAGTCCAGTCAGTTAAGTAACCCTTGGTATTAATTATGTACTTTGTGATATTGCTGTGTATTTCAACTGCATTATATGCTTGAATTATTATTGATGCTTTGATTATTAGTCACGTTATAAGTGAATTAATTAACTTATGGATAATTTAATGATAAATAAATGAATACTTATGGTTTGAAGGTTTTTACTGGTATTTTGGCCAATAAAAGAGTTGTTACAATAATTCTATGATTTTTATTATAACAAATACTTTATATTTCCCTTGCCTATTCAACATAGTAGTAACGAATTGTCTAAATCGGGTACAGTGTACACGAATAAAGGGGTAAGTAAGTAAATACTACAATGTTTCAGCTTTTTATTCTCAATCCATACACGTGGTAATAAATATTACAAATAATATGTTGATATCATAATTACTATAATTCGCTTTTATTTACATTTCTGTCACCCGCGTGGCTTCGTCTGAAGGTTCACTTTCTATACTGGTGCAAGACTTTTTGAAATTGGATATGTAGTTTCGGACGTAGAGGTATATACAATATTCATGGCATTAAATTTAAAAAAATATATAGGTATACAATAATCACATTCTAAATTTTTTTTTCACCAATAACAATATTAAAATAGAATTCAATAAGAGAACGTTTATAAAAAAATAATAAAATTAATAATTTACAAAAAAATATTCATTTAACCCGGCGAGCATGACGTGAAAAAAAGTTACATCAAGCATGAGGCAGGGTATGACATACCCGAAATTTAATGTAACATAATATAGTTTTTATTAATTTTATTTTATTTCGTGCAGTGTATATTGTTTAATAATGAATTATATAATGCATTTAAATCATAGACAAGTTTTAATTATGAAATTATTTTTATTTATTCGTGTTTACCTTATACTATGTAATTATAGGAACAAAAGTTTCGAGGTTTACAAAAATGAACAATTAAACAAAAAAGAACTGTCTCTGGAATATAAATCAACTTTTAACTAAAAGATAGCGATCTTCTTCTCAAAGAAACATAACAATATTTTTTTTTATTGAAAATATGGTTAATCACTGCCATCGAGATTATCATGCTCCATACATATGGGCTTACTGCAACCTTTACAGGAATATTTGGTTTTTTCTGTCCTTCTTGTATGGAAAATAAAAGAAAAACAACTAATATAAATAAAGTAATCTCAAGCCTATACACTGAAACCTTAAATTCACAAAGAATAATAAAAAAAATATTTATAAATCATACATAAAAAAAATACGTCTAAAATGACGTAGGGTGTGACATACCCGAAACAGGTTTGTGCAGAAATATTTCGGCCAACGCCTCACGTCGCACAGCGATCACGCCACTATCCCCTCCCGCACTCCCTTGCCTCCAGCTACTGAGCGAGCTAGTGTTACCAGACGAAGATTTAAAAAATAACAAAGGTTTTTAATACTGTCAGGGTATGACATACCCTGGGTCATGCTCGCCGGGTTAAATTGCTCAAATATGCTGGCATTGATAGTGACTTCATGTTTGAGCCTTTCGGGGTCGAGACCTTAGGGCCATGGGGCACCAGCGCTTTAAAAATTTACAAAACACTTTCGCAGCGCCTTGTCGACGCTTCTGGTGACCAGAAGGCTGGCGCATACCTAGCCCAGCGTATAATTATTGCCATACAACGTGGCAATGCCGCCAGCCTTCTGGGCACCCTGCCGCCTGGCACCGATCTGAGCCAAGTTTTTTATTTGTGATGTTATCTTTATTTGTTTTATTTTATTTAACTTTTGTGTAGGTATTCTATTTGTAGTTAATTTTTTACTCACTACTATTTTAGGCTGGCTTAATTTTATTTATTTAGATTTAATTTTCAATGTTTACCTTAAATAAATGTGAATATTTAATTAAAATGCTGTTATTTCCTTTAAATTGTAAAAATATTTGTCTAAAAGCCAAAATTTTAGTTTTGTTTTAAATTGTGTTCCTTCCAATGGTTTGATACTTCAAACCATTCCAACAATAACGTTGGACAGTTTGAATTCTTAGATGCCTTGTTCGTCCGACGTCTAACTAGTAGTTTTACTTCTCATCATGCTCGTAAAGTTCGCCTTAATGCGATGTAATGTAAGCTGCACAAAATGCAAATTTTGTGGTCTAGTGCACGAAGTAAAATTTGCCTTCCGATTTTGCTTCCAACTTTTAGAGGATCGTAGGAAAAATAACAAGTTGCTGTAAGCTGCAGAACTCGCAAGTCTGTTTTTTTTTAATTCTGAAAATCAAAGTAAGGTTGTATGTATATATAATTCTTGAACCTGCTGGTCGATTATGTAACCCATTGTACTTATGTCTCTTCTTGAACCGCCAGGTGTCCATAAACTACGATTCCCGCTTTTCATCATAATATATATATATATGTATATATGTTTTTTATTAACTACTGAGTTCTGATTTCTTTCATTGAATGTTATGTGTATTATTGTTTTTTTATATAATGTATATACCTAAGTAGGTACTTAATAACAACAATGATCCAAGTTGGTCCGTGAGTACCTAATCGTGAATAATTTATTTGATATATTATTCATCAAGCAGGCTGTATGCACGTTCACCATCGTATAGTTTGTTTTAGTTTAGATGACGAAAAGTAATAGTTAAAACCAACCATTACCGATATCTATTGTTATCTTTCTTATCTTTTCCTTTCATACTTAGCAACAAAAGTTGTAACATCCCAAGTTAAGAGGGCGCTCGTTTTTTAATTCTAAGAAACGGAGAGCTTTTTCTAGATCCTGATTACTTATTTGCATAATGCATCCCAAGTTAAGAGGGCGCTCGTTTTTTGGTCAGGAATAAGCGAGAATGACGGATTTTTGACGTTGTAATTCTAAGAAACGGAGAGCTTTTTCTAGATCCTGATTACTTATTTGCATAGGTAAACTCCTCATATTGGTCCTAGCCGCCTCCAATTTACGAAGAACTGAATACTTTAACCGAAAATACCCGATTACCGACAGTAGTTTTCTGAAGAGAGCGCAGAGTCATAAGTTTGAGCCCCTAATACTCCATGATGTTATATGAGAACCTACTTGTTTTGTTCTATTTTCACTAGCGTAATATGTTGCCATTGCGCCTAGCCGCCTCGAATTTTCCTTATTCTGCACGTATATATATGTAAACTGTTCTCAATTACACCATATTTGTCAACAAAATCTTACTGAAAACTCAAGGATTTTCTCATTATTGTTGAATAATTTTTGTATTGAATCTTACACAACATTAAAGTTCATGCTTGTACCAACAAGATCCAGTCCAAAAAATATAACTTTTGTCAAAATTTATATTTATAAATAATTATTCAAAACTAGTATAAATTTACCGTCGCGCGGGAATTTATCTCAGTACCGGCCATAGAGAAATATATATATACTGAGATAGAGTAATCAGTCGTCGTCACCTTATAGCGCCATCTAGATAGAATTGCTCGAACTAAGCGTAAAGCGCCCTGTAGACATGGCTCAATTTAGCCACGTCTATAGCGGCTTTAACAGATGTATGGGTACGGATAGCTGCGCTAGTATAATCGGTATATGAGTGGATTGCAAGAAAATTGTACATAGTTAACGAAAGTTGTAGTTACACGATGGAAATAAATAAAGCGCAGATTAAATTAAGGCCTTAACTATGTACAATTGTATTGCAATCCACCCATACATCCAATATGTATACCTAAGTTATTTTCAGCATTTATGTTTATAATTCCGCCATTAGTTCAGTAGTAGATTACATATTTATAGTATAAGTATCACAATAACGAAAAAATAAGAAATACTAATATGTCTAGTATTCTAAGTCATAAATAAATGTAATTTTACTTATATACCGAACTCATGACAAAAATTGGGAACACAGTTTATTGCTTTTAAGCATGATAAACACGCAATGATTCTAAAGGAAAGCCATTCATAAAATTGATAATTATTTATTTGAGGATAAAATTATTTGAGAAGAAAAAGGGTCATTATTTTATTTAAGTATTCAAAAGAGATGCGAAACAATTAAATTAAATATTTTGAATTTTTAGAGATCTCCTGCCACATCTTTAAACAGCTACTCATTTCTATTATATAAGAGTTGATTACGAATTGTTTAAAATATACGTGATTTAATGATGATAATCATAATTAGTATCACAGCGTTACCGTCTCTTATATCGACATACAAAATTACCACTGCGTTACCAAATTAAAGTTAACCTAACCATACATACATTAACCTAGTGTTTACACATTTTGAAACATATTCATTCTAGTGTGCTGATTGCGAACAATGCTTTTACATTTATTTAATGTCATATCATAATATAAATGGTAAATATTTCTAAAAGATTGTACAATTTTCGAAAAATATTTTCGCCCAAAATAGCAACGCTCTCTCTATTGTAATGGAAATAAACTACATTTTCTTATTTCGTTTCGATAATGGGCCTTAGTTAGTAGGTATTAGTCTTACTTTGTATGAACTATTTAATTCATCATCATCATATCAGCCGAAAGACGTCTACTGCTGGACATAGGCCTCCCCCAAAGAGCGTGACAATGACTGGTCCGGCACCCGCATCCAGCGGACTCCCGCGACCTTTACTATCATCGCGGTCATCAGTCCACCTTGTGGGGGTCTATATCCACGCTGCTGATTGACCTCTTTCTCAAAGTTAGTCCTACCTAACTGAACAGTCTGATACATAATCGTCTACCACATCAAGCGTAAAGTGTCCGTTTGTATCTATACGTAATTGGATTGAAGTAGTACTACTTCATGGGCATTTATCATGATTTTCATATGGACAATGTTCATCTTTACACCTCGCTTGGAGGCTTCACTGAGGTCATCGAGCATCGTTACTTTAAGTCCTCCATGGTTCCAGCCAAGGCTATTACATCGTCTGTATCGAAGGAACCATCAACGGCGATTGATGTACTCGCCGTTGATGTTGATGCCTAACCGTCTCCAGTCCAGAGTATTGAAAACATCCTCCAGTGTAACGGTAAACAGTTTTGGACAAAACAACATCTCCTTGCCTGACTCCCCGTTGCAGCGGAAAAGGTTTCGAGTTCCGGACTTGGAGTCGGACTGCCATAGTGGCATATATACAATTATTTAATAATGCAATGAAAATCACCCAAAAAATAGGCCGTACTACGCCTTTTCAGGGCTATCTAATAAATTAAAATAAATCTTATCTGCAGATACATTCTTTGTAACTCTTCTTCGAGGACCTTTTTTGGAGTACGTATGATAATATTAACATAACTAATGATAACATTAATACAGTCTATCTGTTATTCATACAGCATATGCAACCAAAATGTTACACCAAATATGTATATTAAAAAACAGATGTTTATGAACATTAACTAAATTGAGTTAAAAGTAAGTCCAATTCTAAAGAAACCCTCAAGTAATTGCTGTTGCTCACCAAATAAAATCAATCGAGAGATTTCCACAAATAACTTATGCGCACTGGTACCCCATGGCCCAACGCCAAAGGGTCTTCTTCGTCTCATATTTACAACGTTTAAGATTTTCGGCATTTTTCGCCACTGCGCCCGCTTTAGAAGTAGTCCGTTAAAGGTGCCAGCATCCGTCATAAACCCCAAGGCGCAAAGACACACCATCAGATCTTTTGCCATCTTCTCTAACAATACCAGTCGGCTCAAGAAGAGCAGGCACATTGGTGGTCCTGGTCAATAGGCCCGCGGATTACATTATTGTGTTGCAAGTATTGAAAAGTGGCCAGCACTTTTTTGGCTACATAGTCAGACTCAGTTCACATCCGTGACGCAAGGGAATATGTGCGGGGTGCATATTGTGAGCCTGAGCCGCAGGTCCGTCGTCTGCACTCGAGGGAGGTCGGATCCAGGACGATACGTGTATTTGGAGAGGGATGGGCATGTAGCCAGTGACTAGCCTCTCTGGCTCCAACCGTCAAAAGTCTTGGACTTGTAGGCGGCCTTCAAAATTTTCGGTTGTCTGGGTTTCGGTTTTTTTCGTGATGTCAAGTGAAAATCTGAAAACAAAAAACCTTTTTAAGAGGGTATTCACGAGATGCCGGGGCAGGCCTATAAGTGGGCCCCCGCGAGGGTGCCCGCCTTGTCGGGGCGGGGGGGGGCTTAGTAACCGTGGACTGGTCACCCATGGCGAAGCTAAGAGGCACCCAGGGCCGGCCTGTTTGGGCTGCCGGCTGGCCCGAGGAGGGCGCTCCTAATAGCGGGCTTGCCTAAGCCCGCTTAGGATGCGTTAGGGAGGGACCGCAGAAGAAGAGGAGTGCCGGTATTACCGTTCTCCCTAGCTTCTGCGGCCGAGGTGGGATTGCAAGGGGAGAGGCGTGTTGGTATAACGGTGCGCCACTCTCCCTACCCCCTGCGAACTTGGCGGGGCCGTTCCGCTATAACGGCATTGGTGGGACCGCAGAGGAAGTGGAATGCCGGTATTACGGTGTTCCCTATCCTCTGCGGCCGAGACGTGGTTGGTGGCGGAACCACAGACCTGATCTGCCACCGGGTGCTGGATTTGATCCCCTCGTAGCGGACTCAGGGGGGTCCGCTACTGAACAGGTGTAGATCGAGGAGGCAGGCGCGCCAAAACATCTGGCGTGCCTCACGTGGAGGGCCCCCGGGCATCCGCGAAGGAGCCGCTTGTGGGCGGCTGCCGCCGGCGGGGTCGCGGATGTGTGCGCAAGCGTTCCCGTAACCTCGCCACAAAAGGCGGCGAGGCGGCAAGTGGGGGGGTTTTTAGTGGGTATACCGTGTCGTGTACGGGAGTCCCACATAACCACTCGGGTCACCCCCTGCACCCGGGTGGTATGCGTAACGCATTTCCCCACCAAAACAAAAAAAAAAGGCCTATAAGTGGCAGCAATTTATTGAGCAGTCTGCACTTTTGTCTCAGGCGGCGCCACTTGGCACGATTGTTCCTTGGGTCAAAATAAGTTGATTAAGCGTCCTGGCTACGTGATCAACTTCATTCTTTCTTATGTCGAAATTATTTATGCTCCCCTTACAAAATGCCAACCTAAGGACAGTACAACGTCTGTTGGTTTCGCTGGCAACAACAACAAACCCGGTAGGTGGCGCTGCAGTCGGTTTCGAGAACCCACCAGATGCTGTGATGTCTCAACATTTTAACAATTTGTTTTTGATACAAACAAAACAAACCTTTTTTTGATTTTGACGGTCCGTTTATGAGTAGGTAAATTATATAATGTATGTGGCGCCACTTTTCCTGGCAGGACGACGTCTGCCGGGTTCACTAGAATATAATATATATATATTGGTCAAATCAAAATCATTTATTCATATAAAAGAAAATATACGATTACACAAATATTACAAAGAGCCAAATTAAAAATTCACGATAAATACCCCGATTCTAACATTAAGGTGGTTCGATTGCCATACAAAGCGTTATTTGACATTCGCAGGCTAACGGCGTGATATTTTAACTTATGTAACAAACTTTCTTCAATTGGCTTCCCATTTGCGCCAAATTCCCCCTTTCCTAGAATAAACTTGTATAAACTAGATTAATTTGAGAAATTGGTTTGTCACGTGATATTTTGGGAAAACTATTTTTCTCAAATTAATCTAGTTTATACAAGTTTATTCTAGGAAAGGGGGAATTTGGCGCAAATGGGAAGCCAATTGAAGAAATTTTGTTACATAAGTTTCTTAAAATATCACGCCGTTAGCCTGCGAATGTCAAATAACGTTTTGTATGGCAATCGAACCACCTTAATCGTCCTTTACCGTTACCGGTACAAAAATAGTAATATTAGAGAACAAAAAGGCTTATTATTTTATTTAGGTATCCAAACGAACGTACGTAACTTAACACAGTAGGTATAATTTACTTGGAATCAAGAATCTAACATTTATTCGTAACACAGTAATAGGAGCTTGGCTTGGGTAAATGGGTAGGTATGCATTGCTCTTTTTTTGTTGTTAGTTGTTACTAGTTACAACTGTCAACAACGTGTGTACTATGTGTGTACTACTTCCATCCGGTATCCATATCACAAAACGTCACATCGCTTCTATCCAGCGATTTCGGAGATTACTTACACCCTCAAGCCAAACGCACGGCACGCCACTGAAGTCGTAGCCGCACAGCAACGGGAAATCTTATGCCCAGTATTTTACGCCTACCTACGTCTACGAATGATATTGAAGTAGGTACCCGTACCCCTACATACACCCCTCCCTCGGTACATTAAAACGCATGTTGAATTTCCTTTGACAATTATTTTATCCAAGTAGGTAAGTAGGTTAATATACTTTACTACCTAAGTCTTAAGCTCCTTAAAAACTTCAATTTCTTCGGGTTACCTACGTGATATGATAACCGTCTTTATAGTTTGTGATTGAAAGTGAACTAGGTACTTTTCATTTTCAATTAAAAACGACTCCGTTTATCTAACAAGTTCTTAAAATCAGTAGACCATCACGGATGACAAGATTAAAATTGTAACTCTACAGTTTCAATTTAGATAGTCAGTGACAATATTGGGTATGATCAAGTTTACTCTAACATTAGTTACTTATTCCAAATCCATAAAATTTCAACTAAATAGATTATATAGCACACGTGTGACCGTGTGAGCACTGCGAAAAAACCTCAATGAAATGTCAACTGCTCACCGGATGACTGTATGCCATGGTGTGTTGTTGCCACGAGACACACGGTAACCAGAGAAGAGGGTTTTCCGTTTCTTCTCCACCCACTGCCATACCGCTAGCCCGCTCGCTGATGTTCACCACGAAAAGCACCAAATCTCCACTGCGACGAAGTAAAGGATTTCATCCTGTAAACAGCAAATTATATGTTATCAGTTTTATCATACACACCATGATGACGTCTAAGTACATCAAGATATAGGTACTTGAAGTATTTAAGGTAGTTTATATTTTGTCTGGAATTCAATTTTAAACTTAAGATGATGTTTTATTCAGAAAATAACAGCAATGCCGTGCAATTAAGCTTCTCATAAATAATGATTGGAACAATAAGTATCGTTTGTTGGCTCTTATTTTGCATAAAATCAATTAGAAGGAAACCTGTCCTTTTATTTCCGTTGCTCCAATACAGTAGTTGCCAGTAGTGCCCGTAGGCCCGTAGTTGGCTTCAGCACTTGTTCTCGGATACCTAATCCAGCGTCCGAGAACCGCCGAAGCTGCACGCGGTCTCGAGTCTGCAATGGTCCACGTCTACTGGACGAGGCGTTCGCTGTCACTGCCAGGAGTACTGCTGATGTACCTCATGTACCACACTGAAATACTAATTGCAAACGCTTAGCCAATATTGGTTGGGGTGTAGCAAAGGGGACAAGCAGGACTTGGAAAAAATTTCATCGGTGGCAAATCATTACGACACATATTTTATATGGTTCCATCGTTTAGAATACACCAAAATAAGCATATTTTATATGAAATTTTTTTTGTTATTTTTTCTACCTATTCTACTCTTAACTCTAAGGCAGATCGGTGTAGGTGCGACGACGAGCGAAGCGAGGAGGTGTCAGGATGAACCGCGACCGTAGCGCGCGAGTCGAGCGAGCAAAGCGAGCGTGCCGCGTGAGCGGCCGGAAAAGCGCCAGAACCGATTTTTTTTAAATTTATAGTTTTCAATCATCAAACAGTAAAACTAATACTATTCCTAAAATATGCTTATACGCCCAACATTCCAAAAATATGTATACAACTCCTACATATGATTGTTGCATATCCCACCATTGAAAAGCTCCTATATTGTTTAAAAATGTGAGGTCCAATAACTAGGCCATTTTTTATTTTAATGACTTTTTCTTTAAGTAATTTTAATTAATTAATTTTAGCATATTCTGTAACATTAAATCAAAAAAAAAATGTGACATAATAACACCCCACCATCGATTTTTTGAAGTCCTGCGTCCTGCCCTTTGCTACCTCAGACAGAAGGACAGCGGAGTCTTAGTAATAGTGTCCCGTTTTACTCTTTGAGTACGGAACCCTAAAAAATGGTTTGACCTCACCGGATTTACGAGGACATGGCTCGAATTGGGCAACGTGTGAAATTAATAGTCGGTATGGCTAGTTGTTCAGTACACAGCCCAGACCATCTCGACAGAAGCGATGTGACCATTCTTTCTCTTCATAAAAATCAGTCCACTTCATTCAGGTGACGGTTTGATTGCCCCCATCAAATTTTTAATTTCCTGCTCCATGAACACTTTTTACATGTCCACTTATTCACATCCTCTGGGCGCTGATTACAATCCCGCTTCTGATGTAGGGGCGGACATAGAATGATCCACATCATCAGGATTGAGATCGCCCATATTTCATGAAATAACAACAGGCTCGTAGCAATGATCCAACTTTATTCTTACAGACACAATAATATTCACTTAGAGCAAAAGTATAAACATAAACCGACAGTTTTGTCGGGAGCAAGTGTCAATTCAAGTACAATGATCCAAATTGTCGCCGCATTGATTGCAGCCTGTATTTATAAGGCCGTCAATTCAAGTCCACTTTGCACTGGCACCACGACAATTCTGTCCAATGGCATCAAAGCATAGGTACACCAAGCGTTTATTATTTTATTAAACCAAACATCCTAATACATTAGCGTCACATTACAAGTAATGACATATTTCGATACTAACGTGTCTCAATACGCCTGTGGAAAACAGTTGTCAAACTAAAACACAAACAACCTTCCAAATTATTATGACTTTGGGTTCCTAGTTGGTCCATTATAAATAAAGTCAACGTATGATTGACACAGACGTACGTAATTAAAATCTGCTATTTATTATGTGTTTCGATATGACAACTACCTCTGACATTTATATATAATGTCATATTATACAATTTAGTCACGCTCACGCACGACTTAAGATTTCAAATCTCTAATGATCATTTAATAATAAAGACCCAAAATAGCAACGTTCTCTGTATTGTAATGGAAATAAACCCCATTTTCTTATTTCGTTTCGATAATGGGCCTTATTTTAATATTAGTCTTACTTTGTACGAAGTTGGTAATTCATCATCATCATATCAGCTGAAAGACGTCCATTGCTGGACATAGACCTCCCTAGAGCTCTCCTCAATTCCTCATGGTTCCCATCATCCGACTGAAGTTTCGATAACAATGGGAACAACCTGAAAGCATATACTTCCAAAAAAAAATCGGTTTATAAATGCCAGAGTTCTGATAGATAACACAGATTAAAAAACCGGCCAAGTGCGAGTCGGACTCGCGCGCGAAGGGTTCCGTACCATTATCTATAAAAACGGCAAAAAAATCAAGTTTGTTGTATGGGAGCCTCCTGTAGCCTAGTTGGTAATGACCCTGCCTACGAAGCCGGAGGTCCCGGGTTCGAATCCTGGTAAGGGCATTTATTTGTGTGATGAGCACAAATATGTGTTCCTGAGTCAATGATGTTTTCTATGTATTTAAGTATTTATTTATCTATATAAGTATGTTTATCGTCGTCTAGTACCCATAGTACAAGCTTTGGTTAGTTTGGGACTAAGCGGATTTGTGTAAGATTGTAAAAGAAAAAAATATATATACAAAAAAATATTTATTAATTCAGTTTTTTTGTATTAGTTGTTAGGTATAGCGGCAACAGAAATACATCATCTGTGAAATTTTCAACTAACTTACTATCACGGTTGTTGAGATACAGCCTGGTGACAGTTTCACTCGCTGTTCCCTCCCCTTCAGGTTGCCTAATCTTTTTGTACAAATTTTCGTTACATACTTTACAATTTTTGAAAACCTTTTTTTTTAGTCTACCTAAGATATAGCCCGTAACATATTCCAATGCAGCGAAGATACGTGGGTCCCTTTTTTTAATATTTATATCAACAAGCATGTCGTCAGTTATCACATCGTTGAAATCGATGGACATGTGTTCACATGTACTAGGTTCATTTTTGGTAAAAAACAGTTTTTTCAATGATTTAAAAACGTAACAAGAATCTTGTTCGCAATTTGAGCCAGCAGAGTAGCTGCTACTTAAGTTATTAACTAGTAAAGAAGCAAAAGCTGCTTCAAAACCAGCACACGTTGGGGAGTTGTTTCTGTACCCATGGCTACGTACGCTGCCAAAAAAGTTCTCGAGCGGGTCTTGGTTAAAGTGCCTACACCATATAGATTTAATGTCATATTTCTGAAATAATACATCTCGCAAGTACTCCATGTTCTCTACCGTACGTAGCCAGTTCTTGACGGATGGCACTGGGAAACTGCTGTTATCCTTTTTATTAACAAACCTCATTGTGCTTAAAATCTTTTTAGAATCGATCCAATGCTGGTTGTGCGCTGACTTAGGTGTTAAAGCTTGCAGCAATGGCTTTCCTTTTTTTTGGCTTTTATAACTCCCATTCATGGAATCAAATAGCCCGTCCATAAAAATAATTAAATCCGCCGTTTGCTGGCATTCGGCTGGTAGTATTCCTTGATCTGAAATAAATGTCTTTCCGTTAAGGCGCTGTCAACACCAAAAACGCGCACACTGTCTATTTGTATCGGAGTAAGCGAGAGCGAGTGTTACTTGAGCGGCCAGGTTTTAGACGAAAATAATGAATAAATATTGAAATAAAAAAAAGTGTGGATTATTTGTGAAATATGGCTCGTCTACGGTTTAGGTATGAATATGTGGACTTCGTGTTTTTAATTGCAGACCCATACGTCAAAAACATAAGGACATAGAACCGTTTAAGATGATTTTAAGACCAATCTTTGCAATTATTTTCTATCGAGCCGATTTCATCCAATTATGTTTCGAGTCCGTCTACGGTCTTGGAAATATGATGAATATTAACTTATATTTTTTTTGATGTGCTAGAACAAATAGTTTTTCTTATACAACTGCTCAAATAATATCAATTTCAACAAATTTGGTCTTGTCAGCCTCTTAATATTGGAGTCTGTCCGCCTATATTCCCTTAATCAAAAAAATTGCTGAGAAACCTATATTTATTTTGAAAGGCCTAACGATTGATTTGCCAAACGTCGACTTAAGGATGACTCACGCTAGAACGGGCCGTGTCCGGCCCGGGCCGTTTTCTAGGAAAAACGACGGCGTTTTTGCGCGACCGAGCGACGGACGAGACTCGGAAGCGGCTCGGTGTCGGTCGGCATGGCCCGGCCGTAGCTCGGCCGGGCTTGGGTATGGCTATGTTTTGGGTATTTTATATTTTTTTACTTTTGTGTACATATACGTTACGATGCAATATAAATAAGACATTGAAAATTTACCAGCCAAGTATCCCATATTTACACCAACCGTCTGGCTAAAAATTTGCGTTGCGTACTTCACTTTCATTTTTGGAATTTTGTCAGGTGTGCAATGATCCTCAGTTAATTTTTTTATTATTCTTATTCCTTTGTAAGTTGGATTATTTTCATGTAGCTTCATTATGTGATCCCATTTTGCTATATTTTCCGTCCCATTCAAACTGAATTTTAAGTTCTTTGTAAGAAGATTATTCCTAATTCCCTTTAACAAATGTGGCACATCATAAAGAGGGATTATTTCTTCGCCATCCACTTCAAACACAGCTCGCCGCATCTCAATGTCACGCTTTAAATATTTTATCCTTCTCTCTTCTATTAAATGATTAATGGCACTCACATTAGATGCACCTTGATCACATATAGTGGCTAAAACTTTAAAACCAATGGAATGTAACTTTGAAATGTGGCTCTTTATTAGTATGGAGAGGTCAGCTTGTTTTGTACTTCCTGAACAAAATGTGTAACTTATAGGCTGTTTGTAGTTTTTTAATACTCCTCTTATCATAAATACTAAAACGTGGTCGGCAATAATTTTTTTAGTTTCAGTTCCATTATCCACAAATCCAATAATTCGGTCACTTTTTTTGTTGTAATCAAAATGTGGAGATATAGCCATTTCGTCGAAAATCAAAGTACAAAGCCTATCATCGGGCTTCATTTTTCTTGCACGTCTTTTAAGCTGCTGAAATATATTTTCGTTAATGCCAGGTTTCAGGCCTGCCCTCGATACCATTCGGCTCAACGTGACGGGAGATGGTAGAATAAATATTTTTCTCAGCAACCTGTAACATCTAGGCCCACGTTTATATATTGTCAACCCCATAATTTTTTCTTCATCCGTGAACCTTCGACCCATCTTTCCTTTGCGAAACTCGCGAAATTGCAGTACTGTAAAAAGTGCAGCCAAAGTGGTAAACTTTTTTAAAGTATTCTGAAACGTCTTGTTTTTTGACAAATTGAGGGCATCTTTCAAACGTCTTGCGTATTTGTCTTTGGCCACATTCAGTCCACTTATTACTTTTTGTAACGGCTTCGCAGTATCTTTATAAGCAGATTTTTTCCGTGATCTCAAGGTGAAATCTGAAAACAAAAAACATTATTATAAGAGTATTCACGAGATGCCGGCGCGAGCCTGTGGATTAGTCTTAGCAACACCCTGAGGTGTACCAAATCCGCAAACATATGCAGTCCAAAGAGTGCCACAATAACCGACGTCCTGCGCCACCGACACATCCAGCGGACTCCCGCGACCTTCACCAGGTCACATCAGTCCACATTGTGAGGGATCTATACCCGCGCTGCGATATCGATATTATGACAAATAATGTTAGTAGGTATTCTTAATTTATTATGTACTAGCTGTTGCCCGCGACTTCGTCCGCGTAGAACTTATACTTAGAAAATATAATGCAAACAAACTTCTACCATCTTAAGGGATGATTTCCGAGGCAAAAACTATTCTTTATCTTTGAAGGGTCTCAAATTATCTCTATACCAAATTTCATCTAGGTACATGGATTTTATCCAAACTTTCACCCCCTATTTCATACCCTTAGGGAATGATTTTCGGGATAAAAACTATTTAATGTCATTCTTCGGGACTCAAACGACCTTTATACCAAATTTCATCTAAACGGGATTCATCCAAATTTTGACCCCCCATTTCACCCCCGTAGGGAGTGATTTCCGGAATTACAACTATCCTATGTCCTTTCCCAGGACTCAAGCTATCTCTATACCAAATTGTATTAAAATGGGTTCCATCCGAATTTTCACCCCTAATTTCACCCCCTTAGGGGATGATTTCTGGGGTAAAAACTATCCCATGTCCTTTCCCAGGACTTAACCTATATCTACACCAAATTTCATCAAAATAGATTACATCCAAATTTCACCCCCCCCCCCCCCCCCCCTTTCCACCCCCTTAGGGGATGATTTCCGGGATAAAACCTATTATATGTCCTTCCCCGGGACTCAAACTATTTATATACCAAATTTCATCTAAATCGGTGCAGCGGTTTAAGTAGCTCCATACAAATTTCCACCCCCAATTTCAGCCCCTCAGATATAAAAACTACCCTTTGTCCTTCCCCGGGGCTCATTTCATCTAAATCGGTTCAGCGGTTTAGGCGTGAAGAGGTAACAGACAGACACACTTTCGCATTTATAATATTAGTATGGAAGTATGGATTATTAGTATGGATAATATGGATTATTTCCGCTTGTCTTCCAAATACAGGTGTAGCTGTAGACTCACTTCAAAAGAAAGAAGAAACGAAAAACTCATTCAAATATCTCAAAAAATTACGAAGCTGCAACCGTTTTAATGTCGCTTGTTAGAGTAAGAAAACGATCAGGGACCGTGACGTCACGATCCTCGAGCGTCATAGTAAAAAACAATCGTTTCATTATAAAGGTGCGTTTTGCGGAAAAGAGACGCAACAAACCCCCTCTTAAAACTTTATACACTTATAACTTAGTGATTACCTATATAGCCTCTTGCGTTGTTTTTTTTTCGAGATAATACAACATTATGATTATTTTGTTTAGTGTCTACATCCCTATTTTCGATAAGATAAGATAAAATAAGATTTCTTTATTGTCAGAACTGTGTACATTTAGTTGTTTTGGGTAAAATAAAGTCCAACAGCTTGCCCATTTCGGACGTACAATATTAAACTTAAAGCTAGTCAAATATACTAAAACAATAACAACTATAGTATTTCCAAATAATTTTAACCATATTCACACATAAAATATTAATTTAGATCTATCCGACATCCGTATTTTCTTTTAAACCACGAACTTCGGAATTCGAAAATATTCGGGTATCTCTATCTCTATCGCACTAACAAATGACAGGAATGCAGAGGGCCTACCGCGAAAGGCATTCGAAGTTTCCTCTCTCTGTCATACTTACAAGTTCGTACATAAGTGCGACAGAGAGGGAAAACTTCGAATGCCGTTCGCGGTAGGCCCTCAGATATACGAACTTCGAGTTTCGGTTTTCGGTGGTTTGGCTGAATACGCAAAGAGCGCGCGCGCGTGCCATTCAAAAAAAACCAAGTTTATATTGTTCGAATTTGTTGTTACATTTGTACAAATTACGCCTTAATTCGACATTTGCGCATATAAGTTCGCATATCAAAATCGATTAATTTTATATTTGCTTTTGGTACCTATGTGTCTCGTCAATGTATATCGTAGACGGGATTAAAATTATTAATAGGCGAAAGAAAGGCAAACCAATTCCGCCATTTTGTCCGTAGTATTTCTTATTACTGTGATTTTGACGTTTCTTTTAGCTGACAGATGTGGCGGCGATATACTTTAAGAATAATAAATGAAAAATTAAATGAAGTCGTATATTACGGAAAATAAATTCATTGTCGCAGTCGGATAAAAACTATCCTAAGTTGCAGCTGGAATAATTATGTACCTATATAAAATGTTTCATATTTTTCCGTCCATGGGATGCTGATAACATTCGTACCACAGAAAGCTTAGTTTCAAACTGGCTGATTCTTTTTTTAATTTAGAGATTTATTATAAGTGGAGATTGTTATGGCATTAATAATGATAGGACTAAGATGTTTTAGGACAAATATGTTATGGCTTATGAAACATGAAGTTTATTATTATTGAACGTTATGACAAAGTCCAATAGGGCAAAAATGTTATGGCAAGTGACTTTAGGACATAAGTTAGTAGGGATTGCGATGGTCACCCGTTCCACGTGCACAATGTGCCCCGCTCACTGCCACCTTAAGTTTGGTGATTCGGAATACCTTGGTAACAGACAAGCCAGACTGCGAATAGCGTACCTGCATTTGCTGGTTGTTCTGGCAAGTGATTGTTTTCTTCGGTGACTTGCAATGCAATTGAGGAACTTAAGCTCAAACCTGAAAATCAACAATGCAGTTTTGCCTTACTAAAAAATATTTAAGTACACAAGAATAATTGTTATGTTTGTAGACTGGACAAGTCTACAAACATTGCAATTACTCTTCTATTATTCAAGAAGGGAGTAATACGCATTATTTTTTTCAATACTCAATACTCAATACTCAATCATTTATTGCACATAATGGTTATACAGGTGGTCTTAAAATAAAGTATGGTATCACATCATGTACCCTGTTGGGCGCAGCAAATAAGAAGGTGGACACTTAGGTACATATAATTCAGCATACAAAAAATAGTATTAATTAATTATATATCTTAGTTTTACTTAATTCTATTAACAAACTTATCATCTAAATATTCCTTTAAAGAGTAGTAGGTTTTCGAAAGTAACATTTGTTTTAATTTGCGTATGAAAACTGTCTCTTTATTTTCATCTTTCAATTCTTTCGGCAATTTATTATATATTTTTATCGACATTACAAAGGGTCCTGACGAATGTAGGTTTAGTCGTGATGGTGGTAGCAATAATTTGCCTTTATATCGCATCGTACGGTTTTTGATTACATCTTCCAGTTTCGTATAAAATTCGGGGTATTTACGGACAAATTTACAAATTTCAAGAATGTAGATACATGGGAGTGTAAGTATGTTGTATTGTTTAAAATGAGGTTTACAACTGTCAGTCTGTTTAATATTAGCTAGAATTCGAATGAGTTTTTTTTGTAAAATGAACAGGCTTGGTGCGTCTGTGCTATTGGCCCAGAGAATAGCTCCGTAGCTCAGCCAGTTGTATGCGTACGAGTAATATGTCTGAAGTGCAGTTTTTAAGTTTTACATTTTCCGTATTTGTCAGCGAAAAAATGCTATCTGTTTCACACCGCTCTGTGCCTCACCCGTATCGTGCGATAGAGAGAGTTACCAGACCTGCAGGTAATTGCCTTCAATTTCTTGTTGAAATATTGTTTCGGGTGATAACGTTTTTACCCCCCTAAAATTTTATGAAATTAAACAATTTTGGTATAATTAGATTGAGTACACTTTAATCTATGTCTGTACGTTTTCCTTTTTTAGTAAATCAGTTTAGATTAATAAAAAAAAAACGGTAGACAAAGTTTTTAAGTCAAAAATACAGATTTTTAGATGCTTATAACATAAGCAATATTTCTTATAAATCAAAACGTACAGACCTAGTTTTTCATTATATCTACAACATGTTCAAAAATTATAAAAATCGAACTGTGTTTGCGGGGTGAAAAACGTTATCGCTTTTTGTATGAAAATTTCCAGGTTCACAATCCTCTTAAGCTTTTCTCGTCGACTGTTTTTTTTTGCAAAGTCATTAACTACAAGTGGAGAGGGTTCCCATGAACCTAAACACCACGGGTTTAACTTGTGTAGTTTGGGAGTTCAATTGGCATCTTCCGAATACATCATCCACCACCAGACCAGCTTTAACATTAGGTACCTATTTATAAGTACCTAAGTATTATTGCATTGTCACCGAATATACTTTATTAATATAAATATTAATATAATAATTTCAGCGTTTAGTACCGAAAACCAGGAAGTGGTTGAAATATGGTTTGCAAGATTTGAAACGGACAACACTCATGCGAAGTTTGCAAGTTAAATATAATCTTGTAAAAATATTAAGTATATATATACTTACAAGGTACCCGCCCCGGCTTCGCACGGGTAGTCCACCATCGAAGTAAGTTATGTTTATCTTGGCAGTCTTCCATATACCTACCTATATATATATATATATATATATACTTGTATATGTATAGTTAAAAGTACAGAAAAGTACCACATGAACTGCTTTCCGAGATAATATGCGTTGGTTATTGCAAAAAATACCAAATTGAATATACCTAACTAATAATGATGGACCGATTGTCCAGCAATTTTTTGAGATATAAATGGTGTAACCAACCCGGCTTTGGTTGGTTTATCTATACTTCTATACCTACTACCAAGATATTTATATAATACTAGCTTCCGCCCACGACTTCGTCTGCGTGGACCTGGGATAAAAACTATCCTACTTAATATATGTTAATGCAGGCTATAATCTATCTTCGTCCAAAATTCCATCCAAATCGGTTAAGCCGATTAAGCGTTTTTGTCTATTGTATCTAAACATCCAAACTTTCGCATTTATATTATTAGTAGGATATTTCCTAATTCTTACTAACATTACGAGTATAACTAAAGTGGAAGTGTCAGTGACATTGTTGCTTTGTAAGTTTGTTTGTTTGTATGTAATGGGCAGTAATGGGTAATCTCAGGAACCACTTATCCTATTTCAAATATTCTTTCGCCTGTGTGTGTACCTTTAGAACGGACTTCCTGGATGGTCATAGGCTATTTTAATCTCGCGGGTTTGCCTGCGTCCTTTTCTAATAAGCGGTCAAAACTATGTATGTATATACAATATATACCTATGACATGTATACATAACAAAACGTATAATTCCAAAGTCTAGGCACACATACCGGATGTTGAAGCTTCAGCATAAGACATATTTCGCACATTGCCCCGATTTCTCCTTGCAACAGTATCTGCAATAATAATAACGAGACATCGAAACAGGATGGACACTAAAATGGCCTATTGGAAAGAGGTCGGGACACCCGCCATATCACTGTAACATGGCAAAACCTTCGCCGCCTAATTTTTTACGGCCGTGTATTGTTTTCTTCAGGGAGATTTTTTCTCTTACTTGTAGACCGTAAGCCCACTCCCAATACGCCTACGTCTAATGACAACACGATAAAAAGCATAGCAGCAGGTCAAAAAAATTGTGCTGAGCAAGAATCAGAAGATTATCGCACCTAAAATTGGCCGAAAGTTGGCCACCTTTGACACCGTCTGCCAAGTACTTCCGGTCATTTCAGGACTGACAGACTTACGTTTACTCTCTCTACGATTAAAGGGCTAAAAGATGCCACATACAGTACCGGTCAAAAGTTTAAGTTCACTCTTTGTTTTAGGTACAAATGAGTACTTTAGGACAATAATTTTTTGCAGTTCGGAAGCCGAAATTTGTTTCCAACTGATCCGTTATTGTTTCCACAGATTTGTTTAATTAGTCAGACACAATTCACGTTAGTACATTTCTAAACAACGCATTCCCTAAAATCTTATAGGAATGAAAGCAAAGGCTGGGCCATATATGGGCTTGCCACTTAAAACGTGCAATGATCAGATACAATGTTGGTTTTTAGGGAATCAGTTGTTTAGAAATCTACGTAAATTGTCTCTGACTAATCAAACACATCTCCGTAAACAATAACGAATCAGTTGGAAACAATTTTCGACATTTGAACTGCAAAACATTATAGCACAAAAGTACAAATTTGTACCAAAAACAAAGGGTGAACTTAAACTTTTGACCGGTACTGTATGTCTCATACTGTTGTCACATAACGTAAATATACCTACCCTTACTATTTTGACCGGTAGTGAAGGATTTTCTAAACTTTTGGCCAATTATAGGTGCGAATCTTCTGATTCTTGCTCAGCACTACTTTCTCGACCTGCTGCCATGCATTGTCATGAGACGTAGGCGTATTGGGAGTGGGCATACGGCCTACTCCTATTGCTCAATCCATTTCAAAATATATTTTGTCTGTTTATTTAATGATTGCTATTAATTTTCGACACTACTACTGCTTTCAAATATGTATTGTACAGTAGATATACATCGTTCATACATACATACAAGGGCTGCCACTTATGCAGGTATATATTGTTTTTTTTTTATTCAGTGTTGTGTAGGTATATAATGTTTGTTAAACCAAATCCAAAACTCATTTAGCCGTCACTGGCCTAACCCTTATGAGGCTGGGATGGGTTTGAAATTGTGCTAAGGAAAAGGATTGTGTCCCTTTATGCCTGGTTAATCTTCAAACCGCTACTTTCGTCTGCGCCGCTGCCTCCAAGCTACCTGAAGGTGTGCTCTAGACCTGCCCAGCCTAGCGGGAACTCCGTAGCCACCTAAAACCTGCGGCTAACCTTCCAGACTACGGACGTCTCTCTCTACTATTCAGGCCAGTGACCTTTAGCTAGTAGGTACCTAAATGCTCCGAACTGATTGAATAATTTGCCCATTCTGTTCTGATTTCTACTTTATTTAATTATTATATTCTATTGTATATAAACAATTAGTTTTATTTCTAACCCGCCGGCTAGCTGGGCTACAAACTAAATATATAATACCTATGTATAACAATAATTTCCTTTAAAACAAAGTTTAAACCGACTTCAATTCAGTACTTCGCGCAAGCCACGTGTTACATGAAAATTCCCACATTTATTTTCCAAATTACCATACATGAACTGCTTTCCGAGAGCAAATGCGTTATTATTACAGAAAAAACCAAGTTGCTATATGTCGGCTGATAATATTTGAGGAGTTCGGTCGATTCCTCAAGGATCTCAGAATTAACACTTCATTAGTTGCTACTTCAACGGAATCATGTCAGAATCTTTGACGTAGGTACTTTACATCTTTGAGGAGTTCCATAAGTTATCTGTGGTCTTCATCAACAGTTCCACTTCACCAAAATTACGATTTCCGAGGGTGAGTACACGAGTTATAATAGAAATCTACTGAAATCACTACACGCGTGCCTATAAAATTTGAGAGTGCCCCTCCATTTCCCTGGGATCCCATCATCAGATCCTGACTTGGTGACAATATGGGACCACCAAGGAAGTATATACTCTTTCGAATAATAAAAGAATTTTAGAAATCGGTCTACAATTGACGGAGAAATCGGCGAACACACATTAAAAAAAATACATACAGTGGAACATATAACCTCGATCCTCCTTTCTTGAAGTCGGTTAAAAACATCATCATCATCAACATTTAAGGAGACGTGAGCTCAGAAAACAGATTTTTAATAAGTCGTAAATTTAATTAGCAATCTTGAGGACTTTCTCGAGGGACAACAGCTATTCGAATTCTGAGTTTCTGACTTTCGCTCGATAGAAAAAAATCACGAAAATAGGTCTAAAATACACTTAAAAAATCGTAACAAATTATGCACAACAGCTAAACATATTAAAATTGGTTCTAAAAATCGGCAATGTCATGTTTGTGGGAAATCAGCTTTACCGTTTTTATTTATTAAATAACACAATAAATTAAAATTAAAAAACATGATAACCGCGCTTCCAAACACCCACTTCCATCTCGCTCACGCTTATGCTCAGTGAGAGGGAGAGAAGACCACGAGCCTTCGTCGCCTTAAGAGCTTGGCTCTTGTCGGTGGAGTAGGTGCCAGTTCTCTCGGTCCTCCTAATTTCTTTAGGTCCCGGTAAGACTTTTGCTTTTAGTTGTACAACAAAAACATAATTATCTACACACATACCGGACGTTGAAACTTCATCATCAGATATATTCTGCACATTGCCTTGATTTCTCTTTGCAACAGCACCTGCAATAATAATAGACATCGAAGCAGGATGGACAATAAAGTGGGCTATTGGAAAGAGGTCGGGACACCCACCATCGCCATAACATTATAACTTACAAAGTTATCAAGGCATGCGGTGACTAGGCACTCATAAGATGGGCCCTTGAAAGTGCCGTCGAAAAGACAGCCAGGAGCAACACCGGTGTGAGTAGCTAAGGGGGTTTCTATATATTTATATTCAGATTACTCTTTGAAGGGCGTCGACCGACAGGCGAGACGTACTGCCCTTTCTCAGAAGTTACTTGCGGCGTAAGCCTTTTAAAATACTCCTTCCCTGGAGCATATAGCTCTGATGAACAATTATGATCATTCTCATGGCTTATGTCAGGAGCGGCTCAATCCGTGATTTCGTCGCGCCGCTACAAGTACATGCCGGCCTAACGGAATATAAGATCTCCTTGAAGATGCCATAAATTACCATGTACTATATAATAACACCAACATCACAATATTGGAAGATACCTTTGAAAGTGGGTCGCATTTTCTAATTGCTATTTACTTTCCATGACGATGACATGTCCGTGACAGAGTGTGGAGAAATCCAAAAAGACCCGTTTTCATTGCCTCTGAGTGTACTTATTATAATCAAATACCTGTACACCACACCTGTTACCTATACAGGTACTAACCTTTCAACTGCAGTGTCGGCACTGCAACATTACTGAGCATTTTGCTGCCGAGCCAGTATTGCTTTTCGAAGTGTGCGTGGCAGACTCGACGGTAATTATAAACATATGTGTCATCAAGGACCAAAATATTTCCCCCAACGGCAAACGTCCATGTCCGAAATCTATTCGGGTCCTTCGTAGGGTTCGGAAATTTGTGAAGAGTCACATTGTCTTCACCTATAAAATAATAATATATACTTTATATACTTATCTTGACATTAAATGACTATTGCATGTATATAAATATCTAAAAGTTCAATTACTGTTATGTTCACATTTTATGAATTGGCAAGAAATAAAAAGGCTTTTTTATTTTATTTTATTAATTTATATACTACAGGGCATCTTAATATTATCCTATACTATTAAACGAGCAATATTTGTATATATATATATATTTGCAAACACGTTCTCGGAAACGGCTCTAACGATTTCGATGAAATTTGGAATGTAGGTGGTTAAGGAGGCGAGAAATCGATCTAGATAGGTCTCATGTCCGGGAAAATTCGTTTTCTCCGTATTTTGTCCATTTTCATCCGAGTGGAGCTCGGCCGCCCAGGGACTTATATTTATTATCTATACTAATATAATAAAGAAGAAAAATTAGTGGATGAAAATAGGCAATTTTTTTGCCCGAATACAGCGCAGAGCCGAAAGGAAGTGATATATCATTTTAGCAGTCTGTGTGTATTTAATTTACGTGTGTTCCACCGTAGCGTTTAAGATAGGTACCTACTGAACCGATTTTGATGAAATGATCGTTTCGAAATTATCAAATGATGTAACATTATGAGTGATGGATGATTATGGAAACAGTACCTATTTATGACTTTTAAAATGTATTTTTTACCAATTAAAGATCTGTATTATAAATGCGAAAGGTTGTCTGTCTGTCTGTCTGTTACCACTTGACGCTTAAACCGCTGAACCTATTTAGATGAAATTTGGTATACAGGTACCTAGTTTGTATCCCGGGGAAAGACATAGGATCGTTTTCATCCCGGAAATCCTCCCTCTAAGGAGATGAAATGTTGGATGAAAGTTTGCACAGAGCTACGATATAATCAAAATCAAAATATTTATTCTGTAAATAAGCCACAAGGGCACTTTTTCTAGTCAAAATTAACTAGGTACATATTAACGTTTACATATAGGTACTTACAAGACAATAAGAGAAAAAAAATATCCGTATTTCTTAGAGATCTACCTATGTATATATATATAGATAGTCACCAAGCCTCAAAATAAAATTAATTATAATTAAATCTGATATAGGTATCCTGACATATATCTACCTAATAAGGACTTTGAGCGTCTAAAACTAAGTAATAAAATAATAAAACCAAGAGAGAACACAGTGAAATTTCAAATGGAAATTCCGCTGAAAAGTAGTGTAATGAAGTTATTTGTCGTTCTTGCTAACATGAACGGGGCGCTAACGGGAAACGAAAACGAAATTCGTTCATATTGTATCTCCCGCTCTGCGGCGCTACCACGAAAATCGAAATACGATGTATGTATACCTGCATCCGTCCCTGTCACTCTAGTTTAGTAAGTGCGATAGAGATGGAGATACCCGAACTTCGAATTTCGAAGTTCGTGGTTATAGCTCTGTCGCTCGGATAAGCAAGTGAGACAGATAGGGAGATACACGAACAACTTCGTTTCCGTGTCGGGGTACTTATGACGCGTATCTCATCCATTGCCTCCCTCGACGAAGCGAAGCAAAGACCTTTAGGCGAGCATGATATATTCCAGCTGCAGCCCCGCTATTCTGTAACTTGTTTTAGTTTTACCTCACCCGTCACCCACCAATATATCTTGACGCCGCGATTCGTAGAAACTAAGCGTAATCAGGCCCCGTAGCATGGATGGCCTTATTACGCGATAAGTGACATGATAGAGCATCCATCCCTGGCTGACACCGTTCGATAGAATGAGACGACGCTCCTATCCTGTCACTTATCGCGTGATAACGCCATCCATGCTACGGGGCCAGAGGTGAACTGTTTTCCGAGAGCAAATACGTTGATTATTAGAGAAAAAAACCAAATCGCTGTATGTGGGCCGATAATATTTGAAGACATCCGTCAATTCCTCAAGGATCTCAGAATCACCTTTGGCACTTCTTTGTTTGCCATTTCAACGGAATGATATCAGAATCGGTGACGTAGGTACTTTTATAGTTTAAAGTACATCATTGTGAAGATCCACGAGTTCCACAAGCCATCTGTGGTCTTCATCATCACTTCCACTTCACCAAATTTATGATTCACACGAGTTATAATAGAAAACAACGAAATTACTACACGCGTGCCTTATATATTGAGAACCTCCTCCTTTTTTTTTGAAGTCGGTTAAAAAAATACCTACAGTGGAACATTGAACGTCCTCTCCTCTTTGAAGTTTGTTAAAAATCGAGGTTAAGTTGATTGTAAATAAATATCCACAACACGTATTGGAAAAAAAATGAGGTTGGCCACTTTCTATGCGTGACTACCTACGATGTGGTTACCAATTACTTATATAAACAGGTGAGCACGCGTTACTTAAAGTCCATACAGAGATAAGGACCGTGATAGGGAACATAATTACCTTGGTTTCATATCCCCATCTCGCTCTATCTTACAGATTCGTACCTTTCATGCCGTTCGCTGCGCTGGACCGTGGGGATGCTATGATTATGATCCGCCTCTGTATTGCAATTAAGTCGGGTTTTTTCATAAATTGCAACAGTTTTTGAGCAACTATCATCATCAATTCATCATCATCATATGAGCCGAAAGGCATCTACTGCTGAACATAGCCACCCCCCAAAGAGTGCCAAAATGACCGGTCCTGTGCCACCAGCATCCAGCGGACTCCCCGCGATCTTTATATACCTACCAGGTCATCAGTCCCCGTTACTACCTTCTGCTCACGCTGCGTCTTCCATTACGTGGTCAACACTCGAGAACCTTTCCGCCCCCACGGACATCGCATCAATTCGACGTGCAATGTGGGGTACATTTACATTGCACGTAGAACCGATGGCCGTTGGGGCGAAAAAAGGCCCACTGTCACTTAAGTTTAGCGAATCGGAGGGCTATATTGGTTACCTTTGGTTCTGCTGCGGACCCTGCTTATTTACCTATACACAAGTGCAATCAAATCAAAAGATTTTCCAAAAAACCCAACTGCTTTTTTAAATATTAAGTATAGCCAAGATGTCAATCCCACGATAATGAGAAATCCGACGACACCGCATATGTCAAAATCCATCAAGCCTTTAGACCGTAAAATAAATAGCATGTAGACCGTGAAATAGATTTTTTTTATCCACATAACTACATACATTTTATACATTCATACATATGTACATTTCTGAAGCAGTCGGGTAAAAACCAGCCTATTTTTTGCAATGGAGGGCACTATTTCAAGGCTCCTCTACATAAAAGGCCATCATGGCCCATCATACAGGACGCAACTATGCGTAAGAGGGAGAAAGACGTAGGTACTTCTATCGCACTCAAATGCATAACTGCGTCCCCCTCCTGCGCCATGATGGCCCATTGTGTGGAGGAGCCTTGATACCAACCTCAATTGACTCTAAAGGCTCTCTATATAATTCGCCATCATGGGCCATCATACAGGACGCAACTATGCGTTAGGGGGAAAAAGACATAGGGTCATTTCGCCGGTTGGCGAACACCTAATTTCATATGCCGGTTAGCGACCACTTAGCTGACTTGGTGAACTGAAAGCATATTTAGTGGTTTTTTTTGTAAATTCCTATTCCATAAATACAAACAATAAGGCATGCGGCTGACTGTTTCAATAGACTCTGTAGAATTGATGTTATCTTCAATTGAAAAAACCATGATCTTCAAGTGGTCGCTAACCGAAGGTGGTCGCGTAACCGGCGAAATGACCCTAGGTACTTTATCGCATTCCGAGTATTCCGACGCATAACTTCGTCCTGTCCTGCGGCTATGATGGCCCACCTTGGAAATGAGCATTTCAGAATGGAGCCTTTAGTTACAGCAAAAACGGATAATGTTAAAGGATAGAAACCGGACAAGTGCGAATCGGACTCGCCCACCGAGGGTTCAATGCTAAATTACAAATGTATAGTTTTCAGATTTAGATGGACTTGTAGTAGGTAGGTATATAGATATCAAATAAAAAGTTAGGTAGGTACTAACGTTGTTTGCCACAACTAGAAACGCAGCATTTTCTTTCAGCGGCCATTATTTTTAGGATTATCTAGGTATTATTCAAATAATATGCTTTTATATTATATCACATTCAATAAAACCGAGAATATTTAAAACTTCAGTTGGCTGTCATGTTAAAACAGAGCAAAAATGCATGATTGACGTTCGTTTCAAATTTGATAACGCTGCCCTCTGACTACTAATGTACTAACTATCTCCATGAGCGTTTTTCCTATGAAGACAGATATGTTCTGAGTGAAGCGCCCGTGGTACCGGCTGAATAGCCCTCCGAGACAGACGTGTAGTGTGTTTATTTGTGGCTATTCACGAAGCTAACCGGCCACTCTTCAGATAAAATAATATTATTTTGATCTCCAACTAGGCATAGTTGTTACCAACCTCGGGGTCAAACTATACTGGGGATACATTTGTGAGGCTAATCGAGACAAGTTATGAATTGCATAGCTGCCATATATGACGTAGTGTAGCGAAAAGGCTCAAACCCACCGGATACGTAACATTTAAAATTGAACCTTCTACCTAAAACAAAAGTCATACATTTCAATGGTGATGTCTTGTGGGTTGGATCCTTTTGTCTAAACTACGCGTTCTATAGTCAATTATTATTGTACGAGTGATCGTGATACTTGATAGATTTAATTTATTTACTTGTTACTATCAGTCCACCTTGTTAGTATGTATGTATGTATGGGAGTTTGGGTGAAATCTTCAAATTAGGTACAATTGCGTATCTTCGGTGACATAATATCATAGAGCTGGTCTGATGATGGAGTCGGAAGGTGGCCATAGCAACTCCTAAACTCAACAAGAGAAAGCCATCGAATTTGGGCTCATTTATTTGGTCATGGCACGGCAAGACTTTGGTGCTGGATGATTTCCAGAGTCTGATGATGGAGCTATAAGGTGGTCATGGAACTCCTAAACTAAACTAGATAAACCCATCTAGTTTGAGCTCATCTGTTTTGTCTTGGTAAACACTTTGGTGATGGATGATTTCCAGGATCTGATGATGGAAGGTGGTCATGGGAACTCCTTAACTAAAATAGATATACCTATCTTGTTTGGGTTTGTGTGATTTGTCTGTACAAGTACCCACGAACCAGCGACATAATATGCAGGGTTATTGAAAATAACAAGATGAATAAAAAACTTTTTAAAAAACAAGCTTATATGGCGTTTGTTAAGTACAGCACGATCCTACCTTGCATTTAGTAATTATTTTCGTTTATCTCCACTTATAATAAATCTCTAAATTAAAAAAAGAATCAGCCAGTTTGAAACTAAGCTTTGCGCGGTACGTATGTTCTCAGCATCCCATGAACGGAAAAATATGAAACATTTTATATAGGTACATTATTATTCTAGCTGCAACTTAGGATAGTTTTTATCCGACTGCGACAGTTAATTAATTTTCCGAAATATACGACTTCATTTAATTTTTCATTTATTTTTATTGAAATCAAACGCTGCTCCAACTGTCAGCTATAAGAAACGTCAAATTTTCGTCAAAATGGCGGAATTGCTTTGCCTTTCACTTATTAATAATTTAAATCCCGTCTACGATAGACCTTTGAGAGACAAATGCTAAAATATAAACCATAAAAAAATATTCGATTCTGATATGAGAACTTATATGCGCAAATGTCGTTTAATGTCGTAATTTCAATAAATGAAATCAACAAATTTGAACAATATAATTAACACGAATTTGTTTTTTTTGAATGACAATGGCACGCGCTCGGCGCATTCAGCCAAAGTACCTGCGGCGCTACCACGAAAACCGATACTCAATGTTCATATATTTGCATCCCTGTCACTCGAGTATGGTTAGTGCGATAGAGATAGAGATACCCGAATATTTTCGAATTCCGAAGTTCGTGGTTATAGCTCAGGAATCGAAAAAGAATTTAAAATAAATATAGTCAAATGGAGAAAAAAAACAAAGCAAGAGGTTAAATAGGTAATGATTAAGTTATAAGAGTCCAAAGTTTTAAGAGGGGGTATGTTCTGTCCCTTTTCCGCAAAACGCACCTTCATATGAAACGATTGTTTTTTACTATGACGCTCGAGTATATTGACGTCACAGTCCCTCATCGTTTTCTCACTCTAACAAGCGACATTAAAACGGATGTAGCTTCATAATTTTTTGAGATATTTGAATGGGAGTTTCATTATCTTCTATCTATTTATCTCCACTTATAATAAATCTCTAAATTAAAAAAAGAATCAGCCAGTTTGAAACTAAGCTTTGCGCGGTTCGAATGTTCTCAGCATCCCATGAACGGAAAAATATGAAACATTTTATATAGGTACATTATTATTCTAGCTGCAACTTAGGATAGTTTTTATCCGACTGCGACAGTTAATTAATTTTCCGAAATATACGACTTCATTTAATTTTTCATTTATTTTTATTGAAATCAAACGCTGCTCCAACTGTCAGCTATAAGAACCGTCAAATTTTCGTCAAAATGGCGGAATTGCTTTGCCTTTCACTTATTAATAATTTAAATCCCGTCTACGATAGACCTTTACGAGACAAATGCTAAAATATAAACCATAAAAAAATATTCGATTCTGATATGAGAACTAATATGCGCAAATGTCGTTTTATGTCGTAATTTCAATAAATGAAATCAACAAATTTGAACAATATAATTAACACGAATTTGTTTTTTTTGAATGACAATGGCACGCGCTCGGCGCATTCAGCCAAAGTACCTGCGGCGCTACCACGAAAACCGATACTCAATGTTCATATATTTGCATCCCTGTCACTCGAGTATGGTTAGTGCGATAGAGATAGAGATACCCGAATCTTTTCGAATTCCGAAGTTCGTGGTTATAGCTCAGGAATCGAAAATATGGTAAATAATCATAATGTATTTTCTCGAAAAAGAATTTAAAATAAATATAGTCAAATGGAGAAAAAAACAAAGCAAGAGGTTATATAGGTAATGATTAAGTTATAAGAGTCCAAAGTTTTAAGAGGGGGTATGTTCTGTCCCTTTTCCGCAAAACGCACCTTCATATGAAACGATTGTTTTTTACTATGACGCTCGAGTATATTGACGTCACAGTCCCTCATCGTTTTCTCACTCTAACAAGCGACATTAAAACGGATGTAGCTTCATAATTTTTTGAGATATTTGAATGGAAGTTTCATTATCTTCTATCTATTTATACATAATAAATGCCTATGTCCTGATTTCCTGACTGACTTATTCACTCAATCACTCACTCACTCACTCATCAACGCACAGCCGAAACTACTAATCTTAGAGAGTTGATTTTTGCACAGTATGTTGCTTTTATAACGTGGGCTAGGGATAAAAAGGGATTTTTGAAAATTCTACCCCTAAGGGGGTAAAATGGGGGTGCAAAGTTTGTATGGGAGAACCTTTTTTTTTTGAGCTATAGACTTAAACTTTGTAGAAAAATTAGTTATTAGAATACAAATGAAACACTTTCAGCGTTTTGGAAAATTCCACCCCTACGGGGGTAAAATAGGGGTGCAAGGTTTGTATGGGGGAAACATTTTTTTTTAAATAGAGACTTAAAACTTTGTAGAAAGATCAGTCATTAGAATACAAATAAAGGACTTTCAGGGTTTTAGAAAATTCTACCCCTAAAGGGATAAAATAGAGTGCAAAGTTTGTATGGGAAAAACTACTTATAAAGTACCTAGATTCAGTGTTTTAAAAAAATCTACCCCTAAGGGGGTAAAATAGGGGTGCAAATTTTGTATGGGGGAAACAATATTTTTTTTAAATAGAGACTTAAAACTTTGTAGAGAAATTATTCATTAGAATACAAATAAAGTACCTAGATTCAGTGTTTTAAAAAAATCTACCCCTAAGGGGGTAAAATAGGGGTGCAAATTTTGTATGGGGGAAGCAATATTTTTTTTAAATAGAGACTTAAAACTTTGTAGAAAGATTAGTCATCAGAATACAAATTAAGTACTTTCAGCGTTTTAGAAAATTCTACCCCTAAAAATAGGGGGCTAAAATAGGGGTGCAAAGTTTGTATGTGGGAAACTATTTTTTTTAGCTAGAGTCCTAAAACTTTGTACAAAGATTATTTAAATAAAAAGAAAGTACTTTCAGCGTTTTGGAAAATTTCACCCCTAAGGGGGTAAAATAGGGTGCAAAGTTGTATGGGAAAACATATTTTTTTTTAATAGAGACTTAAAATTTTGACGAAAAATTACTTATTAGAACATGAAAAATACTACATTCGGCGTTTTACAAAAATCATTCCCTAAGGGGGTTAAAAAAGGGTGCAAGGTTTGTATGGGGAACACTTCTGAGCTAGACACTTAAAACTTTGTAGAAAGATTACTTATTAAAATACAAAAAAAAAGACTTTCAGCGTTTTGAAAAAATCTATCCCTAAGGGGGATAAAAAGGGGTGCAAAGTTTTTATCAGGGAAAGTTTATGTTTTTGAGTTAGAGACTTGAAACTTTGTAGAAAGATTACTTATTAAAATACAAAAAAAGAACACAAATCGTTTTAGAAAATTCCACCCCTAATAGGGTTAAAAAGGAGAGCAAGCTTTGCATGGGCAACACTTTTTTTTGAGTTAGACTTAAAACTTTGCAAAAAGATTACTTATTAGAATACTAAAAAAGAACTTTCAGCGTTTTAGAAAACTCCATCCCTAAGGGGATCCTTAAGATCCTTAAGAAGGGTAGCCAGTGTTGTGTGGGAAAAATTTTTTTTTTACTAGACTTAAAACTATTCAAAATGTTACTTATTAAAATTAATAATAAAGTACTTTCAGAGTTTTAGAAAATTCCACCCCTAAGGGGGTTAAGAAAGCTTTGTATGGGCAACACTTTTTTTGAGCTAGAGACTTAAAAGTTTACGAAAAAAGTTCTTTCAGCGATTAGAAAAATTCAACCTCTAAGGGGGTTTAAAAGGGGGTTCAAATTTTAAATGGCGAGCAATAAAATTTTAAAGTGTGAGTAAGAGATTTTTAACTTCGGTCTTATTCTGTACGTTAAAAGACTACAAAACTGATTTCAGAGTTTTTCCAAATTCATCCCGAGTGTTAAAATTGGTTCAAAGTTTGAGTATTTCAAGGCATTTTGAAAGTATGAGATTTTTAACTTTGGTTTTAGACTGTTTTTTCACAAACTAGAAAATGAACATCAACTTTTTTTTTAATTATCCCCTAAAAGAGGGTTCAAATTTTGTATTGAGAGAAATCATTTTCTAAGACGATAAAAAGTTCTACGCGGACGAAGTCGCGGGCAACAGCTAGTATATAATAATAACACACACCGTTGGTTTACACTGGAAAGGAAGATTTTTACGTGGTTTTATTACATTTCCGAGTCATCATCATCATCATCATCATATCAGCCGAAAGACGTTCACTGCTGGACATACGCCTCCCCCAAAGAGTGCCACAATGGCCGGTCCTGCGCCACCCTCATCCAGCGGACTCCCGCGACCTTTACCAGGTCATCAGTCCACCTTGCGGGGGGCCTACCCACGCTGTGCCTTCCGGTACGTGGTTGCCACTCGAGAACCTTTCCGCCCCAACGGCCATCGGTTCTACGTGCAATGTGCCCCGCCCACTGCCACTTAAGTTAAGCAATTTGGAGGGCTTTATCAGTTACCTTGGTTCTGCTGCGGATAGCCTCATTTCTGATGCGATCGCGCAGAGAAACTCCCAGCATAGCATAGCATAGGCTCAAAGTCACTCAAAGGGCAATGGAGAGCCATTGCCCTTTGAGTGACTTTGAGCCTTCTTATGAGGCCTTTAGTAAGCGACCACGTTTCCGTGCCATATGTCATCACTGGCAACACACACTGGTCAAAGACTCTCGTCTTGAGACACTGCGGAATATTGGACGAAAAGATGTGCCGTAGCTTTCCGAATGCTGCCCTGCCGAGTCGGATTCGACGATTGACCTTCCCTTCGACATTTCCAAGTATCACTCTTTATTTCGAAATAAATGTTTAAAAAACCGGCCAAGTGCGAGTCGGACTCGCGCACGAAGGGTACCGTACCATTATCTATATCTTTAAACGGCAAAAAATTTGTTGTATAGGAACCCCCTGTAGCCTAGTTAGTAACTTGGTAGTGACTCTGCCTACGAAGCTGGAGGTCCCGGGTTTGAATCCCGGTAAGGGCATTTATTTGTGTGATGAGCACAAATATTTGTTCCTGAGTCATGGATGTTTCTATGTATTTAAGTATTTATTTATCTATGTAAGTATGTTTATCGTTGTCTAGTACCCATAGTACAAGCTTTGCTTAGTTTGGGGCAAGGTCGATTTGTGTAAGATTGTAAAAGAAAAAGAAACAGATAAAAACTAAAATAAAAATAAAATTATGTATTCTGTTTTTTAGTATTTTTTGTTATAAATAGCGACAACAGAAATACATCACATTTCAAATCTCTATCTATCACGGTTCATGAGATACAGCCTGGTGACAGACGGACAGACAGACGGACAGCGGAGTCTAAGTAATAGGGTCCCGTTTTACTCTTTGAGTACGGAATCCTAAAAAGTGACATAGGTTTTATGCTCAGAACATAAAAAAAGGGAGAAGTGCCTTACTGCTTAATTTCAACCAAAACCGATGTCCCCAGTTTTCTCCCACCGCAGCGCCCACAGGCACACACATTGAACCGTGTAAAAACAAAGACTCGGGCGTTGCCAGTGAGTCTACGGCAACATGCAAACAAGGGCTGTGATTGGCTTAAACGCACTACACTAGGGGGGCGACAAACGTTAAAATTATGTTTTATCGACATTGATATTAAAATTAATATTATGTTAAGATATTGATGGGTAACAACTTCAACGACATGGTAAGTTTATGTGGTGGTATTTAAACCTCTAGCTACAAGTTTAAATAACACGGGTTGTTAACTTACCATAAATCGCAAAAGTAAAAAATATTGACGAATACCTACAGAGTAACATAAACAACTTTTTATAAGTTCGTGTTCACATACATTTAAAACTCTGGTCACATCGATATTTTTGACCTGTAGGTACCAGGCCGATCCGACTCGCATTTTGGCGCGAAATAATATGTCCATTACTCATATTAAGAGATTTAAGGCTAAGGGCGAGTATCCACCAAAGATGTGCGAAGATGTGTTACCATACATTTTACACCTAGGTTTCAAGCAAGCGAGGTGTCAAATATTTGAAAAGTGTACGGCTCTTATTAAGTGGTTGGAAACATTTTTCTTGAAAATGTTACGAACACATTAACTCTTCTCTGTACAGGAAACCAGTTAGGACCTCTGCCAGTAGCATCTATCCATTTTTTTAGTACCTACTCGGATTCTTTGGAAAACTGTAATAAGAAACCGAGATTTCTTCTTCAATTATCACATTTCAAATGAAAGTAAAAAATACTCATTTAAAATAAATTATTGGTAATAATATCACATTTAAAGTTGTTCTGAAGCCATTTGCAACTAAATTATATACTTGTACATACAATTTTAATATGTCTATTTACCGTTCATACTGCAACTTAGTGAAAATCTTATTAGTAGGTACCGTAAACATTTTGTGCCTTTTAATCTTCTTAGTATGTTATTAGTTACCTTTAAGATAGGCACCCAACCAAAACAAGTAATTAAATAAAATAAAACAGCGAAAGTAGTCGAAATAAAATAACTAGTATGATATCGTATTGTAACTGCACTTTGGCACCTCTCTAGTTTGCGACGCCAAGCAGCGGCCGTACCACTAAAAAAATCAAGCATCGTCCATATCCATAGTGGTTTAATACATTGCGCCGTGGTTTACTGTATTGAACGTTCAATGTACAACGCATAGAACAAAAATATGCTTTTTCGTTCGATATGTTAGTTCGATCCCGAGAAATGATGCGGCGTTGCGTTTATTTATTAAAATATTAGTTTTTACTGACTTAAGTGAAAATACTAATACTCATATGTGGTGCGTGACTCCACCATTCATGTAGGTTTTAGTTTCATTCCTATTTTTGCATGTAACCACGCTACAATTCGGCATTTTGAGTAAACGTGGAAAAACATTTCAGATTCACGGCAAATTGCGACTAACATGCGTGTCAAAATACCGAATTCTGAGCGAGCGCTTTTTTGAAGAGCACTCTTCGTCATTTTAACTACAACTAACTATTAAAAAATTATTTGGAGTGTTATTCCTACCTCATCGCCGTGAACTCGTATTAACGTGTCCACCACCTATGGTTCGTGTCAAGGTCGTTCTTTGCATTTGAAATCAATATTGCCACATTCCTACACACGGTTGTTATGGGCCAACCGGTGATTAATTAATAGAAGCCTTCGAAGGTGATGGATGTTATTGATTTATTCAATTTAATTAATTACTACGGCATAGATGTTAATTCAATTTTCATTTATTCAACACTAGCTTTTGCCCGCGACTTCGTCCGCGTAAAACTCCTTTATATCGTAGCTCGATACAAACTATCACCGTCCCGTCCCTTTTAGGGGTAGATTTCCGATATTAATACTATCTTATGTCCTTCCCCGAGACTCAAACTATTTTTATCATCATCATATCAGGCGAAAGACGTCCACTGCTGGACAAAGGCCTCCCCCAAAGAGTTATAAAGTGACCAATCCTGCGCCACCCGCATCCAGCGGACTCCCGCGACCTTTACCAGGTCATCAGTCCACCTTGTTGGGGGGCTACCAACGCTGCGCCTACTAACTAACTCTTTACAAAATATCCTTCCCCAGAACTGCCAACTATCGCTATACCGTAAATGGGTTCCATCCAAAATTTCACCCCCATTTCACCCACTTAGGGGATGATCTGCGGAATAAAAACTATCATATGTCCTTTCACAGGACTCAAACTATCTCTTAACCAGATTTCATCTAAATGAGTTCCATCCAAATCTTCACCCTCATTTCATCCTTTCGGGCGATGATTTTCGTTACAAAAACTATGCGATTTCCTTTCCCAGAACTCCAACTATCTCTATACCGAATTTCACCTAAATGGGTTCTATCTTAATTTTCACCCCTCATATCACCCCCTCAGGAGATGATTTATCAGAATCAAAACTATGAATTGTCCTTCCCTGGGACTCCCACTAGCTCTATACCAAATTTCACTTAAATGGATTTTATCCAAATTTTCACCCTCTAGGGGATATCCCCTTTAGGGGATAATTATCGGGATTGAAAATATCCGTTGTCATTCTCCGGGACTCAAGTTAACTCTTAACCAAATTTCATCTAAATGGGTTCTATCCTAATTTTTACCCCTCCTAAAACCCTCTTAGATGATTTTTGGGATAAATAAAAGCTATACATCGTCCTTCCCCGGAACCCCACCTATCTCTATACCAAATTTCATCCAAATAAGGTACATCCAAATTTTCACCCCCTATTTTATGCCCTTGGGGGATATTTTTCGGGACAAAAGCTATCCGTTGTTCTTCTCCGTGACTCAGACTATCTCTATAGGTACCAATTTTTATCCTAATGGGTTCTATCCAAATTGTTACCCCCATTTCACCCCGCTTAGGGGATGATTTCCGGAATAAAAGCTACCCTTTTTCCCTTCCCAGGACTCAGCCCATCTCTATATCAAATTCCATTGAAATGGGTTCCATCCAAATTTTCACCCCCCATTTCACCCCCTTAAGGGATGATTTCGAAGATAAAAAATATAATATGCTGTTTCACAACACTCAAACTATCTTTATACCAAATTTCATCTACAAAGGTCACATCACATCCAAATTTTCACCCCCTTAGGGGAGGATTTTCGGGATAAAACTATCCTATGTCCTTCCCCAGGATTCCTAACTATCGCTTTACCGTAAATGGGTTTCATCCAAATTTTAACCCCCATTTCACCCCCTACGGAGATGATCTCCGGAATAAATAAATAAAAAAATAAAAATACTTTATTTCAGACCTAGTGATCCATAGTGTGTTAGTAACATGTGACTTAATACTAAATTGGTTAGTAACAGCAAGTAAGTAAGTAAGTATAAAAATATTCTTAAATAATAAATTGGGCAACGCCCTTAATCTGTCCAATCCAATAAGACATCGATAAAAACTATCATATAGCCTTCCCCAGGACTCCCAACTATCGCTTTACCGTAAATGGGTTCCATCCAATTTTTCACCTCCCATTTCACCTCCTTAGAGGATGATTTTTGGGATAAAAACTATCCGTAATCATTCTCTACGACTGCCAACTATCGCTATGCCGTAAATGGGTTCCATCCAAATTTTCACCCCCATTTCACCCCCTTAGAGGATGATCTCCGGAATAAAAACCATCATATGTCCTTTCCCAGGACTCCAAACTATCGCCATACCGTAAATGGGTTCCATCCAATTTTCACCCCCCCATTTCACCACCTTAGAGGATGATTTTCGGGATAAAAAACTATCCGTTGTCATTCTCCGGGACTCAAACTATCTTCTTACCAAATTTCACCTAAATGGGCTACATCCAAATTTTCACCCCCATTTCACCCCCTTAGGGGATGATTGCCGGAATAGAAACTATCATATGTCCTTTTCTAGGACTCAAACTATCTTTCAACCAAATTTTATCAAAATGTGTCACAAACAAATTTCCACCCCCAATAACTCCCCCTTAGGGGATGATTTTCAGTATAAAACGATCCTATGTCCTCCCCTAGGACTCGAACTATCGCTATATCGTAAATGGGTTCAATCCAAAATTTCATCTACCATTTCTCATCCCCTTAGGAGATGATTTCCCCCTTTCATGTGTTCTGGAATAAAAAGTATTCTTTGTCCTTTTCTAGGACTCTACCTCTCTCTATACCAAGTTTCATCTAAATGGGTTCTATCCAAATCTTCAACTCTCATTTCCCCACCTCAGGAAATTATTTTTCGGTATAAAAACTATGCGTTGTCCTTCCCTGGGACTCCTTCTATCTCTTTACCAAATTTCATCTGAAAAGGGTCTTACACAAATTTTCACTCCTTATTTCATCCCTGAGGGGATGATTTTCGGGATTATAACTATCCGTTGTCATACTCCGGGACTCAAACTATCTTCATACCAAATTTCATCTAAATGGGTTACATCTAAATTTTCACCCCAATTTCATGCCATTAGGGGATGATTTCTGAAATTTAAAACTATTATATGACCTTTCCCAGGACTCAAACTATCTTTCAACTAAACTTCATATGTAATTGGGGGTGTAATTTTCGGGATAAAACTATCCTATGTCCTTCCTCAAGACTCCAACTCACTAAACCGTAAATGGGTTCTATCCAAATTTTCACCCCTCATTTTTTCACCCCCTCAGGAGATATGCATTGTCCTTGCCTGGTACTCCTTCTATATCTATACCAAATTTTAACTTAATGGGATTTATCCACATTTTCATCCCTATTTTATCCCCTTGGGGGATGATTTTCGGGATTCAAACTATCCATTGTCATTATCCGGGATTCAAACTATATCTATACCAATTTTGATCAAAACGGATTTCATCCAAAATTTCACCCCTCATCTCACCCCCTTAGGGGAAGATTTCCAGAATAAAAACTATCATAAACCAAATTTTATCAATATGGGTTACTTCAAAATTTTCATTCCCTCATTTTACCCCCTAAAGGGAAGATTTCCGGGATAAAACCTATCCTTTTACCTTCCCCGGGACTCAAACTCTTTATGTACTAAATTTCATCCAAATCGGTGCAGCGGTTTAAGCAGCTCTTTACAAATTTCCACCTCTATTTCATCCCCTTAGAGGTTGATTTCCGGGATAAAAACTACCCTATGGCCTTCCCCAGGACTCAAACTATCTCTATACCAAATTTAATTTTAATCCGTTTAGCCGTTTTCACGTAGTCACATAAACAGACAAACAGATAAACAGATAAACCGATAAACAGATAAACAGAAAAACAGACAAACAGACAAAAATTCTAAAAACTGTTGGAACGTGTTCTGTTATCGATTCTAAGAATCCCTAGCCAATTTTTTTTCGAATATCTTCCATGTACAGACTTTCGACCGTCTTCAGCTTTATTATATGTATAGATGTATAGAAGATAACAAGAATCTCATTTTTGTTATAGTATCTAGATTAAAATCAACGAGTAAAAAATACAAAAAAAAACATTCCTACTGCTGATATGTACCTACCCTCCATTTTGTCGCGCGGAATGTTCCTATTACAAGAAGTGGCGATTATCACGCGCCCGGAATCCTCATGAATAAATATTCCGAACTCATTACTTCATTTAAATAATTTTAGCTCAAACAGGGTTGCCATGATTTTATTTAGTGTCCCGTACGAAAGTTGGTATTTATTATTATTATTATTATTTTGTGGGCCTTAATATGCCGCTTCGACCAGCAAGTGATCTATTGTGGCAGCCCTTGTTTTAGAGTTCACCGTTAAGTCCCGTTGCCTCCAGGAAATTCCAGATTCTTTGGGCGGTGATATGTTGTACTTCTTGTGGGTGCATTATGTGCCGCCCTAGGTAGGTACTTCTTTTATGCATGAGTGGTCCGCAGGAGCAGAGAATGTGCATTGCAGTCTCCTCTGTCTCCTGGCAGAACCTGCAAGTTGTGTCCTGCTTCATACCCATTTGAAACAGGTGTTTGTTCAATTTGCAATGTCCTGTCAGGATTCTTGTCACTGCGCAGGTTTTGTGCCTTTTGAATTGTAATAACTCTTTAGACAGCTTACTATTGAACCCTTCGATCAGGGCTTTAGCTTGTTTTTGTCCTTTGGTGAACTTCCACAGCTTGATTGCCTCTGATTTTTCCGCGTTGTTTAGCAGAGAATATGCTTTCCGTTTTGTGATGCCACAGAACGGTTCCGGGCCGACTAGGGCCGTGTCTGCGCCCTGCCTTGCAAGTTCATCTGCTCTTTCGTTTCCTACAATGTCGGAGTGCCCTGGTACCCATCTAAGTATGACTTTGTTGGAGTTCGCCAGGGTGTTTAGATTATTTTTACAATTCTGGACTAGTTTAGAGTAGGACTCTAGTGATTCTAGTGCCAGCAGAGCAGCTTGGCTGTCCGAGTTGATGTAGATATGTTGGTTCCTTAGGTTTCTTTCAAGATTTATCTCCACGCATTTATTTAATGCGAAGAGTTCAGCCTGAAAGATTGAGGCCTCCTTCCCCATGCTGACGCTAGCTTTGAACTTTGGCCTCTCACCGTAGATACCACATCCAACATCATCACCTTTTTTTGATCCATCTGTATACCAAATGTGGCTTCCCTCCTTGAAGTCCATTTGGTCATTTGTCCATTTGTCTCTCGGAGGTATTTCCACTGTATACAGTCTAGTGAATTTGCATTCCACGTATGTGTCGTCAGTGGGCATGCTTAGGTTTTTGTTATCAAAAACAAGGGCCTCAAGTTTGCTTAGCGCTTGAGAGCGCCATTTTGGCCTTGTTAGTGTGCATATCCTGTAGATGCACTGCTTCGCCTCCTTTTGCACTTGCAGGTGGAGTGGCGTTAGATCGAGCAGTGCATCCAAGGCTGCCCCCGGTGTTGAGCATAAAGCTCCTGTTGCTGTTAAGCAAGCTGTACGCTGAAGACTGCTTAACTTTGTGATGGCTGTCTTTTGGTGGACTTTGTTACACCAGACTGCAGAGGCGTATGTGATTATCGGCCTCACTACGGCTGTGTAAAGCCACAAAGCAATTTTGGGTCTTATGCCCCATCTTGCTCCTGCCATTCGGCAGCAAGTCCACATGGCCATTTTTGCCTTTTGTATTGTGTTATTCAAATGAGCGTTCCAAGTTAGCCTTTGGTCAAAGGTAACTCCTAGGTACTTGACCTCATTTGAATAGGGTATTTCCTGTCCATTCAGTTTTAATTTGGCAAGCTTATCTAGTTTCCTTTTCCTAGTAAAAGGAACTAGTACTGTTTTGCTCGCATTGATGGACAGGTCATTTTCTTTGCACCATTTGTTTATGGTGTTGAGCGCTCCTTGCATTAGGTTCGAAATTGTGTGGAGGCAGGGACCTTTGATTATGACTACAAGGTCGTCGGCATATCCTTGCGTGTCATAGTCTAGGTCCTTCATAGTTGCTAGGAGTTGGTCCACTGCCAGGGTCCATAGTAGTGGGGATAGTACGCCTCCTTGAGGACATCCTCTTGTGGTGTAAAATGTAAACTCAATTGCATTGAGGGTCAGAGTGACTATTCTATTTGATAGCATGCTCTGGATCCATCTGATGGTGTTTTCGTCCACACCCTTTGATGCCAATCCCTTAAGGATAGTCTCTGTGGGTGTGTTGTCGAAAGCTCCCTCGACGTCAAGGAATGCACATAGAGCTGTTTGCTTATCCTCTAGGGTTTTTTGCACTTTGTCGACCAGATCTAGTAGTGCAGTTTCCGTAGATTTCCCCTTTTGGTAAGCATGTTGGTTCAGACTCAATGGTCTGACTACCAGGTATTTCGCTCTTATGTGCTGATCAATGACTCTTTCCATCGTTTTCAGTAGGAAAGATGATAGACTAATTGGTCTGAAGGATTTGGGCTGTGAGTAGTCCTTTTTCCCTGCTTTTGGTATGAAGCGTACCTTGACTTTGGTCCATCGTTCTGGTATAGTACCCCAAGCAAAGCTAGCTCGGAATATTATTATATACGGAGAAGACGGTATTTTTCCTGCATTACGAAAGTTGGTAACAGAGCATTTCTAGAAAAGTTCTGACATGAGTTAGCACACATTAAAGTTAGTCTTAATTATTCGTTTTTTATGACCATTTTTTAGGGTTCCGTACTCAAAGAGTAAAACTGGACCCTATTACTAAGACTTCGCTGTCCGTCCGTCTGTCCGTCCGTCCATCCGTCCGTCTGTCACCAGGCTGTATCTCAAGAACCGTGATAGCTAGAGAGTTGAAATTTTCACAGATTATGTATTTCTGTTGCCGCTATAACAACAAAAACTAAAAACAAAATATTTTTTTTTTAAAGGGGGCTCCCATACAACAAACGCAATTTTTTTGGCCGTTTTTATAGATAATGATACGGAACCCTTCGTGCGCGAGTCCAACTCGCACTTGGCCAGTTTTTATCTAAGACAAAGGTTTGAGATCCTTTACAATTAAGAAAGTATAAGGATAACAGAGTCTTATTTACCAAAACAGCAATAGTGAACAGCAAGCTCAATTGAGGTGTTAATGTACAAACAAACTTTTCTAGAAATGCTGAACTCATGCAGTCACCTCGTTGTCTGTCCGTGTGTCTGTCACAGCCATTTTATTATGCGACCATTTCAAATAGAAAACTGAAGTTGGCAATTTTAATTAAAAATATATATTTTTTTAATGGGCCTTTAGGCCCAAAAGAAAAAACCTTAGCCATAAAGTGCCAATTACGGCCTGCATGTGGAACAGAAAGCCTCAGATCGTCTTTGCCTTCGGCTCGGGCGACAAATACTTGAGATCTAGACATTCATACTTTTACCGCTCTAGGTGAGTCTTAATGTAATAATGCTATATTTTATTTAATAACGGCAACGAGTATTCAAAGACAGCAGGCGATTTACGTTTTTTTTGGCCAGCACTGATACTATACGTCTCTTTCTATGTTTTCGAATAAGAGAGAGACGGATAGTGCTAGAAAATTCGAGAGAGCTCGCTCGCCGTCTTGTGATCAGTGCAGCAGTGGGACGTAGATATACCGGGTGTCCCAAAACTTTGCCACACGGAGGGAAAGTACCTTAAATATTGAAGATAGAAAAAATTACTGAAAGAAAACTTAATTTTGATTTAAAAAATAATTGTAACTGCATTAAAAGATTTTTGAAAAATCAACTGCCTTAACCAGGACTCGAACCCACCAAATAGGTATGAAAAAACTTTTTTTTTAATTTTGATGATATCGATCGAGAGGCTTACTAGGATATTTTTTTCATGAATAAAACGGACCTTTAAATAAAAGGAAGACCATGTTTTTTTTTCATTATTACGTGTTGTGGCTATAAATGTCATCTTTCTTTTTTCTGTTGTATGCGAATGCGATTTTTTCAAAAATGTTTGAATTCAGTCCCAATATTTTTTTCAGTAAAATTTCTTATTTTCAATATTTATGGTACTTTTCCTCCGCGTGGCAAAGTTTTGGAATACCCGCTATGGGCTAATGGGGATGATGACATGTCAGAGAGAAATGCAAGCTCGAATACAACACAAATATTATATCTTGACAGCCCAATGACGTCACTACGCGTTAATAATAACCATTAGTATAATTTTAGGCCTTAGCATTTTTTTGTCACTTTAGCGCGAACGGATGATCAAAAGACTCGTCCTGCCTATTAATAAACGTGTGTGCACCCTAGCCCGAGCTGGGAATTGTCCGGAATTCAAAGCGCTTGTAAGCTCTTTTATGTAACTTTGTTTTCGTTAAAGGGAAAATACTTTGTCACCGTCCTCGTTAGTAGACGCGCGAATAATGTACTTAGTGGTTTATTTATTTATCGTATGGCGGTTACACACTGGTACATATATGTATTCGTATCGATGTCGCTGATAGAGTTCCAGTGTGCACTGCGAGGTTCAGAAGGAACAGTGCAGCTGCCAAGTTTGTTGTTCTTTTAGCACCACCGTAGTTCACGTGTAGGGTTTCTAGGGTTATTCCTACGGACGTAGAACAACAACGACCTCCACTCGACTCGACTTAAGGGGACGTAGGTTCGTGGTCTTCTCTCCCTCTCACTGAGCATAAGCGTGAGCGAGATGGAATTGCGTGTTTGGAAGCGCGGATATCATGTTTTTTAATTTAAATTTTTTGTGCGTTTAAATTAATAAAAAAGTAATAACTGATTTCCCTCAAACATGACATTGCCGATTTTTAGAATCAATTTTAATATGTTTAGCTGTTGTGCATAATTTGTTACGATTTTTTAAAGTGTATTTTAGACCTATGTTCGTGATTTTTTTCTATCGAGCGAAAGTCAAAAACTCAGAATTCGAATAGCTGATTTCCCTCGAAAGAGGCCTCAAGATTGCTTATTAAATTTAAGGCAGCCGTATTATAACCCAAACAAGAGCTACGATTTTTTTTAAATCAGTTTTTGGAGCTCACGTCGCCTTAATGATGTGACTCGAGGTTGGTATAGCTACTACCTTTTCGCCGAAATATGTTATAGTGTTGTTAGCAGAATTGGTATAAACAATTTCGTTCGTAATATATTCGTATGCATAAATAATTAACTATTTTGATTGATATATTGACTTAAAATACTTACACCGTTAACACAACCATGCTGCAGCGAAAATGCTACAAAATGTACGATGTTTGCTTGTGAGCGACAGAACACACCTACCATGTTGCTAGCATATAACAGACATACACATGCGTATAGCACACTTTGATTAGTTCACAATAAGGAAGAAATGTATAAATGATAAAGCTCGTTGAGCAAACGCGACCTATATTAAGGGTACGCCATTTTATATTTATATATGTACTGTACGTACAGACGAAATAAATATCTCAAAGTGAAGCTAATGGTCCGAGGTACCTACAGTAATTAATTTATAATTATTGATAAGGGGAGAGCTCCTTTTAAATGAAGGAGAGATAGGCACGCGTGTACTCCACTTCATGGCCAACACCATGAACAGGAAGGAACACACCGCACCCGTCTTCCTGGATATGGAGAAGGCGTTCGACAGGGTATGGCACGAGGGGTTGCTATACAAACTGTCGACTTCCCCAGCTCCAAGAAGACTCGTGGCTCCTCACTGACCGACCATGCGCTCCTCACTGACCGACCGGCGCTTCCAGGTGGCGGTCGAGGACGCCACGTCAGTGGAGCTCCCAATCGGCGCAGGGGTACCACAAGGAAGCTGCCTCTCCCCGGCCTGCTACGCGGCGTACACCGACGACATCCCAGTCGTGGGGGACGTCCAGCTGGGCCTGTTTGCAGACGACGCCACCTACTACACAGCCTCCATCAGCCCTGCACACGCCGCTCGCAAACTACAGCGACTGCTGGACGCCCTGCCCGACTGGCTCACAAAGTGGAGAATGTCGGTGAACGTGGGCAAAACACAAGCACTCATCACCGGAACCAAGAAGCAGCCGCCTTCGCTCAAGCTCTTAGGCCAAGATATAGAGTGGAGGACTAAAGCAAGATATCTGGGGGTCAAAATCGACCGGAACCTGACCATGAAGCAGCATGTGGACGACGTCGTGTCCCGAACAAGGACAGCGCGAGTCAAGCTACGACCAGTGCTAGCCAGCCACCTCCCCCTCCGCACGAAGCTGGGGATCTACAAAACCTACGTCAGGTCCCGAATCACATACGAAGCGCCAGCGTGGTTCGCCCTGACGTCGGCAACCAATAAGAAATGACTCCGTGCGCAGAAGAACCAAGCCCTGCGCACCATCGTATCAGCCCCACGCTTCGCGCGGAACAGCAACATCCACCAAGGAGTCCGCTGGACCGGCCTGGACGAGTTCGTAAGCCGACTCGCGCGCAAAGCACAGCAAGGCTGCAGGGATTAACACTTCCCAAAAGTGTTCTGGCCGTTTGGAGATTCGTCGAGCGGTTCAACCGCCGCCGTTCACCCGCACGGTTAGCCTGCCGCGTTTTTTAAAACGCCAAATGTAAGGTGACTGGCGATCCGCCCGTCTCATCGCACCGAAGGTGCGGTGCGTCAGGCGACGTGTCCAGCGCGCGGGGTCGCGCGCCGGTACATGAGGACGGGGCATTGTTCACACTACTTATCACCTGTACCGCCCGGCTCCCGATATTCTGTAGCTTGTTTTAAGCTCACCTCAACGCTCTGACGCTCACTCAGAAATATATCTTGACACCGCGATGTGTAGTAACACTAGTAACTAAGCGTAGGTAGAGGTCTAGTTTCGTTAGGCGTGTCGGGTGAGGTGAGACGCATGAGCGCGTAAAGAATAACGCAAAGAACCCTTAAAAATGTGACATGTCACGGATCTTACTGTGTGGTGGCGGAATTACTTGAGCGTTGTCTTAATGTTCACGGCTCGTAATAAGTTGTAAGTGCCCTGTTTTCAGGTTGTTTTGAGGTGAGCTAAATTGGGCTTTTTGGTGGCACGACTTTGAAATTTCTTACGTTAAAGGCTGAGGTAGGTTGACAATGTCAGAGCTTAACTAAGAGTTCGAAGACAAGGACTGAGCAACAAACCAAAAGCGACTCCTTTCTGCCGAACTTGGCTTTTTGGCTTAGTATTTCGGTCTGGATATACTTAGGGTGGTTTACTTTTGTAGTGTTGTAAGAGTCCTTGATAGTCTAGTGCCAGCTTAAAATGGCGCATTAAGGCTCCGCACGTTCATGGTCTTCACTCCCTCTCAGTGAGCATACGCGTGAGCGAGATGGAAGTGCGTGTTCGAAAGCGCGGATATCATGTTTTTCGGAATATTTGAAAACGAGAAGAAATTTAAGTAAGTAAGAAAATAAAATTATTGTTCATTACTTTATGAAGAAGATTATAAAATTCCATCTTTTTCTGATAAAAAATGGAGCAGTAAAATGGTTACAAGTGAAAAAATAGGGTTCACTTTAGATTTATTTTTCCCTACTTTCTTTTGTTAACATAGATTTCTACGAAAACTATGTTACTTCTCATATCTTGCAGATAATGATATATTTTTTCCAACGACGGTGTAATTGTTACGTCATAAATGTCATAATGTATAAAATGGTTACTAAACAACTAATTTTTACGAAAATTTTAAAGGTCTTAAGACTAAGTATTCAAATTTAGAATTTGTTGCCGTCTCTGTCACAGATGGGAAAAAATGACTAGGGTTGATTATTGAAATCGTGGTCGTCACGACCGACCTCACGACAGGGCGCTGTTAATTTTAGCCTAATAAATATTGTAGCGGAATTGATCAACCATTTTCATTAAGTACCGCACCCTAGGCCGTCCTAACAGTAGTTTTCTGGTCTGATATATGGAAAGATCAAATAAAATCAAAGCACTTAATAAAATAGGCATTGACAAAAACTATAAACTTTCGGAATATTTTGTTTATGCGTTGTCATAAATTCATAATCATAACCATTAACAAGTAAACTTCAAATTCATGTATTAAATGAATGTATTCGATAAAGTTAAAATGGCAATTGTAATGCAATATAAACATAAATTGGGAGATCTTGTTAAGTACACAAGGAAAGGCAACCTACGAACCCTGACCAGTAAGAATGTATACATAATTAACAAATATAACAACACATATGGGCAAAGAGTGTGGTCTAACTACCTACCCTTTGTATTAAACAGCTTTCCCAAAACTATTGTAGAAAATATAGAAAGTAAACCTACAAAAACTAAAAATATAATTAAGAAAATGTTCATTATGGCCCCCCAGTAGTAACATAGATAAATATAACTAGTTATTAAGATAAAAAAGTTTAGTAAATAATCTTAAATATTAAAGATTGTACTAAATGTAACTGATATATATAATTTAATCACAGATCTGAAAATAAACAGTTCAAATTTAAATTTAATTTTTTTTAATTAAAGAAAAATTTAAAAATGTAGGCTCCGAGCCGGATTCGAACCGGCGACCACAGGCATACATGGCATTAACAAGTATTTTGTTGGACAAACACTTTCGTCACGCCTATCACGGAGTCGCTATAAATACCCAACACAACACAGCGAACATTTATGGAGTAAGCCAACACCTCTTTAGGGGCAGAGCTCTAAGCTTTCTTCATTAGTTACGCAATACTATTTATTTATTCAGCTTACTTAAACTACACATTACATAATATAGGTAAACTATAGGTGAACATATTAGGTAACTAACCAGATGATGTTTTATGTATGATATAAGTAGGTATAGGTATTACATTAAGGGTCAAGCTGCCTCGTGGTAAGCCAGTCCTGTCTAGCTGGTTTAATTAGACAGACATTCAGATGTACTCTATGAGTAAGTCAAACAAACATTAACTTTTCACGCAAACGTTTTTCGAACTACATTGCTTTATGAACAATTTAATATAGCCAAACACACTACCTACCGCAAAATAAACAAAATTCACAAAACAGCCCTGGATTATAATTTTCAACACACCTGCTCGTAAAGTAGGTCTTATTACAGCGTATTTACACTGATAATGCAGAATATTACCCATGCCGTGCCTTTTACATTACATTATCGCACTAGTGCCTTTTCATTACATATCTTTTTAAATATTAGCAAAATAATGCAGAATATTACCCATGCCGTGACTTTTACATTACATTATCGCACTAGTGCCTTTTCATTACATATCTTTTAACATTTTCATTTTTTAATTATTATTTTTTTTCCTCGCAAATGTGTTGAAAAACGTCGTATGAAACACGTGAGCATTGGTCATTACACTTCTCGTCTCCATTAAGCCTTCGCCTTCGGCTCAGGCTTAAAAACCGACTCGAGTGTAATGACCAACTTAGCACACTTGTATCATAATGTACTATTTTTGCATTAAAAGCACTGATTAGATATTTAAAAAAAAAATAAAATTCAAACTGTTTATTTCAGTAATTTAATTGTTACAAAAAATATGTCTACTAATTACTTAGCGCAATCTCAATTTTTTAAGATTATTTGATAAGCTTAGCTATGATCTATCAAATTTCTAAGTTTAATCTATATAAGTGTTCGCATAACAATATTTATTTGTTTACTTTCTATTATTTTACTTATCAGTTATCACACATGATCTTCTTCAGGGTAGGTACATTTGATCTTCTGTGGTTTATTCTCTATAATATCTATAAACTCGCTGGGTAAACTATTTAGGATATGCGGTAACTGACTCTTTGTCCATATATGTTAGTACTTTTTGGTACAGTGAAGTTCTTACTTTTTTCTAGTACACGAAATGTAGCGGGTCTTTTATACCTAATTAGTTTATCCAGGTTATGGCGATATTCTATTATAACGGCCATTTTGGCTTTATCAAATACATTTAATACTTTACAGAGCTGGAATAATTTATCATAATTACTTTTAAACTGGTATTTAATTTTAAGCGGTACAATGGTTTTCAACATTCTTATTTGTATATTGTATATTCGCTGTAGGTAAGTTTTATAGGTTCTTCTATAAGATATTCCATAATTTATTATCGAGTCAGCCATGGCCATATACAATATTTTACGTCATACCTGGCCATAAAGTAGGAATTAGTAGTAAGTAGGAAAGTAGGAAAACCCCGCTTCCTGGCCACATAGAGACGTAAAATTTTGTACTCACCACGGGCGGTAATAAAGAAAGCCTCAGAGCGCATATTTATCGCCCTTGCCTTCGGCTCGGGCGTCAAATACCTGCGATCTGAGACATTCTTTGTTTAACCGCCCTAGGTAAGTAATGTACTAATAAGGCATTTTATGTTTAAGTACGCTTAAGTTGCTTAGAATGACTCTTAGTCTCTTGCATACGTTATCTATATGAGGGCCCCAGTTAAACTTGCTATCAATTACTAGACCAAGGTAGGTATGCTGATTTACTTCGTCCAGAGGTTTACAGTTGCAGTTGCAACGCGAGTTCAAGTCATGTAGGCATGAGTGTTCGTGTGCTATAATTCAGCCTCATACTAAACTACCCAACTAAATTTTTCTCTAGGTTTGGATATATGTTTTTAAAGTCTATAAAAAGTTAATAAACTATTGTACTATTGAAAAACGACTCAACGTGCGCTAATTTGACAAACACACGTGACGTCACGACAATGGCGTCGCGTAGGTACCTATGTAATACTGAATTGTGAATCTCTGTCAACCACACTGACGTTCCAATTAACCTTTATTGTAGCATAAAACTTATACAATGTTAATTATATTCACAGATTGACTGGTTGTCCAGTACGGTGCGATTATTTTATACAGCGTGGAAATCCAATACGTACTTTACTATATACTAACTAATAACTATACTGTACTAACAGGACCTAAGAAACGTAGGTATTAAGATAATTTTTGTTTAAAATTACAACGAAAAAGTTAACCGTAGGTACAAAATAATTCAGCCCGCAATGTTACGTTAAATACGTCGTCTTTTAATGGCTTGTTTCTATTTTTCTTTTAATTTATATTGACTATAACAGACGTAAACGAAAGGTGAAATAAGACTTTCTGGCTAAGACAATCGCTTGCTTTTTAATGACTCTTGTTTAACTATGTTTGATACACAGGTCGTAAGGGCGTTTCTCTTTTATCGTTCACTAAATTGCTGTGTTACGTGGCTGGTAAAAAAAAAAAAAATTTTTCGGGGTTAATTAAAGTTTGCTTATTTGTGGCAGTCCACATCAAAAGGGACCTTATGGCGGTAGACACTTACGCCATTATTGACGTTGCTCTAATACAAACGCGAATCTGTGCGTCGGAATCGGAAGTGCCTGCCGCGATAAGGTCCCTTTTGATGTGGACTGCCACATTTATTTAATCACTTACTTAAGTCTGAACAATTCTCTATCCTGAGGTAGGCCACATGTCACGGTAATTTCATCAGACCCTAATAAGCGAAATTTATAAACGTCAGCCTTGTAAAACCTAGTCATTATAATCAAGAAACATTTCAGACTTTTACCTGGCCAGTTATATCTAGGATCAGAGTGGCATTAAACTAATGAGTGACCTTGCTCCGTCCATTTAGATCGCATCTACTAATCGATTAAGCCCAATTGATCGGCCATCCTGTACGATGCGAGATTAAAAACTTATTTAGATTGTAGCGAAGATTTGTCAGGCACGGTCGGCAACAAAGATTTATTTACACACTGTCGAAAGACATCTCGCTCATATTTGGAGCAGCCCATAAGCTAATAGACATTACCTTTTATTTTTCTTCTTCTATAGACATTCACCTAGGCGCCGCGACTTTTGCCCCGGTGACTAATGCATGCATCCAATTAATGGACGTAATATGGCACCGCCCAGCACCTGCCTTTTATTTTTCTTGTAACATCGTTTTTTTTCACAACAGGTAACTTCCATAGGAGTATTTTTCTGATCAATATCAAGGTTTAATCTCGGTCATATTAAATATCGTAGTACTATATTTGTCTCATAAATAATACAGTAGCATACATAAACAGATATAGATTCATTCCAAATTATTCAAATCAGTAGTGGATGATATTTATACTTGGCTGAATGATCGAGAGTTTTTTTTTCATCCTGGCAAGACAGGGTAGATTAGAAAAAGTTGGAGCTGTCAAAGATTTTCACAAGGAAGATGACGAGGAATCTTTCGTGGGGCGATATAATTTTATCATAATCAAGTTGCATCCGTGATTATTACGTACATTTACAGTGAATTACTATAAATTAGTGAGAGCGCCGGGAGCGGCGACGGCGTAGGCCGTTTCTTTTAACCATGAACTACGGTACGTACTTTCGAATGAAATAGCCGGTCCTCGGCAGGTATTTTTGTACGCTAGATTCTTATTAGTGTTCTTTTGTTTTAGCGTAAACTACGAAAGTTAATCGTCCGCTTATCATGCCTGACGTTAAAGCGATCTAAACTACAGCCTAAACCCTAACTGGTAAGCTAACCTTATTTCGCACCAACACGTTACGGAATGTTATAGTTAAGTGGTACTGAATTCATGTTTACTACGATACCTTATTCTTTTACAGTGGGCTAAGGCGACGCGGCTGTGCATAACGAGCGTTGTCTAGCCGGTATAAATGGTTGATTGAAGAAATTACTTATTAAAACCCTTGCAAGGTATGTAGTTGAGAATACCGGAAATGTTAGACGTAAATAAGCGAACCGCAAATAGGAAATCTAATATAACTGAGATAATCTTCATTTCAGGGTTTTTATATGACCCCGGGTCATTTCTGCATGACTCCGGTGTAAGCGGGATGAACTTTCTCCCGACAAGGAGTTGACAACCGAGGAGTTCCTGAGGACCTAGCTGTTTGGCAGAGTGTTTCAACGTGGCAACACGCTGAGAAGAACGTAATTGCAAGCCGGCACGGGTGCTGAAATGCAGGTCGCCGGTTCAGCTTGAGATAAAAATTGTTTCTTGTAAAAAGGCCCTCCGGTGAGTAATTCTAAATATCATTCTCGTAAACACACACACACTGGCCCTCTGTTCGTGGTAGGAGTCAAGTAGATAATATCCGGATCGATATAGTACCTAAGAACAACTCGTCGATGGGGACGCCTACGCGATGTTGAGACTTTAGTACTTTGTTAATTTAATTCATAAGTTAGAACTTGTGTACTCGATTAGATAAAATTTAAGATAAAAGCATGTAAAAGAATAGAGTAACCAGAATAACATAACTTTCTGTCATTTATTGGTTTTATTGTTCACCACCTACTTGCAAGCGAACCGTTTGAGAGTGATTTCCGACCCTTTACTAAAGGCGCCCACTTACTTCTAGTTTTCTAAATTATTAGTATAACCTTCTTTACTGAAATACTAGGGGTTTCTGCCCACTAAACTAGAACGGATAAATCACTCCACAGGCTAGGGAACCCATGCAATGTAATACCACCATCTGAGCTAGTACGGGATTAATAAAAATAAAAGAAAATAACGTTACTAAGAAAAATAAAATAACGTTCTTAAAAATAACGTTATTTACTTTTGTTCACTTGACACCGTTACATATTAGTAACGTTACCGTTATTATAAAAGTGTTAGGTGCGACAGAATAAATAACGTTACTAAGACAAAGAAAAATATAACGTTACATTGGCGTACCCAACGTAGTGGGCCTGAGGTTTCTGTGGTGGTGAACACTGATCGGCAGCAACTGTGTGTGCGTGTAGGGAGTTCGGAGGACTCATTCATGTTTATTATTTTTTTTGATAGTACGTTCTATTGGCGTGCCTGGTGTATATACATTGACTGTTGTCGCCGACCGCTTAAATGGTCGTGACGGGTTTTTCTTTTCTTCGGCAGTCACTGTATACCCTTTCTTTTCTTTGCTGCTGTATTAATATAAAGTGTTTAGTACTTTAACTGTGTTCTTGGGTCTCTGTACTTGGAAAGAGCCCTCGGTAGTTATCTATAATTTCTAAAACTTAGGTATACTTACTTGTAATATTATACCGATCATGGATATGTCTATTAAGATAGAATACCTCCTTAAGGAGGAGCTTCAACATGAATTGAAGGCTGTACACATACCTTTCGAGGTAGATGACTCATCAGACACTTTAAGGAAGCTTTTGCGTCAGACTCGAGCTCTAGTTCGGCGTGGTAGTTTCAAACCTGCAGCATCTCCTGTTGCTGCGACGGACGCAGTTTTTGAGTTAGGAGCTTGTAAGGCGAAGGTAGTCAGTTTGAAGGCGGCGATTGCTAACGGTGAGGATTTAACAGAGGTCCAACGAGATAGGTACCTTGCGCGGTCCAACTACTATTTGGAGAGGTTAGGTCGCATTGCTGGTCACAATGAAGAGGTCGAGAAGCTTCGGGGCACGCTGGTGGGATGCCTGTCTCGGCTGAACGAGAGTGACGTGTCATCGGATTCTGAAGACGATACTAAGGACGTTCCGCCGAAGCAGGAACCTCCGGGAGCTTGCCGTGCTGAGACCCGACACAATCTCAACAGTCTAAATCTGCGTTTTAGGGGAGACTCTTGTGTCCGGACTTTTGTCATGCGCCTCAATGAGCTTCGGCTGGCTAGGGAAATTCCCGAACGGGTCATCTATAACGGTTTCCCCGATATAGTTGACGGTGCAGCACTTTTCTGGTATCGTGCTAATAAGGATCGCTTTTCCAACTACGAGGAGCTCCTTGAAGCCCTTAAAGCGGACTTTGACATCCCAGACTATGACCACAAGTTGATGAACGAGATTAAAGCTCGTACCCAAGCTCGGCACGAGTCGATAGTCGTGTACTTATCGTTCATGGGAGGGTTGTTTTCGCGTCTCTCTAAGCCGCCATCTGAGGCGGAACAACTGGACATTCTTTTAAGGAACATCCGTCCAGAGTATAGCCGCGAGCTTGCCCTTAGGGACATTTCCACACTAACGGAATTGAAAAGGGTTTGCATGCGCCTTGAGTTGGCGGGTGCACGCGCTTCGAGTTTTGTCGAACCCGGTACGCCCAGTCACACCGTAGCCCCAGACATGCAATATAAGCCACGTAATGGGCCACGTAGACAAATGGTGGACTCGGTGAGTAGGGTAAAGTGTACTACTCTAACATGTTTCCGCTGTAAAGGGCAGGACCACACTGCAAGCCGTTGCCCTCGGTCTCGGGAAGTGGTATGTTTTAAGTGCGGCCGACCTGGTGTACGCACTCCTGAGTGTCCAGAATGTAGTCTGGTTTCTTCTCATTCAAAAAACTAATCAGGCCGGTCTCGCGGGACCACAGGAACGTGGTTGCGTCGGGCCCCGACGAGACCTATTTCTTACCTCCACACGACGACGTCCGACCTTACCTTACTGTGCAAGTGTTGAATGTTAATGTGTGTGGACTACTTGATTGCGGCGCCAGTTGTAGCGTGCTAGGAGCTGGCGCTCATTTGAAATTCCTTCAACTGAATATGGAAATGCAAGAGTTTAGCCATCCAAAGATCCTAAATGTAGCCAATGGCATGAGTTTTACTTGTAAAAACTTTATGAACTTACCGGTCCAGTATAAGGGTATGGTTAAACTCGTTCAGTTTCATATCCAGCCGGAAATAACTATTCCGATCCATTTTGGTATCAACTTCTGGAAAGCTTTTAACGTGGCTCCCGAGGTTTTGGCGTGTTTGCCCGAACGGGTTGATTCGATGACTGGGGGATGTATAGAGGAGGACGGCCTTCGCGATTACGTGTCTCTTACCCCTATGCAGAAGAAGGAGATTGAGGAGGTTCGGTCGCTGTTCGACAATATTAACACGGATAAGGTGGGATTAGGTCGTACACATTTGATACAGCACGTGATTAACACTGGCGAAGCTGCCCCAATTAAATAGAAGTACTACCGCCTAAGTCCTCCGAAGCTTCAGTACTTAGACGAAGAGCTAGATCGTATGCTTGCCAAGGGAATAGTCGAACCCTCTTACTCTGAATGGAACTCACCTGTTACTATGGTACCTAAGTCGAACGGGGACATGCGGTTGTGCTTGGATAGTCGTCGTCTGAACGCAGTATCTAAAACTGATGCGTACCCTCTCCCGTATATAAATTACATCATCGATAATTTACGAGATGCTAAATACTTGACATCATTAGATCTGAGTGCCGCCTACCACCAAATACCTTTACATCCCGACTCAAAGGAGAAAAGCGCTTTTACCGTGCCTCGACGGGGATTGTTCCATTATAATGTAATGTGTTTTGGACTGGTCGGCGCCGCTGCCACGATGCAGCGCCTAATGGATAGCCTATTCACCGCTGAGTTTGATAATAAAGTCTTCGCGTATATCGACGATATCGTTATTTGTACTTCTTCTTTTGAGGAGCATGTGAGTATCCTAAAACGTGTTTATGAGAAATTAAAACATGCAAACCTAACTATTAACACGCAGAAATCTCAATTTTGTCGTAGCGAGTTAAAGTATCTTGGCTATGTAGTGGATCGTTTCGGTTTAAGAACGGACCCCTCCAAGGTCGAGGTGATAATGAATTTTCCTACCCCTAGGGACCCGAAGGAGTTGAAACGCTTCCTGGGATTAGCCGGATGGTATAGGCGTTTTATAAATAACTTTTCTCAAGTTGCGCGACCTCTTACCCGCCTAACTAGCAGGAAGGTTAAATTCCATTGGACACCCGAGGCTGAGGAATCCTTTAACACCTTGAAGTCTGCGTTGATATCGGCTCCTATACTGAGATGCCCCGACTTCTCACAACCTTTCTACCTACACACTGACGCCAGTTCTTTTGCTATAGGGGTGGTCTTAATGCAGAAAGGGGAGGAGGGCGTTGAGCATCCCATCGCCTATAGCAGCAGGACTCTAAACGCGCAGGAGGTTAACTATACCGCCACGGAACGGGAGTTGCTGGCAATTTTGTATGGTTTGGAGCAGTACCGTGCTTACGTTGAAGGTCTGAAGTGCTACATCGTGACGGATCATGCATCTTTGCAATGGTTCTATAAACTTAAGAACCCTACGGGACGTTTAAATCGGTGGGCTTGTCGCTTAAGCCAATTTGACTTCGACATCATACACAAGAAAGGTAAGGAACATGTAATACCCGACTCCCTTTCGCGTATTAAAGTAGATTCCATCTCTTTCCATCCTGCGACGGTCGTGGACCCTTGGTACTTAAAATTACTCAAAGATTGCACTGATAATCCGCGTTTGTTTCCGAATTTCACGGTAACGGACGGTCGCGTCTTTCGGTTGTCCAAAAATAAATATAGCTTAACCTCACAGTTTGAGTGGAGACAGGTGGTGCCTTTGGAACATCGCGAAGCCATCATAAAGCAGTACCACGACGACCCTACCTCGGGCCACTTCGGAGTGTCCAAGACTCACAAGCGAATAAGCGCCGCTTACTTTTGGCCATCTCTCTATCGTGATGTCGAGGGGTATGTGTCGTCTTGCGAGGTTTGCAAGTGTTACAAACCGAGCAACACCGAAAGGGCAGGCCTTATGGGAAATCCCCGTACTGTCACGAAGCCATGGGAGGCGATCTCATGCGATATCCTGGGACCCTTTCCCCCGTCTTATGCGAGGAACCAGTATTTATTCGTTTGCTCAGACTACTTTAGCAAATACGCGCTGCTGTTTCCATTACGTAATATCACTGCAAAGGCCATTGTAAGGTGCATGGAGAAGGGTGTGTTTCATTTGCATGGAGCCTGTAAGTATATGTACGTTGATAACGGACCCCAGTTTATATCGAAAGAGTTTAGAGATTTGCTTCATAAGTATAACGTCCCGAACATTTTCTATAACCCCCGGTATCATCCCCAGGTTAACCAAACGGAAAGACTGAATCGCGATATTGTGCGCGCTGTGGCCTCTTACGTGCGTTCTGACCATAGGAAATGGGACCAGAACATATCTGAGATACAGTGTGCCTTGAACACCGCCGTGCATGCAAGCACGAAGTTCACTCCGTTCTATTTAAACCACGGGAGAGAGATGATATTGGATGGATCCCAGCACAATCTGGATGTGCCTGTTGATCCAACATCTGTCACTATTAATCAGGAGCCATTTGCATCGAATTTGCCTCGGCTTAAGGAAGTCTACCAGACGGTTCAGGGACACCTGCAAAAAGCGTATTCCCATAACGTTAAATATTACAATATGCGGAAGAGGTCCATTGAATTTCAGGAGGGTCAGATTCTCTACAAGCGCTGTTTTCCGTTATCCGATGCTAGCAAGTATTTCAGTGCGAAATTGGCTCCCAAGTTTGTGCGGTGTGTAGTGGAGAGGAAGCATTCTCCCCTGGTTTACTCCTTGAAATCCATGGAGGGGAAGCCTCTGGGGAAATTCCACATCAAAGATTTAATTGAACGTGGTGACTCTTGGCCACAGGGTGCCGGAGCCACATAGCGTTCTTTCTAGAGGATGTTATTCATTAGTTCTTGGCGGGATCAATGCTAATGAACTGTGAATCTTTCCTTATTCAGTAGTCTTAAGTATGATAGTTGCTAGAGGATATTATTCATTAGTTCTTGGCGGAACGAGTGCTTTGAAACTGTGAATCTCTCCTTATTATGGAGCCTAATGTACGATAGTTAAGGTGTTTTCGTGTTACATTAAATAGATACGTTGAGTAATTTGCCTTAGGAAATGTTAGGGTAAAAATCGTCTGGACTGCAGGAGAACAAAAGGTAAGGAGAACATCTGTCCCGACTGCTGGTTAAAAAAAAGGGGTTTGTTAATGTTGCTGGAAAAGAAAATATTAGGATAGAAATCGTCTGGACTGCAGGAGTGCAAAAGTTTGGAGAACATCTGTCCCGACTGCTGGTTTACAAAGGGTTTGTTTATGCTGCGTGATAAGAAAGTATTATTATAGATAAAAATGTCTGGACTTGCAGGAATACATCGAAGGAAGAAGTAATGTCCTGACAAGGTTGTTTTATCTGGTTTGGTTTGCTGACGGAAAGTATTAGTAGTCTAGGATATAGGTATATTAGTTCCCGGGTTAGTCTAAGTAGAACGTAACAATTGGAATAGATATGTAGGCAAGAATTTGTTGTAAAATATAGTTGTTCTTACAGCTAGTGCTGTCTCGCTTAATGCGTAGTTTGAGTATAACTTATGGCATGTTTAATTTTGTAGTCTGAGTCGCTTACGCCTTGTACGTAACCGACGTGCGATGAAAACCAAGGAGAGTTTATCTTAAATGTAATTGTAATAATTATACTAGGTCCACTCTGCGCTGCAGAGTGCAGTTCCCAGTAATTTAGATTGGTCAGTCGCTCCCTATGTGAGTGCAATCAAATAATATTATTATTGGAGTTCTAGGCTGCGTGTCGCGCCCTCCGTTTCTCTTAGTTGTAATATTATTGGAGTTCTTGGCTGCGTGTCGCGCCCTCCGTTTATAATGTTAAGGATTTAATTGTAATAATTATACTAGGTCCACTCTGCGCTGCAGAGTGCAGTTCCCAGTAATTTAGATTGGTCAGTCGCTCCCTATGTGAGTGCAATCAAATAATATTATTATTGGAGTTCTAGGCTGCGTGTCGCGCCCTCCGTTTCTCTTAGTTGTATTATTATTGGAGTTCTTGGCTGCGTGTCGCGCCCTCTGTTTATAATGTTAAGGATTTGTCAAAGTCAATCGTCCGCTGATCATGCCTGACGTAAAAGCGATCACAACTGAACTGTGTATCACACCGGTGACACTTGTTTCGAGGAGTGAGGTGTTTTCTTTTTGTTTTGGCGAGTAGCTCTTATGCGTGAGGCTATGGGCCAAACATGTTTCACGCGAGATTGTTAGTTAAGGAATTTAAATAATTCCCCCCTGCGGGCGGGAATTGTAGGGTTCTTATTCCAACATGGGTCTACGGTCCATGATGTAATAAAAAGACTACACACATTTTGATGGCCAAGGGGGTATCGTGTCTATCGTCGAACCTTTCCATCTTCGTTAGGGTTTTGTTCGTGCATTCGTGGCTTACATTTTGAGTTTCAGTTACTGGTGCAGTTTTGCGTTTCTTTCAGGCATGAAATAGGCCCCTCGTACTTCTATCGTCTCTCGGTGGTTGGAGTCTCTCCTGCCGCTGGGAGAACAATTTTTGTTTCAGAATTTTAGAAATTCTGAAACAAAAATTGTTCCGACAACTAAATGGGTACTGTAACATCGTTTTTTTTCACAACAGGTAACTTCCATAGGAGTATTTTTCTGATCAATATCAAGGTTTAATCTCGGTCATATTAAATATCGTAGTACTATATTTGTCTCATAAATAATACAGTAGCATACATAAACAGATATAGATTCATTCCAAATTATTCAAATCAGTAGTGGATGATATTTATACTTGGCTGAATGATCGAGAGTTTTTTTTTCATCCTGGCAAGACAGGGTAGATTAGAAAAAGTTGGAGCTGTCAAAGATTTTCACAAGGAAGATGACGAGGAATCTTTCGTGGGGCGATATAATTTTATCATAATCAAGTTGCATCCGTGATTATTACGTACATTTACAGTGAATTACTATAAATTAGTGAGTGCGCCGGGAGCGGCGACGGCGTAGGCCGTTTCTTTTAACCATGAACTACGGTACGTACTTTCGAATGAAATAGCCGGTCCTCGGCAGGTATTTTGTACGCTAGATTCTTATTAGTGTTCTTTTGTTTTAGCGTAAACTACGAAAGTTAATCGTCCGCTTATCATGCCTGACGTTAAAGCGATCTAAACTACAGCCTAAACCCTAACTGGTAAGCTAACCTTATTTCGCACCAACACGTTACGGAATGTTATAGTTAAGTGGTACTGAATTCATGTTTACTACGATACCTTATTCTTTTACAGTGGGCTAAGGCGACGCGGCTGTGCATAACGAGCGTTGTCTAGCCGGTATAAATGGTTGATTGAAGAAATTACTTATTAAAACCCTTGCAAGGTATGTAGTTGAGAATACCGGAAATGTTAGACGTAAATAAGCGAACCGCAAATAGGAAATCTAATATAACTGAGATAATCTTCATTTCAGGGTTTTTATATGACCCCGGGTCATTTCTGCATGACTCCGGTGTAAGCGGGATGAACTTTCTCCCGTCAAGGAGTTGACAACCGAGGAGTTCCTGAGGACCTAGCTGTTTGGCAGAGTGTTTCAACGTGGCAACACGCTGAGAAGAACGTAATTGCAAGCCGGCACGGGTGCTGAAATGCAGGTCGCCGGTTCAGCTTGAGATAAAAATTGTTTCTTGTAAAAAGGCCCTCCGGTGAGTAATTCTAAATATCATTCTCGTAAACACACACACACTGGCCCTCTGTTCGTGGTAGGAGTCAAGTAGATAATATCCGGATCGATATAGTACCTAAGAACAACTCGTCGATGGGGACGCCTACGCGATGTTGAGACTTTAGTACTTTGTTAATTTAATTCATAAGTTAGAACTTGTGTACTCGATTAGATAAAATTTAAGATAAAAGCATGTAAAAGAATAGAGTAACCAGAATAACATAACTTTCTGTCATTTATTGGTTTTATTGTTCACCACCTACTTGCAAGCGAACCGTTTGAGAGTGATTTCCGACCCTTTACTAAAGGCGCCCACTTACTTCTAGTTTTCTAAATTATTAGTATAACCTTCTTTACTGAAATACTAGGGGTTTCTGCCCACTAAACTAGAACGGATAAATCACTCCACAGGCTAGGGAACCCATGCAATGTAATACCACCATCTGAGCTAGTACGGGATTAATAAAAATAAAAGAAAATAACGTTACTAAGAAAAATAAAATAACGTTCTTAAAAATAACGTTATTTACTTTTGTTCACTTGACACCGTTACATATTAGTAACGTTACCGTTATTATAAAAGTGTTAGGTGCGACAGAATAAATAACGTTACTAAGACAAAGAAAAATATAACGTTACAACCTGGCCAGTTATATCTAGGATCAGAGTGGCATTAAACTAATGAGTGACCTTGCTCCGTCCATTTAGATCGCATCTACTAATCGATTAAGCCCAATTGATCGGCCATCCTGTACGATGCGAGATTAAAAACTTATTTAGATTGTAGCGAAGATTTGTCAGGCACGGTCGGCAACAAAGATTTATTTACACACTGTCGAAAGACATCTCGCTCATATTTGGAGCAGCCCATAAGCTAATAGACATTACCTTTTATTTTTCTTCTTCTATAGACATTCACCTAGGCGCCGCGACTTTTGCCCCGGTGACTAATGCATGCATCCAATTAATGGACGTAATATGGCACCGCCCAGCACCTGTGACTTTGTCGTGGTTATGTTGTTTTGACATTCACTAGCGCGCCATTTGTCTCGGCGACAAATGGATGTATCTAATTATGGCGTGGTGTTTACATTGAATTTTGACATTTGGAAATCAGATGGGCTGCGCCAACCGTATTTAAACTTTAAACGCTACAGTTTTGACTTGTTGGAGCTTGGGCTTGCTGGAGCGGTTGTGAATCAGCTTTATACCACGAATGGCGCTCCGCTACCGCTTCCGCTGCCGCTTGAAGTTGTAGCCCAAGTTTCTTGTGCGCGAGGTTGCGAGGCAGTGAGCGAGGGAAAATTCACCAATAGCATCGCTGGGTGCGCTTGCGGATCCTAAAGGCCCAACCTCGGACAGCTGGGCTGATATTCGGCTATTAAGCTAACTTCACGCTTCACTCACAAATATATCTTGACGTCGCGATTCGTAGTAACTAAGCGTAATCAGAGGTCAAGTTTCGTTAGGCGTGACGGGTTAGCGGGTTCCGAATAACAGCCCAGCTGTCCGAGGTTGGGCCTCTAAGGAGCGATGCTATTGATGGATTTTTCCTCGTTAAATAAGTTACAAAATAGAAAGAAGAAAGAAAATACGTTTATTTAGCACTTTGTAGGATAAAAGACAAAAAATTACAGACATAATGATTAAATGCTAAAATGGCTGCCACTCAGCTTTGTGCCACGAAATTGTGATACCTATTTCGCAGCGCTGATTTTCAGTGGCGCCTTGATGTTAATTCTAAAATAAAAAACACATATTACAATTTTATATGAGTAATTTAAACTAAAACATGCAGTAAAATGAAACATATTAGAGAGTGTATAAGTGTATGTGTGTGTGTGTGTGTGTGTGTGAGATATTGAACTTTTAAATGAAAATGTCGGAGATTTTTCAACTTTTCTAAGCATATATACAATATATTTATATATATTTTATATGCATAGATACAATATACCTACAAATTTGTACACCTGCCGGTACTTGCTGCTCGAGATCCTTTCCGTTTCCGCCCCGACGGCCATCGATGCTACGTGCACTGTGCCCCGCCCACTGCCACTTAAGTTTAGCGATTCGGAGGGCTATACAGAGTGTTTTTTTTAAATGGGACAGTATGGGGAAATCCGAATCTAAAGGAGATAGAGGAAAAGTGTCCAAGGAGACATTAGGTGTTTTTTTAAGTAAACAAATTTGGCTCGTTAACATTTTTGGTCAAGCGTGAGTTGTTCTTAAAAAAATTTAAAGTTGGTCAATTTTTTTTGACGCGGGTCGACTCTATTTTATGTAAGGATTATTTCATTGTATGGAAAGAAAAAAATCTGAACAGCAAAAGTTGGTCAAATTTAATGAAAACTAATCTTCATACAGTTGGTTTATTACTTGAGTAAATGTTCGATGTGGCCGCCGTCTTGTCTTATGCAGGTACGAGCACGCTTCACGACACTTCTAGTTGCATTTAACAGAGACTTATGGTGAATTGTGTTTAATGTGTTGTAAACAGCATCTTTTAATTATTGTACGGAGTTGTATCGGGATTCATAAATTCGACCCTTAAGGTAACCCCACCCCATAAGAAAAAAATCAAAATCAAATTTGAATTCTTTTTTTTATAATTTCAAGACTATCGCGTGCCATGATGTATACGAAGAATAAAAAAAATGTTCTTCTCTTGAATCCTGGAGCTCTTATCGATTATCGAAATTTAAAAATGGAATAATTTTAAATATTTTTTTACACGCCTAGGCACTTGTAACAATATTAAAAGGCGAATACTGCAATTGTATGAAGATTAGTTTTCATTAAATTTGACCAACTTCTGCTGTTCAGATTTTTTTCTTTCCGTACAATGAAATAATCCTTACATGAAACAGAGCCGACCCACGTCAAAAAAAAATTGACCAACTTTATAATTTTTTAAGAACAACTCACGCTTGACCAAAAATTTTAATGAGCCAAATTTGTTTACATAAAAAAACACCTAATGTCTCCTTGGACACTTTTCCTATATCTCCTTTAGATTCAGATTTCCCCATACTGTCCCATTTAAAAAAAAACACTCTGTATAGGTAAACTAAATAATGTTCTAATTTTTTCTCCTGTTTACTAACAGTCTATGGACCTGGATGGATGTTATGCTGTCTGAAAATAAGTTTTTTTTTATTAGGTTACCTTCTTACCTTTGTTCTGCTGCGTGGATAGACCCGCACAAGGTGGACTGATGACCTGCTAAAGGTCGCGGGAGTCCGCTGGATACGGGTCGCGCAGGACCGGTCATTGTGGCACTCTTTGGGGGAGGCTTATCTCCAGCAGTGGACGTCTTTCGGCTGATATTATGATGATGATGAAATGTACGGAACCTTTGGTGCGCGAGGCCGACTCGCACTTGATCGCTTTTTGTTAGAAAATTGGAAGCATGGAAAGTCGCTTTAGGAACCTCAGACTAATTAGGCAGGAAGAGGGTGGACAGGTAAAAATAAGGCGGCAATTGTGAATTTCAGAGTTCGAAAAACACTTTTAGAAGCTTTTCTCTGTAAGGGACAAAAGAGTTAGATTGGCTATCATTACATTACTATCATTAGCAGCGTTCTGGCGATGATTGCGGACACATTCTGTCCATTTATAACTTATTGCTGTGGACTTCATCCGCTCAGCAGCACTTTGGTTGGCAAATGGAGATGCCTTTAAGTGTGTTATTTAATTAGTCAGTACTCTGTAGGTACATCTGTATGTAAAAAACTGTATGAGTCATTGTTGCTTGAAATCAATATATATTCTATTCTATTCTATTAGTCTAACGTTTAGTCAGCAACGTCTCTTAGACCTTATCAGTCAATATTAGATTGAATAATGTTCAAAAAATCTTGACGGATTTGAGTATCGACGTCAATTAAATTTAACCCTTTGGACGCCCCAACGGTCTTGGCGCCGCAGGCATAAGAACACACGCGTTGTCATTCCCAAGGTGCTAAGAACGACTAGGTATAGGACAAACAAACAAACAAAATGACTTTATTTACTAAAGGTGAAATTACTAGAATGAGTTTTACAAATTAGTGTGACAAGTTCTGATTGGTGTTAGAGTATCCGTGGTCCTCACACTAGGTCGAGCCTGTGTCGTGAGATCCGACAGGGTCGGAGAAGACAGGGGAGGAGTCAAGGCGTACTCTGTCAAAATCACCTGGACACCACAAAAGGAAATTTTCACACTCCTAAGGAAAAAAAAACATTTGCGTATCAGTGTTTGCCGTAACGTGAAGAACGGCGTCCAAAAGGTTAGGTGCCTAACTTTGCTTTATTTGACACTAGCTTCTACCCGCGACTCCTTCCGCGTGGAACTCTTTTATATCTTAGCTCGATACAAACTTTCACCCCCTATTTCACTCCCTTAGGGGATGATTTCCGGGATAAAAACTATCATATGTCCTTCCCCGGGACTCAAACTATAACTAAGTATACCATATTTCATCTGAATCGGTTCAGCAGTTAAAGCTCGAAAAGGTAACAGTCAGACAAACAGACAGACATACTTTCGCATTTATAATACATATTAGTATAGATTTTGATTGCCTTGCAAAAACAGAAGCAGAATCCATGATAGAAAATACATGATTGTTTGAAGTACAAACACGATTGCATAATTGACCGGTAAAATCCATTTCACACTAGAATTGCAACCGTTCTACAACATCTCATGAAGCGAATTACAAATGACTCGAGTTAAATGGCTCGTTTTACACTCTTGTTTAACAATGTACCATTTTAATCTAGCAATTATAGTGTCTTAATAGCAAGAGCGTCGTAGTTGAGAATATTTAAACCGGGCTGTTATTCGCTGCGCGTTAATGCGGCTCACCCCGCCGGTCACCCGTTACGAAATTAGACCTCTACCTTCGCTTCATTACTTACTACGCATCGCGGTGTCAAGGTATAATTGTGGGTGAGCGTTAAGGTGAGCTTAAAACAAGTTACAAAATAGGGTGGCCGGTCGATTACGTAACGTATTGTACGCACGTCAGGTGGTCAAGGGTGAGTTGCACCAACTTACGATTACAGACCGATCAACGTTAAATATGGCGCCGGCAGCTGTCATCCCATATAAACTTGTCAAACTTTCCAATCATTTCAACGAACACCGCTTACTATTATAGAAGAATAACCTTTTCAAAAATAGACTGAGCGCAATGCTGTTGAAAGAGGGCTTTTATTTTGTTGAAATTTTTGTGATTTTGTGATTAGCTGAACATTGACATACATTTTTTTTTAATGTTATTTAAGCTGATAACTATAGGGCGGAGTACCGGTGGCAAATTTCACACAAAAGGTATGGAGTCGTTTTTATAATTATTATTTTAGGCTTGAATAATAAAATTATTCATTTACCTAATGTACTTAGTATGGTACCTCTACCTACTCGTAAATTGGAAGTAAGTACTTAACATTTATTTTCATAGATCGATTTCAGGAACACCTAAATGTTATGTCGTAAATGTTTTGGGTTATTTTAACACAGTCACCATTCATCGATATAATATTTTTTACCATATGCAACCTTTCTTTTCAAAAAGTTACTAATTTACAAATTTATGAGACATTTAGAAACTAATTATTTGACATTGTCAAAAGAGTTAACCATCCAGAATTTAAAAAGTTCTTTGGAAAATACTTAGAGAAAGGCGTAAAACTTCCTGAAGAAAGTGTTTTGAGAAAATACTATGTTACCAGAATATACAATGCGACGGTCAAGCAAATACGAAATACATTTTTCGATTCCAATTTATGGCTTGCGGTGGATGAGACTCTTGATAATTTCGGTAATTGCGTAGTAAATGTAATTATAAAATCACTTGATGATGCTTTACAAAGGCCATATTTGTTAGCGTGTAAAGTCGTTAGTACTGTAAACGCGAACTCAATTGCAGCGGTGGTTGACGAAAGCTTGAATTTTTTGTGGGAGGATAATTTTACAGATAATATGAACAAATTTTTAATATTCTGTTCGGATAGCGCAGCGTACATGCTTGCTGCCGGCAAGATTTTGAAGAAAAAGTACACTTAAGTACGACACGTAACTTGTTTTGCTCATGGACTACACAGAGTCGCGGAGCAGATATGATCTGAACATAAATTGGTCAATTCTTTAATATCTAATGTCAAGAAGATTTTTTTTAAATCACCACACCGCGTCCGATTTTTCAGGGACCATGCGCAGAATGTGCCTTTACCGCCGGAACCCATTATCACTCGTTGGGGCACCTGGTTAAATGCAAGTTTTTACTACGATAGACATTTTGACGTGATTAAAAATGTTGTGATGCAATTGAACAGTAAAGAAGCTATTGCCATTACAAAAGCCCAGAAGTTGTGTGAAAATGAAAATTTTAAAAACGAGTCAAGCTTTATAAAAAAATGTTACGAAATTATACCTGAATCGATAGAAAAATTAGAATGCACTAAAATTCCGATAGAAGAAAGTTTTCTGGTAATAGATATAGTTAGGAGTATTTTAAGCCTCCAAGGAAGTGAAACCGTGCGAAATAAACTCGAATTGGTTCTAGATAGAAACCCAGATGCTGACGAATTAAGGAATATGATTACAATGGAAAATTATAAACAAGTCCTTAAACATGCACCCATGACATCGGTAGATGTAGAGCGATCGTTTTCCACTCATAAATGGATCTTCAATAAATTAAGAAACCGATTCACTACGAAAAACCATAGTCCAATCATTTTATAACATGGATACGCACTTAAGTGTAGATTGTGAGGAGGACCTCGAACACATATTCCAGTCCTCAATTGTAATTGAATGGTCTTGAAAATAATATATCGTTTCGCAGGTATAACTTCTTAGTCTAGTATTTAGTACCGAATGATAATGTATTGATAAGAAAACATATTATTATGTATTATAGATATTAACAACATATTACATTATATTTGTATGCTCGTAAGATAATTTCTATAAGTTCCTAAAAATTATTATGCAAAATTAATCATTTATTCGTTATTTATTTAATCATAAGAATACTTAGAACTTGAACGTTATAATTGTAAGTAATCTGATAAGACAATTAAAAATGTTAAAATAAAGAAATTTATTTCAAACACAATTGTAATTTTGTTAATGAATAAATAAAATAGGTACAATAGTACATTTCATCAGAGGCCGGGAAAACACGGATTTCCGGCCAAGTAGGTATAGACGGATAGAGATACGAGGCCGGGAATCCGTTTTCACGCCGAGGCATGTATAGTGCTTTTCTCAAACATGCAATGAAATAAATAAATAAAAGTCCTCAAATCAAACTAATTTACATGGCTGAATGCCGTAATGCTGTACCACAAATAGTGGAATGAAAATTTAACTTTTTAATGACATTTTTAGACCTAGGCCTGAAATGTTGTATGAAATCCGATTTCAGGCCGCCTCGAGATGCTGCGCCCGAAAAAGGATACTTCCGAGTCTATTATAAGGAACGTAAAGAGAATATTTCATTGCATGTTTGAGAAGAGCATTATACATGCCTCGGCGTGAAAACGGATTCCCGGCCTCGTATCTCTATCCGTCTATACCTACTTGGCCGGAAATACATTACAATACAAATGCTTTGTGCCTTGGGTAGAGCTCCAGCCCCCTTATTCTGTAACTTGTTTTAAGCTCACCTCAACGCTCACCTACAATTTTACCTTGACACCGCGATGCGTAGTAATTAAGCGAAGGTAGAGGTCTAGTTTCGTAACGGGTGCCCGGTGGGGTGAGCCGCATTAACGCGTAGCAAATAACAGCCCAGCTGTCTTAGGGCGGGTTGCACCAACTGACGATTACAGACCGATCAACGTCAAATATAACGAAAACTTGTCAAGATTTTAACGAACACCGCTTACAATTACAGACGGTTTTGCTAGGTATTTGATCTTGAGCTATTTAAGGCGTCATGCGCTCAGAAAACGGGTTTATAAAAATTCGCAGCGCTTGTTTAAAACATAATTCGGCTGCCTTAAATTTAATTTGCAATCTCAAGGCCTTCCTCGAGCGATTCAAATCCTGAGTTTTTGACTTTCGCTTGAAAGAAAAAAATCACGAACATAGGTCTAAAATACACTTTAAAAAATCGTAACAAATTATGCACAAAAGCTAAACATTTTAAAAATGGTTTAAAAAATCGGCAATATCATGTTTGAGGGAACTTAGCTATTACTTTTTTATTTAAATAATATAGTAATAAAATAGCTTTTGCCCGCGACTTCGTCCGCGTAGAACTTGTTTATATCGTAGCTCGATACAAACTATCACCGTCCATTTCCCTTTTAGGGGTAGATTTCCGATATTAAAACTATCCTATGTCCTTCCCCGAGACTCAAACTATTTATCATCATTATCATATCAGGCGAAAGACGTCCACTGCTGGACAAAGGCCTCCCCCAAAGAGTTCCAAAGTGACCAATCCTGCGCCACCCGCGTCCAGCGGACTCCCGCGACATTTACCAGGTTATCAGTCCACCTTGTGGGGGGCCTACCAACGCTGCGCCTACTAACTAACTCTTTACAAAATGTTATCTAAATGGGTTGTATAGTAGCTCCATACAAATATTCACCCCCCATTTCACCCCCTTTAGAGATGATTTCCGGGATAACAACTATCCTATGTCCTTTTCCGAAACTCAAACTATCTGTAAACTAAATTTCATCTAAATGGATCACTCAAATCCAAATTTTCACCCCTTAGCGGAGGATTTTTGGGATAAAACTATCCTATGTCCTTCCCTAGGACTGCCAACTATCGCTATACCGTAAATGGGTTCCATCCAAAATTTCACCCCCATTTCACCCCCTTAGGGGATGATCTGCAGAATAAAAACTATCATATGTCCTTTCACAGGACTCAAACTATCTCTTAACCAGATTTCATCTAAACGAGTTCCATCCAAATCTTCACCTTCATTTCATCCTTTCGGGCGATGATTTTCGTTACAAAAACTATGCGATTTCCTTTCCCGCAACTCCAACTATCTCTATACCGAATTTCACCTGAATGGGTTCTATCCTAATTTTCACCCCTCATATCACCCCCTCAGGAGATGATTTATCAGGATAAAAACTATGAATTGTCCTTCCCTGGGACTCCCACTATCTCACCAACCAAATTTCACTTAAATGGATTTTATCCAAATTTTCACCCTCTTTTTCATCCCTTTAGGGGATGATTATCGGGATTGAAAATATCCGTATTAATTCTCCTTCTTCCATCCAAATTTTTACCCCTTCGAAAACGCTCTTAGATGATTTTTTGGGATAAAAGCTATACATCGTCCTTCCCCGGAACCTCAAATATCTCTATACCAAATTTCATCCAAATAGGGTACTTCCAAATTTTTACCCCCTTAGGAGGGTAGGCGCGTCAATGAAACAAGACGATCGGGTATAGACTGATGTATTGTATAGATACCGTGCATTATACATAACACTTTTCCCCCTTAATTTTTAACTAAAATTAACACTAACTTATCTGCATATCTACACAGTTGGCTACTGGCATGAAATTTACATTTTAAGCATCAATTTTACGAGCATTTAAGACTTAAACCTATACCTAAAATAGTTGTTTCTTTATATAATTCAGTGTCATTGGGTCAACAGCTGTTGTATTGAGTCATGAACCGGAACACATTTACATGTAGGTAAAACGAATATCCACCTTAGAACAAATAGTGTAAGGTTGCGTTTCATATGATACTTATTGAGTAATGAAAAGAAATTACTCTAATGAGTTAAATACAACAAAATCGGGTGACCGAGTCCATTTATTACAATTAAGACCCCATGTGCACGATGTAAAGTTTAAATTAGAAAATGTATATTTGTGACATACTATATTTTCGAACTATTTATAACAATATACTAGGTTGATACTAGTTAGACTTTTCTTAACTAAATGTGTTTACAATATAAGTACTTACTTATGATCCTTTAAGGTTTCTTTTTATTTTTTTATTTTTTTACTATGTAGGTAGGTATTTATGTAGCAAACTTTATACAACCACCTCGATTGTAAGTAAGTATCTTATCTAATAACTACGATGTGCATAAAAATAATGAGAGTAAAGACTGCTGGGCTAAGCGTTACGTAACCTTTCTAGGCATTTTAAAGCCTCTTTCCTGCGTAAACGAGGACTAGGATCCGGCGCTGGTGACGTTTGTCTAGGCGAGCCAGGGGAAGGTCCTGGCGTCGCGGGCCCCGCCGCGTGACCCGCCATGCTGTCATAAAACTCGTCAATGTCTGTATCGTCTGCCTTGTTTACGGGTGACGACCGCGACGGCTGTGGAGACTCCGATGAGTCATTAAACACCTGGCTAAGCGAATGACGCGATTTCGTTTGACTACGAACGTTTGCTTTATTCGTTAAAATCTGGTCAACATGACGTTTATGAGTGCGCCCATCACTCGCTTTGACCTCGTATGATACGGGACTTGACCTTTTTATTACGACGCCTTCCTGCCATTTACGCCCCGTCTTAGAATAATCTCTAAATAAAATTTCATCCCCTGGATGCGCTTGGCGCAGGGCGCCCGCGCGGCGCTGCTCGTGAGAGAGCTGCGCGTCGCGCACTGCGTCCGTGGCGTCCGGACGCAACAAATCCAGCCGCCCGCGCAGCCGTCGGCTCATCATCATGACTGCTGGTTCCCGACCGGTTGTAGCTTGCTCTGTATTTCTGTAGGTGAAGAGAAACCTGCTGAGTGCCGTATTTGGGTCTTCGTTTTCGACTTGTGCCTTTTTGAGGACACGTTTAATTGAGCGCACAGCATTTTCTGCGGCCCCATTGCTAGCCGGGTGGTACGGTGCTATCAAGGTGTGCTTAATACCATTCCGAATCAAATATGAAGCAAATTCAGATGACGAAAACGGAGGCCCATTGTCGCTAACTATTCTCTGAGGCAAACCAAAACGCGCAAACATTTGTCGCAAATTACCAATAACCACTTGCGCTGAAGTGGTTTTTACCTTCTCGGCTTCAATCCACTTGGAGTGCGCATCTATGACCACTAAATAGTAGTCATTGCAAAAGGGACCTAAAAAATCGACATGCAGGCGGGACCAGACCTGAGGCGGCCACGACCACGAGTGCAGCGGTGCCACTGGCGCGACGGGCCGCTGCGAGCGGCACGCCAGACACTCATGCGCCACGCGCTCAATATCTGTGTCCAAATTCTCCCACCATACGTAGTTGCGGGAAATTTGCTTCATTTTCACGATACCCGGGTGCCCCTCGTGAATCTCCTTTAAAACCCTCTCTCGTAAGGGTTTAGGAATTACAATACGGTATCCCCATACCAGGCACCCTTGCTCGATGTGCAAGCTTTCTTTCCGGTTGAAATATTGTTTCTCAATTTCTTCACAAGCATTGGAGGGCCAACCAAACATGACGTATCCATACATTCTAGACAATAAAGGGTCTTTCGACGTCTCAGTTTTCACGTCCTTGAAACTGAGTGGAAAGTTGTCCTCTATAAAATGAAGGTAACTAAACTCTTCCCGACAGTTCACTCTAAATATTTCTTCCGTCGATCCTAGAGGAAGCCGAGAAAGTGCATCCGCGAAACAATTTTGAGTAGACCTTACAAACTGTATTTCGAAATCGTAAGCGGCTAATTTGACAGCGTAACGTTGCAAACGGCTAGCGGCCGTCACCGGTATACCTTTATGTTTGCCAAATATATAACTCAAAGGGTGATGGTCGCTGCGCAATACAAAATTCTTACCATACAAATAATGGTGATGTCTGGTCACTCCAAACACGATAGCCAACGCCTCCTTATCCAACTGTGAATAGTTGAGTTCGGCGGCGTTGAGCGTGCGCGAGGCGCAGCACACGGGGCGCTCGCAGCCGTCGGCGCCACGCTGAGTGAGCGCCGCGCCCAGTCCGTAGCTGCTGCTGTCCACTGACAAGATCAGAGGGCGCGACGGATCGTAGTGAGCTAAAACAGGAGCGCTGCCTAAAACCTTTTTTATTTCGCGGAATGCCCTTTCGCAGTCGTTACTCCAAAATTCAAAATTCAAAATCATTTATTTGTAAACATAGGTATATGGATGGTCAAAGAACTTAAAATTATGTACCACTATGTTTTGCCATATGGCATACAAATACTTATGAGAAGATGGAGCAGCATGCATCTAATTTAGAGTAAGTATTATATTATTATAGTTCACAATCTGTAAAATATTCATTCAGTGAATAATAGGCTTTTTTTACTAAAAGGGTAAACAGGCTTTTTTTGAATTCTATTAAATCTTCTACTTTGCATAGATTTTTTGGCAATTTGTTATAGATTTTAACTCCATTCCCATTTAGTATTTTTCTTTAATAGATTGTACAGCGGTTTCAAGGTATCACTCATATTTACGCAAAATTTTGCGTAGAAATTTATAAGTCCAATAAAACTTCTCAATTGTGTTACGTTAGTAGGGGCGGGCGCTGCTACTATGGCATCAATTTTTCTTTCGTCTGTGTGCAAACCGAATTTATCTATTTTATATCCAAGATATGTGACGCTATTTTGAAAGAACTCACATTTACTAAAATTTATTCTTAACCCGTTATTTTTCAGCCGTTGTAGCACCGCCCTTAAATTTGCCAGATGGGTTGGTTGGTCCTTGCCAGTGACACAAATATCGTCGGCAAACACAGCCGTTGACGGCAGCCCACTCAAAGTCTCTTCCATTATTTTCTGGAAATTTTCTGGAATACATTTTATTCCATACGGGACTCGATTATACACGAAAGTACCTATATGTGTGGTCACTGCTGTCATCGGCTGTGATTGTTTATCTAATAAACATTGTTGGAAGGCATTGGACAAGTCTAATTTGGTGAACTGCTCGCCGCCACCTAGTGCCGTGAACAGGTCCTCGATCCGCGGCATCGGGTAGTGGTAATCTTTTAACAATGGATTTATAGTGATTTTGTAATCACCGCACAATCTGATAGATCCATTTGGTTTGACCACCGGCACGATAGGCGTGCCGTAGTCGGACCGTTCCACTTTATAGATGACCCCCTCCCGCTGCAGCCGGTCGAGCTCGCGCTCCACGGGCTCGCGCAGCGCGAGCGGTAGCGAGCGCGCCTTCACAAACACCGGCGTCTTATCTTTTAAGTGCAAACACAGTTCCGATTTAAATGTGCCCAACCCACCTGCAAAAACCTCCGGGAACTCATTTTTTAAGGATCTCGCCATTGAATCGTCTTCGACAATATTATGACAATTGACTGACATATTCAACTTTTTAATCCATGTTCGACCCATCAATGGCGGTCCCCCGTTTTCAATAACATACAAATTTAGTATTTCCGATCTGTTGCCACAAGCAACGCTGACGCTTATGTAGCCTAATGTTTGGATGACGTCACCAGTATACGATCTAAGTGTAAGCTGCTTACTTTGAATAGGCAATTTATGAAAATGTTGGTCATAAAAATACTTTGATATAGCTGAAATTTTGCTTCCTGTGTCAACCTCAAAATTACAGGTTACATTTTCAACCTTCAAAGATGCATGGTAGGGGCCGTCACCCTCACTGCTAACTACTAAATTATAAAACGGACAGTCGTCACTGGCATCGCTATCATCGGGATTATTGAAATATAACTGACCTCTCGACATCTTCTTTCCAGTTGTACTACTAACTGCACTTTTTACTTTACACATTACCTTTAAGTGCCCTTTTTGTCCGCAATTGTCACACGTATAATTCTTGAACCGACACCTGCCATCAGCATGCCCCGCCTTGCCGCAGCGCCCGCATGCGCGCTGCCGAGAATCGGCGCGCGCGGCGGCAGCGCCGGCGCCCATGCCCGAGCCGAACCGATGCAAGCCGTCGTCCCCTAGAGCGGACTGTGTGGCCGTCCGCGCTGCGCCCGCGGCCCGCGGCGCGCACGCGGTCGCCGCGTGTCGCTCCGCCGCCTCCAGCGCCAGCGCCAGTTCCACAGCGCGCTTGTAGTCTATATTTTGCTCAGCAAATATCCTGGATCTCATGTCTTCATTGAACAGCCCCGACACGAACTGGTCACGAAGATTTATCTCGAGACACGCGTTAAAATTGCACGTTTTTGCTAAATGTTTAAGTGCTTGGAGGTAATCTCGAACACTTTCTCCTTGTCGCTGTATTCGCTGTCGAAACACGTGCCTCTCCGCTATCTCGGACCTCTGAGGTTCGAGATGTTCCTTGACCAGTCTCACAAGCTCCTCGAATGTTCTCGTTTCCGGATTAGCCGGAGAACACAGGTCGCACATTAACTCGTAACATTCCGGGCCGATAACAGTCACTAACGTAGCTACTTTTAAGCTATTGTCTATAGAATTTACTTTTATATATTGTTCAACACGTCTCACATACGCGTCCCAATTATCACTAGTGATATTAAAACACTCAATACGTCCAAACGGCATTTTTTTAGGTTTAATCACGCACGCGTCGATCAAATGTAATAAGTATTTTTATTCTCGTTCGCCAGTGTTAGGAGGGTAGGCGCGTCAATGAAACAAGACGATCGGGTATAGACTGATGTATTGTATAGATACCGTGCATTATACATAACACCCTTGAGGGGTTTTTTTCGGGACAAAAGCTATCCGTTGTTCTTTTCCGCGACTCAGACTATCTCTATATATACCAAATTTTATCCTAATGGGTATTATCCAAATTGTTACCCCCATTTCACTCCGCTTAGGGGATGATTTTCGGAATAAAAGCTACTCTTTTTCCCTTCCCAGGACTCAGCCCATCTCTATATCAAATTCCATTGAAATGGGTTCCATCCAAATTTTCAGCCCCCATTTCACCCCCTTTAGGGATGATTTCCTAGATAAAAATTATTATATGTTGTTTCACAGCACTCAAACTATCTTAATACCAAATTTCATCTACAAAGGTCACAATATATCCAAATTTTCACCCCCTTAGGGGAGGATTTTCGGGATAAAACTATCCTATGTCCTTCCCCAGGACTCCCAACTATCGCTTTACCGTAAATGAGTTCCATCCAATTTTTCACCTCCCATTTCACCTCCTTAGAGGATGATTTTTGGGATAAAAACTATCCGTTATCATTCTCCAGGACTGCTAACTATCGCTTTACCGTAAATGGGTTCCATCCAAATTTTCACCCCCATTTCACCCCCTTAGAGGATGATTTTCGGGATAAAAAAATTATCCTTTTGTCATTCTCCGGGACTCAAACTATCTCCTTACCAAATGTCATCTAAATGGGCTACATCCAAATTTTCACCCCCATTTCACCCCCTTAGGGGATGATTGCCGGAATAGAAACTATCATATGTCCTTTTCCAGGACTCAAACTATCTTTCAACCAAATATTATCAAAATGTGTCACAAACAAACTTCCACCCCCAATAACACCCCCTTAGGGGATGATTTTCAGTATAAAACTATCCTATGTCCTTCAATAGGACTCGAACTATCGCTCTATCGTAAATGGGTTCAATCCCAAATTTCATCCACCATTTCCCACCCCCTTAGGGGACGATTTCCCCCTTTCATGTGTTCTGGAATAAAAAGTATTCTATGTCCTTTCCTAGGACTCTACCTCTCTCTATACCAAGTTTCATCTAAATGGGTTCTATCCAAATCTTCAACCCTCATTTCCTCACCTCCTCCTCACCATCACCTCAGGAAATTATTTTTCGGTATAAAAACTATGAATTGTCCTTCCCTGGGACTCCTTCTATCTCTTTACCAAATTTCATCTGAAAAGGGTCTTATCCAAATTTTCACTCCTTATTTCATCCCTGAGGGGATTATTTTCGGGATTATAACTATCCTTTGTCATACTCCGGGACTCAAAAATTATCTTTATACCAAATTTCATGCAAGTAAATGGGTTACATCTAAATTTTCACCCCAATTTCACGCCATTAGGGGATGATTTCTGAAATTTTCAACTATCATATGACCTTTCCCAGGACTCAAACTATCTTTCGACCAAATTTCATATGTAATTGGGAGTGTAATTTTCGGGATAAAACTATCCTATGTCCTTCCCCAAGACTACAACTCACTAAACCGTAAATGGGTTCTATCTAAATTTTCACCCCTCATTTTTTCACCCCCTCAGGAGATATGCATTGTCCTTCCCTAGGACTCCTTCTATCTCTATACCAAATTTTAACTAAATGGGATTTATACACATTTTCATCCCTATTTCATCCCCTTGGGGGATGATTTTCGGGATTCAAACTATTCATAGTCATTTTTCGGGATTCAAAATATATCTTTATCAAATTTGATCAAAACGGAGTCCATCTAAAATTTCACCCCCCATTTCACCCCCTTAGGGGAAGATTTCCAGCATAAAAACTATCTGATGTCCTTTCCCAGAAATTAAACAACCTATAAACCAAATTTTATCAATATGAGTTACTTCAAAATTTTCATTCCCCCATTTTACCCCCTAAAGGGAAGATTTCCGGGATAAAACCTATCTTTTCACCTTCCCCGGGACTCAAACTATATATGTACAAAATTTCATCCAAATCGGTGCAGCGGTTTAAGCAGTTCTTTACAAATTTCCACTCCTATTTCATCCCCTTAGGGGTTGATTTCCGGGATAAAAATTACCCTATGTCCTTTCCCAGGATTCAAACTATCTCTATACCAAATTTCATCTTAATCCGTTCAGCCGTTTTCACGTGATGCGCAGTCACATAAACAGACAAACAGATAAACAGACAAACAGACAAAAATTCTAAAAACTGTTGGAACGTGTTCTGTTATCGATTCTAAGAATCCCTAGCCAATTTTTTTTCGAATATCTTCCATGTACAGACTTTTGACCGTCTTCAGCTTTATTATATGTATAGAAGAAGATAGATGTATAGAATATATATATAGATTTAAACGCACAAAAAATTTAATTTAAAAATCATGATATCCGGGCTTCCTAACACGCACTTCCATGTCGCTCACGCTTATACTCAGTGAGAGGGGGAGATGACCATGAGCCTACGTTGCTTTAAAGTGATCTTAAAGATCGTCATCGTGTTAGTTGAATCCGTGATAATATCCCCTTCATGTCACAAACGATCCTTTACCAATCTTGAGCTTGATATCTCGTCTCTTCATTGTTCTAATTTAGCGACCTAAGCGATCCTCAGTGATATTGAATGAAGATCTCTCAATTACACGTGTCGAATGTGTCAAAACCGGTGACTTGGTGTACTTAGGTATAAAGGGTGAAACTAAATTCGTGAATAGAAATAGCAAAATATGAATCTATCCATCATTCTGAGCAACGTTTACTATGGGACCACTTTGTATTATGCTTAAAAAAAAGCAGCTATTTATACATTTTCGTCAGTCTAATATTGCTCATATTAGACTGACAAAATTGAGATAGTTGGTTTTTTACTAGCGCAAACCGTCTTTTTGCGATTTCATTTTCAAACATGCAGAGACAATTTCTCTCACCAAAAAGAAAAATGCCTCACGGCATCTGCCTTAAAATACAACATCACAATAAAACCAACTTTAAGTTCAATAACCAGAGACGGCATTCGAGAGTGGATTTGGGAATAAAATCTAGTTAAGATTTTTGTAATTTAATTTAATGTATTTGTTTCGTCTATTTCGTATTCTGCAGACACTTCGCATCGTTTGTTTTAACGAATAAGGGATTTGCAGTGCATCACATTAATCCGCTTAGTTTTAGTTGAGTTGTGTGTTGGTAATTTCGGGTGCGAGTCATCTATACTTCTATAATAATATTATAAAGAGGAAAAGTCCGTGAGATTGTATGTTTGTAAGTTTGTATGTACTGGGTAATCTCCGGAACCACTTATCCGATGGACTTTCCGGATGGTTATAGGCTACACAGCGAATCCTCAAGTGAATAAAGGGTCGGCAACGCACTTGTGATTCTTCTGGAGTCACAAGTGTCCATAGGCTACGGTACCTGCTTAACATCAGTCAGGCCGTAAGCTTGTTTGCCACCGTCGTATAAAAAAAGGCTATATATTTTATCCCGCGGGTTCGCCTAGCAGCCTTCTTTGCGATATCTACACTGGCAAAGCCGTGCGGGTAGCTAATAGTACCTAACGTTTAATAACACTTGTTATAAGCGTAACGTTAGATGTGAAGGTAGAGGTTTAGTTTCGTAACGGGTGACCGGCGGGGTGAGCCGCATTAACGCGTAGCGAATAACACCCCTGTAGTTTATTCAGTAACCGTATTAAAATGACGGGCATTACGCAATATCATGAAGAAACACTGGAGTCATGATAATATATTGTTATATTATTCCAAGCACATTGCTTGCAGTACATATTTACATTCCACGACATCCAACTTATAAAGTTGCTTCAATTATAAAAAAATCTGAGCAAAGTTAAATAACTTTATAAAGCCATAAAACTATTTTTTTCCTAACACGTAAGCCGTTTTAGTTATGATCAAAGAGCATTAATTTCTTTAGAAAACATACTTTGGGAACTTTGTCCATTTGGCAGGGTTCAGCGGTTTTTCTGCTCAAACAAAATTCTGATAAAGACCTTCTAAGTTTTACAAAGGGTAAATAACGTTTTCTTTACTGCCTACTTTTTAGAACTCCATGCTGACTTTTAGATTTAGGCACTATGTGCGCCTAATGGAAGTTTTTTGCGAAAGAGAAATGGGTTTCTACTGAGATGTCATAACACACCGATGTCTATTCAGCTTTTTGTTTGTAGCAAAACACTGGAGTTATATGTTCGACTTCGAATTACGCTCCTGGAAAAATACGCTTTTGTAAAATATTATTTATGATATAACATAACGTGTTTTTTGTTTATTTCATTTTAAGACAAAATTCTAACTAAGATGAATTCAAGAATGAATATATGTAAATTTACATGAAGCGTTCATTTTCTTTTTCGTATGATGCAATTTTTATTTTGATGTCTGATATTGTATTTGATTTTGTCTCTACGATAATATTTAATGAAATGAAATGAAAGTTTTATTGATAACAATTGTTATAGGTAATTTTACAGTAGAATATATATGCTCTAATTATAAATACCTAATTATAATTAGAGCGTTTTGAATAGTCACACACATTAAACATTCACGAGTGTAATAGTCACTTCAACTTCAGCTCTGAAGTAGCTATGCAAAATAACACGCTCAAAATGATCTAGGTTATCTCCTTATCCTCTTGACATTAGTCAGTCATAAAGTCGTGTGTAGGCAATTTTGAGCACTTGACCCGCTTAGCTACTTCTGCTGCTGGCTGGACCTCATGGGGTCTGCGTCGCACCACAAGCTCGCAATCGCTGCGTTTGCGCCGCAAGCTCGCTCACATGATCGATTCGCTTGTAAACCGCTCGCAAATCGCAAGTATGGTGGCGTCCTATTTAAGTGTTCCAAACCCACAACTTTTTTCTAAAACGTCATAAACGGTCTAAGGTTTGTAGGTAATCTTAGTATTTACTTAACAAATAATTTATTCGTGATATTTAAGCACGTTATTTAGACACTTTTTTATAATTGACCCACCGACATCGTAGTTACCATTTGAAACATATTACCCAATAGGCATTTTTATTCAGAGCAACTGGCAAAGGAAATGGACCTTTACATCTACGCAATAAGACATAGTGTGTTATGGAAATACTGTATGCTTGTATGTACCTACTTAACTTCCTTTTTATGTGAGACGAGTTTGCCGAACACTTAGCTATCGTACTTTTAGGGTTCCGTCGTCAAAGGTTACTTGGAAATTTTAAAAATTAATGCCGTTATTCTTAAACGCTCATCAAACCTATTTTAGATAAAAAGTCGTTAAAAGATTCACCAATCAAAGATTACCCGTTGCACTTTTAATGTGGCGTATGGTAAATGTCCTACCTATAGTTGGGGAAATAGTGGCAGTGAGTATGCACTTTTGTCTCAGGCAACGCCGCTTGGCACGATTGTTCCATGGGTCAAACTAAGCTGATTTAGCGACCTAGCCACGAGATCAACCCCTGGCTAGTACCCAAAAAGAGGGGGGGGGGGGGGGGGGGGGGGCAGACTCCCGAGGTCCGGTCTCAGCTATATTTCTGCCTAACCATAGCTACTAGGTCAAGTTTGGTATCATTTTCGTATAATTCAGGGATAGCGCTTTTATTTGTCGATTTTACTTTTTACCTTTCCATACAAAAAACAGAAAAATACGCAGTATTTGAAAATTAGCAAAAAAAAAATTTTTGTTATTTTGTTTATTAAGATCGCACATTTACGTTTTTTTGTATAATAAAAATACCGTAACATAGCCCATTTATCTGTTATTATAAAAAGTATCACTTGAAAGGCAAGTCTTGGGTAAAATTGGTGTGAAAAAAAATATTTTCTATCGCGCGAAGTGACACATATCAACGGCGTGGCGGCTGTGTGCGGTGAATGTCTATCAGGGAACTATACAAATTGCAAACTTTTGGCCTACTAGGTATGATACGGCTAACTGTTATAATATACGTGACGTTACAGTACATTTTTAACGTAATGCATGCATCACATGATAGCAGCTAGCTGGGATAGCTGCTCTCATGTGATGATGATCGTGAAAGATACAAGGTACTCTCAAGATAAGTATAACTCCGGTGTAGAGAGAATAAAAATCGATATTACAACAACATATGCGCGAAAATTGAAGACCATGCCCAGAAAATGCATACCCAAGACCTATTTTTGAAATAAGAAAGCATTACGATATATTTTAAAAATAACACCTTGGCAGCGGAGGATGCAAACGGAGCCTTACTATATATTTAACGGATATTGATAAGGTGGTAGAAATATGGAGATGGTATTGCGAAAGCTTTTACACAGACACAGTAGGGCGCAACTACAATAACAACAAGCTCTCGACACTCCATGAGCAACTATTGAGACTGATATCCTAAAGTCAAGTCATAATCAGGCGAGTCCTAGATGGCTGGGATGCTGGCATTTGTGATGGCAGGAAAAAAGTCAGCAACTTAAGATATGCCGACGACACAACACTCATCGTATCTCCGAAACAAGAGTTGGCTGAACCCCTGTCAAGAGTGGAGATGGATAGTTAGTTGATGGATATTAGCTTCAATAAATCAAAAACCAAAATCTTGGCAGTGGATAGACTAGGCACATTAACTCGTCCCACTGATCCAAAGACCTAGAGTTTGTAACCAAGTTTGTTTATATTAGCTTTCTCATAAGCAGTGAAGGTGTCAGCGAGAAAACGATTAATAGGAAAATCCAAATATCCAAATCAGCAATGACGTAACTCACGAAAATATGGAAAGACCCAAAACTTATACCGCTAGACTAAAGTGAGGCTGGTACGGACGCTGGTCTTCTCGACCTTTTTCTACGGCTTTGAGTACACGCTATTCAGCAATGAATAAAACGACTAACAAGAAGAAGACCACCACCACCATTCATCAACATTTTGTGGATGGTTTCCAAAAAAAAACCGCTATAGCATGAAGTTTTGATATTACTTATTTGAAATACTTACCTTTATAATATTTATATTTTTTAGTAAGTAAGCCGCTGATGTAAGTTCGGTGACAATGCACCACCGAGCTGATCCGGAAGGTGATTTGCCCATCTACATAATGTTATTGTGAGTAGAAATCGAAAAAACAACTTAATTAGAAATTTCAACACTTTGTTTAGAAGTAAGTAAGTCATACCATAAAAATTCTTAAATTTAAGTATCTAAACCATAAGTATGCAATTTATATAGTTATACCTGAGCCTTGAGAGCGCCGCCGCCGAGAAAGCTTTCGCAATACCATCGCCATCTCCGTTAGTAAGGCTCCGTTAGCATCCTCCGCTGCCCAGGTGTTAGTTTTAAAATATATCGTAATGCTTTCTAATTTAATTTTGCTAATTTTCAAATATTACGTTTTTTTCTATTTTTTTGTATGGAAAGGTAAAAAGTTAAATCCATAAATGAAAGCGCCATTCCTGAATTATTCGAAAATGATACCAAGCTTGACCTAGTAGCTATGGTTAGGCAGAAATATAGCTGAGACCGGACCTCCGGAGACGGCCCTACTCCCCCCCTCTTTTTGGGTACTAGCCAGGGGTAGATCTCGTGGCTAGGACGCTAAATCAGCTTAGTGTGACTTAAGGAACATTCGTGCCAAGCGGCATCGCCTGAGACAAAAGTGCAGACTGCTCCATACATTGCTGCCACTATTTCCCCTACTACTAGCGCTTGACACTGGCCTAATCTTTGACACTCTTCATAATTTATATAACAATATAGGTGAACGATAAGTATAAGGGACGTTGACTTTACTTTACCTGTTTATAAATTATACTCGTAATATTGGTAAGTATAGCCTCGTAAGTCCCAGTTACACTTTTTGCGATTTTAATTTGAAATCTTTGTTAATAGGCTTGTTGTGCTTGAGGAATAAATGTTTGTATGGGAGCAACTACAATTAAAGAACATAAATACCCAAAAAATTGAGTTAAAGACGGACCCTCGCTGGCGGCAGGCGAAACGCTTCATACTAATTGATGTTGAATTGTGACGTCACAGTGTAATATTGGTACTAATCGTTATATGGAAAATCAAGTAAATTGCTGTTTCGGGCGTGAAATTTTGCGTTTAGGTCCATAGTTGTCATACAATTTTGATTTGCAAAAGCGTACCTAAGGATTGTATTGTATTGGTACATCTAAATTTACTCTCGGACAATAAAAAAATACATGTTTTTTTCTAATCTTTCTAAGTCCATATCTTTTTATGATTTTAATAATATTTTGTCATTTATACTTTACTAGCTTCTGCCCGTCACTTCGTCCGCTTGGAACTCTTTTATATCGTAGCTCCCTGCAAAGTTTCAACCCCCAATTCATCCCCTTAGAGAATGATTTCCGGAATAAAAAATATCCTGACCTTCACTGGGACTCAAACAATCTCTTTACCGAATTTCATCTAAATCACCAGCAGTTTAAGTAGCTTCATACAAAATGTCAACTCCTTTTTTTCCCTTAACAGCTGATTTCTTGGATAAAAACTATCCTTTGTCGTTCCCCGGAACTCAACCTATCTCTATCCCTACCAAATTTCATCGAAATGGGTTCTTTCCAAAATTTCACGTTTATTTCAAGTCTGTCCTATGTCCTTTCCCGGGACTCAAACTATCTCTATACCAAATTTCATCTAAATAGGTTCCATCCAAATTTTCACCCCCATTTCATCCCCTTAGGGTATGATTTCCGGGACCAAAACTATCCTGTGTCCCTCTACGGGACTCAAACTAACTCTACAACAAATTTCATCTAAATCGGTGCAGCGGTTTAAGTAGCTCCATATACATTTTCACCCCCCATTTTACCCCCTTAGTGGACGATTTCCGGGATAAGATATCCTATGCCCTTTCCCGAAACTCAGGTTATCACTATACCTCATCTAAATGGGTTCCATCCAAGGGTTCACCCCCCCTTTCACCCCCTTAGCGAATGATTTTTGCAATCAAATCTATCTTATGTCCTTTCTCGGGACTCAATCTCTATACCAAATTTCGTCTAAATCGGTGCAGCGGTTTAGGTAGCTAAATACAAATTTTCACCCCCATTTTTCCCCCTTGAGGGTGGAATTTTCCAAAACCCTAAAATTGCTTTTGTTGTTTTGTAATAAGGCGTTATACACAAAGTTTCAAGTCTCTCACTTAAAATTTTACTCCATCCCCATACAAATTTTCAAGGTGGAATTTGCCAAAACCCTAAAAGTGCTTTTCTTGTTTTGTAATAAGGAGTTTATACACAAAGTTTCAAGTTTCTCACTTAAAATTTGACTCCATCCCCATACAAACTTTCAACCCCCTTTTTACCCCCTTGAGGGTGGAATTTTCAAAAATAGCTTCTTAGTTGGTACTTAAGTTTTATAAACAACCTATTGTGAAAAAATCAGCTTTCTAGGTTTAATGGTTTGGGCTGGGCGTTGATTTAAGTGAGTCAGTCAGTCAGTCAGGACTTTGCCTTTTATATATATTATAGATTACAATGATTTGATGGTTTACTATTCATTTAGCAACACTACGTAATCAATTTTAACATGAGGATAATACCCAATTATATTAGAGTTCGATACTCGATTTGGAACTGTACTTGTGCAAGTACATAGACGGTGACTTACAAAGATAGATTGAAATTTCCATTTTCGGAACCCTTTACCCATTCGCATGTTTTTCCGTACCGTGTAGTATATCCCTAAGTAGTATAGTAAAATGAGGGTGGAATGCGTACCTTTTTATGACTTCGGAGCTAGGTATCGAGCTTTCAAATCGAGTTATGCAGCCCTTAGGTAATTTTGTGTAAGTGTACCTAGCAGTTTTATAGGTAGTAGTTAATAGTACAGTCGGCCAAAAATGTGGTCTACCACGCTACGGTCGAGGTTCATTTGAACGTCATGAAACAACAACGTCGATTTCCACTTGCAATAATATTATGAAAGTAACCTTAGCGAAAATTAGATCTCACTCAAATTTTTATCAAAACTGGGAGACCACTTTCTTGGCCGACCCCGTACTCAAAACCCGGCCAACTGCGAGTCGGACTCACGCACGAAGGGTTCCGTACTGTTATCTATAAAAACGGCAAAAATATCAGTGTTTTAGTATTTGTTGTTATATCGGCAACAGAAATACATCATCTGTGAAAATTTCAACTGTCTAACTATCACGGTTCATGAGATACAGCCTGGTGACAGACGGACAGACAGACAGACAGTCAGACAGACTGACATAATAGGGTCACGTTTACTCTTTGAGTACGGAACCCTAAAAAAGAAATAGTGAAACAAGGAATGTCTCAGATCGCAGGTATTTGACGCTCGAGCAGAAGGCACGGGCGACAAAATGACAAATATGCGATCTGAGGCTTTCTTTATTACCGCCTATGGAGAGTATAACATTTTACGTCACTCCCTGGCCAGGAAGTGGGATTTTTCTCACGTAACGTGGTAATTGCAACTTTATGGCCAGGTATGACGTAAAATAAACGCTCGCTCTATTTTTCTCTTCTTTTTAATTCAATTCAAATGATTTATTTGTGAATCACAGGTAGGAATACAAAAAAATGCTAGGGTATCAAAAAAACATGTCTCACTGTGTTTTGCCACAAGGCAGTAAGTTAAAATTTAATGTGAAATACCTAAAAAACTAAATCATATTAATTGTAATAACCTAATAACTCATAATTTTAAATTGCTTATATAAAAAAAATAAAAAAAATTAAACATTATAAATAATAAAGCATTGCGCATTAAGTCAAAAATTTAATTTATGGTACAAGCTTTTATGTAGTTTTCTGTATACCGTCATCAACTACTAATTGAGAAGTTTCTTACGGAAATACGTCGATTAAGTACTGAATTCCCGTGGCCGCCTTCTGTCTCCATCATCAGATCAGCTCGATGGTACAGTCGGCCACATAAGTTGCTGAACACCTAAAGTACCTTGTCGTTTTCACTCGTTTGACAATTTCATATGGCAGTTTAACATGACGTTTAATGCGACACGGTACAAAGGAGTTAAGTTCCTTGTGAGGCAGACCATGATATTGAATTGTCATCCAAACTATACCTTTACCCAGAATTTCAGGTCAATCGGTAAAAACACAATAGAATATACAATTAAAACTAGATTTAAAATTAAAACTAACATAAAAATAACCTACCAAAAACTATAAATTACTATCTAAATTTGGACCCTTTGGTAGGGTTCCCATCACGCAGGCAGCGTTCCCGCGTTGAATTGCGATTGCAAGTCTTTGTGCAAGAAAAATCGGTTGGAGATAACTGCTTCAAAATTGAGTTGCAATATTCCACACGAACAAACATAGTTATTACCATACTCGTAGTTAGAAATAAAGAAAAACTTTTATTTAGCATCTCAATGTCACACAGATATTAAGAATACATTGCGATAGGTGCTAAAAAGGTCGTCACTCAGCTGTGATGTCTAGAAGCACACCGTGGTTCGCTGATTTTTAGTGAAGTAAGCGCTCCACAAATGGCACACTAAAATTGAGTCAATTGCACCACCAACTTGCCTCAGTTTCACGTCGTCGATGGAAACGTAAACGTGTCTCAGCTATCAGGTGTGACTGGCCACTTTTAAACAACATATCTACCTCTTTTTAGGGTTCCGTAGCCAAAATGGTAAAAACGGATTAGGGTTCTGTAGCCAAAATGGCAAACACGGAACCCTTATAGTTTCGTCATGTCCGTCTGTCCGTCTGTCCGTATGTCACAGGCATTTTACTCGAAAACTATAACTTGTATTTGAATGAAATTTGGAGTAAAGTGGAGGATGCAATTGAACAGTAAAGAAGCTATTGCCATTACAAAAGCCCAGAAGTTGTGTGAAAATGAAAATTTTAAAAACGAGTCAAGCTTTATAAAAAAATGTTACGAAATTATACCTGAATCGATAGAAAAATTAGAATGCACTAAAATTCCGATAGAAGAAAGTTTTCTGGTAATAGATATAGTTAGGAGTATTTTAAGCCTCCAAGGAAGTGAAACCGTGCGAAATAAACTCGAATTGGTTCTAGATAGAAACCCAGATGCTGACGAATTAAGGAATATGATTACAATGGAAAATTATAAACAAGTCCTTAAACATGCACCCATGACATCGGTAGATGTAGAGCGATCGTTTTCCACTCATAAATGGATCTTCAATAAATTAAGAAACCGATTCACTACGAAAAACCATAGTCCAATCATTTTATAACATGGATACGCACTTAAGTGTAGATTGTGAGGAGGACCTCGAACACATATTCCAGTCCTCAATTGTAATTGAATGGTCTTGAAAATAATATATCGTTTCGCAGGTATAACTTCTTAGTCTAGTATTTAGTACCGAATGATAATGTATTGATAAGAAAACATATTATTATGTATTATAGATATTAACAACATATTACATTATATTTGTATGCTCGTAAGATAATTTCTATAAGTTCCTAAAAATTATTATGCAAAATTAATCATTTATTCGTTATTTATTTAATCATAAGAATACTTAGGCGACTCCATACATTTAGTGTGAAATTTGCCACCGGTACTCCGCCCTCTGCTGATAACTATTAAAAATGTCAGAATTAAAAAAAAATGTTGAGTTTGTGAAATATTTATCTGAACATTGATATAATTTTTTTGTTGTTTTTTTGAACGTTATAATTGTAAGTAATCTGATAAGACAATTAAAAATGTTAAAATAAAGAAATTTATTTCAAACACAATTGTAATTTTGTTAATGAATAAATAAAATAGGTACAATAGTACATTTCATCAGAGGCCGGGAAAACACGGATTTCCGGCCAAGTAGGTATAGACGGATAGAGATACGAGGCCGGGAATCCGTTTTCACGCCGAGGCATGTATAGTGCTTTTCTCAAACATGCAATGAAATAAATAAATAAAAGTCCTCAAATCAAACTAATTTACATGGCTGAATGCCGTAATGCTGTACCACAAATAGTGGAATGAAAATTAAAAAGTTACTTTGCAGGCCTAGGCCTGCAAAGTAACTTTTTAATGACATTTTTAGACCTAGGCCTGAAATGTTGTATGAAATCCGATTTCAGGCCGCCTCGAGATGCTGCGCCCGAAAAAGGATACTTCCGAGTCTATTATAAGGAACGTAAAGAGAATATTTCATTGCATGTTTGAGAAGAGCATTATACATGCCTCGGCGTGAAAACGGATTCCCGGCCTCGTATCTCTATCCGTCTATACCTACTTGGCCGGAAATACATTACAATACAAATGCTTTGTGCCTTGGGTAGAGCTCCAGCCCCCTTATTCTGTAACTTGTTTTAAGCTCACCTCAACGCTCACCTACAATTTTACCTTGACACCGCGATGCGTAGTAATTAAGCGAAGGTAGAGGTCTAGTTTCGTAACGGGTGCCCGGTGGGGTGAGCCGCATTAACGCGTAGCAAATAACAGCCCAGCTGTCTTAGGGCGGGTTGCACCAACTGACGATTACAGACCGATCAACGTCAAATATAACGAAAACTTGTCAAGATTTTAACGAACACCGCTTACAATTACAGACGGTTTTGCTAGGTATTTGATCTTGAGCTATTTAAGGCGTCATGCGCTCAGAAAACGGGTTTATAAAAATTCGCAGCGCTTGTTTAAAACATAATTCGGCTGCCTTAAATTTAATTTGCAATCTCAAGGCCTTCCTCGAGCGATTCAAATCCTGAGTTTTTGACTTTCGCTTGAAAGAAAAAAATCACGAACATAGGTCTAAAATACACTTTAAAAAATCGTAACAAATTATGCACAAAAGCTAAACATTTTAAAAATGGTTTAAAAAATCGGCAATATCATGTTTGAGGGAACTTAGCTATTACTTTTTTATTTAAATAATATAGTAATAAAATAGCTTTTGCCCGCGACTTCGTCCGCGTAGAACTTGTTTATATCGTAGCTCGATACAAACTATCACCGTCCATTTCCCTTTTAGGGGTAGATTTCCGATATTAAAACTATCCTATGTCCTTCCCCGAGACTCAAACTATTTATCATCATTATCATATCAGGCGAAAGACGTCCACTGCTGGACAAAGGCCTCCCCCAAAGAGTTCCAAAGTGACCAATCCTGCGCCACCCGCGTCCAGCGGACTCCCGCGACATTTACCAGGTTATCAGTCCACCTTGTGGGGGGCCTACCAACGCTGCGCCTACTAACTAACTCTTTACAAAATGTTATCTAAATGGGTTGTATAGTAGCTCCATACAAATATTCACCCCCCATTTCACCCCCTTTAGAGATGATTTCCGGGATAACAACTATCCTATGTCCTTTTCCGAAACTCAAACTATCTGTAAACTAAATTTCATCTAAATGGATCACTCAAATCCAAATTTTCACCCCTTAGCGGAGGATTTTTGGGATAAAACTATCCTATGTCCTTCCCTAGGACTGCCAACTATCGCTATACCGTAAATGGGTTCCATCCAAAATTTCACCCCCATTTCACCCCCTTAGGGGATGATCTGCAGAATAAAAACTATCATATGTCCTTTCACAGGACTCAAACTATCTCTTAACCAGATTTCATCTAAACGAGTTCCATCCAAATTGGTTACGCCGTCAGAACAAAATCCCTTTTGGCCTCCTTTCCTTAAAAAGTTGCTGAGACTGTTTACAACCGCATACGTCAAAAAGAAAAAATAAGATTTCTGTCTATCAATAATTTTCCTTCATCCTGTCAACGCGTAATATTTTTTCACCGCTATATGTTTAAATGATTATTTGTGGACGAATTAGTGTTTTGTGTTTCACCTGACGTATACACGCTTATGCACGTGTTCCCCTGCGCTGAGGACTTCAGTATTTGAGTTATCGGCCGGAGCAAGTTTGTCTACACGGATACGACACGGATCTACGACGAGATATTTGATTCTGCCCGCCCGCTTCAAGAGCTAAAGTGCACACCCAAAGAAAACTCAAGGTAAGCAGTTTCAGCTCTTAAAAATTAAATATCTATTTGGTTTTTTCTTTAAATTAATTCTACGGCGTAATCTTGTCATCCACCTCCGCACCGCTCAACCGCATAGTTCAAATTGCCTATTTACACGGCATAATCATATTTTTGGTCCTATCGAGTTCCGGATTCTTCCGTCTAAATTCTATAATTAACGTTTATTTTCCGCCTGTGAGTGACGTAATACTTGGTCATCACAGTAGGCATATAATTTCACCCGCCATTAACGCTCATTTCATATATTTCGCTTATTGACATCTATATTTCGCTTGACATTGTTATTGATAAAATTGAAATTCTATTTTAGTCAAAATGTCTAAATCAGAAATGGAAATTAAGTTAGCAGTGTTAAAAAGTAAAGAAGAGAAAATCTTTCAGCGAGTTTCTCGCATATATACCGCTACGAAAAATATTTCAAATTTTGAATCGCGAAGCAACGAGTCGTTCATGGCCGATAGTGAAACGATTGATGAAATACGTGTCAGTTTCGAATCAATTCTTGATGAGATGAATAAAATCATCATGTCTCTCGTCCCTGGTACCAAACCGGACTATGAGGCCCTGGATGCGTTCGAAGATATGTACTCAAAAATAAAACGCACTCGAAATAACATTATTAAAATGTCAATACCGCAAAGTGCATCATCCGTATCCGAAAGCCGTAGTAACGGCTCTTCTATTAAACTCCCTCCAATAGAATTACCTTGCTTTGATGGTCGTACTGAGAACTGGCCCATCTTCTATGAGTCATTTAAAACAAACATTCATAATAACGACCAACTGACTGACTCGCAACGTGTGCAATACCTCATGGGCAAGCTAACACATAACGCTCTGAAATTAACCGCTGGTTTAGTGCCTACAGGCGAAACCTATTCCATAATTTGGGACAGTCTTGTCAAAAAATATCAGGATAAACGTGCCCTGGGTACTTATTACCTGAATAATATATTCGATTTGAAACCATGCTCAAATAATGCCAGCAGTCTCAATAGCTTCATTGAGAAGTATTCCGCGTCTATCGCCGCTCTTAAGCAGTTGGACATTCCTGATTTGTCTGATTTTCTTCTTTTAAATTGCGCATTGAGGAAGACCGACCAACAGACTTTACAAAGTTACGAAATGTCAATCCGCGATGTTGAGATTCCGACATATACGTCATTTATTTCATTCGTGCAAGACCAAGTCAAGATTTTGGAACGATCTAGTAGTAGTACCGTCAGCAAATCAGTTGCCAATATACCGGCACAAAATACGCGAACTACATATAAGGCATTTGTAGCCAGCAATGATACCGCTTCAAAACCCGCGATTAATGAACCAGCTTGTATATTGTGCAACAAAAGGGACCATACGCAACTTTATGCTTGCTTAAAGTTTAAAAACATGGTCTCCCCGCAAGTGAGGTTTGAGTTTATAAAGGATAAGCATGGTTGTGTCAATTGTTTAAGTACCTCGCATACACTTATCAACTGTAACTCGCGACACACTTGCAACGTCTGTCAGAAGCGTCATCACACGCTCTTACATTTTGAGTCGAATAAAGCTACTTCCGCTAGTATTAAATCAACGCAATTGTTCGCAAACACTAACGACGCCCCTTCTTCCGCCGCTCATGTACCGCGACCGTCAGCAGCCGCGCCTCCATCGCGCTCTCCGCCGACAGTGTTCAATACTTGTGAGCCAAATGTACTTAATGCAAACTCGAACTGTGTCTGCACACCGCAAATAAATACTCCGCTGACGGCTCATCCGCCACGCGATAACATACATACGCAATGGTCACCTGAGGGGGCCATAGCACAGCCGCTTCCTAACGCTTCGGTCTCACTCAAAGTAGAGTCGAACCCTAAGTCTACAATATTGTTGTCAACCGCTCAAGTGTACGCTAAACCTTATAATGGTGATGGCAAGTCGATTATAAGATGTCTAATTGATAATGGCTCACAAAACAATCTAATAACGCTTGATTGTTGCAAAACACTTAACTTACCCGTGATACCGCTTAACAATTCCTATATAAAGGGTGTTGGTTTAACTTCGAGGCCCATACATGGTTATGTTTATTTGAATATTGAATCCCGCATCTACCCAAATAATAAATACTATATACACGCTTTAGTGGTAGATTGCATAACAGATCAACTGCCCGCTCATTTTATCGAAGCTAATGAATGTGACTTGGCATATCTTGCCAATATACCGCTTGCAGATTTAACCTGGAATATTCCAGGCTGCATTGATGTCGTGCTAGGTGTTCAACTCTTCCCGTATATATATTTGGGGAACAGGGTAGATTCTGGCACATGCGCACCCCCCGCCTTGCTAACCACGTTTGGTTACGTGTTAATGGGTGACTATCCTTGTAAGTCCAACTCTAATGACACTTCTTTTACCGCGTTTGTGCTCAATGACCTTGAGTCAAGCCTGAATAGATTTTGGGAATTAGAAGAGATCCCACACAAACGTTTTCTTAGTCCGGAAGAGACCGAGTGTGAGAATTTGTTCACTACTTCCGTGACTCGCAATGATGAAGGCAGATATTCTGTAGCCTTGCCCTTCTGCAAAGATGCCTCTGAACTAGGCAATTCTCGAGCTGTTGCTCATCGCCGCCTACTTTACTTGGAAAAGAAATTTAAACAAATACCTGCACTTCGTGATGATTATAACAAAGTCATCAATGACTATATGCAAAACGGTTATCTTACCGATATTACATCCCTCACCACGCAGTTGTTCGTCCTGATAAAGCTACCTCTCGCGTCAGAATTGTCCTAGATGCGAGTTCAAAAAGTAGCTCAGGCTTGTCTCTCAATGACATCTTGCACACTGGTCCAAATTTGCAGGCAGATTTATTTATTCTGCTACTGAATTTTCGCCTGTTTCCCATAGCAATGACATCAGATATCCGCCAAATGTATATGCAAATCTGTTTGCCGCCAAAAGATTATAAATTCGTGAGAATGTTATTTCGTTTCGATGAAAGGGAGCAGGTTCGCACCTTTCAGTTTACGCGCGTTGCGTTTGGACTCAAATCAAGCCCTTATATGGCAATGCGAACTGTCAAGCAGCTGTGTCTTGATGAAGGGCATCGGTTTCCCGATGCTGCAAGAGTGGCTAGTTCCCAATTATACATGGACGATTTAGTTCATTCTTGTATAAATGAGGAAACTGCAATGCGTTTATCGCAAAACTTAATCGCGCTTTTTAAAACTGGTGCATTTGATTTAGTCAAATGGTCCAGCAACTCACTGTCACTGCTAGATAAGCTGCCCGTATCACACCGTGCTTGTGTTAATTTTGATGACAAGCAAAATATGGCCAAGGTGTTAGGCTTATCTTGGGAACCCTCCGATGATACATTCTCAATGACTACGTCCCCGCCCGCCGGAGGGAAGTGTACCAAGCGAATAATTCTATCTACCGTAGCTCGCTTGTTTGATGTGCTTGGTTTGGTAGCACCTGTTATCCTATACGCCAAGTTGTTAATTAAAGAACTTTGGCTCTGTAAAACAGATTGGGACGCTACTCCCCCTGAACACATAATTAAGTGTTACTCCATATTGATTCAAGAATTTCCACTGCTATCAACGTTTAAGATCCCGCGCCATATTGGCGTATCATCCGATTGTATGGTCAATATTGTTGGATTCAGTGATGCCAGCCTTAGTGGTTATGGTTGTGTCATTTACTTGCATGTGACAAACTTGGCCGGTGATATCAGTGTAAGGCTGTTATGCTCCAAGTCCAAGGTTTCTCCAGCTAAGATAACTACGCTTGCTCGTTTAGAGCTATGTGCCGCTGTTTTAATGTCCAAGTTGATTAAAATTGTGCAAGACACTTATCTGGCTCGCATTCCGATTGCAGGCATATATGCTTTCTCAGATTCAACGATCGCTCTTTCATGGATCAAAGCATCGCCTCATCGATGGTCAATTTTTGTAAGCAATCGTGTTGCTCAGTGTCAAGAAAATGTATTACCAGAGAATTTTTATCATGTCGCTGGAATAAACAATCCTAGCGATTGCTTGTCTCGTGGTATGACACCATCACAATTGGTTTCTCATAACCTATGGTGGAACGGACCTTCATGGCTGCATAATGCGCCAACGGAATGGCCTATTCAACCTTTTCAGACCGCGGAAATTGAACAGTTGCCGGAGTGTAAAACGACAACGTTGACAACTCTTGTGCAACTTGAGCGACCTATACTATATGATTTAGCGCAACGCATATCATCTTGGAACAAACTGCTTAAAACCGTGGTTTATGTACTACGTTTTGCAAAAAAGCTTAACGCTGCAGAGATTGTAAAAAATATTGAAATTGCTGAAACCGCTTTAATACTTGCGATTCAGAGCGTTCACTTTCATGAAGACATTGCTCGCATGAAAAATAATATGGTACCCTCGCGGAAACTCGTCAAGTTGTCAGTGTTTATTGATGAGAAAAATGTTCTTCGTATAGGAGGTAAGCATCCTGCATTGCTCCCCAAACGCGATCATATAGTCAACATGATTATTGATCACTATCACGCTGTAAATTGTCATACGGGTGCAGGTCTCTTAATGTCAATCATCCGCCAGCGCTTCTGGATATTGGATGCCAGAACTGTTATTCGAAATAGAGTACATAAATGTAACTCGTGTTTCCGCGTTAAGCCAGACCATCCGATGCCGAAGATGGCTGACCTTCCTTCTTGTCGCTTGCAAGAAGCTAAAGCCTTTGTCCATACGGGAGTTGACTATGCTGGTCCCCTTCGTATAACGCTTTGTCGTCGTCGTGGTCAACATGCGCAGAAGGCGTACATATGCTTGTTTGTTTGCCTCGTCACGAAGGCTATTCATATTGAGTTAGTTTCAGATTTAACATCTGAAGCCTTTATAGCGGCTTTCAAGCGGTTCATATCACGCCGTGGCCCTGTCTCTTGTCTTTATTCAGACCATGGCACTAATTTTGTAGGAGCCAAATCTCAACTAGATGAGATGTATAATCTATTTCGCACATGCGAGTTCAAATCTAGACTTAACCGCGAATGCTTTAATCACCGCATAGAATGGAAGATGATTCCCCCGCGCGCGCCTCATTTTGGTGGAATTTGGGAGTCAAATATAAAAAGTTTAAAGACACATTTGTATCGTGTCATAGGGTCACAGCTTTTAACATATGAAGAGTTGCTAACTGTTCTGGTTCAAATTGAATGTATACTCAACTCACGCCCTCTCAGTGTGCTCTCTTCAGATCCGCACCCTGAAATAATTAGCCCCGCACATTTCTTAATGTCTACACCGCTTCAGTATTTGCCAGCTTCTGAACTGTCTAACGAGTGCAGAAATCTGACAAATCGCAAAAGATTGCTAGAAAGTATTGTGCAATCATACTGGAGAAAATGGCGCTTAGAGTTTTTGCACACGTTGCAAGTCAGAAATAAGTGGTGTACTCCAGATCATCCTATTGTTCAAGGCACGGTAGTCTTGATGGGTGATGATGATGTTCCGCCCCTTCGATGGCCGTTAGGTATAATCACGAACGTACATCCAGGACCTGATGGTGTGATTCGAGTAGCTACTGTTAAAACTAACAACGGCTTATTCAAACGACCTGTTGTTAAGCTATATCCTTTGCCTACACAGTAATTAATTAGCTATTTCCAGTTCTTATTGGAAGATTCTTTTTCTTTCTCATTTATTATCAACCGCATACTTTAATTTCATCTCATATTTTGAAATTCGTCGCATTTCAAGGCCGGGAGCATGGTTACGCCGTCAGAACAAAATCCCTTTTGGCCTCCTTTCCTTAAAAAGTTGCTGAGACTGTTTACAACCGCATACGTCAAAAAGAAAAAATAAGATTTCTGTCTATCAATAATTTTCCTTCATCCTGTCAACGCGTAATATTTTTTCACCGCTATATGTTTAAATGATTATTTGTGGACGAATTAGTGTTTTGTGTTTCACCTGACGTATACACGCTTATGCACGTGTTCCCCTGCGCTGAGGACTTCAGTATTTGAGTTATCGGCCGGAGCAAGTTTGTCTACACGGATACGACACGGATCTACGACGAGATATTTGATTCTGCCCGCCCGCTTCAAGAGCTAAAGTGCACACCCAAAGAAAACTCAAGGTAAGCAGTTTCAGCTCTTAAAAATTAAATATCTATTTGGTTTTTTCTTTAAATTAATTCTACGGCGTAATCTTGTCATCCACCTCCGCACCGCTCAACCGCATAGTTCAAATTGCCTATTTACACGGCATAATCACAAATCTTCACCTTCATTTCATCCTTTCGGGCGATGATTTTCGTTACAAAAACTATGCGATTTCCTTTCCCGCAACTCCAACTATCTCTATACCGAATTTCACCTGAATGGGTTCTATCCTAATTTTCACCCCTCATATCACCCCCTCAGGAGATGATTTATCAGGATAAAAACTATGAATTGTCCTTCCCTGGGACTCCCACTATCTCACCAACCAAATTTCACTTAAATGGATTTTATCCAAATTTTCACCCTCTTTTTCATCCCTTTAGGGGATGATTATCGGGATTGAAAATATCCGTATTAATTCTCCTTCTTCCATCCAAATTTTTACCCCTTCGAAAACGCTCTTAGATGATTTTTTGGGATAAAAGCTATACATCGTCCTTCCCCGGAACCTCAAATATCTCTATACCAAATTTCATCCAAATAGGGTACTTCCAAATTTTTACCCCCTATTTTATGCCCTTGAGGGGTTTTTTTCGGGACAAAAGCTATCCGTTGTTCTTTTCCGCGACTCAGACTATCTCTATATATACCAAATTTTATCCTAATGGGTATTATCCAAATTGTTACCCCCATTTCACTCCGCTTAGGGGATGATTTTCGGAATAAAAGCTACTCTTTTTCCCTTCCCAGGACTCAGCCCATCTCTATATCAAATTCCATTGAAATGGGTTCCATCCAAATTTTCAGCCCCCATTTCACCCCCTTTAGGGATGATTTCCTAGATAAAAATTATTATATGTTGTTTCACAGCACTCAAACTATCTTAATACCAAATTTCATCTACAAAGGTCACAATATATCCAAATTTTCACCCCCTTAGGGGAGGATTTTCGGGATAAAACTATCCTATGTCCTTCCCCAGGACTCCCAACTATCGCTTTACCGTAAATGAGTTCCATCCAATTTTTCACCTCCCATTTCACCTCCTTAGAGGATGATTTTTGGGATAAAAACTATCCGTTATCATTCTCCAGGACTGCTAACTATCGCTTTACCGTAAATGGGTTCCATCCAAATTTTCACCCCCATTTCACCCCCTTAGAGGATGATTTTCGGGATAAAAAAATTATCCTTTTGTCATTCTCCGGGACTCAAACTATCTCCTTACCAAATTTCATCTAAATGGGCTACATCCAAATTTTCACCCCCATTTCACCCCCTTAGGGGATGATTGCCGGAATAGAAACTATCATATGTCCTTTTCCAGGACTCAAACTATCTTTCAACCAAATATTATCAAAATGTGTCACAAACAAACTTCCACCCCCAATAACACCCCCTTAGGGGATGATTTTCAGTATAAAACTATCCTATGTCCTTCAATAGGACTCGAACTATCGCTCTATCGTAAATGGGTTCAATCCCAAATTTCATCCACCATTTCCCACCCCCTTAGGGGACGATTTCCCCCTTTCATGTGTTCTGGAATAAAAAGTATTCTATGTCCTTTCCTAGGACTCTACCTCTCTCTATACCAAGTTTCATCTAAATGGGTTCTATCCAAATCTTCAACCCTCATTTCCTCACCTCCTCCTCACCATCACCTCAGGAAATTATTTTTCGGTATAAAAACTATGAATTGTCCTTCCCTGGGACTCCTTCTATCTCTTTACCAAATTTCATCTGAAAAGGGTCTTATCCAAATTTTCACTCCTTATTTCATCCCTGAGGGGATTATTTTCGGGATTATAACTATCCTTTGTCATACTCCGGGACTCAAAAATTATCTTTATACCAAATTTCATGCAAGTAAATGGGTTACATCTAAATTTTCACCCCAATTTCACGCCATTAGGGGATGATTTCTGAAATTTTCAACTATCATATGACCTTTCCCAGGACTCAAACTATCTTTCGACCAAATTTCATATGTAATTGGGAGTGTAATTTTCGGGATAAAACTATCCTATGTCCTTCCCCAAGACTACAACTCACTAAACCGTAAATGGGTTCTATCTAAATTTTCACCCCTCATTTTTTCACCCCCTCAGGAGATATGCATTGTCCTTCCCTAGGACTCCTTCTATCTCTATACCAAATTTTAACTAAATGGGATTTATACACATTTTCATCCCTATTTCATCCCCTTGGGGGATGATTTTCGGGATTCAAACTATTCATAGTCATTTTTCGGGATTCAAAATATATCTTTATCAAATTTGATCAAAACGGAGTCCATCTAAAATTTCACCCCCCATTTCACCCCCTTAGGGGAAGATTTCCAGCATAAAAACTATCTGATGTCCTTTCCCAGAAATTAAACAACCTATAAACCAAATTTTATCAATATGAGTTACTTCAAAATTTTCATTCCCCCATTTTACCCCCTAAAGGGAAGATTTCCGGGATAAAACCTATCTTTTCACCTTCCCCGGGACTCAAACTATATATGTACAAAATTTCATCCAAATCGGTGCAGCGGTTTAAGCAGTTCTTTACAAATTTCCACTCCTATTTCATCCCCTTAGGGGTTGATTTCCGGGATAAAAATTACCCTATGTCCTTTCCCAGGATTCAAACTATCTCTATACCAAATTTCATCTTAATCCGTTCAGCCGTTTTCACGTGATGCGCAGTCACATAAACAGACAAACAGATAAACAGACAAACAGACAAAAATTCTAAAAACTGTTGGAACGTGTTCTGTTATCGATTCTAAGAATCCCTAGCCAATTTTTTTTCGAATATCTTCCATGTACAGACTTTTGACCGTCTTCAGCTTTATTATATGTATAGAAGAAGATAGATGTATAGAATATATATATAGATTTAAACGCACAAAAAATTTAATTTAAAAATCATGATATCCGGGCTTCCTAACACGCACTTCCATGTCGCTCACGCTTATACTCAGTGAGAGGGGGAGATGACCATGAGCCTACGTTGCTTTAAAGTGATCTTAAAGATCGTCATCGTGTTAGTTGAATCCGTGATAATATCCCCTTCATGTCACAAACGATCCTTTACCAATCTTGAGCTTGATATCTCGTCTCTTCATTGTTCTAATTTAGCGACCTAAGCGATCCTCAGTGATATTGAATGAAGATCTCTCAATTACACGTGTCGAATGTGTCAAAACCGGTGACTTGGTGTACTTAGGTATAAAGGGTGAAACTAAATTCGTGAATAGAAATAGCAAAATATGAATCTATCCATCATTCTGAGCAACGTTTACTATGGGACCACTTTGTATTATGCTTAAAAAAAAGCAGCTATTTATACATTTTCGTCAGTCTAATATTGCTCATATTAGACTGACAAAATTGAGATAGTTGGTTTTTTACTAGCGCAAACCGTCTTTTTGCGATTTCATTTTCAAACATGCAGAGACAATTTCTCTCACCAAAAAGAAAAATGCCTCACGGCATCTGCCTTAAAATACAACATCACAATAAAACCAACTTTAAGTTCAATAACCAGAGACGGCATTCGAGAGTGGATTTGGGAATAAAATCTAGTTAAGATTTTTGTAATTTAATTTAATGTATTTGTTTCGTCTATTTCGTATTCTGCAGACACTTCGCATCGTTTGTTTTAACGAATAAGGGATTTGCAGTGCATCACATTAATCCGCTTAGTTTTAGTTGAGTTGTGTGTTGGTAATTTCGGGTGCGAGTCATCTATACTTCTATAATAATATTATAAAGAGGAAAAGTCCGTGAGATTGTATGTTTGTAAGTTTGTATGTACTGGGTAATCTCCGGAACCACTTATCCGATGGACTTTCCGGATGGTTATAGGCTACACAGCGAATCCTCAAGTGAATAAAGGGTCGGCAACGCACTTGTGATTCTTCTGGAGTCACAAGTGTCCATAGGCTACGGTACCTGCTTAACATCAGTCAAGCCGTAAGCTTGTTTGCCACCGTCGTATAAAAAAAGGCTATATATTTTATCCCGCGGGTTCGCCTAGCAGCCTTCTTTGCGATATCTACACTGGCAAAGCCGTGCGGGTAGCTAATAGTACCTAACGTTTAATAACACTTGTTATAAGCGTAACGTTAGATGTGAAGGTAGAGGTTTAGTTTCGTAACGGGTGACCGGCGGGGTGAGCCGCATTAACGCGTAGCGAATAACACCCCTGTAGTTTATTCAGTAACCGTATTAAAATGACGGGCATTACGCAATATCATGAAGAAACACTGGAGTCATGATAATATATTGTTATATTATTCCAAGCACATTGCTTGCAGTACATATTTACATTCCACGACATCCAACTTATAAAGTTGCTTCAATTATAAAAAAATCTGAGCAAAGTTAAATAACTTTATAAAGCCATAAAACTATTTTTTTCCTAACACGTAAGCCGTTTTAGTTATGATCAAAGAGCATTAATTTCTTTAGAAAACATACTTTGGGAACTTTGTCCATTTGGCAGGGTTCAGCGGTTTTTCTGCTCAAACAAAATTCTGATAAAGACCTTCTAAGTTTTACAAAGGGTAAATAACGTTTTCTTTACTGCCTACTTTTTAGAACTCCATGCTGACTTTTAGATTTAGGCACTATGTGCGCCTAATGGAAGTTTTTTGCGAAAGAGAAATGGGTTTCTACTGAGATGTCATAACACACCGATGTCTATTCAGCTTTTTGTTTGTAGCAAAACACTGGAGTTATATGTTCGACTTCGAATTACGCTCCTGGAAAAATACGCTTTTGTAAAATATTATTTATGATATAACATAACGTGTTTTTTGTTTATTTCATTTTAAGACAAAATTCTAACTAAGATGAATTCAAGAATGAATATATGTAAATTTACATGAAGCATTCATTTTCTTTTTCGTATGATGCGATGGCTCTGGAGCAATTTTTATTGTGATGTCTGATATTGTATTTGATTTTGTCTCTACGATAATATTTAATGAAATGAAATGAAAGTTTTATTGATAACAATTGTTATAGGTAATTTTACAGTAGAATATATATGCTCTAATTATAAATACCTAATTATAATTAGAGCGTTTTGAATAGTCACACACATTAAACATTCACGAGTGTAGCTTCAGCTTCAGCTCTGAAGTAGCTATGCAAAATAACACGCTCAAAATGATCTAGGTTATCTCCTTATCCTCTTGACATTAGTCAGTCATAAAGTCGTGTGTAGGCAATTTTGAGCACTTGACCCGCTTAGCTACTTCTGCTGCTGGCTGGACCTCATGGGGTCTGCGTCGCGCCACAAGCTCGCAATCGCTGCGTTTGCGCTTCAAGCTCGCTCACATGATCGATTCGCTTGTAAACCGCTCGCAAATCGCAAGTATGGTAGCGTCTTAAGTGTTCCAAACCCACAACTTTTTACTAAAACGTCATAAACGGTCTAAGGTTTGTAGGTAATCTTAGTATTTAAGTACTTAACCAATACTTTATTCGCGATATTTAAGCACGTTATTTACTCACTTTTTTATAATTGACCCACCGACATCGTAGTTACCATTTGAAACACATTACCCAATAGGCATTTTTATTCAGAGCAACTGGCAAAGGAAATGGACCTTTACATCTACGCAATAAGACGTAGTGTGTTTTGGAAATACTGTATGCTTGTATGTACCTACTTAACTTCCTTTTTATGTGAGACGAGTTTGCCGAACACTTAGCTATCGTACATTTAGGGTTCCGTCGTCAAAGGTTACTTGGAAATTTTAAAAATTAATGCCGTTATTCTTAAACGCTCATCAAACCTATTTTAGATAAAAACTCGTTAAAATATTTACCAATCAAAGAGTACCCGTTGCACATACACTTTTAATGTGGCGTATGGTAAATGTCCTACCTAGCGCTTGACACTGGCCTAATCTTTGACACTCTTCATAATTTATATAACAATATAGGTGAACGATAAGTATAAGGGACGTTGACTTTACTTTACCTGTTTATAAATTATACTCGTTATATTGGTAAGTATAGCCTCGTAAGTCCCAGTTACACTTTTTGCGATTTTAATTTGGAATCTTTGTTAATAGGCTTGTTTCAAATTTTTTTTACGATGCCATTCGAACCAGTTTATGGAGAGGAATAAATGTTTGTATGGGAGCAACTACAATTAAAGAACATAAATACCCAAAAAATTTAGTTAAAGACAGACCCTCGCTGGCGGCAGGCGAAACGCTTCATACTAATTCATGTTGAATTGTGACGTCACAGTGTAATATTGGTACTAATCGTTATATGGAAAATCAAGTAAATTGCTGTTTCGGGCGTGAAATACTGCGTTTAGGTCCATAGTTGTCATACAATTTTGTTCCTATAAAAGCGTAAGGATTCTATTGGTACATTTAAATTTACTCTCGGACAATAAAAACATACATATTTTTTTCTAATCTTTCTAAGTCCATATCTTTTTATGATTTTAATAATATTTTGTCATTTATACTTTACTAGCTTCTGCCCGTGACTTCGTCCACATGGAACTCTTTTATATCGTAGCTCCCTGCAAACGTTCAACCCCCAATTCATCCCCTTAGAGAATGATTTCCGGAATAAAAAATATCCTGACCTTCACTGGGACTCAAACAATCTCTTTACCGAATTTCATCTAAATCACCAGCAGTTTAAGTAGCTTCATACAAAATGTCAATTCCTTTTTTTCCCTTAACAGCTGATTTCTGGGATAAAAACTATCCTTTGTCGTTCCCCGGAACTCAACCTATCTCTATCCCTATCAAATTTCATCGAAATGGGTTCTTTCCAAATTTTCACGTCTATTTTAAGTATATCCGATGTCCTTTCCTGGGACACAAACTCTATACCAAATTTCATCTAAATCGGTTCCATCCAAATTTTCACCCCCATTTCATCCCCTTAGGGTATGATTTCCGGGACCAAAACTATCCTGTGTCCCTCCACGGGACTCAAACTAACTCTACAACAAATTTCATCTAAATCGGTGCAGTGGTTTAAGTAGCTCCATATACATTTTCACCCCCCCTTTCACCCCCTTAGTGGATGATTTTTGCAATCAAATCTATTCTATGTCCTTTCTTGGGACTCAAGCTATCTCTATACCAAATTTCGTCTAAATCGGTGCAGCGGTTTAGGTAGCTACATACAAATTTTCACCCCCATTTTTCCCTCTTGAGGGTGGAATTTTCCAAAACCCCAAAATTAATTTTCTTGTATTGTAATAAGGAGTCGATACAAAAAGTTTCAAGTCTCTCACTTAAAATTTGACTCCATCCCCATACAAACTTTCAACCCCCTTTTTACCCCTTTGAGGGTGGCATTTTCCAAAACCCTAAAAATGCTTTTGTTGTTTTGTAATAAGGCGTTTATACACAAAGTTTCAAGTCTCTCACTTAAAATTTGACTCCATCCCCATACATATTTTTAAGGTGGAATTTTCCAAAACCCTAAAAATGCTTTTCTTGTTTTGTAATAAGGAGTTTATACACAAAGTTTCAAGTTTCTCACTTAAAATTTGACTCCATCCCCATACAAACTTTCAACCCCCTTTTTACCCCCTTGAGGGTGGAATTTTCAAAAATAGCTTCTTAGTTGGTACTTACGTTACATAAACAACCTATTGTGAAAAAATCAGCTTTCTAGGTTTAATGGTTTGGGCTGGGCGTTGATTTAAGTGAGTCAGTCAGTCAGTCAGTCAGTCAGGACTTTGCCTTTTATATATATAGATTAGGTACAATGATTTGATGGTTTACTATTCATTTAGCAACACTACGTAAGCAATTTTAACATGATGATAATACCCAATTATATTAGAGTTCGATACTCGATTTGGAACTGTACTTGTGCAAGTACATACACGGTGACTTACAAAGATAGATTGAAATTTCCATTTTCGGAACCCTTTACCCATTCGCATGTTTTTCCGTACCGTGTAGGTATATCCCTAAGTAGTATAGTAAAATGAGGGTGGAATGCGTACCTTTTTATGACTTCGGAGCTAGGTATCGAGCTTTCAAATCGAGTTATGCAGCCCTTAGGTAATATTGTGTAAGTGTACCTAGTAGTTTTATAGGTAGTAGTTAATAGTACAGTCGGGCAAAAATGTGGTCTACCACGCTACGGTCGAAGTTCATTTGAACGTCATGAAACAACAACGTCGATTTCCACTTGCAATAATATTATGAAAGTAACCTTAGCGAAAATCAGATCTCACTGAAATTTTTGTCAAAACTGGGAGACCACTTTCTTGGCCGACCCCGTACTCAAAACCCGGCCAACTGCGAGTCGGACTCGCGCACAAAGGGTTATCTATAAAAACGGGAACCGTACTGTTATCTATAAAAACGGCAAAAATATCAGTGTTTTAGTACCTATTTGTTGTTATATCGGCAACAGAAATACATCATCTGTGAAAATTTCAACTGTCTAACTTTCACGGTTCATGAGATACAGCCTGGTGACAGACAGTCAGACAGACTGACATAATAGGGTCACGTTTACTCTTTGAGTACGGAACCCTAAAAAAGAAATAGTGAAACAAGGAATGTCTCAGATCGCAGGTATTTGACGCTCGAGCAGAAGGCACGGGCGACAAAATGACAAATATGCGATCTGAGGCTTTCTTTATTACCGCCTATGGAGAGTATAACATTTTACGTCTCTCCCTGGCCAGGAAGTGGGATTTTTCTCACGTAACGTGGTAATTGCAACTTTATGGCTAGGTATGACGTAAAATAAACGCTCGCTCTATTTTTCTCTTCTTTTTAATTCAATTCAAATGATTTATTTGTGAATCACAGGTAGGAATACAAAAAAATGCTAGGGTATCAAAAAAACATGTCTCACTGTGTTTTGCCACAAGGCAGTAAGTTAAAATTTAATGTGAAATACCTAAAAAACTAAATCATATTAATTGTAATAACCTAATAACTCATAATTTTAAATTGCTTATATAAAAAAAATAAAAAAAATTAAACATTATAAATAATAAAGCATTGCGCATTATGTCAAAAATTTAGTTTATGGTACAAGCTTTTATGTAGTTTTCTGTATACCGTCATCAACTACTAATTGAGAAGTTCCTTACGGGGATACGTCGATTAAGTACTGAATTCCCGTGGCCGCCTTCTGTCTCCATCATCAGATCAGCTCGATGGTACAGTCGGCCACATAAGTTGCTGAACACCTAAAGTACCTTGTCGTTTTCACTCGTTTGACAATTTCATATGGCAGTTTAACATGACGTTTAATGCGACACGGTACAAAGGAGTTAAGTTCCTTGTGAGGCAGACCATGATATTGAATTGTCATCCAAACCCTTTACCCAGAATTTCAGGTCAATCGGTTGGAGATAACTGCTTCAAAATTGAGTTGCATTATTCCACACGAACAAACATAGTTATTACCTATACTAAATACATACTCGTAGTTAGAAATAAAGAAAGACGTTTATTTAGCATCTCAATGTCACACAGATATTAAGAATACATTGCGATAGGTGCTAAAAAGGTCGTCACTCAGCTGTGATGTCTAGAAGCAAACCGTGGTTCGCTGATTTTTAGTGACGTAAGCGCTCCACAAATGGCACACTAAAATTGAGTCAATTGCACCAACTTGCCTCAGTTTCACGTCGTCGATGGAAACGTAAACGTGTCTCGGCTATCAGGTGTGACTGGCCACTTTTAAACAACATATCTACCTCTTTTTAGGGTTCCGTAGCCAAAATGGTAAAAACGGATTAGGGTTCTGTAGCCAAAACGGCAAACACGGAACCCTTATAGTTTCGTCATGTCCGTCTGTCCGTCTGTCCGTATGTCACAGGCATTTTACTCGAAAACTATAACTTGTATTTGAATGAAATTTGGAGTAAAGGTGTATTCAGGCCCCGTAGCATGGATGCCACATATGGACTTAGTGTGAAAAATTTTTTTTTGACAAGTACGAAGGGCCCCCGTCAAAAAAAAAATTGTAATTTCATTGCATAACTATATAGCGGACATCAGGCCCCGTAGCATCGATGGCGTTATCACGCGATACGTGACAGGATAGAGCATCCGTCCCTGGCTCACACCGTTCGATTGAACGAGACGACGCGCTTATCCTATCACTTATCGCGTGATAACACCATCCATGCTACGGGGCCTGATGTCCGCTATATAGTTATGCAATGAAATTACAAATTTTTTTTTTACGGGGGCCCTTCGTACTTGTCAAAAAAAAATATTTCACACTAAGTCCATATGTGGCACATACAACGATAGGTCTTTTAAAATAACTATAAGGTTACTCAGCACTTTTTTTGATTATGTGAATATACTCGGAGATAATCGCCACGAAAGGCACGAAAATTGTGTCCCCCCCCTCTAACTTTTGTACGGTGGAAGTGAAAATTTTGAAAAAATCATGGTCATAGTGCCTAATAAATAATTTCGCCGAAAAGTATTTTGAAAAAGATCGGTTAAAAAGTTTTTGAGTAATTGCTGAAAAACTGATGTCCCTATAGAAAAGGATGTATGTGCCGTAAGGTTTGTATGACGATACGGCCTTTTTAATAAAATATAATGTCGTTCACAGATATGCATAATTACGACTATTATAAGCATACTGATTATCAGTGGCGTATTTCAATTACAATACATAAATCCATATCCATACTTAATATCATATTATAAATACGAAAGTTACTCTGTCTGTCTGTTGTACCTTTTCAATGAAATTAGGTATGTAGGTAGTTTTGAGAGCCTGAGAAGGACATATGATAGTTTTTTTTCATCGTGGAAGTCATTTTTTAAAGGGATGGTAAGAGATATTATGGAATTAATTGCGATAATTGATGCTGCGCCTGTGCCGGCTGTGTCATGCTCATGTCTAATACTTAGCAGTAATAGCATATTTTTGCTCTAAGAGGCGTTTAAATGTTTTTATCTTCCAACTTTCTTATCTTTGTTTTTTATCTTTTAACTTACTTGGCACTTTGACTTAGGTCTTCTTGCAGTTGCCTTCAATGAATGGGTGCCATTTTGGAATTTACGTAGACATTTGAGTGATTATTCTAGATTAAAATAGTAGTTTATGTGACTGTACATAATGAAGGGCATTAAACACGAGTGTTTTAATGCCTAATTATGTGCAGTTACATACACTACTTTATCTATCCACATATCATAAGCCTCCATGATGCATTCAGGAGCCGCATATTATCACCGGCATCGCAGCGTTGTTTTCTGGCAGCTGTCATAGTTTTTTTTTATTCAAAGACAAACTAGAGTTGGATCCAACTATCATGTCGTTCGATATCTTACTTACGTGCGACATTTGTCAAATTTGTATGCAAATTGACAATTCATTTCGAACTAAACGTTATCTCGACTGATATTAGAATAGAGGTTAAATCAAATTTCTTTGTTTTTCAGAGACGTTCGAAATTTGAATGAAATAATATTATCGAAATCGATGTTATTATTTAGCAATAATAACATTTTCACAGATAAGAAATTTGTTCTAACAAAACAGTCTATTTTTATGGTGGTCATAATGTGCGGTTCTTGAACGCATTATGCAGGGTTTATGATATTTGGATAGATAAATAATAATAATAATAATAAGATGGATCAGAGTGTAAGCAATCAGGCCCATGAGCAACTGAGGAGGGCTCTGGAAGAAGCGATTACGCAGTATCGCCCCACAAACAACTCTAGGCCACGATTACCACGCTTGCCTGTGAATAGACGCAATCTAGCGCTAATGGGAGCCCTGAACGGTCTGCTAGATCCGTATCTACGGGCTAGTGAAGACTTAGTTGATACACACTCAATCATGTACTGCGGGGCAGTCGCGGCGTGCCGTGTTGCTCGCGTCAAGTTTCCGGACGCTGACCGTGCACCTAGGACCGCCGGCGGTGTCCCTACATGGCAAGTACGGATTGAGCGGCGTATCAATACGTTTAGGACTCTCATTGCAAAGCTGATCTGCTTCAGGGGGGGCAACAACCGCCCCCGAGTCATGCGCTTTGTGAACCAGGCCTTTGCGGGAACTGATATCAGGCCCCTCGACTACATGACCTGTGTCACGGAGCGCATTGACTTTCTGAAGCAGAAAGTCTATGCATGGGCAAGCCGTATTCGCCGCTACAGAGAGCGTGTGGACCGATACCAGCAGAATCGCCTTTTCCAGAGTGACCAAAGGAAGGTATACCGAAAGTGGGAGGGAACCGATCTTCGTGTGTCCGACGCGCAGCAGCCGGATGCTACTGCCATGGTTGACTTCTGGCGTAGTATCTGGTCAGTGCCAGTCGAGCACGCCGAAGGCGAGTGGATGGGTGTTGTCGAACGTGAGTGTGAGTTCATCGAACCCATGGGGACTGTTACGATCAGCCCCGAAGACGTTAGTTGTGCCATCCGTTTGACCCCGAATTGGAAAAGTCCTGGGCCGGATGGATTGCACAACTTCTGGGTGAAATGGTTTCGATGCTCACACCTACGTTTGGCAACACAGTTCCAGCAATCCCTTGAGCTCGGTTCCCTGCCATCTTTCTTTACAACTGGTACTACCTCCCTGCTCTATAAGTCCGGTAGTACCACGGAAGCGAAAAACTACAGACCCATCACGTGCTTGCCTACGCTGTACAAGCTCCTAACATCCATTTTGAGAGCAAAAATTAACGCACACATCGTTGCGAACAACGTTTTGGCCCCTGCTCAAAATGGATGTAGGGTTGGGTCTCGTGGTACTAAAGAGCTCCTCCTCATGGACATGACCATTTGCCAACGAGTCCGGCGGAACAGAGGTACCCTCTCGGCCGCCTGGATTGACTACAAGAAGGCCTATGATTCGGTGCCTCATTCATGGCTGAGGAGGATCTTAGAGCTGTATAAAGTTGATGCAGTTCTGAGATCCTTCTTAGGCGCTTGCATGGGGAAGTGGACCACGGTTCTTCGTCAACCGGGGGGAGGAGATGGCCCCTCTGGCTCGCAGGACTATATAAGGATTGAACGTGGGATCTTCCAGGGTGATAGCCTGAGTCCTCTGTGGTTCTGCCTAGCGCTGAATCCACTCAGCACCTTGCTGAAGGATTCAGGGCTAGGTTGCCGGCTTCGGAGAGGGGGTGAGGTAATTTCTCATCTGCTCTATATGGATGACCTCAAGCTATTTGCACCGAATAGACATGACCTGTTGGAACTACTGAAAACAACTGAAGTCTTCAGTAGCGCCATCAAAATGGAATTTGGTGTCGATAAGTGTGCGGTTATGCATGTACAGCGGGGTAGAGTTGTAAATTCAACAAATTTACAACTTTCTGAGACAATGTCCCTCAAATCTATCTCCGAAGCAGAAACCTATAAGTATCTTGGTATGTCACAGTCATTGGGTATTGAGGGTGAGAGCGTAAAGCGGGCGGTGAAGGAACGCTTCTTTTGTCGTTTGACAAAAGTACTTAATAGTCTTTTGTCGGGCGGCAACAAGGTGCGCGCCTTCAACGCCTGGGTGATGCCCTTGCTCACTTACTCCTTTGGCGTACTAAGATGGACTCAGACTGAGCTGGATGCCCTGGACCGAAGAGTTCATGTACTGCTTACTGCGCATCGCATGCTACACCCACGCTCGTCTGTTATGAGACTGTACATCTCGCGGAAGTGTGGAGGTCGCGGCTTTTTAAATGCCAAAGACCTTCACAACCGCGAGGTGTGCAGTCTCAGGGATTATTTCCTAAACAACGAGTGTGGGATGCATCGCGACGTAGTGGCAGTGGACGGAAACTTCACCCCGCTCTCCTTGGCAAACGAGAACTGGCGCAGACTTAAAGTGATGAGCGCCGAAGACCGCAGGGCGGTATGGAGGAGCAAGGAGCTTCACGGGCGGTTCTGCAAGGCCCTCACAGGGCCCGATGTGGATCTGCTCGCGTCGGTGAACTGGCTACGTTTCGGGGATCTCTTCGGGGAAACCGAAGGTTTTGTATGTGCAATTGCGGACGAGGTTATCATGACGAACAATTACCGGAGGTATATCCTGAAGGACGGTACGGTCGACATTTGTCGGGCATGCCGCCGTCCCGGGGAGTCACTCAGGCATATAATCTCCGGTTGTGGTCATCTTGCTAACGGCGAGTACTTGCACAGACATAACCTTGTAGCCAGAATTATTCACCAGCAACTTGCTCTGCTATATGGTCTTGTGGTCTCCGAAGTGCCTTACTATAAGTACACACCTGCGCCAGTTCTCGAAAATGGTCGTGCCACGCTCTATTGGGATCGATCTGTCATCACGGACAGGACTATTCTTGCCAATAGGCCTGATATCGTGCTGACAGATCGATCGAAACGCCAGGCAGTGCTCGTCGACATCACCATCCCCCATGACGAGAACCTCGTGAAGGCCGAGAAGGACAAAGCCAGTAAGTACCTAGACCTGGCTCACGAGGTAACCGCCATGTGGGATGTTGATTCGACGATCATCGTCCCGATAGTCGTTTCGGCGAATGGGTTAATAGCGAAGAGTCTCGACCGCCACCTTAAGAGACTCTCGCTAGATGGCTGGATCAAGGGTCAGATACAGAAGGCGGTACTCCTGGATACTGCGCGGATAGTCAGGAGATTCCTGTCTCTGTCGCCCTGACCACCGGTAGCTTAGGCCCCGCCTCGCTGCCGGCGGCACCCTAGGTTAGTTTTTTATAATGATTTTATGTTTTGTATGTATTGTTTTATATTTTACTTTTTATATGATTATTGTAAAAACCTAACTTAAGATGACATTTAAATAAAGGGAATAATAATAATAATTCTTTATTGGACAGGCAAGACACCCATAAAATACACAATAAAAGCAAACAATATAAATGAAATAAAATTAAAAATATTAAAACCACACAGATACGAGTATATAGATGTTGCGGTATAGTTTAAGCAGAGTGTATCTTTGTTAATCAATAATGAGAAATGACTGGAACAGGACATACATATATCTCAGTTTAATAGCTGATCCCTATCCTGTGTGTTAATCATAAAATTAAACTTCAAAAACCTCTGATAACTTAAAAATGTGTTTTGTCCTATTCACATAAAACTAATTTGTGAATATCAACAGAAATAAAGCCGACAGCAATGTCATTTGCCATTAACTCCGATTTAAGTACTTTATAATAAGTAATAACCATTCGCAGAGATTGGCAATTTTTACAGAATTACACAGCTTTATTAAGGCTAAACCGGCGTAATAAGCAGAAAATGTATCATTCATTTAGTCCCATTTCTACAGCCTGCCTAACTAAAATGAGTCCTTTATATGCTCCAATAAAAATACAACCTTGCGGATCAAATCATTAAGTTGATATTCCATTAAAAGTAGACATGAAGATATGACTTTGGGAAAGTAAGAAGCATGTTTTTATTTCTTAAATCCAGTATTAAACAAGGCTTTATCCTTTAAACGGGGTTTAGCGATGGGTCGTCCATGTTTTTGCATGCCGAAGCGAAAACTCTGTCAATGAACATAGCAGTTCTTAGTCTTTAAACTGTCTTCATTTTTTTGATTTGATTTTTAACGGACAGTGAATGGAATGGATGGATGGATCCATGTTTGCTTATTGTGTTACGACGAGTTATTTAATCGGTTTGTTGTTTGCTTAGAGTGATCAGCATAGAAGATGTTGCACATTTATTTTCAGTAAGTAAGAGAAAGATAAATTGATTTCCAGTGTCTCTTCTAGATTATGTACGTTTACTGCGAGCAACCCGCCTGGCGGGCTTCTACGCCGCAGACGCTTTCCGCTACTTAGAGGAAAAACCACGGGATCGGATATTTGACAGTAAATATGTCAAAGATGGAAAAAAAGTGATCCCACTAAAAACATTTCAATGTAAAGTGATTGCCAAGACTCCCTAGCTCATATAACTTTCAGCATTAAAAATATATCAGATCGCAATTAGCTCCAAGCTTCCTACTCCACAAGGCTTATTGAAATTGAAATTGAAATTGAAATTGTTTATTTCGGACATCATCCATAGTTGGTTAGTGATACATTTACTTACGAACTATGTTAGTAGCTACAAAATTTACTAAAAATATAATATTTAATAACAATACATTAAGTTACATTACATTTAAATTAAATTGAATTATATAAAATTAAAGTTATTATTCGGCCTCACATGCATGCCTGCCCAGTGCCTGATCATAGGACTATCTATCCTATCTGCGACCACCTTCAGGAGAGTGTTAGGGCTGCCCCGCACGCGCGCCCACAGGGACGCCACGCGCTTGCGCAACACGGCGGTGAAGCCGTCCGTGCTGCTATCGGCAAACATTCCCGACGCGCTGCAGCGCCAGGGCAGCCCCAGCAGTCCCCTGAAGGCGTTATTATATTGGACACGCAGAACGCTAAATGTCCTTTTCGTGTAATTGCTCCACAGGGCGCACGTGTACATCGTCTGACAATATGCCTTAAATAAGGTGATTTTGACCTCTCGTGAACAACGTGCGAACCTCCGTGAGAGCATATTACCCCGGACTGATAGCGCCCTGCGTTCCCTTTCTAGGTCTTCGTCGTCTTTTAGGGTGTCCGTGACCCAGTGACCCAAATATTTAAAGCTGGTAACCTGCTTAAGAGGAGAGCCATCGAGAGTAATTGGCGGAACAGGGTAAGTTTTTGTACCAGATTTAAAAATCATTACCTCGCTCTTTTTCACATTATATTTGAGTCCATGGGCCACGGCAAACCTTTCACAAATAGACAGTAGTCTCCTAAGTGCTTCGATTGAGGGGCTCAGCAGTACCATATCGTCGGCGTAGCTGATATTATTAACGCAACAGCCGTCCACCGAGCAACCCACGCCGGCACTGCTGAGCTCCTCAATCAACCCATTCACATACGCGTTAAACAAAACTGGTGATGTAAGACCCCCCTGTCTCACACCACACTTCATCTTATAGGTTTGTGAATAGCTTCCAGCCCATCTAACCGCATTGGTTTGGTTATCATACCAATACTTAAATATACCTATTATTTCAGGCGGTAGACTTGTGTCGTTGCTCAGCTTCTCCCACAGCTCATTATACGACACTAGGTCAAATGCTTTCGACAAGTCCAAAAAGCACGCGTATACCGGCGTCTTTCTATCAGTGTAGTAACTCACGGTGTGCTTAAGACATAGCACAGCCTCCTCGGTTGACAGCCCAGGCCGAAAGCCGAACTGGGCGTCATGAAGACGTATGTGTTTATTTAAATATGTATTAAGCACCCCGTCCATCACCTTCGCCAGTATAGTGGCGAGAGAGATCGGCCTGTAATTGGACTTGTCGGAAGCATCGCCCGTCTTATTTTTAATGATAGGTACAACTATCGTCCTCATGAGATCATCCGGAAGGTAATTGTGACGTATACATAGAGTGAAGAGCATTGCAAGAACCCTGGGGAGATGGACACCCGCGTTCTGCAGATGCTCGATACTCAGACCGTCGTGTCCGGGCGATTTACCTCTTTTCATATTACGAATAACCTTTGAGACTTCAGCTGGTGTTACTCTGACTGGATCACCGCGAACACGACACCCAGCATCGACCATCGGCTCCCGCGCGTCCCCCGCCAGAGGGTCCACTTTAAAGTGGTTCATGAAGAGGTTGGCAATATCTCTAGGCTGGCTGACACCCTCAACACTCACGGGTAGACTCACTCTTGGATTGATCTTATTAGTTGCTTTCCAGAAGTTGGTGAAGTTTTTAGACCTGTGATGAGAGGCAATTATGTCCATCTTTAATTGTTCTTTGTTATTTTGACAGTATTTAAGCTTAGATTTAAATTCTTTCTTAGAGTGATACATGTCATCATACAATCGGCCTGCCCTAGGCTTACCAGACTGGCACCATTCTAGAAAACAAGATCTTGCTCTCTGGTGAGCCTCCCTTACATGTTTGTTCCAGCCTATGACATTGCCGACCCCTCTGGGCTTTTTTCTTTTACAGCTAGCAATTGAGGCATCCCGTAATACTGTAATAACAGAATAATAAAGGCTAGTAATTATTTTCCTGTGTTCAGGATCACTACATAGATTATCACAACATAATGTTAACTCACTCGGGAAATCAATTTCCTTCAACTTACAATTACAAACATCTAGATATTCTTTTATTTGAGAGGTGTCACGCTCCCCCCATATTATGCCATTTAGCAAGTTCTCATCAACACTGATACTGCTAAGATTTGTATTTTTAGGTACACTATTACTTAGGTTACACACTATTTCTATTGGAAAGTGGTCGGACCAGTATACGTCGCAGTGTATTTTAGCAGCGATAACGGTTTGTCTAGCCGCTGTTGTGGTCACACAATGGTCAAGCCACCTCAAACACCCATGGCTGTCACTAATGTATGTGTACGAATTCGCTGGCAAGAGCTCTGAGTCCACCATACACAGCTGCATATCCCTACAGAAACTACTTAGCTCATTAAAGAAGGGCATAGCAGGATGAGCATTAAAGTCACCCAACAGATATATTAAGTCAATTTCTTCACTGTCTATAATAGCATAGCTTAACCCACGCTCTACAAATTCTACATCTTGGCGGGGGCACTACCATCCCCCAGATAGTTTACTAGCCCATCGCCCAAAACAGACAGGGTTGAAGTTATCGCAAGGAGAAGGTTTTGTAAATATATATAAAGTAAGTGGACGCCTGTTATCAGTGTGTTTTTCAGGGTTGTCAGATTATTTTACATGTGACCTGGAATTCAACAATCGAATTCGACATTTTAGTCTCGTAACGTGAAGGCATTTATTGAAGATTTTATCGAAGACATCCTCCACGGCTGAAATAGATACAAAGGACATTTTCTGTCCTGTACCTACAACAATGCTATTGTATTTTCAATGAAAGGAGAAATCTGGGTTAAGTAGTATAGTTTTGTCCTTCTTTTTTAAAAGTCTTAGTCATATAGTCGCATTTTATGATAATAGCATTAATTAAAGAGTGCTTCACTTGTTACCTACATGGATAAGATTCTTTTAAAAAGTCTTACAAGACTAATTGCTAGTCGACAGAATTTAGAACTGCGGCAGCCCAGAAATAAAGTTACCTTATCTTATCTTTGTAATAAGGCGATTTTTTTTAACATATCGTTGATGACTGTACAACAATATAACATCTTGTATAGACTGTATAACATCCTCTTAGCGTTTGTCCAGGTAGTGCCTTGAACGGACCCGGGGTCCGCTTTGACACTTAATACCAAGATTTGCTGTAGGCACTAGTTTTACGAAAGCGACTGCCATCTGACCTTTCAACCCAGAGAGAAAACTAGACCTTATCGGGTTAAGACCGGTTTGCTCACGATGTTTTTCTTCACCGAAAAGCCGCTGTTAAATATCGAATGATATTTCGTACATACGTTATTTGTTTGTATTTGTATTTTCATTTGTATCGTTTATTCAAATAGGCTTTATGATAGCACTTTTGCAGGTCAAACACTGATTCTACCTTTATATATTAATTGGTTTAGCTACATTTGGTGGCGGTACCAGGCATGCAGCAACTTCCATGCATCTTTGTCTTCTATGCATTGGCTAATTGTGTAATAGGCTTTCTTTAATAGAGTACATTTTACATGACATGACTCTTGAATTTACCTTCTGTGAGCCTAGTGATTTCATTATGGATTTTATTATAAAACCGCCCTTAATTTTTAACCCTTAAATTGGCAGACTATCTAAAAAATGCACACATTTTTTAGTTACCTTTTGCATTTTTTTCTAATACGATATTTTGCGCTTTATACAGCGCAAACGAAACATGAACGCACGAGTTTTTCTAACATTGCAAAGATTAGGTTTTACGTTTCTATCAAACAAATGACGTTTGGTATCTTAATATCATCATCAGATCAGCACGGTGGTGCCACAAAACAAGTATTATGAATACTTAGTACTCCATTTTAAACCTTCTCAAAATTGCTTTTGAAACGTCTACAAAATTCTTGACCTTAGCGAGACTCCTAAACATCACGGTCAAATCAATGCGATCTGTTTGCTCCAAGTGTTGTATTTGGCTTACGAGTTACGACGCACGCCCTCCGAATACTAACACGGTAGGGCGGGCCCCCCTCCCCCAACCAGGTGCCACATATCACGTCTACTGGAACATCTAATATTGTTACTGTGGAAGGATGAATCCCTTAACTCAATTAGGCTCCCAAGACGTCGGAATTAGGGAATTGTATTTAGGTAATTCATTTGTTTTGGCCCAGGAGGACTGATGACCTGGTAAAGGTCGCGGGAGTCCGCTGGATGCGGGTGGCGCGGGACCGGTCACTATGGCACTCTTTGGGGGAGGCAGTGGACGTCTATCAGCTGATATGATGAGGATGATTTGTTTTGATTATGCTCGTTTTTTCTTGTTTGAAGATCATATATTTGTTTAACTCAAGGTGAATAAATGTCTGATCTTGGGTTCAAATCCCTTATTTGTTTGATAAGGAGAATAATGTGTTTAGTATTTATATCTACATACATTATGTATATTGCAAGGTCTAACCAAAGATCAAGATGATGCGCTGTGATAAAGTGCATTCGTCTGTACATAGATGTGGGCACTACGAAATCTACGAATCCTCAAACCACTAAATGGTCAGCAACGCGCTAGTCTCAAGTGTCCACAGGCTAGAGTGTTTGTTTACCATAAGGTGGGGCCGTATACGGCCACGTTTGCCACCGTTGTGGTATAAAAAAAAAATTGATGCGAAAGAAAACGAAACAAAGATTCAGTTTCAGATTAAGCCTCAATTAGGCTTATTTGCAGGAATCAGTTGCGACTTAAATAATTATTAACCCCCGACGGAAAAAGAGGGGTGTTATAGTTAGACGTGTCTGTGTGTCTGTGTCATGCGTGTCTATGTGTCTGTGTGTGTGTCTGTTTGTTGCATCGTAGCTCCTAAACGAATAAACCGATTTGAAAGCGGTTTTTTCATCCGAAAGTTGACGTAATCGAGATGGTTCTTAGCTACGTTTAATCAAAATCGGTTCAGCCGTTTTTGAGATATTGAACTTTGAAATGAAAAGGTCGGGGATTTTGCAACTTTTCTAGTACATATATTTGTTATATATATAATATATATATATATATATATGTAGTATTAGTTTGATTTCCTATATACCAATATAATTTCTCAGTACGAGTATACTGATGTTATGACAATCTATATAATGTTTTTTTTTTGCACCCCAAAAAACATATTGTAGTACGTTTATGCCAATGTATTTTTACGTGATGAACTAATGAACAAAACTAATATTTAGCATATCTGATCTAATCTTATATCTTACCAAAGCCTTATTAAGCATGTTACTTTTTAACAAATAAATGATCATCTAAATTATCTGACACCGTACAAAATATCTGCTCATTAGAACGAATTATCGTACCTGTCTTTTTTAATCTGGGGAGGTATTGTTCACGATACAGGGGGTGGGCGCTGACGTCACCTTAGTTCAAGGTCGAACAACAGACGGAGATTAAGGGCTGGTTTTCACGACTGTTACTTACAACTCCTCAACTGAAAACATTTAATTTTGACCTCCCGTCACGCATAGTTGTTATGAATATGGGAGTCAAGTTATACTGGGCATAGGTGAGGTGAGTCGAGACAGTTGGTGAAGCGGATCTCAGGGTTGCGATACGCTTTTGATATTTTGGAAGATAAATTTGGTAAGGTGTTAAGTTCGTGTGAATTGTCGAGTAAAGAGTGAAGGACGTCATGCCGTCGGTACAGGTACAGTTCGCCAAGAAAGTCTACCACTTTTGAACCATGTACTACACCGTACCCGTACTGTACGGTGTACCCGTACCCTTGGGCGATAGTACATTCACTGCCAAGAATCGCTACTCGCTACGCCCGTAGCCGATCCCGTGGTTCCTCGAATGTGGCGGAAAGCGACTACTGCGTAGGCACCCGATAGGCGGTTTGTTGACAGTTAAAGTGTTAACATATTCATTGCCAAAAAATTATATGAGTTAGGCAGACAAAAAAATTGCTATTGTAATTGTTGTAATTTTTTCTATACTACTTAGTTGTCAATAAAATGACTGGAGTATTATCTAAAAAAAGGGTAAATTTTTTTTGCTCCTGAATAAGACCCTCTACGGCAAGACAAGATACTGGTTTTCATTGTGATTTGACTTATAAATAAAGAATTAACTATTAACCATTTATGTCTGACGTGTATGATTTTATAAAACGGTCCAATCTTAGCTGGTTAGAGACAATAACATACTTCAAAAGTAGTGAGAAAATACCAGTCTTTTCATTTCATATTTGTGTAGCTTTACGTCTGAGCTTTGCAGCTTCGTAACTAGAAAGTTCTCGAGAGAGCTTTCATATCTGATCGCTGGAGGCACTTGAAAAGCTTGTACGTTCTTTGTCTTGACGTGAATTCTCTTTCACTTTATATATAAAGCTCTGTTTTGTTGTAGTTGTAGGACTTATAGTAAGTTTATTTTCGTTTGCACAACCAGCTTGGAATAAATAAAAAGATAGGTGTATTTAAAAGAAATATTAATTAGGTATAATCTACTAAAAAATTAACTAGTTCCTCAGTAAGATCAATAAGACTGTTATATCTCTATAATAAAAGGTGTTAATGGGTAGACTATTCGCACTTCTATACGAAGGTTTTACTTTTTAACCACGTAGATCAGCGCCGGCATTATGCTGAGGCGGGACTTTTTCGTGACACTATTAGTAGACTTAATGTTTTATTTAGTTTTATTTTTTTCTTGTATTTTCAGCTTGCTTTGTCATGAATAAATATTTTTTCTTTCTTTCTTTAATAGTTTAACTTTTGAAGAAAAACAAAAAATACGAGTAGATCGCAAAATAAATAGTGTAATATTTTGCCTATATCGCTTTTAGTCTACATCGCGAACGGTCTAGAACGCAAAATGACCACTCATAGGTAGGTTAGGTTAGGTCTCTTCAAATGGCCGAAGGCCAAACAGCACAGAAATAGGAGCCCCGCGGTAGCGGGGCTCCGTCGACATCGCTAACGTAAAGATAAAATGACGAAAATGATGTAGACATTTTGCTTTCTAGACCGTTTGCGATGTAGACTAAAAGCGATATAGGTCAAATATTACACTAGTAATTTTGCAATGTACTCATTCTGCTAGTGACCCAAAAATACTACTAAGCTAAACTGAAAACTAAGTATCAAATAACCCGCTTCACGTCACTCCAGGTGCAAAGTTGCCAATCATGCTAGGCGCATTGCCACGCTGAACAGCTATGGCTAACATTTGCACCAGTAGGTTGATCACGTAACGCATTAGTACGAACGTCGGGTAGGTCTAAATGTCACTTTTTATATGGAAAATTGACAGTTAAATTGAACTGACGCGAAATGACACAGACCTCTTTCTAGCAAGCGGCGCGGCGCCCCACTACCATTTAAAAGTTTTTCCCCCTCTGCACATCTACGAGTACTATACATAAACCTATCTAAAGTATAAGTAGTTTATAATTGGGTTACTTGCCTAAAAAAACGATTTAGTTTATCAGTTAGATTATCTAAAAATATTGGCTACTTATTTTTTATTCTACAATTAAAACAAAAATTATAAGTGAAGTCACATTATGGTACACTTTTTAGCATAGCATAGAATAATATTTTTTTTACCCAGGAAAGTATCTTGTTCCGGAAACATTGCCAGAAATGCAGGCAATATTTTCGAAATGTTGGCGGTTGTCGGGAATATTGACAACAGTTAGGTAGGTACATCACTATTCCTAACCAATACGACTGTTATGCACTATAGCCAATCATGTTACGTAAATATTTCCCGCAGCCAAACAAAAACCCAATTAACCCGTCACCTGCTATAATTACCACCCAAGAAGCTCCATAAGTCACACAAACCAATAGCGTTACGCGAACGTCATAAATAAACGTCAAATAAATCCGGAGGCTGAAACGGAGGTCGTGACGTAACTTAGGCACTCAGTGTTTCATGAAAAAGGACTTGGGAGTCATTAGTTTCTTAAAACATAGGCCTTTTTGAAGTAAGCAACGTATAGTAAGTTACTCCAGATATCGATCTGTGTCCTTAACCTTGTACGGGGATACGAAAATACTTAGGTCATACTGAACATTTCTGTATTTTCGTAAATGAAACTGTTCAGAAACGTTCAAAAATGTAATGTTTTTGATCCTCATTCTTGCCTATGTAATAATTATAATTTATATGCACATTTTTTATATAAAATGTTCATTATATGTTTAATACAAATTTAATAATATCAGTCAAATATTGTGTACTAGCTTTTGCCCGCGACTTCGTCCGCGCGGAACTCGTTTATATCGTAACTTTCTCCCCCCTTTTCACCCCCTTAGATGATGAATTTTCAGATAAAATCTATCTTTAGTAAGGACTATTTGGGAAGGCCCCGGAATTCAAAGTATTTCTATACCAAATTTCATCTCAATCGGTTCAGCGGTTTAAGCATGAAAAGGTAACAGACAGACAGAGTTACTTTCGCATTTGTAATATTAGTATGGATTGTATGAAGGAAAGGGTATATGCATGTAGGCTTTTTTCAGTATTATTTTGCATATTTTCATATCACACGGCCGTAAGGACCTTTTCTACTAAACCGTAGGATTAAATTAACTGGCTTGTAATTTAAACATTTTATATTAAAAATAAAAATACTTCAACAAAATGTTACATCTAATAGTTTTCAAAATAGCCATAACAAAACGTCTTTTTTACCCCGTTTTAGAAAACAATCTTCAAAACTAAGGCCGCCATAAGGTACCTTTACCCTTGGAACGTCACATACATATATTTACTTATGTAATGTTCATATTTTTTTTTTTTTTTTTTATTTATATTAAAAGAAAAAAGATACAGTACAAAATTAATAGACGCGTACAGAAACCTGTTTAAGGTTTATGCGTGACGCGAATGTATCGCAACGCTCACAACAGTAATATCATGATCCTAATATAGGTAATTACAATATATTATTATTATGTAGGTATTGTATTTAAACTCCAGCAACTACACCTCGCTGTCTGTTCTCGTTAGATAGAATCTTTTTAATGCGATCTTGCACGACTTTTTGTCTGCAAGGACACTTGTGTGTATATCTTCTGGCATATTATTTAAAAAGTTAGGTAGCATGTACTCCCACGTCCTCTTACCATATACATTTATGTAGTTAGGCATAATATATCTAGTTTGGTAGTCTAATTTACGTAATTGTTTATGCCTACATCGGGTTTTTAACAGTTTTATTTTATCATAGTTTTCTAGAACTATTGACATATCAAGCTTGTTAAAAATTGACATTACTTTGCAGTATTTAAATACACTGGACTCGTCCTTAAGTTTATTTTTCATGTATGTAGGTACAATAGTTTTGAGTATGCTCAATTGTAGCTTGTAGATGCAGCCTATGTTGGTTTTATATGTACGCCCATAACTACTTAAGCCATAGCTTATTATTGAATCGGCTAGCGATAAATATAGCAGTCTTAATATATTATACGGTATTTTATATTTTAGTATGTTCATTTTAGCACGTAATGATCTCAACTTGTTACATATATTATCAACATGAGGCTTCCAGTTGAAACTTTTGTCGATGACGAGGCCCAGGTATGTGTGGTGGTCCACCAGCTCAAGCGGTGCGCAAGCGCACGCCGCGGGCCGGCCATGCAAGCAAGTGTGCGAGTGGGCTAGGATTATAGGGCTGTCAGTTTTGATGTATGGGGAGTGTACATGCAGAATTTTGGTTTTTTTTGCGTTGATAACCAGACCCACATCGTGCGCCCAATTACATAGAATATCGAAATTACATTGCATCATCGCCTCAGCCTCGTTTACATTTTTACCGTATGTTTATATTCCCCAGGACTCCTTATTACCGCTATACCATAAATGGGTTCAATCCAAATGTTCATCCACCATTTCTCACCCCCTCAGGGGATGATTTCCTCCTTTTATGTGTTCCGGAATAAAAAATATTCTATGTTCTTTCCTAGGACCCTACCTCTCTCTATACCAAATTTCATCTAAATGGGTTCTATTCAAATCTTCAACCCTCATTTCACCACCTCAGGAAATAATTTTTCGGGATAAAAACTATGCATTGTCCTTCCCTAGGACTCCTTCTATCTATTTACCAAATTTCATCTAAATGGGTTTATCCAAATTTTAACCCCCTATTTTATCCCTGAGGGGATGACTTTCGAGATTAAAACAATCCGTTGTCATACTCCGGGACTCAAACTACTTATCTTTATACCAAATTTCATCAAAATGGGTCACAACCAAATTTTCACCCCCAATTACACCCCCTTATGGGATGATTTTCAGGAGTAAACTATCCTTTGTCCTTCCCTAAGACTCCAACTCGCTATACCGTAAATGGGTTCCATCCAAATTTTCATACCCCATTTCACCCCCTTAAAAGATGATTTCTGGACTTAAAATTATATTAAGTCCTTCCCCAGGACTCTGAACTATCTTCATACCAAATTTCATCTAAATCGGTTCTATCCAAATTTTCACCCCTCATTTCACCCCCTCAGGAGATGATTTAGGATAAAAACTATGCATTGTCCTTCCCTGGGACTCCTTTTATCTCTATACCAAATTTTAACTAAATGGGATTTATCCACATTTACATCCCTATTTCATACCCTTGGGGGATGATTTTCGGGATTCAAACTATCCATTGTCATTCTCCGGGACTCTAACTATATCTATACCAAATTTGATCTAAATGGAGTCCATCCAAAATTTCACCCCCTATTTCACCCCCTCAGGGAGAGATTTCCGGAATAAAAACTATCCAATGTCCTTTCCCAGAACTTAAATTACCTCTAAACCAAATTTCATCAAAATGGGTTACATCCAATTTTTCACCCCCCCATTTTACCCTCTAAAGGGAAGATTTTCGGGATGAAACCTATCCTTTAACCTTCTCCGGGACTCAAACTAATCATATACCAAATTTCATCCAAATCGGTGCACCGGTTTAAGTAGCTCCATACAAATTTCCACCCCCCATTTTATCCCCTTAGGGGTTGATTTCCAGGATAAAAACTACCCTAAGTCCTTCCCCAAGACTCAAACTATCTCTATACCAAATTTCATTTTAATAGGTTCAGCCATTTTCACGTGATGCGCGGTCACATAAACAGACAAACAGATAAACAGATAAACAGACAAACAGACAAAAATTCTAAAAACTGTTGGAACGTGTTCTGTTATCGATTCTAAGTATCGCTAGCCAATTTTTTTTCGAATATCTTCCATGTACAGACTTTCGATCCTCTTCAGCTTTATTATATGTATAGATAGACAATACATTTTTCATATGGCAATGTTTGGAATTAAAAAGGTAGACAAGAAAAACTAGACATACAACTTACCCTTTCAACGACTAAAACACATGTCACGTTTCTGTAATTCTCCACTTCGGATTAAAACCAGCAATTCTACAGTCCACTTTTTTATTTAACATCCTACGGACCTGCGAAGATTTTACAGAGACCAGATATTATATTATTAATACATTTATTGTTTTTCAGAGTATATACCCTCACTATTTACACAATTTTGCATTCGTTCGAACCATTGTGTGAAGCAGGAGGCCCAGTCTTCTGGAGACACCTCTTCAATAGCTTCTTGGAACACGTCCCCCGCCGCTTCCGGGCTTGAAAATCGTAAACCTCTATGTGTATCTTTAACTTTTGGAAATAAAAGAAGTCACAAGGAGCGAGGTTGGGGCTGTATGGCAGATGTGTCATCAGTTCCACATTTGATGCCTTCAAATACGCATTCATTATCCTAGCGGAACGGGCGGACACGGTATCATGGTGCAAGACGACTTTGCTGCGAGGACGCTTTTCGGGAACCTTTTCTAACACTTTGGGTAAGTAAGTATTTGCATACTAATTTGCAGTTTCTGTTCTTTGATTTTCAAGTGACACCGGAGTGTAATGTCCTGATTTGCCGAAAAATGAAGCCACCATTAACTTGCCGGTGCTTCGACTTTTCTTAACTTTCGTAGGTAAATCTTCAAAAGGATAGGCCCATACTGCCGACTGGCTTTTTCTTTCCGGTTCAAAGCAGTACACCCAGGTTTCGTCACCTGTCACGATATTATAAATCAAAAATCAAAATCAATTATTTATTCTGCAAATAGGCCACAAGGGCACTTTTACATGTCAAATGGTATTCTACAATATAATATTAATAATCTTACACAATAATCATTTTAAAATTGCACATTTTAACCAATTAGTACCTAAATGGTTAACAAACTAAATGTCACTAAATGAAAACTAAAAAAATCCAAAATTGTAAAATATTATCAAATACATTCGATATAAGGTCTGTATCAGAGTTAACAATAAGTTTATGATAATAATTTAGTACCCCAGAGATGTATAATGTCTCTGAGCATCCAAATACAATTAATAATTATTCTAATGTTCTTATAGAGATGTATACTGTCTCTAAGCGTTAAAACAGAAAAAAAGGATCATTAATGTAATATTGTCAGAGATGTACAGGGTCAATAACAATAAAACGTGTCAAGAACAGAATGATGTCTCTCGTCAAAATAATGATAATAACACTAGTATTTAGGTAGTTACTATGCCCTTGCAAGCATGAACAGACCGGACTCCACAAACAGCACCCGATCACGAGTATGACGCATATCTCAGCCATCGCCTCCCTCAACCATATGTTAGGGAAGGTGGCGACCCGATTAACGACGCCACCGTAAGCAAAGCCCTTTAAGCGAGCATGACATATTCAAGACATATTGTAGACAGCTAATGAGTGTCCTCCATCTAATTTTTTCATAGTTTTACGGCACCACTCTACACGCAGTCGTTCGAGTTCCAGAGTACAAAGCTTCCAGACCTTCAGATGCACATGTTAAATTGTTTGTACTTGGCTTATTCCAATGTCCAATGAATCACGAATTTGCTGGCAAGTAATGTTTTTGTCACTTTCAATTAGTTGTCGTACAGTATCAATATTAGATTCCATAACCGCAGTCTCCGGCCGACCTTCACGCACATCGTCATGGAGATGATCCCGGCCACATTTAAACACTCCAAACCATGCATACACAGAGCTGCGAGTTAGGGCTTCATCATCAAATGCCAACCTAAGTCACTGGCAACTATATTGTTGACTAAGGCCACAGCGAAAGTCGTAAAAAAAAGCGGCCAAGTGCGAGTCGGACTCGCACATGAAGGGTTCCGTGAAATAAATTGCGGTTTACGATTTATGACGTATTAAAAAAAACTACTTATTAGATCTCGTTCAAACTAATTTTCGGTGGAAGTTTACATGGTAATGTACATCATATATTTTTTTTAGTTTTATCATTTTCTTATTTTAGAAGTTACAGGGGGGACACACAAAATTTACCACTTTGGAAGTGTCTCTCGCGCTAACTATTCAGTTTAGAAAAAAATGATGTTAGAAACCTCAATATCATTTTTGAAGACCTATCCATAGATACCCAACACGTATGGGTTTAATGAAAAAAATTTTTTTGAGTTTCAGCTCTGAGTATGGGGACCCCTAAAACTTAATGTTTTTTTTCGATTTATGTATAAAAATCTTAATGCGGTTCACAGAGTTAATCTACTTACCAAGTTTTAACAGTATAGCTCTTATAGTTTAGGAAAAAAGTGGCTGTGACATACGGACGGACAGACAGACAGACAGACGGACGGACATGACGAATCTATAAAGGTTCCGTTTTTTGCCATTTGGCTACGGAACCCTAAAAATCATTGAGCGAACATTTTCACGACATAAATTCATTGCTACACCTACATGCAATTTTCTCAAGGACGCTATATTGAAAAAACAAATGACACTCTCGCAAATTAAAAAGTAAAATGTTCGCAAATAGTTCTATTTTAAAGTATGCCCCACGTATACGATTATCAGACATTGGCCAAAGATGAAGATTGTTTTTCGAGTGTGGTGAACATGAGCGCTACGCTCGTAGCCGATCCCATCCTATTTCTGCTAAGTGGCAAAAAGCGCTTACGGCGTAGGCACCGTTAGGCTAGTTCTAGGCAGTGAAAGTGTAAACACATTCACTACCAAGAATCACTACGCGCTACGCTCGTAGCCGATCCCATCATTTTCCTGCTAAGTAGTGGAAAGCGCTTACGGCGTAGGCACCGTTAGGCTAGTTCTAGGCAGTGAAAGTGTAAACACATTCACTACCAAGAATCACTACGCGCTACGCTCGTAGCCGATCCCATCATTTTCCTGCTAAGTAGTGGAAAGCGCCTACGGCGTAGGCACCCGTTAGGCTAGTTCTTGGCAGTGAAAGTGTAAACACATTCACTGCCAAGAATCACTACACGCTACGCTCGTAGCCGATCCCATCGTTTTCCTGCTAAGTAGTGGAAAGTGCTTACGGCGTAGGCACCCGTTAGGCTAGTTCTTGGCAATGAAAGTGTAAACACATTCACTGCCAAGAATCACTACGCGCTACGCTCGTAGCCGATCCCATCATTTTCCTGCTAAGTAGTGGAAAGTGCCTACGGCGTAGGCACCCGTTAGGTTAGTTCTTGGCAGTGAAAGCGTAAACACATTCACTGCCAAGAATCACTACGCGCTACGCTCGTAGCCGATCCTATCGTTTTCCTGCTAAAAGTAGTGGAAAGTGCCTACGGCGTAGGCACCCGTTAGGCGAGTTCTAGGCAGTGGAAGTGTAAACACATTCACTGCCAAGAATCGCTACGCGCTACGCTCGTAGGCGATCCCATCGTTTTCCTGCTAAGTAGTGGAAAGCGGCCACGGCGTAACCGCACGCTATGCAGGTTCCTGTTAGTGAAAGTGTTAAACTTAATATATAAAGAAAAGCACCCATAGCGGCCTAACGCATCAAATACAAATGTATTGTGTGAAAGGGAGTAATTACAAAGGTGATAATGGTATCATGGTTATATGGCGTACAGTACAATCAGCCGTTATATTTATGGCGTACAATATTTTAGGATTCTAGCAGCATGTCATAGAAATTTAATGTCCTAGAAATAAAATTTAAATTACACATGAATGCCAATATTAAGAATATTCATAAAATAATAATAAATAAAGAAATATCAATGTCATGCTATGTTATAATTAGAACAGAAAATAAAAACAAACCAGGAAACCAGGAATTAGTTGAAAAACCCCCGACATTTTCATTTCAAAGTTCAATATCTCAAAAACGACTGAACTGATTTTGTTGAAACGTAGCTAAGAACCATCTTGATCACGTCAGATTTTGGACAAAAAACACCGCATCAAAATCGATTCATCCGTTTAGCGGCTACGATGCCACAGACAGACACATAGACAGACACAAAGACACATAAACACGTCCAATTTATAACACCCCTCTTTTTGCGTCAGGGGTTAAAAATACAATGTGATAAATTTATTAGAAATAGAATTAAATTAAAATAAGATAAAATAAAATTAATGATTACTCACATTATTTAATTCTCGGGTACATAAAAGCGGACTCTTGATATTCCTTGCCTATATTACCAAATAAAACTGTCACAAGATTACCCTTTATACCAAATTACATAATGTAGCTAAAACTCTGTATTATATTATCCTGTGCCGTGCATTGGGTAATAAGGACAGCTATAATTAGACCAAGTCTAGACAGGCATCGCGAGTTACCGAGTTTCATGAAATTATAGAAATTGGACTCTATCTGAAGATATAGAAAGCTGTAAATTGAATCATTGTATGTATCCTAATCAGAGTCACTATGTTGGTTATCTGGAAAAACGTATTTTATTATTGAAATATCCTTGTTTAGGTTTACAAGGTGCTTGGGTGGAATCCAAATAATATAAATAAATAAATATATTAAGGAACAATCTTACACATATCGAACTATGCATATAGTAAGCTCAGCTTGTGTACAGTCAGGGGTATTAATATACGTACATAAATAATGACATAAATATCTGTACACGCCCTTATGACATTGACAATAGAGTCCTGTACAGATATTTATGTCCTTATTTACGTACGTATACTGTAATTCACTGGTGCCTGGTAATTGAACCTATTCCTTGAAAGGGGTTATACTAGAGCTAATTTGCAACAATTTGTGTCCATTCAACCAGGGGTCGAAACTCGCTGGTTTCCGAGATATTCGAGTTTTTAGTTTGTATGAAAAAAATTCTCCTTGCAGCCTTAAGCTGGTGATTGTGACAAAAGTACTTCCATTTGGATGGTAAAAAAAACATTTTTGTCACAATCAGCACTTTAAGGCTGCAAGGCGATTTTTTTTAAACAAACTAAAAACACGAAAAATTAAAAAAAATCGTGTTTTGAACCCTGGTTGACTGGACATAAAATGTTGCAAATTAGCTCTAGTATAACCCGTTTCAAGGAATAGGTCGAATTACCAGTCACCCTGTATAATAGATATAAATACTTAAATACATAAACAACATCCAAGACTCTGAAACAAATTTTCATGCTCATCACACAAATATTTACCCTTACCGGGATTCAAACCTAGGACCTTCAGCTTCGCAGGCATCGTCACTACCCACTAGGCTAACCGGTTCGTCGTAATCACCCCTAACGCTCAGATCCAGGGCAAATGATAAATTGTGCAAGTTATAGCCTTCAGGAATGTCAGGGTACGATCCACGTGTAGCTAATTATACTCGAGTAACGAACAGGCCGTTCAATCGTACCTGTTAAACTTCGTGCTCATCCGTAATATCACGGTTATTACAAACTCGTTACGGAAACTTTATAAGTACTAACAGGATAGGTAGGAATAACGGAATAAAAAGAAGACATTTTGAAATAGTATTTTTCACAATCGTGTTATAATAGAGAGCTTTTTAGTCGAGTACCGTGTTTAGGCCACGAAGCTTGCTGAGTGGCCTAAGTAAGGTACGAGATTAAAAAGCTTGATTATAACACTATTGTGAACAATACTTTGTGTACGATTTCATTAAAATTAATTTTCTACGAGTCAACTGAACTAATTAAACAAACTCGATACTGTTGAAACGAAATGCAGCCTATCGCTCGTACGCTCGTTGATATCTTAAAAGACAAGAACGAGCGCACGACATCATTGAGTAAACTCAATAATCAAAGTTATTCTATTGGTCAAATTCATTACAGTTCGGTAAAGCAGCCACGTGATTGGTCGAATTTATTTTAGTTCTATTTTCAAATTTTTTTCGGTTGTAAGGAGCGTATCGAAACAGTTATTTCGATTGTTTCGACAGTAACATGGACTACAACTATGAAAAGAGTGACGTTGCAGTATTCTCTATGAAATCTTAATACACAGATTTTAATCGAAGAGTACAAAAAATATTTTCAGTGGTGGTTGTAATTTTTGAACGAGGGAGGGATGCGAATGTTCTCCGTTTCAGCTTGGGTAAAGAACATCTTGCCGAATGTTTTCTACTACATGTCTCATTTCTCTTTCATCCATACTTTCATACTAATATTATAAATGTGAAAGTGTGTCTGTCTGTCTGTCTTTCTGCCTGTCTTTCTGTTTGTCTGTCTGTGACCTCTTCACGTTTAAACCACTGAACCGATTGTGATGAAATTTGGTATGGGGAGATAGTATGAATCCCGAGGAAACCATCCCCTAAGGAGGTGAAAGTTTGTATGGAGCTATGATATAAACGCAGGCAGAAGCTAGTTTCTGATAAAAATGACCATAGTGTGGCACGTGTCGGTAATGTTTGGTTTTAAGTACTTTTCGTCATCTAAGCTGGAACAAACTATACCCACAGAGCAAGTAGTCTTGGCGACATCTATTGATGCGCAGAAGAAAACTTTACGCCGGCATCGAACGCGGCTACAAGCACCACAGCGCTACGTCACAAAGCAGCCCGTGGCACCATCTGCCGCCTGCCGAAGTTCCAGTTACTTACCGGACACCCGATGGGGGGCGGTTCCCAGAGCTGATAAAAGCCGCCAGCTCGAGGCTATGCTCTCTTTTCTGTTCCTGACGCCATCGAAGCAAGAAGTACCTCAGTACTTTCTGTTCGAAGCCATTGTGTGGTATCGTTCTGATTCTGTACCGCTACTATATATTATTTGATTATAATTATTTGATTGCCAAATATGTACACATTTAAATTAAATAAGAACATCTGAGCTAATGAAATGAGTCTATATTCTGTGTCTTTATGTTTTATTTCTTTCTAGATAGTCGTTCTACATGGTTCGTTACAATCAGCCGTTATCTGGCGTACAATACTTTAGGATTCTAGCAGCATGTCATAGAAGTTTAATGTCGTAGAAATAAAATTAAAATTACACATCAATGTCAATATTAGGAATATGAATTAAATTAAAAAATTAAATAAATATAAATGCCATGCTATGAGAACAGAAAATAAAAACCGGTCAAGTACGAGTCGGGCTCGCGCACGAAGTTCCGTACCATTATCTATAAAAAACTATTTTATTCTGTATTTGTTGTTATAGCGGCAACAGAAATACATCATGTGTGAAAATTTCAGCTGGAACTATCACGGTATCTGTGAGATACAGCTGCAGCTTGGTGACAGACAGACGGACGGACGGACAGCGGAGTCTTAGTAAATGGGTCCCGTTTTACTCTTTGAGTACGGAACCCTAAAACAAACAAATTAAACAGGAAATAATTAACAAACCAGGAAACCAGGAATTAGTTGAAAAGCCCCCGACATTTTCAATTCAAAGTTCAATATCTCAAAAACGGCTGAACTGATTTTGTTGAAACGTAGCTAAGAACCAACTTAATAACGTCAGCTTTTGGACAAAAAAACCGCATTAAAATCGGTTTATCCGTTTAGCGCCTACGATGCCACAGACAAACACACAGACAGACAGACAGATGATTATAATTATTTGATTGACAAATATGTACACATTTAAATTAAATAAGAACATCTGAGCTGATATGTAAATCTGAAAGTGGTTCAAAGTAGGTAATAAAATGAGTCTATATTCTGTGTCTTTATGTTTTATTTCTTTCTAGATAGTCGCCCAGTCATAGCTTACAGTAGTATGGGCTTACTCACTCCTACTGTCTAGTGCGATAATTTTAAACTCGGGAGAAATAGTTAAAACTCAGGAGCAACACTTTTAAAACTTTTATTCTCACTAACTTATTTTATAAAGTACAGCTTGTTTCACGGTCAGGCAAAGAATGTCGCAACTGGCCTCGTCCCGAAACTCCTAGCCGTTAAAATCCCCTCTAATTTCAAATCCTCCCCGACCGGTCAACAACTTAAAAACGTGGACCAATCATCGAACAGTATTTCCGCGCCATTTTAACATAGACAATTTGCTATTATTTTATGAAGAAGAATTAAAAACATTGAAGTTAAAACAGCTACAGACGAACCCTAACAATCGACCATCCTGATAACGTGTCCGCCCCGGCACACGTCTCCAGGTGGGAACCCTAACAATCGGAGTCTTGGCCAGTTGCACAAACTGCACAGCATCACAATTGACTGTGTTGTCTAGAAACAAATCATATATAATAAGTATTACCTACAAAAAGTATAATCTTATCCCTTCTTATTTAACTAAATGTTTAATTTTATCAATGAAGCTAGTTTTTCATTCTTATAGCATACATTATTTTTATAATTATCAAATTCTCAATTGAAAGCTAAGCATCAGAAATTATTCAATTATCCATCTGATATGTGAATGGTACCTAGTATAGAAAATACAAAACATTCCTCAATGTCCTCAATCAAGTTTGTCTCGATGACTTCGAAACTCAATCAAAAAATATTATGTCTCGATGACATTAAACATTGCAAATTCAATAAAATTAAGATTATCATACGATAACTAATAACAATCATTATGTTCAAAAGATAAACCAATACTTTAAATTCTATAAATAGGTACAACATCTTGCCGATCGATTTGCAAGAATTTATTATGCAGTGGGTCCCCAACGATCGATTCATTGGGTGACCACTTAAAATCTAGGTTCCCGTCCAATCGACTAACGAAGAACCTATATAACGAATATCCCGATCGATCGATTATCGGGTTGCCTCACCGTTGGCCTGACGAGCCGATCGAATACTCGTAACAGGCGCGGAAGGACTTAATAACGAACATCCCGACCGATCGATTATCGGGTTGCCTCACCGTTGGCCCGCCGAGCCGATCGAATACTCGTGACAGGCGCGGAAGGACTTAATAACGAACTTCCCGACCGATCGATTCGATATCGGGTTGCCTCACCGTTGGCCTGCCGAGCCGATCGAATACTCGTGACAGGCGCGGAAGGACTTAATAACGAACATCCTGACCGATCGATTATCAGGTTGCCTCACCGTTGGCCTGCCGAGCCGATCGAATACTCGTGACAGGCGCGGAAGGACTTATTAACGAACATCCCGACCGATCGATTATCGGGTTGCCTCACCGTTGGCCCGACGAGCCGATCGACTACTCGTGACGGGCGCGGGAGGACTTCGTGAGTCATCGCAGCATCAAAACACAAGCCGATCGATTGCTGTGTTTTGATCTGAAACAATATGAAACATTCTGTAGTTACACCTAGTAACACGTTAGTAAGAAAATTTGAATAAACATGTACAATCACTATTTTAATCTAATTAAGGACTTTTAAAGTCCTAGATAGAGTAAGTACTTCATAATATTGCTGTGCCCTAACGGGGTTTATCTATGCTGGAACATGTAATTATTTATAAAATCTTGTAAAACCCATAAATGCAATAAATCAATATGAATCAGTATCGTCACCTTTACTGCTACTCGTTTTACTTTTTTTTTTTTTTTTTTTTCTCTGGCCGGCGTTGTTAAAGCAAGTCTTCGTTATTCTGACGCGCAGCCCTTCACCATACAATACAATCTTCATAATTATCTTTCTGCTTGCTCTGTTCTTTATCTATCCTAGCCTGCTTTTCATCAAATTCAGTATGCCCACATACATTTTTGGCGTCTTGGACAACTTTATGTACTACGTCAACCTGTTCTGCACGGCAAAAACAGTTCCAGGCAGAATTTGGCAAGATCTTGCACAAGGCGCCACCAATGCATGCATGTATACGACCCTTAACAGAGCTATGAAGACCAGCGCCAATGACATATTGTTGGTTAGGTTTACCAGCTAACTATATATAATGTTTTATAAGAACACTGCCATCAAATGCCGATTTAGTCTCAACCCTAACTGTGGCAACACCATGAAGCTGAACAACACTCGGAGTAGGTAAGGTACTCTATCGGACACTCATCCCATAAAGGCCTAAACCACATCAGCGCAGGTTAATTCATTGCCAATATTAAAGAACTGTAAGTTGTTCACATCTCTGTATTTACATACACTCGTACACTGATATATGAGGCCGCTCAGTGAATGACTGCCCTACCAAAACGGGAATCTCTAATAAATTGTCATTCACGACTCTAAAAGTGACCGTTGCTCCTACAAAGTGGCTGGGAAGATTTAACTGCATGGTTTTCAGCAAATGGCTTATCGCTGAACCAAGATAAATGCTATTATATGATTTTTAGGCGTGCATTTAACTCTGAAGATTGTACTCTGAATCTACCATTTAAGAAATCTGACTCCATCCGTTTTCTTGGTATAGAACTGGATCCTCACATGAAGTGGCATGATCACATACACTACGTAGTAAAAAGATTGGGAAGTGCATGTTACTCACTTAAATCAATGGCAAATTAAGTGACAAGCAAACTTTAAAAACCATTTACTTTTTTTATGTTGAGAGTATTATTCGCTATGGTATTGAAGTGTGGGGCAATAGTTCCATCGCTAGCAAAATCTTACTGAAATTAAAATTTATTGAATGTTATTTCCCCGAAACTCATCGGCATCTATTTACAAAAAATAATATATATACAGTCACCGCACTGTATATCTATCAAATATGTGTGTACATGTATAAAAATTTAAGTTCGTATAAAACTAAACCAGCATGTGAAAGATACCCATTACGTCGCATCTTAGGTCTTGCATTGCCTGAATCTCATTTTGCTAACTATAGAAAGTGCTTTAATTATATTAGTATAAAAATCTACAATAATCTGGAACCGGACATTAAGAACTCTACCAATATAAAAGAATTTAGTGCTAATTTGAAAATGTACTTAAAATGTAGGCCATTCTATAATCTTGATGAATTTTTTTGGTAAAATATTTGACTGAATGAGACTGTAATGAAATTAATGATATAATTAATTTAATAATATAGGCATACTGACATTGTTATTTTAATGATTCTGATTTAATTTATTTTAATTTGTTATTTTAATGGTTCTTGTTTAATTTATTTGGTTACTGTTTACTTAATGATTTTGTTTATTTTTCGTACCTGAATGATTGTGTGTTTGATTACTTTGTTTATTTTAATTCTTTTTTTTATTACATACAAAAATGTTATTTACTTTGTTAACTGATGAGTGATGACCTACTTACTATGATTCTTCTTCTTATTACTATTATTTTGACACATCTGATCTTAATATTGTTCTTGATTATTATTTTAAAATGTTTGTTTTTATTATTGTACCTACATATATGTATTACTGCATGGATTTACTCCTTAATGGCAATAAAGAAACTGAATACTGAATACACCATCAACAGAGAGATCAAGCGGCGTACTGCCTAGCGACTGAATTACATCATTTCCGAAACCCTTCATAAGTGTTAGAGTTTGGTCGTGTGAAATACCTAATTCCTTAGCAGTAGATACCCTGATTAACGTGACGTCACTTCCAAAATCAATAAACGCCCTATAGGCACTACCGTGTACTACAATTTAGAACTTGGGGATGAGGCAATATTATCTCCCAGTTTGGTATGACAGTTATCCGCTATGTGCCCTACCCTATTACACTGGGTGCATTTTATGACCGGTTTAGTACAATATAGGTAGCTATGCCCCTCCTGCTTGCAATTATATCATCCTATTGTTTGTCCTAGTTTGAAATAAGGTTTAAACTGCACGTTACTATTGTTCCCAACGTGAGCGGCATCAGTGTTGTTTCTATTCCTGACATGGAAACGATCTGAACTGATCTGATTAGACTCTTTGTAACTCATTAGGTAAGGCAGTAATTGATCCGGGTGAGCGCAACGCAACGCTAAAGCACCAGACCTAAGCGTTCGATCAGTAAGGCCGTGTATTATGCAGTCTGCGGCACGTTTCCCTATTATATCACACTGGTTAATAAGACTCAATTTTTCATAATAGTATACTTCTATAGGTTCATTAAACTTGCTTTTTCTTTTGATCATGTCTTCCAAGACCTGGCCGTAGTTTTGGTCACAAGGAAACGCGTCTAATAATTTAGTCTGCCACTCCTGCCAGGCAAATAGGATCGTGCTGAGACTCTCGTACCAAGTCTTGGCCAGACCTTGCAATTTTTGCATGGCAAAGTGAGTAGTAGTCCTCTCATCCCAACCATACACAGCCGCGCATTCATTGACCTTCTTCAACCAAATATCCATGCGTTGATTTTTGGTGGAAGGGTCAAAATTGGGTAGTATGTTCTTGTGGTCTATTTTCTGCAAGGGCTGTTGCGCGTTCTGTGCAGGTGGTTGCGACGTTAGGCTATCCCTGAATTGTTTAAAAATATCAAAAAAAAGTCCTTTTTAGAAAAAGAAGGACTACGTGACCTTATTTTTCGTCCAGCGTAGTCGCGTCGCTCAGCACGATGTTCTGCCTGTTGCTCTGCATGACGCCAGTCGTGATGCTCGGCGAGGTGCCGACCGTCGGGAGACCGGCTCCGATGACTCCGGCTCGTTGTCCGCCACTCGCGGTCTCTTCGACAGGAGCGTCGCCGCCCCTCGGCGTTCCGCAGTTCTCGTTCTCTTCGTAGTTCCCGTTCCAGCATGTGAAGTCGCGCGTTGTCATCCTCTGGTCCCCGACGAGGGTGAAGTACAGGGCTGCGACTTCGACTGCGCGTGGCTGCACGGCGCTCACCTCGGCCGGGAGTCGCGAGCCTCCGGTTACTTGCACCCCGATCCGGAGGTTCCGATGAAGCCATTATTCCTTAAACTCGAGACAAAATATATGTGAATAAATTATAAAAATTAAATTTAACCAAATCAGCGGTATAGTTTTTGCTAAGGACTAAAATACAATTTTATTTATAGCTTGAGTTAACTAGTTCATTGTTGTGTTAAGTTCTGGCCCGATAGCCATTTAAGGGATTCAGTTGATATTTCTAAGCGTACACTTTCAATTCATTGATCACATGCATTACAATTTAAAATTGCAGTAGGTACTGATACTTAAGTATAGTCGATTAGTAAAGAAGATCAGATTATACTGAAATGACTAATTGATTAGCTATTCAATCAAAGCAGCACAGATTTTTAGAGTAATCTTTTGCAATGAAACTGAGACATGCTACGCTACCGCGGCTATATAAAGCTTAATAACAAATTAAATAACAAAGCACTTAAAGTCACTCGCGAACCTGATCGACGTCACGTTTTATGGTATCAGAAAGAAATGAATTTCACAAACGCACATTATCAAACAGAAGCGTAATTTATTTAAAGACGGGTAAAATAATATACGGAAATAAGAGACTGGTGAAGCTACACAGCTGTACGTAGTGTTCGTTTTATACAAAGCAAAAATATGAATACTTAATTTCAAAAATACGCTCATTCGTAATTGCGCAATGAATCATTATTGTCGATCTCATTAAAATCGCAGCATAAAACTAACTGCTTGGCACAAAACATTAATTGAGCATCTGCCTAAAAAAAAACTGGAATCGTTTGAAATGTTCCCGTAAGTAGTGAGAACTAAAATAGATTTTGAACTTCCTTGCAAACTAAGGATGAAGGCTATTTATTAGTTTTATGACTAGCAGCAGGGTAAAAGATAGAGGCTACAGAATCTACAACTATTTTAAATATAACAAATTTGAATATGGGCGTGAACTTACGTTTTGGTTGCGAAATCCCACTTGCTGAAATATGGGCTTACTCACTCCTACTGTCTAGTGCGATAATTTTAAACTCGGGAGAAATAGTTAAAACTCAGGAGCAACACTTTTAAAACTTTTATTCTCACTAACTTATTTTATAAAGTACAGCTTGTTTCACGGTCAGGCAAAGAATGTCGCAACTGGCCTCGTCCCGAAACTCCTAGCCGTTAAAATCCCCTCTAATTTCAAATCCTCCCCGACCGGTCAACAACTTAAAAACGTGGACCAATCATCGAACAGTATTTCCGCGCCATTTTAACATAGACAATTTGCTATTATTTTATGAAGAAGAATTAAAAACATTGAAGTTAAAACAGCTACAGACGAACCCTAACAGTAGTTGGTGTTAATATGGCTGCAGTCTTCTGTAAGATATTCTACTTGTGGTACTTCAACAGCTAGGGATCGTCCTAATCTCAGAGCATAGAATACTAGAGAGAGGACAAGCCGCCGGCGGCTGTGTCGCAGCTGTATGCTCAATGGGCATACACTGCCATACTGTGCACGCGTGCTGATCGCAGAGAATATTACGTTTTTTCCCTAAATGCCTGATATGATGCGCGTTTATTGTCAAAAAAACGTGTAGGTATACAAGTGTGTGTGTTTTAGATGTGTGCGTGCTTTGTCTTGTCAATTACTTGGGCGTTGTGTGGGGTAATGTACTTGCGACAGGCTCACTCTATACAAATCGGCCGCCATGTCCGATCTCCTTATATTCATACATCTGTGGTCCTAATATAACGCGACTACGCGATTATCGCAAGTAGGTACGCGCGTAGTTTACTCGCGCGAACTTGCGATGATCGCGCAGTCGCGTGCTCAGCTGGGATGGTTTCTCTCATAAATATTTTAACTTACTGATGTGTACACATTTTTTTGCCCAGAAAATTATCGCCATTACCAGTGGGGTGAAATTGGGATGGAAATGGATACAGGAGTTCACGTGGACGATATCGCGGACAAAAAGCTAGTATACCCTACTAATTAAAATTCAGCCCACTTCGGAAAAATATAAGAAGTTGAGATCATTCGCCTTTCACAATTACGTGACCTTTATTTAATTAGCCACCGAACATTTTAGGCCTAATATTAAAATGTTTTAGATTCTGGGCACATTGCTCCGTAAAATGCTGTAGGCGTTTTTTTTGATAAGAAATGGTTACATATTTTTCAAATTAAAAGTAAGGAGCGTGTCGGATTTATACAATATACATACATATATTTGTTTTGTAAATGATGAAAAATAAACAGCTCTTAAAGATACAGAGAGATATACACTGTGATGTTACAGAGTGTAAGGGAAAGTGCAACGAAACCCAATACACAGTTAATATCTTGAATTTAAAAACACAAAAAAATATTCCTTGGAAAATTATACATGCATTCTATTTTTTTCTCCAGTTCTTGAAAAAATACCTCTGTCTTTCTTTTCACGGTAAACTTAGATTCAGCTATCGTTACACCGTTACTTACACGTTATAATACCCTCTCAAATAATTATAAATGTTTACAGAAATTGTACGTAAATTCATATTTTAGAAAAGCTGCATGCATGATTCATTAATGTCACTTGATAATTTTTATTAAACTCTCGCGCTTTGTTATTTTTTTTAGAAATATCAGAACTAACCTTTTAGAAATATCAGAACTAACCTTTTAGAAATATCAGAACTAACCTTTTAGAAATATCAGAACTAACCTTAGGCTAGGTTAATAAATATCGCGTAAGACCCGTGTAAAGTAATTCTTAGCATAATTATGTTGAGGAAGTTTGTATGGAGCTATTTAAACTGCTCCACCGATTTGGATAAAATTTGGTATATAAATAGTTTGAGTCCCGGGGAAGGTCAAAGGATGGGTTTTATCCCGGAAATTTTCCCCTTGGGGGTAAAACGGGGGGTGAAAATTTGGATGTAACCCATTTTTGATTAAATTTGGTTCAGAGGTAGTTTAAGTTCTGGGAAAGGACATTGGGTAGTTTTTATCCCGGAAATCTTCTCCTGAGGGGGTGAAATGGGGGGTGAACTTTTGGATGGACTCCGTTTAGATCAAATTTGGTAAAGAGATAGTTTGAGTCCCAGAGAATGACAAAGGATACTTTGAATCCCGAAAATTACTCCCCTAAGGGGATGCAATAGGGCTGAAAATGTGGATAAAACCCATTCAGTTAAAATTTGGTAAAGATATAGAAGGAGTCCCAGGGAAGGACAATGCATAGTTTTTATCCTGAAAAATCATCTCCTGAGGGGGTGAAATGAGGGAGGAAAATTTGGAAATTTGGTATGTAGATAGTTAGTCCTGGGGAACGACATAAAATATTTTTTTGTCCAGGAATCATCTCCTAAGGGGGATGAAAATTTGGATGGAACCCATTTACGGTATAGCGAGTTGGAGTCCTGGGGAAGCACATATGATAGTTTTATCCCGAAGGGAGTGTAATTGGGGGTAAAACATTGTTTGTGGCCCATTTTTATAAAATTTGGTTGAAAGATAGTTTTAAATTTCATTAATCATCCCCTGATGGGGTGAAATTGGGGGTGAAAATTTGGATGAAACCCATTTACGGTATAGCGATAGTTGGGAGCCCTGGGGAAGGACATATGATAGTTTTAGACATACAAAACCTAAAGAGTAGGTCCCCTAAGGGGTGAAAATTTGGATGTGAGTGACCCATTTAGGTAGATGAAATTGGTTTACAGATGGTTTCAGTTCCGGGAAAGGACATAAGATAGTTTTAATCCCGGAAATCATTTCCTAAGGGGGTGAAATGGGGGGTGAATATTTGTATGGATCTACTATACAACTCATTTAGATAAAATTTGGTATAGAGGTAGTTAGTAGGCGCAGCGTTGGTAGGTCGCGGGAGTCCGCTGGATGCGGGCGGCGCAGGATTGGTCACTTTGGAACTCTTTGGGGGTGGGGGTTCAGCAGTAGCCTTTCGGCTGATATAATGATGATGATAAAGATAGTTTGAGTCTCGGGGAAGGACATAGGATAGTTTTTGTATCGGAAATCTACCCCTAAAAGGGAAATGGAGGGTGAAAGTTTGTATCGAGCTACGATATATAAACGAGTTCTACGCGGACGAAGTCGCGGGCAAAAGCTAGTATTATATATATATATAGGTACATAATATAAGGCATCTCACTAGCATAAAAAAGCTAAAACTCCTTTTGTGCGCGAGGCGGATTGTAAAAGGGTTATCCCTCAATTTTCCCTCCGTGTACAATATGTCGGGCTAGGGAATATCGCAAATTCTAGGAATTCAACAAACACGTGACCAAAGGCGAAAGGCCTTTCGTTAGTTAAGTAATGACCCGACTGCCGCAGACGGAGTCAAGTCATGCCGCAACAAAATACAAGAAAATTCTATTTTACGGGCTACAGTCCAAACGGACACAGGCTGAAATCAAATGAGGCACATATTATGTTTCAGTCATTGAGCATGCGCTGAATGTTTTTTTTCACTATTGAATTCTAGGGTTTTGCAATGATGGGGGCTTCAAAGGGCCGGGTTTCCAGGCCGTTTTCAACTGTCTACGGCATTTAGTCTAAATGTTAATTCGGGTGTCCGTTTCCAAATAAATCTTGGATGTATTTATTGTTATTGAGTGGTGTCAGCTGGTAACAATACAGCTATTCAGTTTTCACCACAGATGTATGAATATAAGGAGATCGGACATGGCGGCCGATTTGTATAGAGTGAGCCTGTCTCAAGTACATTAACCCACACAACGCCCAAGTAATTGACAAGACAAAGCACGCACACATCTAAAACACACAATCTTGTATACCTACACGCTTATTTGACAATAAACGCGCATCATATCAGGCATTTTGGGAAAAAACGTAATATTCTCTGCGATCAGCACGCGTGCACAGTATGGCAGTGTATGCCCATTGAGCATACAGCTGCGACACGGCCGCCGGCGGCTTGTCCTCTCTCTAGTATTCTATGCTCTGAGGTTTTCACAGACAGATATTAAATATAAAATATATTCATAATATTTACAAGATTTGAAGGCATAGGTACTCGTGTGACACACTAGGCTAATGCGCTTATGTTTTTTAGAAGTGTTCTGTTTTTTGGAAGTGTTCTTTCTAATAAAATGTGTCCGTGGCGCACACATACAAACCGCGCGCGGTGCGTTTGTATGAAGGTAACATACTTTGCCCTCTTTATACTATGGTGCGGGTGGCGCAGGACCGGTCATCGTGGCACTCTTTGAGGGAGGCCTGTGTCCAGCAGCGGACGGCTTTGGCTGGTATGATGAGTCGTAAAAAGGTTTCCGGTTGTATTACAAGTTGTTTTGAAATGGTCTCCAAATGCGTAACGTTCGGTAGCTCTTATGTAATTTTAGTATAAATAAAAATTACAGTTGATTTATGCTAACGCATGTTCGAAAAGTTACGTTATTCCCCTGGAGTACGTCTGTTTCAAAGAGGACTATCAGTTTGTTGTTAATGTTGACGGGACACGCAAGTATCTATAGCGGCACTGAATAGACACGGTTAATTTATAATTTTTCTGTTTTTTTTTTATACAACGACGGTGGCAAACAAGCTTACGGCCTGCCTGATGTTTAGCAGGTACCGTCACCTATGGACACTTGTGACTCCAGAAGAATCACAAGCGCGTTGCCGACCCTTTTTACACGGCTGCCCAACGAAAAGGAGTGTAATGTTTTCTTACACGGCTGCCCAACGAAAAGGAGTGTAATGTTTTCAGGTTTAATGTGTGTATGTCTTATTCTTTAATCCACCAAAACTAGTCAACGCCTTAACCGATTTAGATGAGTGGAATATCATTAGAATCCTTTCGTTAACTCGGGTGACATAGGATATATGACGTCACAACAAAAACAATATGGCGGATTAAATGATCAATAATGTGTGAACTGAAGAAAAAAATTGTTGTCACTTGAGGATTCGCTGTGTTGGCAAATAGAGACATGCAGGTCCCTCACTCCCAACACCGCGCATTCTATGGAGCTCTGGTGACCTTACTCACCACCAGGAACACAACACCACAACTACAAAGCAGTGGTGCTATTAAGGCTGCGGTCTTCTGTAAGGTGGAGGTACTTCCCCAGTTGCCCTACCTCTCTTAACAACCTCTCTTCTCTGTCGATGCCATTCGAACCAGTTTTTGGAGAGGAACAAATGTTTGTACGGGAGCAATTGCAATTAAAGAACATTTGAGACAAAGACGGACCTCGCTGGCGGCAGCCGAGTTGCTTCAAACTAATTGACTTAAATGTATGACGTCACAGTTTGCTATTTGTACTAATCGTTGTATGGAAAATCAAGTAAATTGCCGTTTCGGTCGCGAAATACTGTCTCTAAGGTCCATAGTTGTCAATTGTCATACAATTTTGTTTCTACAAAAGCGTAAGGATTCTATTGGTTGCTTTAAATTTACTCTTGGACAATAAAAAAAATGCATATTTTTTCTAAACGTTCAAGGTCCATCTTTTTATGATTGTAACTATAAATTGTAATTTATACTTTATTGCAATATAAAAAAAAAAAAAAAAAAAATTTAAACTGTTTATTGCATTAATTTAATTCTACTAATGTCTACTAATTGATTAGCGCAATCTCAATTTTTTGAGATTATTTGCTAAGCTTAGCTAATATCTATCACATTTCTAAGTTTAATCTATATAACTTAACTTATTTATATAATATAAGTGTTCGCATAACAGTATTTATTTATTTATTTTCTATTATTTTACTTATCACACATGATCTTCTTCAGGGTACATTTGATCTTCTGTGGTTTATTCTCTATAATATCTATAACCTCACTGGGTAAACTATTTAGGATATGCGGTAAGTAGTATATTTGATGGTGCAGGTACTATCCATTTAGCAACACTATGTTATCAATTTTATCATCACACAAGTAACCTATTCAGCGAGGAGGCTCAATCTGCTAATGGAAAAGGAGCAATCGGATAAAGCGCCGTCTTATATACAATCACTTCGTGGGTACTGTAGGACGTATAAAATAGTCCATGTCCGTTCGTACGATACGTGTTAATATCTACGCATAAGCTGTTGAATATACTATTTAGATTTAATTCGGTAGTTACAAAGCAGGGCACCGTTAATCAAAAAGTTAACTTTGTTGATCGGTAATCCGTTAAATATTTAAGTATTTATTATATCTTTAAATATTAGTATGTCAATTCATATAAAGTGATCTTCTTCAAATAGGTATATAAAAAAAACTAGTCAAATAAACCAACCCTGGTCGCGGCTGGTGCAAAGGTGCCCATTATGCTTGCCACTTTACCCTGTTGAATGGCCGTTAAATAAAAAGTTAACTACGTTAAAACGTTATTTTTCAAAAGTCTTAACGGAAGTTAAAGTTAATCGTTAACTCGAAATCGTAAATAAACGCAATAGGAAATAAAACTAGTAGAAATAATCATACATATTTTGTAAAGACTAATCTACTAATTAACATGGTAAAATCATTACTAATCAATAATAGCATAGCCAATAAAAATACCATGCGCTAGCATCTGCTTGAGATTGAATTTTTGGTGGGGATTAGTGTTTTTATTAGTTTGCCAAAATAATTCGACTCCACGGCGTGCAATGGTATCATATTGGCCATAAAAAAGTTTACAATGCAACGGTCGACGCTGGCTTGCTATTTGCGATACACTGCTACCAGTTGCCGCCACACCGAAAGAATCCGCAGTGCTTCTCTGTCGTTTTTTTTGCCTGATTAGGGTTACTATTACTGCTACTTTCACCACTGTCCAAATGTGCAACATCCATTTTTCTTTTCGGCTTTCCCCGATTGGACCCTGCTTTTACAGTTTTTTCATACTGTAAGAGCACGTTCAAACTATGTGCGCGGTGCGGCGGCGCGCTGCCTTGGTGTGAGTAGGTACTTAGGTATTAACGATTAACGGACTTAAGGAAAGTTAACGGAAGTTAACAAGTCCGTTACAGTTTTATAAAGTTAACTTAAAAGTTAATCCGTTACACGAAATGGATGTACAGAAGTGGTGTTATATGTTCTTTTTCTGATTTTACTTAAGTATTTTAGGTAGGGATAAAACTTTACATGTGTAGCGATTATATTGGTGCATTCAAAAGCCCCTCTCATGCAAACCGTGCCCGACGGGCGCGTTTTGTTACTGCTTATGAAGTACCTAATAAAGTTAGTACAAATAAAAAGGGTTGCGTTCGCAACACAAATTGATTATGTTCTATGTCAAGCAGTGGACGTCTTTCGGCTGATATTATGATGATGATGATGATAATTATGAAGATTACCTGTGGTTTTCTGTCATGCAAAGTAATGGCGTACCTATTTATGTTAACGCGCGCGGTAGGATATAATTTTTGCGGGAGAAATATCCAATTGATAGATGTATGTACCTGTGTATAGCAGAGATAGAGGAGGAGGATTCCTTGCGATAAGTAAGGTTGCTAGAGTTCCCGAGGAGAGTGAGTGTTCTCTCTAGCTGTCAGCTGAGTCATCAAGTCAATGAAGTGTCTGCAATATGCGTGTAATACTTGTCCGCAATATGAGTCCGCTGCATAGTTTGTATAAAATTGTCACTTCCAAACACGGTCGCGGCATTATTGATGACGTGATTGCTCGGGAGACCGGCTCTTTAGAATTTGTCTCCCAGCAGTTTTGGGATCAAAATTCAAAATTCAAAAATCTTTATTGTGACTACAGGTGCATGAAAAGGTGTTACATATGTTATAGTTACCACGACCTACTTTACCATATTTATGGTATACAATATTTTTACATAAAAAGTCAAAAATACCCAGTGAATTATAAATTAAAAGATCCAGGAGACATACTTAAAGTTGACGCTGGTATCCGTAAGTGAAGTATTTTCCCGTAACAATATGCACTATAATCCAATCAGAATCAGAATCAAACATTTATTCGGGCACAACACAACACCTGTGTGTAATACTGTTATTACAAGACGAAGACAAAAGAAAAGCAGAAAAGAAAGACCGAAAGATATGGCGTCTGCTCACCGCCATGCTGGCCATAAACCTTGTTTGCCACCGTTGTGAAAAAAGGAAGCGTCTTTATTTCGGCAATAGTCGAATATCCGTAGTTTTCCGCAGCGAGTCATTTATTGTGACGGCAATATTCGTGATTGTCTCATTTCTCTCGGAAGCCCCTTTCGAAGCAGATGTTTTTTCGCAGCCTCATTTTTCAAGTCTAATTGTGGAATGCTAAGTATCACATCGGTAAATATTTGTATTATAGATCTTCAAAGGCTGAAGTGAAGTCGTGCCATTAAGCTCCGCTAATGTACTTTTGTACAATGCAAAGTAATGGGCTTGTGACCATAAATTTGTTTACGATGCCATTCGAACCAGTTTTTGTAGATGAACAAATGTTTGTATGGAAGCAACTACATTTAAAGGACATTAATACCCAAAAAATCGAGTTAAAGACGGACCTCGCTGACAGCAGCCAAAACGCTTCATACTGATTGGCTTTAAAGTATGACGTCACACCGTGCAATTTGTACTAACCGTTGCATGGAAAATGAAGAAAATTGCTGTTTCGGTCGCGAAATACTGCGTTTAGGTCCATAATTGTATTACAAATTTGTTTCTATAAAAGCGTAAGGATTCTATTGGTACCTTTAAATTTACTCTTGGACAATAAATAAAAAAACTTTTTTTTCTAAACTTTCAAGGTTCATATCTTTTTATGATTTGAATTATATTTTGTAATTTATACTTTATTACAATCATTTGATTGTTTACTATCCATTTAGCAACACGACGTTATCAATTTTAACACCACGCAACAAGCCTATTGTGTTAGCATGTATGTAGTTAAGTAAATCAAAATAACGAGAAGTAGGTACTATAGTAATGCATCAACACACAGAATATATGATCGGTATAACTAGTTGAATGTAATTTTCTTAAATAGTCAGCTATTGGTGGTTGACCCTTTAAGGTAAACGTCCGAGTGCTCGACGCTGTACTAGTATATGGCATGGGCACTCTATGTCAAAGCAATATGGCTTACATTCGAACTAATAGGATTTTTCTTCATTCGAATTGAAGCCATGTTGCCGCTTTGACATAGAGTGCCCATGCCATATACTAGTGCAGCGTCGAGCACTGGGACGTTTACCTTATGTATTTTATTTATTTGTTAAGATTCGCCAACAGCTCAGTTAGGTACATCATTATCATTAAAGATATATTATACTTAGGTATTTAAAAAAATATTTATCAAAGGACGCAAAAACCAATGAATGTTCGTTACCGAAACATATTTGTTTGAAGTCGGTTGAGACCAAAAATGGCATTGTCAGAAGATCACATACCAGAGTTATTACCTTCCGATCAGCGTTTTCAGTAATAGGCGGATTTTTCCACGAGGGATCACCTTGGTACAGTTGGCAACGTTGATGCGGTTTCTTCGTAGTCATTTTTCTTCATTTTCGCTATGATTTGATTATGGACTTCTTTCCGGTTCTCTCTTCAGCTGCACTGTAAATTTTTATTTGATCAGACCAGTGGGTACCAAATCTGCCACGTGGACGCTTTCCTTGGACTTTACTGGACAAAACCATTTTTTTTAGATATTCCGGTTCCCGACCTAAGCACTTATATGCCGAAATATCCTAAAAGTATTTGGTAACATATAGTGGATTGTTTCCTGACGCAAGCAAAATTACTTGCTTAATAGGAGGGTCCAACCTTTGCTATCTGTTCAGTTAACAATCTTTTTTAACCTGAATAAACTTTTTTTTTCATTTTATCCTCAGTTCGTCGAGTCGAAGAGTTGTTGTTTCTCTCGGCCACCCATGATATACGCAACATACATCACGCATGCACGATATGATGTACCATTTTAACGGTTATTCATCCGTCAAATGTGGTCGATGCAACCCGCGGTTAAGTATAAAATGTGTGAATTAATATTGACACTGATCAATCTCATCATCATCATCATATCAGCCGAAAGTCGTCCACTGCTGGACATAGGCCGCTCCCCAAAGAGTGCCACAGCCTTTGCCTTTATCGTGGTGACCATTTGTGTGTGCGTGTGTGTGTGTGTGCGACCTAATAATAAATAAATGTTAAGCTAAACTACAGTTTTGATAACTTGCTCAGTTGCCATAATATTGCCACTATCCGTAGATAAGCTATAAGAAAGATACCAATAACTTGACGGGTTACCTAATGGACATGAACATTCATCATCTTCATCATCATATCAGCCGAAAGACGTCCACTGCTGGACATATACCTCCCCCAAAGAGTGCCACAATGGCCGGTCCTGGGCCACCCGCATCCAGCGGACTCCCGCGACCTTTACCAGGTCATCAGTCCACCTTGCGGGGGGCCTACCCACGCGACGCCTTCCAGTACGTGGTCGCCACTCGAGAACCTTTCCATGAACATTACGACGGATGTATTTCTACATTACGCCGACTGTACATTTTATATCGCAGGAGGCGGGCGAACCGTCCGCCCCCGCGCTATGACGTCATTCCAGCTCACGAATCATGTTCTACTGGAAAAGCTTTTGGTTTCGGTCGCTATTAAAAAAAATACTATTGTTTCACCTGCCTAGCGTTTTTCCCTGTTGTACCCTTAAGGAGCCCTGGGTCTGCTTTTAGGCACCTAATCTCAAGATTTATATATTTACCTTTCATACATCAAAAAACGGATGCGGGTGGCGCAGGACCGGTCATTTTGGCACTCTTTGGGGGAGGCCTATGTCCAGCAGTGGACGTCTTTCGGCTGATATGATGATGATGATGACATCAAAAAAAATGTCCCCGTGTGGTCCACTTTATTATTTTCCACGATCGACAAAAAATTTTTTTCCATAAAAGGCTTCAAAGGTGTGTTGCATACACTTTTGAAGCCTTTTATGAATTGAATTGCCGTAAAATAGGAGGGATAGGGAGGTAAAAACTGGTCTGGAGCCCGAAGTGCCCATAGGCTACAGGCGCTTACCATGAGGCAGGGCGTGTGCTAGTACATAGGTATATTAATGGTTACTGATTACTGATAGCCGTTTTCCTCAGACATTGTCTGGTTGCCTTTGGCATAGGTCTTCCTCAGAGTCCTCCATCTGACTCTTTCCAGAGTTTTTCTTCTCCACATGGCTCCGGCGATATCTTTGATTTCATCTTTCCATCTTTTCTTCTGACTCCCTTTTTTCCATTTTCCATCTCTTGGATACCATGTTGTAATCTTTGGACCATTTTTCTTTGTTGTCTCTCATCATATGTCCAGTCCATTTTAGTTTGTTCATAGTGTAGTTAACATCAGCTGTCTTTGTTTTCCGTTTGATATCTACTAATCGTCATCGTCATCGTATCCATTAGTTTTATATTAAGCATACTCCTTTCCTTCCTATTTTGAGACACTTGGAGTATACGAGTAGCTGCCTGCTGCTAATTTTAAATAACGCAGGCAAATCCGCAGGATAAAATATAACCTATTACTATCCAGGAAGTCCATTCTACAAGCAGATACAATTACATACAAACTTATAATCTTACAACGCTACAATCTCACCAGACTTAACACTATTAGTATAGAAGTATCTAGATAAACGACTATGATATTTTATTTTATTTATTTAATCGTATGGCGTGTATACATAAACGTTACATGCAACAAAAATACGAGTATATAAGTCCAAATTCAGGGACCCGAGCCAAGTGATAGCGTGATATACGGTGTCAGAACAGTAGCAGAGTGTTCTAAATAATAATAAATATTTGCGGACAATCTTACACAAATCGACCTAGTTCTAAACTAAGCAAAGCTTGTTCTATGGGTACTAGACGAAGATAAACATACTTATATAGATAGGTTAATACTTAAATACATAGAAAACATCCATGACTCAGAAACAAATATTCGTGCTCATCACACAAATAAATGCCCTTACCGGGATTCGAACCCAGGACCTCTTGCTGCGTAGGCAGCGGCACTAGCAACTAGGCTAAAGCGGTCGTCAAATGTCAGTGCTAAATGGACCTAAATATTTACCGAAACTATCCAGTGACCTTGATCCATGTTCAGGACGTTTCAAGGTCACCCACCGCGCCCGGCTGAGGTTACACTTGCGGAATTAGCTGCCGGCCACTTTACGGCACCTTATAGGTGCGTTTACCCTTCACCAACTTTTTCACGTGTCTCGGGGATGAGTTTACTTTTTACTGTTATGATGGAACCATTTTGAGTTAAGTTCGTGGTGTAGATAAGCTGATGCTGGCCATTACCGTTTATTGCCGCCCGTTGTGAGTACAGAATTTCACCTGGGCATAAAATGGCAATTAAGGTCCGCTACGATTGCGGAAAATACAATTTCCTGCCCATGAGACGTGAAATTGGTCACTCGCCACGGGCGGTAATGAAGAAAGCCTCAGATCACTTATTTATCGTCCTTGCATTCGGCTCGGGCGTCAAAAGTGCGATCTTCTTTTATTTACCGCCTTATGTGAGTGTCATCTTAGTGCTATCGAAAATGTACTCTATAACAGAAATACAATAGTCGAAATTCCTTCAGCACTGTCAGTCGCCGTTATTGGCAGTTTTCGTTAAATATCTTGCAACCAAAAGCTGGAATAATATTCCTCCGCCATTTCGACATTTCCATCCCAGAAACTTTTAAATTTAAATTTAAAAGAATTCTCTTGGTTAAGAAAGTGACAGGAATTCCGCATGGCTATTTGGTTGCAGATTTTGTAATATAGGCGTGCTTCTAAAATAAATTACACATCACACGAGTCACTACACGTTTTCATATACACTCCACGTCGACACATAGTTACAGGTTATAAATATTTTGTCATTTTTACATATGTCACAGACCTATTTTATCCAAATGTTATTAATAAATATGAGATTAATTAACAGTTAAAAACCTACTTACAATACATAACTATAGAAAAACTTAAATAAACTAAATAAACCTAAAATTCAGAAAAACATAAATTTAATCAAAAGAGGTCCCCAAGGTCGGATCCCTGCGGAAGGGTTCCCATAAGACTGGCTGCGTTCCCTCTTTGTATGGCTATGCCGATCCATTGGGCAAGGAACGAGCCAGCCCTATGGTCTCCGGATACTTTGACCAATTTTTTTGACAGTTGGCCAAATAATTGGTGAGCGCCTGGGCTACAGGGTCCGAGGGTTTCGGCAGCAAAAGCCGCAAAAACATGCCAGTCTGTCAAGCCGATGTATTTTGCGGCACTTTGCTGCCTCCGCCGCTGCAGCTGCCCAGCCTGCTCTCAAATATGTAGTGCCAAGGTGGGACGGCGCCAGGGTGTCAACGCATTGTAGCGTCCCAAATGAGGGGCCGTCCCAATTTCCAAGGCACTAAGGTCATACCGTCTGGCCTCTTAATGTTATTTACAAGCTTTATTTATTTACTAGCTTTTGCCCGCGACTTCGTCCGCGTGAACTTTAGTATTAACTTCCATTTTTTATTTCATCCACTACCGTTAGGTAATAATTCCTAAGATAGCATTCAATGTCTGCAAAATATAGATCATTTACCTGTAGGGCAAGAGTCACCTATAACTGTTCTGCCGTTTTAAGGTGTCTGAGTAGGTAACAATCATCCAAAATTACAGACGTTTGCAATTATATTATGATAATGAGTAGAGAGTGAAAAACTATACCCAATTATGGTTTTCAATACTTGTGTGAATGTTGCTCTTGTAAATAAGAATCATATACAATTTATTACTCTTCTTATAAACCATTCAATTTAGTTCAGTTTACATGTATCACTTTGAGGGCTGAATCACGAAAGTGACTACCTCCTAACCAAGTAACCACACCCACGAAGCCCGGTTTTTTTATGAAACATGCACTTACTGAATTCGTACCGCTGCGCTCCCTCTTCTTAGTCGTAAAAGCGATTGTTGTGAACTCGAATTTGGAGCCCCGGCAGAATTTAGAAGCCTAGAGCTACTTCCCTCCTTCCAAGTAGCCACCTTGTAACAATTTGAAGCTAGGCGGAAGGCTTTTCTTTTTGACCAAAGAGGGAGTAAGATTGATGCAATATCCTTCCATATCTCTCGCACGCACGCACCTCCTAATTCCAAATAATAAAAAAGAAAAGCAGCCTTAAACAGCCAGCCTTAGACCTTAAATTTCAAAAGACTGCATAACTTCAGTGGCCTCAAGGGATAAATTGAGGAACCACAGAACGCCATTGGCCGTCCAAGACCGAACCCTGGCAGCGGCCTGAAGGTGGAACCTCCTCTGAAGGTCAAAAAGGCTCAGAAGTGGAACCTCATTACCTCCATCCCAGAAATTTGATTTCAGACCGAAAGCGAACTTCAGAGATCCACTCAAAATCCTATTGTAAATTTCACTTACCTAAAGTCCTTCAGCTTGTACGAATGGATCAATTGCAATTTAATTGTATGTCCTTTTTGCCTCCGTAGGTATATTGTTAATGACACTTATTGTACCCAGAAACTATTTTAGCTTTTTAATCGATCGCAAAATAAGGAAGACGTTCTCAAATTGGTTAAAAGTATTTTTTTTTAATATTTGTTACCTTAGAACTCCTTCATTTACGAACCGATTCGTACAATTATTTTTTTCATTTGAAAGTATAGGCTCCAAATTGGTCCCATTGTTTTCAAAAAGCCCGTTGAATAATGTGATCCATGAGGAATTGAGAGAACTCCTCAATTTTATTGGGCATGCGTGTAATGCTTTCGTTATTTTCTGTTGTAACTCATGTATTTACACTCGAAATCCACAAATTTGGTAAAGTGAAACTGATGATGAAGACCACAGATGACTTATGGAACTCCTCATTGATGTAAAAAGTGCGTGTCACATATTCTGATATGATTCCGTTTAAGTAGCAACTAATGTAATGAAAAAGCTGGTTCCGAGATCCTTGAGGAATCGACGGAATTCTTCAAATATTATCATCAGCCTACATATAGCGATTTGGGTTTTTTCGTTGATAATCAACGTATTTTTCTCGGAAAGCAATTCATGTGGTATAGTGGAAAGGAAATGTGGAAATGTTCATTTATGTGGCTTGGCGCAATACAGAATTGAAGTTGGTTAAAACTTTGCATTAGCAAATTATCTTGTATGTTATTGGGCATGTGAGCTAATCAGCTACATTCTAGTCTAGCATACATTGTTAGTTAATTTTCAATTTCAAACAGTTTCGTTGCCTCTTGCTTCAGAAAGAAACTGACTCTTATTTATTCGCTCGCTACCAAACCAATGTTTTCACAGACAACTGAACCTTTCTATCATCGCGTTATACTGTTTAAATTTATGTCCCACATATAATACAACTAATGCTTAAAATACCAATTTTCAAACTTGATAAATCGTTGATTCATGGCGTGAGAGTATTCCTGATGTGTTCGGCATGCATCCAGTTTAGTTGACCCCTTAATGCTTAACAACCATTGATATCTGTCGACGTTGTTATGCTGGTCAGTCAATGTTGACAACTTCTGAACTATCCAACCTATTTCATCTGCTTCTTCAAACAACTATTACGGGCTGAGAGGTCAGAATATTTTGGTATATTGCCGCAAGCCCTCTATTTTTTTCTCACACAATTATCTACCTAATCGCTAGACCATTATTTCATGGAATGGCGTAAACATTCATATGGACTTGAGTCATTTTGGCTTTAGGATATTGAAACGTTGACTTGTCTTTCATACGTCAAGTTCTGCATATAAGTCGAATTGCTTACGCTATTATACTGCTTATTGTTTGACACTTAAAACCGAAAATGGCGTGCCTTGAAGCAAAAATATTTCGTCTCTATACAAAGTTTTATTCCCTTTTTCGTCCCTAAATGGGATGAAATTTGACATAAATTATAGCTTATGTCTTATTCTGATATATAAGGTACATAACTGGAAATTTTTATAACGATTCGTCCAGTAGTTTTTGAGATTTATATATTTATATTATATCATTATAATCTGTAATCGCCTCACCACCTATTTTTCATCCCATATTTTTCACGTTTTATCCCTACATTTCACAAATGTTGAATGGGGTTCTTTTTACTTTCTAGTCAAGTATATGCTTGCCAACTTTCAAGTCTTTAGCTCATGGATTAAAGGAGTTCCCATACAACGATTAACCCAATTTTTTACCCCTTTTGAACCCTAATCTTTATGATTTTTATAGCCTGGCTGAAGATCCACTTAACCTTTTAGTAAAAGTTTCATATTAATCCATTCGCTCGTTTTCACGTGATGCCGTTACATATAAACAGACAGACAAACCGACAAACAGACAAAAATTCTAAAAACTGTTAAAGTGTGTTCTGTTATCGATTCTAAGACCCCTCAACTGATTTTTTTGCCAATATCTTCAATGTACAGACTTTCGACTCTCTACAGCTTTATTATATGTATAGATTAGTATTATTATTTTTCTTTTATTTATATAAATATTTCAGCCGCATCGCGAACTAAGGTACTGGCAGAATATCAGTGTCTGGTCACGCGAGCAAAGCAAAACTGAGCTAGTACCTTTTTGTCATTGTTACAACGCACAGTATTGTTTTTACATGTTCTTTTATTTTCGTTTTCTCACCTTACTAACTTTTTTTGTGTATTTTTTTATCGTTTTTGAAATGAAATGAAATCTTATTTATTTGCGTTAAGTGCGGTTATATAAACCTCACATGAGATGTCAAGACGTGAAATTGTCCAACACACTTAGCGTATTCCAGCATGCAAAAATTACGGCGTTACAAAATGATTACAATTCAATTTACAAACACTTTACACGTCAAATTGTTATTTCATTCCATTTAAAAAAATCATTCATCGTATAAAAAAAATTTCTTTAACCATATAAATAATTCTTTTCTAAATTTGGTTAATTTCGGCAATTGTCGTATGTAATGGTAAGTGATTAAAAGTCTTTATACACATTGCATGACAATTATTTGCCTGGAGCGCACTTTTACATTGTGGAACTATTAATTTTGCAGGATCTCAATGGTAAGTGATTAAAAGTCTTTATACACATTGCATGACAATTATTTGCCTGGAGCGCACTTTTACATTGTGGAGCTATTAATTTTGCAGGATCTCTTATTCTAAGTTTAGGGTTAGTTTTTACAATCGTGTATAAATTTGGATTTGACCATACAAATATTCCAGCTTCCGGTACCAATATACAAACCGGTGAGGGTTAAAAGGTTAAATTTCCTAAAGAGTGGCCTACATGATTCTAAACGTCCTACTCCACTTAAGGCTCGCACACATTTCTTTTGACAAATAAATACATGTTTTACACTGCTAGAATTTTCCCAAATAATAAGACCGTATCGTAACATGGATGCAAGGATTTTGTTTGTTAAATGTTATTTTATATCTATCTCATTCGCGTCTTTGTTCTTTCTTCAGGTCTTCGGACCACGTGAGGGAGGGTCTCACAGGGCGAGTCGGTGTCCGTTCCAGAACTTATCTGCCCCATTGGCCATCGGTTCTCCGACAAATAAACCTCGCCCACTGCCACCTCAGCTTTTCCTCAGCATCAACTGTCAACGACGTTTGACGACCACTTTAGCCTGGTGAGTGGTGACCCTGCCTACGAAGCTAGAGGTCCTGGGTTCGTATCCCGGTAAGGGCATTTATTTGTGTGATGAGCATACATTTTTGTTCCTGAGTCTGAGAGAGTAAAGATGTGAAAGAGTCCTTTGAGGACAACATGCAATTGAAAAATCCCATTAATTTGTGTCCTGCGCGACCCACATCCATCTTATCACATTGGCACTCTTTGGGGGAGGCCTATGTCCAGCAGTGGACGTCTTTCGGCGGATATGATGATGATGATTTATGTGTGTGCACCGCTTTAAATTTCGGTTCATTTCGTTGAATGCTAGAAGGTTGTAAAATGACGGAAGGCCATCGTAATTAAATTGTACATTTCGTTTAACGATAGGCTTTCTTCTGTGAACGCGACATAAAGTTGTTATTTGAGACGCAACATAAAAACGTAACGACCTCTGATATAAAGGAAATGTGAATAGGTAGATGTAAAACTTATTTAAGTATGGGCACTTGCGAGCAAGGCTCGTCCAGAAATCATGTAATTATATTTGGCCTACTTTTGACCCCCCTACCCTTGGTGATATTTGGTGATTATGACACTACCCCCTCCCCCCATTAAGTTAGTTAATTAATAGCAATATCTTAATAAATACTGTTTTAATTTAAGCCATGTCCTCGGTCCACGAGCTTTCACAAATGTTTTCGATGGTGATGATGAAACAGATGTCCGATTTTGATATGAGAAAATTATTGAGTAATTTCGTTAGTTTTTGACTTTCCTGCTGTGTAAAAAAATTGCACGTGATGTGATTCTCCCTCATCGTGATAATTATTCGACCGTATTTTATAATGTTATGATATTTATATCGTTATAGAGAGTACTGCTTTTATTATAACGATATTTTTCAACATAACTAAATATATCGTTATGATATCGCTATTTTTTATAACATTTTAAAGGCCTGGTATGCATTCGCTAGGCGGGTTCCTGGCAGTGAAAGTGTTTAGATGCTACGAACTTCGGCGTAAACTTATTTATGGAATACAATAGTTTTCCATCCATCCATCCAGGCTATGACGTCACGGCGTCCCGAGGGAAATCCTATTTCCCTAAACGAGCCCTTTTCCCTACCCGTTACTTTATTGTATTTTTATAGGAGTACAAGCATTTACAGGAGACAGTTGGAATCGCTCTTACTGGCTGAAATTGTATAAATCTACTGTTGTATTTTGAATCTTCTTGCTTGATTCTTATGGTCACTTTTTGGACGGATGACTTTGATAAAAAACGGCCAAGTTAAATGATTTTAAGTGTAAGTATCCTCGGCTGTAAAAACTTAGGTTGGCTTTAATACTGTATACTAAATTTAGGACTTCGGACACAAATTCTTCATCGCTTCCATTCTAGGACAAATACCTAATCTGTTTCACAATTACCGCGTTTCAAAGTTACTTGCATTGCGGGGCACCTTTTTAACATTGAAAATATTTTTTCGATCGCTTTTTTCGCCTCCAATTTCAGCGAGAGTGATACATTGCCCATTACTGGTCTCGTGAGTTATTCATTAATTAGTAAGAGTGAGAGTTCTTATTATACAATTTGGTTGCAAAGATAGTTTATATTTTATAGGAGTATTAAGATAATATCTCTTTGTTTAGTTTTACAACATAATTGTTGTCCTTGTTTTTTTTTGTTAAGTCATAAATAAGTGATTTTATTTATTTTCTCATCTCTTACCCATTCGGTAGATTATAAAATGAAAATAAGAGGTAAAATTTGATACTGACTGCATGGTTGTATGTTTGTTTTACCTATTATATGTTTTACAGCTATCAATAATTGAGATGAGTAAACATTGGCCTTTTACATATTTGATCATTTACTGACATGGTCATTCACGAATAGACAAGTTTAAAAACGCGATTCGCCTATATAAGATGTACCTATTGGCCTTTTGCGTTTTTGGTCATTTGCTAGTATGGTCTTTCACGAATTGACGAGTTTAAGTACGCGATTCGCCAATAAAATGTGCATTGGTCTTTTGCGTTTTTGGTCATATGCGTCGGAAGGTAAATATGTCACATATTTATTTTTACATAATTGTTTTTGTTGTATTGTTTTGATTTATAATTTTTTTGAATGAGTCCTAATGTGTGTTACGTCGTGGAATCACGTGAAATTTTTGTATGTTGATCTATGTGCATGTACCTATATGTTGTTGTCATGAATAAATGTTTATTCTATTCTAGTCTAACACGCGCTCCGTTCTTATCCCGCCACATCCGCATCCGCAAAAACTTCGTAACGATTTTTGGGGATGCAGATGCGAATGAAGATGTCTAGTTATTATTAAGTATTATTTATTTATTTTAGATAACTATGTGATCCATATTGACAAAAACAACAGACACAGCTAGACAAAATAACAAAAGTAACAGTTTTAACCTATAACAAATAAAATAATAGGAGACAAAATAAAACTACAATTACAATAAAAATAAATAAATAAATAACTACTTGTCGTATGTCACACATCCTCTGAGACAATCGACCCACTGTTTTTGTAATAGCATAAATAAATGGATGCCGAATTTGCGTGGTTTCGAATACGGACGCGAATGTCTGCAGCATCCCTGATACAGTGCTAAAATTTAGAGCCGAATCCTATTCTAAATACTTAAGGACTACCTATTTATAAATATCTATTAATCCTGAACGTTCCGTCGACTCGAAAAAACACGAAAGTCACTCGGTGTCATTGGTGCGAAAATATACAACATTCTCCCAACTGAAATAGTTAACTCGGCAAGCGATGCAATATTTATTAATAAGATAAAATCTTTATTGGTTGACCAAGCATGCATGGTTGATTTATTTTAAGAAAATAACAAATATTATATAATTATTTATTAGAAGCTAACCGATTTACCAATTTGTAACAAATTGACTTGTAAAATGTTATACTTTTAGCAATAAAATATAAAATGAATGAATATGAATTCACAAACTTTCCGTTACTTTGTTGGAGCTATTTGCACCAGATTTAGTTATGCAAGTGAAATGAAACAATTTATATGTTTTCCTGTTTATATTCTGCTTTTATCCCCGTATTGAGTTACATGACAGCTATTTTTGTATCGGTGGGGTCTCCCACTCAACTTCAGTCGCATAAACATTAGTTACGCCTTCACAGGTTTTATATTAGCTTATGAAAAGTTTACGTCACTAGGTATATGTATACTTAGGTACAGTCAGCATCAAAAGTAGCTACGCAAACGAAGACGTCAAAAGTCCTTATTTATTTATCGTATGGCGGTTACACACTGGTACATATATGTATTCGTATCGATGTCGCTGATAGAGTTCCAGTGTGCGCTGCGAGGTTCAAAAGGAACAGTGCAGCTGCCGAGTTTGTTGTTCTTTTAGCACCACCCGGAGGTCACGTGTAGGGCTTCTAGGGTTATTCCTACGGACGTAGAACAACAACGACCTCAAAAGTCCTTATTCAAAGGGAATGAGAACTTTTGACGTCTTCGATTGCGTAGTTGAAAATAGACGAGGCAAAATGATAGGTCACTTGATAAGACACGACATTTACTTTAGAAATATTTTAGAAGGTAAGATCGAAGGATCAAGGAGTAGAGGTCGACCAAGGACAGCAACTAAAAGTAAAAGCAAATGTCTTGTCTTAACGGGACCTAAATAAATTAGCCGAGAACCGAGAGAACTGGCGCATACTTCACCGACAAGAGCCAAGCTCTTAAATGTTGATGATGATGATGATGACGATTGCGTAACTTTTGATGCTGACTGTACTAGATGCCCGCGCGGTTTCGTCCGCGTATTGCAAGGAACGCAGGAAAACCAGCTGAATAAAACATAGACTATGTCCAAAAAAATTGTTTTTAGGCAAGTCTATAATAGTTATAATTATACTCTAAGCTCTTTCATAAGTCCAGACGTCGGGGTTTTCGGAGCGGGAATGATTTGAGAAAGAGTAGAGATAAACAGATATGTTAGTCTAAGAAAATATCTTATTATGCCTAATGAATAACTACCTCTCTGTGAGTTGTATACAATCTGTGACAAAGTTTTATTTTAATTTCCGTAAAAGTCTTATAACTTATAAGGTAACAATAAAAATAACTTTAATTAATTACCTGCTGTAAATGGAATAGTTGACACGATTTTCAGAATAAACTATTAATATTTTTTCTATATTTGGGACAGTTAATCTACGGCGTCTTGCTGTAAATATCCATTTCAAGGAGCTAAATGATCTTTCCACGTCGACAGTTGTAATCATATTTAATTTTTTTGTAGGAATCAATTGATGCACGAGAAGTTTGAGATTGAAGTTCTATTTCTTTGCCTTGTACCAACTCATTTATAATTTTTAGTGTGCTATAGCCAGAATTCTTCTTTAACACCAACTTCAGTTTATCATAAATCTGTTTTCCTTTTACGCTATGTTTAATTTGGAAACATCTCTATAGGTTTCATGAACTATTTTTAAACTATCGCTGATGGACAGCTTCGCATCCTGTAGTTTTTTAATAGCATTTGGGATAGTCATCAAATGATTTGCTATGAAATTTAAGTCGCTTTTTATATTTGCATTTCCAAACGCTCTTTTTGCCTTTCTAATACTCTGGGCTTCGGTGGGACTGAATGTATTTAGAACACGTTTCACTTCATCGTAATGTTTGCTGTAATACGTTGCAGCTTCTATCCAGGTTCCCCACCGAATAATTGTTGGTCGAGGTGGTAAAGGCACTCCGGGGAGCATTTCTTTAAACTTTTGTATTCTTTTAGGAGATTTCAAAAATGTCTTCTTAACATTTGCGATTAAATCATTCACATCTGGATAAAGTTTTCTTACTAGTTCAGCCACTCTATTTAAACCATGAGCCAAACATGTGACGTGCAAAAGATTGGGAAAAATACATTTTAAATTTCTTCCAGCCTTTAGCATGTAGCCCACACCGTCAGTTAAAAGTAAAAGTACTTTATTGTGATTATTATGGTTAGCACCCCATAATTCATCAAGAGCACTTGTGACCGTATTGGATATTGATACATTGTTCGTGCTGTCTAACCGTTTACTTGATATCAAGTGTTGAGTGCCAATGTGATCATCACGTAATGCTCCCACTATTACGTTAGCTATTTGACGACCATAATCATCCGTGGTTTCGTCAACACTCACATATATATATTCATTTTTTAGCTCGCTCCGTATTTTATTCATTTTTTCATCGTAAGCTTTATTTAAATATTCCCGTCGCAGTTGACATTCCGAAGGAACTTTTGCAGTTTTTCCAAATTTACCGGTAACACAATTTTCGATAAAATCTTTAAATATCGGATTGTTTACCTGCGTCCATGGTATATTACAGCCCACAACAAATTTCAAGAGCTCACTATTGAAATCATATTTCATACCTGTATGTTTATTAGATGCGACATGTCGCGTTACACTAGATTTCGTTTGAGCGAAGCTCACATTACACTTGGTGCAAAATAATAAAGAATCTCGAACCTCTATCTCTGGATTATTTTATATCCACGAACGCATAAACTCGTAACGAGTTTTTTTTCTCGGAGGCATATTTGTGTTGACTGATTATTTACAGTTTTTTAAAATACAATTGCATATAAGTTTATCTACTAGACAAGCAAGGGTAACGGTTGACAATAGGTGTCTAATACAATGTCAATCTTGACGCTCGATATCTATGAAGCATTTTCTTATAAATGAATAGACTTAACTGAAGAGGTTGATAATGAATGACCAATATAAAATATGTACCTATATGTATGATTAATCTTTATTTATTTTTCAATCAATTATTCATTCGGTAGAAACCTACTAGGGTACGATCTGTTTTTAAGTAAATACCTACTCTTTGGCTAATGTCAAACGTTCCCGCTCCGAAAACCCCGATGTTTGTTCATAACTTTTTTTGTTCCGGGTTGCCCATAGAACATTTTCACGCGCCGCCACTGTTCTATACGCGAATGAGAGAATTTAAAAAATTGGAGGAATTTTTACAATTGTTCCTGAGATCACCTATTAGGTAGGTTACAAACCTACAATCTCACTGACTTTTCTTCTTTTTAGTTAATACTAGTATAGATAAAACAGCGGCCATACTGGAGCTTATAACTCAGTTAATGATTGTGATATACGTAATTGATAAATAATTTGTAGCCTGTTCTGAATGTTAATATCTACTAGATTAATTTGAGAAAAATAGTTTTCCCAAAATATCACGTGACAAACCAATTTCTCAAATTAATCTAGTTTATACAAGTTTATTCTAGGAAAGGGGAAATTTGGCGCAAATGGGAAGCCAATTTATGAAAGTTTGTTACATAAGTTTCTTAAAATATCACGCCGTTAGCCTACGAATGTCAAATAACGTTTTGTATGGCAATCGAACCACCTTAATTGTAAAATATAATACCAAGGTGCTATGCATAACAAAACTAAACTAAGCTCGACACCACAACATAGTTCATTAGAAATCTAAATAAATTGCATATGTGTTCACTGTTTTTTAAGATCGGTACAATACTGTACAAACCTATATTTAATTGATGAATCCTTGCCCTTTAGGTGGTCGCTAATTCTGGAGCTGGTCACGCAGTGGGCGTGTTACTGCGACGTCAACATATTTTACAGTAGACGTACCGTCCACATGGAACAAAATTACCTAGTCGTTGCAGCTCCGCAGCGCGCTGTGCAACGCCGGTCTGACTTGCACCGTATGGCACCGATTCTCTGTCGTTCTTCAGGTCGATCAGGTAACGCATTACGAGTAGGGTACGTACGTTAGGTAGATCTAAATGTAAAATTTTATATGGATAAATGTCAGTTAAATTGCCCAAACGCGCGGTCGAAACCTTACGTAATTACCCCTCTGATTTTGAAAGAAGATAATTTTTTTGTGACTTTCGGAGCGATTATTTACGCACATAAATATTTTCACTTAATGAAAAAAATTGCCCAGAAACACTAAACATATTTTTAAAGACCTAGGTATCGATTTGTGTAACTTGTTGACCATTGATAAAACATTTTCAGCAATTTGACTACCGAGCTATCATATGCTAGCGTAGCGGCTTAGAAAATACACGTTAAAGGATGACTCACGCTAGAACGTGCCGTGTCCGGCCCGGGCCGTTTTCTAAGAAAAACGACGGCGTTTTTGCGCGGCCGAGCCATACTCAAGCTCGGCCGAGCCACGTCCGGGCCGTGCCGACACCGAGCCACTTCCGAACCTCGGCCGTGGCTCGGCCGGGCTTAGGTATGGCTCGGCCGCGCAAATACGCCTTCGTCTTTCTTAGAAAACGGCCCGGGCCGGACATGGCCCGTTCTAGCGTGAGTCATCCTTAATTCTCATTAATTTTTCGAGTATTTTTTTATTTATTTAATTATATGGCATTTATGGAAAACAGAAACAGGATAAATACAACTATAAATAAATTTTAAGATTCATCAGCCACTTGTTGGCTTTGTCGCTAAGGGTGATCAGGGTCTGCTCCACTGCTTTGTAGTGTTTCTATATTATTGCATGCTATGAAGCATGTGGTGTTGTGTTCCTGGTGGTGATTAAGGTCGCCAGAGCTCCCGAGGATGCGCTGTGTTGGGAGTGAGAGACCCCTGCATGTCTTTATCTGCCAACACAGCGAATCCTCAAGTGAATAAAGGATCGGCAAGATAAAAAAAACACCATTAACCTTAAATTTTCTAAACGGTTGTCGCATAATCTTAAAAAGTCACAACCACTATAAAACTAAGGCATATTAAGTAAGTACCTAGTTTCTGAGTTCATCACGAACAGACAGACGCAACTGGCGATTTTGCTTTATGAAACGTGGCTAAAAAAACATCATGTGTCAAAAACATACATTTTTGACGAGACTGCTGTAGCCAGCTAGCCTAGACACGTGTCGAAACGTCAGAAATAAAGGTAAATAAATATCGCGTTAGACCCGGATTAAACAGTATTTAAATAATATGGCTTAAACGTAAGGTCATCGCAGAATGCAGATCCTCGTTTAGCACATTATTGTACGAACGAGCGAAGTCCTCCGAGTCTACAGGAACAATCCGACGTTCATATGAATGTATGTATTTGTATACCTACATATTTGTTCGGTGATACTCGGTTCGGTACGAAATTTGTTAGGCGAATGAATAAGACAACAATATTTTATCAAATTAGTCAAGACGCTCACAGTTTGGGGAGATCCACTAGTCGTAATGATCCACTAGTTTGTGTAGTAGTAGGCACGGAACACTGCGTTGTGCGTGGCCGCTTTTTTTTATACAATTACTATGAGTTTTGTTTGCAGTGTTTATGTATTTGGTGTGTCTTTTCAATAAATAAAGGCTCGCTACGGTAGGCTTATCTGTTGCACTTACCTACCTTAATTGGTGTGAGAGTTAGCCAAACAAAGGTCCCTCATTTTATGGCCCCGCGCGCAGCGAGCATTTGATAATAGTATAACACTCATCAAATAAGAAATTTCCCTCTTATCATTTATTCCTGCAAAGCCTACAAAAACCTTGTTAAATATTGTAATGTATAAGCCGCCTGTAAGGGCCAACGGGCGAGTCTGGCCACTTTTCCGTCGAAAAAACTTCGGCACCGGAAAGTTTAAATTGCTCCCATAAATCCCTTTCAGAGTAAACCGCCAAGGTTCTGGAGGATTGTTAAAAAGTTTAAACATCTAGCTCGAGAAGCAATCAACGTGGGGTCAAATGTTGGACGAGGTGATAATGTGCTTTGTCTTAATGAATTATGACGGTAAAGGTCGCGGGAGTCCGCTGGATGCGGGTGGAGTAGGACCGGTCATTGTGGCACTCTTTGGGGGAGGCCTATGTTCAGCAGTGGACGATTAACGGCTGATATAATGATAATGAAATGTTTTATCTTGACGACAGTTTAGCCTAGTATTTAGGTATTAGTGCCGCTGCCTACGAAGCTGAAGGTGCTGGGTTCGAATCCCGGTAAGGACAAATATTTGTGTGATGAGCACGAATATTTGTTTCTGAGTCTTGGATGTTTTCTATGCATTTAAGTATTAATATCTATTAAATATATCGTCGTCTAGTACCCATAACACAAGCCTTATAGAACTTTATGTGGGATTAGTTCGATTGTGTAAGATTGTCCCCTAATACCTATTCATTTATTTATTTATCTTACGAATGCGTGACTGTTAAATAAAACACCAGCTGCCGATAATGATGAAATGTATTGCATCTCACAGAATTGAATAAATCACATATTTAATTGCTAGCAGCAATTTTAATAGAACGACAGTAATAGGAAAAACCTTATTGTTATATCCAAATCATACATTGGTATTGCCATACAAAATACAGTAGGAATTAACCTCTATGTTAAAATATTCTTTCTTCTTCTTCTCGTGTCGATGGCTTCAGATTGTGCGGGACCAGAATGTGGCGACGCTTATCGCCCTGTCTGTCGCGTCTCGAAGGTCTTGCTTAGAGCAGGCGTGCGGGCACGCTGGGCAAGACAGCATGTGCTCCATCGTTTGTGGGACCTCACCACACGGACATTGGGCGTCTGAGCTACTTAGGGCGCCCCACTTCAGCATGTTCTCCTTGCTGCGACCGACCTGGGAACGCAATCTGTTTAAGGATTTCCAGATCGGCCATGGGTGCTTATGCCCGGCAGGAAGCTTCTCAGCGGGGAGAACATAATCTTCAGGGGGGGCTCGAGTATTTTGCCAGTGTTTAAGCCGTTTCTGGGACTGGGAAAATATTCTTTAAATGACCATGATCAAAGATTATGTTTATTGGAACTGCAAATGAAGTTGTTTGCTCTATAAGCTTAGGAGCCTTCAGTGCCATATTATACAGACATGTGTAAGTAACTAATGTGTATGTTAATGTTTCCACATTCAGTACGCAGCAGCAAATACATTTGAGTGTTTATATAAATCTTAATGAGATGCTAAATCTTTTAAATTGGATATCTGTTTGTAATATTGGTACATTTTTTTACATTTTATACATTTTGCATTTAATATTGCAAGCCGAAGTTGAGCGATCTAAAAAAATATTTGTTGTATGCAAACACCGTGGGCGCTATCGGGGCTAATCGGTCATTCGTAAAACCATGGCTCACGAAATATATTGCTCGTGTTCTCTCGTCTCACGTTCATCTATCACAGAGCGTCTTCACATGTCAAACGTACTCGTCTGTTGAACACTTGTGTGTGTGTGTGTGTGTGTGTGTGTGTGCGTGCGTGCGTGCGTGCGTGCGTGCGTGCGTGCGTGCGTGCGTGCGTGCGTGCGTGCGTGCGTGTGTGTGTGCGTGTGCGTTTGCGTTTGTGTGTGTGTGTGTGTGTGTGAAATGAATCTATATTTAAAGGACTATGGGCAAAATCACAAATGGACCAAAACCCAACAGACCTGAGAGTTAGGCCATATAAAAGGTCTGCTTATCTACTTTCTTTCGTTCTATGGGCATACAGTTGAAATCCATTTCAACACTAAGATATTCATATTTTATTCAGAGTGCATATGAGTGAGAAAACGGGTTTCATTTGGAGAATACACCTAATTCTGTATTTAATCATCCCGCAGGCCATCTAAGCGACTTAAATATTGTTATTCTGTTATTTATAAATAACAACTTAACAAGTGTTTTTATTTTTAATATAAATTGACGTAAAAGACAACAACTTCCTGTAAATACAAAGACATAACTCACAACTCTGTTGGGTTTTGGTCCGCGTTCCAAAGTTGCCATGGTCCTTCAAATTAAACAATAGTAGGTTCTCTAAACTGCTCTAAATGTAAATTTACCCGGAATTGTTTCCTCGTCGAATAATTGGCTTCTTCCAAAAGGATCTTTTTATAATGGTAATAACGTTATTATGGAATTTACGGTCGATTCTTTGAAGATTTCGGATTAAAATGATAAACGAAATGAATTTTAATTTAAAACAAAAGAAAAATAGGTATATATAGGTATATATAACGCAAATTTAGGTAGCTTTGTTACTAAGTAATACACTTCAAGGTTATGTAGCCAAACGGGAAAAATAAAACCCTACTAGAAAAACACTAAAGCTTTTCTGAAACTCCTGGATTTCAAATAGACTTTTAGGTGTCGTAAAAGTCATTTGAAATACGGACGACGGACGATTTGTACTTGTAGCCAATTTTAAATTTGTTTATGTATAGAAAGCTGTAAAGTTAAGAATGTACATCCTGTCTTGGCAGGGTTGGCTCCTATGGACGCTCGCTTTGAATTTTATCCTACGAGCTGTGAGTATGTTTCTCATTATTATTGATGAAGGAAACTCCAGGGAAATATGATCCCAACTGTAACATGGAAACTGTAAATAAGTACAACAACTATAACTGTAGGGTAAGGTAGCCAACAATGAGCCACCAAAAGTTTGTACCTTAATAAGTCAGTCTTAAATAAAGGTATGAACTTTATTTTTGTTCCATATCATTCTTTACTTAATTGGCTTTAATTTTGCATCAATATTTTTGACTAAATCGCAATGGAATATGAGATATACGTGTTTTAAAAAAAAAAGAGAAATGGTTCATTGTGTACCATATCTAGTACACGCTGAACCGGGGCTAGGTATTCAATGATCCAGCTAAGTACACAATGAATCTTTGGGTAGGTTTTATTTAAATAAAATATCTGTATACAAACCAAATAAGGGAAATGTTAGGCTATTAAATGAAATATGATATTCACGATGTAGGAAAATATATTTATCCAAACTAATGGCAGGAAACTTGGTTAATCATCACAGCATTTCACATCACATGAAATTTTTCTTCTTTGATTACAAAAATATTCGTAGTATTTGTATCATAGCACTTTTTTTTCTATCTAATCATATTACCGACACCTATTTATATATTATGTTTAACAATTAGCAATATGTTTTAAACAAAACAAAAGTTATTAACTATTCCTTATAGAGACTTATTGGAGATCTATTAAATAGTCTTTAATCAGTTTCAGACTCATAAACTTAAGTGAGTAAAATTATAAAACAAAACACTTCACTATTATTCAAAATAGAAACAGAATAATAAATTCTTATTAAATGCAACAAAATAATCCTTTTAACGTAATTATTTTTATTGTAGCTGGAAAAAATATAACAATCAGTTTAATTAATTACCAAAAGCAATTATATGTTTTAAACATAACAGAAGTTATTAACTATTCTTTATAGACTTATTAGATATCTAGGTATTAAATAGTCAGTCTTTAATCAGTTTCAGACTTCTTATCAAATGGCACAAAATATTCCTCTTAACGTAACTAATTTTTTTTTGCTTTTTAACTAAAAAATCAGATTAATTAATTACCAAAACAAATTCCTATAACTTAAAATGGAAAGTTAAGAAGAGACAAGTTAACTGGAAATTGATATGTCGCTTGGTACCATCTATTTTGGGTTTTGGTAATATGTATTTGACATCACACTTTGTAATACCCGCCGTGTCAGGTTCAATTGGTTCTGAAAACTTGAAATAAACTTTACTCTTTAGCTTTAAATAGGAAACGAGATAATCGTAATCACTGGCATCATCCTCTTCCAAGATTTTGCCCACATAGTGGTATTCTTTCTTTCTTTCTGATTCTATCATAACTATTACATAATCGCCAACTTTTGGGTTTCTTCGTAGAGGTGCAAAGTTACGATCTATAATTATTTCATCTTCCTCGGTTTCACTACCAAACTGTTCACCTCCAGAAGACTCCCCACTTGCCTCAAAAACATCATCTTCACTGGTATCATCAGCCGGTGCATTCTGTAAAGACTTCTCTTTCTTCTTGCTTTTAAACAAATTTGCGTTTTTCACCCTTTTGGCAGCTTTGTTCTTCCTTTTCGCTATTTCCTCTTTTTCGGGTGTGTCAGTCGCTATCATACTTTTTCCGGCAGTTCGGCGTCTTTTAGTGTTCTTACGGGGGGGTGCTTTTAGTGGAGGTCTTATCATCTGGGGAGTGACAAAAGCTTTAGAAGGCCCTGCTTGCTGTGGACTGTTTTCTGTCGACATTGACATGTTAAGTGGCTCTGGTTGTTGTGAAGATGTATTTAAATATGGCAGATCAGGGTCTTGATTAGATGAAAATATTGCGTCTGGTGCTGGTCGGCTGGCATTTGCCTCACTGCTCTTTATTGGCTGTGAACCAGCGTTGACTACTGGATGATCGTGAATGACTTGTGATGGTTCCGCGTCATGTAAAATTGAAGGAATAGGTTGAGTTGATTCCGATGTCCCCGTCTCTATATTCATTTCGGTATTTTCCTTGTCTGGGTCTGGCCTATCTGTGACAGAACTAGGCAAGAAATCTGCATCCGTAAAAATTGAGTCGTCAAATGGATAGATGCCACATTTTTTAAAGGCATTTGTGATGTTGACAGGTGTCATCGCTTTTAAATAGGCCTGACCCACAAATTCGCCAATGTTGTAAATAGTGACTGCTTGGCCTGGATTTCGCAGTAGCCAAGAATCGATGGCAGAGCTATAGTATGATTTAAAGGGACCATTTAAGCCAACATCTAACGGTTGAAGTTTTGCTGTAGTATGGGGAGGCAAAGTAAGTACAGTAACTCCGGATGATTTTTCCAAATTCAGTGCTTCTAAAGATAGATGGCTCTCGTGATTATCCATTATTAAGAGAGCTGGGTTCTCTTTTGTGGCGGCAGTATGCTTGACGAAGTGCTTGATCACCTCCACAAATATGTCTGCATTCATCCAACCCGTGGGCGTGGCTAAGCCAAGCGTTGCAGCAGGAGCACCATTTAACATGTGACTTTTGAAATTTTTCCGTGGAAAAACCATTGCTGGAGGTAGAGCATGTCCAGTTGCGGATACTATGCAACACGTAGTTACCAATACGCCCCTTTCACCACTTGTTACTTTGCAAATACTGCTTCCTTTTGGTGCCAGGACTTTAGACGGTCGTTGAACGGTCGTTGTTGCTGTTTCATCTAAGTTATAAATTCGAGTGCCGTCACCAAACGTCGGATGACGCTGCAATGCTTCTTTCAAATTGTTGTAAAATTTTTCAACGTTCACCTTATTAAATGCTGTAGCACGTGCAATACTGCAAGTTTCCGGTTTTTTTAGGCTCATATTATTATGTCGTTTTTTGAATGACCGCAACCAATCTTTCCCGGCTATTTCATTCCTAGCCCAAGTATCCGGACATTTTATGCTGTTTGCAACTGCCATCTGATACGCCAATTGACGAGTTTCTTTCGCAGTCAGGCCGTAAAACATAAGTGCACATTCCTCGATATACTTTACTAAAATTGTTTCTTGATCCGGGGAAAACACAGCATTCACCTCATAATTTGGAACTAATCTGATCTGAGGATTATCTTTGGTTTTTATAACATACCTCCTTAGCGTGGGATAAGCTAATTTGCAATCCTTAGCGGCTTTTCTCATACTCACACCATGTTTTACAAGAGCGAGAGCCATTTGCATATCGTCCTTGGTGAAGCCACCTTTTTTCCTTATCTCCGCTTTCGTTCTCCCCATTCTAAAAATAAAATAATAGTTAATAAACCAAAAAAATACAGATAGACACAATAATATGAAAAAAATATCGGATAGCACACAGTGAACCTTGTTTGTTAAAAGTGCGATGGTTCATTGTATACTGCTCGTTATAGCACAGTACTCAATGAACCAGCTGGATCATCGTGTACCCTAGCCTAGTGGGTCACTGTGTGCTACATGGACCTTCCGACATGTTAGGTCAGGTAAAAAAATAATCTAAGAAGATAGGTACATCCATGTACAGCGAAACGATAGCCAAATAGCTACTTAATACAATCGATTAATTCGATTTAGTAATATTGACAACATTCTACGGTAAGAAAACATTGAAACACTTACGTTTTTTTTTGTTTTGATGATGAGAAACACAAAACACCCCACCACACGTGCGTTTTCAACGCAGGCCCGCCGCCGACTGGGGAGCGAGGGACGCGACGATATTGAAGTGTATCTATGTTCGTGTTACGGTTTGGCAACGTCGCATTTTCGAATAAAAGTGGTTGTTCATTGTGTACTACTGGTTCATTGTTGGCTACCTTACCCTATACAAGAACTTCACCGTACTAAAACGGCTATTTGTGCATGTGTGAACTATTATATCATCAAAACAAGTTGTTGTATAAAGTTTAATTTCCGAAGCGAAAGAAGATCAAATATTTGCCTATTTAGCCATTTTTTTTTGCTATTTATATAGTGTCCGGCTTTACCATAAAGCGAGCAATTCAGTTATTTCCAAAATAACGTAAATTTACACAATTATTCACTATTGCTAAATTGTTTGTGTGTTTACATTATTGTATCAATTAATCTAGTTATTTTAAGGTGTTACAATCATATTTTTATGATACAGAATTACATGGGGAATAATAAATTATTGTTGTTTGAATACAATTCAACTTGGTTTTTTAGAAATGTTTACGAAAATGTACAATTTTTGAGTCAATGTGATTAATTTGAATCTTAAAGTTATTCCTAAGAATGACAATGTTACTATTTATTGAAGTTATATATGTTATTAATTGTAAACATTTATACAGAATTACGACATAATAAATTCTATTGTCTAAAGTTAATGGTCTGTTATTTATTTAAGTGTGAATACAAAGCAATGGGTAAATTCGTGAATTCTAAAACGAGTTTGAGAGTTAACTTATACTAAAAACGTGTAAAATGTAATAAATTACATTTTCCTAAACTATGTCGGTGCAGTACCGTTGAAACAGAATTACTGGAGATCGATATGTTTACTAACAAATACTAGGTTAAATAATTATTACTTTAATGCAGGGTTGTGGATCGATCTGGTTTCTAAATGCAATCTAGTTAAGTTTTGTGTTAACAAGCTTTGGCTGACGTGTCAGCCAAGTTGAACACGGACCGTTAGGGTGCCCAACCACAGTTGTCTAGTCAAGTATTCGTTTTCAAGAACTATTCTTGGAGGGCTATTCGAACATAAATATGTGACCCTCGATCGCTAAACTTTACAAATAAACTGCCTATCTTCTACGTGTTTGCGATCTATTGTGTACAGTCGACTCCGATACTATGAGAGACTTAGCGTACTGAGCCGTTTCCCTGTATTGCGGTACAGTCGAATTCGATACTATGACGGTCTGAGTAAGCTAAGTCGGTCTTTGCATTGCGGTCTATTGAGTACAGTCGAATCCGATTCTATGGGACGTCTAGTATACTAAACAAGTCCTCTACATAAAGATGTTATCGTATAGACGAGTGTCCTGACATAAATTAGACCTATGCAGGCGGGAAAGCTATTTCTAGGTGGTAATAAAATAATCACACCTAAAATTGGCCGAAAAATTGAAGAATTCTTCATTGCCGGTCAAAAATGTAAGGGTAGGTGTATATTGTATATTTACGTTATGTGACAAAAGGGTCCCGAGCTAGGATTCCCTGTGTTACGGGACCCAGTAGAACAGCAAGCATACGATATTAAATAAGAGACAAGTATAGAATAGATGTTTTACAAATTACAAAGGTACTGTGGCAAGATATGCATAAGTACTATAGTTGTAAGAGCGATATAATGTAACGTGTTAGTCCTAAGAGCCAGTAATAAACCGAACGTGAAGAAATAAGGTTGTTTTCCTATACAGTGCTAGGGCTCCCCTTCCCCCACTTCAGATGGCGACCTTGCCAAGCGCGATTGACTGACTAAGGACTTTTGCAACAAAGAAAAGTCATGATGCAATCGCGACTCGACTTTCGTGCGACGGTGTTTCGTCTTGTTCCTGTTCAAGTGTGCAAACTAATAAATTGCAAAAATGGGAAAGGAGTGCTCCAAATGTGTGTGCGACAATAAGGAGGTTATAGTAAACCAGCACGGCAGCACAAACGATTCCGGGACCGAGATAGTGGCTCATACGAGCATCAACAACATACTTCTGTCGGTGGTGCTTGCTGTATGTGGCGCAGGATTACTCTATATCATATACAGAAAGTATAATAACTGCCACAGGGAGCTCGTCAGAAATGAACTACGAGACAACGCTTTTCGACGAATTCGCCTAAGGTTGTCGGGGCGCGGCGACCGTGAGCGGAACGAGATCGAGGAGCAGGCGGTGCCGGCAACAGCAACTTAACCATGCAGCAAGGACCAGGAGGTACCATTAGCAGCGTACTCATACAACCATAATGCGTATGTCCTAAAATAAAAACGGAGTTCTTAACGGCGCTAGTATAGTAATGTAGATTTAATTTCCTTTTATTGTGTCCTTAAATGTTAGTTGATTAATGTATAACTCTAAATGTGTGATTTAGAACTCATAATTGAGGAATTAAGGGATATACAAATATCTCTGAGGAAGTTGGGGAAAAAACGAAACCAATATTCCTCGAATGTATTAGAAAAGTACAAAAAAAGCTGAGAGTTTATATGAACGTTACAAAATAATTATTGTAAACTTAGAAAAAAAAGATTTTGCAACAGAATACGCAGAATATATAATAGATAGTTTAGTAGATAACATAGAATGTATTTATAAGAAAATATTATCATACAAATGTAACGTGACATCAGAGTGTTCAAAGAGTAACTGTACGATAACCACTACCATGGACAAGTTCGACTTAAAAACGGCGGCGACTTTGTTGCCTCAAATGGACGGTTCGGAAGACGTAACAAATAAATTGATAGACGCTATTGCTATGTACGATAGTTGTTTACAAACGGAGAATTGCAAAAAATTACTTGTAAAATTTGTAATTGCCACAAGATTGACAAAATCTGCAAAACTAAAATTAAAAACAGATTATGCCAATTGTGAAAATTTAATTGAGGACATGAAAAAATATTTACTGACAATAAAGTCAGCTAATGCATTGCTTATCCAGCTTAACAATGTTTCACAGGGTGAGATGTCTATTTCACAATATGCTAATGAGATAGAGGATATTTTTGTAAACTTGACTATCTCACAGGCCAATAACAACCAAAACGCCTGTGAGGTGCTCAAACCGATAAATGAGCAGCTAGCTATAAAGAAGTTTGCCGATGGATTGCGAAATAGGCGTCTCAGTACAATCATAGCGGCCCGGGACTACACGGACTTCAAGGACGCCGTGCGGGCTGCACAAGATGAGGAATCTGCACCACCCCAGACCAATACAATGCTGAATTTCAGAGGTAGGCCTTCCAACAGGAATCAGAACCCAAACTACGGATATCGGGGATATAGACCATATAGAGGTAATTCTAACTTCTCGAGTCGAGGTCATCCGCAGTACAGAGGTAATTTTAATAGTCAGAACCAGTATCGAGGTAACTATAACATGCCTACATATAACAGGTTCCAGTCCCGTGGGAGCTATGTGAGATCGCGTCCGAATCGCGGACGAGATTCTCGTAGTAGGGGACATCAAGTGTTTACGACTACGGGCGCAAGCAGCGAAAGTGCGCAGCCGAATACAAGTGAGTTTTTTCGTGCCCAAACACTCTAAACAGCACATACTAAATTTTGACTTAAATATCGGATATGTTTTTATAGACACACCTTATAAACAATGTTGTTGGCTAATTGATTCGGGAGCTTCGCTTTCAGCGATAAAGTCCGAAGCCTTATCGGAACATGCCGTGATTCATAGTCAAAACAATGTAGTGAATGGCATTGGAGGTGCATTGCATTCACTGGGATATACATACATTACGTTGCATACCCAGGATGGCTATTCTATCGAGCATAAATTTCATATTTTTGATAACTTACCAATAAAATCAGATGGAATTATTGGATATGATTTCTTAAAAAGAACTAAAGCTAATATTGACTTAGATTCGTTCCAGTTGACATTAAAAAATCTCGAAATATCAGTAGTATTGCCGATCTACGGATCAACAAAAGTAAGCCATGGTTTTATAACGATTCCCGCTCGATGCGAATCTATACATTACATTAGATTGAATAAACCGGTTATGGAGGACTGTGTGGTATGCTCTCAAGAATTGCAGGAAAATGTACTTTTAGCCGGATTAATAGTAAAACCAGACAAAAATATAATTCCTATTAAAATCCTTAACACAAGCGACAGCGATGTAACAATACCTATATTTCAACCAACATTGTTTTTGTTAAGCGAATACAGCATGTGCTTATTTAGCATGTGCGACTCGAATTCCGTTCGAGCGAAGGAGTTGTTATTGTTACTGAAACTCGATCACTTGCAACTAAATGAGCGTGGGACTATAGAAAGCATTTGTTCCAAGTATGCAGACGTATTCCATTTACCGGTTGACCACCTAACAAGCACTTCTGTGTGTGAACATACGATAAGGGTAAAAGAGAATAGTAGTCCAGTGTATGTAAAACCGTATAGAATACCTAAAAGTCAACAACAAGAGGTACAAAAACAAATAAAGCAAATGATTGATAATGACATAATTGAGGAAAGTAGGAGCGAATGGTCCAGCCCTATTTTATTAGTACCAAAAAAGGGAGAAAATAAAGATAAAAAAGAGTGGAGATTAGTTATCGACTACCGAAAGTTAAACGAAAAGTTAGAAGACGACAAATTCCCTTTACCTAACATTACCGAAATCTTGGATTCCTTGTCTGGCGCAATATATTTTTCACATTTAGACCTCAGCCAGTCATATTATCAGGTTAAACTTACTCCAGATTGTCGTAAATATACAAGTTTCACAACAAGTTCGGGGCAGTATTCCATGAAGAGACTCCCAATGGGGTTACGCACCAGCAGTAGTAGCTTCTCTAGAATAATGACAGTGGCAATGTCTGGATTAAATTTAGAAAAATGTTTTATATATCTTGATGACCTTATAGTATTCGGACGAAATCTAGACATTCATAACAAAAATCTGTTAGACATTTTCGAACGACTGCGACAAGTGAATTTAAAATTAAATCCCACCAAATGCCAATTCCTAAAGACAGAACTTTTGTACCTAGGTCACGTAGTTTCAGCAAAAGGTGTACTGCCAGATCCAGAAAAAATCAAAGTTGTAAAAAATTACCCAACACCCACTAATGCTGACGAAGTAAAACGTTTTGTTGCATTCTGTAATTATTATAGAAAATTCATAAATAATTTCGCAGAAATAACGGCACCATTAACAAATCTATGTAAACAGAATGTACCTTTTAATTTCACATTAGAATGTCATCAAAGCTTTGAATATTTGAAAAATAAACTTGTTTCACCCCCTATACTACAATATCCAGATTTTAGCGACGACAAACAATTTGTTTTGCAAACAGACGCGTCAGGTAAATCCATAGCAGCGATATTGTGTAACAATGATATGAGACCAGTAGCTTACGCCAGTCGTCCTTTAAATAAAGCTGAAAAGAACTATCCCATTATACAAAAGGAATTACTTGCGGCAGTTTGGGGCGTGAAATATTTTAGGCCCTATCTTTTTGGGAAAATATTTACAATCATAACAAATCACAAACCACTTATTTATCTTTTCGGAATGAGGGACCCGTCAAGTAGGTTATTAAAATTCCGTTTAGCGTTAGAAGAATATGATTTTAACGTTTGTTATGTCAAAGGAAAAGATAACGTGTGCGCAGATGCGTTGTCACGCATAGTAATTACTTCAAACGAGTTGAAGGAGATGAATAATCAAATAATGATAATGACGAGAGCGCAGGCTAAGAGAATAGAGAGTAGTAGGAGAGAAAGTGAGAGAAATGATATTCCTAGTATCGATACCAACGAGCGGCCTGATCAACCGCGCGTCGTGGAGATATTAAGAATACCAGAAAATGGGGTAGAAATGATATTAATAAAAGGCGAGGAATTAAGGAAGTTAGAGAAGAAAGGACAAATAACTAGGAGAAAAGAATGTTTCAGTTTTGACAAAGATAAAAATATAATTTATGTAGATCTCGATTTCAGGTTACACTTTACGCGAGTCGAATTTGTAATCAGATTGAGCGAGTATTGCAAAGAAATAAACTTAAAACAAATATGTATTATTAAAAATGATGAAAACGAGCTTTTTATCAAGCGAATGATACAAGAGATAAATAGTCAAATAGAGTGGTCCGGACCACACGTAAACGTATTAAGAGGAGTAAAGAGAATACAAGATGATAACGAAAAAGAATTCATTATAAGTGACTACCATTTACTACCCACAAGTGGCCACGCGGGGGTACGTAGGATGGTTAATAATATTAAAAGAAAGTTCTATTGGCCATCTATAGAAAAAGATGTTAGAGAATTCATTCGAAAGTGTGAGTCTTGTCAAAAATACAAACACTCTCGAAACACAGTGGAGCCGATGGTAGTGACGACTACAGCCACGTCGGCATTTGATAAGGTATTTCTAGACTTAGTTGGCCCAATCGATCAAGACGACGAAAATTATAAGTATATACTTACTATTCAGTGTGAGCTGAGCAAGTACGTAGAAGCTTATCCACTTAGACATAAAGATACGGTAAGTGTAGCACGTAGTTTAGTTAATAATTTTATACTAAGATATGGACCACCCAAGGCGATAGTTACGGACCGGGGCACCGAGTTTATTTCGTCTACGATGACTGAGGTATGTAAGCTCTTAAAAATTGATAAACTCCAATCAACATCATATCACCACGAAACGATAGGTTCCCTAGAAAATACTCACAAGAGTTTAGGCGCTTATTTAAGAATACAATGCAATAAATATCCAGAAACGTGGAGTTTTTGGCTACCATACTGGTGTTTTACATATAATAACTCAGTCCATACAGTAACAAAGTACACCCCATTCGAACTCGTCTTTGGCAAAACATGTGAACTACCCTGTAGAGTAAGAAGTACAGTTGAACCATTGTATAACCCTAGTAATTATAGTTTAGAATTAAGGTATCGTTTACAAACGGCACACAAAGATGCGCGTGAAAACTTGATAAAGTGTAAACAACTTAGGAAGTGTACTTACGACGAAAAAGTGAACACAGTGAGCTATAAAAAAGACGATCTCGTGTTAGTGAAAAGTGAAACCGGTAACAAACTCGACACGTTATACAAAGGTCCGTACAAAGTTATTAGATTAGAAAATCCTAATGTTGTAATCTCTATCAATGGAAAAGAGGACACTGTCCATATTAATAGAACTAAGTTGTTTATTAAGGACACTTAATGTGTACCGCAGTGCTTGTATTTCTGTTATGTTATGTAATACTATCATAAGTGTAAGAACTGTAAGTTCTTAAGTAATATGTCATGAAAATAAAAACAACTAAATGATGTTTTAAACAAACTTTATTGAATAAGATATACCTTGGCGTTATATTGTTTATATACAAAAAAAAATATTTTATCATATTATTTTTCTTTTTTTGGCAACCCCGGTGGTGTGGCGAGATATGCATAAGTACTATAGTTGTAAGAGCGATATAATGTAACGTGTTAGTCCTAAGAGCCAGTAATAAACCGAACGTGAAGAAATAAGGTTGTTTTCCTATACAGTGCTAGGGCTCCCCTTCCCCCACTTCATAATTTTAGTTCTGTCAGTGTAATGTGTGAGCGTGAGTGTGTGTGAGAGTCTGAGAGTGCGTGTGTGATGATAAGTAAATAAACAATTGAATACTGGTGAAATTAATATAATGGGTAACAACCCTAATATAGACAACATACACGTGGTTCACAAAATAGATTAGTGTCTATTTGTAAATTGCAGTTAAATCTAAGTATACCTGTGACGTATGAACTGGGTAATGTGCAACCACTCTTAGTTTCATTTGTTGGATTGCTTGCAATTTGTGTGTACGTAACGTCGAATACATCGCGAAAGAAACAGTTTAAATTTAAATAAAACGATTTTTCGTGGTTCACTTGACTAGGAGCCCCTGGAAAGGACTAGAAACGTGGAAATGTATTTCATGATTGTTTAATCAATAATAATCGCGGAAACTGATGACAATACAAGTCTTTAGATTTTTTGATTCGTGAAAATTGTAGCGTTGTGTTTTCTCTGAGAATTTTATACTTAGACAGTGCTTGCTTGATATATTGTATCTTATAGTACCACCGGTGATTAGAAGTTTGATATTATGGTTTGTGCATTGATTTAATATAAAAAGATACGCAGTCAGTAGGAAAAAATGGCTAGTCAAAGATGAGTTGAGGTGTTCAGTCGCCATCACATACATCGGTACACTATGAATAGGTGTTCAAAAATATCGGCACATGCACCCTAATGCCTTGACAATAGAGGTGTGTTCCGATGTTTGTGACGTGCTTGTTTGCTCCGATGTATGTGATGGCGACTGTTCAAATTTTATGTCGCCGAATACCATTTTTATCCTCGATAAATCGTTATCGCTAAGTGAAGCGAGAAGACGAGATTTAAATTTTTAACGATCTTGTACCGCCTTTCTGACGACGAAGGGTATATTTTTACGAGCTTTTATTGTATAATTTAACTTAGAATAATAACGCCTAGAAACGCAGTTCCCGCGCAACGGTGAGGCCACCAAAACTCAGCCATAAATGGCTGAGTACGCCGATCGGCTTGTCAGTTGCAAGGACGCGTGTCAAGTGTAAATAGCTCCCACATTTTTAATTAATATGGTGGTTTGTGCAGTGAAAGGGTGTCACAACGCATCGGATAAAAAGGATAAACATTCTAAGATAACATTTCACACGTAATTATTATTCTCTAACTCGTATTTTTACGTAAAACAGTAATCGAAATTGCATATTTTCTATAAGCGGCATGACAGCGTAGTGTTGCCAATGTAACGGATATATTTACCCATAATTCTGTTCTGATAATATAAGTACTAACATAAAATACAAATATCGGCAGGGTTGAAAATATTAGGAAGAAGATAAATCACTTGATTTTTACCAAGCTTTTACTTGACTTCCCGTGTATGTTTGACTAGGTATATCTAGGTCAAATCTTGCAAGTCAATTTTGACTAAATTCCCAAAGTTCAATCGAGTTTAAATTTTGTAAACGTGTTTTTTTATGTATTTAGGGATGAAACTTTGTACGGAGGTAATTAATAAAATTATTATTTACGTTTAATCAGTGCTACCAGTGACTTTGTGATACTAAATAATTCTTATGTTAGATGTAGTTTTCCGGGAATGTGTATGCGCTGGCAACACTATTGGTGCGTTTGTGTGCGTATTGGCGCGGGTAAATACGAGTTGATCACAACTACATGAATCCATTTTATGCCTCACGCTTGGCGCGTCAGCCGTATAAAACTATAAGTCTAGGCGTTATTATTCTAAGTAATTTAAATACAAACTAAGAACTTTAAAGAGCCAAATTGTACTATGGGCGTGCTCACAGACGTTAGAAATAATTTTATGAATATAACAGTCTTTTTTATGCAGATAACTCCCGTCAGAATAAGAATAAGTTTATTTTGGAACAACAACAGGCATCATATAAGGCTTAGATCTAAAGAAGGAATCTAGTGTTGCTTCAAAAAAGGAGTCCACTCAGCATGAGTCGAGACACACAGTGCAGCGACGCAGATTTTCAGTGGATCCGTTAAACTAAAACTAACTTATTAACTTATATAAGAGATATTAACCTAAGAATATACATACTGTACGGTATACATAGATACTTAGTCCACGCTATGTCCAGCGAAAACCAAACCAAAACCTGAGTTGCAAGTACTATAATAATATACTACTCAAAATAATATTCTTAGCACAGACACAGATCGAGACGCAGATTGAGACGCAGATCAGCTAGGCCAAAGAATTTTTTTGCTTTAGTAGATGGAGTTTAAGTTTATTTTTAAATGTAAACAGGGAAGGAGACTTTCTTATTGGCGGTGGGATATTATTCCAGCAACGTGTGGCAGCGTAACGAAAGCTGCCACGGAAACTAGCAGCATTACGTCTGATATTAAAATATTATAATGAAAACGGGGCATTCGTTTCACACGTTTTTAAGGTTGAAAATAGCTCGGTGTGTATCGTACCGATTCGCGGTTCTCAGTCATGAGCGCACTTAAGCAATTTGGCCTTGGCGGCCAGTGCAGAACGCGCGCTCCAACCCGTTTTCATTATATATTTTAAGAAGAGTCTTTGTCAACTTTATTGGACTGTTCCTGTAAATTTCTTTGATAAATTAATCGATCGAGTTGATTGCTAGAGCTAATCGAGTTACAGGCGAGGCCCTGTCGAGATAATCAATTAGTGTCTCTCAAATTGTGTATAAAAGTCAAATGTTAAACGTCAATTAACTGATTTAAGATGTTTCGAGGACTCTTTAGTATTTCAAGTTTATTGTTTCAAGATACGGATGAAGTTACAAACATTTGCTGTTTTAACGCTGTACTTTAAGTGTGCAATGCAATTACAATCAGTAGGTCGATCACGTTGTACGCGCGTCAGGTAGGGTAATGTCACTTTTTATATGGAAAGTTGACAGTTAAATTGTACCGACGCGCGTTCGCAACGTAACGTGATTACCCCTCAGATAGCGAAGGAGTGAAAATGAAATTAAATGGTTCGTTGCGAAATGGAGGTCACAGATGATAATACAACTTATCGGTTCTTGTCTATTATAAGTATGATCAATAGTAACCGTATTAAGTAATTAATAATTTATACTACACCGTCCAGCTGCATGTAGTACTTGACACGTATTCATCAAACGTAATAAAGTAATTGGTATCAAATTATTTAGTACGTATACCTAATTAGCTCGAGTGCCACGGGCCTAACATCCAGAGGGCAACTCGACTAGTCCAAAATAAAGGGTTTTTGAGAGCGGTGGTGAAGAACTGCCCTCCTGATGGTCACGGTTCTCAGACTTGAGGAACCCAGAAAGAAGAAGAATAAAACGGAGACAATTGGGAATGGATGAAAATTTTAGAAATACCAAACAAACTACATTCACACCCGTCTAAGACAGCTCTTTTATCCAAAAGCATTTTAGGAATGAGCCCCAGAATTTATAATAAGTTACCCGATTCCATTAAAGAGAGCCAAAATAACATGAAATTCAAGAAGGAGTTAAAACATCTATTGTTAGAAAAGGCGTACTACTCAATTAACGAGTTCTTTAGTGATACATGACATAATTAAGATTTGTATTTTTTTAATTTTAATTTCGACATGCCTGCGCTTTAACTTTAATTTCATTGACGTATAATACCTATAATGTATATTTTAATAATAAATTCAATATTGTGGAATAATTTGGTAAATGTAATTTAATTGTAATAATATTTATTGTAAAAAATTAATTTCAAGTTTGATATGTATTTAGAATAATTATAGATATTGCAATGCTCGACAGAGCTCATGTTAGAACTACACCTAGCCTTAAGACCTATTTTGTTACAACATGAACGCAATAAAAATCTGAAATCTGAAATCTGCCTGATTATTTTTTGGTGATTGGAAGAACCTTCCTTAGCACCAGAAAAAAGTTGCAGACTTTTTTCAGCTGCGTCAATTATTTTTGAAAAATATAAACAGTTTCCTCACTTACGTTTTGGGTTAAAGACGGCGAAATAAGAGATTTTTCTTGATCCGTCTCATGTTACAAAAAATATTTTTAATATCTGACCCTGGCAATGACAAATATAGCTCCTGCAGCTGTCAATATCATCATACACGTCATACACATTTAAGGTAGTTGTTTATTGAACGAGCGACCGAAACGAACGAAGCAAATCTTTCGTATGTCCGGCGTCTGTCCGGCTGTTGTCCTCTACAGGTCGCATTTCCTCACCGATTCTCGTGAAATTTGGTAGCAGGTTCAATAATTATTATATATAGTTTAGTCGTTTAAGTTTAAAAAAAAAAAAAGAATGTTGATAAAAAGGGTCGCGAGTTGTACAGCTCACAGAGTCACTAGTTACGGTCAACCAAATTGACTCCTAGGCCACCGTAGAACCCTCTCATTCTAACAGCTACATAGAGACGCAATAATCCTAGTAACCCGTATTGAGTATTGATTGACATAGCGTTTACAAACGGCAAGGTTCTATGATGGCCTAGGAAACAAATTGGTTGAATGTAGGTACAGTCGCCATCACATACATCGGAGCAAACAAGCACGTCACAAACATCGGAACAGACCTCTATTTTCAAGGCATTAGGGTCCATGTGCCGATATTTTTGAACACCTATAGTGTAGGTAACTATGTATGTAATGGCGACTGTACCTAGTGTGATACGTGTACCATGCTTGCTTTTCATAGACTGACTGAACCATCAATCATCATAAAACTGAATCTGAATTCTTAATAATGTAATAACCTAATAACTACCCAATACCTAGCAATTACTCCGGCACAACCAAATATATACAGTATTCACTTTGAGAAAAGAGTAAAAATTAAAGAATTGACGATTACGGTAAAACAGACAATGTAAAACAGTTACTATTCGAAATTAATAATTAAATAACCCGATGTAGTCGAACAGGTGAATTGACAACTATTTTACTATTATTGGAATAGAATATATAATTCAAAGTCAAATGTTTGTACTTTCTCTCCCATTTGGAATGATTAAAAGTGGTTTAGTGTTCTTGTTATTTACTTTTGTATCTCCGACAAAACTCTGTTTCTTCATCATCTTCATCGTCATATGAGCCGAAAGACGTCCACTGCTGCACTTTGGGAGAGGCCCCAATGAGTGCCACAATGACCGGTCCTACACCACCAGCAATACCAGCATCCAGCGGACTCCCGCGACCTTTACCAGGTCGCCAGTCCATCTTGTGGGGGGGGGGGGGGGGTCTACCCAAGTACCCACGCTTCACCTACCGGCACGTGGTCGCCACTCGAGAACCTTTCCTAATTATCTGTTTCTTAATTCAATACAATCCTTATATTTTCAACACTACTAAGACATCCACGGCCAACTATCTCTTAGCACTGCGGTCGTAGCCGACAACATGGGAAAAAAAAGCACCTACGAGCTAAGTGGACCCACTTATCGGGTTCCTGGCACTAAAAGATAAGATAAGATAAATAAACATAAAGATTTTAACCACACCAAAACCCAGTGAAGTAAACTTTTTAACAAAACATTGGTGGAACTTATTTGCTGATCGATCAATTCCATGTGAAAATATCTTCTAACTTCTGGTCGATCGCATAATAGTAGCGAAATTAAATACCAAATTATTAATTTAAAAGAATTGGTGACCTCGCCTGACCTATTTCCGATCCCAAGTTCCCAACTCAGGTCAATACTGGAGCAGTTCAAACAAATTCAAACTTTTACCGCCCAATTTTAAAGTTGGCTTTCGCTTGTGTGGAGTTGAACTGAATCTTCAAATAGAACCGAGACATTTAGCTGTGGAGTCTATTGATTGTTCTATGTGTGCTCGCTCTTTGATATATGAGGGGCAGATCGATTTGACTGGTATAGACGTACGTAGTAAAGACCTCAAGCGGCCTTTCTTCTTAGTCTCTTCACTATTGGCAGAGGTTTGGTTTAGTGGCAAGCTTGACAATCGTTCGCCATTCGTCTCTCAAGGCCGCTTTCCTTGTGAGCATATTATTTGGTGCGTCTACTGCGGCCCTGATTTGATCAGTCTATCTCATAGGCGATCTGCCGCGCGTTCTTGTGCCCTCAATCCTGCCGTGCACTACAAGTCGACAGAGTCACCACCTCGCCGTAAAGAAAGTCAGAATGCGGGACTGGACAGTGCAATGGAAGAAAGACGCTGCCTGATGTTCAAATCCTCCAATATGCCAAGCGGCCTTTAGACCTGGGCAAATGCAGTGCACTTAATGGGGGAGGGGAGATAAACCACCCCTCTCTTATCGGTGAGTGTGAGTGCCGCTTTAATTAGAAAATTAAAGAACTTTTTCTTAATAGTATTCAGTATTCATTATTTATTGCAATTAAGGACACGTCCATGCATTAATACATAATAATCAACAATAATATAATTAACAATTAGACAAAATAAATAACAAAAAAGGCTTAAACTTAGAAAAATATATGAAACAGGGTTATGATTAAGATAATTAGGTACATTTAATGTCAGGTAAAGAATAAGATAATAAAGTCAGTTTAAATATACATTACAATTGCATGTCAAATAAGAAAATTAAGGAATAGGTACAATTATTGAGAAAAAAAAAACAATATATATCTAGAATTAGTGATGGCATACATTATTGGGATAAATAAATTAAATTAAAGAATCAATTAATCAAATATCTTACCAAAGTATTCGTCCAAGTTATAGAAAGGCCTACGTATTAAGTATGATTTTAACTTCCCACTAAATTCCCTTATGCTGCTAGAGTTCCTTATGTCACTATCGAGATGATTATAAATTTTTATGGCTATAAAATTTAAGCTTTTATTAAAATGAGCAAAATGAGCTTACGACGTAAGGGATATCTATCACACACTTTTCTTAATTCGTACAGATTTTGATTTTTATAGACGTGAAGACAAATTTGATATATGTATAATGAAGTAACAGTGTAGATGTTGTTTTTTGCCCGACGACGGCAGAGCCGAACGGAAGGGATATGTTTTTAGCAGTCTATGTTTGTATGTTTGTATGTTCCACTGTAGCGTTTTAAATACTGAACCTTTTTTGATAAATGGGGTGTCAATCGATTCGAAATTATGCTCCGGGTAACATAGGTAACCTTTTGTATGAAAAAGAAAAATATGATGGCTGCCACATACAAATAAGTGACTCACTTTAAAAAAAATCTTTTTCTATCATAGCATGTGGGTTATCAATAGAAAGACGAGAAAATTTCGAGTTCAAATATATAAAAACATTATTAAACTAAAGTATAACAAGCGATAGGAAGACGATTCAAGTTTATATCACCCTATAAGAATACTACTAGCGCTATCTATCGGCAATTCTGCAAATCATTTTGTTTGACAGGCATTTTGTTTGAATATCATCGAAATCGCTGAGGAAGAAGTAAATACTGAGAATCATTACCATGAAATATCGAACTCATCTCCAATTCTCTTCATTCTCATAGGTTTTTTTCTATCAAGGCAGTGATATTTTCAGTTCGACTAGCAGAGGCAAGCAATGCACAGCCAACGCAACATCCGAAATCGCATATTCATCCTCAAATCCCCTACAGGGCTGGAAACCTTTAGATATTGACCGTGTATTGATTTTTGGTGACAAATATCATAAGGTTTGCCTCGAAAATCTAGATATACGGCCTGACCATCTCGCTACCGATGAGTTGTTGCCTTGTATATTATATTACCATTGCTACCTAAATCCAAAAGTTATACACTGGATATTGGATGCGACGCCGCAGTAGGCTTAGTGAATCATCGACTGTACTTAGTGGCTATTACACTAGTATAAAAGCAGGACTGGAAGAGCTATTTAGGCATCACGATGTCATATCTTGCATTGTTGCTTGCAATGATATTTCCGTGGCAGTAATTTCACAAAATCAACATTTTTACTTATTTGACTCTCACTCTCGGGGTCCAAAAGGCCGCGTCGCACCTAGCGCTGGTCGTGCAATGGTAAATATTTTTTCCAACACTAGATACCTTATCAAAACATCTGCATTTCGTTCTGGCAGTGGGGTCGAGTAGACATATTAAATTTTCTCTCACAATAGTGAAGTCACATTTAACAGAAGAAGACAGCGCAGCAGCATTTGTTGAAGGTAACCAATTAAATGAAGCCAGTTCGAACGAACTTCATGACGAAATAATAAGCACTAGGTACTCTGTTAATGATGATAATCTCTGATAATGTTAATGATGAGAAAGAGGTCAATCGTCGAATCCGACTCGGCTGGGCAGCGTTCGGGAAGCTACGGCACATCTTTTCGTCCAATATTCCGCAGTGTCTCAAGACGAGAGTCTTTGACCAGTGTGTGTTGCCAGTGATGACATATGGCACTGAAACGTGGTCGCTTACAATGGGCCTCATAAGAAGGCTCAGAGTCACCCAAAGGGCAATGGAGAGGTCTATGTTAGGAGTTTCTCTGCGTGATCGCATCAGAAATGAGGCTATCCGCAGCAGAACCAAGGTAGCCGATATAGCCCTCCAAATCGCTAAACTTAAGTTGCAGTTGGCGGGGCACATTGCACGTCGAACCGATGGCCGTTGGGGCGGAAAGGTGCTCGAGTGGCGACCACGTACCGGAAGGCGAGGCGTGGTTAGGCCCTCCACAAGGTGGACTGATGACCTGGTAAAGGTCGCGGGAGTCCGCTGGATGCGGGTGGCGCAGGTCGGGTCATTTTGGCACTCTTTGGGGGAGGCCTATGTCCAGCAGTGGACGTCTTTCGGCTGGTATGATGACTTTGTTAATGCCAAATGAGATTCCAATACCGAACATCACGGAGAACACCGTCTTACCGATCCGTGAAATACAGCGCAAAACCGCACCACCAGTCAGTGTTCTCATAGAGCGGAGAGTTGAATAGCTAGCCTGGGTTCAACAACTTCTGGATGGGAAAAATTACCTAAATGAAATTAGACCTCTCCATTAGACTATTTTCATTCACGTATGATGGGAAGTAACAAACGATTTCAGAGCACAGAATATATATTTTACGCGCTCTCAGTGGTAGAGCTTCTGAAAACGAGACAAAATGTTTCCGTTTACGGAAGATTGCGGCAAGATGGCGTCCAACCTAGTGATTTATTCCAAAACATACACATATGCATGAGAAATATTCGAGGCACTTCCTCATACTGGCACAGGGCATATTCTGAGCTAATGGCTATGGTGCGTAACCTTGGACCAGCACGTTACTCTGTCATGCAATGACCTGAATTGGCCAGATATGCTACACGCACTATTAGTGGTGGATGGAAGACCTTATGTTCGTGTGGATCTCAGTTTCGATGAAAAAGTACAGTTAGTGGAGTCGTATCCTGTTACTTTATCATCTGGTCTGTTACTTTATGATCTGGTACAAAGACATTTAAATTCACGTGCTGGAATAAAGCTTATAGAAAGCGGAGTCACCTGTGAGATCCCAGCACAGGTTGAAATGCACGATCTAGTCTTCCGATTGCAAACACATCATCACACTGCAACCTACTACAAGCAAAATGACGCTAATACGTGCAGATTTGGATTTGCGACAACAGATCTTCGCTGTTCAAAGCGCTCTCCTCAGTCATCGTCAGGTCTCGGCATCGGAGTATGCCTACAGGTTATGCCACGTAAGGTTGAGAGACAGCTCAAGATAATGTGTCTTTGTCAACACTTGTAAGCCACAAGGAAGGTACAGACTGTTTTATACATATCAAGATTGTAACATGATTAAAAAGGAAAAATATGAAATAAATGGTCAATTAAGTTTAATATCTATTTAAATTACCCCATTGTTACCCTCACATATCAACAATATTTTTTAAATGAAATAGGATTTCAAATAATACCCGACTAAAGTATAAAACACATCTAAAAATTATTAAATAAAATAAAATTTAAAAAATAATACCCGACTCCGGACATGCGATCTGAAAAGTATTAAATAAGAAAACAATTTACTTCTGAAATGAAAACCTGACATTCAACTCTCTCATATTTGGATGAAGCCGTGGTCGCATGCCTTTGGAGCCTGAATATATGTTGATGCATGCGACCACGGCTTTATCCAAATATGAGAGAGTTGAATGTCAGGTTTTCATTTCAGAAGTAAATTGTTTTCTTATTTAATACTTTTCAGATCGCATGTCCGGAGTCGGGTATTATTTTTTTAAATTTTATTTTATTATAAATAGGTGTATATGTGTTTCTGGGAAGTAACCCTCAATAAACCTTAAACATTTCTTCTGCATCAATAAAACCTTATTCACATATGAACTATTGACCCAAACTTCAAATGTATGAATACAGTTTTCTTTAATTTCTGGCTTTTTTGTCCATTACCGAAAGTTGATCCCAAAAAACTTATTGATACTGGATAGAAATGGAATTAGCTTTTCTAGCCGGAAATTTCTTTTTGGTCCCATACAAGCTTTTGATCCTAGACAGGAACGGGATCGATTAGCATCAAAAAAAAAGTTTGTCAAAAATGACCATTTTCTCGCAACCTGTATGTTTTTTCCAAAATCTGTACACGCCAATCTTCATTAATTTGAAATCGAAGGAAGGTCTTTTAAGACCATTTTCGCCATTTTGGCCATTTTCACACGGGATCTGGTCGCTGCCCTTACTGACCCAAAATCTATTTCCATTATAATATATATATATTTTTTAATATATATTTTCTCAAACTTGCAATGAAATGTTGACATGACTTACTTCAAATTAGGTCCAGAGATAGGTACTACGTATCTGGTGCCACTAGTGAAGATGATATTACTTACACACCTAGGCCTGCAAAGCAACCGTCTTTTGTTTATAAACGTCAAATTGTGACAGAACGTCTTGGCATTCAATCACCAAAAAAAAAAAGATTAGGACTAATGTTAATGTCACCGGGTAAAACGTTGCTTCAAACAGGTTAAAAAAAAGTTTGGCGCGTAAATTTAAAAAAGTTTTCTTTTCTTGTTGGCCGGATTTGTCAATAGTTCGTAATTATTTTGAAACTTTCTAATAAAAGCCATCGATTTCGAAATGAATTCGGATGAAAATGATATGGAATTGAACTGTATGCCTCCGGAATTGCGAGCAGAAGAAGTAGCCATGAATAATTTACTGCCCCCGAAATCAAAAGTGACGGCGTATGAAAATTTCATAAAAATTATAAGTGTTTTCTTTGTTGTAGTGCCTCGTCTATATAGTTAGATATAAGTTCATGTAACTATAAACTAATACTTAATTTAGGCAATAAGCGGAATATTTGTTAGTAAGAAATGTGGGACACAATTATAGGTTATAATGTGACAGCACTAACGGCTATATAACGGAATAAAACAAATTGAATACTTTTTATTTCATTGCAAGTTTGAGAAAAGCACTATACAAATCTCGGCGAGAAACGGGGTTGCCGGCCGCGTATCCCTATCCGGCCTCGCTATGCTCGGCTGTCTATATCTACTTGGCCTGTAACCCTTCGTCATAATGTCAGAGTCTAACAAATAAACGATTTGTATTTGTCTTAACAGCAAAGATTTATAGGACTTTAATATTATATTTCCAATGACTTAGTACATAAAGAGTGTTGTGTCTACCCTACCTAGTAAAGGGAAACCTATGTACCTATGAGAGGTTACAAATTCGCTTTTTTTAACCTGTTGATATGAGTGATATTTTTTGGAAAAAATATATGTGGTAGGGTATGAAATGGTTTATAAAATATCCAATATTGGAAGGTGTTGGCATAGTAAAAAAAAATATTTATTTAAATATTAAAAATCTTTTTTTTTTACTGAAATATAAAATTTTATGGTAATTTTTTTATAAAAATTCCTCTTTTATCTACATAATATATACAAATTTAAAAAAATTCGGGCTGCTACTTTAGTAGATAATAAATAAAAACAATTTTCCTTTGTTTAATTATCTCAAAAATCACGACGATTTTGGGGCTGATATTTGGTGAAATTACAACGTATATAAAGATAATTATCCGAGCAAAAGGAAAACCATTTTCTCGTCAAAGGCAGTTTCGCCATACAAACACGGCTATACCCTTTAGTTTTTTTTATGATTTTCGTTTTAAGATTAACTATACTATATATAAACATAAGAAAGATAATACTAGTAGTTAAGTAGATTTAAGTGTCTAGTGTTTATTCATTACTAGCTTCTGCCCGCGACGTAGAGCTCCTTTATATCGTAGCTCGATACAAACTTTCACCCTCCATTTCCCCTTTAGCTAAAAACTATCCTATGTGCTTCCCCGAGACATTTATCTAAACGGGTGCAATGGTTGTATAGTTGTTCACCTCCCATTTCACCCCCTTAAGAGATGATTTCCGGGATAAAAACTATCCCATCTCTTAACCAAATTTCATCTAAATGGGTTTCATCCAAATATACATCCCCCATTTCACCCCCTTAGGGAATGATTTTCGGGACAAAATCTATCTACCAAATTTCATCTTAATGGGCTCCATCCATCCAAATTTGAATTCCCTATTTCACCCCTAGGGGATGATGTCCGGGAGAAAATCTATCTAATGTCCTTTCCCGGGACCTATCCCTGGGAATCAAACTGTCTCTATACCAAATTTCATCTAAATCACCTGTTCACCCTCAATTTTCCCCCCTAAAGGCTGATTTCTGGAATTTAAACTATTCTATGTCCTTCCCCGGGCCTAAAACTATCTCTTTACCAGATTTCAATTGAAATGGGTTCCATTCAAATCTTCAACCCTCATATCATCCACTCAGGAGATGATTTTCGGGATAAAAACTATGCATTGTCCTTTCCCGGGACTCCAACTATCTCTATACCTTTCAACTAAATAGCGTCCATCCAAATTTTCACCCCCGATGAAATAGGAGATTATTTTCGCGATTGACGGGGAAAAGCTATCCGTTGTCCTTCTCCGCAGCTCAAACTATCTCTATACCAAATTTCATCTAAATGGGTTCCATCCAAATTTTCAGCCCCTATTTCATTCCCATAGGGGATTATATAAGGAATAAAAGCCATCCGCTGTCCTTCTCCACGGCTCAAACTATCTCTACGCTAAATTTAATCTAAATGGGTTACATCCAAATTTCACCCCCTTAGGGGATAATTTTCGGGATAACACTAACCTATGGACTCCAACTATCGCTATACCGTAAATGTGTTCCATCCAAAATTTCACCCCCTATTTCATCCCCATAGGGAATTGCTTTAGGGATAAAAGCCATCCGATGTCCTTCCCCGCGGCTCAAACTATCTCTATACCAAATCTAATCTAAATGGGTTCCATCCAAATTTTCACCCACACCTTAGAGGATGATTTCCGGAATAAAATTTACCCTTTGTCCTTCCCCAGGACACTAACTATCTCTATACCAAATTTCACCTAAATGGGTTCCATCCAAATTTTTAACCCTAATTTCACCCCCTCAGGAGATGATTTTCGGGATACGAACTATGCTGGGACTCCTCCTATCTCAATACCAAATTTCATCTACATGGGTTTTATCATCTACATGGGTTTTATCCAAATTTTCACCCCCTATTTCATCCCCTAAGGGAATGATTTTCGGGATTAAAACTATCCGTTGTATTCTCCGGGACTCTGACTACCTCCATGTCAAATTTCATCTTAACGGGTCCCATCCACATTTTCGACCCATCATTTCACCCCCTTAGGGAGTGATTTCCAGAGTTAAAGCTATCCTATGTCCTTTCCCAGGACTTAAACTATCTCTAAACTAAATTTCATCAAAATGGGTTACATCCAAATTTTCTCCCCCCTATATCACCCCCTTAGGGGATGATTTCCGGGATCAAAACTATCTTATGTCCTTCCTCGGGACTCAAACTATTTATATACCAAATTACATCAAAATCGGTGCAGCGGTTTAAGTAGATCTATACAAACTTCCACCCCCAATTTCATCCCCTTAAAGGATGATTTCTGGGATAAAAACTATCCTATGTTCTTTCCTAGGACTCAAACTATCTCTATACCAAATTTCATCTAAATCGGTACAGCCGTTTTCACGTGATGCGCGGTCACATAAACAGACAAACAGATAAACAGACAAACAGACAAACAGACAAACAGACATACAGACAAACAGACAAACAAACAAACAGACAAACAGACAAACAGACAAAAATTCTAAAAACTGTTGGAACGTGTAATGTTGTCGATTCTAAGTATCCCTAGCCAATTTTTTTTCGAATCCATTCCATGTACAGACTCCTTCCTCTTCAGCTTTATTATAGATATGTATAGATGTATAGATGTTTCACTGAAAATAAAAGTGTCTATGTGACTTAAAAAAAGAAAGATAGGTATAGGTATTTAAGATTCTGTGACTCAATAACAGGGTTACTTTAGAGTCTAGACTATCTTTCTTATTTTTATATAAAGTAATCTTAAAACCAAAATCATCACACGCACCGCACCAGACAATTAAATTTTAATTTATTGAATATAAATATTACCTTTTTATTTTTTACTGACCTGTTGATTTTTTGACATTGCCGTCGTGGTAATATTGTATCAATCAAATAGCACTGTTGTATCTCGAAGCATGGCAGGCACACGACCCACCAAATCGGCCAATTTTATGGGCTCTTCTATAACACTTTGATTGCAAAAGCATAAATTCTGATATTGCGATGAAATAAACGGCACCATAAAACACTAAACATTTACCCTTAGTCTAGTAACCTAACCCCTAAGTTCTAAATATAGCAACACTAAATAACAGGCTAGAAAAGCCGGGATTTGTTGACGCTCCATCGGGCCTTTACGGCGTCATAAACGAAGTTCTTTGCCAAGGATATTGCTTACAATCTCCCTCGTATTCTATGTAGTCTGAGAATGTGAGGTGATGATGGCATTTTATATCTAAATAAGTAGGCTGGAATAGCTATGAAATTTCTTAAAAAGACATGTTGCTGGATATTATATTGCTCAACGGCTAAGATAATTTACTCCAGGAAAAAAAAATAATTTATAAGAGCATGTTTTTTTATTTATTTAATTTTGTAACTTTATTTTAAGATCGTACAAACTTTCCACCCGGAAGGGATTATGTAGATTAAACTGAAGCATTCATTATCTTTTTTTTTATGATTTATCGTGAATATTGTAGAAAAAATATAAATGAACCAAAATAATGATTTTGATTAATATTTTTTCCGACTTTTCAGGAGCTTATTAATTTATATTTTTTTTGATGTCTGATAGTTTGTTGGATTTTGTCTCCAGGTAATTACTTAAATGATTATACTAGCTATCAGTAAAAGGACTGGAATAATATGAAATAAATTATATTAACTTGACAGAAAATTCTAGAAAAATAACGTATTTTTAGCGACTTAACCCATTCACGTGAAGTATAATATCAATCAAGGGTAGTATTTTTTTATGTTCCACGTCTATAGACGTCTGTTCCACTAAACGGTTTAGATTTATGTCCTTTATTCCGAAAAATAATTATGAAGCTAATAAGTAACTCAGGTAATAAGTAATAACCTAAGTAACAACAAGTGGTGGCATTATTTATTCAAATTCAAAGTCCAAATTAAAAATAATTTATTGCATGGTTATGGGTTTATACAGCTGTTATGCCTGTTATATAAATGGTTTAAGTTCTCCACATCCTGCCTCACAAAGGCGTACAATTTTAAACTTAGATCTATTATGCTAATTTTACGATTACATTATAATATATCAAATGTCAATGATTAACGAACTTATTCTACTAACATTATATTAGTGGAGGCAGTTATGAAGTTTACCCAAAAAGAGAAATAAGAAACGTGAGGCTAGTCGGGAAGGGGGGGGGGGGGGGGTACAAAGATGGCCGCCAGCAGTCGTCTTTCAATAATTTACTTTCAAAACAAAGTTTTAACCGACTTCAATTCAGTACTCCGCCAAGCCACATTAACATTTCCACATTTTTTTTCCAATTTACCACATGAACTGATTTCCAAGAACAAAAGCATTGATTTGTAGACCAATAAACCAAACCGCTGTATGTGGGCCGATTATATTTGAGGACTTCCGTCGATTCCTCAAGGATCTCAGAATTACCTTTGGCACTTCATTGTTTGCTATTTCAACGGAATAATATCAGAATCTGTGACGTACTTATATAGTTTGAAGTACATCATTAAGAAGTTCCACAAGCCATCTGTGGTCTTCATCATCACTTCCACTTCACCAAATTTATGATTTCCGGGTGTAAATACACGAGTTGTAATATAAAATACCAAAATTATTACACGCGTGCCTAATATATTTGAGGAGTTCCCTCAATTCCTCATGGTTCCCATCATCCAACTGGGGTTTTAGACACAATGGGACCAATCTGGGAGCATATACTTTCAGTTAAAAAAATAATTGTACGAATCGGTTCATAAATGACGGAGTTCTGAGAAAACTAACATTTAAAAAAAATACATCCGAAATGAGAACCTCCTCCTTTTTTTGAAGTCGGTTAAAAAAATCTATTCGCGTCCGGTGGCTACTAGGTCAAGTTTGGTACCATTTTCGTATAAACCAAAGACGTAGAATTCATTGCTGATATTAGTTTTTTTTCAGTTTCATAGTAATTTTACAAGAAAAACGTAAAAAGGTGAAAATATTGGTAGGAGATTTTTGCTTTGGGAGCTAATAAGTTTTGTATAGTGACATAAAATATCAAACAGAAAATACAATAATAAAGCGCAACTCATGCGAATTCTAAAAATATACACTTTTAATAATGTCCTTATGCAAAAAGATAGTGAAAAATAGTAGTTTATGCAATCGTTATATAATGGATGCTTTTTAAGTCGAGTACCACGTTTAGGCCACGAAGCTTGCTGAGTGGCCTAATTAAGGTACGAGACTTAGAAAGCTAATTATATAACTATTGTATACAATACTTTTTCTACGAGTCAACGGAAATAATAATTTATTAAACAAACTTGGTATCTATTGAAAATCGCCCTGCTGAAATGAAGCGCAGCAGCTTAGTAATTTTGCGCGTTGATGTCTTCACAGTTATACAGCTCCAGGATTCATAAGATGACTGCTGGCGGTTATCTTATGAAACTATACGAGCTCCGTGACGAGCTCGTGGAGCTCCAGGATTAAAAAGTATGTGATCTTAGTTTCGTGTACGAAATCTTAATTCAAAGATTAAAGTCGACGAGTAGAAAAAAATATTAAATCATCGCAGCGCGGCTAGCTGGACTCGCGCTATTAGGCGGCGTTTATCTTACAAAATGGTCGAGTAACTACGACTACGAGTATCTGCTTATGCTTTACTTTGTTAAATTTTATGATGCCAAATAAAATACATTCTAAACATATTTATAATTGAATGTCATCAGTTCCCGGCACACAGACATACTTCTGTGCACTTCAATTTTCTTATAATGCATTTCCAACGATTTTTGCAATCTTTCTTGCACCTGCAACGAGTGAGTTCCAGACACACAATTGCGACATGGTAAATCTGACCAAACAGGAGTCCATTCACTGTCTTCCATTCTCCAGCGCCAAGAAGAAGGAATCGGAAGTTTTGGCAGGCACCAAGGCTTGTCCCCAGACATGGACTCTTTGATATATTGCCCGAAGTGTGTGCTGGCGAAGAGCGGCTTCCGTTGGAGGGATGTTTTCTAGCTGTCTGTCCCTCTTCGTAAATATACATTTTCTGCATTCGTTGACTATTGTGCAAGGGCTTGAGCTAAAAAATAAAATTTTGGAGTCATTATTACGTCATTCGCTACAAAATAGATTGTAAGTATTTTATATTATCGATCCTGATTTGACATTACATATTATGAGTGGAATGCAAGTAGAGCTGTTTTCTGAGAAGAAACATCTCTTCCTTCTCAGAGGATATAAAAACTTAGTTAGCTTTGCTATTACATGTTCCGAATGATAATGCCAATTTGTATGCGAATCAATAATTATGCCAAGGAATCTTAATTAACATTTTCTAGTTATTATTATTCGCTTGATTAATTTAATAAACGTAGGATATCCTAGATTTCCTTTGAGGTTTTTAATTAAACAACACTAAAAACTACTTAACTAGCTCTTTCGACTCTTGCCGATGCGCACGTTTTAATAATAGTAGTTTTATTCGTTTTTAAGATGGCTTTAACTGCCATAGTGATTTTATTTAGCGTCACTGTTAAATGTGTAATAAGTTCGGGATATAAAAAACACAACACTGGACCCTGCGTCAAGACAGTTGTATAATTTCAAATTGCAACACAAAGTTTGTCATATTTTATGTTGAAAAGTCAAAGTCAGTCCTGCGTTTCTTTTTAAAGCGCGAGGCTCCTTATGGTGAATAAATTTGGAGCTCATCTCCTTAACTATAAATGAATCAATCTACGCAGAAGCGCCCCAATCGTTAGAAACGTCTCAAGTGGACTATGGGTAGGTACCTGCTTAAAATGCGTACTAAACTTGTACCGACATAGACACTAGTCTATGTCGGTACAAGTTTAGTATCAGCAGAAGTGGTTTGTGGGTACCGCGCGGTTAGCCGTGGGTACCTGTTGACATATTTATAGTAGTCTACATATACAAATACATACAAGTTGTAAAAAAAATGGTGGCGTTCCGTTTAAGGCTATATTCTTGTTACACCATGTAAATCTTGATGCGGGTGGCTCAGGATCGGTTATTGTGGCACTCTTTGGGGGAGGTTTGTGTCCAGTTGTGGACGTCTTTTGGCTGATATGATGATGATGTAATGTTTGTAGGAATTTTAATGCAAACTAGGAATAAGTTTAAAATTCATTGAGGTAAACATCCCCCTGCCTGACACTGGTCCAATACTTGATAGTCAATCTTAAATTAATTACAATAGATGTCAACTATTAGGAATTAAGTCGTCAAACATTGGGATGTTTACCTTATACTATTTTGAATTGAAACTCGTACGAATGACAACTGTCACGTTAGGTACAATTTGTAACTTTTAAATAAACCAAATTGCCACTCTCGAGTGAGAAAGAGAGAGAAGGAAATAGAAAAGGGAATTAAAGGGTGGTTTTTTGGTTGGTTAAATGAAGACAATGTATAGGTAGATAAGTTAGCTAGTATATCCATAAAAATATGTACAGTCGACACCAAAAATATGTTTACACTTTTGCACCTTATTCCATTGTAATAAGGCGAAAACTGTAATAATATTTTTGGCGTCGACTGTACATATATGTATATTGTTCGTAAGTGTCGATACTTTGAAATTGATTGGTATCGATAAAGTTGATAATTCTGCTTTTGAATTTCCCCCAGTAGTTGGGCTCACCAATCACCACCAAAAATCCAGCTAATACGAAATAATAACCTTTTTTTTCAGGAGAACATCGGAGTGCTAACCTCAAGCAGAGGAATACCAATCGAGATACGCGAAACCAACTCTATCAACTCAGACCTTCTGACCAACAGATATTACCTGGACAATTTGGTTCATTTTGACAGGGAACGAATACCTGAACGAATTGCCCATGCAAAAGGAGCTGGTGCTTTCGGATATTTCGAAGTTACCCACAATGTTTCTAAATATACCAAGGCCGATGTGTTTAACACAATTGTTAAAAAGACTCCGCTTGTTGCTAGATTTTCACCTGTCTCCCAAAACCTTGGTGGCACGGACCTTGCTAGAGAGACTAGGGGCTTGGCCGTCAAAATGTACACCAAAGAAGGAAATCTATGTTTGCATATTCCAGTATTCTTTTTCAGAGATGTTGTATTGTTTCCCTCGTTCATCCATATTTTTAAGAGGAACCCACGAACGAATCTTCTTGACAACAATATGCGCTGGGATTTTCTTTCTTTGAGACCGGAAACATTACATGCTTTCTTGTGGCTTCTGTCAGATTATGGAATACCAAACGGATACAGGCATATGCATGCATACCCAATTCATACGTTCATTCTCAACAATAAGCATGGAGATTATTATTATGTCAGATTTAAATTCATCGCCGAACAAGGTCTTGAAAGTTTGTCTAGTGATGAAGCAAAGGAATTACAAGGTCGAGATCTAGATTATTTCAGTAGAGACTTATACAATGCTATTGAAAATAAGATGTATCCAGCTTGGCAATTAAACATGGATGTTATGACGCGGGATGATATTAAAAAGATCAGTTTCAACCCTTTCGATGTGACGCAGTTATGGCTGAAAGGAAGTTATCATACCGTCCCTATAGGCCGAATAGTGTTGAACAAAATCCAGAAAACCATTTCAGAGATATAGAGCAAGTAGCATTCGATCCTCATACTTTAGTTCTTGGTATACCTGGACCTCAGGACCGACTTTTTAGAGGTCGCCATTTGTCTTATCGTGATTCTACTATCTATAGATTGGGGGGAAATCCTGGTAAAATTTACGTTAACCAGCCTAGATATGCCAAAACGTACTTAAGAGATAGTCAAGCGCCAGTTAATGAGAATATGGGCGACGCACCAAACTACTACCCCAACTCTTTTAGCGGCCCTATGCCTTACGTTGACGAAGGCCGACCGCATGAAAGGCTACTCGAATATGAGAGCAACGCGGCCGATTTTCAACCAGCTGCAGACTTCTATAATAATTAGTTAATTACGTATCTGATGAAGGGCACAGAGAACGCCTGGCGAAAAATGCAGCGGAATCACTAGCTACTGTGACGCCTCCGGTACTAAAGAGGGCACTGAAGATGCTAACACTCATTGATCAGGACTTAGGTAAACGAGTCACCATGGCTCTGCCTGAACGCTAAATATTAACGTTTATCATCAATAATTTTAAATGTAAACTTCCTATTTTAAGTGAGTTGTGTGATTTATGTATTACTCGTATATATGAGATTTTTATGCTTATTGCCATTATTGTTGATAGTCCATTAAGTAGAGAGGCATGACCAGCGAAGTACCTCCACATTACAGGAGAACGCAGTCATAATAAAACCACAACTGCTCTTTAGTTATGTGGTGTTCTTTTTCTCAGAGAATGTTGCAATAGCTCCTCTATTATATCTCCATACAAGAGAGAAATAAAAAATAATATGAATACATTAAACGAGTAGCTCAGTGAGCTGTAGACAGTAGAACACGCACCTTTTTCTCATCTTATTTTTAATTTCGACAAACTAAATCGATAAAAAAAAAATATAATTATTAAACCGGCTCACAAAATTTCACGAGAATCGATTGAGGAATGCGATGCGACCAAGTGGGGTAATCACGTAACGTTCCAAACGCGCGTCGGAACAATTTAACTGTCAATTTTCCATATAAAAAGTGACATTTAGACCTACCCGACGTTCGTACAATGCGTTACGTGATCGACCTACTGTAGAGGAGAGCAGCCGGGCATCTGGACATCCGGACATACGAAAGGATTTTGGTCCAAGCCAAAACGGAGAACTAATTCGTTCGCTTCGCTTGCTCGCTTATTAAGATAACACGAAAATAGAACATATAATATGAAGCGATACATGACGGATGGGTGATTATTGAGTAAGTGAAGCAAGCGGGCATTGATCAACATAATGTAGATATCCTGATTTTGATGTAAATTAGAATATTAGTTTCATAACTGTAACTGCGGTTATTAGTTAAGGCTATTTGCAGCAATCATGCATAAACTACGATGTAACAAAACGGAAAGCATTTCCTTGCATTAAGTATACAAAATATTATTGAATTAAGGAATTTATAACGTTCGTTTTTAGGGTTCCGTACTCAAAGAGTAAAACGGGACCCTAATACTAAGACTTCGCTGTCCGTCCGTCCGTCTGTCTGTTACCAGGCTGTATCTCACTGATACCGTGATAGTTCCAGTTGTAATTTTCACAGATGATGTATTTCTGTTGCCGCTATAACGACAAATACTAAAAAACACATAATTTTTTATTTTATTTGTTTTTATTCCCATACAACAACCGTGATTTTTTTGCCGTTTTTTTTATAGATAATGGTACTTACGGAACATTATGATTATGAAACAGAGCTGATTATTTATTTGATCACTAAAAGAGCACTTGAATTGAATTCAACAACTGCGATAAATACCGATAGTATTTCCTCTACATATCACAATAATCATTTCATGACATGAATGCTTGCATGATATGTCAAACTTGTAAACAGGGATCAGAAACCGGTATTGTTTGTATGGGAACGAAAACGGTTCTTTTTCGTTCTTTTTGATAATAATTTAATTTCTAATTGGGCAATCTAATAATACGCACTCGTTACCTCAAAACACAACTGAGTCCTACATGTGAAGTATAAAATAGTTCGAGATTTGTGGTAAACCGAGGTTTTAGCAATTAACCGGTTCCGATCCCTGTGTAAATATTTAAAAAGTAAAAGATGAACTCACATTAATAAGTTAGATACACTGATCGGAGCACCTGCTTGGTTTTGTAGTAAGAACAGCCATTTCTTCGTACAAAACCGGGTAATGTCTGAAGAATATTTACTTCTTTGTACATAACTGCCAACGGAACTAGTAATGTGCAAAGAACGAAAGTTTCTTCCTACATTACCCGGTTTTGTACGAAGAATATTTTTTCTTTGTACATTACTAGTAATGTAACTCAGTAATGTACGAAGAACAAATGGATTTTTTCTATGTAATGTATATATTATCAATATTTATTCAATAACTACAACTAGTAAATTTTACAAATAATAAAATACAAAGCTAAGAAAAGAAAAATAATAATAATTAAAACTAAAGGTAAAAAAATTGCCCCAGATCGCTGCCAGGCGGCAGTGTGCCCAGAAGGCTTGCAGCATTGCCACATTGTATGGCAATGCTGATCCTCTGGGCGAGGTAAAAGCCAGCCTTCTCGCCACGTGAAGCCTCGACCAAGCGCTTGCACAATATCAATTAAATATTTACCTAGCGACAAAATCCAACAAAATTTCAGACATCAAGAAGATGATATCTTAAGCTTCCGAAAAGTGAGCAAAATATGAATTAATGGTTTTATCTTTATTTTGGCTCATTTACATTTGCTCTATAACATTCAAGATAAATAAAAAAAAAAAAAACAATTCATGCTTCATTGCAATCGCAATCCAGCGCGGGAACGCTGCCTGCGTGATGGGTACCCTACCAAGGGCACCAAATTTTGATAGGTATTTTTAATTTTAAGCAATTTTAATTTTAGTTAGTTTTAGCTTGGATTGGAATCCTTATTACTTATACAAGATTTTCGAAATTGTCAAGGAAGTCTCCACGTTCTCATATACCTACGCGCATTGTAAAATTATCAAGCGCATTGTAATATTATGGATCAAGCAAAAGAGTAAGTTAGTTGTAATATCGTAAATTCTAGAGCTCAAAACAGTGGCACCGAGAACAGAATGGCGATTACTCTACCAACAAGATCTTAAGTTTATGATGATGAAGAGTAAAATTATATGAGCTGACGTTTTAAATGATTATGATGAGTTAAGTAGATTCGAATGCATGTGTCACTATTAAATTCGTATGAGTTCTTCGCATAAATTGAATGTACAGGAAGGTTTCAAATAAACACGTCTAGCAGATGTGGTTGGCAACAGCGAACGTTGGCAGCCATTCTAAACCGCTCGACATGTGGAAATCGGTTCATTTATCTTACGTGTGAAATATGTATATTTATGTGAAAAAGGATAATTTTTGATTGATTATGTTTTGTTTTTCAAAAATTAAGTGAAAGTAATACAAAACACAATACTAACTTACAAGATAGTAGAGGTAAAACAACAGGCCCTTAATCCCTAAGACCTTATCGCTAAAAAGTGATCTCTTCTAGATAACCTGTGGGTAGTGGAGAAAAGACTAGTAAAACTAAGTAGTAAGGGTGCACCTATACTTAGTTACTTTAGGATTTTTTGAGTTCAATAAAAAAAATGCCTTCGCTTTCCTTTGTATAGGTACTAAGGTACTTAGATTGTATATATGCGTTGCAATGAATAATGAAAAATCACACCTCACTTTTCACAGTAGGGACAAAAGTTTGAAGATAACCCACCGGGAAAATGCAGGAAACATCACGTCAAACGTATTAAATAAACGTTTATATTTAACATTTTATTTATAAAATTTACCCGTTGGTAAACATGAAATGCAGTTTATTTCTGGAACGTGGGTTGGGTTGGTAGTCAGTGGTTAATTTGTCCGGCTACGCTGCGTAATGTGTACGTTGGATGACAAAATTATGATGCCGCGTAAAAGATTATATCAAAAGCGAGGAAATGTGCAGAAAATTGCAGTAAGTAATGTACGGGAACTTTTTGTAGCAATTCAAACGCGTGTTTCAGAAACGCGCTACTGTCGTGCTACACTAGCTTAGTAAGTATCACGGACGTACCGGAAGGCTCGGCGTGGGTAGGCGGACTGATGACCTGGTAAAGGTCGCGAGTCTGCTGGATGCGGGTGGCGCAGGACCGTTCAATTTGGCACTCCTTGGGGGAGGCCTATGTCCAGCAGTGGACGTCTTTCGGTTGTTATGAAGATGATGATGATGATGATGTACCGCTTGAAAAAGTCGCCGTCTGTAACCGCTCTAAAGGCACTGGTCCCACCGGCGACGTTGAGCGAGAAGCCATTAGAGCTAGAAACTAGAAATGAGTTGGCGAGCAGCGAAAAGCGAGAGTGTAGTTCTGATTGTTTTGTCGCTCGGCTATAAGAGAGTGTTCGAGTGGGACGGGCGATTACTCACACCACTCGCTCGGGCGGGGCGGCCGAGCATGCAGTTCTGCCAAGACAGCATCGCTGGACGACTACTGCAGAACGAGCTTTATCTTTGATAGCTTTTATCGCTGCGAACAACAAGTGAAGAGAGAGTCCTCGCCAGCAGTGAACACTGAACAGCCAGTGAACTATAAATATATCTGTCTCTTTTACCGACACGGGATCTATAAAAATCTTCTGTAGGTCGATCACGTAACGTACGAACGTCGGGTAGGTCTAAATGTCACTTTTTATATGGAAAATTTACAGTTAAATTGTACCGACGCGCGTTCGGAACGTTATATACGTGATTACCCCTCAGTTCGTTTCTTGAGCAAGAAAATAGTCTATAGCTAATCGCTTTCTCGCCCTTGGTGCGACTTAGTGCCTAAGAGTTTATTAAGACGTACCACAACCACACCACAACCACCAACCACACCACAACGACGTGATCGGGCGATAATTCATATGACAATAAATAGTTCTATTCACGCGTAACCACTGCATCACCACTTTTTGCCGCAGCGCTGCGTTGTGGTGTGGTTGTGGTTCGTGTGAATATACCCTAAAGGGGTATGTGTATGTGAACGCTCGTCTGCTGTCCCTGTCCAATGTTATGTACGGGAAGACATATAAGCGGAGGTTATTCCGCGCCTGTTGTTGCGGAAAACGGGCTCCCGCCGCCGGCGTGGTCCTGTCCTAACCGGGAAATCATGTTATAGAAAGATTGGGTACCTAACAATAATAATAATAATCTTTAATGCACCACAACAAGAGAAACATGTTACAAACGTTAATAAAATAAATAATGGTAACAACAGACGGTCTTATCGCTTTGAAGCGATCTCTTCCAGACAATGGGTGGCAGGAAATTTATATTTATATTAATAGAACATTTATTTATAATTCAGTAAGTAGAGGCATCCATGATTAATGTACCTAGGTAAGTTGTCATTATCAGCCTATTGGACATGTCTTCTTCTCATGAGTGCGTTTCGTGTAAGTAGGTCCTAAAGAAATGAACCCGATCGTATCACTCTTCTAGTTACGTACTATTATGTTTTTTTTTTTTGCTATCTTTATTTATCTTTTGGGAGTTAATTCGTTGGTCTTTTCTCTCCTTGCGCTTGTCGTAAGTACCTAAATGCATTTTTTTTGTTTACGTGCTGACAGGTTTATCTCGTAGATGGTATAATATGTTGATTTTGTTTTCTTCTCAGTGTTGAAACTTCATCATCCGTTTTGTATGGGGGCTGTCTGGTTTTCGGCTATTTCTTTTTAATATTCAAATTTTGAAATGCGTAAGACTTCGAGAGTCTTGTCAGATTTGGAAAACAAATGACAGACCATTCATTCTGTTGGTGTATTTTGACGTTTAAGCACGATATGTTGCTGATTTTTTTACGCCACCAGATTAGATTTTTATTCTTCCGGCTAATACCAGTTCTTGCCATCGAAGTAAAACTTAAAACCTCCTCTCAATACAAGCGGGATTCGAGTTGCTCTGTTTTTACACCGCGAACAAGGCAGTTCGCAGGTTCCCCTATACTGGGATTTTCCTGAAAGGCCAGACGCCTGATAGCGTGCTGGATAAGTTTTGCTCGTTTTTGTTCAGATTTGGCTTGTAGTTATGTCAACTGTATAGGTAGTGGGTTTTACCTTTTCTATATTTACTTCGTAGCTTTCTGGTACGGGCCACGAGCTCTACCACACCGTGAGCCGCGTTTGACTCTGCTACCGCCAGTGCCGGAGCACAGGAGTTTGTGACGTGCGATAGCTGCTTTACCGAAACGAATCCCCGCAGTTGCGTCTGAGCGCAGGGACCCGCGCCTTGCGCATACTCCACTTCGGGAGCGGACCTCCAGCTGTGGAACTCCGGATGCTGTGAGGTTTTTTTTCACCTTTTAAAAACGTGTTTAATTGATTATACGTAGTTAGGAAGGCCTAGGATTTCATTCTAAAATCTTTTATTTAGTGAGTGCAGCTAGATTTTCACCCTTAGCATTGTATGTACGCTTTACCTTACCTCAAGTGAACCTCGGTATGAAGGTCTCAACTCTTGACAGGTTTTTCATCAGTTGCACGCCACCAATTATTCCCTAACTTCTGTAAGGCAGTAAGTAGTACGCCACCGTCTGTAGTTTTATTCGGCATTCCCTCTTGGTTATATCATTCACCTATTAATCCATCCATCCAACCATTCCATTTATCCCAATTCCGTTTCACCATACCAGTTTTAAGACGCGACCCTTCAAAGTTGGTTCCGTTCGTGGGGTTCAGGTTAGCGCGTGAGCCAGCGCATTTCTTTGCGGCATCTGAAGGTGTTCGGGAAATCTAGTTGTAAACTTTTTTGACAACCGCACCCTGTTTTAACGTTTTACTCAGCTTATAAATAGTGTTATACGGTTTCGTGTTACGTGCAAAAAGTGTTATTGTTGAAATCATTATTATATACCTAAATTACAATCGTGTATATTTCAAGCGTGTTTAATTTCAAAATTATTTTTATTTATGCTGCAGTACCTATACGTAAGAAACCCAGTAACAATCCATGGATTTCAGCATAAAACTATTATAGCTACGTAACAATCCATGAATTTGAGCATAAAGTAAAATATTGTTGTTACGTAATAACAATCCATGGACTTGAGCATAAAAGTTAAAAAAGGCACAGCGCCAATGTAAAAAAATCTTGTTTTCAAATAGTCTTACTTACGCCTCCTTTAAAGTACCTACTTAAGTACTATTATTTACTATTACCGTGATAGTGTGTCTCGACACTCCATCGTCGCTGAGACGCCGACAGATTTTTATGTAAAAGCTTTTACGTAGGTAAACATTTGAGCAGAATTTATGACACAAAGAAAACACCGCTCATAAATTCACCCTCAAGACTAACACCCAAGTTCATGATATTGGCAATAAAAAAGTCAATGCAGAACCTATATTATTCCATCCATCCAATTATCGCTGTGGCACCAATGCAACATATCTTCATCTTACCTACTGACTCGCATATCACACGTATCCCTCCATTTGAAAATAGAACTTATCTAAAGGCAGCACTGTTGAATTTTCTTTTCCATGTAAAACAAGAAGAGAGTTCCTGAAAGTTAATCTTTATTTGGACAGGTTAGATTTATGGGGCGAGAGTGGAATAGCCCCATTGTCTCGTCCGACCCGCGGCCAGTCTACTGCAACGATCATAAATATCTAAACATAGACATTATACAAGCTTCAGTGACAACAGGTTGGAAGAAATATAAGTTTACTTATACGGTTTAAAATACGTTTTTTCATTGAATATGCGACCAAGCTCCGGTGACAAAATGTCGTAAATGTTTCAAGCACCTTAAAGCCTTTTTGAACTAGACAGTATGTCTGGGTGTGTTGTTTTCATTTCTATTGCATTGTTTAGTTAAATGTGTTTCTGAAACCAATCACCTGGCCGGCCACAAACTCGATCTATCAGGAAATTAAATGCCACATTGATTTAATTGAAAATAATATTACATTCCGTGAATCAGAAACTCAATTGTTCGAATATTTGAAGAATATTGAAATAGAGTATCTAGTGAAGGAAATGAATGGCGCATGAAATGTAATAGGTATTATTATACAACAGTTGTTGACGAGGATTATCACCACTCTTCGATTGCATACAGATTAAGTTACGTATTGATTAAGCGCGTTCAGTTAGGTTTGGAGTTTGGATTTTTTTTATTATTTTTTTATACAACGATGTTGGCAAACAAGCTTACGGCCTGCCTGATGTTAAGCTGGTACCATCGCCTATGGACACTTGTGACTCTAGAAGAATCACAAGTGCGTTGCCGACCCTTTATTCACTTGAGGATTCGCTGTGTTGGCAGATAGAGACATGCAGGTCCCGCACTCCCAACACAGCGCATATTATTATAGGCAATAGGGAGCTCTGGCGACCATTGATTTTTTCGTAGATAAGACGTCCTACGATATGAATATTATGTTATGGAAGGTGAATGTCTTAGTACTCGACGTTGCACTAGTTTATGACATGGGCACTTTATTTAAAAGCAATATGGGTTAAATTTGAACTAAGAGGATTTTTCTTCATTCGAATATAAGCGACGTCACTTTGACATAAAGTGCCTTAAAGGTACTTAGTGATACGCGGACTTGGTTAAATTATTGAATAGAAAGGTGAATATTGAGTTCCCCAACATTACTTTCGTCATTTCACTGAACCAGTTCAGGAATTTGATCAAATCATAAGTGCGCTCAAGCCTGTGTGGGAGCAGATTAGAGTAAGCTCGGCCGAATTTCACCTTCACATACAAACGGAGTTTCGTTCTCATTTTAAAACTACGTGTTGGACTGTAACGAAACTTTGCATGTGTATACAATGATGGTATATCTAGGTCAGTAATCAGTTTATATAGCTCCAGTTTATAAATCAAACGAAATACGGCAAAAACAAGTTTTGTATGAAAAACTTAAATTTGCTGTATTTTTTTACTATGGTATCTGAAGCTACATAAACTAATTACAGGCCTGGATGGTACTTAAAAGTACAAAGTTTCAGAGCAAACTAGCTTGTCGTTTTAAAATGAGAGCGTGACTACGTTTGTATGGAGAATCGAGCTTACTGCGGACTCTTAAACTTGCCTAGTGAAATCGAGTTCATTTCGTCAACTTACAGACAGACGTGGTTCAGGGATTTTATCAAATCACGTATCTATTTAGTCTAGACTCTAGTGAAATGACAAATCGAGTTGACCGTTTTTGTCCGATTTCATCATTTCACCAAACTGGCCCAGGAATCTACCTTTTATCTCGCTCACCGCTCAGTTGTACTTGAGATTATTTGAGTTGTCCGAATTGCATCAAAGTAGTCCATTCAAACACACACACACACATTTCATTTAGAACCCATGGCCGTTGGGGCGGAAAGGTTCTCGAGTGGCGACCACGTACCGGAAGGCGCGGCGTGGGTTGGCCCCCCACGAACGGTGGCGCAGGACCGGCCACTTTGGCGCTCTTTGGGGGAGGCCTATGTCCAGCAGTGGACGTCTTTCGGCTGATATGATGATGATGATGATGAGTCCATTCAAAAAGGAACTCTAACGTCCAAGGCAGAAGATTCCAGTTACAGTTTTTTTTAAAGTCGCCCACATTAAATAATCTCAAACACACTTTGCACCGGACCGGCCATTGTGGCACTCTTTGGGGGAGACCTATGTCCAGCAGTGGACGTCTTTCGGCTGACATGGTGATGATGATGATACTTTGCACGTCTCTGATAGAAAAACGGCCTGGCAGAGGAATCTACACACACTCCATACTTTTAAGGCGACGTATTAGGCTCGTAGTCTTCTCTCCCTCTCACTGAGCATAAGTGTGAGATAAAATAGAGAGATAAAAAATGTGTTTATATCGGACATGGTCCATATAATGTTAGTTTTACAATCTTATAATATAATGTTACTAATTTATTAAGTGTACATAATTTAAGTTAATTTAGGTATCAGCCACCCCCCCCCGACGTGCTGTCACCTTGTTGTGGTGGGGGGGCTTGCGTGTTCCCAGGATCCCCGAGGCTATACCGGATAGGGCCACCCATACCGGGAAGGCGAGGGGGGAGGAACCAGACGAAGAGCAGCACACGAGGAGAGAGCGCCCAGTGGCGCGGAGAAGGAGTCGCTCTAGTTCCTCTGATACAGCAGAGGGTACTCCAGAGGTGACTAAGGAGAGGGGAATATAATTAAGGAGGGTAGTTCTGACCCAACTACCAAGAGGGGAGCCTACGCCAGCTCTCCTTGAATCCCGGAACCCGCAGCATTCTCCCAACGACCCCCATCAGTGGCGGTATGGGGTACGGGAGGTGCCAGCTTTTAGCGTGCAGACCGGAGGGCTTGCCTTAACTGGCCGGCCCGCGGGAAGGAAAATCCTTTAACACCCGACAGCAAAGTCGTTAAAACCTGTAGATACCGGGCGACCTCTACAGTATGTAGCCACACCCGCGGAATGGGCGTCACCCGGGGGTGTAGTTTTAGTTCGGCCCTACTCGTGGGATTAAAATGGCAAACTTAATGAAAAAACCAACAAACGGACTGGATACAAGCAACGACAATGGCGATGACATGGACATTGAAAACGGACAGATGGTGGAGGTAGACGCCCTGTTGGCGTGTGCCGACATTTCGACGAGGGCACATACTGAAGATGTAGACGATGGGGAGGAGGAGCAAAGTGGCTATATTGGAGGGGGAGCAAGGGCCCTAAACTCCACGGAGAGTATGACTCCCATGGCGGTGGAAGAGGTCTCCATTAAAAGGGGTAGAGCAGACAGGGGCAGTGACGAAGAAACGGCCCCCGAACGGAAAAGGAACTCCTCCCGAAGACGGCATCCCGTGGAGGAACAGGAACACATTGACTTGAGAGATGTCAAAGCTCAACTCCGACAATCCCAATTGTCGGAGTTCGAGAAAGGGGCAGGCGCAGATGCCTTCTGCAGACCGGCCCCAACTAGGTCATGTCGGACGGAGCGGCCTATAGTGCTCTCCGATGGTGAGGAAGGGGCTGAACCCCAGAAATCTGCAGAGGCAGTGAAGCGGTGCGCAAATGCAATCCTGGCGGAGATTGCTAAGTGCCGCAATATCAAGGGAGACGTGCGAGGTCGCATGAACGCGAACTGCAGGGAGCTGCTGGGCTTTGCAGACTCCGTGAACGAGCCGGAGGAGGCAGTCCGCTGCTTAAGGGCTGAAAATAAGAGGATGCGTGAGCAACTTGCGCACCTTCAATCAGAAACGAAGGCCCTGAGGAAGGCCTTCTCTGAAAGGAACCAGACTACTGAGACGGCAATCCCGGCTGAGCCGTTGCTGCGGGAGTCTCTCGTTGAGCTCAAAGAGGAGCTCAAGAGAGACCTTATCAAAACGGTGGGCGAAATGTTAAACGTCCGCCTCGACGACATCAAAAGGCGCCTCCCAGCGGAGCCGATCCTCCGCCCTCCGCTAGCGGCGGACCGGAGAAGACAGGAAGCGGCCGGACCTGTGGCAGAGCAGGAGGCCAGTCAGGCTCCCGCACCTGCTGCCAGCGTTGGCAAGAAGGGCAAGCCGAAGCAAAAGAAGCAGAAGAGGCAGGCTTCTCCTCCTCCCGTGGCACCGGCCCCGCCGATGGCGGGTGAAAGGATTGCGCCAACGGCTTCGACGACGTCTTCGGTGCCCATTCTGGCTCCGGAATCCGCTGCGGAACCCTGGACGGATGTGGTCAAGGGGGGGAAGGCCAAAAAAGCCAAAAAGGCCACAAAGCCCTCCCAACCCCAAGCAGCGGTTGCCCCGGTCCATGAAAAAAGGCGCAAGTTGGTGGCGCCCACGTCGGCGGCCGTAGTCGTGTCTCTGAGGCCGGAGGCGGAGACCGACTACCTAACGATAATGGGGAGGGCGACCACCCTCAAACTGGATGAGCTGGGCATCGACCACGTGAGAGTGCGGAAGACGGCCACAGGGGCCCGTAAAATAGAGGTTCCCGGGACTCATAGTGGCCCGCTTGCAGATAACCTGGCTGAGAGACTCCGGGGCCTCATTGGAGACGTGGCGGAGGTCACCAGACCTGTCAAAAAAGCGGAGGTCCGGGTCAGCGGATTTGACGAATCCGTGACCTCCGACCACATTAAGGGAGAGGTGGCCTCCAAAAGCAGGTGCCCAGAGGCCCAAATTGAGGTTGGGAGAGTCAGATGGCTGGGGAATGGGTCTGGCGCCGTGATCGTCAGGTGCCCAATCACGGCGGCCAAGACCCTAGCTGAGGCGGGTCGACTGATGCTGGGGTGGTCAGCGGCGCGGGTGGAGGCGATGCAACCTCTGCCCATGCGCTGCTATCGTTGTATGGGGGCGGGCCACACCAGGGCCATGTGCCCGTCACCGGTTGATCGCAGTACCTGCTGCTTTAGGTGCAGCACGCCGGGGCACATGGCCAAGGATTGCAGCGCTCCCATCCCGTGGTGTGCGGTATGTCACCAGGCCAAGCTGCCAGCGGGCCATATTATGCGGGGACCATCGTGTGTCCCCCCTAATGTCAGAGGGAAGGAGGACTCCGCCCGGGCAACGGAGACCTCCAGAAACATCGCGGGGGGCCAACACATGGAACAGTGATGCCAGGACAACCACTACCTCAACATATGGAAGTCCTGCAATGTAATGCTAATCACTCCGCCCGTGCCCAGGATCTACTAATCCAAAATATGGCAGAGTGGGGCATCAGTGTTGCAGTGGTGGCGGAGCCGTACTTCGTGTCACCTCAGCCCAACTGGGTTGGGGACACTAACGGCCTGGTAGCGGTGGTGGTCCCTCCATTGGGCAGCCACCCTTCCATCACGAAAATCAGGAGCGGGCCGGGGTACGCAGCGGTGGAGTGGGGGGGAATCGTGCTGGTCGGCGTCTACTTCTCCCCTAACCGACCGCTGTTTGCCTTCGAGCAATTCTTAGAGGAGCTTGGGAGGGTTGTGGGCGGCGCTGCTCCGGCACCGGTCCTACTTCTGGGGGACCTCAATGCGAAGAGCACAGCATGGGGTTCCCCCAGAACGGACCCAAGAGGGGAGGTGCTGGAGGACTGGGCGGCGGGCCTTGGATTGGAGTTGCTCAACCAGGGCACGGCCAATACGTGCGTGCGCCGGCAGGGGGGGTCCATCGTGGACGTAACGTTCGCGACTCCTGCCGTTGCTGCCCGCGCATCGGGCTGGCGTGTCCTGGGAGACGTAGAGACCCTCTCCGACCATCTCTACATCAGGTTCGGATTGAGGGTCTCCGAAGCAAGGCGGGTCCAGTTGCCCAATGCTGTGGGACAGGGGAGGAGGGGTGCCTTCCCGAAATGGTCCCTAGGCAGCCTCGACAGGGATGCGGCGAAGGAGGCCGCGTTGATAGAGGCGAGGTGGGGCCGAGCACTGGACCGAGCAGCAGGAGTGGAAGAGAGGGCGCTCCAATTCCGTGAGTCGCTGGCGGCGGTATGTGACAGTAGCATGAAAAGGGCGGGGCGGCTGCCGGCGCAAAAGCAGGTTTACTGGTGGTCGGAGGAGGTCGCGGCCCTCCGATTCGCGTGCAATAGGGCACGACGAGACTACACCCACTGCCGGCGACGAAGACACACCCCGGAAGAGGAGGAGCTCCTGCACAAAGCCTTAAAGGAAGCGAAAGAGGCCCTGTGCCTGGCTATTGCCAAAGCCAAGGACACGGCACACCATGTGTTCTTGGCCACGCTGGACAGGGATCCGTGGGGGCGGCCTTACAAGGTCGTGCGCAATAAAATGCGAAATGGCCCCTCCATGGATTCCCTAGAGCCGGAGCTCCTCACACGGGTGGTGGTGGGCTTATTCCCACCCGCCCTCGACTTCGCCCCGCCGGCAATGGCGCCGCCGCAGGTGGAGGAGGTGCCAATGGAGGTGGTACCCATCTCTGAGGGTGAGTTGGCATGGGCAGTGCACCGCTTGAGGGCCTGCAAAAAGGCCCCAGGGCCGGACGGAGTGCACGGTAGGGTCCTACCACTGGTGATGGAGCACCTAGGGAGCCGCCTCAAAGAACTTTACGACGATTGTCTGGAGACGGGGCGGTTCCCACAATGCTGGAAGGAGGGCAAACTCTGCCTCCTCCGAAAGGAGAGTCGGCCGGCAGACTCCCCATCCGGGTGGAGGCCGATCGTCCTGCTTGACGAGACCGGGAAGATGCTGGAAAGAATCCTTGCGTCCCGGATCGTCAAGCATCTGGGCAATACGGGTCCCAACATATCGGACCGCCAATTCGGATTCCGAGCGGGGCGGTCCTGTATTGACGCGCTGAGTACCCTCAGGGCATTCAACGAGGAGGCGGAGGGGAGGGGGCAGGGAGTAGTGGCGGTATCGCTCGACATCGCCAACGCGTTTGGCTCCCTCCCGTATACAGTAATAGGGGAGGCACTCCGGTATCACGGGGTGCCTCCCTACTTGAGGCGTATAGTAGAGCACTACCTCACGCAGCGGGTAGTGCTCTACGAGGAAAGAGGAGGAGTAAGGAGGGCGTGGCCTATGGCCTGCGGCGTGCCCCAGGGGTCTGTTCTTGGACCCCTTCTATGGAACCTGGGGTATGACTGGGCCATCAGGGGTGACCTCCTTCCCCGAATGGCAGTAATCTGCTACGCAGATGATACGATGGTGGCTGTTCGGGGAGTGGAGATGAGGGAGACTCTGCGGCAGGCGGAAGTGGCCGCGGAGCTAACTATCACCCGCATACGGCTGCTGGGGTTGGAGGTCTCCCTCCCCAAGACGGACGCAATAATCTTCAAGGGGAGGGGGTGGCGGCCGCCTGCGGGTGCTGCGCTGCGAGTGAGCGGAGAGATGGTTCAGGTGAGGCCCCACATTAAATATCTGGGCCTCATCCTTGACAAGCGGTGGAACTTTGGGGAGCATTTCCGCCTACTTGCTCCTCGGATAGTGGCCGCGGCCTCTGCGTTGGGGCGGCTGCTGCCCAACGTGGGGGGGCCGTCCGTCGCGTGCCGTCGCCTATATGCCGGTGTCACCCGAAGTATGGCCCTTTACGGGGCCCCGATTTGGGCAGACAGGCTAAGCAGGGCAAATAAGACCCTGCTGCGTAGGCCACAAAGGGTGGTGGCCATACGCATATGCAGGGCCTACGTAACGGTGGCGTGGGCGGCAGCGTGCGCCTTGGCTGGCACTCCTCCGTGGGAGCTCGACGCGGAGGTGCTAGCTGAGGCACACAGGGAGCGGGTGCGGTGGAGAGCCACCGGGGATTATCCCGCTCCTGAGGAGGTGAGGGCGGCGCGGCGGCAGACCGAGCGTAGGCTGCGCGAACGCTGGAAAAGCGACCTAGAGGACTCCCCCTACGGAATCCGTACTGTAGGGGCACTCCTTGGGTCACTGGATGAATGGCTGGATAGGGTCCATGGTAAGGTGGACTTCCGATTAACGCAGGTGATGACCGGACACGGATGTTTCGGTCATTACCTGCATAAAATCAAAAGGGAGGGAAGCCCCGCCTGCCATGAGTGCGGCGCTGAAGATGATACGGCCCAGCACACCCTGGAGTGGTGTACTCGCTGGACCGACGAGCGCCGCACAATGGTGATGGCCCTTGGAGTGAGTGATCTCTCGCTGCCCAGCGTCGTGGCGGCCATGTTGCGTAGCGAGAGATCTTGGGAGGCGATGGCCTCCTTCTGCGAAGTCGTCATATCGCAGAAGGAGGCCGCGGAGCGGGAGCGCGAAGACAGTGCGGATGCGCTCCCGCTCCGGCGCAGACGGAGGGGTCGAAGACGCGCGCGGTATGCAGCGGCAGGCCGCGTCCTCCCCCAGTAGGGCCAGTGGGTTGGGGACCCACATTGCACATGGCCCTACACGTCTGGGGGGAGGGTCAAGCGTCCTGACCCTCCCCTCCTTTGGCGCGGGTGTCCTGGCACGAGTAGAAGCCGGGACCGCCGGGGGGAGCCGTGGTTTGAATGTTCGCGATCCCATGGCGCCCCCTTAACGGCAATGCGGGTGACGCCGGTGTGTTTTTAGTGGGTATGCTCCCCCAGTCACCATCACTCGGATGGCGGCGGGAGGAGAGAGTCCCACATTACCCCCAAATAGCCTTCCCCAGGCCGGGGGTATGCGTAAAGCATTTTCACACCGACAAAAAAAAAAAAAAAAAAAAAAAAAAAGGTATCAGCCACCCTCTGGAACACCCGCAGGTCGATCACGTAACGCATTTTACGCGCGTCAGGTAGATCTAAAATTTCTAAATGTCACTTTTTATATGGAAAAATGACACTTAAATTGTACGAACGCTCGTTCGAAACGTTACGTGATTACCCCTCCGGTACGTGCGCATGCGTTCGTACCCAGTGTATGGATAATGTAATGGGATATCTTTAGCTGTTGTGCATAATAAGTTACGAATTTTTTAAGTGTATTTTAGACCTATGTTCGTGATTTTTTTCTATCGAGCGAAAGTCAAAAACTCAGGGCTCGAATAGCTGTTGTCCCTCGAGAAAGGCCTTAAGATTATACTTAATCTAAATAAGCGCTACGACTTTTTAAAAATCCGTTTTCTGAGCTCACGTCGCGTCGCCTTAAACAAAAAAAGGAGGAAAATATAAACGGGAAGCAAATTAGGCCACGGGTCCATTCAAGCGTTCTAATCAAGTAATTTTCGGTATGTATTTAAATACTTAATTAGTCCTTCATTTCTGTTTTACTTTCCAAACAAAGAAACGTGTTTATGTTTAATTATATTTTCGACATTGTGCAGTATAACTTAAAGTCGCTTTTCGGTAGACATGATTAGACGAGTTGAAAGTTTTAGATTATTAGGCACAGCTATTAGCTATTTTTATGAACTGAGCTCAAAGGCTGTAAATTACAGGTTTTGTGTTGCTAAAACGGACAGGAATAAATACCGTTTTTGTATCTATAGAACTCCTGAACCTTCAAAAGGACATCCACTATTATGATTGAGGTTATACTTATGGACTAACATACAAAACAACTGTCAATACGCAATAAGTAGGTATGTAAGTTATATGCTTTATCTACAGCGATAAACAACAGAACTACCACCGTTGGTAAGAAAAACATTTTTTTTTATTTCAGAAACATAATGCAAAATAATAGAAGAAATATCATCATCATAATATCAGCCGAAAGACGACCACAGCTTGGATATAGGCCTCCCCCAAAGTGTGCCACAATGACTCCCGCGACCTTTACCAGGTCATCATCAGTCCACCTTGTGGGGGAGGGACTACCCCAGTGCGCCTGCTAGTACGTGGTCGCCACTCCATTAAGTTACCAAATAAATATATGAAAAACAAAATTTCCTGCCCCAGGCATTTTATGCTTGCTAGGATTCCATCCGCAATTTTTAAATAAAAAAAAAACAAAAAAAGCCCTTGTTTTAAGGCGAGGCGGGAAAACGAGCACCTACTTTAATTTAAACCAAAGCTAATATATTCAGAAAGGCATACTTTAAGCCGCAGTCGCGTTTGCGTAGGTCTCAAAGGTAAACCATGATATGGAAGCAGACCTGCAATTACGAGACAAATAATATTTCTGTCTACGTCATCCTACTTTTCCGCTCTAGGGCTGTTGTGACACGTTGTGATAATGATCCATTGTCGTAACGGTGACATATGTAGGTACCCATTACTTTCCACAGACTCGAAAATAAAAAGAATATAATTAAATTTTACTGCGGAATTACAAAAATACAGCATTTCAAACTACAAAATTAAATGACATCAATCTGTCTAAATATAAAGCTATCTTAAAATAAATAAATACAGGTAAGTAAGAATAAAAACTAAAACTCTAATTCTGAGTTACTTGTTGATATTAGGTCTTAGGTGCACCAAGATTATCATCTTTTTCATTAACTAAGTTTTATTATTACGCACACGCACACATACCCACACAGTAAATTTTGTAAAGCAATGTTAATACTAATAGGTACACATAGTCTTCTTTTATATATTTCTCACCCTACTTTTCTAGAAAAGAGGATTCCAAAGTAATGAAAACGTCAACTGCATTTTTCAATAACGTAATTCCGGTTTCCTTCTTCATTTCCTGAAGTGTTCTGTAATATTGGAAAATGCAGGAATTCAGCAAACGCAAACTATGTGCCGAGAATATTGGAAGCCTTGCGGCCTTGTTGAGGCGAGTTCGATTTGTGTAAGATTTTCCCCTATTATTTATTTATTTAGTGAAATACCTACTCAGAGCATAGAATACTAGAGAGAGGACAAGCCGCCGGCGGCCGTGTCGCAGCTGTATGCTCAATGGGCATACACTACCATACTGTGCACGCGTGCTGATCGCAGAGAATATTACGCTTTTTCCCAAAATGCCTGATATGATGTATTGTCAAATAAGCGTGTAGGTATACAAGTGTGTGTGTTTTAGATGTGTGCGTGCTTTGTCTTGTCAATTACTTGGGCGTTATGTGGGTTAATGTACTTGCGACAGGCTCACTCTATACAAATCGGCCGCCATGTCCGATTTCCTTATATTCATACATCTGTGGTGATACCTACTCATACTCAGCCAGCAAAGCGACCTTCTTTCGTGTCAGTATCAATTCGTGAGACATCGTCACGGCGTTCAACTATTAAAAAAAGTTTGGAGTTTTTAATTTCCATTGCATGTTTGAGAAAAGCACTGTTAATACCTCGGCGTGAAAAGAAATTGTCAGCCTCGTATCCTTATCCGTCTATCTACTTAACCGGCTATCCTTATTTTCCCGGCCTCTGCAGTAATGTATTATTACGCAACAAATTTAAATATGTAACTTCTCGTACTTATTAATGAAGACTAGCACCCCAAATACGATTACTATGTACGGACTATTAAATTATCTTGTTTCCCGTATGAAGGGTGTTCTGAATAATTACGAATCCACCGACGGGTTCCCATCAGAATAATAAAGGAACTAATCACTATGCTCGGAGTAGAGAACCGTGTACTAAAACTCGTGGCAGGTTATTCGAAGATGCCGCTTTGAGTCTGTTTTAGTTAGCGCGCTTGGCAAACTCTGGGATTAAAAAAAACAGTTAAAAGAATTCAATTTCATCCCAATTGACTATAGGTGTCTCATAATTATTATAATCACGTATGGACTGGAATGAGTTGATTGACTTGCAATTGAAATGAACAATGTGATTTTAATAAGTCAAACTCAAGTTTTGTAGGCTTTGTAGAAATACTATTTATTTTTATTGAAGGTCACTAACTAAAGCTGGTCATGTAACTAACCACTTACCTATTACCAAAAATGTTCGTCGCGCAAGCTTGCTTGGAAAATTTGATGTTTTAGTCACTCTGCTCACGATCCTCTCCCATTCTCTCGACGTGGCCGAGCCAGCGCAGTCGAACAGATTTGCTCTCCCCGATGTTGTTGGGCTCGGCAATCAGTGCTTCCCCTTCATCATTTTTCCTCACTCTCAGACTACCAGTCTTCTCGTTTTATATTAGGCTCCAGAATCTTCCTGAGAATAGTTTTTAGGGTTCTGGACCAATAAGGTAAAAACGGAACCCTTATGGTGCGACTCCGTTCGTCTGTCTGTCTGTCACAAAGTTAAATATCTCACGAACTAGGTACTAATGCTATCAATTTGAAATTTGCAATAGTTGTAAACAAAGTTAATCCACGTGTATGGAAAAAATTTAAAGATATATTTTTAATTTCTATAAAAAAAGGACGGATAAAAGGAGGGGCAAAAATTTAAAGTCTTGTTAGTAGGCCAGCAAGTGGGGTATCATATGAAAGAGCTTGAATTGCACATTCTAAAACAGTTTTGATTTACAATGGCAAATGTAGAAAAAAACTACCATTCCCCCCCCTTAACTCCGAAGTTTACCTCGCGAAATTTTTAAAAATAATATGAATTATTAATATTAACGTAAATATTACCGGAACAGTATAACGAGACCTCTGTCTCGCTTATTTTTTTTTTATTCTGTAGAAATAATTTAATATTTAAGTTTGTAATTTAATACTTTTGTGTTGATTTTTTTTCGTTTTGTATGGAAGTATTCTGAAATCAGTTCACTTGAAAAATAATTTGTACGGAACCCTCGGTGCGCGAGACAAACTCGCCCTTGACCGGTTTTTTTACATTTATATATTTATCGGACATTTGGCCCCCCATTAAAATTTCAACATTTTTCTGGCCCTCTTTAAAAATTGTTTGCCCCCCTGTTTTAGTAAAACCAAACATATGTCAAGATAAAGATAAATTGAATCTGGTAACTCTGTGGCTAAAACATGTCTTTGCCAAACCAGTCTACAGGTAAACTAACCGTTCAGAATACCGACATTGCTCAGGTTGTCTGAAACTTGTACGTGACGGGAAACCTTAACTACCGAGAATCCGATAGACGTTGATTCGCAACTTAACTTTCTATCCAACCTTGTAACTACTGAAATTTAAGAGATCTAGATACTTAATCATTTTAGTAGGCTCTGTGAGCTAGCTGGAAAACTAACGAGCTTGATTTTTTTTAAATCCAACTTCGGAAATTCAATCAGCAATAAATCTGTATATATTTTTTGGTCCTGCAGGTCAATCACGTAACGCATTGTACGCGCGCTAGGTAGACCTAAATGTCACTTTTTATATAGAAAAATGACAGTTAATGAAATGAAATGAAATGAATGAAATGAAATGAAATGAATGAAATGAAATGAAATGAAAGCATTTATTTCGGACACACATCCATATTATGTTAGTAAAAAAACTTATACTACTTTACTTATCATTACTAATGTTAGTGGAAAGTATAATTAAAGTTGGCATGCACATGCATGGACATCCAGTGAGCTAGAATAGGGCTGTCCATCCTCCCAGCAATCACCCTCAGGAGAGCGTTGGCGCTGCCCCGTACGCGCTCGGCCAAGGATGCGACCCGCTTGCGCAGCACGGCTTGGAAACCGTCGGTGCTCCACGCGGCGAACATCCCTGACGCGCTGCAGTGCCAGGGCAGCCCCAACAACCCCCTGAAGGTGTTATTGTACTGGACGCGCGTTAAATAATGGTCCTAACGCGCGTTCGGAACGTTACGGGATTACCCCTCTGTACGGCTCACGTGAGTTACAATCGTAATCTAACGATATGTAACTACATACGAGATCGAATAAACGCGCTTCGAATAGATTTCGAACTCGCTTCGGTATTCTTCGATTCGACCCGTCAAACTTGTAACTCACACTGCCGTTGTACTACGAAACCAACTGCAAAACGTTAGACTCCAGCGTTTCGTTTTCGATGCGTAATTTAACGTTCGATTCGTACTACCAATCGGTAGTGTGAGAAATTTCGAATCGAAGAATACCGTCGCGACTGTAGTTTACTATTGCACTTGCAAAATGGCCCGTGATATCGTATTATTCCGTCAAGAGTTACCGTAGATCCGATCGAAATTTATCTCAAATTAAAGAGCTTTTAAAAATAAGTGTTTTGAATTGACAACATATATCCGCAAAATTCGGATTGTTGCGTATTACGTATTTAAAAATGCAAATAAATGGCCCACGCGCCGCCATATTGTATCGACACTGTCAACGTCGCGATGCGCGTATTCTGTTATGTCATAACCGACAAACTTAAATTAAAACGATAAATGCTTGTGATATAAGGTTGAATATTGGAAAATCGATTAAACTATACGAACAATCGTGGAGTCGATCGCGGGTGAAGTAATGCATAAGAAGTGACTCACGATACTGTTTGGATTTTTAGTTCTATGATTGACCGCCAGGGGCGGTGTATAAACTTTTCATACTAAATTTTAACGATAGACTCTAGAGTCTGAGGGCCTACCGCGAAAGGCATTCGAAGTTTTCCCTCTCTGTCATACTTACGAGTTAGTACGTAAGTGCAACAGAGAGGGTAAACTTCGAATGCCGTTCGCGGTAGGCCCTCTGTAGTAAACGCGACTCATTTCAATCCCACGCTAAGGGTATTGCTCACAAAAGCCAACACAGATAAAAGAGTGACCGGAACGCCTATCATTCGAGCCATTCGTTCCAGTCACATCTACATCTTCTATACATTCATTCTTCCACTCTCTAATAAACCAACCATGTAATTTAACGTGTTTTTGGTGCATCAAATATAATAATCTTCTCTATTGAACAAGCCGACTTTTAATTACTTGGATTGCAACGAGAAACAGCGCCTACAACCACTGCATTACTGTTCATATGAGTATGATATACGAGAATCCGTTGAAAAATGCGAATGCGACCAGCCGGACAGACGCCGCCGGTCACACGAAAGCCGCCGGGGCATTTATTTGTGTGATGAGCACAAATATTTGTTCCTGAGTCATGTGTTTTTTTTTATTTCCGTTAACTTTAAGGGAAGGATCCTCAGGTTAAATGGAACTAATTTCTCTAAGAAACTAGTGTCTTAACTCTTACTATTTTTCAGATATTCAATAAATCAATTTAATGTCCGAATCAGTGTGAATGGTCCTTTATTTTATTTACGTGTTGACAAGTGCTGTCGTAGGTGAAAATTAACTTTGTGTCAAATGAGATTAAATGTTAGAGCCCTCCCACACTGTAATATTGATTTAGGTTGTATGAAAAATGAAAAAAAAATTTTTTTTCGAATTTAACAAAAAGCAACATACCAGGTAGCTTCTGTTAATGAACCGAACATCGTGTCGAAATTAACGGAAATCAAAAAATACACGGTGTATAAGTATGTTAATCGTCGTCTAGTACCCATAGGGGTGAATTGCAAAAAAATTACATAGTTAAGAGCCTTAATCTAATCTACGCTTTAACTATTTCCCATTGTGTAACGGCAATTACCATTTTATATGGGTAACTTTCTTTACACAATGGAAAAAAGTTAAAGCATAGATTAGATTAAGGTCCTTAATTATGTACTATTTTTTTGCAATCCACCCATAGTACAAGCTTTGCTTAGTTTGGGACTACGTCGATTTGTGTAAGATTGTCCCCAAATATTTATTTAAGTATTTTTTTTTTTTTTTAAATATACGAAAAGCTAAGACGGAGAACTCGCTCGCTTGTTCAACAAGTTGTAAGTAGTTGATTTGCCAACTTTTTTTGAGCTTGATAAACACAAGCTGGTCAGAAAAGCGAACATAGTTAACTGCTTGCATGGCAACACCAGCCATGTAAACACTTGCAGTGATAACTCTTACCTATTTTAATTACAATTAATTACTTACAAGTTGAAAGTATTAGTGGGTCTATATCCAATAGCAGAGGAAGGCAATAACAACTATTTATCCAGACGGAAATAACACACTAGAGGCACAAATAATAAGCAGAAACATCGGTAAGATCCATATCATAGCCGTTATACACCGAATCATATTTAAAAACGATAAATAACTTGAACTGTTCGTCTGTTTTCGCCAATAAGTAACGGTACCTGAAACAGCTGATTGGATACCGATTGACAACCGTTGACAAATGACGCACTGACAGTGACGGATACGTTCCGATACACTCATGTGAAAATTTTGTGTTACCAGCACAAAGTAAAGTCGGATACTCAACTCGATTTTTATAATCGATTCAATACATAAACTAAACTAATGATACAAAATAAATAAATAGACAAGCTGAAGTGACTCTAACTAACTTTTGAACACTTAATAATAATAAAAAAAAAAGAAAATGCCGCCAAAAATAGTGCGAAAACCGGCATGTGCTCACTGTAAAAAAACAATTTTGGATACACATTTTTTGACGTGTTCCCTGTGTGGACGATCATATGACCTTACATGTATATCACTCGGAAAAATTGTATGACTTAATGGATGCAGAGAGAAAATCTTCATGGTCTTGTATCAAATGTCGCCAAACCAAAGCCCCACTGAGAAAAGCAAGCACACCTATCCCGAAGAAGAACGTTTCCAGTGTTTCAAACCCAAAACAAATTATGAAAACACAAGAAGGAGAAGTGAGAAAACCAAATGAAATACCTAATGCACACTTACCTGAGTTGCAACAACAACAAGTGCTGAACTCTTCTGTAGACAACGTCACAAAAAGGAGATATAATGTACCCGTTCGAAATTCTTTTGACTCTTTAAGCGATGAGGAATTTGATAGCTCTTTGAATCGCAATGATACACTTAACAGAAGCTGCCCGGACTTGACTATAAATTATAAAGATGAAGTTGAAGTATTAAAGAGTAAGATAGCATATTTGCAAGAGAAACTTGAAGACTCCGATAGTTTCAGTACTAACCTCCTTATCGAAAATGAAAATCTTAACAAGCAGCTATCCGAATGTAACCGGCAAATCCAACAGTTGAAGAATATATGTAAATCTACATCTAAACCTGCGAAAAATCCAAGTAAAGTTAAACATCAGTCAGCACAAACGACACTGATGGGAGACGATATGGAACAGAAACTTGACCAGTCAGCCGAAAGCTCGAAAATTCCAGCAAGTAATGAAAACGCATCAACATCCAATGTTGAACACAATCAAGCTGCACCGGTAATCCGCAATAAATTATCGAAAAAAATATACATCCTCGGTGGAAAACAAAACTGTGGACTGGCTGCCGCACTATCAAAGTCAAGACGTAATACATCGTTTGAAAAATACGAAATAACGTCTACCATCAAGCCCAATGCACGTTGTGAAGAAATATTAAAATCAACAGAAACTTTAAGTTCAAATGACGATGATATAATAATCTTAACTATAGGAGAAAATGACTGTAATCCCAACATATTGCTTGCAGGGCTTAGTGTCTTCATAAAAATGCGCCCAAAAGCTTTTCTTATAGTTACTAGTCTAAAAAATAGTTTACATCTTAATGAAAGCAAACTGAACAACACTATAAAATTGCTTTGTCAGAGTTTTGATAATTGTACGTTTCTTGATCTCGCAGACTTGGATTATTTTGGCAAAAACTTTATGTACAAACTATGTTCTAAAATTAATTATGTTCTCGACTCGAGAACGTACTTCGATAGATACCTCAGTTACAACAAATTGAAACCGAGAATTAATAACCAGCCAAAACAAGTAGGTAGTAAGCCACCTAAATTAGCTGATAAAGAGCGTAAAGGTACTATACCATACTATTTCAAACAATCACCACGTAATGGGCAGAGCACTGAAAACACCAAAACACTGACGCAAAAATCCATCACTGACTATTACGGGAGAATTAACGCAGGTAATACAACAATACACGAACAAATAACAGGTAACAGGTTTTTTCGTCTCTAAACGTAATTTTTTTACAATATTTCATCAAAATATAGCAGGGTTTGTCAGCAAAAGAGAATTACTCGAGTTAACGCTTGATGAGTTGACAGAAAGTGATAAACGATTAAATGTACTGTGTTTTACTGAAACATTTATAAAAAAAGGTAATGAAGGGAGTTTATGCGTGAATGGATATCGGTTAGCATCGTCGTATTCTAGGTCACATCAAAAAAGAGGTGGTGTTTGTATGTTTTGTGAAAATCAAATTCAAACACGAGCGATAACTCTCCTTAACGAGTTATCTGAGGATTACGTGTTCGAATGCTGTAGTATAGAGATACCGTCAATAAAATGTATCGTTGTTTGCCTATACAGAACACCAACTGCTAACACAACACATTTTCTCCAGAAATTAGAACGGCTCATAAACAAACTAAAACACAAAACTAAATATAAGGTAGTGATTGCCGGGGACTACAATATAAACTTGCTTAAGCCATCAGAAAGTGCAACCGAACTCACCAGAATTGCTGCGATCAACAATTTTAAATTACACATACTTTGTCCCACACGTAAAGAATCATGTCTAGACCAAATTTTATCCAATGTTCCCGAAGCTGAAAGTAATATTCTTGAACTAGGCTTGTCTGACCACGAAACTGCACAATTTTTGAAATTTCCTGTTGATAACATAGGAAAGCCACTTTTATGTTTGTATCGCTATAAGAGAGATTACAGTGCAGAAAACATCAAAAAATTTCATGACTGCCTTGCTAGTTTATCCTGGTCTGATGTATATGATAAAGATGACGCATCAGTGGCCTTCAAACAATTTCACGAGACGTTCAATCTCTTTTACAAACTATGTTTCCCTATTATTAAGATAAAAACTGTTATTAAGACTAAATCTGTATGGTTTACACGAGGTATCAAGCAATCCGTAAAAACAAAGAGACGTTTGCGGTTTAACTACTATACGAAATGCAAAAACCATACTGGTTATTTACACAGTAAGGTCAAATATAATAGTTACTCTAAGATTTTAAGACCACCAAGCACAAAAAATCATGAACGTTAATTATGTAAGTAGATCTAAAAATATAAGTAAGGCAACATGGGACGTCATTAAAAATGTAACTAATAAGTCTAATTCAAACGATGCTAATTTACAGAAACTAGTCATTAATAATAATAAAGTTCTAAATCCAACTGACATTGCAAATTCTTTTAATAATTTTTACATTAATTTGACTAATTTGAATAATAATAATACATCTAAACCTGACCTTTCGCTAATCAATGCAAGTAACGCTAACCTATTCCTAGCCCCGACAGATGAAAACGAAATATGTAATATCATCAATAACCTTAATTCCACAAACTCTGCCGGTTATGATGAAGTCCAAACGAACATAATTAAAGGTTGTAGACAAACAATTGCTGCCGTTTTAAGCTACTTAGTGAATTTATCGTTCACAAACGGTGTCTTCCCGGAATCTCTGAAAGTGTCCTTAATCAAACCACTGTACAAAAAAGGTTCTAAAGAATGTGTAGAAAACTACAGGCCAATCTCACTTCTTCCCGTTATCTCAAAAGTATTTGAAAAAGCATTCCATGTACGTTTAACATCATTTCTTAACAAGTTCAGAATCATTAAAACTGAACAATTTGGGTTTCAGAAAGGGAAATCAACGACATTAGCTGCCTTCACATTAACAAATAATATTCTTAGTTACATGAATAGAAGCGTGCCGGTAACTGCCATATTTTTCGACATGAGCCGTGCATTTGATTTTGTCTGCCATGAAACGCTTTTGGCCAAATGCGAGCTGTATGGTGTAAGAGGTGTAGCCTATGAATGGCTCAAGGCCTATTTGCACGGCAGGACACAATTTGTAGAAATAACCCAAATTGATCCTTCTGATACCGTGGTTGCTTATAAGTCTTCCACTAAAATAAACGGAGTTGGAGTACCACAAGGGAGTATTATGGGTCCCCTTTTATTTTTATTATACGTTAACGATCTACCAAATGTAACAAACTTTGCCTGTACTCTTTTTGCCGACGATCTATCCATCGTTATACCATGTAGTGATGCTAGATCTTATAATAGTGACATAAATATGACAATTACTAATATTATAAAATGGTTACGTAGAAATAATTTGACTGTAAATATTGATAAGACTACATTTATACAATTTGTTAATAGAAATGGCAATAAACGCCCACTAAATGTAACCTTTGAAGATCAGACCTTAACAGAATCCTGTAACACGAAATTTTTAGGCATATGGCTTGACGATGCATGTTCTTGGAGGGATCACACTAATAAATTATGCAATAAAATAAACTCCTTTGCATATGCGTTATGGAAACTTGCAAAAGTTAGCTCAAAGGAAACTGCAATACAGGCATATCACGGGTATGTTGGTTCCATTCTGAGATATGCCATCCTTCTTTGGGGTAATTCAAGCCATGCAAAACGAGTGCTAATATCGCAAAAACAATGCATCAGAGCTATTTACAACTTGGATATTCTCACATCCTGCAAACCGTTATTTAGAGAATTAAAAATATTAACTGTGCCTAGTATGTATATATATAAAATTTGTATATTTGTTAAACTTCATCCAGAATTTTTCAATAAAAAAAGTGACGTATGCAAATCTAATACGAGGTACCCAAATCGTCTTGCCGCCTATAAAGACTCAATTGTACGGCAAGAACGCATTTTGTATGGCGATTGGAATCTATAATAGGTTACATGATGACATTAAAGAATTACCATTTAACATATTCAAATCAAGACTGAGAAATTTTTTAATACAGGAATCGTTTTATACTGTAAATGAGTACTTTGACTATTATAAAAACTTGAATTTGTATTAAGACTTAACTAATTTAATTTGTATTTTAATTGACATTATATTTATTGTGTAAATCCATTATGATTAATTTCTATTTCGTTAGGTATATTCAAATTTTTGCATGCCAGTTGCTGGTGAAATGTGTGTTTCTCTGTGATATATGTATACCATCTTCTGTACCACGTTTTACGCAAAATAAATTACTTTACTTTACTTTACTTACTTTACTGTCTCTGGTTTGAAAATCGCGCTACCAAAATTTTTATCGGTTTACCATAAACGCTAGCTGTCCGCGCGGCTCCATCCGCGAAAGCCTGCATCACACTGGCGCGGCCGGCGGTGGCGGTCCATATTAAATCTGACAGCTAATGACGAGGCCTTATTATGAAAACCCAGGTATGGTACATATATGTATGCTGGTCTACAACGGCCTATACCCACTGTACATACATACTACTATATCTACATCTACAGTTCCACCGTGATACAGTATAATTACTAGTACGGGGAACCGAGGAAGCTTACTCGTAGTATTACAAAAAATGTATGTACCTACACCATCAGCAGTCAATACTTGCGTATGCTTACCTTATAAAAGTTTATACAGTGTAAGTAGTAGTAAGTTTTGTTCCTTACCAATAAAGTTATTTTTATTTATTTATTTATTTTACAGCACTCGTCAGCATCCAATCTCAGAATGGAGCGATCGCTTTCATCTTATCAAAGTGATTGTTTCCAACAGAGCATTGATCGTATTTTGTTTGTTCTAGAACAAATACTTTCACGTGCCTCCTTGATACAAAAGGGCTTAACAAACACGATTGTCCTACGATGTACTCCTATATAACAACGAAGTGTATCTTTGACGTTTCGATACAAAAGGTATTGAACGAGTATAACGTCAAATTCTATTCGACTGAATTTTCCGTTGAGTTTGCATTTTAGCGTCGGAAATAGGTCATGATAGTCGCTAGAACGGGGAGTTTTAGATTTAATGTAAGTGCATTTTTGCCTGACTGCGGCAGAACCGCAAGAAAGGGAAAATACTTAATTTGATTTTAGCAGTCTATGTATGTTTGTATATTTACGTGTTTTCCACCGTAGCTTTTAAGATACTGAACCGATTTAGATGAATGAGGTATCAATCGATTCGAAATTATGCTCCGGTTGACATAGGCTACCAATTATAGCATAAAAATACCGATTACTGCATTATTACAATGATTTACGGCGTAAGTTGGAAACATAATTCTTCCCACAGTCGTTTTAACTTTAACTTGGAGTTAGGTAATTAGTCGAAAAACTAATTATGCTGGTGATTAGTGAACTAAGTTTTAAGTAGCCTGAGGCATTTTAGCCTTGTTCACTAAACGGAATACCTATATTTATTTTAGTTATATATTTCTTATTGAGTCTTCACCTGTCTAGCTAGCATGATCACGTTTATGTCGGACATAAAACATTCGCCCTTTTCGCACTAACATACTTGGTAGTAAGGGACAAAATGATGTAGGCTAGGCTGAAGCAGCGGCGCTACCACGAACTTCGAATCTCGAACTTCGTATATCTCCGTTTCGGTCGCTCGAGTACCATTAACCATAAGTGCGATAGAGACGGAGATATACGAAGTTCGGGATTCGAAGTTCGTGGTAGCGCCGCAGGGATTATTTTTGATTCGGCATGCATTGGGATCCGTTTTGCATTTGTCGTTTTGTGTTCGCAATAAAGAATTATCTATGCCACTTTCTCTACCTCACATTATCGTCTTAAAACAACTACGAATGTCGGCGGGCGTAGCATCGTTGACATTTTATCACTTATCGCTGTCGATAAGACACCCGTCACGTTCTGGCAAATATGCGAATGCGAGAGTGACGGATGTCTTATCCACAACGATAAGTGATAAAACGGCAGCCAACTTAGGCAAAAAAAAATGGTTGTCTAGAAACTCGGCTTACGGACGATAATTTTACGTGATAACGTCATTAAGCAGAACGCTCGGCTCAGGCGGAACGGGACAGTGAATCACACTTTGTCGTGCGTGCTGCCGGTGTTCATCGATTTTAAAGACGTTATCACGTCAAAAAGTTTATCGTCGTTGTTCGTTAACCAGGCAGTGAGCTCCAGATGTTTAGTCGACTAAAGCGATGAGGCTTACGTAATTGAAGAGCTTTTAAGTAAGCGTCGACGGGTTAATTAAGTTATTTAAAGTACATTTTGTAATAAAATTCTTCTGGACAGTCGACTCAAGTTCTTTTCAGTAACGGGCTTAAAACTCCTAAAGAAACTTAATGTTGTTAACTGTAAGTATTAAGTTAAAGAGTTATAATTCCATTTAATAGGTATGAATAGCATTCGAAAGTTACATCATAAATACTTATAATAACGTAAAGTTTTGACGTGATAACGTCTTATAAATCGATGAACACCGGCTGCACTTGCGCAGCACGCACGAAAAAGTATGACTCATTGTCCCGTTCTACCTGCGGCGCTACCACGAACTTCGAATCTCGAACTTCGTATATCTCCGTTTCGGTCGCTCGAGTACCATAAACCATAAGTGCGATAGAGACGGAGATATACGCAGTTCGAGATTCGAAGTTCGTGATAGCGCCGCTGAGCCGAGCGTTTGACTTTATGACGTTATCACGTAAAATTATTGTCCTAAAACCGACTTTATAGACAACCAATGTTTTATCTTACATGACGACTGGTTTAGCCTAGTGGGTAGTGTCCTTGCCTAAGAAGCCGACGGTTCAGGGCTCAAATCCTGGTTAGGGCAAATATTTGTGGTGGTGGTGCGGTCGGCTTCACCAAGGGGTTTAACACCTTTGTACTGTAACGCATTAAACGTCATGTTAAACTTGCTATGAAGTTGTCAAACGAGTGAAAACTACAAGGTATTTAGTTGATCAGCTACCTATGAGGCGAACTACTCCTAAGACACTTTAAATACCTGAATGAAACAAATTATTTTTATTCTGCAAGTAGGCCGCAATAGCACTTTTACATTTTTACAAGTCAAAAATCGACTAAAAATCTTACGTCAAAACAATAGAGGTGAACAATAGGTGTCAATTAGTAGGCATTAAGTTGTCAATGTCAACCATTGGGACGTTTACCTTATTTACTGTTAGAAAAAAAGAAAGAAAGAAATATTTATTCGAGACAAAGCAGCGTTTTGTCACGTAAGTGACAAGAAGTGAAGTGTGTGTTAGGTGTTAATGAGAACGATTACAAGTCACCTCCTAGAAGATCTACTTATAGCTTCAGTTGAATTTTCATCATCATCCATCATCATCATCATCATATAAGCCGAAAGACGTCCACTGCTGGACATAGGCCTCCCCCAAAGAGTGCCACAATGAGCGGTACTGCGCCACCCGCATCCAGCGGACTCCTGCGACCTTCACCAGGCCATCAGCCCACGCTGCACCTTCCGTTACGTGGTCACCACTCGAGAACCTTTCCGCCCCAACGGCCATCGGTTCTTCGTGCAATGTGCCCCGCCCACTGCCACTTTAGTTTAGCAGTTGAATCAGTGTGGGAATAAAAGTAGGTTTAATCCAGTTGAACGACTGTGGCAAATTTAACTCGGTGCGTGTTTCGCTTATTGTGTAAACCTCCCCGTGTAGGACACGCCAGGCGTTGGGCGCGGAGCGGGTATGAGTAATCAATTCTTAATTTTTCATAATCTGACAGGAGGACTACATAAGTAGTGCATCTAAGTTGCGGACTGAAAGAGATGATTTTCGGTCCTAGAGCTCAAAATTTATAAAATATGAATAATGGCAGAAACATTATACTCGTACCTACTCGTTCAGCTTGAATTGCTCAGACGAATTGATTTGTTTGAGTATGTTAATAATTCTTATGATTTTAACTAAATCTAAAGGTATGATCTGTCATAAATTACTTTCAGGTTTGACGTTGAATTTAAAAATTACCGATTCTTCACTGTGACTTCTAAAAACTCTTTCACATCATCTAGCATAAGTAATACCGTACATATATATTACTATTCATACAGCTTTTAGCTAATAAAATGTAAAATCAATTAGGAGCGTTGTTTGCCAACAAACCGCATTGTGGTTTGGCAGATTAATTGTACCTATGTAAATTTAGCTATAAGCCTTAAAGAGAGAATAAAAAATAAAAAAAAAAAAAAAAAAAACTCACAAGTGAGTAATTTGTTTAAAGTTTAATGTAATACTAACACTGAACCAAGGGTTTTATTTGAATAGTCGTTTTAACGAGACACCGTAGTAAGTATAGTCGACTACGAAAAGACACTTTCGTTGACGACGACGTCTTTCGTTTCGTTTCGTTGGTTACATTATGCTAAAAAGTGTACCATAATGTGACGTCACGCGGAACTTTAACGGGCTATATCTTTATAATTTTTTTTTGATTGACAAAACAAAAAATACGTGTCCAATATTTACCTATATAGATAATCTAACGCGCGGACTAAATAGTATTTTTTAGGAAAGTAGCCAATTCGCTCCGCGTACTCCGTAACCGTACTTTAGTCCCCTAGAGACAGCCCACGTTTCACCTCAAGGTCGGGAGCAAATTACTTCGATTCTAATTGATCTATCAGCTGTATTATGGTAAATAAACGGACGAGCCTGGAAAACAAATAAATTGACAGTGCCAGGAGTCTAGAACTGAACTCTTCTAACTAATCGAGTTGGAGTTACTTAGAACTATCAACTATCATGTACTTAATTACATAGGTACTTCATATTTTTTTTTGTTGATGGTGTGATTTGATTTACTTTTGACCTAATTATAGGAAATAAACGGACGAGCCTGGAAAACCAATAAATTGGCGGGGCACTGCCAATTTATTGGACTCCCCAGGAGTCTAGAACGGAACTCTTCTAGCTAATAAAGTTGGAGTTACTTAAAACGATCAACGATCATGTACTTACTTAGGTACTTCGTATTTTTTTATTGTTGTGATGTGATTTGCTTTTGACCTTAGTTTAACCGGATAAATAGTCTACCAAGTAAACATATTTACTTGCCTACTCAAAAACGCGGGAGACCGCTGGATGCGGGTGGCGCAGGAGTCGCGGGACCGGTCGCTGTGGCGCTCTTTGGGGGAGGCCTACGTCCAGCAGTGAACGTCTTTTGGATATGATGATGATGATGACACCCAACATTGCCTATTACTTTAACCCTAAAATTGGTTAAACAAATCGTGCTAGGCCTTGGTCGCACTATATAGAGAGCACAAAAAAAGTGCTACAAAAAAAAATGCAACGAGGTGACTAAAGAAAGTATGCATTAAAATACACTGGCAAGAATAGAGAGAAACCTCTTTGTCATATACATATGTCTATGTAAACCTTTAAGTCTCGGAATACAGATGCTAAGTCGCGGCAAGATAGACTATTCATCATCATCATCATCATATCAGCCGAAAGACGTCCACTGCTGGACATTGGCCTCCCCCAAAGAGTACCAAAATGACCGGTCCTGCGCCACCCGCATCCAGCGGACTCCCGCGACCTTTACCAGGTCATCAGTCCACCTTGTGGGGGGCCTACCCACGCCTCGCCTTCCGGTACTTGGTCGCCACTCAAGAACCTATCCGCCCCAACGGCCATCCGGTTCTACGTGCAACGTGCCCCACCCACTGCCACTTAAGTTTAGCGATTCGGAGGGCTATATCGGTTACCTTGGTTCTGCTGCGGATAGCCTCATTTCTGATGCGATCACGCAGAGAAATTCCCAACATAGCCCTCTCCATTGCCCTTTGGGTGACTTTGAGCCTTCTTATGAGGCCCATTGTAAACGACCACGTTTCAGTGTCATATGTCATCACTGGCAATACACACTGGTCTTGAGACACTGCGGTATATTCGACGAAAAGATGTGCCGTAGCTTCCCGAACGCTGCCCAGCCGAGAATATTAGACTATTCGTCTCTTTCTAATTAGAACGCTTGGAAAAGACGGTTACCTAGTCTACTTCGCCATAGTCGCCGCGACACTGCTCGCGGCCGACACTATGATAGCCGTGCTGAAGACAGGTTCAAATAGCAATAGTGCGAGCCTAATCTTTTAAATCTCGGGGTGCGGCCCATGCGTTGACTCCATAGTCAACTCGATTTACATGAGGATGGGATCTGATTGTGAAGTTCCGGAGCACAATCTCTAAGATACATCCTGTATCTATGTACAGTCGGCCCATGAAAATGATGAACATACTTAGAACCTTATCGCATCAAATTTCAAGCAACTTCGTTGACACTGAAATGTCATATACCTACATTTGAAACCTCCTCCGACTCCTCAAGTAATAAAACTTCTACAAATGCCACTGATAAATGTCATCGGTGATATTAAATTACCAAAATGATGAGTCTGTCAGAAGCTAAAATTATCAAAGAAATTGAAAGAAATGTTAATAATTAAGATGCCTGCCATAATATCTGAACTTGCTTGTATTGAAATTGCGACTCAGTATCAAGAGGGCAACTGTATTTCCAAACTTAATGATATTATTCTGAGTCTTCCCGGTTGTTTCTTGTATATGTTGTCTTAGTTTACAACGGTATCCATGTTATTGTATTCGAACAGTATACTGACGATTCATTATTCCCAGCGTAATACCGTGACTAAAGAACTGTGAATGAGTAAGAAGATATGCTGTCGAAGGAATAATTCGTAGCCAACTTAATAGTCTAATAATCGTTGGCGGACAAGTCTTCTGTGGAATATGAATGAAGAAAACCGTTTTTCCTACAACAAACATAGATGGTCATCTAAGGACTCGTCCCCGAGTGATAAGAAATTATTTGCTATCACTGGTTTGCACTACAGATTCTTCAATAACGCAAATTTTTATATTTTACTATGTAATAAAGAAAATTCCTGGATAAATCTCGGTTTTATTTCATCAGATCACGAATGACGATGATTTAGATGACATGATGGCAGCCACGCAAGAAAACTAATTTAGTCTAAGATTAGTCTTCATTATAATTCCTTGGATTTTTAATAAATAATACGGTCATAAAAATTGGACTTTGGTGGATTTTCATTAATAAAGCAGTAGGTAAAGTTTGTAAGTTTGTATTCTTCTACATATATTTAATCTCCGAAACTGATAATCTGATTTCGTAAAACAATGCACGAACATTTTAGTATTGCATAAATATGTGAGGGAAAGGAGAGAAAAAGATAAACAAAAAGTTAAATAGAAATAACGGGTATATTTTAAACCAAGCAAATCAGGAAAATAGCATGCTTACAATGGTTAAATTAATAACGGTAACCGTAAAGCCAAGCTATGATAAAATATAATCATTATCAGTACCTCAATTAGATACTCTATAAATTAAAATAACACAGCACAGTATTTTGAATAAAACAAAATGGCAATCGCAATTTACGTACATTTAAAATGACACAAATAAATTGTTCATGATTTACTTGACAGTTCAGAGCACTGGTCGTACCGTGTCCGAGGTTGGACAACTTCTGATCTGTCGACAGGTGCTGGTGCCCCTTTTAATACCTGTCAGAGTGACGTCATGGAAGAAATCGAGTGGCGTGATCAGATATTGGCAACAACAAGTTTTGTACCCGTTTCTGTAATTAATTTTATTTGAAAACTACCTTCATTCTCCCACAAATATGTGTTTCACCTTTTTCTAACACCAAACATACCAATTACTAATTACTAAACTTCAATAAAAATACACAAAAAGACCGTCGTCGTATGAGATTAGAACCTGAGACCTCTATATTAGAAAGCAAGCAATTACTGACAACGCCACGAGGACTCATACTTTGTTATTCGAAATTAATCTTCTCATTTGTGCCTTGTAACATCTATTCCTAATTTAGTTAACTGCAGTCTCAATCTGTCAACATCGCAGAACAGAGATATGCAATGACAAGTCTAAACTCTTTTGCATGAATGTCATAACAATGTGCTCTAAATTTAAATGATTGACATCTAATCATCACGCGCGTCACTCTCCCTCATCGTGATTTAATTTGACAAAGTCCTAAAGTGCTCAACATTTTCATGGGCTGACTGTACATACATAAAACACCGATAAGATGCTTTCCGGGGTCTCAAACTATCTCCACCCCAAATATAATCTAAAGCAGTACAGATGTAGTGCATAATAGTTTTCCATCGTATGCAGGTATTATTGTCATGCTACTTCAGTCAACCTCAGTACTTTTTTGTACTGTGACCGACTGAAAAAGCAAGACACGTTCGTACGTTTCCGTGAAAATACGATAGAAAACAATTATGCACTACACCTGTACAGTGGTTTGAAGGCTTTCGCATTTATAATATACTAGCGAGTAGTGACCCGCCCCGGCTTTGCACGGGTATTTATTGTACAAATAAAACTTCCTCTTGAATCACTTTATCTATTAAAAAAAAAACCGCATCAAAATCCGTTGCGTAATTTTAAAGATCTAAGCATACATAGGGACAGACAGACTTTGTTTTATACTATGTAGTGATGGTTGAAGTATCATCAATATCATCATCTGCTGGACAAAGGCCTCCCCCAAAGAGTGCCATAATGACAGGTCCTGCGCCACCCACATCCAGCGCACTCTCGCGACCTTTAACTGGTCATCAGTCCACCTTGGGGGGGGCCTACCCACACACTCTAATATAAGTATGTATTATTATAACTGTTTCATAACACATGCACACCTACGCAAGCAAAACAAGGAAAATTCCTACTTACCCCATTTCCCAAGAAATCAACCTGATACCTACTCCGAAACGAACCCACTGGGAATCAACTCCTACGCAATGTTTCATGATGGAACTTATATTACAAGCTGTTATTAGTTGGTGGTGGCGATGGTTTGAAATAGTGTTGTGCTTGCTCGATCTTTAATTGCGCTCCGACTTCGTTCAATTAGTTAAAGGAGCTAGTTCCGTCTTTACTTCAGTTCTAATTGTCTTGTTCGCACCGCATTTGCTTCTTGTCTGTGGCTCTGAGACTATCTGTCCTCAACTCGCTCCGTGCCAAATTTAGCTCCATCATCTTCATCAAAATCATAATCGGCTTCTTGCAACAAACCGCCTGTATAAGAAAGCGGTGTTCGTTAAAATCGGAATGTATGGAAATAGAAAGTTTGACAAGTTTAACTTGCAAGATTTGTCTCTTACTAACAAACTGACAAACTAACAAGCAAACATGTCAACTTGAATAAATAAATAAATATTACGGGACAATCTTACACAAATCAACCTAGGCCCACGGTAAGCTCAGTAAAGGCTTGTGTTGTGGGCTTGTGGGTACTAGGCGATGATATATATAATAGATACATACATATAGATACTTATATACATACACTTAAACTTGTAATAAAGCTGGTAATATGGTTTGGTAGCGCCCGTGTTCTGTGCCACTAATAATACGAGTGTGAAAGTGAGGGACGATGAATACTCAAAAGGGTCGACACTCTCGGGAGGCTTCTCTGTCCACAAAAGCGTCCATTAGGCACTGTTTCTTCTTACCACCTGGCAGGCTGCTGCACTGCACCTGCTTGTTTGTCCTCCTCATCCTGGACCTGGACACCTAAAGATACCTTGGACGGCATTCCGAACGAAGCATTTCTTTAAAAAATTGCCACTTAATTTTTCACGAGATTTTCTGCTACTTTTATGTTATTTCTACTCAGAAAAACGATCTTTTCATCTCAATTTAAGAAAAAAATGTGTCCCAATATGTCCATGCGTTCCCATGCAAACCCAAAACTTTCTGATTTTATCATCGTCATACAAAGAATATAGTAACACAATAGGAAAAAAATCTTTGGGATATTTTTTGGTCCTATTAGGATGGGTAGCTCGTGACTCTCAGTGGAAATAACATAAAACTCATTGATTTTTTTACAATTAATAATAGTGACATTTTTTTGGAAAACCGCTCAACCAACAACTTAATACTGAAGGAACTCCATGTCTCAAGGAAAGGCCTATCGATGGAGAGGCTCGTCGTCCTGGGGGCCGATTTTTGACTTTCGAGCGCTCGAAAATTAAATAACTTACGATTTAAGTGTCAAAATTGCAGGCACTAACTTTCTACCGATAGAATTGAATACGAGTGGTCAATACCACTCGCTTTTCAATTTTCTATCGCTATTTCAAAAGAGAATTTCGTAATTTTTGTCAGTTTTCGAGTGAAAGATTCGAGCGCTCGAAAGTCAAAAATCGGTCCCCAGGTCAAAAAGAGCACGACGCCGATCGCCAACACGCTAGACGGATATAATAAATAATTTACTTTAAAAACAAAGTTTAAACAGACTTCAATTCAGTACTACAGCCTACAGCCAAGCCAGATAAGTAAGCCAGAATCGGCTATTTGAGGAGTTTCGTCGATTTCTCAAGGATCTCAGAATTAACACTTCATTAGTTGCTACTTCAACGGAATCATGAAAGAAACTTTGACGTAGGTACTGTATATCTTTGAGGAGTTCTATAAGTCATCTGTGGTCTTCGTCATCAGTTCCATTTCACCAAAATTGCGATTTACGAGGGTAAATACACGAGTTATAATAGATAATACCGAAATTACATAGCTATAGGTTACACGCGTGCCTATAAAATTTGAAGGTTGCCCTCAATTTCCCTGAGATCCCATAATCAGATCCTCACTTGGTGACAATGAGAGCACCTCAGGAGTATACCTACTCTTTCGATTAAAAAAAGAATTTTGCAAATCGGTCAATAATACATACGGTACATATTTATTTGTACACACAAAGCAATGAATAAATGAAATCAAATCAAATAATTAACGGAGAAATCGGAGAACATACTCAAAAAAAAATATACATTCAGTGGAACATATAACCTCCTCCTTTTTTGAAGTCGTTTAAAAATGCCACGGAGTAGGTACAGCATAGTCCAGTGCTCCCGCAATGCCACAAACTGTCTGAATTGGCGCGTCATAGCCAAATCTGGGACCATTGCCAAGAGGCACAACACCGATGGAGACCCACCGAGTACCTACACCATAAACACGACCAGCGACCACTCTGACAAGAGTGTACGACTGAGAATGATGAGATGCGTTTTTGTCCCCATCTAAATTAATAAATAAAAATAAATCAGCCCAGTGTAAACGCGCCTTTAAAAGTTCACCTTGTAGAGTTCACGTACCTTCGGTATTGGTATTAAATAAAAGTTATTTTAGTGTAATTTATTTGTCAATAAATTCCAAGGTATTCTACCAGACATAACTTCTTGAATATTTGAATACTAAATGAGATAATTCGAATTGTTCGATACATAAAACATGCTGTAACTTATCATTGCCGCTATCCAGGGGGGTCGATCTATGGCGCACGTGGCACACGCTACGCATTCCAATTTGATTTCAACTTGATTCAAATGCTCGCTTCCATAGATATGTGTGATGAATATTTTTGTATGGGGAATATTACCAGCTAAGAAATTTCGACTCCCTTTCTTCGGGTAATCCACTCGGCTCAGTCCTGAGCTAGTCTCAAGGCGCGGCGGGCCCGCGTTCGATGTGTGTTTTAAGTGTAGTTTCAATGTTTTACAACTTGCGCGGGCCCGCGCCCGACGCGCGCCCGACCCGCGCCCGCGACCGGTGTGTCCGGAGGCCTTTATCCAGAGGAACGGATGAAAATATTAAAAAATTTAGAAGTGCCTGATATTTTTTTTTGGTATAAGGAATAACGTTCCTTAGGAACCAATATTCATGTTATTCACTCAAATAAATGCAATGCCCTTACAAAGATTTGAATCGGCTTCGTGGGCAGGGTCTAGTGACCACGACTACGAAGTCAACTAGGTCAAAGTTGTCAAGATCCTGAAATCATCAAGCGTTATGTATTCAGTGATAATTATGTATTTCAATTTTATATTGAAAGTTCGTATTCGTTCGTTCGTTCGAGAGACAGAATATGGGCCCAGAGGGGTAAACACGTAACTTTTCGAACAAGCGTTACGACAATTCACCTTTCATTGTCCCATACAAAAAGTGACATTAATTTAGATGTACCTGACGCACGTACCTACAATGCGTTATGTAATCAAATCAACCAGCAGGGTGCACTGACGAAAAAATACATTATCTAGATAGATAGATAAACCCTTTATTTAAATCCACAATATACATGGTATGAACATAATAGGTACAATATTAACAGTAAAAGTTGTAAAGTGACAAAAAAAATATACAAAAGAAAAAAGCATGCGACTTAAGACTTGATTGTTAGTTTATATTGGACTAAATGAAAATAACCATGTGTCGTGGCAGAGAATAGGCGCTGGCTCAGCATATCTAATTGTTCCTACCTAAATGGTTGTATTTATTATAGTCTATGTGTACCTCATAAGTGTTTTGGTTATAATTACGAGTATAAACTGTTAACTTGTGTGTCTGAAATAAACCTACGCAATAATTTACGCATAGGAAGATTATGCATAGGAAGAATGTCCATAAGCGACGATGTTGCCGATGATGACGCGCCATCGCCATCAGGATCAGGCAGGCCATTTGCTTGTTTCTCACCGGCGTCGGATCACATACATCGTAGCAAACAAGCACGTCACAAACATCGGAACACACCTCTATTTTCAAGGCATTCGTGTGCATGTGCCGATATTTTTGAACACTTATAGTGTACCTATGTATGTGATGGCGACTGTATAATAAAAAAAACTGAATGCGTAACCTACGTATTGAATCGATCCCGTGCTATAAATACCTGACAGTAACTTAACTTGGCAATAACATTGCCCTAATCTAATTTAACTTGGGCAAATAAGTCGTAAAATGTTGGGCGGTGACGTCACTATATTGGTCATGAACATGAAACATCTCTATTTGTTTAGTTCAGTTGGCAGAATATATAGAGGCTCTTTAAAGGTTGTCTATAAAGTCGGTTTACGGACGATAATTTTACGAGATAACGTCATAAAGCCGAACGCTAGGCTCAGGCGGAATGGGACACAGAGTCATACTTACTTTCGTGCGTGCAGCCGGATTGCATCGATTTACAAGACGTTATCACGTCAAAATGTATTATACTCCTTTCTAGAATACCCCACTATGCTTATACCTACACTTGTATTACCTAGGCAGTCCCGCACCGCTCCGCACCTAGGTATTCTATTAATAGGCGACGGGGCTGCGAGGTCATTGCCCCAGTGCACCCGTGCACCGTAATCACTTCCCACCCACCCGTTTACGGCGGAATATCCAACAGAATAGGAGTACTATCATAGTAAAGTGATAGTGGTTGTATTTAAGTTCGTAAAAGCGACAACAACATAGAGCGGTGACATTACATTACACGTGGCGACTTTTTGCTGAAATTACAACGCGCATTTCACGAACGCGTGACATTAGGCATAGATCATAGCTGACACCTGTCAAAATCAGCTAAAGTGGATAATGAAATTAAAGATAAAAAATGTAAACAAATGTGTTGCCACTGCAATGAAATCAATCCCAAGAAGTGGAAACTAAAAATTCGTTAAATACGCAAGTTAAAAAATAATGCGACTAATTTATACGTAAAACAATGCCTGGAAAATATTCGTAAATATTTGAATAAGCAAAATTAAAACATTATTATTTTATATTCATAAATATGTGCAGTTTATATTTACGCCACTGGCAATGGTTAGGAATTGTAAACCTTTGGTTCGTAATTTAATTAATATACCTGGATATTCCTATTCCTTATTCTTAATGATCAAAGAAGGTTTAAAATTGGTGACGCCTCAAAGATGGAGTGATTGTGTGGCTCATGTAATAAAAGTAGAGGATAACTTGTGCCAACTCGACCACCTAATAGACAATATAACAGAGACATTAATAATAAATGTAACTGAGGAGGATTCGACGTCTTCCTCAGAAAACAAGAGTGGAAGTGAATAACTAAAAAAATAAAAATCTAGTGTTATTTTCTTTGTGTTTTTCTGTCCTAATAAGACATATAGTAATGGCACGTCTTGCTTCCATCGCTTGGTGTGGTTCTAGTGGCTGCAGGCAATAGGCTTTTGCTGTATATCGTACCCGGACTATCGTCACCTACTAAGTACCTATTCATACCAACCTACGACATTAAAGTGATCAAAGTAAAATATAAGATTGTTTTAAAAGTAGTTTATATTCATTAGTTAAAACCAAAACCTGGTTGATTGCCCCTGAGACGTCACTTTGACGTTGACAGTTCTTTGTTTACATTTTTTATCTTTAATTTCATTATCCACTTTACATATCACAGGACGCCCGCGAGCTGTGTCGCCGTGAGATCTTAGACAATCCGTCTCTTTCTAATTAGAACGCTTCTAAAGAGACGGATGACCTATGCCGCTGCGACCATTGCGGGCCGTCTTGTGATAGCCGTGCTGTATCGATACTGTAGGTAGGTATCGTTTTAGAAGCGCTTCAAAGTCAGCGTGTGTAAATGACGAAAAGTTCTTAAAACCAACCCTTACCCGTGTATTGTTTCATTGTTATCTTTAAGTAGGGTTGTAAAACTATTACGCATAAACAGTAGAACAAACAGTATTATCTTACTCCAGAGGGGTAATCACGTAACGTTCCGAACGCGCGTGGGTACAATTTAACTGTCAATTTTCCATATAAAAAGTGACATTTAGACCTACCCGACATTCGTACAATGCGTTACGTGATCGACCTACTGGAACACGTACACGCCACTTTTCGTTCAGTTTTATGACATCTCTTTCTTATCTTTTATTTTCATATTTAGCAACAAAAAGAAATGGTAAAATCTCACGTTAAGTGCATTTTCTTGATTTTAACTAGAACAAACCATAACCACTCTAACAGCCGCGAGTATATGTGTTATTGTACTTAATAGTTGTACTTATGTACCAGTCTCCTCTCTCGTCTGAACGAACGAAGCGATATAACGAAAAGTTAAGTATTATTTGAAAGTACCCTTAAAGGAAATCGGGTGTGACATGTGTTAAAATTAATTTTCAACCCTAACGGGTTCATAAATACCCACCGGCTCAGCCATTGTAAAAACCTGGTCACTCGAGTGTGTGCACAATTTCACCCCTGCCGATACTCTGACCTCAGTCTCTCCTCCTCCTGTATGGGTATAAATAGCTGCCTATTGGACTTTGAAAGTGATTTTCGTTTGTTTTCTATGGACTTAAAAACAGGGTTAGGAGATAATTCTACTAGTAGAATTTTCCTAGTCCTCGATGATGCAAGACTAACGACGTGGGCATTTTATGTTAAGGTGACATGGCTTAAAATCGAATGAAGCAAAATGTTCTTAGTTCGAATTTAACCCATATTGCTTAGGGTTTGCGTTGCCTGACCTGTGAAAAATTTCCACATGTCAAGTAATACGCAATTTTATATCAATGTATTTCCTCTAGGCAACTTCCTTATTCCTTTCCTTATTGCTGCCTGTCGTTTATTAAGAGGAAGATCGATTTAAAATGCTCACACAAGTTGCAAATAGATGAGTAATGAGGGAAACAAATATCATAAAACAAGAAACGGTATGTCGCTCAAGACTATAAGGCAGCAGTATATTTTGAGCGTCCTGTTGTAAAGTTGTAATACTTGTAAATAATAGTGTCCAGTGGACCGACGCCCCTTTTGCAAGATGTGCCGAGCAGTGAAGGTGCTCTCGGTCCTCAGCGCTGTGGCGCAGTTCTCTGCTGCATGCACTTTACCCAAAATAACAATAACGGAATCTGTTCATCGCATTGACCATAAGCACTACGTGCCTAAGGGACCTCTTCATATTTTTTGTTCAAGTGACACAAATGAACTCAACTTTTACAAAGACGAAGAGCTATATACAAACGTTATTAATTCTACGACAATAGGAGCAGTTATTGAAAAGCCCAAAGACGGATTGATGGGTATATTTAAGTGCAGCAATACTTGTGGCGTTGATTACGCATGGATACAAGTGGTATCGTATCCGGATGCAACGCACATGGTATTTAACACAAGGTAATTTTGAAGTTCTGAACTGTATGTGGTCTACGTTAACTTATCCCGGTAACTATACGTTTTCGTACCTTCGCAAGGATGGGACATTAATATCTGAGCCTTGTATTGGTAGTTTGATGCCTGGTACATATAACTGGTGGAAAAATCGCAACATCAGTCAGTTCCAACACGCTGAAAGCAAAGATCCAAGCTTGACTATGCATCTTCAAATGTGCAATATTCTTGGATGTGCCAACCGGACGGAGAACGTCGACCTTTTGAGACATATGAAACTAGCTGCTCCAGAAGGCTTAAGTGTGCGTGAAATAAGTCCAACTGAGGTTTTATTGGACTGGATCCCTTTTCGGAATGAGCTCGTGTCGGAATTGGAAATGCATTACGTGATCGTATACTGGTTCCAGGGCGTGGAACCCCGAGTTCTCATTTCCGAGACAGAAACAGTTACAAGACGTTTGAAATCAACGCTTTTGAAAATGCCGTGCCCCGGAAAGCAGTATACGGTGCGAATATCATGCAAACCTGCCAAGAATGGAGTATATCCATCCATGTCAGACTATGCCCAGATTTCCTTCCTAACAAAGCGAGACCTGACGGCGACGCTGGACCCGATGTGTAAAATTAAGCCAGTACAATCTCCAGCAGTGATGTTGTACAAGCTCCAGATTCTGATGAATCATATTGAAGAAGAACTCGAAAAATTTGAGAAGTTTAAAAGGTCATTGAGGAAAAAGGCCGCCGTGATCAAAAAACTTCAGCTCGCAAAAAGAGGAGTGTAAAATACAAATTGCTGACAAAACAGTTGTGGTGTTCAATTATTTGTAATTTTAGGTGTCTGAATACAGTGTGTTTCAAACCAGGAAGGATCAATGTAGCATACTAGGCTAAGCTAGACATCTAGTAAGCAGTTGTAGTAGTAGCATATAGCCAGACGGTATGGAATACCTTCTATGCTCAAGTTTACAAATGTTTTAAATTCCTAAAATCGTTAATTATACGAATCATTTATGGTTACAAACAAACGTGCATTTCAGTTTTTAATCAAACGCGGTGGCATTTTGTAAAAAAAATATGTTTACTGTGTCGTGTAATATTGCAAGTTTTGACTTTCCGATGGTACTCTTTGCGGATGACAGCACAATTATTTTTTCAGCCAAAAATGCAAATGCAGATTTAAATACTTGTAAATATAAAGGACTTAAGAAATAGTGATAGAGTGGCTCAATAACAATAACTTGAAAATTAATCTTGACTAAACCTAAATATTAATTATAATACAAATATACAAATACAAATCTTTATTTTACATAAAAATGTGGTACAAAAGTCGTTATTAAATTATCAGGTTTCACACATTCCACCAGAAACTGGCATGCAAAATTAACATAGGAAAAATACTTAAATATCGAGAAACACGATTTAGAATACTTAAAACCTAATGTTTACAATGTCAATATGAACACTTAATACCGTCACAATTACAATTATATTCCTAATATGTCATAATTATATTACAAATCTAGTCACAATAATAAATGTCAAGTTCAATGTTTAAAATAATCAAAATATTCGTCAACAGAGTAAAAACATTCTTGTACTAGCCATCTCCTAAGTTTACGCTTGAATAGTCCAATAGGCAAATCTTTGATGTCATCATGCAAACGATTAAAAATGTCAATAGAATTACAGTATGCGTTCTTGCTGTACAATTGTGTCTTACGAGCAGGACCAACGAGACGATTTGGGTATCTTGTACGAAAGTTGCATGTATCTTTATAGGTTTTAAAGAGATCTGGGTGAGCCTTGACAAATAAACAAACTTCATATATATAGATGCATGTCATAGACAGTAAATTCAGGTGTCTAAATAGCGGCCTACAGGATGTTAAGACATCTACGTTACAGATCGCCCTGATGCACTGCTTTTGTGCTATAAGTGCGCGCTTTACATGGCTTGAATTTCCCCAGAGGAGAACGCCGTATCTGAGCAGTGAGCAAACATAACCATGGTAAGCCTGTATTGCGGTCTGCTTGGAGCTAATCTTAGCTAGTTTCCATAGAGCATACGCAAAGGAGTTAATTTTATTGCACAATTTATTAATATGCTCACCCCAAGAGCATTTGTCATCTAAGCAGATACCTAAGAAAATTGTCTGACTTGATTCCGTTATCACCTGATCTGCGAAGGTTACAGTCAATTCTTGTTTTTTGCCATTTCTATTTACAAACTGAATAAATGTGGTTTTATCTATATTTACTTTTAGATTGTTCCTATGCAACCAGTCTATTACATCACCAATTGTTTTATTTATGTCACTATTATACGTTTTGACATCACTACATGGTATGACGACCGATAGGTCGTCCGCAAAGAGTATACAATCAAAATTTATCGCATTCGGTAGATCGTTAATGTATATTAAAAAAAGCAGAGGGCCTAGGATACTCCCTTGTGGTACTCCGACCTTATTTATTCTCGTGGAAGACCTAAAAGCCTCAATAGTGTTGACCGAGTCAATTTGAGATATTTCCACAAATTCAGTCCTAGAGTGTAAATAATCTCGGAGCCATTCCCTAGCTACACCTCTGATACCGTAGAGCTCACATTTAGCCAGGAGTATCTTGTGGCACACAAAATCGAAAGCTCTACTCATGTCAAAGAAAATTGTCGTTACTGGTAAGCTCTTGTTCATGTAACCTAGAATCTTATTTGTCAACGAGAAGGCAGCTAGTGACGTTGACTTGCCTTTTTGAAACCCGAACTGTTCAGATTTCAGTACATTAAACTGATTTAAAAATGACAATAGACGTTGATGAAACGCCTTCTCAAATATTTTCGAGATAACAGGTACAAGCGAAATTGGTCGATAGTTTGCTACACATTCTTTGCTACCTTTTTTGTAAAGTGGCTTAATAAGAGAGAGCTTTAAAGGCTCCGGGAAGACTCCATTAGTAAATGACAAATTTACTAGGTAGCTCATGACTGCAGCAATACCCTGTTTACATCCTTTTAGTATTTTAGTTTGGATTTCGTCATAGCCCGCTGAGTTAGTAGGGTTTAAAGCGTCAATAAATTTGCATATTTCATTTTCATCTGTCGGTAATAAGAACATACTATTAAAATTAGTGTTATTACAATTTATCAGTGAGATGTCAGGTTTCGGTTCAGGATCATTACTTAAATTAGTCAAATTTATGTAGAAATCATTAAAAGTATTTGCAATGTCAGTAGGATTAGATATAGAGTCACCTTCGACGACTAGCTTCTCAATGTTTGTCCCACCTACGTTGTTAGTGGTTATGCTTTTAATAACATCCCACGTTGCCTTACATGTGTTCTTAGATCGATGTATATGATTCATATTCGTAAGTTTTTGAGCTTGGTTTATGCAACGCTTGAGAAGCTTAGAGTAATTATTAAATTTAATTTTGCTTTGCAGAGAGCTAGCGTGGTTTTTGGGTGTTCTATAATAGCTAAAACGTAATCTTCTTTTTGTTTTTACAGAATTTTTAATGCCTCTTGTAAACCACGCACTATTTTTAGGCTTTAATGTAAACCTTACTTTGTTAACTGGGAATCGATAACGTACGTATAAACAACGGACTAACAAAATATCCATTTTGACTGTAGCTTATATAGGTTATTTTGGGTTTCTTAACATGAACATGAACATAGGCACCACACCCAGCCAGGAAGCAAGCCTGACCCGGACAAGCCGGATATACCTGGGGGCGCAATTTTGTGGGAAGTGACACGCTCTGGGATGGGAAGGGAAGACCGACCAGCCGCAACCAGTCGGCCACAATCAACCGGCTATGCAGCCTTTAGCCAATATTGGAGAAGAGGAGAGAAAGGATACTTCGTCGGGGGATGAGCGTTGGTGAAATGATGCAAGTTGCTTTTTATAAAGTCTTCTCAAGTTGAAGGTGTTCTCGGAGATCAGATCCAGCTCGCTATTTCGAGATCATTCTACCTGTTCCTCTGATTCGCAATCAGTTTCTTCCATTGCGTCGATTTCTCGTGCAGTGTTGTAGAAATTATTTTTAATTGTGTTTATGTTGTATGTCATGAGGTCATGATGTGACTCGCAACCACGACAACTACTATTTTCCAGTACGTATTCATGTAGGTGAATGATTTGCTGCTTGACAAGAATATACGTGATGCGGGCACTATTACCTCATTTATCGTATGGCTTATATTTATTTCTCTACTTGAAAAATGTACAATATTACTTTAAACTTTGTCACTACACCACCACCACATTATTTTACTGTAGACACAGACACAACATTAGTTATTTACATAAACATAACCAAAATATTAACACTGCTCACTGCACAACAAAACAGAGTGCCACAAACACTGTCACTAGGAGAGTTGACCGGCATCGGCAGCCAGTATTTAATTTACCTGTTACCGTAGTTTGGCAGTCTTCAAGTTCTCGTCATGTGGAATAAAGGCATAACTCGTATTTATTTGTAGTTGTAAGGTTCTGCAGTCTTCTGAGGCTTGCATATTCAATGCTTTTTTTTTCACCACACTTAAGCTCTAGGTTTTTTTTTTGCATCCAGTTGAATTGGAGTCTGGTTTTCTTTTCGTTCTAGTGTTTTATTTATTACAAGTTTATGTAGCATTGTTATCCTCTATTTTGCTAATATCGTTCGCCTATTCAAGCCCATCTGGCGTGGCGTGAATCCATAAAATCTGGACATGTCAAGGAAGTGCATTCAGGCGCAGCTACCTAGACACGAATCTAGGTTATTTTGGGTTTCTTAAGTGTAGAAAATAAACTGACATGAGATAACCAAAGAGAAACAATCTGTAAATAACTTAACCTAAAACATTTCCTTAGTTTTAACAGTTCGCGTCAACGGGGTAAGATCTACAATACCCTTTCATGGTAAACCAGCCCAAAAAGTGTTCTTGGGACGGCATCAAGAATCTTCAATGAGTTACCGAGAAACATTTTAAATGCTGTTTTAAAAGAAACTGTTTGCTCTTCAAGCGGAAAAGGCATTTATTATTAAATTGACGATTATAGAAAAGACAATTTTTAAAGTCACAATAGTTATGTTACCTATTATATATTATTCTACCATCAGTAGATAGTAAAACTAGATATTTAATTGCTTTGGGACACTACTATTCCGATGAGTACAGTCTCGAGTCGATCAGTACTTAGTGTTATAAATAGGTACAAAAAAACCCTAAAAATGTAAGGGAAAAAAATCTTGTACAACCCAGGGCTTGTATATCATGATTCATGTAACTAGTATTTGGTAATAAATAAATAAATAAATAAAAAAGTACGCTGCATGAAAATTGTGATTTAACATTAATGCCCTTGATACCAAGCTGCATTTTATAACATCTGTATAACCTATGTTTAGCAAATACTTACTTTGAATTTGACTTTGACTTTTATTATTTTCCACATTTACATATCATTCCAAATTTGAAATAAGTTTCTGTTAAAAAGTTAATTTAGTTTAAAATTTAGTTTAATTTTTGTCATCAACTACTTACTTGTTGATACGTTTCATAATGAGCCCAAACTCAACGGAGTTGTTACGTCTGTTAAGTCCTGAATTCCCACGGCCACCTTCTGTGTCCATCATCAGGATCAGCTCCAAGGTCCATAATATTTCAACCAAACTATTTATACTTAAACCCAAAATTTCAGCTCAATCGGTTGAAGATATCTGCTTAAATATTGAGTGGCAAGATTTCACCCGAACAAACATATTGACATACATCGTTAGTGGCAAAGCTAGTAATAAAATAAGTTTGAGTCAAAAATTTCATTTTTGGTACAAGCTTTTATTGCCGACTGTACGTTTCTGTATACCATCATCAACTACTCATTGAGACGATTCTAACGAGCCCAAACTCAACGGGGTTACGTCGGTTAAGTACTGAATTCCCATGGCCACCTTCTGTCTCCATCATCAGATCAGCTCGATGGTACCATAATATTGAATTTTCATCCAAACTTTACTAGTACCAAAAAGTTCAGCTCAATCGAATAACTCATAATTCATAATTCATTTATTGCGTATCATGTTGTACAGGGTGTCTTAATTTTAACATTATTGTTCAGAACATGAACCCTGCTAGGGCACAGCAAAATTATACTTAAACACTAAACATATTCTAAGTAACTTGAAATATTACATGGAATTTAATTAGCAGTTTAAATTGATACTACACTAACGGCAATTGACTGAAAAATGGATTGCAAATTTTGACGGACAACTACATACTCGACATACGTACCTATATACTAACATACTTATATATTTACATACATACGAACAAGTCAAGTTAATATAAAGCTTGTAATAAAGCTTGGAAAAAGGAAAATTACCATAATAACCGTCGCCTAATAATGGATGATGGAGACTAAAGGTGGCCATGGGAATTCAGTACTTTACCGGCGTAATCTCGTTGAGTTTGGGCTCATTAGAATCGTCTTAATTAGGTAGTAGTTGATGACGGTATACAGAAAAGTACAGTCAGAATTATAAGCTTGCAAGTACCAAATATTAAATTTTTGACAGAAAGTTATTTCTAATAGAAAAAAACCGGCCAAGTGCGAGTTGGACTCGCGCACGAAGGGTTCGGTACCATCATCTATAAAAAACTATTGAATCTGTGTTTTTAGTATTTGTTGTTATAGCGGCAACAGAAATACATCTGGATGATTGAACATGTACAGATTGTACAGCTACCTACCTCTTTACTTACAATACAACAGATTACTGAATGCTTATTTAGTTTGTTAGTTGTTGTGTTATAAGTTATACCCACCAGTTTGTATTCAAAACTAAAACTAAAAAAAAAAAAACTAAAACTTCAACAAATTAATGATTGATGAATCAGCAGTTCCACAGACGAAGCAAAATTAACTAGATCGTCAGTGACAATAAATACATGTCACTAAATCGACCATACTGGCATAATATGGATTTAAAGATGAATACAATGTCCACAGTAGTTTAAAAAAAATGCAAAAAGATTTCCCGTACCGGGAATCGAACCCGAGCCTCCTGGGTGAAAGCCAGGTATCCTAGCCACTAGACCATACGGGATACTGACAGTGGCTTCGAAATTTAGTTATATATTCTAAACATATGTAATAATAATACAATTTTGTATGAAACAAGTAAAACAGAGTATTTGACTGATAATCAAATTGGCAACTAAATAATGAATCTCCAAAATTGCTCTTAGTACACAGTTTGTATGGAAATACTTCCTACTCATGTAACGATTTCCTATGGTTGACCATATAGCTGTTGACAGCGTCCATTTTAGTATATGTACAGTCGCCATCACCAAATCACATACATCGGAGCAAACAAGCAACTCACAAACATCTGAACACAACTCTAGTTTCAAGGCGTTAGGGTGCATGTTCAGATTTTTTGAACACCTGTACCTACTCCCTGTAGTGTTCAGATGTATGTGATGGAAGTTTACTAAGTATTTTCATGAATAATTTATTTTTACTATTAAGCTACAATTTCACGACTCCAAATAAAACGCTTTAACGCTATTCTATAAGCAGTGTCTATTTTTTTTTTATACAATTTAATAACCTAAAAGCGGTGGGTTATCCTACCTAACCAATGCAATCACATAGTCGTGCAGAGCGACATCTACAGGACATATGAGGCAACTAGGACAGCGGTACGTAGTCGTAACAAACTGTCAGTCATTTAGTACGCAGTGTAAATGTAGTGCGATAGATGTCGCTTTATCGCAAAGCATAATTAAATTTAATAAGGTTAGTTAACCGCTGTTGTAGTTCTGAGGCAAGTTTATAAATGGCACTTATACTTATAATGTTTGAAACTTTGAATACAAAAATCATTAGTTAGCCGACGCTTCCTAGAATGGTGGCAATACAAATTGATAGATGGCGCTTTTATAAATAATAAAGTAAACAAACCGATATTGTTTTATGCAAAGTTTATTGTAATAATATACCTATACGAATAGGTACCTATAGCGTTATCGATGGTTCATAAAAAAAACCGGCCCAGTGCGAGTTGGACTCGCGCACGAAGGGTTCCGTACCTACCTATAAAAACGACAAAAAAATACCTTCAGTACTCATTTTATTCTGTTTTTAGTAAGTATTTATTTTTATAGCGCCAACAGAAATCAATACATCATCTGTGAAAATGCCAACTGTCTAACTATCACGGTTCATGTGATACAGTCTGGTGACAGACGGACATACAGTAATAGAGTCCCGTTTTACCCTTTGTGTACGGAAACCTAAAAAGTAGCTGATTTGATTTGCTATCAGTCAAATAGCGTATTTATCGACGATCTAGCAATTTTTATTTACACTTTTACTTTTGCTAACTGCACTCTGCTAAAATTCTTACCCTCTTACCTGATCTTATTCATAAAACTTAAAACGCCTCTGCTAAATAAAATGCGCTTTGTCCCTTTCCTACCTACGAACAAAAATGTCAAAGTGACAGATAAGGACAAACGAATTGTAAAGCTATTTTAGTTAAAATAGGCTTGTAGAACGTGTTTATGAATACGAGTAGGCCACTTAGGCCTTTAGTGCTTAAGGGTAAAAAAAACACCGTTGAATGCATCAGTGATATTGATATATAGCTTAATATTGTAATACGTATAATTTAGTCAAAGAATAATGCAAACACAGCAACGTTAATATGAATATCTCTTTATTTTTAACAATAAACTCTAGACAGGAGGTATTTTATCACTTATTTTATTCATCTATCTAACTATTTACTATATAATTTGTCACGTACATTCAGAAAGATCAAATTACATATTACATGGTTATGTAGGGTCAGGTCAATTTATGCTTTATAATAATTATATGTAGTTTTAATGGATTCTTACAATTTGTAATGACTAGAATGTTTTAAATACTTAATTAAGTCGGTACGGTTTAAGTAATGAGATCAAACATGTTAATATGACTTTTCTATCTACACTCCAGAGGGGTATTCACGTAACGTTCCGAACGCGCGTCGGTACAATTTAACTGTCAATTTTCCATATAAAAAGTGACATTTAGACCTACCCGACGTTCGTACAATGCGTTACGTGATCGACTTACTGGGCTCCTAAGCGATTGAAATGAAAACAGCAAAGTTCTTTTGTTCTTGCGAAAACAATGAAATATTTCTAAACTACGTTGGTACGCGTGATAAGATTGGAAAGAAAAGGGTTGGAACAATTATGAAGGCAATAAGGGCAGGGTTATATGCACATATAAATGTCTACAAAACTACAAACATACAAAGCTTTGTGCATTTATTGCGTCATATTTTCGCATTAAATTTAGATATAAGATTTCAACAATACTAAAGGTAAAGTGTTATCTACAAAGATGATTTTTTATGTTAACCAGCCATTTACAGTGAAAAGTTATGGAGAGGTCTAGGTTATATAATATATACTGTTCTATAGATATAGGAATTTCGTTTTCGGATGTAGTGGGACCTCTTGTGACTTAAATAACAACTATACAAAAGAACGCCTGTTATTAAGGATGTCATAATCAATAGTAACATGACATGTGGTACCATTATTGTGACACTCTTAGGTAACAATTTACTAAAATTGAGTACCTAATACAATCATAATGTGCGACGTAAATAATTAAATGTCTGCTTTGTACTTTCTCGAATCCCTAGGTAAATGTTTGTGACTATTCTGAATACAACTTTAAAGTGTAAACACCACAATTCAGTTACAATATGGATACAGAAGTCAAGAACAGTAAAAATACATTTTAGTGTTTAAATCAGCTAAAACAACAAAATAACAAACAACCCATTTTCGAAAACAATAAAATTCAAGTGTTCTAAATTTAACAAACAATTGAAGACTACAAAATTGAGAACAACCGAACGCAGACATTCTAAAACAAGCGCCACAAGAGGTCAATCAGCGGTGTAGGCCTCTAATGGGCATCTCGCCGCCTCCTGCCGGGGCCTCCCTCGTAGTTGGCCGCCGCGAGGCCGAGAAGGTGCTTGGCCTGCATTGCGCCGGAGTAGCCGCGGCTGAGGCCGAGGTCTATGGCGCGTTTCTCGCTGGAAAATGAGAAGGTTTTCTGAAGTGAAGATGGGAGTGAGGCGTAAAATCCGACTTAGGGCATCGGAGATATCTACCATTTCTCCATTACTGAGCCTTCTAGTAAAGTGTGTACCAATTAAGTAGGTACCTAAGTTAAAGCATACTTTTAACTTTCCTTTTTTGTTGCCAATTATTTTAGTACAATGATACAATGTTTTGGATTCTTTAGATTGAAGAAAGTACAAGTATAATAGAACTTTTAATATCAAAAATAGGTAATAAAGAGCAGATATAAAACTACAAAGAAGGTAACAAAGAACGAAAATAAATTTAATTTAAGTACTTGACTGGTAGAGACTATTGCAGAAATGCTTTATGTACTATTTATTGTGCTAGATGAAAAAGCATTGTCTTAATCCAACTAGTCTAACTTCGAAATTGATAATAAGTGATACTAGTTTCTGACTAAGCACAGCAATACAGTCAAACAACCAAAAACTCAATAGTTTAATTGTTATAGTTATTCAAGTGTAAATTGAAAAAGCACCATAACAGCTTTAACAATATTTGACTAGGTATTATGTTCTTACTAATAATCAAATATTATTTAATTGCAAGTTATCCTAATAACTATGGCGAATTTAATGGCATCATACTTAAATAAAAAACTTCTTGAGCATTCACTCATGGAAAAGAAAATGAAACTAAATCATAAAATATTTTGACAACAAGTCTTAGCACACTATCTCTACCTATTTTGAGAATATGACTATGGTCTACGGTAGGGTCGGTAGGCGATTGTGAAGGGTCACCGGGACGCCCGAATCTCCGTACAAACGCAGTTTGGTTCTCTTTTTAAAACGACATGCTAGAATAACATAAAACCTTTTATACACTATAGTGACGATAGGTTCCGCCATATTTCGGTCGGAAACTAGTCTCTGTTGCTAGAAATTCAAATATAAAAAAAATTAAGCGAGAAGAACGTTTTTCACACAAAGTCTCTAATGGATTCATTTTTTCAACCGTGCTGGACACTCTTAAAAGTGCGTTTTTGTAGTATTATTTACAACAAAAATGTTAATTCTGCATTGTTCCATTTCAACGTCCTTAAAAATCTCAACAAAGTATCAGGGAAGCCTCGGTAAAATTATTTCAAGCCCGTATTTGCATATACAACTTTTGGCAACAGCGACATTTGCAATGTTAAATGTTTCGACATAGTTCGCGGAAACAAAGTACCTACGGGGAAACACAAATACCGCAGACAAGTTTTAAAACATTTTACAGGATTTTTGGCGGTAGACTAATTCAAAAGTCTAACAAAGTATTTTCGCTTCACAACCCGATTTGTTAAACAACAAGTTTTTACATAAGTACTTGCGTTGTTCAAAGTTGAAAAAAGTTGTCCTTGAAAATTGCAAACCATTTTTAAGCCATCTGATTCTTTATTCAAAATCACATTACACGAAATTACTTTTGCCTAATATCGAAACTACTTTCGTGAAACTGATTTCAACATGCATGACACTAATTTCGTAATGTTCCGGCTATGAGTTAAGCGGTCTACCTATAGATGTATATGTAGCCTACTAAATTTGTACCCCGTTAGTTAGGTATAATTTTGACAAAGACAAGTGAGCGCATCACCAAAAAACAGCTACATAGTTTGACTTATCTTTAATAAAAGGTACTTACACACTTTATATTTTTGTATGCAATAAAAAAAAAACGTGTTATTCGAATAGTGGATAACTTTATCGTAATAATTAGCACTGATTCCATTTAGCAAAATAATTATGAAACACTAGGTTAAGAAAAGTTCTTTCAGGCATGTAAATTATTTACAAACCCATCATAATGTTATCAAATAATTGAAGCGTCATACCTACATAAAACAGCTATTAGTCATGCAATAAATAATATTCATAATACAACATTCAAACACTTCATAACGCTTCAAGACGTACCTAGTAATGTCGTCTTTAAAGCTGTGGACAGATGAAAACAGTTCAAAATGTGATAAATAAAAGTAAAGATTACTTAAATCAAGTTTTTCTAATAGTTTTGTAAAGTTTTTTCCCTTTGCTATATTTTAAAAACTCTCCAATTTCATCTCTAAAACATTTACTTTTACATATTACTTAACTGATGCCAAAAATAAAAATTGTGTTTGGAATGTCAGATTTATTTTTATCCAGTTGAATTGTGGATGGCATAAGATAAGTTAAACCAGAAAACCATCCAACCCGAAACCCCAGCCACCCCAAAGGCTACCCACTACAATTTGAATGTCCTTGATTTATGTAATCAATATACTTAGCGTTGAATTTGTGTAAAAGTAGGAATTGAAAGATAAATGCATTAATTTTGAAAACACATGACAAAGTCATGCAAAATTTATAGCCAAATAAAATATTATTAAAATTAAATTTGATAGAAAGTAGGTTGTTAAAGATGATGATGATGGTTTAAATACTTTAAATATGCGTCGGTCGCCAATCATAATAATCCATCTAGGCACGGTCGAGTTCGAAATTAAATCTGCACGAACAAACTAGACCTGACTTTTTGTTACGGACTGAAATTGTTCCGATATTTTTGAATCTTTGGGAACGTAGGTACATAAGTTTAGGAACTGGACTTGTTGCAGTTGCCATTTAATATATCTGTGCACTACAAAGTGCAAAAATAATCTAAACATGCACTCTCAGGGTATGGTGATGGTCGTGACATCAGTGGTGCGACATACGTGGGGGTGAGAAGCCACGCTCCGATCGCTCCAACGTATGTCGCTTCACTACCGCTGCCGCCGCCGCTCCAAGTCGTGGTTGAAACGTCTTGCGTTGACAATAGACGTTCAGATATTTATGAGCATCGAGTGTCACATTATAAGATTGGCAACCAACCGCGGCGGGCGTAGCATAGTTGCCAATTTATCACTGTTGTGGATAAGACATCCTTCACTCTCGCACTCGCATACTTGGCAGAACGTGACGGATGTCTTATCCACAGCGATTAGTGATAAAATGGGAACCATGCTATAATTATTAATTAACTATTATTACTATTAATTATTAATTATACGCCCGCTTAGATGGCATAATGGGAGTTATTATATAGCCCTAATAGAGTGATACGTAATTAACTGTGTATTATAGGAATAATGTGACTCACTTTTCCATTTTACGTTCGATCTGGATGAGGTTTCCCAGGCGGTTCAGCATGTCCATGATCTCTTCAGGGTCGTACTGGCCATCGCTGCGGTAGTAATTGTTTTGACTAGAAAAGGACACATAAAATATTAATGAACGGTGCCATTGTAATACCATGATATCTTAATACTGGGTCTCGCAAATGTAATTCAAAAGACGGGCTTATTCAGTTTAATAATCGTAAAAATTGTAATTCCAATAAAAGATGTCAAGCTAATATAGACAAACGCAAACTACAAAACCTAAGGAAAACACTTGTATTGTGCTAGGTTACGCACTAGTGACTTTACTAAATATTCATGACTGAAGTTAGTTAGGAGTTACCAGTTTTTGTAAATACACGTCTCTTTAGAAATTAGAAATACAGCTGCCAAAAATGTTTATTTGTATCCTCGTTTTGGCTGGAGTTTTTTCTCCGATCACTAAACATGAACACCAGAGGGTCCCATTTCCCATATGGGATCCCCAGGGATATCATTTACGTGCTTCACAGGGTTCTCAATGCGCAGGTATTTTTGCAGAATTGGCTACTTGATAATTTTTTCCACGGTGCCATTCGAACCAGTTTTCTGAGTGACATAGTATTATGCCGTCACAGCATTATCTTCGTACTAACCGTAGTTTGGCAAATCACGTAACTTGCCGTGTTTTTTATTACAGAGTAAGGAATAATAATTATTGTCTTAGTATTTAAATTGACCCTTGGTCGATAAAAAATACATATATTTTTGGAACTTTTGGAAAGTTTCATATTTTTTTTATTCTAATTATATTTAGTAATTAAAACTTTTTTGCAATAATGTGATGATTTATTATCAGTATAGCAATACTACATAAATAAAATTCCTAATTTCAGTTAAGGGGTGGAGATTTAACAATTTGGTGCCGTGACCAGGATTTTAAGAATTTTGCACAAATATGCTAAATATTTTTAAAACTTTAAACTCTCTAATTGATAAAGTAAAGGAGTAAGTACCACTACCTGGGGTAAGATGCAGCAGGCACAGCGAGGAGGAGGGCGACCAGCGCACAGCTCGCCAAAACGCAGGTTGCTCGGACCATTCTGAAATGAACAATAATTTACGTTTATATGTATATATGTAACCTCAGAGCATAGAATACTAGAGAGAGGACAAGCCGCCGGCGGCCGTGTCGCAACTGTTAGCTCAATGGGCATACTCTGCCATACTGTGCACGCGTGCTGATCACAGAGAATATTACGTTTTTTCCCAAAATGCCTGATATGATGCGCGTTTACTGTCAAATAAGCTTGTACTCTTCTTATATTCATACATCTGTAGCTGTGGTGAGAACCGTTAAAACTTAAAACTCCCGCTTTTGTACAAAATAATAATTTATTGAGTTATCAGCCATTGATTGGTTGTACTGGCCAGTCCTCGGCTAGTGCAACCCGTTGTAAACGTCAGCCGAAATACAAGATAACTTCATACATATATAAAGTAAATGACTAATCTTTTAAGAAACTTGCCGTATACATGATTCGGGTCATACGCAGAAATACTTACAAGATAACTTCGTACATGAATTACCTAATGTTTTAAAAACCTTGCCGTAAAAATCAACATGATGGAACTGTTTTTCAGCGGTTGTGTTATAAGAAATGTTTTAAGTTCATAAACCATGTGCATTTCGTAAGTTCTAATTCTTAAAATCAACATGAGGGCACTATTTTTCGGCAGTTGTGTTATTAGAAATGTTTTAAGTTAATAATTTTGTAAATATGGGCCTTGTTGCCAGAGACAAATAAATTAATAATAATAATAATAAGCCCGCAGGGCAGCTTGTGGCGAGCTGTTGGGGAGTAACGACCCCACGGACCCGAGTGCTCCCGAGAGTCGGTCAGGGCCTCCGTCTCCGGCGTGTCTTCGTCGGTCGGAGTGGAACCCCAAGGGGTCCCGCAGGACTCTCAGCTCTGGCTTGCCTTCATTGGCCGTCCAGAGAGGAGTCGTCAGAGCTATATGCTCCAGGGGTGGAAGTGTTAAAGGGCATAACGCCGCGAGTAACTTCGGAGAAAGCGCAGCACCACCTCTCGACACCCCTGAGCCGCTCACCCGGTGTTGCTCCTGGCCGTCTGTACGACGACGCTTTCAGGGGCCCATCTAATGAGCGGCTAGTCACCGCCTGCCTCGATAACTTTGTGTACAACAATGTTATGGCAGGTGTCCGGACCTTTTTGCAATAGCCCAGTTTCATAATCCACCCAAATCTCATCACCATATAACCCGTTATCTATCCATATAACCCACAATAGCCCCAACGCCTGTTGGAACCGGTTCACGGGTATCTACCGATGTACCCGTGAATGGGTTCTAGCAGGTGTATTACATCACATTAAACTTCGTCTCCAAAGGGCCTCTACGTGTTGGATCTATATCCCCACGCACGCCTTCCAAAGGACCGGGCTTTGTCCCGTGAATTTAAACAGGAGATACATAATAATAAACCATGTGCATTCCGTAAGTTCTAATTCTAAAATTATTTTTCGGGTTTTGGTGTTATTTTGGGATAAGAACGTCTAAGAGCAAGAGATAAAGAAATCTTATAGAACCGAAGATTGTTTTAAAGGGCTTAAGGACTGCAGCTACTAAATTGATTGATTTGCGTATCATATTTCATAAGTAAATTTTAACTGTGTTATGTACTTGATAAATTGAAAATATCCCCCCGTGTTCCTTAATAAATGCAAATTGGAACCTAAATTTGCACATGTTCCAGAAGATGTTTCTCGGAACAAACCAATTCTCAGCACAGTCCAGTAATTTGATTGCGGTGCACTTAGTCCACGATGGCTTCGGATTGACTGCAGGTAACCACAAACGATGGCCAGACGTTTCCATCGACTAATTCTTCAATTAAATCCCCTGTCGGCCCTTGATTCACTACCATCTAGCATAACTGTTATAGTACTCAAAGTACAAGCGTTGCTTCGTTTGGGAGTAGATCGGTTAGTGTAAGATTGTCTGTATAGGTCAAAATTATCCTTGCAGAGTGATATTTATCTTACTTCAAAGTCAAATTAGGCTACAGTACCTTTTAGATACCTACAAGAAACAGAATAATAGTTTGGTAAGATAAGCTTGAACTTTGATATAATTTAGTTCAGTTTACACTCCTAATCGCAAGTAGAAAACAGTTTAAAATAAGACCACTTTCGTATTCGATGGGGCGGAATGCGGTATTTTATACTTTACCGAGAGCTTACTGATGTCACCCAGACTTCATTACAAAGGTTTATGCAGTTCTGATAATAAGATAGCAGGTACAACCAATTACGCTAGGCTAAAAGAGCGGTTAAAAGAATTAATGATAAAGCTTAAAATTATTTTTTATAAGCTGTAAAAAATGATATCTACATCCCTCTTCATTATAAGGACATCTTTACATTTCAAATATTCCATTATTAAGCTATTTCCGTTTCTCCCACTTTCGGGTGTACCCTACTTTGTTTACGTAAAATAAAAGCTTCTTTCTTCGTCGTAAAATATAAATAACCCATATTTTGCATTAAGGAATAAATCTAACGTAGATCGCATCGCAACAACGCACAATCGTAAAAATATTCTATTTATGGTCTGAATGTAGTCTATTTCCTACGAAACAATTCCAACAAAAGAAGCGTACATCGAAATTGGTTCCGTAATTTTCATTTGCTGGACAAGGGAGAAAATTCAAACAGCGGAACGGTGCAGACCGGAAATGCATTCAGAGAGCTTAGGATTTGCTGTTTGTGTACCTGCAATTATGTGTTTCTGTGACCACAGTATTGTCTTCAATTCATGGTTAAGCGTTACAGAAATATAAGTGAAGATCTACTCATAATTAGCACTTTATATCCTACTAGACGTAATTTTTTCCCCTTGTAGCTATCGATATGATTCTTATCTATGTTCATTGTTTCGGGGATTTTAAGGATCCGTATTAAAATATTAAGCTTAGTTATCTAATTTTGGTTAACTCTTAGTTTCCGTTTAAGAAAATAAAGGTCGATTGGTGCCACCCTGGTTCCCTAAATCTACGAAACACTACCTACATAAACTGGGACATATATATCCGCGTGCATGTGGCACCTTCCTGTCTACCGGAAATTCCGTTTCCTTTTATTTCGAACTCTTTACACACCACAGATTTTTAAAGCATTAATAAGTTTCCCTCTCCTTTTAATATTAAATTATGAACCATAAATAGTGAAGTATGATAAAGTAATTAAGAAAAAAAAATTGTAATTATTAAAATTTAAATAAAAAAAAATATTAGTTTCCTGGCCACAAAGTATAACTTTGTGGTGCATACCATTTATGTATTTGTATGTATTACATTGTAGTTTTTACCCCTACAGCGAAGGTATTTTTAAATTCCTCGGGGAACATGCATATTCAGGGTAAAAACCTAAAAACCCGTGTCACTCTCCGGGCCATAAACAAATCCATGCAAAAATCACATCACACCGTTGTTCCATATCTAAGTAAAAAAGGATACCTACCAACATGTTCCATACCAACAAACCATCAACCACGCTTTTGCATTTACGTTTTTTAAAGGATCCTATGTAATTCTTTGCCGTGTCATGCATGACAAAACACTGTAGGTATCTTAAGTTACCGTTTTTTTTGAGGGACACTTTAGTATCTATATGCGCACCATGGGCCGATTTTATTTGAGAACATGGAAAAAATTAAATTTTCCGGAAATGGGAGCTAGCGAAACGAGTTGAAGAAATTCTCGAGACGTCGTCTACAAAAAAATAATACACGAATGATGCTTGTTTTATTCTACCTATAGAATGGGAAATTACCGTTATTTTAAAATTGATAACAAATCACAGTGCTTATCTACAAGTAGGTACTCGCTTCGGCAATCTTTGCGCCATCAATCAATGACATTGTAATAGTAATCCAATGGGATTACTGGAGTTCAATTTCGGAACGCGGTTTTGATGTATTGAAACAAGGTGACAATCGTCTTGGCTCATGTGTATGGAAATAGACTGAGCAGAAAAAATCAATAAAACAAAAATTGTTGAAAGATGACAGCATACCTACCCTATTGTCATCATCATCAACCGTATACACGTCCCAGATGGGTGGGAATGGGCTGTAGTCCCCATGATGGCCCAGTGTGGGTTAGGGACTTCACACAGACACACACACACAGACAGACACACACACAAGGCACACACACATGCAAACACACCTAAGAATTTCTTCGCCGAAGTATTGGAGGTTAATCTCACGATGTTTCCTTCCCATAAGATTTAATAGCAAATAAGAATAATTTATTGAAATCGAGTTTTACAGGCTAAAATTTCATATTAAGGAACTACAAGAGCCTGAACTACGATTCCTTCTGTTTCAGGCAAAAAAAATATTAAATGTAACTATTTTTAATCATGAACTTGCAAAATATAGATAAACCTCAGGTCATCTACTTTTACCAACTACACTAAAAACAACAAAAATAAAATAAAAAAAGCCAAAAGTTTGACAGCCAAGTAATATTAAACTACTAAGCTACCAGCATCTGAAGTAAAAAGGGGCTTGTGAAAGAGCAAAGAATGTTATTGTGTGTAGGTAAACGGTTAGAAACAGTAGAAACTCGCATCGTGGGAAGTAATGTAGCTATCCCACAAAAGTAAAAATTAGTTTAGCAGTTAACGTTGTTGCCCGCCTCACGATCCCTGCATTGCCTCGCAATTGCTGGAACTTTCCAATGTTGATCCTTTACTAAACCGTCTAGTAATGCTACAGTTTAAGAGTCCGCAGTATGCTCGATTCTCCATACAATTTAACAATAGGTCACATGCTGTTGTCGTAAATAATTACATATCTGGGTGGGTGACAGTCCTAAGCGGAGTACCACAAGGGCCTTTACTGGGACCTTTGTTGTTCAACACCTTTGTTAACGACATTGGTAAATGTCTTATGCATTATAATTGTTACGCTGACTACATGATGGTTTTCTTAAAGGTAAAATCTGACGATGATCCCATATTACTGCAATCTGACCTCGCACATCTTGATGAGTACCTACTGTGAAGTAAACAAGTTAGATCTGAACCCCTCTAAATGTTTTTTCACGACTTTTTCACGCCAACGTAAATTAATATCTTCTACTTATACATTAAGGGGCCAGCTCCTTCAGAAGGTACCATTTACAATAGATTTAGGTGTTATCCATGATTCAAAATAATTTTTTGATGTTTTCATAATGCGTACCTCCACCCTCTTAGTCAAGCTAAAACCCTTAAAGTGCTCTATTGCTCCTTCGTTAGAAGTAAGCTTGAATATGCTTCGCAGGTTTGGTACCCTTGTTTTAGTACATACATTGACAGAATTGAACGTGTTCAGCAAAAAATATCAGGTATCTTTGCTTTAAATTAAAATCTCTGTACAGTTCTTCCAAATACATAAACATATGCAAGAATCATCATCTTGTGCCATTGTATAAACGCCGTGAAATAGCTGACATTACCTATCTACTAAACATCACTAGTGGCGTAACGGATTGTCCTGAGTTGCTGAGCAAACTATATTTCAATAAGCTCCAATTCGGTCTAAGAGATCTCCCCATATAGCAATCAGAAATGCATTTTCCAAATATAGGCAAAATGGTTTTTTGAGACGCACCAGTTGTGCCTAAACAGGTTGTCAAATGAACTGGATATAGATATATTCAACTATAAAATTCCTAACGTGAGGCGTAATCTGGTCGAGAGGTATTTTATGTAAGCGTGCTGCCATTTTCTTCGTTATTCACTGTTACTTTTCTTTGAACATTGTGTTAATACTAGCCGTAGGCCTACAATTACTCGTACAATTTGTAGCCTTACAATTTGTTAGAATTTTAGTTTTGTTTATTTTTCATTCTTGTGCGGTTATAATTTTAATTTTGTTTATTTCTCGTTCTCGTGCGGTTGCGCTAGTTTGTAGCATTATACCTAGTTAGAACCTAACTTAAAATACAATGTCACTACCTGTGAGTTCCTATAATTGGCTCTTTGTATCTACTGTGAATGTTTATTGTGTTTATGAAGCTGTTGGTTCACCTAATAAAATAAATAAATACAAACGTATTGACGCTGTCATTTTAAAGCGACTAGCTAGTTTGCTCTGATACTTTGTACTTAGAATAAGTTAAGTACCATCCAGGTCTGTAATTAGTTGATGTAGTTTTAATTACCATATAAAAAAATACAGCAAATTATTTTTTTTTATACAAAGCTGGTTTTTGCTGTATTTCGTTTGTTTTATAAACTGGAGCCATTTAAACTAAATCCAGACCTAGGTATATCTAGATATAGCTTATTTTATAGTATATGCAAGGTTTCGTTACAATCCAACACGTAAATTTAAAATGAGGACGAAACTCCGTTTGTATCGGAAGGTGAAATTCGGCCGAGCTTACTGCGGACTCTTAAGCTCTAGTGTTAAATTGAGCAAAATTGTACTAGTTTTAACCGGCCTGGAAAACATTGTTGCGTATCTTATACATGTAAGAATATGTATTTCTATACGTACGGGAGTTGGTAAATGCTGTTTAAAATAAAGGACTTCTGAAATCTACTTTCAATCCCAATAAAAACCTAAGTGTGTTTCTATGCACGGCTGCACGTTCACACAAATATACATTATCTCCTGTGTTTCCAAATGGGGTAGGAAGCGATGGCGGAGCTCCCATACAAGCCGATTCTCACCGGCTTGCCTAACATTTCTTTTTAGGCAAGCCTTTATTAGTTATATACTCAAAACTCTTTCATAATTTGTTCCGGGTGGCCCATCGATAATTTTCACGCACCGGCACTGGTAAGCAGAACACATGAATTACTACCACAGCAATTGTAGGTGTAGTTAGATGGAGAAAATTTGATATTGCTGTCATTTATTAATCGTTCATGAGAGGACGCATGTGCTTAGCAATAATTATAAACGAGAATTATACTCTATCAACGATCACAAAGCTGCAATAAATATTATAAGATCTGAATCAATTAATGGTTTATTTATTCCATAAAACATATTTTACAAGTTTTCCTTAACACTAGAACTCTACTCCCTAACTAAAAAGCTTTAAACCTGTGCTATAGGATAAAGTGCTCCTCCCCCTAACATATGTTTGAAGTTTATGTATACAAATTGTTAATTTATTTGTGTATTAAGTATATTACAAAAAAATAAAAACACTTAAAGCTTAAAATACATGAGATGAGAATTTCAAACTAACAAAGAAATGGTGGTTGTAATAAACTAACAACAAAGCGTTCAGATTTCTTCGGAGCCTTTGGAAACATGATCAGAAATCAATTTGATCTCCTTAGAAGTCCTCTTTTGTCTTTTTGCACAACAGTCGATGTCAAATATCATACATTTTTCGCCTTAATACAACGGAGTAAGGTGTACAGGTGGAAACATATTATTGACGTCCACTTAAAAGATATTTGCACATGTTTTTTACCTAAATTCGTAAACATTGGTAAATATCAGCAGACGCCAAGTCAGGAAGTAGCCTTAAACATCGCATACATATGCCACAAAGAAAAGAGACCGCATACATTTAAACAATTTGAAGGGCAAAAGTAAGACGCAATACTACCAAATTTTAGTTTGTTTCGTCAAGCCAGGAGAGGGTTGGCGGGTTCCACTGATCATAGTGCCATATTCACCTATGCTCATCCCTCGTATCACTAGCTACTACATACCCTATAAAATATGCACCACCATTACCCACGTGTACAGAATGGTGTATTCTAACAGTAAATATCACGATGTTAAGTCCTTTAAAACTGGGCTGGATATATTATGGATTATATGAATGGAAGAAATTTTGCAACGGATTGGAGGTTTAAGTTTAGCTTTAAGGACAGTAGGTTTTATAATGGTGTTGCGTGGATATATGCATAAAAAATTATGATACAATACGTAAGAAAGGAAGAAAATATATCACACTATACACAATCAGTGAAACGGTCAGCGGGCAGACCACCACCCCGATGGACCCATGATATCTGCCGAACAGGAAGCAAACAGTGGATGCGATTAGCACAGGACCGGGGAGAGTGGGGTAATAAAGAAGAGGCCTATACTCAACAGTGGGTGGATTTAGGCTGAATAGACAGATAGATACACAATCTAAAAAAAACAAAAGAAAAAGATTAGTACTAAGAAGGTAAGTTTAGTTTAGTTTTCTAAATGGGAACCAAGTGTTAATAAAATTAACGTCTTAAATCTCTTTAATTAAACGTATGTAAAGTAAAACTATGTGTGAAAACACATAATATAGCAACACTAAATTCTTGGGAAAAAAGAGACTTTTCTAAAGCCTTAACGAGCGAGCTTTTATTTAATTATATTCGTAATTGGAGTTAATTTTAAGTGACTTTAATAAACTCATCGGTAATTAAACATATCTTAACTAGGTTCTGGCTTGGCAGGGTACAATTACGAACGCAGTCGAGATTTAACATAAATATATCAATCACACTCTTATCATCTAGCTGCCCAAAAGCCTTTCAAAAGGCAACTTTCAAATATATTTTGGTTCTTAACTAGGATATAATTGCATTTATTTTATTGCGTACTATTTTGAACAAACCAAATTACTTTCTCTTCCCCATTACAGTTAATAAAAATTTCATTTACATTTTTTTTGCAAGGTGTGCCAGAGGATAACCTGGTACTCGTATATACTGCGTATACTAAACTAAGTAACGGAGTAATTTTCCTGTAACATGATAAGAGATTGAGAAAATTTTAAGGATATTCCGTAGAACTTTATCGAAGTTTTTCGGTTAAGGATAATGATCTGAAGCACGGGTATCACTTTTCGTCACGCAGTTACTTATACTCTGTATAAACTCCGCACCACAAGAATATTTGAAGAGCCTTCTTTACTGTTGCAGAGAGGTAGTTGTATAACTGTTCGAACGAGTGTTAGGACAACTCAGCTATAATTTTCCACATAAATCTACTAAACTTACATAATATATGGAACGTTTCAGACCAAGAATAAAGAAAGACAGTGCATTAGTGAACAACCTAGTGAAGCCGGTTTTCAACTAAGCCAAATAGCGTAATAATCAATCACAGTATAATGTACTGTGCAACATTTCGCTGCCGACGATCAAAAACGCAACCTATTACAGGAGCACCTTTATTACCGCTGTCAAAGTCTTCAACCATCTACCCGTTAGCCAAAAAATGTTGAGCGGAAATCAATTTGAGCGGCAATTAAAGCGATGGTTGCCAGAAAATATATTCTATGATTAAAATAATACTGAGAGTACTTAAGCTGAATTACATACCTATGTAACTTTTATAGTTAATATTGTATGTCCGAAATGGGTTGCCATTGTAACTCACATACTTATTATTAACCCATTCAGGGCCCATGACGACACATATGCGTCAGAACGCTACGAGCGCTTTTCGCTGCATACGAGGTTTAAGCTGCTACGGACTACGGCGTAGCGCTACGAGATTAGCGTGGCCATGAATGTGTTAAGACCAAATTGTATACATAGTAAACAATAAATGTTCTCTTCTTTTCTCTTCTTTAGTACGCGCTGCAAACAAAATTGCACCAAACTATAATTCAGCATGTGTCGCAATGCTGTCAAGATCACCTAATTCGGGTTTAATGCTATTTAATTTGTGTATGTGTGCGTGAGCGTGTGCTAAACTTATTTGGCTTGGTTGAAAACCGGCTTCACTAGGTTGTTCGTCATGCTCCTTCTATCCATTTTTCTTTGTTTCTGAGATGAAACGTTTCACAATCGACTGGTTGGCAATTTTACCATAAAGTTAACGTTAAAATGCGTTTAAAAAGAAATCGGATATACCATTGCGGTGAAAAATGAAAAGGTTACATTGGAAGACGTTTCAGTGAATGTGACAGACGTGACAACTCTTGTTTCGTATCAAATTTGCAAGCGACGGCGTCCTTCAATGAGACGGAAAGTAAGTGTTTTGTTTTTATATCGTATTTCATTTCAAAGAATTCGGGAATTGAAAGATTAGGTTGCGTTTTTGCTGATGTTTTGCCGGTTGTGATGTCCGTCATATTCAAATCAGTCGCAGGCATACTCATTGTAGAGTGAAACCAATATCAAAACGAAGAAATCCAGTAGGTAATTGGCGTGTTTCAAAGTATGAAAGCCTATTTTCAAAGAAAATATTAATTTTTACATTTTAGAAACTGTCATGCATTAATTATTTTCACTCATAAACAGTAATATATCGATTCGATTTACTCGAATAATTGTTGTTTATTTAAATACTAGCACACTATAGGAGCATAAAAGGGACAACAGGGCCGCTATTCGACTAATACAATATACTTTTCAAAACAAAGTTTTAACCGACTTCAAATCAGTAGCCAAATTGCTCCAAGTTTTTGTCTATTAAATTTGAAGACTTCCCTCGATTTCTCCAGGATCCCATTATCAGAACTGGATTTGGGTGACAACGGGACCAATCTGGAAGTATATGCTTCCAAACACATTTTTTTTTCAAATCGGTTCATAAATTACCGAGTTATCGCGTACCTAATAAACACACATAAAAAAAAAAACATACAGACGAATTGAGAACCTCCTCCTTTTTTTAAGTCGGTTAAAAAGGTGTTTCCAAACTTTTTATCACTGTATTGTCTTTTTATCATTGCAAATTAGAATAAATAAATAAATAAATATTTTCGGACAATCTTACACAAATCAACCTAGTCCCAAACTAAGCAAAGCTATGGGTACTAGACCTAGAATGGGTAAGGGTCATGAAATAAAAGCGATATCTTGAGGATATCCCCTTCTATAAATTAAGACGAATGGGTTTGCGGGCTTGGAACGCGATTGGAATGATTCCTAGCATGTCATAGGGATATCCCCTCATGACTCAAAATGAGATCAATTAGCAGAGACATGCAAGTCGACTACACCCCCGGGGTGATGATCTTTTCGTTGTTTGAAAAGTATTGATAATAAAATTATTTCTATTTGGAATCTAAGGATCTAAAAGTCTTATTAAACTTTCAACACTATGGGAAAACGATTTTGTTACAGATCACAGACAATATCTATCTATATAGACAACCTTTCAAAAATATCTGCACATGCGTCTTAAGTCAGTAATAAAGACTATCAGTGACAGCGCGTCAGAATTGTCACCGGACAACCCGGAGCATAAAAAAGGGCTGATTTTTGATGATTTACGAGTTTTATTTCAGGCAAGCCGGTGGGAATCGGCTTGTATGGGCGCTCCGCCACTGAATACTATATGTATATACATATTTTTGTCCAGCAGTGGACGTCTTTCGGCTGATATGATGATGATGATACATATTTTTGAAAGTTTGTCTGATATTGGAGAACTCGATTGTACAACCTACTTATATGAGAAAATAGAATGAAAAACTCACATAAATGCCCTGTCCGTCCAACTACTCCAAAGCCATCCAGCCAATTGACAGGCCTCTCGCTTCCAGTCTAACTACCAAAAATCAAAGCCCGCCCTTACTTACAGAACACCGTACTTATCAAAGTGCCCGCCCAACCGTGATGTTGACACACTCCACACGACTAATTGCTCCGATTCGATACATATCTAATATCGATTACTAACAATCGACTCGTAGATTTCAGCTATCATTTCCGCCCTATGGCCGTGTAACATGTTACGCATACGTGTTGTTACTAATTATAGGTTACGTTTGGATACTTACTTTGAAAAGTAAGGTATAGGTAAGTCAATTTTGATTTTTAAACACACCCTGATAAAAATCTAAATATTCCTCCGTATTATTTATTTAATTATGTTCGCGATGTTGGAATGGACTATTAAAATAATGTTTTTATAAAATAAAATAAATAAAATTCATTTATTTCAAGCATCAGAGGCTCGTACAAGAAATTAAAAGTACATTTTATTTAAGATTCAATAGGTACTATAAAATAATAGAGTGGTCGGTAAGCAATGAGATGTTCGTCCCCCCCCCTTAACAATAGTGACTCTATTTACATGGCTTTTACATGACGAAGCGCTTGTGGTATGGCACGTGGCTAAAAAATGCTTTTGTTGTACCCATCGGTCTTAAGATAAGATCCGTTCTAGAAAAGTGATTTGGAATATACACACAGCGCCTTAAAGAAGATAAAACTTAAATATTAGGTATAACTATTATAGTTTTTCAGGCTTGCAGTGCTGCAAAACAAGCCCAAATTCAGCGCGTGCGAAACTCTAACAATCGTCCGTACGAGTATCTCAGCAGGAACAATTTCACCAAATCACAAATTCATCAGCTACACAACTCTACTGGTATTCATAATAGGGACAACTCACATCAGCCCCGCTATTCTGTAACTCAAAACATGAGCTCACCTCAACGCTCACCCACAAATATATCTTGACGCCGCGATTCGTAGTAACTAAGCGTAGGTAGAGGTGAGGCACATGAGCGCGTAAAAAATCACAGTCCAGGTGAAACAGTCGACGTTAAATAGAGTTTTACGCTTACCTTATAAAAAGGCTAAAACTTTATACAGGTCTTTGACGTCGACTATACCACTTCTACGGTGCGGGTTCGGTGGGGCAGTAATCTGTCACCTGTCAGTGTCAACTGTCAGTCTGGACAGATTATTTACTGCGCGCCTATTGTAAATTGGCGCGGGATGGGTGGAAGCGAAGCGGTATGAATGCAGTACTGCATGCATATCGCCCCCTTACACACGTTTAGAAATCTGAGCGACATCAGTAAGCGTTTCTCTAAAAAAAATGCCACTCTATTAATTAAATTGTAAAATTTTATTCGAGTTTTATGTTATTTCTACTGAGAATCACGAGCTCTTAAATTAATTTCGATCCTTATAGGACAAAAAAATGCCCTTAAGATTTTTTTCCTATTGTGATACCATTCCCCATATACTTTGTTTGGCGGCAACACAATAGGAAAGTTCAAAAATGTATAAAAAAATTGGGACACTTTTTTCTCCTATTGGGGTTGAAAGAGATTGTGATTCTCAGTGAATATAACATTAATAACAAAAATTAAAAAAACATTTATTTCAGACTACCTACAACTCTAAGAAAAAATTACAATGAATAATAGTGGCATTAACACAAAAGTTGCAGAAAATTTAGTAAAAAAATGTAGTGGCCATTTTGTAAGATATGCTCTCGAATATAATGCACCGCACTGCAAAATGCGAAAGTTGCTGGCCAAGTCTGATCGATTACTTACAGGCCTTACACTTTACAACTTACAGTTGTTCTGTATAGTGTTGTGTTTGTATATTTAGTGTTATTCTTGTTTTTCTTATTCTTTATATATTTTTTTAGTATTTCTCCACGTAGGTACTTGTATATTTAAGGTTCTTTTGTGGCAATAAATCTTTTTCTGTTTATGTTATGAATATCGAGGTCAAGTTAAAGTAGTTATGTATGCTGTGACGTGAGCCGAGTCGAATCAGCTTGTGAATATAACTGTTCATTGTGAAGTTGTATGCGGTAGCAAATTTGTTCCGTACTAAAAAGTTGTTGCTGCACATTGCCTCTTCCTAACGACCTGGAGTTGCAATGTTGGGAGTTGGACAACGCTGTTCAGTAATAATGTCAATAAGGTTACGGTACTAGTTTCAACGCTGCAAACAACCTTAACACACGTGTATTCTGACCATGGTCCATAAAATAATTATTGAAATTGAGTGTGAACTCTACACAATTTAAAAAAGAAAGCCAATTAGGCGTTGTCAACAAAGATATAATGTTTATATCATTAGTTTCATATGACGCTATTGATTGTTTGGAGGAAAATCGCGACATAATCCATCAAAATTTAAAGTATAATTAAGTACTCTCATTCACATAATCTTGTTACAATCCAAGGAAACATTTAATAAAATTCGCCAGTGTATGAATTTGATCTTTGAGATACCTACTAATCTGTAAGAGTTAAATCAAATCTCTGTACTTCCACAAACAAATCTGCTGCAGAATAATTTCATTCCATTTACAAGAACAAATAAAACAATTATCTCATTTTCACCCGCTGCGGTCTCAACAATTATAATTATAATCCATTCACAACACTCACCAAGAACTGAACTTTGGTCCAGTATAAACCATCTTCTGGATTACGTACAGTTGCTACGAATTGAGAGCTCAAACTAGACTATGGATGAGTGATGAGAAGGGTGAAAACATCCTTGTGAATATCAGTCATGAATTCGGTGTTGGGACAAACGACGCATATTACAGGAACTAATTCGAATTCATTTGTGAAAAATAACAAACAATTTGTTACAATGATGGCTGAAATACGTTTATGTCAGATAAATTGTAAACATTACAGTCATGATGGACGCTAGGATTAAGAAGAAAACAGTCATGGTTTTTTATCTTCACGTGTGGAAAATACTTAAAGCGGAAACGGTATAGATTTATCACATGGTTTACACAGTTGAAATATTTTAGAAGGGATTAAAAATAAAGTGAAGTAAGAAAAAACTAAAATGGTATTGTAACGATACAGTTATAAGCATACAACAATTTAATTTTAAAGGGAACATACATTATGTACTCTTCCCCAAATCGTAAACAAATATGAGACGAACGAAATTAACGATTGTAACAAAATTTTACTGATTTAGGGCAGGTTTTATCAAATTAATCTTCGTTAAATTGATTTAACGGAGATGATTTGAAGTTTGAAGTTTTATTCTTTGTTTTTATTCTTTGGGAAGTTTGACAGTTCTCTACGGGTTAACAACAGCTGAGGGCGTTTTCATCATTCGCCATTTTAATATTAGTAGATACGAACTTTAACTCAATAGCTTATTTCCATAGCGAACAAGAACATAAACCGAGGCGATAAGACTTTCAAATCTATCTATCTATACATATAATAAAGCTGAAGAGGGTCATGTATAGTCTGTACATGGAAGATATTCGAAAAAAAATTGGCTAGGGATTCTTAGAATCGATAACAGAACACGTTCCAACAGTTTTTAGAATTTTTGTCTGTTTGTCTGTTTATCTGTTTATCTGTTTATCTGTTTATCTGTTTATCTGTTTATCTGTTTATCTGTTTATCTGTTTATCTGTTTATCTGTTTATCTGTTTATCTGTTTATCTGTTTATCTGTTTATCTGTTTATCTGTTTATCTGTTTATCTGTTTATCTGTTCATCTGTTTATCTGTTTATCTGTTTATCTGTTTATCTGTTTATCTGTTATCCTGTTTATCTGTTATCCTGTTTATCTGTTAATCTGTTTATTTGTTTATCTGTTTATCGGTTTATCTGTTTGTCTGTTTAATGTGACCGCGCATCACGTGAAAACGGCTGAACCGATTAAGATGAAATTTAGTATACAGATAGTTTGAGTCCTGGGAAAGGACAAAGGGTAGTTTTTATCCCGGAAATCAACCCCTAAGGGGATTAAATGGGGGGTGGAAATTTGTATAGAGCTACTTAAACCGCTGCACCGATTTGGATGAAATTTCGTATATAAATAGTTTGAGTCCCGGGAAAGGTCAAAAGATAGGTTTTATCCCGAAAATCTTCCCTTTAGGGGGTAAAATGGGGGGGGGGGGGGGTTAAAATTTGGAAGTGACCCATTTTGATAAAATTTGGCTTAGAGGTAGTTTAAAATCTGGGAAAGGACATCGTATAGTTTTTATTCCTGAAATCTTCCTCTAAAGGGGTGAAATAGGGGGGGGGGGGGAACTTTTGGATGGACTCCGTTTAGATCAAATTTGGTATAGATATAGTTTGAGTTCCGGAAAAAGACATAGGATAGTTTTTATCCCCGAAATCATCATGTGAATATTTGTATGGAGCTACTATACAACCCATTTAGATAAAATTTGGTATAGAGGTAGTTAGTAGGCGCGGCGTTGGTAGGTCCCCCACAAGGTGGACTGATGACCTGGTAAAGGTCGCGGGAGTCCGCTGGATGCGGGTGGCGCAGGATTGGTCACTTTAGAACTCTTTGGGGGAGGCCTATGTCCAGCAGTGGACGTCTTTCGGCTGATATTATGATGATGATAATGTTGATAAAAATAGCTTGAGTCTCGAGGAAGGACATAGGATAGTTTTTATATCGGAAATCTACCCCTAAAAGGGAAATCGAGGGTGAAAGTTTGTATTGAGCTACGATATAAACGAATTCTACGAGGACGAAGTCGCGGGCAAAAGCTAGTACATATAATAAAGCTGAAGAGGGTCGAAAGTCTGTACATGGAATGGATTCGAAAAAAAATTTGCTGGGATACTTAGAATCGACAACAGAACACGTTCCAACAGTTTGTAGAATTTTTGTCTTTTTGTCTGTTTATCTGTTTATCTGTTTATCGGTTTATCTGTTTATCTATTTAGCTGTTTATCTGTTTATCTGTTTATCTGTTTCTCTGTTTATCTGTTTATCTGTTTATCTGTTTATCTGTTTATCTGTTTATCTGTTTATCTGTTTATCTGTTTATCTGTTTATCTGTTTATCTGTTTATCTGTTTATCAGTTTATCTGTTTATCTGTTTGTCTGTTTATGTGACCGATTTAGATGAAATTTAGTATAGAGATAGATTGAGTCCTAGGAAAGGACATAGGATAGTTTTTATCCCAGAATCATCCTCTAAGGGGATGAAATTGGGGGTGAAAATTCGTATGGATCTACTTAACCGCTGCACCGATTTGGATAAAATCTAGTATATAAATAGTTTGAGTCCCGAGGAAGGACATAGGATAGGTTTTATCCCGAAAATCATACCCTAAGGGGGTGTTATGGGGGGGTGAACATTTGGATGTAACCCATTTTGATGAAATTTGGTTTAGAGATAGTTTAAGTCCTGGAAAAGGAGACCTTTCCCAGGACATTTTCTTTCCTTTCAAAGGACATAGAATAGTTTTTGTCCCGTTAATCATCCCCTAAGGGGGTGAAATTAGGGGTGAAAATTTGGATGGAACCCATTTGAATACAATTTGGTATAGAGATAGTTTGAATCCTGGGAAAGGACATAGGTAAGTTTTAATTCTAGAAATCAGCCCCTTAGGGGGTGAAATGGGGGTGAAAATTTAGATGTAACCCATTTAGATGAAATTTGGTGAAGAGATAGTTTGAGTCCTGGGAAAGGACATATAATAGTTTTTATCCCGTAAATCATCTCCTGAGGTGGTGAAATTAGGGGTGAAAATTTGGATGGAACCCATTTAGATTAAATTTGGTATAGAGATAGTTTGAGCCGCGGGGAAGGACAGCGGATGGCTTTTATCTCTAAAATAATCACCAAAGGGGATGAAAAAGGGGGTGTAAATTTAAATGGAACACATTTACGGTACAGCGATAGTTGGAGTCCTGGGGAAGGACATAGGTTAATGTTATCCCGAAAATTATTCCCTGAGGGGGTGAAAATTTGGATGTAACCTATTTAGATGAAATTTGGTAAAGAGATAGTTTCAGCCCTCGGAAAGGACATAGGATAGTTTTTATTTCGGTAACCATACCAAAAGGGGGTGAAATGGGGGTGAAAATTTGAATGGAACCCATTTAGATGAAATTTGGTATATAGATAGTTTGAGCTGCGGAGAAGGATAACGAATAGCTTTTATCCCGAAAATAATCTCCATTTTCATTGGGGGTAAAAATTTGAGTGGACCTATTTAGTTGAAATTTGTTATAGAGATAGTTGGATTCCCGGGGAAGGACAATGAATAGTCTTTATCCCGAAAATCAGCTCCTGAGAGGTTGAAATGAGGGGTACAGATTTGAATGGCACCCATTTAAATGATATCTGGTACAGAGATAGGTTGAGTCCCGGGGAAGGACGTAGAATAGTTTTAATCCAAGAATTCATTCAGCCTTTATGGGAGGGAAATTGGGGGTGAACATTTGAATGGAGCTACTAGAACGGCTGTTCCGATTTAGATGAAATTTGGTATAGAGACAGTTTGATTCCCACGGATAGGTCCCGGGAAAGGACATTAGATAAATTTTAACCTGGAATTCATCCCCCATATATATGAATAGTATGGATTGATTAAGCTCTTAATGGGTTCCATCCATACAAATTTAAATCAATCCCTAAAGGGGAAATGGAGGGTGAAAGTTTGTATCGAGCTACGATATATGTAAACGAGTTCTACGCGGACGAAGTCGCGGGCAGAAGCAAATAAAATCTTGAGCCAATACCTTATACTCCTTTGTTTTTGAGCAGTCGTGTGAAAGGGGCGAGTATGCTTATGGGATATTAATTTATAATTATTTTCAAAGATAAATTACGTACGCTGTCGCTTCTCTTGAAAATTAATTAAAAACTCATCAATAGATAACTTAGATCGGCACCTTACGCATATGAAAATTGTTATTTAAAAGCAGGGATCAACACTTTGGGTGAACACGTTAGGCGCCTGTTCTCAAACAAACGTTTTGTTTTTGGCTCAATTCGTGTTTGGTTAAAGTTAAATTGATTCGCTGGATTTTATTTATTTTATAAGAATCTCCGAATTGCTAAACTTAAGTGGCAGTGGGCGGGACACATTGCACCCGGAAAGGTTCTCGAGTGGCGACCACGTACTGGCAATGGCAGGCGCAACGTGTGTAGACCCACAAGGTGGACTGATGACTTGGTAAAGGTCGCAGGAGACCGCTGGATGCGGATGACGCAGGGCCGGTCATTGTGGCACTCTTTGGAGGCCTATGTGCAGCAGTGGACGTGTTTCAGATGATATATACATGAACAAACACAAACTAACTTACGAGAATAATACGTGTCGTGGTAAAACTAAATATTCCCTCATTATTGTCGCTGTCCTGTCAAGGTACGGCTGGTTTAATAAGCATTTCTTTGTTTACCGAAGAATGCGTCCCACGAGTATTGTGCGGTAAACAAAGAGTCCTTAACAAATAGAGGGAATATCATCTTTAATAAATAATATGCAGTTAGGCGTCATCAAATCAACCCACATGTATCAACAAATAGGTTAGGTTAGGACGCTCCACTTAACATTTTGCAAAGCTTACGGTGTTCCTAAGAATCAAGCCTGTTGAAAGTTGATTTATTTATTTAAATCTTATTGCACAAAAAAAAATTGTACAACAGGCGTCCTTAATGCTTCTAGGCATTCTATACCAGTCAGCTTTCAAAAGGTTTCAAGAGACGAAGAAAAAGAAGAAAAGGAAGTTTAGCCATTATTTGTGGTGTATAACTTAAAACTTAAAATGCCGCTGATACTTACTTAAATAGATTGTGTTTTGTCACTTTCTTACGAACACAAATGTCAAAGTGACAAACGGATTTTAACGGCATTTTAGCAAACATTAGTTTGTTGAACGGTTATGAATACGGCCATAAGAATATTATCTTTCCAAGGAGCGGTATGCGTGAGGCCAGTTTCCAAGAAGCAAAAAGGCGTTTTTGATACCTATATTCAAATCATTATTTTTATTAAAAACTCAAGAAAGGTTTGTCAAGATAGTAGTAAATGGAAATCCGTGATCTTTGCCTACCCCTCCGCGGTACTTAGTCAAACCAAAATCACCTGCTGCGTCCTGCTACACCATCAACGCAGCTGTGTAGGTGTCGCGGCTGCTGTCGCGGAGCACCGCGATTAACAAACAATCGGTAAGTCATGTATCAACTGCTTTACCTTAATGTTGTGGTATATATTTCTTACTGACAACACTAACCTCTATAGTCGTTGGTCGGACAATGACAGACAAAAATGGAGTTAGACACAAGGTGGTAAAAGTTCACCGCGCGAGGGAGGTTGGAGCTCAAGTAAGATCAAGTTCGCCTGTTCTGGTGAGTGCTTATAATTAATATATTATACACAATGGTTGGTTGTGGGACTCAACAACCAACAATGGCCCGACCAAGGGTTCAAGTATCAATAGTAACACAAGCAAGAGTCAGAGACTCGTACGAAACCGATGTGAGGCAAGTTGCAAGGCACAACAGGGAGAAGCTATAGGGGGAAGGCATAAGGAGGCTTCTCGGGCCCATTTGGGGCCCACACAATATCCCAAGTAGGGGATCGTATACAGCCGAGAACACGTAGTGATTGTTGCTCGCTCCACAACACGTGGGTTGTGGCGATCTCTGTGATGTCATAAGCTCGTGCAGACGAGGCTTGACGGTAGCCGTGCTAGCCACGGGTCACTTGGAATAGTGTACAATACGGGTTCGTAGTTTCTCTGCATCAATAGTTCACCAGTAACCTTTATCAAAGGTTATAAAACAATGTTGAGTCCTAAAACCAAATCATATCTATATGCAGATACTCTATATCAATATGCTATTTTGTCGTCTATTACATCCTCATTTCTCAACGTGGCGACAAAATGTTGGTGGAGGATGCTAATTTGTATAAATAATGCAACTACCTACTGAATGGGAACAAAAAGAGTGAGAGCTGGATCTACTTCCAGTTACCTCACTAGAAGAAATCGTAAATTGACTCTTCACGACAAGGTTGTGGTCACGCTGATAGTGACCGATAATATTCAAGTAATACAAGTTTGTGGTCACGCTGATAGTGACCGATAATATTCAAGTAATACAAGTTTGTGGTCACGCTGATAGTGACCGATAATATTCAAGTAATACAAGTTTGTGGTCACGCTGATAGTGTCCGATAATATTCAAGTAATAAAAGTTTGTGGTCACGCTGATAGTGTCCGATAATATTCAAGTAATGCAAGTTTGTGGTCACGCTGATAGTGACCGATTATTCAAGTAGCAGCTGTACCGGCTGTAAAACAGATTATGTCGAGGCCTCACAAGTTAATATGCGGGCTAAATCAAGTGGAGTTCCGTTGCCCAGTACCGGCGGTAAAACAGATTATGTCGGAGCTCCATCCAGGCTTTGTATAAAGCATATCAAGACGGAAGTCCCGTTGGCCTAAAAGGTCGTAAAAAATCGTGACTCCGTGCTTATCAATCAACGCCTGCATATTGAATCCAAGTCAAGTCGAGTCGAGTCAATTAAGCAATCAATCAATCAAACAATTGAAACCGTACTAAACGGAATATGTCCCACTCAGTAGTGTAAAAATACCCAGTTTCCTATTTGTAATTATATCATTCAAGTTTTATTATTTTATAATTTTTACGCGTTACAATTTCGTGATATGATTTTTTACCGCGACATCGTTTATCTAACTATAAGTCAATGCGTGTGTGGGACCTTTATTTAAAAAATAAGAAAGTGTATATGGTATAAGTTCGGAAACACTATCCACGGTAAGTGCAGTTTTTAAAATGATAAGTATGTTTTTAAACAATTGAGATGAAATAAAGATATGAAAAACATTGGTGTTTTATTTTTAAATAAGTAAATTGAAGTGTTTTAGTATAGAACTTATTATTGTGGTTTTAATATTTCACCGGAAAGTGAATGTTAATTAAGAAGTTCGTGACATGAAATCTCGACGTTTGCGTAATGCCATTGTGAGATAGTATCCGAACGCACGTATTAATTTTTCGTTCCCTCCGCCGGCCGGCGTCAAGCCGGCCGGTGCAAGTACAAACTTGTCTTTCTAATTTTAGGAATAATAATTAGATTTAAGTGTAATTTAAGCAAAAAACGTTGTGAAAATTGATTAAAACGTTAAGGGGGCAAAGGCCAATTATATAATCAGTGAAATTATCTTCAAATGAAGCCCATAATCAAAAGTGGCGGAAATGTACGGCGTAATGGAAGTAAGTTTCATATAAGTTGCTTTTATCAAAAGATTACAATAGTGTAAGTCTCTTTTCATTGTAGTGGATTGATACTACGAAAAAAATCGCTTTAAAAGTGATGCTATGGTTGTGATGCGATGTATTTCTGGAAAAGATCCGATTTCAAAGTTATCAAGCCTCAAGTTGTCCTGGCGCAGCGCCATGTTTTTTTTCGCAATGTTTGTTGGTAGAAAATTTAGCGTCGGTTTCTCGATTACAGATTTGATTTACAAGGACGAGACATACACAAAGTAAAGTGACCAAACATTGCTTTGTACCGGACGTGACACAATTACTTACCCTAACTGGCTAGGAGGAAACGGTTAGTTGGCATTTATTTTACGAACTTTTATTAACTTGTATTTTATTAAGTTACTTAGTAAAATAACTTGTTTGCAAGAGTAAGCCAGTTTTGATCAGGTTTAAGAAGTCCGATTAAGTGAGATTTGATACAATTATATACTCTACTAATTGGAGGACAATGCAATATTGTGGTGCGAGTTGGCTGGTCTGATAATGGAGACCGAAGGTGGCCATGGCAACTCCTGGGGTATACAAGATAAACCTATTGTGTTTGGGCTCATTGGAACCGTCTTGACAAGTGGTTGATGACTGTGGAGAAAACAGTACGGGCGGCATGCAGAAAATTATTTTTATAAATAAGTTTAGCACTATACTTAGTGCTTGCAAATACACTAAGTTTTACTTGTGGTTATGAAGACATAGTGATTTGTCTCTTAAGCATAGGCTTAATAAATACAAGTGCGTGCATATTTAGAAACTTATGTAACTGTTTGTCGATACACAAACAAATCATGTGTGAAACCTTTTCAGGCAATATCATATACTGGAAGCGGCTCGGTTTACTCTGCTTCGGTGGCAAGATACTCTTCTGTGTAAGAAGTTGAATACAGTAAGCATTTAATATTATCAATTATTCTTATTAGAATCTAGTTAATAACGAATAAGGGATTCTTATTAGATTTTATCACAATTCCAGTCATAATCAACATGGATGAGGCCTTGCGAGAGCGATTAAGAATGAGGCACCAGCAAGTTCTGGAACTTATTGCTAAGGCTCAAACTGTGCTTGATGGGGCAGAAATACAACTGGCGGACTTAACGCATATGCGCTTACATTTTAAGTTGGCTATTACTGCGTTAGAAAAGGAAACATACAAATTTATTGAACTGTGCGGAAATATGGATACCTATTTGCCGACATGTATGGAGGATCAAATGAAAGCGGAGGATGTTCTGTGTCAATTGGAAAGCTTATGCGACTTAACATCCCAATCCAATAAAGAGGCCAACCAGCAAGTAGCAAGATTACCTAAACTGGATCTTATGAAGTACAGTGGAGACATACTCAAATTTACGGAGTTTTGGGACCAATTCGAAGCAAGTGTGGACTCACGAAATATCAAGGATGTAGATAAGATGGCGTACCTTCTCGGATCGCTTCAAGGTGTTGCGTTGGCGACAGTGGAAGGACTGTGTGTAACTAACGACAACTATAAAGTAGCTGTAGATACGATAAGGGAACGGTTTGGCTGCAAGGAAAAAGTCATAGATGCACACTATAATGCCTTGTTTAACATAAATAGATGCACCAGCGATGCTAACAATTGCAGACAAACCATCAATGTTATAGAAAAGCACCTACGTGTCCTTCAGAACCTCGGTGAAGATGTTAACAGTAATCATCTCCGAGTACTACTAAGCAACAAATTTCCGGAAGCCATAATGTACCAAGTGCACCTTCAGGTTCCTGGTGATCAGAGCATTCAACAGCTAAGACAGAGTCTGGATCAAGTCGTCGCGGCCATGGAGCGCTCTGGTTCAGAAAAAAATATAGTTAGGTTACAACAAGAGATATTACCATCAACATCGACTGCTTCTCTTCATGTGGATGTAATTGAACAAAGAGGTACCAAGAGAGGAATAAGCCTTACGCGTGGGCAAAAAAGGCAAATACCGTTTAAGAAAAACAAAAAGCAATGTATATTTTGTGAGGGACCGCACTACAGCAACGAGTGTAGAAGGGTATCCAACCTTAAAGACAGGAAGGCAAAACTGCATGGAAGGTGTTTCATCTGTTTTAGAAGAGGACACAACGCCAATACCTGCAGGGTCAGAAAGACCTGTTTCTTTTGTGAAGGCCATCACAATAGTGCCTTATGCTCGAGACATAATAAAAGAGATAAGCAGGAGCATAAGGTAACAGAGGACGGCGGTGGTGATGATCCAAAACAACAATAATAAACAGATGCCTTGCAGGCTGATTCTGGACTCCGGGTCTCAAAGGAGCTACATTACCGTCATTACCACCAGATTAGCCAGTAAGTTAAATATTATTCCAGATAAAGACGATTTTATTACATTTGGATCAAACTCACCAAAAACAATTCACAGTCCATCCGCTGAGATAATTGTTAAAACAAAGAGAGGTATTTTTAAAGAAATAAGAGTAAATCTTGTCCCTCATAGTACGTATAAAATACCTGTTGTAAAATACGAAGATTAATGATTCTGTGGATTTCCTAGCCGATGATGATTCTGAAGGAGAAGATGTCGATTTGCTGATAGGAAATTATTCTTCTCTTTTATTAGGAATGAACCATTACTGAAAAAAAAAATAGCTGATAAGTGCTACGTCGATAACTTAATAACTTCAGTAGAATCCTTTGAGGAAGCCTCACAACTGTATGATAACACAAGAGCTGTGTTTAACGAGCTCTCTATGAACTTCAGAGATTGGATCTCAAATGATGACGAGTTTATGGACAAAATCCCCGAAGAACAGAGAGGCAAGGTAGAAGGGAAGATAAAGATTCTAGGACTACATTGGAATTTAAAAGAAGACACGTTACAACTAAAGGTTGAAGACAAGACGTTTGAGACACAAACAAAATACTACCTTACGAAGAAAGATGTCCTCAGAGCCCTCGCTCGAGTTTATGATCCATGTGGGTTTGTGTCACCTCTTGTCTTACCCGCTAAATTATTATTTCAAGAGTTATGTATCCTGAAAGTCAAATGGGATTCACCATTACCTGAAGAGATGGTACAGAAATGGGAATCCGTAAAAGAAAATTTAAAAACGATTAATAATGTCAAGATACCAAGATACGTGGGGAAAGACCTTACTGAAGGTACAAAACACTATGAACTTCATGTGTACACTGATGCTTCCAAATCAGCTTATTCAACTGTTGCTTATTTACGCATTCTTTGCGGAGAACAAATTAAGACTGCGTTCCTAATGTCAAAATGCCGCGTGACACCAGTTGAAGACAAAGACAACCTGAAAATACCACGATTAGAACTTCTAGGTTTTTTGATCGGGAGTAGATTGCTGAAATATTTAAAGAAGAATATGAATTTAATAGTTGACAAGCAGTATCGATGAAATCAGTCGCGCGCGCGCATCGTACGTGTCGGGTGTGTTTAGACTGCAGCGTACCTACGTCGCTGAGCGTTGTAGTGATGGCCTCAAAAGTCATCAAATGTACGGGATGTAACCTAGTGATTAATGAAGTCTTAGCTTTTGTGAAAAATAAACTATGTGTAATGAATGAAGACAGTCTGAGTCGAATATGTGTAACGGCGTTTACGCCAGAAGAAATAATATGTGCCAAGAAATTATTGTTCGACTCCATTCCGACGGATCAACGAATTAAAACTCGTAAGGGCGACAACAAAACCCACCGAGACATCGATGACATAATTGCCCTTCTGAAGCGGACGGATCCTGACCTTGTTCCCATATTTGTGGCCCGTGATCTCCACAAGTTACCCCCGATCACTTTTGATCATGTGGATGTGACCCGTCTCCTTAAAGATATATTGGTGTTAAAGGAGGACTTAAGATCAGTACAAGAGCAATGTGTTACAATAGATACGTTCAAAATGTTAAAAAACGATGTCGATGCGCTAAAACAATCGTCGTCGATTGTTTATCGTAATGATTACGAAAATGTTAACATGCGAAGAGGGAACTACCTAAAAGTAAATCACAGTTATGACAGTGGACCTATGGGACTAAAACCTGCGGGATTTAGTCCTGATAACAGTAGTACATCATCAAAAATATTGAACAGCCCAGAGCAAACGACAGTAAATTCAAATTCATACCGTCAAATATGTATGCCCGATGTGAGTCACGATAACGGCCGGACTGGCATAAGCAACTCTGCTGGTAGTTCAAAACCGCAAATGTGCGATCGGGTGAACGGCACAGCAACTATGATGACTAATACCGGGCCCAGCGTGCTAGTAAAATCACCTATGTCGCATAATGAAGGCGCGCATGCAAATACAACGATGTTACACTTGGACATTAGTGGTTTGCATACAGAACCGCGAATGTGTGCTAATGAGGTACGGCAAGAAGATCTAGCGCACGTAAAACCACCTATGTTACACACAGAACGGAGCGGTGCGCTTTCAAACACGCGAACGTGCTCTCAGGATACTCAAACGTTGATTTCTGATAAACTTAGAGAGCCGGGGCAATGGAAACCTGAGAACCAGTCTGAGGAGTGGACTTTAGTGCAGAGAAGAAGATTAAAAAACAGGATTGTAGGACAAAAAGGAACTGCTTCTACGGACTCCACTACAAATTTCAAAGCAGCCGACATCAACATACCTTTGTTTATCTACAATGTAAACAAGTCTACTAAGGAGAATGACATAGCTGCGCATGTGCATCGTAAATCGCAAATAAATGTATTGCCCCAAAAAATAAAAATGAAAAGGGACCGAGGATATGACGCCTATAAGATACTAGTGCCAAAATGTAAGCTGAACGTGTTTTTAAGTGAAGATTTTTGGCCAGAGGGAGTATTATTTAGGCGATATGTGAATTTTTCGAGGCCTCTGCTGAGGAATAGTCAAAGTCCTGATATACATCATAATGGCTAGTAGTGAATTAACAGAAGAGTGCAGATTCATATCTTTTAATTGCAAAGGTCTCTCTAGATCTGTGGACTGTGTTAGATCTCTGTGTCAGTCAGCAGAGGTCATTGCCCTTCAAGAAACGTGGTTATTACAGCACGACATACCGCAACTTGGAACTATTGACCCAGATTTTGGATACTACGGGAATACAGCGGTTGATTTATCGGCGGGAGTACTGCGTGGTCGTCCTCATGGTGGCGTCGCCCTTCTGTGGCGTAAAAACCGGTTTCAGTGCGTTTCTGTGATACAGTGTCGAAGTGTTAGGCTTGTAGCTATTAAAATTTTAATAAATGACCGATCGTTAATAATATTTTCGGTGTACATGCCAACTGACGAACCTGATAATTTGTGTGAATTTATTGAATGCTTAAGTGAAATTTATGCTATTATAGACAGTGAAGAAATTGACTTAATATATCTGTTGGGTGACTTTAATGCTCATCCTGCTATGCCCTTCTTTAATGAGCTAAGTAGTTTCTGTAGGGATATGCAGCTGTGTATGGTGGACTCAGAGCTCTTGCCAGCGAATTCGTACACATACATTAGTGACAGCCATGGGTGTTTGAGGTGGCTTGACCATTGTGTGACCACAACAGCGGCTAGACAAACCGTTATCGCTGCTAAAATACACTGCGACGTATACTGGTCCGACCACTTTCCAATAGAAATAGTGTGTAACCTAAGTAATAGTGTACCTAAAAATACAAATCATAGCAGTATCAGTGTTGATGAGAACTTGCTAAATGGCATAATATGGGGGGAGCGTGACACCTCTCAAATAAAAGAATATCTAGATGTTTGTAATTGTAAGTTGAAGGAAATTGATTTCCCGAGTGAGTTAACATTATGTTGTGATAATCTATGTAGTGATCCTGAACACAGGAAAATAATTACTAGCCTTTATTATTCGGTTATTACAGTATTACGGGATGCCTCAATTGCTAGCTGTAAAAGAAAAAAGCCCAGAGGGGTCGGCAATGTCATAGGCTGGAACAAACATGTAAGGGAGGCTCACCAGAGAGCAAGATCTTGTTTTCTAGAATGGTGCCAGTCTGGTAAGCCTAGGGCAGGCCGATTGTATGATGAAATGTATCACTCTAAGAAAGAATTTAAATCAAAGCTTAAATACTGTCAAAATAACAAAGAACAATTAAAGATGGACATAATTGCCTCTCATCACAGGTCTAAAAACTTCACCAACTTCTGGAAAGCAACTAATAAGATCAATCCAAGAGTGAGTCTACCCGTGAGTGTTGAGGGTGTCAGCCAGCCTAGAGATATTGCCAACCTCTTCATGAACCACTTTAAAGTGGACCCTCTGGCGGGGGACGCGCGGGAGCCGATGGTCGATGCTGGGTGTCGTGTTCGCGGTGATCCAGTCAGAGTAACACCAGCTGAAGTCTCAAAGGTTATTCGTAATATGAAAAGAGGTAAATCGCCCGGACACGACGGTCTGAGTATCGAGCATCTGCAGAACGCGGGTGTCCATCTCCCCAGGGTTCTTGCAATGCTCTTCACTCTATGTATACGTCACAATTACCTTCCGGATGATCTCATGAGGACGATAGTTGTACCTATCATTAAAAATAAGACGGGCGATGCTTCCGACAAGTCCAATTACAGGCCGATCTCTCTCGCCACTATACTGGCGAAGGTGATGGACGGGGTGCTTAATACATATTTAAATAAACACATACGTCTTCATGACGCCCAGTTCGGCTTTCGGCCTGGGCTGTCAACCGAGGAGGCTGTGCTATGTCTTAAGCACACCGTGCGTTACTACACTGATAGAAAGACGCCGGTATACGCGTGCTTTTTGGACTTGTCGAAAGCATTTGACCTAGTGTCGTATAATGAGCTGTGGGAGAAGCTGAGCAACGACACAAGTCTACCGACTGAAATAATAGGTATATTTAAGTATTGGTATGATAACCAAACCAATGCGGTTAGATGGGCTGGAAGCTATTCACAAACCTATAAGATGAAGTGTGGTGTGAGACAGGGGGGTCTTACATCACCAGTTTTGTTTAACGCGTATGTGAATGGGTTGATTGAGGAGCTCAGCAGTGCCGGCGTGGGTTGCTCGGTGGACGGCTGTTGCGTTAATAATATCAGCTACGCCGACGATATGGTACTGCTGAGCCCCTCAATCGAAGCACTTAGGAGACTACTGTCTATTTGTGAAAGGTTTGCCGTGGCCCATGGACTCAAATATAATGTGAAAAAGAGCGAGGTAATGATTTTTAAATCTGGTACAAAAACTTACCCTGTTCCGCCAATTACTCTCGATGGCTCTCCTCTTAAGCAGGTTACCAGCTTTAAATATTTGGGTCACTGGGTCACGGACACCCTAAAAGACGACGAAGACCTAGAAAGGGAACGCAGGGCGCTATCAGTCCGGGGTAATATGCTCTCACGGAGGTTCGCACGTTGTTCACGAGAGGTCAAAATCACCTTATTTAAGGCATATTGTCAGACGATGTACACGTGCGCCCTGTGGAGCAATTACACGAAAAGGACATTTAGCGCTCTGCGTGTCCAATATAATAACGCCTTCAGGGGACTCCTGGGGCTGCCCTGGCGCTGCAGCGCGTCGGGAATGTTTGCCGATAGCAGCACGGACGGCTTCACCGCCGTGTTGCGCAAGCGCGTGGCGTCCCTGTGGGCGCGCGTGCGGGGCAGCCCTAACACTCTCCTGAAGGTGGTCGCAGATAGGATAGATAGTCCTATGATCAGGCACTGGGCAGGCATGCATGTGAGGCCGAATAATAACTTTAATTTTATGTAATTCAATTTAATTTAAATGTAATGTAACTTAATGTATTGTTATTAAATATTATATTTTTAGTAAATTTTGTAGCTACTAACATAGTTCGTAAGTAAATGTATCACTAACCAACTATGGATGATGTCCGAAATAAACAATTTCAATTTCAATTTCAATTTCAATATGGACTGACAGCCAGGTTGTGCTTCATTGGCTTAAAACCAACAACTTATTACCACCCTTCGTGAAGAGACGTGTTGATGAAATAAATCAACTGAAAGATGTCGAATTTTGCTACATAAGCAGCAATGAAAATCCAGCTGATTTAGGCACACGACCAGAACTATGGGAAGCAAAAAAGACTTTGTGGTTTTCAGGCCCAACTTTCCTTTGGAAAGAGTCTAAGTTCTGGCCAAGTAATAGATATCTAGACCAAAAAACTCTTTTTTCAGTTGGGGAGGCCCTGGACATCATAGATGGTCCAGAGATGGTAATGAAAGGATATGAGATAGATCCACCTGAATATCTAACTGTAGAGGATCATGAGATGGACACCGGAAGTGATCTAGGTGTAACTAACAATATAGAGGCCGAAACTAGTAATACAGAAATCGTAAAAAATCTACAAAAGAAACATTTCCCTGACGAGGTTAATGGGAAAAAGACACATCTGACAAGAAACTTGGATCTATTTCTTGATGTAGATGGAATCCTACGATGTGGTGGACGAATGAAGAACACTAGTTGGTCCTATGATAAAAAGCATCCAATTCTCATCCCAAAGGAGTCTGAGTTTACCAACAAAGTTATACAAGAGGCTCATGAGAAGAACTATCATGTCGGCCCTCCACATACGCTTAATATCATCCGAGAACAATATTGGATCCCCCAAGGCAAAGCACAAGTAACGAAAGTTATCAAGAAGTGTGATAAATGCATCAAACAAAGTGGAGGACCATACAAGTTACCTCCAACTCCAGCTTTACCTTCCGAGCGAGTAAATTACAGCGCTCCCTATACGTTCACTGGTGTAGATTATTTTGGACCAATGTATGTCAGCACTATAAGTGGTAGCAAAGAAAAAAGATGGATCTGCCTGTTTACGTGCCTAGCAGTTCGCGCTATCCATTTGGAAGTGGTCAAAGATTTGACAGCAGAAGAGTGCCTTCTCGCAATAAGAAGATTTGTCGCAGTCAGAGGAACACCGGCTATAATTATTTCAGACAATGCATTGCAATTTAAACTAGTATCTGAAATATTGATCAATTCGTATTGCACAGAGAATAAAGTGAAGTGGAAGTTTATCCCTCAATTAGCTCCGTGGCATGGCGGGTTTTATGAGAGACTTGTGGGCATTGTAAAGCATTGTTTGAAAAGGACACTTGACAAACACCTGTTGAATGACAGTCAGCTATCAACTGTCATCAAAGAAGCTGAGTCGGTCGTTAATACAAGACCTCTAACAAACGTTGGAGCCGACTTGGAACACATTTTGAGGCCCGCTGATTTCTTGACTCTAGGGAAGTGTTTGGAAATGACACCATCAGAAAAGGTGACAAACATTAATGGTACATCTACAAAAATAGACCTTATTCAAGGGTGGAAAAGAGGTCAGACACTACTGGCTGAGTTCAAGAAGATGTTTCAGCAACAATATTTACCCAGCCTACGAGAGAAACATAGATGTTCTGTAAAACAACCTCGGGTGACTTCAGACAGAACACCCCAAATTGGTGACTTAGTCCAGATAAAAGAAGATGCAAAGAACAGAAGTATTTGGAAAGTTGGCAAAATAATTTCCTTACTAAAGGGACAAGACGGACAACACCGTGTAGCTAAGGTGAAAGTTGGCACCGCAGAGTTCACTCGATCCATTGGACACCTCTATCCTCTAGAGATCGAGAACCACAATGCAGAAACGCTAGTTCCTGAGATACCAAACACAGATATTCCGATGTCATTGGACAATACTTATCAAGTTGAACAATCCGCAGATTTGATACCTGTAACAATGGATATTGATCCTCCACAACATACTGAAAGTACAAGTGCACAACAATCTGACACCGCAGAGTCAATAGATCCAGGTCAGCCATCAACAGATGAGCCTGACAATGATGAAACAATACCAAGCGCCTTGCAGTCCGCAGGAGATTATCCTGTGAGCCCAGCCGACGAAGGTGCGTCGGGTTCGAGGCCAGAGAGACAAGCAGCCATTCAGGCACGGAAGAGAATCGCTGAATGGACCCGCAATTTAACGGTCCTGCTCCAATAACATCTTTTGCCGTCGGGAGTGTCGCGGAGCACCGCGATTAACAAACAATCGGTAAGTCATGTATCAACTGCTTTACCTTAATGTTGTGGTATATATTTCTTACTGACAACACTAACCTCTATAGTCGTTGGTCGGACAATGACAGACAAAAATGGAGGTAGACACAAGGTGGTAAAAGTTCACCGCGCGAGGGAGGTTGGAGCTCAAGTAAGATCAAGTTCGCCTGTTCTGGTGAGTGCTTATAATTAATATATTATACACAATGGTTGGTTGTGGGACTCAACAACCAACAATGGCCCGACCAAGGGTTCAAGTATCAATAGTAACACAAGCAAGAGTCAGAGACTCGTACGAAACCGATGTGAGGCAAGTTGCAAGGCACAACAGGGAGAAGCTATAGGGGGAAGGCATAAGGAGGCTTCTCGGGCCCATTTGGGGCCCACACAATATCCCAAGTAGGGGATCGTATACAGCCGAGAACACGTAGTGATTGTTGCTCGCTCCACAACACGTGGGTTGTGGCGATCTCTGTGATGTCATAAGCTCGTGCAGACGAGGCTTGACGGTAGCCGTGCTAGCCACGGGTCACTTGGAATAGTGTACAATACGGGTTCGTAGTTTCTCTGCATCAATAGTTCACCAGTAACCTTTATCAAAGGTTATAAAACAATGTTGAGTCCTAAAACCAAATCATATCTATATGCAGATACTCTAAATCAATATGCTATTTTGTCGTCTATTACATCCTCATTTCTCAACGTGGCGACAGCTGCACTACACTACGAAGGCAGAGTAAGTTGTCGCGTGTGCGCGTGAAGACCGGATTGATCCTGATTCTCGACGGAAAGTCGCCATAACGTGAATTTGAATTCCTTTGTGGTGAGAGTTCCAACAGACCATCTGTCGACCTTCACTAAGGAAGAATTTTGGCCGAAGGGAGTCAAGTTCAGCGTTTTCGAGGTCGGTTACCTGACACCACGAAATAAGTTTATACCTATTGATATGTATGTTAGTCTGTAAGGTATTTGGGCCAATAGGGGCCTTAAATGCCTGAAATAAATGGTTTATTATTATTATTCCTACTATCACCCCATGTGCAGTTACCACAATCATAAATCATTTGATTCAATACTAACAAACTTAAAAGACGTAACTTTAAATACTTAGATAATTTAAAAAGAAACAAATACCATTGCAACTGTTCCGCAAATCTCATGTATCCAGCAATATTCTTTCAGGGCATAACAAACCAAAACATTTACAAAGTGGTGTCACTTGACAAAGCAAAGCGTTTACTTTGAGTCCGCAATGTGTTGTACCAGATATTGTGCTTGACAACCCTGGATATTTTTGTATTAAACAATGATCGAGATTTCAAGACCTATTAAATATCGTAGTTTTGAGTATTTTTAGAACTGTTAGTCCATTTCTAACGTACTACAGTTGATAGCAGATACCACAGGCGGTGATAAAAAAAAGCATCAAATTGTTTGTTTATCGAACTTGCCTTTAGCTAGCACGAGATACTCGTATACCTGCAGTAGAATTTGTAGGTTGCCTAAAAAAATAAGCAGGGCGGTACAATTAATATATAGGTCCTTTTTTATTGTCCTAAAGTACCTATTCTAATTGTAGTCACTGAATAAGCTTGATTTTTTACGTTATAAATTGCCTGCGCATTCATCATCATCATCCTAAAGCGTTATTCCCGGTTGTGCCCTAAAGGAGTTCGGGGTCCGCTTTGACACCTAATCCCAAGATTTGGCATAGGCATAAATTGCCTGTGCATTACATTTAGTTAATTGTTAAAAACTTTAACTACAATGTTATTATTTTAACAACGTAGCTACCTACCAGCAAAGTCTAGAAATTTGTGAACGGGCATAGCCCTCATAGGTCACACCACAAGCCCGCAAGTATGACACAACCACAAAATAACTTGCAAGCTAAACGTAAAAGGGTGGTTTCACATTAAACTATTTAGCCAAAGAATTAATACCTTTGCTCGTCCAAACTAAGAATAATTCCGAGATCCTTATGAGATATTCGAGCTATGGGTCTTATAACTAGAATAGCTAAAATCAAGCTTGTCTATACTTATATTATAAAAAGGAAAAGTCTGTGATATTTTATTAGCTTTGTAACTTTATAAAGTTTGTATGTAGTGTCATCTCCGGAACCACTGGACCGATTTAAAAAATCCTTTCACCTGTGTGGATGGACTTTCTGAATGGACATTATGCTATGCTATATCCCGCGGGTTTGTCTGCGTTATTGGCAATACAATAGTTTTATAGCATAATTTTGACGTGTTTGCTAAACTTTAGGGCGTTTATCAAGAAATCTGAATAGTTACCTATAAATATATTTCTTAGTTAATCTCGCAGTTTTCTAAACTTAAATCAATGCGTAAATCTCACGGGTCCAAAATAATTATAGTTCAAAAAGTCGGTCTCGGTACGTGATTAAATTGTTGTTTATTACCACAAACTTTAGTTTAATTTGCCCAGCTAGAAATTAGTGAGGATGTGAATTTAGTGACTTTATTAAGGGAATTTTAGTTCGGGTTTAAAATGTCAGTTTAATAAAGGCTAATGAACAGGACAGGGGACCGCGGCGTGTGAAATGTATCTATTATGAACTGCTCGATTATAATAAAGAGGTGACATGTCTTTGATCCTTCCACGTGATGTTCAAAATACGCCGCAGACAGCGTACGTAAAAGTTGTTTAATTTCCGCTCCTGTTTGGCATACGATGTCCAAGTTTCAGCTCTCCGTACAATAGAGTATCGACAAGATGCATGTCTGATATACTATCATTTTCGATTTACAAACAAGAGGATGCTCAGCATCCCGCGTTTACCCAGTATTGCAGCAGTATTAAACCACAGACATCTGCGCTGGCTCGGGCACGTGCAAAGGATGGAGCCATCATTTGCCACGTTTCAGTTTTAACTCTCCTGAGTGAAGTAGCTTTCGCTGAGCGACCGGTGGGGCGCCCTATGTTACGTTTTAAGGACAGTGCAAAACGTGACATGCTGTCCTTGAAGGTCGACACCAGGAACTGGGAAAAGCTATCTGAGGACTGAGACCTCTGGAGAAAGACAGTTTGTGAAGGCATGGGCATGACACTTCACGACGACGCTTAGTTTGACCTTTTGTCCCACAAACGAGAATTGAGATACCAGCGCGCTGCTGCTCCTCCACATTTACATGTCATGTATGCAGGTGCCACTGGCTCTCTCGTATTGGCCTGACAAGCCTCGTAACGCAAATGCCGCACTTTTATGGACGTTAAATCATCTTCAATAGATGTTAATGGCCAATGACGATGATAGTTATGTCTTTGAAATGTAAGTTTATAGCTTGAAGCTTTGTAAGTTTATTTATTTTATCATTATTGCATTTAAGACGAACTTTGGATTGAATATAGGAGGTAATCTCTGAAACTACTCATTTGAGTATTTTTTTCACAAATACATAATAATATTAATGGATCTTCGGGATGCACATAGGCTATATATTATGCCGCGATTTTTCTTACGTTCTTGGTACACACTTTAACGTCGCATCTTCTAGTGGTACCTTCCTTCATCCATGTTTTCCGAGTAAGGGTAAGTATTGGCACCACAAACTCTATTTCTCTATACTTATTTATACTTTTTTCTCTTGAATATAAACAAATTCCGACAGCGTGACGAAATTAGGCCTCGATCATGTATCAATTATAAAAATAAAATATAAAATATCTTTATTTCAGAACATTCCATTCCATACAATTATGACTTGTATATTTCCCTAAGGTTTTAAAAAGGTAAATCGACTGTACTGGTCCGCTGGGTAACTTCTGTCCAATGTCGGAGATGAAATGATCCGTTAACGTCGTAGATCTTGAATCTCGGCTCTAATAAAGTAATTAGGATGACGCCGTAAGTCTAGAGACTCTAACGGGGGTGATTCCGCACGTTTTAATGACAAGGCGTTATATCGCCGATTATATACTAACTATAATATCGCAAATGTTTGTACCTACTACAAATCCATTTAATAAAGGAGAGATTTGTTTCATTATCATCATATCAGCTGAAAGGACGAACACATATGCTGGACATAAGCCTCCCCCAAAGAGTGCAAAAGTGACCGGTTCTGCGCCACCCGCATCCATCGGACTTCCGCGACCTTTTAGATGATGAGTCTACCTTGGGGGGTCTACCCACGCTGCGTTTTCCGGTACGTGGATATTTGTTTAGATGTAAGTAATAATTTCGGAAGAAATGGTGAATGCAGGAAGTCAATGATGTAATTTCATGTCACTTCGGTCTTACTTCATTTCGGTGAAGGTCGTCAAAAATGTTCAACTTTGGTGAAAATATTAATAATAATGATTATTAGTTACTTAATAACATCTGACAAATATAGGTTTCTTTCAGGTACCTACTTAATTTTTGACATTAAATTAGGTAATTAATTTGAACAAATTGAGTATTAAGAAATTAAGAATGTCATTGGTTAATTTGTAATGTATTTATTATTCTATACCACCTATATAAAAACAGGGAGTTTTGAATAATTTCCATAAAATAATTGGGCACAAAACACTAGCAAATTCTTAAAACAGAGAAGAACTAAGTAAGCGGGTTAATTCCCAGGAAAGTCGGCGGGACCGTTAATCGCAACAATTATACAGGCTAATAAAAGAGTACGACTTGAGGGTCCAGACGGGACTGACAAGGTCAGGGTCATGAGCTAGATTTTACTAGAATTTTTATTTTTTGAGGTAAATAACCAACCATCCTGCGGGATATTCCCGCTTGAGTACCTACTTAGTTTTTTTTTTTTTTTTTTTTTTTTTTTTCCTTGTGAATTTGCAATCGGTCGTTAGACCATAAGCGAATTTGCTGCGGGAAAGATGGCTGGTTCTGGTGGGGTGGCCAGCGCCACCTCTACCAATCAAATGGGGTGGTCCCTTTTAAGTCGCTTGACCACCACGGACGGGTCCAATAAATCTGCTACGAGTGGATTTTGGTGTAAGGATAGACGCTCTTTGTATTGTTTTTTATACCGCTCGATTTCGGATGTAACTGTCGGCACGTTGAGATATTCATGAACTTCATCGTTTCTTGTGAACCAAGGCGCGTGGACTATTGCTCTAAGAATGCAATTTTGTACTCTTTGTAAGCAGAGGATATTACTTTTACTGGCAACACCCCATAGCTGGATTCCGTAGGTCCAGACTGGTTTTAATACCGAGTTGTAGATAAGAAGCTTATTATCTATGGACAGTACAGAGTTTCTTCCCATAAGCCAATACATATTACGAAACTGGTGGTTGACTGCGTCTCTCTTTTGTTTTATATGATGTTTCCATGTGAGGCGCCTATCAAGGTGAAAGCCCAGGTATTTCACACAGTCTGAGTGTGGTAAGATGTCATCACCAAGTCTTACAGGAGGACAGTTTCCTCTCCTCAAGGTGAAAGTGATGTGGCTAGACTTTGCGGCACTAGCACGTATACGCCACTTACGCATCCATTCGTGGATCGCGTCTAATTGTTCCTGAAGTTTGTGACTGGCAGCAGCTGGATCATTGTTAACAGACAAGTAGGCTATGTCATCGGCATACGTTGCCACCGTGATGTCGTTGTTTACAGGTAAGTCTGATGTGAATATATTATACAGTACCGGTCCAAGAACTGAACCTTGGGGTACGCCAGCCTTTGTATCAAGAATGGTGGATCGCGTTTCTCCTTGCTTGACTTGGAATGATCGCTCGGAGAGGTATGATGCAACAAGCGTAAACATCGAATGTGGGAGTTTTTCTTTACCTACTTAGTTAATTGAAGAAAACTTATCGCAATCAAATTATCAATTCATAGATGCATACTGAATATTGGATACAATCTCAAAATTAATGAAGAATGTGACCAACCGTGTGAAATAAAATAAAATAACTATTAAGTCTAAACTAGAAAAATATTCAACGGCTGTAAATTTAAATACAACTGTTGTTCACAGCGGTAATTAAATTTTGAGGGTTTTTCCCAGTTTCCAAGAGAAGAATTCATTACAAACGCAGTACACGTACTCATACCAACTTAATTTTACCAGTGGACAAATGCGAAACTAACAACGTTACATACAAGATCAGTCACTTGGCTGTTACCGTGGCGCTGGTGTCGACGGCAAAAGTAATTTTGTGCGGTCACAGTCAGTCAGGGTGGATAGTTGTTTCTTTTATAAATAGGAAATTAAAAGACGAAGGAAATAGCCTCTTACAGCCACTCGAGGGTGAGCTAGAAATGAAGCCGGTTTTAGTTATTTTCTATCGATTACTTTGAGTATTAGTGGCATTATAGTTTTGTACGGATATTTCTAATTCCATGTTTAAGAGGCGAAGAGTGCTGCAAGTTATTTTAATAAGCATTGATTAGGTAATACGTGGGTAATATTTAGTTAAATTAATGAGAACACAACACCAACTAATACGATTAGCATTGAATATCAACACATCAGGTACACGATTCGGTGTCAGTTGCTGAGGCCGATAGAATTTTTCAAAATAGTTTTTTTGAAACCCCGTGATAAGTTGCAAGCGTCCATAATGTACAACTGTGTACAAAAGGATATACCTAACAGCTCCTAAATAAACAGAATCCTTTTATTGCGCTCTGCATAAAGCTTTTAGACCATTTTACTTTCAAAATATTGTGGTGCGAAGTGCCGAGCATGGGTAGTGTGAAAGTTAGTATGCATTTCAGCAGCTTCAGAAGAAAACAACATTAAAACTTCTAGTATCATACAAACATAGTACCTTTGTCTTTTGGAAATAGTGCATCCGAGTAACTTATAACGACTTATGAGTTATGGACATTATACAACCCGCGACTTGGAAGATTAATTGAATATCTTATTGTATATTCTGCTTAACAGGTTCTGTCTGTTATTGTATGTAACAAGAGTAGACGCACATGTTAAATAAGTAATAATAACTCTAGATTCATCACCTCAACAACATCGTTTATAGGGTTCCGTACTCAAAGAGTAAAACGGGACTCTATTACTAAGACTTCGCTGTCCGTCCGTCCGTCCGTCCGTCTGTCTGTCACCAGGCTGTATCTCAAGAACCGTGATAGCTAGAGAGTTGAAATTTTCACACAGTATGTATTTATGTTGCCGCTATAACAACAAATACTAAAAACAAAATAAAATATTTTTTTAAGGGGGGCTCCCATACAACAAACGTGATTTTTTTGCCATTTTCCAACTCGCACTTGGCCGATTTTTTTAAATCTCGTATTATTATTTCGGTAAAGGTACCGGTACTCCTTCTATCGGTGGTGCTACCTACGTAACTACATACCTACTGGTTAAGAATTTCCAAGAATGAGTTATTTAAAGTTATTATTAGATACCTTTCTTCTCATCTGGCATTCCTTTAAGGCCGTTTTGAATCCCCAAAGCGTAGGTTGAATTTGCATAGCTTTGTTTCATTCCGTCGTAAAGTGAGTGGGTATCCAAAAGGGGGTCTTAGAAGATTTCGACGGTTCAGGCGCTATAAATTTTGAAATGACCGACTTTATGAGTTTTGAAATGACCTGTGAACTCTTAAACTGTTAAATCCTCCTGTTTATTTGTAAACATTAAACAATTTCAATGTCAAATATATTTTGTCGACACAGCGACTCCTTAACATTTGTTATTGATCACATTGTAATTTAATTTTAGAGTATTGAATTGGTTACCTAAGACATTATTATTTAATTTCCGGTTACTTTTCTTTGGTGTTTAGGTAGTTTTTAGGGGCCCCGTTTCTCCGAAAACTCCGCTGTCCGTCTGTCTGTCCGTCTGTCACCAGGCTGCATCTTATGAACCGTAATAGTTAGACAGTTGAAATCTTCACGGATGATGTACCTATATTTTTGCCGCAAATACTAAAACCCACGTCCCCCATAAAACAAATGTGATGTTTTTGCCGTTTCCATAGATACGTTTTTACGTAGTTTTTACGGAACCCTTCCGACTCGCACTTGGCCGTTTTTTTAGTTTTCTGCACGCCAGTTGCTGGTGAAATGAGTCTTGAACTTATTTATAGGTACAATGATACTGTCTTATGTACCACATTTTATGCAAAATAAAGTTATTTGTATTAAATCAATAAAAAGTTAGCAACGAGCATGTTTGGTCACCATGCGCGTCAGTAGTAAAGAAGCTGAAAACATGCATGTCATCTCTTTCCAGTCGCGTGGCTTACTTTTCCTTCAACATCTGTAGAGAACGAATTACTCGTTTTTTTTTCTAAACGGGATAATCTAAAATCCCGTATAAAAGTATATACCTATATACCTCTTTCAGGTTTCCCGATATTTCGGATGGGTCACAACAGCCTTGGTCTCGGGACGACACGACGGGACGGGGTTTAGTAAAAACAATGAGTGAAAATCGTGAATGCTTAAATCAATAAATTGTTCGATTGTTTCCAAATAAGCGTAAAAAAAGAGTGCTAAGTCTCGAGAGAAACTAAAGGCCAAAACGCACTGAAAGCGGTGGCGGTGCGGCGCGGTGCGGTGCGGAGGCGGTACCGGTTGTAATGTTCGAACTAATGCGAAAGGGTCCGCACAAAATACCGCGGCAGGACGCGGCGCGGCGCGGTATTCTGTGCGCACCTTTTCATATTAGCTCGAACATTACAACCGGTACCGCCTCCGCACCGCACAGCGCCGCACCGCCACCGCTGTCTGTGCGTTTCAGCCTTGATGATTGGCTGAACTATGTAGCATTTGCACCTGTTAACGAACGTAATATAGGAATAAAGTCAAATTGAATAACCACAAATGAACTGCAATACGCAAACATAAATTCACTATAAAACAAGTGAACCGCAGACAAATCGATTCATTTATAAGCTATAGGTCCCCAGAGGCCTTAGGCCTTTTTGCATCAGGTTAAAAGTAGACATGGGAGTTCTGAAATGCTCGTGACGTCACCAAGACAGGTTAATATTAAAGGCCTGCTCAATGCTCAAGTCGTCTCCAGTGTCGAGGCGGTCGCATTATGTATGAATTTTCGAACATAAGGGCAATGTCAGTGAACTTAACTGTGCTGTTCTCGAGAAACAATCAAAGTGTGAAGGAATATACATTTACCATTCTCTACTACTTTAAAGAACACACTGATGATGCTATGAAATAAAACCTCTTCCTATGATGTACAATCCCCGTAAAAGTTGTTACTTAAAACATTAAATTCAACACTTTAGTTGGCTTGCCTTACGTTCAATTTAAGAGTGCTCTTCAAAAAAGCGCTCGCTCAGAATTCGGTATTTTGACACGCGTAGTGCGTTTGTGTGTGTAAATACTACTACCACCCACACAAACGTACCTAACCCCCACATGCACAGCGAGATCGCACCAGCCGCGGGTGCCGTCCCTTTCTAGCTATATGTAAGTGCGATCGGGATAGAACTAACCACGGAGCTTGCCGATGCAAATAGCTGTATAGCGCACCGTTGGAATTCACTCCGTGACCGATATTGATACTTGCACTAAAAAGTGGTAAGTATTACTTCGCTAACATGATGTTCTAGAACATCATGTTAGCGAAGTTAGATAACTTGAATAAAGTAAGTATTTGATTTTTGAGCACAAGTTTTCTATTTGTATTAAAATACTATGATATGACAAAGTATATTTAGTTTCGTTTTTTTAGTATAAAATAAACTAACGAGTTTTAAAGTTGTCAGTAATAAGAATAATAATTTGTTTTACGTATATTAATAGTTTGCATGTTATCTGAGTCTTATTTATATATAGTAATGAAATGAAATTATACCAGTCGACCCACTACTAGGAAATTACTGGGTACTGACGTATTCATTTCTTGAAGAATTTTTTTTTTGTTATGGACAGTAAAAAAAAACTGCCCTTCATAGAAATTGCTATGTCCGTTTCTTACCAAAGGAACTGAAAATTATAAATTATACAAACACAGCTTTTTATCTAGAATACAATTAATTAATGCGTGATTTTATTCAAAAGCCTAAAACCTCAGATGATAAAAAGGAATAGATATGAAACGGGGGCTTGGCGCGTGTCGGTGCGACATGGCCAAATGGGCATGTCACTGCCCACCGCATGTTAGTCGCAATTTGCCGTGAATCTGAAATGTTTTTCCACGTTTACTCAAAATGCCGAATTGTAGCGTGGTTACATGCAAAAATAGGAATGAATCTAAAACCTACATAAATGGTGGAGTCACGCACCACATGTGAGTATTAGTATTTTCACTTAAGTCAGTAAAAACTAATATTTTAATAAATAAACGCAACGCCGCCTCATTTCTCGGGATCGAACTAACATATCGAACGAAAAAGCATATTTTTGTTCTATGCGTTGTACATTGAATGTTCAATACAGTAAACCACGGCGCAATGTATTAAACCACTATGGATATGGACGATGCTTGAATTTTTTTGTGGTACGGCCGCTGCTTGGCGTCGCAAACTAGAGCGGTGCCAAAGTGCAGTTACAATTTACGCGTAATCGATAAAATAGAAGTACGATATCATACTAGTTATTTTATTTCGACTACTTTCGCTGTTTTATTTTATTTAATTACTTGTTTTGGTTGGGTGCCTATCTTAAAGGTAACTAATAACATACTTATAAGATTAAAAGGCACAAAATGTTTACGGTACCTACTAATTAGATTTTCACTAAGTTGCAGTATGAACGGTAAATAGACATATTAAAATTGTATATACAAGTATATAATTTAGTTGCAAATGGCTTCAGAACAACTTAAAATGTGATATTATTACCAATAATTTATTTTAAATGAGTATTTTTTACTTTCATTTGAAATGTGATAATTGAAGAAGAAATCTCGGTTTCTTATTACAGTTTTCCAAAGAATCCGAGTAGGTACTAAAAAAATGGATAGATGCTACTGGCAGAGGTCCTAACTGGTTTCCTGTACAGAGAAGAGTTAATGTGTTCGTAACATTTTCAAGAAAAATGTTTCCAACCACTTAATAAGAGCCGTACACTTTTCGAATATTTGACACCTCGCTTGCTTGAAACCTAGGTGTAAAATGTATGGTAACACATCTCCGCACATCTTTGGTGGATACTCGCCCTTAGCCTTAAATCTCGTAATATGAGTAATGGACATATTATTTCGCGCCAAAATGCGAGTTGGATCGGCCTGGTACCTACAAGTCAAAAATATCGATGTGACCAGAGTTTTAAATGTATGTGAACACGAACTTATAAAAAGCCGTTTATGTTACTCTGTAGGTATTCGTCAATATTTTTTACTTTTGCGATTTATGGTAAGTTAACAACCCGTGTTATTTAAACTTGTAGCTAAAAGTTTAAATACCACCACATAAACTTACCATGTTGTTGAAGTTGTTACCTATCAATATCATAACATAATATTAATTTTAATATCAATGTCGATAAAACATAATTTTAACGTTTGTCGCCCCCCTAGTGTAGTGCGTTTAAGCCAATCACAGCCCTTGTTTGCATGTTGCCGTAGACTCACTGGCAACGCCCGAGTCTTTGTTTTTACACGGTTCAATGTGTGTGCCTATGGGCGCTGCGGTGGGAGAAAACTGGGGACATCGGTTTTGGTTGGAATTAAGCAGTACGGCACTTCTCCCTTTTTTTATGTTCTGAGCCTAAAACCTATGTCACTTATTAGGATTCCGTACTCAAAGAGTAAAACGGGACCCTATTACTAAGACTCCGCTGTCCGTCTGTCTGTCTGAATGCCTGTCTGTCCTTCTGTCACCAGGCTGTATCTCATGAACCGTGAAAGATAGAGATTTTCACAGATGATGTATTTCTGTTGTCGCTATTTATAACAAAAAATACTAAAAAACAGAATACATCTTTTTATTTTTATTTTAGTTTTTATTTGTTTCTTTTTCTTTTACAATCTTACACAAATCGACTTTGCCCCAAACTAAGCAAAGCTTGTACTATGGGTACTAGACGACGATAAACATACTTATATAGATAAATAAATACTTAAATACATAGAAAACATCCATGACTCAGGAACAAATATTTATGGTCATCACACAAATAAATGCCCTTACCGGGATTCGAACCCGGGACCTCCAGCTTCGTAGGCAGAGTCACTACCAAGTTACTAACTAGGCTACAGGGGGCTCCTATACAACAAACGTGATTTTAGATATAGATATTTTGCCGTTTTTAGATATAGATAATGGTACGGTACCCTTCGTGCGCGAGTCCGACTCGCACTTGGCCGGTTTTTTTTACATTTATTTCGAAATAAAGAGTGATACTCGGAAATGTCGAAGGGAAGGTCAATCGTCGAATCCGACTCGGCTGGGCAGCATTCGGGAAGCTACGGCACATCTTTTCGTCCAATATTCCGCAGTGTCTCAAGACGAGAGTCTTTGACCAGTGTGTGTTGCCAGTGATGACATATGGCACGGAAACGTGGTCGCTTACTATAGGCCTCATAAGAAGGCTCAAAGTCACTCAAAGGACAATGGAGAGGGCTATGCTGGGAGTTTCCCTGCGCGATCGCATCAGAAATGAGGCTATCCGCAGCAGAACCAAGGGAACCGATATATCCCTCCGAATTGCTAAACTTAAGTGGCAGTGGGCGGGGCACATTGCACGTAGAACCGATGGCCGTTGGGGCGGAAAGGTTCTGGAGTGGCAACCACGTACCGGAAGGCGCAGCGTGGGTAGGCCCCCCGCAAGGTGGACTGATGACCTGGTAAAGGTCGCGGGAGTCCGCTGGATGCGGGTGGCGCAGGAACGGCCATTGTGGCACTCTTTGGGGGATGCCTATGTCCAGCAGTGGACGTCTTTCGGCTGATATGATGATGATGATGATGATGACTCGGAAATGTAATAAAACCACGTAAAAATCTCCCTTTTCAGTGTAAACCCCCGGTGTGTGTTATTATTATATATAAACGAAAATAATAACTAAATGCAAGGTAGGATCGTGCTGTACTTAACAAACGCCATATAAGCTTGTTTTTTAAAATGTTTTTTATTCATCTTGTTATTTTCAATAACCCTGCATATTATGTCGCTGGTTCGTGGGTACTTGTACAGACAAATCACACAAACCCAAACAAGATAGGTCTATCTATTTTAGTTTAGGAGTTCCCATGACCAACTTCCATCATCAGATCCTGGAAATCATCCATCACCAAAGTGTTTACCAAGACAAAACAGATGAGCCCAAACTAGATGGGTTTATCTAGTTTAGTTTAGGAGTTCCATGACCACCTTCCAGCTCCATTATCAGACTCTGGAAATCATCCGGCACCAAAGTCTTGCCGTGCCATGACCAAATTAATGAGCCCAAATTCGATGGCTTTATCTTGTTGAGTTTAGGAGTTGCTATGGCCACCTTCCGACTCCATCATCAGACCAGCTCTATGATATTATGGCATTGTCACCGAAGATACGCAATTGTACCTAATTTGAAGATTTCGCCCAAACTAACATACATACATACATACTAACTAATCATAATGGCCGTTGGGGCGGGGAGGTTCTCGAGAGGCGACTACGTACCGGAAACTGCAGCGGACCCTCCACAAGGTGGACTGATAGTAACAAGTAAATAAATTAAATCTATCAAGTATCACGATCACTCGTACAATAATAATTGACTATAGAACGCGTAGTTTAGACAAAAGGATCCAACCCACAAGATATCACCATTGAAATGTATGACTTTTGTTTTAAGGTAGAAGGTTCAATTTTAAATGTTACATATCCTGTGGGTTTGAGCCTTTTCGCTACACTACGTCATATCTGATAGCTATGCAATTCATAACTTGTCTCGATTTGCCTCACGAATGTATCCCCAGTATAGTTTGACCCCGAGGTTTGTAACAACTATGCCTAGTCGGAGATCAAAATAATATTATTTTATCTGAAGAGTGGCCGGTTAGCTTCGTGAATAGCCACAAATAAACAGAGTACACGTCTGTCTCGGAGGGCTATTCAGCCGGTACTGAGATATATTCCCGCGCGACGGTAAATTTATACTAGTTTTGAATAATTATTTATAAATATAAATGTTGACTAAATTTATATTTTTTGGACTGGATCTTGTTGGAACAAGCATGAACTTTAATGTTGTGTAAGATTCAATACACAAATAATTCAACAATAATGAGAAAATCCTCGAGTTTTCAGTAAGATTTTGTTGACAAATATGGTGTAATTGAGAACAGTTTACATATATATACGTGCAGAATAAGGAAAATTCGAGGCGGCTAGTAGCAATGGCAACATATTACGCTAGTGAAAATAGAATAAAACAAGTAGGTTCTCATATAACATCATGGAATATTAGGGGCTCAAACTTATGACTCTGCGCTCTCTTCAGAAAACTACTGTCGGTAATCGGGTATTTTCGGTTAAAGTATTCAGTTCTTCGTAAATTGGAGGCGGCTAGGACCAATATGAGGAGTTTACCTATGCAAATAAGTAATCGGGATCTAAAAAAAGCTCTCCGTTTCTTAGAATTACAACGTCAAAAATCCGTCATTCTCGCTTATTCCTGACCAAAAAACGAGCGCCCTCTTAAAATGATGTCAATATACCTACATATCTAGGTACTGTTGTACTTTTAACTGATTTCGCAAAATAGTCTAATTGGGTCAAATAATAATTATTGCTTTTCTATCTTTTAAACGAGTAGGAAATTGTAACAGAATGTTTTAAATAAGTTTCTGTCAGTAATTTAATTTTTGGTACAAGTTTTTATTGCCGACTGTATTTTTCTGCATTATCATCATCAAATACTCATTGAGACGATTCTAACGAGCCCAAACTCGATGGGGATTGTGTCGTTTTATTGCGCAGTTCCTATGGCCACCTTCCAGCTCCAGCATCAGATCAGCTCCATGTCATCATGATATTGCATTGTCATGCAAAATTTCAGCTCAATCGGTAACCGGGAAGTGGGTAAAATTTAACTTGCAACATTTGATTACAGACAGACAGACAACGGGACAGGTGAAAGGTAGGTAAATAAAAGCTTGTATATGATATGAATCCTTTGTAACTTTAGTTTTTTTTTGCAAAAACTAAATCGACACAAAATCGGTATAATTATCGAATCTGCTCACTTTTCATGAGAATCAGTTGAGAAATGCGACATGTAGAGGAGGAGCCAGACAGCCGGACAGCCGAAATAATTTGGGCCTAAGATGAAACGGAGAACTTCGTTCGCTTCGCTCGCTCGTTTAATTAAAATGTTGAGTGAAATGACATACCCAAAACTCGCGTTTGGGAGTTTGTCCTTCGGTTACTAGTAGTAAACCTTCCTATTACGGCTACTGACACATTTTAATAATCAACAGTGTCCCTTTCGTTATTTCGGCACAAAGTCCTCGGAATAATGTTTACATAACCTTATCTCATAATTTTCCCGCACGATTAATTTGTTAATACCAGCTAATTGGAAAACGGGCAGTTTGGGCTTAGTGCCTTTGCCCGTTAAAGGTGAGGTTCCACGTAACATGTCGTATGGTGGTTGGTAAATGTTAAGGTTGAAAATTTACATTTTGGTGAATGAGGTGCTAAAAATTATATTGGTCCTGCGGATGACGTAGGCTTCTCTCCCTCTCACTGAGCATAAGCGTGAGCGAGATGTAAGTGCGTGTTCGGAAGCGCGGATATCATGATTTTTTAATTTTAATTTATTGTGCGTTTAGATAAATAAATAAGTAATCACTAAGTTCCCTCAAACATGATATTGTCGATTTTTAGAAGCAATTTTAATATTTATGTTTAGCTTTTGTGCATAATTTGTTACGAATGTTCATGCGTAAATTATATGTTTTATCGGTAAATAGTACTAAGAGTGCATAAAGATCTTAGTTATAATCCTACACTTTCAAATCGAAGAAGAGCAAATTTGGTAGTAGCTGTTCCTTTCAGTAAATCTGTCTATGCAAGAAGTCAATACAATATTCAGTCTGCCCATTTGTACAATAAAATTAAGAGGCTGACAAGACCAAATTTGTTGAAATTGATATTATTTGAGCAGTTGTATAAGAAAAACTATTTGTTCTAGCACATCAAAAATAATATTAGTTAATATTCATCATATTTCCAAAACCGTAGACGGACTCGAAACATAATTGGATGAAATCGGCTCGATAGAAAATAATTGCAAAGATTGGTCTTAAAATCATCTTAAACGGTTCTATGTCCTTATTTTGTTGACGTTTGGGTCTGCAATTAAAAACACGAAGTCCACATATTCATACCTAAACCGTAGACCTAGCCATATTTCACAAATAATCCACACTTTTTTTATTTCAATATTTATTCATTATTTTCGTCTAAAACCTGGCCGCTCAAGTAACACTCGCTCTCGCTTACTCCGATACAAATAGACAGTGTGCGCGTTTTTGGTGTTGACAGCGCCTTAACAACGTAATTAATATTTACCCTCTTACCTCCTATAAGTGTAAAGAAACTATGATCAAGTGGCTGACATGCCTTAGTTATTATGAAACTGAAGAATTATTTAAATAGTATATTAAATAGGTAAATCGGAGTACACTAGAAATCTGTTCTATTAAAATAAGTCTGTAAGAAAATTATACTAACATTAGCTTTCCTAAATTGTAACATACATATACCTACCACAAGACCTATGTTCGTGATTTTTTGCTATCGAGCGAAAATTGCTTAATCATGTTTCGAATCACTGATCTCGCTGCTGAAAAGCCTCAAGATTACTATTCGTATTTTTTTGAAACCAAATTATTATTTTGACGACCGCTTTAGCCTAGTTGGTAGTGACCCTGCCTACGAAGCAAGAGGTCCTGGGTTCGAATCCCGGTAAGGGCATTTATTTGTGTGATGAGCACGAATATTTGTTCCTGAGTCATGGATGTTTTCTATGTATTTAAGTATGTATTTCTCTATATAAGTATCTATATCGTCGTCTAGTACCCATAGTACAAGCTTTGCTTAGTTTGGGACTAGGTTGATTTGTGTAAGATTGTCCGCAAATTTTTTTTTTTTTTTTTTTTTTTTTTTATTTTTTTTTTTTTTATACAAAGACAAACAAGAAAAACAATATAATGCATATTGTTTCAAAAACCCTGTTCGCTTAACTTCGCTGAACCTACGGCGCCTTAAAGATTTTTTTTTGTTTGGCTTACAAAACAAGGTATAGACAATAACAGAAAAACAATATTGCCATATAATCAATATTGTATAAAATAAGCAATATTGTATAAAAGGTTCAGATCTGGACTATAACTCTAAACATATGTGTGACCCCCTTGCCATTTAGAAGTGTTCATTTGTACAGTCGCCATCACATACGTCATGGGTATACTATAGGTGTTCAAAAATATCGGCACATGCACCCTAATGCCTTGAAAATAGAGGTGTGTTCCGATGTTTGTGACGTGCTTGTTTGCTCCGATGTATGTGATGGCGACTGTAATTGGCCGGTGATGGTAAATGTTCACTCTGCTGGGCTGTTATTCGCTACGCGTTAATGCGGCTCACCCCGCCGGTCACCCGTTACTAAACTAGACCTCTACCTACGCTTAATTACTACGCATCGCGGTGTCAAGGTATAACTGTTGGTGAGCGTGGAGGTGAGCTCATAACAAGTTACAGAATAGGGGGGCAGGTCACTTTACGGGCCATTCCTGATTAGGACATTTCAGGAAATTAACTTTCCTAGATCGTTTTGTGATTTAAATCCTAGGTACTAAAGCAGTTTGGGGATAAGACTTGAAGAGTATTTGAAGAAAGAAAGTGACATTATTATATATAATTACGTTCAACGGCATTGCATTCAACATCATCTGATCATCAGATTCAGATAATTTTATCGGTAAAAGTACATTTACATATAGGTTCGGTCAGCCTCGCAAGGGGATTAACTAACACCTTTGAACCGTGTCGCATTAAACGTAATGTTAAACTGCCTTATGAAATTGTCAAACGAGTGAAAACGACAAGGTACTTAGGTGTTCTGCAACATATGAGGTCGACTGTACATATACATTTGCAAGTATTTTTTTACATTTCTCAAATAAGTATTTATTACCTACTTACTTACTTTATTCATCAACACTGACATGCCCGGTCAATTAGTAAGTTTTTTAATTTATTTTAAATAAGTATGTACCTATATACTGCATCACTTGATGAGTTTCATCCGCATATCATATCATTTTTTAAATAAAATACATTCAGTTTATTATTTTTTCCTCACTTACTCCAGGGATAGTCCGCATTAATAGCAACCTAAGTAGTCACAACATTCAGGATACTAAATATGTTTATTAAATATGTTATTAATATTATAAACCATCTTTTAATTGCATTTGGATCGAGCATAGAAACCTGAAACTTATCTCCATCGTATAAAGTTCTATTTTGTTGGAAGACGTTGCAACGGTTTCAAACTGAAATGCGACGTATAATAAGCTGCAGTATTAGGAAACAACAGGTTATCCCGAGTGATGTATTGCATTGTGTATTTATTTTTGATTAGATACGTTTTCATTTTGTTGGGATTTCAGCTTTCTTTATATCATGTTGTGTTTCCCTATAAGTAATTGGCAGAATACTCAGAAAACAATTCTGCTATCTACTTGTAAATATGTATGTAAGTCTGTAATTAAGGTAGTTTAGGTAGGTTTTTTTATTATTTATTTGACGACCTGTTTAGTCTAGTGGATCTGGACCCTGGCTACGAAGCTGACGGTCCTGGGTTCTAATCCCGGTAAGGGCAAAATAAATATTTGTGTGATGTGTGATGAGAATGAATATTTGTTTCTGAGTCTTGGATGTTTTCTATATATTTAAGTATGTATATCTATTAAATAAATAAAAACATCATCGTCTAGTACCCATAACACAAGCCTTGTTGTGTTTTGCTATAAGGTTAGGTAAGTTAAAAAAAAATTAGGTCAATTTGTGTAAGATTGTCCTCTAATATTTATCATTATTTATTTATTACCTAAGTATACTAAAACTACTGTAAAATACTCGTATTTAGATTTTTTGAATTCCTTCCATACTTGTCTTACTAATTTAAAAAACAATGTAATAAAATTTCAAATACAAAATTTCAGTCAAAGAAAATAAAGTTTCATGAGGTTGGGAACTTTACAAACCTCCGTTGAATTTTTAACCCTTTCGATTCGCTTTGTTTAATGATAGGCCATCTGGACTCACTCAACACGAATGCCGAAAGCGACCCTAATGGCAGCCATAAAGATAATGACAATAATCAAAACAATTAAACAGCCCGTTAAATTTAGAAAAAATATTGTAGCAAGTGTTAAGGTTAACCGAACCTTTCTGCTGTGCAAAATTTTAAAACACTAGTATGAAATATGTTCAATTTTGAAGGGAAAAACGGAACCCTAATTTGTATGAACGGGGGACCCGTTCTGTAGGTATCCTTTTTAAGAGGTTTACATGAATCCACTGATAGGTTGGAATACTAAAATATAATACATTCTGTTAAAAACCCAATTTCTTATTCAACTCACGGGTGCGACTCGTTGTTGATAAAAGCTTCGTTTTTAATTGCGTTTTAGTTTTTAATAACAAAGAACCTTGGTCTGTTGGAATGACTAACAGTTAAATGTAATTAAGTTTCAGGCTAGGTCTATTTTTCACTTCAGAAAGAGTTCTGTTTTTAGTCCCATAGCTACTTAAGGTTCAGTTGTTTTTTAAACCATCGGTAATCGTAACTTACGAGTCGTATGTCTCATTCGCTGTAATTAGATTTCGTCAGAAGTTTGACGATTCGGTAAAGTGCGGTTGATGCAATCCGCCCTTATTCTGTACATCTTTCAAGAAACGAAAAACTAAAGTTATACCCTCGGCTTCGTGGCTATGATTATCGACCCTAAGCGTTTATAGTCCAAGATTTAGGGACCTGTCTAATTCTGATACCTAAGCCTTTCCTGTGGTGGATCGGTTTTATACGTATTTAGTTAGTTATACTGGGCGTTTTCCGCAAATCGACATCCAGTGTGCCTATTTTTCGTGAAACGGCGGTGTGGCGCTACTCTAACCACCCCAGCTAGTCTAGAAAGTTGGTGAGTTGGTGTTGCTGACTGCGTCCCGTAGTGTATCTGGAGAGCCTAGGTGCTTTATTCTGTATACTTCTACCTGCTTGCAGTCCAGAAGAATATGTTTAGTCGTTTCTTTTGTACGTGTATATATAGCATACTCCAATGACCAAACTGAGGCTCAAGTGGCCTTAACTTTAATGGTCGTTCTGTTTTTCAGTCCGTGTAAACACGGATTGCTAATGTTTAATAAGAAAACATGCGATCCATCAGTCAACAAAGTAACGAAGTTATAAAATTTACTGTACTTGAGGCATGTAGATTAAAATTTTCAATAACACATACTTAGGTTTCATTACTCCGTTTGCGTAGCAGGTACCTACCATTATTTGAAGAATAGATCAAGTGTGGTTGGTACCTTAAATAAAATGATATCTTTACATCAACTAATACATACATTACCCCAGAATACGCGTAAAAACTTCAAAATAAATTTTCTATTTCTAAGCAAGCATTCAAAAAGTTTCCGAGTGTGCCATGGTGAAAAAAAGTAAATGTAATTTGATATGAAAATATTAACTTGGACAATGATTAATAATGTTTCTGAGTTTGTTTAACTGGCCGTAACTTTCCGTAAAATTTTGGAAACCGTTTTAATTCCTTTTTCTATCGTCTTTTCCAAGGAAACCGGATTAAAATATTTTACTAAGTTTTATCTAAACGTTTTGAGTTGCTTTTGAGAAGGTTAGGCGTATTGTGGTCACGTTTATGTAAGGATAAGCGACAAGAAAGTAACAAAGGCTTATTCGTAACTTTTTATGATGTAGGTACAGTCAAAGAATTTAATTTCCTACCCATTTAGGACTATTTCAAAGAGACACTGTAAATAAAATCTTAAGAAGTCTCTTACGTTTTGATTGATTACGTCACTTTGACAAAGTCCAAAGTGGGTAGGAAATTAAATTCTTTGACCGTACCTAAGTATCATGTAAAACGTGCTTAGTCGTTCTTTTTTTGTGTGGTCAATTTCCTTTTTTCTCATTCTTATATCCCGTAAGCTAATAGGCAACAGTGACAAAACTTTTTGTAGAAAAATGGTTATAACACTAACCTAGTATCGCTCCTGCTACAGGCAGCCAGCTAACTGGCTTTTTATGATTAAATTGTTTGGTTTATTTTCCAACCGATATGATTGAAAACTCAAGCCTTTAAATATACATATTCATCTTGCTATTAAGACGTCTTCTTCACGTAAAATATAAACAAAAGCACCTCAACATGCGGGATGTATTCTGATATCGCTATCTTGCACCCTGTTTGCGACGTGAGCTTTGTCTCTGATATCTTAGGTGTGTTCGAAATGCTTAGAGACATCCTATTTTGAATTAAGGCACTGTTTTTTTTGGTATTATAAATGGAACTGATGATATCATTTTTTAATTGGTAGGTAGGTAGGTAACATTAAATAAACAATGGCAAAAAGTTTCATCGATCCGATGACGACACATTTTTAGAAATCTGTTAGTAAGGTAATGTTGTTGTGCCCTTAATAAAACGAAATTTGAATTTATCTTACTCGTTGTATTTCTTAGGTTATTTCGACGTCAATGAATCAATTTCAAAATAAAGGAAAAAATACGCTTTAATTTGAAATTGGTTTATAAATTTCGTTAGTATATAGACATTTACTGCTTAATACAAAATTAAGTTATTTAAATAAATAAGTAACCTTGTAAAACGCAGAACCACCCCACAGGCCGACGACCTTCATTAAAAATTACACATTAGATAGGTATTAGGTAGGTAAATCTGGGTGTCAGTCAAGTGTTTAGATTGGACAATGAACGAGTATAACACATGCTTATGTGAAGGATGCTCATTAGTGTAGTGCATATTGGATGGCCAACGAGGACAAGCACTGCATTGTCCAAACATTTGAGCCAACAATTGGCTGATTGCATTAAGGGACTACTTGATGATATGAGGGAGTTTCATTAAGTGCAAATTTATATGGGTGTGCATACAACTTACTCATAAATATGTCTCATCGCTGTTATGTCAGCGGATTACGGTTACAGTACAAATTTATGAGAGGATTAATTTGATACATATTTTCCCCCTTGAGTGTAGGTATGTCTTATTGCTTAAAAACATCTTGTGTAATATAGTTTGTGGAATTGTTAATGTTATTACAGATCTTGATTAGTCTTGCTCGATGCTGGATATGATTATCTAATAATGAGATAATCATGTTATATCAATAACATTATAATTAAATTATCTATTATAAATATCAAATGATGGATATACTTGAGACTAATCTAAAGTCCTATCCGTATGTTAGGTATGTTACGATGATTGATCAATCCCAATTATTAATAGGTTTTGATTAAAAGTTACATGTTTATCACAAGTCGTACTATTAACTATTGTCGAATTCTACCTAGCTAGATCATCAAGTTAACTTAATAGTATTGAGTACCAAATTAATGAACTGCCATTTGTATAAGTAGCACATGTTTTCAAAGATTTAAATCGATATGACAAATATACAAACAAACTGTTACTGGGTGAAGTTAATATACAGGGCTTTCTATAATTAAACAGCATTCTATAAAAAAAATGATGTTGGACCGGATGAGAACCGGTTTTTTCAAGAATCTCCAAACAAGCCTAATATGTATTTAGAATTATTCTAATTTAGTCCTTAATTTAGGACTCAATTATGTATTTAGAACGAATTATTAGATTGCCCAATCAAAAATGATATCCTAAACCAAAGAACAAAATAGAACGTATAATTACCGGTATTTTTGTATGGTGAAAATATCGGTATCCGATCCTTGCCTCAGACTTACCTACGTAAGATTTCAGATAATCATCATCCTAGCGTTTTTCCCGGTTGCACCCTAAACGAGCCCGAGGTCCGCTTTGACACCTAATCGCAAGATTTGGCATAGGCAGTTTTACGAAAGCGACTGCCATCTGACCTTCTAACCCAGAGGGAAAACGAGACCTTATTGGTATTAGACCAGCTTCCTCATGATGTTTTTCTACACCGAAAAGCCACTGTTAAATATAAAACGATATACATACATACATACCTACATATAAGCACGCTTCTTTCCCAGAGGGGTAGGCAGAGATCACGGATCTCCATTTTCTATGATCCTGACAAACCACTTTCTCTTCACTCACTTTTATAACATTTCTCATACAATTATATTTCGTATTTGAAAAGGAGACGCGGCAGACCTCGTCAGCGAGAGCGGGGTGAGTTGGACTCCTTTTTAAAGGACTGCCCAGATCAAGCTCAAAACCGCGAGCAGTGTAAGAAGAGGGGGAGGCCTTTGTCCAGCATTGGGACACATCAGGGGACCGATTTTTGACTTTCGAGCGCTCGAATCTTTCATTCGAAAACGGACAAAAATTACGAAACGCTCTTTTGAAATAGCGATAGAAAATTGAAAAGCGAGTGGTATTGACCACTCGTATTCAATTATATCGGTAGAAAGTTAGTGCCTGCAATTTTGACACTAAAATCGTATTCACTTTTATTTAATTTTCGAGCGCTCGGAAGTCAAAAATCGGCCCCCTGGCTCTATATAATAATAATTATTATTTCGTACTAAGGTTTTTTTGAAAAAATTCAGCTGTAGGTACGAGCCGAGGGTTCGAAGTACTTCTACCGACCTCCAGATTAAAAGTCGCGCCTTAGAGCGATTCCAGATAATATTCTTCTTCAGGGGGGTAATCACGTAACGTTCCGAACGCGCGTTAGGACAATCCTTAAAAAAATTACAAGATTCAATGACACCCTGTAATCCAATGCGTTACGTGATCGACCTGCTGCTGGTAACATGTTAAATATCTAATCATATTCCGTACATAACTTTGATATCGTCCCCAAATTATGCGTATGTACTGAAGTATCTATTACGGACTAACTTCTAACAGCTAGTAACTACTATTACTACGTTAGGAAGGGTCCAGTCCTCAGGGTATTGGTCGAGATATTACTCAATTAACTTACCACTTTACAAGCTATTGTTAACATGACATTCTGCCCAGTTTCTTGGAAATATCAAGGGTAAATATTTGTGTAATTACGAGTGCAAGTCACACAAATCGAAATACCCCTGTAGTAAGCTCGATAAACGCTTATGTAACGGAACTCAGAAACTGTCTAAAATCCAAATCGACAAAAAACTAACCCCCTTATAGTTTATTAGTGTGATGTTACTAACAGCACACACACAACCTGTTACAGATCACGCAAGAGTGAAATGGCTGCGTTCATAAATCGCTGGACAATATTATTATATTTATCTATCCAAATATCATAAACCCTCCATGATGCGTTCAAGAACCGCACATTATGACCACCATAAAAATAGACTGTTTTGTTAGAACAAATTTGTTATCTGTGTAAATGTTATTATTGCCAAATAATAACATCGATTTCGATAATATTATTTTATTCAAATTTCAAACGTCTCAAAAACAAAGAAATTTGATTTAACCTCTATTCCAATATCAGTCGAGATGACGTTTAGTTCGAAATGAATTGTCAATTTGCATACAAATTTGACAAATGTCGCACGTAAGTAAGATATCGAACGATATGACAGTTGGATCCGACTCTAGTTTGTCTCTGAATCAAAAAAGAATTTCGGCTCGTTTCATAAACCCACACTCGTATTTAATGCCCTTCATTATGTACAGTCACATAAACTACTATTTATGTTCTATTTTTAATTTCGTTAATTGTCCCTTCTCGTGTTCAATTAAGTTTTTATCATTATTTTGTTCGTTTTTTTTTTGTTTGTTATCCACCGTGAACTCACTCGACGGTTCTATCGGAAGACCAGCGCTGGCAGCAATGCCAGCATTATGCTGAGATACAACCGTTTCGTGACAAACGCTGTGTGTTGTTTGTCTCGAATACATATTTCCTTCTTTCTTTCTTATTCATAAAATTTAAAATGCCTCTGATAAATAAAGTGTTTTGTCCCTATTTTACGAACACAAATGTCATAGTGACACGTAAATGGGTCATTGTCAGATTTAGGTTCGCGTCTCTTCGGTGGACATTGCCAAAGTTAAGGGCTACGAAGCTTAATTCTTGTTTGAACTCTCAATCCGCATAAACGGCGTTGCCCCTTCTATAATTCTATGTGATAAAAACATATTGTATGTAAACGTAAGCCCTTAACTATTGACCACCGGAAAGATGTTTTTTGTTTTTGTGACTGACAATGACCCAAATACGAACGAATTTTAACGGCATTTTAGCTAAAATAGGTTTGATGATCGTTTGTGAATACAGACAATAGTTTGTAAGGAGGACCTGAGTGATGTGGAACGGTCAAGGAACATTGGAAAATCCGACAACGGGAAAGCCGTAAACAGAGGCAATCCTGCTGGCAACTTTGGGTCTGAGCGCCACAAATCACGGCATTTTTAATAACTGGTAATATTTAATATCTCTCGCACGCGGTTGAATGCTGGAAGTGTGTTGTTTTACAAGACGGAGTCGGCACTCCGTGGGGTTTTAGACACGGGTCATACTGCCCTGTTACTTGACCGGGCGGGATGCGTAAATGCGAATCCTGAATCTTAAACAAATGTAAAAACTGCTGAGCGTGTATTTAAATACTGTTTAATCCGGGTCTAACGCGATATTTATTTACCTTTATTTCTGACGTTTCGACACGGGTTGCATCGGTAAATAAATATCGCGTTAGACCCGGATTAAACAGTATTTAAATATGTGTACAAAGCGCGAGAGTTTAAAGTGTTATATTCTGAGCGTGTAACTGAAGACATGCTTTTGCTTCTAACACATTCACTGCCAACAATCGCTAAGCGCTACGCTCGTGGTTGATCCCGTAGTTTTCGTCGTATGTACCGGAAAGCGACTACGGCGTAGGCGCCCTTTAGGCGGGTTCCTGGCGGTGAATAAAAAAAATACTTTTATAGTTTTTATACCGGCAACTAGCCAGTTCCCCGGAATATTACCAATTAATCCCGGAAATGAGATTATCGGCAGCGGCGTAACAGTAGACCTGATACGAATCTGTTTGCATACATCCATCCATCCACCCCACTAAATATTACCTTTGACCGGCCATATTTGGGCAACAAATGGCATTTAATTTGGGCAACTGTATTTTTGATGACGAAGTTTCAAAACAACTAAACTATAAACGAAGCGGTTACGAAGCATCCTCAAACATCGTTTGGTTATTCAGTTTAAAGCTAAACAAATTAACAACGGAATTGATAAATTGAATCAAACCAGAATGGCCAGCTAGTTCAAATCGACATAAACTTGGGCTATTTATAGACATGGTTTTATATACTCTATCTAATGTACTCGCCAATATGGACTTGTTCTGGATTAAATTATTTTCATTTCATTTCATTTCATATACATTACGAATAATAAGATGAATAACACATTACAAAAATGTAAGGGAGAAAATTCTCAACGTTTCCTTATACCTAAGTGGACATCACCGATTATTGAGACAGGAAAGTAGTTAGGTGTAGTTTTTTCAGGTATAAGTACCACGAAGTAGCAAAAAAATTGTACTTAATTAGGGGCCTTAATCTAATCTATGCTTTGATAAAATAACTCAGTTATTTATTTTGACATTTGACATTGCTTAGGATATCCTAATTATGTATACAACTTCATTGACATTATTATTTTTCTTTTTGACTTTTACTTGTGACATTTTCTTTTGTTTTTATAATGTCAAATTATTATAGGTACATATTGACGATCTCTTAGTGAATCCATCTTATTTTTGATGTAAAATAATATGTTATTTTCTAAAAGAAATAAATGAATCTAATCTAATCTAATCTTTAACTTTTTTTCCATTGTGTAACGAAAGTTACCCATATAAAATGTATGGGTAATTGCCGTTACACAATGGAACAAACTTAAAGCGTAGATTAGATTAAGGCTCTTCACTATGTACATTTTTTTTGCAAGTGAATTGCAAAAAAAATGTACATAGTAAGTGCATGGGAAGACCTTAATCTTAGCTCTGGTAATTAAAAGCTTTAACGAGTGCCTATACTGACAAGTCATACCTAACTGACAAGCTGTCAAACTTCATGAAGCAGGAGATCTGGCCGAAGGATGTATATTTCCGGCGATTTCAAGGCCGGTTAACATGCGCCGGGCGTCGCCGCCTTAACGTGTTATTCTGTTATAAAGTTAGTATTTATCAATATAAAAAACTAATTGTTGCCTGACGAAAATAAATAAATGAAATAAATAAAAGGTCTTCAGGTCTGCGCCGTGCGGCCTCATTGCTGCGCTGGACGGCAATAATGCCGATCCGTTGCGTTGCGCGAGATAGCCACTTCTGGCACAGAACAGTATATGCCTCCACGAGCCGCTTCAAAATGTTTTTGTAGTTTATTTTTAGGGTTCCGTACTCAAAAAGTAAAACGGGACCCTATTACTAAGACTTCGCTGTCCGTCCGTCCGACCGTCTGTCTGTCACCAGGCTGTATCTCACTGATACCGTTATAGTTCTAGTTGAAATTTTCACAGATATTGTATTTCTGTTGCCGCTATAACAACAAATACTAAAAACCGGCCGGCGAGTTGGACTCTCGCACGAAGGGTTCCGTACCATTATCTATAAAAACGGCAAAAAATCACGTTTGTTCTATGGGAGATCCCCTTAAAAAATGATTTTATTTTACTTTTAGTATTTGTTGTTATAGCGGCAACAGAATAACATAATCTGTGAAAATTTCAACTCTCTAGCTATCACGGTTCTTGAGATACAGCCTGGTGACAAACAGACGGACGGACGGACGGACGGATGGACAGACGAACGGACGGACGGACGGACGGACGGACAGCGAAGTCTTAGTAATAGGGTCCCGTTTTACTCTTTGAGTACGGAACACTAAAAACAGAAAAATAATATTTTTATTGATAATGGTACGGAACCCTTCGTGCGCGAGTCCGACTCGCACATGGCCGGTTTTTTTTAATTTTTGGTGGCCTATATTGTGTCCCACTGCTGGGCAAAGGCTTCCCCTTTTTTCCGCCACTCGTCTCAGTCCTGTGCTCGTGCTCGCCAATCTGAACAACATTTGTGTCCGTTTTGTAGTTTAAAATTTGCAATATGCAGGAGCAATGTATGTAGATGTAGGAGAAATAATGTCGTACGTACTTAGAAACGTTATATTGCAGTTGAAATGACACTTTGCGAAACATACAAAATGTTTGTGAGTCAGAGTCAACATTCCTCAGCAAGTGTAATATAATATAACAATAAAATGCAATAAAACCTTCAGCGGAGAGAATTCACGTCTCGTCTTGAACTTGAACAACTTTAAAAAGGTATGCTTGAATTCAAAATTAAAAAAAATATTCCTAGGTTATAAAAGTCCGCAACTCGAATGGCGCATGAAGTACATATTAGGGCAGGTTGCATCGCTCAACCTTAACAGGCCGGTTGTCGTTATATATATATTAATTAAGCCTGCATCACACTGGCGCGTAAATAGTAAATTTGACAGCTAATGACAAGTTTTCTATCGTCCACCGCGGCCAGGCCGCGCCAGTCTGTGAGAGGCCTTATGGCGCCGGCAGCTGTCAATCCATAGAAAACTGTCAAAACGACCGCTTTAGCCTAGTTGGTAGTGACCCTGCCTACGAAGCAAGAGGTCCTGGGTTCGAATCCCGGTAAGGGCATTTATTTGTGTGATGTGTATTTGTGTGACTATGTAGGTATTTAAGTATTTATTTATCTATATAATAAGTATCTATATCGTCGCCTAGTACCCATAGTACAAGCTTTGCTTAGTTTGGGTCTAGGTTGATTTGTGTAAGATTGTCCGCAAATATTTATTTATTTATTCACATACAATACTGATGATATTATTATGTAGCAAGCACGTCATAAAAGACACATATTTACTTTAATAAGACTAATCCGGTTGTCTTCATACACTCTTATAATACATACCTACTGTGTTAATATTAATTTGGAACACATTTAGCAGTTAGAAATAGGTACAAACGCTGCACAAAGGGAATAGTTTGCGCGGCAAACATAACCCGCAGGCGAGGTATGCGTTCACGTCACTAGTTTCAATGCCTATTTTGCGAGAAAACTATGAAAATAGCGAATTGTGAATTTTCACAACCACCACCACTTTAAATAAAGGTGCCTACTTTAGGTAATGAATTATAATTTAGTAATTCTATCCAAATTACTTAAGAAAGGACCTGTTATAACGTAGTACTTAAGGAAGTACCTGGGTTTAAATACGTTAAGCATATCAATTCTTGCACCGTTTCTCATGTTCGATGTTCTTTAAAAATGTACAACTTATCATTTTCATCGTAACCATATCTTATCGGTATCCCGGTTAAATTCCAAACTAAAAACATTATTTCGAAAATAGGTGGGGTTTTAATTAATTAAATTTTATATTTTATAATAAATAATCTAAAATCAGAAAGTAGCTTATTCCGAATTAATCATTAGTTTTCATATAGCTGTTGGTTCTCCTATAATGAATAAATAAGTAGGTATTAGCATTTGTGAGCGGGCGATATATTGATAAGATACGTACGTTAACGGTCGCCCTAAAGACTGCTGTCATAGAATACAACGTGATTTCCGAAGTACAAATGAGCCACGTCGCCACAACTTTACCTGCGTAATCATTGTTTTTGTACTCGTCGATTAAAATCTGTGTATTAAGATTTTATAGAGAATACTGCAACGTCACTCTTTTCATAGTTGTAGTCCATGTTACTGTCGAAACAATCGAAATAACTGTTTCGATACGCTCCAGACAATCGAAAAAAAATTGAAAATAGAACTAAAATAAATTCGACCAATCACGTAGCTGCTTTACCGAACTGTAATGAATTGGACCAATAGAATCGCTTTGATTATTGAGTTTACTCGTTGATGTCTTTTAAGATATCAACGAGCGTACGAGCGATAGGCTGCACTTCGTTTCAACAGTATCGAGTTTGTTTAATTAGTTCAGTTGACTCGTAGAAAATTAATTTTAATGAACTCGTACAGAAAGTATTGTTCACAATAGTGTTATAATCAAGCTTTTTAATCTCGTACCTTACTTAGGCCACTCAGCAAGCTTCGTGGCCTAAACACGGTACTCGACTAAAAGCTCTCTATTATAACACGATTGTGAAAAATACTATATTGTGCGGAGGATAGGAGGGTAAAATGTACATTATAACAAAACAATTTTGTCCATGTCCAATTAAATGCTCTGTAAATGATTGCCTCTGCAATTAATCAATTCACTAAGTACCAAATCATTAATATTGAATACTCTCGATCGTTTCCAATTAATTCGAAATCGCTGGCATTTGAAAAGGATACAAAATAATTTTGTAGGATTAGATTTTTTAGAGAAAATTTCGAGTTTAGGTAAATCAAGCAGGAAAAAACCATTGCACGAAAAAAAATATTGAATAATTTAACATCAAACATTTTCGTGTAGGAATAAATGGAGACTTTTTACTTTGTATAAAATGATGTATTCTGAACCATCGAGTTTAAAAATTGGAGAAACTTATATATAGGTACTTAATTGGCATGTGCTGCATATATGACTAAACTTGTTGGCGTTAAACAACAATAATGATTTATAAACTAAAAGTGAATCATTTCAATTTCGCAATCATCGACATCACGGCTTAAGTCTCCGGAGCCGAAACTCCAATTGGCATTTCATAAGTCCATTTTCAATTGTGTTTAAATCCGACTAGCGTCCAATAGATGGCACAAAGAATACCACTGCCGACACGCAACTAGTTTCAATTTAACGGCTGGTGATTTTTTCATAGGTAGAACTAAACTGAAAGAGCCATTTTCACGGTGGTTGAGCATAAAAGTCTGTTAACGCTCGAAGAGGATTAGAGACTAGAGTATCTCTATAAATATTACTAGGGAGTCATTTCTCGAGTAGGTACAGCCTACGAACCATGCAAATAGCATAGGTAATACTACCTATATGTCTCAATATTACTGCCACTACACAGTACTTATATAAGGTAAATGTCATGAATTTTAAAATTGTAAAGTTACAATTTTTTTATTTATTGGAAACAAGCAGTCTTTTATAATAAGTGTACAGACTACATTTAGCATAAAAACAGACCAATAGTTTTCTTGAAGATAAATATCTAGAACGTTGCCGATAATAGAATAGACAAGCAAAGAGAATTGAAAAATTAAGACAGCTGCTAAGTAGGTAGTAGGTATGTACAGTCAAGGTCACCAATATGTATATACCCAAAGTAGCAATAATATGTATACAACAACCTTACTTCCGTAGTAATAAGGTCTGTATACATATTTCTGTAAGTTTGTGGTGTACGAGTACGAGTATACATATTGTTGACCTTGACTGTACATAATGTTGCACTTCAATCGACCAAAAAAGCCTTTTATTTAAAATTTCATCGACACTTAGTGGTACGTTCTAAACGAATAATTAACTATTAAATACCTACCATAAAGTGGTCAAGTAATATAAAACTAAGCTATTTAAAGGCTCTAAAAGCTCATATCAACTTACTCTTACAAAAAAAATTTAAAATGCAGCCTAGTGGCAGCCCTCTATATACTTGATAATTAATAAAATGCTTTCAATTACGCTGATGGTAAATACGAGTAGGTATATCGGTGATTCCTTTTTTCGTATTTAATTAAATAAAATTCACCTGTTATTAAATAATTATAATACTTACAGGTCGACAATACTATAATTTGATACAATGAAGTTTATCTGATGAATAATACCAGAAGATAAAATATAGATCGATCTTGAATAGATAAATATATACATATATATTTTAAAAACTTCAGTAACGATATCAAAAATAAGTTCGTTTAAAAGTTAAAGACACTTATGTCCGTCCGTTTTATCGCAACTTGATCCCTCAACTTAGTCTCGAAGTTATTTGCCGGCCGCCAGGCAAGAAAGTTCTACTTTGTTCTGCATATTAATGCATACTTAATTGTTGAACTTGGATGCATACGGCTAACTTCTAAGAAGGCTAGGAGTATATAACAATACTTACTTGAATATTGCACTCAGAACGTTTCAAAATCGAATCCATTTCAGGTAATAGCCACATAGCTACTACCTCCCATTTTAAGCGACCAGAAAATTGTTCATTATTATCTCACAATGACGTCTTTTATATTCAAAGCTGCATTTCGCCATTTAAAACATTTTAATGTCGAATTGTGACCCCTGGGGAAATTTTGAGCAACTTCGGAACCACTAACAAGTGGCCGGAGCTACGAAACTCGAATATTCTCAATAATTTTCCTGTAAGTCGTCGTCGTGGAATATCCAGCGTAAGCGAAATTGAGGTAAGTACTTTTTATTTCTAGTTACTTCGGTTCCTTTGTACGGTGGTTTGTTTGTATTACTTTACGTATAGGTATCTAATGTAATTTTTTGAACCACGAATTTCCCGGAAACATTAGGTTAAAGCGTTTGTGATTTTATTTGATTGTCAGGTAGCTGTCGTTTTTAAGTCTCTGCGTCGCATCGCGCTTGGAACACGCGGGTATGAAAAAGTTGTTGTATTATACGTATTATGCATTTGCGCAATTGATACCGCGGGAATCGACCCACGCAACGCTTCTGCATAAATGAGGGCTTACTTATTTGACAAAATTTTGCCACTATTTATCATGTTGCATAAGTTAAATGTGCAACTGTTTTCCAATGTTCGACACCTTCATTCCAAAGAAAAAATAATACGTGAAGTACCTTGTTACTGAGGACCGCAAATTGAAAAGTTAAGAGTCGTTACTGTTCTATCGCGGCCAGGAAAGTGTATGAAATTTAATTACCTGTATTCTTTTTTTACCTTTAAACATTTTTTTTTAATAAGACAAATCACTGCAAACAGCCAAAAAGTGTTGCATTTAAGGGCCAAAAATCCTTCATCATCCACACAGCGCATTAATGAAATATACAAGGACGATTTTCTATTTCATCCAAACCCGAAGCATCTTTCAGCTTGTAGTCACCAACATTTCTTATCTCATTGAACAAAAGAGCCGTGACAAAAACAGACATATCATTATCATCGTGTCAGTTTCCGATAAGGTCCGAATAACATCCCGACAAATGCCAAAAGTAACCGCGTCCGTCAATTGGCTGCTTTGCATACGGAATTTTCTGGGAAATATGCTTAATAACACTTTTTTCGCTTATAATGGAAAAGGTTTCAAAAATCTTCAAATTTTAGACGCACGTCATTCACAAAATGGTGGTTTCTTGAATTATTTTACATTGAAACAGCCTTCTTTAATGCATGGAGTTTTCATTATGTCTCACAACTTTCAAGTCAATACAAGTTGGTCGTTAGTTAATTCTAAGCGCTGCAGTTAACGTTTCTGGTGTAAATGAAGGTCGAAATAAAAATAATTTTTGAGACGTTTTTACGCGATTAGAAATTTCCTACTATATTTTAAATTAATGTGTATGATAAATACTTTAATTCGCAAGTTGAAAAACCACTTGAATGCAGAAAACAAGCTTCGTTAAAGTGTTTTAAATAAAATAAAAAAATATTCAGGAAAATAGCCCATAATTCAATTTAAAAAGTGAATTTTAAATATAATAACTTTAATTAAACGAGCGTTTTGCTTGAAACGATTTGTGCGTCCTTTGATTGTGCGCTATTTTCAATTTATTATTATCAAACCAAAACCTACTATATTTTAAAGCGTTAAAGCGTTAACACTTCATTTCAGAATATCGCCTAGATTCATTAAAGCTATAAGTGCCATGCAATAAATTTAATACGTTTACTCAATTAATCAATTAATGGCTCTTGCAATCAATGAATGCTACCAAACTGCTCCAAACATTTCATTTCCAAACAACTGATGCCAAACGTTTTAACACTTTGTATTGAAGACTAATGTTTACATTTAGGTGAACTTAGGAGGCACCTAGTAATTTATGGTATTATGGTATGTATTGAAAACAGTATAATTTACGACAAAGCTCGTTACTTCCGATTTCAGTACATTATACACAAATATACATTGTACTGATATCACCTAAACTATGAAATAAAAAATGTTAAAATGTCCTACTTTGGAAACAGTTTTTTTATGTTTCAATCAAACAATCTTAGATAGTTTATCTTAAAAGGACGCGTTAAGCCGAAAGGATTGCATGAAAATCGGACCGATACGATACGATAACACAGATAAAAAACCGCCTGATGGCTTTGCACACGAACTGATGCAGATTCTTTCCGTTGTCCTTTAAAAAGTACAAAAGTCTAATAGGCGTAGGTACTGAAGTAGTGTTTAGTCTTAAATTGTATATGTCAGAACATTACACTCCTTTTCGTTGGGCAGTCGTGTAATAAAAATAAACATCTGCAGGGATTTCAATAAAGAAAATGGTATTTATTAAGCTTTTATTAGTCTTGGCTATTTCCTGACTTAGCGACGCAAAATCGATATGCGGTATTTTGTACTTTACAGAGAGACTTTACTTTTACTGTTGTCGCCCAAATTTGATTGCGTAGGTACTGACTGTCTGTCGCCAATAAAAAATCACTCATTTAACCCTTTTCCAGGCCGGCAATTGAAACATGACAATCAAATGTCAGTCTTATTCATTGACATTAAGATACATGTTTGACAGTCTGTAGGTGGTCAATATAACGCCACAGCCTGGAAAAGGGTTAAATGTAGGAGCGCAGTGAAGAGTCTGCACTGCCTTGCTTGACTGACAGTTAACACTGACAGCTTACTGATCCCGTCCGAATTTATTTATAACAATAGGGGTGATTACACTAAATAAACTAAATAAAAAAAATAAAAATGTAGTCAAATGGAGATAAAAGCAACGCAAGAGGTTAAATAATCACAAAGGTATAAGCGTCCAAAGTTTTAAGAGGGGGTATGTTCTGTCCCTTTTCCGCAAAACGCACCTTCTTATGAAACGATTGTCATTTACTATGACGCTAGACGATCCCGGAGCGTTTTATCTCTCTAACAAGCAACATTAAAACGGTTGTAGCTTCGTAATTTTTTGAGATATTCGAATGGGATTCAGACATATATTTTTGCCTTCTTTCTTTTGAAGTAATAATAAATTTTGAGTCTATATCCCTATTGGTCCACAATTGGTCTTTCGTCGGAGATGCGGTCAGCGGTGGACGCCATGCTTCTTAGGCGGAGCTTCTGACGCTGATTGCATTATTGACAACTGACCAAACTACCGTACAACGTCGCTTTATAAGCAAACTTGATATTGGCGAAATCATAGTAACTTAGATGGAAGCCATTTTTTAAAAGAAGATAAAATGTTTAGAACAATTATGTACACAACATTGCTAAGCATTAATCGTCTTAGGGTATTTTAACAAATATAAACAGTTGTGCAGTATGACGTACGAGTATCACCTTCTATTGTTACTAGAGGGGTAGTCACGTAACGTTTCGAACGCTCGTAAAACGCAATTTACACATGCAAGAAATTGCATGCAAGTTTAACTACATTGCAGGTTTTGATAGATCAATTGAACTCAGTATACCTCGGTAACCCGCAATGTAATGATACTTGCATGCAATTTCTCGCATATGTAAATTGCGCTTTAGGAAAGTTTAACTGTCATTTTGCCATATAAAAATTGACTTAGATCTATCTAAATCGTACAATGCGCTACGTGATCGACCTGCTGATCTACGTTTATAGCTAGACAAGCTGTGGGTCTAAATAGATAAGGTACTATGTACAGAAGCTATCGCCCGCATTGGCCTGTGACGGTTGATAAGTGAGACTAATTATCGGTACTGTTTGGTAAAGGTGAAAATGTACCGTTTTGATTTATGGTCTCATTTGACGAGCTTAGTCTATTTTGAATCGCTATAGAGGTTATTCAAGGGAAATTGAGGGTTTAAGTGGCTGAATGCCGTGCCAGTTATTATTTCGGAACTTACGTAGGTATATGTAATAACATATAAAATAGTATTACCATTGACCGAAGCCGACTGCGCTAACGCAAAGCAATTGGCAAGAGTTAGCGAAGAACCAAGAAAGGTGGCATGGCATACTCTCGAGTCGGAGGCCAAATATTCATGTGGGGCCGATGAGCCGGAATAAGTAAACCTATTAGCTTTTCGGTTAAGTATAGAAAACATATTGAGAAAACCTGTATGCTCGTACAATGTGCTCAGAAATTCAAAGGTGTAGTTTTTTCAATTCCCCAAATTGCACTGGGCGTAGCCCGTTCCTTTTCATCCATATGAGAGGAAGAAAGGGACGCTGATGATGATGTGTATTCAGTAGTTAGTGATGATCACAATGCAAGCAGTCCTAGTATTCGGATAAAGGATAATATTTGTATTATGACAACGAATATTATGTTCACAAGACCTTATCTATGTGTTGACGTATGTATGTAGGTATTTAAGTAGGTAGATAATATGTCGACGCTAAAAACTCATAAGGCTAGTCTTATGCAGCTTATTGAAGGTCTAGGTAAACTTTACTTAAATTCGATCATCATTATCATCATCATCATATCAGCCGAAAGACGTCCGCTGCTGGACATAGGCCTTCCCCATAGAGCCCTTAAGTTAGTCTTCCGGTATAGGTACTTAATCAATTTATTTGAATGCTAATGTGAGTATTGCTATTGCTGCTAGACAAATCCCCTAAATATAGGTAGGCAGTTAAGATGATATGTTAATACTTCTGTACAAACTTACGAATGTATTTTAATATGAACCAGCAAATTTACGTCTTTATTACCGAGAAAAGCAAAGCACCCGTCGCAAGAATGCCATACACTCACTTATGACACTGGAATTGCTATTATTGGGCTGTTAGCGTCACATTCCACAAAATATCTTTCTTATATTGGATTTTTCGGGATTAATGGCGTTTTACTACGACGAGTAGAAATCTGTTTCACGAATACACTTCGAAATAGATCGTTCAGTCTATGAAGATGTGCTTCACCCCTACCTACCACACCTGCGCTATAAAAAATACAAATATTACCTTGCAATGAAGAGTGGGTTGCCTCATGGAATACGAGTAAACGCCGCGACCTACGTAAAAACCCGTACCCGTAGGCCTGCAATGTCATTCTCCACAGTTATTATAATGAAGAGGTAAAGTTTGTGGGTGTGTAGAGGGGGCTTTATGAGGGCTATTCTAAATGTCTTTTTATTCTATTCTATTCTTTGTGAGGGTGTAATCATCAGATCTCTGCCTGTTTACGCTTAAACCAGTGAACCGATTGAGTTAAAATTTGGTATGGAGATAGTTTAAATTCCGTGGAAGGACATAGGATAGTTTTTATCCCGAAAATAATCCCCTAATTATCTGAAACGGGGGGTGAAAGATTGTATGGAGCTACGATATAAACGAGTTCCGTTCACGCGGACGGCGTCGCGGGCAGACGGCTAAATTTAGCCGTATACTTAGCCGCGCGGGAAGCTAGTATTATGAAAATTTACAGCATTTACCACATTTGCTAGCATTTAATTAATAATTATGGTTATATACCTTATACAGCGTGTATATTTGATATAACCGCAAACTTTAGGGGGTTATATAATAGGCACTTATTAATATATTTATCGATAAATTATTTAAAAAAGCGAACTTTTTTTTCCATATAAAATAATTCAGCATGCAATGGATCCCTAATTTGTCTTACTGATGTGACATCACAGCTGTCACAAGTGACCAGCTCCTTCCATGTGTCAAATGAGTGTAGGTACGCAGTACATTGCTGTTCAAAAAAAATTCAAAAATTATTACGCAATGGCAGTTAACGCTAAATTAATAATTGTTATAAATATCAGATTATAACACTAAAATCTACGTCTGGCTACAATATGCGGTTATATTAAATATACACGCTGTATAACATACCTTCTTATTAATTATTAGAAGTTCTCGGAGAATAAAGATTTAATTTGAAACTAAAACGGTCAGGTTCGCCTACTCAAAAGTAGGTTCTTAATAAATAAATCACAACAGGGAAAATAACTATCCTCCTCTTAGAAATTTAAGATTAGGTAAGTAGGTCATCAAATACACGAAATACACAGAGCCAAACATTTCCTAATCACAAATTCCACGAACGCAAATCATGTGAAAAAACATCAAAGCTATCCTACTAGAGGTGCAAGATTAATTAATTTTTATTACGAAATTCCAATCGGAATAGTCTGGAATAAAACTGTTCCACTTATTACTTTTAATGAGTGCCGATAGATGGTTGTAAAATCGGCAAACTGTTGCGTGGTGATAAAGTGTTTATTGGATGGTTTAATGCGGAGTAAACCAAGACGATAAGTGGGAATGGCCGTTTACAACTGCAGATTTAACTGGAGTGGACAACAGGGCTGTTATTCGGAACGCGCTATTCCGCCTCACCTCAGCCATAAGAGGCTGACAAGACCAAATTTGTTGAAATTGATATTATTTAAGAAAAACTATTTGTTCTAGCACATTAAAAAAATATATGTTAATATTCATCATATTTCCAAGACCGTAGACGGGACTCGAAACATAATTTGATGAAATCGGCTCAATAGAAAATAATTGCAAAGATTGGTCTTAAAATCATCTTAAACGGTTCTATGTCCTTATTTTTTTGACGTATGGGTCTGCAATTAAAAACATGAAGTCCACATATTCATACCTAAACCGTAGACGAGCCATATTTCACAAAAATTTTTTTTTTTAGATTAAAACAAGTTACAGAATAGCGGGGCTGGAGTGGCTAACAGGGTGTAAGAAAGTATTGGAAAATTTGGAAAGACAAGCATGGTCTCAAGAGTTAACTAGCTTGTGATCTTTGGTTATTGTTGGTACAAAATTATTGACCCGTTTCAGCTTGAGTCAAAATTCTTTCGTATGTCCAGTCAAGATGTCCCGCTGTCTCACTGTCCGGTTATCCACTACGGTCGCATTGCTCAGTTCAGATCGTGTGAAATGTTGCGAGCATGTTCGTTAATTAGGTATAATAATAAAATATAGTTTTATTTTGCCGATTCAGTTAATGTAATTTTTTTTCGAAAAACGACTCTGCTTCTTGTACAGCTCACACAGCCACTAGTTAAATTGAGTGGTAAAATATTATGGAATGTAATGGTAAGTATGGTATGTAATGGTTACATTAGATACAGAAAAATAAATGCTGAAAAGTGTTTAGGAAAAAAGGAACAAAATGTTTCAGTGTTAATTTTACTTTTGAAATACAACTTTTTATAATGACTTTGTATAAGGACTATAACCATTAACCATATTATTATTAATAATGATGATCTTGAATTTGCCTTTTAGTTTCGTTATCTTTAAACTAAACAGAAACCTGTAATATAGAATAAACTGTAGCAAACGAACACAAAATATCTTTATTAGGTTGAAATGTTTAATATTTTTTTATTCTGGCGCAAATATTTTTATAAGAATGTTTTGCATCAAATGTAATATTTATCTAACTGACCATTAAGCAAGAAGATGCACTCATTGATTGACTCGTAACCACAGCTTTAAAGCTATGTCCAACACTTCAGTCCATAACGAGACGTTTTCTCGATAACGTGTCGACGAAGACAAGGCATTGTCACCCTCGTTCTAAAACAGTCCCCCCATTTGACGCATTGTTGGTCACCCTTTGTTATTAAACTATGACAAGGACGTTTTACAATTTTTCATTTTTATTATAGCTTATTATAGTTCTAGATTTTGTTTTCGGACTAGATTTTAACAGTAGGTACCGTAAAATGGGGTGAGTAGGGTCAAAACAGGCATTAAAACCTCGATAACATTTTATTTTTACATATGCAAACTGAATGGTGTATACAGGGTGTGGCCTGTAATAGGAGCAAATATTCAAAAGGACGCTTCCTTAGACCATTTTAGTAACCCCTTGTGTCCCAATCATTTAATTTTTTTTTTGGATGCGGAGAAATTTTGATCTAAAGTTATGACCTCCGAGTAATGTATCTTGGCACCGGAACATCATAGCACAGCAGTCAATGCAGATTTTGAGGTAACACCATGTAATGAGTCATAATAGTTTTGGTATTTTTGTTTTCAAAAGATATTTTTGTGATTTTTTAATTTTTATTTGATTTTTTTTTATGTTTTTAAAATAAAACGTTAATTATAGCACTTCAGAAGAGTAAAAGAATACAAGTAAACTTATTTTAAAGAAAAAAAAAGAAAAAAATTTTTTTTTTTTCCAATTAACACCACGTGTAAATAATTGTTCATAAGCTTGATAATCTACCGTTTAATTTGTTGCTCCTATTACAGGCCACACCCTGTATAATAAGTGTTCCGGACGTTTGTATTTTAGTTTTTATTTTATTTTGGGTAGTTCCATTTCATAACTTTGACGATAAACAGGAAAACCCACCTCACCCCGTAGTCCCTCGTAAATGGGGTGAGATGGGTTTTCATACAAAGGTGATTTTGAAAGATTGTTGGATCGATTTTTTTTTATTATGAGCCTCCATTTTAAATTGGAATACATTATCTTTGTAGCAGAAGCCTTAAAATCCCATCTCACCCCCCTTTCAACCCTTCTCTCCCCATTCATAACCCAACTCTCCCCGCGAACCCTACTCACCCCATTTTACGGTAGAACTTTAGGGTGATATTAATCAGAACGGTACCAATGCAGTAGGTATTACTGCGTGCATACCGCCCCGCTTCATATATAATAAATGCTACTGCGCTATTATTATACTGACAGTATACCGACAAATAAGAAAATCTGGGCGACATTAGCACAGAATAGTATAATGGTATTACATTATTAGTAAGCCCTCGGATAAGAACGAAATACCGCATACCGGTACCGCACCGCCAATTCGGAAGTCCTCTATTTAAAACAATTTATGATAAAATATTGATTACTTCCGGTAACTATAGTGACGTAACGTAGTTAAAACTTTAACGCTTGATACACTATTATAACTCAACGATGCGTATAGTCGTATAATCCAACCCTTCCGCGGCTTTAACACTGCCCAGTTGTTCGTGATACAGTTGAACCTAACAAAAGGTATAATTCCAGTAACATTTCAATACCCGAGCGGTAATTCAAAACGCTGCCTCACCTCAAACAAACCAGTGTAAAGATTCACACCTGCCCCCCTATTCTGTAACTTGTTTTAAGCTCACCTCAACGCTCACCCACAATTATACACGTACCTTGACACCGCGATGCGGAGTAATTAAGCGTAGGTAGAGGTCTAGTTTCGTAACGGGTGACCGGCGGGGTGAGCCGCATTAACGCGGAGCGCATAACAGCCCTGGCGAACAAGTGCAATAGCTCGGCGATGATTACAAGCGGCAGCTGTGCCCTATGCGTTGAAGCGAGAGGCCTTGCTCTAATATATCGCTGCCGCGTATGGGGCAACGCTGCCGCTTCAAGTTGTGGCCGAGCCGTTGTTTAGACCTCCGACTTCGCGTTTATCATGGATAGTGACCAGACTTTACAGGTATTTATAAAAAAAAAAATGTCTTACATAAATCACGATATTTTATCGATACCCAAAATAGGGTATTTTGTACCATAAGAAATAAAAATATGTGTTATATTTTGTTGTAAAAACATAAGATTTATTTTTAATTTGAAAATTAAAATCGTAGTTTTATTTTATTATCTGTATCCGAAAACGCCTACCGCCATTTTGTCTTTTGTGTGTGTCGTCAGAATAGCAAATCCAAAATCAAGATTATTTGAAGTTTCTATGTTTCTACTCATAAGTATCTTCTTAGGAGTCTGTGGTTTGATGTCGCAGTTACGATAATGGCGGCTGCTTTTTTGGCGCAAATATAATTTATTTGCATAAAGCGATATTAGTTTGAGGAAATAAAAATACCAGTTGACTATCGAATCTATACGAAAAATAAAAAATATATTGAAAAAAATGTAGATTTGCCTATTGTATTTGGTAATGACGCTGAAATATTAGATGACGACACAGTTACAATACAAAAATATGAAAAAATACTAGCTGCCCATCCCGAAGATCCATTCTATATACTGGTGAAAAAATATTTTGAATCAGATGAGTGTTTTCGGACTTTACGGACCCCGACAAAAGCTACAAACTATTTTTTTTTCAAAAATATTACCGGTATACGTTTTCTGGTTAAGACATATTTAGGGGAGCGGTATGTAAGTAAGGGTAAACCAAGTTATGAATAATATACGGCTATACTATTCACAACACCAAAACTCGGACGAGCGAATTTCCCCGCAACCTCGTCCCTTAAGAGATTACTTACAAATTCTCACAAAGACCTGGGATTATCCCACAATATCCTACGTGGCTATTTCCTGCATACAACCATTCAATACCTTCCGAAATGTGATTGAGCGCGTATTTAAAACTTTTTGCCTGGCGAATACTTATAGGTACTTATTGTTGATCTTATTCGTAGGAAGTAAATCTATTTTTATTTATGTACGATTTTACTCCGTAGGTAGTCTATTTTATATTTATAAAATCTATCAATAAATACCAAAATAAAAACACAGATTTATACCAAGGCAGTTTTTTTTAAATACAGATATCTGCTAAGTCTAATCACGATTGCGTAAAATTACATTAACGATTCCCTTCACTCAAGAGCAAAAATAACGAAAGTAATTTGCATAGAAATACTGTTGAAACTGTATCGTATTTTCCGTCTTTATTGCAAGTTAATTAAAAATCTGAAGTCACTCATGCATATTACAGGAATTAATTAAATTAGTGACGAACGAAATGCTTATCCAAGCACATTTTGTTAAATTCACCCATCACTGTTTTATTAACTACAAACGACAGATTTTTTAAGGCAACATAAATCACTTCTACGACCAGTAAACAGTACTTAAGGTGAGGCATCTCGGGTGAAGCTACATACGCGACACTAAAAACCTACTAGGCGGCGCAACATTATCGTAATTCTCCCCAGAAACACACACCGCTACATTTCACGCACACTATCTCACTTTACTGTGACAGGTCACTGACCTCGGTATTTTTTTGCTTTCGTGATATTATACATTTATATCAGTCACCAACCTCCATACAGAAAGTGAAATTGTCAAAACATCTTATTGAATAATGTCAGACTTGTTGACATTTTCTTATTCTGCGATGATTCTGCGTATGTTTCTTAGGTACATTTTGGTATATGAAATATGTACTATTGATAAGTCAATAGATTAGTCTTTAGATTGGCAATGTCATACATAGCAACTCTATTCGGTCTTCGCTAAGGTGCAAAATTTCATGAAAATAAGCAAGCGAAAATGTATTAACATTGCTTGACAAAAGGGGTAGCATTATGGTAAGGACTCAGATCGAGCTGGCTTTTTGGGGGGCTTGAGCCTGGATGGATAATTAAATTTGAAAATTCAGTTTCATTCTTAAGTCTCAACTCATCACAATAGAGGGGCCATTAAGCGATCACGTCAGTCAGAATGATCGAGCCTTGTTGGTACGTACCTATTTGTACGTTACTGGGTAGGTATCTATATTAGGTAATCCTTATTTTGCTCCTTAGTTTTATAATGTGAGAATGCAAAAAAGTAGGTACTACAAATAATACTGAGTATAAAATATCGTCCTAAAACATAATTATACATTCGGTTTCTGCTGCTGTTGTAAGTGTTATTATGAAAGTGTAACACCAATGTATTAGGTATACCCGTAAACCAATATCAGGCCAGAATATAATTATACTAAATAGACCTAATAAACTCGTACCTACATATATTAATACGTATTTAGTACTCTTTAATCACTGTCACTGACACCCCCTGGTGCCTCTATGATTGTGATGTACGGTAAGTAGTGTCGTCAGCAAACCGAAAGTGAGTAATGTAGTCGCAGGTGATGGTGATACCTACATCAAAGGGTAGACACTAATAAGATAATTATAGTAATTTGTTAGTGATATGTGGAAGTTATTTGTATATTCATGAAGATCATAAAAACTCTTCGGTGCTCTCCAGTACCACATCCAATGAAAGGTTCAAAGCGATGCGTTGTTAGGACTATAGAATTCGACATTAAAATCGCAAAGCACGATGTAGTTCTGGTTTTTGCAAGCTTTATATTAACTTCACCTGTTTGTATGTAGGTTAATTTTGTCAGTAACTTATTTGGTTTTGTTTTATGGATCAGTTAGGGTAGTGTAGACACAAGTTTGCGACTTCGAAAAGCTTGTGCCAGTTGCGCAACACGCGTAAAACTGCGAAATTTTAGGACTTTTTTTACATTTACGTCTGAATTTTAAAGTTGATTAAAATGGGGAACTTGCATGGGACTTCAATTTCAAATAAATTGCACTCAATTGATGCGGATATACGTAGAAATATCATACAGAAGAAAAAAAAACGATTGTATTAGTTTTATCTCACGTTAAAATGACGAAAAAAAAATATTATTGTTTCGATAAAATAACATAACAGTTATATTAAAAATAAATAAAGTAAATGAGTAAAATTAATAGTAATGTGTAGGTATTGGCGCCGCCATATTGCACATTTGATATTATTTCTTGTGTTACATTTATGTTGAATATTCAAATTTTAAATTTAGGTACCTAACCCTTTACACCCGAGAGATAAAAATCTTTAACAGCTCCTTGCGACATTACGTAACTTTATTATTACTTCATAAGGAGTCTAGGAAAAATAACAAAAAAAATCCTGACTGAGCTGGTCTTCCACAATCAGACCCTCACGTTCGTGTGGCTCAGGAATAATATGTAACTCGCACGTTCGTGAGGGTCATGATGTGATTGTCTAGAAAAGTTACATTTAAACGGTTATTGAAGAATTTAAATGAATAAAACACAGTTATAGAAATAAAAACTAAGTAACCTTTATTTACTCATAATTTAGGCACTAAATCACAGCGATTTCTCAGGCAGCATTACAAAATAATCAACAAAATTATAGTTTTCATAACAAAAATGCTAATTTCTAGCTTAGTTAAGACAAGTAATATCTAAATTAGTAAAATTACATGAGATCGTAATCAGACATATATATGTTTTTATGTTATTACTTCTTATGATACAATCTAAAGCAGTCTTTATCTCTCGATATGCATAAAATATGAATAAGATAAAAGATAGGGAAAAGAGCTTGCAGATTTCAGAGGCGGTCGTTTTTAATTCTACGCCTGTTTTTCGCATGTAATACAAGTTCGTACATCTAGCGATCTCTTCCACGAAGTCGTTGTCAATGTACTCATGAAAGTAATTTACCGGGGAGCGGACAGGTTTCACTGGTAGCGAGGTGTAATTGTGTGGCTTGTCCGTAAACAGAACTTGCTTCCATGTTCGACTTCGAGGTGCGGGTGCTGATATGGATCTTCCACTGCGTTCATTTCCCCGGGCACGGACAGATCTACCTCTACTTCTGCCTATTCGAACATTTCTAGGTATAGATTCCGACCTACCTCGACCTGGTCGTCTTCTAGCTCCGATTTGCAACGGCGAAATAGGGGGCTGTGATAATGTCCCTAGTGGTGGAGTCGCTGGTCGCGGAGAAAGGGGTGGAGAAGATGCTCGCGTTGAACTTAGGGGAGAACGTGACCGGGGCCTTACTTCACGCAGAGTAGAAATTTCTTCATCCGCGAGCAAGTCATCATCACTGGGCAGGTTATCGAAAAAGTTAGGCACATCTTCCAAATCATCATCATCTAAACCTTCAATTTCTGACAAGTTTCCATCTGCGAGCAGATCTTCTATTATTTTATCGGTCAACGGAGCTCCTAAAATAAGCAAAACATCCCGATTAGTAAGCCAAGCGTGTACATTAATAAGTAATACCTACTAAACCAACATCACAGTACACAACCGAAACCACACGATCGTGAGAGTTCAATTATACGCAAAGCAACCGAAATCGCACGATCGTGATAGTTAAAATTCAAAAACAACTTGCATATATGCCTTTCATTCGAATTAATGCAGAGTATTTAAAATATATCACACACACAAGTACTCTTTGCAATCCAATAGTAAATTACAAAGATATATAATGGTAACTAGTAAAAAAAATGCACTTACGATAGTTAGTCCGACGTTCAAAGAACACAGCCATCTCCCACGCCACGTCAATGAGACTGACGAGTCGCGACGCGTACGCATGACCTTTCTGTATTTTTTGTCTTATTCTAGCATAGCCGCACGATCAATCGACATCGGTTGGGTTCGCAAAAGCGGTTCGCGATACGCGGCATATTTTTTCAAAATCAACACTCACGATCGTTTCGAGTCGGGTGTAAAGGGCTAATGCATAAATTGACATTGTTTATTTCTGTTCAATAGTAAGTGTCTATTAGTTGTTAAATGACAATCCTTAATTGGAGATACAATTTCCACTTTGTGTATTAACATTTAGAATATTATTTTATTTTTATTACTTATTATTGACGATCGTGATAAGGACCTATATTGTAATTTTTATCTCGAAAGAAATAAATCTAAACCTGAATCACGTCGAACCGATGGCCGTTGGGGCAGAAAGGTTCTTGAGTGGGGACCGGACTGATGACCTGATGAAGGTCGCGGGAGGCTGCTGGATGCGGGTGGCGCAGAACCGGTCATTGTGGCAATCTTTGAGGGAGGCCTGTGTACAGCAGTTGACGTCTTTCGGCTGATATGATGATGATTATTTATTGCTTTTTCCATTGATACTTGGCTACTTTCACACAAACTATAGGTCTCTCGAAGGCCTTTTGCACTCAATTCTTCAAAAAAGCCATTTTTACCTTTTTTTCGTATTTTCAAGATTGTGCGTGTAGTCTTACAGAATTTATAGAGGGTTTGTTTGACATATCAACAAAACTTTATATCCAACATTTTTTCTCATTGGACGAGGGATTTTGCCAATATTTTGATCCGGATGGGACCATGACTTAAAATTGACAATCTTCGGTAAAATAGACTATATTTGAAGGGCCATCGCTTGAGTTTATAGACCTGTGGCTTAACTCAAATTGTTTTAAATTTATTTATCTTTTAAAGTGTACTACATCTTGATGATCAAAGTAGCATAGTTTATGACTTTTAAACCAAAATTTCGTGTTCACACTATCCTAACTATATATCGGTTCCATATACCGAAAAACCATGCCCTTGCGATTTAAGCCTATTTTGTGTCGATTTCTACTGACCTATATCTACAAAGAATAATATAGGTAAGCAATATTATATCGTAAACTAGTGAATATCTGTGAGTTAATTCAATTGAACCCTAAGCATCCTCCAATGTGTGAATCCTCTTTAGTAGCAAGCGTCCATCATAGGCTTCGATATCTCGCAAACCGTGTGTTTGTTTGCAAAATACATGGTATAAAAAATGGTACTAATAATAATTCTTTGATAATTGTACTTACTGCCGTACTTCCTGGATGGCCCCTCGATTTCGATTCCTGCTTGTAAGTAATGTATTTTATTTACTGATATTTCTTTTGTACGCATAGGATTACAAATGATATGCCATTTTATACTATATATGTATGTATCACATACATACATATAAACCTGAGCTCTGCTTGGGTGAAATTAGAGAAAAAGAATTTCCCAGATATGAGACTTAGCTGGTTAGGCGAAAAAATTATATATTCTATCTATACATATAATAAAGCTGAAGAGGGTCGAAAGTCTGTACATGGAAGATATTCGAAAAAAAAATGGCTAGGGATACTTAAAATCGATAACAGAACACGTTCCAACAGTTTTTAGAATTTTTGTCTGTTTGTCTGTTTATCTGTTTATCTGTTTATCTGTTTGTCTGTTTATTTGACCGCGCATCACGTGAAAACGGCTGAACCGATTAAGATGAAATTTGGTATAAAGATAATTTGAGTCCTGGGGAAGGACTTAGGGTAGTTTTTATCCTGGAAATCAACCCCTAAGGGGATGAAATGGGGGGTGGAAATTTGTATGGAGCTACTTAAACCGCTGCACCGATTTGGATGAAATTTGACATAAAATTAGTTTAAGTCCCAAAGAAGGTCATTGGATAGTTTTTAACCCGAAAATCTTCCCTTTAGGGGGTAAAATGGAGGGGTGAAAATTTGGATGTAATCCATTTTGATAAAATTTGGTTTAGAGGTAGTTTAATTTCTGGGGAAGGACATTGGGTAGTTTTTATAATGGAAATCTTCTCCTAAGGGGGTGAAATGGGGGGTGAAATTTTGGATGGACTCCGTTTAGACCAAATTTGGTATAGATATAGTTTGAGTCCCGGTGAATGTCAATGGATAGTTTGAATCCCGAAAATCATCCCCCAAGGGGATGAAATAGGGATGAAAATGTGGATAAATCCCATTTAGTTAAAATTTGGTATAGAGATAGGAGGATTCCCAGAGAAGGATAATGCAAAGTTTTCATCCTGAAAAATCATCTCCTGATGGGGTAAAATGAGGGGTGAAAATTTGGATAGAACCGATTTAAATGAAATTTGGTATGGAGATAGTTAAGAGTGCTGGGGAAGGACTTAAAGACTTAAAATAATTTTTAGTCCAGAAATCATCTCCTAAGGTGGTGAAATGGGGTATGAAAATTTGGATGGAACCCATTTACGGTATAGTGAGTTGGAGTCTTGGGGAAGGACATAGGATAGTTTACTCCCGAAAATTATCCCCTAAGGGGGTGTAATTGGGGGTGAACATTTGTTTGTGACCCATTTTGATGAAATTTGGTTGAACGATAGTTTGAGTCCCGGAGTATGACAACGGATAGTTTTAATCCCGAAAATCATCCCCTCAGGGATGAAATAGGGAGTGAAAATTTGGATAAAACCCATTTAGATGAAATTTGGTTACGAGATAGAAGGAGTCCTAGGGAAGGACAATGCATAGTTTTAATCCCGAAAAATCATTTCCTGAGGTGGTGAAATGAGGGTTGAAGATTTCGATACAACCCATTTAGATGAGATTTGGTATAGAGAGAGGTCTCAGTGCAAGGAAAGAACATATAATAATTTTTATTCCGGAACACATGAAAGGAGGAAATAAGGGGAACACATAAGGGGGTGAGAAATGGTGGATGAAAATTTGGATTGAACCCATTTACGGTATAGCGATGGTTAAGGAAGGACATAGGATAGTTTTATCCCGAAAATCATCCCCTAAGGGGGTGTCATTGGGGGTGGAAATTTGTTTGTGACACATTTTGATAAAATTTGGTTGAAAGATAGTTAGAGGCCAAAAGGACATATGATAGTTTCTATTCTGGAAATCATCTCCTAAGGGGGTGAAATGAGGGTGAAAATTTGGATGTAGCCCATTTAGATGAAATTTGGTATAGAGATAGTTTGAGTCCTGGAGCATTCTCCAAGGAGGTGAAATAGGGGGTGAAAAATTGGATGGAACCCATTTACGGTATAGCGGTAGTTGGGAGTTCTGGGGAATAGGAACATTACATAGGTAAATATATGCATGTGACGGTAGTTTCGAAGATGTTTTCTAAAACGGGGTAAAAAAGACGTTTTATTATGGCTATTTTGAAAACTAATAGATGTAACATTTTGTTGACGCGTCTTTATTTTTAATATAAAATGTTTAAATTACAAGTCAGTTAAATCCTACGGTTTAGTAGAAAAAATTCCTTACGGCCGTGTGATATGAAAATATGCAAAATAATACTGAAGAAAGCCTACATGCATCTATTATGGTGAGGCGGGTCATAGAAACCAAGTTTGCGGCGGAGTCTATTTTGTAAAAAAAGGTGTTCAGAGTAAGCTAATTTATAAACTCATGCAACTCAGCCATAATGACCCTTTCCTTCATACAATCCATAGTAATATTACAAATGCGAAAGTAACTCTGTCTGTCTGTTACCTTTTCATGCTTAAACCGCTGAACCGATTGAGATGAAATTTGGTGTAGTCTAGAGATACTTTGAATTCCGGGGCCTTCCCAAAGAATCCTTACTAAAGATAGTTTTTATCTGGAAATTCATCACCTAAGGGGGTGGAAAGGGGGGAGAAAGTTATATAAACGAGTTCCGCGCGGACGAAGTCGCGGGCAAAAGCTAGTACTACTATATATAGAATGGGTGGCGCAGGACCGGTCATTTTTGACACTCTTTGGGGGAGGCAAATGTCCAGCAGTGGACGTCTTTCGGCTGATATGATAATGATGATGATATATAGAATATTTTTCTTTTTCGCCTTATCACAAAGGAATAAGGTGCCAAATTGTAAACATAGCTCGGAAGTCGATTTTAGCTACCTAATTGTATTCTCATTGGCAAGATCCGTCACATCATTATATCCTTCCCATAAAGCTTTAAAGCGAGCATACGTTGTTTACTACAGCATACTTAATCTAAATATGTCTGTTCTAGTGAATTCCTTAGCCTCAGAGTAGGTAAAGAAAATGAAACAAATTCTTCATTAGTAGGAATGTTTTATACCACAAGAATAAAAAGTATATCATTCAATGTAAATTACATCATACAATGAAATCATCCTACTTCATTATTTGTAGGTAAAAAAATATGTTAGGCAACAAAATGATACAAATCTATATATTATGCAATGGAATACTTTACTGTTTAGGCATATTAATTATTACAATTATTTACTACTTCTTCTTCCTCACTTGACTTTCAAACTCTCACTCAGGTCTGCCATGAAACCGCTTAGCGGGCGCCTACGCCGTCGGTGCCTACGGCGTAGGAGGAGCGTAGTGCGTAGAGATTCTGGGCAGTGAATGTGTTAAAAACTTGGAGTTGAAGTGTAGTTAGGAGGTATCTTGAAGAACTGTATCCAATTGGGTGACAATAATCCGTCTTGATTTGACCACAATAAACACAAATTACATCATGCTTGCATATTCCGAGTAGGTATAAATATTCTGACAATCTCTTTCCACATTCAATTGGTTGGAACTGCAGGGGATTTAACTGGATGGCGTCATTATTACAGCGGATCACAATATACTATCATAATCGTTATAGTTTGTACACTATACGATTTTCATTGTATTTAATATATTATTATTTTATTGAAAACGATATATCTAAGTCCTAAGACAGCGTAAATGCCAAATGTCAAATCTTTCTATATGACAGATCGCTGCCCCAATATTATAGGGTTCTATGTTGCACTTTTATCAACTTGAAATTTGAAGTCTGTCAGAGTGACACTAAGTCTAAATTGAAGTACCCCGACAATGTAACATAGGACCCTATAATATTGGGGCGGCGAGATGTTACGACATACACCGTACTAGACAATGTGACCTGTGTGATATAAAAATATTCCACATTCTTAAGAAACGTATTCGAACTTCTTTCATTAATAACGGAATCTTAAGATGAGAAATATGAAAAATTGGGTTGTAATGGTAGGGTTTGTGAACGAACTTTTGTGTTTTAAATTAGAACAAATTGTAAAAATGACCGAATATCTATTTTAAACGTTTATCCACCCACATGACACCCTATTAATTCTCCCTGAAAACGTATTATTTTCTAACAGCTGGTATTAAACTAGCGAATTTTACAGTTGTCAAAATGCAAAAAATCGCGACAGACGTCCGTCCAGCCCGAGGCCGCTTGGCCATCTGCCTACTAAAATTCAAACGAATGACTTACGCGCATCCGTTTTGAGCGAGATTTTATATTTATGTGCTTAATGTTACTAATTTACGTTAATTAAAAATAAAATGACCCTACTACGTTGTCAAATATTTAATAAGGAATAAAAGGATACAAAAATAAATACTGAACATTGACTAGCAAAAAAATGATTCTGGTTTTTAGTCAACTCGACCTACCGAAAAACGCGCAATCAGAGCTAACTTTGCGAGCCTAATCCATCGAGGCAAATTAATCAAATCGTGTGTTGGACATTATATAATTGTAGCAAATATCTTCAAATAGCATTTAAATAAGAAACCGTTACATTTTATGTAGTTTTCGCGTAATGAAGTAGGAATTTCCAAGCCCATTTTGGTACTTTTCTGAAGCTGCTTCACCTTAAGAATTTCTTTTTCTTACCAGTCAGTAACAATGTGCAAATGGACAATTTAAAATGAGAAAGTTTTAACTGCTTTCTTCTTTACAACTGATTAAGGATCATTGTGTCTTAAGAATAAGACACTAACTTGCTTGCATTACGTATGCCTCTTAAGCTGTTTTGTTTCAATTGTGGAGTAAAGCGGAGTTAATGAGCGATCCACTTGCGCCGAGTGAACAAGCTTTGCGAAACAAAACTAGATGTACGGTCGAGACCTCGATTCCTTTCGTCTCTTTCACATGCCAATCGCGATCCAATATATATTTAGCTCTTTCTGACACCAGAATTCGGCATGTGTGGAAGCGAGTGCAAAACTCATTGAAACTGTAATAGGTATGGAAGCAACGAACAAAAATAAGACTCTGGACGGGAAATAGCTACTTACGTACCTACGCAGGACAACACGCTCAGTATGATTAAACAATCCTTATTTTCTTGACGATAACGTCGTGTGTATAGGTATTATCATTTTCAGCACCGCTGGAGCTATTTTTATTGTCGACTGTAGGTATCTGTACTACCTATTAGGGTCGGTGTTTTAAACCGTCGGTAATCGATAAAATGTGATTGTATGGGAAGTTTGACAGTTTTTTCATGGGATGACGGCGCCATATTCAAACGTTTACTGGCCTGCGTGTGGTAGTAGCATCCTGTCTCTACTCAATGTTTAATTCATGAACTCTAATTTGATTGCAATACATTTTTTACATTTGAAAAAAATTAAAGAGACATCAACGATCCTCAAAGTTGTAGTTTTCTTCCCCGATTTTGGTATTCAGAAAAGAGCCGTTGTTGCCCTCAAATAAGGGATTAAAATTTTCCTCATAGAAGGTGTGAAAAGCAGTAGGTATGTGCCACACGGTAGCAAAATAATTTCCATCTTAGGCGTAAACACTTGAATCCCTCGTTTCAAGATTTTACTTTAGAGCCCTACGCTCAGGATTCTAATGTAGAATCTTTTGTTTTATTCAGGATTCAATATAACGCCCTCATCGTAAATATAATAATTTTGTTCCCTTGAGACACAATGTACTATTGTGTACTCACTTTACCCTGAGAACTTTAAGGTATCGCGCTATGAAAACACAACAATATATCGATATCAGCAATATTTTTACACCATAAAATAGGTTGGGTAATTTGACTAAATATTCATTAATAATCCACCTAAATTTAATACCGCAACCGTAAAAAATAATGCAAAGTAATCTTTATAAATTCCGTAAAAATCAGGCGAAAATGGTATAAACTTTCTTTATTTTATAATTGACTACGTCTATATACGTTCTTTGGGATACGCGCATAATCCACTTATTTTTGTTAATGAATAAACCTTTCTATAGGCCAGATGAAATTCAATATTATCTCAAGCTCGTAAATATTTAATTAAAATGCTGTTATTTCCTGATGCATATATTTTTGGATTCAGGTAGTAAGTCTCCAAATTTGTGTACTCAAACATGTTTTCATTGTAAAAATACTGATAGCATTTTTGCTTGCCGGTTATTTTTTTTTCCTAACTTCCGGTCCATAGAATTATTGACTTCAATAGTAAAAGTTTTTTAAAATAACATATAAAAGCCGTATACAAATAATTAGCCTGATATTGAATTATTTCCAAAAAAACCGTAATTTTCTCAGGGTACTTGCGCGCCCTTGGAACTTACAGAATGAGAGCGCAAAAATAATTTAGATTGAAATCAAATTTGGAATGCTAGATGTGTGTCTCAGATATACCCCCAACTCTTCTCTCCACGTCTTATTTTAATTCCTCTTAATTTAGATAAATTGACCTGTTAGATACTTTTCTACGGCCATGAACCATGAATAATAAAACTAGTGAAAAGCTTTCAGCTATTGCGTTTGTTTTAATTTAAATACCGTCGTATTTTATTAAGGAAAATTTCGAAAAGTTTAATTTCAGTAGACCATTAAAATAAAACTATGGTTAGTTTGACAGTTAGTATAAAAACGGAAAAAAACTCGTTTGTTGTATTAGAGCCCCCTTAAATATTTACTTTATTCTGTTTTTTAGTATTTGTGGTTATAGCGGCAACAGAAATAAATCATCTGTGAAAATTTCAACTGTCTAACTATCACGGTTCATGAGATACAGCCTGGTGACAGACGGACAGACAGACAGACGGACGGACAGCGGAGTCTTAGTAATAGGGTCCCGTTTTACCATTTGGGTACGGAACCCTAAAAACGAGAACCTCTTACGTGGTTCGGGCAAAAGTGGCTAAACCAAGTTAAACACACTATTCAGTGTGTCGCCGCGTAATTAAAACTAGTACCCTGAGAAAATTACGGTTTTTTTGGAAATAATTCAATATCAGGCAAATTTTTTGTATACGGCTTTTATATGTTATTTTAAGGTGAGGCATCTCGGGTGAAGCTACATACGCGACACTAAAAACCTACTAGGCGGCGCAACATTATCGTAATTCTCCCCAGAAACACACACCGCTACATTTCACGCACACTATCTCACTTTACTGTGACAGGTCACTGACCTCGGTATTTTTTTGCTTTCGTGATATTATACATTTAAATCAGTCACCAACCTCCATACAGAAAGTGAAATTGTCAAAACATCATATTGAATAATGTCAGACTTGTTGACATTTTCTTATTCTGCGATGATTCTGCGTATGTTTCTTAGGTACATTTTGGTATATGAAATATGTACTATTGATAAGTCAATAGATTAGTCTTTAGATTGGCAATGTCATACATAGCAACTCTATTCGGTCTTCGCTAAGGTGCAAAATTTCATGAAAATAAGCAAGCGAAAATGTATTAACATTGCTTGACAAAAGGGGTAGCATTATGGTAAGGACTCAGATCGAGCTGGCTTTTTGGGGGGCTTGAGCCTGGATGGATAATTAAATTTGAAAATTCAGTTTCATTCTCAAGTCTCAACTCATCACAATAGAGGGGCCATTAAGCGATCACGTCAGTCAGAATGATCGAGCCTTGTTGGTACGTACCTATTTGTACGTTACTGGGTAGGTATCTATATTAGGTAATCCTTATTTTGCTCCTTAGTTTTATAGTGTGAGAATGCAAAAAAGTAGGTACTACAAATAATACTAAGTATAAAATACCGTCCTAAAACATAATTATACATTCGGTTTCTGCTGCTGTTGTAAGTGTTATTATGAAAGTGTAACACCAATGTATTAGGTATACCCGTAAACTAATATCAGGCCAGAATATAATTATACTAAATAGACCTAATAAACTCGTACCTACATATATTAATACGTATTTAGTACTCTTTAATCACTGTCACTGACACCCCCTGGTGCCTCTATGATTGTGATGTACGGTAAGTAGTGTCGTCAGCAAACCGAAAGTGAGTAATGTAGTCGCAGGTGATGGTGATACCTACATCAAAGGGTAGACACTAATAACATAATTATAGTAATTTGTTAGTGATATGTGGAAGTTATTTGTATATTCATGAAGATCATAAAAACTCTTCGGTGCTCTCCAGTACCACATCCAATGAACCTGGTTCAAAGCGATGCGTTGTTAGGACTATAGAATTCGACATTAAAATCGCAAAGCACGATGTAGTTCTGGTTTTTGCAAGCTTTATATTAACTTCACCTGTTTGTATGTAGGTTAATTTTGTCAGTAACTTATTTGGTTTTGTTTTATGGATCAGTTAGGGTAGTGTAGACACAAGTTTGCGACTTCGAAAAGCTTGTGCCAGTTGCGCGACACGCGTAAAACTGCGAAATTTTAGGACTTTTTTTACATTAACGTCTGAATTTTAAAGTTGATTAAAATGGGGAACTTGCATGGGACTTCAATTTCAAATACATTGCACTCAATTGATGCGGATATACGTAGAAATATCATACAGAAGAAAAAAAAACGATTGTATTAGTTTTATCTCACGTTAAAATGACGAAAAAAAAAATATTATTGTTTCGATAAAATAACATAACAGTTACACAGAATATTGAATTGGCACATAAAATGATATTTTGTATGACAAGTATAGACTTAAACGCAAATGATGTGGAGATAATTGCAAATTAATGACTTACTCCATAGTAAACGCGCCGAGAATATATGTTGTGACGTCATAGCATAAGCCAGTTTAATATAGAGCGTTTTCGGGGGGTGCCGGCGCGTGCAGATTTCAAATGCATATAAAATCAGAAAAATAAAACATAAGAAAGTTTTAGTGCTACAGTTGTTTTAATGCTAAATTATACATTTGATTTTCGCAATAAAATAAAAAAATGCAAGTTCCCTATTCCAACAATTTTATTTGAATTAAACTGCAAATCTGTAAGCTCTTAGGGGAGGAAGCTATTGCCCTTCGAAAATGATATATTTTTTCCGAACTTCGTCGATTTTAAATTGCCCTGTCTGGACCAAAACATAATCATAAATCCCTCGCGCTATGAGAAAAAATATTAGTAATAAAGTTAAGCTCAATTTAATTTGCTTTCATTAAAACACAGAGAGGTCTGTGAGACTAATAATTCAATCACAATCTCGAAAACACTAAAATAGGTAAAAATTGATTATCAAATAATGAGACATTTGGTGTTACTATACTGACAAATGTATAGGTATTCAAAGGGCTTTGCATGTACATTTGCCACCAACTACCAGAGAGCTAAGCTCAAATGCTCAGTTCTATGCTTAATTTGCTCAGGAAAATTATTCTAAGTCATCGCTTTGATTTCGATAGGCGATGACGAGAACGATCTTGAGAAAGCCCAGGCACAACACGAACTCAAAAAACTGAAAGAACCTGAGGAAGAAAGCGTGGAAGAACCTGAAGAAAAGCTTCTAGCTGAACCAAACCAAAAGAAGTCTGTAAATTAAAAAGTAATTATTGTTTTTACATGATTTATAGCCCTCCGTATTGCTTTTAAAAGGCAGAGGGCGGGGCACATTGTGGTGCGGCAAGACAAACCTTTTAATCGGCGCCAGCCGGCAATCCAGTATTGCGTTCGTGTTTCAGCATACAAGAAAGAATTTTGTTATTTCACAGTAAACACTTGTACTTCGGTAATCACTTGTGGTTTTTGTATGCACACTTGTAGGATTTTTGAGTTTTTTCAATAGTTTTTGATTGAGCGTTAGCGCGTGCGAGACGGGTATTTTTAGTGCACTGTGGTTTGGGGTGAGGGTGAAGGAAAGTTGCCAGGTATGGCGTGTAATAGGATGCGTTCAAAAATGTGTGGTTGTATATTAAAAATAAATAAAGTAAATGAGTAAAATTAATAGTAATGTGTAGGTATTGGCGCCGCCATATTGCACATTTGATATTATTTCTTGTGTAACATTTATGTTGAATATTCAAATTTTAAATTTAGGTACCTAATGCATAAATAGACTATATTTGAAGGGCCATCGCTTGAGTTTATAGACCTGTGGCTTAACTAAAATTGTTTTAAATTTATTTATCTTTTAAAGTGTACTACATCTTGATGGTCAAAGTAGCATAGTTTATGACTTTTAAACCAAAATTTCGTGTTCACACTATCCTAACTATATATCGGTTCCATATACCGAAAAACCATGCCCTTGCGATTTAAGCCTATTTTGTGTCGATTTCTACTGACCTATATCTACAAAGAATAATATAGGTAAGCAATATTATATCGTAAACTAGTGAATATGTGTGAGTTAATTCAAATGAACCCTAAGCATCCTCCAATGTGTGAATCCTCTTTAGTAGCAAGCGTCCATAGGCTTCGATATCTCGCAAACCGTGTGTTTGTTTGCAAAATACATGGTATAAAAAATGGTACTAATAATAATTCTTTGATAATTGTACTGACTGCCGTACTTCCTGGATGGCCCCTCGATTTCGATTCCTGCTTGTAAGTAATGTATTTTATTTACTGATATTTCTTTTGTACGCATAGGATTACAAATGATATGCCATTTTATACTATATATGTATGTATCACATACATACATATAAACCTGAGCTCTGCTTGGGTGAAAATAGAGAAAAAGAATTTCCCAGATATGAGACTTAGCTGGTAAGGCGAAAAAAATATATATTCTATACTACTATATATAGAATGGGTGGCGCAGGACCGGTCATTTTGGCACTCTTTGGGGGAGGCATATGTCCAGCAGTGGACGTCATTCGGCTGATATGATAATGATGATGATATATAAAACATTTTTCTTTTTCGCCTTATCACAAAGGAATAAGGTGCCAAATTGTAAACATAGCTCGGAAGTCGATTTTAGCTACCTAATTGTATTCTCATTGGCAAGATCCGTCACATCATTATATCCTTCCCATAAAGCTTTAAAGCGAGCATACGTTGTTTACTACAGCATACTTAATCTAAATATGTCTGTTCTAGTGAATTCCTTAGCCTCAGAGTAGGTAAAGAAAATGAAACAAATTCTTCATTAGTAGGAATGTTTTATACCACAAGAATAAAAAGTATATCATTCAATGTAAATTACATCATACAATGAAATCATCCTACTTACCCATAGTACAAGCTTTGCTTAGTTTGGGACTAGGTTGATGTGTGTAAGATTGTCCGCAAATATTTATAAAATATTTATTTACTTCATTATTTGTAGGTAAAAAAATATGTTAGGCAACAAAATGATGCAAATCTATATATTATGCAATGGAATACTTTACTGTTTAGGCATATTAATTATTACAATTATTTACTACTTCTTCTTCCTCACTTGACTTTCAAACTCTCACTCAGGTCTGCCATGAAACCGCTTAGCGGGCGCCTACGCCGTCGGTGCCTACGGCGTAGGAGGAGCGTAGTGCGTAGAGATTCTGGGCAGTGAATGTGTTAAAAACTTGGAGTTGAAGTGTAGTTAGGAGGTATCTTGAAGAACTGTATCCAATTGGGTGACAATAATCCGTCTTGATTTGACCACAATAAACACAAATTACATCATGCTTGCATATTCCGAGTAGGTATAAATATTCTGACAATCTCTTTCCACATTCAATTGGTTGGAACTGCAGGGGATTTAACTGGATGGCGTCATTATTACAGCGGATCACAATATACTATCATAATCGTTATAGTTTGTACACTATACGATTTTCATTGTATTTAATATATTATTATTTTATTGAAAACGATATATCTAAGTCCTAAGACAGCGTAAATGCCAAATGTCAAATCTTTCTATATGACAGATCGCTGCCCCAATATTATAGGGTTCTATGTTGCACTTTTATCAACTTGAAATTTGAAGTCTGTCAGAGTGACACTAAGTCTAAATTGAAGTACCCCGACAATGTAACATAGGACTCTATAATATTGGGGCAGCGAGATGTTACGACATACACCGTACTAGACAATGTGACCTGTGTGATAAAAAAATATTCCACATTCTTAAGAAACGTATTCGAACTTCTTTCATTAATAACGGAATCTTAAGATGAGAAATATGAAAAATCGGGTTGTAATGGTAGGGTTTGTGAACGAACTTTTGTGTTTTAAATTAGAACAAATTGTAAAAATGACCGAATATCTATTTTAAACGTTTATCCACCCACATGACACCCTATTAATTCTCCCTGAAAACGTATTATTTTCTAACAGCTGGTATTAAACTAGCGAATTTTACAGTTGTCAAAATGCAAAAAATCGCGACAGACGTCCGTCCAGCCCGAGGCCGCTTGGCCATCTGCCTACTAAAATTCAAACGAATGACTTACGCGCATCCGTTTTGAGCGAGATTTTATATTTATGTGCTTAATGTTACTAATTTACGTTAATTAAAAATAAAATGACCCTACTACGTTGTCAAATATTTAATAAGGAATAAAAGGATACAAAAATAAATACTGAACATTGACTAGCAAAAAAATGGTTCTGGTTTTTAGTCAACTCGACCTACCGAAAAACGCGCAATCAGAGCTAACTTTGCGAGCCTAATCCATCGAGGCAAATTAATCAAATCGTGTGTTGGGCATTATATAATTGTAGCAAATATCTTCAAATAGCATTTAAATAAGAAACCGTTACATTTTATGTAGTTTTCGCGTAATGAAGTAGGAATTTCCAAGCCCATTTTGGTACTTTTCTGAAGCTGCTTCACCTTAAACAACATTTACTATTGAAATCAATAATTCTATGGACCGGAAGTTAGGAAAAAAAATTAACCCGCAAGCAAAAATGCTATCAGTATTTTTATAATGAAAACATGTTTGAGTACACAAATTTGGAGACTTAATACCTGAATCCAAAAATATATGCATCAGGAAATAACGGCATTTTAATTAAATATTTTACGACCTTGAGATAATATTGAATTTCATCAGGCCTATAGAAAGGTTTATTCATAGACAAAAATAAGTGGATTATGCGCGTATCCCAAAGAACGTATATAGACGTAGTCAATTATAAAGTAAAGAAAGTTTATACCATTTTCGCCTGATTTTTACGGAATTTATGAAGATTACTTTTCATTATTTTTTACCGTATCGGTATTAAATTTAGTTGGATTATTAATGAATATTTAGTCAAATTACCCAACCTATTTTTGGGTGTAAAAATATGGCTGATATCGATATATTGTTGTGTTTTCATAGAGCGAAACCGTAAAGTTCTCAGGGTATAGTGGGTTCATCAGACTCTAAATAACGGGAAAAAATTGCATTTGGTTTCGCATTATATTTTTTATAACTCAAATATTCAGTCAACGATATCATCTGTTTTTCATGTGTGGAATGGCTAATGATTGATTTTATGTTTTAATATCGATATGGTTTTACCTAGGATGGACTAGTAAACTTAAATACGAATGAGGCAGTATAATCATAATAATTTATTCGTTGCAACCATCATATTTGGGTGGTGTGCTTTAAATGTAACCAGTACGATCATGAACCATACGGTGTGTCAATATTTTTATTAAACTTACTTTTACGCCTTTATATAATAAATAAAATTAAAACATAATTATATCTAAGAAAGAAAGAAATAAACATTATTCACAAACACACAGGACACACATATTAAACAATAAAATAAACAAGAAAATCATATAAAACATGAAACAAGTGTGTCCCTGTGGCAGTGAACCGGATACTGGCTCAGCATTATGCTGAGGTGTCTGACACCTACAACGCTAATTTTCAGCCAGCACCGTTGGTGACTCACGGAAACGTCATACAATGTAAACTACATACTAATACCTACACATTTAGATAACAACATAAGTACTTCTTATCCAACAAATATCTCCATTATTTAGTCACCAATGACTAAAGCTAACGATCCACGAATATCTACATATTAGCCACACAGAATAAAAGTACGTGCCTATGTCAGAAATCGGCAGAACACTTGGCAAGAATAAATTTCCATCCTGCTTTGAGTTCGAATTTAAAGCAACTCAGAAGTTGCTAAGCGTTCAGATATTCAGTAAACTTTTATATTACTTGAAGTTTCCCTAACTGCCATATTACGGGTTTTAACAAGTTTACTCTCATGTCATACATATCACTTGATATCTACGAAGTCTAGCTTTTCAATGGAAAGCTGATGATCCACGTTTGACCGTTTTAAATGGTCCCTAAATTAGCACTCCCGTAAATTGTGTTTTGCAATTCAATTTCAGCCCAAAAGGGGCTCCAAGCGCTTTATTTTTGATGAGTTTTGAGTTGATATTCCTCCGTCATAACTAAAGATATATTTATGGCACAAACGCTAATCAATTTTTCAATCCTTTATCTACATTTGCACTAAAGATATTTTGAACCAATTTTTTTTTATAGTAATATAATTTATTCAAACATGGTCCAAAAAAACTCTGTTTTCGATATGAGTATGTTGTTTATGCACTTTTATATATAAAATTTACATGTATTGACGTTTCTAACAACCCACGAAAGATTTTTTATTTTTAACTCATTTTCTCAAAAATTACGTCAAAAAAACCGTGTTTTTGGACTAAAACTGTCAAAACTTGGTGGCATGTATCTCGAAAACTGTGAGTTTTGAGGAGAATATGGGATATGTGGGCGGCGGACCTTTAAGTTCGTTTTATTTATCTAAATTCATGTTTTATTTTCATGAGCTAACCTCATGAAAATAATAATGGAAATAATTGATAATTTTAATAGCTAATTGTTTAAAAATAATAAAATTACATGTGTTATATGAATTATAAACTTAGAATTATATTTAAATATCATTTAATGTAATTTACCAGTAATATTAGTATAAAATTATTTTGTTAGAAGCTAAATTCACTTTGAGTGACGTCACTTGTTTTGCTCGAACAACGGGTGGTGTGATGGAAGGAGTGGGGTGGTTTGTAACTTGGTATTTAAGAGCGCAGCGCACCAGAACTGGATTCATTTTGCAATATAAATTTGTGAACGTTGTTACTCTGCCCTAATTATTAATAAAAGTGATTTGTGTGTAAATATCGTTTACATTATACCTCTCAAATGGATTCCCATGATAGTGGTGGTGACACAACGCCGACAGCAGCGGTGGGATCGCAATCCCCTATACTCGGTGCCTCTAGAAAGACCGAACATCGGCCCGAGCCTACTTTTTCCATGGAGCAAGTTATGAATCTGTTAATGAGCGTAACAAAAGAAGCAGCTTCAAGTGCAGTTACGGCCGCAATCAGTGCCAATCCTATGCCTCGTGATCGCAGCAGCTGACTGATTTTAAAGAAGTTTGTGTTAATGAAAATTTGAGTGCAAAGAAAACGAATGCCCCTCGGCATACACAGCAAGATTAATGGCTTCGCTTATGTCGAGATGGTCTGAGCTGTCTACAAAACAACTAGCCATAGTGACTCTGACTATTATGTCACATGCTGCCAAATCCACGTGCTCATAAATTCGGTGAGATCAAACCATTTTTTTATTGTTTTTGCTATGATGAAACTAGATTCATCATCTTTTCGTTAACAATAGTGTTTTTCCTACATTATCTTTAAAAAATATCGTAAAATCCTGGTAACTTAATGGTGGTACGTTAGTGTAGTCATTTGGTTTTGATAGCTTTGTGAAAATCTAACTACTTGCGCATGATTTAGAACGGTGTTAAATTGGGTATATTTCATCCTTTTCCTTAACAATTTTATGACAAGTAGGTACTTTGAAAACGTATAGGGGTTGACAATATTTTCTACGCGTTTAAAATTAATGTTTCAGTGCGGGCTACAGTACTCTTGACAGCGAACGCCTCGTCCAGTAGGCGTGGACCATTGCAGACTCGAGAACGTGCAGCATCGGCGGTTCTCGGACGTCGGATTATCAGAGGACAAGTTTTGTGCTGACGCTAGCTGCGGACACTGCTGGAAACTACTGTATTGGAGCAACGGAAATAAAAGGACAGGTTTCGTTCCAAAATAAGAACCAACAAACGATAATTAGTGTTTCAATCATTATTGACGAGAAGCTTATTGTTTTTTTTTCATGTTGTAGTTAGACCACGGCATTGGTGTAATCTCCACTTATAATAAATCTCTAAATTAAAAAAAGAATCAGCCAGTTTGAAACTAAGCTTTGCGCGGTTCGAATGTTCTCAGCATCCCATGAACGGAAAAATATGAAACATTTTATATAGGTACATTATTATTCTAGCTGCAACTTAGGATAGTTTTTATCCGACTGCGACAGTTAATTAATTTTCCGAAATATACGACTTCATTTAATTTTTCATTTATTTTTATTGAAATCAAACGCTGCTCCAACTGTCAGCTATTAGAACCGTCAAATTTTCGTCAAAATGGCGGAATTGCTTTGCCTTTCACTTATTAATAATTTAAATCCCGTCTACGATAGACCTTTACGAGACAAATGCTAAAATATAAACCATAAAAAAATATTCGATTCTGATATGAGAACTTATATGCGCAAATGTCGTTTTATGTCGTAATTTCAATAAATGAAATCAACAAATTTGAACAATATAATTAACACGAATTTGTTTTTTTTGAATGACAATGGCACGCGCTCGGCGCATTCAGCCAAAGTACCTGCGGCGCTACCACGAAAACCGATACTCAATGTTCATATATTTGCATCCCTGTCACTCGAGTATGGTTAGTGCGATAGAGATAGAGATACCCGAATATTTTCGAATTCCGAAGTTCGTGGTTATAGCTCAGGAATCGAAAATATGGTAAATAATCATAATGTATTTTCTCGAAAAAGAATTTAAAATAAATATAGTCAAATGGAGAAAAAAACAAAGCAAGAGGTTATATAGGTAATGATTAAGTTATAAGAGTCCAAAGTTTTAAGAGGGGGTATGTTCTGTCCCTTTTCCGCAAAACGCACCTTCATATGAAACGATTGTTTTTTACTATGACGCTCGAGTATATTGACGTCACAGTCCCTCATCGTTTTCTCACTCTAACAAGCGACATTAAAACGGATGTAGCTTCATAATTTTTTGAGATATTTGAATGGGAGTTTCATTATCTTCTATCTATTTATACATAATAAATGCCTATGTCCTGATTGACTTATTCACTCAATCACTCACTCACTCACTCATCAACGCACAGCCGAAACTACTAATCTTAGAGAGTTGATTTTTGCACAGTATGTTGCTTTTATAACGTGGGCTAGGGATAAAAAGGGATTTTTGAAAATTCTACCCCTAAGGGGGTACAATGGGGGTGCAAAGTTTGTATGGGAGAACCTTTTTTTTTTGAGCTATAGACTTAAACTTTGTAGAAAAATTAGTTATTAGAATACAAATGAAACACTTTCAGCGTTTTGGAAAATTCCACCCCTACGGGGGTAAAATAGGGGTGCAAGGTTTGTATGGGGGAAACATTTTTTTTTTAAATAGAGACTTAAAACTTTGTAGAAAAATCAGTCATTAGAATACAAATAAAGAACTTTCAGGGTTTTAGAAAATTCTACACCTAAAGGGGTAAAATAGAGTGCAAAGTTTGTATGGGGAAAACTACTTTTTTTTAAATAGAGACTTAAAACTTTGTAGAGAAATTATTCATTAGAATACAAATAAAGTACCTAGATTCAGTGTTTTAAAAAAATCTACCCCTAAGGGGGTAAAATAGGGGTGCAAATTTTGTATGGGGGAAACAATATTTTTTTTAAATAGAGACTTAAAACTTTGTAGAAAGATTAGTCATCAGAATACAAATTAAGTACTTTCAGCGTTTTAGAAAATTCTACCCCTAAAAATAGGGGGCTAAAATAGGGGTGCAAAGTTTGTATGTGGGAAACTATTTTTTTTAGCTAGAGTCCTAAAACTTTGTAGAAAGATTATTTAAATACAAAGAAAGTACTTTCAGCGTTTTGGAAAATTTCACCCCTAAGGGGGTAAAATAGGGTGCAAAATTTGTATGGGAAAAACATATATTTTTTTAATAGAGACTTAAAATTTTGACGAAAAATTACTTATTAGAACATGAAAAATACTACATTCGGCGTTTTACAAAAATCATTCCCTAAGGGGGTTAAAAAAGGGTGCAAGGTTTATATGGGGAACACTTTTTCTGAGCTAGACACTTAAAACTTTGTAAAAAGATTACTTATAAAAATACAAAAAAAAGACTTTCAGCGTTTTGAAAAAATCTATCCCTAAGGGGGATAAAAAGGGGTGCAAAGTTTTTATCAGGGAAAGTTTATGTTTTTGAGTTAGAGACTTGAAACTTTGTAGAAAGATTACTTATTAAAATACAAAAAAAGAACACAAATCGTTTTAGAAAATCCCACCCCTAATAGGGTTAAAAAGGAGAGCAAGCTTTGCATGGGCAACACTTTTTTTTGAGTTAGACTTAAAACTTTGCAAAAAGATTACTTATTAGAATACTAAAAAAGAACTTTCAGCGTTTTAGAAAACTCCATCCCTAAGGGGATCCTTAAGATCCTTAAGAAGGGTAGCCAGTGTTGTGTGGGAAAAACTTTTTTTTTTACTAGACTTAAAACTATTCAAAATGTTACTTATTAAAATTAATAATAAAGTACTTTCAGAGTTTTAGAAAATTCCACCCCTAAGGGGGTTAAGAAAGCTTTGTATGGGCAACACTTTTTTTGAGCTAGAGACTTAAAAGTTTACGAAAAAAGTTCTTTCAGCGATTAGAAAAATTCAACCTCTAAGGGGGTTTAAAAGGGGGTTCAAATTTTAAATGGCGAGCAATACAATTTTAAAGTGTGACTAAGAGATTTTTAACTTCGGTCTTATTCTGTACGTTAAAAGACTACAAAACTGATTTCAGAGTTTTTCCAAATTCATCCCCTAAGAGTGTTAAAATTGGTTCAAAGTTTGAGTATTTCAAGGCATTTTTAAAGTATGAGATTTTTAACTTTGGTTTTAGACTGTTTGTTCACAAACTAGAAAATGAACATCAACTTTTTTTTTAATTATCCCCTAAAAGAGGGTTCAAATTTTGTATTGAGAGAAATCATTTTCTAAGACGATAAAAAGTTCTACGCGGACGAAGTCGCGGGCAACAGCTAGTTTACTAAATAAACATCAACTTTAATTTCAAATTGAATTCAAGACAAATTAGTTTACTCTTGAAGAATATCTTGATGTAATTGTAGAAGTCATGGTCTGTACGATAAACTTTTTACAGGATGAAATCTGGTACCTACTTCGTCGCAGTGGAGATTTCGTGCTATTCGTGGTCAACATCAGCGAGCAGGCTGGCGGCTTGGCAGTGGGCGAGAAAGTGACAGAATACCCTCTCCCTGGCTACAATGTGCATCGTGGCAACGCACTATGCGTACATTCTATCCGGTGAGTAGTTCTCATTTAATTGGAATTATTGAGCAGAGCGCTCACATGCTATAGCAGCTATGTAGTAAAAGGTAGTAAGACTAGTAAGGTTATCAAAGGAAATTCAACAAACGTTTTAATGTAAATAATCAAGTCACCAGTGTAGTTGTGGGTGTCTTTGGCTCAGACTGCAATGTCATTCGTAGACGCAGAAAATACCGGGCATAGATTTCCTGTTGCTGTGTGGCCACAACTGTGAGTGGCGTGCGTTTGGTTTGAAGGTGTGAGTAGTCGCCGAAATCGCTGGATAGAAGCGATATGATGTTTTGTGATATGGATACCGGAAGCAAGTAGTCCACACGTTGTTGAAAATTGTTCGGTAGTGACAACAAAATAAAAACCGGCCAAGTGCGAGTCGGACTCGCGCACGAAGGGTTCCGTACCATTATCAATAAAAATATTTATTTTATTTTGTTTTTAGTATTTGTTGTTATAGCGGCAACAGAAATACATAATCTGTGAAAATTTCAGCTGGAACTATCACGGTATCAGTGAGATACAGCCTGGTGACAGACAGACGGACGGACGGACGGATGGACAGCGAAGTCTTAGTAATAGGGTCCCGTTTTACTCTTTGAGTACGGAACCCTATAAAAAAGCATTGCATAGCCAAGCTACTACTGTGTTATCACTGTGTTGCGAATACATTTTTGATTATTGATTCCAAGTAAATGATACTGTGTTAAGTTACGTGAACCCTTGAGTTTCCTTTGAAATGAAAGAACTTTATAAAATCAGAGTTTAATTTAAGAAGAGTTTAGATCGATCTCTCAATGGCCCACTATCCATAAATGTAAGCTCGTGATTTTATTAAACGGTTTGATTTAACCGAAGTACTTACATCAAGTTGAATGGAATTTGGAGTAACAGAAGTACTAAGTAGCCATAGATAGATACACTTTTTAGAAAGTTTGAACTCGAAGCGTACTTATAAATAGGCGCATGACAGATTGAGGAAAATGCCAGAAAGTCAAGTACTATTTAAAGTAGATGAAGAAGAAAATGAGTAAGAATCAGAAATAGAGGTTCTCAGTTCGGCTGGTCAGACTATACCAGAGGCTTTACCGTAGCCTTAGCCCGTTAGAAGTCGGCATCTGCTCTGAGCAGTCCGTGGGTGCGCGGTTCGCGATAAGGCTCTGACGGAGGTCAGGGGGCCTACCGCGAACGGCGTTCGGAGTTTTCCCTCTCTGTCGCACTTACGTATGAACTCGTAACTATGACGGGGACGGGAGGCTTCGGGTGCCTTTCGCGGTGGGCCCTCAGGTCTTATGGAGACCGTAGAGTCACGGGGCCGACTCGGCGATCCCGTGGGGATGCGCGTAGTGTGGCCATGTGATAGCCGTAGGCCACGAATGAGATGCCTATTTGATGATTTTGATAATTAATGTGTTGTCATATTGTTGTGAGGCCACAGAAGGCTTTTAAATGATGGTACTTGATTGCTCTTGCATTTAGCTAACTTAAGCTTTGAAACTGAATGTAAAGTAATGCAATGATCCCAATTTAGTCACATACCTGTCATTTGTCACAAAGTATAGTACGTTTTATTTGAATTAAATGATGATTTTGAAGAATGACGTTTCACTTAGGGTAACATCAGGAGTGACCGAACGATGTACTGTGCTGTTTTCTCATTGTTCCAGGGTATACACACGAGGACGTGTGCGCGCAGGGTACCTGGCATAGGGGTTCCCCCAGGGCGAGACTCTCCCATTGCACTCCGGTTGGGTTGACCCTTACGATTATCCCTAATGTGGATAACTCAGATGCGTACATAGATTTGTTGGTTGGTGTTATTGGCCACCAGATTAATAATAGATCAAAGTAAAAACATGACTTCTTTAGATTTCAAAAAGTTTTGTCAAGATTTCGGTATAGAACATCACGTTGTAGCAAAAGGCGTTAGCAGGGCTAATGGTCAGGTAGAGCGTATTATGAAAATAATTAAGGACAATATGTCAGTGGTGGAGCTTGATAAGCCGTGGCATTCTCCCATGCAAGAATTACAATTGGCAATTAATTGCAGTGTCTCGAAAAGCACTGGTAAAAGTCCATTAGAACTGTTACTGGGTAAAAAATGCTCACCACCCGCTATCAGGCTCCTCCAAGTTGACGATGATGAGCCTGTAGAGGATCTTATTTCTGTAAGGAACGCATGTAAAAAAAAGGATGGACGAGCGATCTTTTCAAGATAAAATTAGATTTGATATGGTTAAAGCACTGATCAAACCTTTCAAAGTGGGTGATTTTGTTTTGATACGGCGTCATGAAAGACATACGACTAAATTGGGTGCTAAATTTGAAGGTCCAATGGAAATATTAGAAATATTACCCAATGACCGTTATAAGTTAAAAAATGTAAACTTTCGAGGGAGTTCTGAAAAGATCGCAAGTCATGATTTTTTAAGACCTGCCCCTGCTGGACAGCTTGATCCATTCCAAAGCTATGATGATGATCCAACCGTGTGGGCGGACAGTGAGATGATAAACAGTTCTCAAAATGAGGACTGTTCAGAGTCTGAGACACGATAGCAAAATAACATAAGTTATAAATCCTGACTGTGATTAGCATGCAAATTACATGTCATAACTTAAGACTATATTTATATGTAACTTTGTTTCACCCATCCACAACTCCTTCCTTACAACGCTGGCTGGCCACCACGCGTTTCCTTTTCCCGGTCTTGAAGGCTAGATCTCTGTGTAGTAGAGTGATGCCTGTGTTGGCTGGATCCCAGGATGGGTGATGCCTGTGTTGGCTAGATCCCAGGATGGGTGATGCCTGTGTTGGCTAGATCCCAGGATGGGTGATGCCTGATGTCGGTTAGCTAGATCCTAAGGTGGGTGATGCTGATTTGAGGTTATGTTGTAATTTACAGTTTGTAGTAATAGTAGTTAATATTTGGTGTACTTTAGTAGTATGTATTTAAACCTGTAGTGAAATTGTATGTGAATCAGCGCAGAGAGCGCGCTGGAACAGAATGGCCGTGTGGGCGGCGGACCTTTAAGTTCGTTTTATTTATCTAAATTCATGTTTTATTTTCATGAGCTAACCTCATGAAAATAATAATGGAAATAATTGATAATTTTAATAGCTAATTGTTTAAAAATAATAAAATTACATGTGTTATATGAATTATAAACTTAGAATTATATTTAAATATCATTTAATGTAATTTACCAGTAATATTAGTATAAAATTATTTTGTTAGAAGCTAAATTCACTTTGAGTGACGTCACTTGTTTTGCTCGAACAACGGGTGGTGTGATGGAAGGAGTGGGGTGGTTTGTAACTTGGTATTTAAGAGCGCAGCGCACCAGAACTGGATTCATTTTGCAATATAAATTTGTGAACGTTGTTACTCTGCCCTAATTATTAATAAAAGTGATTTGTGTGTAAATATCGTTTACATTATACCTCTCAAATGGATTCCCATGATAGTGGTGGTGACACAACGCCGACAGATACTATTTCGGTAAACCTCGTAGTTCTCGATAAGCCATAAAAACCAAAAAAAAACGGACAGTTACAGATTGAAGGTCATTGGGTGCTAGGAGCCCCTTAATCCAAGTTGTTGTCTATGACAGCAGCCTAGAGGATTTAGAAAGAAAGAAAGAAAACATTTATTTACAAACAGTTAAGTTGCACGCCCAATGGGGAATGGATGAAAATTTTAGAATCGCCTGATTTTTTTTTTGGTGATAGGAATAACCTTCCTTAGCACCAGAAAAAAGTTGCAGACTTTTCAGATGCGTCAATAATTTTTAAAAAAATATAAACAGTTTCCTCATTTACGTTTTGTGGTTAGGACGGCGAATGAGACAATTTCCTTGATCCGTCTCATATTACATAAAAATATCATAAAAATCAGTGGTAAACTGACACTGGCAATGATATTGACAGCTGCAGCAGCTATATTGGTCATTGCCAGGGTCAGATATTTAAAATATATTTTGTAATATGAGACGGATCAAGGAAAGTGTCTCATTCGCCGTCCTAACCACAAAACGTAAGTGAGGAAACTGTTTATATTTTTCAAAAATAATTGACGCAGCTGACAAGTCTGCAACTTTTTTCTGGTGCTAAGAAAGGTTATTCCTATCACCAAAAAAATTATCAGGCAATTCTAAAATTTTCATCCATTCCCCATTGACGAAGCCTTCGATTAAGAAGGTTCGCTATGAAACTATCTATTCTTATTTAGAATTTTAGAAAATGTGAACGGCAAATGGTAGATAATTAGTTACCTTAACGTCTCTCATTTCGGCAGTCTCCGTTGTAATTTTGCCTAATAAAGTAACATTATTGGAAAAATAAATCTTCTTTAAGGAAGCATACTTAATGTAGCTACATAATACCGTAAACGTCACTTAAGGTTAAGGATACAATATGCAACAAACTTTTACTTGGCACCTTTACTTCCGGAAATTCACGACATGCCGTTGTCTACTTATACTAATATTTTAGACGTAAAGTCTGTAAAATTTGTAAGCTAGTATGTTTGTATGTAGGGTATAATCTCCGGAAGACCTCATCAGATTTTTTTCACCAGTATTTTGTAGCATGGACCGTCAGAATGGAGGTAGGTCATATTTTACCCCGCAACTCCGCCTGATGTCTATCTTTGGGGTAATTGCTTGACTTTTTGAACGTGCGTTAGGACAACTCAACAATCATATTCCCATACAAAATAATTAAAGTAGCCACCTATCGTATGTATAGTAAGGGAAATGAATTCACGTACCTTTTTATGCCCAAGGCTAAAACACCGGCCAAGTGCGAGTTGGACTCGCGCACGAAGGGTTCCGTACCATTATCTATAAAAACGGCAAAAATCACGTTTGTTGTATGGGAGCCCCCTTAAAAAAATATTTTATTTAGTTTTAGTATTTGTTGTTATAGCGGCAGCAGAAATAGATAATCTGTGAAAATTTCAACTCTCTAGCTATCACGGTTCTTGAGATACAGCCTGGTGACAGACAGACGGACGGACGGACGGACGGACAGCGAAGTCTAAGTAATAGGGTCCCGCTTTACTCTTTGAGTACGGAACCCTAAAAAGGTACGTGTTTCAATTTCCTTGACTGGACGTACCAAAACGAAAAGATCCGCAGCTGGTATATAAATACCAAAAAAAATTATTGATCTGAAATAAGTATGCCGGACATGATACACTCACTGCTGGGCCGGTATTCCATTCTCTATATTTTACAGAAGACACATATCTCAGTCTTTCAAAATCAGATTGACAGAGACATTAAAGTGGTGGTGGTTGTTAACATCACCTTCTGTTAAATATCGCAGATGGAATACCGGCCCAGGGGCGCTACCACGAACTTCGAATCTCGAACTTCGTATATCTCCGTCTCTATCGCACTTATAGTTTGTGGTACTCGAGCGACAGAGACGGAGATATACGAAGTTCGAGATTCGAAGTTCGTGGTAGCGCCGCTGGTCATGTTTCTCATCCATCACGCAAAAACGGCCTAACGGATTTGAAGGTTTAAAACGTAGATAGTTTATACTATGAACCAGACTTATGAGTGAGATTATTTCCACCCCGAAATTCGTTCCCCAAAGACACGAAATTGGGTATGTAATTCGGTACGGGAGTTTCCAGCTTTGCCCCACCGCCCACACACAAACATCGCAAGAATCGTTTGAAATTACGAAACAATTTATCAAAGGTTTTGGCAAAAACTGCAGCCTGTTTGTTCAGAGCAGGTGTGCCCAGTCAATCAATCAGGCAGTGATGGATTGGCGATAAGTATTCTCACAGTTGTCGTTCACACTCTCTGGATTATAGGAGGCTGGAGGCTCACGTGAGAAAGTTGCTCCGAATTGAAAAAAGTGGCCCAGGCCTTATTTAAAAAAAAACATTTATTTTGGAAAACTGATGCCATAGTTTTTGTTGTCAATTGCCCTAAAATTTATTACAAAATTAAAAAAAGTAATTTTTTTGTTCCAATTTTAATATGTAACTGTCACGATTCTGAAATCTGAATACCGTCAGCTTATAATATTACTCGCGATATTATAAACTGTCAAAAATTTAGAACTGTCAAAACCGTTCACAATTAAATTGTGAACGTCACAGTTGGACGATTTGAGATTGATAGACTATAAACTTTCAAAAAGTAATGTCTTAAATTTCTTTTCTTTTTGATAGTTTATAATCTATCAATCTCAAATCTCTGATCGAATTGAGATCAAATTGGCATGCTACGGAACGGATACACAAAGACTAGGTAAGTAGGTTAGGTTAGTTATATAACTTATACAGGGCGTCCCACGGCGATGCCACATGGAGGGAAAGTACCTTGAATATTGTAGATGGAACATTTTACTGAAAGAAGACATTATTTTAATTTTAATAACAATTTAAACTGCATTCATAGATTTTAAAATAATTACATGGTTGAACCGGGAATCGAACCCGCTACACGAGAAAAACAATCATCCTGTAGTTTTATCATACCGATCGAAAGGCTTCATCATAAGGATTATTTTTTGCTGAATAACATAGTGTCAGAAATAAAGGGAAGACCATGAATTTTAACATTTTAGTTCAAAATTAATCAATTTAATCTATCAAATGCTCAAAAAGAGTCCCATTGAAAAAATCATTTACGCGCCTTTCGGCAGATTTAGGATATGGCAGAAACTTGATTGGACAGAAACTCGATTTGTTGCATAAAACCAGGTACCTACTAATTACGTATCTCTTTGTCATTTTATCATGCACTTAAATTTTAATAGGGAAATGATGCGTACTTCTCAAGTGGGTACTGATTTATTAGTAATAGGTACTTATGATAATGTCAGTTGTATGTCCTTACGGCAATGTCAGCTTTTCATTTTTCTGAACAAAATTTCACATACAATGTTAAAACTCATGGTCTTTCCTTTTATTTCTGACACTATGTTATTTAGCAAAAAATAATCCTTACGATGAAGCCTTTCGATCGGTATGATAAAGCTACAGGGTAATTATTTTTCTCGTGTAGCGGGTTCGATTCCCGGTTCAACCATGTAATTATTTTAAAATCTATGAATGCAGTTTAAATTGTTTTTAAAATTAAAATAATGTCTTCTTTCAGTAAAATGTTCTATCTACAATATTCAAGGTACTTTCCCTCCATGTGGCATCGCCGTGGGACGCCCTGTATACAGACGGTGTTCACAATCTAACGGTGTCATATTATATGTATCGAAAAAACCTACTTCCTGCAAAATGCAGAAAAATATACATATGAAAAAAAATACTCTTTCTCAAACAACCTTAATGGTTAATAAAGTCGTGTGTAGGTACATATTTTTGTAACTTTGGAAATATTGATCACTTTGCAGTCTACTGTACCTACATATGTTCGTCTCTAGGTATAGAATGATATTCTTAGTAAAATACATACAGTCTTAGTTATTTTTCTACGTGGTGGAAGTCGATATTTTATCCATTGATCATAATTCACTACTTAGAAGTGCAAAGACTTTAAATAAGGTGCGCAAAATTATTTGGCTCTGTTTTTCGCAGATAAGAGAACTGCCGATTCGTTTTACTATAATTGAATCAGACTGTGAAAAAAAACTTGATAGTAATGCCAAATCCGAGGAATGATTTCTCATTTGCCTAAGAGGTTTTTATCGAATGGCGTCAATTGAGAAATGTATTTAGCTTTGGCGAAATGGTTTTCAGTTAAGTTTGTATGTGGGTACCTAAAAGGTTAAGTTTTTTTTTTTGGTAATGTGTTAACTTATCATTGAGAGTTAGGTCTAATTTTGTGACTCATGAAAGTCATCAAGTGATAATTTGTTATATCATCTCTGGGGTATACCTTTGTGTTTCGTGACTACACACAAAAGCTGTAACACATCGCCATAAATATGTGTTGTGAAGTAATCAATGAAAAGATTTGAATCGGACTATCAATACAGCTGTAATATTAACTACTTTCGAGGCCCTCAAGCGCCGAAACTTGGTGTGAAAAATCTCTTTCTCTCGCTTTTAAAAGCTCGGATCAAACGTGTCAGGGCAAACGCGCAACAAATTATCAATACGATTTCAATTGTAGACGTTAAAGTATACCCACTGCATCAGCATGATGCAGCTTAGGCATCGATCAAGCAGGCTACATTCACAATTCCCTGTATGTTTTTCATTCACTTGCCCATAAAACTACACTGTAACTTCCCGGTCAAACTCCTTGCAATAGCACTGCGTGTTGACGCTGCGGTTAGAATGCACTCTAGAGCAGTTTTACGAGTCCACTTCGTTACCGATGTGCTAAAATGGCGGAAGGGAAGTTTGAATGAAATTGGATAAATCGATTTAAAGTAAGAATATTGTATGGTTAAAAGTAGATACAATTAAAATTCGTACAACACCGCAAGAAAAAAGAGTATGGTAATTAACAACTAGTTAGCCTAGTTGATACGGAAGCCTGATTCGATACTCAAAATGTGAGTTTCCGAGCATATCATAGGGATATCAACGCTTTACTGTTTCTATCTTTTAAAATAAGAATGACACGGACATGAAAACTCATAAACGTATAAGTTAACTATAGATCCTAAAGAAATTCAAAAACTGTGAATTATTTTGAATTTCTTAAGGATCTCTTATACCAGCACGGGTATCACAAGACGGCCGCGACTTACTCTCGAGCTCTCTCGCACTATCCGTCTCTCTCTAATTAGACCACTTGGAAAGAGACGGATAGTGCGAGAGAGCTCGAGAGTATGTCGCGGCCGTCTTGTGATAGCCGTGCTGCCAGTGTTATGTATTTCTGAAGTTCGGCCCAGTAGTATTACGGTCATTTCCCGCGACTTGGTTTCCGAAGAACTTGTTGATCGAATTTTCATATAAGTATACCTACTTACACCCCCTATTTATGCCCGTTTTCAAGGTTAAGTTGAATGGTTGAATTTAATCTAAAGCGTAGTTCAGATACGACCAGCAGTTTAAATTCAGTACTCGTGCAAAATGCAGCTGTTCCAATCGTACCACAAACTCAATTTTTAGGATTCATTTTTGACTCCGGCCTGAAATGGCAGGACCATATTGATAAGGTTTGCAAGAAACTCAACTCTGCTTACTATATTATATCCCGAATTATGCCCATCTTGTCAAATGAAAACCTTTTGATAGCCTATTATGCATACTGCCATTCGGTACTAGCATATGGAGTCCTGGACGAACAATTTTAATTTAATGCCTGTTGACATTGTTTTTAATGACCTTATTATGATATTTTAATGTAATGAATGACAATGTATGATTAATACGAAATAAAGGAATATGAATAGGAATATGAATATACCACTTAAATCGGTTCAGTGGTTTAAAAATGAAAAGGTAACTAAATTAATACAGATCGAGATGAACAGTTAGGTACTTTCGCATTTGTAATATTAGTATTTCCAGCGCAATATCAATCTTGATGTCTTTTGTATTTATCAGGATATTGTAGTCTTAAGGTGGACGTTATACGACTAAAAGAGCCTCTACAAAGTCCGGGATGGGCAAGTTGAATTTAAAAAATATTCTCGATCGAACTATCGGATAAAGCCACCCATCAAGTTTAAAGGATCTGAAGCAGGCCCCTTTAATTTTAAACCTTAATTTCATTGCTTGACGACTTAAAGTGCCTTGTACCGATTGGTCCACTTAATGTACTCGTGGCAGCCTCGCCCGATAACCGATCCGACATGCATCTGCTCTTACCAACCATTGTGTTGTATCGCGAACACTTGACTTAATCTAGTCATCTAGTCGTAATGCATAATATTAGCACGGTTTTATGGAAATACTTCTTACAATTAGTATTTATGTTAGTACAAGGTTTTACTACGAGGTTACGTTGAATTCATATTTTAACTATTTTTTTAACTATAAAATTAATCCCTGTTAAGGGATATTACTAATAGCTCTGTGCGCTTAAGACATCGCCAGCCTCACATTAAAAAAAATAACACTTTGCTATCGAACCCGATCACAGAATTTTACGAAAATCGGCACAGAATAAGCTTTATCGATAAATATACGCTTTCGAACGCGTTTGATTTTAATTTCAATACTTTCAATTTGTTTGGCAACGCGTAGTTCTTAATAGTTACCACTAGTCTAGAGGCGCTGTCTGCGTTCTGCGCGTCTCTGGTGGTAACTATTAGGAACTACGCTTTGCCAAACAAATTGAAACTAAACGCAAACGCGTTCAAAAACGTCTACAAGTATGTATCGATAAAACTTATACTAGAGCTCATGTAGAGGAGAACTGTAGCCAAATGGTTATAAACTTGCATAATTTAGTTTGGGTCGTGTCGAGGTTTTTGTCATTATCGGTGGTGGTTTTATTTAATTATTTGCATGTTCGCACGTGCGGACTTGCGGAGGGAGGGTGGGCGCATTAACCGCAAACAAAAATACGCAAATACCATCTCATTATCGCTAATAGACCTGCATGTTTTTAGCGGCATCTTTCTATCTATTCAACCCGTATCCACCCATTATTGAGTATAGGCCTCTTCTTTATTACGCCACTCTCCCCGGTCCTGTGCTAATCTCATCCACTGTTTGCTTCCTTTTCGGCAGATATCATGGGTCCATCTGGTGGTCTGCCCGCTGATCGTTTCGATGACCTTGACCACCATTCAGTGACCCGTTTTGTCCATCTCCCATAGTTTCTCCTCACCAAGTGTCCCGCCCACCCCCACTTTAAGTGTGTAATTCGTTTGCCGACGTCCGCTACTTTCGTTGGGCGCCGGATTTAAATTTTAGCGGAATACCAAAGGAGTATTGTTATCGTTACTTATCATGGACTTCCGCAAAGTAACAAATAATAATAAATAAATAATAAATATGTGGGTACAATCTTACACAAATCGACCTAGTCCCAAACTAAACAAAGCTTGTACTATGGGTACAAGACGGCGATATACATACTTATCTAGATAAATAAATACTTATATACATAGAAAACATCCATGACTCACACATATTCGTGCTTTATCACTATCACACAAATAAATACCCTTACCGGGATTCGAACCCAGGACCTCCAGCTTCGTAGGCAGGGTCACTACCAACAAGGCTACAGCGGTCGTCAGTAAAGCCTGATTCAATCACTTAATGGCTAAATCTCCCAATATGCTCCCACCCTACATAATTTCGTAAATATAATATATATCCATGTCCCGTGCAGTCACAAAGACTTGTTGAATACTGATCCTGGACATTTTTTTCCATTTCAGTAGTCCTATCATCTTTAATCATCGATATTTTATAGTTATTAACTTATTAGATTAGTTTCATGGCAGTAAGGCGTCCGGCGTTTTATCGGTCTTAAACAAGGATAATAGTTTTTAAGTCATTTATTTTTAAACGATTATCAGTTCGCAAGTTTTAATGGCAGTCAAGTTACTGCACGTGGAATCCTGCTTTAGTTCAACTGCCTATTAAACTACTAGAACCTTATCAAACCAATTAAAGATTAATTTTTTGTAATTCGTCGTAAGTTGATTTATTCGTTATTACATTTAAGCCGACCAATATAAAAATCGACACCGAGGTAAGCAAAAATAATGAACATTTTAATGTACGAATTGTTTGAAAAGAATAAAAGTACCTAGGTATAGTACAAAATATATTTTCCACAGGCCAATGGAAATTAAATGTCAGTAGTCAACGTATGTAAATAATGGAAGTACTTAGATGAAAATCCATTTGCAAGATTTTCTTCCATTGTTTAACACATTCAGTGCCGCTACAGTGCCGCGCATCGCTACACGCTACACTCGTAGCTGATCCCCTGGTTATTCTCGTATGTAGCGGAAAGCGCATACGGCGTAGGGACTCGGTATCGGATTTCCGGCCCTGAATGTGTTAATAGAGCTTGTCATAAACCATTCTGGTGACCACTTGAAGTATCTTACGTGGCGACACTGACTGCCCGGATCTAGTGGCACGAGCCGTAAAGCTCACTATACCCTTTGTGCCCAAAATTGTCCTGAGGCCGTGACATCACAATTTCCTGGCAGTACCATTAACTCGTGTAGCACACGGAAACTCTCCTGCTGTGCGGGCACTAAACTGTTGAACTCCCTTCTGTCACAAGCACCTGACTTTTTGCAACTTCAACTCCAATGCGCAAGCTAATCCAGGCATTACGCTAAGCGGCACCGCCCTCCCTAGAGCTAAAACCTTTAAGTACCTAGGTTCAGTTCTGTCTGAACAAGGCTCTATAGACGCAGATGTGATTCAGAGAACAACATCAGGATGGGTGAAGTGGCGTACGCTCACAGGGGTGCTGTGTGACGCAAAAATGCACATAAGAACTAAAGGCAAGGTGTACGAAACGGCAGTGAGACCAGCTCTATTGTACGGCAGCGAAGTCTGGGCAGCTAAAAAGCACACGAGCAGAAGCTACTACATGTTAAGAATTTTACGGGACACATGGAAAGCTGCTTTAGTAATGGAAACAATCTTAACGGGTTTTCTAAATACAATCTACTACCCCGACGCAACTGCAGTTCCAAAGGTCATCCAATTTAAATACCTCGGCTCAGTGCCTACCCATGCTGCCGATACAGATGCGGATGTAAACCATAGAATAAATGTTGCCTGGCAAAAATAGCGGTCATTAACAGGGGTTCTATGTGACCCACGATTCACGAATGCCTATTCGCACTAAGGGCAAAGTTTACAAAACGGCAGTTCAGCCGGCTCTAATGTTAGCGCAGAATGCTGGACGGTAAAAGAGACGCATGTACAGAAAATTTACACGACGGAAATGAAGATGCTAAGATGGTCAGGTGCTCCCCCTGACCACCAGGCATGACAAAATCATTAACGAGTATGTTCGAGGTAGTTTCAAAGTTGCTCCAATACCAGAAAAGCTTTCTGAAAGCCGTCTTAGGTGGTATGGCCACGTCATGAGACGACCTGATGACTACGTTGTCAAAAAGTCCTTAACATCCCGGAACGTAAAAGAGGCAGGGGGCGCCCCCCTTCTACATGGTGGACCAGCATAACCCGGCTTTTGAAAAAGGAACAACTACCAGACCCGACAACCCAAGACCGAGCGACTTGACGCCGATTAATTAGGAGAGCCGACCCCACCTAACGTGGGAACAGGCACAGAAGAAGAAGACATGTTAAGAATTTTAAATTGTACAGTGCCTTGGTTCCTTACCGTCAAACTGTATAAATTTGGTATGATTAAATAAATAAATAAATAAAATGACACTTTAGCACTTTAGTAGTCATTTTACTCTACATACATACACTTTCACTGCCAGGGACCTGCTTAGTGGGCACCTACTTCTTCTTAGCAGAAAAGCCACGGGATCGATTACGAGCGTAGCGCGTAGCGACTCTTGACAGTGAATCTTTCTGCCACTGCCAGGAACCCACCTAGCGGGCGCCTACGCCGTAGGCGCTTTCCGCTGCTTAGCAGCAACACGGCGGTATCTGCTACGAGAATATTGGTACGACGTCTTTGACACTGAATGTGTTAACTTCCAATACAAACAACCGTTGAATGTCAAACCGTCTTCCCTATTATAACGAAGTCAACATACGGACCGCAATGCATTCAATTTCACGGGGAAATCAGCTTTTGTAGATGCCAGCTACGTTGTATTGTGGTAACTGTGAATGAAATAGACGTGTTTGATAAAGGCACTGCGTGTGAGTTCCATTTGGAACATTTTACGTTGTAGCAGAAGCAGAGAGATATTGTTATATGATATGTATTAAAGAGAAATACCATTATATAAAATGCATAATTATCTTACTTGCATATACTTAAGAAAATAAATAAATAAGAAAATCTGTATATGTAAGTCATCTAAATCGATGAGAATGTACGAAGAAAACTGTAAAATTAGATGAAGGTTTGGATTATAGTAAGTAACTGTAAATCCGTGATCCTGCTAAAGTAGTGATTTTGTGATACTAGATTTTACCTACTATCAAATGTATACAAATTAACTTCAACATGCATAATAGTAGTTTTCATATCATCATTCTCATCATCATCATTATATATTGATGCCGAAAGACTGCTGGACATAGGCCTCCCCCAAAGAATGCCATAATGACCGGTCCTGCGTCACCCTTATCCAGGGGACTCCCGCGACCTTTACCAGGTCATCAGTCCACCTTGTGCCGCGCGAGATGCGAGTTTTCATATGTACGAGTATATGTAATATCGGTTTGATGTAAATCCCATGTGGTAATTCACATATTATGAAACCAATGAAAGAAGAAAGAAAATAAATAATATCTATTCCAGACGCTACTTGGATTAAGAGATAAGAAAATTAACATATTTATTCAAAACTTTCACGAAGTTTGAATCTAACAAGAGGACTCCACTCCTCTTAATGACAAGATACCATGTTAGTACCTTGACGCTGATCTTCAATGAATACCCTTACAAGATACCTTTCCTATCTGCGGCATGGCTCTGAGAAGAAACAAGTAAATAATTTCAAGCCTACTCAATGAATACTACCCCAACGTTATTACGTTCATCATATTCTTATTCCGAAACAGCATGCATAAGGCATTCAACAATACCTATCGTGTTCACTCCCGAGATATCATAAGCCTCATAAGGTATGTACCTATGCTTTGTGGAGACCATTTGTATTGAATCCCATTTCCGTTCGCTTCACACTACCTTTGAAAAGCTGCATGCGGACACGCATGACATTCAATGAAATATGGGATGCAGTCGAGTCCATAAATATAATCTGCGTTCTTGAAAGTTCAAAAATATCTTATGCTCTTAACAATAAAGTCGCGTAGGTACTTTTTTTTATCTTTGTCCATGCACATATTTTCGGACTTTTCACCTAACTGCAGTAAGAGTTATACAGATATGAACTAAGCCTTTGTAATCCTGTATCTTTTAAAACGAGGGGACAACATAGCAACTGATATAAAATTAAATGACAGTTGATACTGTCCTGGAGCTCAAAATGACAGTCGGGAGGTGAATGTACCGTATGTGCATTTGAGAAGTTACGATTATGTTGTGCCTTAATTCCCGGTTGTCTCTATTCTATACTTATGTATACTTATATCACGCCTGGATTCTCTAGTGGAATAATAAAGGCATAACTGGAGAATATAAACCAAGTTTTGTCCTGTACCAAAATTGTAGCTGAAAATGCTCCCATGAACTATTGGAGCAGGAAAGACGAAATTTGCGCTTAAATATCTATTTGACCTATAAACTGTTTCATAACGAGGCAAACTTATTAACCACGTTGACGACAGCAGAACGCAGAAATGACCAGTGGCACAAACAGTAAAAAATGTTATATTAATTTCCCTTGTTTTCTCTAGGTGGTCGCATAGGTATATCAGTTACATGTAATCATGTGTAGGGTCTAAAGTGGTTTGATCTCGGAATATCAGTTTTTCCTGACAAACCCGATTTCACAACTCTTGATTAAATTACACACGGACTGCATGGTTGCAAATTTGACCCATGCAGATGCACATAACTTTACTTAAACTTAAAAGCAACCTCTCTAAACATAACCTACTTAAAAATTCATCACTTGGTCCTCCCAAGTGTTAAGAAATTAATTTTTCTACAGTTCATTTACGAAACTTGTTTAGGGCGCTCTGATTAAAGTTAATAATTAATTTTCTTAACAGTTTTCTCAGAGCATTCCGCATTGTTTTATTTTTCTCCTAATCCAAATTAAAAAGCCTACGCGTTTTACATTTTGGCAAATCTGTTGATGGATATTATGTTTCGTTTTCATTATTTTTTATATTTTCGATTATCAAAGATCGTTTCCAATACAAATCGTTTGGCTTTGAAAGAAATATTCTTTTGTTTCTGCAGTTCTCTTTGTTTACCTCCAACTGATTATTTGCGATTAGATTTTTTAATCAAGGGTCGTTGTGTACTGTAATGGGATGTACAATTTATTCACAGTTTTGTTAACAATTTTTTCATGTCCGGTCTCGTATGTATAGGTATTGTGGACGACGCGTGGCGCCGACGTGGTCGATGTGCGACAGGCCTGGGTTTGACCTTCGCGACCTCACAGTCACCTAACAAGGGGCGTTTAAAAACCGCGGCGGGCGAACCGCGCGTTTCAACCGCGGCGGGTGAACCGCGGCGGTTGAACCGCTCAGCGTGTTTTTAAACGGCCGTAACGCGCTCTGATAGCGCAGGTGCTCTAGGGGAGCACTAATCCCGCAGACTGAGCTGCACTGTTGAAGGATGGGGTGGGGGTGACGATAAAATAATACTTGGCGAAAAATAAATGAAACGGTATAATAAAATAATGAGACACAAACTACTGGTTAAACTTTCCCTATCACAATTTCCTACTTCCTATCACAATTTCCCTACTTCTTCCTTTCTTCTTCTTCCTAGGAGCTCCCACTGGTGGGGCTGAGCGAACACAATTCTATCCGGCGATTATAGCCTCTTTTATACCCCTAAGGCATTAAAAGTGGTGGGGATATAATTTTGAAGACCTCGCCCACTTTTACTATGGAAAAGCTAGTTTTTACGTTTTCCTGGTTTTCAGGGAAACCTTAAGGGTTTTTACATATTTTCCTTCAAAAGAACTATTTCTGAGCTATACATTACAATATCTACTAGTTTTCCTGCTTTTCCCGTTTAAATTGGGAAAGTCGATATTTACGTAAAATTACCAACTTTGGTAACATGAAATGGCTTTGCCAGGCCCTAGTGGCTTTAATTAACATTAATTATCAAAAGTGATTATACATACGTAAGGGCATTTACCGTACCTTCCTAACGATACCTCAATTGCTTTCGTACCTCATCTGGTTACGAAGCTATGGCCGGGTGAGACCGTCAATTTTCACATTTACATTAACGTGGTAGCATAAGTTTGACTTTGCTCCCGTCTTTTTAGCCAATCAGAGAAATCAACCTGAACCTTGACCATTATTGCACCATAATAAGCAATAATCTCTATGCATACGTTGTGTACATTTTTATTTCACATTTTATGTAACTCTAGTTACCGATGTCCCTTGTTGACGGACTAGATCTGGATATAGTCTCAAGTTGGTTTCTTTACAATTAATTTGGCTATCTCTCCCTCATTTATCAGGGGCTCTCCCCCTATCGATCTTTATGAAATAATTACTGGAGGTACCTGGTACCTTTATCTTTACTTTAAGCTATTTTCTTCGTCTGTACCTATTGTACTTAGGTCCTAAATAAATCACGCGCTTCTTATATGAGCCGTTTGCTTTAGGAGCTTAATCTGGGCACAATTGCCGTCCTTATGTGAAGGAATTATAGTTACACGTCCTTTTCTCTTCGTGACCCGTATGCCTTATCGTTCACATACTATACAACACCCTTTCTCTTCGTGACCCGTAGGTCCTACATTTCACAAACTACATTCTGTCGCCCACAATGCCCCCGCCGGTATGTATCGCAGATACATACTGGGTTGCAAGGGTAAGCGACAGACTACATTAAAGTCTTACGACATGATTCGTCATCAAATACACTTTTAATCACTTTCACTATCATGTTCATTCACTGTCTTTACTACTTACTTTTCTTTACTACCACCAGCCGCCGCTGCGGTTTGGTGGTGGATTCCGTACGGGTTGGGGGGGCGCATTTTCCTTGTCGCTGCCTGCCCCTCGTACCGGAATAGACACTTTCACTCTCATTGTCTCCTTTCTTCGTTCTCTTGCCTTTCTGCAGGCTGCTTCTACCAAAGCGACGGGCGGGCGTGCAATGACCAGTCTCCTCGCTGTCTCGTGCTTGTGGTCCTGAAGCGCAGCAGTGCTCGGTGCTGCTGGTGTAGTGGTGGCCGCTGCGGCCGGCGGGTGGGCGAGGCGACTCCTGCGCCATTCCGCCCACTCTACTCTTCTGCTAGAAGAATTGGGGGTCATCTCTGTGGTGACCGTGGTGCTCCCGGGCTCCGGGACTACACCTGACCTCTTCGCTCCGGCGGTCGATATTTCGGAGGCGGCTGCGACATTGGCGCCTCTCGGTGTTGTAACTGTTGTAACATGGTAGGCCACGGCTTCTTCCATAGCCGTGGTTGATGACACGGCGGATTCTGAATTTCTTGACGGCTTTGTAGGTGCAGACTCACTCGCTGTCGCTGCGCGTGCTGCGTACCTCGGTACCGGCCCTTGAAACGGGACACACGGTACATCTGCTGGTTTTAGACCTCGCGGGTCTACGAACCTTTCTTCTTCTAGAACTTTCTCGAAGTTCTCCATTAATTTCTTCTTTATAACTTTCAACCTTCTACGCCAACTGGCTTTCAATTTTTCTACCTCCTGTTCCAACTTCTCTCTCTGACTAGAGATTTCTTCTATCTCCTTCTGGAGCTGTTCCGCCGTGTCTTCCTCCAGATCCCTCAGTGGTGCTCGCTCTGGTGTCGGGGCCCGGCAGTGGGCTCCGAAGATGTTGAGGGATCTGAAGGTCGTTTTGTTCGATGAGTTGCTGTCGCTCTGCTTGGCTAGGGCTTCGTGATGACGGAGCCCTGATGGTGGGACGCTGCAACCAGCGGCCTCTAGGCGTCCTCGCTTAGAGTTCTTCCCCCTGCGGGTCCTCTTTTCAGACCGAGTGGAATCGCGGTCGAGCCTGGCACCCCGACCAGCGACCTGCGATTTCCAAAAATGCGACTCCATGTCGCGTACCTGCAGCTAAACCTGTCTTTCCCAACCCTCAACTGACAAGGTACCGTAAATTCGGCTAACGTTCCGTCAGCGACGTACGCGCCTCTCGGATTAAATCCGGATCGAAGAACCCTATCGACCGTCAATGACCTGACGTTGCCTTTTTGTGGAGGCGGACTTGCAACTAACGAATTTAAACTTTAAAAAAAACTGATTCTATATATTTTTTAAAAAAAACTGAATTTAAACTTTCTAAGCACTTTGAACTACTTGTAGACTTCTTGAGGCACTGTTGAGACTAGTAGGAGCTTCTAACTGGAGTCGAGCGAACACAATTATATCCGGCGATTATAGCCTCTTTTATACCCCTAAGGCATTAAAAGTGGTGGGGATATAATTTTGAAGACCTCGCCCACTTTTACTATGGAAAAGCTAGTTTTTACGTTTTCCTGGTTTTCAGGGAAACCTTAAGGGTTTTTACATATTTTCCTTCAAAAGAACTATTTCTGAGCTATACATTACAATATCTACTAGTTTTCCTGCTTTTCCCGTTTAAATTGGGAAAGTCGATATTTACGTAAAATTACCAACTTTGGTAACATGAAATGGCTTTGCCAGGCCCTAGTGGCTTTAATTAACATTAATTATCAAAAGTGATTATACATACGTAAGGGCATTTACCGTACCTTCCTAACGATACCTCAATTGCTTTCGTACCTCATCTGGTTACGAAGCTATGGCCGGGTGAGACCGTCAATTTTCACATTTACATTAACGTGGTAGCATAAGTTTGACTTTGCTCCCGTCTTTTTAGCCAATCAGAGAAATCAACCTGAACCTTGACCATTATTGCACCATAATAAGCAATAATCTCTATGCATACGTTGTGTACATTTTTATTTCACATTTTATGTAACTCTAGTTACCGATGTCCCTTGTTGACGGACTAGATCTGGATATAGTCTCAAGTTGGTTTCTTTACAATTAATTTGGCTATCTCTCCCTCATTTATCAGGGGCTCTCCCCCTATCGATCTTTATGAAATAATTACTGGAGGTACCTGGTACCTTTATCTTTACTTTAAGCTATTTTCTTCGTCTGTACCTATTGTACTTAGGTCCTAAATAAATCACGCGCTTCTTATATGAGCCGTTTGCTTTAGGAGCTTAATCTGGGCACAATTGCCGTCCTTATGTGAAGGAATTATAGTTACACGTCCTTTTCTCTTCGTGACCCGTATGCCTTATCGTTCACATACTATACAACACCCTTTCTCTTCGTGACCCGTAGGTCCTACATTTCACAAACTACATTCTGTCGCCCACAGGTATGTATTGATTAAATATGTCCCCACTGTAATTAACTTTGGAACCTAGTTTGAAATTATTGTTTGTAATATCAATAAGGTAATATATAATAAAATTTGACATTTAGATCTATACTGGCGCTCTTAAAAATTGTTATTTTTGTTATATATTAAGAAGACAAAAGTTTTCCAATGTCTAATTTTCGTGGCTTGTGGAAGAGGTTCTATTCAACTACTACGACTGAAGTATTTAGTCGCTTAATCTTGTGTAATTTAGTAGTTTGCCATGTCATAATAGGTACTTGTTTTTCTTGTATTTTTTATTTATTTTAAAAAATTTAGTATTTAAATGCTATGTAATGTCCATATTACTTTATGGTGAAATAAATTAATTGAATTGAATTGCTATGGTCATCAGATCAGTTCGGTGGTGGTACGAGCATTGCAAGTCAAGGAAAGCTTTTACAAACAACATTTTATGTCAAAACAGTCTGATACAGTGTCTATAAAGCACATGTTAGTTTAGGACCACTAATACAATTACTTGTCCCAAATGTCAAGTAACACAATTTGTAAGTAAGTATAACAAGATAAATACCTCCGAACCTTCATTACGGCTCTCCTAAAGTTCCGCATTGATTCGGATTAAAGCTAGTTTTTATTTTTAACGTAAGTCGACCCATCAAACGGTATCGGAAAACGAAGTCAATTTTTCCTTTTTTGGTTGCTCATGTAACCAGCAGGTCCATCACGTAGGTAACAAAAGATTTTTCGAAAAACCAAACTGCTTTTTTGCAAATATTATAGCCTATGTCACTCCCACAATTATGAGGAATCCAATGACACCTCATATATCGAAATCCGTCAAACGGTTTAGGCTGCAGGGCGTGTCAAAGAATGAGACATATACACATACATACATACATACTTACATACATACATACATACGCTCGAATAAACATAACCCTCCTCTCCTTCGGCAGTTGGGTAATAACGCATTGAACGAACCTAACCTAACAGTACGTTAGGTAGATCTAGTGTCAATTTTTATATGAAAAAACGCCAGTTGAATTGTCGTAACGCGCGTTTGAAAAGTTAGGTACGTGATTACTACCCCTCTGCTGGTAGATGCGAAGAAATACTTACTTGCAGAGTAGCTTAAAAATCTTAGAAACTTGTTTTAATTACCCATTGAAGAAATTGCATACAAACAAGACAAAAAAAAAAAAGAATGTACTTTCGTGATGGATAATTTGACATGAGCTGTATTTTTTACATTATGATAAGAACAATTTATCTTTGACTCCACATAATGTGGCAAATTGACAATAGCATTATTCCCGCCACGAAATTTACAAACTAAGATTTATATCATATCATGAATAAGAATCATAAATGTCACAACATAACAAATCCAAACATTTGTAATAAAATCTCTTGCCAACTAGCTGTTGATATCACTTACAAAGCCATATATAACGTAAACTCTTGCTCTCTTTCACTCTTAGCCGAATATGCAGTAGTGAGACAAAGTCAGCCATATCGGAAATTATTTTATCCTGGTCGAATAACCGGGGTCATAAATTCATCACAATATAATGACGTCACACGTCAAGCATGGGACGATATTAGTTACCTACTTGGGTGTAAATATCGTATAGACAGATTGGTAGTGACGTCATGCCAGTGTTTATGGGGTACGTGCCATAGAAATTAATAAAGGTTCTTTATTGTGTCCATTAAAGGATGTACAAAGATACTGAAAGTTGATGGAACATTTTAATTTTAACATACAGGCATTTGATAAGTTTAATGTAATAATACAGGAGTTTTAGTACACGCCATTTTATTGCAACGATACAGGGGATAGAGATGACAGCTTTACTTTTTATACAATAGTGCTGTACCAACAAAATAATGTTGTCACAAACCGACTTCAAATTTATATTACAACAGTTAAAATGTTGGGAGTGAGATAGGTATATATTTAAGACTAACCTAATCTAAAATTGTTTTGTAAATAACGAACCCTGATGATGTGCTCCTAAAATTGGGTTATTATCGAATATACTATTTCGGAATGATATTCTTCTTGTTTTATGGTATTTGTTTTTATTTTAATACTCTCCTACTAAGTAGTAAATAGTATATCTTTTGCAAAAACCTTTTTTTTTCAACTCACCGTTTTGTTACTTTCAATTTGGAATGTCATTAATAATATAACTCAAAAACATAGACTGCTAAAAACATATCCCTTCCGTTCGGCTCTGCCGTCGTCGGGCAAAAAGAAGCCTGAATCACACTGGCGCGGTCTGCGGTGGCGGTCAATACTAAATTTGATAGCTAATGACAAGTTTACTCTTGACCTCAGGCCGCGCCAGTGTAATTCAGGCTTTATTCGGAATAAATTTGCGTACTACGACACAATGAATCAATGTTTTTTCATTGAAATTGAACGCGTGGAAAACCCCAACATCTATTTGGTAAATTGATACTTAACACACTAGGCTACTTTTCGGTGAGCAAATTCAGTAATGGCTGAGCCACGACCCACTCTGATGGGTAAACAATGACTGCCATTATTTTACCCTTACCCTTAGCAAATATGGTAAGTATCGAGTGAACAGATTTGTTTTCTAAGCAAGCATAATTATTGGCTGCGATTCACTGTTATGCGTGTCATGTACTCGTATAAGATGTCTACGTGTGTAAGTTATATTTCATTTCATATGCTAGAAAACGATTATGTAGTCTATAATGATATATAATAGAAAAAGTCTCTGTGATTGTAAGTTTGTATGAAGGGGGTAATGTGTAATATCCGCAACCATATATCAGATTTCAAAAATATTTTCAATTAATTGTATTATTTCACCTGTGTATAAACTGGACATTTTGGATGGACACAGGTCAAATTTATCCCGCAGGTTTGACTGCATTCTTTGCAATACAAGGGCTAAGCCACGCAGGCAGCTAGTAAGATATAATGTATGCAGACTGCGTTTTATATTCTTGTTCAGTACTTACTTAGTCTATTTTAATTAAACCTCAACACGCTTATGACTCATCTGAGGTCACAAGCGTCCATAGGCTACATTATAAATAAATAAATAAATATTTGGGGACAATCTTACACAAATTAACCTAGTCCTAAACTAAGCAAAGCTTGTGCTATGGGTACTAGACGACGATATACATACTTATATAGATAAATAAATACTTAAATACATAGAAAACATCCATGACTCAGGAACAAATATTCATGCTCATCACACAAATAAATGCCCTTACCGGTATTCGAACCCGGGACCTCCGGCTTCGTAGGCAGGTTCACTACCAACTAGGCTACAGAGGTCGTCGAGTTTCCATCAAGCAGGCTGTATACTTGTTTACGATCATCGTGATTTCAAACATACACTTAGTTAATTAAAATTGGCGTGTCAATAGGATATTAGGAAGTGAGTTAGTAAAAGTTTGTGACATTGGAAAGGGAGCCAAATCAGTGAAATTAGTTAATTAATATGAGTAGGAAATTTACGTAGGTGCCGAGTTGATTCCTGTACGGGTTTTCCACGCATTAATATACACACGCGGACAAAGAATACGGGTCGGTAAATACCATCATATTTCCCAACATTGTGTAAGGTTGTACAGTTTTTTCTAGGGACTTCCTTGCGATGTTAAATTTATCGATAGCTATTTCAAATACTTATTCCGAAGTGACATTTATACTAGATAATTAACAACGTTTAATTTTTTTAAGTGGGCCATTTTATGATCTATTTCGCTAGAAAATGTTTTTTTAAGCGGCACGTTTTTTTTTTATTTCTCCCTAAATTGTAATTTTCATTCAGAAATTTCAAATTGAAAAGTAGCGAATTCCAGAAGGTCGTAACTAAATTATGACGTCAACATTACGGCTCTGTATGGCAGCTTGCACAACTTTCATATGACAGTCGTAGTATTGAAGTCACACACGGATTAAACCACATTTATACAATTTCGCGAATTTCTTAAAAACGGGTGAGAAATGAAATCTGAAAACTACTTTATTACGTTCAGGTAACATAATTACCGAAATGGTTTTCGAATTAGGCATCATTACATAGTTTGAAATGTTTTCAATTATTAAGTTCACCGGATAAAATAAAAATTTACTAAAATCCATCGATGTTATATAATTATAATATTATTATTGTGTAATTTAAGTAATTCGTAGGCTATTTCACATTTTGTACAAAAGATCTTAGATCGACGTTTACGTAAATCCAGACAGCTTTTTAACCAAGAAATGGTTAAATTTTCACGACTCTATTTTCTAGGCGGCATTTTTACGCGTAATATTATTTCCAACTACCTAACCTAACCTAATCTCCCTGATTGGACAAGACTGTCATGTTATGTCAACGGCTTTCATATAGGATGAAAACCGTTATCTTTCTTAATCGACCTACTTATACGGACTTTATAATGTACAATAGGGATACAAGTTGCATATGAATAATTATACTTTATTACATAGTCATAACTGTTATTAGAAAGTACAATTTATCGATAAATTAAATATCGATGGGAAGTCCCTAGCAGTGGCGGAGCGCCCATACAAGCCTAAAATTTCTTGCAATATACTCGTATACCAAACTCGTAAATCATCAAAATACAGCCCCTTTTTTGCTCCGGGTTGTCCAGTGAAAATTCTCACGCGCCGCCTCTGTTCCCTAGGACAATTTTATTTGTGCCACAAGATTTGTTTGTGTTCAGATTTGTTCAAATGTCCAGTGACATTTGAACAAATTTGAACACAAACAAACCTAGAGAAACCTAGTATGCTATGCAGACATCGTTTATTTTGTAGCATTTTTGGTGCTGCGTAGTGCTGTTATCGGAATTGGCATGGACAATATCAAAATTGTTAATTAGGGTAAATATTTACATTATTAACCCATTAGTAGCCCATGACGACACATATGCGTCAGAGCGCTCCGAGTGTTTTTCGCTACATACGAGGTTTAAGCTGCTACGGACTACGGCGTAGCGCTACGAGATTAGCGTGGCCGTGAATCGCTAATTAAGCATTACGATTGAAATAGTTTAATACCAATTCCGCTAATAACACTACGCTGCACCAAAAATGCTACAAAATTAACGATGTCAGATGCTAAGCATGCCTGTGGACATTGTTAATTTGCTTTTTATGAACCCCAAAAAGAAATATTCGAGTCAATTAGCTAGAGTACGTACTTTTTTTTGAGTAGTATAATTATGGTACTGGTTGTTAAAATTATATTTTTAAAACTCGATTTGAATTTGTACTTGTAAAAGTATGCAGGGACTACAAGAATATTGTTTTTATTAGTTCTACAATCTACATACAGGCCAAATTATGTAAGCAACGTATAACAAAAAGTGTTTTTTAAATATCTCGGAAAACAAATGCTACTTAGATTGCTCAAAAGTTGGACATGTAATACAACATTCTACTCAAGTTTTTGCCCATCTAACATGCATTCTATTCATTAAAATATTAAAAATGTAAATAAACATAAACAAAAAAAAGGTTATGAATGTTGTGATTTTCTATCTAAAAATATTAAAATAAAATTGTTACGTCATACACATTTCACAACCAATACAACTTGTAGGTCATAATCAAATTCATATACTTGGCAGCTATTTTTCATTTCCCCTCGATATTAAAACCGCACTGGGCCTAATGTTGTTAAAACCCGCCCGGTAGAGACCCGTCAAGTTATCTAATTAGCGAAATGAAGCAATCTGTCCGCTCACTCCACTGCACGGAAGTTATGATTAAAATATTAGCAGCTTGAATATACTATTGCTTATGTTATTTTATTTATTCTGTCTGTTTTATGATAAAACTAGCTGACCCCGCGAACTTTGTATCGCTTTATCGGGGCAGCTACCCCGATAAAGCGATAGTGATGTTAAAATATTATTAACTAACTTAAAAAAAAGCCGGCCCAGTGCGAGTCGGACTCGCGCGGAGGTCCCGGGTTCGAATCCTGGTTAGGGCATTTATTTGTGTGATGAGCACAAATATTTGTTCCTGAGTCATGGATGTTTTCTATGTATTTAATTATTTATTTATCTATATAAGTATGTTTATCGTCGTCTAGTACCCATAGTACAAGCTGTGCTTAGTTTGCGACTAAGCCGACTTGTGTAAGATTGTAAAAGAAAAAAAAAATATAAAAAAAAATATATATTCTATTTTTTTGTATTTGTTGTTGTAGCGGCAACAGAAATACATCATCTGTGTGTGTAACTATCACGGTTGTTGAGATACAGCCTGGTGAGAGCCGGACAGACAGACAGCCAGACAGACAGACAGACAGCGGAGTCTTAGTAATAGGGTCCCGTTTTACTCTTTGAGTACGGAACCCTAAAAAGAAGGACGTTCTCAATTCGGATGGGTTTTTTTAGTCTAAGAAAATAGTGATAACTAATAATAACTATTCATAAGAATTAACAAACCTCTTCTAACTAAACTGTGTCACTATTATCACTTTCTTACATTATAGGTGTTTCTGAATGGAGGCATAAGTCAGAATAGTAGTTTATGTGACTGTACATAATGAAGGGCATTAAATACGAGTGTGGGTTTATGAAACGAGCCGAAGGCGAGCTTCATAATATCACACGAGTATCTTAATGCATAATTATGTAAAGTTACATACACTACTTTATCTATCCACATTTCATAAGGCAGCTGTCATAGTTCTTTTTTAATTCAGAGACAAACTAGAGTTGGATCCAATAATCATATCATTCGATATCTTACTTACGTGTGACATTTGTCAAATTAGTATGCAAATTGACAATTAATTTCGAACTACCCGTCATCTCGAAAAGGTTAAATCAAATTTCTTTGTTTATGAGACGTTCGAAATTTGAATGAAATAATATTATCGAAATCGATGTTATTATTTAGAAATAATAACATTTTCACAGATAAGAAATTTGTTCTAACAAAACAGTCTATTTTTATGATGGTCATAATGTGCGGTTCTTGAAAGCATCATGGAGGGTTTATGATATTTGGATAGATAAAAGCGTTTTATAGAGGTGCCATAATGAGCATACCTGTGCTAACTCGGGGCACCTATACTAAAGTGATGTAGCAATATATTTTATCGACAAAAAATATATCGATGTTACTGTCAACATCTAAATGTTATTGAACATAAATACATATTATTTATTTTCTCTTAATTTTAAAATAAAAACAATGAACAAATTAAAACGTGAATTTACTTGTTTATTTTAAAATAGTTTTCATAGTATACAATTTATATGTTTTCCCTATTCGTCGGTAGTAAAGATTGCCGTCTAGATGAAAGTATCCACTTTAAATTAATATACGTTCTCTTAACGTCCACAGTGGTCAACGGGGCATTTTATCTTATCTTAAAATATGTCTATTAACTTTTGAGTCAAAATAAAACAGATATGATATGTGTTCAGATATGATATCGAAGCTTTTTATAGTAATCGAGAAATTTAAATAAGCACATGTGTTAATATATATCGACATATTTTTTATCGATATCAAATCCCTAAAAAGTGCCCCGAGTTAGCACAGGTATGATAATGAGGTCTAAAGTTTATAATTTTCATTAATTATAACTGCGAATAAAATAGGTAACAATGAAATTAAAAATGATAAATTTGGAGTTACGTCAATTAGAATTTTTAACCAAATACCTATACATAAATCACAGAATCCTATTAAAAGCGATAATACCATGAACATTTATCTTATTTAGATGAGCCAACTTCTTACTATTTAAATCCATCTCAATTACCTTGTAAATCACTTATGAATAATTATTTTGCATCTGAGACCGACTGATTTATGGTTTATTTCAGCTATAAATCCATCTAATACCTTTAAGGCTTTGATTATCAAATAATTTATGTCATGGTTGATATTGATAACATACATTCAGAAGTGCCTACTTACCTACCGATCTCGCCAAATTTTGCCTAAACCTTCCAGGTTTTAAATAGTAGCTTTATGAATTAATGAATGAATGAATACTTTTATTTCAGAACCAGATTCCATATTGTTAGTAAATTATATTATCTTAATATAATGTTATGTGCAACACAGTTAGCATGTAAAATAAATTTTATTAAATAAATAAAATAATAAAAATACCTAGGTAGTTACAAAAAAAAGTAGCTAATAATACTCTTTTTGCCTTTTTTGGAAGACGCCCTCCGCTTTTTTATAGAGTTGTCTAGAGTAGTTAATTGTTACTGCTGATATAATATCTGTGACAACAGCCTGCAAGCCTCATCGAAACATCAGAAATAAACCTACCTATTTAAGGCACCGTAGGTTCATGGTATTCTCTCCCTCTCACTGAGCATAAGCGTGAGCGAGATGGAAGTGCGTGTTCAGAAGCGCGGATATCATGTTTTTTGATTTAAATTTATTGTGTGTTCCCTCAAACATGATATTGCCGATTTTTAAAATCAATTTGAATATGTTTAGTTTTTGTGCATAATTTGTTACGAATGTTTAAGAGTATTTTATTTAGACCTATGTTCGTGATTTTTTTCTATCGAACGAAAATTGCTTAATCATGTTTCGAATCACTGATTTCGCTGCAGAAAAGCCTCAAGATTACTATTCGTATTTTTTGAAACCATATTATTATAAACAGACGCATTATATTGTTTCAAAAACTCTGTTCGCTTAACTTCGCTGAACCTAAGGCGCCTTAAATAAATATCGCTTCAGACCCGTGTAGTATCAATCTTGTAATATTCCTTTGTTGATAATACACAAAAATATATAGCTGTTAAATGCATAAGCACTGTGTAGGAGTGTAAAGAAAGAAACTCTTAAAGCACCTTCGCAAGATCACAAATTGAAAAAAAAACAACCATTTTTTTTTTCTTAAAATTTGGAATTGGGTCATTTCTCTCCGCAAACAAAACGAGTTATTTCCGCCACGCTCATTTCAATAACCCTTTTAGCTACAAAATTGTTCCGCGAAAGAAAAAGTTCCGTAGAGTATGTAATTTTGAGTGCTTGTTTTCTTAAGCCAGTACACATCAAGTATACAGTATATTGTTGATAACAAAATAAAGTTGAAATTTCTTAGGAAATTGAAATAGGTCTTAATTTAGAAAGCGTTTCAGTAAACTCTTTGTTTTGGATCTTGAAACTTTTGTTTAGTTTGTCGTGCCTATTTCCAAGTGTTTAAACGTTTCTGGGTTTAGGTTTAATTAAAATTGTATGAATAGCCAACAAAAACAGGTTTATTAAAAATTGTTGAACCTACCTAAACGGTGCTGAAATTAATTGAGAATTTAAGGATAATTTTTAAAAAAAATATGTCGGAATCAGTAGGTACTTACACGTAATTTGCAGGGACAATAATATCACAGAAGGAATAACTACTCCTCCTGAAGGACTTAAAGACGATAAGAGCAAGACGCTAAAACATAATTTACTTTAAAAACAAAGTTTTAACCGACTTCAATTCAGTACTGCGCTTCAAATGTGCCTATAAAATTTTAAGAGTTCCCTCGATTTCTTCAGGATCCCATCATCAGATCCTGACCGGATGACCAAGGGACCATCTGGGAATAATATACTTTCAAAAAAAAAAACAGTGCATGCGTCTTCGAGTAATGAGGCTAAAAATAAAAAATAAAAGATTTCGACGAATTGAGAACCTTCTCCTTTTTGAAGTCAGTTGAAAATAGACAATAATGGCGCAGAGTTATTCGGAGAGCCGACCTCAAATGACATGGTACAAAGACTAGAATGATGATGATGATCGGCAGTAGTAGGTACACATAATTCTAAGCAAAAAAATCGTGCGTTCAAGTCTCGTTTGCGCTGTACAAAGCGCAAAAAAATGTTGTAGAAAAAAATGCAAAAAGGTAACTAAAAAAAGGATGCATTTTTAGATATTCTGCCAATTTAAGGGTTAAGTGGAAACGACCCTAAGCTTTGTTGTTGTTGAAACTAAACTGTTGTCCAAGTACCAACTTTCTTTGGCCATGTGCGTGGCACAATATATATAAACAAACATAATTCAATCTATTTCATGTGTCAGAATCATCAATCACGTAAAAATGTTATTTGTGCTCGATACCCTGATAACTAATCAACCATCCTTCACTGTCATATACGATACGTAACAAAGGAAAAGTCAACGTAACTTTGGGCCAAGACGATGCCCAAAAAAGAAAAAAAAAATATATATATTCAAAATTCAAAATTATTCATTCGGTTTAACGTGCAAGTATAAAAATAAAACAGAGATATCCGGCGGACCCCAAACTAGGCTGAGCCTGTATCTTGGGGCCCTGGAGTGCAAATATGTGAAACAAATTTGGTAGAAAAAACATAGAAACAAATTAACACGCAAAATTTTTACAATACAATACAAGCAACGGTGCGTGTGTGTGTATGTGTGTGTGTGTGAGTGTATGTGTGTGCGTGTGTATGTAGTGTGGAGTGTGTTAAGTACGCGTTAGCAGCCAAGGAGAAGGACCTCCGTGTCATGATATGATAGTGCCACTAGTCACTTTTTAATAATCACCTTAACTTTACCTATTGCGTAGTTTTGAATTGAATGAGTTTGGCAGATATTACGAGTATTATAGATGCGTAATTGCATATAGTCCTGGCAAGGGCTGATCTGTAATTTGGCAACGGAACTCTAAACTTACGCTTGCCCAGAAGTTGCCTATAAATTGATAAGTTTATTATTGCCGTATGAGCTGTAGCTACTGTTTTCAGAATATATAACCGCCTTACACTCAGTAGTTTTGTCTCTCGATAAAGGTCCGCCGTTGGAAAAAGAAAAGGTTTTTTAAACATTACTTTTATAACAGCGCGCTGCGCTCTCTCCAACTGCAGTAGAGTGCTTTTTGGAGCGCTGCCCCAAACCATAATGCCATACTGCAATATTGATTGGCACAGCGCGCAGTAGACTATGCGAAGCAGTTGCTCCGAGGTGCAGTAGCGAAGTTTTTTCATTATATAAATACATTTCCTTACTCTGCCACAAAGCGCGGAAATGTGTTGTTTAAAAGATAGGTTTTCATCAATCAACAGACCCAGATACTTTATTTTCTCCGATCTGGCTTTCCTACTGCATGAGCATACAGTGGAACCACTGAGAAGATTGGGGCACATATTAGAGTGTATAGTTCTTTTTCTATATATATCAGAGGGAGCAGAGGCAGTCGACGTTTTAGAAAAAGCAAGAAAGTTAGACTTCGTGACATTAAGCGTAAGAAGATTGCTGTCCAACCACGTGCCAATATCTGACAACCCACACTCTGCGATGTTAAACGTATCCTCCCATGTCTTTCCGTGAAATAGTACCGCAGTGTCGTCTGCATAACAGATTACTTCTGCTCCATGCATCTGAAGTTTGAGTATATCATCGACGTAGATCAGAAAGAGCGTAGGGCCAAGGATGCTACCCTGAGGTACTCCAAAGAAGATTCGCATCTGATCGCTACTGTTCTCACCAATCTAAACAACTTGACGCCTGTCGGTCAGATAGCTGCGAAATCATTCGAGACTTATTCCTCGTACGCCCGAGGCATAAAGCTTCCTTAAAAGGATATCTTTTGAAACAGTATTGAAAGTTTTACAAAGATCTAAGAATACCCCAACGCACTTCTCTCCGCCGTCTATAAGACCGGATATTTTATTTGAGAGATAAATCGCAGTGGACTTACCTTTCTTAAAACCGAACTGATTATCAGAAAGAATTTTATGTTTATCAAGAAAAGCCGTCAGACGAGAATTGACTATCTTCTCTAAGATTTTAAAGAACACACTGAGAAGGGATTTAGGTCCATTTTTATGAATGGGAGTCACTTGAGCCAGTTTCCATCGATCCGGGAAGCAGCTGGAAACCAGACTCAAGTTACAGATGTGGGTCAGTGGTTCCAAAATGACCTCTCTGATTTCTATAATGAACAGTGGCCTGGCAGAATTTGGACCCGGCGCACTATCAGACTTAAGACTGGAGATTATTTGTCCAACCTCGCTAGCGTCGGTTGGATGAAAGAAAAAAGAATTAGCGTTAGTGGTTGAGTGAAGCCTCAATTCAGAAGCCAAGGATGACAGAGTCTCGGAGAGTTTGGAGAGTATACTAACAGCAAATTTTAGTCCCACCGTGGCGAAATGCTCATTACATACGTTAAGAGATTCCTTCGGAAAATTTGACACTGATGTAAGTTCGTTTGCGGAAATAATACTACTTTGACTGTGACAGACATTTTTGATTGTTTGCCATAATTTCTTTGGATTGCCCCTAGCCTCAGTTAATTGCTCAGTTTGGTAATTGTTTTTCAAATTGTATAATAAATTGTCAAAAAAGTTTCCATAACGCTTATAAATAGTCCGAAGAACATGATCGTTAGGTGCGGCTCTTGCTTTGCTATGGAGTTTATCCCTATGCTTCATGCATCTAATAAGACCGGGTGTGATCCAGGGTTTTAGGTTTAGTTTAGAACGGCTAACTTTGACCCAACTGGTGTTATTTTTTAAAGCCGTGGATACGATTTGGTCAAAAAGAGTGACTTCTACGTTTACATTAGTTGAAGTGATTACCTCATACCAGTTTGCTGCTCGTAACTCCCGTGCAGCGGCGACAAAATCAGTTTTTGATGTCCAGCGGGGCCGCTTGGAAGCTTTGTTATAAGGAGCAAAAATTGCCACCATGGCAATATTGTGGTATGTAATAGAGCATTGGCAAACCGCACCTACTGACAAAGATTTGGACTTAATAAAGATGTGGTCCAAGCATGAGCTATTTCTTGTCGGACTGGTAATTGCGGGAAGAAATTCGTGCATCGCCATTAAGTATAAGTAGTCAGACGACTGATCTGAGGAGTCCATTATGTCTATATTTATATCTCCGATTACTACGACTTCATGAAATCCCTTAGATTCATTAAGTGCCCGGTCAAGAGAGACAAGAAATTTGTCTTTGTTGAGGAACCAAGGAGACCGGTAAACTCCCAAGATTTTTAATCGATCAGATACAGAAACTGAGAGACAATTTGCATCGTCAAAGCTTGGTTCTGAAACCAAAGCATCGAGAGACTCCCTAACATATACCACTATACCTCCGCTTTTATTTATACACTTTGAGGTGTGATAAACATTGTACCCTGGAAGACGGTTGATGATCAAGTACTCGTTTAGCCAGCATTCGGTAAGTATAATAAATAACCTCAAAAGGAGTATTTATGCGTTTTAAAGCTACTTCAAATGCGTCAAAATTGCGATTAAGACTTCTGATGTTAAGAGTCATGACTTTAAACGAGTTGAGATCTGTAAAAAAAGACTTATTTTCCTCTATGGATTCGAACCTTTGACAGCCTATGGCAACAGTTTGGTCTATTTCAGTGCCTTATTCATGTGACGCCATCTCTGAGAAAAAAAGTTGCTAAGTATTCGAATTCTGCACGAGGCCATAACGGTAGTATTTTGGATATATATATATATATATATATATATAATTACAGGACGGCCCGCGAGCTGTGTCGCGGCGAGATATGCTATCCGTCTCTTTAATTAGACCACTTAGAAAGAGACGGATATATGTCGCCGCGACTCATTTCGCGGGCCGTCCTGTGATAGCCGTGCTGGAGCAGCGAACGTTTTTTGGATTGAGTTAAGGGGGTTCTTCAATTATTGTAAACCACGTCCCCTAGTAAAACACTTTTAATTTATAACACTTTAAACTCTTGCGCTTTGTACACATATTCACTTTTTTATTTTTTTTAATATTTTTTTTCTTTTGGTGTATTCTTATCGACTTTTAGAGGGTAGTGAAACATTATGAACCCATATCACTGTTGACAACTTGCTGGGACGACAGTTATCCGCGACCATGACCGGTGTAACCCGTGTCAATACGTCAGAAATAAAGGTAAATAAATATCGCGTTAGAGCCGTGTAAAACAGAAATGGCTATTTTGAGGTAAATGTCAACAAATGTTTCAATTTGTTAAGTTTTATTTGTATTCGCTCGTATTCGATTTTAGATTGAGTAAACAGCCGTCATTTTAACTTGATTCTTAACTAAAGGAATTGTTTGAGTTGGCAGAGTTGAGGTAGGAAACGAAAATAAAGACACAACTTTAGATTCTTTTTCAAAAGAGAACTTTTTAAGTAATCATGGTTTGGCTTCTGATAAACAACAAAATACTTAGTCAATATACATACACTTATCCAAACATGTACCTATTAATTAAGTTTCATAATGCAGGCAGTACCGATAAGCCTTCGAACAATCTTATAATTTTCCAATGCATGCTTAACATAAACTCCGTTCAGGTTAAGTGTTTATTTAAGGAACAAGTATTATTTGAAGTACGTTACCTGTTTAGAAGAAGCTTATTGAAGGGTGGTGGCCAATATTCGAGGAAATAAACAGTAGTACCTACTAACAACATGAAATTAAATTAAATACCCGATCTTAAGACGCGAGAGGGGGGGCTCCTCATTCTCATCTTGAATGTAAAATGTAAAACTAAGTATGTAATCTAGAAATAAGCCTATTTATTGCACTACACCGCCTATATTTACAGTTATAATGCCACCCTTCTAAAACACAATGAACATAATGAGTACTTAGAGTTTTAGATGGATTTGACATTTTTAAACAGAATGTGCTAAAAGGCCACATTTTTCCTGTGTAAATTGAACCCGGAAATAGCTTCAAACTTTGCGTGATAAGTCTCGGCATATCCAGTTAAGTCTATGGGATCGCCACCGCATTAAGATGCCAATCGATAGACAATCCTCTCTCTAATTGTGAATTGTAAGCCCTTTTCTGTACCCATAAGGGATTTTCTGACATTTCTGACAACTTTATGAAACGCCGTTCTGACTAGATTATGAAACAATAAGATGATTCCAGATACATGATTATTTAACTGTATCTGAATAAATCGATACATGATTGCTTAAAATTTCCTCGATAGAAAACAAAAACCAAAGTTGGAACTTTATTAACCTTTTTTTAAATCAGGCTACTCAAACAACACATTATTTTACGACACAATTAAGTTTATACTATGGCATTTTATCAAAAATCTCATTTAAGGCTCGACCTTTAAAATTTTCGTAAAAATGAGTTGTTTAGTAACCACTTTATACATTATGACTTAACAATTTTTTGTAGGAAAAATATATCATAATCTGCAAAATATGAGTTTTCGGAGAAATCCATTTTATCAAAAGAAAGTAGAGAAAAAAAAATCTAAAGTGAACCCTATTATTTCACTTGTAAGTTTACTGCTTTTATTGTTTATCAGAAAAAGATGAAATTTTATAATCTTCTTCATAAAGTAATGGACAATAACTTTATTTTCTTACTTAAATTTCTTATCGTTTTCTGAAATATTCCGAAAAACATGATATCCGCGCTTTCGAACACGCACTTCCATCTCGCTCACGCGTATGCTCAGTGAGAGGGAGAGAAGACCATGGACGTGCGGAGCCTTAATGAAATATGAATAAGACTTTCACTAAGTGTATTTATCGTGTCCAAAATGCCATTTCCGAAGAGGGTTGACTCTTTTTCTCGTGCACGGAAGCGATAATCGTGACTCTCACATGGGGGCTTGGTATTTTGCGAATCGCCTCCAATCAAGGCATCGCCTTAAATAAACGCTTCCTAATAGGGATGAATACTGCAATATTCTGCCTCCAGAGTACACCACTAGCACAAACCGTAAACCAGTAGAGGAAGACACATGCACAATTGATTGTCAAATGAGTGACAAGTACGTCGACCACGTAACGCATTGTACGAACTTCGGGTTTAAATGTCACTTTTTATATGGAAAATTGACAGTTTAATAGTACCGACGCGCCTTCGGAACGTTACGTGATTATGATTAACCCCAAGGGATGCGCGGTCTCGGGGCGGTGTGGCATGTGTGTAGGTGCCATGCATAATATTTTTTCCTACATTCAGATAATATTACCGTCACCAATGTTTATAGGTATTAACACATTCACTACCAGGAACTTACCACGCGGGCGCCTAAGCCGTAGGCGATTTCCGCTACTTAGGCAAAAATAAGCCGGTTTTGGCTATGAGCGTAGCGATTCTTGGTAATGAATTTGTTAACCCATTTAGGGCCCATGACGACACATATGCGTCAGAGCGCTACGAGCGCTTTTCGCTACATACGAGGTTTAAGCTGACTACGGCGTAGCGCTACGAGATTAGGGTGGCCGTGAATGGGTTAAAATGTTAAAAGGTAAACGTCCCATTGCTTGACACTGAACACTTGAATACACATGTAATGATACACTCGTACAGCTGAAAGTGAATAGTATAAAACATGGACTTTCGTTTTTTAGTTCGGCTGGGGCTCAAATAGGTAACTGTGATCTTACCACTCGGCCACGACTTTGGTCTTAAGCGACCTGCGACCAGCGTTTTATTTGTTCATTGCGCGGTCGAGACGCGCAACGCACTGTGGTTTGTTGGGATCACGCGCAATGAACATATAAAACGCTGGTCGCAGGTCGCTTAAGACCAAAGTCGTGGCCGAGCGGTCAGACATCGGTTACACGCTAATTCTGGCGTCATTTCAATCCATCATTCTGGTCGGACTGGCGAGAGAGTTATCGTGTACCTAACCCTTGTGAATGATAGAAAACTGACAGGAGACTGAACATCTGGGGCCCATTGCATAACAATCTACAACTTATATTACAAGCGGAAGTCTCTTTCTAATGCGAGGAGTTAAAAAGAGCTTTCCGCTTGTAATATAAGTTACAAGTTGTTATGCAATAGGCCCCAGTCAGTCAATCCGAAGGTTAAACCTCAGTTTGACCAGAATGATGGACTGAATTGAAGCCAGAATGGGCTTGTGCCCTTAATTTTTTTACGATGCCATTCGAACTAGTTTTTGTAGAGGATCAAATGTTTCATCATCATCATCATCATATCAGCCAAAAAACGTCCACTGCTGGACATAGGCCTCCCCCAAAGAGTGCCAAAATGACCGGTCCTGCGCCACTCGCATCCAGCGGACTCCCGCGACCTTTACCAGGTCATCAGACCCGGGTATGTCCTAAAACTACGACCAAGGCCACCGGGAGATGGGCAGCAGCATCTCTGGAGTAGGTACGGTGGAAATACTGCGATCGCCAACCCGCATGTCAAGCGTGGTAATTTTGGCATATACCCCCCAAATGCAGAACACAATCAAGCCACGGCACCGAGTATCCGGCGACCCCCGGTACCCTGGTTATCAAATGTTTGTATGGAAGTAACTACATTTAAAGAACATTGATACTTACCCAAAATATCGAGTTAAAGACGGACCTTGCTGACAGCAGCCAAAACGCTTCATAGTGATTGGCTTGAAGTATGACGTCACACTTTGCAATTAGTACTAACCGTTGCTTGGAAAATGAAGTAAATTGCTGTTTCGGTCGCGAAACACTGCGTTTAGGTCCGTAGTTGTTATAAAATTTTGTTTCTATAAAAGCGTAGGGATTCTATTGGTTCCTTTAAATTTACTATTGGACAATTAAAAAAATACTTTTTTAAAAACTGTTTAATCCGGGTCTATTAAGTATTTAAATATGTGTACATAGCGCGAGAGTTTAAAGTGTTAAATTACTTTTTTTTCTTAACTTTCATGGTTCATATCTTTTTATGATTTTAATTTTATTTTGTAATTTATACTTTCTTACAATAATTTGATGGTTAACTATCTATTTAGCAACACGACGTTATCAATTTTAACACCACGCAACAAGCCTATTAGCGTGTAAACGATGTCACTGGCAAGAATCGCTACGCGCTACGCTCGTAGGCGATCCCATGATTTTCCCTCTAAGTAGCAGAAAGCGCTACGGCTACGGCGTAGGCGCCCACTAGACGGCTTCCTGGCAGTGAAAGTGTTAAGTAATGTGAGTATATTTGGGCCTTGCTGCATCAAGAATATCGTGATGCATGAATATAAAATAACTATTTATAACCCCCGACGCAAAGAGAGGCAGATTCATAAAACACATTTCGTTTTGTTCTGCGTTGTACAATCAGCGTAAAAAAAATCGCACCTCTTCAAAAGTTCGTTTCAAGCGAATATAGCACTTAATATTTTTTTTCCTTAAAAATATTAGTATCATTTAAAAACACAAATTATCTATAATAATCCTGTACTGCGGTGACGTATTAGTTTAGCAAAATTCTGAGTCCGAATACATCATGTTCATAATGGGGGGCAATGGTTACTCGCGTCCGCAGGAAGATTTACCCTCAGTTTCCCTGCACGTGTCCCCCGGGTGGTGCTAAAGAGTAATCAACTTCTGGCTGCTGCACTGCTTATTTTAATAGCCTCGCAGCAACATACAGTTTTTTACCCACGATGGTCTTAATATAAGTTTGTAAAGAACTGTACCCATGCCATACGAATAAATAAATAAATAATGAATTTCGTAACTTAATCTGAACTGAACAATTGGAAGGTTTTACTATCATTCCTATAGTTAATGGAATTATTGAATTCACGTTGCGTAATGCTATAACAATATTTACGTCATACCTGGCCATAAAGTAGGAATTACCGCACGCTATGCGTGCGGAAAACCCCACTTCCTGGCCAGATAGAGACGTAAAATGTTGTACTTACCACGGGCGGTAATAAAGAAAGCCTCAGAGCGCATATTTATCTCCTTTGCCTTCGGTTCGGGCGTCAAATACCTGCGATCTGAGACATTCTTTGTTTAACCGCCCTAGGTAAGTAATGTACTATAACAATTAGATGTTAGTGTCATTACTACAGTCGTCAAACTCGTAGTACCTACCTGCCTACTACAGCGCAATATAATCATAATCCTCCTAGCGTAATTCCCGGTTGTGCCCCTAAACGAGCCCGGGGTCCGCTTCGACACCTAATCCCAAGATTTGGCATAGGCACTAGTTTTACGAAAGCGACTGCCATCTGACCTTCCAACCCAGAGGGAAAACTAGACCTTATTGAGATTATACAGCGCAATATAATAGAATAAAAAAATTGGTTGCTTTCGCAAATATTTTTTCGTTATAAACTCTTTTATTATTACTTTAAAATTGAACATACCATCTCTCTACGGCCATCCTAATTGAATTATTTGCGTAAATGCTCATGTTTTTTTAATTTTACCGAAATTTAAGTGCTTTTTCATTTATATACGCCCCAAGTTACGAGTCAATCCGATTAATGTTTTGTAATTTGTACGGTTCGCATCATTCTGATAAAAAGCTACAGATTATTATTTTGTGTTTAAATATAAATATTATTTTCGAAAAAAATGAGGTAAGAGGCATTTTAGAGGCAATGTATTAAATAAAAATATCATGAAAATAAATCGTTTCAAAATAAAGTCTACGGATCGGAAGCAGATTCCTATATAGACCATTTTTAAGCTTTTTAAGTATTTTCCGTAAATAGATTCTTTCTTTCTTTCGATTAGTTGCTTATTTACTAAAAAAATTCTTAGCTGTACATTTAGTACTAATTAGTACTCAGTTTCACTTTTCTTAGTTAGTTTCACCATAAACATAATATAAAAAAACCAAGTAAAATAATCTTATTTTCAATCCAACTTAAAAAACAAAATTCAGTCATATACCCTTTACTTTGTGCGGAAAAGCCAGTGACAAAAATGCCATATACCCAAAAAAACCCATTAACACCTCCCTAAAAAGGAATGTGCGTAATTAACATTAAAACTAGGTGTAAACACACTTTATGTGCACACAGGGTGCTATTACACACTATTTATGCACTCGTGTATCCACTATAGCCCCTGTGGAATCTTCGCCGTTTTCTTTTGTTTTCTTGCAATATCAAATTCGGTGGAATGACCTTAGGACTTCGGAGTTGAATGGCCATTCGATATATGAAGATTTATAAGTAGGTTGCTGTATTATTACTGTGGTAACGCAATATTGAGATGATTTTTGCGTAACTTTATCTAACTTACATTGTTTAAGCTACCGTAAAACACTATAACTTCGCCTGATTTTTGACATATTTTTAAAATTATCTACTTTTTAACTACAAGTTTATTGCGGTAACACTAATGTTTAAATGGTTTTAAATGTCATTGTTTTCGATACGCTTTTGACGATAGTATAAAAATACAGTAAACGTGTTCTGAAAGTTTTTTTTGACAGCAACTTATTTAGGTTACTATGCCGCAATAAGTTCCATGCGTGACATTTTAATTGCATAATGTTTTGCATTGACCTTCTTTAATTTGTCGTGACGTCTCGTGTTTAAAACAGTGCAACACGCGACACGTGTTGTGGGGTTAATCTACGGCATACATTTTACATTTCAATTTGAATTCAATGGGTTTCGCGCGCGTCAGAGAAAGCACCAAAATAAAAATAAAATGTAGATGATAAATTCATGTCTCAAGAAGTCAAGATTGATCCATTGGGTCGGTATGTTCAGCGCTTACCAACCACTCACCCCAAAACCAGCCTCGCTATTCTGTAACTTGTTTTGACCTCACCTCACCGTTCACCTACAAATATATCTTGACGCCGCGATTCGTAGTAACTTAGCGTAGGTAGAGGTCTAGTTTCGTTAGGAGTGACGGGTGAGATGAGGCACATTAGCGCATTCCGAATAACAGCCCAGTATATATATTTACGTCTAACCTTCAGTTACACACTATTGTTATTAATGTAGAGGTTAAATTATACTAGAGGCGAGTGGTGACGTGACTGAAGTGAGTAAGATGGTAACTCGCATAGCTGAACGTCACAAAAGCGTGAAATCGTCACAAAATTAGACATTTTGCTTTTTGCTAATACATCATATCAGCCAAAAACGTCCACTGCTGGACATAGGCCTCCCCCAAAGAGTGCCAAAATGACTGGTCCTGCGCTACCCCCATCATAATAATGGTAATACAATGCTAATATACAACCTAGTAAAACCGTGGGGTAGCTGCATAACTTTTCAAACGAGCGTTACGATAACTCAACTGTCTTTTTCCTAAACAAAAATGACGTATACCTAATCGTTATGTGGGTATGACCGCGAAATACTGTACTGTTATATTCATGACATCATAACACATGATGTTACGTACATGACTGAATTTCATATCATTTCATTGTTACATTCATGACAGAAAACTGGCAGGACATAACTTTAAAAAAAGATAGCACTCAATTGCGAATAGCAATGAACGACGATTCACTTTAATTCTGTTATTGAATTTTAAATCGGCATAATCAATTAATCACGTATAATAGAACCATATAGTATTTCTACTTACCGTGCAGTTTACACACAAAATTTTTTTTTTTCGAGTCACAAATCTGTCGTTTACACAAAACATCATTTCACTCAGCAAATATGGTTGCTCTTTTTTTTTATGTTGCCATCATGTTGAATGGTGTTGCCATTCGAGAAACATATTTACCGTTCGGATGATATTCAGTTAGTTCAGGAGTTATAACCGGTACTTTCATGACGTTACACATCATATCAAAATTTATACAGGTTTTCAAAAATTTAATTTTTAAGAAAAGAGCTTATAATATATGTAGATCAGTTGAGCTACTTGTCCTCGCTACGACAATTGCTACTGACTTTTACTTAGAATGTAGGACATATTCAAATCAATAAGCTCTCTAGAAAATAACGTTCCATACAGTAACGATTGATAAACATGGCAGTCGGTCACATTAACATAATCTATTCAGCAACCATGCCAAACAAAACTATGTAGTTCTGAATAAAATCATCTAATACAGTTATTTTTCTGACGTTAATTGATGAAAAGCGATGACTGCTTCCGTCATACTGATAGGAAATATGTTGGTCATCGTGTAATTCGCTTTACAGGAAGGTCGTTCAACCCACGTTTAATTGAGATAAAAACATCAGGAAGGTTGTTAATCATTCTAAACATGACCACAGAGTATGCTAGTACTAAAAAAAATATATTTATAGGAGTGTGTCGACACTGATCAATGATCATCTTAACAGGGAGTAGGTACAGTTATAACTATGTTGTGCAAAAGTCAAAGAACAAGTCCGGTGGCTTGAATATTGTAGTTCCTCGAACTTCCCTTTACGACCATTTCTGAATGTAACCACCGATCAAAAAAACATCGAGTGATATGAGAAAAGGTAACAGCAAAATCTTCCTTTAAAAAAAATAGAAAAGGCTTTTGGATAATATACAATTGATAAATACATTTACCCGCGAAACGGCGAAGCGGTTTGATCCACGCATTCCCTAAATCACACAACAAACGATACAATTTGTCACACCAGCTGACAGATACGCTGATATAGTTAGAATTGCTAAAATGAAAGATATGTATTGCTGTCTCTTTCCAACGGTAGCTGCGTCGTCTTTTGTTGTGACAAATTGCAAGGTGTGTTAAAGATCTATCTTGTCTGTGCATCCCTTGACATTGATCACAACAGTGAACGCAACATTCTGTGACAATAATTCTAAAATAAATGATTACTTACCTACCAGAAACCAACTAAACCTAAAACGTTTATTTAAAAGGAAATTACGACGCGAACAAATATTAGCTGGCTCCCACGAGACGTCTGATATTACCGAGGACAATTCCTGGCGGAAACTGGCGAAACGTGAAATTACTTCAAAACACAACTATTGTTCATGATAATTCATAAACAATAGTTCTCATTTAAAGAAAGGACGCTTTCTTTCAAAGCTAATTAGCAATGAGTTTTTCAAAGGATTCTATTTTCTTTGAGGTCTACATTTTTTCCCAAAAAGGAATGTACTGTTTTCAGAGTTCGTGTGTACAATACACTAGGTAGGTGTATAACATTTACATTCACGCACGAAATGCCGAGGGTAATCAGAACTTTGACCATTTTTCTCAATAAAAACCAATATGTGCCAAAAGTTTCCCGTGAAAATATACGAAAAATATTATTTTGCGTATTGATGACGAATTGGAGAAACGAAAATCCCTATAGTAATACCGAGGTTCAGTTATCCAAGGGAGCTAGCAAATCAACCGGTAGAATACGTAATATTGGAAATACAGTCCCTAAGGCGCGCAAATTGTTAGCTGTACCAAAAAGGCTGCAAAAATACCTAATAAATATAATAAGTTGCTGATAAAAAGATGTTCAGTTATCATGGCTTTTATACATAGGTATAAATTACAAAATCCTTTCTACCATTTCTTCATAATCATTATATCAGCCAAAAGACTTCCACAAACAAATTATTTAACGGATTCAGTGTAGTCTATCGTGGACAATTACCCTTAACATAAAAAAAAAGTGAAGTTGACCACACCTCCCATATTCTTAAAAAACATTTCAAAACAAGCAATGTTAAAGTATCTAGATGAATATTCAAGATTCATGTCATGTTTATTCATAGTGACACCACCTCGACTTCAGCAACATTAGAAATTTATAAGGTCTGAAGACTTTAAAGCCTCCTCCTTTTTGCACAGCTTTAGTGTAAAAAGAACGGATGTTGTTAAACTGAGACATCACAGTCATCACGCTACGAACGTGATCTATAAAACTACTATGTAATAAAATGAAACTCAAGTCACGACTACGACTAAGGATTAACTTAAGACTCGATACATGTGCAACGAAAACTTTGATAAAAGTATTTCTTTTTCTGGGTTGGTCTTGGACCGTCTAGAACACAATTTGACTACATTAGATTTTTGCCTAGAGCTTAAAGTGACTACTACATAATGGGTCGAACACTCATATCTCCTAAGCACAAATTGACTAGTACCGAAAAAACGTAGAACACATTTCGTCTACTGTTGTATTTTGTTTTTGAATGTACAGGCGAGGTGAAAAATAAAAGTACAGACATATGTCACAGCTTATAGATATATTATGTCAACTCATATGGACAGGAAATGAAAATAAAAAGAAAAGTCACTCCAGAACTTAAATAACTTAAAGAGAATCTTCACGATATTAAAACAAATTCGGTATACAATTTAATTCAATGCTCTCTTGATGTCTTTTATGGCTTTTAAAAAATCGATTGGGGCAATTTGTTTTTTTAATAATTTTGTCAATTCTCGGCCGTATCTTCTATTAAAAAGAATATCTTTCTTTTGCTTGTTCTCTCGTTTCATAAAAGCACCTGCCATAGAAATGCTTTGATATCTAGCTTTATTTTTTAGCTTGAACAGAAACTGAATTAGAGTTGGACTTTTGTTCATGTGGACAATCGGCGATGAAATGATTCTAATGTATTCGTAGTCCTATGTATCTCTCTACAACAAGAAATCAAAGCAGTATTTCTTAGCCATTGTTTTTCAAAATAAACAATAAATGAATCAAATTCATTGCATTTCGGCCCATTATTGACAACGTTGTCCCATGCCTGTCTAATTAAGTTGGATGGTAAGAAAGGCAAGTTCAATGCTAGTGAGATTATTTGTTTACCGGAAAGTGTTGAAGTCAACCCCTTTTTATCTGCATTATCGCAGACTGCCTTGCAAAAATGGAAATAACACCCCGTAACTTTTCCGTTCGGATAAACCGTTTTAAATGCCGTTATCTGGGCCATTTCATAGTCACATTTGTAAATTTTTATATTAACCTTCAGCACATCACGCAGGATTGAAAATAATGCTGTGTATGTACTTGTGCTCTTATTTGGCAATAACGCATAAATGGCAGGTTTGACGTTAGTTGAATATTTGCAGCTGTTTAAGTCCACGTGCAAAGTAAATAGCTGATAGAACGGTTTTGGCACCACTTGTCTCATCCAAAAAGTTCCATCTCCAAACACCATTTTCTTGAGGTGGGCGTTTAACCGGAGGACCTTTTGAGACGATCGATTGCAGAATATTAAAATTTTGTTTTCTGAGTCCAATTCATACTCACTTCAAGAAAATCTTTTTTAATCATATCTGGCAATGAAACTTCGAAGGATTTCGTAAATTCTGTTTTCGCCACATCCAAGAACGTGAGTCGTGTCCTACGTAGATTCTCTCGCACTGACTCATATGGTAGGAATTGCACATCAACAGATGGGTTTTCAATTATAAAATCCATCACGGCTTTCTCATAATTTTCTTTCAATCCGTACATGTTTTCACAAACATAGGTTTTAGCGTTTTCAAGAACATATTCTCTGTACATCTGTTCAATATTGGGCTCGCAAGAATGTAGTGACGGTTTCTTACGAACTATAATTTCGTCGTTTTTACTCACAGTTATGCTTGCACTGCACTCATTCCTCTTCGAACATCTCCAAAACGAATTCCCCACTTTGTTTACCGATACAAAGTTATATCGGTATCCGTTGCACCAGACAATTTTTTTATTTGCTAAAACAATAACTTAGGTTCGTTCATTTTGCAGTTTTTTCAGCAGCATGACATAAACACAACATTACTCTTTTTAGAAAACGTCAAAATTATCATATTTTCTGTACACTATCAGTGGATGGTAAAATGAAGACAAAGAGGTTTAACAAGTGTTTTACTATTATGGACTAATGTACTTATCTGTGAAGTGATCTTATCTTCAGTCTCATCACATCACCTTCCATCATGTAATATATATGTCATAAGTAGTGTAGTCGCGGAAGGAAAAGGATAACACCGCCACAGTCATATAGTCGAAAAGTGACGTACTTTTTTATTCCAGACTAAACTTGAACAGACAAGTAAACATAAAAAAATAGGAATTCAATTTTATACCTGAATGTCCAGACAGTTTGGATTCTTGTCACTATGCTATGTAGGAAAAATACGCACTTGTCAATTTGTGTTTTAGGAGATTTGAGTGTTCGACCCATTATGTAGTAGTCACTTTAAGCAATAGGCAAAAATCTAATGTAGTCAAATTGTGTTCTAGACGGTCCAAGACCAACCCCTTTTTCTGCTTAGTGTTCTTAAAATAATTCTTGAAATTATCGAACGACAAAATGAAGAATTCTGTGGTGAGAAGTAAGTGAAAAAGTACGGTTGGATTAAGAAGCTCTTCTTTTTTCAGTATTCGGTTGAAAAAGCGACGGTAATTGACAAAGCGGGACGCACCGCAAAAGAGACTCATACCGCATTTAAGAAAAATGCCATTTATACTTTCAACGTGTGACATTATGAGATTATTCCCATGCCTGCTTCATTTGACAAAACGACTTTAATGGCTCAAAGAAATGGGAAACGTAATCTGGTACGCTTTAGATACACGCAATTGCCTTTTAAATTACAATCTCTAAGTACCTATATGAAACATAATTTTATTTTTGTGGTAAAGAGGATATTCAATGATTGTTCTTCTCCTAGATAATTTTGGAGGCTCGTCCATTTTCACAAACACTACATTTGATCTTAGGTTCGATATATTTGTGCAAGTGGTAAAATATCGGTTTGATTTTAACTTAATCACTAGTTGACTTAATCTATGTAATTTAAGTGTTTTTAATATTTTCCGTCCGAAATAAATCATTAATTATTATCATTATTGAATATTTTGAAAGTGTGGCATTTTTAATTTTTGGAATACTTATTCCTTTTAATAGAACGCGTCTTTAATATATTTTTTAAGTTTTTTATGTAATTTATTGTGGTTAAAATAATCTAATCCATTCTAATACGAAAGAAAATCCATGAAAAAATTAAGTAGGTATTTAAATATCCTCTTTTTTTCTTCTACATACCTACCTACATAAATATATAAGAAAGTGCGATACCGGAAAAAAACTTACTTTAAAATAGGTAAGAAAAGAAACTCAAGAAGTCTCTGTACTCGACCCATGGGACCGTCCCTGTTTGACTCAATCAGTTACTCAACTCGATACCTCCGAATCGAAAAACTGATTCAAGTCAAATGTATTTAACGGAAAAGTCAAACAACATACATTCTATTGTGGAACAGCTGCAACGCACTCGCAGACTGCCAAGATACAGGCTTAAGCTTAGTTTGGAGTCTGATGGATAATACCATATATCATGGTGAGATGGTAACATGGTTTACCTAGTTTAGTAGTCAAATACTCAGTATTAACGAAACAAAAACATTGGAATGAATACCATTTTAAGACAACAAAATATTATAGTTTATGGCCGTACTTGTCAGGAAAAAGGCGAGTTATTGCCTTAAAGCTGTGAAAGATTTCAATGGAAATCGATACAATACGAGTATGCATGGAGTCGTTGGTCAAAACACACACTTTATTTGGAGTTCTGTGACACAGAGCTAATGTCTATTATCCCATACAATGGTCTACGGTTGTTAAATGTTTATTCCAGACAGAGGACTATGCTGCACGCCAATCTGTGTTGCACATGTTGGTAACTATTAGAACAATAGCGTCGTCTGAAGGAGAGAGCGGCGCCGGCGTCTGCAGAGATGCACCAAGGATGACCATGCAGTTCGAGAACCCTTACGTCACTATAATTAGAGTTGGAACTTAATATTTATAAGTTATAGTAATGTTTGTAATAATGATGGAACGGTTGGCCGTCTCAAGATGTCAACCGATGGGGAGGACTTCACTTGATAATTGACGGGAGAAGCGTGTACATCTGATTGTGTTGATGGTGTTTACATATATTATATCAATGATACCTAATTGTATAAGATTGTCAAAGAAGAGTGTTCGACAAGTCTATACTATGTGAAACCTATTAATTAGATTGTAACATCAGTGGTCGGCAGTCTACGCAATAATTGAAAGCTAAGTACCTACAGCAGGGGTTTTTGGCATCCGTGTTTATTTGGAGTTAATTACTAAAGATCACAGTAATTGCACTGCCCAGTTAATAAAGGATAATTATTATAGAAATCTCTGTACTTGACGGAATAAGCCAAATAAACACGACCAGATTGTATTGTGGGTTTTATAACTGTGGGTGTATACGAGGATAATATTGTGGTTGTAAACACTCCTATTGTGACCAGTTAAGGTGGTCTATTGTATCAGTAAAAGAAATAAATAAAGAACTCTGTTCAAAAGTAATAAAGTTATGATACTGAATAAGAGTAATGAGATACGAGTTCGACCCTCGTATCTAAAGTAATAGAGAACCTAATCAAGTAATGCAACAAGGGTTCGATTCCTTTGTGGTGTCAAGGAGTATTCAACCTTCAGTACTGGTGTATTATTGATAGTACCTACTTTTTATCGTGTGTGTGTGTGTAATTGTTTTCCTAAGGAACAATGTCTTGTGAATTGTATTCGATTAAACATGTTTAACTCGAGAAATTATATGCACAAAGTACATCCTTGTAAAATACTATCGTTTTAAGAAGTTTTATAAGAAACTAATTAAGTTGTGTACCTTAATTAGTTAGAATGATGTGTCACTAAAGGCGTGGAGGTTTTTCCGGAAGCTCGACTGACTTTTCCCAACCACATTATGCCCAGGAAGTGAGTCGAGCATCAAATAAGGGTTTAACTAGCCTTATTTGATATAATAATAAAAGTTTCGATTTTGCTTTTATATGAAAGATTATCAATTACTCATTATTTGATTTAAAATACCAACCAAATGCTAATAATACTATTTATCAAATAAATACTACAGTTTAATATCTAGACCAACAAATAAATATCAAATATTAGTAATACTAACTATTAAATAAATACTTTGTTTAAAATACTTAAACAAACAAACAAATAGCAAATCATTCAAATATTAATCCAATCGAATATCAAACAACAAATCAAATAAACCAATAAATCAATAAATGATCTTAAATTTTAAAACTAATACTTTGTTTTCTTTATAACACCCTTCCTGGTAACGCAGACCTTTCCTTTATTCGACTACCTATTTACATTTACATTCTTAGGCTTCAACTTATCTAGACAGGCTATATCTAGGCTAGGCTATCTAGGCGCACCCTTAGGGGCCTGGTGCCACTTCACGTGGAGCTCGTGACGTAGGATTCTAGACTTTGTGTTTTAATAAATAATACACAACTAGTAAAAAGAACTTGGACGCAAACAATTTAATTTAAAAAATACACAACGTAGGAAACTAATAATTATTTGCCATTATGACGATCACTGCTTATTTATTGTGTTATAAAGTTATATTTAAAGCTATATTGCAAACGTATGGAAAGTTCTAAATAATCGAAAGGTCTGAGAGGGGAGGTTTAAATTTATAATTAAATAATTGCTTACAATTTTAATTAATACATAACATTATTCGTATCGCGAGTCCGCTGGATGCGGGTGGCGCAGGACCGGCCATTGTGGCACTCTTTGGGGGAGGCCTATGTCCATTGATGATGATTATTCGTATGATCTGAGAGGGGTGCTTTGGATATCCTTTGTATTGTAAATAATATATACCGATAAAATTATATGAAACAAGTTTATCGCATGACGGTTCCGAGACATTGTACCGTTTTTTTTAAATTACATAATTCTAATCTTGTGTGTGTGTTTTGACCAACTATCTTTAGATCGTGAATATTGTGTTTATTATAGGAACTCTTGCACTAGTTTACTAAAGCGCATTGAAATAGTGGAATAGTTTTTTGTGTTTACTTAGTAGTAATGTCAGGGCGGAGTAAATTGCGAAGTGGACGTTATCGAGGCGAAGATAGTCAATTAATTGTTACGACGGATAGTAATGTAGAGCAGACTAGTGCGGAGTTTAAAGCGAACCAGCAACGTGGTTTCAAAATGGTGCAAGAGAAGTTTGACACGCTGTCTAAGCGAATTGATACGTATGTAGATATGACAGAGATACCTAGAGTTCCGGTGTTACAGACGGACCCGAGTAGTGTTAGACAAAATGTTTACGTTATGCAGCCCGATATAGCTAAACCTTATTTTAAAGGCAGGGAGGATCCTAATCCGATGAAGTTTATTACATGGTTTCGTAGATATATAAACCTTTTGAACGCACATGATAGAATTTTTGATATTGCAATGGAGTGTTTACCAAAATCGGCTCGTACAATGATGGAATTTCGAAGTAGGTATTGGCGAACGTTGGATGAGTTTGAGAACGAGTTCAGACGTATATACTGGAGTGAACAGCGACAACAAACAGCATTGTACAATTTAATGAATGGGTCTTATAATCCATATGGTGATTTAGATATGAGCGAACATTTTGCTACTCAGATGGAAGTCGTTAGCTCACTAACGATTCCAATCGAAGAAAAGATACTAGTTATTTGGCTTATGAGGCATTACTCAGAGCATGTGCAGCAATTGTGGTTTACCAGCAATAACGAAGCAAATTTTAATACAGCATTTGAATTTCTAGCTAAAATTGACCTCAATGTTAGGTGTAACAGTCATAACAGTACTATTAATCGAGTAAATAATGGTAATTACAAGTCACAAGAGCAACTTCAACGTATGAGTTCGCACGATACGCGTGGTGATAAAAGAAAACCCAATCGTAGACCCAGGTCGACTAAACGGCTGTGGCGTGAACAGAGCGGTTACTAAAATAATGAGTTGGTTCCAAGTGGGAAGAAGCTTGAAATTCGCAATCAAATGAATTTTAATCCATTAGTGAATTAATATATACGGAACGTTATATATCCGTTAATGTTTGGGTTGGGGAGACAAGTGGTTTAACTTTATATTCAGGTTGGATATGGTGAGATAATAAGATGTACTTAAATAAGAATTTTGTATTTCTAACAGTACAATATCTTATTGGATTTGATTTATTGTATTGGACAATAACGAGTCCAATTATGTGTTTGATAAATTGTAGTTATAAATTTTGTTATATAAGTGGTATTAAGCGTAAAATAGACACGCCCGATGATCAAAGTTATACATACTTACATATTTATAATTAAAGCAATTTGATTTAATTGCTTAACTATTTACTTACAATACAATGAACGCTTTGTGGTCTTTATGAACATGCTGAGGAAAGCAGATGTCATCGTTCATGGTATTATTTTTATATAATATATAATTTGTATAGATTTAAGTTGAAGGTAATTAATTATACAGGTGAGAAGTTGAAATATTGACCAATAGTCAATGGTTCGTATATTATTCTACGTACAGCAGTGAGATTTTTAACGACGTTACAGGTGATTTGGGTAGTTGTACTGAATTATGAATACCTTGGATGGATTTTGATGTGATGAAAGAATATAAGGTATTTTGTTTGAAAGTCTGGCCAGACTTGTGCTGTATGAACTTCAAAGATGAAGAATGAATTTCAACCTTGTGTGTGATGTACGGATTTCAGAGGTGTTTGACGATTTTCAGAGGTGAAGCATGATTTTCCGAGATGGAAAATGATTTTCGGAGATGAAGTACTACAGATTAAGTGTGTATAATATTACCATAAGTGGAAATATATATATATATATATATAAACCCGGTATTAGACTGTGCGGTACATATATTTATATAAACCCGGTATTAAACTGAGCGGTATTTACTACATATAAACCCGGTTTAAGACTGAGCGGTATATCTTGTGGAAAAATATATATAAACCCGGTATTAGACTGTGCGGTACATATATTCATATAAACCCGGTATTAAACTGAGCGGTATTTACTACATATAAACCCAGTTTAAGACTGAGCGGTATATCTTGTGGAAAAATATATATAAACCCGGTATTAGACTGTGCGGTACATATATTCATATAAACCCGGTATTAAACTGAGCGGTATTTACTACATATAAACCCGGTTTAAGACTGAGCGGTATATCTTGTGGAAATATATATATAAACCCGGTATTAAACTGTGCGGTAAATATATTCATATAATCCCGGTCTTAGGACTGAGTGGAACTACATATATAATCCCGGTCTTAGGACTGTGTGGAACTATATATAATCCCGGTCCGCTGGACTGTGTGGAAACAAACATATAAACCCGGTCGTAAGACTGCGTGGTAAATGTTCATAACTATGTAAGTATATAGCTACAAGCCAGCACACATCGAGCCCAGCGCCGAGCAGTTTGATAAGTGATGGTGAAAAAAGCCCACACCCGTCACATCCCTCAACCATGACGATACAACAATGAACATATTCCATATGAGCAAAGATGTAAAGAATTTCATACTAATACTTAAAACAATACACAGTTTGTATTGAATGTGCTTGTGTTTATCAAAACAAACTTATATGAGGTTTCGTAGGAGCCCAGATCGTTGACTTCAGCAAACGATACATACAAATGTAAATGATAGAAAAAAAGGCACAGCGTTCACAATTTATAGTTCTATCTAGACCACTTTTTATTTAATAACAAATATATTTATTACAGAGAGTATCACTCCTTGTTGCAACAGAATATTAATGTACCAGAAAGTTGCTTTTCCAAGAGTACCTTATGCTTATAGTATTAAGCTCTTGTCTTCCTAAACACGAAATGTTTCGCATAAGTTAAGTATTGTACGTGGTACGGAAAAAAACGGAACCTATTCTTATGTCCGTCCGACTGTCATTTACAACCCAGGTACCCATCAAGAACCTTTAGCGCAAGCGTTAAAATTTTACTATAAAGGTATACACAATTTTATTAGATGATAATATACTGGTATCTGACCTGGCTAATATTATGATTAGCAATATTTTGTTAACTTTTATAACTAAATATAGTTTCAGAGAGCGTATTTCGGGAACCTAGTAATCACTTTTTAGTGAAGAAAGCGAAAATCTACGGTTTTAGCTTACTCCAGAGAGGGGGGTGAGATGGTAACATGGTTTACCTAGTTTAGTAGTCAAATACTCAGTATTAACGAAACAAAAACATTGGAATGAATACCATTTTAAGACAACAAAATATTATAGTTTATGGCCGTACTTGTCAGGAAAAAGGCGAGTTATTGCCTTAAAGCTGTGAAAGATTTCAATGGAAATCGATACAATACGAGTATGCATGGAGTCGTTGGTCAAAACACACACTTTATTTGGAGTTCTGTGACACAGAGCTAATGTCTATTATCCCATACAATGGTCTACGGTTGTTAAATGTTTATTCCAGACAGAGGACTATGCTGCACGCCAATCTGTGTTGCACATGTTGGTAACTATTAGAACAATAGCGTCGTCTGAAGGAGAGAGCGGCGCCGGCGTCTGCAGAGATGCACCAAGGATGACCATGCAGTTCGAGAACCCTTACGTCACTATAATTAGAGTTGGAACTTAATATTTATAAGTTATAGTAATGTTTGTAATAATGATGGAACGGTTGGCCGTCTCAAGATGTCAACCGATGGGGAGGACTTCACTTGATAATTGACGGGAGAAGCGTGTACATCTGATTGTGTTGATGGTGTTTACATATATTATATCAATGATACCTAATTGTATAAGATTGTCAAAGAAGAGTGTTCGACAAGTCTATACTATGTGAAACCTATTAATTAGATTGTAACATCAGTGGTCGGCAGTCTACGCAATAATTGAAAGCTAAGTACCTACAGCAGGGGTTTTTGGCATCCGTGTTTATTTGGAGTTAATTACTAAAGATCACAGTAATTGCACTGCCCAGTTAATAAAGGATAATTATTATAGAAATCTCTGTACTTGACGGAATAAGCCAAATAAACACGACCAGATTGTATTGTGGGTTTTATAACTGTGGGTGTATACGAGGATAATATTGTGGTTGTAAACACTCCTATTGTGACCAGTTAAGGTGGTCTATTGTATCAGTAAAAGAAATAAATAAAGAACTCTGTTCAAAAGTAATAAAGTTATGATACTGAATAAGAGTAATGAGATACGAGTTCGACCCTCGTATCTAAAGTAATAGAGAACCTAATCAAGTAATGCAACAAGGGTTCGATTCCTTTGTGGTGTCAAGGAGTATTCAACCTTCAGTACTGGTGTATTATTGATAGTACCTACTTTTTATCGTGTGTGTGTGTGTAATTGTTTTCCTAAGGAACAATGTCTTGTGAATTGTATTCGATTAAACATGTTTAACTCGAGAAATTATATGCACAAAGTACATCCTTGTAAAATACTATCGTTTTAAGAAGTTTTATAAGAAACTAATTAAGTTGTGTACCTTAATTAGTTAGAATGATGTGTCACTAAAGGCGTGGAGGTTTTTCCGGAAGCTCGACTGACTTTTCCCAACCACATTATGCCCAGGAAGTGAGTCGAGCATCAAATAAGGGTTTAACTAGCCTTATTTGATATAATAATAAAAGTTTCGATTTTGCTTTTATATGAAAGATTATCAATTACTCATTATTTGATTTAAAATACCAACCAAATGCTAATAATACTATTTATCAAATAAATACTACAGTTTAATATCTAGACCAACAAATAAATATCAAATATTAGTAATACTAACTATTAAATAAATACTTTGTTTAAAATACTTAAACAAACAAACAAATAGCAAATCATTCAAATATTAATCCAATCGAATATCAAACAACAAATCAAATAAACCAATAAATCAATAAATGATCTTAAATTTTAAAACTAATACTTTGTTTTCTTTATAACACCCTTCCTGGTAACGCAGACCTTTCCTTTATTCGACTACCTATTTACATTTACATTCTTAGGCTTCAACTTATCTAGACAGGCTATATCTAGGCTAGGCTATCTAGGCGCACCCTTAGGGGCCTGGTGCCACTTCAATGTAATAAGTGTTTTGTGAAATAAATCATTTATTTATTATATTTTATTTATTTTAAGACGATATTGCTTCATATTGCTTATAAAAAATATTTTTACATACAGCCTGTAAGTTTAATTATTACCTCAAATTTTAACCATACGTAGCTTTTGGTACTATGAACCGATATTGTAACAAAATTGTATGTTAGTCTTAACTACCAAAGCGTAATTATTTTTGGAAATTTATCGAGCAGTAATGTAATGCTTACACTCATTTGACACATGGAAGAAGCGGGTTACTTGTGACAGTTGTGACGTCACATCAGTAAGACAATGTAGTGATACATCGCGTGCTGAATTATTTTGTATGGAAAAAAAAAGTTAGTAGTTAAGAAAAAAAATCTTGCAATATCGGTTCATAGCCCTAACACCTACATCTGGTTACAATTTGAGGTAATATTAAAAATACACGCTGTACATCATTACTCCCCATATTTCACTAGTTGAGCTGTAGAACTCGAGAGCCCGCCTTTATTTTTATTTCGAGAAACTTGCACGCTCTTCGCTTTCTGCTCACAAAATTTCACGAGAATCAATTGAGACAGCCGGAAAGCCAGACACACGGACATACGAAAGAATTTGTGGTCAAGCTGAAAGGGAGATCTTCGTTCGCTTCGCTCGTTCGTTCAATTATCGGTGTAGTTTACATAATTGAAAATACTTTATTCTCATTATTGCGACAGAAAGTAACAAATATGTTCCTGCTACAAAAAAATATTCTCAGAGTTCGCGCAAAAACTATCCAAGTAAAATAAAGTCAAAGAAAAAGCTCCATGAAATTATTTATAGCGAATATGTTTTCGCAAGAAAGAAAAATACATTTAATATACGTAACATCAAAACGTTTTTCTCTCTTCTTAATAAAACTTTGAATTTACGCGCATGGTTTCTGTCAAATAACCTGCCGTAACAAGTATTCGCATAACAACATAAATAACAAAATATCCATTTTCTTATTTATTGTTCCAAAATTGGTAAATAGTGAATATGAGGAAATAATATTATTAAACCGACATCAAATCTCAGTTAGGTTTGCCAAGGGTATCTGGTACCTATATTACTTTTTGTGATATGCGATATTTAGTGAGATATTTATGTTAGTAAGAAGAATTTATTCAATGACTTTTATTTATAAGTGTTTATATCAAAACCTTTAAATGTTGACTATATATTTTTTACGCATTTTATATCCTGATTTAACATAGGAGATACCGTTTATTTTTTCTTAATTTGAAAACTTTCTTTGTCGGGGTTTTTCTGGCAGACAGCCAAAGCGAAGGGTTCTTGGCCTGCGAAATCTATAAGGGAATTAGATAACATACAACAGAGACAACCCAAAACTATTCTAGTGATGGAGGTTAGCTATATACTTAAGATGGCCGCGATAATCCGTCTGCGTGACTCTTTCTCTACGTATCGCGGCTAATCTTGATCCGTCTGATAGCTGTCATCACAGTACAATTACGTTTTAAGGTTATAAATTGTAAGGAGATGACAGCTGTCATATGGATCAAGCTTCGCCGTGATACGTGTAAGGTAACCGTCCCTTTGTTTCACTTCAATTCTATGAATTAAGGCGACGTGGTCTTCTCTCCGTCTCACTGAGCATAAGCGTAAGCGAAATTATTTTCATAATTTAATTTTGTATAACAGCCCTTGGCAGAATCATCATTTCGCAGAATTACTTTTCGCATAAGTTTCATTGCATACAGTCATTTCGCATAACTTCCTTAGGCAGAATAGTACAAGATAGTCCCAACCCGCACGAGTAATTCGTCCAATGCGGGGGCCCTAAACTAGCAATGGAGGGCCACCGTGCCTTAGTCTGTGGCAGGACGCCGTACCGTTCAGCTGTCAGAGTGTGTCAGAGCCGACTGTCTCAAAATGCCCATTTGCGCCGTAATAGGGTGCAAAAATTATGATACAAAAGTAAAAAAAAATACATGGGATATCGTATCATCGGTAAGTATCGTCAGTTTCTTTTTTATAGCTTAGTAACACGTTTTCAAATGAATTATTTGGTTACCTAGCGCCATTACGTTATGTTAGTTCGCAACAGCTAGTCAATCAAAAGTAACCAAGCGGCAGCAAAGCTCCTGCTTTCGCCTTCTAACCTATCCACGATTTTGTGCGTTTTAATCAACAAAAAAGTAATAGCTAAGTTCCCTCAAACATAATATTGCCGATTTTCAAAACTAATTTTAATATGTTTAGCTGTTGTGCATAATTTGTTACGAATTTTTTCAAGTGTATTTTAGACGTTTGTTTTGTTTTTTTCGATCGATCGAGCGAAAGTCAAAAAATCAGGATTCGAATAGCTGTCCCTCGAGAAAGGCCTCAGGTTTGCTAATTAAATTTAGGGCAGCCGTATTATAATTCAAACAAGCGCTACGACTTTTTTTAAATCCGTTTTCTGAGCTCACGTCGCCTTTACTTAAAACTTTTTTTATAACCTTTATGTGTTACATAAATTTTTACTTAATTAAACAAACATCCACTACAATGTGATTCAGGAGACGTGAACAGGACCAACCCTACACGTACAGTACATTTTAATGGATCGTTCACCATCGCATTTAAGTTAAACACCGTTTGGTAAGTTGTGCTTGTTGACACATTGTGGTAAGAAAAAGTTTCATTCCCAAATCATGGTCACAACACAACTAAAAAACATGAACGTTAATCTTACCAATGCTGGTACGAATGAGTAGCTTATAATGTACTGAGTCCGTAGAATTGATCCTGCTCACGTCTCCTAAATCACCCTGTACATAATGATTACAATATGTGTGACCCACACCGTTTACCACATATTAGAAAACATGTGCTGCGGGTGTTAACAATAACAACATAAAAAGTAGGTATTGTGATTTGTTAGGAGCTTTCGACAAAAAATATAAAACTAGCCTAGGGTATACATATTTGACTATAACCAAAAATATTCTACCTAATGGTTTTATGACATGACGGCTGCGGCATACTCGGGCTAACAAAGATTTAAAAGTCACGCTTTTTCCCGAAAGTCAAACACGCCTAATTTCTGGCTTTGAAATATATTCTCATGTAAGGCTACCAAAGTAGTGATTATTTTTTACTGCCGTACAACAGCCGTGTCAACAGCGAATAGGAAAAATCAACACTAAGTTAACTAACCTAATACCGGTTTATGACCCTACAAGAAAAACTAATTCAATCTATTTCAAATAACTCATTTAATAGGTACGTTCCTCAGATGTTTTTTGGTATCTCGTAGTAATATTACTCGTAGTTTTATTAGTTTCGATTGGTTTAATAATATAAACTTTAATGTCCAGCAAATTCATAACTTCATACCATTAAGGTGGTTCGATTGCCATACAAAACGTTATTTGACATTTGCAGGCTAACGGCGTGATATTTTAAGAAACTTATGTAACAAACGTTCATAAATTGGCTTCCCATTTGCGCCAAATTCCCCCTTTCCTAGAATACCTTGTATAAACTAGATTAATTTGAGAAATTGGTTTGGGACGTGATATTTTGGGAATACAATTTTTCTCAAATTAATTTAGTTTATACAAGTTTATTCTAGGAAAGGGGGAATTTGGCGCAAATGGGAAGCCAATTGACGAAAGTTTGTTACATAAGTTTCTTAAAATATCACGCCGTTAGCCTGCGAATGTCAAATCGAACCACCTTAACCAGTTAACCTCATTTGATGATATTTAATTCAAATTGCAATTCATAATCACAGCGCGAAAGGTGTCCTGTCGTCAACTATAATTAATTATTTAGTGACGTGAATCGCGTCGACGTGTGCATGCACGTCACATTGCACGTGTGGCGGACGTCAACTTCATGTGACTTCACGCGCGCTATTATGTCTCGTGTTCATTCACTAAATATTTGCAAATATACATTTCATGCAAAATAAAGTTATTTGTATTTGTATATAAAACAGTAGCACGTAGCTGGGCCGTTTTATATAAAGTTGTTCACAGACTTTTTATTTCACAAAGGGGTTTGGGTAAAAGTGTTGTCAATTAAACAGGTGAGCGGCTACTCGTAAAAGTGGTAGATTATGATAGATCTATTCATAGCGAACATAATAATATATATTGTTATGAAATGTAATACTCTAAAATGCATCGGAGCCGAGATATTTACTATAAATTTGCAATATATATTTCCACAGGTCATACTGAAAAGTTATAAACAAAACTTAAAACTTAAATATCTCGGCTCCGATATAGTTTAACGCGCAAATTTTATATATCTATGCGTATTAAAAGGTTTAAAGTAATAAACGACAATGTTTGTAGTTCAAATTAAGTTGCCCAATGCCCTTTGAGTTTTTAGTATTTTTATTCCGACGCAGAATCAAACCGTTCGGGCTTAATAGGAGAAAATAGTGCCAGAAATTATAATTCCATTCTGTTTCTTTTCCACACATGCTTGTATGAAAGTAACGGAATAGAAAAAAGGAAGGTGTATGAAAAAAATGGGGCACTTTTTAGGGTTCCGTAGCCAAATGGCAAAAAACGGAACCCTTATAGATTCGTCATGTCCGTCCGTCTGTCTGTCTGTCTGTCTGTCCGTCCGTATGTCACAGCCACTTTTTTCCTAAACTATAAGAGCTATAATACTGTTGAAACTTGGTAAGTAGATGTATTCTGTGAACCGCATTAAGATTTTTACACAAAAATCGAAAAAAAACATTAAGTATATGATGTACATTACCATGTAAACTTCCACCGAAAATTGGTTTGAACGAGATCTAGTAAGTAGTTTTTTTTTTAATACGTCATAAATCGTAAACCGCAATTTATTTCACGGAACCCTTCATGTGCGAGTCCGACTCGCACTTGGCCGATTTTTTCTTATTTGGATTTATAGGGCTTCCAAAAAACTCAGGATTCTAAGATAAAAATTCAGTGTACAACTTTTAATAAAATGGTCTGGGTAGCTAAAAAAAATAATAGTGTACCTTGCTGTTAGGTAGGTCCCCACCCTTTTTTGTCCTACTCTTGTAGTCAACCACCCAGCCAGCAGCTTTAACTGGCTGGTCCTTAAGAAAAAGTCCAACTTACAACAATATTTTATACTGCGTCTGCATTTTGTATTATGAGGCATCTTCTGCGTGGTATTCGCATCTCAAATCATACACTTTTAGCATTTACGTTATCGAGATCGGGGTTCTTACACAGCAGCAGGGAAGAGTGTTTGAATATTGGTGTTAGTTAAAGGTTACATTTTCACGCAAACCTAAGAAACAAGGCTCCAAAAAGTATAAAGAGAAAAGTTCAAATTTACCACACATAATAATATTGCGTCGGTATAACAAAGGACCCCGCAGCAAGTATGGGGAAAATGTGTTTTTATTTTATTTAAAATGTAAATTTATTTAATCGTATAACAAGGCAATTAATAAAAACAACAATATAAAACTTAACCTAAAGGTAAAAAATTTGGCCTAAGTCGCCGTCAATAGCGAAGGTGCCCAGAAGGCTGGCCGTATTTCCTCGCTGTATAGCGATACTAATACGCTGTGCGAAATAGTGGCCAGCCCTCTGGTCACTTGATGCCTCTATTAGGCGCGTCGCCAAATCCTTGTACAGCCGACGTGCACTTGGCCCCCATGGCCCCAAGGTTTCAACGACAAACGCCGCAAACATGTAGCTATTTCCTAGGATGGCATATTTGCGGCGCTTGAGGCTTTATGGTAAGGACATTTGAATCTCCACCATACCAAAATTTCGTAAGATTTGACTGAAACCATTTTTTTTAACTTTTTTTTTTGTGGGGTCCTTTCCGAGTTGTCATTTCTTTTTTAGAAAGTCAGTTAAAACCCTTGCCCAGTCGCTTAAGTCAGAAGAAGCACTGAGTATTAACAGCATTTATATTTCCTAAACATGAAACTGCTCTTTAATTTAACAACAGAAACAATAGCGGGGCTAGGTTTTAACCCGTGTAGACTCGGGCAAGAATAGGTCTACGGTCTCCCCCGCCTATCGTAAAAGGCGACTTAAGGGGGTCAACGGGGTCACCAGTGATTTTTTGTGGCGGGGGCCACAGCACTCGGCCACCCCAGAGAAGGCGGCGAAGATGCCCAGAACGAGCCAGCAGGGGCAAAGCGCGAGGAGGGCTCTATAGTGCGTTCAACCTGAGAAGTTTCAGTCCTCCGAATTACATAGCGCAGATGGCGGTTGACGTGGAGTTTTTAGTGGGTAGAAATACTACATAACCCCGACCTCCCCCGAGAGCTGGGTACCTGGTTCACAGGTTTTCTCCAAGAAAAAAAAAAAAAAGTTGTATCCCAACTATACTGCTAGAGCTAATAATTTTGTATTCTAACTATTAAATTTAAACTAAGTATACATTTTTTAACAAGGCAGGACAAAAATGAGTACTTTTCAGTAACTCTAATTTTGTCAGATTTTAAGGGGGTTCGATTGCCATACAAAACGTTATTTGACATTCGTAGGCTAACGGCGTGATATTTTAAGAAACTTATGTAACAAACTTTCATAAATTGGCTTCCCATTTGCGCCAAATTCCCCCTTTCCTAGAATAAACTTACATAAACTAGATTAATTTGAGAAATTGGTTTGTCACGTGATATTTTGGGAAAACTATTTTTCTCAAATTAATCTAGTTTATACAAGTTTATTCTAGGAAAGGGGGAATTTGGCGCAAATGGGAAGCCAATTGATGAAAGTTTCTTACATAAGTTTCTTAAAATATCACGCCGTTAGCCTGCGAATGTCAAATAACGCTTTGTATGGCAATCGAACCACCTTAAAGTATTCAATGTAAAAATATCGAATAAACTTAACTAATGCTAACTACTAAAAATATTCTGACTCACATGGTCTTTATTAAAGGTTTAAGGAAAAGGCCATAAATTAAAAAAAGAGGAACATTATTTCGTTAAGCTTGCGTCCGGGCGAAACGCTTTCATAGTTGTCCCTTCGTCACAAACACTTTTGGAATGTAGCGAAAATATCTGCCAAATACCTGTGCATACGACGGTGTACCTCGTATAATATAATAACATACCATATCTACAAAGGCACTAATTCCAAGGAACTAATTGTAATTTTCGTTCCTATTATATCTACAATCGTCATAAGAAATTTCTAATTTTGCGATATTAAACCATAATATATCACTGTTACAACATTTATCGTTATTTCTTTTAAAGTTAAGATATATTAGATTATTAAGTTATATGTATAGATAAGTAGGGTTCATAAAAGGCAAGGTACTAAAAACTATGTAAGTTTTATATAGGCACAATAAATGTATGTAGATTTTATATAGGACTAATAAATTATTTTCTTACTATCTTAAAATTATAATAAACATTTTTGCGCAGTCTCCCGCCTTTCATTTCTTTGGCGTTTGTTTACTTGTTCAAAACATCCTATTTGAATGAATATAATGAAACCATTTTTATCCCAATTAAAGAAACTTAATTAATGTTTATGTAACAAAATTGTAACCTTTTTTCCAAAAAAGTCATTTTAAAAGCCAGTAATTAGTGAAATTTAGAATATCTACGTATTATTTATACAATTGTAATTTATTAAAATCATATTCAAATACTGCTTTATTTTGTGGAGACAGTGGCTTATTGAGGTTTCACTGCTCACAAAGATTCACTACAAAGCTTTTTGTAAAGCAATAGGTACGAACATATATTACTTAAACTTCATTGCTAGTAATATTTTGCGGCCCTTAAATTAAAAGTTTTATTTTTTTACGGTAGGTACAGATGAATAATTTTATTTTTATAGAGTGCGAGTGACAGCAACACAAAAATTACCTTTACCTACCCCTGGTTTAAATTTTTTCATTCCTAATTAATATATCCGATGTTCGGGCCGATCGTCGGCCCGCGCCGTACCACGCCTCTCGTGTACGGGCGTTCAGTCTGTGGTTTTGAAGGTGACATTCGAGCTGTCACATTTTTGCTTGTATAATTATGCACAACGTGTACCGTTTTTGGTTTTGTTGTAATAACTCGCTTTGCAGGCACACGGCTGCCCGAGTGTTTTGGTTGGATATTTGGTGAAAGTGTTTTGAGACTCGTGTTGATGCCCTACCAGTGAGGCCGAGTCTAACATTTAGTGAAAACAGTGACAATTGGTGCTGTGAGCTGTGACGGAACCGCGCATTGTTGGCACCAGCCCGCGGAGCCCGGAGACCAGCTAAAATAACTTGACTTTGACTGGACTCTGACGGAAACTAGACAGACTCGACAAATATCGTGTCGCCGGGATTCCAGTTAGTACAAAATCTTGAAATTTTTGATTGCCATTATTGGCACTATATGACCCGCGATTCGCGTGGCAGTTCGGTTCACTCGCACCAGGCGAGGAATCAAACATAAATAAGGCTCTCAATCTTTTACAAAAAACAAAATGTAGTGTGAGTACTAAATAAAACCATTTCTCGAATTTTTTTCACGATAATGGCTAAAAAACATATTTACCGCCACCACCGTACCTATATATATTTTGTAAAATGTGTTTTTATTAAACCGTACAATCTATACATATAATAAAGCTGAAGAGGGTCGAAAGTCTGTACATGGAAGATATTCGAAAAAAAATTGGCTAGGGATACTTAGAATCGATAACAGAACTGTTCTTCTTGTAACAAAACAACTTCAGAACTGGACTGTCCACTGAAGATGCCATTCTATGTCTGAAGCATACGGTCGGGTATTATACGCGAAGGAGGACACCGGTATATGCCTGCTTCCTCGACCTGTCAAAAGCTTTTGACAGAGTGGAGTATGACTTTCTATGGGAAAAGCTAGAGGAATCAGGCACTCCGGTTGAAGTAGTGAGGATTTTTAAATACTGGTACCGTAGCCAACGAAACCAGGTGAGATGGGCCGATAGTCTGTCTTATGAGTATACGCGTGACTGCGGGGTGAGACAAGGGGGTTGACGTCTCCCAAGCTGTTCAACTTATACGTCATTGAGCTGTTGGCCGGACTCAGCAGCATGCATGTGGGGTGTCATATAGATGGCGTTTGTATAAAGAACATCAGTTATGCAGACGATATGGTGCTGCTAAGTCCGTCGATCAGTGCCTTGAGAAAACTGTTGGTGGCGTGTGAGGCGTATGCTGAAGCTCACGGACTTCTTTACAACCCAAAAAAGAGCGAGGTTATGTTATTCGAGGCAGGAGGACAGAAAGTAACTTTTACACCTCAAGTAAGGCTGCAGGGGACCGCCCTGTCTTTTGTGAAGAGGTTTAAATATCTAGGTCATGTTTTAACGCACAATTTGAGCGATGACCTGGATATCGAACGTGAGCGCAGGGCATTGGCAGTCAGGTCGAATATGCTGGCCCGCAGGTTTGCGCGATGTACCACCGTTGTCAAAATCGTTCTATTTAAGGCTTATAGTCAATCATTCTACTCGAGCAGCCTGTGGGTAAAGTATACCAAAAGAGCGTATAATGCCCTGCGTGTTCATTATAACAATGCATTTAGGATGCTGTTGGGACTGCCTAGGTGATGTAGCGTCTCGCGTATGTTCGCCGAGGCCCGCACGGACGGTTTTCAAGCGATCATACGCAAAAAAATCGTGTCGATGCTGGGCCGACTCAGGGGAAGTATCAACAGCATTCTAAGTGTCATTGCAGACAGGTATGACTGCTAAATCTTGTCGCACTGGGTTGGGCAGACTAAGTCCGTTGCACAATTGGTGTGCAAATAGGGTAAATTTAATATTATAAATAATGTGTAACTAGTATATAAGACTAACATACCTAGGTTAAGTAAAATACTAACAATATATGGATGTAATTATTGTCCGAAATAAAGATTTAATAAATAATAAATAAAAAGATTAAAGTAGGAAAATATATGCATCTAATTTTGCTAAAGCTTTTATAGAATTATGACAGGCTTTACACAAAAACGTTTCTTCCTATTCGCAATTCTTCACAAACTCAATTTTTCCTGAGATAATAATTTTCAGGATAGTTATTCGCGTCTACATAACTGTAGTTTCGAGCTAAATAAGAAAAAAATTAAGATTATATTTTTATTTTAATTGAAGGACTAAAGTCAATTGCATTGGCATCAGCTGAAAGGACAAAGTGACTAATGAGAGGGTGCTGGAAATCTCACAGCTGCTCAGTCTCACCGCTCTGCTCAAACAGAGAAGGTTCAGATGGCTGGGGCATGTGCATCGTATGCCACTGACTCGTCTTTCACGCCGTATCCTGCTTGGCGCCGTATCAAATGCTAAAAGAGGTGTAGGTAGAAATCTGCTACGCTTTAAGGATTGTGCCAAGCGGGATATGACAGCATTCGGCATCAATCACCAATGTTGGGAGCACATTGCGGAAGATAGGATTAAGTGGCGAAGGGCTCTCACGGACGGACGCAAGAAACATGATGGGGCCTGGTTAGATCTTCTCGAAGGTAAAAGAAGGAGAAGACAAATAAACACCCCCCCAATACCTAATGCACAATTGTCCTGCCACCTTTGCGGAAGACAATGCCGCTCCCGCATAGGGCTACATAGCCATTTAAAAAAGTGCTCTACTAGTATGCATTTGCAAGGCGCTGCTTGAATCGTCTGATAAAGACGTAAAGGCCAATGATGATGATGAAAGTCAATAACATAAAAGTAAAACGAATAACATTCATCCTAAAAAACCGGTAAAAGTAAGTCTTGTTGTGCATTAATTTCGTCTTCCATGTCCAGGAAGGAAGGAATTGTGATTTTCTGCCGTCGGCACGTGTTGCCACATGAATAAATACGGAACCCTAAAAATACAGCTTCAACAAGTTACTTCCAATTGGCGAAAATATGTTAGTAGTTGCATTTTTTTATCTGAATCAAAAGTAACGAATGAAACAATTGATTAGTAATTAGGTTAAGTACCTAATTGGTACCGTGAAAAAGTTTAAATGACCCTTAAAGATTTGTCGAACAACACTTAAGAGTTTAAGAGCAAAAAAAGAAATACACATTGCATATAAATTCTATAGGTACAAACTGTACCCGTTTTAATTGCTTTTGAGTACAGTTTATATGGGAAATTGCATAGATTGAGCAAATTTAATATAAGTATTTAAATAACAGCTTTCGTGACAACTAAATGTTAATTTTATCAAATACCTAATAATATATTTCTGAACGAGGAAATGCCGCCAGCATCCTCGGTACAATGCCTCGAGGGCCTTTTTTAGTTTTAACGTAGTTTTAATTTAATTTAGTTTCTGAAATTATACTATTTGTACATTTAACGCATTTAGTTGACTGTAAAAAATATTCACAATACAGATATATTTTCCTGTAAAAGTATATTATCTGCGATAGCTTGACAAAATCTTATCTTCACTTATCCCAGTTGAGAACAAACATGTTTATAGACTTTGTTTCATGCATAAAACCAGTGGAGTAGGGTGACGTGTGTGTACCTATATTTGTACTCCATCGTATGAAAGAAACTGGGTAATTTTAACACATTCAGTGCCAAGAATCGCTACGCACTACGCTCGTAGTCGATCCCGTGGTTTTCCTCGTATCTATGTAGCGGAAAGTGACTACGGCGTAGGCGCCCACTAGTTGGGTTCCCGGCACTGAATCTGTTAATGAGGTACACTGACTGTTCCTTTGTAGCAATAATGAGTTATTGTAAGTTTGTTAATTTTGAATATTAGATGTCTTAGTATTCACACCCATTAGCAAAATATTTTTTAATGTACTTAATTCGATATAACATCGTTTTTATCTATGAAACAGATGGGTGAAGGTCGCCTCTATTCTTATCTTAGGCTATGTTAATTTTAAACTTAATGTAACGACTCTGTTCATATTTTCTTCGACGTAGTTATGATAATATACATAATTTCATATTTACGTTAAATTTATGAATTAATCTTTGATCGTTTGCGGCATTTCAAAACTATAATTTGCTTTATACTATTACTATTTTTTTATTTACTAAGCGTTTCTAGGAAATATAAGGCTGGATATAACTCGTATTGAATCTAAGAGTTTTCATAAAAATTTGATATTCAATATATTCCTTGTTTGGCTATTAAACTCGCAGGTCGATAGAAAAACACGTTAATTAAAGTTTTGTTTAAGAGCGTGACCTCACTTGTATCTATTAACTAGTATTTTTACATTCAAGAGAACATAAATAAATATAAAATAAATATTACATGACATTTTCCGTAACATGACATCACTTTGTTCTCAGTAAATTGCGTAAATAATTGAAGCAATTAAGTCCTTTATGAGTAGGGCTTTAAGTTGGTGTGATAAAGTTGCGGCTAAGTACTGACGTTAATGAGAACAGTTGAGAACTTTACACCGAGCCGGCTAGATCGTTTTTATATCGACGGATATATTGTGTCATTATGAGTCTAGCCACTTTTTAATAGCATCACAAATTGTTCTGCATTGTACCGTTGTCTAATGTTAGTTTTTAAGTCTTTTGTCAGTCTCTGTATACAACGTGGTGTTAAATGAAGTTTTTCTGTGTCCATATCACAGACATCACTCTAGGCTACTGGGAAGCACAGGTTCGAAAAAAGACCCTATGATATCGCTTTCCTTCTACGGATACCAGTGTGTTCAATATTGGAAAAATAAAGTGTGCATAGACGTTGATGTATGCGCCGTACTGAATTTGTTTGCTAATGGGACACTACTAATTACTTAGTATGTCAACATTTGAGATTCCGTCATATGTGAAGTTAATTGAGGTATATTTTTAATGCCTTGCTGAAGTAATGCAAATTTAATTTTCGGGTTTCCTACTTATGTATATTTTTTTTATTAAATAACGTAGAATGTGGCGTGGAAACATTTTTTATTGTAATCACAATTTTCAATTAATTAATTAACTTCCTTTTTAGCTAAGTATATTAATAATATTAATTATGACAAAAAGGAAATAATGTTATAAAAACGGAAAAAAATAAGAAAAGACTTCTTTGTAACAAATTAAAAGTTTTCGTGTCTACGAGTTTGAGGAAGTTAGCAGTTGAAACAATCAGTCGTATCCCTTTGACTATGAGCGTTTGAATAACTTGCCTTTATAATTTAAACATCAACCCTTTCTTAATTACTCTTAACCTTTTGTAAAAAAACTCGGGGAAAATGCTGAAAACGGATGGTAAACTTTTCACGTCGCACCTTATCCTCTTAAACGCACTTGCTCCAAACTTTGCTAAGTACAGCTTAAATAGTCTATAACCACAGATTTTACGACTTGGGTAACTTTTTTATAACTTTTAGCTAAGATTATAATTAGTTTATCATTATTAAAAAAACATGAAAAAAATAGTATAGAAATAACACGTCACTTCACACATTTTTTCGTCGATACCCGGTTATGTTTTTTTTACAAAACCACATTTTCAAAAAGGAATACCACTGACCTGATAGTAGACGCAGCTCCTATGTCGACGGGCGAACGGATGGCAACAAGTGTTGTGCTGCCGCCGCCCTTGCCTTATATAGGGCCAGGCGCCGCCCACCGCGAGGGGCGGCGTTCGCAATAACGCGTTTTACACTTCAATTTAACAAATCAAAATTATGTCTTAATCGTTTTTGGAACGTTTTGCAGATGCTGAAAATGCTTTGCGGTGTTTGGGTGAATTTAGCGGAATTTGGTTAAGAGTCTTATTAAAAAAATTAAGTTAAATTTAGTGCAAGTACCTAGAATATAAATTGTATGTAAGGATTAATAAAATAAATAATACATATTTGTGGACAATCTTACATAAATCAACCTAGTCCCAAACTAAGCAAAGCTTGTACTATGGGTACTAGACGACGATATAGATACTTATATAGAGAAATACATATTTAAATACATAGAAAACATCCATGACTCAGGAACAAATATTCGTGCTCATCACACAAATAAATTCCCTTACCGGGATTCGAACCCAGGACCTCTTGCGTCGTAGGCAGGGTCACTACCAACTAGGCTAAAGCGGTCGTCAGGTCAGGATTATTAAAAGTGTAAATATACAGTCTTATAATTAATGAGTGCATACTATAAACGTAAATAAACATAATCATTTTGTTGACATAGTCTTAATTTTACGTATGCTACGGTAGCCTAGTGGTTCAGGCATGCGGATGTCAAGCGGCGGTCGTGGGTTCGAATCCCGGCTCGTACCAATGAGTTTTTCGGAACTTTATGTACGGAATATTTACCGTTAGCTTTTCGGTGAAGGAAAACATCGTGAGGAAACCGGTCTAATCCCAATAAGGTCTAGTTTTCCCTCTGGGTTAGATGGTCAGATGGCAGTCGCTTTCGTAAAACTAGTGCCTATGCCAAATCTTGGGATTAGGTGTCACAACCGGGAATAACGCTAGGAGGCTGATGATGAGTTTTAATTTTAATTAGCATGTATATGTATTATTAACTAACTAACCTATTGTGAAATAGTAGCTTTTATTCAATCGCTTAATATTACTGCATAATATTATAAAGGTATAAGATATTACGTGCATACAAAACATAACATTAAGTACGCACTTTTAATGTCTAGGGTTAAGGTGTTATCTTAAAATACTGAATTTTTTTGTATGTGTGTTACCTAATTTTTTTTAACAACTGCAGCCTAATTGCGAGTCCGTTGGCTTTACCATCATATGTCTTATGTCAGACGGACTAACCATTGATTATTATTTTGTTGATTGATTGATTGTTATTTAAGGTGAGTAAAATGCATTCAAAATCATTCATTTGCCCGATACAAAAAACTTCCCGTAGATAGTGTTTTGTACAACTGATAAAGGCCAAATTATCTACATCAAAAATAAATCACCTCTGAAGAAAAATATGTTTCCTCCTTCAAAAAAATCGTAGTAGTTTCGTAGAAAAATCAGGATAGATTGTTGTGATTTGTAGCGTCTCTCATCGGAACATCTGTGTTCCATACTAGTCAGTTATCGTATCAGATCTCCCGTTTGTCCATAAAACCATTTTAAAATTCGGCATTATTTTAAATTAGCTTTAAATTTAACTTTCATCCATATAAATAAAGTAAAAACTCCTAGCACGTTCGGTGCCAGAAACCCGCTAGGTGGGTGGTTTGCTCGTAGGTGCTTTCCTCTACATACGGAGTTTCCCGTGTTATCGCCAATCTTAGCGCTACCAAATTTTCGGCACTGAATATGTTAGCACTTTCACTGCCAGGGACCCACCTAGCGAGCGCCTTGTTTGCTGGTTAGGCCCCTGTATTTAGCAGGAAAACTACGGCATTGGCTAGCGTAGCGCTACGCATTTGTTGCAAGTGAAAGAACGGCATGTTTTTGGGTGACTTGCGAGGCGGGCGCCGCACCATGTAAGGCCCGTGTACCCATAAACACACTCTAATATGCATCTTTTGACACTTTCACTGCCAGGAACCCTCCTGGCGCCTACGCCGTATTCTCTGTTCGCTACATACGGGGAAAACCATGGGATTGGCTACGAGCGTATCGCGTAGCGATTCCTGGCAGTGAAAGTGTCACTGCTAATTATGCATTAGGTGTGTCCACACTGAACGCATGCTCAGCCGAGTGGCTCCTGAGCCGTTCACACGCTCGCCCGAGCGGCTCGGGCGAGCCGCTCGCTTGCTCGGCCGCATGCGCTCGGTCGAATTTGCTTGCCGAGCGACGTCGACACTGAGCGCGCACGCTAGGGCGAGCCGCGCTCGGCTGAGCATGCGTCCAGTGTGGACAGACCTATTCACTGCTAATCTGCGCTCGTAATGTTATGGCCTTGTTCGGACTAGGCTAGTATTTCAATGCGAGTCCATACAAAAGCTACTGGCACTTGCAACAAATGTATGAACTCGCACTAAACTACTAGCCTAGTCCGAACAAGGCGTATGCCTCAGTCCGTAGCAGCTTAATCTCCGTATGTAGCGAAAATGGCCCGTCGGAGGGCTCTCTGCGTGTCTTGATTAGCGCTGAACTGGTTAATTGATTCACCTATAGGTACCATATTAATCCTAAGCTCTCCAATTCAAATTGCATCTATGCATCAATTGCGCTGCATAGTTCAGTGTGTTGAAAAGCCACTTACCGTCTGGCAGGTCGATTACGTGACTTTGACAAGCACGGCACGGGTTTAATACCTGTAGTTTAGTACCTGTTGGGGATGTTTGAGGATATTTTTCATTCATACTCGTCCGTTTTCTGAAACTGCATGTCGGTAAATATGATAAAAAAATAATTTCGTGACAAAAAATTATACTACATTTTAGTTGAGCCTGCGGCTCTGTCCGTCCCCGTAAAACTCATTAGTTGCACTCCTACGCAAATTTTCTTTACTTATTTCACTCCGGGCTTGGGATAAATAGTAGGTATTATTGTCGAGGCATGGAAGTAGGCAATTGCAGACTAAGTATTAGTTTTAAACCGACAAGCTGGTGAGTGCGCTTTACGAAGTCGGCAATTGACATTCCAGTCGACGCTAATTATAGTGCTTTTACTTTAAAAACATAAGTTTTAACCGACTTTAAATCAGTACTTCGCCAAGCCACATAGGTACATGCACATTTCCACATTTCCTTTCCAATTTACCACATGCACAGAGAGCAAATGCGTTGATTATTACAGAGAAAACCCAAGTCACTATATGTGGGCCGATAATATTTGGAGAGTTCCATCGATTCCTTAAAGTCTCAGAATAACCTTGACTACTTTATTAGTTGCTACTTCAACCAAATCCCAACAGAGTTTGCGTCTTATATACATCATTTAGGAGATCCATATATGATCAGTGGTCTTCATCATCAGTTCCACTTCACCAGATTAATGGTTTCCGGGAATAAGATATTTAATTATGCCGTTACTTATTGTTCCCTGTTAATATACTTTTATAAATATTGATCGTTACTATAAGCTCTATATATATATATATATATATATATATCGCTGCTCAATTGGGTAAGGGTCAGCACCAACAGCATTCTGGCAATGTTTGCAGGCAGGTTGGATGGTGCCTACCTAAACCATTGCAGTGCGCTGCATGTAATGGGAAATAATGTCTACTAACACTTTAGATGTAAGATGACATTTACCGACTAACCCTGAAATGTACTTTTATTTTTTATGGTCTATGTAAGTAAAGTATTTAATTGTATGATCCAAGTTAGTTGAATAAATAAATGCAACTTTTGGAGGTCGGTTAAAAATGGAAGGCAAATAGGTCTTTAATGTTAATCCTTTCCCACTATTTATTTAGGTAAAAGAGAATTGTATATTGCTACAATTTTTTTTAAATTTTGGGCCTACAAATAATTTATATTTGTATCATTTCAGGCCCATGGATCGAACCTGCAATGTTTGTTTGTTTATTTATGCCTGACCTTAAACTCTATACTTCACTTCCAATATCTATTCAATAACGTCTACTTTCCCTGTTATTATGGCGACATTAATAATACCACATTAAGAATCGCTATTACGCGCTACGCTCGTAGCTGATCCCGTGGTTTTCTCCGTATGTAGCGGAAAGCGCCTACGGCTTAGGCGCCCCCTAAGCGGGTTCCTGGCAGTGAAAGTGATACGCTCTCGGTAGAACACAAAATACTACACAATACCGCATACCGATCCCGCCCCGCCAATTGCAGAAGTGGCCTAACTCTCTTTCCCCTGTTCTCACGATTAAGTCGCTCAATATCAAGTGAATTAGTTATAAGAACCATTGGTAACTGCTTTCTCGAGGCGGACAATAGCGACTATGGGGAGACGATGGGCAAACAAAGGCTGATTGGACTGGAATGACTGAGACGGCGCCCACGTCAGTCTAAGAGCCATTTAGGAGTCGGGAACTACGACACAAGCTGATCTGGTTATCAATCGTTCTAGACAACAACGGGGATCAAAGGTAAGCCTTTCGAAGGACGGAAGTGATCAGTTATTAACCAGGTAAAGCGACTAAAGACAGTAGCAACTAGGGGAGACGATCGAAAAACAACAGACAACTCAAATTAGGATATATCACTCCGAGCAGGGTCTGTTAGGGCATTTAATATGGGATGATTCTCAATACCGGTATTGAAATCCGATAATGGACCTCAATACACTAAAATTCACTTTTTTTTGTAAAATAAGCCAGAAATTAAAAGTGTTATTTAAGTGTTTTCACCAATTAACACTAAACTATGCGTCTTTAAAACAATATAATTTATTTTTATTGTATTTTTTTCTTACGTATTCGCTAATTTTGGTTCACTTCCTAATCATTACTTTGATTAATATTATTGAAAGATTCGCAGCTTTAGTTTGTTCATCAAAAAAGTATTTTTAACGGAACTTTTGGCCTCAAACACTTAACTCCAAAAAATTCATCTATCCTTAGTAATGGCCACACACTGCCCTCACCTACTGTCTAATTAATGTTGTCTTCGGTTCCCGCTATTAATACTCATTGAATAAAACGGTTTGAATCGATTTTACAGAGATCGCAACCCGAGTGCTGCAAAGGGCTCAACACGTCGGGATGTTTTTTTTTTTTTTATGGCTTTTTAGATGCATTTATTTGACAGTTACCTACGCGATAACATCCGTTCAAACTGTTTTAATTAAAAACTTTTTGGCATTAGTATACTGTCTGGTCGCACATTATGAAATTGTAAAGAGTAATCGTAATAATATTTTTGTACTCGTCGATTAAATCTGTGTATTAAGATTTCATAGAGAATATTGTATATGTGTCCTTGTTAAGGAGACTCGATCCGATACGAAATTGCCAATCTATGGCGTTTCGGAACGTAGCAGCGTCGCGTCATCTGTCAAAAATCAAACTACGCTTTGTGATTGGCTAGTATTTAGCCAATCACAGCACAGTACTGCAACTTTACGGACGCCGGTGGTGTGCAAAGGTGGTGTGATAACTTTTCTTTTCAAAGCTTACTCGTAAAAAGTTAAAATAAAAACCAAGTAAATGAGTAGTGACAGTGACAAAACATCTTTAACTCCTCAAGAAATAACTACTTCAAATTATCTTGTGTAAAAAAAGTCGGATAGTACAATAGTAGAACTAGACAATAAAGTACTTACGATATTTAGTTTTTTTCCAATATCTATCTCTTTACCAAATGTAACATTTACCTTGTTACGAACGGTTGCGGTCCTCATCCTTTTAAGGGACGCAAATGCGTGTGCCATTCCTCAGTCGTGATACTGTGCCATGTTTGAGGATTCTCACATTACGGGACATCTAGCAGGCTTTTCGTTCTGTCTCTGTAACAGCAAAGGTAGAAAATGACGTCTGTACGCTGCTAATGTTAACGTGCGTTTTGGCACACTCTTCTTACCCGTTTTTCTGTGGTTTTAGCAGTATTTTAAATACTGTTTTAGTGCTAATATTAAAATTTGCTGAAATAAAAAATTGGTTGTTTATGTTTGACAATCTGTCATAACAACGATATTATGTCAAGTTATGTTAACCGCATCACCATGCAGTTTAGGTTGAATACTTTTAGTCTAAGGTTGTATTCACTTTTCGTTATTATGTGATCCTGGTACCTTGTAATTTTTGAATTGTAAATTTAGAACTAGAAATTCTAGAATTCTTGGTCTGGTGGGGTATATAAGCCCATACAACTGGCAGAACGTCAGTTTTACGTCGACTTCCAAACCAGGAAGACTTCCAAATTGACCTGTGCGGGGTCACAGCTGGCCCCGCACCTTAAGAAGGTCCCTCCTACGAGTTCTGGCAGCGCGTTGACCAACCACGTCCTTTATCTGCACGTGCTCCTTGTGGACGCCAGTACGCGCTCCTCTTTGGCGTCTGTACGCCCTACCTGCACGCGCTCCTGGGTTGCGCGCCCTATCTGTACGCGCCCTTGGATTGCGCGCTCTATCTGTACGCGCCCTTGGATTGCGCGCTCTATCCGTACGCGCCCTTGGATTGCGCGCCCTATCTGTACGCGCCCTTGGATTGCGCGCTCTATCTGTACGCGCCCTTGGATTGCACGCTCTATCTGTACGCGCCCTTGGATTGCGCGCTTTATATGGCCGTAAGCTTGTTTGCCATCGTCGTAGCATAAAAAAAAATAAGGTTCATTCAAATGTTTACCCTCGATGAAATAGGGGATTATTTTTGGGATACAAGCTATCCGTTGTCCTTCTCCGCAGCTCCAACTATCTCTATACTAAATTTCATCTAAATAGGTTCCATCACTTCCATCCAAATTGTTACCCGCTATTTCACCCCCTTAGGGGATTATTTAAGGGATAAAAGCCATCCACTGTCCTTTCCCGCGGCTCAAACTATCTCTATACTAAATTTCATCTAAATGGGTTCCATCCAAATTTTCACCCCCCATTTCACCCCCTTAGGGGGTGATTTCCAGGATTAAAACTAGCCTATGTCCTTTCCCAGGACTCAAACTATATCTATACCAAATTGTATTCAAATGGGTTCCATCCAAATTTTCACCCCTAATTTCACCCCCTTAGGGGATGACTAACCGGATAAAAACTATCCTATGTCCTTTCCCAGGATTGAAACTACCTTTAAACCAAATTTCATCTTTATTTTACCCTCTTCAGGTTTATTATATGTATATGTCACCGTTAGATTGTGAACACCGTCAGTTTATAATCTTACCCGTTATATTGTAAACTGACGGAATATTGTGAACTGCCAAAACCGTTCACAATTTAACGCAATATTTTTCGTTAGTTTATAAACTTTCAATGTCGAATCGTCAAATTGTGAACTGAGATCAAATCGGCTTGCTACGGAACGTACACAAAGACTAGGTAGGTTAGGTTAGTTAGGTATCTTCAGTTGCCCGAAGGGCAAAGCGCCCAGAAATAGGAGCCCCGCGCAGCGGGGCTCCGTCGACACTGCTGGGTGCCGAAATAAATGGAAGAAAATGTCTGAATAACAAAAAAAAAATCATGTTCTGACGTAAGTGGAAACTGATGCAAGTGGAATAATTTGCTCAACCAAACAGCGCATATGTTGCGTTCCAAATCAGGCAAATTTGATTCAGTTTACAATTTGACGATATGACATTGTTAGTTTATAAACTAACGAAAATGAATACGTAAAATTATGAATTATTTTAGCAGTTCACAATATTCCGTCAGTTTACAATATAACGGGTTAGATTATAAACTGACGGTTCTTACAATCTAACGGTGACATATAGATATATATATGTAGATAGATAGATGTATAGAAGAAGATAGTTAGATTAATGACTTATATTTATTATTAATTTTAATGAACTCATACAAAAAGTATTGTTCACAATAGTGTAATTTTCAAGCTTTTTAATCTCGTACCTTACTTAGGCCACTCAGCAAGCTTCGTGGCCTAAACACAGTACTCGACTGAAAAGCTCTCTATTATAACACGATTGTGAAAAATCTATACATATAATAAAGCTGAAGAGGGTCGAAAGTCTGTACATGGAAGATATTTAGAAAAAAATTGTCTGGGGATACTTAGAATCTATAACAGAACACGTTCCAACAGTTTTTAGAATTTTTGTCTGTTTGTCTGTTTATCTGTTTGTCTGTTTATGTGACCGCGCATCACGTGAAAACGGCTAAACCGATTTAGATGAAATTTGGCATAGAGATAGATTGAGTCCCGGGGAAGGACATATGGTAGTTTTTATTCCGGAAATCAACCCTTAAGGGGATGAAATTGGGGGTGGAAATTTGGATGGAGCTACTTAAACCGCTGCACCGATTTGGATGAAATTTGGTATATGAATAGTCTCAGTCCCGGGAAAGGACAAAGGACAGTATTGATCCCGGAAATCATCCCCTAAGGGGGTGAAATGGGGAGGGGGGAATTTGGATGCAACCCATTTCGATGAAATTTGGTTTAGAGATAGTTTAAGTCCTGTGAAAGGACATAGGATAGTTTTAATTCCAGAAATCACCCCCTAAGGAGGTGAAATGGGGGGTGAAAATTTGGATGGAACCCGTTTCAATTAAATTTGTTGAGAGATAGTTTGAGTCCCGGAGAATGACAACGGATAGTTTTTATCCAAAAAAATCATTCCCAAGGGGATGAAATAGGGGGTGAAAATCTGGATAAAACCCAGTCCCAGGGAAGGACAATGTATAGTTTTTATCCCGAAAATCATCTCCTGAGCGGGTGTAAAAAGGGGTGAAAATTTGGATGGAACCCATTTAGATGAAATTTGGTATAAAGATATGTAGAGTCCTGGGAAAGGAAATATAATATTTTTTATTCCGGAAATTATCCCCTAATGGGGTGAAATGGTGGGTGAAAATTTGGATGGAACCCATTTTGATAAATATTGTTTTGAAAATAGTTTAAATCCTGGGAAAGGACATAGGATAGTTTTAATCCCAGAAATCATTTCCTAAGGGGATGAAATAGGGGTGAAAATTTGGATGTATCCCATATAGATCAAATTTGGTTAAGAGATAGTTTGAGTCCTGGGAAAGGACAAAGGATAGTATTAATTCTTTAAATGGCCCCCTAAGGGGGTGAAATGGGGGGTTTAAAATTTGGATGGATTTCATTTTGATGAAATTTGGTATAGAGATAGTTTGAGGTGCGGAGAAGGACAACGGATATCTTTTATCCCGAAAATAATCCACTATTTCATCGGGGGTGAAAATTTGGATGGACCCTATTTAGATGAAATTTGGTATGGAGTTAGTTGGAGTCCCCGAGAAGGACAATGCAAAATTTTTATCCCGAAAATCTACTCCTGAGAGAATGAAATGAAGATTTGGATGGAACCCATTTAAATGAAATCTGGTACAGAGATAGTTTGAGTCCCGGGGAAGGACATAAAATAATTTTAAGTTTGTGTTTCCGTTATCAATATGTTTTAAAAATAAGAATAAGAATAATTTATTATTGGACAAGCACATGATTACAGATTATACAGACATAATCCGTGGGGCTCCAAACTAGGCTGAGCCTGTATCTTGGGACCCACTGAGTCGGTTAACAAATCTCTTCAGACACACGTCACAAGAAGCACGACATTAAAGTAACAAACAAATTGAAAAGTAAACATTAGATATAATATGAGATGAATATTTTATTTTGTACATAATTTTTTTTGTTAGCAATTTCACTGATGTTATTAGTTTATATATATATTTTTAAAATCTTACAAAATTTTAATATCATGGCATATCAGTAAAACCAAAATGAACAAGAAAAAAAAACGAATATTCTGTAGTGCCAAAACCGACGAAAAAAAACTTGCACAACGGTTGTACGGAGAATGCCTTACCCTACCCGTCGCCTTAATCCCAGAAATCAGCTTTTAAGGGGGGGGGGGGACAGTTTGAGTCCTGGGGATAGGTAGGGACCTAAGGACATTAGATAGATTTTATCCCGGAAATCATCCCCTAGGGGTGAAATAGGGAATGAAAATTTGGATAGAACACATTTAGATGAAATTTGGTATAGAGATAGATTATGTCCCGAAAATGATCCCTTAAGGGGTTGAAATGGGGGGTGAATATTTTGATGATACCCATTTAGATAAAATTTGGTTTAGAGATAGTTTGAGTTCCGGGAAAGGACGTGGGATAGTTTTTATCTTGGAATTTATCTCCTAATGGGTTGAAATGGGGGGTGAACATTTTTATGGAGCTACTATACAACCGCTGCACCCGTTTAGATAAAATTTGATATAGGGATAGTTTTTATCCCGGAAATCTATCCCTAAAGGGGAAATGGGAGTGCAAGTTTGTATCGAGCTACGATATAAACGAGTTCAACGCGGACGAAGTCGCGGGCAGAAGCTAGTACTACATATTTGAACGTCCTTGGTTAGACAATTACTTAGTAAATCACTATATTTTTTTTGCTTTGTGTTTCTACTTCATCCCATTGTGCTACTGTTACATATTTTACAAATGGATTACATTACTTATTTATTTATTATGTGTATACAATAATTATATATAAGTATGTTGTGTTGCGTTCCGTGGGTCACGTACGGTGTTGTCTGAAAACCAGCGCTGTAGGTGTCTGTCTGACACCTCGGCATAATGCTGAGACTACGGCCGATTCACTGCCGGGAAGACACACACAATATTGCAGCCTTTGTGTCTTTTGTGTAGTGAACAATGTCTTTATTATTTCTTACTAAGTAAAAAATCTTTCTTATTTTAAAAAACTATGGAGCTGTTTGCGGCCACTGTTTTTATCTGTTAAGGTAGCAATCGTTTTTACAATATAATTAGTGCGTCGATACGCCATGTGAAACCCAAATTGTTAGTAGTAAGAGAATATGAATGGCATTTTTCGAAACTAAATGTCTTGTACGGCTGTCAAGTGTCAACTAAATACAAAATATGAACATTTTATATTTTTTCTGCGGTGCAGGTTTTATAGGCCAGTCATATTTGTCCAGTAGAGTTACAAGCTAACGGCTAGTTCTGCTTTAAGGGTTCCGTACCAAAAAGGTAAAAAAGAAACCCTTATCTACTTAAGCTATCCATTCGACATTTGGAACAACTGTTAAGAGGGTTAAGACACGTGTATGGAAAATGAAAAATGTAATAATAAATATTTTTTTCTGTGTAAATGACAAATATGAGGGGGGTTAAAAAATCAAAGTCTAGTAAATAGATCAAATGGGGTATCATATGAAAAGGCTTAAGTTGCACTTTCTTAAACGGTTTATTTTTTCTACAGTGGTTAAATTTTGATTTATTAAGGAAAATGTAGAAAAAATACCATTCCCCCCCATTATCTCTGAAGTTTACCAAGTGAAAATTCTGAAATAATTACATATGATTAAGAGTAACATACTCGTAAATAATACAGGAAAAATAAAACGATATCTCTAACTGGCGTATTTTTATTTTATTATCAAAAATTATTTATTTATTAAATTTGTAATTTACCTACTTACTTTTGTATGTAATTTTATAACTTCAAATTCCTATCAGATTATTTTTATAGTCCCTTCTTTCAAATAAAAAAATAATAATCGAAATCGGTACTCGTGATAAAAAGCTATCGCTGATAAACAAACATACTCTGACATGACGGGTATGATGTATGAAAGTTTGTACGGAACCCTCGGTGCTCGAGTCAGACTCGTACTTGAACGGTTTTTATTTTGAAAATGTTGTAAGGACCACTACCAGTACCGTATATCCAAGTTTGCAGCTTCGAAAGACCTGTGATAACTTTGCAGCATTCGAAAAACCAAGAAATTTTCGCACTTTTTTTGGCAATTTTAAAATACTCTAAAAAACTGATACATTTTTATCAAAAACAACCGCAGAGTTTAGGACTTCTATTGACAATACCAAAAAAAGTGCGAAAATTTCGTGGTTTTTCGAGTGCTGCAAAGTTATCACAGGTCTTTCGAAGCTGCAAACTTGGATATACGGTACTGGTAGTGGTCCTTACAACATTTTCGAAAAGCAGAACCACCCGTCAGCTTGCGATTTTAGCGATTTTTCTGGTCAAATATGACTGGCCAATATGTCAGACGGTAACGTTTTTGTAATTGGTTAACAATACCAAAAATAACGGTTTTTATATGAAAAACGAACGAATTAATGATTACCTCCCGTCCCCTTTTACGAATACTAATAACGTTATTTGACGGTGTTTTGTGTTCATTCGATAAAAGTTGACAATTTTAGCGGAGGGCCTTGTTTTGTCTTCTAACAGCTCAAATCGTGCTCCTACCACCAGCACCATTGGACATGCAAATTTCGTCATTTTCTATTAGAAATGTATGATTTTTCTTCAATCCCTGTATTCCGATACTTTGATATTGGTCCTTTTAAATTCCGGTGTTAGAATATCGGAAAAATGGGTCCGGGATTCCGGTATTTCGGGATTCCGGTATCCCGGTTTGCATTCCTTTTTGTACCTGCGACCTTCAAGAATACTGTTATGTAGCCATCTGAGCTATCTTGCTCGGTCGACAAATTTATGAACCAATTTACTCTTACAACGCCTGGAATCATAGTTTTTTTCATTTATATTGACATTTATAAATTTCGTTAGCAGACGTTACAACTTATTAACAAAAAGCATTATTTGATTAATTCGCCTCAAGGTCCAAAAATGTAAGCATCATATTCTCCAGGATGGCATTAAACTCGATGTTCGACATGAGAATCTGTACATTTTTGTGTCTTGCGACATAACTCATGTCTTCCAAAGCACTCTACCTATAGGTAGGATTAGTACCTAATATGTCATTCACGTCATACAATTTATGAGGAACGGGCGTTAATATGAGAAAACGTATATACGGGGGTGTGGTAACCCTTTATTAACCCGTTAAATGCTAGGCTAGATTTGCCAAGTCGTACAATTGGTTTCGTAATAAAAATTGATTTCGTGACAAAATGTGTATTGTATTATTTCTTTTGTATGTGTTATTTTTTTTATTGTCACGAATAAATATTTGAATTTGAATTTATATAAGAAAATTTTATTTCAAAGTCAATTACACAGTTAGACAATAAATAAAAAGGTACAATGAGTGTTAATAATAAATTATTAACTTAGTAAAAAAGCCCGCCCCGAGCCACCCCCGGTGGAAAGGTGCCCATCACGCTCGCCGCGTTGCCGCGCTGAATCGCGATGGACAGACGTTGCACCAGGAATGACCCGGAACGGGGGTCAAGACCCCTCTCCGCTAGACGGCGCCCGATCTCCTTGATGAATTTTCTGGCCTCCGAACCCCAACAACCGGTTGTTTCTACCGCGAGCGGGACAAATAAATAACCCTCCAAAGCAGAATATTTGTCCCGCTTCCTAAGAGCCGCCATCTCAGCAGCCGCTCCAGCCGTGCACGTGGTGCTACCGAGGTGCGAGGCCGCGAATTTGAATTTGAATTAAATATTAATTAAAAGTGATTTTGAATATATGCACTTATTTAAATGCGCAAAATAGATTTTTACCTACACTGCCTGCTTGTGATAGCTTGTCCTGACGAGACTGAAATACCCGCCTATCTTCAATTGTGCAAATCATTAAATTTGTAATTTGGGTCTTGAACCGTTGACCAAAGAGTTGCAATTCGCCGATCTTCACATTGCATTGGTTAGAACCGTTTTTGTAGAAAGATACCAACTTTTTTCACATGAACCAGTGGAAGTCTATAACCTCTAGTTACGCATAATTGTTACGAATTTGGGGGTCAAGATATACAAGGAATTAGAGGTGAGGTGAGACCCAACCAATTGTGAATTGCATCTGAGGTCACGGTAGGATTTTAAGCGAAGAAAGACGAAAGCTAGTGTTTGCTTTGCCATCCACACTTCGGATAGTTTGCGGAAGTATTTTTAGCTTTTATTTTTCTTAGACCTACGACATCCTTCATTAAGTTTTGTAAGGTACCCATACTTTTCCAAATACACAAAACAACTGAACTTGGGTAAAATTGGAGTTTTTACACACGCAGTCCATGAACCTTTTTCTTGGCTTAACTCTTCTCATACAACTCTCCAGTTTCATACTCGTACCTACCTAATACCTACCCTTCTTATTACTTCACAGGTGTTGACTTATTCATCGTAACTCTGCACTCGTAGCGCTATGACGCATAAATATATTATGTCGTTGTTGGCACTGAATGGATACATGGTTTTTGTTGCACTTATAAAATTATAACGCTATATTCTTAATAGTTTTGAACGGATTTATACAAATTATATTATTATTTTTATGTAATTTCATTTTCTCAGTTGAGGCGTTCGTTCGATTCTCGCACTGCTTAACGAATACGAAACTCTCTTGCACTATTTCACATGCAATCGAAATACCTACCTTTTAAGATTAAATATGAAATTACATTTTTAGCGCGAACCAAAGAGTATTAATAAGTAATTTATTGAATGAATCAATCAAGGAAGAAAGATTATTGAAAAGATATCTGTAGATTGAAATAATTACCTTCCATTGACATGTTCCCGTAGTTCTACATCAACCATTTCAAACCAAAAGATTCCACTATGACAAGGTTCCATGCCATTTGTTTTTCAGCACGGCATTAAACATTTAAGTGCTCTGTAACAGTACGGCACCGCGTTTATCGCCCCATCAACCCGTTGCAACTTACCAATAAACGATATTGCGGACATTACAATACTATTCCGATGTACCTACGATTTAAAAAGAAACAAGTGCCAGGGAAGTCTGACTCTTATGAGACTTTTTAGTTATTATTTGAATGCAAATATCGCTTGTGGGTTGATGGAAGTGCTTTTAAACCTCGCATGCTTTAATTATAGGATGGATCTCAGTTAAACTACATAGTTAAGGACAGGATGAGTATCCACCAGTGTGCGAAGTTGCGAGGCGGTGCGGTGAGCGAGTAAAAAGTAGACCAATGGAGACACAATAAAGAATAGCAGCATCATAAATTTAAGAGTTAGACTCTTGTCGGTGTAGCTCCCTCCATCTGACTCTATCTAGGGCCGCCTCCTTGACCTCTTAATACGACGTGACTGCTACTTTTTCTTTTATTTGTTTCATGTAACTTATCCTTAATCTTCCCCTTCTTCGCTTGCCTTCTACCTTTCCTTCCATGATGTTATTAATAAAAGCGTTATGTCGTATAAGGTGACCAATCATTTTCGCTCCCCTATTCTCTATCGTTTTTATCAGTTTCCTTATCTCTCCCACTCTTCTCAGCACTTTAAAAATTCAAAGAATAGCAGATACTACATAAATACAGAAGGTTCTCTGTTAACAAATCCCCTGTTTAGGTATTCCGAACAAGCCTAAGCGTGGCCATCCCTTTCTGTCGCATGCAAAGCGCTGCGATAGAATGCGTGCGTGCCGTAGCAGCGCCAAACTACCGGCTGGAACATGGTCGACATGTACCTGTAGCGGCGTGACGAAGTCACGGAGTGAGCCTCCCCTGCCAATAGGGAGCAATGCGCCAGCGCGGTACAGATACGCTATTGGTACAATTTTTCCTCGTTTACCGCCTTGCAACCCGCACAGGGCAATGGAGAGGGCTATGCTGGCAGTTTCTCTGCGCGATCGCATCAGAAATGAGGCTATCCGCAGCAGAACCAAGGTAACCGAATAGCCCTACGAATCGCTAAACTTAAGTGGCAGTGGGCGGGGCACATTGCACGTAGAACCGATGGCCGTTGGGACGGAATGGTTGGTGGGTAGGCCCCCCACAAGGTGGACTGATGACCTGGTAAAGATCGCGGGAGTCCGCTGGATGCGGGTGGCGTAGGACCGGTCATTGTGGCACTCTTTGGGGGAGGCCTATTTCCAGCAGTGGACGTCTTTCGGCCGATATGATGATGATGATGATGATGAGCCTGCAAAGCTGTGGTAGATACGTACTCTAAGTCGTATTTGTGGACAGACAGGGTTATCGGTAGCGCGAGACGCGTGCTGTCAGGCGTGACTGAAAACGCTATAAGTTTGTGTTTGTTAGTCATCGCGCCAACGATTGCCTCGCTTGTCTATGAACACGGCCTTAAAACTTCCCAACATTTTAGTTAGGTCTATTTTGTAATTAAATTATCCATATATATGTAAAATCTGGTTACATCAGATAAAATTGCTGACCGAGTTGCATCATAGTTAAGTAATCCGTAGGAAAAGCGACTCTACCATCCAAGCTATTATATTTCAATACCAAAATAAAAATTTAAAAAGTGGTCACTTTAAATTATTTAGTTTTAGTGTTTTATTTTTATATATTTCATGTGTCCTAACATAGTATTTTAAGGTAATTGTGACTAAGAAAAATATGGAACCAGTTAATACCTATGTTCTTTCTTGTTGTAGACGAAAGTTAACTTTTCAAATCCCGTGGCTCCGAAGAGAAAATATTTAATCAGAAAGTTTGAAGTCATACTTCATTCAAAATTCGGCACTGTTTTCAGCATCCAATAGTGCCTTTCTGGGAAGCCAACATGCATCAAAAGGTTAATAGGTACCTGAGGCTTTGTAGGTATGAATAGGTATGTGCATATTATGCAAAAAGTTGTTTAGAAACAAACCATTGAACGGTTGCATGAACGCTGACTGGCACGTTACCGAACGCCCCCTATTCGCTACACCCTGTATTACACAATGTGGATTGCAGACAAAATGTTCAGGACACGCGTAGTTTCGTTACTGTGCCGGTGTCAGGGTCTCATTTTCAGAACGTCGCAATTGCTATAATTTTCACGGCAGGAACTTTTCTGTCTAAAATTATGTACATTTGAACTGCTAACCGCAAATTGTGTACTAAGTTAATATAAGTGACGACACTTTAGGTGGTTCGATTGCCATACAAAGTGTTATTTGACATTCGCAGGCTAACGGCGTGATATTTAAAGAAACTTATGTAACAAACTTTCATCAATTGGCTTCCCATTTGCGCCAAATTCCCCCTTTCCTAGAATAAACTTATATTAAACTAGATTAATTTGAGAAAAATAGTTTTCCCAAAATATCACGTCCCAAACCAATTTCTCAAATTAATCTAGTTTATACAAGTTTATTCTAGGAAAGGGGGAATTTGGCGCAAATGGGAAGCCAATTTATGAAAGTTTGTTACATAAGTTTCTTAAAATATCACGCCGTTGGCCTGCGAATGTCAAATAACGTTTTGTATGGCAATCGAACCACCTTAAGTTTTATCTAGAATAAAAATAAAAATATAATAGTACATTACTTACCTAGGGCGGTTAAACAAAGAATGTCTCAGATCGCAGGTGTTTGACGCCCGAGCCGAAGGCAAGGGCGATAAATATGCGCTCTGAGGCTTTCTTTATTACCGCCCGTGGTGAGTACAACATTTTACGTCTCTATCTGGCCAGGAAGTGGGGGTTTCCGCACGCATAGCGTGCGGTAATTCCTACTTTATGGCCAGGTATGACGTAAAAATAATTTATTTACCATAACATAACTAAAGGCCGAAACGCACAAACAGCGGTGGCAGCGAGGTGCGGTGGGGCGCGGAGGCGGTACCGGTTGTAATGTTCGAGCTAATATGAAAGGATCCGCATAGAGCGGCGCGGTGCGGCGCGGCGCGGCGCGGTATTCTGTGCGGTCTCTTTCGTATTAGCTCGAACATTACAACCGGTACCGCCTCCGCGCCGTTACCTCTGTCTGGGCGTTTCTAGCTTGAAAATTTTCTTAGGTACAGCGATTTTCACACTAGGCACAGCCTGTATCGTGGGATTCAAATCAAACACGAGAATTAAAAATAACATGCGGCTTTTAGCAATCTGACATGCAATACCTCCTAAAAGCTGTATAAAAAGTACAGTCAGATATTTTTGTATGCACGCCTTGTTTATTGCCCGACTACGGCAGAGCCGAACGGAAGGGATATTGATTTTAGCAGTCTATGTTTGTACTTAAGTACGTCTACCGTAGCGTTTAAAATACCGAACCAATTGCGATAAATTAGGTGTCAATCAATTCAAAATTATGCTTCGGGGGACCAACTTGGTCGTAGCCGCTCTCATGGTACCTAGGAGATACTACAATTTTTATAAATAATAATTCTCTGTCAAAAATTTCATTTTTGGCCACCTTCCAGCTCCAGCATCAGATCAGCTCCAAGTCATCATAATATTGCATTTTCATGCGATATACATATGCTTGCAAAATTTCAGCTCAATTGGATAACGGGAAATGACTGAAAAATGGATTGCAAATTTTGACGGACAACTTACATACTTACATATTTACATACATACGAACAGTGCAAGTTAATATAAAGCTTGTAAAAAACAGTTTTTTTTTTTAGTTAGCTTTCCGTAGTCGGGTTACAGTTTTTTGAACTGTTTATTTATTTATGCTTCTGTCATATAGGTTATGTGTATATTCTAGCAAATGACTACTAATAGTAGTAGGAAGTACCTACTATTTATAAAATTATAATTCCAATATATCAAAAATTCCAATAAGTTGAGAACTATCTAGTCTAGATTAATAATATAATATACCTATACTAATAACATACTTACCAGTACATCGAAAAATAATCCCCATCATGACAACATGTGTTTTTATACTATTTCCCTTTATATTCAGAATGCTCTAGAATTCGGTTTGTCCAGTCAATACAACTTTACTCATAAACTTTTCCATCGCTCTTTTGTCAGCGGATTAAGGTCATATTTATGAGAGGATTAAATCGATACATATTTTTGCACTCGATTCCATGTTGCAATACATTTACAATACAAACGATTATTTCATTTCAACTTCATCCCAATCCATCATCTAGTTGTTAATGCGTCGCGCTCATACACACTCGGCTATTAAATAACGCAAGTGGCAGTGTATGAAGCCAGACTTTCAGGACGTCAAAAATGCGTCCCAAAATTCAGTCTCAACTTTTCCTAATGTATGATTCCAAAACGTTTTAGAAATTCAAAAGGTTCGGAACACATTTTGCTATCAGTACCGAGTAAACGGAAACACTCTAAAGCTGTGACATGTTATTAGCCTATAACAGGATGGAAAGTCTAGATAAGTTATTAGCGACGAGTAATAAAGCATGAGATTGGTTTGTAGTGACGATATCGTATCATCGGACGATAACATTTTACGTAGGTCATTCTTTCGCTCCATAGAGGTAGAATTGATAGAGGGAGTCACCCACACATACACACATGAGTGACAAAGATGTATGCATAGGCAATACCGCAAGTGGGAACGAAATACAATGTCATATTTTCTGTCCCTCATCGCGTATACGGATTTTTTGTTTGCCACCAGCTTGTTTGCCACCACACCTGTCAAAATTTGTACTGAAACTGACACCACCATGACGTCACCGATATAATACGACTAAATTATAAATGACATTAGACGTCCAGAGTGTATTAGCTTCTGATACTCCTTAATTTAGTATGGTTAATTTACCATCGTCCCTTTTGGGTATACGCTAGCACGCCATCTTTATATCCTCTATCTACGTTTCGCTCCCATAGCGGCAATTTTGACAAGAAGCTCCGCTTGGAATGCAGCTGTCACCTTATGTGAGGGTGTCAATTTTTTATTCTTTTACAATCTTACACAAATTGGCTTAGTCCCAAACTAAGCAAAGCTTGTACTATGGGTATATAATAATATACTTAAATACATAGAAAACATCCATGACTCAGGAACAAATATTTCTGCCGTGCAGAACCTAAAGTGCAGTATCGGGCTTATTTGGGATTTTTTGTTTTTTGATGATCTGTGATCAGTATTTCAAGATGCACATGTGTATCTAATCGGTATTTCATTTGGACAACTGGAACATGTAAAAAAAAATCTTCTAAAGTACAGTAATGGACTAGCGTAGAACACAAAATACTACTTAAACCGCAGTTAAAACGTCTACGGCTACGAATATTGGACCATTACCAACTAAAACGCAGTAGAATCGTAATTTATCAGATGTTTTAGTCTGTATGAACTCAACAAGTTATTCGTGAAAAACTAACTAAACTGCAGTATCAAAGTTTTGTTCCAAATTCTTCGTACTGTTTCGAATATCTTTGATTTTTAGACATAATTACTAACTAAAACGCAGTGAAAAATATGTTACCTTACTTTAGTCGGTACCCTCCCTATTTAAATATTACTCTTATTGCCATCTAAAGTGCAGTAGCAAGCCGAGGCACTGCACTTAAGATGGTATTTTCAATGCATTTGTATTTTGTCACTGTACTCGTGGACAGAAAGTGTGTTTTTACAGCCTAAACCACAGTGTCTGGAGCTTAACTACTGCGTTTTAAATGGCATTTTGCTCGATTTTTTGTGCTGTTACTGTATTTAAAATTGTTTTTTGTAAAAAAATTACTGGGGCCTGTTTGCCAATTGATCAAATTATTTAATCGTCATCGAACCTACATTTGCTCAGTAAAAGTCGAGTCAATCACACCACATTAAGTGGCCGAAAATCGTCTAGCAAGATTGGAATATACTTGTTTGGTAGATAGTAAATTAATCACATACCTAGTTGTTGAAATCGTAAGTAATCAATGTTTATTAAACATATGTAATTATGTATGACAGTAATAAAAAAGACTACCTACTACTTCAGTATAATACATTATTCAGTCTTATGTAGCTAAATGGCACTTTTATCTTATTGTAACCTTAACCCTAGAAACCCTACACGTGACCTCCGGGTGGTGCTAAAAGAACAACAAACTCGGCAGCTGCACTGTTCCTTCTGAACCTCGCAGCGCACACTGGAACTCTATCAGCGACATCGATACGAATACATATACTCGTAACTATGTACCAGTGTGTAGCCGCCATACGATAAATAAATAAATCTTATTGTAACGGACAAACAAGACACGTTTTTAAACTGTCACTAATGAGATCGTAATTACGAATAAGATAGACGGCACACATATATTACCATTCAATAGGCTATTTGTAACAATACAACCTTCAACAATATACAAAATTTACTGCAAATAGAGCTTTTCCCAGTTAGAACAATGTGACTTCTAAACATAATGTCATTAGAATACTTGGGTAACCTCAGGGAATAAAGATATACCTCATAAAACAACATAAATTTTTAGCTGGGATAATTTAATTAATTAATAATATGTATTAGCGAGGTACAAGAATCAAATTCTTTTTGGAAAACTTACTTCCAAGCTGTTTTCTTAAAATAATTCACCCAAAAAACTTGACTGTGTCAGTTCAGGCAAATAAGATAAACAAAAATTATTTAATTTAAACATTGCGATCATTATTATTAGGGAATACCCTACGTAATGCGTTATCAGGTGCAGATGAGACAGGTAAATGCCACCAAAACACGAGCCGATTTTTGGGTATCAGTGAACCCTGCAGTTTCTTAAGACGGCATTGCTTCCTTACGGAACTGGAGCCAAGTTTTACTGGAGCATTTGAGAGTATCACTATTTATTATGTAGGCTGGTCGTCTTAAACATGAAAATCACTAAATATAGGTCAGAAAAACTGCACATCTTGATCTTTTTCTTGGTATCAGTTACTTAAGGAAGCAAAACCTTGATGCTCAAAAACTGGCTTGTGTTTTGTAGGCAATTACCTGTCTCATCTGCACCAGCAGGTCGACCACGTTACACATTGTACGCACGTCAGGTAGATCTAAATGTCATATTTTATATGGTAAAATGACAGTTCGATTGTACTAACGCGCGTTTGGAACATTACGTGATTACCCGTCTGACAACGGCAGTACGTGGGGTATTTCCTAATAATAATGATTACCATATTTAAATACCTGTTTTTAGTTTTTTCTTGTTTGCCTGAACTGACACAGTTAAGTTTTCCAAGCCTTGACCAATTTTTAATTCGTTTTATATTTAAAAGTTTTGGTGAAATATATTACAAAACAGTTTAGAAGTGAGTTATTATAAACAAATTTTATTCGTATACCTCATTACTATAATAAATTAATATAGCTAATCCCAGCTAAAATTTTACTTTGTTTTATAAGGGTATACACAGAATAATAAAGATATATCTTTATTCCAAGGGGTTACCAAAGTATTCTAATGTAATTATGTTTAGAAGTCACATCGTTCTAACTGGAAAAAGCTCTAGTTGTAGTAATTTTTGTATATTGTTGTATTTTTTATTGTTAGTAATAGCCTAATGAATGGTTATATATGTGTGCCGTCCATTTTATTAGTAATTACGATCTTATTAGTTATAGTTTAATATCTGACACAGTAACTGAACGGACAATAACAATAAGATTAAAGTGCTATTTTAACAGTACATAAGAATAAATAGTAGCATTATACTGAAGTAGTCGTCTTTTTTTATTAGTAGGGATACATAATTATGTGTAATAAACATTGTTTGCTTACAATTTCACGAAATATGTGTTTTATTCAGGATCTCCAATATAAATCACAAATAAGTTTATTTAAATCTTGCTAGTCGTTTTTCTCCCACTTAAAGAAGCCTGATTGACTTGACATTTACTGAGCATATGTAGTTTTGAAGACAATTAAATATTAAATCATTTTATTGGCAAAAAGGCTTCAGTCATACTTTTTTTTTACAAAAACCTGTTTTAAATGCAGTAACGGATGCTCGTAGCACTAAAAATCAAGCAAAATACCGTTTAAAACGCAGTAGTATAGCTCCGCGTACTGTGGTTTAAACGGTTATTCATCACTTGTCTGTGTAAGTAAATGCAAAACATGGACAGTAACCCGACTTTTTACTGTGTTTTAAGCGGTATTTCTTTTGTTTTTGCCTGTCTCAAAGAGTGCAGTACGAGCTTGAAATTTTGAAAAAGCCCCATAATTAATTTCAGTGTACACTGAAACCATTGTTTTTAAAGTCATAGTATTCTATGTGTTAAGCGCTTTCCATGACAATAAATTATAAGTATATACCGCTTGAACGAACGGAAATAAACTACTTTTAAAGTGTTTTTTGCGTTTATCTCGAAATGGACTTTTTCGAGTTACTGCACTTTAGGTTCTGCACGGCAGATTTGTGCCCATCACATAAATAAATGCCCGTACCAGGATTCAAACCCGGGACCTCCGGCTTCGTAGGCAGGGTCACTACCAACTAGGCTACAGGGGGCTCCCATACAGCAAACGTGATTTTTTTGCCGTTTTTATAGATAATGGTACGGAACCCTTCGTTCGCGAGTCCGACTCGCACTTGGCCGGTTTGTTTTGTTTTAAATGTACCTACCTATTTCCAAAAAACATGACTTTAAAAAACTCAAGAGCAATTAAAAATATTACATGCTTTAGGTTCCAGGGATAAACTCATGTGCGTAACATCATTTTATTTATTCCATAGCAACATCCATCGAAGTAATTGCTCTTAAATCTATGTATATACATTTTATTGCGAGACATAAACTATTAAGTGTGTAACATAGTTGCAATCTATTCGGTCTATAATGTCAATTTGATTGTTCTTATCAACACAGTGTGTTTAATTGCAATTAAATAATACATTTTAATGATAAAACTAGCTGTTTACTGAATGTGAGCTTGGCATTGTTACAATTTCGGCAAATATATTTTTTCTACCTAGATGATAATACTTTTTCTCAAACATGCAATGAAATTTCGTCATTCCTTGCGTCAGAACAGGCTTCAAAGTATCACGTTTCGGGCGGAACAATTTGAGAGAACTGTAAAGGAATTTCATACGAAATTGGAGGCCTAGGCCGGGAAGTATTTTTTTTTTTAATTTTCATTCTACCATTTGTGGCACAGCATCACGGCATTCAGCCATGAAAATTGGTTTGATTTGAGGAGTTTTTATTTATTTATTTCATTGCATGTTTGAGAAAAGCACGATACATGCCTGGCCGTGAAAAGTGCTTGCCGGGTGAGTAGGTATAGACGGATAGTGATACGAAGCTTCTTTCCCGGCGTCTGCAGTAATGTACTATTAAACATTAAACAAAACCAATCAAACTAAGTAGCTGACTCGCATTACAATTCACAGTTCTAAAATCATGATGTTTGGTAAAGTAGTTTTCTCAAACATGCAATGAAATGTCGTCATTACGTGCGTTATAATAGGCTTCAAAGTATGACATTTCAGGCGGAGCAACTCGAGAGAACTGTAACGGAATTTCATACGAAATTGAAGACCTAGACCGGGGAATTGAAGGACTAGGGGGAACCGGGATTTTTATTTACCTTGCACAATTTTTTTTTTTTTTAATTGCATGTTTGAGAAAAGCACTACACATTCCTGGCCGTGAAAAGGGCTTGCCGGCTTCGTATCACTTCCCGCTATCATCATCATTATCATCATATCAGCCGAAAGACGTCCACTGCTGGACATAGGCCTTTCCACTATACCTACTCACCCGGCAAGCCCTTCTTTCCCGGCGTCTGCACCTGCAGTAACGTACTATTTTTTGCCACTATTAACTAATATGAGAGAATATTTTTAAATATTTACAAAAATAAAAGTCAGTTCTAAATTTAAAAATAAGAAACATTGCAGGCTGCCTCAGAGCAGGCCGCCTGGAATGTTACATATAAATTCCTTAATTTGTCGAGTACCACACTTTTTTAAAAGTAGAAACTGGAATATAAAAGATGGCAAAGGTCGTATTCAGCCAATTTAACTCATATTGGTTGCAAACGCGACGCTTTAATATGTGTATCAAATTTTTTGCGTTTTTCGGTGGAAAATACACTTGCGATTCTGCGTAAAAAAACGGCGGGAAATCGTTAATATTTTCACGTTGTGCAAAAGCTTGATTTCAATTTAGTATTTTTGAGACAAGCACTATACCTATTAGCCTCAGCCGGAATGGCAATTGCAGGCTTCCTATTGAAATTAAACGGACTCGCAAGCTCGTCCTTTTTTACAAATACTTAGCCTGCAATTGCCTCCTTCCCGGCCACGGCAATAATGTACCTACTATTCTTTTATATTATTATTCTAACATGTCTAGCGGTAGAAGCGATATTTTAATGGCTGGCTGTGCAATTGAAATTGAGATGAACAAAATGGATTGACTAGACAGTCGAAGTAGAAACACTTTAACCTCTCGAAAACACAGAATGTATTATCTAAGTGTGCCTCGTTTTCTTACAAAGATCTATCGTAAACTATACCGCGCCGATTCAAATCTGTTAGATTGATGTCAGGGGCTCCATTCTTTGAACACTGTTTTCCAAAGAACGGAGCCCCTGAAACAAAAACTCTTAAGAGGGTATCCTAGCAGCATTTTTCCATACAAACGTATTCCCCTATTTCCTTCCTGGTTTATCCCTCTAGAGGACTCGTTTTTTTTTATAAAATCAAGGTGTACTGTATGTATGCCCCTGTCAGTTACTTTTTCCTAAAAACGAATTACCAAAACAGATACGAATTTTCGAAAACCTAAAAAATGCCCCATTTTTACTGTCATATTCAGATGACTACCAGACAAATATGAAAAGTTTTTACGTTAAAACAAAATAATAGAAACATAGATCTACTCTTATTCTAAATTTCAACACCAAACATAATTGAATCGGCGCAGGTTTGGCGGAGAAAACACGGGAATACAAAGCATCGATCTTGTCAAGATTTTGTAGTGAAAATCGGTCTGAGCTGCGGTTGTCCCTATCGCGCATCGCACGCGGTCGCTTGGGCGCAACGCGACGGCAATAGTTTGTACAAATACCTATTTCTCAATTTTGTCGCAGACCGACTACGCTCTTAAATCATGACAAGCTGTGTCCGCGACTCCGCCTATGTAGAATTTAATCTGTGTCAATTCCCTCCCTCCCCCAGGAGTAAGATGAATAAATAAATAAATAAATCTGAGGGCACGGTAGTGCCCCCGCAAAGTCGAGCAAAACAAAGAGGCACGGCCGTACCATCCTTTTCTCGAAGCGATTCAGGCTATTTTCGACATTCTTTAATTTTGTGCTGGCTAAAGCTAGAACCCTGAATTTTCAGGAACATGTAGGGCATAATATGGCTAACATATAATATCAATAACACTTAAATTGAACTTTTAGTTTAAGAACTATTGTCCGTCAAAGTTCGTTAGTTTTGTCACTGACATACTCACTTATGATAATGATCACGCTAACTCTAAGGTACTTATAGCAGACCCACACGCTCCAAATTTCAAACATAATTAGTGTTTAGCCTAATTATTCATGAAAAACCTAAAAATACTGCAATTTCAGTCACGTTTCCGAGATATACAAACTGCATAAGTAAGTTTGTAATCCTGTACAAATACACACGATTACAAAGTTACTTTTGCAGTTCCTTCCTGCAAAACTATACAAACGTTATTTGCGGTTGGTAAAATTAGATTCCCATACAGGCTACAAAAAGAAATGAGATCACATTAAAAACATCCCATGTAAAAAATAGGCCAAGTCTCGAAACTCTTTCACAGTAAAAAGTGGTGAGATATTTCGTAGAGCCAAGTCAGGCATTCTTATTAATCTTTATATGCTTGCTAAATAAAGTTTTGTGACTTGGCAATCACACTTACATAGTTTTAGGTACCTATGCAAAAATTTGTAAATGCTGTAAAGTTGTGTGATTCCCAAGTTGCGGAATTTTATTTAGCAAGCAAATAAAGATTAATAAGAATGCCTGACTTGGCTCTACGAAATATCTCACCACTTTTTACTGTGAAAGAGTTTCGAGACTTGGCCTATTTTTTACATGGAATGTTTTTTATGGGATAGATATTTGGGGACAATCTTACACAAATCGACCTAGTCCCAAACTAAGCAAAGCTTGTACTATGGGTACTAGACGATGATATACATACTTATATAAATACATCCCGAATGTCATCAGACTTGACTTGACTTGGTAGTTTTAACGTGAAATGATTACAGATGGACATACAGAGTAACCTACTTTTAGAATGGATATTTATAACCTCCGTAGAAAATTTTATTGTCGCCCTTAGCAGGCGCGGCTCACTCGCGATTTGTGTTTATCGCTACAAGTACATGCCGGTCGCCCCTTCGAAGGGCTCTATTCAGTGGCTGCCACTATTACTTATTCTGTGCCCTTAGTCTTTCATAATATCTTTACAGAGTTGTCATGGTTATCTGCTCCTGGCGCAGTTCTCACTTGCCTTGCCTTTTGCTTCAATTTTTAGGGTTCCGTACTCAAAGAGTAAAACGCGACCCTATTACTAAGACTCCGCCGTCCGTCTGCCTGTCTGTCTGTCTGTATGTCTGTCTGACTGTCTGTCTGTCCGTCTGTCACCAGGCTGTATCTTAACAACCGTGATAGTAAGACAGTTGAAATTTTCACAGATGATGTATTTCTGTTGCCGCTATACCAACAAATACTAAAAAACAGAATAAATAAATATTTTTTACTCAGGAACAAATATTTGTGCCCATCACACAAATAAATGTCCTTACCAGGATTCGAACCCTGGACCTCCGGCTTCGTAGGCAGGGTCACTAAGAGTCACTACCAACTAGGCTACAGGAGGCTCCCATACAACAAACGTGATTTTTTTGCCGTTTTTATAGATAATGGTACGGAACTCTTCGTGCGCGAGTCCGACTCGCACTTGGCAGGATTTTTAAATTTATAAATACCTATACGAGTTGTCAAAATTTATGACAATATACAAAGCTAAAACCTAAAAGAAAGCGACTAATCTAGGATATGAATGATATTATATTACGCATGTGACAGAGACATGTCTAGTTGTTAGCAAAGAGAATATAACCACTACGTTGTTAGATGTGATTTGTATCAAATTTACGTCACTCTTTGTCAAGTATTTGGCACGCCGCTTTTTGCTATAAAAATGTGAAAAAAGTAGGTATGCTAATTCATTGTAAATATTACGTACGTGTTCAATTTGGACAAGTAGGTACCTACTTGTCCAACAGTAGGATTCATTGTAATATTTAAAAAAAGAAAAAGAAAAAACAACACTTAAAAAAGAAATACTTATACATACTCCTACAAATAATTGCTACAAAATACTAACAAACACAATGAAACTTGCATTAACCCTGAGAACTTTACGGTTTCTCTCTATGAAAACACAACAATATATCGATATCAGCCATATTTTTACACCATAAAATCTATGAAAACACAACAATATATCGATATCAGCCATATTTTTACACCATAAAATAGGTTGGGTAATTTGACTAAATATTCATTAATAATCCACCTAAATTTAATACCGCAGCGGTAAAAAATAATGAAAAGTAATCTTTATAAATTCCGTACGAATCAGGCGAAAATGGTATAAACTTTCTTTACTTTATAATTGACTACGTCTATACAACGTTCTTTGGGATACCCGCATAATTCACTTATTTTTGTTAATGAATAAACCTTTGTATTATATAGGCCAGATGAAATTAAATATTATCTCAAGGTCGTAAATATTTAATTAAAATGCTGTTATTTCCTGATGCATATATTTTTGGATTCAGGTAGTAAGTCTCCAAATTTGTGTTATCAAACATGTTTTCATTATAAAAATACTGATAGCATTTTTGCTTGCGGGTTAATTTTTTTTCCGTACTTCCGGTCCATAGAATTATTGACTTCAATAGTAAAAGTTTTTTTAAATAACATATAAAAGCCGTATACAAATAATTAGCCTGATATTGAATTATTTCCAAAAACACCGTAATTTTCTCAGGGTAATTGCATTACTAGGCTAATAAAGAAATAAGTACTTTTTAATTTGTCGCAAACAATCATCAGAAACAAACTAGCCAGAGGTCATCATCCCAAGAAATCTCGATAATGCAGTCAAGACATGTTGATGTAAAGCACCCATCTACAGGTAATCTGACCAACCTACGTAGCTTAGGAGATTTTTTGCGCGGCCGAACATTTCTTTATTTATTCCTGTAAGTCTCCATCTCCACTGTATTCGTTTCTCAAGCCGCCCGATTCAGGGACGTGTCAGGTTCTAGGTCACAGTCCAATTAAGTGTTTAGCCATTTAGTCAATAAGGTGCTTGCGGGCGTTTGTACAGCGTTTATGTCGGCGTGTGGCGACAAGTGTCGTCTATTTATGGGACTGAGCGGTCCAAGTGATGGGAAACGTGAGGGCATAAGATTCGTATTAGGTGGAAGTGCTTGTTTTTTATTGACATTTTATTTACTGTATACGTCTATTGCGATTACTTTATAAATGTACGAGTATAAGCCAACGGAGATAATATTTTAAATATCTGGCAAATAACTGTAAGTGCAGTTCTTGGTTTATCATTATCATTATATGGTTCCTAGCACCTGGCAATTTTCAATCTACAGTGTGTCTGAGTGGTATTCAATATTAATTAACCGACTTCAAAAAAAAGGAGGAGGTTTCAATTCAGATGCACTTTTTTTTTTTTTTAATGTTTGTTACCTCAGAACTCCGTCATTTAGGAACCGATTCGTACAATTATTTTTTTAATTGAAAGTATATGCTTCCAGATTGGCCCAATTGTTTTCAAAACCCCAGTTGGATGATGGAAACCATGAGGAATTGAGGGAACTCCTCAAATATATTAGGCACGCGTGTAGTAATTTCGGTATTTTCTATTATAACTCGTGTATTTACACCCGGAAATCATAAATTTGGTGATGGTGGAAGGAATGATGAAGACCACAGATGGCTTGTGGAACTTCTCAATGATGTACAGTCGACGCCAAAAATATGTTTACACTTTTGCACCTTAGTCCATTGTAATAAGGCGAAAACTGTAAACATATTTTTGGCGTCGACTGTACCTACTCCAAACTATAAAAGTACGTCACAGATTCTGATATGATTGCGTTGAAATAGCAAACAATGAAGTGCCAAGGGTAATTCTGAGATCCTTGAGGAATCGACGGAAGTCCTCAAATATTATCGGCTCACATACTTACAGTGATTTGGTTTTTTTCTTTAATAATCAACGCATTTGCTCTCGGAAATCAGTTCATGTGGTAAATTGCAAAATAAATGTGGTAATGTTCATGTGGCTTGGCGGAGTACTGAATTGAAGTCGGTTAAAACTTTGTTTTTAAAGTAAATTATCTAGTTTGACTTTGAGTACGAACTCAGAAGACAATTTATTTATACTGCGGGCGTCTAGTGGTTGGTTAAGATAAATTGAATCAAACAAATGAACATTCATCCAGTTGCGGTTGTTTCATCAAAATCATTTCAGTTTCTTCACTTTGATCTTAATCCACCTTAAGTAGTTTGGTGTACAGTGTCACTAAATTATAAATGACATTAGACGTCAAGAATGTATTAGCCTTCTGATACTTCTTAATTTAGTAAGGTTATTTACCATCGTCCCTTTCAGGTTTACGCTAGGATGACATCTAATTATAATCATCTTTCTACGTATGGTGGCTTTAGACAGCCACTTCATGACAAGGTTGAAGCACTGTTAAATCTTCCAATATGTTCCAAACGCACAACCCATAAACTGCGATGCTCTTATTCAGTCACTCCTAATGGAAGTGCGTCCCTCTCTTCTATGATTGGGAAGGTATGATGATGCGAGTGGGAGATAGATATAAACTGTGAGTTTTGAATTTGGAATGTTCTAAATCGCGCTATCGTTTTTTTAACGCCAGTATAAACAGGCTGTTCGGAATAACGATGTAGGAAATTAAGGAGGTGAGACACAAGAGTTTGAACCGTACCTATATGTCTTAGTCCAAACTGTAGTACTTAGTAGTTTTTTTAAATCAAGCTAAATAAACTAATAAACTTTTTATGAACTCGATTTAAAAAATAAAACTACCACAGATGGGACTAAGATATATAAGGTTCAAACACTTCCTAATAGTCCAATGTATTTATCACCTACTTAACACTCTCGTGAAGCGCTTATGTACCAATGGAAAGTAGTGACATCTCTGGCGAGGTGGCATTATTATTTTAATGTTAAAAGTTATACTAGTATATATTAAAACATTATTATAATAAATCGCTTAACACTTGGCCCTCATCGTTAGAGTTTATGTGCCGTAAACCAGATAGTAGAGAAATCGAAGCAAATGAGACGCACAAATCATGTGAATACCTACTTAAGTACTTGCTTATTCTCACTGGATCACTGCTGAGTCATTTGTTTACGAATTTGATGGAGAGGTACCTAATTAATGACTAAAGCCTACAGTTTTGATAAAAAGGTACTAAAACTGGTTCAGTGTATTCTGAATGAGCCCTGGCCCCTGTTTCATTAACCTTAACACTCTCATTGCCCGCCCCGCCTAGCGGGCGCCTACGCCGTAGTCGCTTTCTGCTACTTTGCGGGAAAACCACGGGATCGGCTGCTATCGTAGCGCGTAGCGTTTCTTGGCAGTGAATGTGTTAAGTAAAGAGAGGTAGGGCGAAGCGGAATGTCATCATTATTTAATAAATAAGAATGGTTGTTCAACGGTTATGTGTGGATACGAGCACCTGGAGTGTATTGGTTTCCACTACTTTTCTGGGACGGACGAACTCTTTTGTCAGAATTTTCCATGGCCATTTTGCATAAGGACCTTCAACTTTCTAAATTTCGTTGAAGCAGCGTTGGAAGTCCTTCAATGTGGTGCGTGATTTCTGAAACACTCTGTGTGTGATTGTTTGAGAAGTCAACGTTCATATTGTATACTCGTAGATACTAAACATGGGATTCCAGTCTTAGTAACAAATGAGGCATGTTTGTATGCATATTATGTAGAAAAATATTTGGGAATACACCACACGTGCTAGACGTGATACCATTTTATACCCGCGAAGCATCGATACGGTTGTTGCAATATTGTAAGGAGCTTATTGCATTTTTTTTCAAGAGACCATGGCGGTAAAAACTACTCTGTAGTAATAAATGTCACCTGACTAAATAGTACACTGGAACAATCAAATTGTGATAGGTAGTGTTTCCTTCAATGAATTCAAACTGTTCAACAATCTTCTTGTAGTCCTGGGACAGCGATTCGACCAATCATATCTGAGTGCGCCCATCGCACCGCCGCGCCGGCCGCGTTCCACCGTAAGTAGTACCTATTGTGATCTTTAATTATTACATTTTGATTTATAATTACAATTATTTGTAATTTATTCGCGAGAAAAGCACTAAGTGCACTCCTCACCTTCGGCTTGGACCTAGAACCCACTCATCCATCTATTGCCTAGTTTCTAGCCTCTACAACAATGCACCTACTATTCTTGTTATCGTATACGGAATGAATACCTTAGGGCTCATAATTTGTCTTGTTACAAGTGTTCGATTCGCCTTTGAGTGTAAAGCGCTAAACAGATAATTAAGTACAATCCCAAAAGGAAAAGGGAATTTTATGTAAATGATTTCTTTGGTGGAGACAAATTAAAAAAGGCTGCCTAAAAGGCTTTAGAAACTTTGTATCGTTTCTGAAAAATGCTATTTAGTAATATATTAAAGGAAAGAAGAATATACATATTTTATACATATCAATTTATTTTTAACTTATTGTGAAAGTCTAGCATAATTACTTAAATACAAACTTGTTTACAATCTCCCCGTCAATAATTGGAAATTGGAACTCCTTATTCAAATTCAAAAATACTTTCAATTAAGTATATAAAACTAGCGTCTGCCTGCGACTCCGTCTGCGTGAATATCGTAGCTCCATCCATACAATATTTCACCCCCCGTTTCACATAATTAGGGGATTATTTCCGGGATAAAAAGTATCCTATGTCCTTCCCCGGGATTTAAACAATCTCCATACCTCATATCAATCGTTTCAGCGGCTTAAGCGTGAAGATGTAACAGACAGACACACTTTCGCATTAGTACTTAAATGAAATAAATGAAAGTAGTATGGATGGATTATCCCATAGGGGATAAATGGCGTACCGAAGAAAGGGATTATGCCCAGCTGTGGGCGATTACAGGCGATGATGATGATGATGACCTTCGGTATATGTACGTAATCATAATCACGTGTTTTAAAATTTGTCTTAATTATTTTTATTCTCTGTTATGTACTCGTTTTGTGCAATAAAGTGTTTTTCACTTCTCATGCTCTAAAAGTTCGTCTTTATGTCGTGCGTAGGCGACATAAAGTCGCTTTTTATGCTCTAGAGCATAAAGTAAAATCTTCGTCGAAGACCAAGGCAATCGCTGCAACAGCCACACGAACATCTTTATACAACAACCTCTTTATTTTATTTCGTTTCGTTCGTATTCTAAGACCAAGGCAAAGATACCAACAGCCAAAGTACACAATAAAACTTCATGAAATAAACTTATAATTTGTATTTCGTCTCATTTATTATTTTTTATATTTGTTTATTTTTCAATTTAGTAGATCAGTATAGTATTTAAATATTTCTCATTGCTCTAATGTAACTTTCAATTTTAATTAAATTAGCATTTACTATATTTACGTGTTGCTGTTTCATTTCCTCGCAATCGAAGTGAAAAGTAGAGTGTACAACTCGTCCATAAAACCCATTTTACACTCGACTTTATATCTATCCTCGCTCGCAAGCTCGCTCGGATGGATAAACGTCTCGAGTAAAATGGTGCGTTTTATGCACTTGTTGTACAATCTACTATTCTATTACTACCACTACTACTGTTTTTTATTTATTTAGTAACATTGCCTTTTTAAAGTACTTAATCAGAAATGCGGAAACGGCATAACAACTTGTGGTTTTGATTATACTTTTATGCCTAAAGAAACTAAGTCTCATTACTTTCAGGGGAAAAAATGTCGGATATCCCGCGAGAGTTAACTTGTAAGTAAAAAAAGCGGCCAAGCGCGAGTCGGACTCGCACATGAAGGGTTCCGTAAAATAAATTGCCGTTTACGATTTATGACGTATTAAAAAAAAACTACTTACTAGATCTCGTTCAAATCAATTTTCGGTGGAAGTTTGCATGGTAATGTACATCATATATTTTTTTTAGTTTTATCATTCTCTTATTTTAGAAGTTACAGGGGGGGGCACACACATTTTACCACTTTGGAAGTGTCTCTCGCGCAAACTATTCAGTTTAGAAAAAAATGATATTAGAAGTCTCAATATCATTTTTGAAGACCTATCCATAGATATCCCACACGTATGGGTTTGATGCAAATTTTTTTTTTTGAGTTTCGGTTCTGAGTATGGGGACCCCTAAAACTTAATGTTTTTTTTTTTCAATTTTTGTGTGAAAATCTTAATGCGGTTCACAGAATACATCTGCTTACCAAGTTTCAACAGTATAGCTCTTATAGTTTCGGAAAAAAGTGGCTGTGACGTACGGACGGACAGACAGACAGACAGACGGACGGACATGACGAATCTATAAGGGTTCCGTTTTTTGTCATTTGGCTACGGAACCCTAAAAAGGACGGAAGTTGACGAAACAAGTTAGCATTGGGTTTCATTAAATCAGGAAAGCGCTCGGACATTTCTCCACTAATTTCACAATGTCGGTATTTAGTTTTTTTTCATACAACGACGGTGGCAAACAAGCTTACCATCAGGCAGGCCCTGATGTTAAGCAGTTACCGAAGCCTATGGGCACCCTTTAGATAAATTATAGATACCAATTCTATATTTCGTACAGACCAGTGACTATAACGCATTGTACGAACTCGGGTAGGTCTAAATGTCACTTTTTATATGGAAAATTGACAGTTAAATTGTACCGACGAGCGTTCGGAACGTTACGTGACTACCCCTCTGGTGCAAAGGTTGTCCGTCGCCATTCAACGTGGCAACGCGGCTAGTGTCATGGGAACCTTTGCGCCAGGGACGACTCGAAGGGGACTTTTTGACTACCTAGGCTTAAGGTACCGAGTCTTAAATTTATTGTTGTTATTTTATTGTATCGTAATGTGTTAAAATGAATAAATAATTTACTCTATATTGAATAGTTTGAAAACGATGTATTTATAAACATTTATAAGATTGCCATAATAATAAATCAGCCTTTATACGTTCTACGTGTCGTATTCTGGTGGGCACAGTTTTGCTCTCATGGATGAGAGGAAACAGGCAGTAGTCCCCACGCTGGTCCAATGCGGGTTGGGGACTGTATATGGACATAATAATAAAAGCATTGTACGGGGATGTGAATATCATAACGTCTAATGACAACTCACTAGAAGACCAGTGTAAGCGTGACCTCCAATCGCATTCAATTATTGTAAGACTTACGATTGGTCAAACTGGAATGAGTTGAGAGGAAATGCCTAACAGGTTGCGAATCGCTTACATATTGGCATGAGAAACGGTGTTTTTACCCGGGTGGGAATTATCGTACCTAAGCTACGCTTATTTAGTGCTACCTTCCTGTATAAATTAATTACTAAGATCGAATCTTGTTACTGTTCACGAATTGCTGTGTCGATACAAACCCGATAGGGTTTAACGACACTGTTAGATTTAACCAAATGTATTTTCTTTTATATATGTAATAAAAAAATAAATAATAATAATATGTTAGTTTAAGTTAATTTACAAATAAGAGAAAGTTAATATTTATTTCTTATTTATTTATTGAACAAAAAAAAATCTTAATATTTAGGTACAGATTTTAATTCGCCAAACCTTTTTAAGAGAGGTACGGCACAGCGGAATGTCATCTCGCTCGATTGTGGAGCAGTTCAACTGGGGATGTACCTCCACCTTACAGAAGACCGCAGCCATAATTGCACCACTCCTTTGTAGTGTTGCAATATTATTGCATGCTATGAAGTATGTGGTGTTGTGTTCCTAGTGGTGAGTAAGGTCGCCAGAGCTCCCTAGGTTGCGCTGTGTTGGGAGCGAGGGACCTGCATGTCTCTATCTGCCAACATAGCGAATCCTCAAGTGAATAAAGGGTTGGCAACGCGCTTGTGATTCTTCTGGAGTCACAAGTGTCCATAGGCTACGGTACAACAACAAGTAGCTTAACATCAGGCAGCTTTTTTGTCACCGACTTTGTATAAAAAAAAAACCGTATTCACAATAGAACTTATGGTATATTTAACATGCATATCATATCACTTTCGTATTAGGTACCTATACCTACCTTCGTATATAAGACAAGCCCTGACACACTTTAGAAGTAGGTACCTACATACATTTCACTTATGTATTTCCTTATACTTTATTTGTTATTTTCTTACATTTGACTCGTCCGCAGTTCAACATTCTCGTTAATATAAAGTGTCACAACACGACTTTTCCAAGAATGTTCACCTTTGACTGTAGATAGTTGACTTGTTTATAAAATACACTAGTCGTTATAGATTGATAAATTAGTTTCTCCAGTTCAGTTCAACAACAACTGTAGTGATAAACGTACAAAAATGCATAAGATATTCGTGTTGGCTTTGTTTTGTTCGGTTGGTGATACATTTTTTGTTATTTACCTCCTCTAGAGGTTTCGTGAGTAATTTGCGCCTGAATTAGCGTGTTGGTAAAATTGGAGTTTGCATTTGTGCCAAGGATAACAATATTAAAATGAATTTTGACTAAAACAATTCACAAATTATTGCGAGTTTGTTTAATTAAAACAATGTTTGACTAGAGAAATAGAATTTCATTTGTTTATACAGGTAGAACTCTTGACAGCTGCATTTTATCAAATAAAGTGTTTTTTTACAATATTCTTATTTTCGTGTGTTGTGTTTGTTATAGGGACTTTAAATAATTGCCTAATGTTAAACTAGTATCAAATGGATCAAACTATTTAATTATGAATTGACTCTTCAATCAATAATTCCAGGTCGTAAATGCTGACCTCCTACTCCAACAAAGACGAAAAGGAGCTACATTGGTAACGTACACATTTTTACCTACAACAGCCATAAAAAAAAAGGTACCGTCGCCTAATAAGGCCCACCTTATTTTCAAAGCCTTGTAAAATAATTACATTATGATTAATAAAGAAAATCCATTCATAGGACTGCTAATGATTTATTTAACAAATGAAACATTAAAAAAAACTTTAAGGTGGTTCGATTGCCATACAAAGTGTTATTTGATATTCGCAGGCTAACGGCGTGATATTTAAAGAAACTTATGTAACAAACTTTCATATATTGACTTCCCATTTGCGCCAAATTCCCCCTTTCCTAGAATAAACTTACATAAACTAGATTAATTTGAGAAATTGGTTTGTCACGTGATATTTTGGGAAAACTATTTTTCTCAAATTAATCTAGTTTATGTAAGTTTATTCTAGGAAAGGGGGAATTTGGCGCAAATGGGAAGCCAATTGATGAAAGTTTGTTACATAAGTTTCTTAAAATATCACGCCGTTAGCCTGCGAATGTCAAATAACGCTTTGTATGGCAATCGAACCACCTTAACTTCGCTTAACCTACGGCGCCTTAAGATTCAGTCGAGCTTTAAACTCACAACACAACATAATAGCTCCAGCGGGGCTATTATTATTATTTTGTGGGCCTTAATATGCCGCTTCGACCAGCAAGTGATCTATTGTGGCAGCCCTTGTTTTAGAGTTCACCGTTAAGTCCCGTTGCCTCCAGGAAATTCCAGATTCTTTGGGCGGTGATATGTTGTACTTCTTGTGGGTGCATTATGTGCCGCCCTAGGTAGGTACTTCTTTTATGCATGAGTGGTCCGCAGGAGCAGAGAATGTGCATTGCAGTCTCCTCTGTCTCCTGGCAGAACCTGCAAGTTGTGTCCTGCTTCATACCCATTTGAAACAGGTGTTTGTTCAATTTGCAATGTCCTGTCAGGATTCTTGTCACTGCGCAGGTTTTGTGCCTTTTGAATTGTAATAACTCTTTAGACAGCTTACTATTGAACCCTTCGATCAGGGCTTTAGCTTGTTTTTGTCCTTTGGTGAACTTCCACAGCTTGATTGCCTCTGATTTTTCCGCGTTGTTTAGCAGAGAATATGCTTTCCGTTTTGTGATGCCACAGAACGGTTCCGGGCCGATTAGGGCCGTGTCTGCGCCCTGCCTTGCAAGTTCATCTGCTCTTTCGTTTCCTACAATGTCGGAGTGCCCTGGTACCCATCTAAGTATGACTTTGTTTGGCGAACTCCAGCGGGGCTAACACAACAAGCGCGACGCGAGTCGCGAGAATCTACCCTCCTTTTTTTAATTTGCACAATACGAGTGAGACAGGAGTCGCTGAGTTAGCAGCAGAGAGACACGACTTAGCAGCAGGTTGTGCTAGACGTACAGCAGTTATTAGTTTCCTTAAACAATGTCCTTATTTTCAGAAACCTTTGTCAGCATGCTGCGATATTCCTGAGTTGGGAGACAATAAGCCTTTGACAGAATGCTCAAATCCTAAGCTACCTGGACCGGTAAGTATTTAAAATACGACGTTTGAAAGTTATTGTCAAAAATATACCCTATGTGTATCTCAAAGGATCATTCTAAACACTGTTGATATCACAAACTTACAAAGCTAGCTAGCTACAAACGTACATTATACAGAAAATAGATACCTCTTTATTATTTGTTTAGATCCTGTACATAATAAGTTAATAACTTAAATCATACTATTTATCATAGGTTAGGTAGGTAGGTAGGACCTTAATTCATTATCTTCAATTGCGTAGCAGCTATAAATTTGTATACATGTTTACAAATATAGTCATTAGTCACTGAGAACTTTATTATTATTCTATCCGTTTTTAGCTTGATTGATATTGCGCATTTATTATCTTTATTGTATTACCACGAAATCAACAACTATTTTGTGAATAATATACGAAGGTCACACGGGCATGGGAAAACAAAAGTTGTCTCTCTTACTCTCGGAAGTTAACAGTCGGTATTCCATCCGCAATATTTAACTGAAAGGGCATATATGCTATCTTTTGTGTCTTTATCATTCCAAATCAGAATGACAGAGACATCATCGGTACCCCTTCTGTCAAATATCGAGAATGGAATACCGATCCAGCATGCATGGAATACACTGATAATTCATTTTTGATTATGGCGTATATCAATAGTATTCAATAGGTACCTACTATAAAGAGCTCTAGCTCAGTGAGTTGGTTTAACTCATCCCATAAAAAATGTAACAGTGTATATATCTCTCTATTTTTATGGATCTCGCGGTTTCAGTACCGTTCTTTAGGTATAATACGTGGCTAATATTGTGGGAATTGAATACGATCCTGGTAACTATTGCAATGAGGAAAGTCCGTCCTTGGGCTAGTGTTTAAATAACAAAAGGTAACGTCCCCGTCATGTCATAGAAACAACCTCACTTTCATGCCTCTGTTTTCCCTAATCGAATGAGAGATATGAAGTATCCACGTATGTTCCTGGAAATTAATCGCAAACAAAGCGCGGGTTTTGGCAATACAACTTGATGTAAAATAATACGTTATTTTTGAAAGGAAATAAATGAATCGATATAATCTATCTATATACCTACTGTTCTTAATATTTGACAGTCAGCATGAATAAAACCTGTTTTTCAGTGCAACGACGTACAATGCGTCTTCGAGAAGTCAGGTTTCCTCACCGACAAGAACACACTGAACAAAGATGCCTACCGGGCACATTTGAAGAAGTGGTCGGAAGCTAACAGTGGGTGGACAGAGGCAGTGAACAGAGCCATTGCCGACTGCGTAGACAAGGAGTTGAGGCAGTACTTGGACTACTCATGCAAAGCCTATGACGTGTTTACTTGCACTGGCATCGCTATGTTGAAGGTAAATTTCTTATGAGAGCGGTTTTTTCCTTACACTTTTAACAAGGAGGTCTGCCGAGTTAACTAGAAGAAGTGGTCGGCAGCCAACAGTGGGTGGACTGAGGCTGTCTACACAGCCATTGCCGACTGCGTGGACAAAGAGTTAAGGCTGTACTTGGACTACTCTTGCAAAGCCTATGACGTGTTTACTTGCACTCGCTATGTTTAAGATAAATTGTTTTCAAGGAGTCAGATTTTCTCACTGACATTATCAACAAAGAAGCCTACCAGGCGCAGAAATAGAGATAAACGGACGATGGTTCTCTTGCACATGAGCAATGCTGACTGTGCACACTGACAAAATGTTAGATATCGTAGGTATACGTGACTTTGTGTTGGCATATTTACGAGAAAAACGAAAAAATGCATTTATTACAACTACATCATCCTGCCTAATAGTAATAGTATGTAATTAGACTCATTAGCTGGCTTCCAAAAAAATCTTACGAGTGCTTACGTTTACTTACTATTCTTCAACCATAATTTTCCTTCCTTTCCTTTCAGAAATGTCCGGAGTCAGCTTGGAAATGCTAAAGAAACAGAAAATGCTAATATTAGTATTTATTGGAATAACAACGGTCATTATCCTATCTTTATCTGAAATCAAGTAATTAAACGTTTTTAAATTTTAACTACTTACAAATTCTTTTGTTTCTTTTGAGCACACTACATACGTCGGAAATATAAGTAGGTGGAAAAAGTGTTTACCAAATTTCTGTAGCACTACCACCAGTGGGTATCGAGAACACACACTACGTTACTTTCCTCGAGCTGTCAAATTCGTAACTCATGGTGCCGTTGTGCTCCGAAAAGAACTTTAAAACTTAGTTTTCTATGCGTAATTTAACCTTTCGATTCGTACGACCACGTGATAACGTATTATTCCGCCAAAAGTTACCGTAGATCCGATCGACACCTATCTCAAATTAAAGAACGCGTCCCTTGGCTGCGAAAACCGCTTAACTGCATGACATGTAGTTTCGAGAAAACGCATTTAAAAATTTGCATGTTAATATTTCTATGAAGGGCCAATAACAGCTTAAGCATTTTCGTGTTTTTATATGAACAGTTTATCGTTTATTAAGACTTTTTACCGTAAAAAGTCCTGCAGTTAAGCGGTTTGTTCTTAAGAAACTTTTTTTTTGTATCTCCTAAAATAATAGCCTTAGATTGGAATTTACGATTTATAATACTTTTTGATGTAAATTTATAACCGTTTGACCTGAATAAAGTCTTCAAACGATTTCAGATTCTTAAGTATTTGAGATTATTTAAAAATCACGATGATGTTAGTGGGTTTTGCTTGAGAGAATTTAGAAATATGGGAATTAAAAGCACTTATAATTAGAAAATAGGTGTACATAGTTTTGGCACGTGAGGTTTTATCACTAATTTTCAATTTTGCGTGGTTTAATTACATTATCTTTTGTAATAGTAACCTACATCAAAACTCTTACCTGATTTTTGACAAATTTGTAACATTAGAAACACTAGTACTTCGTTAGTATACTGCTAACCGGGGCCTGAGTTTACTCGTATTGCAAACAATGTAAAATGCCGTCTCCATTCCTTAAGCGAACGAAGTTCTATGCTTCAGCTTGGGCCGAAAATCGTTCGTAGTTTATCAAGCAGGTTCTTTAATTACAAAGAATAATTTTTTGAGCTATTTTTTCAAAATTAAAAAAGAAACATTTTTTAACAGACGTGCTTGCGAATTGTACAGCTCACTGAGCCACATTATGCGTGAGCGAGAGCGACAACGTTGTTAAATGCAGCCTAGCTATGCAAACTAGCCAAAGTACTTCAAATTATATATCTATATTTCAGTGCAGGAATCAAGCCCCATCAGTCTATGGTCTAGGTTTCATGCAGTTAGGCGGTTTTGCTGCACTGGGAGTATGCATATGCATATTTGCACAATATTACCATTAGGCATGCAAGGAGCATCAAAGCTCACTTAGGCGGTTTTGGTTGAATGAATAATGTGTGATTTTGAGAGTGAAACGTAACAAGCAAAACCGCTTATATTACACTCAGTTTGTTTTTGCTGTTGAACAATTTAAACTATTGATTCTTTTGGTTGTCTGGCAAAACATATTATGTGGTGGTTAGAATATTTTGGCAGATTATAAAACACACATTTTTGTGTTATCGCTGGCTGCAAAAATGTAGTATATCCGGTTAGCACAATTTTACTGTTATTAAATTGCAAGTTTTGTTCAATCTAGCTATTATAACAGAGACTTAATAGGTTTTGGCTTGTAGATTATCTTAAAACTAAATTAAGAATGGAGCCACGTATCGAAAAATGGGCTTTTGTAGCATGTAGATCGGGGAAAGCATAATCTAACAGTATTAATATCTCAGTTTTGTCCAAAACGGAGCTTAAGCGGTTTTCGCAATCAAACGTATACAAATAAGGGTTCTGAATTGACAACATATATGCGCAGAATTCATATTTTGTATTTAAACATGCAAATAAATGGCACAAATTCCGCCATATTGTGTAGAGAGAATTAGTGGAGAACCGACGCACACTGTTAAGTGATACTTAATGTCGTTAAGCTTAAGGTATTATTTGTTTAAAGTCTTTAAACATGTTGGCCTTGGAAAATTTTTCAACGTACGCGATGCGCGCATTCTGCAATGTCATAACCGACGAACGCCAGCATTTTAATTAAAACGATAAATGCTTGTAATATAAGGCTGAATATTGAAAAATCGAATAAACTATACGAACGATCGAGTTTTTTAGTTCTGTTAATGACCGCCAGGGGCAGTGTGTCGCGATTCTCCATACTAGTGATTGCTACTCAATTCTCGCTCACGACGAGATTATACGCGATTCACTTCAAACCTGTGGTAAGGGTACTGGTCAATCGGTCAACAGGACGGGGGATTTTCAATTCCTAGATTTGACCCACCAAAGTTGAACTAAATAAAACCGTACACATCAGTGCCGCGAATCGCTACGCGCTACGTTCGAAGCCGATCCCGTGGGTGTTCCTCGTATGTAGCGGAATGTGGTTACGACGTAGGCACACGATAGTTGTGTTCCCGGCCGGCACTGAATGTGTTAAAAAACCGAATTGTATGTGGAATTTGTTCGTTTCCCATTCCAAAAAAATAAATCAATCCCTCGTTGCATAATCATATTTACCTACTCTGCAATGATTGTGACCTTGAATTAACATTTTCCTTTCCTTGTATTGTACTTAGCTAATTATCCAGTACAATATTACAGATCTACAGTAGGTACAGGCAAATTAAGGTACTTAACTTAACTAGTAATGCGGCAATTACTTTCAGAAAATGTTGTTACCAGGTTATAATCGAAATAAAGAAAGAGATTATTCCTGACTGAAAAAAAAAACAAATTCTGCATATTAATATTTGTCACGAAATGGTCACAACTCACCGTAATGCTGGTATGGCTAGCGCTGGTCTTCCGTTGTCGCTATTTGGTGCAAATTTAATTGCGAATTAAGTATGACTTCCTCTATAACACGCGTCCATAAAAATACTTTTCCAAACGTAATATTGATACTGTCAGTATCTTGCATTTAAGCCATTGGCAATGTCCGTTTTGAAATACAAATAACCTAAACAACAGACTTGTAAGACAAATATTACGAGGGTCAACAGCGATACAAAAGCATATTTGTCTAATGCGGTACAATTAATACAACTACCTATGTATTGCACACTCCGGTACGTGGTCGCCACTCGAGAACCTTTCCGCCCCAACGGCCATCGGTTCTACGTGCAATGTGCACGTACCGGAAGGCGCGGCGTGGGTAGGCCCGCACAAGGTGGACTAATGACCTGGTAAAAGTCGCGGGAGTCCGCTGGATGCGGGTGGCGCAGGACCGGTCATTTTGGCACTCTTTGGGGGAGGCCTATGTCCAGCAGTGGACGTCTTTCGGCTGATATGATGATGATGATGATGATTGCACACTCAATGTATGAAGCGAATGCAGAATATAATACCTACATTAAAAGTATCTAGAGGTAACCAACAGGAGGTGTATTTATTATCACTATAGAGTTTGATGGCGGTGTCACCTGTAATCTTACACTTTTCCATTATAAGGGAGATAAATGTAGTGATATGGTATAGTTGAGATTATTAAATGTGACCGTTTTTTTATAAAACGGTAGAGTTGATGTTTGAATGTACTACTTTGATGCAATTCGTAAAATTTTTTGAGATACATTTCGGGAATAATGATTGTGGAGGTCATTTTGAGCGTGTTATTTTGTATTTTTCTGCTGCTGACTGACCATCACCACTCCGTGACCATTTTTACTTATTCACTTAGCGTCATATACATGTACGTATAGGTACCTTCATTCTAGGTGGTTCTAGAACCTCATTGCTCAGAGATAAGGCTGAAAATGTATACTTATGGATTTATGGTGCTGACTTTGCAACCAGCAACACACGGGAAATTGACACTATCAGACGACAATTTTATTAGTCAAGTTGTTTAAACACGGAATTTGTAAAGTTTGTAAGACAGTGTTAAGAAGACAGTTGTATTGTAGAAGCGTTCATAGCCCAGCGGCGCCTGCGAGTCGGAAACGATAACGCAGGTTATGCGAAGATGCCATTGGTCAGTCTTTGGATGAGTGACCGCCTGTTTGAGTGGTTACCTACTATAAATACAATACAAAAAAAAATACAAAATAGTTTATTTCACAAATACAAATATAACATTAAATCGAGGCTGTCCATCAGTGACCAAACTAGGCTGAGCCTGTATCTTGGCCTACTGCGAGTGCGGTTAACAGATCGTACTTGAATTAAAATATGATTATAGCATTACATCTAGCGTATGACAAATGAAGAGAACTAATTACGGTATGTGTGAATGTATGTGTGTATGTTTGTGCGTGTGTGTGTGTGTGTGTGTGTGGGACTGTGTGTGTATGTGTGTGTGTGTGCGCGCGTGTGTGTGTGTGTGTGTCTACTGACAAATACACACTGACGTGTATTTGTGTGTGGTTGTGTGCGTATGTGCTGTGCGTGAGCCCCCATTTGTAAATCAGTTCTAGGGTTAATATTACTTTATCTTGCGCTTTGAATGATTTTTTCTGTCTCATAGTAAGATAACGTGAATAACCATTGTCATTATTCTCTTAGCTCTGAGAATTGAGCGCTTCCGTGCTTTGGAAGGCACGCTAAGCAGTTGATCCCAGCTGCTGTCTATGACACTAGTCGTTAAGCCGAGTTAGAGGCCTTCGGGCGGCTTAAGAACCTCTAACAGTCGAGTTGCCCACTCACTCGACAAAGGGGGGACAACTTTACTGTCACTTGCGTCCGCAGGAGCTACCTACCACGTGTCCCCTGGGTGGTACTAAAAAGTGACAAACTCAAAGGCCAAATAATGTATGCCATACGATTAAATAAAGTTGTATTGTGCCTGACTCAGCCATCACCATAATGACCTTTATCCTAAATGATCCTCACATCAATTAATTAATTACCCATTATCTCAGCCGCATTATCTCCGTTCGTTGACCCCCTTGGTCAGCCATCGTGTAATTGTCAATGTAGCCAAGGTCCCGACACTGATTCTCAGACCGTGTACACTGCATCCGGGCACAAAACGGACGACGGAAAAACATTTCTGTATGACGTCTCTACCGTCGGCTTCAGAAATATGTAGACATTCTTCAACTTTATTGCAAGGGAATAAGGTGCAGAAGCGTAGATATATTTTTGAGGCTGGCCGGACACTTATGGCAGTTTGCTTTAGGGTTGGGTTGTCTGATGACAAATTAATTGTTATAGAATAAGGCTGTTTAGTCAAGGTTTTGGTTTTGCTGTTGTCATTTGGTGATGCACTTTAGACATCGTGGTTACCTATGTTTAGTTAGCATTCAAATTTTTAGTTATTTAGTATTTTATTAGGTTACAAGCCTTATATAAAAAACTAGTCGCTCTTACAACGATCCCAGGAGGGCCAACTGGCTAAAATGTACCATTTGTCCACCCAGAAGGTCCGTTCTATTTTATACAGTGGCCAAATCATTTTTGAAATCGGATTAGTATTTCTAAAGATTACCGGTAACATGCAAACTTACAAAATCCTTACCTGTTTATATTATTAGTATATTTAGATAACTTCATTTGTGTCTAACCATGTACACTCGGCGTAAAACGTATCGCACCTTTCCTAAAATTCGTTTCAAGCGATTATTATTCCTAAGATCTTACTGTACCCTGTCGATGTTAGTATCATTTGAAAGATAATAAAACCCCCTAGGCTTATCAAATGATACTAATATCGACAGAGTACAGTAAGTAGGTATCTTAGGAGTAATAATCTAATCGCTTGAAACGAATTTTAGGAAAGGTGCGATATTTTTGACGCCGAGTGTATGTTCAAGCATCACCATGACATTAAAAAGTTTTAATCAACTTCAAAAAGGAGGAGGTTCGCAATTCGTTGGAATCTTTAATTCTTATGTTTTTCCCTATTAGGTAGGTACTCAAAGAGGCCTGGACTGATAGGTCTAAAGATGGGATCCTGGAGAAATAGAGGAAACTCTTCAAATTTTATAGGCACACGCGATTTGGGTTTTCTTCTGTATAATCAACGCATTTGCTCTAGGAAAGCAGTTCATGTGGTAAAGCTGAACTGAAATGTGGAAATGGTGTTGTAGGCAAAACACTCGAAGAAAGGACTTGAAAGAATCAATTATGCCTAAACTAAGAGTGGTTAAGCATAGCGTACAATACCAAGCGGTCAGACTGTTCATGTTCAACAGCTTACCGAATGAGCTTAAATGTACGAATAGTGTTAACATATTTAAACGTCAACTCAAAGAATACCTCCTGGTGAAATGTTACTATGACATCAATGAATTTACTTCTGATTGAAATGAAATAATGTATAATGTAATGTATAATGTAATGTATAATGTAATGTATAATGTAATGTGTAATGTAATGTATAATGTAATGTATAATGTAATGTATAATGTAATGTATAATGTAATGAATATTGTAATTAGCCTTATGATTTCCGACACATTTTATATTGTTATGGAATAAATTGAATTGAATTGAATATTCATGTATGATGTATGAGGCTTAGCGAAGTATATACCTACTTGCATTGAAGTCGGCTTAAACTTTGTTTTTAAATTAAATTATTATATAAGTTATATAACGCACATATGGTACAGCATGCAACTAGCCATTAACCCTTATTACTTTAATACACATCCGATAAATTGCATGATTAATTCCTCACAAGGGACAAAGCTAGGTTCTCACAAATACATCTACAAACAAAGAGCACGAATGTGGAGGCCTCGAAGATATTGTAATGCCTTCTAAAGCAGATTTCTTTATGCCGCTGACATTGTTTTTAAATGAGAGAATCCCAAATATTATGTAAGGAGCTATTGTTCATTAATACTGGTAATTTGTGCCAAAATGCAAAATAGTACCTATTAGTTAAAAATATACCTACTAACTGATTGCCGATGTACCTAGCAAGACATCAGCGATAGCTGGGCTGAGAAATTTGGCGCGAACCCCAGACCCTCCATTTAAGGAATTAATATGATGATGGGGCAAAAATCGATAAAAAACGATGACGTATTATATGGACAAGCCCTATGGTCCGTTCACTGTTGTATATTCCTCTTTCGTATTGCGCCATAGAGAAAAAAACAAGAATTCCGAAGAGTCATCCAAACAATCTTTAAAAAATTTAAAATTTCCGAACGTCATTTTTCTATTAACGAAAAGTTGGATGCTGAGTGGAATATTAAATAGGGCAGGTTAGTATTTCTTTTACGAAATTCAGTAAAACTAAGCTTTCGGACAAATGAGTCTTCGTAATTATGTAGTGTACCTTCTCCCATCCAGCTGCAGAGCTACTGCTAACACTCCAACAGTCCCTTTAGCCCGCGGGGTAACGCCAGCGTTCATACATTGAATTCGATCACATGTAAGAACTACCGCTCGTCGCTCCACTGCCCGAACTCGTCCAGTCCGCAGTCTTACAGCAAAACCACGACTTGGAGCGTTGGCGGCAGTGGAAGCGGTGTACTCATAGGAATACAGAGCTGATCCCTAAAGGTTATCGGTCCAGAGAGTTAGGGCGTCCTTACACTTTACGTGATACCTGGCCATAAAGTAGGAATTACCGCACGCTATGCGTGCGGAAAACCCCACTTCCTGGCCAGATAGAGACGTAAAATTTTGTACTCACCACGGGCGGAAATAAAGAATGTCTCAGATCGCAGGTATTTGTCGCCCGAGCCGAAGGCAAGGGCGATAAATATGCGCTCTGAGCCGCCTAGGCTTAACCGCCCTAGGTAAGTAATGTACTATTCCGAAACACGGTTTCCACTCTAGCCAACCTAGTAGGATCGCTTTTATGTGTGTCTCTCCAACGGCTGTCGGATGTACCTGTACACATAGGCATTCATAAGGTAAATTAGTTGAAGCGATAATTTTATTCGATTGAAGTCGCCAATACGGCAAATTAAATTATAATTAATTTAAATTAAGTTTAAATTACATTAAACAAAAATACTGTTAGATATCCTTATATCACGCTACACATGTTAGGGAACTTATGAGTGAAAAAAATCTAAGTCAATAGGTATCTATAGGTAAATCATTTGTGGCGTAATCATAGAGCTGTCTGCAATTGTAAACAATAATAACTTCTGACTGATTATGATTGTGAAAATAGCACGGAAAAATTCAGTGGGAGTGCGCTCGACGCATAATTATAAGCAGCACTAGACGAATACTTTACCCTAACGAGTACCGCTGCTCAGAATACAAAGGGCGTAACAGACGCGCATTGTGTACCCAAGTCTTACCCTTTTATTTAAACATGGGCACAATGGGGCTGAGGAAAAATGTAGCACGGAGTCACGTTAACGAGGATGAAACTAACGATCTATTGCACCTAATTGCATAAAATGCGTTTGAGTAAGCTGAATGAAGGATTCTTAGTGACGGGAATATGACGATTTTTAAGTAACTGAATATTGTTCAGTTTCTGATGGCTGGTGGGGGAACACAGAACATTTCCAAATAGTCATTATGGGTGTGCAAGCCTGAAATCAATTATTTGAATTGAATTGAAATATTCCGAAATTTCAAAATTCCGAACGGCATTTTTAGCTAAAAAATCAATTTGGACGCAGAAGATTATTGGAATATATAGGTCAGGTTAATACTATATCCTGAAAAATTAAAAATTCCTTCAGCGGAACATGAAAACGGAACCATCAAATTCGTGTCTCTGAGCAATGTTATTCGGACATCCCTACTTACATGTCTCAAAATTAGAATAATAGAGACAGAAGCGATATCCTAAGGGTCCACAAAGGGTCACTTCTGTTAATAGGGAACATTACGCAAAACTCTTCGTAGGTGGCGACACTAGCAGCGTTGACATTGTATCTCGTTCCCACTTGCGGTTTTCTCTATGCAAGCATCCTTGTCACTCATTTGACAATCAATTGTGCATGTGTGTGTGAATTCCTATATTTTTTATTTTGGTTTACTATTACCTGATATGTGATCGACCTACTGGTATATTTGACTTTGACTGTACATGCAATACCATAAGATCCGAAGGTGCTTTAGAATCTTTGATCTTTATCTACGGAATTGTGGGTTACAAGACTTACAAGTGATCCATGTAAGCTAGATTTGTCTCCTTCCCAAGCAGAAAGTCTTTGCCGGTGTCACTAAGAACGATTTCTAATGGAAATACACCGCCAAAGGCACTTTGCAAACCTTTTGCATGGGAATGATACATTTATTCGCTTTAGAGATCGATGAACACAATATAAAGGAGTAGACTTTTTTTTTTATTTACATAAATTGAATCGTCAAATAAATCTATATCATTATCGAACCTGCTTACAAAATTTTACGAGAATCGGTTGAGAAATGCGACCTGTAGAGGAAAACAGCGGGACAGCGTGACATCCGGGACATACGAACGGATTTTCGGCCAAGCTGAAACAGAGAACCGTAAACTCTGATTCTTACTTCTCGCGGGAGCGGGAGAGGTTACTTTGATTTGCGGGTCAACTTTGACAACAACTTCCATCCGCTACTATGGCCTGCGCAGGGTTGAGGACTTATCACACGTCTTTAAGGCCCCTGCCACATGTGGAGGAGCGGAATCGGTATGCGGTACTTTACCGAGAGCTTAGTGCTCTCACCCAGAACCTTACTCGTCGGTATACTGGCAGAAATACATTTGCGCAGTTGTATTACATCGCGCTGGCGCGGCGCGGTACGCACGCTGTACCGCATTTGTAGGTCCCCGTCACGCATCGTGCGCCATTCAGGCCCCAATTTCACCAAATCGATAATTGTCGCCTGACAATGACAATTCGACTTACAGGCAGGTTGCTGGACAGCTTACTGACCCAGCAATGTACGTGGAATGTTCATTGTCAGGTGACAATTGTTAAGATGGTGATATAGGGCCCTGGAAGCACTCATTTAAATGCAGGCACGCAGTAAAGGTGGACTGATGACCTGGTAAAGGTCGCGGGAGTCCGCTGGATGCTGGTGGCGCAAGACCGGCCATTGTGGCACTCTTTGGGGAAGGCCTATGTCCAGCAGTGGACGTCTTTCGGCTGATATGATGATGATGATGATGACGCAGTAAAGAATCTGTACTGTACTGTGGAACGCTTGACGGCTTGGCTAGACTTCGAGCGGCGGCTTCGAGGTTGTTCCCAGTCAAATTTGTTACTGGCTATTTTGCAGGCCAAACAAGACACAAAAAGTAGTAGTAGCAGTAACAACGGTTCGCCATTCGTTGGAGCGAGAGATCGGAACGTGGCCTCCCGCTCCCGCTGCCGCCACCGCTCGAAATCGTGGCTGAGCACTTACTTTTGATAATTTCATAGAGTGAGTGTGTATGTGAATACTAATAGAGCACTCTTCGATATCAGCGTTTAATCGCTGTTTAAATAGGATTCATCAAAGTCGTCACTTGTCACTCAGTGCCCATCATATAATAGGCGTGATTTGAATTGCATTAGTCATCATCATTGTTGGTAATCAACGGGTAATGCAATCTGTACAATGATTGTTGAGGCTATAATGTCCAAGCAAAGGCTGGTAAGTCAATCAATCAGAGATCCACATGTTCACGCTACTGATTCTGGCGAATCACATCACATTATTTGGCATCTTTTTAATTATTATTTTTTTCGTGGAGGAAACCTGCGAACCAGGTAGGTACCCAATCATCGGGGGAGGACTGGGTTATGTGGTATTTCTATCCACTAAAAACTCCACGGTGGCCAGCATCTGCGCTCTCATGCGGAGGACTCCAGGATCTCATACAGAACGCACTGGAGCCCCCCTCGCGCCTCGCCAGATTTGGCTCGTCCTAGGATGATAGTCGCCTTCCCTGGGGTTTTCAGGTGAGTGCCCCGGCCCCCACCAGAAACACTGCGAACCCGATGATCCCCTTTAGTCGCCCTCTACAACGGGCGGGGGAGACCGTAGACCTATTCTTGTCCAATAAATTGATTACAACATAAAAAGGTCAGCAACGCGCATGTGATACCTCTGGAGTTGCAAGCGTCCATAGGCTACTGTGACTGTCTACTTTCAGGCGGGCCGTAGGTACGTGTGTTTGCCACCGATGTAATAATTATTAAAAAAAAAATTGCAAAATTTGTGATTAAAATGTTTGCTGAAAAAAAAACCGCTGGACGTTAATCTATATAATATATTCTAACATCAAAACGAGAGATAAACTATATACTTAAAAGCAATAAAACACAATAACAAACACCACAAATTACCCATCCAGCTTCCTCTATGGCGACACCTTGGCACAATGGCTGACCTTAGGCCAATGTTGGTATATAACGTTGCGCGCTCGCCGGCCCGTCACTACCCTCCACCATGTTCAGAGGCTGTGTGTTATTCGCTGTGTTCCACGTAAGTCACCCTTAATACATCCTTTTTATCATATAATTAAACCCTATCATATACAGCGCGTATTTTTAATATTACCTCAAATTGTAACCAGAGGTAGGTGTTAGGGCTATGAGCCGATATTGCAAGAATTTTTTTCTTTACTACTAACTTTTTTTTTCCTTATAAAATAATTCAGCACGCAATGTATAACTACATTGTCTTACTGATGTGACGTCACAACTGTCATAAGTTTCTCGCTTCTTCCTAGTGTCAAATGAGTGTAAGCATTACATTGCGGCTCGATAAATTTTCAAAAATTAATTACGATTTGGTAGGTAAGCCTAACTTGCAATTTTCTTACAATTTGAGGTAATATTAAACATACAGGCTGTAGAGGTAAAGTTTAAAATATGCACTGCCCTATTAAGGGCTCAACATGATGTAAGTGTTTGGTATAGATCAATGGAGAGGCATGAGAAAGAGTCATATTCCTTCTCTTTGCACTCTAGCTTTGCCTATTTTGTCTGTATTTTTTAATCAATGTCTTGTGTACAATAAATAATTTAAATACATACATAGTTGTATCTAAAGGGAATATAACTACTACGTTCTAGTTTTATCCACAGCAGAGGAGTATCACGTGTCTTTGTGGGCCGAATGATCTAATAATTCATTAAATGCATGAAACAAATGACGCTGAAGTTAGTGTGTGAGTGCGGTGTGGGCATTATCTTTTTGAATGGTATAAATAACAATTTTGACATGCACATGTAGACATTCGTGTCAGAGTTCGTCAATAGGGAACATAACTGCAATGTTCTGCCGCCAGAGGCAGCACTACCACTAATAGTGAACCAGTATAGACATATAGGGATTCATACACACATGCACAATTGATTGTCAAATGAGTGACAAGGATGCTTGCATAGACAATACCGAGGGTGGGAACGAGATACAATGTCAACGCTGCTAGTGTCGCCACCTACGAAGAGTTGCTACGAAGCTACGAAGAGAGAACTAGGATTTGCATACTTTGGGGAGATAAAATACCCAGTCTCCATTAATTTGTAAATTATTTTTTAACTGTGTATCTTATTTGGCATCGGTGATGCAATTTGGGTTAGTAGACAAAACTAGCCAGTGAGATAATCATAACGTGCACCTCAAAAGGAGCATCCAGCTAGGTGCACAATTGCACATCCCTTTCAGACGGTTACTCTCAATGTTCTGAATACACTTTGTGTAGGTACTAATTCCTACAAAATCAACTGTGAACTAATAATTTAATACTTTTAATAAATAATTGGTCATATTTGTAAAGTTTGTTAATTTATAACCATTGGATAAGACGCAATATAATTTTTCATATCGATTTCCGGAAACCTGAATAACTTAATTTAATTTATTCTTGTTAATATACTTGCAAAAGTTATGTTCCCTTGTAATTGGGGTGCATGTAAGCCCTAGTAAATGTAAACATTGAAATAAAGAACCTTCTCATGCAAATGCGTATTTACTTATTTATGTAACAATTCGATCTTTAAGAATAAATTATGTATTGGATAATGATATTAAAAAAAGGTTTGTTTAGGTTTCTGCGTTTAATCATGCATTACGATTCAGGAAGTAAATGGTTCATACAGTGCAAGTTAATCCCTTGCATTGTATTTAAGCATCGCGTGTCTAACAATGAAACTATAAAACAATCATTTTCATTCAGTGGTTTACAGGTGTGGGAAAAACATTATCAAAGTTCATGTTGTTGCGTGATGTTGTTATTGTTATTACACATTACATTATTATGTTTACGTGATGTATTTATGTATAACGGTATACATTTAGCAACCAATAATAATAATAATCCGGACCTTTTTGCAATAGCCCAGTTTCATAATCCACCCAAATCTCATCACCATAGAACCCGTTCTCTATACAATAGCCCCAACGCCTGTTGGAACCGGTTCACGGGTATCTACCGATGTACCCGTGAATGGGTTCTAGCAGATGTATTACATCACATTAAACTTCGTCTCCAAAGGGCCTCTACGTGTTGGATCTATATCCCCACGCACGCCTTCCAAAGGACCGGGCTTTGTCCCGTGAATTTAAACAGGAGATACATAATAATAATAAAACAACGTAAGGCAGCTTGTGGCGGGCTGTTAGGGAGTAGCGACCCTACGTACCTGAGTGCTCCTGGGGGTGTCCTGTGGTCAGGCTGAGCCGATCGGGTGGTTGGTTGGATAGGCCCCCCACCTCTGGCTTGCCTTAACTGGCTGCCCAGAGTGGAGTCGCAAGAGCTGTTGCACGAGGGTAGATGTGGATACCTAAGTGGCGAGTTGGCTATATGTTTAAAGTCCAGTGCCACCTCTCTACCCCCCCAGCCTCTCTGACTGGTGTTGCCCTTAGGCCATTTTTTAATGTCGCTATTAATAGGGGCCCATCTAGCAGTTGGCGAGTCACCGTCTGCCAGAGATAAAAAATGAGACAGTTTATTAGGCAGGCGTCCGATGTTTCACCCAATAGCCCAGCCACTATAGTCCATCATTTTCACCCAATAACCCGTTTTCTTTAGATTCCATCAACCAGCAATAGTCCCTATACACCCCAGCGGCTGCTGTCTCTATGTGCGTCCCATGACACGGGCAGGGACAGCATCCGCTCGGTGTACTCCTTGCATTTCATTAAATTGTCAAAAGGGCCTCTACGTGTTGGCTCAGTTGGTACTTTGTAGGTACCTAGCCCCACGCACGCCTCCCGAAGGTCCGGGACATCATTGTCCTGTGAGCGGGAAAAAAAATAATAATAATATTTTGCGGACAATCTTACACAAATCAACCTAGTCCCAAACTAAGCAAAGCTTGTACTATGGGTACTAGACGACGATATAGATACTTATATAGAGAAATAAATATTTAAATACATAGAAAACATCCATGACACAGGAACAAATATTCGTGCTCATCACACAAATAAATGCCCTTACCGGGATTCGAACCCAGGACCTCTTGCTTCGTAGGCAGGTTCACTACCAACTAGGCTAAAGCGGTCGTCAATGTTAATATACATACATACGATGTAGGTCAAATTTGCGCCACTGTGTGTGTTTGTGTGTGTGTGTGATTGATATATTGTCTTTAATGGTAATAACGAATGCCGCGTCACTGCACTAGCACACACTTATAGCTGCGCGTAAAGATAAGGCGGACCATTATAATAAACTGACTTTTAAAACTCAATATCTTTCGAGCGATTTGTTTTCAACGTTACCAATGTTTAAGTACTTATTTATGTTGTAATTTCAGGTAATTTACGTACAAGGCCAATTCCCACCAAATCTGCCACCGAACATCCCTCAAAAATGTGTAGGTCCACCTCCAGCTGTTGTAAGTATAATTTCACGGTCATCATGAATAACAAAACATTAAAATAAGATTCAATAAAATTATTTCGAAAGAATTTTTTTGCGCTCTAACTCAGTTTATCACAAGATAGGTACATGGCCACCGTCTCCATCATCATACCAGATTTTTGCTTATAAATGAATTAAGCAGTTTTATACAATAAGTCATGCTCTAATAAATTAAAAAAATCAATACTTCAAGTCTGCTCCAAACTGTGTAAGGTGTAATGCAAATTTACTTAAATTGTAAGGCGAGTTCGTCAATTACATACCTGCTATTAATATAGATACCATGGTGATGGTTTTATCTCGCATCTTACGAATTATTTTACCTTTTACGTCTTTTTATCCTTATGAACAAGGCAAAATGATCTTTAAAATGTTATTAAAGGTGATACTTGTAATTCTGTAATTATCAATATGGTTTTTCAATTTTAATATTTTGTCAAAGTATGCCTTGTCGTTCTCCCCGCAAGTTACCGTAAGAGCCGACCATACCGGAGCGTATACGCGATGATGTTTCTTTTGCGTGAGATCGCCATACATTAAAATTCCGATTAACTACACCGAACAAGGGGTGTAAACGGGGCGTTAGCGTATTTCAAACTACGATGTAGTCGATTCCCTAATCTCCTAAGGTTGCGATTATCAAAATGTTCCATTATTTCAGGACAAGCCTCACCAATGCTGCCCGATACCACCCTTCTTCCCGGACGAGGACTTTGCGGAGTGTGGCTTCGAGAAACTGGACGAAAGTGACCCTACTCCTAAACAGCGTGGCCCTCCAGATGTAAGTAAATATTTTCCTATTTCTATATTGAAATCTCGACTTTGGGTTTGCATAGTTGTATCAATTCCATAGTTAAGGAAATAGAATGTGGAAACAATGTGTATGGATGGAGTTGAATTGTGGTGCCTACTCATCAATTCTTGGGATGAGGTAGCGGACTGAACCTTGGGCTCTGCTCGGATATAACCGGAATAACACTACCTTGAAGGGGGTTGCACCACTATAAAAAACTTTTTGCTCCTTAGTTTAAACCTCAATGTCCTGGAATTGATGAATACGCGCACCATTTGAATTTGACTTATTACGAATCCATGACCAAAAGCAAACAAAGGAGTCAAATCTTGTAAATCTAACCTGACTCTCGTTCCATTTCAGTGCTCAAAGCAGTTATGCATGTTGAAAAAATACGATCTTCTTCTTGAAGACGAGGGCATAGATGAAGAAGCCATCAAGAAGTTCCTAGACGACTGGGCGGAGAAGAATGAAGAGTTCCAACCGGCGGTAGAAGTCGCCAAGGAACGGTGTATCGGGAAGAGTCTCATTGGGCCCCCGCAGATCTGTGAGGCGAATAAACTCGTGTTTTGCGTCAGCTCCACTATTTTTGATGTAAGTTGAAGAACCCAATTTTAGTAATGCTGAGTAAGTAGTTTGTGTTGGGGCTCTTTTCGACTCTGTGTATTGAATTGCGGACGGTTTGGTATTTTTCGCGGGTTCTGACGCATTTTGATATTGAAACAAATGCGAGATATAAATTATGTATGTGTGTTTATATCTGAAGTTGCACCGCCCACAATCTGTCTCATCATCATCATATCAGCCGAAAGACGTCCACTGCTGGATATAGGCCTCCCCCAAAGAGTGCCACAATGGCCGGTCCTCCGCCAACCGCATCCAGCGGACTTCCGCGACCTTTACCAGGTCATCAGTCCACCTTGCGGGGGGCCTACCCACGCCGCGCCTTCCGGTACGTGGTCGCCACTCGAGAACCTTTCCGCCCCAACGGCCATCGGTTCTACGTGCAATGTGCCGCCCCGCCCACTGCCACTTAAGTTTAGCAATTCGGAGAGCTATATCGGTTACCTTGGTTCTGCTGCGGATAGCCTCATTTCTGATGCGATCGCGCATAAAAACTCCCAGCAAAGCCCTCTCCCTTTGAGTGACTTTGAGCCTTCTTATGAGGCCCATAGTAAGCGACCACGTTTCCGTGCCATATGTCATCACTGGCAACACACCGCCTAAAGGTTGACTGGTATAGAATGCTTACGGCATTAAGTCCGTCTTTTGTACGATAAGTTCTTCTTTTGTGCATAAAAGATTAAATAAATAAGTCGAATAGGATAAGTACTCCCGTTCTTCTTGAACTTGTATCCGTTGAACTTGTAGCCGATGAACTTCGATGATTCGAAAAATGTTTAAGTGCAAGAAATGTCTACTACTTACTTCAATTTAATTAATAATATTTGTTTGCATCATATTTTTGAGACACTGTTTTCCAGTAAAAACCCAACTTTCGGACAAAATATCTATAATGCCACATACCAAACACTTCAAAGGAAAATTATGATTGAGTTTTAATATTCGCAATTTCCGGAAACAATGTTCATTGTTTTCATAAAGAAAAATGTACGGAATTTTGGGAGTTATGTAGGTACTCAGAAAGCATCCAGTAGCTAAAAAAATAAAATGCGTTACGGCACATCATTAATCTTGCTTGTAAATAAAGTTTTAATATTAGAAGGTACATTACTGCAGAGGCCGGGTAAAAGCAATTAGTTGATAAGTAGATTTTGGCGGACGAAGAAATGAATGAATCCGAGTATAATACGAATCCAAAAATTGCATTTTTTGCCAAGGCATATATTAATGCTTCTCTCCAATGTTGTGGCTAAATCAAAATAATTTTTCACTAAACTAAATTAAGCATACCTAATCATAAAATAGCGTGATGCAACGGTAAAAACACAGTTTGTAAATGACATAGATTTTTGTCCAGTCGCCATCACATACATAGGTACACTATAGGTGTTCAAAAATATCGGCACATGCACCCTAATGCCTTGAAAATAGAGATGTGTTTCGATGTTTGTGACGTGCTTGTTTGCTCCGATGTATGTGATGGCGACTGTACAGTCGCTATTTTCAAGGCATTAGGGTGCATGTGCCGATATTTTTGAACACCTATAGTGTACCTATGTATGTGATGGCGACTGTACAGCAATCTCAAGTGTTGACACTCCTTCTAGACTTCTTAACTTATTGTTTTCAAAGTATTTTTATGTAACAATAAAAGTAAACAAATTAAATCTTATTTTATTTTTCAGAAATGTCCAACGTGGCAAGAGACGGAAGGATGTACGGCTTTGAGGTCCCACATGGAGGAGTGCAGACCTCCATTCCCCCAAAAACGTTAAATAAAATGTCAAAATGAATTACACATCACATCAGTATTGTATTAATTTTATAACTATCTAGACTTCAATTAGGTATATAGACATGTAAATATAAAATATAATTATTTATGATACTGTTTTTTTTAATTATCAATCGTCATTTTTCCTGTGGAGTAGTTTTTAACCCCCGAACGCAAAAAGAGTGGATGTCTGGATGTCACTGTGGCATTCAACTAAGCGAATGGACCGAATTTAATGCGGTTATTTAAGCTGACGTGATCGAGATGGTTCTTAGCTATGTTTCAACAAAATCGGTTCAGCTGGTTTTGAGATATTGAACTGAAATGAAAATGTCAGGGGTTTTTCCACTTTTCTAAGTTGTTCTTATTAATTAAAGAGGTGGGCGTGTCCCTTTCATAGAACTTATGATCATTTAAAAAACTTCATCTCTATTCTGATCAAAAAGAAAAATAAAAAATAAAATTACCACGTCGGGGTGATAATCAATTACTTAATTAAAGATATTTTTAAAATTTTCACCTTGATCGGAATTAAGAATTTCATTAGCAGACGTTTCTGCTTAGTATTGATTTTTTGTTAATATCCTCTTTAATTAAGAGGTCTATTTATACGATAGAGGAAGTAATGGAAATAGGACACCGACAATGCTACTAGAACCAGCGATTGTATATGCTTATATAATGTAATTAGATCCTAGTATTTTACACAGTGCTGTGTTTACTAAACAACTCATTAAGGGGCTACCCGAGGTTTTCATCGATTTTTGACTAGTTTTGAATCGATACAAATACTTTTGCACTACAGATAGAATTATAAGGTAAACGGCTTTCGATTCTTCAATCTTTAATCTCCATTTTTATGTACCATATTTTGAAAGAAATGAATAGTTCTTTTTTTATATTTTTTTTAAACATTGTCTAAAAAAACACATTCTTTGTTATAAGATTGCTGTGAAAGATCTAACATATACGAAGTCTACATATTTGAGTTTGTCTCTGGTGTCTCTATAAACGTGTGTAGGGTTTTGATTTTAAACTAATTAAGAAAAAAGTTATGGCCAGAAAACCTGTTTTTTGGACTAAAATTGTCCTACTTTGATGCCAAATATCTCGAAGACAGTGATGTTTGAAGTGAATGTGGGGTAATATATTGCTTAAAACTGTTGTTGTTAATATGATAAGCTACAAAAAACATTAGAAAACTAAGGGATTCAGATTGAAGGTCATTGGCGTATGGGATCCCCTTAAGGGGACATTTTCAACCGAACTGTGTATTTTCTAGATATTTGCAAACCGAGTGTCACCTACAATCCAGAGGAACACTAGCGTATTTGCAGCAACAAACAGCTCTTCAGTACCATGTGAGCATAATCAGACATCAAACTTTCGTAACCAGAACTAACGACAAGGTCACAGCTCACTACAGCCACCCGGCACCCGACCCGCACCGCCTCGCCTCGAGCGGTTAGTATTCTTCATATGGATTTGTATGGGCATGCGCTCACTACATCAACTCCGTAGCATCACCGGATCGCCTCGCTCGCGGGGTATCCACGCGCGGACTGCGAGTGGACCACTCGATGATAGCTCGCTGTTGGCATGCTTGCCTTGCGTGAACCGCGAGCTGGCAACGCGCAGTTCGGGAGGGGGAGGGGAGGGGGGAGGCTCGTTGACGACGCTCGTGTCCACTCGATGACCACGCTCGCGTTCACAGGTGACAACGCGGCGTCCACCCGTGGTACCACCTGTCGACAACGAGTGGGCGCCCAACGACGAGGCGGTGCGGGTCGGACGCCGGGTGGCTGTAGTGAGCTGTGACCTTAGGCCGGGGACCGAGGGCAGCACGGTGGCGAACGAAAGTTCATACATTTCATCAAGTTCAATCTATGAACGCACGCGGCAGTAAAAGTAGTTGGATTAATTTGTTTTTTTCTTCTGAACCACTCCCGCGTAGACGTAGAAATACCATCACGAAACTGAAAGTTACAATTTTAACAAGTCTTAACGAACTAAACTTAAAAAAGTCATTATTTCTTATTTGTCAAGCGGCTCATCGTTATCAAAATTAACTTGTGAAAAAATGCCCCCCAAGTATTTGTAACCAATTTCAAATAAAGGAGGTTAACAATTCCCGATAACGGGGTGTAAGAAAAAAAAACTAACGAAGATTTTATATAATTCCACATAAGCAATGTATGTCCTACTCAAATTAATTATGGATAGTATTATACTGTTTTAAAACAATGTAATTTGACTTGTCACTTTTTCACTCAGCTGCTCAAAGGTTAGCTGGAATTAAAGAGATCCCTTAAAAGGATCAGTTAGCCTATGCACAAATTTCTTCTTTTGTATTTTCTGTTATTTACTTGTTATTTTGTGGAATAATGTGTTAATAACTGCTACTACTATTATTATAGGTACTCATTTTAATGATAATAATTTATTAGAAACTCCAAATAAATATGCGAAATTTTCTATGTATATATGTTTGTATGTATATCTGTGACTGTGCACGCATTTCTCCGAAGCTATTAATCTAGTTTAGACCATACTATTTTATTGGCTTATTTTTACTTCAACATCAGTTCAACTCAGGAAACAGTGCAAGTTTTATCAAAATCTTACATATATAAAACAATACATTTACAGTTACAGAGAGTCAGTAGAAAAAATTGTAGATGTACCTAATAATAAATATTTCGTAGATAAGGAATTTTTATTAAAACAACAAGTATTACGAGCGTGTCAAGCAGGTTGGTATCAAGCCCCTTAAGTAGAATGAACAAACATTCAGTTTAAATACCGACTCCGTACAAATATTTTTCACATCATTTTCTAGTCATTCACAGACTTAAACAGCCAATTAATTTGTTTTCTTATCAATCGCAGACAGTTACACGATACATTTTAAATTTACCAATGAAAAGTACCATGAAATTGATAGTTGTGACTGTGGTTTTAAAAGTAAGTTATTTAATCTTATGTTTAAATATAATAACATAAAAAATATATGACAAGTTTTATTCATTTCGATTACTATGTAGGTACTTTTCAAACATAAAAATACTAACATTTTTGCGTTCCAAAATTGTTTTCTTTGAAATCGCATGACGATTAAAAACGTCCTATTTTTATTAAATATCTTATAGGGAATATGTGTCATAAAATATGTATGAAAACACAGCAGTACCTACCTATATAAATACCACGACGAGCTAGCATTTGGTCTGTATAGAACTAGCTTGGTTGTTCGGTATGAAGTTTAGAGGAAGTGACATGACATCTCACGCAATACAACAATTTAATGAATACTAGTCTTTGCTAATTGAATGCGCATCTTCTGAATCTAAAGTATCTTTGGAATCTCAGCACGGGATATGGACGCAATATAAAGTGGAGTTTATCTCCAAAAACAAATGGGAAAATGAAAAAAAAAACGGGATAGGGGGAAGCAGGGCAGTTTGGTACACCTTTTTTTCACATCGCTTTTACCAACCTAAAATATGTTAATTTGTGTACCCGATTAATAGCGTAACTACCAGGCTATACAATTCCATAATTTTTTTGGCTAAATTATACATATTAATTAAGAAATATGGATTTAAAGAAAAAATGGGATTTGTCAAATTCTGCCCCACATGCGGGGTACTTTGATACACCGCATGGGGCACATTGGTACATCGCTTGGGGGCACTTTGATACGTTTATCAACCTTTGTGTCTCAAAGTGCCCAGTCTTCCATACTGAAAAAATGGTGTATGAATGTGTGTATAATGAAACACAAAATAGATTAAAAAAGTAGTCAAGTGCGAGTCTGAATCGCGCATCGAGGGTTCGGTACAAACGTTCATAAACCATACCCGTCACGTCACGACCCCATTCATTCTTGAAAAATCTCAACAGCTCATAGTAGAAGTTACCGTTGTACAGCGCCTTCTGTATTTTGGTACTAATAACTTGCAACCTAGTTTGTTTGTTTATCAGCGATATTTTTTATCACGCGTACCGATTTCGATTATTGTTTTTTTATTCGAAAGAAGATCATAATATTGTAGGATGGGGGAAAAAATGTAATTCTAAATATTTTTTCTCAAGTAAATGAAACAACACAATGTACAAATGTTTCGTTGGATGACGAAGTATGCGGCACGCTTAAAGTTTAAACATAATATCGCATCTTCTTTCTTATTGACATATATACATTTCACGCGTGTAAATTCAGGGCAATATACAAACTCTTAAATCAAGTTTTAATATCAGTAACCTAAAGAGGCCAATAAGTTGTTATTTGATTAAATATTTATAACTTAGATAAAAACACTCTGTATGTAGCTTGACGTCATACGTTTGTCATCGGCACTAAAGTTTCGCTCCCTGCTTATTGATGATTTTCGATTAATAAAAAAAATACGCTAGATATATGTAGTTCAATTTTCTTAGGTGATAAATTAATTGAGCAAGTCAAGTCATTCCGATATCTAGGCAGCGTTGTTACGGATGATTCTAGATGTACACCTGATATTATATCGAGGATAGCCATGGCAAAGAAAGCTTTTAATTCGAAAAGGCATTTACTCACTGCCAGAATAGCAAGTCGCACTAGGAAGAAACTGGTTAAAGTGTACATCTGGAGCATAGCACTCTACGGCTGCGAAACGTGGAGCATGACGCAACGGGACAGAGAAAGACTGGAGGCGTTTGAAATGTGGTGTTGGAGGAGGTTAGAAAGGGTCAGTTGGACGGAAAAGAAAACTAATGAGGAGGTTCTGGATTTAGTCAATGAAAAAAGAAATCTGATAGAAATGATTGAAAACAGGAGAGGAAAAATGATAGGACACATGTTACGCCACGACGACTGGATGAAAACAATAATAGAGGGAAAAAAAGAAGGAAAAAGAAAAAGGGGAAGGCCGAGGATATCTTACATGGAGCAAATAAAAGAGAAAATAAACGCTTCGTCGTACAGAGTACTAAAAAGAAAGGCAGAATGTAGAACAAGTTGGAAATTACTCCACCGACAAGAGCCTAGCTCTTAAATAAGAAGAAGAAGAATATCTAGGTAGCTATAGATAGGTATCGTTTTATTTTTCCTGTATTAGTTATGTTACGCTTAATCATAAGTACAAAATTCAATAATTTCGCTTGCTACACTTCTGAGAAAAGGGGCGGGCTGCTGAATGGTATCTTTACAACATTTTCCTTAATAAATCAAAATTGAACCACTGTAGAAAAATATTAAAACGGTTTTAGAAATAACAACTCAAGCCCTTTCATATGATACCCCACTTGATCTGTTAAATAGACTTTTAATATTTAACCCCCCTCATATTCGTCATTTACACAGAAAATAAAAAAATATTGTTTTATTAAGTATCCATACACGTGTCTTAATCTTCTCAGTTGTTCTAAATTTCAAATTGATAGCTTGAGTAAAGGTAACGCTTTTTAAAGCTTACTTCTTCTACACGTGCAGCCTGTGGAGTAGTTTTACGCAGCGGGCGTACAGCGACCTACGGGTACAATATATTAACGCTTTCAGGATGCTTATGGGGCTGCCTCGTCACTGCAGTGCCTCGGGGATGTTTGCGGAGGTACAGGTTGATGGATTTGCGGCCATCATGCGTAAACGGTGAGCCTCACAACTAAACCACTGGCGAGACAGCGCCAACGGCATACTGGTAGCGTTAGCGGATAGAAGGGACGCCCCCCCCCCCCTTCCCTTTAGAGATGGACTAGGCTCCATACCTGAATCCTTATTATACCTACTTTAATTTTTAAGTAGGTAACAACTAACACTAGAATGTAAGTATGTAACTAACACCTATGGATTCCGTCTGAAATAAATTATTAATTATTATTATTATTAATTAGTTCCTGAAATATTTAACGTTGTGACAGGCAGACAGAGTCGCACCTAAGGGTTACTTTTTTAGTTTTTTTGTACGGAACCCTAAAAAAACTTATTGAATAAAAGAAAAAAAAACTTTTTATCTATATACAAAATACAAATACAAAATACAAAAATAGTTTATTTGACTTTTTAACACGGTATAAAAACAAACAAGGTTGGAACCTTCCATTAAGCATGTCGTATGCTTGTATCGGAAGATCCCGCTCTTCCATCACTCGGAGATAGTAACAAAAACCAAATAAATTAAGTTTAAATACTACTAATATAAGCAACTTAATTATATAATGTAGGTATGTGTGCGTGTGTGTGTGTGTGTGTGTGTGTGTGTGTGTGTGTGTGTGTGCGTGTGTGTGTGTGTGTGTGTGTGTGTGTGTGTGTGTGTGTGTGTGTGTGTATGTGTGTTTGGTTCACAATTACTAACTTACAATGTTAACTTATTTTATACACAATTATTTTCTATTTATTAATTTAATTACTTATTTTCTGTTCATATTTGTACATTTTATTGAACTAAGGTACATAACTTAAAAGTATCTCTGTTTCTTCATAGTTTAAGTTTTTTATCCACGTAGAAATAGCTTTCTTACAGGTATGTAGCAGCATCGGGTAAATATTTAAATGGGCATCGATGCGATTGTATAAAAGGGCGGATTGCGCAGCAAATTGTTTCCTAGCAAAATTAGATTTACAGACTGGCATAGGGGCAACTTTGACTTTCCTCCTCCTCGTTTGAGTTTGTGGTACATAACTTAAGGTATGGTGCAGTTTCGATAGACTAAGTACAATATATAGTTTACGCATGGATAGTAACTCACATTCCTTGTACAGTTCAGTAGTAGGGTACCTGAAGGGCTTTTGGAAAATAGATAATTTTTATCTATATATACATTTAATTAGTCAACATATGTTTGTATTAACATAAATATTACATATATTTGTATGCTACGGCTCTCAGAGATAGTGCTTTGGCCACAACTTGAGATATATAGCAGTTTTAACATCCTCCTCGTTGATCTTATTTTATTCGGTGGTCGTTTTATACGTTCGAACCATTTTCTAGAAAAAAAGAAATATATCATAAATATTTTCGGTTGAAAAAACTAGCGGGGCAAATTGGTACACTTATGGGGTACTTTGATACGTACAAAACTGCCCCATTCTGTTTTGTACCAAAGTACCCAATATGCTACTTAACAAAATAAATAATAATACAAAATAAACAGTTAAGTATTACTTCGAAATGCTAATTTATCTAGATAACTTAACAAATGTATTTACTTACCGTTTATCATATTATGCACCCAATAAAGTACAAAATGTGGCACCAGAACTCCGACAAACACTAGGTATATTATTAGTCAGCGGACGTGAAAACACGTTGTGACTCGCTGGTCGGTAACGGCTGACTGGCAAGCTGTGCCGTTACAGGCGAGCTACTCAAATGCATAAGGTCATGCGTCAGTGTCGCCGCAGGTGAATTTAAGTAACTCAGTGAGGAAATAATGTAGGTGTTTCAATGTGCCCCTTGTAGCTAAGTGCCCCGCTTCCCCTATGGAGTAAAGAATTAGTCACCGTTTACTGGACAGTTATTCTGAACGCGTTCAGTCGCCTCACCTCAGTTACTCCTAACGAAACTAGGTGATGTTAAAACAATTTCCAGAATGGCATAGCAGAGAAGAAATATTATTTTAACGCATACTCTGCTTGTTAACCTGGATTGCCCTGATAAAATATAAGCACAACGTGAACAATTTTAAAGAAATCTCAATGATTTAATATTACGTCTAACTTACTCTTACGGTCAAAAAGTGAGCTGCTTTCACGATACATGATTTAGCACGTGTAATATATTTAATGATGACAATACAAAGAAAATACAAAAAATATGTTTTTAATCTAAACTACAGGTAATTTCAACACAGCTACTTCCTTCAGCGAAGCGAATACCAAAAGTATTTTCACCACAGTGCAGGCAAAACACACCAATAGTAAGTTAACCCATGGACAGCTTACTACGTCTATTTACACCCCAAAAAACCCCTTGATTGATTTCATGGTGGCACTACACTTGGGGTTCGTGTTCGCGTTGCGTCGTTGCCTCTCTTTCATTGGTCGTAGGAAGGGAAAAGATGCAACAAGAATATTTGGGCATATACCGCCAAGTGGAGTGCCACCATGAGGATTCGTTGTGTTGAGCTAGAGACGAACGCGGGTCCCACAATCTCAACACAAGACATCACCAGGAACACGTTACACCACCACATACAGTTAGCTTCAAAAGTAGCTACGCAAACGAAGACGTCAAAAGTTTTTATTCCCTTTTAATAAAGACTTTTGGCGTATTCGTTTGCGTAGCTACTTTTGATGCTGACTGTACCTACAGAGCAAGTAGTGTTATAAATATGGCTGCGGTCTTCTGGAAGGTAGGTACTTTCTCAGTTGAGCTGCCCCAAATATGAGCGAGATGACAATCCGCTGCGCCCTACCTCTCTCCTAATCCGTGATTCGTGAGCAATCGATATAATCGAAAAAAAAAAACAATATAATTTCATAAAAAAATATTTCTCTGAGGCGATAACGAGTTCTACGTGGATGGACACGACGAAGCAAAAGCTAGTTTAAACAGATAGTTAATAATTTCTTTCAAAGGATACAATTTTCGAACAAGTTACCGCCTCTTTTTTGCCAACTTATATTGATTGTTTTCTGTACTGTTTCTTCTAATAGTGGTGTGCAAAATAATGTTTTTTGTATTGTACTGTATTTGTGTTTACAGGAACACTTGTATAACTGCTGTGAAATCCCAGACCTGTTCGAAATTGAAACTAATGCAGGTTGTAGCGACATGCTGCGAATAGCGGAACCCTCTATACGTGGAACACCTGAAGTAATTATTATATATATATTTTTTTTTGCAGTAATAGTCGAAAATATGGAATCTCCTTATTTCACCCACGAACGTTTAACGAATACATTGTTCCGCTGAATTTCCATTTCATCGAGTTATATTATTTTCTCAAAAACCGTTATCTTTTTAAGTACAGCTAAAAGATCATTGTGTCTTGAATCCATTAGGTTAGGCTAAGTTTGTGTTATAACAATCCTGAAAAGTTTACTGTTTCTGAAAAAAATGTTTTCGATGAAATGATAATTTTGCGCAACATACATTTGATAAAGCGTTTGTCGGTAAAACAAGGGTAAGCCGGAAAATATGTATAATTATAAATAAATCAAGCGAAAACAACCTTGACTCAGAAACAATATTCGTGCTAAGACACAAATAAATACTTGTACCCTTACCGGTATAAGGTAATAAGTTTCTGTCAAAAATTTCATTTTTGGTACAAGCTTTTATTGCCGACTGTACTTTTCTGCAAATCATCATCAACTACTCATTGAGACGATGCTAACGAGCCCAAACTTGATGGGGTTGTGTCGTTTTATTACGGAGTTCATATGGCCACCTTCCAGCTCCAGCATCAGATCAGCTCCAAGTCATCTTAATATTGCATTGTATGCTTGCAAAATTTCAGCTCAATTGGATAACGGGAAGTGACTGAAAAATGGATTGCGAATTTTGACGCACAACTTACATACTTCCATATTTACATAAGTAGTTACATATTTACATACATACGAACAGTACAAGTTAATATAAAGTTTATAAAAATAATGTAACACGCGTTCAAAAAAATATGCAGATTACCTTAATGATTGTTTAAAGAAACACACACACTGGACATAGGTACACAGCGTCGTCCCTGCAGGTTAAAGACCACTTAAGACAACCTAAAACAAAACCTCGTATCTGTTACAGTGTGCAGAAAGGACTTGTTTACTCAGGAACAACGATCTGCTATTTGACAACGACGACATTGACAACGAGTCCGTTAAACACTACCTTGACCAGTGGGTGTCGAAGAGGAAAGAGTTTCGTGCCGCGGTGAACTCCGTTAAAGAGAGGTGAGAATGAGTACTATCTTTTTCTTGATCGATCCCCATGTCTGACAGACGTAACGTATCTATGGAGAGTAGTGGTCGAGAGAACCACCCCACTCGACCACCGTTCTCCAGGCAGCTCGATCTTGAGTTTTGTGTATGGTTGCCAATTTGTCACGTAGATAGATAGCCCTAGCTTGGGGTACCTATCTAGGGGCAAATTAAGAATAATTGACTTACAAAACAAAGTTTTAACCGACTTCAAATCAGTAGCCAAATAGCTCCAAGTTTGCCTACAAAATTTGTAGAGTTCCCTCGGTTTCTCCAGGACTTCATCATCAGAACTAAATTTTGGTGACAAGGGGACCAATCTGGAAGTATATGCTTTCAAACAAAGAAAGAATTTTTCAAATCGGTTCATAAATTACGGAGTTATCGCGTAACATACACACATAAAAATAAAAATAAACATACAGACGAATTGAGAACCTCCTCCTTTTTTGAAGTCGGTTAAAAATTAAGATAGTTTAAGAATTTATTTAAAAGTGAGGTTGAAAAACTAAGGGGCGGTTCGTTCGCTTAGGCTTTGGCTTAGGTGCCAGGTCTGTCTGTGGGGTGGTCGGTCCTTCCGGGTACCCTCACTCCTCTCGCGGTACGCAGCTGGACGACAGGAGACGACGGTGACCCGAGGTGGTGCGTCGGGACGTTTCAGGGTGGTAGTGCGTGCCGGGAGAGCGTCACACGCCAGGGGCCTCCAACTTGTGTACTCCCTAGGGGAGCATCTACCTCGGACTTCAAGGGTGAAGGTTCAAGGTAGTGTCGACCCGATAACTTATTGGACCACATTTTGTCCATCTCCTGGGCGCCTGACCTCTGCCCCTCTTACAGATCACAGTCACCTCTTACAGAGTACAGTCATACCTGCCTTAACAAAGAGGGAAAAATATCTGATGCTCACAAAAGGTGATAAAAAAGAACTATTTTTTTAGATCCAAAAAAATATATAATGCCTAAAGTATACATTTTTCCTCTTTGCCTCACGTTGCCATTGGAAAACCTTGTGCATGTGATAATGTGTAAGTTAATTCTTATTTCGAATCCCCAAGGTGTGCCGGTGGAAAGCCGTTGTTTGGTCCTGTGGAAATGTGCCCTGCCGACAAGCTCCTCTTCTGTATCGAATCAAACTTTTACAATGTAAGTTGATTAACTGGTTCAAAAAGTGTTTATGCAAAGCCTTCATCTATAGGGATTTATTGTAGGTACAACCATATACAATAATATGAGGTTGGTTCCCCTGACTGTTCTTTTATAGCTTTGCTCTAGTCTGGTTTCACACGTGTGGTAAATAAAATGGAATAGAATAAATTGGTATTGGTTTATTGGTCGGGACACTTCAAACATGTGGTACAGGATGTTAAGGTACGTATCTCCTCTTCTTCCCCTCAATAACGTTATAATATTAGCGGGCTAGAATTATAAACTAAATATAAAATACCACATATAGCGGGATATTCCTTCATTTCCGGTAACTGAGGCATATAGCCGTGTACAGTCAGTCATCGACGTAGCGCACTTATTTCATTACATTCACTTAGATTTCAAAAATGAAAAAAATATATATTTTCATACAAAATAATTAATTATATTACCAACCTGTTAATGTACATTTGTAGGTACAAGGACCTTAGGTGGAGTTAATGTAGAAGGAGGAGTGCAGTGGTTGTCGTCTTACCTATTGAGTTAGCGATCCCGGGTTCAAGCCTTTACTTACGCTATACGAGTACTGAGAGAGTTAACTAACGAAAATGATTTCTTGAATGTCTTCGAAATAGTACCTACAAATTAGGATACTACCTAGTCTATGAGAAGTTTACTTCGCTCTATCTCGGGAATGCGTCCTCGAAAGGATCGGAATCCAAAAAAACACGGTGTATTATTAGAGTTTCGATTGAGGCATGTTCTTGTTTCTGTCAACTCAATTACGTGCCTCATTTTCCGATGTTGTTTTATTTACTTTGAATGCAATTTAGTAGTTAATTAATGGTTGTATCTTAACACTTTCTCAGCAATTATATTAAATTATTTTACCATGCCCAGAGGATTAGTATTGCCAAGCCATACAACGTGGCAATGTTGCCAGCCTTCTGGGCACACTACCGTCTGGCAGCGATATAAGGCAATCTTTTTACCTATAGTTTAAGTTATATTTTGGTTTTTCTTTTATTTTCTTATTCTTATAAATTAGTCTTCTAAACTATTTTAATAAAATAATTCTTTTTGATATAAGCATTTATTTTCTTTCCAGAAATGTCCGGATTGGCAAAATACCGAAGGATGCAGAAGTTTACGAGCATATATGGAAGCCTGTATGCCTTATTACGATTAAACTTCATATCATTTAGATTTATAAGCAAAAAAAGATGGAGTTTACGGCTTAAGCGTATTACTAATTTGTTTTAAGTTACATCTTTAAAATAACATAAAAAACAAATGTAAATCTTCATAAAGCTCGGATAAGGAACTTCAGACGCTAATAGGTATTATGATTATGAATAACTTAACACAAAATATTTTTATTCGACAGGTTTTAAGAAATAAGGTAAGAAATAATATTGTTAGTTGAGCCGGAAGCTCCGTATTTAATTTGTTTAGAATCCTGTATTTTACTAATTCAAGGCATACCTACTAGTCAGGGTATTCAATTGCTTGTAATTTGTTATAAGGCTAAGGTGGTGTTGTTAAGTATTAGCAGTGTACCTACTTATAGTGCGATAATGTGTACTACTTTTGTTAAATATTTTTAAAACATTTCCATCTGTGCTTTAATTGGCTTTATATTAGGTAGGTATTTACTATGTTGCTGTGGCGGCACGTGAGAATGTTCACTGAACAGCCCGGACAAAAGAAAGGGCTGTTTTTTGATGGTTCACGAGTTTGGTAGCCCTTTAACGGGCAAGAATAAAATTTATCCATAATTCAAGTCTCAAGATATTGCATAAAACTAAAAATTCTGCACCATAAAAAAATACAAAAAGATGACCTTTACACAGGTGGTCATTTTTGCCTTAAAATTTTTAAGTTGCCCTATAAAGGGGTAGTATACCTGTAGAAATAAATTTTACGCAAGCCGATGGGAATCAAAATTTCATCAACTACTAATTGAGACGATTCTAACGAGCCCAAACTCAACGGGGTTACGTCGGTTAAGTAGGTACTGAATTCTCATGACCACCTCCTGTCACCATTATCAGACAAGCTCGATGGTAACATGATATTTAATTACCTATCATCCAAACTATACCTTTACTTAAAAATGTCGGATATCTGGTTCAAAATTGAGTTTCAAGATTCCACCCGAACAAACATATGTAGGTACCTACCACACATACTTACATATTTAGAGGTACATAGTTATATTGCAAGTTGATAGAATATTTGTAAAAATACTAACTTGTTCCAGAATGGGAACCCTAGTTGGGAATGCCCATGGGAATTATGGTTACTCGTAAATCCTAATCTATTTACAAACATTTCATAAAGTTAGTTTCAGGTAGGTAAGTATATTTCTAAAACTAAAAGGAGATTCCCTTGGCTGTTAATTATGAGTAAGCGTTATCTGCGATGATAATAATTATACAGAGTTTAACACGACGAGAGACAAACACTTTATATCGTTGAAGTGTTTGTATGGGTAGCTCGACCACCTGCGGGCACGCACTACAATTTTTTCGGAGGGGTGCTGGCCTGTATGGAATGTGGTTGCACATTCTCTGCAAAGATAGGCTATGTCAGTCACCTGAGAGCTCACGAAGGACGCTCCAGTTAGCCAGTTTTAATTTTAATCGCCGTGGTCGAAATCGGCCAGGATGATGATGATGGGTGACAATCGATGTGATAGCACGTATCATGTAACCACCAACCTAGCTATAGTTTATGTCGGACATAAAGCAATCGTCCCTCTCTTACTTACATACTTACTAGTATTTATTTGTTTACGTTTAAGTACACTTATTGTATTTATTTTTAATTAATAAATACTTACTAGTAAGGGAGTTATGCTTTATGCCCGACATTAATACGCGATTGATAGGCTGGCAATTAAGAATATCTTACGGCTTGGCAAAAAAGTCTAGAAAAGAAACTGTCATTTTTTTGACGCTGGTAACTTCGTCAAACTTGTCATATGCTAGTAGACGCAATTATCATCTGTGTTGTTATTTTACCGTATTTACCAGTGGCTCGGTGAGCTGTAAAATGAATGAATGAAATCTTTTATTTCTGGTCCTCACCGACCCATATATGATGTTTTAGTTATTATTAATTTTGAAAAAGTGACTCGACAACAAAATTATATATTATTAACACTACATAGAGGTAATGTTTGTGAGTTTGTATATCTATAGCAATATAGGTATGTATTTGATTTTCATTTTTCTAAATAAGGAACCTAATAAAAATAATTTCCTAGTAAAAAGTGCTTCCTTTTATACATTATTAAGATATAGGATAAACATGTGCGCTATTATTACAAAAAATAAGCAAAATCAGGTTCATATCGGACGCACGTACCTAAGTCCCTCGCTGCATTGTAGGTCGATCACGTAACGCATTGTACGAACGTCGTCTAGGTCTAAATGTCACTTTTTATATGGAAAATGACAGTTAAATTGTACCAACGCGCGTTCGGAACGTTACGTGATTACCCCTCCGTTGGCGTTCACTGTTACAAATTATTACTTCGTTGCAATTTTTTATCATGATTTAAAACACCGTAGAAACAAATGTTACATGATAGCTGATAACCAAAACATTTTTTTTTGTTCAAAGTAGATACTGTATTTCAATGGAGATTGGAGACACATTTTTCCTTTTAATTACATCGGTTTGAAATAAATACAGAAAACAGTCCATGTGCAAACAGGGGCAGAGTACATTTTGAGATCTACTAACTGTATCAATGACAGTAAGGAAGTAAATAAATAAATAAAAGCCGAAGTAAATATATCATTTTATTTCCATGATACATAGTTATTAACTTTAATATTTTAGGGATCACGCCCAGTCTTTGAAAAAAAAACAAATCTTAACCTATGTATTATAAAATAATACGCACTGTATTATTTTCTTTCTGCAGCTGTGTTTCTGAAGACTACACCTTGATGTAAGAGTGAACAGGCATAGGGGTAGACTCTCTTGTAGATTATTCTCTCGATCGTATCTTTAAACGAATTTTGGTTTTTCTAGCCACCTTAGAGCGTTCTGTAATCCAAGTAAGAATAACCGTCGGATTGCTGTCGCCGGACACGGTGAGGAGGACTATACCCGAAACTGGAAGTCAAGACCATAAAAACTACGACAATGTTGCCACTGCAATAAAATGATCGTACAATAGTATATCCCTTTTTTCTAAAAACACACGCTGACATAATTTATTTAGTGGTAATTTTGTAATTTTAATTCTATAATTTAAAGAAGTAATTTTATTTACCTACTTATTTTTACATAAATACAAGACGCTTTAATAAAAACTTAATCATCCGTAATTTTTGGTTGCAAAGCTGGTATTGCGCTTGTATCACTTCAGGTGTTAATAACATTTGGTACAACATTTTAACTACATGTAAGTTATTAGTCACCTATTTTTGCATACATTTATCTAATTGCAGACTAATAGTGTGTAGCGTGCTTAATGGTTGTTATGGCCGCCATGACACCAGAGATTTGATGATTGATTGGCTGAAGGAAAAGAATGTCACATTTCCAGAATAATTGACCAAAGAGAAATTGATGACAATTGTCGCAAAGGAGAAGCCTGCTCACAATACATATGCAGTGTATGAGGTAGCAGCGGCACATAATGTCAAAATATTAAGATTGCCCCCTTACCACTGCGAATTGAACCCAATTGAGTTGGTATGGGCTCAGGTAAAAGGGCATGTAGCCAGGAATAATAAATCATTTATAATGGCAGAGGTCAAAGACCTATTTCATGAAGGCCTCCGGGAGGTGACACCGCAGAAGTGGCAGTCATGTGTAAGTCATGTCATGAAAGTAGAGGACGAGACGTGCAAAATGGACGGATTAATTACTGGAGTGGTGGAAAACATTATTATACAAGTGACCGACTTAGATTCCGAAGTTAGTGATTCTGACATTAGTGATGGTGAAGATGAAGATAAATAAAAACAATTAATTAAAAATGGTTTTATTTAACTTTTCCATACTGACTTAATAATATGGCACACTGTCGTGTGTGTTCATTGGTAATTCAACTTGTTTAAGTTCTTTACAATAAAATTTTATCAATGTTAGTTGAGTTGAAAATAAAGTTTGTAATTAAGTTCCTTTTTTTTGAGAAAATCCTAATGAATGAATTGTGCCAGCCAATACAAAGAAGCATATAACAAAAAGGTTGGCGAAACCTGAAAACTTTATTTGACAATGACATAAGTCACTTTGACAGATTTGACAGTGTCGTAGTTTTTTTGGTCTCGAATTCCAGTTTCGGGTATAAATAATTATATAATAATATGTTCAACATTGTTTTATAAACGACTCAACACACCGGAGTTTGACGCTTCTTAAGCGTCACGATTTTTCCGGTATACCTACTGCGTGCGCCACCGCACTGATTACGTCGCCGAATTTAGACTTCTACTTCTTGCATGTATATTTGTACCTTGTACAGTGACCGGAATCAATATTATGATGAATCAAAGGTCGCAAAAATATCTGACACGCTCTTACGGCTCTAGGAATAGAGTTGTCATCAGATATTTTTGCGGCCTTTGTTCCATCATATATTTATGCCGGTGACTGGTACAGCCTTTCAAATATAGACAGGTAGGTACTACCTGTCTATATTTGAAAGGCTTAATGCCTTCAGCGCCATCTATGCGAACGACTATAACGAATACGTTTTCATCTTACGCACTCCTTTATAATAGTAACATAAAGCGAGAGAGGGCGCCGTAGTAGCCGCTTATGAGAAACATTGTTGTTTCGTATTATTGTAATAATTATGGAAAATACAGCACAATTTTATTATATCTCTTCTATTCGGTTATATTAACTTCAAAAATCAAATTGCCTGAATGTGTTTAATGAGCCGTAAACATAAATTTTGTATTAACTATCTACCTACCTACGTTCAAAAGTTCAGCAATTAATCTTATTCATAATAAGGCATACAGGTTTCCAAATATGCTCGTAAACCTCGGCATTTATCTGTATTTCGCCAATCCGGACATTTCTGAAACAGGAAAGTTTGGTGAAAATATGAAATCTTGAAGCAATCCGTAAACTTGTTGTACCTACTTAAGTTAAGTATCAATTCTTTTAAACAAGAATAGAATTTATTCCAAAAAAGTTTGACGTTTCACGTTAGATTATCATTATTCTACTTTGATCAGCAGGTTGATCATAACGCTTTGAGCCTGTCACAGGTCAATAGTAAACTTGACAGTTATTATCAAATCGCACCGTCAGTGTCATTGCAGAGGGGTAATCACGTAACGTTGCGAACGCGCGTTAGGACAATACAACTGTCATTTTTCCATATAAAATTTGACATTTAGATCTACCTAACGCATTGTACGTACGTCAGGTAGATCTAATTGTCACTGTTTGTATGACAGTTGAGTTCTCCTACTTATATAACATATGTTCGTAAAGTTACGTGTCACCCCTCGGGTCTTAGTAAAACTTACACTGTAAAAGTTGGAGTTGATGCAGAAGAGGAGTTTGTCAGCGGGGCACATTTCAGCGGGTCCAAACATGGGCTTCGCACTAAGACATCTACGAAATTATAAAACAAAAAGTTAATTGTCACTTATGCATGACTGCATCTTCAATCTGATCTACTCAATACATTTTCTACGACATCTTGCTAAGGCAACCATACCACAATAATAACATGTACAAACATATGTGTAACATGATTGATAATTCAAACAATATGGTATCCTGTCGCAATTACTAAACTATATTTCCAAACTGTATCGATTGTCTGAATTTTCATTTCAGCAAAGAGCCAGTGTTCTCGAAGATCCCAAAGTTTTTGATTTCTTTTTAAGGGGGTGCATTGGCAATTATGGTGTACTTTGAAACGCCATTCTGTCTAGATTAAGAAATAATATGTCCTGATTTTCAGATACCTACATGATTCTTGACTATAATTATGATTGTTTAACTGATTTAATCGATACATGATAGCCAAAAACTTTCTATATAGAAAATAAAAATAAAAAAAATTCCGAGATCGTTTAATCTACATTATAATCGCCGCACTCTTAACATGCTTAGTAATTTATAATGGGGCGTGGGTTTGAAACATTTGGATTTAACAGTGATACTCGTATTTATAATCTTGTCATTAACTTCCTGTCACATCGACTGGATAATTAACGAGATAATGCTCTTTTATATCTTTACTTCCCAAGATGGGCCCCTAAGGGAACGAGTTAATGCGTCCAATCTACATGGCAGCACGTCATTACGGGGTCATATCACTTCTCAATGTCGCAAAGTTCCAAAAAAGGTTGTAAGTACTACGCAATGAGAATAAGAGCGGGTTGAACCAACTTAAGGTTACAGACCGATCAGCGTTAAATATGGCACCGGCAGCTGTCACCCCGTAGAAACTTGTCAAACTTTCCATACATGCAGATTTTAACGAACACCCCTTACGGTTACAGTCGGTTCGGAGCAACCTACCCTTATAGTCCGTAAGCCCACTTCCAATACGCCTACGTCTTATGAAAACACGATAAAATACATCGCAGCAGGTCGAGAAAGTTGTACAGAGCAAGAATCAGAAGATTATCGCACCAAAAGTTGGCCACCTTTGACAACGTCTCTGCCAAATACTTCCAGTCATTTCAGGACTGACAGACTAAGGTTTACTCTCTCTACGATTAAAGGACTAAATGAGGCCACATGTCTCGTACCCTTACAATTTTGACCGGGAGTGAAGGATTTTTCAAACTGACGCCCAATTTTTGGTGCGATAATCGTCTGATTCTTGCTCAACACAACTTTCTCGACCTGCTGCCATGCGTTTTATCGTGTTGTCATGAGACGTAGGCGTATTGGGAGTGGGCTTACGAACTATTAGTGGACGATTCCTCATGAACGATCTACATTAAAAAGACTTCCCATCCTCACTTGTCCTTGCAGGAATCCACCGAGGCCTGGAACTCTCGCCTTCCCTTGGCCACCCACTCGTCGAGGTACTGCTTAACGGACTCGTTGTCAATGTCATCGTTGTCAAACAGCAGATCGTTGTTTCTTAGTAAACAAGTCCTTTCTGCGCACTGGAAGAATACAACTGAGATTTAGACTTAAGCTGCACAGGAGTGGAATTTTTATGGGAGTGCGATAATTAATGAGCCTGTGAGAAGTCTAATAGCTTGTTAGCTATTCGATTTTGTATTGGTGCATTAATGATCCATTTCACGACTGTATTTTAGCCCAGTGAGTAGTGACCGTCCCTACGAAGTTGATGATCCTGGATTCGAATCCAGGTATATATTTACCCTTATATTTGTGTGATGAGCATGAATAATGGTTTCTGAGTCTTGAATGTTCCAGCATTTATATTTATTAAATATACAGGGTGGAAAGTTAAAACGGGGCAGTAACGCCGCCGCTTGCCGCTACGCAAAAATGGCATTAGGATTTCATTCCTAACTTTTTAAGTGATGACAATCTACATTCACAGATTTTTGAAAAAAGTACAGTCCGCGAGAAAATCATCAATTTTGACGAAATTTTTTTTAATGCCATTCGATTCCATTCCTATTAAGGATCAAAATACTCTTTCAGACCGACTAAGGTTTGACTACTAGAACGCCCAGAAATCAAAGAAACCTTTTTCCATACAGTTAGTATGGGAATCCCAAAGTGCAAGTAGCCCTTTAGTTAGACGATCATCAAATTGTATGGAGACGGACATAACTTAATTTAGATTAGAAATGAGAGAATTCATTCCTTTAAAAAAGAACTAACGTATTTACACCCGTATTCATAAACGTTAGTATGTATGTGGACAGGTACTCACGAGCGGACAGGTGCTGTAAAACCCTTACCTTGGTAAATTTTAGATTACGAACTAAATTTCTGAATACGGATGTTAGTATTCTTTTTACAGAATAAAGCTGGCCGTCACTGAATAAAACCAGTTTTTTTTAACAAAGGAATGAATTCTCTCATTTCTAATCTAAATGAAGTTATCTCCGTCTCCATACAATTTGATGGTCGTCTAACTAAAGGACTACTTGCACTTTGGGATTCCCATACTAACTGTATGAAAAAGTTTTCTTTGTTTTCTGGGCGTTCTAGTAGTCAAACCTTAGTCGGTCCGAAGTAGTATTTTTAACCTTAATAGGAATTGGATCAAATGGCATTAAAAAAAAATTCGTCATAAATTGATGATTTTCTCGCTGACTGTACTTTTTTTCAAAAATCTGTGAATGTAGATTATCGCCACTTAAAAAGTTAGGAATGAAATCCTAATGCTATTTTTGAGTGGCGGCAAGGGATCTAGTAGCTGCCCTTACTGCCCCGTTTTAACTTTCCACCCTGTATAGTGGTTGTACCTTTAAGGGAAAATTATTGGTCACCTTATACGACGCTTTTATTAATAACATCATGGAAGGAAAGGTAGAAGGCAAGTGAAGAAGGGGAAGACCAAGGATAAGTTACATGAAACAAATAAAAGAAAAAGTAGCAGTCACGTCGTATAAAGAGGTCAAGGAGGCGGCCCTAGATGAGGAGATGGGAGGTCAGATGGAGGGAGCTACACCAACAAGAGTCTAACTCTTAAATTTGTGATTGATTGTACCCTTAACACAAGCCTTGTTGAGCTTACCATAGGGCTAGAGTTCGATTTTTGTTATAAATATTCGTTTTAAGGCGATTAACGCGGCTTTTATCGCGAATTCAACTGCGTATACTCATACGCAGTTGAATTCGCGATAATAATAAATAAATAATAATAATAAATAAATATTACGGGACAATCTTACACAAATCAACCTAGGCCCACGGTAAGCTCAATAAGGCTTGTGTTGTGGGTACTAGGCGATGATATATATAATAGATAAATACATATAGATACTTATATACATATATAACATCCATAACTCAGGAACAAATATTCGTGATAAACACACAAATAAATGCCCTGACCGGGATTCGAACCCGGGACCTCCAGCTTCGTAGGCAGAGTCACTACCCACTGGGCTACGGAGGCCGTTATAATAGCTAGTATTGTATAATTACTTCAGGTGATCCTCGTAAAGCGGGTTCAAGTACTGGCTTTCTTTCGCTACATCCTTCGCTGGTTTCAATTTCGAACAAATCTGGAATATCGCAGCAGTTCGATGGCAGTTCCTATAAATTGCAAACATTTGCTTAAACAAACGAGATCAGGGCCGGGTATCATGAGTAACAACAGTCTAGATGGCTACCGACCAAACCGTGGCCGAATAAAATAAGAGGACCACCTATGTGTATAAAATGACGTATTTCTTTAAAATAATAAGCTTTATGAAATTTTTACTAAAGAGAGGTTTAATTTCGTTAATCGAATCATTAATTTCGCTGGACCATCTTTTGGATTGAGTTCATTATATGGTGCTATTGAGTTAAGCTTAGGCCTCAGTAACATTAGGAGTTAATGGTAAATATACCTGTCTATAGACAAACTAGCCATAACAGGCTGCATATTTTAAATAAAAGTGACATTAGGTACTACTAATAAATCCACGGTTAAAATCATGTATTAAATGTGACATATGACTCACATTCGTGTGACTCACACACCGTGAGTTTAACCGTGGATGTCTTAGTAGTATTTTAGACATGGTTGACGAAATTTTAAATTCGTAAAGTGACATTGTATAGACACTGGTGGCCATCTTGATTTATTCTTTCATTGGCTCATACTTACTGTTGGTATGTTCTCTTTGCAATGCGCGGAAAACATTTTTGGAACCTTTTGTGCAGATATTGCCTGAAATACGTTGTAACAAAATATTATTAGTTTTTCCTTGTAGAAAACTGTAATTGAATTTGTTAAACAAGTAAGTAAAAATACAGTCCAAAAACTAACACAGTTTTTTTTTATAAAATCATAGTACGTACCTACACTCGTACGTATGTACTAAAATAACATGACTTTCACGTACAGAAAAAATTCGACAAACAAACAATGATTTTAGAAAATTAGATATATTTGCTGACACATCTCTTTCATTTTCATTTAAAAATCAGGACTTGGGCAACCGAACTCAGTTCGGGTGAAAAAAGAGAATCAAGAGATCATACAAACATTGCTCGTTTAACAGTGATACTGTATTATAAAATGGGTTATTTTGAAAACTTACTTTTAAAATTACTATCGCAAGAGTTATCTTCATTGTACTTTCCATTGGCACTAAACTCAATGTTCCAGATAATCTTATTTTAAGAAAATTACCAATACTAAAGAAGAACAGTTAGAATAGTAGTGACTGCTACAGTTTCAGTCCCTGAATGAGTAAAAAAAATATATTGGAGAACAATGAACGAAGTCGTTATTTAAACCTTTTGGTTTGTATGCAATTTAAGGCGATTGATCCCAAACACGCTCGTCACAACTGTGAAACAAACTAGTTTATTTGATTAAAAAAACAAAGCAAAATTCTTACACCTAAAAACTAGTCGAAAAAGAGCTTGAAAACGTTAAGCTTGCTTGAAATTTTACACTGCAATAAGTAGCACTGTTTTTACAAAGCTGCAAACTTGGGTATTTTTTTTGGGTGGTAGTATAAGTGTATCTACGCTACCTACTGACCGAAACATAGATCATTGAGGATTGTCAAATGGTCATTTAGTAAGTGATCATAAACTTCTTCCTATAATCGTCACTTTCCTTCAGGCGAGACTAGAGCTAAACGCAAAAATTTAATTTTTGTACAGGGTTTTAATGCCATCTGTATTTTTTTGCACATGCACAATCATCAACTACCTACTCATTGAGAGGATTCAATTGAGCCTAGAGCCCAAACACGAAGGGTTTATCTTGTGTAGTAGACTTGCAATGGCTAGTGGCTATTGCTACCTTCTGTATCCATGATCAAACCTGCTTGATGGTAACATAATATTGAGTTGTCAACTTACTTACATAAATGTACAATATTTCGAGTGTATTTGGTTAAATTTGACTACCAAATTCAAATTTACATACATATTTACCTACACTGCAATAAAATAGAAGCTTGTAAAAATGGTACGTTAGAAAGTGTCCCCTTAACACATTGTTTAGGAAACACTGCAACGTGTAAAATACTACGATCTATGACTTACACACACAATTCATGTTGTATGTAAATTTGTCGCTGTCCAATTCCTTATTTACTTCCTCTATTGTCTCCTGCCTAGCTAAACATAGCCTGCCTAGTCAGACATAAACCATTCGTTCCTCTCGCAATTACCTACATACTAGTATGTAGCAAGTTTACTAGCAAAAGACGAATGTTTAAATATTTTTTTTTGCGGACTATCTTACACAATTTGACCTAGTCCCAAACCAAGCAAAGCTTGTACATGGGTACTAAACGAAGATAAACATACTAATATAGATAAATAAATACTTAAATACATAGAAAACATTCATGACTCAGGAACAAATATTCGTGCTCATCACACAAATAAATGCCCTTACCGATTTTGAACCCAGGACCTCTTGCTTCGTAGGCTGGATCGAGTCCGGCACAGCTCGAACAGCATCCTGAATGCGGTTGCAGAAAGGTCGGATTGCCCTATAGTTTTTTGTAGGGCAAATAAAAAGTGCGGCCGATTTTGAACTCTACTGACCTAGTTAATAAGTCTTTATTAACACGCCATGGATTTATCCTTTGTTCCATCCAGTCCTACCAGTAGTTCGATAGTCGAACTGTTTGGATATTTTTTTGACGGAGCCCCGCTCTGCGGGGTTCCTATTTCTGGTCTGTTTGCCCTTCGGGCATCTGAAGATACCTAACGAACCTAACCTAAATATACATAGTTCGATCCGTCAGTATAACAATTTGGAAAAGAAATATCCAAACAGTTCGACTATCGAACTACTGGTAGGACTGGGTGGAATAAAGGGGATTTATGTCCAAAATGCAGATTTATTTAGTTATTATTATTATTAAAACATACAGGTAACAATTTTTGGTCAGTTCTTTAAGTAAATGGGAATACAATTTAATTTCATATTTGGGTATTTTGATACTTATTTACTTTCATATTTACTACTAATGATAATATTATACAACTAATTGTATAATGTGTGATTTTTTTCTTATGCAGTGACCATAAGGCTGGGCGCAAACGTTGGGTTTCCGTGTACCGTTACTGGATTCAGTTTTCAACTTATAGCGCTCGCAGGCGTTCACAAAACAATAACAGAAACCGTACGTGGAAACCGAACGTTTGCGCCCAGCCTATAAAGTGTCCAGTGTCAAACGGTAGTTTTGCTCGGCTCTAATGTGTTCTACATTCAACAGTAGAATAATTATGAAAACAATAATTCTACTGTTGAATCCTCGGCAAAGATTACCTACATTATAAGATCATAACATCGATACTTGCAGACTCAAAGGGCGCAGGTCGTTACGCCCTTTGAGTCTGCAGGTATCGACATAACTAAAACAAATTCCATATGTAACGATTCACACCATTAGAACATTTTCTGGTTATAAGTTGATTCGACTCTAGTTTTCCTTACACTTTCTATGTTTCCTAAACAATGTCTCCATTGCATTCGAATTGTTTTTAAATCGGTCAAGCGTTGTTCTTTCCTGCATTTTACAGTTAGTAAGCGACGAGTTCTCTTGTGCCCAAAATTCATTTTACTAATTCGTAGTTATTTGCACGCGTTGATTTAACCCGATGGAAAATGTATTAAAATTACTTTTTACTCTAGTGGTTCCAGCCAAAGTAAGTTTTTGATAGAGTGCTTTGTTGGTAATTTGCTTTAAAAACAAAGTTATAGTTATAACCGACTTCAAATGTGTACCCCAAATCGCTTCGAATGTGCCTTTAAAATTTAAGAGTTCCCTCGATTTCTCCAGGATACCTGACCTGATTACCATGGGCAGGAACATTTTCTAAATCGATCCAGGTGTGTTCAAGTAATCGGGGAACATACAGTTTTATGTATGTTGTAATAAGATTCCGACGAATTGAGAACCTCTTCATTTTTTTAATCGGTTCCAAGCCAAGGATAATAATAAGACGATGTAGTTTGGTGGATGTCATATCCATAATCATAATATTTTTTAGGTGTACGGCCAACTAAAACCACTAGATGGCGCGGAATGGACGGAACATTGTAATATACAACCCTACATGGTAAATTGTGTCTGTTTGATTTGATACTACATAACAAAAAAAGTTTTAATATATTAACTGACAAGTTTTGTTTACGTTGATAATTTCATAATTAAATGTATCTATTTAAGGCAATTACATCAATTAATTTTTATCCAACTCATTCTTACTTGATTGCTCCCAGTTGAATTAAAAAAGCAAACATAGCCTCTCTCAATCTTCTTATTCTTAAAATAATATGTATGTTCTTCTCAATATATTTTTTTTCCTTTACAGTATCGCCAATGTTGCATATTGCCACCATTCTTCAACAGAGACGTGGCCAAGAGCTGTGGTGCCAAATTTGTGGTCAATTTTGAAAACCGTAGCAATATAACTGGTTTACAGAGGCTCTCCGAAACGGGAGTATGTATTATTTTATCTTTAGCATGTTTCACGGTTTAAATAGACTTGAAATGTAAACCCCTGGCTTGCCACATCATAATGTTGAGCCAGCGCCATTTCTCTGTCACGATACATGGCTTCTTAGCGATGTACTTTTGGATATATTTTTTTCTGTTACCTACCTTAACTGTTTATTAAATTAATAACGTTTTAAATAATCAACCAATCAATCAGGAGGTGCTTTAAATCAGTAAAAGAAAGTCGCACTCTTACTCGAGTTTGTTATCACGCAATACGTAATAGTAGCAGACAAAGCGGTGAAATAGAATTGAACATGCCCCTATTTTATAAACTAGGATATTAGATTATTAGTGTCCAGATAGATCACTGCAGATAGTGCCTTAGAAAAGTTTTTCCTATCAACGTCTGTATTGTTTAACTTTGACATATAATTGAATTTTGCCTGGCCCGTGGACAGGGTTTTTTTACTATACCCGAGGCCCTAGCACACAAGGTTTTATGTCGGCGAAAATGTACTGAAACGTCACGTAAAACGCCACATAAAACGTAGTGTGCTAGGGCCTCTGTATAACTTACTGTATGTCATGAACCGTACAAAATTGTTTATAATGCCGTTCACTAATGGCACCTGTAGCGCCATCTATGTGTTAAGCACGGAATCGTGAACCATTCAAATACCGTATAGTGCATGTTGTTAGGGGAAAATACTTCACTTTCGGATACCGGCGCCATATTTTAGTATGTTATTAGGCATGTCTCCTGGATTCCAAAACTGCCAGGAGACAATCTCTAAGGAGTCGAATTCCCCTGTAATGACGTCATCAAAAACGCCGCGGCCGCACTTGGAAAAGTGTAAATTACACCCAAACTATACAACCTACATACACACGTGTGGTACCAAATGAAAGCTGAATAAATTGTCAATAGTTCATTCATACATTATACTTCAATGTATACTGTAGTTTAAGTACTATTAGCAAAAGTGTAAAAAAAATCAAGAAAAAATCTAAGGATTTTCAGTATATGCGGCAAAACTAGAATAGATACACGAATGTAATGTATGACAAAAATAATATCTAGTGTTTCAGCTTTGCATATAAGTTTTTTATTTTAAGATAAGAGCAGAATTAGGAAAATTGTGCTCAAAAAACCAACAACGCAAAGCCCTACAAGATAATTTTTTATCGAAATTACTATTTTCCAGAAACGAGCAGGCACTTTTAGTATATTGTTAGACATGTTATCTGAACAGCAAAACTGCAAACAGACAGTCTCTAAAGTGTCTAGGTCATTAGAAATGACATAAACTTCATTGCCGCGGAGGCTTTTTTTTAAAGTGAGATTTTTACCTGAACCATGTAATAGATATAAACGTGTGTTATAATATCATGTAAAAGCTAAACAAATATGCTATAATTCTTGCCAAAATTAGGGTTCCATATATTCTTAAATTTAAGAGGTATATGCAAAATATTAGACAAGAAAAGTGAAAAGCCCCCAGCTTCCGCTTTTAGAAAAGTGTATATTAAACCCAAACTATGTACTTCCTGAAAACAAATGTGATAATATATTAAAGCTAATAAAATATGCTATAACTCGTTCTAACACTGTACTTCGATATAATGATATGTTTCAGAGCAATTTAAATTCCCGAAAATCGAATGTTAGCAGGCTTTTCACTTTTCTTCTCTACAATTTTAGAATTACCTCTTAAATTTATGGATATATGGAATAACAATGTAAACAAGAATTATAGATATTTGTTTAGCTTTTACATGATATAACACACGTTTATATGTATTACATGTTTCAGATACAATCCCACTTTTCAAAAAGCCTCCGCAGCAATGAAGATTAATGTCATTACTGATGAACTAGACACTTTAGAGACGTCTATCTGCAGTTTTGCGGTGTACATAACATGTCTAACAGTACACTTAAAGTTTGTGCTGGTTTCAGGAAAATTGTAATTTCGATTAGTTGGTTTAATGAGCACAATTTTCTAAATTTTGCTCTTATCTTAAAAAAAAAACTAAAATGTAAAGCTGAAATACTAGATATAATATGTGTTTTACATTATATTCGTGTATCTTTTCTAGTTTTGCCGCAAAGTCTGAAAGTCCTTAGATTTTTCTTTGATTCATTTATTGTTTTACTAATAGTACTTAAACTAGCATATATATTGAAATATAATGCATCAATTAACTATTAACAATTCAGTCAGCTTTCATTTGGTACCCCACATGTGTATGTACGTTGCATGGTTTGGGTGTAATTTAAACTTTTCCAATCGCAGCCGCGGCGTTTTTGATGACGTCATTACAGGGGAGACAAACTCCTTAGAGATTGTCTCCCGTCAGTTTTGGAATCCAGGGGACATGCCTAACAATATACTTAAATATGGAGCCGGTATCCGAAAGTGAAGTATTTGTTAGACGGAATCCCCTAACGACACGCACTAGTAGCAACGAAAATATATCGTTCGCTGTTCCCTGGTTAATTCGGACAAAACGAAATTACCGTTTGCTATTAAATTAACCCCTCATATATGCGGATGTAAAAACAGGCTAATCCAAAAATGACCCTGAGATTTAAAATTGTAGGTTCAAATGCTTGGCACGGATCCATGTCTAAGCATACGAGGGGTAAGAGGGGTTAATGATATTAAAATCAGTAACCACATCGTTTTTAAGCCTATTATTTTTGTTTTAATTTATTTTATTAAGTATTGTTGATTTACAAAGCTTTAACCAATTAAAAAATCACAATAAGAAGTGTAACATTCAATATACATTTAAGTACATTTTCTGATTCATATAAGTGTCAGTAGTTAATCTAACAACTTCGATTGTAACTATTTACTCGTATGTTAGATTAGTATCTTAGGTAGTTAAATTATTGGGAGATTAAGGGGTTCGGGTCCCATTTCAAGTTGATTCTCTCATTTTGTTTTCCTTTTGTGTATTGTAATGATGCTAAATAAATGAAGATAGTTCTTCTTCTTGTTTAAAACGTATGTTTTGTTTCAGTGCCGATATTGGGAATGCATGTTAACCAAATACGACCTTAAGTCAGAGAGGGATGAAACAAAACTGGACATTGCGAAATACTTTGAGCACTTAAACAGCTGGGTAGAACTTAATCCTGATTTTACTGATGTGATGCTAAGAGCTAAGATCGAATGCAAGCAAAACTTCAGGTTGAGCTTGCCGATACCTGTGTGCGAGTTCAAAGATTTTAATGCGTGTCTCAGGAATTACATCAATGTGGTACGTTTCTTATTTCATGTATGTATGTGCTTTAGTTTAAATATACGAAGGGAAACTTCACTCAGATAATTAAACAAAAAAAGTTTGTTTTATTGGTCTGAGGGGCAAACATAACTTCATTTATGTACACCGTGTATTCCTTGACTTCCGATCATTTTCAGTAACGAGATACTGCTTTGGACACTGGAACAAAATAGTAAATTCATTTATTTATATTTTTTAGTAAAAAATAATAACAAATGCCTCAGTGACGCTTTTAATTACAATTAACTGATCCAAATTAATGTCAAATATGACACACTAATCTCCGAAAGTCTAATCTACAATCAAGTAAGATTCATACAAGATCTGTCGATTGGTTTTTTTTTATTGTAAAACTTACTCGCAAATGAATATCTGATGCGATGAGGCTTGTGCCAATAAAGGCTGATTTATTTTACTCGCAAATAGGATAATTGAGGCACGGAAGCATTACATTAAGTATGTACCGTATGTAAGAATACTAAGAATAAATAATTATGTAAACCAATGTTTTGGATTAGAATAATACTATTGTACTTTAGCAATATTTCTTTGAATTTATCGGTAATGAAACAAGATCACGTAACTTAAGAAGGTAAGTATGAACCTATTGAGTTAAGCATCATGCTCCAAAATTACAAGTTTCAAGATCTAAAACGTGGAATACGAGCGACATTCACAAGAAAATGGGCACATTTTGCATTGGAATGTTATACGAATCTACTGAACCGCTTTCAATGCTCTTGAATATGCTTCAAATCTTAATAACCATTTTTTATTTCAGAACTGTCCAAATATTATACAAACCCCTGACTGTTTAGAAGCAAAGAAATTCTTCGAATTATGCCATGAGTTTTATCAATAGGTTTGATGACGAAGACGAAGAAATAAGAGCTACCGATGCAGAATCCGTGCTAAACTTCTTGAACTTCACAGATTTCTTCATTATTTTGTTTCGTAGTATTTAGGTTTAGAATAAGAAAATAAATAAAAGAAACATCAATAATTAAAACATCATTATGATTTATTCTAAAATCGAAACTAAAATTTTGACGAGACTTCTCGACAAACTATTCACTAAATAGTTTCATACCACCATACAGGCATTCAACTTGATATCAATTAGCACTATTTTATACACATTTAATTACGAAATCAGGAGAAAGGTACACAGAGCCGTACAACGATGCATGTACTTATTGGCAAGCCACCTGCATACCAATGCACTTATAAGTAATACTGTCACGTAAATGCTCATAACTTTCATACTCCCTACACGTCAGTATCTCCATATCACTTTCCTTGGAGGAATTAATATTTAAACTAAGCTAACAGTCTTTTTGACGACTTCAAGGCAAAAGCCGTGGGTTGTACCGACCGACGAAGAGTATCATGCCAGAGGGATTGTGTCTTACGAAGTAGAGGAATGGCCGGTCAAACTTTAATCTGGCGGGTTGCGCGGTCCTCGCTGGCAGGCGAGCTTGCCTTGGACGCAAGTGCAGCGGCAGATTCATAGCATCTCCAACATCATGCGGATCGTGGAAAGCGCGTTGGTAGTCCCTCGGCTCGTCCCAGCCTGTGGCCCATCTAGACGTCCTTCGCCTTCTAGCCAATTCAATGCTTTCAGGATACTCTTCTATATGATGTTGCTCACCAATAATTCCTTCGCCGCAAGTCACAAATGTCGTCGATTGAACCATATCCGACAAGTAAAGATCTTTAGATGGTCCGTTCAAGCCTCCTAAATCAGCATGTTCAGCGTCGAACAAATCCTTCAAACCCATTTTCTTAAGAGTGGAAGACACGTTGAAAATTGACTTGTGGGAGAAACGCGGGATCTGTAATTCTAATCCCATTCGTGGTAACAAAGTTCTGAGGAGACGATTCCATGCTGGTGTGCTTGGGTTGGAGTCCAACAAGCGTTTCTCAAGCAGTTCTAGGTCTTCGGCGTGAACAACGTTGCCTTGCTGGCCTGGCATGAGGAATAGAGTGCTAATGATTGAGTTGGTGTTGCCAAGGGCTGCCGCAGTGGCATCGAGGACTGGGTCGTAGCCTGCCAGGAAGCCTTTCTTGTAGAGAACAGCCGGCACTGGCACGAGGCGACGTTGGCGCACGTTGGGTGAGACCACGAAATACATTTCGCCATCTCTGCCTTCTACTGATGAACCCGTGCAGTCAGTCTGGAATTGAGAAAAAGTATTGTTAATATATATTTTTAATTTAATATAGTTATTTATCTAAGGGGAACCTTTTTGCTCTAAATTAAGATTATTTTAGCTCAACGCTGTTAGCGCCACATTATCCCTTAAACCCATATTCTTTAAATAATGTTTAGAAAAATATAAAAATAATAGTTGAAAATATAATCCAATAAACTTCAAAACAATAAAAATAGTAGCTGACAAAAACTCAAACATACCTGAAAAATATTTGTTGAAAATGCAGCAAGAGGAGGTTGCATAGTGATGGTATTAGCTTTCATGTACTCGATAATTTTTCCCCAAGTATACCTTTTCACCAACAGATTCGTCCTTCTTCTGATAATGTCACTTATCAACTTGAAATTGACTTCTTCAACATGACCGTTGTAGAAGTGCTGAGCTCTTTCCTTGTAAAAGGTAAGAATTTGGCCCCTATTCCGATCACTATAAAGTTCTCTAATAAATGCAGAGATAGCTACTCCGGACTCTGGTGTCGTTTCGATAGAATCTGATATGTTCTTTAAGGTAAAATGTGGGTTGAAAGTGACCATATCATCAAGTTTTAGAATTTCATTCATTTCACCTGAAGTTGCGCCTCTCGCTCCCATAAACATCATCGCCAACATCGATGTGATTGAAAATGGAGATAAAACAAAGCTCCTTTTATTTTGAATAGTGTCTGCGATAGTATTCCAATAACGGAAAGCCAGCTCGTTACAAAGTTCAGTAAACTGCGCAACATCTTCACTTAAATCTTTAGTAGTCACCTCTAAACCCTGGTTTTCCTTAGACACATCCAAAACAATATCTTTACCTGGGCTTTCTGAGTAGTTGTTGTCGGTTTTAAACTTATCTTTCGGTATTTCATTTGCTTTGGGAGGTGTAACAGTTGAAATAAGCTTCCAGGAATTATTTCTTTCATTTGCAAATTCTTTGTAGTCGATGTTGACCTTTTGTATCTTCTTTTTGAATTCGTCTACCTTTGGCAGTGAAATTGCTATATCTTCAGGGTCATCTTTTACTTTTTCCTCGAGTTTGTTCAGGTTTTCTGAGCTTATTTTATGCAAAACTTTATGTTGCGGAGTTGTTTCTGTACTTAATGATACACTTTCTTCTTTTGTAGATAATTCTGGTGCGTTTATAACGGCGATCATATTAATTTGTTTATCAGCACTAAGAGTTTTAATGTCTTGCGTATTACCGAGCACATTACTCTCGGAAGAAGTGATGACTTTCGTCAAATCATTTTGCTGTGGAAAATCTTTGTTAATAACATTTTTGATCGTTTCTTTCTTTGATTCCGTCTCAATTTCTTGTAATTTTTCTCCAGCTATTGTCACATTCATGTCTGGTTCGTGGTTTTGAATTGTATCGCCTATAGCGGGCTCTGTTGTTGAAAAGGTATCTATTTTTACCAAGTTTTGATGAGTAGTTTCAGTTTTTGGAGTGACAGCTATTGTTGTCGTTTCGAAAGATGTTTCTGTTGTTGAAATTTCACTTCTGTCACTTAGTTTGTTTTCATTACTAACAATAGATTGCGGGGCTTGATTGACTACTTGAGACAGTAAATCATCCATTGATTCTGATAGGATTGGATCCATAGGTGTTGCAGTTGATGTTGTAGTAGTAATTTCTAATGCAACCGTAGCTCCGGCTAGAGTATCGCCTATTTTATGCGGGGTGTCTTTGTGTGTTGACTGGTCATTAATATGTTGTTCAGGATTAATTGTCGATATTTTAACAAAGTTATCGTTTTCTGTTTTATTTTCGTCGGTTTTATTCTTAGTTTCATTTAAAGATTCCGACGGAATATCTAGTTCTAAACTTTCTTTGCTTTCTAAATCCATATTCATAGCATTAGTGGAGTCTAACAAATTACTTGTTGTTGGGATTGGTTGATAATTGGTACTTCCAAGGTCCGAAGCAATCTGACTTATACTTTGTGCAACATCGAACAAAGGAATAATTGGTTCATTGATTGTAATGTCATTGCTATCTTCTGAGGATGTATTATTTTTAACAGCAGTTTTTGATGGTTTGTTTTCAATGAGCATGAACTCAGTCGATGAAATCGCTGTCGAAGGTGATACAGATTGGGTAGTTATAGTACTCTCATTCTCTTTTTCAAGTTCCTCGCTTTTGATAGTGGATAAAACTGGTGCGGATGTGCTAGTTGAGGGTTTGTAAGTAGTAATAGTTGGTTGCACTTTGGCCGCTACAGTGGAGGAGAGCGAAACCTTTGTAGTAGATGCTAATGGTTTTTTAGTGATGTTTTCCAACGTGCTTGTAAATTTAGTTGTTTGAATGGGTTTATGGGTTGACCTCTCTGTTATATAAGCAGCCGTAGGCACTGGAACAAATGTACTAATCTTCTCGTATATAGGACTACTCCTTTCTGTAGTAGAGGTTGCCTGGGAACTAACTTGATTTTTCGTCGAAAGACTTTCTGTGCTTTTCGGGGTTGAAGTATAAATATTTCGCCGTGTTGTAGACAATGGTTTGACTGTTGTAGGTTTTGCTGTAGTTTTAGCGGGGGCTTTTGAAGTTGTAATAAGTTTTGTAGTTGACGCCGTAGTTCGTGGTTTAGATGTAGTGGTAGTAGAAGCACGTTTAGTTGTAGGGGTGTTGCGAGGTTTAATTGTAGTTGTTGTTGTAGTCGTAGTAGTAGGTTTTTTAGTTGTAGTAGTGGTAGTGGTTGGCCTAGGCGTTGTTGTTGTAGTAGTAATAGGTTTTTTAGTTGTAGTAGTAGTAGTGGTTGGCTTAGGCGTTGTTGTTGTAGTAGTAGTGGTGGGTTTAGGCGTTGAAGTAGTAGTAGTTGTTGTTGTTGTTGTTGTTGTTGTTGTCGTGGAAGTCACTCTAGAGGTAGGTTTAGTTGTCGTAGGAATTTCTTTCACCAGCTCAGTGGTAGAAGAAATTATTTGCGATATTGATGGCTTTGCATCATGTTGCATAGTAGTAGAACTCACAATAGGGTTACTTCCTTCCTTGCTAAGATTATCATCAAAACTAATACGATCAAATTCAATGGTTTCCGTTTCTGGCGTAGAAAAGGTCCCTGATGTTTTATCGGGAACAATATCAACCCCAGTATTCCCAAAAATCGATGGTAAAATAAGACTCCAAGAATCAGATACATCAGGTGTATCTAAAGTAGGGTTGGTCTGTGGTTTGTTTTTATGTGCTTCCATTTGGGCTTTAAGGACATTTTGTACATTGGTGACGACGCTGTGAACTTTAGTATAAGGTGGCTGACTGAAGTTAAACGCAATCGTCGGTTGGTTGTCATTGGCAAACGTAACAAGTCCTTCTGCTTCTTCCCCGGCAGCAACAATAGCTTGTATTTCTTGTAATGTCATGAGTCGCTTGACTAGTTCTCCGGATTCGTCGAAGGTATAGAATTCATAGCGGTCCGGAGTTAGGAGGTTGACTGGACTGCCGACGGTCGCTGGACCATTAGGGGGTGGTGGCAGAGTGTTCCCGACGGCATCGGCGATATACGGACGCTTGGAGCCCCTGAAATGTACATTAACAAAATGTTAATACAATTTTTAATTTTTGGTATCCTAAGTATTTCATTTAGAGGTCGGAAAAGATTGAGTAAGTAACACCAAACTATTTAAAATATCTCTATAAGGATGTCCTGAATTTTGAATGAACTATAAAGCTTTTATTTTACTTGCAATGTGTATTGTTGTGTGCTTTATTGGTGTCAAATCTGGCAACTGAATTTAAAAGCAATTATTAATTGAGCTAAAAAAAATTGCATACATATTCAGTTTTGGATGACAATGCAAGACTGGAACCATGACGCTGGTCTGTTGATAAAGCCCGGTTGACCCGTCCGGTAGCAAAAGCTTGTACCAAAAATGATTTTTTTTACAAGGACTATTTACTACGTACCCCAAGGTGATTAATGACTCAACATGGTCGTCACGGGCAATAGTAAGAAAATATTATGCGCTGTGTTAAGAGAAAGGCCCTGTTTTGTGTCTAGCTGTCAACACAATTGTTGAATGAATCCTTATATATGTAGATTAATAATCGGTTGGCAACGCGCTTTAGATTCTTCTGGAGTCACAACAGCCCACAGGCAATTGTATCTGCTGACCATCAGACAGTTGTTGCCTGTTTGCCCTCGTAATAGTATTTAAAAAAATCTGGTAAGTGAGGAGACAGCCTCACCTGCTTTCATCAGCCAGCACGCATGCGGCTGCGAGCAGCACACATAGTGTCGCGCGCATCTCGACCGCCCATACACTCGGGAACCTGGAAACCAACAAAATGTGTGTGTTAAACCTTATTAGAACATAAAAGTTATATATGAATATTTTAACTAAAGTCTAAACATATCATATTTTAGAAACGTATTTGGGTCAATCAAAAATTTTCCCGTTAGTCAGGAAAAACTCTTACAACATGGACGTTCAAAGTGACCCTGCCTACGAAGCCGGAGGTCCCTGATTCGAATACCGACAAGGGCATTTATCTGTGTGATGAGCACGAATATTGGTTTCTGAGTCATGGATTTTCTTCGTATTTTAGTATATTTATCTATACAAGTATGTATAGCGTCGTCTAGTATGTACCCATAAATAGTTTGGGAGTAGGTCGCAACGCAACAAATAAAGTAAACGCTCTAAGAGAGTAATTAAAACATAGGAAGGTACTTGTTCAATCGACTTTCGATGACACTTTATCTTAAAAGACATCCCTCAGATCTTTACATAAAATTCAGCATTCTACTGGCGAATAGATATGGAAGGCAGAACAGAAAGATTAACCATTTTATTCTCGTAGGTACCCGCAAGAGTGAATAACAAATGAACGCGGCGAGCTCAGACAGGAACAGAGGGTTCTCTATTGCACTTTTTTTTCTGTACTCTTTTCATTGAATTAATAAATGTCCAGTCAGCTGCAGAAAAACGTGACCTCCCTGCGTACAAACTTACAAGGCAGGACAAAATTCTAAGAAACTTATGAATTAGAAAAATATTGAAAACTAGATTACCTACGTTGAGGGGAAACGTTCCGGATCGCTTTCTAGACACACGTTGTGCGGACTACATTACCAAAGTTTTTTTTATATAAAGCAAAATTGAAATATTATTAATATATGTATTAAGGTAAGTAAACTAAGAAAGAGTGTATTTAATATTTAAAAATTATATTTCATCATCATCATCATCATCATCATATCAGCCGAAAGACGTCCACTGCTGGACATATGCCTCCCCCAAAGAGTGCCACGATGGCCGGTCCTGCGCCACCCGCATCCAGCGGACTCCCGCGACCTTTACCAGGTCATCAGTCCACCTTGTGGGGGACGTGGTGTCACGTGGTCGCTTACTATGGGCCTCATAAATAAGAAGGCTCAAAGTCACTCAAAGGGCAATGGAGAGGGCTATGCTGCTGGGAGTTTCTCTGCGCGATCGCATCAGAAATGAGGCTATAGACTGATGAAAATCATATTTACTGAATTAAATTACAAACCTTATATTTGATTACTGTATTAATATTCAGTCAAAGGTGATCCCGCGATTACAAAAATGGAGACTCTTTTGTTGAAAGTCCTATTTTTACACATTTCATTTTGAATTATGTAATAACATCTATTTTATGAGTTTGGTATATTTGGCGGTAATTACATTATGTTAATACTTATTAACTAAATAAAACAACAACATGAAAATGTCTGTATTTTTTAAATTTAGTCCTAGGTATAAACCTTTGCATAATAGTGCACCGTGACGTTTATTTACTTCAACGACTATACTGAAATGGCTACAAAAACGTGACTACAGCGAAATGTTGAAATCCTCTAACTGGACAAAGCACCCTATACGGTTTCAAATATTATTATGAAAGATTTAGATGAAACACTTCCTATAAATACAATAGACATCATTACAGTTATTGGTTGCGCAAGGCTTTATGTAAGCTAGAATATTTAGGCATCAAGATAAAATAGCTAAAACAGAAGATGCATTGTGAAAAGAAACGGTACGATTTGTCTCGATACAATACAACAGTTATAAACGCCAAAGTGGGATGGTCACGTAAGATGACCATCAAAGTAATAACAGATCACGCAAACAAATTGTACGTTCCGATAAAGCTAACGTTAAAAACCCAAAGTGCAGAGAATTTGGTTCACGTTAAAACGACAAAAGAAAAGAAAGTTAGCTTATATTTTTTTTTACACAAAACATGGCAATTATAGTCGCCAATCGCAAACAAAAAGTGTAAATAAACCTGTCGGACCAGTCGCGGCACGGTCATTGTCGCGAGAACTAGAACTACTAGTTTCTTGCCGGTTCTGTTGACTCAACACACAATTCTTTTTGTTCCCTTTACATTGCTTCTTTTGCCAGTGGTATTACGTCGGGCAGGCGCTGCGGGCGGCGATGGAACTCGTTAACTTTGTAAGACACCGGTATTTGGTGCAAAGACTCATTTATTTGACCCCACGCTGTGAACTGCGACGAGTTCCGTTGTATTTTGACAAGTTGTTTGCCGACAAATATGTGGGACACCTGACATCCGACCAGTCGGGGATAAATGGGTCAATCAACTTAGTTGTTAAATTATGTAAGGATATTAATACAGCTACTCAGGTGAAGGACCTCGACTTTAATATGAATTTATGATTTTAATCCCGGAGATGGTTATAGCGTCACATAAATGCCAGGTTGCCTTCTTGATTACGATCCACAGGACGGGATAATAGTGTATATAAAGTTAACTGACATAGACACATAATATGCGCTATTTAGTCTTTACTGCTACTGCCACTAGTTCTTGGTACTGTACTAGGAAACGGACCTAAAATTAAATAAATATTAGGGGACACTGTCACATAAACTGACTAACTAGTCATATAGTAAGCTTAATAAGGCGTATGTATACATACACTGACGGTCCAAATTTTCGGGTCACTGTCAGTTAAATAACCGCAATAGGTTTCTTAAATATTTAACACTAGTTTTATTTACTAGAAATAAAAAAATAAATTTAAACTGTATATTTCATAAGAAATACTCTACTCTTTATAATACCCAACTGTATTAGCAATTTCCGGGATTCTATCATAAAAATATCAATAGTCAAAAATTACGTTTCGATATCTCGCTCCGTTATATAACGTTGTTTTTTTTCCATGGGTTATTACGACATCGATTTAAACCTGATAACGTAATCTTTTTACTGTAATTTTTGCAGTATAAATGTTAAATTAAATAAAGATCATGACAGTATTAAAACACTATAACACTTTAAACCCTCGCGCTTTGTACTGTTTGTACACATATTTAAATACTGTTTAATCCGGGTCTAACGCGATATTTATTTACCTTTATTTCTGACGTTTCGACACGGGTTGCACCGGTCATGGTCGCAGATAACTGTCGTCCCAGCAAGTTGTCAACAGAGATATGGGTTTACAATATTTCACTACCCTCCAAAAGTCGATAAAAACATGGAGGGTACACCCGAAATAAGTCCACTACCCATCCATTTTAATGTTAATTGTCTAGGGCACGGCACACAACACTTACAGTATCCGCGCACAGATCCGAAGATATACGAGATTTCAGTTTCTGAATCACTGGTCCCCAAGTCGCCGATAAATTGAAACCATCATCCCTATTGAAGTTCTTCGGGTGTTTCCTGATTGAGTTATCGACTTTTGGAGGGTAGTGAAATATTGTAAACACATATCTCTGTTGACAACTTGCTGGGACGACAGTTATCTCTGCGACCATGACCGGTGCAACCCGTGTCGAAACGTCAGAAATAAAGGTAAATAAATATCGCGTTAGACCCGGATTAAACAGTATTTAAATAAGTATAAAAAAACTGTACGACCTTGCATTATTTTAGGAAATATTACGGTATTCTACCGACCCGTATACCTACTTTGTCCGCGAGTGTAGATAATATACATACATACTTAAATACAGAAAAAGCATTCTAGCGTCAGACACAAATAAAAATATTCATGCTTATCTCACAAATGTTTGCCTTTACTGAGATTCGAATCCACTAGGCCAAACCGGTCATAAACCTTTTACTAACAACAATGCGAAATAACTCTAAAATTTCACGTCCAACGCAAGAATGTGGCTCAGAATACTTGACTGGGACTAGAAGACAAATGGCAAACTTGACACTTGTATGCGTTGTAAGAAACCTCACCGCACGGTCGGATGGTTCCTCACAATCACCTGACGCAAGCCGTTATGCGCAGGAGTCGATGCGCTGTAATCGTGAGATAATTGTACCGGAGCCGGACCGGTGATTGACACTGACATGATATGATGTAATCAAGAACTGGGTCGAAAGTAATGATGATACGAGTTTTTGACCAAGTCTATGGCAAGCTGGGTCGTAATCGTAACTCGTAAATGGCTGTCAAGTAAAATTGTTAGTGACGATGTGTCATTCATTTGTCTTGTGTATAGATATTTATTTAAACTTTATTTTAGATAATAAATGTCAAATAACGGACTTCATACCCAATAGCATTCTTTGCCATTAAATGCTAGGGCCAAATTGAGACTTCCAGATTATTTTTAACCTTGACACAGAACATTACAATAGTCCCTTGACGCAAACGGGGGTTTGTTTTTTATAATGTTATATACTAGCAGCCCGCGCGTCTTCGCCTGCCTCCGCCCGTCTATTATAATAAATAAATAAAACCATTTATTTCAGGCATCTAAGGCTCATAGTAACAAATACCTTAAAGACATACAAAACAATTATAAAATTAAATACTAATAACTGAGGCGATATAACAGCGTGGCTCTGTTGCGTCGTCAAGTCCTGTGTAAAATCGGTATAATGAACGCAAGCGAAACCGCGAGATAAATTAGGTATATATAATAGTCCATCCGGAAGGCATACTCTATTTCCTGGTGAAACAGTTTATAAAATCGGATGCGTAGTTCCGGATATAAATACCCTGTACGTACAAACTTACAACCTCAGATACAATTTATTCATAATGTAAGTAAAGATGGCACTGAACTTCAGTGACTAAAGGATTGTAATTTGCGAATCATCACAAAGCACAAACACGGCTTCTTATGATTAATAAGATATTAACTTTCTTAACTCCACAAACGATAAATCTTTCACCGCAACTTCGTATATTTCGGCAAAATTATAACGCAGCAGAAATTTCAAGAGCTACGATACGAAACTGCTTCATAAGCCACATTATAGGATATAGACTTACGAACTTTGGCAGAACCTTGCAGACAGGATTACATAAGACCTCGCATTGTTCCTACTAAAAGTCACTCCAGTTTGACAATGTTTCATAATGACTTCAAAAGCAAAGTTACTAATTAATGTTTAGGAGTGGTAAGATGGGGTAACTTTTGTTTTGCGAATAACTAACTTTAACTTATTTTTAAGTCTCCTTCTTAAATTGAGTTTGCAGTACGGACCGTCGTAAAGAGCTATTTTGCTGCCAACATTTCCTAATTCGCTGGCAAATGGAGCGTTATCGCCGCAGTCGCGTATACAGAGCATACACGCTTTGAACTACAGAACCTTTCAAACCTTTGTAGAATAGAATACACATTGCTTTTGTCGTGACAATAATACAACATGGACCATATATGTACAAATCAGTACATAGTGCCTAAAAATATTTTTTTTGTACTCGTCGATTAAAATCTGTGTATTAAGATTTCATAGAGAATACTACAACATCACTCTTTTCATAGTTGTAGTCCATGTTACTGTCAAAACAATCGAAATAACTGTTTCGAATAGTTTCGATACGCTCCAGACAACCGAAAAAAATTTGAAAATAGAACTAAAATAAATTCGACCAATCACGTGGCTGCTTTACCGAACTGTAATGAATTGGACCAATAGAATCGCTTTGATTATTGAGTTTACTCGTTGATGTCATACGTTCGTTGATGTCTTTTAAGATATATCAACGAGCGTACGAGCGATAGGCTGCACTTCGTTTCAACAGTATCGAGTTTGTGTAATTAGTTCAGTTGAATCGTAGAAAATTAATTTTAATGAACTCGTACAAAAAGTATTGTTCACAATAGTGTTATAATCAAGCTTAATCTCGTACCTTACTTAGGCCACTCAGCAAGCTTCGTGGCCTAAACACGGTACTCGACTAAAAAGCTCTCTATAACACGATTGTGAAAAATACTATTTCGCAATGTTCCCCGCGTGGTATCGAGTTAGAATACCACAAGTACCACAACCTTCTTTTGCATAGGTACCTATGGTAAGATCAGCTATATTACTGCAAAATCACATTTTCTTTATCTTTAAACCCATAATTATTGTTGGAAGTCACTGATTTTGAACTGAATAATTAAGTTTCATGGGATCTCCCTAACCCTTTTGGCAATAAAGGCATGAGTTTATGTGTATGTATGTATGTAAGGTCTCAAAGGTGGCAACATATCTAACCAATCTTGAAACTCCTAACAAATGCCGAAACAATCAAATGCTAAGGAATATTTCTGAATTAGAAACCGGAACTTCAAAGCCAATTTATCTTAGTGAAGTGGATATGGATGAAGTATCTTTCAAAAAGTTTACGAAGCGATTATACTGGGGTCGCATGACTCATTTAATTTAAATGTTCATTCAGTTATAAACATTTCACATTTTCCATCAGTTCATTCTTCTTCTATAAACAACCATTTGAAATTAGAAATTTGGTTCTCAATTCTCTGAGAATTTGCAATTAGTGTATTAAATCAAATGTCAAATTGGAAGATATGTATTTGTTACTAGGTTGGAATGTACATCGGGAGCCCACTTGACTAAGATATTTTTAGTTTTAAGTCCATCAAATTTATAAAAAGAGAAAATAAATATGTAGTTACCCAATAAATATATTTGATACTTCGAACGAAGGCTTACACCGTAATAAATCCGCATTTCCCGAACAAAGTTCGAATAAAGGTCGGGTAAGTTTTATCTCAAGGAAAATTTAGTTAAGACCCAAAGTTATGGGAACTTTATTAGCGAAGAACTTCAACTTAATCAAGTATTACGTAGCACATAATACAATTATTATAATTGAGAATAAAGGATACCTCACAGTGAACCGTGCCGACGGTCAGTTACCGTGTTCTCTGTACAACTCGTCCAAAATATCTGCTAACCTCGCTTCGCCAAATCCCAAGCTGTTAGATTTTTCTGGTGGTCACCTTGCCTTGTTTGGTAACGCAGCAGACATGGTGGGGGTGAGATTTTGATGGGATCTTATAGAGGCCGGCAAGGTGACCACCAGAAAAATCTGACAGCTTGGGATTTGGCGAAGCGAGGTTCGCAGATATTTCGGACGAGTTGTATGCCCGTGCCGACCGTGCCGCGACCTTGTGCGTTGAGATGGGCAATGAGATTGTGGAGTACCCATTAGGTTAGGTTAGATATCATAACAATCTTCAAAATATACTGTTTCTAGAAATAATAAATTATTTATATGAAATGAAAAATCTGCAAAACATATTTACATTCCATGAAACATTACTAAATACTTATATCGTCGGCTAGTACTAACATAAACCTCAAATATTGATTTAATTTGTATTCATTAATTAAATAGTAAGCAAACCAAGTTACTTTTCAAAAAGACTTGGCTCCATTTCTTTTCAAACTGGTAAACTAGAAATTGCATCTGATAGCATAAACCCCCAGGGATTCTGATAATAAAGATGAAGCTTGTTCAAACGCTCATTTTATCTTCATTGTGCTCTTATCTTTAAGCATATTGTGTTATTATACGTTATAGTTTTAGTTCCAAATGGGTTCCAACTCTGGTTCTATATACTCTGTATTATCCGAGTTATGCTGAGACCTCAGTACAATGCCGTCTAGTAAAAATGTTGATAATGCTTTTATAATGAACTACAAGCAAGGGAACACGCATGTATGAAACTTTTTAGGTTTTTGACGACGGAATGTACCTACTCCATGTTTTAATTAAGTACTAAGTCTATTAAATACGGTGAAAATTAACGTGCCGATTTTTAACCCCCGACGCAACAAAGAAGGGGTGCCATAAGTTTGACGTATCTGTGTGTCTGTCTGTGTGCCTGTCTATGGTATCGTAGCTCCTAAACGAATAGACCGATTCAAATGCGGTTTTTTACCCGAAAGCTGACGTGATCAAGATGGTTCTTAGCTACGTTTTAACTAAATCGGTTAAGCTGTTTTTGAGATATTGAACTTTGAAATTAAAATATCGGGGGTTTCTCAACTTTTTTAAGTTGTTAGGTAATTATCACTACCTGACATGATTTTGGAACATCGGATCCTTCAATAGTTTAAACGGGCAAAAATAATGTGTGAAAACCGTAAAGGTTAAATCAATATTATCCCTTCAAACATGCCAATACTTTGCCCGTTTTGTTGGAAAAAACACGAATGTCTCATATTTTTACTATGATACTATTGATTTTTGCTTAACGAATTCTTCGTAGTCATACGCATGTGATCATGAGGAGACATATTTTTTAAATCGACATCTATTTCACATTTATATCAATTTTGATCGCGGGTAAAGTTATCTCTTATGATGTTGAGTTGAGACCAGGGACTGATTTCGGTTACGGTTATACCGGTATGAAACCGGTATTCAATTAAGGTACCGTTATGTCGTAAAGGTTATGCGCGCCGCGCGAACATAACGGTACCGTAACCGTTTTGAAATAACGGTTAGGGGTATCAGTTTTAAATGATACCGAAAACTTTATAATACCGAAAAGTAAGCGAGCTGGCACTCTACAGAGGAAGCATTGGCTACTAAACATTACAAAAAGACAAAACGGCAGTGCCTTTGCCGGCGGTTTGGCAACAACGCCAGGCCAAAGTCGATATATCTATACCTTTAAAAAGCGGTTACGGTACCGGAAAAAATAAAGATACCTTTATATTTCGATAGCGAAAAAATAAAGGTTCCGCTACCGAAACCGCTATTTGACAACCGATATGACGTCATACCGTTAAAATAGAATACCGGTATTTTTCGGTTATGCAGTCCCTGGTTGAGACAAGACTCAGTGCAACATTTTGGGCAAACATGGTGTTCCATTTGAACATCTTGGTCTTAACTACGAAAAGTTTTACACAATACAGATGGGCAATGTCACCTGGGTATTTTAACTTGTTTCCATAAAAGTGCATACACCTCACATTCCATAATTTGCTGCAAGCTCCTGGCTCCAGTATCAAAGTAAAGGCATAATCTATTTTCTACTAAAAATATAAAGGTTGCCATAAATATGATGTATTTTTTTTTGGGTAAAGTTCCCCCTATTTATTCTTTTCTGTGAGTTTTAACTATACCTAAATGTTTATAATAGTTTCAGCATCACGAATCACGATAGTTTATATTTAAAGTTCTCGCTGATAAAACTGTAGTACGAGTATTCATTAAGCATCTGTACTTACTGAAATCGTAGTTTACTATCCCTAGTTATCCGTCTGTTTCCTCAATTTTCCTTCAAGTGTACCGTTTTACTTGCTAGATAAATTAGAGGTTTAAAATCTTATTTGCCGTGTTCCGAGCGATTCAATAATTTATATGTTTGCGTGTACACCACTAATTAGAGTGAATGACCGGCTAAACGATTAAAACGCTCATTTGTACGTTTAATGCCATCATTATTTTTTGCACGGTGTAAGGAATTAAACGTAATGCTGTATTTAGCTGTTTATGACAAGAAGTATTAGGGCAAAATTGATCAAGGTTGGAATATTTTTTTTTCTTTTTTCATCATTTTATTCAACTTCTTACTGCTTAGAAAGATAGAAGATATTCTGCTGATCGGCGCGGCGGATTCACACAAAACCAAAAATAATAAAAATCAGACCAGCCTTTCTTGAGTTATAAATTGTGTAACTAACCCGACTTTGTTTTATTCAGGCAATGTTTAAGATTAAAATAAGTAAGGTTCTCTGATTATTTAGTTATGACTGATTTGTGCATATCTACATACCTGCACATTATTCCCAAAACGACAAACTAACACATTTTCGCTTTACTAAATGATAATTTAGAAATGCGATGATATAGCGATGAAGCTTTTCGCAATAGTCAAATAAATCTTATTTCAATGCTTGTGAGCGGTTTACGTAACTAAAATATATAGTGTGTGATATAGGTTTATGGCATAGATCATAAATCTAAGCTTCGTTATTAGCATGAAACCAAAGGTTAATTAATCATTGTCGGGACAAAACAAAACGTCACATGTAATCATAAGCCCCGACTGATGCAATTTTGCCGCTCCGATAGATCGTTTTTGAGATGATCTCGGAGCTTGCGTGTCGTCACGCACACGAACATACACGTCGCGTCGTGGGAAGTGGGGTGTTTTTTGCACCGGTTTGGACTGTAATTTGGTGTTACATAAATTATATGCAAGTTACGTTTAGTTTGGGCGATGAATTATTGCCATAATGATTTATTGTCTTACAGTCTTGATACGAAATCTGCTACTTGAGGTAAAAAGTTTGACGTTTCAAAATCTCTAACTAATTTGAACGCATTAGTATTCTAGACCGCGTAATTTGTTATTATGATATTGCAACCAAAAAATGGACTGTAGTAGGTACCTACGCCATTTTTGTGCTTTTATTTTGGGGATCTATTTCACCAACTGTTTTTTTGGATGAGTAATTCTTTTCTTAAATATGTTTTTTTGTGTCACTTAATTTAGCGTCTTCACCCTGTTTACCAGTTTGAGGCATGGTCCCTAGGATGCTGACTGCATTGCCTCTTTGCACCGCTAGACTTAATCGGAGAGCAGAAAAGGCCCGGTCCTCGCCTCTTTATAAAAATGTTATATAAAATTAACTTATTTCATTGTTAGTTTTATTATTTGTTTTTGATATATTTGGATCATTAACAATCTTATGATAATTCATTTCCCTTACTGTATTGTGTTCTGAAATTAATTTTTCACTGGGTCGATCACGTACGAACGTCGGTCTAAATGTCACTTTTTATATGGAAAATTGACAGTTAAATTGTACCGACGCGCGTTCGGAACGTTACGCAGGATTACATATAAGTAAACGATCATCGACTAGGTTACGAGGTCGCTCTAACTTTACGTATCAAATTGACGTATCAAAATGACATTAATTGAATAATCAAATTCATGTGACATATTATAATTCTAATTTTGACATTTTGTTACTCATACCTAAATATTGTTATGTTATACTAGTTGAATAATCAAATTCATTTGACATATTATAATTCTATTTTTGACATGTAAATTTTTATATTTTATGAATAAATGAGTATGAGTATGAGTATGACATCACACCATCTGCAACCTGACTTACACTCTGTGCGCGCCGTTGGATATTTATAATAATACCATTACACACATACCTATGCAGTTTTAAATTGCGTAACTTTCTACACTTTTACCGACTGCCTAAAATAAAGTGACTCAAGAAATACGCTTAGATAGCGTCATTGTTCTTAAAATGCTGCCTTTACGACTTTGCAACTTTGTCACAGCACTTAGCAACTACTAAACTAGTTTAGTTAGAGAAAGGCTCAAAACCCTAGACAAACGAACTAACCCCAAGCTGAAAGCCAGTAACGGTACAGTCTGGTCTATAAATAATGTATACATTTTGGAGCTTATGTCAAGGGAATAAGTTTCAGATTTGTGTAGATATTTTTAGAGTACCGTGCGGGGTCGACGGCCTGGCTTATGTTCTCGTTATTTGCAGGAAAAATGATAATCACTGTGTTTGCATAGTCACCGGAGTCAATCCGAGTTCGAATACTCGGGAAGTTCTTATGGTCTGGGTAATAGAGTTTACTTTTGTAGTAGCGGTTAGATAGAGGAATGGAATAGCTAATGCTAAACATGTTCAACTGTTTTTGATGGAATTAGCTATTCGTTGACCTGCCTTAATAGAAGATACATGTGCCCTTTTTTATATAAGTACCAACGTTTGTCAAACTAATTTACCTAAATATAAAAAAAAATACATCTTTTGGTTTAGTTATTTTGAGTCCCTTTGATATTTGTGTTTGTGAAAAAGAGACAGAAATATTTGTAACGATTTTTTTATTAATATGGAGGATATAGTGGAATTTGAATGACTGATGAAGTAGACATATTAACATGATAAATATTATGGTATATGTTGACGTAAGAACCGATGATGTCTCACTATGCCGAAATATGCCAGAGTATAGTAGAATGTAATAGGTAAAAAAATAAAACCTTGATTAAACTCACATGAAAGCAAAATAAAGTGACACGTGTAAAGGCAAGATATTTTATAAAAAAAATGTAGGCTGGGAATTTTGGTAATTTTACATTATTATTGCTGGCAATGTGTTTAATTAAATGTGTTTAATTAAATACAAATCTTACTTCAAAACTAAAGAAAATTCCTATAAAATCTATAAATACCTATGATAATAAATATTATTGCACGCAGTGAATCCCGCTAACTTAGTTATATAGGTACCTACAATAACTTTGTAGAGCAATCTGTCTGTGGGGTCTTGTTTGTTCTACTCATCGACGAGTCAAGCACACAGCGTAATGTATAATCATAGAATAATACTGCCCCCCTATTCTGCTCTATTTCTATTGCTACTCGTTTTATGCTCACCTCAACGCTCACCCACAATTATACCTTGACACCGCGATGCGTAGTAATTAAGCGAAGGTAGAGGTTTAGTTTCGTAACGGGTGACCGGCGGAGTGAGCCGCATTAACGCGTAGCGAATAACACCCCTGATTTCGAAGTGTATACTCAATACGGGTATTTAGCGTAACGTTCAGATAAAGTTGTTTACTTACTTTTGAAAAGATAAACTTTCTTCGCAAGGTGTGTTTTCTTATAGGCTAATCCTATCTTGGACGAGAGGGAACCAAGCAGTATTCCCGCGTTGGTCTAATTTGGGTTGGGCGTTGGGGACATCACATACTTACTTCTTTTATGGTTCTAAGGATATATTGTTATTATCTGAGTTACGGTTTGGATAATTCAGTTAATTTTGTATAACTTGAAGGGTTGTTATTGTTATCAAAAACAACAGATCCAACTAAACTTGTGAGAAGCGATATCGACAATTTTAGTGACTTATACTCGAACGACACTATATGGACATGTAATGAGGTTTATATAATTCAAGTACCCAATAAAAAAACCATTACATTTTCAACGAAAGTTTTTTGCAAATAGTGCTTAGCTGTACTACATAAGTACCAGTGGCGGCGCGTGAGAATTTTCACTGGACAACCCGGAGCAAAACAAAGGGCTGTTTTTAGGGTTCCGTACTCAAAGAGTAAAACGGGACCCTATTACTAAGACTTCGCTATCCGTCCGTCCGTCCGTCCGTCCGTCCGTCTGTATGTCACCAGGCTGTATCTCAAGAACCGTGATAGCTAGAGAGTTGAAATTTTCACACATTATGTATTTCTGCTGCCGCTATAACAACAAATACTAAAAACAATTTTTTTTTTTTTTTAAGGGGGGCTCCCATACAAAAAACGTGATTTTTTGCCGTTTTTATAGATAATCTGTCACCAGGCTGTATCTCAAGAACTGTGATAGCTAGAGAGTTGAAATTTTCACAGATTATGTATTTCTGTTGCCGCTATAACAACAAATGGGTCATTGTCAGTCACAAAAACAAAAATCATCTTTCCGGTGGTCAATAGTTAAGGGCTTACGTTTACATATAATATGTATTTATCACATATAATTATAGAAGGGTCAACGCCGTTTATGTGGATTCAGAGTACAACCAAAAATTAGGCTTTATAGCTCTTAACTTTGGCAATGTCCACCGAAGAGACGCGAACCTAAATCTGACAATGACCCAAATACTAAAAACACAATAATATTTTTTTAAGGGGGTCTCCCATACAACAAACGTGATATTTTTTGCCGTTTTTATAGATAAATAATGGTACGGAACCCTTCGTGCGCGAGTCCAACTCGCACTTGGCCGGTTTTTATTTGATAATTTACGAGTTGGGAATCGGCTTGTATGGGCACTCCGCCACTGGTACCTACCTAGTATTATTCGTCACCGAATCTACATAATGCTTGCTAAATAAAAAAAAAAAAATAAAAAAAAATTTGAACTGTTTATTTTCAGATCTGTGATTAAATTATATATATCAGTTACATTTAGTACAATCTTTAATATTTAAGATTATTTACTAAACTTTTTTATCTTAATAACTAGTTATATTTATCTATGTTACTACTGGGGGCCATAATGAACATTTTCTTAATTATATTTTTAGTTTTTGTAGGTTTACTTTCTATATTTTCTACAGTAGTTTTGGGAAAGCTGTTTAATACAAAGGGTAGGTAGTTAGACCACACTCTTTGCCCATATGTGTAATAAATACATTATAGGGGACAATCATACACAAACCGGGCTAACCCCATGGGTACTAGACAACGATATATTTATTTACATCCTTATTATAAATATAATATACATCCAACACTCAGCAGCAAATATTCAAGCTCACCACACAAATATTTGCCCTTACCGGGATTTGAAGCCAGGACTATCAGCTGCTTAGGCAGGGTTGCTACCCACTTTATCATTTTTAGGGTTCCGTACTCAAAGAGTAAAACGGGACCCTATTACTAAGACTTCGCTGTCCGTCCGTCCGTCCGTCTGTATGTCACCAGGCTGTATCTCAAGAAGAATTGAAATTTTCACAGATTATGTATTTCTGTTGCCGCTATAACAACAAATACTAAAAACAAAATATATATTTTTTTAAGGGGGGCTCCCATACAACAGACGTGATTTTTTTGCCGTTTTTGTAGATGATGGTACGGAACCCTTCGTGCGCGAGTCCAACTCGCACTTCGCCGGTTTTTCATTCCATCAAATCCACCGCTATGTTGCCATTCAAATTAAACATTCCAGCAATAAATGGTAAATTAACTCTTGTCGAAAAGTGCACGTAATTAATAATTTAGTATTAGTCATTTTAAAGATACAATTTAAAAACATTGTCTCAATAAACATACTTATGCAAGTATTATGATTTGATTTTTTATCAAATCTGTTTTGTAGTAGAAAATGTTCATATTATAATACATCTGGTATCAGTTATGTTATGACACAAAAATAGTATCGTCTGAAGATGAGTGTATATTATTATATATCTTTGGTATTTCAATTAAGAAATACAACAACTAGTCAACTATTTAGTCGTAGTAGTAGTGGGTAGGGTGAAATGATGGCGGTCCGGCCATGACATTTTTACTCCTCACTTAATTTTCGGTATCTTATGTCCGTCTGGAGCGGACGAATGTTTTCTTTAGAAATACTTAGTTAAATTATTAATTCAAAATTTGATAAAATAATGAAATATATTTATTTATTCTGATTATATTTCGTATTATCATAATAAGGGTGGACAGTTACACCTGAGACGTCATACTGACAATGGTAGGTTTAATGGGGAACTTGCATGGGACTTCAATTTCGAATAAATTGCACTCAATCGATGCGGATATACGTAGATATATCATACAAAAGAAAAAAAAAGAAAAAAAAACGATTTTATTAGTTTTACCTAACGTTAAAATGACGAAAATTTATTTTTTATTTTTTCGATAAAATAACGTAACAGTTAGGTACATAGAATATTAAATTAGAAATGATATTTTGTATGACAAGTATAGACTTAAACGTAAATTTTGTGGAGATAATCGCAAATTAATGACTTACTACATAGTAATGGCTATGCTGTGACGTCATAGCATAAGCCCGTTTAGTATAGAGCGTTTTCGGGGGGTGCCGGCGCGCGCAGATTTCAAATGCATATAACATCAGAAAAATAAATCATAACAAAGTTTTAATGCTACAGTTGTTTTAATGCTGGATTATACTTTTGTTTTTCGTAATAAAATATTAAGATGCAAGTTCCCTATTGTGACAGTGACATTTCTTGGTAGATTTGATGGAATTTCATTATGGTTCTGGGTTTACACTGGACCGGTCGCCAAAAGCCATAATTAACTTTCAAGATTGCATATAATGTACATACATACCCACACCATACAGCTTCTGAGTTGATAAGAGTTATGCAAGGTTTTTAAAAATAGGCGTACCAGAATATTTAGCGTCACTATAACAGTATTTGTCATGCTTCACCTTACTCCAGATAAATCGGTGGCTGCCTGGGCTGACTCACCGGCCTTTGTGGAGAAAGTGACACTCATATTGTACACAATATCGCTCCAAAGGCGCGCGGATTCGACCCAAAACTCGTGAAAATGAGTTTTAGTTCAGTCACGAAATAAATTATTCTAAATTGTCATTCGCAAATTTGAGGTATACTTTTTTTGCGTGAATTCGTTTTTCTTTTTTGCCACGACAGTAGCAAACAAGCAAATACTGTAGCCTATGAACGGCTAGAAGCACGTTGGCGACTTTTTATAGATTTAAGGATTCGCTGGGTTGACAGCAAAAGACAAATGAAGGCACCTCACTCTAAGTGCAGCTCATCATCGAGGGCCTTGGTGACTTTCATTTATTTAATCGTATGGCATACATTATTTGACCTTTGAGTTTGTCACTTTTTAGTACCACCCAGGGGACACCTGCAGGGTTGTGGTAGGTAGCTCCTGCGGACGCAAGTGACAGTTGTCCCCCCTTTGTCAAGTGAGTGGGCAACTCGACTGTTAGAGGTTTTTAAGCCGCCCGAATGCCTCTAACTCAGCTTAACGACTACTGTCATAGACATCATCCGGGATCAACTGCTTAGCAAGCCTTCCAGCAGCACGGAAGCGCTCATTTATAGTAACCACTCAAACAGGCGGTCACCCATCCAAGGACTGACCGCTGCCATCTTTGCTTTACCTGCCTGATGACTTTAGTCATCAGTGTCATCACATCTTGGTGATGGTCGCGAGTGTTTTTACGCTACAGTCGCTACACTACGTACTTACAGAACGGTTAGCATAAGACGGCGCGCGAGCTCTCTCGATTTTTCTTGCACTATTCGTCTCTCTTCTTAGAAAACTTAGAAAGAGACGAATAGTGCGAGAAAAATCGAGAGAACACGCGCGCCGTCTTGTGCTAGCCGTGCAAAGCAGGTAGTGTTATTAATATGACTGCAGTCTTCTGCAAAGTTAAAGTAGCTACTGCTCCAGATTCGGAGCTGCCCAGCTCCGAATATGAGCGAGTTGACATTCCACTGTGCCCTACGTCTTTCCAATCTAAATACGATTTGTTTGCATTTATTGACGTCTTTGGTTGTTTGAGTACATTAACAACCCTCGTAGTCCAGTCAATGAATTGACGGCATGTATGGAAAAAATGTAAATTTTGGAAATAATTTATAATAGCTGATTTTTCGAAGTACTTATATTACTATCAATTCTATTGTTACCTAGAAACAAAATCCAACAAAATTTCAGAGTACAAAAAAAAAACTAGCTTCTGAAATGTCAGAAAAGACATTAATAATCTGTATTTAATAAATTTGCTCTATGAAATTCAATATAAATCATACAAAAAAGACAACGACATCATCAACAATGATGTCATTTAAATCTATATAATTACTTCCGGGTGGAAAGTTTGTTCGATTCTTGAATAAAGCATCTTAGAATAACGTTTTAAAATAAACAAAAGAAACGCTATTATAAATTTTTGTTTTGAAACGTATTTTTCCTCGACTATCGTGAATAAAGGTAAATATAGGAAAAATAAACCGCCAATTGATTGCATCTCGCCGCAGACACAGCAAATAAAATCAAAGGTAACTGCTATTTGCTGACAGGAGTGAATTTAATAAACACGGTAAGTAAAGTTATATAAATAGGTAAGTAAAATTAAAGTACTGATAATTTTGTTCACGGTTCTACACCGTGGGCCGACAGCCATACAATTTTGAGATCATCAGGAGTAAAAAAAGGTATATCAATCTAGGTTCAATTAAGCCAAAAGAATATAGTTTATGGTACCTATTGTTGTCTTTAAAACATGAAGCTTTTTCACTGTCTATGAGCAGATCACCTTAAACGAACTAAGATCTATTATTATTATTTTGAGTACTGATTGGGTCTCGGGAATGATATCCGTATTGATTTTGTGTCAAAAACTATGTTCAGACTTTGTGTAAATTTTTAGTAGAGATTTCGAAAGAGTTTTTATAACGACATAAGACATTAAAAAAACTTTTTGAGACATTTTAGGCTCCAAATATGGTAACCAATACATTATTAAAGTTTGTCGGGGTATTCGGGCCCACGGTGTATATGGCTGGTAAATAGCGAGATTTCAGTTTAGTGTTTTGGGTTCAGGGGTTACGTGTCCTCACGAAAAACTAAATATAAATGAGTAAAGTTAAACAAATGATGTACAGTGGGCTCAAATAACACGACAGACTTTAATACAGTTTGTCTGATCATATCGAAATGAGATTGAGATACATCGCAGAAAAAAACAAAAAAATAACAGATATTCGACGTCCAATCATCGCTTTGGAGTAATCGTAGCGAGAAATATGAATATTTACTACGTGCACTGCGCTACAGTGGATAAAAGCACTGCAGCTGATCCGCACAATCAATAAAACATAACTAGTAGTTCGTCCCGAACTGAGACCTCGCTATTTACTCAACAACTATACAACGAGGGCCCGAATAACCCGACCGACCTTAATAATGTATTCCTAATTTTGTGTAACCATAATTGAGGACTAAAATATTGTATAAACTCGATTCAGTCTTTATTTAGAGAAATTACAGATTTTTCTGTAAATGCTCTGCAGGTCGATCATGTAACGCATTGTACGCGCGTCAGGTTAAATTGTCCAAACGCGCGTTCGAAACGTTACGTGACTAGTTCTGTACCCTTATTGTGAGATAACAATCGTAACCTAACGTTACGTAACTAATACGAGATCGAATAAACGCGCTTCGAATAGATTTCGATCTCGCTACGGTATTCTTCGATTCGACCCGTCAAACTTGTAACTCACAATGCCGTTGTCCTACGAAACCAACTGCAAAACGTTAGGCTCTAGCGTTTAGTTTTCGATGCGTAATTTAACGTTCGATTCGTACTACCAATCGGTAGTGTGAGACCCAAATTTGACATTTCGTATCGAAGAATACCGTAGCGACTGTAGTTTACTATTTCACTTGCAAAATGGCCCGTGATCTCGTATTATTCCGTCAAGAGTTACCGTAGATCCGATCGAAATTTATCTCAAATTAAAGAACTTATAAAAATAAGGGTTTTGAATTGACAACATATATCCGCAAAATTCGGATTGTCGCGTATTTTGTATTTAAAAATGCAAATAAATGGCCCCCGCGCCGCCATATTGTATCGACAGTGGACACTGTCGACGTCGCGATGCGCGTATTCTGTAATGTCATAACCGACAAACATTTAAATTAAAACGATAAATGCTAGTGATATAAGGTTGAATATTGGAAAATCGTGAACGAACGTGAAGTCGATGGCGAATTAAGTAATGTATAAGTGCCTCACGTTACAGTTTGGATTTTTAGTTCTATGAGTGACCACCAGGGGCGGTGTATAGACTTTTCATACTAAATCTTGACGATAGGCGCTAGCGCCTGTAGTAAACGCAACTCACGTCAATCCCACGCTAAAAGTACTGGATGTCGGAACTCGGAAAAAAACCTTATCGACATTAATTTTTTAATGTAACCAAGTCTCAACATTTTTGGGACAATATCAAAGAGACAAATATAATTTCCAAAACTCTTCAGTCCTGAGTGTATTTCATAGTAAATTATGAATTATTTTGTAACCTACTATTAAAAATATGATCTTAAAAGGCTTTTCTCGTTACTATCGCGCATGGTTTACTGTTTACGAGTTGTCAACTGTGACCACTAAATGCGGCCGTCTGTTTCATTCCAAATAACATAATACGTTCGCGCTCCGATGCGATTCACACGTCCATGGACAGATTTAACGAGTTTATTTGACTGAAATTGGCTTCCTGCAAATAAATATGAACAAAACTGTATTTTTAATATTTGTCGACCAATTTAAGGATGACTCACGCTATGACGGGCCGTATTCTAAGAAAAACTTTTTGCGTGGCCGACGAGCCATACCCTAGCCCGGCTGACCCACGCCCGGGCCGTGCCAACACCGAGTCGCTTCCGAGCCCGGCTGAGCCACGGCTTGGGTATGGCTCGGCCGCGCAAAAACGCCGTCGTTTTGCATAGAAAACGGGCCGGGCCGGACACGGCCCGTTCTAGCGTGAGCCTTAAGTCATTAAAAATACAAAACAAGGACTAGGTAATAAAGGTAATTAACCAGGAACGAGTCACTTCTTACGCTTTTAAATAATTTATCTGCCTCTAACCGAAGTAAAACCTAGTTAAATTAAAACCTTCCCGGGCACTAACATTTGAAAGACTATAATAAGAAAACGTCAAATCACTTTTAATGGAGTCGAACCGATCCTATAAAGACAATTACTGAAAACGGTCGGAAAATACTGAATAAAATTGTGTTACCAACCATATTGGAAAACGGGAAAAGGAATTTAATTGAAAACCCAGTTGCGGCTTAAATAAAGTCCTAACTCCTAATAGAGTTAAGAGTGTCTGAAAAAAGTCCATTAGGTGATGCGGGGTGAAGTTGGCTTGTATTCACTTTATAGACGAGTTTTGGCTTCAATCCAGAAGGTGCTAGGTGTTTTTAGGGTTCCGTAGCCAAATGACAATAAACGGAACCCATATAGATTCTTCATGTCTGTCTGTCTGTCTGTCTGTCTGTCTGTCCGTATGTCACAGCCACTTTTTTCCGAAACTATAAGAGCTATACTGTTGAAACTTGGTAAATAGATGTATTCTGTAAACCGCATTAAGATTTTCACACAAAAAAAGAAAAAAAAAATTTTTTTTGGGGTTCCCCATACTAAGAACTTACTTAACTCAAAAAAATTTGTTTCATCAAACCCATACGTGTACATCTATGGATAGGTCTTTAAAAATGACATTGAGGTTTATAACATATTTTTTTTCTAAACTGAATAGTTTGAACGAGAGACACTTCCAAAGTGGTAAAATGAGTGTCTCCCCCTTGTAACTTCTAAAATAAGAGAATGATAAAACTAAAAAAAATATATGATGTACATTACCATGCAAACTTCCACCGAAAATTGGTTTGAACGAGATCTAGTGAGTAGTTTTTTTTTTAATACGTCATAAATCGTAAACCGCAATTTATTTAACGGAACCCTTCATGTGCGAGTCCGACTCGCACTTGGCCGCTTTTTTATACTAGCTGCCCACGCAGCCCCTTCTACGTATTACAAAGAACATCCGATCGCGGGATAAAATATAGTCTATGACAGCTCTAAATGCTGGTGATGAGTAGTTTTAAAGATTACATTCTACATACAAACTTACATACTTAAAGCTACAAACGTACATTTCACAGCAATTACATCTTTAATAGGTATAGAATAGCTATTAAGTTTCGATCAAAGTCAAAAATTATTCGCCACGAGCGGGATTTGAACCCACGACTTCTGAAACTTAGAATTTCGTTAGCGGACGTTTCTGCTTAGTATAAATTTACTGTTAGAATAGCTATTGCACGCGATTTTGTCTACCTAAAACTTGTTAATCGCACACCAATACAGATTTTGTTTCCGCTTTTCAACCTTTTTAGTTGTAATTTCCGGGATAATACGTAACGCGGGATATTGCGTAACATTGCACGCGCGTCAGATAGATCTAAATGTCAATTTTTGTACAGGAAAATGACAGTTGTTTTCGTCCTAACGCTCGTTCGAAACGTTACTTGTTTGCCCTTGGGATTATCTCAGGGTGCAACCAAGAAAACGCTTATATAAAGAAATCAACTTCGAAACTATCTAAGAACAAACCAAATTACTTCGACATCTTCAGCGATTTAAGCTTTAAAGATAACAAAAAAAAGACTGAGCAACAGCTAGGTTCATACGTACCGTACTTATAATTTTGATAAGGTACATACGTATTAATAATAAAGGTATTGTTGTAGCTGGTGCGGAGGGGTAAAGGTACACAGTGGAACGGCAATCCAAAGACACCGAGTTCCATTTCCGGTCTGGTCCGCTACTGTGCCCGTTTCAAATTTTCTTTGTGTTTTGATATTTGAAGGTTCAATACATTTTTTGTACTCGACGATTAAAATATGTGTATTAAGATTTCATAGAGAATACTGCGACGTCACTCTTTTCATAGTTGTAGTCCATGTTACTGTCGAAACAATCGAAATAACTACTCTTCAATACGCTCCAGACAACTAAAATAAATTCGACCAATCACGTGGCTGCTTTACTGAACTGTAATGAATTGGACCAATAGAATCGCTTTGATGCCGTACGCTCGTTGATGTCTTTTAAGATATCAACAAGCGTACGAGCGATGAGCTGCACTTCGTTTCAACAGTATCGAGTTTGTTTAATTAGTTCAGTTGACTCGTAGAAAATTAATTTTAATGAACTCGTACAAAAAGTATTGTTCACAATAGTGTTATAATCAAGCTTTTTAATCTCGTACCTTACTTAGACCACTCAGCAAGCTTCGTGGCCTAAACACGGTACTCGACTAAAAAGCTCTCTATTATAACACGATTGTGAAAAATACTATTAAAATGTTGGTATAGATTCGATAGTCATCTGGTATTTTTATTTCCTCAACATAATTATCACTTTATGCAAATAAATAGTGGTTGAAATTGAACGTTATACTACATTGGCGCCAAAAAGGCAGCCGCCATTATCGTGACGTCATAACTAGAAATAAACATAGAAAGGTCAAATGACTCAAATGTGCTTGTCCTTATTATCTACGCCTTCTGATTTTTGAATTTGCTGTTCTGACGTCACAGAAGACAACATCGTCCAACGTTTTCGTTCACGTGATATACAGATAATAAAACTACGATTTTAATATTCAAATTAAAAATGAGAAAAGTTTATTGGTACTTATTAAGAGTGCTCTTCAAAAAAGCGCTCGCTCAGAATTCGGTATTTTGACACGCGTAGTGCGTTTGTGTGTGTAAATACTACTACCACCCACACAAACGTACCTAACCCCCACATGCACAGCGAGATCGCACCAGCCGCGGGTGCCGTCCCTTTCTAGCTATATGTAAGTGCGATCGGGATAGAACTAACCGCGGAGCTTGCCGATGCAAATAGTTGTATAGCGCACCGTTGGAATTCACTCCGTGACCGATATTGATACTTGCACTAAAAAGTGGTAAGTATTACTTCGCTAACATGATGTTCTAGAACATCATGTTAGCGAAGTTAGATAACTTGAATAAAGTAAGTATTTGATTTTTGAGCACAAGTTTTCTATTTGTATTAAAATACTATGATATGACAAAGTATATTTAGTTTCGTTTTTTTAGTATAAAATAAACTAACGAGTTTTAAAGTTGTCAGTAATAAGAATAATAATTTGTTTTACGGATATTAATAGTTTGCATATTATCCGAGTCTTATTTATATATAGTAATGTAATGAAATTATACCAGTAGACCCACTACTAGGAAATTACTGGGTACTTACGTATTCATTTCTTGAAGAAATTTTTTTTTGTTATGTACAGTAAAAAAAAACGGCCCTTTATAGAAATTGCTATGTCCGTTTCTTACGAAAGGAACTGAAAATTATAAATTATACAAACACAGCTTTTTATCTAGAATACAATTAATTAATGCGTGATTTTATTCAAAAGCCTAAAACCTCAGATGATAAAAAGGAATAGATATGAAACGGGGGCTTGGCGCGTGTCGGTGCGACATGGCCAAATGGGCATGTCACTGCCCACCGCATGTTAGTCGCAATTTGCCGTGAATCTGAAATGTTTTTCTACGTTTACTCAAAATGCCGAATTGTAGCGTGGTTACATGCAAAAATAGGAATGAAACTAAAACCTACATGAATGGTGGAGTCACGCACCACATGTGAGTATTAGTATTTTCACTTAAGTCAGTAAAAACTAATATTTTAATAAATAAACGCAACGCCGCATCATTTCTCGGGATCGAACTAACATATCGAATGAAAAAGCATACTTTTGTTCTATGCGTTGTACATTGAACGTTCAATACAGTAAACCACGGCGCAATGTATTAAACCACTATGGATATGGACGATGCTAGAATTTTTTAGTGGTACGGCCGCTGCTTGGCGTCGCAAACTAGAGCGGTGCCAAAGTGCAGTTACAATTTACGCGTAATCGATAAAATAGAAGGACGATATCATACTAGTTATTTTATTTCGACTACTTTCGCTGTTTTATTTTATTTAATTACTTGTTTTGGTTGGGTGCCTATCTTAAAGGTAACTAATAACATACTAATAAGATTAAAAGGCACAAAATGTTTACGGTACCTACTAATAAGATTTTCACTAAGTTGCAGTATGAACGGTAAATAGACATATTAAAATTGTATATACAAGTATATAATTTAGTTGCAAATGGCTTCAGAACAACTTAAAATGTGATATTATTACCAATAATTTATTTTAAATGAGTATTTTTTACTTTCATTTGAAATGTGATAATTGAAGAAGAAATCTCGGTTTCTTATTACAGTTTTCCAAAGAATTCGAGTAGGTACTAAAAAAATGGATAGATGCTACTGGCAGAGGTCCTAACTGGTTTCCTGTACAGAGAAGAGTTAATGTGTTCGTAACATTTTCAAGAAAAATGTTTCCAACCACTTAATAAGAGCCGTACACTTTTCGAATATTTGACACCTCGCTTGCTTGAAACCTTGGTGTAAAATGTATGGTAACACATCTTCGCACATCTTTGGTGGATACTCGCCCTTAGCCTTAAATCTCGTAATATGAGTAATGGACATATTATTTCGCGCCAAAATGCGAGTCGGATCGGCCTGGTACCTACAGGTCAAAAATATCGATGTGACCAGAGTTTTAAATGTATGTGAGCACGAACTTATAAAAAGCCGTTTATGTTACTCTGTAGGTATTCGTCAATATTTTTTACTTTTGCGATTTATGGTAAGTTAACAACCCGTGTTATTTAAACTTGTAGCTAAAAGTTTAAATACCACCACATAAACTTACCATGTTGTTAAAGTTGTTACCCATCAAATATCATAACATAATATTAATTTTAATATCAATGTCGATAAAACATAATTTTAACGTTTGTCGCCCCCCTACTGTAGTGCGTTTAAGCCAATCACAGCCCTTGTTTGCATGTTGCCGTAGACTCACTGGCAACGCCCGAGTCTTTGTTTTTACACGGTTCAATGTGTGTGCCTGTGGGCGCTGCGGTGGGAGAAAACTGGGGACATCGGTTTTGGTTGAAATTAAGCAGTACGGCACTTCTCCCTTTTTTTATGTTCTGAGCCTAAAACCTATGTCACTTATTAGGATTCCGTACTCAAAGAGTAAAACGGGACCCTATTACTAAAACTCCGCTGTCCGTCTGTCTGCCTGAATGCCTGTCTGTCCTTCTGTCACCAGGCTGTATCTCATGAACCGTGATAGATAGAGATTTTCACAGATGATGTATTTCTGTTGTCGCTATTTATAACAAAAAATACTAAAAAACAGAATACATATTTTTATTTTAGTTTTTATTTGTTTCTTTTTCTTTTACAATCTTACACAAATCGACCTTGCCCCAAACTAAGCAAAGCTTGTACTATGGGTACTAGACGACGATAAACATACTTATATAGATAAATAAATACTTAAATACATAGAAAACATCCATGACTCAGGAACAAATATTTGTGGTCATCACACAAATAAATGCCCTTACCGGGATTCGAACCCGGGACCTCCAGCTTCGTAGGCAGAGTCACTACCAAACTACTAACTAGGCTACAGGGGGCTCCTATTCAACAAACGTGATTTTAGATACATATATTTTGCCGTTTTTAGATATAGATAATGGTACGGAACCCTTCGTGCGCGAGTCCGACTCGCACTTGGCCGGTTTTTTTAACATTTATTTCGAAATAAAGAGTGATACTCGGAAATGTCGAAGGGAAGGTCAATCGTCGAATCCGACTCGGCTGGGCAGCATTCGGGAAGCTACGGCACATCTTTTCGTCCAATATTCCGCAGTGTCTCAAGACGAGAGTCTTTGACCAGTGTGTGTTGCCAGTGATGACATATGGCACGGAAACGTGGTCGCTTACTATAGGCCTCATAAGAAGGCTCAAAGTCACTCAAAGGGCAATGGAGAGGGCTATGCTGGGAGTTTCTCTGCGCGATCGCATCACAAATGAGGCTATCCGCAGTCCGCAGCAGAACCAAGGTAACCGATATATCCCTCCGAATGCTAAACTTAAGTGGCAGTGGGCGGGGCACATTGCACGTAGAACCGATGGCCGCTGGGGCGGAAAGGTTCTCGAGTGGCGACCACGTACCGGAAGGCGCGGCGTGGGTAGGCCACCCACAAGGTGGACTGATGGCCTGGTAAAGGTCGCGGGAGTCCGCTGGATGCGGGTGGCGCAGGAACGGCCATTGTGGCACTCTTTGGGGGAGGCTTATGTCCAGCAGTGGACGTCTTTCGGCTGATATGATGATGATGATGATGATGACTCGGAAATGTAATAAAACCACGTAAAAATCTCCCTTTCCAGTGTAAACCCCCGGTGTGTGTTATTATTATATATAAACGAAAATAATAACTAAATGCAAGGTAGGATCGTGCTGTACTTAACAAACGCCATATAAGCTTGTTTTTTAAATTTTTTTTTTATTCATTTTGTTATTTTCAATAACCCTGCATATTATGTCGCTGGTTCGTGGGTACTTGTACAGACAAATCACACAAACCCAAACAAGATAGGTCTATCTATTTTTGTTTAGGAGTTCCCATGACCACCTTCCATCATCAGATCCTGGAAATCATCCATCACCAAAGTGTTTACCAAGACAAAACAGATGAGCCCAAACTAGATGGGTTTATCTAGTTTAGTTTAGGAGTTCCATGACCACCTTATAGCTCCATCATCAGACTCTGGAAATCATCCAGCACCAAAGTCTTGCCGTGCCATGACCAAATAAATGAGCCCAAATTCGATGGCTTTATCTTGTGAGTTTAGGAGTTGCTATGGCCACCTTCCGACTCCATCATCAGACCAGCTCTATGATATTATGTCACCGAAGATACGCAATTGTACCTAATTTGAAGATTTCACCCAAACTCCCATACATACATACATACTAACAAGGTGGACTGATAGTAACAAGTAAATAAATTAAATCTATCAAGTATCACGATCACTCGTACAATAATAATTGACTATAGAACGCGTAGTTTAGACAAAAGGATCCAACCCACAAGACATCACCATTGAAATGTATGACTTTTGTTCTAGGTAGAAGGTTCAATTTTAAATGTTACGTATCCGGTGGGTTTGAGCCTTTTCGCTACACTACGTCATATATGGCAGCTATGCAATTCATAACTTGTCTCGATTAGCCTCACGAATGTATCCCCAGTATAGTTTGACCCCGAGGTTGGTATTAACTATGCCTAGTCGGAGATCAAAATAATATTATTTTATCTGAAGAGTGGCCGGTTAGCTTCGTGAATAGCCACAAATAAACACACTACACGTCTGTCTCGGAGGGCTATTCAGCCGGTACTGAGATAAATTCCCGCGCGACGGTAAATTTATACTAGTTTTGAATAATTATTTATAAATATAAATTTTGACAAAAGTTATATTTTTTGGACTGGATCTTGTTGGTACAAGCATGAACTTTAATGTTGTGTAAGATTCAATACAAAAATTATTCAACAATAATGAGAAAATCCTTGAGTTTTCAGTACGATTTTGTTGACAAATATGGTGTAATTGAGAACAGTTTACATATATATACGTGCAGAATAAGGAAAATTCGAGGCGGCTAGGCGCAATGGCAACATATTACGCTAGTGAAAATAGAAAAAAACAAGTAGGTTCTCATATAACATCATGGAGTATTAGGGGCTCAAACTTATGACTCTGCGCTCTCTTCAGAAAACTACTGTCGGTAATCGGGTATTTTCGGTTAAAGTATTCAGTTCTTCGTAAATTGGAGGCGGCTAGGACCAATATGAGGAGTTTACCTATGCAAATAAGTAATCAGGATCTAGAAAAAGCTCTCCGTTTCTTAGAATTACAACGTCAAAAATCCGTCATTCTCGCTTATTCCTGACCAAAAAACGAGCGCCCTCTTAAAATCACAAAAAATGCATACTACATTTAAAAATTACTACAATTATACATATACATAATTAGTACACAAGATAACAAAAAAAAAAGATTAAAAATACATCTTATTTTTTCAGAACAAAATAGTGTTATATTCGTATTTCTTGTGGTAACAACTATATAAACAAAATACTTTGATTATTTTATTTTGATTGATGAAAATACCCTGTTGTGATGTACCTTTTTACTGTACTTACTTATTTCAAAAAGTTACAGCTGGATTTGTAAATATGCTTGCTATTTCGTTGTGGTGAAATGTGCATAATATGTATCCTTTAGACCGCCAACGATGTTTTGAATAGTCACGATCGAGTGGCTGTGCTTACTATTACTACCAAGTTAACACCAACAACTTGGGAAGTATTCTCGTTAAAAACCTAATTGGGCTCGGTTGTTTAAAACTGTCGGTAGGTAATCGCAGTTATGGGAAGTTTGAAAGTTTTCTGAGGGATTACAGCTACCAGAGCCTTATTTAACGTTTACCTGTAAAGTGTTTGATGGAATCGGCCCTTAGGAAGCTTATGACAAATATAATTTAGAAAAGGCGTGGCGTGGCTAGCCAACAAAGTGGACTGATATGACCTGGTAGGTCGCGGTAGTCCGCTGGATACGGGTGGCGCAGGACCGGTCATTTTGGCACTCTTTGGAGGAGGTGATTTTTTAAAAAAATATTACTTTTTTTCAATGTTTTTTAAATAAAAAGTTACTTATAGCACTCCAGAATAGTAAAAAAAACACCTTATACGGATTTTCAAGAAAAAAAAAACAAAAAAAATGTTTTTTTTTTTAATTAGAACCTTGATTGTTCACAAGCTTTTAATTTTTTGCTCCTGTTACAGGACCCTGTACGTATATAACATGTCAAATGACACTGCATAGCTGCATTGTTATAAATAATAAGGTTTTCATCACACTTGCTCATAAATGGTGTTATTCCTTGCCTGTATACAGAAGGACAATGGCCTAAATTGTTCCCGCGGGAAATAATGGCACCATGGGAGTTATGAGCTTGTGTGTGATCTGATTGGTTAAGCAAATCTGGGCGGCAAGAATTCTGCTCTGTGATTGGTTGAAATATTGAAGCTCCGCCCTCCACTCGCACTGATCTAGAAGTGAAGTTGTCAATTTCGTCAACATTTGATTGATGCGCTTGTATAAAACATAGGTTTTTCTGTCTTTTGTGGTTATTTATTTCCTCGCCAATGTGATGAAAAACATTGTGTATAACACGGGCGTAAGAATATTGCAAACTCGAGTCATCAAAAGCCCTCCGGCGGCGGCTTACGGCGTCGGGCTCCTGATAGACTCTCGTTTGCAATATTCCTCATACGCCCCTTGTTAAACAATGTACTATTGTGCACGCGAATTCTAAATTAACGAGTTTAATCAACAGACATTATATAACTGCGGCTGTTTCGGATGAAAAGTTGTTGCATTGCAGCGGCGGCAATCTTCCCGTTTGTTTGTTTATTCAATATTTTAATGGATTAAACCGCCTTTGGAGCTCTCTTGGAATTCTCAATCTCAGTAAATTTATGTAAGACAAAGCGGTAACCGACTTGTTGTAATAATATATATTATTGCTAGGTGAAATTCCTTATAATATTGTGTAGGTATTAGTATAATGAATGAAATTAACTAGGTATAGTAACAGATGTGTAACAATCAAACTGTATCTGAATTAACATATACAATTACTTCCGGATGGAAAGTTTGTTGGGTTCTTGTATAAAGCATCTTATAATAACGTTTTAAAATGAAATTAACAAAAAAACGTTATTATGCTATTACGCTATTATGTTTTTCAAAACTGTATTTTTCCTGGAGTAAGCAGTGGATATCAGTTTCGGAGCGAGGTTGGTAAAATGTGCTCCAAAGTGCCACCGTCCATCTAAAGCAGCGGTTGGCAACAGGCGGACTTGCTTGCGGCCCGCGAGTCTCCCTGGCTGTTCTGTAAGTAAAGGTCGTTGAATTCTGAATTTTAAAATAGCCTGATAATGTCACAATTAATTAAGAAGTGCGGCCGGCGTATTTTTTTTTAGCTCCTATATGGGCCTTGTTTGCTAAAAGGTTGCCGACCACTTATCTTATCTTATCTTATCTAGGTGAGGGCCCTTTCGGATGCACTTCGACCCAGTGGGATCTTTTGTGCATTTGCCCTCTCCTTTATACCTGCTCCCAGGCTTGCTCCATCATTTCCACAAAGCGGATGATGCAGTTCACCAGGAGCACCTTGAATTCCTTTGGTTGCGGGTAACCGTTACCAAAGTAGTTCATTCTTTGTCTGGGGGCATGACATTTACACACCTTGCCGACCACTGCCTTAGATGGTTGTTTAAGGCGTTTGTCGCAATAAGTCCGTCATTTATTTATTTATTTATTTATCCAAACAATTATTACACAGTATTACAGTTACAGAACTAATGCACTGTGAATCTTAGTATTAACATTTCCAGCATACTTAATATACCTACTATCGAAGACTGACGGTCATTCATAGTCTCGCTAAACCTCAAGCATTCACGACAGACTTTTACCCAGCTACAAGCTAAAACATCCCAGTCAGAAGCAGATGCGAGAAGTACATTGAGGCAGTGAAGAGCTCGGATAAGCGGCGACTCGCATATCCGCATGGTCCCCCGAAGTTGCCCTAACGTTCATAAAATGTGATAACTAGTGATAAGAAGCTACGAATAACATATAAATTCCCATTAGTGAATTGTTGAAAATAAAAGCATAGGTACTTTCACACCATTAGTGCAATGTTGAAAAAAACAAAATAAAACTCGCATCATAGTTCGCTAAGAATAATGATTATTGTGAAAATATTCATTTAGTTCTCCGTAATGGCAAAACTTTTAAAAGACGAGTGCTTGCGTGCTGTGTGTAATAAAATATATTTATGACCGACTATAGGGAACGTCTTCAATATTGTTGTATAAAAGTATGATATTATATACCTTTTTATGTCTGGGGATAACATTGCTTCAATATACTAGAGATGCCCGCGGTTTCCCTCGCTTTTACACGTTACGGATTTAAAGCACCTAGGTACTGCATAAGTAATTAAGTACTGCCGTACTGCCTCGCTGCCGCGCTAATAATATTAGGGTGGGTTGCACCAACTTACGATTACCGCTCGGCCACGACTTTGGTCTTAAGCGACCTGCGACCAGCGTTATATCCGTTCATTGCGCGGTCGAGACGCGCAACGCACTGTGGTTAGTTGGGATCACGCGCAATGAACAGATAAAACGCTGGTCGCAGGTCGCTTAAGACCAAAGTCGTGGCCGAGCGGTTACAGACCGATCAACGTTAAATATGGCGCCATCAGGTTGTCATCCCATAGCGGTGATGTGTAAGACAAAAAAAGACACCAGAGTCCAAACTTTTGAAAAAAAGAAAGAAAGAAAGCAAGACTTGATAATAATTAAGTAATTTCCTTGCACGCAGTATCGGTTAGACGGGTTAATTTTGAGTAATTCAATAAAATCGAACGAAGGGTTAACATTGTATAATTTAATAAAATCGAAGCTGCAAGATATGATCGAAATTTGAGGTTTCTTTTAAGGGAAGCTCGTAGATATTTGAATTAATATTCATGGGAAAATCATATTGATTTCCTTTCATGTATAATCATTTCAATAATCCAATTCTTATTACTAACAAATTATAAAGATAAATATGTACACACAATAGTACCAAAAAAACCAGCCATGTGCGAGTCGGACTCGCGCACGAAGGGTTCCGTACCATTATCAATAAAAATATTTATTGTATTCTGTTTTTAGTATTTGTTGTTATAGCGGCAACAGAAATACATCATCTGTGAAAATTTCAACTGTAACTATCACGGTATCAGTGTGATATAGCCTGGTGACAGACAGACAGACAGACAGACAGACAGACAGACAGCGGAGTCTTAGTAATAGGGTCCAGTTTTATTCTTTGAGTACGGAACCTTAAAAATAGGGGATGATCTGACGCGTAGCTACTTTTCGCAAGTCTATTGGATCCGTCTGAAATAGAGATCGGCAGAAAAAACGCCATTTTGAATTTACGAATAGAACTATCGAGTTACTGCCCTCTTCTTACAGATCTAGACCGATCCTGTAAGATTGTAGCCCCAAATTTATTAATTTTATTATTTGTTTAGCGTCACAATAAAAACTCTTTTTTTTTTCAAATATACCGAGAATTGTTTTTTTTTCGAGAACGTCGAATTGAATCACAAGCGTTAACAAACGGAGACCATGTCCTTTTCAACCGGAGTGGTACGAGTCGGTTAGATTTTCGATTATTTATTCAATTAGAATAAAAAATACTGCTAGAATATCGATATCGGAACGCACGACTCGCACGAGCGGGAATCGTTTCATTATTCGAAGTGGTACTGGCCAGTTAGAGTTTCAATCAAAAAGGACAATAGCGATATTCTGCGCTCCGAGCGTTAGCTGATTGGTTACAAAAGCGTAAATACTCGTACGGCTAGCGTAAACCCGTAAAACGGAGCGTAATGTTGCCTCGTATAAAAATGCAGCCCCTATTGGCGGCAATTGAAATCGTGTTTTGTTTTATTTTATTTTTAGTAATGAAACCCACGCGGTTCTTACTAGTAATGCAATTATATGAATTTAATGATTTTTTAATGATTTTGTATTTTATTAATGAGGTATCTAGAAATTACCTACGTATTTAAATATTTTATGGCCACCTTCGGTTTTAAAATTATGCACAACAAAATCATTTTTACGGACGAAATCAATTTGTGGGCTTTAAATTTGTAACAGCTAATATAAACGAATAATAGTCACATTAATTTTAATCAACGTTAAATATAACCGTTAACGTTAACGTTAGATTTTATAGTCCGAAATAAATGATTTGTATTTCTTAAATATAGCGCTGCATCGCTGCATGGCATCTCTCGTCAAAGCGAACTGTCGAACAACTACCGTTTACTGGCCGTTGAAGAGTGGTTGACGCCACCGGCCGTTAGACAGACCTATTAAGGCGGCTATATTGTGTCCTCACCTTACCCTGTATATTTCACGTTTAATTCTGCATTATTCAAATTTCTATTGTATGATACGTTCCCAAGAGGTAATAAATAAAGTAAAAGTAGCCCGACTCCCTCACGACTCTCCCAGACTAGGACGGAAAGGTGAAATTGGACACGATTTGATATTCTATTCACAACTTTTTTCACATCGCCTGTCGGATCACTTCTAGTATATCTTGACTCCAGGATTTATAATAACAACGCATAAGCAGAGGTCTGGCTTACATTGGTTCGAGGTTACAGGACTAATCGTCACGGTTGTAACCATGCGGGCCTCGGGCGATGATGATATTTATGGATATATGTATAATAGTAACGTTTCAACCTGTATAAGGGATTTTTTTATTTCAGAAGCAGTCGAGTTCTTCAATATCTAAACAGATGACCTTTCTTTTTTTTTACTGCAGATAGATGCATGTGTATATTTTTGAAAGCTGAATTGATATTGAGATCTCGACAGTAGGTACTCGTAAGGTTAAGTCCTATTAATTTCGTTCGGTAGCGGTAGGATTATTTATTACCGTGGTTTGTCTGTGTTTAGTTAAGAGAAAAAGAGTTAACAGAAATATATGACTACTATGCGCATATTGCGAAGAACTCAGGCGAACCCGCTGGATAAAATACAGTATATGACCATCCAAAAGGTCCATTCTACCCGCAGGTGAAAGATTTTTTTAAATGTGATAAGCAGTTCCGGAGTTTACCCATTGCATACAAACTTACAAAGCTACAGCATAGTATAAAGAGGGCAAAGTATGTTATCTTCATACAAACACACCGCGCGCGGCTTGTATGTGTGCGCTATAGTATCTGAAAGAAAAAAAGAAAGAAAGAAATTCTTTCTTTCTTTCTTCTTTCTTTCTTTCTTTCTTTCTTTCTTTCTTTCTATAGTATCTGTACGTCACCGCACGCACACTCAAACAAAACAGTGAGAAACGGGTCGAGATTTTGTTTGAGTACAAGCCGCGCACACATACAAGCCGCGCGCGGTGCGTTTGTATGAAGATAACATACTTTGCCCTCTTTATACTATGGCTACAGTCTAACAGACTTCCTCTTTATACATAGTAAAGATTTATGCCTAATTCAACGAAATGGGTTTCGTTCCTGTCACATTCTTATAAACGGGATGAATTTGCGTTCAAAATAAACGGAACAATAGAAAAAGGCATACAAAGTGCACATAAAATATGAATCTCATTACCGTTGAAAAACTATCTAGGGAAGACTCTATTGCCAAGGACATAAGGACTATAATCTGAAGACATTAAATGCACTTTAGTGCTCCAGACTCCACATTACGAATGCCACGCACTCACAAAGCACTCTCGTAAAAGCGCAATGCAATTTTGTAATGGACATGATATTATTATTATATTGTACAGCAGCAGTAAGTCGATCACGTAACGCATTGTACGAACGTCGGGTAGGTCTAAATGTCACTTTTAACCCACTTGTTACTATCGGTCGTTTAAAAGGACACCATACATTTAAAATTCTCACGAACAATGAGGGTACTTATAACATGTTTGTTGATACGCATTCGAAACCTTTCAAGTGTTGGAAGTGGACATCTAATTAACTTTACGTGCTCAAAACAGTGTTCTATTTTTAAATATTGTTATATTTGGACAAATTATTCATGGAAACTTCAAGGTACGTAGTATTTGAAAAATATATAAACCTTTTATTTTAAAAAATATAAGTACATTTCTAAGATGTACCTTAGCTTTTGAGTACAAGTGATATTATTCTTAGAATATATTTACAAATCATATTTTGTATTGATTATTGTTGGCGTCCTTTTAAAAGGCCAATAGGGAAATGTACTTCTATAGTAATTTTCCATTCTAGGAGGCAAAATAAGACTTGGTCGCGGCCTTTGTCATTAAATGAAATAATTGATGTGCTTGAAGAGGATGACCAGGAAATACCAGATTCTATCGTTATTTTGCCTCCCGAAAACTGTAACGCTGACGTCACCGATGAGGATTCTTTACGTCTATCTATCTCATTGATGAGTTGAGACTGCGAGGGGTTCGAGCAACTGGAACTGTACGAGAAAATCGTATCTCAAAATGCCCATTGCCTGCCAACCAGGTATTGCAGAAGACACCTAGAGGAACATTCAAATATCAGTCTACACGTGCTGAACAGATCGTAGTATGCAAGTGGCATGATAGCAGCCACGATTGAACCTGTAGCAAAAGTAAAGAGATTTTCACAACAACATAAAAAATACATACTTGTAGATCAGCCAGCTGTAATTAAAAAATATAACGAGAATATGGGAGGAGTGGATCGATCAGATCAAAATATTAGTCTATATAGAACATCTGTAAGGGGAAAGAAATGGTACTTCTCTTTAATTTGTCACGCACTAGACATGGGTGTGCAAAATGCCTGGCAATTGTATAAAAATAATGGGTGCGACTATGATCTTCTTCATTTTCGCCGATATGTTGCGACATCTCTTCTTGAGAGCTAAAAAAAAATGTGGAACGGAAAGATACACGTACCTCTCAAAAGTATCGAGATTGTGTTCGTTTGGATGGGAAAAATCATATGATAAAATACAAAGATACTCAAAGCAGATGTATCAAGTGCCACAAAAAAGCTAATTTCATATGTACAAAATGTAATGTAACCTTACATGCCAAGAATTGTTTTGAACAATTTCATATTGCTGAATAAATGGTATAAGTGCACCTCATTAATTATTTTATTTCAATTTAAGTGAATGTATAAGTATCGAACATTCAAGGTAGTATATGTTACTATCGTCCTTTTAAAAGAACACCATTTTCCTGGTTTTCCATGAGAGCACGATTTTTTTAAATATTTTTCCCAAGTAATGTATATTTTTTACTGTACTTACATAGAAATTTATCAAAATCAAAGGTGTTTAGTGTGTTCAGTAACAAGTGGGTTAATATGGAAAATTGTCAGTTATTATTATTGTACCGACGCGCGTTCGGAACGTTACGTGATTACCCCTTTGCTCTGTTTTTTTTCATCGTTTCACATTTCGATTGCATTGCAGTGTGTTTCGCGCTCTCGCTTCATGCAGCCGTTACGTATAAAGGTGATTTCCAACTGGCGAGGCGAGAATTGAAATTTGTATGGCAAATCAATCTCCTAGCGCATCTTCGGTGGATATTGTGAATGCCATACAAATTTCTATCTCGTATCGCCTCGCCAGTGGAAAATCACCTTCAGACAGAGAGCGCGAAACAGATTGAAATCCGAATCCTCAAGTGAATAAAGGGTCGGCAACGCGCTTGTGATTCTTCTGGAGTCACAAGTGTCCATAGGCGACGGTGCCGTAAGCTTGTCACCGTCGTAGTATAAAAAAAATGTTATAATGATGGGAATGTGATGACCAAATTGATCTGTATCCTGTATTGGTCGTGCAGTCTTGAAATGAAAGATTTTTTTTTACAAAAGTAGATAATTAATTTAGCTGACACTGAATCTTTATCACAGTGAACCCAAGAATACATATAGCATAAGTCCATCCTGAGGGTAAATTCTACATACTGGTTAAATAATTATTGAAATTGGACCAACAATTCCGGATACAAACCCCCCTACATACACACAAACATACTAAACTAAACTAAGCAAAGTCGGGTTAGTTACTCCATTTCTAACCCAAGAAAGAGACGACCGATTATTATGGTTTTTGATTTGTCGGATTCGATGGAAATTGGGAGTTTCCTCGGACGAAATCACGGGCAAAAGCTATAAGTACTTACCTACAATTTTCTTAGAACATTTCATGTTTTTGTGTAGCTATTTTTAAAGCTTTTTAAAATACGGAAGAAGGAAAAGCATGCCACTAACAATCTACGAGGAACTACACTCATAATAGGTATGTAAAGATAGTGATAAAATATACATAAAAATAAACGACAGAGCTGTGGTGAGCTATTACAGACATGTGAGTGTCGTTATGTTGGCCCGTACAGTCTAGATATAGAAAATTCTAGAGATGAGCAGTTAAATGTTAGGTATTATTATGATAATGATGATGATGATGATGTATTCCTGTTGTCCCTCATTAAGAACATAGGGCTCGCAGAAGAGTTCTCCATTTTGCACGATCTTGCGCGACTTCTTCTAGCTCTTTCCAGCCGAGACCAGTTTAGCCAGCCAGTGCACTTTCTCAATTGATCGCCTCCATGTATTCCGAGGTACCGGCCGTCTTCTGCCAGTAGATGGCCAGGTATTGAATGTTGGGTATAACTTATAGAATTAATGATGTGTTGGGATTTTGGGACACTTTCGGAGATTTGATATTGATATACAACCTTATAAGGTGGTTCATTAAACCAGTTTTCATGGGTCCGACCGTCCGATCGATATGGCAGGCAGCACGATAGGGTTAATATCATTGTTCACCCATGATGAATCGTGTGAAATAATAATCATTAATTTTGTTATCGTGTGTGTGAATACAATATTTTAATAACGCCTTATACAGTGCGAGTCTCATAAATTGCACACATATTGTCATAAAGTGCACATATAGGGTGTTTTTTTTCAATGGCGATTTATTCGGATCTGAAGACTTTTTTTTGGCAATAGATAGGTACAAAAAATGCTTTTTTATCCCGCGATGTAATGGAGTCTAGATTCACCCTATTTCATATGTGCACTTTATGGAGACTCGCACTATATAAGCACTGTGTCTACACAATGTCTACATTAATAAAATCGGGGACACGATTCCATTCGTCTTTTCACAGAAGCTGACGTCCCCAGAATATAATATATCGATCAATCTAATTTTGAAGATGAGAAGAGACAAGAATGTAAAACGGAAACATTGTTATCCGGATAACCTTATGGCAGAGGACGGAAAAGGGAGTTTATGGTCTAAAATGCCGACAGCCATTTCCGCATCTATTCATTATGGCATCGTGATGTTATTAGATATCGATCGAGTAATCCCCGGCTAATGAGGCAGCAAACGGCGGCAAATTGCAAGCTTATGCGCGCTCTATCTTAAATATATGATCAAGCTAACGTGCGGAAATTGTGGGGTGGTTTCAGCATTTCTTAGTGGTTGGAACTTCCGCAGAACCTGATTCCCACTAGCTTACTTGCGTAGTTTACATCGCACGTACAGCATTCGTCCCCCTCGCACTTGCTTACTTGCTATTTATTTGTGACATAAACGCGATCATGCTAGCTAGGCTGGTGATACTTTAGAAGTCTCTCTCCACTTAGAAAATGCCCTGTTTTAAACATAGTACCTACTTGACAACAGCAATTTTTTTTTCTCAAAGTACCAACCACAAAACTCACAAAACATTTAGAAAACTACACGCTTCAACTTGTTTTTGCTATTTTAAAGACTTTGAAACACATAAATATAGAAAAGGGCCGTTGTTTGACCGTAAAATATAGTGATGTTGTTTGATCATATTATAGTTCCGTACAAACTTCATGAATAGCGTTTTTGACTTTTCATAAAAGGTTGATGACTTGGTTTGTCACGCAATGATTTTAATGTGTTAGCTGATATATGTATGACTAACATTTTTTCTGACTTGCAATAAAAATGAAATATAAATCCAAGGTAAGGATCACAGCGGAATAACTAGAAATGAATGTCGATTACAAAAGTACAACTGGCTATTCTAGAAATAAACACATAAAGTCATTCGTAAGCTGTAAACTAATTTAACTTGGGAACGGAAACTCGTCATCCAAATAATGTAAATAAATGCCAACAGTTTGGGAACTTTTCATCAAACGACTGGCGGGCAGTGATTTAATTATTAGTCGCGCCAGGTGCTAAGAGGGTTACTCCTATCCGGTTACATTTGCTCTAAAACTTCTGTTTAAAATAAGGAGTTTATAGTTTTCATGTTTTGGCAGGGGGTAAAATGCCCCTCCACCTTCTGCCTCCTTATTTAACGTGTACGAATAATGCAACGATTTTAAATAAGTTTACATTCATACTTTTCGTTACATTGGCCACATGTTTGGAACTCATTGGGTCCAGCCAGTGGCTGCTCAAGACGGACATGTCGCTAACTAATATAATAGCGACAAAGCGACAAATATTATTATTTATATATCCATATGTTTGTTTTGTTTAATTTAATACGAGAAGTTTAATAAGAGTAAGGATTACTCACGATGGCTATTTGGATATCAATTTAATCAAATATTTTTTACAGCGCGATTAGCCCGCGGCGCGGCGTCATTAATCCACCTAAAATCAGATTAAGCTAACAAGACTTGAACTTAATAAGCTCGTTAAAACGTACTAAATTCGTAGCACAACAGTGTGCTGAATAATGTTGTAAATTTAGCTCTTGAACTTTATTCATCGTTTCAGGCAATACGGCATAATTTTTTGGGGTAATTCAGTAAATGTTCAGTCAGTATTTATTCTACAAAAGAAAAGCCTACGAATAATATTTAAACTTAAGAATGGGGAATCCTTAAGAGACATATTTAGAAGCAATAAAATTTTAACGCTGACATGTATCTACATACTGGAAATTTGTTTATTTGTTAAGGAACGGCACGATATTTTTAATAGGAAAAGTGACTCTAAATTAAAAATTAGATCGCAATATAAATATGATATGTGTACAGTTAGGCCTTCTAGTTACATAATTAGCAAGAGTACCTATGCTACTGGAATCAAAATCTTTAATAACTTACCTGTATATATTAAGTCATTAGATAATAATAATAAGTTCAACAAGGAGCTGAAGAAATGGCTAGCAGATAAATGCTTTTACAATCTGAATGAATATTTCGTTTAAGTACCTAGGTCTACAAATTATTAAGTTTAATTTTAAGTTCAATAACATTGTACGCTCGAAAAGGGCAAACTGTTGATACCTTCCAATGTCTAAAATGAGATCTTATGTACACAGTTTTAACAATAAATGACATCTATCTATCTATCTATCTATCTATCAGGAATTTTCATTTTCCGTAAGTAATTGGAAAAAAATGGAAATGGGTTTTTGGAAATTCCAAGATTATTAGATTACACACACGCCGTAGAAACGAGCTTCATTAATTTCGGTCCAGTGTCATTTATCACCTCACTTCTCCCTCAATTCCCCCTGAAATTTCCTTGATGGCCTGCTTAGTACAGTCACCGGCATCAATATATGATGAATCAAAGGCAGCAAAAATATCTGACACACCCTTACGGCTCTAGGAATAGAGTTGTCATCAGATATTTTTGCGGCCTTTGTTCCATAATATATTATATGCCGGTGACTGTACGAAGCTGACAGATAGAAATAAATATTTATCTTCGACGCAACTCTTGCTACCTCCCGATAGATGTGTCTTTTAGGCTTTGAGTAAGCTATTTAATACGCAGTTAGCGTGTGTGTAAATTAATATAAATAAAAACGGCAAAATAATTACGTTTGTTGTATGGGAGTCCCCTTTAAAAAAATATTTTATTTTGTTTTTAGTATTTGTTGTTATAGCGGCAACAGAAATACATAATCTGTAAAAATTTCAACTCTCTAGCTATCACGGTTCTTGAGATACAGCCTGGTGACAGACAGACGGACGGACGGAGGGACGGACGGACGGACGGACGGAAGGACAGCGAAGTCTTAGTAATAGGGTCCCGTTTTACTCTTTGAGTACGGAACCCTAAAAAAAAGAATCCGGTGTCATGAAATATCAAATGAGAATTTTGAGCTGTTTCGAGCACAGAATTACGTTTCGATCAAAGAGGAAAATTGAAAAATTATTCGCCACGAGCAGGATTTGAACCTGCGACCTCTGGAATCCGTCCATTGCTCTTATCCAAAAGAGCTACCGTGGGTCCCGCGAGTGGCAACGAATCTTTCAATCCCTTCACTCTTCTAATTGACCTTAAGGAGGCTCGTAGCGACATCTACCGTGAAGTTGTTACAAACTTCTGATACGGCACCAACGTCCCAAGTTACATTGAGAATCATTAGTAATAATGCGCTACTCCATTTTGACAGTAAATTTATACTAAGCAGAAACGTCCGCTAACGAAATTATAAGTTTCGATCAAAGAGGAAAATTGAAAAATTATTCGCCACGAGCAGGATTTGAACCCACGACCTCTGGAATCCGTCCATTGCTCTTATCCAACTGAGCTACCGTGGGTCCCGCCAGTGGCAACGAATCTTTCAATCCCTTCACTCTTCTAATTCGGCCCGGGGCGTTTTTTAAGAAAAACGACGGCGTTTTTGCGCGGCCGAGCCATACCCAAGCTCGGCCAAGCCGTGCCGACATCGAGCCGCTTCTGAGCATCGGCCGTGGCTCGGCCGGGCTTGGGTATGGCTCGGCCGCGCAAAAACACCGTCTTTTTCTTAGAAAACGGCCCGGGCCGGATACGGCCCGTTCTAGCGTGAGTCATCCTTTATTTCCGAAACGCGCCATTATGTTCGCTATTCCCTGAGAAATTAGGACCAGAACTCTTCAGTTATATTTATAAAAAGATTGAGCCAACAGTAGCTAAATGAATAAGATTTTAACATAAACATTTTTGTTTGCGTACTCGTAAAGGGGAAATAGGGGACGTTCAATCAACTCTAAAGAAATTAAACTGAACTACGCCATAAACCAAGCTTCAAAAAACGAGAATTGCAGCGAATAGTACATAACGTTCATCAATCACAATAAAAAATAAAACTACATGGAATTTTGAGCATAATATTCGCGAGCACAGCGAAGCGGGAACCATCAATGTTCATTAGATGTAAAAACGTTTCCATGTTGTAGCGGCATGCTTGATATTCCGTTAATGTTAAATTAAATAAATCCACGAAAGGCTTTCGTGAAATTCACGTTGAAAGGATTTTAATATTCAGGTTAATGGGATGCCGTTAATATTTGGCTTTACTACTTAAAATAAATTTAATACTATTATGGCTGTTCTTCGATTCTCGAAAACCCACGTCCCGTATCCATATAACAAAAATCATTATCCTAATAAAGATACTAAATAAATTTATTACTTAACTAAACTATTAAGTTTAAATTAGTTCTTGTTGCTGCTGCTGCTGGTCCAATAATTAAATAAGTTTTTGTCATAATTTTAATTTTTTGGTTCCATCTTTTATTACCGACTGTACTTTTCTGTATTCCATCATCAACTACTCATTGAGACGATTCTAACAAGCCCAAACGCAACGGGGTTACATTGGTTAAATACTGAATTCCCATGGCCACCTTTTGTCTCCATCATCGGATCAGCTCGATGGTACCATAATATTCAAATTCAAATTCATTTTTTTTTAAGTCAGACCGTGTCCATAGTGATTAATATACAATTGCTTATCCTAAATTAGTCAGGTATATTGAATTGTCATCCAAACTTTACTAATACTAAAAAAATCAGCTCAATCGGATAACGGCAAGTGACTGAAAAATGGATTAAAAAATTTTGACGGTCAACTTACATACATACGAACAGGTCAAGTTAATATAAAGCTTGTAATAAATAAAAAGAATATGAAGAATTCGGAAATCTTATTTTTTCATGAAACATCGTGCTTAATTACCGGAAAAACATCATATTGTGTTTACCACTGAGCTGTTAGCATAAGGTATTACGACACCAGTTTTATGGCGGATTTAAACCAGTCGAGCGAATGGAGGAGGCCTATGTCCAGCAGTGGACGTCTTTCGGCTGATATGATGATGACGACGATGGTGATGATGATAATGATGATGATGATGAGCGAAGATCGCCAGAGCTCCCTAGGATGGGCAGTGTTGAGAGCGTGGTACCATTTGTATCTAGCTGTCAACACAACAAATCCTCAAATCGATAAAGGGTCGGCAACGCGCTTGTTATTATTCTGGTATCGCAAGCCTACATAGCCGACGGGGTTTGCTTACTACCAGGCAGCCTGGATGCTTCCGCGTCGTAGTATAAAAAATATCGTTTTAATTAGGGTTCCGTAGCCAAATGGCAAAAAACGGAACCCAAAATTCGTCATCCGTCCGTATGTCACAGCCACTTTTTTCCGAAACTATAAGAACTAGTGTTGAAACTTGGTAAGTAGATGTATTCGGTGAACCGCATTAAGATTTTCACACAAAAATAAAAATAAAAAAACAATAAAATTTGGGGGTTCAAAATCCTACTTAGAACTGAAAATAAAAAAAAATCATCAAACCCATACGTGTGGGGTATTTTTGGATAGGTCTTCAAAAACTATATTGAGGTTTCTAATGTAATTTTTTTCTAAACTGCGCAGTTTGCGCGAGAGACACTTCCAAAGTGGTAAAATGTGTGCCCTGTAACTTCTAAAATAAGATAATGATAAAACTAAAAAAATATATGATGTACATTACCATGCAAACTTCCACCGAAAATTGGTTTGAACGAGATCTAGTAAGTAGTTTTTTTTCATAAATCGTACACCGCAATTTATTTTACGGAACCCTTCATGGGCGAGTCCGACTCGCACTTGGCCGCTTTTTTAAGGCGTAATTTTCTAGTACAAAATTAATAAAACGGTTTACCTACTTACCAGCAACGAACACAAACCCGCAACGAAGTTTTCCGTTGGACTATTTATTTTTAATTAAATGAAACCTCCTTTCTCTTAAGCTGAAAGTGTGAGTTTGACACCTCATGAGGTTGTTGTTCTTATTTCCTGTGTAAAAATAGGTACACTATTCTCCTCGTTTGCGGGCAAAGAAAATAAACAATTGGGAACTTTCCTGGGTAAAAAAAATATATTATATTTAGTCCGTCATATTACCAAAAAATATTGGACACGAAATTACGTATCCAATATTTTTTGATCTAACTGACAGACTAAACATCTTTTTTTGAAAGTAGCCGATTGTCAGAAGCCTATTCGTTATTCGTGTTTTTAAGTATCATTATACTATGATGTTATATTAGAATAGCTACCCACGTGGCTCCGCCCGCGTATTACCTACGACGCGAAGCCGCATGCCCATCACGAAGCCCCATTCTATATACTACTGAAAGATTTTTTGAAATCCGAAGAGTTTTCCGCATACCCCCTGCATACAAATTTACACGTTCACAGAGCTACTCAAGATCATAGTTTAATGTCGAATCAAAGTGAACTAATTGATCCGGCTTTATAGTAAACCTATTGAACACTTTTGTCCAACACTCCAATTTCATTTTACTACGTCAAAACGCAGTAGAAGCAACAACACAGCCAGTCAGCTTCGCCGCATGGAAGTGCACTCAGTGTCCGCTCTGATTTGTTGATCTGCGCCGAGTGCCCCACATTCGAGACAAAAGCCCGGCTTTCGTGAGCTCGGGCCAATTTACTTCTCACACCATTTTCCCGTACTTTTCTGGTTTTATGAGATTTGATAAAGTGGGGCGTTTTGATGACGTTGAGATTTAGATCGTGTACCTACCGTATTTAAAATGCGAATAAAGAGGATCTTTTTTTTCGGCTCTCGAGAATCTAGGCTCCGTTGACGTAATAACGTCAACGGAGCCTAGATCCTCGATTCTTTGCAATAGCAAAGAAAACAGACAAAACCGTGGGGTTAAAATTAACCTACGTCAATCCAAAAAGTTCGTACTATAGATTTCTTTCTTTATTTCATATAGACATATAGAATTTTAGAAAAACGGGTTATATTATACATACATATTTACTTACAAAGCTACATAGATACTTTCATTTCACAAACACTTCCTCTTTATTAAAAGTGTGAAAAAGTCGTATTGATATGACAGCTTATGATATGACACTTTCGTGAAGCTATTAAAGTTTATGTTCAGATTTACTCACAGTCACTCGTCTAAACTAAGAAACTTGTGAAATCACGCAAAATTAGCACTTATTATCAAAATGCATATACAGGGAGTGGCCTGTAATAGGAGCAAATATTCAAAGGGGTGCTTCCTTAGAGCATTTGTAGTAACCCCTTGTGTCCCACAATTTTTTTTTTGGATTCGGAGATATTTTGATCTAAAGTTATGAACTCCAAGTAATGTATCTTGGCACCACGACATCATAGCACAGCAGTCAATGCGGATTTTGAGGTAATATCATGTAACGAGTCATAATAGTTTTTGCATTTTTGTGTTCAAAAGATATTTTTGTGATTTTTTGATTTTAATTTCATTTTTTGTGTCTTTAAAATAAAAAGTTACTGATAGCACTCCGGAAGAGTAAAAAAATACAACTAAACTTATTTTGAAGAAAAAAAAAATCAAAAAAAAGTTTATTTTTTTTCAAGTTTAACCATGTGGAAATAATTATTCACAAGCTTAATAATCTACCGTTTAATTGTTTGTTCCTATTACAGACCACACCCTGTATATACTCATAACCAATTGCGATATACAAACCATATAAATAATAATGTAGAGATCGTTAAATTGAATATTCGAAACCAATAATTCGGATAATTCCGACAGAATTAACGCGTACTAATACACATTTAAAGCTTAATTTGTTCATTAATACAATACAATATCGAATATCGATACATTCAGCAACGCAGAGCAATAAAATATTCGTCGCTCGTATATTTGGGACAAAAACAAATTGAATGTAGAGTACAATACTTATTTTGAAATTTTTAAAGGCTGTACAATCAGTTAAGTATACTGCCTGAACTAGGAAACAAAATAATAACATTTTTGGATATATAACCACATATTTTGTTGTTCGTCAGAAGCCAAAACACAGGTCTATGCCGTAATATGGAAAAGTGGGAGGATAAACATGGCTTTAACAAACCTCAGCGAAATGAAGAGTACATTTATTGGTACCTATATCATCACAGACCTACCTAAAAATGTTAGACATGTTGTCATCATTTAAGTCTAAGCCTGCGGCGTAACAAGCCATTTTCTGATACCTTGTTTTTCTCTGATAAGCCGCAGGTGTATTTCGTAGCAAAAGTGGTAGAAGTCGCTCAGAGACTTCCTTTTCACATTCCAATTTGATATCAACTAGCTTCTGACTTTTCTTGCTATCTTCTTGATATCAATGTTCGCTCGCTGAACATTGATATCATCTTCTTCTCAAATAAGGATGCCCAATGGGATGCGGTGTGTACAGCTCGCAGTCGCGTCTGTCGGGTCGTGTTTCGAGCAAGAGTGTAGGCATGTGGGGCACGCCATCAGGTGCGCCATGGTTTGTGGTGCTGTATGGCAAATACATTGGGTTGACTGGCCACGATGCCCACGATGCAGTCCCCATCTGGTCATGTCTTCCTTGCAGCGACCAACTTGCGGTCTAAGCCTATTTAGCGCCCTACAAATGGGCCATGGCTCTTTGTGGCCGAGTGGCAGTTGCTCCGAAGCTAGCACCACGTAAACGTCGGGCGGACATTGATATCAAGAATGCGAAACGAAATTTACTGATCGACTCCCTGGGAGCCGCGTTTATCTCAATCGGGCGACGCGCGAAGCGGCTGTTTAATAACCGTTATTGATTGCATCGACGTGCGTCGTGTGCCGTTTTACAGCCATTATCGATCTAGGGCTGTTCACAACGCTTAACAACCAACCCGGGCCAACCAGTGTAGCCTCTGACTACGCTCAGTTTAGGGATGTAAAAAATAATCAATTGATAATCGATTATTATTTTCATAAGAATCGATTTAATAATCGATTCAGATTTGGTAATAAATCGATTCTAATTTAGAGCAAATTAATCGATTATTTAATAATCGTTTTTTACGGCGGATGTCACATACGAACGTTACGAATCTCGGCAAGTATCAACTAATTAGTAAGAACGAGCACGTCGAGGCAAAATATTGTATGAACTGCCAGGCAGTTGACACGGTGCTGCTCTTCGAGCAGCAGAGACGAGCAAATATAAAGCGATTCGCTTTTTTACTTAAAATTCGAGGCGATTGTTTTCTAGCTATGGAAGATTTTCGGAAAAACTAGATTTTCATAAAATGTTTAAAAAGGAGCAGACACAGCAACAAAAAGACAATGAAACAGATTCTTCGAAATGCCGTGAAACATGTTCCTAACAACAGATTTACGCAAAAACGACAGAATGAACAGTCTGGTCTATGTACATTATCACATGACGGTTTATTTAGTATTTGGAAGATCGATTGACGGAATAATTGTCAGATTAATTAAAATCACCACAAATCTATATAACATACGGCGAACAGCGACATAGTTTTAATGATAGCAATGATTATTTAGGCTGAATGCGGATGTTGGGCTTTTGTTGGCCTAGGGGAAATAGTGAATCCGAGGTATATCACCCTCTCCCGGCGTAGAGGTCCTTTGGTCGGGTCGGGAAGCGTGTGGTGTCGCCCTGCACGCTTACGACGGGAGGGGGGTCTTTTGCCTCAGTATTGAGGGCAGCTGCGGCTGTTGCCGAGGGGCGTCGTGGTGAAATGTTCGCGATCCCATGGCGCCCCTACTACACGGCAGAGAGGGCATACCTTGGTGGTTTTAGACGGTAGTCCGGGGGGTTCCCGGGAGCCCGTCATACCCATCCTAGTACCTCGGCTAGGTGGGATGCGTAAAGGCATTTCCCCAAGTAAAAAAAAAAAAAAAAAAAAAAGGGGAAATAGTACAGTGCCTAAACTAGATTTTTCTGTAATATATATAATAAATATCCCCCCTGTCTGTCCTGTCACTCACCGTAACCAAAACGTAAACGTCAACTATCTGAAAACCAAAATACATCGCAATCAATTCACCGATTTAAAAATGAAGGTGACTGACAGACGCTTTCGTGTTTATTTATATTACTAGAATTTTCCCGCGACTCCGTCAGCGTGGTACTCGTTTATATCGTAGCTCCATACAATTTTTCACTCCCTATTTCATTCCATATTTATTTTTATATCACTCCCTACAGGGGTGATTTCCGGGATAGCTATCCTATGTCATTACTCAAACTATCTCTATACCAAATTTTATCTAAATCGGTTCAACGGTTTAAGAGTGAAGAGGTAACAACAGACAGACAGACAGACAGGCACACTTTCGGATTTATAATATTAGTATGGATAATAATGAGTATAGAAGTCGATGAATCATGGCGCAGTGCATTCACGTTCGCTTATTAAATCATAAACACTAGCGTCAGTTACATGTTCACTTTCGCTGTTAAAATCATTTTAATATTCAAGCGAGCATTCAACTGATAAATATGTCTGTCATTTCGCTGTTAAAATCATTTTAATATTCAAGCTGCTCCATTCAAGTGATAAATATGTTTATAGGCTATTTATGACCAATATTGAATATTTTTCCATGTTTCGATCTTCGTCTGTTCGTATAAAAATCCAATATATTGTTAAACGACAACACTTAATTAAACCTACTATACTGTTTGACACTTCTTTTAAGTATTAGACTAATTTTGCTGGCAACAAACTTCACTCAAACTTCATCTGTCACCACACGTCAATATCAAAGTCAAAGGTAATGAAAAAACCGTAAAAAATGGCGTTTTTGAACGATGCGTGTCCGGATACTTGTACAATTGTAGGTTTGTAAAATCAAATCAAAATCGGATTTAAACCCGAAAACGGCACCAATTTATTTTTGTCAAAATTGCTTTCATTCACACATCTTATTAGGGCCTTGTATTGTATTTTATGTTACACTTTTGTTTATTTTTACTTTTTAATTCTAGGTACCCTTCTTTTTTCTTCCTCTTTTATCTTCACTCTCTTGTACTATCTTTCCTTTTCTTTCTTTCTTCTCCAGAGAGGCCATACTGCAACATATCTGTTACTGGCCGCACTGCAGGCTAAACAGGGACGAAAAAAGAAGATGCGTGTCCGGATTCAACACAAAAAATCTGCTAAGAGAGTTTTAATGGCAGTTATGTAAAATAGAGTCTATTGTTTTGCGATTTGAAACCTTTGCCTTGTCCGACTAAAAGTCATCTGAAGTTGGAGGGAAAAGTGGGAACATAATTCCCGTTGTTCATTCATGAACAAGAAAAAAAGACGTCGCAAACTTATCGTGAATGAATTTTATAATAAATAAACTATATCATGTTTTGTTTGAGGTCCGTTTAAGTAAAATAAATAGTAGTTTTATATATATCTTATCTTTTAGTACACAATCATTACTATTTAACGCATATTTAGTGTGAAACAGGTCCTTTACTTGTAATTGTAACAAAGCATAATAATAATATTATGATGTTGTAAAATATTTTAAAATATGTTTCAGATTGATCATAGTTTTTTTTTGTAATGTAATACAAATAAAAAATAGGTTTTATAATTACTTTTCCATTTAATAAAATGATCCTACGATAATTAATGCTTGTTTCGGTATTCATATGCTTAAACTTTTGTTTGTTACGAATTTATCTGTTTTGTTTTAATCTGCGTTGTATAGAAAATAAGGAAATACAAATAAAACACATCAAAAAATCTAAAAGTAAATAAAATAATAAAGACTACCTTCAACGATCGACGGATTTTTTCGCTGTGATCATCGAACAAGGGGAAATAATTTTCCACCAGAAATCAACCCATTCCACTTACTCCCCTCCATTTTAACATATTTTTTCTGAATCTAGATACTAATCTTACCTATAAATTAACCTCAGTTTCTAATTTCCATAAATTTGATGCTATGTCCTAATAAGGGTTAAATAACTAAATCATCTTGGTTTGATAGCAAAATGTACAATTAAACACATAAATAATTTAATAATAACATTAATAACAATTACATATTTATTATGTCTATGGATGCACACAAGGTGAAAGAAAGCTGTCATATAGGAACTAAACATTCTTAACAACGTCGTTACCAGCAATAAAGTCATCGTTATTGGTGACACGCATATTAGACACGCAATCATAGATAATAAAACAAAAAATAGGACAAGTTCGAGTTGGACTCGCCCACCGAGGGTTCTGTACAAAATTACAGGTGTAGTTTTCAGATTTTTCCATGTACCTACTCATTTATTATTTATTTGTAACTTATACAGCATTTAACATACTATAAAGCAATCCGTTGATGAGCAAAACCATCAAAGATAATACAATGTACATACTTATTTATTGTTATTATTATTTTATTCAAACGTTTTTGCACAAAATACAAAAATGTACAAATGGCAAGCTTAATCAAGCAACGGAAAGTATCCTATAAATTTTTGATTTCCTTGAGAGTGTCGAAATATTCGTTTTTTGCGGCATAAACGGTCGCATGCGTTCCTGAAATAAATGGGTCTTGACAGAGACATCAAAATTATCCTATAAAGGTTCCGTTTTTTTCCTTTTGAGGTACGGAACCCTAAAAAAACACCAAATGAACGTGACGCTATCACGGCACCTCGTCACATACAAACCAGTGTTTAAGTAGACTGCTTACAGACGATTTCTCTGCGGAAAACTGAATTAAGTCTAAAACGGACTCATTATATGTACGTTGAAATAACTTGCCACTCTTGCCAGGGACTTAAGTAGGATGATTTAATTAAGTTAAGCTTGAGATTGCTTCGCGGAAGTTAGGAGAACTGCATACTTATGAATGCAGATTTGAGGATAATTCTCAGTACACTGTTCGGTGTCCGTGCCTTGCCCGGGTCAACGTCGGATCATATAACCCGACTAGATATAGTGTTTGTGACAGTCACATAGTTCGCCTATTTATTATTGGCTCACTGTTTCCGACGCGATTTTGACGGTTGTCACCGTATGGAAATGGGCTGGTATGGAAAACTCGGTGACGGAACTGGGTACGCCCTTTTCGATGATTAAATGAACATAAATATTAAACATATTTTAAATTAATTCACTGAAAATGCTGGATTTATTTATGTTTGTTTAACATTTTTTGCCTCATTCGTATTTCCATAATTTTGTTCAAAAAACAGACTACTAACATTTTTTTTTGTTGCTCATAGTTAAAACTTTCGAGTAGGTAACGACTAAATGTTCATAGTTTGAGTACAGAATTAACTTACGTACTCCTGGGGGCCGATTTTTGACTTTCGAGCGCTCGAAAATTAAATAAAAGTAAATACGATTTTAGTGTCAAAATTGCAGGCACTAACTTTCTACCGATATAATTGAATACGAGTGGTCAATACCACTCGCTTTTCAATTTTCTATCGCTATTTCAAAAGAGCATTTCGTAATTTTTGACACTTTTCGAGTGAAAGATTCGAGCGCTCGAAAGTCAAAAATCGGTCCCCAGTACGTAAGTTTATTCTGTACTCAAATTATGACCATGTAGTCCTGGCCTTCTCCTTATTTTGTCGATGCAAGTAAAGTGTGGCCTCAATATCGCTTCAGCTCACAGTATCCCATCCATATCTATTTTACAAATATTTTTTCAAATATTACTACCTACAACTACCTAATTACTGTTAACCAAGTAACTACAGGTATGTTAACTACTTATTAACCCAATCCAGATAAACCAATCTCCCACATCCCAGGAACGCTCCTGTATAGAATGTTAATGATGTTAGAACAGGAAATTAATCTCAGCATCGGCAAAAATATTCAATAACAAGCATAAAGACTATCCCGGGTTATATAAGCCCGTATCAGATATTCTTATCAGACTCCGGCTTCGATGAATTCCATGATAGGCATACAAATTCTGGTGGTCCTACGTGGTTTGTGATTGTTTTGTTATTTATAACTTTTACTTTTTGCGGTTTAGCGGTGTTATGAGATATGTGAGGATTGGTTATTGTGTGGATAGAATACTCATCGGATATAATATTCCTTACATTAGTGGAAAGGCTCCTTGGATAACTAAAATTTTAGATATAACTAATTATTTATCGCTTTTTATATTTTTCAACCGGTCACTAGTCAATAAGCCAATGTTAAAAAACGGAAAAAATATCTCATTGTTACGTGAAAATACATCATTTTCTACTCCACCAAATCGTTACGGTATGACCGAAACTTCGAAGTAAACAAAAGATTGTATACGTGTTCAAAGTCCATAATTGGGTACCTAACACAAATAACTACACTGAATACACAAATATTTTAGTAGTTTATGTGACTGTACATAATGATGGGCATTAAACACGAGTGTGTGTGCGCCTTCGGCTCGTTTCATAATAACATCACACGGGTGTTTTAATGCCTAATTATGTACACTGCTTTATCTATCCACATATCATAAGCCTCCATGATGCATTCAGGAGCCGCATATTAAGACCGGCATCGCGGCGTTGTTTTCTGGCAGCTGTCATAGTTTTTTTTTAATTCAGAGACAAACTAGAGTCAGCTCTAACTATCATATCGTTCGATATCTTACTTACGTGCGACATTTGTCAAATTTGTATGCAACTTGACAATTAATTTCGAACTAAACGTCATATCGACTGATATTAGAATAGAAGTCAAATCAAATTTCTTTGTTTTTCAGAGATGTTCGAAATTTAAATGAAATAATATTATCGAAATCGATGTTTTTATTTAGCAATACTAACATTTTCACGGATAATAAATTTGTTCTAACAAAACAGTCTGTTTTTATGGTGGTCATAATGTGCGGTTCTTGAACGCATCATGGAGGGTTTATGATATTTGGTTAGATAAACAGATTTTCTTACTGTACTCTCTTAAAGCTGAACTGTGGTTTCAGCTTCTCTTGAAGCTAAAGGCTGTGGTCTGAGGGGTAACGGGCGCTCATAACTAGATTGAAATTGATTAAATTTTAGAACTGCCACTCGTCATCTCGCTGTCCGCTGCCGTTCAGACAGCGACCTTAATTCCGCCCCACAAATCCAGAAGAAAAAAACCTTATCATCTTTTTTTTGATTACCGCTGTACCGCTTCCACAATACACATACATACAACTTACCATATATCCCGCTACACACGAAGCACAAACAACGTCAGACATTGTAACGAGCATTATTTAATCACCGCAGTTGGCGAGCGAATTGACGGGGAAACCGCGAACCAATGTTGGTCAATCGAGACACGTAGCCACATCGCTTGCCGTAATATAACACATATACCTATCTGTCGGAAGCACGGCTGTCAATAGCTAGTACTTACTTTCTATGGCTGGTGACGCGGGATCACTTCCTTAGAGGTAGCCAATCCTGGAAACAAATGAATTCATATTATAACTTTTTATCCGTATACCTAATCAAGCATCTAAACTAGCTACGATAGCCCAGTGGTTCAGGCATGCGGCTGTCAAGCGGCGGTCGTGGGTTCGAATCCCGGCTCGTACCAATGAGTTTTTCGGAACTTATGTACGGAATATTTACCGTTAGCTTTTCGGTGAAGGAAAACATCGTGAGGAAACCGGTCTAATCCCAATAAGGTCTAGTTTTCCCTCTGGGTTGGAAGGTCAAATGGCAGTCGCTTTCGTAAAAACTAACTAGTGCCAATGCTAAATCTTGGGATTAGGTGTCAAAAGCGGCCCCCGGGCTCCTTTAGGGGCACAACCGGGAATAACGCTAGGAGGATGATGAATCATGCAACTAAACGTGGCTAATACGGATTCATAGCAGCACTAGTAATATAAAACTATGTTTTATTATTCTACCCAAAACAACTTGATCAAGAAACTCTTTAGAAAGACCGCCATTATTATCTTTGATTAGATAGATTGAAAGAGAATATCTTGAATTAAGTTGATTCTCTCCACAGACGGGACAGAGAAGTAAAAGGAGTGTACACAGTTCGTCCAATTACAAAAGGAACGTAAGGGGCAAATAAGCAGGAAACAAATAATGGGCTTTCCCCCCCCCCCCCCCCCCTATTCCCCTTTCTACTTTTTCTTCCCCTTTCCAAAACATTTAAGTACCTACATTATTTTCATCATCGTTATTATTAAACCTAGAAACTAGTTGCCAGGTAGGGATGAGAAATAAAATTAAATTTAACAATACGAAACTTCCAACACCCTGTGTAGGAAAAGTTCTTTGAACTTTAAAGTTTACTAAAATACCCTGATACTTATAAAATAGTATACTTAGACTCTTGCTTAAAGATTCCTTAAAGATAGGATGGACATTTGCATGGAGCATGTTTAACTTTCAAGTCAACAAACCAGCTCAGCAAAGTTAAAAAAAAACCAAAGCAAAAAAGTTTAACCAAGGAAAGTCAATAAGATAAAATCTCCTTGCAAGATTTCTCCGACATATGGGCCTCCAACTAATCCAATATATAAATATAAACAATTCAAGGTTTAATCACAATATTAAACATCCCTATTCGAACTAAGTAATTCACCATTATACATGTTAGGTACATACATACGTATCGCATCATTACCATCCCAAACGTGTATGTCACCCAATAATTTATGTTGATGCAAATCAGACCTTCCTCCTAGGAGACTTTACAAAGTTTGAATTTGAGACAAAAGACTTCACACAAGCTGCAGTTCTTACCATGCATACGCACCATAAAGTGAAAGAATCTGAGGGAGTTGAAGAGATATATGAGGGAAGATAGCACTTCTCCGCTGTTGAAGTAATAGCGGCTTGCAAATCGGTGTATCAGTCACTTTCAAAGCTATCGCAGAGACCAATATTTCAGATGGATCTACTCATTGCTTTTATGTTTCTATGATATTTTGATGGGAAGGTGCTTTTAATGCGTGTTGCTTAAATAGTATGCAAATTGAGTCACATGTAGCATTATCAATCCGTTTCACTAGGTAATGTGACAGGACTTCGATTATTTTAATCTCTAATGCCATAAAGGTTTCTTTTGACAGTTTCTGCATATTTTACCTACTTATTGTCAGTTATATCTGAATGGAAATATTTACCGTCGTGAGGCATTCAGACTCCACTATCCTATGGTTACTTAATTTTTTAAGAGATTCTGCTGATGCTTCCTTCTTCTCCATGTTGATTTGAATAGAAAAGCACAGTTAGTTTTTGTTTGACGTAAAATTGGCCAGTCTCGCCACTATTTGCACAGCTAGCGCCTTTATACCCGCCTCGGTACTGGCGCGTCGGGAATATTTGTTTGCATATTTTAAAAGTATAAGCGTTCGATTTTCGAATTCAGAATGCACTCTTGACGTAACGACCTCTGTATTGCAAAATGGTCGAAAATCGTGAGAGCAATATTTGTGTTGTGCACATACAATGGACGTTGATTGACCTATTGAGATTGTGTGTATTTATGTTTACCTACTTAACTCTAGTTTAGTTTCTCTAACAATCAAATCTTGCGATAAATATCTGTTACTAGTTTGGTAATTTCTGGGTCTTGGGTTTTTTTGGATACTGTATTTAAGAATTATTTATATTCATTAAATATATCATCGTCTCGTACCTTATAACACAAGCCTTATTAAACTTATTGTGGGGCTAGTTCGACTTGAGTAAGACTGTTATTTATTTTTATTTATTATGCACCATCCAACAACTAATATTTTCTTTATTTTCGATTAATAATATGATACCTACATTAAAGAGATCTAACATACTATTTTATTCACGGACTAAGTAGATATATACGTATTATGCACAAGATTTTCTAGATGTGCCAAACCTTGCTCTACCGGTGTTAATTGTTAATTTGACAAAATCGATAGCGCTCGAGCCGGGCTATTTACAAAGCACTGCGTTGGGTTTCAATATTTAATGGTCTGTTCTATCCTTATAGTATAATTTTAGTTTGTTAACTGAATGTATAATAAGAGATTATATTATCTTACCTTGCCGATTTAGCGTATTTCGAAGTGACTTTGCTAGCAAAGCTGACGATCCTAAATAAATACCTGTACGTATGGGTAAAAAGATTTGTGTTCTAAGCACCAACAAATATTTTTTATTCTATAAACAAATAAATATAAATATTAGAGGACAACCTTACACGAATCATTCACGGTAAGCTCAATAAGGCTTGAGTTATGGGTCTTGTATCTATTAAATCGTCGTACCCATAAACCTAACCTTATTGAGCTTCCTATGGTTCTAGTTGTCCCTTAATATTTATATTAACGATGGTCACCAGCCGCCTATTAAAACCTTGTCTGTAAATTATCAGTTTATCTAACTTTATTTCCTGAGATATTGTAAAGATCCTCATTTAAATGATAGGTAAATAATTTATCCGTATCATGACCGAACAATCTGGCTGATTGTCCTTACATAACGCACTACATAAACCTGACCTGACCCGAGTCAAAGCATTGTTATATTATCAATCTATTCAAACCAAACCTATTGTGCATGCGATGCAACAATGAAAGTATCTGATATAGAAATGACAGCTGTGCAATTTGACTTATGATTCTTGCAATTCGTGAAGCAACTACATATGATAGCTGAGGCTATATTACACAATTTCTGCTATATCTGTAATTACACCGTCATCTTAAATAGCATGACCCTTATCAAACTAATTGACGCGATCTCTTACGAAGACACAATGAAGAAATTGGCGTTAGCTGTTACTGTTGCAAAATGACCTTGATACGGCCTTGGATAGCAAATGAATGAGAAGAAAAAACAATTATTGCCTAAATAATAGACGGATGAAATATGAGTGACGTTGATGAAACATTAGATGAAAATTACCGTGATAAATTTTATTACAAAGTACCTAATGTAGTAATCGTAAAGTAATGTAGTTTCGGTCATTTTAGCACTCTTTGGGGGAGGCCTATATATATGTCCAGCAGTGGACGCCTTTCGGCTGATATGATGATGATGATGATGATGCATGTAGTAATGAGTATTGCCGAAAATTATCTACTTAAGGCTTAGTACGTTGCACCAAACCGTCTGTAATCATTATGCGGTGTTCGTTAAAAGTTTAATGTATGTAAAACTTGACAAGTTTCAATGGAATGACAGCTGCCGGCGCCATATTTAACGTTAATCGGTCTGTAATAGTAAGTTGGTGCAACCCGCCCTTAGTTGTTTCAAACCGTCAGTAATCGTAAGTTACGTCCTTTAAAATCTGATTGTATGTGAAGTTTGACAGTTTTCTATTAAATAAATGACAGCTATCGGAGCCATATTTTACAGCATTTAAGTGTGGTTCAAGAAACCCGCCGTTAAAGTCCGTTATATATTTTTTTTATACCTAATTCAAGCAAAACTGCTTCCGACTATTGCTATACACAGAGTTCACTCGTTCGGTTGAATGACTTAGAAAATATCATGTTACTGGGAAAAAGCTCTTCAATAAGTTTGCAAAAGCAGTAGGTGTGCATAAAATACTATGACATACTAAGTTAATATGTACTAACCGTCAGAGCGGACGTAATGCCAGCGAGGCTCGAAAGCAGTTCAAAATAATTCGTTAATAATTATAGAAATGGTCTATAAATTTAAAAATTGATTATTTTAATATTATTAATAAGAAGCGGTTATTCGCGGACGGTCTAGAACGCAAAATGACTATTGCAATATTTTGCCAATATTTTATCTATACATATAAATTACACTAGTCATTTTGCGTACTAGACCGTCCGCGAATGACCCATATGAATTATGTTAAACGATAAAAACATTTGGGTACAAAGATAGTATCAAAATAATGTTAAAAGTCCGCAGATATTTAGGCTCACACGTATTACGAAGCCTCTTCCGCAGATAATATAACGCAAATATGTTTAATTGTGACTGAAAAATTAACAAAATCTACAAAATAGAGTTCCCAAGTCAGGGTTCCATGAGTTTTTGCCTAATAATTGATTACTGTGCCTAAATAATGAAAACATTATCTATCATTATTGTACATTAGCGCTATTTATTATTCATAGCAAACAGTTGTTATTTTTGACAACGAACGAAAGATGTACAATTTCAACGACGAAAAGTTGCACCTTCGCGTTGTTTTCGTGATATAAATGTCAGGTTATAGTAAAAATATCAGATTATATATACATCCGAAGAGAGCTTTTCATACCTACTCCACTAATAACGATAAAAATATTAAGTGACTATCTGATGGCTGTACTTAATGTATGTAATGTACTTGATGTAGGTACTTAAGGAGCATGCAGCAAGAAAATTTCCCTGTCAGCTTAAGTCACAGAAATACACAAATAAATTAGAATTTCACTTTCGAAAGACATTTGGGTGAGGATTATATCGGAATGTAACGGAATGCCTGGGGCAGTAATAAAAGGCGGTGAGGCGTGACCTTCACCTATAAATTATTATATTTTGAATAGAAAATAACGTAACACTTATAGTATGGCCCACAGTACACAGTGTCGAGACTCGAGACTCAACCGTTTCCGAGCGGAGCAACTGCTAACAAACAGACGCATAATGGAATTGAGACCTTACAACAGTACGTAATTTGTTATCATACAAAGGTGCATTTATATAACAGAATAGATTTAAATTAAATTCGCTCGTAACGTAAGCAAGATGAATATTTCAAACGAAAAACACAATGATTAACGCAACGCAATGAACAAATCTAGAGACGTTTTTTGCAGAAATGAAATTATAGGCTAACGGTAATTCATTTCAAAAGCAAATTCAACATTCGTTCTAAGTTCGTTTGAGCAGTGAGCTACAGCACCTGCGGCAAAAATAAATGTATTGCAACGAAGGAAATTTCATTAGACGAAAATAAAAAAGGGATTGCTTTCCTCAGAATTTTTCAACCACGGCCCATAAGTATTTTCACACCGTACAGAGAAGTTCAAAACATTTCATAATTTTTAAATTGATTTCATAACTCAAATATTACCCCCTAAAGAGGGGCCTGCTAGAGTTGGCATTGTCAATTTGACGAAAGCTTAATAAAAAGAGAAAACCGAAAAATACTTTGGTATAGCAATCTCTTCTGAAGGATGGTCGTTGAGCAGGCCAAGGTTCATACAGGATTATATCGTGACAAGGAGGAAATCGAACAAATTAAAAATGTTCACACTTTAAGATAGAAATTTCTGAACCAAAGTCAAAGCAACAAATAATTTTAGTTAACTGGGCTAGCTGAACAGCCGTTGACCAAGTTGGCTGAAGTGAGCCGCGGGGATTGGAACTCTACTACAAGTTGCGGTAAATTGCTTAAGCCCAACTTCGGTTTAACTTAAGTCATAATCCACAATATGGCTAGTAACGTAGGTTAATATAATCCTAGATAATAAGCATCATCATCATCATCGTCATCATATCAGCCGAAAGACATCCACTGCTGGACCCCCCTAAGAGTTCCAAAGTGACCGGTCCTGCACCAGCCGCATCCATCGGACTCCCGCGACCTTTACCAGGTCATCACGCCACCTTATGGGAGGCCTACCAACGCCACGCCTTCCGGTACGTGGTCGCCACTCGAGAACCTTTCCGCCCCAACGGCCGTCAGTGCAATGTGACCTAAGCGTGATAATAAGCATATGTCATAATCCTAATTAACATGATTCACGAGTGACAAAAATACAGTGAATAGAAAGAAAGAATTCTCACCCTATTGCATGTCCCCGTCATATTTTTCGCTTGCTTGTGGTTGGCGCAACCTTGACAGTCTTGTCCAAATTTCGGTCTATTATATGTGATATACACCGTGTATTTTTTGATTTCCGTTAATTTCGACACGATGTTCGGTTCATTAAACAGAAGCTACCTGGTATGTTGCTTTTTGTTAAATTCGAAATATTTTTTTTTCATTTTTCATACAAACTAAATCAATATTACAGTGTGGGAGGGCTCTAACACTTAATCTCAATTAACACAAAGTTAATTTTCACCTACGACAGCACTTGTCAACACATGGCTCAGTGGTAAATAGTTTGCTTATGGAGTGAGGGGTCCCAGGTTCAAATCCCAATAATTCCCTTTTTCGTTTAACGAAAATTAAAACGTAAATAAAATAAAGGACCCTTCACACTGATTCGGTCATTAAATTGATTTATTGAATATCTGAAAAATAGAGATAGAGTTAAGACACTAGTTTCTTAGAGAAATTAGTTCCATTTAACCTGAGGATTCTTCCCTTAAAGTTAACGGAAATCAAAAAAAACACGGTGTAGATGGAAGTAGATGGAATTTTAGTCTATCTCTTTTCTTATAATTTTAAAGCGGCTATTAAAATTCAATTAGACGCCATGACCCAATGTAAATTTTCTGAAAGTTAGATTTTTTGAACGAGCGATCAAGCGAATTAATTTCTCCGTTTCAGCTTGGGCAAAAATACTTGCGAATGTCTGTCCGGATTTCCGGCAGTTTTCCTCTACAGGTCGCATTTGTCAACCGATTTTCATGAAATTTTGTCAGCCGGTTCGATAATTATATGTTTTATTTTTGTAATTCAGGTTTTGTTCATATTTTTTTTTTGTAATTTCTTTTATTTTGTTTGAGTACGTATTTGTCTACCTTTATTAAATGAGCACTTAAATACGCTGGAAAAACATAAAACAAAACTGTGGTAACCTGTACACAATACAGTCCTTTACGCTTACATAACTAACATCAAACCTCCTCATTTCAAGCACCATAACTTCCGTTGTTAATTACACCCAACAGGTATAATTTATTCCCTCTCAAGTCGTTTAACTCATTGCCAAAGTCTTCTTAAGGGTACGCTCCTAGCGAAATTTGTACGTAGAGAACCTATTTGGAGTACATCTTACTATACTTATATTAAGTACCTACGGCTAAGGTTTAAGACTGTGCTGGTTTCAACTATTATCCATAAAGTTCAGTTATTTGTTTCGAGTGAACGCTGTATTGATATAAAAAATATCAACACACGTACATGGGTTTTTGAAAAGACGATATTTTCATCAGTCCCTGGCTAGAATCGAATGTAGAATTTACTTGAAGAGGAACCGAACTAATTGGAGGGCTATGTAGCATGCGTTCACGATTCGCGGTCATGAAAGAAAGAAGAAGATTATTTTTTTTTGCTGTAGTGAAGGAAAGAGAAAGGCGGCGGCGTACTGTGGTAGACGAGGCGAAGAAGATCGGGAAGTCTTGGAGCGAAATGAAGCGAGAAGCTGAAGATGGATCTGCATGGAGAGTCAATGTGGACGCCCTCTGCCCCATCTAGGGAACATAGGATCTTAAGTCACTACCGAATTAATAAATACTCGTATGAAGGCACGGCCAAATTAGCCACCGAGTGGACCCCACAAGATGGCTTCCGAAGTAGAGGCAGACCGAAATGGCGGGACGACCTAGATACATTTTGTACAGATTGGCGAACACTAGCACTGGACCGAGACAAGTGGCGGAAAAAAGGGGTGGCCTTTGCCCACTGCTGGACACAGTATAAGCTAACAAAAAAAATTAAGTCACGGGCAGGCACCAGTGACAACATAAATCCCAAGTATAATGCTATAACAATACACCAAATCGGTCAACTTTTAATCCTAACCGGGTTAGGTTAAATGTTTGTTGGAATGATGCTCTTAATCCACGTTCATTATGAAGGTCTCATAGCACTGAGGAACAACTTAAAGTCGTTTATAAGTCGGCGCAACTTTGATATAAATTTGTGACATCTGAGCTTCTGAAGTTTCTAGAAATTAGTTTGTGTACGGAACTTTATATTTTATTTTTTGTGAGATGAAGTTGAAGCCTTGTTTGATTAATAAATATTTAATGGCCTAAGCGTTTAATAAAACGTACTGCAAGTATTTGTAAATTTTTGAAACTTCGATTCCTATCAATTAAGTATCTGCTGATAACTGAATAATTTCTACATGAATGTTTAATCATACTTTATTTAAATACTCCCCAGCTGTGGATGATAAATAATTATTTATTTACACGTGTAATTTATATTAATTGAATATATTAATTTTATTGTCTATTATACAGAATTAAACGGTAGATTAGTAAGCCTGTGAACAATTATTTCCAAGTGGTTTTACGCGAAAATATTTTTTTTTTTGAAAAAAAAATATTTAAAATAAGTTTACATGTATTGTTTTACTCTTCTGGAGTGCTATGAGTAACTTTATATTTTAAAAACACAAAAAAAAATTAAAAAAAAATTAAGAAATCACAAAACTATCTGTTGACCACAAAAAATGCAAAAACTATTATGACTCATTACATGATGTTACCTCAAAATCTGCATTGCTGCCGTGATATGATCTCGTGGTGCCAAGATACATTACTTGGAGGTCATAAAAGATAAAAATTTCTCCGAAACCAAAATTTTTGAAAGTGAATGATACATAAGGGGTTACTGCAAATGCTCTAAGGAAGCGTTGAATATTTGCTCCTGTTACAGGGCCCACCCTGTATAAGTAGCTGGTAGATATTTGACATGTGTATCTATATTGTGTATTGTATGACGATGTATGATCAATGTAAGGCTGAGGAGTTCATGCGGTGTTTTTTGTATTTTTAAATTCTTAATTATCAACTATTGTACCCTTGACGTATATTATTAATTCTTATAATATATTGACATTAATGTAGTTTATAATTATAATGCAATGTAATATTATGAGATAAATACATTCAATATCACTGCAAATACATGATTTGATACGATACGATAAATATCTCGAACTAAAGAAATAAGAACGACGCTTAATACAATTCATGTTTTCCCCAACATATTGTCTTTACTGCTATCTCAAAAAGAAAATTTCAACAACAGGTAATGTCACTGTTGTTTTCTTTGAAATAAATCAAAAAAATATATTTTCGCTTAAGATATTCCATACACAAACCTGGGGGCTTACAACGCTGCAGCCTCAGGCGGGCGGAATAGAACGTGTAAAAAGAAAAGCAAACCAGAGCGATGGTACAAGTGCAAAGCTTTTGGGGAGAATAGGGTAATATTATACAAACCTATTCTACAAAAAATACTGTATTCTGACCTGCACAACCTTACCTTTCTTTCGTATTATCATACCTAGGGTTTAAAGAAAACTGATTACCCATGATCGTTGCTCTTTATCTGCAGTTCCGAAAGTGGGAAGAATTATTGTTACTAGTCTATATCGATCAGATGTTGGATGTTGCGTCAAGGCCAACATGGAAAGATGGAAAGGCTTTGAAATGTTATGCGTCATGAATTATGGTGCGCTGAATATAATTGAGCAAGCTATAATAATTTACTTTAAAAACAACGTTTTAACTGACGTTAGTTTTTTTTTCCAAATTTATATGGTACCAACTTTCCAATAAAAAAATAAATATCAAAATCGAACTACGCTGTAAAAAGTTATGCGTCATACATAAAAAAAAGTGGCTGTGACATACGGACGGACAGACAGACAGACATGACGAATCTATAAGGGTTCCGTTTGTTGCCATTTGGCTACGGAACCCTAAAAATATATACGCGTCGACTTGAGAACATCCTCCGTTTTTTTCGTCGGTTGACAAGAACCCCCACTGTATGATTATACTATACGAGGACCTGGCTCAAAAATCGTCCTATGATACTAGAAACTCTCCTTCGCTGCATTACTAACGAAACTTCTTGCACCAACCAAGTATGAACCACAATAAAGATCGTATTCGCTGTCTAAGTCGTCACGCGAAAGTCGTCATCATCAACAATATGTAATTGTATTGGGTTTACCGCACGGGTGGAGACCGCGGACAACTCGCCCTGTGGGACGACCCCCCCGCCAGGTGGACCGACGACCTGGGCTGTTATTCGCTACGCGTTAATGCGGCTCAACCCGCCGGTCACCCGTTACGAAACTAGACCTCTACTTACGCTTAATTACTATGCATCGCGGTGTCAAGGTATAATTGTGGGTGAGCGTTGAGGTGAGCTTAAAACAAGTTCCAGAATAGGGGGGCTGAAGAGAACGGCGGGAAGCGGTTGGATGCGGAGAGCTGAGGACCGGGTATGGTGGCACCAATTAGGAAAGGCTTATGTTTGGACACCAGTGAAGGACTTCAGGCTAAGGATGATGATGATGATTGGGTTTACCGCTTATGCCTTGTACCATCTCTGTAAAACAGTCGCGAAGGCGCCTGGAAAGCTTCCCCGATAACTGAATCACTGCTAACTACCTGCTGCCTTTTTACTGCCGGGACAAAAGAATTAGTACCGTGACAAACCTCGTCGGGACAAACGGTACAATTGGATAACAAGAATTACGTAGAGATTACAGTTTCATTGAATTGTCTTAAAACTGTCTGGAAAAGGTAAATCCAGGCCGCGTAATTTCAGATCCAGTTTAATATCAAAATATTTAGAATCTGTAAAAATGGAACGACACATTTTGCTGAAAGTTTAGGAAAATTTATAGACGACTTGTCAAGAAATATAAAAGTATTTATTCGTAACGTCTCTTTTACGAATTCTTTTATATTTCGACGTCTATAAAATTCTTTCCACTCGGTTTTGTCACTTTTATATTGTTTTGGAACGTTCAAGTTGCTGCTGAGTTTTCCCTATATTCTTAGTCCTCAAAACTCTTGGCAGAGTAGCCGTAGTCATTATAATTATGACAGAAGCAATTGAATCCGGGTTACGCTTGGTAAGTAGTTTATCGTCGAAGATTATCTGAAACGTTTGTACTTACTTAGCAATAAGCGACATCATACTAGTATTGATCATATGAGAAGTCATATTCATTGTAGTGGTGTGTATATCTAAGTTTTACAGATTGAGTAAAACAAAAGTCATCTTTCCAGCGGGCCAAAGATGTTTGCCATTTTTAACCGAATTCAAAAAAGGAGGAGGTTATATGTTCCCCTGTATGTATTTTTTTTTATGTATGTATGTTCGCCGATTTCTCCGTCAATTGTGGACCGAATTCCAAAATTATTTTTTTATTCGAAAGATTATACTCCCGAGGTGGTTCTATTGTTATCAATTCAGGATCTGATAATGGGATCCTAGGGAATTTTATAGGCACGGGTGTAGTGATTTCGGTATTTTATATTATAACTCGTGTATTTACCCTCGGAAATCGCAATATTGGTGAAGTGGAACTGATGACGAAGACCACAGGATGACTTATGGAACTCCTCGAAGATGTAAAGTACGTCAAAGATTCTGACATGATTCCTTTGAAGTATCATCTAATGAAGTGTTAATTCCGAGATCCTTGAGGAATCGACACATTGCGACTTGGGTTCTTTCTGTACTAATCAACGCTCTCGGAGAGCAAGCACTTCATGTGCTAAATTGGAAAGGAAATTTTCATGTAGGTACCTATGTGGCTTGGCGAAGTACTGAATTGAAGTCGGTTTAAACTTTGTTTTTAAAGTAAATTATAAATATCACTTAGCGTTGTGGATAAGACATCCGTCACTCTTGCACTCGCATACTTGTCAGAACTTGACGGATGTCTTATCGACAGCGATAAGTGATAAAACGGCAACCATGCTACACCCGCTGTGGTCAAAGCTTCCGTGCAACTAAAAATGTGTTGATTGAATGAAAGAATATAAGAAGTGAGAACGCTGAGCGGGAGTCCGCTGGATGCGGGTGGCGCAGGACCGGTCACTTTGGCACTACTTGTGGGAGGCCCATGTCCAGCAGTGGACGTCTTTCGGCTGATATGATGATGATGACGATAATTATAAGAAGAGACGCCGTTTATGCGGATTAAGAGTCCTACCAAAAATTAGGTTGTATAGCTTAACTTTTGCAATTTACACAGAAGACACGCGAACTTAAATTTCTCTATGACCCAACTAGGGCAAACCTAGATGGTTCGATTTAACGATCAACACAAGTCCAATACCATTCCCTCATTTATCTTTGCTCGACAAACTAAAAGTAGGTTCTAAAGTACACCGTTTAAGGCTGACTGTACCTTCTACACTTTGCACTAGCTTCTAACTTAGTAATGTATTAAGTGTAAACTATTTAACTAGCGAGCGTGTAACCTCTTTTTTATGGGGTCACCACCGGCCGCCACAGTCGGTTGGCATAAGACTCTAATTTAAATTAAATAAAACCTCAGGGCGCCTTGCTACTGGTTACTATTCAAAGGAAACACACATTAGGCAATATAACAAATCATTTATTACACTTCACATGGGAAAGTTAAATGTTCACTCAAAGAGATAAGTACATAAGTTTTAGGTAGGTACACTAACCTTGTCCAACAGTTTTACACAAAACACTATACCACCGTTTCTTCAGCTGCAGCAAGGAAGCCGATGTACTCGTGGAAGCATCAGTCAGACATCAAGAAGCTTCACCTCAAACCACCCATGCCACGTATGCTCTGGATGTGGGCAACTTGCTTTTCTCCACCGAAGACCAGGAATATAGTGTATGCGCCGGAAGTAACGTAAATTAAGGACCCCTAATAACAAAATTACGGCCAGATTAAACGTGGTTCTGAGATTAGGTCTCACCAGACTGCTAAGTACGAACAAAAGCGATACTCACATTATCGGGATTTTCTTTAATTCATTTTATGTTGTTATACTGCCATTTTTATTTATAGTGATTTAAAATTAATTCGGCATGTGCGCCTTACTGCGACTTATTTAATTATATTAAATATGGCCGACTTCGCCATCTTTCCTGCAGCTTCTCGGAGCTTGTTAAATTAAAAATGGATGCGCCCGTATGCTTTGGGAGCCACGGAAGAAAAGACACCTCAGCGCACTTGATATCGCCTCGGTGGTGTCCAAATTCCGAACTAATGTGAAATACGTGACGTATATCGTGCTTGATGAGCGAGTTTTATTAACTATCGGAGTAGCTTATAATGAGGCAACGAGTTGCGCGAGACAAATGTTAGATGGCGTTAGTATGTACTTATTGATTTATAATTATAATCACGCAGGATATTCAAAATACAAAAAAAGTTGTTACAAGCGTTTAATGGCATTATCACTCGGCAGCGCCGCCCTCAGATCGATTAGCACTATCGATTATACTAACCACTAATAAACTTCGTCTATAAACTCAGGTGACCTAACGGCGGCTGGATTAGTTTATATATATTATGTTATCAAAGATACTAGTTGTATAAAATAGATTCTTGTTTGAAACATCTTTTTTGACGTATTAAATAACATACTTATGGTACCTATGCGATTTATTGAGAATTTTTATGTTCGTTGTTTCCGTCCGATTCACAGTGCTTATTTTCTAACTAACATCCTTCTTACAAGCTTTTATTTAACTTGCCATGTTCCTATGTATGTAAATATGCAGTTAAGTAAGTTGTCCGTCAAAATTTGCAATCATTTTTTCAGTCACTTGCATTATCCGAATGAGCTGAAATTTGGAATACATAATGTATGTTTGAAGCAATGTAATATTATGGTACCATCGAGCTATTCTGATAATGGAGACAGAAGGTGGCCATGGGAATTCAGTACTTAACCGACGTAATCCCGTTGAGTTTGGGCTCTTTAAAATCATCTCAGTGAGAGTTGAAGACGGTATAAGTAAGTACAGTAAAAACATGTACCAAATTTTTTTTTTTTACATAAACTTATATTTGAAGTCACTTAAAATTGAAGTACGTCATTGAAGAGTGGGGCAATACCCCGTCTATAAAAAAAATCTCCTAATATTCTTTTTCCTTATGCACCTTATGAAAACGACCTGTATATTCCTTAAAATTGAGTATTAAGAAGTTGAAATATTGTAACTATTTCTAACAACTATTCAGATAAACGGATTCACAGTAAGAACTAGAACAGTTATAACAATGTCATAAAAATCTGAGTTAACATTCCCAGTACTGACAAACAGTAACTGTAAACATATACAATAACAGCTTTTTACACTGCGTAGGAATTAAGTAAAAAGCTATAGGCATCTCGTTAATTACTGTTGCAATTGAACTTGTCCCATTCAATGTATATCAGGTGAGTGTGAATGTCTCATAATGAGCTGAGTGTGAGGCTGGGTTTTTAATTAAGCGGATGTTATGGTATAATTCTTTAATGTTAGTGTCAAAATGGACCGTTATACAAAAAAACCATCTTTAAGTTCGTTTTTTTGGATAGGTTCCCAAAACGTGTCAATGATTTGGAAGTTTAAAAACCTTTTCGGAGTATACAGGGCGTCTCACGCCTATGCCACATGGAAGCAAAGTACCTTGAATATTGTAGATAGAAGATTTTACTAAAATAAGGCACTATTTTAATTTAAATAACAATTTAGACTGCATTCTTTAATAATTACATGGTTGAACCGGGAATCGAACCCGCTACACTAGAAAAAAAATTACCCTGTTGCTTTATCATACCGATCGAAAGGCTTCATCATAAGGATATTTTTTTGCTACATAACATAGTGTCAGAAATAAAAGGAAGACCATTCATTTTAACATTTTAATTCATAATTAATGAATTTAATTTATCAAATGCTCAAAATGAGCATAATTGACGCATAACTGACAAAATCATTAACGCGTCTTTCGGCAGATTCAGGATACAGCAGAAACTTGATTGGACAGAAACTCGATTTGTTGCAACCAGGTACCATCGGCCAAAGCCAGAGTCGACCAGGTTCAAAACAGAATCGCTTGCAATGCTATACGGCTGGAACCAAAATGCGCCTTTAACGGTGGTCGACTCTGGCTTTGGCCGATAGTACCTACTAATTACGTATCTCTTTATAATTTTATCATGCACTTAAATTATAATAGGGAAATGATGCATACTTCTCAACTACCTTTTACTAATGAATGAATCAGTACCCACTGATTCATTCATTAGTAAAAGGTACTTTAAAATGATAATGTCCGTTGTATGTCCTTACGGCAATGTCAGGTTATCATTTTTCTGAATAAAATTTCATATCAAATGTTAAAATGCATGGTCTTCCTTTTATTTCTGACACTATGTTATGTAGCAAAAAAGAATCCTTATGATGAAGCCTTTCGATCGGTATGATAAAGCTACAAGGTATTTTTTTTCTCGTGTAGCGGGTTCGATTCCCGGTTCAACCATGTACTTATTTAAATATCTATGAATGCAGTTTAAATTGTTTAATAAATCAAAATATTGTCTTCTTTCAGTAAAATGTTCCATCTACAATATTCAAGGTACTCTCCCTCCATGTGGCATTGGCGTGGGACGCCCTGTATAAAGCAAGTTCCATTTTCGACAAACATATCGGTAATGTTAAAAATAGATTAAAGAATTGAGGCTTTAGCCACAGTGTAAAGAGTACCAGTGGACCGACACATTTGACGTTTGCGGGTTCGACAAGTAATGACAAGGTCATGTCCAATCTAAATAAAGTTGGCGTCTCTTTCTTTTGCATCGTAACCGCTGTCAATAGGGAACATTACTGCAATGTTCTGCCGCCAGAGGCAGCACTACCACTAATAGTAAACCAGTATAGGAATATAGGGATTCACACACACATGCACAATTGATTGTCAAATGAGTGACAAGGATGCTTGCATAGACAATACCGCCAGTGGGAACGAGATACAATGTCAATGCTGCTAGTGTCGCCACCTACGATGAGTTTTGCGTTCCATATAGGCAAAGTATGTGTTTAGAAAACCAAATGTTACGTAATCATCATTCATATAACAATAATTATTAGTATGTTGCTTCATGCCGTATCAAACATAATGACAAGTATCACAAGTAATTTTTCACCTCACTAGCTCGGAAACCCATTTTTATTCTTTAAAAACAGATAGCAAAACTGCATTTTATCCACAAGAGTGCAAAGAATATTTGAAATCCGAACGTGTTATTAGTTACTTTCTTAAACATAATAAATAACATGTAAAGGCCAGTCCAGACAGGACATTTTTCGCCCATCAGATTTATTTTATTTAGGTACCTTTTTTTGAATATTTTATTCTTTTTTAAATGTTTTTAATTCTTTTTTTCTTTTTTAAATGTTTTTTTGTTATATAAATCTTTTTTCTTTTTCTCCTTTTTAAAAATGTTGTTTCTCTTTTTAAATGTTTTGTTTCTTTTTGAATGTTTTTCTGTATTTTTTTTCTCTTTTTAATGTTTTTTTGGTCTTTTTATACGTTTTTTTCCTTTTTTTTTAATCCTTTTCTTTTTTTAATGTTTTTTGAAATTCTATTTATTTTTTTGATGTTTTCGTCTACATTTTAATGTTTTTTTTTTATATTTTATTGATTTAAATGTGTTTATTCAAGGTTTTTTTTTATTTTTTCCACTTTAAAAAAAAATTTTTTTTTTTGTTTTTTTCTTTTTAATTTTTTTTTGTGGTTTTTCCACTTTTTTCTCTTTTTAAATGATTTTTTTTAAGTTTTTTTTCTATTTTTATCTTTTTTTTAAGTTTTTTCTCTTATTTTATTGTTTTTTGTAACTTTTTTTCTTTTATTATGTTTTTGTCTCTATTTTATTGCTGTTTTTCTTTTTTCAATGATTTTTGCTTTTTTCTCCTTTTTATAGATGTTTTGTTTCTTTTTGAATGTTTTTTTTCTTTTTTTGTTTTTTTGTTCTTTTTTCTCTTTTTATACGTTTTTTCCTTTTTTTTATTGTTTATTTTTTATTATTTCAAGGTTTTTTGAAATTCTCTTTTATATTTTTGCCATATTTTAATGTTTTTTTTTATTTTTTATTGATTTATATGTGTTTTTCAAGGTTTTTTTCTTTTTCCATTATTAAAAAAAAAATCCACTCTTTTTACATGTTTTTTTTTGTTTTTTTTGTCTTTTTTTGTCTTTTTTACGTTTTTTCTCTTAATATAATGTTTTTTGTAACTTTTTTCTTTTTACATGTTTTTTTTTGTTTTTTGTCTTTTTTTGTCTTTTTTTACATTTATTTTCTTAATGTTATGTTTTTTGTAACTTTTTTCTTTTTTATATGTTTTTGTCTCTATTTTATTGCTTCGTTTTTCTTTTATCAGTCTTTTTTAATGTTTTTTAAAATTATTTTTGCCTTTTTTTAAAGTTTTTCTTTATTTTAATGTTATTTTTTTGTTTCTCAATGTTTTTTCTCTTTTCCTCTTTATTAAATGTTTTTTTTTAATTTTGTAATATTTTGTTTCTTTTTTCATGTTTTTAATTTTTTTTTCTCATTTTTAATGTTTTTTTCCCCCTTTTTAATATATTTTTTTAATTTTTTTGTTACTTTACTTTTTTGTTTTTTTTCCTCGCTTTAGTGAGGTGAAAAGATTTGTGTTACACACGGGTGCAAGTTATTTTGACGTCTCGTGTGTTGCAACACTCGCTACGCTCAGGATTCTATTTTTGAACCACTCGCTTCGCTCAGGATTCTATGTTTGAACCACTCGCTTCGCTCGAGGTTCAACCATAGGATCCATTCGCTAGCTCGTGGTTCAACCCTAGAATCCATTCGCTAGCTCGTGTTTCAATTCCACACTCGCGGTTAAAATACAACTTTGCACCCTTGTATAACAAATAACTATTACCTTTTCGGATGCTACTCCATTGTCGTGAGAACATCACAGTTATCTGCTGAGAAACAATAACTGTAGCCTGTGCTAGAATAATTAATATATAATAATTATATACCACGTACCTATCACAGACAAGACTGCGTCGTCTTAACTTAACTGTGTCATATTTTAATAGCTTGTACCTAACGTCAATAATAAGTGATGTTACAGTGATACCAACTCTCCAAATGTGCTTTGCTTGTTTGATCTAAATATGTTCCTTTAAATTAAGATCTGATATCCTAATCCACCGAATATTGCAGAGTTGCAAATTTATAGCCATAAATACCTAGGCACGGATTTGGGTGGGTATTCCTAATTCACTTACTTAAATATAGCAGATTCTAGATATAAAAGGGTTTGACATGGAATAAACCATAATCGGATTAAATATATTCTAGAAAACTTTACTGAAAATAGTTTTGTTCTTTTTAGATAAATATCGGGGGACTAAGCGTATGCTATAGGTGCTACACGACGATATACACACTTATACTGATAAATAAAAACTTTAATACATAGAAAACATCCATGACTCAGGTACAAAATATTCGTGCTCATCACACAAACAAATTTCCTTACCGGGATTCGAACTCGGGACCTCCAGCTTCGTAGGCAGGGTCACTACCAACTATGCCAGAGTCGTCGTCAAACGCTTATAACGAAAGAACATTAAGGGCGGGTTGCACGAACTTACGATTACAGACCGATCAGCGTTAAATATGGCGCCGGCAGCATTCATTCCATAGAAACCTGTCAAACTGTCCAAACATTCAGATTTTAACGAACACCGCTTACAGACGGTTTGGGTTTGGTCCAACCCACCCTTAGCTCGTGCAGTCAACCAATTTGATTCCTAGGTCATCATAGAACCATGCTATGTCAAGAGGTTGACCGTATTACCTATAGGTACGTACCGTATAGCAAACGCAAGGTTGTATTCTAATAGGTTGGTTCTAATGGCATGGCGGACTAGCGGGGACATGAAAAGGTGCCGCATTGAGCCCTCGCTGTGGGAGAAGGATGCTGCCAAAAGACCGGAGTGGCGACATCTTGTTAAATCAAAAGCATCTGATTTTGAAGCCGAGCGGCGCTTTGAGCTAGACTCGAAGCGCGATGCATTAAAAGACAGACACCTGTGGTAATCAATTATTATTATTTAATCGGTGTGCTCACATGTCCGCAATATGCAAGGACCTTTACGATGAAGATTGGCTACATAAGTCACATGCGAGCACACGACCGTCAACAGCATACCTGAACGCAGTCGCTGTGGCCGAAATTGGCCGGGACTACATCATCATTTTTCTGATACATGATCCTGCTCTAGTTAACTTTTTTCTGATTCATGATCCTACTCTAGTTAACTTTTTTCTGATTCATGATCCTGCTCTAGTTAACTTTTTTCTGATTCATGATCCTGCTCTAGTTAACTTTTTTCTGATTCATGATCCTGCTCTAGTTAACTTTTTTCTGATTCATGATCCTGCTCTAGTTAACATTTTTCTGATTCATGATCCTGCTCTAGTAAACTTTTTTCTGATTCATGATCCTGCTCTAGTTAACTTTTTTCTGATTCATGATCCTGCTCTAGTTAACTTTTAGTAGTAGTAGTAGCGGCTCGGTGTTGGCCGGGCCGTGCCAACACCGAGCCGCATTCGAGCCTCAACCGTGGCTCGGCCGGGCTTAGGTATGCCTCAACCGCGCAAAAACGCCGTCGTTTTTAGGGTTCCGTGCTCAAAGAGTAAAACGGAACCCTATTACTAAGACTCCGCTGTCCGTCCGTCTGTCCGTCCGTCCGTCCGTCTGTCTGTCACCAGGCTGTATCTCACTGATACCGTGATAGTACCAGCTGAAATTTTCACAGATGATGTATTTCTGTTGCCGCTATAAAAACACAGAATAAAATAGTTTTTCATAGATAAAGATTTCTTAGAAAACGGCCCGTGCCGGACACGGCCCGTTCTTGCGTGAGTCATCCTTTATGTTTGTTTGCATATCCCTAAACCTAACGTGCAATTATGCGTTAGGAATTTCCTTTTTTTATGGAAGTAAACATCAAGGATTAGGTGTGAAAGCGGACCCCGGGCTCCTTTAGGGCCACAACCGGGAATAATAACGCTAGGAGGATGATGATGGAAGTAAACATCAAATTTCGCCAGTAATTCATGATTATGTTATGATTATTAGCATTGTTTTGTTTCCAATTTGACGGGAATACGAGAGGTAAACACCAGAGCCCTCCAGATGTTTCGAGAACAGCAGCGGTTTACGAGAAATATCCAATATTAATGACATGGCTGCGGCGCGGCAGTAATATCGGGATGTTTGCAACGCTCCAGGCCAATCGTAAATACGGCGTACAAGGTTCCGTGCCCATGAAACCTGTCGCAAGATCCATGTAGTAGTGTTGAGATTATTTAATTTATTTATTTATTTCATTGTGTAGTCATTTCAGTTTAGGTAGGTATTTTATAATAGGGAACTTGCATCTTAATATTTTATTACGAAAAACAAAAGTATAATCCAGCATTAAAACAACTGTAGCATTAAAACTTTGTTATGATTTATTTTTCTAAAAATTCATATAAATGCATTTGAAATCTGCACGCGCCGGCACCCCCCGAAAACGCTCTATATTAAACGGGCTTATGCTATGACGTCACAGCATAGCCATTACTATGGAGTAAGTCATTAATTTGCGATTATATCCACAAAATTTACGTTTAAGTCTATACTTGTCCTACAAAATATAATTTCTAATTTAATATTCTATGTAACTGTTACGTTATTTTATTGAAAAACTAAAAAATAAATTTTCGTCATTTTAACGTTAGGTAAAACTAATAAAATCGTTTTTTTTTTTCTTTTTTTTTCTTTTGTATGATATTATTATCTCTACGTATATCCGCATCGATTGAGTGCAATTTATTCGAAATTGAAGTCCCATGCAAGTTCCCCATTTGACATGCATGTCAGACCATGACGCCCTGAAAGGACACACAACATAACTTAAAAAGTAAATGTGGCCGACTTTTTCATAAAATGGTCATTGGAATAGGGGTGAAGACTCAAAATGTATTATTACTTCAAAAGAAAGAAGGCAAAAAAATATGCCTAATGACGAAAATCTCATTCGAATATCTCAAAAAATAACGAAGCTACAACCGTTTTAATGTTGCTTGTTTGAGAGAGAAAACGCTCCGGGATCGTGACGTCACGATCGTCTAGCGTCATAGTAAATTACAATCGTTTCATATGAAAGTGCGTTTTGCGGAAAAGGGAAAGAACATACCCCCTCTTAAAACTTTGGACGCTTACAACTTTGTAATTATTTAACCTCTTGCGTTGCTTTTTTCTCCATTTGACTATATTTTTAATCCTTTTTCGAGAAAATGCAACATTATTGATTATTTTATTTAGTATCTATTTGAATCTTTCACCTACCTTTGACGGAAGATTTTTTGAATGGAGTACTTTGAAGCAATTTGGTCAACTTAAATTAACTCAACTATATTTTTTTAATTATTTACTAACTATAACGGTTTACGGTAGAAAAGCATTAACTACTTGCTTCTGTCTTCTACAGTCGAGTTCTCCAACATAAAAGATAACGTTTCAAAAACATCTATACCTACACAGCAGGTATTTACTGTTATTTGAATTATTTATCTATACTTTGATAGGTATATACTTGCATACGTCATCCTCTAAGCGTTTACCCAGTTGTACCCTAAAGGAGCCCGGGGTCCGCTTTGCCACCAAATCCCAAGATTGGCGTAGGCACTAGTTATACTAAAGCCACTGCCATCTGACCTTCCAACGCAGAGGAAAAACTAGACCTTAATGGGTTTCCTCACGATGTTTTCCTTCACCGAAATACTACTGTTACATAAGTTTTTTGAAAAACCTAGTGGTCCGAGCCGGGCCTCGAACCCTGACCTCCAGATTTAAAGTCACATGCTTTATCGCTCGGCTACAGTGACTTCTCAGATACTTGCATTCGAACAGTCCAAGTTAAAATAAAGCTTCTAATTCTTTTTATTTTATTTATCGTATGACGCTTGCACACTGGTACATATATGTATTCGTATCAATGTCGCTGATAGAGTCCCAGTGTGCGCTGCGAGGTTCAGAAGGAACAGTGCAGCTGCCGAATTTTTTGTTCAAGCTTCTAATAAGTTTCGGTCAAAAGTTTCATTTTTTGTCATCATTAAAAGTTAGATTCTTCTCGGTGTAGTTCCCTCTATCTGACTCTATCTAGGGCCTCCTCCTTGACCTCTTTATACGACGTGACTGCTACTTTTTCTTTTATATGTTTCACGTAACTTATCCTTGGTCTTCCCCTTCTTCATTTGCCTTCTACCTTTCCTTCCACGATGTTATTTATAAAAGTGTCATGTCGTAACTATAAGGTGACCAATCATCTTCCCTCTCCTATTCTCTATCGTTTTTATCAGTTTCCTTTTCCCTCCCACTCTTCTCAGCACTTCTTCATTTTTGGTACAAGCTTTTATTGCCGACTGTACTTTTCTGTATACCATGATCAACAACTCATTGAGAGTAACTCAACGGGGTTACGTCGGTTAAGTACTGAATTCCCATGGCCACCATCTGTCTCCATCAGCTCAGCTTGATGGTACCATAATATTGAATCGTCATTCAAACTTTATCTTGATCCAAAATTTCAGCTCAATCGGTTGAATATTATATATCCTTCAAAATCGAGTTGCAAGATTCCACCCGAACAAACAAAGTGAGTTACATAGTTAGATACATACATTGCAAGTTAATAGAAAAGCTTGCAATAAAACGATACGAAACCCTTCGATATGCATGATCTCGAGCACTAGTATCCTATTTACTACGAGGAGTCATTACGCTCTACGTGGCTTCGTTACGGCGGAATACGAATAGTAAGAAATGGTAGAGGAGATAGGCTGAAGACTTCCATAGGAAACTAACGACCAGGTAGGTACAGTCATCATCATAAATATGTATACATTTACAAACGTATGTCGGTGGAATAAAGTTGAAGCTGACCGTACCTATTATATAGCCATGCTCGTTTAGAGACAAAATAGTAACAGAATTCCTCCTTTTAGAACATGAAAGAGAATTAATAGACATCGACAACCGCTTTAGCCTAATTTGACGCTGCCTACGAAGCAAGAGGTCCTGGGTTTGAATCCCGGCAAGGGCATTTATTTGTATGATGTTATGTGATGTTTTATTAGATAGGTACTTAGATCCTCTCATCTAAAAAAATTGATATCATTTTAAGAAGAGGCAATAAAATAAAGCTGTTTTCGCCGTGCTTTTAAAAGACAAAATTTTGCAATATTCGTTTTTTGAATGTATCTGTTAACTACTTCTATAGGTACACACTAATTCACATAAACTAACTTAGCTACTGTAATCCAGGCACATTCTCCGAAACAATATAAACATACTTGTATAAACACCCACCCTACTCTATGCCTGGGGTCAATTCAGCACTTTCCTTGCGCATTCCAATTTGATTTGTTAATACACTCATCCGCAAACTCACTTCAACCTTAAAATAATCAGCACATATTATGTAAATACTTAATTGTTTTTTTCTGCAAGTAGGCCGCATTAGCACTTACACAAGCATAGGTACATATCATTTTAAGCTTAGCATTGTACAAAGACATTGGTGAAAATATAGACAAAAAATAGGATTAATCGGTTCAAAGAACTTATCCCTGAAAGTGATAAGCAGTTGACCTTTGAGGCATTGAGACGAGATCAGGACCTTAAAGATAGGCCAAATAACACGAGTACAGACAGAGAGAGAGTGTAAGGTCTCCTCTCTTTCAAAATATAAGTAGAACACTAGCAGATGGAGCCAAAGGGTTTTTTTCAAAAATTCGGCCAATTTTAGGTGCGATAACCTTCTGATTCTTGCTCAGCACAACTTTCGTGTGCCATGCATTTTATCGTGTTGTCATGAGACGTAGGTATATTGGGAGCGGGCTTACGGACTATTAGTAAGAGACGTGTAGTTTACATACTTACTAAGCGCGTGAAACATATAAAACGTGAATTAGTTTATGACGTGACTGACCCGTTTCATTATAATCTAACATGTCTGAGACTCAAGGGAGTTTTCGATATGAAAAGGATGAACCGAATAGAACCCCTGGACCCAAATCGTAAACTGGCCCTAAGTATACAATATTGTAATGAACTGAATCAACCATGGCTTCAGAATTATGTTTGCTTTGAAAGGGTTTTATAGATGAAATATAATATTATCTGCGTAATGAAATAGAATAGGAGTCTTTGTCTTCTTTTTAACGAGCCACAGCTTGTGCTCTACCGAAATACTTATTAGCATTTCTTATATTTTCATCTACAAACGCTGATGTAAAATATCTGGCTTAAATAAAACCCTTATTTCATTTTATATTTTTGTGCGAGCGGGCAGTGAACGCTATGCCATTGACAGAGAAAATTGATTAGGTACTTATATCGTATATCTCAATCTACCCTGTGACTATCGAGGATATGTAGATAGAAGCCTCATTCCTTCTCTATGCACACTAGTCCCCACAAAATGGCGCTGTATTGAGAGTGAAAGACCTGCATTAATAATGACTGTACAACGACAAGTAGGTAAGTAAATCTGCCAGGTTAGCACGATAGTTTTTATCGTCAAGTTTTACAGCGAAAAAGTACTGAAAAGATTTATTTATTTGTTTACCGTATACCGATTTATTAGATTTAAGGTATGCAACTGCATCCCGCGAGAATCTTAAACTCAGCCGTATTCCCGCTAAAGCTGATAATCATAGTTGGTACTAGCAGGCCTGGGCGACAGACATAAGTCAGCTCTCGGTTAAGTACTTTTATAGGTTGAGGACAAAATACCACATACCGATTCTCTGCCAAATGCAAAATTGGCTTTGACGGTTTTCATAGAAAATATTTTACACTATGGAGCCGTAACGTAAAATGTTTTGTGCCGTTGCACGTTGCCACAATGCAGTTAGGATAAGGTTTCGGCCGGCTGAGGATTCACGTTTCGCTGCTAACGCTATTTATCAAAGTCACTATTCCAGTAAAATAACTAGACAAAGGACTTCCTGGGACACTAATGCAACTCACAAGGCATTGGGAGTAGCTACGATTCAAGGCATGTGTTGTCTCCAGATGTAAAGTAAAATTGTTGGTTCCTATACATTTTTGAACGAATTTATGTATTGACCACGAATACCTATCTATTTATTAACACTGTTTTTTACTTGAAAATGAAAGACGGAGAGAGATGATATTTGGGGAATGGAATTCTTGTAATGCTTCTCTCGTCATCGTGGATTATTCAAATTAGACCGTGCAGATTGGACTACCCACAAATAGAACCATCCAAATACAGTCATAGCCTGCGGATTGGATATTTCAGGAGGTTTTATTTAGCTTGACCATGTATATGCTTGATTTTCAAAGACCAACTTCCCTTAGTCCAATTATGGGTGTTCGTTAAGATCTAAATAAATAATAAATAAATATTCGGGGACAATCTTACACAAATCGACCTAGTCCCTAACTAAGCAAAGCTTGTACTATGGGTACTAGACAATGATTGACATACTTATATAGATAAATAAATACTTAAATACATAGAAAACCCTTTCTTTCCCACCGTCCACCTCCCGAGACAACCTAGGTGAACCGTTGAAAATTATTTTTTCCTACCGTTCACCTTTAATTATATAGTGTAATTTATATTGGTGACCGTCCACCTCTGAAATTTAATACTGGCTGTTTTATTATATCTATGGATTGTTTTATGTTTGCGTGAAGAATTTGTCTGACAGGAGAATGTCATAGAATTAAGCCCGCTTGTGTCTGTTTGTGACAACATAAATGTTATACGGGTACGCAGGATTTAGAAATTTTTTCGGAGGAGGGAAAGAAGGGTAGAAAGCATCCATGACTCAGGAACAAATATTTGTGCTCATCACACAAATAAATGCCCTTACCGGGATTCGAACCCGGGACCTCCGGCTTCGTTGGCAGGGTCACTACCAACTTGGCTACAGAGGTCGTCAAAAAATGTATGGAAAGATTGAAAAGTTTCTATGGAATGACAGCTGCCGGCACCATATTTTTTAACGTTGATGAGTCTGTAATTGTCAACTCGCCCGATGTTGAAATTAGCACACCTAAGTATACAAATCGTTAAACTATCCAATTTAAGTGCAGTGCTATCAATAGCTGATAATTTTGAGCAATTTTCGTTGTGTAACTACCCCGCAGATCACTGTGTCAAAATCATAATACCTATTATAACGTCTTGTGACCGAAATCTCGCCGCACCGTGAAATAAATTCATCATAATAATATTATTCAGACACTGTGGAGTGTGGGATTATTGAACAAAATCTCACCTAAGAGTCCTCGTGGCGATAACGAATAACTTTCCAATGAAACAGAAGTACCTAAATCTGAATTATACATTAAAAGTAGATAGGCAGTTGCTATTGCTTTGATGACAGAAAGGCACGTGAGCTAGAAGTTACGTGAGTTAGGTTAGGTACTCTCGAAAATGTTTATAAATGAGGTATTTACCTTCACTAATAGGTACTAAATAAAAATATCAGTGTAGGTATAAAATAAACAAACAAATATGAGGAATAATCTTACACAAATTGATCGAGATAAACTAAGCAAAGCTTGTGCTTGAGGTACCAGACGATACATAAGTGTACAACATTTTATAAATTAAAACGAGCACGAATATTTCTTCTTGAGTCTTAGTTGTTTTTAATGTAGGTACATTGAATTAATTTTGTATAAAGCAGTTACGCTGCTAACGAAATTTATAAATTTCAAATTAAAGGAAAAATTTAAAAATTTAGGCTCCTAGCCGACGACTTCTCAATGTAACTTGAGACGTTGGTGCCGTTAAGAACCCTAAGTCTTCTCGGTAGATGTCGCCACACACGCCTCCATAAGGCGTTGTAAGAAGGAACTGATTGAAAGATTTAGTGGCCGAGACAGATTGTTCCGATAGCTCAGTTGGTTAGTAGCGACCGGCCGTGTATGCCTGTGGTCGCAGGTACATTGAAAACAACTAAGACTCAAGAACTTCGTGCTTGTCACAAATAAATGCCCTTACCGGGAATCAAATCCGGGAAAGCCGGCTTCGTAGGGAGAAGAAGGGTACTACCAACTACGTCAAAGTCGTAGTCATAAAAATAGGCAATGCTTGAACTTAAAACTGATAACACCACAATAGAATATTATAGTCATTTATAACCTGACAAACTGATCTGACGAGCCCGAAATTGAACAACAAACACAATTCACAAAAATAAATTAGGAAAATGAGAAACAAGTACGTTTTTATATTTATAATATCTGACGTAGTTACAGGGGCTAAATCGCTTACCCTCATCCTATTACTCGGGTCGAAACCTACTGCTCTGGAAGCCTATAACATCTTTCGACTGAATATTTCCATCTCTATAATCTCTTGTTTAATACGATTGTTTACTGTCATTTTCAGGATTTCGCCCTAGCACCTAGTTCAGTCACCATCATATACATCGGAGCAAACAAGCACGTCACAAACATCTGAACACAACTCTATTTTCAAGGCATTAGGGTGCATGTTCAGATATTTTGACACCCTGTAGTGCTCAGATGTATGTGATGGCGACTGTACCTAGCCCATCTCAATTTCAGCGCGTCGTCATGCTTGTTAGCAACGTCTACGCCGATGCTACTCTGAGTTTTCTGCTAAATCTACGTCAATGAGATAATGGGAGATACCCAGGCAAACATACAAATTGTGTCTCTTTAGATCTCTAGTACAGACAGATCTAACCTCTTAAAATGCCTCTGATAAATAAAATATGATTTGTCCCTCACTTACTAACACAAATGTCAAAGTGACAGATAAATACCTACAAACAATTTTTACGGCATTTAGTTAAAATAGGTTTGTTGAACGGTTATGAATATGGCCATAAAAATGTTGGTCACGCGGAATGGCCATAGTAATCTGCCATTTAATTATTCGGTCATAATCATAATCCACAAGCGTTCGTACCTACGGTGTCTGATTATTGATAGGCAGGCCATGCGCCCGTTTGCCACCGCCTTATTGAAAAATATTATAATACTGAATGCCTACTTGACCTTTTCAATTACTTAATAGACAACCGCAGTTGCCCTGCCTACGAAGCAAGATGTCCTGGGGTCGAATCCCGGTAAGGACATTTATTTGTGTTATTTGTTCCTGAGTCATGGATGTTTTCTATGTATTTAAGAATTTATTTATCAATATTGTTCATCGTCGTCTAGTTCAAGCTTTGCTTCGTTTGGGACTAGATCGATACGCGTAAGATTGTCCGCAAATATTTATTTATTTATTATAATAGCGCAAGTCGGTGCAAACCCGATTTCTCTCGATGGAGGCAATTTTTCAATCAATCCGTCGATGTCCTCAGCACCGATTGGTTCTTGCGTCTAGTGATAAAGTGATGTATGGGAAATCTGTTTTATTTCTTCTGCGAATCCAATTTATCACGTAAATTGCTATAGACGAGCGTTTTGCTCGACCTTGCGATGAATTAACGATTTTAGTTTTAAGTTAAACAACTTTTAGGTATTCGCTGGAATGAATTTTCGTTGTGTGTTGATGATGCTGAATGAAAGATTATTAATTTGTTGCCCATTGAGATAGTCTAGTCATTGACCGATGCGATGGAGCGTTGAGCGGGATGCTGTGATTTGAGTTTTATTAGCCGTCAAAAGTGTTTGATATATTTTCCGTTTTTATTAACCCCCGACGGAAAAAGAGGGGTGTTATTAGTTTGACGTGTATGTGTGCCTGTCTGTCTGTGTGTCTGTGTGTCAGTCTGTCTGTATGTGTGTCTGTGTTTGTGTCTGTTTGTGGTGTCGTAACTCCTAAACAAATGGACCGATTTGAATGCGGTTTTTTTATGCGAAAGCTGACGTGATCGAGATGGTTCTTAACTACGTTTCAACTAAATCGATTCAGCCGTTTTTCAGATATTGAACTTTGGAATGAAAATGTCTGGGGTTTTTCAACTTTTCTAAGTTGTAGATATTCTTCATAATACATGTACAATTATATTTCGTATAGGATTCTTATGTAAACGGGTACACAGTTTTCTATGCTCATCATCATTTCCTTGCCCTTATCCCATTTACTTGTGGTCGGCGCAGCATGTCTTTTTCTTCCATACTTCTCTGTCAGCCGTCATATCATCATTCACTTCTTTTCTCTTCATATCGTCTCTCACACAGTCCATCCACCTTTTCCTTGGCCTACCTCGTCGTTTACATCCATCCACATTCATACCTAATTCTCTTTGCATTTTCAGGGACGATGGCAAGAGACCGGATGGAATGTCATTAATTCCGTGGAAGATGGGTCGGGTGCTCGTGTGGGACGCCACCTGTGTCGACACATTGGCCCCATCCCATCTCCACGGAACATCCTCTAGAGCCGGTGCGGCTGCAGAGGCTGCGGAAAAGGCCAAAGTTAATAAATATAGGGGTCTCGGCGCTGAATACTGCTTTGTTCCATTCGGCGTCGAGACCCTTGGTCCATGGGGTCCCAGCGCACTCAACCTAATCAAAGAGCTCGCCAAAAAATTAGCCGACACCACCGGGGACCGAAGAGCTGGCAGCTTCCTCGCTCAACGCATTAGTATTGCGATACAGCGGGGAAATGCTGCCAGCATCTTCGGCACCATGCCGCGGGGAGACCCCTTAGTTTAGTAATAAGTAGTTTTATTTAGTTTTATTTATTCTTTTTTTTTTTTTTTTTTTTCTGGTTTTTAAGTTGAATTTGTTACTATAGCAATTAGTTGATAGATATAGATAGATGTATATTTTATGACGATGATCAATGCAAATAAATAAAATCTAAATTCAGTTTAGAAATAAAAAATATAATATAATAAACTAATAATCTTGTTAATTTATTCTCTTTTGGTCACATGACTTTCATCCCTCCGCATACCACGCAACAGTTTTCTATGCTCTTGAGTATAATTACGTTGTATTTAATAAATTCATGTGATCGAATTAAGTTTCGTAGGTATGACCTGGATTAAAATAAAATAAAATAGACCTATGTCAAAATTAGTTTTAGCTTTTTTCATTTACTTCCTAACCGAACGCAACCTAATTTTCGGCTTCCTAATATAGATGTGTACCTATAGCTCAAGAACTATTTATATAAAAACAAAATTTCCCTCTAAAGTTACGAAGCTGCAAATGCTCCTTAATTACTCTAATGCATCAAACCCTAGTCAGCTTTGAATGTCAAGGTAACCACATAAAGGACACGGTGTAATTCATTTGCAACACCCAAATCGGGATTGTGGATCTGACCCCTAAATTACTAACTATCATGCAGCCAGTTATATGTCGCTGGGCACAGGTAGCGAAAGTCTAGTAGATAATTCATTAAATTCTAGTAAGTAAGTAATAAGTAAAGAAGTAGCAGTAGTAGTATTATTGGCTTAACTGAGAAAAACCTTTGACATGACACTTACATTGACAGTGTTCATGAAATTGGCACACGAGGTAACGACATTTTCTACTAGAACTATATATATAAGTCATAAGTCATAAGTCTTTTATTTATAATATTATTAATATTACATGTCATCGATTGTTTAGATTAAATTAAATTTATATACTAAGTGTGTTAACATATAACATTCTTATTCTGGTAACTCATAAAAATCTTTAATGTCATAAAAAGAGTGCGTGAGAAGCCACGATTTTAATTTTCTTAAAAAAGTTGAGTTACTACCCGCGCATTTTACATTTACTGGTAGTTTGTTAAATACTTTTGGCCCCACGTGAGAGATGATTTTACTTGACTTGGTCAGTCGAGTGGTTTGTGTGAGGAGCTGGTTCTGGGACCCCTGTCTTGTGCGAGTTATCTTTCTGCGGGGAAACGTGTCAATGTTTTCTTTGACGAATGTAGCGACGTCATATATGTACTGCGAGGGCAGGGTGAGTATAAGTATTGTTTTCTCTAAAGAGATTTTGAGCTGAAGTGCGTAAACGTTTTGAATTGGATAACGCATTGTACGCGCTTCAGGTAGGTCTAAATGTCACTTTTTATATGGAAAATTGACAGTTAAATTGTACCGACGCACGTTCGGAACGTTACGTGATTACCCCTCTGTATTTGCCGCATACGTTTGCTCCCACATGCGCCAGGTCAAGCACAACCTGTCAAAACCAACGCTCATGACAAATATAAAACCCTATATCCAATTGTTTATGGAATAGATCTCCTGGTTCAATATTGGCCTGGGTGAAGGCAGGTTCACCGACGGTGAAAATAAACTCAATCTCTGGTTATTTACACAACGCATAGGAAATGCACAGTTATATCTGGGGGCACGGCAGTGCCCCCGCCAAGTCGAGCAAAACAAAGATGCACGGCCGTACCATCCATTTCTCGAAGCCATTCAGGCCATTTTCAACATCCTGTAATTTTGTGCTGGCTAAAGCTAGAACCTTGAATTTTCAGGAACATGTAGGGCATAATATGGCTAACATACAGGGCGTCCCACGCCTATGCCACAAGGAGGGAAAGTACCTTGAATATTGTAGATGGAACATTTTACTTTTAATTCAATAAACAATTTAGACTGCATTCATAGATTTTTAAATAATGCCATGGTTGAACCAGGAATCGAACCTGCTACACGAAAAAAAAATTACCCTGTAGCTTTATCATACTGATCGAAAGGCCATAGGTTCGTAAGGATTATTTTTTGGTAAATAACATAGTGTCAGAAATAAAAGAAAGCTATGAATTTTATCATTTGATGTGAAATTTTATTCAGAAAAATGAAAAGCTATTAACATTGCCTTAAGGACATATGTACAACTGACATTATCATTTTAAAATACCTATTACTAATGAATCAGTACCCACTTGAGAAGAACGCATCATTTCCCTGTTGTAATTGAAGTGCATGATAAAATGATAGTATGCAACACATCGAGTTTCCGTCCAATCAAGTTTCTGGCGTATCCAGAATCTGTCGAAAGACGTGTAAAAGATTGTTTCAATGGAACTTATTTTGAGCATTTTGATAGAATTAATTGATTAATTTTGAATTAAAATGTTAAAATTCATGGTCTTCCTTTTATTTCTGACACTATGCTATTTAACAATAAATAATCTTTACGATGAAGCCTTTCGATCGGTATGATAAAGCTGCAAGGTCAAAAAAAATATCGTGTAGCGGGTTCCAATCCCGGTTCAACCATGTAATTTTTTTTAAATCTATGAATGCAGTTTAAATTGTCTTTTAAATTAAAATAATGTCTTATTTTAGTAAAATGTTCCATCTACAATATTCAAGGTACTTTCCCTCCACGTGGCATAGGCGTGGGACGCCCTGTATAATATCAATAACATTCAATTTGAACGTTTAGTTTAAGAACTATTTGTCCGTCAAAGTTCGTTAATTTTGTCACTGACATGCTCACTGATAATGATCACGCTAATTCTAAGGTACTTCTCGCAGACCCAAAAGCTCCAAATTTCTAACGTAATTAGTTTTTAGCCTAATAAAACATAAAAAACCTAAAAATATTGCAATTTTAGTCACGTTTCAGAGATATACAAACTGCATAAGTAAGTTTGTAATCTTACACAAATACATGCGATTACAAAGTTACTTTTGCAGTTCCTTCCTGCAAAACTAAACAAACGTTATTTGCGGTTGGTAAAATAACATTCCCATACAAAGTCTACATAAACAAATGAGATCCCATAAAAAACATTCCATGTAAAAATAGGCCAAGTCTCGAAACTCGTTCACAGTAAAAAGTGGTGAGATATTTCGTAGAGCCAAGTCAGGCATTCTTATTAATCTTTATTTGCTTGCTAAATAAAATGTTGTGATGAGTGCGTTGCCTACACTGGGTCAAAGGAGTTATTAGATAAAGTTTAAAAAGAATATACAATCTTGCCAATGTTCTACATGTATAAAAAAGCGGCCAAGTGCGAATCGGACTCGCACATTAAGGGTTCCGTAAAATAAATTGCGGTTTACGATTTATGACGTATTAAAAAAAAACTACTTACTAGATCTCGTTCAAACCAATTTTCGGTGGAAGTTTGCATGGTAATGTACATCATATATATTTTTTAGTTTTATTATTCTCTTATTTTAGAAGTTACAGGGGGGGGGGGGGGACACTCATTTTACCACTTTGGAAGTGCCTCTCGCGCAAACTATTCAGTTTAGAAAAAAATTATATTAGAAACCTCAATATCATTTTTGAAGAACTATCTATAGATGTACAATACCATACGGGTTTGATGAAAAAAATATAAAATATATCACTACAGTTCATAAAATAGAAATTCAAACATATTATAGGTATTTATAGGGCATTAATGTGTAGTTAATACTAATGACAAAAAATTGTAGCACTCTCATTTTGACTCCAAATCTTCGCAGCGTCACCCGTCTTTATTATACATCTTATCATGAAGAAGGTAGCTTTGTATTATTTCAGCACATCACATTCCGAGACTTATATTTCGAATAATAGTTATGAAAACTTTGTCGAAACTTGAAAAAGAGATAGGTACCCTAAGCAGATAATATGTACGATACACTCATATTCGCATGCATAGAGAAACTGGTTAATTTTGCGACAATTCCATTTATAATACCCGTGTCCCCCGAGGGAGCAATGGCAACTTGCGCAAGTTACCAAGTCCTGCTTACCATAGTAATAATGAACTTGCCCCATTTCCAGTCTGCCTGAGCGAAAGTCAGCTCCGCTTTTTTAGCATTTAAATGCGGGTAAATCTGACGAGGTTTCGCGTAGAAACTTTGTCATCGGACGTAAAATTTGCCTAGAGAATTTGTACAATTTAGCCAACGTTTTTAACTTTTTAGCATGGCACCGCTTGGTTTATTCAGAAGAAAATGGGAGTAAGTAGATGTAGCTCTCTGCGTTTTTTGATTCGCTTTAGCCGAGTCACGACGCTGGCCGGTAGGATTGATAAATGTTGTAATAGTACAGTAAAGAGGTCCCGTGGGATGCGAACATTTTGAACGTGGCTTCAGTTTGCATAATTGTGGAGGGGTGTTATTTTTCTATGCAGATTTTCTTTAACTGATCTCTCGAGGAAGTTCAATAAAATGTACTTGGAAACTTAGCTATCTGCAGGCCTTGTAAGTTATTATTATGGTTGATTACTCCTACTCGTATTTTGCGTAGGCTCCTTACTTTTTTACACCACCTCCTAAATTCTGATGAGTTGTGCCTATAGTTTACCTCTACTTTGAAATTTTTGTTTTTTGAAAGTTCTGAATAGGAATGTAGTTACAACGCTAAACTTTAAAGAATTTACCAAATATGAGTGAATTTATAAAATCTATAACCAACATGAAAATAAGTTTTAAAGAGGCTGTTTATACTCCAAACGAAAGTACTTAATAGAAGTTGGACGAATAAAATCACAAGAAGTTGTAAACAGAAACGGTTTCTTTTTCTTTGAAACTAATCTTGAATCTCTTATGTAACAAGTTCTATGACATCTAGTGCCATAAGGCCATAACATAACATTTTACGGCACTAGACACACGAAAATCCATAACACTAGCCCAAGTACCTACCGGACAAAACCGAAACCAAAAACGAGTCCAACAAAACAGCGAGTCATCACAAACTTTCAAGGCCTGAGTAAAATCAACGGTACTTACAAAAAGCCGATTCCATTTCCCATACTTATTTGAACAAATGCAGAGCAAAAAGCCTCGGCCCGGTCAATGACCGCAGAGTTGAGACTATTTTTATCTCATGATAATTGAGAGAAGAAAAAAGCGAATTCGTGATTCGATTATCTCGATTACGGCCGGGCGCCGGCTTGGAATCGATGCATTTTTTATTCGAATGTTTCCGTAGGCAGAAGACTTTTTTGAGGAAGCTAGGGTTGACCTCATTTTTTAGGGTTACTCAATTCCGCCTTATAAATTAGATGAGTACCTAAAATGCCAACGTTTTTAGAGTGGTAGGTGGCCTATTTTTTATTTTGTCATTACTTTTTGCTGAAGTTACTGTTGGCAATGCTGTTGGATATACAGGCCGTGACAAGGAAACGTATGTTATACTTAGTAGTTTGAATACATATAACAAATCAGTGAAAGTAGGTACCAAAGTACCTTGTTCAGTGACATTACTATACATTTTAATAACACAAATGCATAAACTTCAAATAGTTAACTACAAACTTATGACCGTATGTGGCACAAAATGCACTTCGCGTTATTCAAACACGTACACTTATGTGTAGACAGTTATGAACCTTATTTCCTACACATTAAATTCTATAATAGTTGCACATTGTCTTGAATACACGCATACCTGACTACTTTTATGACGCGCTCGCAATTTAACTTGCAACATTAAACTATCTCAGCCGACAAACAAACATAAAAATACGACATTACTTACTTTTAAAAGTTTTATTGCCATCAGTTGAACATATTAAGCTTTATCATATTCTATGTAATATGTATAACAGTTACACTATTTTCATCGCGGCTTGCTGCAGGTATTTACCCCTCATGGCTTTTTTGCGTTTGTAAGATGTTAAATATAATAAGATCATTAGATCACAGTTATAACATAGCAAATTATGTCTATAGACGACAGCTATGTCTCCCAAAGTTTCCGGAGAGCAACACTTACATAAAGTAACCGATATGTACTTACTTACTTCAACATTTCAACTCAGAATGTGAAGGAAGAAAATTTTAATTGGAATATCTATTTCATTTGCTAATAAATATCGCGGCCTTCAAAATTTTAAATTGCGTCTTACATAATTCTAACGTTAAGAGATAAGTTATTATGAAGGCTTTATAACAATTACCAAAAATCGCTTCGCTTAGCGGAAAAGTTTTCTCAAGAATTATTCACCCTATTAAATTATCCAATTACATTTATATTATGGTGGTTCGATTGCCACATACAAAACGTTATTTGACATTCGCAGGCTAACGGCGTGATATTTTAAGAAACTTATGTAACACACTTTCATAAATTGGCTTCCCATTTGCGCCAAATTCCCCCTTTCCTAGAATAAACTTGAATAAACTAGATTAATTTGAGAAATTGGTTTGGGACGTGACATTTTGGGAAAACCATTTTTCTCAAATTAATCTAGTTTAAACAAGTTTATTCTAGGAAAGGGGGAATTTGGCGCAAATGGGAATCCAATTGATGAAAGTTTGTTACATAAGTTTCTTAAAATATCACGCCGTTAGCCTGCGAATGTCAAATAACGTTTTGTATGGCAATCGAACCACCTTAATTGATCAAATTTATAAAAGCTCCAATGAGTTCAGTTACTTGAAGGTTTAATTAGCGTGGCAGTACAGAACTCGCGCGTTGCGTGGGACAAAGACGTATGTTCAATGAAACATTAGGTCATTAAGGACCTTGTCTCACTAAGCTTGGTTGCCAGGGAACCGAGGCACGTGTTGCGCAGACGGCCCGGATAATTACTCACCTCGTTTGCATACCAACCTAATATCTGGGAGCAGGGGAAATTGGACGTATGTGCCTAAGAGACATCTGTCTACTTCCTCACGTATTCCGTGCGCTTTTTCTTTAAGACACAGCACGTACTTGGGTCATACATGCTCTTTTTAGGGTTCCGTAGTCGACTAGGAACCCTTATAGTTTCGCTTTGTCTGTCCGTCCGTCCGCGGATAATCTCAGTAACCGTTAGCACTAGAAAGCTGAAATTTGATATATCAATCACGCCGACAAAGTGGGAAAAAAAAGTGTTTTTTTTTAATTTAATTAGGGTACCTCCCCTATACGTAACGTGGGGACTGTTTTTTTTTTCATTTCATCCCCAACGTGTGATATATTGTTGGATAGGTATTTTAAAATAAATACGGGTTTGCTAAAATGATTTTTTGATAATGTTAATATTTTCGGAGATAATCGCTCCAGAAGTAAAAAAAAATGTGTCCCCCCGCTCTAACTTATGAACCATAAGTTTTAAAAATATGAAATACAACTCAAAAGTAGAACTTTATAAAAAAACTTTCTAGGAAAATTATTTTGAACTTGATAGGTTGAATAGTTTTTGAAAAAAATTACAAAATAATTTCACACACTTACTGTGACGGACGAAAAACTACGGAACCCTGAGCGTGGCCCGACACGCTCTTGGCCGGTTTTTTTATGCCACGATCGTGAACAAGCCTGCAGTCTGCTTGGTGGTAAGGTAATACCGTAGCATTGCCGCCTGCAACTTCAAAGAAGTCGCCTGTCGATCACAGAATCACCAGTTCCAGTAGAAATCATTTACCATAAAGTAACCGCGGATTCAGTCCTGCTTAGAAAATGTTGCGCATTATACGCCATTAAATTACTAAACAGAAGTAAAAAAAATAAAAAATATTACCTACTTACTAAAAAATTGTATGTAAAACATTATTAAAATGTAAAACAAGTAGGTACTTAAAACCGTTTAAAGCGCTTGTTAAAATACGATATATAACATCTTGAGAAATATAAAAGTCGTTAAGAAATTTATGGTCATTTATTTTCACGACATACTGGCAGCAGCGGAAGTAGGTTGTCGTTGAAAAGGCGCTATTTAAAAGCAAGTGAAAGGAGGAGGGTAACCCCGACGGAAATAGTTCACGCCGGGTTACCAGCTGAAGCCATATTCGCGTAGATTAAAAGGAAATTGAAGGCTCGGGTGTGTGCTACATAAACTCTTTGGTAATGAAAGTATTAAGGTATGTGTTGATGAAAGGAAAGCTTGGAAATCTTTATGAAGAGTTACTTGCCAAGTTATGAAGAGTTTATACTGAATATTTTGTGGGGCAATAGATTACTTAATACATACTCGTACGTACATAAATTCATATACGCCTGTGTTCCCAGTAGGAGTAGAAAGAAGACATGATATTAAATTTTGAGGTCTACTTCTGGGAATAGTGGAATTGGAGAGTCGGAGAAAATGTGATAAGTGACAGGTTGCTAGCCTATCGCCCACACAACTCACCTCAACCCAATCCCGCAGTAGTTTTTACGGCACCCAGTGGAGAAAAGTTATTTTATCACTTAATATGTGTATACGTACCTATTATTATTATATTTTAATAAATACGTCCACATTTTATTGATCTGGCCTCGGAGAGTAGAGAGAAGTGATTGCACTGAGGATAACTACAGATCTCTTAGTTTTCCCTACTTTTCGGAAATTTAAAAAACTTGCTTCTGTTACTAAACTAAAGATGAATAAGCGTCTCACTAAACAAATATTAATATTATTAGCCAAATTTTTATTTATACACCTGTTAAGTTTTCAAATTTAATGAAAATAACATAGTACCTATTTAACACATTCGTATGCGTTAGTTTTTATAACAATCCTGAAAAAAATGTTCAATAAAAAGCCGCGTTTTGAATAAAAAAATTACAAAAAATCTAAGTCTCGATTAGAAACTGTCACAATAAAGTGCCCATAGGCTATTAGCGCAGTTATGATATCGGCAACCCGTCAAAACTGCACAGGGCCCGCTGACCCAATTCATCGCGGCCTGCAATGCGCACTGCAACTGAACTAGATTTCTAAGGACTCGCTACAGAACGAGCGGGTAGCTAATTAGACAAGCGAAAAGCGATTTTAGTTATGGCGGGTTTCACCGAGCGAATGATTTAAAGATATATTATGCACTTTGAAAAACTGAAGGCTCCGTTTTAGTGAAAAATCAAGTACAAGTGAAAAATCACAGGCGCGTGAGTTAGAAATCAAATAAGTTTACAATAGGAAATGCTTGTTTGAATTAGTTGTTTGAATATCATGAGCTAACAAAATATTAAAGAAAATGCAAGCATACGATTTTCCTTTTCCAAATTCTCAATCATACGATTTTCCTTTTCCAAATTCTCAATCATACGATTTTCTCATCTGATTTCAATACGAGTATCGATGGGTTGATGACATAAAAAAAACCCCGGGTCATTTCTGGATGAGACTAGCACGGGACCGGGATAAGTGGCGTACGCGAAGAGAGGCTTATGCTCAGCAGTGGGCGATTACAGGCTGAAAATGATGATGATGAAGGATGATTTCTAATTGCGTCGTTACGGAAATAGTGTCTCATTGACACTGCCCAAGCGGCGGCGGCGGGACATTTTGCTTCAGAATGACACTACCCATCAGCTCAAATTCTTAACGAACTAAGATAATCCGTCATAGTTCATCTAGTTCTTCTTATTAAATATTTGTGGCGTTAGCGTTATTTAATAGTTGTAAGGTAGCTTAATATTTTAAAAATATACAGGGTGTGGCCTGTAATAGGAGCAAAAAATTAAACGATAGATTGTTAAGCTTGTGAACAATTATTTCCACATGGTTAAACATGAAAAAAAAACTTTTCTTTTTTAATTTTTTTCTTTAAAATAAGTTTAGTTGTATTTTTTAACTCTTCTGGAGTGCTATCAGTAACTTTTGATTTTAAAGACACTAAAAATAATGAAATGTAATCAAAAAATCACAAAAATATCTTTTGAAAACAAAAATGCAAAAACTATTATGACTCGTTACCTCAAAATCCGCATTGACTGCTGCGCTATGATGTCGTGGTGCCAAGATACATAACTTGGATGGTCATAACTTTAGATCAAAATGTCTCCGAATCCAAAAAAATATAAATGAGTGGAACACAAGGGATTACTACAAATGCTCTAAGGAAGCGTCCCTTTGAATATTTGCCACAACCTGTATACGAACCAAAAGATTGATACTATATCACCCGAACAATAGAGCTCAGTCTATAAACTATCTAACCTATATATAAATAAGAAAGAATAAATTTTAAATAAGTCTTCAACAGCTTCAACATTCTGCAAAATACCCGTTAATTTTAGTTTAAACCGCTCTGCTCGTCGAAGGCGTGGCCTTACAATTTTAATGTGAGAAAGAAAATTGTCCCACAAAACAATGTGATGAGGCAAACGCCCTCATCGGGTTCTTCGTGACTCGAGAAAATACATACATTTCCTGCTAACTGTAATATTGAGCTGTGAGTTTGAGGTTGTATCGTTACATTTTGTCTCTTCTGGTAAAATACTAGTGCAGAAGATATTTTATTACTATTTAAAAAAGTATTTATCGATTTCTACATAGTACATAACTTACGGACTACTGTTTCCGGAGCAGAAGTTTTACACACAACTGGAACTAAAAAGAGTACAGTCAACTTCAAAAGTAGGCGACCAAAATGGGCGAAGATTATTTTAAATATTAAATACTTATGTTTTTCACCTCACTAGCTCGGAAAGGCTTTTTTGTATGTTTGTTAACTATTGAGAAAATCGCTTTTTATCCACATGTGAAGAAAGTAGACGTAGAACGTTAAATGTACTATGACGTAGAACGTTAAATGTTTATTTTTGTTTTTTTTTGGTATATTTTATGACATAGTTTTGTTTAACTTTTATTTTTAACTTTTTATTAATTTTTTTAAACTTTTTTTTACGTTTTTTATTTTTTTTTACTTTTTATACTTTTTTTTTGTTTTTTTTTACTTTTTTTTACCCTATTTCTTAATTTCCTTGCTGTAGTGAGGTGAAAAGATTTGTGTTATACACGGGTGAAAAGTTATTTTACGTCTCGTGTGTTGAAACACGCTACGATCAGGATTCTATTTTTGAACCACTCGCTTCGCTCGTGGTCAATCATACAATCCTTTCGCTAGCTCGTGTTTCAAATGAACACTCGCAGGTAAAATACAACTTTCCCCCCTTGTATAACAAATAACTATTGTGACTATTTAGCCCTTAAGACTCTTACTGTAGGATCGTATGGTTCCGGTCATTCATTGTTTATTTCTTAGATTAATAAGACTTATAAGAAAAAATCCTTAGAATGAAATATAGATTTTATCCGGAACTTTTATATAACCTCCTTTCAATCCAATTCATCATTAGCCTCGTAGTTCACTCATTCAAGCCGCTTAAACCATTTTCCAATCCAGTTAGCTCCTCTCATCTCGTTTAGGACCTAACCTTATTCATAACCGTGTTCAACTGGACTAAAATATCGTTTCCAGTATAATTTGACCTCTAAATTCGTAACCACTATACTAATCCGGCTAAAAAACAGCTGTGGATGGGTTAGTGAATAGCAGCCTGCATTTTTCATTCGAGCTCGTAAAGGGATCATTATAAAGTGCGGTGGCTGAGGTGTTATAACGTGTCTGTATAAGTGTCACGAAGAATTATAGTTATAGCCCAGTGGTATGGCCGTTTATAAAACTAGTTGAAAAATATGGGCTGTCTCAAGAAAATATCTTACGCTCACTGTACATTTTTCGCATATTGTCTTCTTGCCTTCATCGTCCATCTAGCGTTATTCCCGGTTGTGCCCCTAAAGGAGCCCGGGGTCCGCTTTGACACCTAATCCCAATATTTGGCATAGGCACTAGTTTTACGAAAGCGACTGCCATCTGACCTTCCAACTCAGAGGGAAAACTGGTCTAGGATTAGACCGGTTTCCCCACGATGTTTTCCTTCACCGAACATAATATCGGGTATGAGATGAATTCAATATAACGCGCAATAGAATCATTAAAAAAATCATATGTATTAAGTACCTACCTCCTTAGTTCAATAAATTGTTCGTGATGTAGCGGTCAAGATCATTTAACTTTGAACTATCAATTAGCTTTTGTTTGGATATAATAGTATCCATATTTTGTTGGTATCCAAATGAATAACCACGCTAGGGAATGCAAAGCATATTACAATATTCGAAGTTGTGAAGGGAAGCCAGGGTACCGATTTTTGACTTTCGAGCGCTCAAATCTTTCACTCGAAAACTGTCAAAAATTATGAAATGCTATTTCGATATAGGTAGCGATAGAAAATTGAAAACCGAGTGGTGACCACTCGTATCCAATTATATCGGTAGAAAGTAAGTGCCTGCAATTTTGACACTAGAGTCGTAATTACTTTTATTTAATTTTCGAGCGGTGGAAAGTCAAAAATCGGCCCCCTGGCCGGAAACAGGCTGGATGTCGATCGTTTGTTGCGTTCATTCAGCTACTGTAAAACATTATTTGTCGCCTCAGTACTGTCAAGTAGGTAACTTCGAATTGAAAAAGTTTTTTCATGTGTGTTTTTCTAGTATTTGTATAACTGTTTTATTTTTGTATCGATTCATTTCGTACCTATACACTTTAAGGTCGGATTACATTGTTAGGACCAAAATTTGAGGTCAGTTTGAAGTATTCGCGCACCTAACTACCCAATTTATGCCTGCGTTTTAAATTTTTTGCATAAAATAGTTTTAAAATCCTCATATTCTCCTTTATAAGCTATGTATTCAACAGTTTACACTTTCTAGAAAATCTTTTTAGCTGGCTTGCCCTGCTTGCCGGAAAATTAAGAGTGTGTTAAAAAAACAAAAACATACCACCTTTAAATTTTAGTGTAAAAGTGTGTTAGTTTATTTTACACTAGTAACTTGTTAGTTGCACTCCCATGTCTCTCCCATATTAGCTTCCACAGCCTATTAAAACCCATATCAGGGTATGACGGGTGATCAACGTTTTTGTAATTTTTTATCGCGTACTTACTGGACTGTTATTCTTTACGAGCTCATCTTTAAGGTGAGGTTTAAACAAGTTACAAAATGGCGAGGCTGGAGACAACTGCCAAAGTGGGCCTCGGGCTCCTTTAGGCTACAACCGGGAAAAGGTAGGACGATGATGATGATACAGGAGACACCTGTACCAGAGTCTTAGAAAATATACAATTGTAGGCAAATATCTAACATGCTTAGGAGCATGTCACGAAGAATACCTACAAAAATTTGTATATTGGAGTTTTACACTTATTAAAGGGATATTTTTACAAGCTTTTACTTAGCTCACCCAGTTTGTTTCATTCTTGGGTCAACTTTAGTAATTGAAATTTCACCCACTTCCCGGTTTCCGATTGAGCTGAAATTTTGCATGCATATGTGTATCGCATAACAATGCATATTATGATGACATGGAACTGATCTGATGCTGGAGCTGGAAGGCCATAGGAACTCCGCAATAATACGACACAACCCCATCGAGTTCTGTCTACTCAAATATTTAAAATTAAAAAAGCGGCCAAGTGCGAGTCGGACTCGCACATGAAGGGTTCCGTGAAATAAATTGCGGTTTACGATTTATGACGTATTAAAAAAAAACTACTTACTAGATCTCGTTCAAACCAATTTTCGGAGGAATGGTAATGTACATCATATATTTTTTTTAGTTTTATCATTCTCTTATTTTAGAAGTTACAGGGGGGGGACACACATTTTACCACTTTGGAAGTGTCTCTCGCGAACTATTTAGTTTAGAAAAAAATGATATTAGAAACCTCAATATCATTTTTGAAGACCTATCCATAGATACCACCCCACACGTATGGGTTTAATAAAAAAAAGGTTTTTTTAGTTTCAGTTTTGAGTATGGGGACCCCTAAAACTTAATGTTTTTTTTCGATTTTTGTGTAAAAATCTTAATGCGGTTCACAGAATACATCTACTTACCAAGTTTCAACAGTATAGCTTTTATAGTTTCGGAAAAAAGTGGCTGTGACATACGGACGGACAGACAGAACAGACAGACAGACGGACGGACATGACGAATCTATAAGGGTTCCGTTTTTAGCCATTTGGCTACGGAACCCTAAAAAAAGACCTTTAAAAAAAAAGGCAGTCTCGCGATTTCTGCTGCTCACGAAGTCACTAGTAATACGAGTATGGATTCGCGTTTCATTCATAAGTTCATAACTGGGGTGGTTGAACTTGAAAGTTGAAACCGGTTGAGAATCAGCAAGTCAGAGATGATTGTAAATCAATCGACCGTTTATTTGAGAGTTTATTATAATTCGATCACAGTTAATTTTTGGTTTCTTTCTTTATTGTCTTTGATGTTTCGTACAATTATGTCATGTTTGATTTTATTATACCTACTTTTGTTTCTTATCGGAATCAGTGCCTTTTCATTTACATTAAATAGCTACATTAAAATGATATCTCGAAAATTATAGCTAGAAGGGTAGGTAGGTATTATGTAGGTACTTATTCTCAATTGGCGTATTTTTTTTACATTTGCATAATTTATGATGGATAGGATACTTCGTGAGATTTAACAGTAATATAGCCCTGTCAGGACGTCCATCATATCGATTGGACACATTAAATGGTTATTAAACAGTCAGAATAATAGCCAGGTTATGATAAGGTTTAACACTGTTAAAATATACCCAAAGTGCTCCAAACACGATACATCCCAGCCCGGCCACGATATTGCGCGATTGCGGCGCGGCAAGCGTTTTATCTGTTCATTGCCTGGTCGAGACGCGCAACGCGCTGTGGTTAGTTGGGATCACACGCAATGAATTAGAAAAACCGCTGCCGCCGCCACGCAATGTCGTGGCCGCGTTAAGGATGGTCAGGACGCTTATTTTTTAGCAACAGAAACTAGCTTCCGACCTAGATATGGTGGAGCCCATGGGGTATAAAAAGTCTCATATTATTCCAGTATACCGTTTTAAAATTAGATTCGAACTACGTTTGTATGGAGAGTCGACTTGAGCCGAGCTTGCTGGGGACTCTTAATTGTGCAAGTAGTATCTATTAACTGCAAAATACAGATGCAAGAAATTGTGTGCAATTTTCATTACATTGCGGGTTACGGTGTGGCTGAGTTCAATCGATATATCAAACCGCGCAATGTATTTAGTTAAACTTGCATGGAATTTCTTCCATGTGTAAATTTCGCTTTAGATTTGTGACAGGAGGCCTGCCTGTTGATGGTGATTTATTGATATAGTAGGCTGGTTTGACAAATTTAACAGCCAATCCAATTAATGGATGGTAAAAGTTTGCTTTGATGCGTTATCATTATCACGTTTAAGAAGTTGAAGAGTATCCGCTAATTCATTACGATAACTACAACAACCAAAGTCTAAAGGCCTTTAGACTTTTAGTTCATTATTTGCACTACATCAACATGAGAACGAGTAACTCTTAACTGTTTGTTGTGTTCTTTTTTCTCCGCAGTCAATGCTCGAATCCCAGACCAGCTCGTGTAAAAAGCTCACGAGCTTTTGCGGGCGGCCGCTTAAATTGCAATGAGTATTGCGAGCTTGCACGAAAGCCCAACAGGAAACTTTGCCGTTTACGGACAAACGGTGGAAAAATAAAGTACAGACACATGTACTTAAAGTGTATGTGTTTGAGATTAAACATCTGCAAAGATTTGTATTTTTTTAAAACCATTAGTAGGTACTTATAGGATTATTTTCTGAATTGTCTTTCTTAGGATTTCTGATCATGTCCCACTTTGCACTTGCAATAAATCAGCACTTAGCATCTTAAAAACTAGCTGAAATATGTTCCCATAAATGTACGATTTTTTCATCTATTCCGCAATTTTGATTCGGCTTTAGCTGCGAAAATATAAATAAACAAACATTCAAAAACTCACCGAAAACAACAGCAACTCTAACAGCAATTAAAAAACATTTCAAGTTCCAAAAACACGCAAACAGATTCGAATTAGGAATCGTAACTTTTTAAAATCGTACGTATGCGGTTACGGCGCGCACAAGCTTCGGCGGGTAAAGGCGGCGACACACTGCGAGAGCGGCCGGCGTCGGGGCCCCCACCGACTATCACTCCACTTTCGTCTCCCCCGAGTGCAAGACCGATTTATCACCGTATCTGTGTTAACTTAGTTGCCTAGTCCCGGAAAGGTTTGACACTTTGTTTTTAATCCATCAAGGTTTTGCATAGATAGTGAGTATGTGACCTAGTTTTGTTTGCAACCCGGAATACATTTATTTTGGAGCACTTGGGATTTATAATAGTTCACATTAACTTTTCGTTACAGATTTCATTCCTGTTGTGCTTTTTTTACTTTTGTGATTATTTAAATCGCATCAAAATGTATAGGTACTATAAGACGATAACCGACTTAAAAAAAAAGGAGGAGGTTCTCAATTCGGTTGTATTTTCTTTCATTTTTAGGGTTCCGTACTCAAAGAGTAAAACGGGACCCTATTACTAAGACTTCGCTGTCCGTCCGTCCGTCTGTCACCAGGCTGTATCTCAAGAACCTTGATAGCTAGAGAGTTGAAATTTTCACCGATTATGTATTTCTGTTGCCGCTATAACAACAAATACTAAAAACAAAATAAAATATTTTTTTAGGGGGGCTCCCATACAACAAATGTGATTTATTTGCCGTTTTTATAGATACGGAACCCTTCGTGCGTGAGTCCAACTCGCACTTGGCCGGATTTTTTATATTTATTTTTTACCTTGAACATTTATGTCGTACTAGCTTCTGCCCGCGACTCCGTCCGCGTGGAACTCGTTTATATCGTTGCTCCGTACAAAATTACACCCCTATTTCACCCCCTTAGGGGATGATTTCCGGGAAAAGAACTATCCTATGTCCTTCCCCGGGACTCAAACTATATCTATACCAAATTTCATCTATATCGGTTCTGGGATTTAAGCGTGAAGAAGTAACAGATAGACAAACAGACGCACTTTCGCATTCATAATATTAGTATGGAGTACGAGTATGGATAGCTGGAACAGGGTTCAGTTAATCACGATAACTTTTTGAAATATCATTTTAGCAGAATATTTTAGAGTATTTCTAGCTCAGCCAGCCGAGAGATCTAAACAGAATATTAATGCTACAATATTATAGAATGTCCTAAAAATCGAAGGTCTGATGTTGGTATATAATAAATACAATAATATAAATATAGCAGGTCTCTCAGCTCTGGCTTGCCTTCATTGGCCGTCCAGAGAGGAGTCGTCAGAGCTATATGCTCCAGGGGTGGAAGTGTTAAAGGGCATAACGCCGCGAGTAACTTCGGAGAAAGCGCAGCACCACCTCTCGACACCCCTGAGCCGCTCACGCCGGTGTTGCTCCTGAACTGGTCTTTACGACGGCACTTTCAGGGGCCCATCTAGCGAGTGGCTTAGTCACCGCCTGCCTCGATAGCATCTCACAATGTTATGGCAGGTGTCCGGAACTCTTGCAATAGCCCATTAATTTGTCCATCCAAATTTCATCCATAGCCCGTTATTCTTTCCTCTTAACCTACAATAGCCCCAAAACGCCTGCTGGGACCGATTCACGGGTATCTACCGATGTACCCGTGAATGGGTTCTAGCAGGCGTACTAGGGCCTCTACGTGTTGGATCTATATCCCCACGCACGCCTTCCAAATGACCGTGACTTTAAATCGGAAATATAATAATAATAAGAGATCATCATCATCATCATCATCAGATCACTCAAACTTGATAAGTTAGATGTAGGTTCATTTCAGTGTATACTTAGCGGCACCGACATCAGAAGAAGCCAAATTGATATATTTATTTGTGCTAGAGTAGGTACCTTATAATGCAATATAATACGAATACGTAGGTAGATATATATCATCATCATCATCATCATATCAGCCGAAGGACGTCCACTGCTGGACATAGGCCTCCCCTAAAGAGTGCCACAAAGGCGCGGCGTGGGTAGGCCCCCCCACAAGGTGGACTGATGACCTGGTAAAGGTCGCGGGAGTCCGCTGGATGCGGGTGGCGCAGGACCGGCCATTGTGGACCGACATATACATAGCCTTATTAGTAATTTAGGTTAAGATACAATGGAACTAGGGTTGCCAACTAATTTTGGGGGAGATATAGTATTTTCCAGAAAAAACGACAAAAATATAGTACACTGTAAAACATATAGTACTTGGCTGGCTAATGTTGCTATTTAACAGTGGCGGCGCGTGAAAACTTTCTATGGTCAACCCGAAACAAAAAAGTTATGAAATAGTGTGGAATATATAAGTAGGTATAGGCTTGCCTAAAAATAAGTTTTAGGCAATCGGCTTGTATGGGCGCTCCGCCACTGCTATTTAGTAAAACCTCGGCAATTTGAAGCACTCCGTAAGGTCCCCCAAAATATAGTATTTTCGCGTACTATATATTTATTCAACAGTATATAGTACAAAGAGTCAAAATATAGTACAATACTATATAATATAGTACCGTTGGCAACCCTAAATGGAACTGACGTAATCTTAAGTGATTAAATGTTCTTAAAACAATAAAATAAAAACAACATATCAGTCGAAAGACGTCCACTGCTGGACATAGGCCTCCCCCAAGGAGTGCCACAATGCCCACAATGACCGGCAAGAAATACTGGAATCGAAATATATTTGGGTTCAGGGTAAAGACTTAATAGGCTCGGCTCTAATTACTGTGTTCCTATAATACTACTAATAAATCCACGGTTAAAGTCACGTATAGAGTACGTACGTAGAGTCGGCCTCATTAGTTGCTGAACACCTAAGTACTCTGTCGTTTTCATTCGCTTGACAACTTCATATGGCAGTTTAACATGACGTTTAATGCGATCCCACAATTCCTACATAAAAAGATTTTGCAAAATTAATACGCAAGAATTAAGCAGCAACTTCTACGCAACATCTACCACTGGATCACACCTGAAAAACTGGCTACCGACTTTGCAGCATATCCAAGATCTACGGAACAAGACCATTATCTCATTCCATCTCACCCAAATTCTCACCGGACACGGCTACCACAAATCCTACCTATACCGCTTCAAGATAACCACCGATGACCTTTGCCCGTGCGATGGAAGCACCGCACAATCCATCGACCACCTTTTAAAATACTGCCCGAAATTCACAAACCAGAGATTTAACCACGAAATCACCTGCCATAATCTCCATATAGAACCATACAACCTGCAGGAAATCATTCGTAAAGAAACTACAATAGCCTCATTTTGCAAACTCGCCTCCTCCATAGTTAATAACCTGAAAAAGTTCAATGGCACATAGTTCACTCTCCATTTCACCCATCATCCATTACAACCATCACGTATCGTCATCATTGATACACAGAAACACTAATTCCATTAGAAATCATTTATCATAAAGTAAGCGCGGATTCAGTCGCCCGTATCCTTCGCGGGGACTGTTTCTGAGTATATCAAAGATAAAAAATAAAAAAAAAATGCGACACGGTCCAAAGGTGTAAGACCCTTGTGTGGCTGACCGTATTGTATGACTTTAACCGTGGATTTATTAGTAGTATTTAAGATATGTCTCACGAAAGTTTAAATTGATGTTTTCCTATGTTTAGGTTGCGTTACATGGTAATGGTTAGTAATTTGAATGCGGTATATTCCATTTTAGTTCCCGAATGAAAATGCACGAGTTCCCAAAGTAAAATAAGTGCCATCGATGCGTGCAATTTTGCATACTTAATTAGTTTTTACTCTGTAATTTGGCATTATTACCTAGTCGTTAATTATATGCTGTAATAATGTTCAGTAGGTACAGGAATTTTGAGTGAAACAAAAGGCCGATTGTTTTTGCCCGGCTTTTTATCCAGGTAAAGTAGAGGGGAATAAATGAAGGGTCCACGGAAAGAACATGTCTAGTCACTTTTTTTCAGAATGAGATTTTAATGTGACGTAATAGTTCATAACGAGCTCAACATTTTGACATTAAAATCTCATTTTGAAAAAAAAAAGTTACTAGACATGTTCTTTCCGTGGACCCTTCAAATACATAACACTCATCTAAATTAAATTTAAATACGTCTATTAATTCATAACTAGCTGTCCGCACGGCTTCGCCCGTGTATTGCAAGGAATGCAAGCAAACACATGTGATAAAATATAGCCTATTTCCATCAAGAAAGTATTCTGTACACAAGTGTTTTTTTTTGTTGATCGGATCATTGGTTCCGAATATTGCCCATTACATACTTAATAAAGTTTAGTCGGCAATGAACTGCTCGCATAGAAAAAAGTGGAAATTTGGATATAATTTATAGTACCTAGCAGTTTTTTTGTATCTGGCGGATATATTATCAATTAAATAGTTACCTAGAGGCAAAATCCATCAAAAAACATATTTAGCTCCTGAAAAATCGGAATAAATATGAATAAATGTTTTATTCTTTATTTTGGTTAATTTACATTTGCTCAAAAATTTCAATATAAATCAAACAAAAAAGACAATGAATGCTTAATTTAAATCTATATAATTACTTCCGGGTAGAAACAGAAAGTTTGTTGGATTCTTTAATAAAGCATCTTAGAATAACGATTTAAAATTAAATTAACAAAAAAAAACGCCATTATTAAACTAATGTTTTTTGAAACCGTATTTTGCCTGGAGTACTTACAAACAATCTCACAGACTTACCTCTTTATAATATTAGTATAGATACCTACACGCAAATTTCACAGAAACCTAACACAAATCGTAGTGCACAAAGGTAACCTGCAAGCGACTGACCGCATCCATTGAAACCAGTCAAGCATCGATACATCAGGCACGCTCGTCCAAACAATTAACAAGAAAATAATCGCCCGGTCGAGTACCGTAGGTCAAGTGCGCGGTCGAGTGAATATAAACTACTTACTAGCCAGCGAGCGCACTTGACTAGTAAACGCTACATTACTCTTGTACTTGTACTGTTGTACCGTCTAGTACCTTATATTAAGTTAACAATTTTAGCTATAAATTATCGACGTGTAAGAAACCAATTATTGGAACTATAAATCATGATTATACACCACACACTTACATTAAAAACAGATGAACGACAGACTACAAACGACACTTACATTAAAAAATTAACGAACGCGTTCAACTTTTGGCAATAGTTACTGCAAACAAGTGGTTGAAATAAAGTAACAATTTATTAGGTCACTAGGATATTCATTCGACATGGTTATATCTAACAATACAGTACTTTACGGTTTCCCATTGAATTGCCGACACACATTTAACCGAATATTATTACAAAGTCAACGTTTCAAGTATTTTCATTTCATCGACAACTCATTACGTCGAAGAATCGATACTAGGTCATTTAAATCGCGGAGTTGTAGTTGGTACTTGTGTTATTTTGTAAATGATTTATTCAGTGGCTTTTCATTAGGGGTTTTTTTTATTTAAATTAAATTTGCTTCTAATTTGATTTATTACGAATAAAATTATTTAAATTTGTAATATTTCGTTACCGAAACTAAACGCAGTCACGTTAGTGAAGTCACTCTGCGCGATTATAGCGATGTGGGTAGTTTTAGATATTAATTTGTTTATATGTACCTACTGTGTAAACTAAGTTAATGGTTGGTCGGAAGTGATTCAATAACGTGTGCATATTATTGTATTGTGATACTTACTTACTAACTATTGTATTGTGAAAAATGAGTGATACAGAAGAAACAATTGCGTGCGAACTATTTAAATCGCATAGAGGAGCATTAAAGCTGTTTATAGACGGTTTCACGTATAGCATAAATAGGTCCCGTGTAACTTTTAATGGTGCTGCGAAATGTATCACAACAATATTTATTTTCTGTGGGGTCGAAGTTCTAACCTGACCTAAACCTACTTTAAAAGCCGTTCGTTTTCTGTGGGGTCGCAGTTCTAACCTAACCTAAACCTACTTTAAAAGCCGTTCGTTTTCTGTGGGGTCGCAGTTCTAACCTAACCTTAACCTACTTTAAAAGCCGTTCGTTTTGTGTGGGGTTGCAGTTCTAAACTAACCTAAACCTACTTTAAAAGCCGTTCGTTTTGTGTGGGGTTGCAGTTATAACCTAACCTAAACCTACTTTAAAAGCCGTTCGTTTTGTGTGGGGTCGCAGTTCTAACCTAACCTAAACCTACGTTAAAAGCTGTTCGTTTTCTGTGGGGTCGCAGTTTTAACCTAACCTAAACCTACTTTAAAAGCCGTTCGTTTTCTGTGGGGTCGCAGTTCTGACGTAACCTAAACCTTCTTTAAAAGCCGTTCGTTTTCTGTAGAGTCGCAGTTCTAACCTAACCTTAACCTACTTTAACAGCCGTTCGTTTTGTGTGGGGTCGCAGTTCTAACCTAACCTAAACCTACTTTAAAAGCCGTTCGTTTTGTATGGGGTCGCACTTATAAGCTAACCTAAACCTACTTTAAAAGCCGTTCGTTTTGCTTGGGGTCGCAGTTCTAACCTAACCTAAACCTACTTTAAAATCCGTTCGTTTTGTGTGGGGTCGCAGTTCTAACCTAACCTAAACCTACTTTAAAAGCCGTTCGTTTTGTGTGGGGTCGCAGTTCTAACCTAACCTAAACCTACTTTAAAAGCCATTCGTTTTGTGTGGGGTCGCAGTTCTAACCTAACCTAAACCTACTTTACATAATAATATATAATTAAATAAAAAATAATAAAATAAAAAGGTTTCAATGTATAATACGACATTTTGAAACGTATTATAGTAATACGTCGAATAAATCAATTGCAATGTTGAGTAGTTTTGCCATTTAAAATAATTTGAAATGAATCAGCAGTCAAGTAAAATTCGATGAATAGTATTTCTAAGCAGTAAGAAAAATTGAAGTAAATAGTACTTGAAATAAAATAACGACAAATAATATTATTTGTACTAAAATCTCGATGAAACGTTGTCGATGAAATGATATTCGATGAAACGGTTGTCGGCAAAACAAGGGTACACCGTACTGTACATTCTGTTCTGTTTATGCTAACCACTTTACGACAAACTGCAGTGCCCACTTGATCTTCTGTCTCTATCATCAGACCAGTTTTATGGTAAAATACTGCATTGCCATCCAAACTGAATGTGTACGCAAATTTTCATCTCAATCAGTTAAGGATTAACTGTTGCAAGACGACTCGGATAAACATGCAACATTGCAAGTTAAATAAAACCAGTTCTCGAAAATTGTGACCCTAATCATTCATGTGAAATATTCTCAACTCCGTCGTGTAAATTCGTAGTGGTCATTCTGTTGTAAGCTTTGACGAGGGACTATTCTCCATACAAAGTGAGTCCACACTCGCTCATGTATTCAGGCTGCCCCATTAAGAGAAATTTACTTTCGACTCCTTTGAGACGCACAATAGACGGAAAGTCATTCATATTTAACATAACAAAGTCGATAGGTATGGAAGCGTCGATTTGTCAGAGAGGTAAATCCCTTCTGGTTCTCGATTTGACAAGCGCGCAAGTCATATGCAACCCATATATGTATTTAAATGATATCTGGGTTTCACTCTAGCGCTTATGAAAGGTATAAGAGTAATTTGTTCACAAAATCAACATTATTATGCTTACGGATGCTACGGATTTGGGTAGTGTTAAGGCGAAGAGGACCTGTAAAACACACATATTGCCAGTAAGTACTATTTCAAACCACCACTGTACCACGGAACGGAATGCGCGGCGTGAGTAGGCCCCCCCTCAACACAAGGAGGACTGATGACCTGAAGTGTGTGTGTGAGATCGCGGGAGTCCACCAAATCCTCTTTGGGGGAGGCCTATGTTAGGCAGTGGACGTCTTTCGGCTGATATGATGACTCTTTCAAAGTCAGAGTCAAATATTTATTTGTCCAACATAGGTAAGTCATCCTCCTAGCGTTTATTCCCGGTTGTGCCCCTAAAGGAGCCCGCGCGGTCCGCTTTGACACCTCCAACATAGGTAAGTAGTTATTAAATGTTACATTTTTGTTCACTATCACCAATATCACTATGTAAGTGGCACCTCGCGGCATACAAATATGGGAATATTTTAGTGACATGCTTCTGCATGCAGCATGCTTTACTAATTAATAAGAAAATGAATTGCATTTTTTGGCCATGAAATAAAGCTTATCCCTGCTTTGTAACGTAAATATGATGATACTGATCTATACTAATAAATTAAAAGTGTGTGAGGGTGTACGTTTGTAATTTTGTATTTAGGGAGTAATCTCCAGAACGACTCATCCGATTTAAGAAAATCTTTCACCAGTTTAAATACAATAAACCTACAGGATGAATATAAGATATAAGCAATATTTTATCTATCGTACGCGGGCGGGCCGCTCGGCGCGGCCAGCTTGAAAATAATAAAATAAAATCCTCGCACCATCCAGAGCAGCTGCCTAGCTAGCAATATCGCATTTTTGTCAGCAATATAGCATTTTGTCCCGCACTTACATAGGTACTTGCTTTGATAGCAACGAACGTAACTGCAATGCCCATAAGCAAATTAAGCCATTCCTTAGGGCATCGCGTCTTGGGGGGACCAGAAAAAGCACAAAAAAATTGCTTATGGATAGGGAGGCCCACAGGCGGGGATTGCTTAGGGCATCAAGTAAGTAGTCTTAATCCGGCACTGCGTAACTGTCACGGCAGTTAAATACCCACGCCAATAAAAGCCTCCCTTTTCTCGAAACGTTTTTGTCGCATTTTCATACCCTCACAGAATCAGTCTGCTGCGATCTTGATATTTTGGCTGGTGACTAAAATTTTTCGCCTTAGTCCAAATTTAATATATTCCAACCGTGGGAAAGTTAAATTCTCAAGTGCATTATAAAAGCCTCGACCGCACAGTCTTACCTGCCCTACATTCACAATATTTACTTACTGACATCACTTATAAGGGTAACCGGTCTAAGTCCGACCTCTAATTGTCCATGATAGTTACGAATTTGAGGGTCAAGTTATATTAGGGATGGCCGGTGAAGTAAAATTGAGACAAGTGAATTGCATAGCTGGTCTTGATCACTCCCCGGCTGTCTTAAGTAGTATAACTTCAGTCGTTCAAATAATATATTCTGAGGCTGTCCGAGATTTTTTTTATTCGTGACATTGCTAGAAAATACATACATTGGTTGTAGGTTTGGAATTCAGACATACCTAACGTCTAAGAACTACCTATACCAAATATAGTGCGTGTTAATATTAGGTAGGTATTAAAACAAGATTTGAGGTAATAAAAAAAAGATTTAAGATCAAACACAGCGGAGTTTTACGCCTAAACCTTACAATTTTTGCCATACATTAGATTCGTACATGTAACGTCATAGCGTAGACCAGCGTAGACTATACCCATGAAGCTATGTGGCTTACTATGTATTAAGTTTCATGACTATACCTATTCTAAACTCCGGTGTGGTGTGGTCGATGCTTGTATTTATCGAATTGGCTAAGACCAATATTTAAAGGTATCTACGTAAACCCGTGGCCCAATGCCTAACAGTTGACACGTAAACGTTCACTTCTATAGTTATACTAGCTTTTGCCAAGGAGATGAAATAGGGATGAAAATGTGAATAAATCCCATTTAGTTAAAATTTGGTATAGAGATAGAAGGAGTCCCAGGGAATGCATAGTTTTTATCCTGAAAAATCATCTCCTGAGGGGGTCAAAATTTGGATAGAACCCATTTACGGTATAGCGATAGTTGGCAATCGCGGATAATGATAACGGATAGTTTTTCTCCCAAAAATGATCCTCTAAGGAGGTGAAATGGGAGGTGAAAAATTGGATGGAACCCATTTACGGTATAGCGATAGTTGGCAATCGCGGATAATGATAACGGATAGTTTTTCTCCCAAAAATGATCCTCTAAGGAGGTGAAATGGGAGGTGAAAAATTGGATGAAACACATTTACGGTATAGCAATAGTTGGGAGTCCTGGGGAAGGACATAGTTTTATCCCGAAAATCCTCCCCTAAAGGGTTGAAAATTTGGATGTGATGTGACCTTTGTAGATGAAATTTGGTATAAAGATAGTTTGAGTGCTGTGAAACGACATATGATCATTTTTATCTCGGAAATCATCCCTTAAGGGGGTGAAATGGGGGTTAAAATTTGGATGGAACCCATTAGGATAAAATTTGGTACCTCTAGAATATAGTCTGTGTCATGGAGAAGAACAACGGATAGCTTTTTTCCCGAGAAAAATCCCCCAAGGGCATAAAATAGGGGGTGAAAATATACCTTATTTGGATGAAATTTGGTATAGAGATAGTTGGGATTCCGGGGAAGGATGTATAGTTTTTATCCCGAAAATCATCCAAGAGGGTGAAATGAGGGGTGAAAATTTGGATGGAACCCATTTACATGAAATTTGGTTAAGAGTTAACTCGAGTCCCGGAGAATGACAACGGATATTTTCAATCCCGATAATCATCCCCTAAAGGGATGAAATAGTGGGTGAAAATTTGGATAGATTTAGATTTAGATTTATTTATTTCGAGATAAAAATTACAATATAGGTTTGCATACAATGTCAAAATTATAAGAATCCTTATCACGATCGTCAATAATAAGAAATAAAATTTAAAAATATTCAAAATGTAAATACACAAAGTGGAAATCGTAGCTCCAATTACGGATTGTCATTTAAAAACTAATAGACACATACTATTAAACAAATAAACAATGTCAATTTATGCATTAGGTACGATTTAAAAGTTGAATATAGAATATAAATGTTACACAAGAAATCATATCAAATTATAGCTGTCAATAAATCAAATAAACTCTTAAAAAACCATGTCCATGAACTCATGAACAGAGTACAGAGGGTTATCCAACAAAAGATTTCTCAGTCTACGCCTAAATGTTTCGTCACAAGGTTCGTTTCTTATATCGGCGGGTAGGTGCTCGAAATAAGTAGGCCCTATAACCCGGGGATTTTTCTCTGAAAGCGCCATGCGACGAGGAACTGTCCTTAGGCGCCCAGTTGAACGAAGCTGTTTGCCTGGTACATTCACACGTTCAAACTGGGAGATGTTTTTTCTTACAAATAAGAGAAGCTCAAACAGATGTTGTGAGTAGTGTGTCATTATGCGTTGCGTTGAGAATAACTTCCGACAGGGGTGCCGATGCTTGACTCCTACAAGTACCCGAACTGCACGTTTTTGCATGACAAGAACTCTTTGCGCATTGGTGGAGTTACCCCAAAGGAGGGTACCGTAGGACATCAGTGAATGAAAATATGCAAAATAAACTTGTTTCAGTGAATCACCTGAGATTAGCGGCTTTAATTTTCTCAACGCAAAGACAGCACTACTCAACCTGTCACACAGACTGTCAACATGGCGCTTCCAATTCAAATTGGAGTCAATTATAAATCCAAGGAACCTGCTTTCCTCACACAATGGCATTGAACAGCTTGCCATTGACAATGGCGTTGGTACTTTACGGCCAGAAAAAAGCATTATATTGGATTTGGCTACATTCAGTAACAGCCCGTTAGCAGCGAACCATGTTTGGAGTTGCGTGCAAGCCGCGTTTATTTTGACGCTTAGTTGTTCATAGCTGTTTGCACCTTAGAGCATTAAACCAACCGGAGACGACACGCGCACACTTTTCTATCTAAATAAGTCTGCCGTTTTCGGCGCGGGGGACGAGGCAACGCACACAAATCATGTTAACACCAATGCATTTTTCCGATAGTGTCACTACACACGCACACGACAAAATTATCAAACACCAGCATAAACTATACTCACACAAGTACAAACACATACACAGACAACCTGTCCGTGAAAGAGATGACGTCAGCTCGAAGTAAACATCGATAGTGCGAGGAACACGTCGATAATAAATAATAAACTTATCGATATTTCATGTAGGTCCGGAAACGAATGCTCAAAAAAGGTATAGAGGGAAATGCATGAAACACAATTTTTGACTTCGTAACTTTGTTTGGACTAGTTAGGAGGTAAACATATCAAAAGTCCTTGCCCGTAACCCTTGAGCCGGAGGGGAGGGGGGGTTTCAAAGTCCCATTATTCGGTTTTTCACCTATATCTCGGAAACTATGCGTCCTAGCGACATAACTATTCTAAACAAAATGAAAGGTGATTAAATTTGCCACAATTTTTATAATATCAAGTTTTTCGATATCTTGTACAGTTTCCGAGATATAAGATATTATACCATCGAGTACTATCGAGCTGGTCTGATGATGGAGATGGAAGGCGGCCATAGGATATCATATTGAAATGCCATGATCGGTACTTATTAAAAGGGATTTTTTTATGCACGTAACATACGATCTTTGGACAGACGGTAAACGGATAACAGGATGTTTTTTCCACATGAATAACTGGCCTGAATTTTGGTTCAGGCAGGACAGGTTAACACTATACTGTATCTTTTGGAGATAACATAAAACAAGAAACAAAGAATAAAAAGCAACTTTTATAAAATAACATTCAAAATGCTGGGAGCAAATAGTGCTAGTCTCGTTTAGGAGTCCACGACACATGATTTCCACAAGCTCGGATACAGACATCCTGAATCATTACATCTTTTGGGAATCTGAAAAATAAATTATAAGAATAACATACTTATAATGTGTATCGACATTTGTTTTTGTGCTGTCCCTTCACTAACTTTCCTAGTACAGTGTTGCTAGAGTAACAAATTAAAAATGCATATTTACGGAACAAGTGACGATCGTAAATTCCGTATAATTAATAAAATACAGCCTAAACATATTATATTTAAAACATTAAATAAAAATATTATATGGTGAAAATAAAAGAATAAATGAATTTGCAAACAGTAATCCATCATTAATTAATTAAACATCTACAATTATAAATTTCACGTTATTTATGGTTGGTACCATTTTTATTGGATAAACTGTGTTAATAATAACGAATTTAAAGTAGAACTTATAATTAAACATTTATACAGTCAACTTTAAAAAATACCCAAAAGTAGAGCTTGTACCATTAAGTGGGAACACTGTTAGATTGACAATATTTTTTAGTTTTTTGCAAATTTAATGCACTATTTGATAATATTTAAACGTAATAATACTAACAGATGAAAAGTAACGTTATCCTTTTGTACATTAGATATTTCTGATCTCTTATTACACGAGAACACGTTGCAATTCGGCATTTTTAGCTCAGGTCATTCCGCGCTCACTGCGATTCATTGAATGGCGCGGAGCGCGCGGCAACTAGTTTTATATAACCGCTATGACCGGCGGTCTCGTACCTTTGGCAGAGGGGAACGCCTGGCAATGGCTACTCCGGTTGGTTTAATGCTCTAAGGTTTGCACCGACCAACACGGTAGTATCATCCGCAAACAGTACTGATAACCCGGCTACGATATTCGACGGCAGGTCATTAACAAATAATAAAAATAGGGTATTTCCTAAAGCTGACCCTTAAGGAATACCTAAATTGATATAACCTGTATCTGATTGCACCTATTTGCCGTTTGCACGTAGTTTTACGACTTGTTTACGCTTTGACAAAAACGAGGTAAACAATTGGTCAGCTTTGTTTCGAATGCCATACGATTTAAGTTTGTTCAGCAGCAGTTCGTGGCTGATAACGTCAAATGCCTTTGACAAATCGCAAAGCACTCCAGCCATCTTATTCTTGTCATCTAACCCAGTCATTATGCAATCGAATATCCTGTACGCTGCAGTGGTCGTAGACATTCCCTATCTATACGCGAATTGATTATCCGTAAGCAGGCTATTCGATTCCAGATGACTCATTAGGATAACATCCATTTAAGTGAAATTTGGTATAGAGATAGTAAAAGTCCCAGGGAAGGACAATTCATAGTTTTTATCCTGAAAAATCATCTCCTGAGGGGGTGAAATGAGAGGTGAAAATTAGGATAGAACCCATTTAGGTGAAATTCGGTATAGAGATAGTTGGAGTTCCGGGAAAGAAAATCGCATAGTTTTTGTAACGAAAAACACCGCCTGAGAGGATGAAATGAGGGTGAAGATTTGGATGGAACCCATTTACGGTATAACGATAGTTGGAAGTCCTGGGGAAGGACATAGGATACTTTTATCCCGAAAATCCTCCCCTAAGGGGTGAAAATTTGGATTTGACCAATGCTGCGCCTACTAACTACCTCCATACAAAATTTTATATAAATGGGTCGTATAGTAGCACCATACAAATATTCACCCCCATTTCACCCCATTAAGAGATGATTTCCGGGATAAAAACTATTCTTTGTCCTTTTCCGGAACTCAAACTACCTGTTAACCAAATTTTATCTAAATGGGTTACTTCCAAATTTTGACCCCCCCATTTTACCCCGTAAAGGGAAGATTTCCGGGATAAAACCTATCCTTTGACCTTTCCTGGGACTCAAAATATTTATATACCAAAATTCATCCAAATCGGTGCAGCGGTTTAAGTAGCTCCATACAAATGTCCACCCCCCATTTCATCCCCTAAGGGGGTGATTTCCGGGATAAAAACTACCCTATGTCCTTTCCCAGGACTCAAACTATCTCTATACCAATTTTATCTAAATCGGTTAAGCCGTTTTCACGTGATACGCGGTCACATAAACAGATAAACAGACAAACAGACAAAAATTCTAAAAACTGCTGGAACGTTTTCTGTTATTGATTCTAAGAATCCCTAGCCAATTTTTTTTCGAATATCTTCCATGTACAGACTTTCGACCCTCTTTAGCTTTATTATATGTATAGATAGATAGATAGATGAAAGTGTCAAGTATTGAGTCAGTGTACACTGAGACTTACCAGAGTGGATCGTTCGGTTAATATTTTGCGAACCAAAAATTCCCTAATCAAAAACCAAAACCCTGCGCTTCATTTCTAAGAACCTACTTATATTACTGCCTTCAGTTTATAGCTAACTTCACGAATGAAGTTTTCAACAAGACCTATATTCAGCGTCAATAGGTAATGCTATAGTTACTTTGACCATAACTGAACTCGAACCATTGAAACACGGGTCACGTGGCATGCAAATTCGACCGCGCTGCGGCATCGGCAGCGAGCCCTGTAATTCGTTGATTTATCGTCTTCTTTCCAAATAACCGCTTGATTAATTTGCGGATCGAAAAAAACGCATTGCTTTTTAGGGTTCCGTGGCCAAATGGCAAAAAACGGAACCCTTATAGATTCGTCATGTCTGTCTGTCTGTCTGTCTGTCCGTCCGTATGATGATGATGTTGTGAAGGGACGCCTGGCCGGAAACAGGCGGGCAGTCGACCACTCGTTGCGGTCATTCAGCCTAATTCCCTAAGGTTTGGGATCAAGGTTACTGTCCCGGCAGCGCTCCCACATTAAATGCTTCCATTATTATTGTTTTCCTGCAGAACAGAAGGACATCTTTAAGGTTGATATCCCTCAATTCCAGCTCCTCTAACATATCTTTACCAAATGTGTTAAACCGCGGTGCCGCGTATATAACACATTCCGCTAGTACATGCTTACTTGTTTTTTCCTCCCCACAGTGTGGGCAAGAAGCATCGTTACTTGTACCTATTATCTTTAAGTGTCTATTTAGAGTATTGTGACCGGTAATGATGCCAGTCAGCAATTTCAGATTGCTCTTACCCAGTTTCAGCAGATACCTGGTCCTTTTGTGATCCATACCTTCTATTATCATCTTTGTCTGTCTACATCCAGATGCTTCCCTCCATTCTCTCTCCCCATCTTGTTCTTTTACCCTTTCTATGACCCCCTTTGTGACTTGAGCCGAGAAAGGAAGGACCGGTTAAATACCGGCCTATAAACTCCCTTCCCGCGCCCTCCCTAGCCAGCTCATCCGCTCTCTCATTGCCCACTATCCTCTGATGTCCTGGCACCCACGCCACCGTCACACCTGGGTCTTCTCCTATCTTGTTGAGCTCTTCCTTGCATTTTTTCACTAAGGCGGATGTTACCGTTGCCTTTCGTAGTGCCTTCAATGCTGCCTGATTATCCGTATATATCACTACACTTCCAGTCTTTTGCATTGTCTCTCCTATAATCTGTGCGCACCTCGTTATCGCGCACACTTCTGCTTGGAAAACGCTAGCATACCTCCCTCGTGGGATGGATACTTTTTCACGCAGTTTAGGTATAAGTATACCTGCCCCCGCTAGTCTTGTTGATTTTCTTCTTGATCCATCTGTGAAGCAGACCGTCATTGGGTGTTCGACGTCTACCTTCCAGTTGTCTCTTTCTCCTATGTGTATTCTTTACTTCTTGTCAAATATCTCATGCCTCTTTATAAGGTCGTTATTGGCTATCATCATTTGTAACTTCGATAGCACCTCCTCCTGTATCAGCGCGTGTCCTTTGTCCACACAGCTTCCTCTCCATTATTTACATGCTTTCAGTCTGTACCACTGTTCCATGGCCCTTTTCTCCACTTCAATCCGCATTGTCTTCATGCCTAGCAGTATTTCCATGGCTTGTGTTGGGGTCGTTCTCATAACCCCCGTCACCATCAGACATGCTAGTATCTGCACCTTGTTCAGTTCCTTTTGATATTCTTTTATACGTGCCCTATGCCACCATACTACGGCCCCGTATAGCACCCAGGGTTATATGATTGCCCTTTAGATCCAGTTGATCATTTCGGGCCTCAGTCCTCATCTTCTTCCCACTGCCCTCTTACATTGGTATAGTGTTCTAATAGCTTTCGCCGATTGCTCCTTATTGTTTTATATCTGAGTGTACTATCCAGTGTCACTCCAAGATATTTCACCTCCTTCACCATCTCCAGTTCTTTGTTCTGTATCTCTATCGGTTTCATGTTGACCTTCTTCCTTTTGTTGGTGAAGTCCACAAGTTTCGTCTTCGTTGGATTTAGATCCAGCCCTCTCTCTCTCTGCACCATCCTAACACCTCTTTGAGGCCTCTGTACATTATGTCTCTTATGACGTTTAGGACCGTTCCTCTCACCAATAATACTCCGTCGTCAGAGTAAGCCTGCATGTACACCCCCCCCCCCCTCCCCCCCCTGTTGACTTTCTTCACCAGTGAGTCCAGTAATAGGCACCACATCAGGGGGGACAAGCAGCCGCCCTGCGGGAAACCCCTTCTCGGACTTATTCTTTTAGAGACCCCTCCCAGCTCCACTGTTATGTCCCTGTCTTTTAGTATTCTGCCTATCCATCTCGCTATCGCTAGATCGATTCCTTCTCTGTCCAGACTTTTCTCCACCGCCACAAAGGTTGCCTTGTCGAAGGCTCCCTCCACGTCGAAGTAGCACCCTAGTGCATACTGCTTTGTGTCCAGAGCTCTCTCCACCCTAACCGTGAGGTTGTGCAGATCAGTCTCCGTCGACTTTCCTGCCATGTATGCATGTTGGTTCCCATGTTATGGTTTCCTTCCGCATTCCACTTTCTCTATTATTGATGTATCTATAATGTTCTCCAAGGTCTTTAGTGTCAACTTATGCTCCTGAAAGATTTCACTTCTTGGTATGATTTCTTCCCTGGTTTCGGTAGGAATACCACTCTCACTTGCCTCCATGCTTTCGGGATATAGCCAAAGGCTATGCTTGCTCTGTATAGTCTTGCTAGATTCTCCTTTATGTGTTCATATCCTTTCTGCATTAGCACTGGAAGTATCCCGTCCGGTCCCGCTGCCTTGAAGGGAGCGAAGGATTTGACCGCCCACTCCACTATCTCATTCTTCACCACCGCCTCTGCAGCCCCCCAGTCCGGTATACCCAGCTCTGCCTCTTCTTCTGTATCTACTGTTTCTTCGCAGTCCGGGAAGTGAGATCTCAGCATGGTTCCAAGAATCTCACCCGGTTCCGTGATCAGGTCTCCCTCTACTCTAAGCCTGCCTAGTTGACAAGTTCGCTCTCCCGCAAGCAGTTTCACTACCCTTTCCCCCTCGGCATAGCCTCGTATGTCTTCCGTATACCTTCTCCAGCCATCACAGCTAGCCTTCTCTCATTGTCGGGTGTACTTATTTCTTACCTCTATCTATGCGTCCCAACTATCAGGGTCGTCTTTCTTCAAAACGACCCTCATTGCTCGGCGCGTCCTCTTTCTTAGCTCACTCAGTTCCTTGTTCCACCATGGCTGTCCCTTCCCTGTTTGTACCAGCCTCTCGGGACATGCCTTATGATAGGCTTCCATGATGTTTTCTTTGATTTTCCTTGCCCCTGAAAAAAATAATATCAGCAATGAATTCTACGTCTTTGGTTCATACGAAAATGATACCAAACTTGCCCTAGTAGCCACCAGGGCGAGACTAGATTTTTTTTAAAGACGACTGTTGGCGTCCATCTTTGTACCCCCCCTTCCCGACTAGCCTCACGTTTCTTATTGCCTCCCGGACGAGAAATGCTTAGAATTACTGAAGGAACATATATGATGAAGCACATAGCTTAATTTTTTTTTTTGGGTAAACTTCATAACTGCCTCCACTACATGCAAACTTCCACCGCAAATTGGTGTGAACAAGATCTAATAAGTAGTTTTTTTTTAATACGTCATAAATCGTAAACCGCAATTTCTTTTACGGAACCCTTTATGGGCGAGTCCGACTCGCACTTGGCCGCTTTTTTATGAATTGGCGAGATTTTCCTGGTTTGAGTGCCGAAAGTGGAACAAGCTTGCCATTTTTTAATGTTACCAAGGAGAAGTGATTAAAGACTGTAAATGTCTGTACAAAGTCGTGTTTCTTCACTTTCGTCACTTTAGAAAGATCATTGGTTCCGTATGGTATTCAGATCATTTACGTAATAAATACTAGACAGTATTAGGTATAAGAGAATTCCATCAAGTTCTTATACTTAGCATAGATTCGTATTTTCTAGTTTAGGTACGTAGACGGGATGATAAGTAACTAGCCTAGCCATAATTATTTAAAACGTTTGAATTTTAAAAAAAACTGTCTCTTTTTTTAATCTGTGTCTCTGGCTATCTGCGTTCTAAATTTGAATTTAGTGGCGCGAAATTTTATTGGTTACCTATGATTTGAAAATATATTTCAACGATTGTTTTGAAAATCTATAAAATTTGTTACTACTAAGTGAGGAATTAAATATGAAAAAGTTATCCGCCCGTTGGGTGCCGCGATTGCTTACTGGAAATAATGTTTGGACCGTTTTCAGAGTAAAAAACCGGCCAAGAGCGTGTCGGGCCACGCTCAGTGTAGGGTTCCGTAGTTTTTCGTCCGTCACAGTAAGTGTGTGAAATTATTTAGTAAATTTTTTCAAAAACTATTTAACCTATCAAGTTCAAAATAATTTTCCTAGAATTTTTTTATAATCTTCTACTTTTGAGATTTTTATCATATTTTTAATACTTATCGTTCAAAAGTTAGAGGGGGTTTTTTTTACTTCTGGAGCGATTATCTTCGAAAATATTAACATTATCAAACAATGATTTTAGCAAACCCGTATTCATTTTTAAATACCTATCCAACAATATATCACACGTTACAGTGAAACTGAAAAAAAATTCGTGTGATTTATATACATATTAGTACTAAATTTCAGCTTTCTAGTGCCAATGGTTACTGAGATTATCCGTGGACGGACGGACAGACAAAGCGAAACTATAAGGGTTCCTAGTCGACTACGGAAACCTAAAAAGCCGATGTTTTACGTCGATTGGTATCAACAGATGAAACATGGGTTCACCAATACACGCCAGGATCAAAAATTCACTCAAAACAGTGGACTGAATCGGGGTGTCCGTCTTTTGGGATGCAAATGGAATTTATTACCTTCCCAAAGGCCAAACTAGTAATGGTGAATACCAAGCCAATCTTGTAGTAGTAGTAGGTGGTAGTAGTAAACATTTTAATGCACACAAAAAAAAACAAGTACATAGCAGAGAAAACAATTAAACATTGTGAGTGATAAAGTGACAGTGCCATTAGGCAGACACACTGTAACGACTTGTGTACCTACCTACTGTGTGTACTTTTAGATAAGCTTCATCAATGTATTCAGCAAAAACGACCAGGATTAGCCAAAAAAAAAACATATTCCATCAAGACAACGCTAGGGTCCATAATGTGTTAAAGCTATGTCAAAAGTCAAAGAATTGAATTATCATTTGCTTCCACCTTATTCGCCTGATCTAGCACTTCCACCTGTTTCCTAAGCTCAAAACTTTTTAAGGTGAACTGAAATTTGCCACAAATGATGAAGTCATAGCCGCCGTAGAAGAGTATTTTGCAGTCCTCGAGAAAAGTCATTTTATGGAGGGCATTACAGCTTTAGAAGGTAGATGGAATAAGTGCTTAGAGCTACACGGAGACTATGTCGAAAAATAAAATCAATTTTATCACGAAAACTTGAGTATTTCCTTATCAACCAGCCCTCGTATATGTAATAATTAAAAATCTTGAACGTTTATATTTATATTTTAGTTAGTATGAATTCCGAAATAATTTATTTTGATTAGAGTCTGTATCACATTTTGACCAACAGTGTTGCCGCGTGGTTGAATCTATAAATGATATATAATATAGGTATTACGGTCAACCAAGTCGTGTAAATAATATCGTCTACATTTCTCTAAGATTCAAAGGGAAATATTGTACTACTTTTACTTATTTCAATCTTTAAGTGCTTTTTAAGCAATACAATACTAATGTTTTTGCGTTTTAAAATTCGTTGAAATCAGATGACGATCAACGCACATTTTTTAATGTTATCTGGCTGGAATAGAGGTACCTACGTGCAATCAACCAATTTGATTCCTAGGCCACCGTAGAACCCTGTAATTTTAACTGCTACCAAGCGACGCAATAATCCTAGTAACCCGTATTGACACATAACATTAAAAAAAATGTGCGTTGATCGTCATCTGATTTCAACGAATTTTAAAACGCAAAAACATTAGTATTGTATTGCTTAAAAAGCACTTAATGATTGAAATAAGTAAAAGTAGTACAATATTTCCCTTTGATTCTTAGAGAAATGTAGACGATATTTTTTACATGACTGCCCAACGAAAAGGAGTGTAATGTTTTTACACGACTGCCCAACGAAAAGGAGTGTAATGTTTTCAGGTTTAATGTGTGTATGTCTTATTCTTTAATCCACCAGAACTAGTCAACGCCTTAACCGATTTAGATGAGTGGGGTATCATTAGAATCCTTTCGTCAACCCGGGTGACATAAGATATATGACGTCTCAACAAAAACAATATGGCGGATTATATGATCAATAATGTGTGAACTGAAGAAAAATTTTTTTTCCTATCCCATCAAGTGGGGTATGAAATAAGGAGTTTGAAAAGGCGATTTCAAAATATATACAACTTATGTATTTAAAACTCAATGGGCTTGTGACCTTAAATTTGTTTACGATGCCATTCGAACCAGTTTTTGTAGATGAACAAATGTTTGTATGGAAGCAACTACATTTAAAGGACATTAATACCCAAAAAATCGAGTTGAAGCCGGACCTCGCTGACAGCAGCCGAAACGCTTCATACTGATTGGCTTTAAAGTATGACGTCACACCGTGCAATTTGTACTAACCGTTGCATGGAAAATGAAGTAAATTGCTGTTTCGGTCGCGAAATACTGCGTTTAGGTCCATAGTTGTCATACAAATTTGTTTCTATAAAAGCGTAAGGATTCTATTGGTACCTTTAAATTTACTCTTGGACAATAAATAAAAACCTTTTTTTTCTAAACTTTCAAGGTTCATATCTTTTTATGATTTGAATTATATTTAGTAATTTATACTTTATTACAATCATTTGATGGTTTACTATCCATTTAGCAACACAACGTTATCAATTTTAACACCACGCAACAAGCCTATTGTATTACATGAGACTTTTCAAAATATAATCGCGAATTGCAAAGATTATAACCATTAGGGGCTATTGAATTATATATCAAAAGAAAGGATTTTGAAAGCTTATCATTGATAGTATACATCTTATATATTTAAGTACACCTCCGGAAAGAAAATCCAAAATGTTACATCGCGCTATTGAAATTTTCTCTCGTTGAACGCCAGTCCTGTCAATTTGGTCTTGATTGACATTTGACTGACATTCAAATATAGACTCTTTGAGTAATGATAACAAAGATAATACAAAAGTCAAGTGCCGTTTACGACCTTATTAACTGCAAATCATTGCTTTTTCTGCGCATACTAAGGGGACTACCATGGTATACATTATAGCTAATTGTAATGAATGACGTATTTTTTTAGGAAAATGGGTAACACAAAACAAAAACAGGAGAGTAAATTAAGTGACATACGTAAATATAAGTGAAAGATAATTAACAGATATCAGAGAGATAATAAAAAACATTCAAAAATGTCTACCTTAGAAGTGTTAGTTTGGTAAAGCCAAGGTGTGTCGGGCCTTTGGCCGTTGGACCCAAGCTCAAGGGAGGCTTCAGGCCAGCGACCCTACGCGGAGATCGAACTTTAGCACTCATGTTCACTTGAGTAAGAATAATTAGGTTCCGCGTGGGCCTTCGTTCCTTTGGCTCCCATAGGGAGCGCACTCTGAATAAATGCTTCGGGTTCTTGGTCCTCATTTGCCTCGCCACCCATCTTTTTCCGCTACGCCTTCGGTCCTCAAGTTCGCTTGTAAGGCACTCGGGACTAGTAAACGTCCGCTTGGGCTCGCCCTCGGCCCCCGTCGAGAGAGCGCTTTGAAAGTATGCGTCGGGCCTAGTAATTGTAAAGACAATCAGGAATAGTGAATGTACGCGGCACAGCCTTACACGGAGTTCGACCTTCAGCTTCACTAGCCTTACCTCTCACCTTCAGTAAAACACTTGCGAATGAGTGTCCGCGTGAGACGCCCTTCGGACCCTCGGGCTTGCGTAGAGAGCGCGCTCTGAAGGGACGCTATGACCCTGCAACCCTAGCTTGCCTCACCGCTCAACTTCGGGCCTTCGGCTCTCAGATTCACTTGTAACATACACGAGGGTAGTCAATGTCAGCGTGGGTTCACTCTATGGGCCTCCGGTTATCGGGTTCAAGCGGGAGAGCATGCTCTGACGGGATTCAAGTTTGCTTGTAAGGAGGTGGCGAATTTCAACATGGACTCACCCTCTGACCACTCAAGTCCGATTAAAGGACAACGCGCTCTGATGGGACGTTTACTGTAAGACACTGTTAGATTCCAGACAGCTAGTAGTGTTCGCATAGGCTCATCCTACAGGGGATAGCGCACTCTGATAGAACACTTTTGGCCTTCGACCCTACTACGAGCAGCTGTGTCTTCGGATACTCAGCCGCCACACGCTAGTGAGAAACTCAGGGATAGTGAGGTTTCGCGTGGGTTCGCGTAGTCAGTGACTTGACTACATTAGGTACTCGGTCTTCTGGCCCGTGTCGTGAACAAGCTCTTAAGGAATGCCCTTTGGCCCTACGCGGAGCTCGGCCTTTGGCGCTCATGTTCACTAAAACAATCTGTGATAGTGAGTGTCTACGTGAGCTCGCCTTAGTCTAAGGCCTGAGTGGACGCTCGGAGCGGAGCGTTCGGCGGGGCCTGCAGCGGGGCGGGCGAGCGTGCATTCGCTTTGTGCAGCGTCTACTCAGGACACCAGTATGAGTTTAATTTCGCACGCCCGACTCGAGCGTCCTATCAGGCCTTACACTTACGGGCCTTCGGCACTTGGGTTAGCTTAGGGACTCTGCTTTGGTCAAAGTATATTATGCATTGTTGCAACAGGCATGTAAGGACTGGTGTAGGATAAGAGAATGTTAATTATGGTTGTGTGTTGTTTGACTTATATAATGAATGTTTTAATTATGTGTTATGTTATGAGCCTATATGTAGCATGAAATAAATGGATTTTCATTTTTTAATTTAAAAAGTAGAATGCGTCAAGCGAACCTTTGGCCCTCCTTGGCAGCGACATGGTTGGACAATTTAGTGAGTAGTCTGGGCCCTCTGTCCGGGAATCCCACACACCTGTCCGGTCCCCCCTGACCGGGCGGACGGTGCGTCAAAGCATTCCCCGACGTTAAAAAAAAGGACTGCTTTGATTGGACGGTTTAAGCCTTTGGATCTTCAAGTGGTTGACCGTGAGTGACGAGGCACGCGAGGCCGAAGGCCGAGCTCTACGTAGTGCCGAAGGCTCCCAAAAAAGCGTCCCATTTGAATGCGCTTTCGATGCGAGCCCGAGGGCCGAAAGCCCTAAGGGTTAGCCCATGCGAACACTATAACGCCTCCACTAAGTAATATATACTTGCATTCAGATTCATTTATTCACAATATAAGATTACATTATAAATAAAACGTACTTCTCCAATTTGAAAAAAATATTAGTGGTCGGTTTACTCGGCTCGATTAACCAGCAACAGTTGCGTTTAACGACACTGGACAAAGTGGTCATAAGTATATTTTGACTTCAAGACACTGGCATTTCTGAAAAGCAAGTTAATTTTACAAAGCATCATATCTCAAAAACTAGTAGAGATAGTCGGAGTTGTGGTTTGGCTTCAATTGTTTCAAATTTAATATACTTTCAAAATGATAATAGCAACTAATGTAAACAGCCCATGGTTTTTGAATTAAACTGCAAACGCTGAAAATTTTGCAGTTTTTTACGTAATACGCAGGTAGCACAACCTTTTTTACGTAATACGCAGGTAGCACAACCTTTTTTTTATTACAAAACGTAGTTTCACACTCCCCAAATATCATACCTAAAAAACAGCGCATCGAGCTTTGCGATTTTAATGTAGAATATGACTGCGCTAACAGCTCAGGTAAATAAGTGTTTACACATAGAGACTTAAATTGATCACGGAATCTTCATAATTATTAGTATGTTCATGTACAAGTTCAATAACTAAAAAGTATAAAATAAAATAATTATTAAAAAATTAATAAACACAACTGCCGTTGACAAAGGCGTACTAAAAAGTAAGAAACAAGTTGTTAATGAAGTAAAATATTGTTTCAATTATGTAAACTCTTAACATGTTAGTACCTGAACACTAACTCTTTTTGGATTATTATATTTTGTTTGCAGTCGGGGGACCTATTACAGGTACAAAACCTAAAGAGTAGGTCCCCCGACTGCAAACAAAATATAATATTCCAAAAAGAACTTCATTAACAACTTGTTTCTTACTTTTTAGTAAGCCTTTGTCAACGGCAGTTGTGTTTTTTAATTTTTTAATAATTATTTTATTTAATATTATGTGACAATTTTTACACAAATCGAAATAGCTCCATAGTAAGCTCAATAAGGCTTGTGTTATGGATACTAGACGACGATATATTTAATGGATATAGATTACCTACTTAAATATAAATACATAGAAAACATCCAAGACTCAGTTACCGGGATTCGAACCCAGGACCATCAAGCTTCGTAGGCAGGGTCACTACCCACTAGGCTAACCGGTCGTCCATTTTACCATTCAAATCCTCATGTGATATAGTTAGGTCAACTTGCGTTTGCCAGACTCTAACTAACATTAACAAGATTTTTTTTAATAGTTTGTACAGTCACCGGCATCAATACATGATGGAACAAAGGCCGCAAAAATATCTGATGACAGCTCTATTCCTAGAGCCGTTAGAGCGTGTCAGATATTTTTGCGACCTTTGGTCCATCATATATTGATACCGGTGACTGTACCAATTAAGTTACTCCAATCGAGATATACTTATTTACCTACTTTAATTTTTTTCTTTTTTGTTACCTACCAATTTGAATTCCGTCACTAAGCCTTACTTCTGGCTATTATAATAATAATAATAATAATAAGCCCGCAGGGCAGCTTGTGGCGAGCTGTTGGGGAGTAACGACCCCACGGACCCGAGTGCTCCCGAGAGTCGGTCAGGGCCTCTATTGTTTGCTTGCTGTCTACGGCGTGTCTTCGTCGGTCGGAGTGGAACCCTAAGGGGGACCGCAGGACTCTCAGCTCTGGCTTGCCTTCATTGGCCGTCCAGAGAGGAGTCGTCAGAGCTATATGCTCCAGGGGTGGAAGTGTTAAAGGGCATAACGCCGCGAGTAACTTCGGAGAAAGCGCAGCACCACCTCTCGACACCCCTGAGCCGCTCACCCGGTGTTGCTCCTGGCCGTCTTTTCTACGGCACTTTCAGGGGCCCATCTTATAAGTGAGTGGCTAGTCACCGCCTGCCTCGATAACCTTGTAAATTACAATGTTATGGCAGGTGTCCGGACCTCTATGAAATAGCCCAATTTTATTGCCCATCCAAATCTCATCACCATAGACCCAGTTCTCTATCCATTTTACCCACAATAGCCCCAACGTCTGTTGGGACCGGTTCACGGGTATCTACCGATGTACCCGTGAATGGGTTCTAGCAGGTGTACTACATCACATTAAACTTCGTCTCCATAGGGCCTCTACGTGTTGGATCTATATCCCCACGCACGCCTTCCAAATGACCGGGCTTTGTCCCGTGAATTTAAATCGGAGATACATAATAATAATAAGCCCGCAGGGCAGCTTGTGGCGAGCTGTTGGGGAGTAACGACCCCACGGACCCGAGTGCTCCCGAGAGTCGGTCAGGGCCTCCGTCTCCGGCGTGTCTTCGTCGGTCGGAGTGGAACCCCAAGGGGGCCCGCAGGACTCTCAGCTCTGGCTTGCCTTCATTGGCCGTCCAGAGAGGAGTCGTCAGAGCTATATGCTCCAGGGGTGGAAGTGTTAAAGGGCATAACGCCGCGAGTAACTTCGGAGAAAGCGCAGCACCACCTCTCGACACCCCTGAGCCGCTCACCCGGTGTTGCCCCTGGCCGTCTTTACGACGGCATTTTTAGGCGCCCATCTAATGAGCGGCTAGTCACCGCCTGCCTCGATAACCTTGTGGATAACATTGTTATGGCAGGTGTCCGGACCACTTTGTAATAACCCAATTTTATTGTCCACCCAAATGTCATCACCATAGACCCAATTCTCTTTTCCATTTTCCTACAATAGCTCCAACGCCTGCTGGGACCAGTTCACGGGTATCTACCGATGTACCCGTGAATGGGTTCTAGCAGGTGTACTACATGACATTAAATTTCGTCTCCAAAGGGCCTCTACGTGTTGGATCTATATCCCCACGCACGCCTTCCAAATGACCGGGGTTCGCCCCGTGAATTTAAATCGGAGATACATAATAATAATAATAATAAGGGGCCCACTTAGCGAGTTGGGGGGCCCACTTAGCGAGTTAAGGGGGCCACTTAACGAGTTGGGGGGCCCACTTAGCGAGTTGGGGGGGCCACTTAGCGAGTTGGGGGGCCCACTTAGCGAGTTGGCGGGTCACCGCCTGCCTTTATACAATTTTGAGACTGATTGTCACGGCAGGTGTCCGCTAGTCTCCTTCCATAACCCCCACTATCCAGTCCATCCAACACTCAACTCAATAACCCATGACCTTAGTTTCTACCGCAGTCACAGTGCTGCACTGCAATAGTCTTTGCACGTGGCGGGGTCCATCACCGGTAGTATCATGTCGTGCGCTCGGAGATGGTATCCGCCATGTGCATCCCTCGCTTTAGATTATTTTTGTCTTAAAGGGCCTCTGTGCTGTTGGCTTCGGCCCCACGCATGCCTTCCAAAAGTCCGGGACCCCATGGTCCCGTGATATGGCACAGACATACAAATAATAATAATAATATTTTGCGGACAACCTTACACAAATCAACCTAGTCCCAAACTAAGCAAAGCTTGTACTACGAGTACTAGACGACGATATAGATACTTGTATAGAGAAATAAATACTTAAATACATAGAAAACATCCACGACTCAGGAACAAATATTCGTGCTCATCACACAAATAAATGCCCTTACCGGGATTCGAACCCAGGACCTCTTGCTTCGTAGGCAGGGTCACTACCAACTAGGCTAAAGCGGTCGTATTATTCCAGTATATTACGGAGCACGACACCTCTCCGGATATTAAAATTAATATTGCAAGTGCTCCTCAAAGAGGTATAATTCCCTTAAGACTAACTGAAGTGGCGAGCGCCTAGCCACATCTGTTACTGACTGACTTGGAGATGAATAGATAAACAGACGACTGATAAATATTGCATTTTACTCGGCTTCGTTTCAAGGAGTTTACTTCAATATTATACTTGCTTCGTCACATTAGCATAATTTATTTATTTATATGTTTATTTAGGCAAGGTAACAAAATATAAATTATTATACACATATTTAGCATAGTTCTATGAAAATAATATTAAATTTACATTTCTATAACAACCAAGCACAAAACACTAGCTAATAACAAATCGTAATGAGATAATGCAAGAGTCTACCTTAAAGCTTGCTCTTGTTAATGGAGATGCCAGTTCTTTATTTATTCGCAATATTAATAATATCACAGTGCATGAGAATATAATAATAATAGGATGTAAAATAAATTCAATAACAAAATAAAGTCAACAAGAAGTTGCTTAGTAAAATAATAAAAAAAAATATAATATTTAAACATTTGATCAATTTGGTACAGTAAAAATACGTAATAAATGCCAAACTACGTTTATTAGCCGACATCATATTCCCTGCCCCCCTATTCTGTAACTTGTTTTAAGCTCACCTCAACGCTCACCCACAATTGTACCTTGACACCGCGATGGGTAGTAATTAAGCGAAGGTAGAGGTCTCGTTTCGTAACGGGTGACCGGCGGGGTGAGCCGCATTAACGCGTAGCGAATAACAGCCCAGGAAGCGTTCATAGCCCGGCGGCGCCTGCGTATCGGAAACGATAACGCAGGTCAAGCAAAGACGGCAGGGGTCAGTCTTTGGATTGGTGACCGCCTGTTTGAGTGGTTACTATAAATGAGCGCTTCCGTGTTTTGGAAGGCACGCTAAGCAGTTGATCCCGGTTGCTGTCTATGACAGTAGTCGTTAAGCCGAGTTAGAGGCCTTCGGGCGGCTTAAGAACCTCTAACAGTCGAGTTGCCCACTCACTTGACAAAGGGGGGACAACTGTCACTCGCGTCCGCAGGAGCTACCTACCACAACCCTGCACGTGTCCCATGGGTGGTACTAAAGAGTGACAAACTCAAAGGCCAAAAATAATAATTGCCATACGATTAAATAAAATAAAATCATATTCCCTTATTAAGATATGTAAGTACGGTTTTTTCCCCCATTTGCCTTCCGTACCACAGTACAATGACCGGTATCCCGGCCAGGGATGTTGCAGACATTCGCGGAAATTTCGACATTTGCATCCGCAAGCAAATATCGATGTGGAGGTTTTGGGCGCCTCCCGCGCGCGTGTTAGGTTTACGTCGTAAGTCAAAAAATCTTCATTTCGTTTCAGTAATCTTCCCATTTACTCGTGATAAAAACGACGTCACGTTTGTTCTATTTTGTTCGCAAAAATTCAAATTCAGTCGCAACGTGTATGAATACTGCGCGATATCATATGGTGGTCGTTTATTTATGTTTTCTGGTGTTTGAACCGAAAATCCGCATCCGAATCTGCGTCCGCGTCGAATCTTCAGCCCTCTGTCAGTACAAATTGCACCGATACCAATGTTGTCCATCGCTAGGGATATGCGTATTTGATTGATGGCGAAATTATCTTGCCATATCACGTGTTGGTTTGTCGTAGGACCTTTTATGGTATTTTTCACTTCTCATGCTCGAAAAGTGTGTCATATTAGGCTTAGCAAGCGGAGCCAAAGTGGTACATTTAGCCCCTAGGGTAAATATGTATACATATTTATTATTTTAAAACATTTTAATTTGACCACTTCACCGTATTAAATCCACCAATCATACCCCTTTAAAAAAACATTTGTATTTGCTATCGACCAATCAGGAAACAGAATTAATTTCAAACATTAAGCGTTTTTATTCCCAAACTCACAATCATGCCGTTTGGAAAAACGCGCCTATAAACGGTCAAAGGCGTTTATTCTTGGTGTCAACATTTTGTATCTGTGTCAAAGCAGTTTATAATTGGTTGGTCAATCTTTTCGCCGTGGAATTTACTATTGATTGTGGATGAATAATCTTTGTTTTAACAATTTTCTCGCAGTCGAAGTGAAAAGTAGAGTGTATAACTCTGGTCTAAAAGCCATAATATTACCACTCGAACAATTTCCCCTAACTTCGTTCGGGGAAATAACCATCTCGTGGTCATGTGGCTTATTTTAGACCCTTGTCATACAATCTACTATTAAAGGTAGGCTCTGGCCCCACAAACCTCCTGCCACGGCCTGATTGATACCCCTGTCGCTGTTGGTTGAGGATGGCCTATTCGCAGCTGATCACCTGCTATAGTTTCCACGCCATTATGCGCAAAAAAATTGCGTCAATCCGAAGCCGAATCCAGGGCAGTCTCAACACCATACTAAAAATGTTGGCCGACAGACACGACAGTCCTTTGCAAAGGTACTGGGTGTCGGCAATAATAAACCCTCACTCCGAGTAGGTTTATTGTGTCAACTAAACATTTGCTTAATTGATACAATAAACTAAAATACACTTGTGGGAAGTGTAATTTAATTTGAAAGACCACTGTGTGGACCCCGGTTGTCTTAATAAATAATTTATCATTATTATTCTAGCTGTTTCACTATCCACCTCCTGTGATCCTGGTAGCTTTTAGCTCAGCCCCAAGGCAACTTGCTTACTAAATCAGAATAAATCTATAGATCCAGCGAGGAAATATTGCCAGCGTCTTCGGTATCATGCTGCAGGGGCCATTTTTAGATATATTTTAGTTTTATTTAGATGTATTTTAGTTTTAGTTTAGTTTAATTATAGCGCTGTATTTATTAAATGAAATAAAATGTATGTCAATCAGTGTAAAAAAAAAACGGTAAATTAATTCTAGTTTATTTTATACTTGGACGAACTCAAGTTTTTCATCTTTTGCCATCCTGACGGAAGTGTGTGATCAATTGACCACCATTGCCAATTTCTCTTCTATATACCTTAGCCATTCTTATCAAAATGTTGGTATGTTTTATATTAGTCAATTTCTTAATGATATTATTTACCCTCCTGCTCTTTCCGTAAAATGTTCCTTGTTAACTGTACCTACTCAAATAAGAATGGTAAAATTTTACCTATTTCCAAAAAAAACGACGCTAACGAAATTTTTCTAATAGCACGTCATTTATATTTTGAAACTATTTTTTACACAGTATGATCAATTCGCTTTTTTTGTCTACATAATTATAACCGTCCCAGTCGTAGGTCTCAATTTCGGCGCTTGAAACTGCCTGAATATTGATCAGGGACTTTAAGTAACTTTGGGTTTGTTTGGTATAAATTACCAAACAATTACTCACGTTCTCTCCGCAATCGTTTTATACCTATTATGTGGTACTTCATAGCCATCATCGGCAAATAATAAAAACCAGTCAAGTGCGAGTCTGTCTCGCGCACCGAGGGTTCCGTACAAACTTTCACCATGCTTTTTTTTTTCAAGTGAACCAATTTCGATAATTATTTTTTTATTTGCTAGAAGGTACTTTCAGAATACTTCCATACAAATTAGAAAAAAAAAAATTAACACAAAAGTATTAGGTAAATTACAAACTTAAATATTAAATCATTATTGAAGAATAAAAAAAAATACGCTAGATAGAGGTCTCGTTATACTTTTCCTATTCCTTTGTAAATCAAAATTTTACCACTATGAAAAAAAAAACTGTTTTAGGATAAGCTATGGAGCAATTCAAGCTCTTTCATATGATACCCCATTTTTTTATATTCATACGTACGGTCGACGTCAAACATGATTATATACATTTACCTTTGCACCTTGTTACCTTTGTAATAAGTCCATAAATATGTACATACATACCTACCTAGGACATCGACTTTATATTTCAACGTCGACAGTGGATTTCAACTTTTCTAAGATACATCAGAAGATCGTCTTAGTTTTAATTCAGCCGAATAAAAAAATAATTTATTTCAAGATTAGTCAATACGAATTTCACTATTACAAATTAGGTATAATAATGTATAGTTTAAGTCCTTATTCCTGTGTCTAGTCCCGCCTCAGCAGATTGTAGCGGGCGATACGAATGAAACAAAAGCTACCTCTATATTACAGAATTTTCTCTGCTTTTGTGTCAGTATTTTATTGAAGTCAAATTTAATATTGCTTGTATAATTGCTTTGACATATTTGACACCTCGGTCAGGGCCATATGTGAACCATGAAATCAATTATTTAGCTCCGTACATCATTGGGCCCTTCACTCTTCAAACATAGTTTCATCAACATGACCAAGGCTTAAATAAATACAAAACAGTTGCTCAAGGGAGCAAAATGATATATTTACAGTGAAAGCGGTATACCTCGCTAGGTTGTTGCGGAAACCCAGCCCGTGTAAAACCTATAACCTACCTCGCTACTCTCGGGGAAAAAAACTCATTTTCAAGAAAGTAGTATCTTAACATTCTTAACTCTTAAGGTTATCAAGATATTCAATGTGTAATTTTATCAGTTTTGCCATAGAGAAAATATACTTTATTACTTATACTTTATCTTATACGTTATTTATGGTTTCGCAAATTTAACCGCTCTGTAAATGGCTCATATTTAAGGCGATGTGAGCTCAAAAAACTGATTTAAAAAAAATTGTCGCTCTTGTTTGGATTATAATACGGCTGCCCTAAATTTAATTAGCAATCTTGAGGCCTTTCTCGAGGGAAATCCCTCGAGCCCTGAGTTTTTGACTTTCGCTCGATAGAAAAAAATCACGAACATAGGCCTAAAATGTACAACAGCTAAACATATTAAAATTGGTTCTAAAAATCTGCAATGTCATGTTTGAGGGAAATCAGCTATTACTTTTGTATTTATTAAAACGCGCAAAAAATTAAAATTAAAAAACATGATATCCGCGCTTCCAAACACGCACTTCCATCTCCATAACGCTTATGCTCAGTGAGAGGGAGAGCAGACCACGAACCTACTTCCCCTTAACTGTGACTTCATAACAGCTTTTTAAATTTTGTAAGGTTCCTATACACTACAAGAAGGTTTACAAAGTGAGTTCGTTCGATATAACATATTTTTTACATACATATTATTTCATGTGTTTCAAGACCCTTGTACAATAAGACAATAACCGTTAATGCTACATTAAATGAATTTGTACAAAAATCGAAAAAAAAAATTTTTTCGTTTTGTTTTTTCTCAAGAAATAGTAATGCTAATTTGTTTCTGTGAATGTACCAATACCCTGAGAAAATTACGGTTTTTTTTGGAAATAATTCAATATCAGGCTAATTATTTGTATACGGCTTTTATATGTTATTTTAAAAAACTTTTACTATGGAAATCAATAATGCTATGGACCGGAAGTTAGGAAAAAATCTTAACCCGCAAGCAAAAATACTATCAGTATTTTTATAATGAAAACATGTTTGAGTACACAAATTTGGAGACTTACTACCTGAATCCAAAAATATATGCATCAGGAAATAACACCATTTTAATTAAATATTTACGACCTTGAGATAATATTGAATTTAATCTGGCCTATAGAAAGGTTTATTCATTACAAAAAATAAGTGGATTATGCGCGTATCCCAAAGAACGTATATAGACGTAGTCAATTATAAAGTAAATAAATTTTATACCATTTTCGCCTGATTTTTACGGAATTTATTAATATTACTTTTCATTATTTTTTACCGTTGCGGTATTAAATTTAGGTGGATTATTAATGAATGTTTAGTCAAATTACCCAACCTATTTTTTGGTGTAAAAATATGGCTGATATCGATATATTGTTGTGTTTTCATAGAGCAAAACCGTAAAGTTCTCAGGGTACAAGCACTGTGTCGAAGTTAAAGCAAATGAATACAAACATCCTGTATATCCTATACTTATAGTACCTAGAGGAAAAGTCTTGGAGATTGTAGATTTGTATGTAACTAGTTTATATTCCATCTCAACCATGAGAGGAGGCATGTGCCCCGCAGTGAGACGTGTCTAGACTGATGATGATGATGTAGGGGGTGATCACCGGAACTGAACAACCGGTTTTAAAAATGTGATCCACCTGTGTACAGAATGGACTTTCTGGGTGTACATTGGCTTTATTTTAGCCCGTGGGGTTGCGCGTGCAGCTAGGCTCTATATAAACAATATGTATCGGACACGATGTCACTGGCTGAGAATAATGCAGTAAAGGTCGTGATTCCGACCTGTGATCTTAGTATCTCTCGCACGAATATTTATAAGTTACAATACGATCTTTTCCGTGAAAAGTACCTACACGGAAAGATTGAGAGAAAATGTCAAAGATTACACACAAAGTTTGAAGAGATTATTCTATGTTGACGATACATGGAAGTGATAAAACACTAAATCTTAACGGAGATTTTTTAGGGTTCTGTAACAAAAAGCTAAAAAAGGAAACCTTATGGTGGTGCGACTTCGTCCGTCTGTCCGTCTGTCTGTCACAACGTTAAATATCTCGTGAACTATTTGTCCTATTAATTTGAAATCATTGTAAACGAGCCTAGCACAAGTGTATGGAGAATGAATAATTTTTAACATATACATATTTAATTATATTTTTTACGAAAAATTGAGGGTATGAAGGGGGCAAAATTTCAAAGTCTAGTAATTAGGTCAAGTGGGGTATCAAATAACAAAACGTTAGATGCACATTCTAAAACAGCTTTAATTTTTTTTACAGTAACAATTTCGATTTATGAAGGGAAATGTTGAACAAAATACCATTCCCCCCCCCCCCCCCCCTTATCTCCGAAGTTTACCGAGCGATTTTTTTTAAATTATAACATAAGGTTAAAATTATTATAAATATTACAGGAAAAATATAACGGTATCGTATCTCTGCCTAGGTTATTTTTCTTTAAATCATCAAAAATTATTTCCGGACTAAGTTCGTAATTTAATCACTTTTTATGTTTTTTTTTCTGTTCAAATCCTATTAAATTATTCTTAAAGCTCCTTCCTTCAAATACAATAAAAAATATTGAAATCCGTTCTCATAAAAAAATCGCATAAAAACTAACATACAAAGTATACACTATGCATACCGAGATCTTTAAATCTAAAATAAATGGATAGCTGATTTATTTTTTGCACAGCCATCTACTATTCGATTTAATGCCCAAACATAACGGGACCTTCGGTTTCCATTTATTTATTTATTATTATTATTCCAAACATATGCAAGTTCACAGTACACAACCAAAACACTTACATACTTCAATATTACAATAAGTCATTATCAGATCAGGGGGCCGATTTTTGAATCTCACCAAGTGACTAATTCTCACCGATGTGAGTGATTTCCGAAAGTTCGTATTATTGAAACTCATCGGTGACTTACATTTGTCATACCTATGATATCGATTTACGAGTGCCCCTACCCACTCGTAATTGAAATCACCATGCGATTGTTTTTGACAGGTGACGTATGTGACATCTGCCAAAAGTGCCAAAGTATGTTTTTCGGAAGAATTAGCAGCGGGGCTCGATTGTAATATTTGTGGGACGATTTATTGAAAATATAAAAAATGGCAAGGCTGGAGGAGTACATTATGATGACGATGACGGACACGGACAGCGATGAAGACGACGAAGTTCCTCACCGTCAACATAATCCAGCTGCGGTAGGCGTCGCAGAAACAATTCATCACGAGCAAGCATTTGCGATGTCTAATGCGAAATTTAAAAAATATTATCGGCTTACGAAACCGTTGGTGCGGGTTCTAATTGAAGAGTTACGACCGTTGATTCCGGCTCCTAACAACAAAAAATAATTTATTCCTAACAATTATTTATAAAAAGCTTACAATTATCAAGAAAAACAATATCCAAGTTATTAGTTAATAAAATTATAAAGTTAAATATACTTGTAAAACATATGCCACTAACAAATGTACATACCTTTTCTTATAAATTATAAAATCTGTTATATTCTGTTTGCTCGTCGTTTTCTAGTGAATTTTTCAAAACTTTAATTTTCGTTTATGGTCGCACCACACTTGGGGGTTCGTGTTCGCATTGCGTCGTTGCCTCTCTTTCATTTGCCGTAGGAAGGAAAAAGATGCAACACGATTATTTGGGCAAACACCGCCAAGTGTGGGTGCATCCATTACATGACACTGGCAGATACGCTACGTTTTACGTTTGACCAATTTGATAAATCTATTTTAAGTTATAGTATGAGAAAATAAAAACCGGTATCAAGGACAACAATATAACATCTGCGTAAAAAGGAACGTAACGGGAAGATTGTCTCTGACTGACATTGTAAAATTTCTGCATGTTGGTAAACAGCGTGTGACTTTCAAAAATACGGCTTTTGGAAAATGGTGACATAAAAGTCATCGGTGATAATTTTAGTCACCGGTGACTTTGATATCACCAGTGAGATTCAAAAATCGGCCCCCTGGTCGGTGGTGACATTGCGTTTTGACCGAACTTAGGTATAAGTATACCACATCAACTCATTCAGCCACTTAGTCGGTAGTGGCTGAAAATGAGTAGCAAATTGTTAAATAGGTACAACTTACGCTTGAATAGTGCAAATTCAATAAAAATTCCGACGAATTGAGAACCGCCTCCTTTTTTGAAGTCGGTTGATTAAAGCTTGTAAAAAAGCAAAACGACAAGAACGCATGTCATCGCATAATTGCCAAGCAAAGAACAAAAGACGCAAAAGCTAGTTCATTCCAGTCATATTATTCAGAGACATTGTGTCTCCAACTGCCTTACACTAAAAGGCATTTGTGTGATTAGAACTCGTATAAACATACGTCCATTTTCGTCTAAAATACAATTTCCGCTCTCGTATACGAGCCATCAAACAAGCAGTAAAAATACCTGCACTTGCTACAATGTCTGATCTCGCTTGACAATAAAATTTTGTACTTAATGTAGGGAAACGTGAAATGGCGGTTGAAGATTTTGCAACGCGACAGCGCGATAATGAAGCTCTTACTCTATTCGAAATGCAGAGGATGTTGCTGGTCCGCCAGCTAGAAAGAAAAAGAGAAAGACAATTTACTGACCATGTAAATTGAATCTAAGATAATTGTTGGCAGACTGTTTCAATTTGCCCCATAGCGTTATGAAAAGATCTCATCTAAATTCTACCAGGATATGGGGACCTTATTTGGACCGGAATCGAAGAAGGCACATTTTACCTTCTAAAGTGTTACAGTGCCACAATTCTCATTAATGAAATACCAAAAGAAAAGAGAAGCCTAAACGACTTTATATGCCAAGTTAGGTGTAGTGATTTCACTGTTATATTCATTATAGTTGTATTATATCTAGACATCTTAAAAGTTAACTGCACGTAAATAAATACAAATAAATATTAGGGGACAATCTTACACAAATCGAACTATCCCAAAGTAAGCTCAATGAGGCTTGTGGTATGGGTACTAGATGACGATCTATTTAATAGATATTTTAAATACTTAAATACATAGAAAACATCGAAGACTCAGATACAAATAGCATCATTCATCCTCCTATAGCGTTAGTCCCGGTTGTGCCCCTAACCCTTTATTTGATTATGTATATCACAGTATACACATTTTTTGATGTGCTTGAACGAGGCTTGAATTCACGATTTTTTTTAATTTGCCAAATAAAGGGTTATAGGAGCCCGGGGTCCGCTTTGACACATGGGTCAGGCCAGATTTTGCCACAAAGAGCGCAGCGGTGACGCAGAAATTTCTACGAATCGGATGCGCAGAGTGATGCAAAACAGTAACGCAGGTGCGCAGAGTGACGCACAACGGAAACGCAAAATAGTTAAGGCCCGCGCAACATGTGTGATTTTTAAATAAAATATTTGGAATAAATATATAATATTAGTAGATTGTGAACAGAGGGCAAAAAAACACACATTTGAAAAATCGCAAATCTTAGCAAGTAAGTACGCATACACCTTTACTAAGTAGCGCAGAGTAGCATACTGCCATTCTGGGTCACGGGACGCAGATAGAATCAATCATAACTATCGAGTTATGATTGATTCTATCTGCGTCCCGTGACCCAGGCCAAAGAAACCTGAAAAAACAGTGTATTTACTGAAATACACTGTTTCTTCAGGTTTCTTTAGCCTTTAAAGATTACACACACTTTACTGAATAGGGCGCAATAACAATAACAAATATCCATTCACAACTTACCTTGAAATCCTAAAAAATGCACTCTGTGACAAATAGGTTACTTTCCGCTTTTCAGTAAACTTGACAGCCCACTGACAAAAATATGGCTGCTACCGCATCATTGACCATATAGAGGGTAGCTTAGGTGTTGCCACTACTCTAATACAAATACTGCTAATCTTTAACTCCACAAAATGGGGAGACGTTAGTTACGCAGTCAAAGTAGAGCAGAAAAATGGTTTTGTGTGTTTTTTGCTAAAGATGGGAAAATGAATGTACTTTCTTAAGAAACATGAAACGATATTTAAAAGGCGGATAGGTAACTATCATTTTATAACGTCAAATCAAAAAAATTATCAGAATTATTTTTTTTCTAATTTTTCTGATTGAGTAAAGTGCACTACTACCTGAGCGGATTTGCGTTTTTTATGAAATTTTCGACGTTTTTCGTGAATAAATATCGTGTAACTGTTAGTATTGTATAGCGCTACTCTATATTATCTGCGGTACTGACCTGTCAAGAGTGACAACCTGTCAGCTCTCAATATAATTTCCCTCGTTATTGTACTCATGTCTGTAAAGCTTTTCTTAATAATATAACAAATAAAATGATCATCGAGTGTGTTTGTATTTCCACGACCAACAATTGGTAGCGGAACGTGGTTATACTAGTAATGATCATTAGCGAAAACGAAGAAATAGCCGAAAAATGGCGTCAACAACGTATCGATGTATCGAAACCTTAAGCAGGACAAATTACGACACTTGGTGGCTACAAGCTCAGGCCGTATTGATTAAAAATGACCTGTGGGACTACGTTAGTGGAGATAAGAAGCTGCCGGCTTCAGCAACCGCCGACGAAAGAAGCACATTCGCAAAATTCGATATGCAAGCAAGGTCAGAGTTAATCTTATTGATCTCCCCATCCGAGTTAAAACAAATAAAAGGATGTCAAACTTCAAAGGAAGTATGGGAAAAACTCAAATCTATATACCAGAGCACAGGCCCTGCGAGAAAAGCTACTCTGTTGAAACAACTTGTTCTCAAGAAAATGAGTTTGCAAGAGGACATCAGGGACCATTTAAACAACTTTATGGACGTTGTAGGAAAGCTGGAGGATATGGAAGTGAAAATCCACCCTGAATTATTAAGTATAATGATGTTATACAGCCTACCAGCTAATTATGACAGTTTTAGAATTGCCATTGAGTCTCGAGATGTTTTGCCCAGCCCGGAAGAATTGAAAGTTAAAATTATAGAGGAAACTGAGGCCAGAAGACAAACCGAACCGTCAAGCTCTGAAGCACTATATGTTAAACATAAAAAGAAGGTTCAAATTTGTAAAAACTGTAATAAGAAAGGCCATACATCTGAGGCCTGTTGGTCGAAGAAAAAAGGTTCCAACATGCAAAAGTACAAAAGTCATGAAAAAAATTTCAATATCTGCTTGACATCAGAAGCTAATATTGGCGACAATATGTGGTGCCTAGACAGTGGGTGTACCTCACACATGAGCAGTGAAGTAAATAAATTCACAAATTTAACTTTGGAAAGAAATACTTTAACATTAGCGTCGAAGAACCATACAACACAAATTCAGGGAAAAGGAAAAATAAGTTTAACTACAACAAATAATGAAAAATATAACCTGAATAATGCTTTGTATGTTCCAGAGATTACAACAAATTTAATGTCTGTCGGTAAAATCACAGAAAATGGCTACAAAGTATTATTTGAAAAGGAAAGAGCATCAATTATCCAAGACAATTCTGTTGTATTGCAAGCTGAAAGAAAAACAAATGGATTATACTACCTGAATTTTGAACAAAATGAAACTGCAAATTTAACAACAAAATGTCAAGATGAGACAATGACATGGCATCGAAAATTAGGCCACATAAATGAGAAAGATCTTAAAATGATGGTTACAAAGGAAATGATGAGAGGACTACATTTAAAAAATGTGAAGTTAGACAAATGTGAAACCTGTATAAAAGGAAAGTTTTCATCACTTCCATTTACCAGCCATGATCGGATTTCATCTGAAGTTTTGGAAATTGTACACAGTGATATCTGTGGACCTTTCGAAGATTCCATTGCAGGATCAAAATATTACATAACGTTCATTGACGATTTCTCAAGATATTGTTGTGTATATTTTATAAAACACAAAAGCGAAGCGATTGAAAAGTTTAAAGAATATAAAACCAGAGTGGAATTGTTCACAAAGAAGAAGATTCAGAATTTGCAATCTGACAATGGCGGAGAATATAGAAACAAAGAATTTGACGATCTGCTGAAACAATATGGTATTAAAAGGAGACTGACTGCACCATACACTCCTCAGCAAAATGGTGTCAGCGAAAGGAAAAACAGATCCCTGCTAGACAAGGCTAGGTGTCTAATGATGGAAGCAAATACACCTTCATGCTTGTGGGCAGAGGCGGTAAACACTGCCAATTATTTAATAAACCGAAGCCCAGCAAAAGCGTTAAATGGAGATATACCTTATGAAAAATGGGTCGGCAGAATTCCATCTGGAAACCATTTACACATTTTCGGCAGTAAGGCATTTATCCTAAATAAAAAACGAAGAGGCAAATTCTCACCAAAAGCCACAGAAGGTGTTTTTCTGGGATATGCCAAGAATGCTAAAGGATTCAGGATCTACTTACCAGATAAAAATGATGTTGTGATCAGCCGAGACATGAAGACCATCGAGAAGATGTACTATGATGATACACACACCAATGCCTCCAAAGCCCAAGATGTCTGCAACGAAGAACCTGAAAAAGTAAAGGAAACAATTATAAAGTTTAATAAAAATAATAAACCTACCTTGCAGCTTCAGGATTCACCACCGTTGACAGATGCATCATCCTCAGCTGCCACCAGACCTGGAGAAATGGATGATGACAACTTATCGCCAGCTGAGTATGGGGGGGCTGAGAGTGATGAATCCCGAACTCCATCTGAAACAGAAACTGAAACATCTACACCACGAAGACCGCAAAGGAATAAAAAGAAGCCATTGTGGACAAATGATTACTACTTACAAGATGATGTGGAAGACAATATGCTCGTGTCTGAAATGACCTTCTTATCTGAACAAAACGAAAATGAAGAAGACTGGCACGATGCTATTAAAGCAGAAATCAAAGCACATATAAAGAATGAGACCTGGAAAATTATGAAGAAAGAAAATGGTACGAAAGTCATAGATTATAAAATGGTACTCAAAACAAAGACTGGACAAAATAACACTGAAACGAAAAAGGCGAGGCTTGTAGCTCGGGGATTCGCCCAAAAACCCGGTGTAGACTACAGTGAAACTTTTGCACCTGTAGCCAAATTAAGTTCCATTAGATCCGTTGTAGGAATGTCCGTTGAAGCAGGTATGCAACTGACACAGATGGATGTCACAACAGCTTATTTAAACGGCGACATAGATGAAGTCATTTCTATGAAGGTACCTGAAAATCTTGAAAATTATTTGACTGAAATCATGATTGAAGAAAGTGAACAGGATGATCTAACCATTTACAATAAAGCGAGAAATATGTTGGAAAGCATAAGAAATACTAAATGTGAAAAAGTCTGCAAACTACAGCGATCCCTATACGGATTAAAACAATCTGGGAGGCAGTGGTACATCAAACTGGACATGGAATTAAGGAACCTTGGTTTTGTACCATCACAAGCCGATCCATGCGTTTACATATTGGAGAAAGGAGGAGCTAAAGTTATCACAGCTATATGGGTTGATGATCTACTGATAGCCTATTCCTGCCCAAGGAAAATGCAAGAAATAAAAGAAGTGCTTGCAAATAAATTTGAAATTAAAGACTTGGGAAGACCGGAAAGAATGCTTGGAATAGATTTTAAATACACTAAAGATACAGTAAAACTAAACCAAGAAAAATATATAAAAGACACACTACTCAAATTCAAAATGGAAGAATGCAAACCGACAACTACTCCTATAGAACCAGGCCTGTCTCTAGAAGTTGATAAAAGTACAAATGGAAAAGAATTACCATACAAAAATTTAATTGGAACTCTTATGTACCTAGCGATAGCTACAAGACCTGACATAATGTTTGCTGTTAGCTATCTATCTCAATATAATGATTGCTACAGTAACGAACACTTTAAAAGCGCCAAACGCGTTTTAAGATACCTTAAAGGAACCTCCGAGGTTGGAATAAGTTTCAAGAAGACTGAACAAGAATTATATGGCATGGCGGATGCAGATTGGGGAGCCTGCAAATTGGACAGAAAATCCTTCTCTGGCTATTGCTTTATATATGCAGGAGGTTGTGTTAGCTGGTCATCCAAGAAACAAAGAAGTGTGGCGCTCTCAACTGCTGAAGCAGAATATGTTGCGATTACTGAAGCTGCCAAGGAAGCTATACACTTAAAGTCCCTATTTAACAACCTAGGTGTGAATATTGACTGCATCCAGATTTCAAATGACAATCAAGCCGCTCTGAAATTGAGTCAAAACCCTATAGTCACATCAAAATCAAAGCATATTGATTTAAAGATGCATTACATAAGAAACTGTGTACAGGAAAGGCAAGTATGCTTAAGCTACTTGGACACAAAGAGGATGGCCGCCGATTTGCTAACAAAGGGCCTAGCAGGACCGCGACTTAAAGAACTGATGACCCAATTAGGATTAATATAGGAGTCGCGAGGAGGAGTGTTAGTATTGTATAGCGCTACTCTATATTATCTGCGGTACTGACCTGTCAAGAGTGACAACCTGTCAGCTCTCAATATAATTTCCCTCGTTATTGTACTCATGTCTGCAAAGCTTTTCTTAATAATATAACATATAAAATGATCATCGAGTGTGTTTGTATTTCCACGCCCAACAGTAACTTCCCAAGTTTATAGATTTATTTAAATATTTTTAATGGCCGCAGTTCACCATTTCTTAGAGAATACAATGCTGTGGTTGAGAAAGGTTTACGTATTAAAGGCTTAAAAAAAAGCAGCCAAGTGCGAGTCGGACTCGCACATGAAGGGTTCCGTAAAATAAATTGCGGTTTACGATTTACGACGTATTAAAAAAAAACTATTTACTAGTATGTACATCATATATTTTTTTAGTTTTATCATTTTCTTATTTTAGAAGTTACAGGGGGGGGGGGGACACACATTTTACAACTTTGGAAGTGTCTCTCGCGTAAACTATTCAGTTTAGAAAAAAAAATATTAGAAACCTTAATAACACGAAAATAAAAAACACGAATAAACTAAATGTGCGGCCGAGTGTCCCTGTGAGTGTGGGGGGAACGAGTGACAAAAAGGACATCGCTAATAATTTTAGGCGTGCTTTTACTGTGAGTCCAATCTTGGGGACAGGGATGTGCAATGCTGAGACCTTCATGGGCGAGAGCTCTGTGATATTTAAGGCAAAAGAAGTTGAGGCCGTTATTCAAAATATGCAGAGGGGCAAATCGCCGGGGCATGATGGACTCAGTATTGAGCATCTCAAACATGCAGGGGTACACGTATCACGCGTTCTAGCGATGTTCTATACTTTATGTCTAAGACACTCGTATCTTCCGGCGCAGCTTACTCGCACCGTAGTAGTTCCACTTGCTAAAAATAGAACAGGAGACTTGTCAGACAGCGGGAACTACAGACCCATCTCACTGGCAACTATACTGGCCAAAATTCTGGACAGCTTGCTTAATGCACAACTTTGTAAGCATGTTAAGTTGCACGATGCGCAATTCGGTTTCAGGCCTGGCCTGTCGACGGAAAGTGCAATTGTGTGCCTTAAGCAAGCTGTCAGGTATTACAAGGACAGGAATACACCGATATATGGGTGTTTCCTGGACTTGTCCAAAGCCTTTGACCTGGTTGTGTACGATGTATTATGGGAGAAAGTAGCTAAAACGGGGCTACCACCCGATTGCACAGCCTTGTTAAAATACTGGTATAACAACCAGGTCAATCAGGTGAGATGGGCTGGGGAATACTCAGATGAGTATAGGCTCCAATGTGGTGTTAGACAGGGGGGCCTATCGTCGCCTATCCTGTTTAATCTTTATGTTAACGAGCTGATTGAGGGGCTCAGCAGCGCACGTGTCGGATGCCATATTTGGGGGACACCTTTCAATAATATAAGTTACGCGGACGACATGGTGCTGCTGGGTCCATCAGTGGGCTCTATACGTAGGCTTATCAGGATATGCGAGGATTACGCCGCGCGGCATGGTCTTAGGTACAACGCAACCAAAAGTGAGCTTATCATTTTTAAGGCACGGAAATATAACCCAACATCAGTACCTACAATCATGCTGGGCGGCGTCCCCCTTAGAGTGGTAAGTAAGTTTAAATACCTGGGGCATATGCTCACCGAGGATATGAAGGATGACATGGATCTTGAGAGGGAGAGGAGGGCAATGGCGGTAAGGGGCAATATGCTTGCCCGCAGATTTGCACGTTGTAACAAGCAAGTTAAGTTGACGCTTTTTAAAGCTTACTGTCAGACGTTTTACACGTGCAGTCTGTGGGTTAGTTTTACGCAGAGAGCCTTTTCCGCTATTCGGGTGCAGTATAACAACATACTCAGAATGCTATTGAGGCTGCCAAGGCATTGCAGCGCCTCGGGTATGTTCGCCGAGGCGCGCACCGACGATTTCTATGCCATCAGGCGAAAACGAGTAGCGTCGCTACTGAGACGGCTGAGAGGCAGCAGCAATAGTCTTCTGAGGGTGTTGGCGGAGCGCCTCGACTGTCCACTCTCAAGATACTGGGTTCAGGTGGCTATCGGGAGGGCCAAATAAGCCTGAACCAGTTATTCTTCACTACATAGTATAACACAAAGTCGCTTCCCGCTGTCTGTCTGTCCCTATGTATGCTTAGATCTTTAAAACTACGCAACAGATTTTGATGCGGGTTTTAATGTATAGAGTGATTCAAGAGGAAGGTTTATATGTATAATACATGCATATAAACCCGTGCAAAGCCGGGGCGTTAAGTCATTTGTCTAACCATTTAAGTATCATTAATTTATTGTCATTATTGTCACTAACGTAGTTCATAAGTCTCCACTGTTACTAACATCATATGGATCGACTAAAGATCTGAAATAAAGATATTTTATTTTTATTTTATTTTATTAATATCATTTTTGAAGACCTATCCATGGTTTGATGAAAAAAACATTTTTGAGTTTCAGTTCTGTGTATGGAACCCCTAAAACTTAATGTTTTTTTTTCGATTTTTGTGTGAAAATCTTAATGCGGTTCACAGAATACATCTACTTACCAAGCTTCAACAGTATAAGCTCTTATAGTTTCGGAAAAAAGTGGCTGTGACATACGGAAACCTAAAAAAGGAGCGGAGAGTTAGGTTATACCTTTTGTGGCAAAATCTACGGCCTGACCCATATCCCAAGATTTGGCATAGGCACTAATAGCATCATAACACAAATATGTGCCCTTACCGGGATTCTAACCCAGGACCTTCAGCTTCGTAGGAAGCGTCACTAAGTCACTACCCAGTAGGCTAACCGGTCGTCAAACATATTTGTTTTTTTTTGTTGTTTTACCGGCTCCAGATTGAATTCCAGCTAGACCTTGGATACCCAAGTGGTGTGGTTACACTGGTTACGGGACTTGTTACGTTACAATTTGGTCATCGTTTTTTGCTACGGTACCGGCATTACGCCGTCGCGGTCTGAAGCACTGTGACTCTACCGGAGGTTTAGGTTGGATATCCTCCACAGACGTGCGAAGCCTTTTTATATATTTGACACTTCGCATGCTAACGACCGATTTTGCCTAGTGGATAGTGATTAGTGACCCTTGGGTCGATCACGTAACTTTTCTTACGCGCGTCTGTAAGTTCTAAATGTCAATCTTATATGGAAAAATGACAGTTAGATTGTGATTTTACTGTCAGACGCGCGTGCAATGCGTTACGTGATTGACCTACCTACCTACGAAGCTAACGGTCCAGGGTTCGAATCCAGGTAAAGGCATTTATTTGTGTGATGAGCATTGAGCATGAATATTTGTTTCTGATTCATGGACATTTTCTATGTATTTAAGAATTTATAGTCTTAAATATATCGTCGTCTAGTACCCATAACATAAACCAAATTGAGCTTACTATGGGACTAGCTCGATTTGTGTAAGATTGTCCTCTAATATTTATATATTTATTTATGCTTGACAACTCGGTGTCAAATGTATCTACACACAGCTATGTAATACCACCAGAAATGTCGGTCATTTCGGGTGGATATATAACCGAAATGTGAGAAAATAGACTACTTTATTATACTTAGAATTAGAACATAATTTTTCACACAAAATTTCATACAAAATGGGTCAGATAACATGCATAATGCAAAAGTCGGTTTACCGAATAAAGAACAGAACAGCAACAATAAAAAAATATAAGGTATAATTTACATGTAAGGTTTGAATCGCACTGATGCGGCCTGCGGTGGCTGTCTATTATAGTAAGCTTGACAGTTAATGTCAATATAACTATACTACTAAGTACCGCTAGTGTATAATTGACCGCCACCGCAAGCCATGCCAGTGTGTTTCAGGCTTAACCTCTCAACTGTGGGGATGCCACATACTGGCACCTGCTACATATACCCCCAACTGTGGCATTCATCATAAATTTATATGCCGTATATGTGGAACCACAATGTAGCAGCTCCACTAAAGCCTGCATCACACTGGCGCGGCCTGCGGTGGCGGACACAGATGTATTAATATAAGGAGATCGGACATGGCGGCCGATTTGTATAGAGTGAGCCTGTCGCAAGTACATTAACCCACACAACGCCCAAGACAAGACAAAGCACGCACACATCTAAAACACACACACTTGTATACCTACACGCTTATTTGACAATAAACGCGCATCATATCAGGCATTTTGGGAAAAAACGTAATATTCTCTGCGATCAGCACGCGTGCACAGTATGGCAGTGTATGCCCATTGAGCATACAGCTGCGACACGGCCGCCGGCGGCTTGTCCTCTCTCTAGTATTCTATGCTCTGAGGGTGGCGGACCATAATAAATTTGACAGCTAATGACCATACATCGTTATCGCGGGAGCACAATCAAATCGGTTAAAGAACGTGTATAACAGAATGTCTATTTATTAAAAACAGTACCTATATTCTGCCTACGCATTCTAAGCCTTCAAGAAGTTTAGTGTACTTGACTTAAAGGTAATCGTACAGTGGAAGACAAGGTTGATTGACCTTTTCCAGCAAAAATTTCGTGTCTTGTAAGACATAATATTTAGTGTACTAAAGACACGAAATTTTTGCAGGAAAAGGTCAATCAACCTTGTCTTCCACCTTTAAGTCAACGCGTCAACTAGGTATAATAAACCATAAATTCATCACACGTTATTTTCCTTCGAGGCATTTTTAAAAGCACTAGGTTCCTACAAAATCCTGTATTAGTTAATTATGTTGCTACAAACCAATCAAGGACTGACAAATGTCTAAAGTAGCAGAAAAAGTGACTGAAGAGGTTGCGTAGGTAATCTATATACTTAAGTATGTCCTATAACCACTCACTTGCTTGTGGTAGCCACAGCTACCAATTTCGTGCACGCCTAAATTGCTTCTGGTAGCTGTGGCTACCAAGCGAAGTATGAGCGCCTTAGTAAGAAAAAATTCAAAGCAATTTAGGCTACCTTTTGTAAAATCTGAAAGCAAGTGAGTGGGTAAATCAAGTCAAGTACGAAGGTAAGATATTTGAAAGAAAATTTATAAATTTTGAACTCGTAGGTATAAATGTTTCCCGATGCGAGTGTCACTTTTGTTATTGACTATTTGTCATAATCTTTCAGTACTGTCAAATCGTTTTTGCTCCCGCGATAACGATGTATGCTAATGACAAGTTTACTATTGACCGCCGCGGCTAGGCTGCGCCAGTCTGTGAGGGGCCTAAAACGACTTGCGTGGCGACTGGGTGTGAAGTAAACGTCAACTTGGTTTTCGCGGTAGAATTCGCCTCCTGTTCCTCCAAAAAAAAGTTTTGACGTCATTTGATTGCACGCCGCTCACTTGATTTCGGAGTTTTTTAAATGTATAAATAAAAATAAAAATATTTGTCAACAATTAATTGAGTAGGTACTTAAAGTAAACTTCCAGTAGAGGTACAGCTGTACCGTAGCGACGTTATACGGTTCATTTGTTTAAAGGGACAACTTCTCAGACCGCTTACGGGATTCCCAGGGTAGATTAATAAAAACAGAAATAGTAGCGGGATTTGGAACAAACATTGTAATTTTTATTATTTTATTTGCGGACAATCTTACACAAATCGACCTAGTCCCAAACTAAGCAAAGCTTGTACTATGGGTAATAGACGACGATACACATACTTATATACAGAAATAAATACTTAATAACATAGAAAACATCCATGATTCAGGAACAAATATTCGTGCTCATCACACAAATAAATGTCCATACCGGGATTCGAACCCAGGACCTCTTGCTTCGTAGGCAGGGTCACTACCAACTAGGCTAAAGCGGTCGTCTAATTCGAGCATAGGTCATTCAAATTTGATTTGTTTTCACGTTTTTACATTATTTGGCTACTCACCTGCTCAGCGACAACAAACTAGTAGGTACTATTCGCATCTCTTCAGTAACGCTTGCAAGATTGAGACCCTGAGGGGCCTTCACGGGGGCTCTATTCACCTGGAATTCCTGACCTGCTCGCTCTCACCAACCCGGAATCCGTGGCAGCAGGGGATCCCTAAACAGCGTCTGATAGACGGTCGCCAACAAGCCCCCCTGACCGAGCCACCTTGGTCCGCACGGACCATGTAGAAAATGTTATACTACAACGGTCCGTGCGGACCAAGGCCGCTCGCTGGCGACTGTCTAGCAGACGCTTAATGTACAACCAAATCAGGCGCCGTAGCATGGATGGGCCTTATCACGCGATAAGTGGCAAGATAACAGCGTCGTCTCGTTCTATAGAACGGTGTCAGCCAAGGACGGATATCATGCGGCTCGCGTGATAAGGCCATCCATGCTACGGGGCCAGAGTCCACTATTATGTATCTCTTTTTCACCTATGCGCAAAGATAGAGAGATATTCGACCCTTACGAGTATATACCTGTAGACTCGACGGGGTAACTTTTTGTCAGAATAATAATACAGGTTGAGCCATCCAAATGGGCCGCGATAGTCGGTACAAAACTCATACCCAACGTGTATATGAAACATAAATCTACAATATCACGGATTGTATCACAGTATTTACAGTACAGGGTGCCCGACGAATTGAGGCAATTTTTTCTATCCCACGACGGTGGCAAACAAGAATATGGGCTTCCTGATAGTAAACATACACCTTGCATGGACGCCTGCGACTCCAAAGGAGTAACAAGCACGTTACGTTGAGCTTTTTCTGTAGGTTTTTTTTGGCGTCAAAACTCACGTTTTTAATCACTTCACTCGCAAATAAACCTACCTTTTTTAATGCAAATTATAAGCAAAGAGGCGGTAAATGTATTAAGCAATGTATAATGCTTGAGAAACATGTTACCTACACGGTATGGGATACAGTGGATGTAGAGAAAAGTTTTCAGGTCAATTAATTTTAAAAACTGATAGATAATATTTACTAACACTTTAGATTGCTAGATTTGACTTCTTCAAACTTTATTCAGAGACTAACAGAAGCAACTAATACCTTTTGAACACTAGCAGCGGAAAAATTAAATCGCTGTTAATTTTTTTTTATAATTTTGATTTTAAGATGTTATACAAGGGTCTGTCCGCGAAAAATTGTAAGTACATTTGTTGTTTTTTACTTGATCCAATTTTTTTTTTAATTTAGTGGTATCCTTATTCGATAATATGAAAGCTGTTGGATATTGTATGCAATAGAATAGGATGTAGCCCTCATAAGTTTTTTTTATATTTTTATTTATTTTATCTTATCAGTGACACTAACTTTCACTCCCATACTAAAATTATTTGTCCAACTACCACTTTTGCAGCAAAAACTGTCATCACTTACGAAATGGAATCGCTATCCCGTATTTTTAGTAAACATAAAGTACCATGATATTCATACACGTTTCTGAAAATATAATACACATACAAATACATATATAAATATAAATACACTCCATTTCTTATCAGTTCCATAAAAAATCTTTGTCATGAACTAAGCTTTATAATTGTCATGTACGTTACGTCATGAATGTAACTGTGCACTTTTTCGCGGACATACTCACCTCAAAATTTACCAACCTGTATTATAGGTTATAGGTTGTACGCGGGCTGGGTTTCCGCAACTCGACGTCATAAATGCGCCTATTTTGCGTAGGGGTTTTGGCACTACTGTTATTCGTGCCAACCCAGTTCCACCAGGAAGCCTAGCAGACCCTTTATGTTGCCGACGGCCTCCGGTAGTGACCCCAGTGTTACGAGGTGTTTTGCCCTGTATTCCGCCACTCCAGGACATGTCAGGATGACGTGGGCGGCTGTCTCGTCCTCTTCCATGCAAGCTCTGCAGAGAGGACTGTCTGTAACACCTAGAGTAAAAAGGTGTTTGTTTAGTAGTGCATGACCAGTTATAGCTCCTGTCAGAAGACGGAGTGCCGGCCTCTTTAGCTGCTTTAGCTTCCTTGATAATCCGGGGTTGATTGTCGGGAGGGCCTCCCTGGTTTGCCTGCAGGTTCCTAGGGTGTTCCAATGTTTTTGGTGTTCTACCTTGGTGTTTAGTCGTAGTGTGCTCCGCAGCCATGCAGAGGGTAGAGGAATTGTGGGTTCTGGCCCTACAGCTCTTGACTCTGAACCCTCTCTAGCCAGTGCATCCGCTGCATCGTTACCGCGTGAATTGCTGTGCCCTTTGATCCATTGCAGGGTTATGTCGCTGTTATTACATACCTCTGATATGATTTTGTGGTACCACCCTGTATATACAGGCGACAATGTTTATGATTATTTTGTTTGCGCTATAAGAAAGAGTGTTATTTTTGTAGGAGCATCAATCTCAAGCCGCTCCGTCTCCGTCACAAGTATAGTAATGTAGACAGATCACATTACGACTTGCTCTTTTCTTTATTCTATAGGGCTGTCACTGCTTATTACTCACAAGAGCGAAATTAATTTTTGTTGAGACCTTTCTTAAATAATGCCACTACTTTTTAGGGTTCCGTACTCAAAGAGTAAAACGGGACCCTATTACTAAGACTCAACTGTCCGTCCGTCCGTCCGTCTGTCACCAGACTGTATCTCACTGATACCGTGATAGTTCCAGATGAAATCTTCACAGATGATGTATTTCTGTTGCCGCTATAACAACAAATACTAAAAACACAGAATAAAATAGTTTTTTATAGATAATGGTACCTACGGAACCCTTTCTGCGTGAGTCCGACTCGCACTTGGCCGGTTTTTATTAGTTACAGAACCGAAAACATTTTAAGTAACAGTTTGAAGATATTCGAGGTGTATGTGATATCCCCAACTGTGTCAGCGTGGTAGCTACGCATGTTCATAACACAATATTCATAGCGGTGGTATAGGTAATTATGACTGACAGCTAATATCAAAGGTAGCGTATAACAAATCCATTATTACAGGAAAAAAAAATATATTATAAGAACACACAATATAATAGTTATGCGAAGACAAAAGACTTTAAAACATGTAGGGATGCATGTAACCTTCGCACAAGGTATCCAGATCGTCTTGTAGTGCCATTTAGGAAGACTACACTTTACAGCAGAAGTGCATTCTGTATGGCTATTACCATCTACAATAAGTTACCAGAAGATTAAAAAAAATGCCCCTTAATATTTTTAGAAGGCAACTCAAAAGATGGCTTGTGCAAAAATGCTTCTCGGTCAATGAATATTTAAATAATGACTTTTTATGATAAAGGATGTGATAGCAATGTATTTCAAAATTATTTTATTTTATCTACTACAATTATTTGACAATTGATTTGACATACCTGTCTAAATTTACTTTAACTATTCAGTGTAAGTAATATTAAATAATCTATTCCAGTGTAAGTAATACTTATTAAATATAGAATTGGGAATGGATGAAAATTTTAGAATTGCCTGATATTTTTTTTGGTGATAGGAATAACCTTCCTTAGCACCAGAAAAAAGTTTCAGAGTTTTCAGCTGCGTCAATTATTTTTGAAAAATATAAACAGTTTCCTCACTTACGTTTTGGGTTTAGGACGGCAAATGAGACACTTTCCTTGATCCGCCTCATATTACAAGAAAATGTCTTAAATATCCGTGGTAAACTGTCACTGGCAATGATATTGACAGCTGCAGCAGCTATATTTATCATTGCCAGGGTCAGATATTTAAAATATTTTTTGCAATATGCGACGGATCAAGGAAAGTGTCTCATTCGCCGTCCTAAACCCAAAACGTAAGTGAGGGAACTGTTTATATTTTTCAAAAATAATTGACGGAGCTGAAAACTCTAAAACTTTTTTCTGGTGCTAAGGAAGGTTATTCCTATCACCAAAAAAAATATCAGGCAATTCTGAAATTTTCATCCATTCCCCATTGTATCTATTATTTATTGCTTAGCATGAAGTGTGACAAATCCTGTTAATATTAGGCACCTAACATTTTACGTGTTGCACTAGCAGCAAAACATGTGATACTTTGTTTTAATTGTAATACCCTTATGTACACCATGTTTTTATGCAAAATAAATTGAATTGAATTGAATTGAAAAAAAAGGTAGCGTAGCGTAGCTTCAGTTCTCAGATCATTTGAGATAAAAAGAGTGTTTATCAGCCAAAAGAAATGTGTACGAGCTATTAGTGGCGTCTTCACCACGTACATGATGAACGTGACGAAAGGACGTGATGTACATCATGTAAAGAGTTATTCTAGGACTTCAAAATACTGACTACCACCACTTAATATAATTGAAACTTGCAAATTTACCAAGCTACATCCAGAACTATTTATAAAGTTAGGCGACGTTTGCCATTTTAACACTAGATATCCAAACCGTATTTATACCGTATCCGTAACCGTATCCAAGCCAAACTTGTATTACCGGCCAAATATTTATAATACCAAGCTTTGCATTCAAAACTCTTATCCAATGACAATAATAATTTACTTTTCAAAACAAAGTTTTAACCGACTTCAAATCAGTAGCCAAATTGCTTCAAGTTTGCCTACAAAATTTGAAGAGTTCCCTCGATTTCTCCAGGATCCCATCATCAGAACTGGATCTTGGTGACAGCGGGACCAATCTGGAACTATATGCTTCCAAATTTTTTTTTTTTTTAAATCGTTTCATAAATTACCGAGATATCGCGTAACAAACACACATAAAAAAAAAAAACTCCTCCTTTTTTGAAGTCGGTTAAAAATCTCTAATCATATACCAAGTGACATAAGGCAACTTTATCTCAATCCTTTCACTGTTAAATGATACAATTGGTTACTAGTTTTTTTTTTAATACAGTGCAGGATTATTTTAAAACCTAATTATTACTGACTATTGATGTCATTTAATTGTATTTATTCTTTAAGTATGTGAATAGTGATTTTGAATAAAAAATTACAAATAATATTTAAATGTAAGTTTAAAAAAAAAATTACCAAAAATTTTGGCGAGATGATCATAGTCATGATCAGATGATGTTTTAGTCAAAACACTTCCATCTAATGTTGTACCATGTCTCTAGCAAATAAAATTGTTGCCATATAGAAAAAATTGTGACCCCGACTCATCATTCGGCAGATGACAGCCCTAGTCACGCAACTATTATGACGCCACGTAGACCCGATCTGTTTCGGCGATGGTTTTACGCGATATGAAAGTTCAACGTATTATTTAAACTGTATGAACTATGAAGCCCATTTTGCCGTCGTTATGCCTACATTACACGTTCCCCATTTTATCCCCAGTTTTCTTTTGAAGGGGAGGTCTCGATTCGAGTCTATTCGAGAAAAACCCCCTTGTAAGAGACACGCTTAGGTTTTCCACGCACGAGAAAACGAAATTATTACGGGACAGTTTTTACACAAATCGAACTAGTCCCATAGTAGATTACGCGCAATAAGGCTCTTTGTATGCTCTTCGGGAAGGGGTTTTTGGACAAGATTCCTGTGTGAAGTTTTATTTATTTAATAGTTCCTTCAGTGAGAAGAGAATTGTATCGTAAAATAATATGTTGTTTGAGTAGGCTGAGTTAAAAAAGAAAAACAAAGACGACTTTTTTTCTATCGAGGAAATTGTAAGCAATCATCGGCTTTAAAACAATATTGGCCTCTGAAATCATACCAGAAGCGCTGCACCAGCGAGGCAGTCGCAACAGCATCCTAAAAGCATTATTGTGCTGGACACGCAGACTATTCAATGTTTTTAACCGACTTCAAAAAAGGAGGAGGTTATATGTTCCACTGTATGTTTTTTTTTTATGTATGTTCGCCGATTTCTCCGTTAATTGTTGACCGATTGCAAAAAATATTTTTTTATTCGAAAGAGTATACTTCCGAGGTTGTCCCATTGTCACCAATTTAGGATCTGATGGTGGGATCCCAGGGAAATTGAAAGCAACCCTCAAATTTTAAAGGCACGCGTGTAGTGATTTTGGTATTTTCTATTATTATAACTCGTGTATTTACCCTCGGAAATCGCAATTTTGGTTAAGTGGAAATGATGATGAAGAACATATATGACTTATGGAACTCCTCAAAGATGTAATAAATGTTCCCTGATTTCTTTCTCAATTGTGGACCGATCTCCAAAAAAATTTTTTTATTCGAAACAGTATTCTCCTGAGGTGGTCCCATTGCCAAAGTCAGGATCTGATTTGTCAGGATCTCAAATTTTATAGGCACGCGTGTAGTGATTTCGGTATTTTCTATTAAGTACAACTCGTGAATTTACCCTCGGAAATCGTAGTTTTGGTGAAGTGGAACTGATGATGAGGACCACAGATGATTTATGGAGCTCCTCAAAGATTCTGACATGATTCCGTTGAAGTAGCAACTAATGAAGTGTTAATTCTGAGGTCCTTGAGGAATCGACGGAACTCCTCAAATATTATCAGCCCACATATAGCGACTTGGGTTTTTTATGTAATAATCAACGCATTTGCTCTCGGAAAGCAGTTCATGCGGTAAATTGGAAAGGAAATGTGGAAATTTTCATGTACCATGTGGCTTGGCGAAGTACTGAATTGAAGTCGGTTTAAACTTTGTTTTTAAAGTAAATTATTTGAGCTTAAGCTTAGCTATTCGACTCTTTTCACCCAAAATGTCTCCGAGCAATTATTCGGCTGAGATGGCAGGATCGTGTTCCAAACTCGGAGGTTTTACGTCGGTCGAACATGGCGGGTATGGAATGTCTGCTCATAAAAGGCCAATTGCGTTGGTGTGGACAGTTGGACACCTTGTGCGTATGGCACCATCAAGACTGCCTAAAGCTATATTCTTCTCTGAGTTAGCCATGGGTAAACGCAGAGCTGGTCGGCAGTAGATACCTACGTTACAAGAATGTCCTAAAACGCCTTTTGTTTGTCATCGGCATATCATGTGAGTCGTGAGAGGAACTTGCTACTCGGAGATCGGACTGGCGTACTGCTGTCAATACGGGTATCAATGACTTCGAACGCTACCGTCTCTTAGATCTGGACGCCAAACGCCAGCTCCGTAAAACTCGGCCCAGGTCCTCTTACCACTACACTCATAACTCAAGTGGACAGCTTCACTGTGTCTCTTGCGGCCGTACGTTCAAAACCAAATTTGGTTTTGCAAGTCACACTCGAGCACATTTTCCCAACCTTAGATAATAATGTTGTCAGGATGTCACCATCGACGGAAACGTCTGGGAGGACATCATCATCATCTCCTGAACCCGTCGCAAGCACCCTGGATACTAAAAAGAACCTTTTAATTAAATAATAATCATCTGTTAAAAGGATGAAAGATATTTCACAGCCCCAGTCTCACAATAGGTTCATTGTTAGATATCTGAATACAGACAAATGAATGATTAACATCTCGGGCAGGTAGCAAAGCGGTCCATTTACTCAATTGTGGTATAATCTAATCATTTCCAACACCACAGGATATTCTTTTGTACGTACTTAATAATTCGCCGCCCTGCCTGCTGGTAACCGGAAATAGCCTATAGACGCTAGCAATTACAGATACTCATGAGCACTGCAAACCCTAAAAACTGATCACAGTCTCCTCGCCTACGGCCAAAGGTCCGTGAGTGCTGATGTGCCTTGAACATACATAAACTCACGCATATATACCCTAAAGGAGAAGGCAGGAAACAATTGTGGGTTAAGGCAGTCATAGGTTGTCAGCCCATCGACCGGAACACACTTCAACCGGATTTCCATAGTTGACTCTCAATGACACCCAATATCACAATTTCTCCTTCGCTAAAACTACAATTAGGTACGGTCGGCCAAGAAAGTGGTCTACCAGTTATGAGAAAAGTTTCTGTGAGATCGATTGTCGCTAAGGTTAGGTACTGTAATAATATTATTGCAAGTGGAAATCGACCTTGTTGTTTCATTACGTTCAAATGAACCTCGACCAGGGTGGTAGACCACATTTTTGGCAGATTGTACTAGAAGTGGGATTGACAATTAAATTACAATTGCTCTGCGTAACCCCTTTTAGGGATACAGGTGTTAAATTATGTCTGAACGTTTGTGTGTACTTACTTAGGCTCTACCTTACACCTAGAACGTATTCGGTTGCCGTCTTTTGTATGAAACAATAACCATTAGGTACAGTACCTACAGACACAGGACCCTGAGCTCCGAAACAAACACCTCGTATACCCAAATCCCGTATTCTTCAGAAGCAAGTGATTTATTAATCTAATTGCTTTGCTTGATTTATTTCTGCGAGATGAAATTTAAATTTCGCTCCGCGCATTTGTTCGAACGGAAAGATAAATTTGCAAGTGTATTGACAATGATAAATTAATTTTAGCAGTACTTGTTTATTGAAAGATTAATTTTCCCGTTTATCGAGTAAATAAAACGTTAAATTATTCCTGAATTAGAGACAATTGTTGTATAAAAATGTATTATTGTCTGTTGCTTTCCTAATAATAGAGACAGAGACAGTTCTATAAAGGCTCTTTTGAATTAAGTAAATATTATGCCTTGTTAATGGACAGGCAACGCGTACGGCCGCGCAAGACGCAAACTGCTCAAGTTTTTAGTGGGTAGAAATACCACATAACCCAGACCTCCCCCGAGAGCTGGGTACCTGAGGGCCTACCGCGAAAGACATTCGAAGTTTTCCTTCTCTGTCGTCTTGCGAGTTCGTATGCCGTTTGCGGTAGGCCCTTGGTTCGCAGGTTTTCTCCACGAAAAAAAAAAAGGCCTGAATCCTAGATGACGGATGGCCGCCTAGGTGGCGGTCAATAGTAAATTTGACAGCTAATGTCAAGTTTACTATTGACCGCCACCGCAGGCCGCGCCAGTCTGTGAGAGACCATAGACGAGTGTTGAAACGACTGTACATACATAATGTATGTTACTTCCTAGGAATCCTAGGCAAGATGATGTTTGTGTTTGGGCGACTTCTACCCGCTTGTTAGAACAGCCTTAACAAATAACTAGTGTGCGGAGTATCGGTGGCAAATTTCACACCGAGAGTATAGGAGTCGTTTTTATGATAAACTTTTTAAGATTGAATGAATAAATTATTCATTTACCTAACGTACTTAGTATGACATTAATTAGGTACTCGTAAATTTCAAGCACTTAAAACTATTTATTTTCATAAAACGATTATAGGAACACCCAAATGTTATGTCGTAAATGTTTTGGGTTGTTTTTATAGACTAGTCCTAAAAAGACAAGTTTTTATAGATATGCTACCATGACATCGGTAGATGTAGAGCGATCATTTTCCACTTATAAATGGATATTCAATAAATTAAGAAACCGATTTACTCCGAAAAACCAGGAACAAGTGGCCATAGTCCATTCATTTTGTAACATGGATACGCAGTTAACTGAAGACAGTGAGGAGGACCTTGAACACTTACTTCCAGTCACCAATTATTATGTAGTTCAATGGACTAAAAAATAATATGCAGGTATGGCAGGTATTACTTTTTAGTCTAATAATTTTATTTGAATAAAAAATGTGACTAATATTTTGATTTAAAAAAACATATTACCATTTCACAAACCTTGGTATAGGTAATGCTCGCAAGATGATTTATAGGAAGTATTGTGCAAAATTAATAATTTAATAGTTATTCGTTTAATCATAAAAATACTTAGGCGGCTCCATTTCCCTCTGTGTGAAATTTGCCACCGATACTTCGCACAAATAACGTCCAAATCCAAAGGTATGATTGGACCTAGCATGAAATAGCTATAGTCTAGACATAAGGCCGCAGCCGGATACAGGAACGGTAACGTTTTCCGAGTTTATATACTTATCTATTAAAATATACGTGTTATCCATTAAATTTATATAAATATATATATATTTATATATAAATATATATATTTCCACCCTACCCAGTGAACTAAAGGATTTATTAGAGTTTAACAAAACACACTCTTCAGTACAAAATATGAAAATAAATGCTAGTAATTTGAATAAAAAAAGCAAAATATATCTGATAGGCTGATTTTAAAAAATCTTACAGAAAGGCCAGGTCAAAAGTACCCTAAACCGACGAGCATGTATGAGAAATGTTATGAAAGTGAATGAAGCGAAAGTGGTTTGTCAGGATCGTAGCAAATGGAGATCCGTGATCTCTGCCTACCCCTCTGGGAAAGAGGCGTAATTATATGTATGTGTGTATTTATGTATGATTTTAAAAACTTCTACCTGCAAATATTTCCTAATCATGGAATTTAATTCCCTTCCCCCCCCCCAATATTTATTTATTATTTTAAAACATACATAATCATGTTTATTTATTATACTTTTTACTACACACGCACGTCATAATCATATTTTAACCATTACTTAATATTAAGATTGTAGTACTTGCACGTTTTCCAAAAATAGTTTTACAAAAATAGTCTTTTCAATATTATTTTTAATTTTTTGGAGTCCGTAATTAAATTTTTGCATGTTGGCCATTTATGAGCATTGTTTCTCTAAAAACCGATAGTTCTCTTAGAACTATGTTGAACAACTTGTAACTAGCCCTAGCACAGGCCTCGGTCTTTTTGGGCTGTTACCGCCTTACCGCGCACACTGTCTTTAAACACTTGTCTTAACCATTATTTAGCCTTATGAATAGTGATATAAACTTGATGTAAAAACTTTGATAATAAATCAACTTATATATAATTATATATATATTTCTCACGGGATTTTTCTGTATACAATTATTTATATATTGTACACTAAACTTATGTTATGACTTGTTATTTTTGTAAACTAATGAGTTTAATGCTACTTGAATAAATAAATTATAATAATATTGACTTCTTCTCTCCTTGCCTTATGCCCTCTACCTACACGGAGTCAGCCCCCCAATACTTCAAATCATAATATTGTAAGTATAAATTCTCAGGCCGGCGCTGCGGCTGATCAGGCCCAATTACTCAAGCGCCGCAAATACTATTCTCTAGTTCATAACTACGAGTTTGCGGTGCTTGCAGTTGAAACGATGGGACCCTGGTCAGCCGACATGAAGGCCTTCATGAGGACCCTGTCGCAAAGACTGTCAAAGGATCGCTCTTGCGGTCTCAAGTGGAAATGCCGCCAGCGTCATGGGGTCCTTGCCGCAGGCAGAACTTTTAGACGGGCAATTTTTTTTGTAATTAGTTTTTAATTTTTCTATTTGTTGTTTAGAATTAGTTGATTTTAATTTAAGTGTGCTTATAAATGTGTTTAAAGTGAAAAATTAATCAATAGATAAAAAAAAAATTAAGTATATTTGTCTGTTTGTTTATAAATGTGGTATGAACGACAACGTAAGACGAGGCCAGAATGCTATGCAAATTATACTCTAAAGCATTGTTATAAATATAAACTTACCAATCTAGAGTAAGTACCTACCTCTAACATATAATTATAATGTACATTGATCTCGCCCATGGGGGTTGGCATAGTCACTGCGTGACAAAAACCCCTTTTCATAATAAATAAAGATTAAAAAAAAAAAACGACAACGTAATCAAGAAACTTCAAAGTTCTCCTAATTAACGCACTAATGAAATAAAAATAAAGAAACTTTCCGTGGCAATTTTACTAAACGTAAGATCAATCCATTCGAGAACCTTTCCGCCCCAACGGCAATCGGTTGTAGGCCCCCCCACAAGGTGGACTGATGAATGGTCGCGGGAGTCCGCTAGATGCGGGTGGCGCAGGACCGGTGATTGTGGCACTCTTTGGGGGTGGCCTATGTCCAGCAGTGGACATCTTTCGGCTGATATGATGATGATGAAGATCAATCTCCTAATTCTTAAAACTTAACAGGCCTATGTTAACTGAAACTAAACTGTTTGGTCGCTTTCTCCAAAAGACAAATGTGCGCTTAAATAGGTTTAATGTACGTTTATGAATAAGACCAAGAATCTACGCAAGCCTAACTAAATCTAAACAATGGAGCATAAAAGCGACATCGAAAGATTACGAGCGTGCCGTGGAGAGCTTTATCTCCACTTATAATAAATCTCTAAATTAAAAAAAGAATCAGCCAGTTTGAAACTAAGCTTTGCGCGGTTCGAATGTTCTCAGCATCCCATGAACGGAAAAATATGAAACATTTTATATAGGTACATTATTATTCTAGCTGCAACTTAGGATAGTTTTTATCCGACTGCGACATTTAATTAATTTTCCGAAATATACGACTTCATTTAATTTTTCATTTATTTTTATTGAAATCAAACGCTGCTCCAACTGTCAGCTATAAGAACCGTCAAACTTTCGTCAAAATGGCGGAATTGCTTTGCCTTTCACTTATTAATAATTTAAATCCCGTCTACGATAGACCTTTACGAGACAAATGCTAAAATATAAACCATAAAAAAATATTCGATTCTGATATGAGAACTTATATGCGCAAATGTCGTTTTATGTCGTAATTTCAATAAATGAAATCAACAAATTTGAACAATATAATTAACACGAATTTGTTTTTTTAGAATGACAATGGCACGCGCTCGGCGCATTCAGCCAAAGTACCTGCGGCGCTACCACGAAAACCGATACTCAATGTTCATATATTTGCATCCCTGTCACTCGAGTATTGTTAGTGCGATAGAGATAGAGATACCCGAATATTTTCGAATTCCGAAGTTTGTGGTTATAGCTCAGGAATCGAAAATATGGTAAATAATCATAATGTATTTTCTCGAAAAAGAATTTAAAATAAATATAGTCAAATGGAGAAAAAACAAAGCAAGGTTATATAGGTAATGATTAAGTTATAAGAGTCCAAAGTTTTAAGAGGGGGTATGTTCTGTCCCTTTTCCGCAAAACGCACCTTCATATGAAACGATTGTTTTTTACTATGACGCTAGAGTATATTGACGTCACAGTCTCTCATCGTTTTCTCACTCTAACAAGCGACATTAAAACGGATGTAGCTTCATATTTTTTTGAGATATTTGAATGGGAGTTTCATTATCTTCTATCTATTTATACATAATAAATGCCTATGTCCTGACTGACTTATTCACTCAATCACTCACTCACTCTCTCATCAACGCACAGCCGGAACTACTAATCTTAGAGAGTTGATTTTTGCACAGTATGTTGCTTTTATAACGTGGGCTAGGGATAAAAAGGGATTTTTGAAAATTCTACCCCTAAGGGGGTAAAATGGGGGTGCAAAGTTTGTATGGGAGAACCTTTTTTTTTTGAGCTATAGACTTAAACTTTGTAGAAAAATTAGTTATTAGAATACAAATGAAACACTTTCAGCGTTTTGGAAAATTCCACCCCTACGGGGGTAAAATAGGGGTGCAAGGTTTGTATGGGGGAAACATTTTTTTTTTTTAATAGAGACTTAAAACTTTGTAGAAAGATCAGTCATTAGAATACAAATAAAGAACTTTCAGGGTTTTAGAAAATTCTACCCCTAAAGGGGTGAAATAAAGTGCAAAGTTTGTATGGGAAAAACTACTTTTTTTTAAATAGAGACTTAAAACTTTGTAGAGAAATTATTCATTAGAATACAAATAAAGTATACCTAGATTCAGTGTTTTAAAAAAATCTACCCCTAAGGGGGTAAAATAGGGGTGCAAATTTTGTATGGGGGAAACAATTTTTTTTTTAAATAGAGACTTAAAACTTTGTAGAAAGATTAGTCATCAGAATACAAATTAAGTACTTTCAGCGTTTTAGAAAATTCTACCCCTAAAAATAGGGGGCTAAAATAGGGGTGCAAAGTTTGTATGTGGGTAATGTGGGAAACAATTTTTTTTAGCTAGAGTCCTAAAACTTTGTAGAAAGATTATTTAAATACAAAGAAAGTTCTTTCAGCGTTTTGGAAAATTTCACCCCTAAGGGGGTAAAATAGGGTGCAAAGTTTGTATGGGAAAAACATTTTTTTTTTTAATAGAGACTTCAAATTTTGACGAAAAATTACTTATTAGAACATGAAAAATACTACATTCGGCGTTTTACAAAAATCATTCCCTAAGGGGGTTAAAAAAGGGTGCAAGGTTTGTATGGGGAACACTTTTTCTGAGCTAGACACTTAAAACTTTGTAGAAAGATTACTTATAAAAATACAAAAAAAAGACTTTCAGCGTTTTGAAAAAATCTATCCCTAAGGGGGATAAAAAGGGGTGCATAGTTTTTATCAGGGAAAGTTTATGTTTTTGAGTAAGAGACTTGAAACTTTGTAGAAAGATTACTTATTAAAATACAAAAAAAGAACACAAATCGTTTTAGAAAATTCCACCCCTAATAGGGTTAAAAAGGAGAGCAAGCTTTTTTTTGAGTTTGACTTAAAACTTTGCAAAAAGATTACTTATTAGAATACTAAAAAAGAACTTTCAGCGTTTTAGAAAACTCCATCCCTAAGGGGATCCTTAAGATCCTTAAGAAGGGTAGCCAGTGTTGTGTGGGAAAAACTTTTTTTTTTACTAGACTTAAAACTATTCAAAATGTTACTTATTAAAACTAATAATAAAGTACTTTCAGAGTTTTAGAAAATTCCACCCCTAAGGGGGTTAAGAAAGCTTTGTATGGGCAACACTTTTTTTGAGCTAGAGACTTAAAAGTTTACGAAAAAAGTTCTTTCAGCGATTAGAAAAATAAACCTCTAAGGGGGTTTAAAAGGGGGTTTAAAAGGGGGTTCAAATTTTAAATGGCGAGCAATAAAATTTTAAAGTGTGAGTAAGAGATTTTTAACTTCGGTCTTATTCTGTACGTTAAAAGACTACAAAACTGATTTCAGAGTTTTTCCAAATTCATCCCCTAAGAGTGTTAAAATTGGTTCAAAGTTTGAGTATTTCAAGGCATTTTTAAAGTATGAGATTTTTAACTTTGGTTTTAGACTGTTTGTTCACAAACTAGAAAATGAACATCAACTTTTATTTTAATTATCCCCTAAAAGAGGGTTCAAATTTTGTATTGAGAGAAATCATTTTCTAAGACGATAAAAAGTTCTACGCGGACGAAGTCGCGGGCAACAGCTAGTTTGTCTATAAAACTTTATTAACAGCTTTTCTTTTACCGACACCGCTTCATAACGAATGCCATAAATTGCAAAGGCACGAATACCTATAATGTCAAGGCGATATAGTGATAGGCGATAAGGCTCTTGAGTCCCAGCACGGCTATCACAAGACGGCGCGCGAGCTCTCTCAATTTTTCTCGCACTATACGTCTCTTTCTAAGTTTTCTAATAAGAGAGAGACGGATAGTGCACCTCACGCGCCGTCTTGTGCTAACCGTGCAGGTTCCTAATATAGAAAGGACAAAATATTTCAAACGAATGTAAATCAAATACCATGTTAGGTCGATCTTCATTGTTTTTTCTCGTTCGGTTTTAGAAGTAATGCAAATTCTAAACTATGATCAAAACCTTGCTTCAAATTAAATTGTTTTATTGTATGATAGGCCAGTCCGTAGAGGTTCAAAGCACCCCGGGGTACGTTGCAAGTGGTGGTGTAGAATTTTTTTTTTTTTAATATTGTTGACATCGATACAACCGATCAAATATCAAAAATGGTTACACGAGATATCTTGGGACAACTTTTGGCAGCCACAAATCCTCGAAATTTTGAGACTTTTTTGGTTTCTCACTCGTAGCTTCTATACGGTGCATCCTAGCGAAAAGTTACACATAAGGAAATTAAAGAACATGAAATTATGCGTCTAATGAGTACCAAAACATATTAATTCAGTTCAGCGACATAGTAGAAAACCATGGTCGAAAACAAGGCTTTCCTCAAGTTTATAAGTTATTTCAAGATAGTCGTTTTTAAGCTTCTGCGTTTCAATTTTGAATTTAACTATAGGCTTTCTCCTCAATTGTAGGAATTTACAGAATCGACAGTAATTTCAGCATTAGTATCATCATAACTGGTAATCGAAGAGCTGGCAGTTTTCTCGTGCAACGCATCAGCATTGCAGTTCAGTGAGGAAATACCGCCAGCATTATTACATATGTAATAACAGCCACATATACACATGTAGACAGGTACAGTCACCGGCATAAATATATGATGGATCAAAGGCCGCAAAAATATCTGACACGCTTTTATGGCTCTAGGAATAGAATTGTCATCAGATATTTTTGCGGCCTTTGTTCCATCATATATTGATGCCGGTGACTGTACATCTGATTAATATCAGCGTAGGTACTCAGTAAATACAATGAGACTTACTTTATCGTGCGTATATTCACATAATAAGTTTTATTTGTAGTAAGTATTTTAATAGCAAAAATCATCACATCACAACCACAGAAATCGTATAAATTGACAAGTTAAAAGTTCGCTGCGAATAAACCCCTTTTTATAAAGCTTTTGTCCCACATAGCCTGACATTTCCACCTATCACGGCACGGTATATGAATACACTTCACTACGCTCACAACAACAAAAGTGGGACAGTAAAAATAACAAGAGCAACCATTTGCCCACTGGGGGCAGCCATCGTTACGTTCAAATAAAACTTCAGCTCTGCTGAATTCATTTTTGCCACGATTCCGCAAACAAAAGAAAAAGTTCCTCGTGTATCCATGGCCTTTGCATGAAGTCCGCAGTTTCCCATCACAGGAAACTGTATCCTAAACTCTCATATTAAGCTTCAAATTAGATTGTCTGAGTAAATTTAGCCAAATGAGCTCAGCGGTCGCAAACGCCGAAACGAGAATGAAAATTGCAGGAGTTTGGATATGGAAACATTTTATTTTTAAATTGTGTTGGGCGGCGACAAGAGAAGTTGCCATTGGTTAGGCTTTCTCTGGATCGAATCGTGGAATATCGTGACTAATTAATACATTGTTTGGACAATACGTGTGGAGACACTGGAAACAAAGGCCCTTGTTGCTATGGGGACTTTTTCTTTTGCGGTGAATCGGATACATGTGAATGCATGCGCCCGTTGACCTGCAGAGGTCTGTAGTAACTTAGTAAGTACATATAAACCCATGTATCTTTTAATCTGTGCTTGTGTTGTTCATAGTATAGCTATTAGATAAGTTACGCTTACTACTGCGTATCCAAAATCGTTGATTGCATATATGTCCCTCTATCGCTCGAATACGCAAGCGCGATAGTGATAGATAGACATACACAATGCTGTAGTTATCAACAGTTGAAGCTGGCAGCATACGTCAGGTTTCCGGATTACCGTTTCCTGACACGGTTGCCGGCACGGCACAAGGCACCCGTAAACGGCACCTAGCACTTTTCGTCGCATGCGAGCGCTGTCAACAGTTTTTAAATCACTGCATGAGAATTGAACACATGGCATGGAATGTATAGTACGAAGTAACGAAAATCAATTCTAGAAAAAGAATCTTAAGACCCATCGATCCAACAAGATATTGCTTATCTTATGTAGGTATGTTTGTAATATTTATGTAAATTATTTGAATTAAATAACTTTATTGTACACAAGACAAAAATAGGTTGAATCGGTAAAAAAGGCGAACTACAAAACTGGTCTGGAAAAACTAATCGTACTATACAAACGCTTGAGGACAATTTTAGGCGACTGAGCCACAGATCAAAAACCGTATCAGGTAGATATCTAACCCGATCCGGGAACTTGACGTGTGTTTTGAGTCAAAGGGGAAATGATGGGAAATTCATTATCTGGGGCCCGCTCTCTAACTATTTCCTCCTCCATTTTTAATACCGTCAACTGGGGTTACTTTGATTCGCGGGGCGACTTTGATCAAATAGGTTTTTCTCCGAAATTTTTGTTTTTACTTGTGGGTGAACTGTGGCAGTGAATATATTAGTTATCTATCTTGCTGTATACTCGATTAAATCTTCTTCATTTCAAATAGTTTTGCTTTTATACTACATTCTAAATGATCAAAGTAGCCCCATTTTTTCCTAAAGTAACCCCAGTCTACCGGTACTAATTATTTCCTGAACACATACAAAGTGTAGCGAACTTGTGTATATGCACCTAAATACACTGTCTAACTAAAGTTTCATGTCCTAACTATGACACTGATAGTGCGATCTTGAATATAAATTTTACGTTTCTGTCGCAGAGAAAATGTTCAATAGCACTGATCAGTGCAAAAGCATCCTCCTTTAACATAAACAACAGCCTAGGTTTGCAACCTTCGCGAAATTATGAAGCGGATATTTCGAATTATAAATGTAATTAAAAACAAAACTGTCATTATCCGTCATTCATCGTTTATAGTTAGACCTGTTTACAATTGCGGTGACGTGACGGTGTTTTTATATTTGTAATTTTTAAGATTTACTTTTTATAGAAAAGATACGGAGAACTATAGGACATATTGGACTAGAACGGTAAGTTGCTGGGCTTAAAATATAATCCAGCAACTATATAGCATGACATGATCGCGATGATGTCGGTCAAGCACTCCTCCCTTACTAGCAAGTATGTAAGTGCGAGCGGGAAGAATGCTTTATGACCGACGTAAACTCGATCATGATAGATAGCCTTTAGTCGCTCTGTACCTAAAACGAAGTCTGACTAATTCGCGTTATTTCTAGACCAATCGATAGATTAAGACTTCTTAGGCCCCTTGCGTTTTTGTCCAAAAGCAAATTTGGTAGAGTGAGATGTGAACTTATTACGATTTAGTCCAAAAGCGAATAAATAGGCAGGAGATGAGACTTAAGTTACGCATTCCAAATTGATGCAGGCGAATTTAATTAATTGGGTACGTCTTAAATACGGAAGACGGTTGGGGTGTAGTGAGGGGTAACCAGGACTTTATGATTTGATCCTACAGAATATGCTAAAATAATCGTGTTTTATTTGAAAAACTTATCTCTAAAATCAAAAATGGACAAGGTATTGGACCTCAAAATTGTACGAGTAATAATTGTCTAATACTGAATCATCATAACACCCGTATCATCGATACCGCTGAAGCCACGCGAAACCTATTCCACTCTAAACCCTAAGGCAGGTCGGTGTAGGTACGACGAGCGAAGCGAGGAGGAGTGTTAGGATGAATTGCGACCCTACAGTGCGCCCGCCAAGCGAGCGATGCGAGCGTGCCGCGGCAGCAGCCGGCGAAGCGCCAGAATCGATTTTTTATGATTTTATAATTTTCCAAATATGTTTTTTTTTTAAATATTCCAAATAGTAGACGCCCAACATTCCAAAAATATGTAGGTATTGCATATCCCACCATTGAAAAGTTTCAATGTTATTTAAAATTTTGAGATCCAATATCTTGGCCATATTTGATATAAGAGAAAAGTTTTTCAAATAAGTATTTTAGTATATCTGCCGTGATTCTTAAAAAGGCAGTCATCTGACAATTTACCAATTTTGAGTTATATATTGTGCTGTGATCAGGAAAAAAAGACGCGTTGACCTATCTAACCCGTTTTTCTCTATCACATTTAGTTTTTGAGATAATTTTTCAATAAAAGGCAGTCAAGTGCATTCTTACCAGTGCCGAATTCATTAAAACGCAGTCATCTGACATTCATCCTTAAAAAAGCAGTTAAAGTCCTTTGACTGCGTAATATATGGGAAATATTTTAGGCAAAACTTATTTAAAAGGCAGTTTTGTACCAAACTGCCTATTGATAATTATAGTTCATAGAATTTACTTTACAATAGTTCATTAAAAAGCAGCTTTTGAGTAAAAATTCTTTAAAAGGCAGTCATGTGACGTTAGCTGCCTTCTTAATAATTATTTGATTGATATTACTTACTTCTATACTTCAAAAAAGGAATGTACGTCACAATTTTTTTTTATTAATTACAATTTTTTGACATCCATCGGATACTAAAACGCAGTTTTCTCGCAATAATTATTTTAAAGGCAGTCATGTTTTACCGCGCCCCTATAATAATATTTGCGTGGATTTTTTAAAGTTTGTTTCACCGACAGATGCGAGCCGCAGCGGACGTTTGAGGCAGGGCGTGCGTTTGTTCGCGCCAAAATCACGTGAGCGTGCCAATATTCAAAGTACGTAATAGACCGGGAGATGCTGACACAAAATTTTAAGGTATTTGTACCAAGTATGGCGACCCTTCAGGGGTCTAATTACGTAATCAGAAAAGGAAAATGATGGTCATAGCGCTAGTACTGGCAGCCCAAATGCGTGGGCGTTAGTTAGTCAGTTATACTGGGCGTTTTCCGCAAGTCGACATCCATTGTGCCTATTTTGCGTGAAACGGCGGTGTGGCGCTACTCTAACCACCCCAGCTCGTCTAGAAAGTTGCTGAGTGCCTTGGTGTTGTTGACTGCGTCCCGTAGTGTGTCTGGAGAACCTAGGTGCTTTATTCTGTATACTTCTACCTGCTTGCAGTCCAACAGTATATGTTTAGTCGATTCTTCTGCCTCCATGCACGCTCTGCACATGGGGCTGTCTGTGATACCTAAGTTATAGAGGTGTCTGTTCAAGGTGTTATGTCCTCTTATTATTCCCACTAAGGACACATAGAAACCAACTGCGCAAGATCAGTTGGTTTCTATGTGTCCTTAGTAGTGCGGTTGTGAGTTTGTAGTCACGTTTCGACAGAATATCTTTGCTCTGTCTGCATGTGTCTGTCTCCTCCCAGTATCTTTAATGTAGTTCTTTAGTGTGTTGGTCCAGTTGATTGTATATGTAGCTTTGTGGCAGGGGCAAGATTGGCTCCGGTCCGTATGCCGTTGTTTCTGAGCCTTTCCTGGCCAGTTCATCCGCTGCATCGTTCCTCTTGAGCCACTGTGCCTCTTGATCCATTGTATAGTAACTTTGTTTTTATCTGCGCACACCTCTGTGAGGTTTTGGTGGCTTTCGTATATCAAGCTAGATGTGATGTTATCACTGCTCAGTGCTTGTAGTACCGATTTACTGTCTGAGAGTATCCATATGTTAGTGTTTTCGACTTGTCGTCTCTTTATGGCATTGCAGGCTTCAATTATCCCTACGCATTCAGCCTGGAATACCGTGTTTTGTCAGTGGTTTGGATATGTGTATGTTTAAATCCTCTGAGTTCCCGTATTTGTTTTTGAACCATGTGTAAAGATTCTAAGGTCTGTTTGGTTTAGCCCCTCTTTTAAATCTTCCGTCAGTGATATGCCGTAGTCTTTCCTAAAGACTGCAGTTTTTGGTATTTTGTCGATTGAAGCCTCCATCATAGGTAGGATTGTGATCAGTTTGTTATGGATCTTCGTGTGCGGTATGTCTAGTTTCGTCCATAGGTTGAGGCGTTTTAGGCGTATTGCCGTCGCAGCCGCCTACTTATTCTTTCATCGACTATCGGAAAATACAAGAATTTTTGAGTAACAAATTGTTCGATTTTCGTAATTTATCCGACACGTGCGATTCACGCTCACGCATTTTGGCCGCCAGTACCAGCGCTATCACCATCATTTTCCTTTTCTTCATTACGTAATTAGACCCCTGAAGGGTCACCATCATACTTGGTACAAATACCTTAAAAATTTGTGTCAGCATCTCCGGGTCTAATACGTACCTTGAATATTGGCACGCTCACGTGATTTTGGCGCGAACGAACGCAGGACCTGATATAAGAAATATACAGTGCCTTTTCCATGATTTTATATTTTGTAATATGCCATTTTAATAAATGATAATATGAGTGTTTTATTTAATTCCAATTCACTTGACTGTTGTTATCGAAGTTTAAGAAAAAATATTTTATAGAAGAAAATTACTTAAAAAGCAGTGAATTGCATTTGAGCATTTAAGACTGCTTTGTAGTGAATTACTCAGTGGATATAATTTTGCTACCGTTTGCTTTAAAGAAGTAGTTTGGTGGAATAATTTATTTAAAGGCAGTAACTGGACTTTCACTTCTTTGTAAATAATTAAACGAAAAGGATTTATAGACAAGAAACTTTACAAAAAGGCCGCTAACTGAAAACACTGCCTTTTAAAGAATTACGAGCATACAATTGAAAGGAATTTTAATTTTCAATGATAAATTTGTTAGTAATAATTCAGTAAAAGGCAGCTTCGGGACTTTAGCTGCCTTTTAGTGAATTATTATAGGTTGTAAATAAACTCCCAAAATGCATACCACAATTATTTTTTGATATAATATAAAGGAATATGTAAACCTATAATAAATAACAATGAAAAAAGATAGAACAGGCACCTTTTTAATACCTAAAATCATCATTGCGTCATATATTCTTACACAGCCTGATTAAAGTAAAAATATCCAATTGAAGACTGCTTTTGCGTTTTTCTCAAAAGTAAGTGATGTCAGAAGACTGCCTTTTTAAAAATCACGGCAGATATTATGTAGGATCAAATCATAAAAAATATGTGTCATACACATCCCACCATCGACATAATGACATCCCACCATCGAAAAAAAATGTAACTCTGGTTTCCCTTGGCTACACCTCAACCCCGAAGACCGCACCCATAATGACAATACTACTCGCTCTGTAGGTATGTGCTGTTGTGATTCTCAGCGCCAGAGCTCATAAAGAATCTCCTATTTAGGTACATTCTTAATTTTTATAGGGAAAATGTAAATGTACATACTTATAACTTTTCCTAATGTTCTAATAATCCACTAATCTACTATTAAGCGTAAATATTTATATGATAGTTTTTTTGTTACTCTAGATTTTACACTTGTGTGAGCTGTGGTCACCTATAAGTGGCTAAGCATCTTAATTGTTTTTTTTATTTAATCCAAATGTATTGTTTAGATGTGTTAGCCGTTGGTGGTCCTAAAAGAAATAAAATAAAAAAATGAAAATAAAAAGATACATGGATTTAAAGTGTTGAGATTGAGAGACCTGCATTGGTATCTCGCTATCAATATCACAGCGAAATCAGTAAAGGGCTGTGTGAATCCTCTGGAGTTGCAGGTGTCCATTTAAGCTGGAAAAGCACAGACAGCGGTGGCGGCGCGGTGCGGTGCGGCGCGGAGGCGGTACCGGTTGTAATGTTTGAGCTAATAGGAAAGGGTCCGCACAAAATACCGCGCCGCGCCGCCACCGCTGTCTGTGCGTTTCGGCCTTACGGTTACCGTTCGTCTGTTTAGATCCCTAAAATTTACAGCCAAATAATCTGCGTCCACTATATCTCTGTCTTTTTTAACCTGTGCATAAATAAATATCGAAATACATACAGAACATCTGAAACTAAGAAACAAATATTCGTGTACCTACATCAGAAAGAAAATAAGAAAAGGTTGACTGGTAGAGAATGCTTACGGCATTGAGTCCGCCTTTTGTGACAATTCTTCATTTGTGCAATAAAGACTGAATAAATAAAATACCTCAACCGGGATTCGAACCCGGGACCGCCGGCTTCGTAGGCAGGCTCTCTACCATATTAGGCTCACCCTGCTAAGTTTCAATAGCTATGACTGCTTCCCGCCTTTAGGAACCGTCTGTTTCGTATCAGATACAAACTTGACTGATGTCAGGGTTACAGAGCAGTCTCTGCTTTATTTCAAGGGAACAAGTTCTATCTTAGATCAACACAAAGCGTGTAGGCTCGTGATCGGTTAATCACACGTCTTGAGGCGAAGAGCCCACTAGACAGCTCAGCCATTAGGAGTAATCCATAGATTACTGAATCTCCTGATTACTTTCTTAACCTCGTATGTTCTTTAGCAACCGTCTCAAAAGTGGACTTTGTGTTATTCGTCTCAAGGTTGTATTTATAAGTTACGCAATTAGCTAAACAGGAGGTTTTACGAAATTAATCAGGAGGATAACGCGCTGACTGCAAAGTCGTTGCCGTAATCTTTTCCTGTACAGGTAGGTAACATATATAATAATAATAGTTAATATTTTTTTTCACAGTTGAACCATTCAATTCGGCCTACAGAGGATCCAAATAAAATTATATTATTTGGTTATACCTACGTCGATTTGCAGTTAAAGAAAAGAAAGTAGGCTGAATCATGGAATGTAATGTAAGTAAATTTAATACAGTCTCACGTTCGTAAAACAATGGTTGACTGGTAGACAATGCCTGGTATTAAGTCCGCCAATTGTATACTTTTTTTGAAATGTGCAATCAATTTTAAATAAACGCATGTTTATATGGCCGCAAAAAGTCGCCGTGTGTAAGCGCTCCATTCACAACACATGTGATAAAATGTTTGCATTCCATTTCCATTACTTTTGCGATATCATGTTAATCCTCATCATCATCATCATTACTTAAGAGCCTTGCTCTTGTCGGTGGAGTAACCGCCACTTTTCTCTGTCCATTGCCAGCCAGGAAGTCAAGAGGCTGGCAATGCTAATCCTACTTAGTAAAAATAAAAGTGCACATCGTAAGTACAGTGGGCCGCATAAGTTGTTCGACACCTAAGTACCTTGTCGTTTTCACTCGTTTAGCAACTTCATATATGGCAGTTTAACATGACGTTTAATGCGACAAGGTACAAAGGTGCTGGTAATCGCAACGATATAAATAAATAAATATTTTTGCGGACAATCTTACACAAATCAACCTAGTCCCAAACTAAGCAAAAAAAAAGCTCTTGCTTCGTAGGCAGGGTCACTACCAACTAGGCTAAAGCGGTCGTCTAATGTCTATGTCCGTACTAATACGAGTAATGAGAGTGTGATCTCCGGAAGCTCTTATCCGATTTCAACAATTCTTTCACCTGTGTGAAGAATGGACTTTCTAGATGGACATAGGCTGTTTTTTCTGCGGATTTGCCTGCGTTTTTTGCAATACGCTGACGCCACACTGGCATAATATCCATATAAAATGGCTACTACATGCTACACATACCGCAATATTAAATGTATTAGCCACAAGATCCTCCTAAAGCCCTACTTCCTTGTACACTCACCAAGTTTCACTCTTCGATTAACCCAAGTTTTCCAATAAAGTCATATGTTCAACACATCTAAATGGACTTACGTCCTTTCAATGGGCATATAATTATACTCGTCCATAATGCATGCGTCGACGTCGTTTTGACCATGACCGCGCGCCGCCTTGAATGACAAACCCTATTTATTTATACTGAAGCCGAGAAATCTCATGAGTTTCTAAGCATTAGAATCTAAGGTTTAGTACCGCCATAACACTACCATTTAAGGAAGACGCTTACGCCTCGTAAATTCCAATTCAAAGTTATTTATCTTGAACAAATGATGTCAAATATGGTGTGGAATGGAGGATGGAGATAAAAACTTGTGTTACACACAAAGTGGTGAAAAAGTTAAAATAAAATTAAATTAAGTATAAATATATACTCAAGGGGAACTGAATAATAGAGACACAGTAGCAAGTTCCCGAAATTCTTTTTTTCTTAAGATTGTTATAGGAATTTTATAAAACACAAATAGAGGATTGAAATGTTGTTTATAATTTGTGTCCAGCCACTAACGCAATACAATTAAGGAAGTAATTTGTAGTACCTCTAGCTAGTTGGATGAAATTCGGTAAGCGTACCTCGTCGTATGTAAAATATTTTATTGTTAAAACGACTGAAATGTACTTAAAGTTACTTTTGAATTAAATGATTGCTTTTTAATTGTCCTGGATGCTAAAGATAGGTGATATCCAAGCGAATCAAATCTGAACACAGTGAAATAAGGATAGCGCACAATTACTTTAAATCTTATATCATGAACATTTAAGTAGAGACATTTTATGCCATACGATAAATAAAATACAAACCTGATTTCGATTTATATGTAGTAGTGTGTAGTGGAATAGACCCTCATCTGACGGTGACATGAACCAACATCTTCAGAGCAATTAAGTCACTGTTTATAATCTAATACAAATAAAGCTTATATAATTACTGCCGTAATAATTGCCTCACATTGCATCTCTTTGTTTCGAATAAGTTTCTCATAACATAAATTAGCTAATTATTGGACTACGTAAACTACATAACCTGTCTATTCTGAATGGGTAATTAGGCTTTTGTTTCGCGCTGTAGCCCAAATATTTGCTTTTCATCACCAGATGCTAATGGCTCGGTCCTTTAAATACAATGTTTAGCATAGTATATAAATACACCCGTTTGAGTGGATTGCGTCAGTTACTTAGTGTGGTGAACGAAGATTCTAATTTTAAATGAAAGAGAAACAAATGAATAATTCATCGCTTTTAGCAGGAACCTGCGACCTGTCGTTAAGGTGGTTCGATTGCCATACAAAACGTTATTTGACATTCGTAGGCTAACGGCGTGATATTTTAAGAAACTTATGTAGTAAACTTTCATCAATTGGTTTCCCATTTGCGCCAAATTCCCCCTTTCCTAGAATAAACTTGTATAAACTAGATTAATTTGAGAAATTGGTTTGTCACGTGATATTTTGGGAAAACTATTTTTCTCAAATTAATCTAGTTTATACAAGTTTATTCTAGGAAAGGGGGAATTTGGCGCAAATGGGAAGCCAATTGATGAAAGTTTACTACATAAGTTTCTTAAAATATCACGCCGTTAGCCTGCGAATGTCAAATAACGCTTTGTATGGCAATCGAACCACCTTAACTAACTACTCTCAGGGGCAATGAAAACGGGTCACCTTCGATGGATATTACGAGTTCTATACAAAGTGACCAGCTATCATTGCCTCTGAGTATATTTTCACTCAGTCATACAAAAACACCGATGGCCGTTGGGGCGCAAGGGTTCTCGAGCGGCGACCACGTACCGGAAGGCGCAGCGTGGGTAGGCCCCCCACAAGGTGGACTGATGACCTGGTAAAGGTCACGGGAGTCCGCTGGATGCGGGTGGCGCAGGACCGTTCACTTTGGCACTCTTTGGGGGTGGCCTATGTCCAGCAGTGAGCGTCTTTCAGCTGATATGATGATTCAATAAGTTTCTGTCAAAAATTTCATTTTTGGTACAAGCTTTTATTGCCGACTGTACTTTTGTGCATAGGTACCATCATCAACTACTCATTGAGACGATTCTAATGAGCCCAAACTCGATGGGGTTGTGTCGTTTTATTGCGGAGTTCCTATAGCCAACTTCCTGCTCCAGCATCAGATCAGCTCCAAGTCATAACGGGAAATGACTGAAAAATTGATTACAAATTTTGACGGACAACTTACATACTTACATATTTACATACATATGAACAGTGCAAGTTAATACAAAGCTTGTAAAAAGGGTATTTGCCTCGAAACTAGAGCATACCACTTATCCCGATCCTGTGCCACTTCCTGCCAGGTTTCAGCTTGACGACGACGCAGTTCCACCTACGCGCTATCACCTTTCCTTAGACCAGACTTAATGTGTTCTCAGTGTTGTTGACAATAATTTAATATAAATAATAACCGGTCAAGTACGAGTCTGACTCGCGCACCGAGGGTTCCGTACAAACTTTCATACACCATACCCGTCATGTCAGGACCCCATTCATTCTTGAACAATCTTAAACAGCGCCTTCTGCATTTTGGTACTAACAACTTACAAGCTAGTATGTTTGTTTATCAGCGATAGCTTTTTATCACGCGTACCGATTTCGATTATTAATTTTTTATTTGAAAGAAGGGACTTTAACGATAATCTGATAGAAATTTGAAGATATAAAATTTCATACAAATTTAATTAACAAATTATTTTTGATAAATAAAAAAAATAAGCTAGATAGAGATATCGTTTTATTTTTCCTGTATTATTTATGTTACTCTTAATCATATGTATTTATTTCAGAATTTTCGCTCGTAAACTTCGGAGATAAGAGGGGGGGGTGGTATTTTTTTCTACATTTTCCTTAATAAATCAAAACTTAACCACTGTAGAAAAAATATAAAAACAGTTTTAGAAAGTGCAACTCAAGCCCTTTTATATGATACCCCACTTGGTCTATTTACTAGACTTTGATTTTTTAACCCCCCTCATATTCGTCATTTAAACAGAAAATAAAAATGTTTATTTAATTTTTTCATTTTTTATACACGTGTCTTAATCCTTTTAACAGTTGTTCCAAATTTCAAATTGATAGCTCAAGTAGTTCCTGAGACATTTAACGTTGTGACAGACGAACGGACGGACAGACGGACAGACGGACAGACGGACAGTCGGACAGAGTCACACCATAAGGGTTCCTTTTTTACCTTTTTGGTACGGAACCCTAAAAAGTGGTAGATAGGTTATTAAGCGCTCCACAAATGGCACACTAAAATTGAGTCAATTGCATCAACTTGCCTCAGTTTGGTTGTCGTGGGTGTCTCAGCTGTCAGATGTGCCTGGCCATTTTTAAACAAGAAACCTTAGGGCCTGTTTACACATTGATTAGTGATAAGTGCGAGTCCATACAAAAGCTACTCGCACTTACAGCAAATGTATGAACTCGCACTAATCACTAATCAATGTATAAACAAACAGGCACTAACGCAATGGTGCATCAATTATACAATCCACATAATTGATTGATTCACCAGCGTTGGCTTATGTAACGACTAATGAACTAAGTGGCTCAAGACGTTATGTAGTTACTTATGTTATAGTTACTATATTGACGATGATTGATATCCGTCGTAACTTGGCAACGCAGTTATCTACATAAGTTTAATAGTCTAGGATAGGATGTATTTATTTATTTCAATAAAAGTCATAATAACATATTAGACAAGTTTACATGTCAATAAAACTTAGTCAAATAACGGCCCATCAAGGTGCCCATCACACTCGCCGCATGGCCATGTTGAATTGCGATCGACAACCTTTGCGACAGGAATGACCCGGAACGGGAGTCATGCCCTCTCAGTCGCAGACGGCGCCCCACTTCCGCCAAAAATGTTCTTGCCTTTGAGCACTAGCAACCCGTAGTCTCCACCGCAAGAGGGAAAAATTAATAATTCGCCAATGCGGAGTATTTGTCCCGCTTTCTAAGCGCAGCCGCACATGGATAGGATAGAATGGGATATAAAGATAAAACCCCTTTTTATTAAGAATTGCATGCAATACACACACACACACACACACACGTTACACTTTCACTAGTAATCTTTGAAACTGCTCACAAAGTTTCACGAGAATCGGTTGCGAAATGCGATCTGTACCTAGAGGAGAACATACGGACAGCGGGACATGCGGCCATCCGGACAACGAAAGAATTTTGGCCCGAGCTGAAACAGAACTTCGTTCGCTTCGCTCGCTCGTTCAATAAAATGAACCTCCAGAATGGACAACCGCTATATTTTATCCCGCTGGGTTCTCTGCTTCTCTGCTTCTTCTCTGCTGCTTCTCTGGGCGGGCGGAGCTGCGCGGGCAGCTAGCTATTTATTATTTCAGTACCTATCAATGTTTTTTTATGAGCCTAATTGTGTGTCCCACTGCTGGGCAAAGGCCTCTCCCCGTGATCTCCATGCGTCCCTACTAGATGCCTCTTCCGCCCAATTGCTGAGGAATACATCCAGGTCGTCCCGCCATCTCCGTCTAGGTCGGCCCCGTCTATCAAAGTTTACAAATATTTGAAGTCAAATACATTGTATTTCTTCTTTACAGACGGCATGTGCTCAGGATAAAGACCCGTTGAAGACTTCAGTTGGAAGGTATTGATAATTTTGTATTTGACCTCACAGTGTATTTTAAACAGTCTGAAATAATGGGGAATGGATGAAAATTTTAGAATTGCCTGATTTTTTTTTGGTGATAGAAATAACCTTCCTTAGCACCAGAAAAAAAGTTATAGGTGTTTCAGCAGCGTCAATTATTTTTGAAAAATATAAACAGTTTCCTCACTTGCGTTTTGGGTTTAGGACGGCGAATAAGAACTTTCCTTGATCCGTCTCATATTACAAGAAAATATCTTAAATATCCGTGGTAAACTGACACTGGCAATGATATTGACAGCTGCAGAAGCTATATTTGTCATTGCCAGGGTCAGCTATTTAAAATATTATTTGCAAACCCAAAACGTAAGTGAGGAAACTGTTTATATTTTTCAAAAATAATTGACGCAGCTGAAAAGTCTGCAACTTTTTTTTGGTGCTATAAGGAAGGTTATTCCTATCACCAAAAAAAAAATCAGGCAATTCTAAAATTTTCATCCATTCCCCATTAGATCCATTTTAAACCATCATCAAAAACCACGAAGATGGCAAATAAGCCTGCAGCTCCGAAGGAATTCAAAGCATGGGTAACTAGTAGGGCGAGGGTCCACCAGAGGCTGGGCGAGGTAGCGGGGCGGTTTGCGAGGAAAAACTCCAACAATAACATTTTTTTGACGTGATAACGTCTTATAGATGAACACCGGCAGAACGCACGAAAAAGTATGACCCATTGTGCCGTTCCGCCTGAGTCAAGCGTTTGGCTTTACGACGTTATCACGTAAAATCATCGTCCGTAAACCGACTTTATAGACAACATTTTTTTTTTTATAATCTATGGTTTCTTTGCAATAGCGGGCAACCTGTGGACCCGACACGCTCAAGACAGGAACAAATGGCTGGAGATGGAGGAGGCCTTCATCCAGAGATGGATGATCCCCAAATAAACAACATACTATTATCTCCACTTATAATAAATCTCTAAATTAAAAAAAGAATCAGCCAGTTTGAAACTAAGCTTTCTGTGGTACGAATGTTCTCAGCATTCAATGGACGGAAAAATATGAAACATTTTATATAGGTACATAATTATTCCAGCTGCAACTTAGGATAGTTTTTATCCGACTGCGACAATTAATTTATTTTCCGTAATATACGACTTCATTTAATTTTTCATTTATTATTCTTAAAGTATATCGCCGCCACATCTGTCAGCTAAAAGAAACGTCAAAATCACAGTAATAAGAAATATTACGGACAAAATGGCGGAATTGCTTTGCCTTTCTTTCGCCTATTAATAATTTTAATCCCGTCTACGATATACATTGACGAGACACATATGTACCAAAAGCAAATATAAAATTAATCGATTTTGATATGCGAACTTATATGCGCAAATGTCGAATTAAGGCGTAATTTGTACAAATGTAACAACAAATTCGAACAATATGAACTTGGTTTTTTTGAATGGCACGCGCGCGTGCTCTTTGCGTATTCAGCCAAACCACCGAAAACCGAAACTCGAAGTTCGTATATCTGAGGGCCTACCGCGAACGGCATTCGAAGTTTTCCCTCTCTGTCGCACTTATGTACGAACTTGTAAGTATGACAGAGAGGGGAAACTTCGAATGCCTTTCGCGGTAGGCCCTCTGCATTCCTGTCATTTGTTAGTGTGGTAGAGATAGAGATACCCGAATATTTTCGAATTCCGAAGTTCGTGGTTTAAAAGAAAATACGGATGTTGGATAGATCTAAATTAATATTTTATGTGTGAATATGGTTAAAATTATTTGGAAATACTATTGTTGATATTGTTTTAGTATATTTGACTAGCTTTAAGTTTAATATTGTACGTCCGAAATGGGCAAGCTGTTGGACTTTATTTTACCCAAAACAACTAAATGTACACAGTTCTGACAATAAATAAATCTTATTTTATCTTATCTTATCGAAAATAGGGATGTAGACACTAAACAAAATAATCGTAATATTGTATTATCTCGAAAAAAAAACAACGCAAGAGGCTATATAGGTAATCACTAAGTTATAAGTGAATAAAGTTTTAAGAGGGGGTTTGTTGCGTCTCTTTTCCGCAAAACGCACCTTTATAATGAAACGATTGTTTTTTACTATGACGCTCGAGGATCGTGACGTCACGGTCCCTGATCGTTTTCTTACTCTAACAAGCGACATTAAACCGGTTGTAGCTTCGTAATTTTTTGAGATATTTGAATGAGTTTTTCGTTTCTTCTTTCTTTTGAAGTGAGTCTACAGCTACACCTCTATTTGGAAGACAAGCGGAAATAATCCATACTATCCATACTTCCATACTAATATTATAAATGCGAAAGTGTGTCTGTCTGTTACCTCTTCACGCCTAAACCGCTGAACCGATTTAGATGAAATGATCCCCGGGGAAGGACAAAGGGTAGTTTTTATATCTGAGGGGCTGAAATTGGGGGTGGAAATTTGTATGGAGCTACTTAAACCGCTGCACCGATTTAGATGAAATTTGGTATATAAATAGTTTGAGTCCCGGGGAAGGACATATAATAGGTTTTATCCCGGAAATCATCCCCTAAGGGGGTGAAAGGGGGGGGGGGTGAAAATTTGGATGTAATCTATTTTGATGAAATTTGGTGTAGATATAGGTTAAGTCCTGGGAAAGGACATGGGATAGTTTTTACCCCAGAAATCATCCCCTAAGGGGGTGAAATTAGGGGTGAAAATTCGGATGGAACACATTTTAATACAATTTGGTATAGAGATAGCTTGAGTCCTGGGAAAGGACATAGGATAGTTGTAATTCCGGAAATCACTCCCTAAGGGGGCGAAATGGGGGGTGAAAATTTGGATGAATCCCGTTTAGATGAAATTTGGTATAAAGGTCGTTTGAGTCCCGAAGAATGACATTAGATAGTTTTTATCCCGAAAATCATTCCCTAAGGGTATGAAATAGGGGGTGAAAGTTTGGATAAAATCCATGTACCTAGATGAAATTTGGTATAAAGATAATTTGAGATCCTTCAAAGGATAAAGAATAGGTTTTGCCTCGGAAATCATCCCTTAAGATGGTAGAAGTTTGTTTGCATTATATTTTCTAAGTATAAGTTCTACGCGGACGAAGTCGCGGGCAACAGCTAGTCTTTAATAATCATAAAACTATTTAATGTTCTTCCGCGGGATTAAAACCGACTGAAACGAAATTTGGTATGCAGATTAATACCCGTCTCAATCGGTTTGGTGGTTTAAGCGTGAAAATGTTGTTCAGACAGACAGACGGAAATTTAGACAAAGTTACTTTCGCATTTACAATATAAGTATGGATTAATCAAATCTAATGGATTTTTTAACATTTCATATAGTACGGGTGAAAAACGCGTGTCGCAATGGGAAGTTCTCATGCGGAAATTCTCAGAAGCTCACAAGGACACATGCAAGTAAGTATACTTAAGGGTCTACAAACTGTAAGTAAATTAAAACGCTGCACTCCATGACGCATCACAGACTTCATGACGTCACAGTTTCATCTACATTTTTAATGAGACCGCACTGACATGGAGACGACATTAGCGTTCACATTAGCAAACTGTAAATTCACATGACTGTCTCTACTCACCTCAGTACTCAGAACTTGCATAATTTGACCTAGGAAACTAAGTAATCAGAGATATATCTTACGCTGGCTGGCGTGAGATTGTTTGTGAGCGTTGCGCCTATACCAGCCCTTTATCCATTTTAATGTTGGCTTTACACTGTGACGCGCTTAGCTGGTGACGAATCTTTAGTTAATTGAAGTAGGTTTTTGTTCATTTTTATTAAAATTCACCCGTTTGTAAGTAGGTTGACCCTCGGTTTTATAAAAATCTGTTAGACCTTATGTCGGTACTGTATATGTAATGTCAGTAAAATGTAGAGTTACTAAAATTTTATCTGATTTTTGGACTAACTCATCTTTATAAAACCGGGCCTAAGTCATCCAAATTGAATTTGATGGCATTGATTTATTGTTATGTAAATCAACGTTAACTAAATTAAATATTGTTTAGCTTGGTTCTATTTGAAACAGAAGCCCAAGCCCAAGTCTTTATTTAATTTTAGATTACGGATTTATTGGACAACATCACCCGTATGCACATAAATTCTAAATTATATCCATCACGTATAATAGCGAAGCCTAATCAGTCATGTGAAATTTATGTTAATTGGATATATAATTTGGAGAGAATCATGCCTTATGGATATTCATGAGTGTACCCAACTTCATACAAGCGTGAACGCAATTGAGACGCTTACTAATATTATAAGGATCGTGTTCAAATAATTCATTGAACAATAGTAATAATTAGGTCTTTATTACCGTTGATGATTAATGTTTTATTCGACAGGCGTCCGTTGTCTCAAGCATTATCCCAGCTATTGACCATCATGTTCATTCGATAACCTGGTTTATTTACATTAGATCAGCCAGTAATAGTCCGTATGCACCCTAGTGGGAGCTGTCTCAGTGTGCGTCCCATGTCACGGGTAAGGACAACATCCGCTCGATGTACTCTACGATTCTACGTGTTGGGTATGTGGTAGGTATTTGTTTGGTAATTCGGTACCACGCTACCTTGGCTCCAAGTACGTCTCTGAAAGGTCCGAGATACCATTGTCGCGTGAGCGGGAAAGACATGCCTAAATTAATTTATTTATTTATTTAAAAATAGTTACACAGCATGACAGTCGAAACTACATCACTGTGAAACAACAATACAAATAATACTAATATATAACTAAACAAATGTCAGACAGAAGAGAGCCGTACATCCATGTCCTCGCAGAACCTCAAACATTCATACACACATTACATACAGGGGCATACATGCGAGGAGAGCGTTCAAAAGGTGTAAGGCACGTACACCTGCGCCGAATTTCTGAGTGACACCGTTCGCGATATTAATACCGCTAGCTGATAGCGATCACGCGGCCGGAAATCGAACATGGTTAATATAAGATTGGTCGTAGGCACCCTTGTGATACGGTTGTTTAAATGTGTTTGTATCATCAGATCGGTGACCCTCGATATTCCACGAGTGAAACGAGCCGAGAAGACATTTCCCACTGGATCCTCGTACACGGGCACCTGGGACGTAATCGGCATGAGCGGCTACGGGACATACAAGTTTCCGAATGGTATTTATGTTCAAATAATCATTACCGGCATTTAGTTAGTCTCCTCATCAACTGCATCCTGATCTTTTCATCATCATAATCAGCAGTACAGGTCAATCGTTTAATCTGACTCGGCTGGGCAGCGTTCGGTAAGCTGCGGCATCTTATCGTCCAATATTCCGCAGTGTCTCAAGACGAGTCTTTGACCAGTGTGTGTTGCCAGTGATTGCAGGCGCTGAAACGTGGTCGCTTAATATTAAACGTAGGGCCTAAGAAGGCTCAAAGTCATCGAGAGGGCTGGGAGTTTCTCTGCGTGATTGCATCAGAAATGAGGCTATTCGCAGCAGAACCAGGGTAACCGTTATAGCCCTCCGAATCGTTAAACTTATGTTAAGTTGCAGTGGGCACATTGCACGTAGAACCAATGGCCGTTGGGGCGGAAAGGTTCTCGAGCGACCACGTACCGGAAGTCTACCCGACCCCTGATATGGTGGACTGATGACCTAGTAAAGGTCGCGGGAGTCCGCTGGATGCGGGTGGCACGGGACCGGTCGTCAGTTTGGCACTCTTTGGGCGTGGCCTATGTCCAGCAGTGGACATGTTTCGCCTGATATGATGATGATGAATCAGCAGTACAATCATCATCTACATGGCTTTTGGTATAGACTCGTTTATAGAAGTCAAAAATATTTATGATTTGTAAATACTTTGTAAATGGTGAAATTTAACTATACTAGTTCCACCACGTCACCAATGTTACCCATATATTTCGTATGGATAATTTTCGTGACATGGTGGTACAAATTAAAGTTCACTAATGAAAGCTCTTAACAACGTGTAATTTTTTACCAGCTCCATTTATCTCGTGACGGACCACGATATCATTATACAAGCTATAAATATATTACATTGTATCATATTATGATATTATTTACTGGAAAGGGACTGCGTCCTCACTTGAGCAATCAGTACTTGCTCCGCGAGACGTACGGTTCTCAGATTTCCCAGCGGCGGGTATTACTTTACACAAGTGTTATTCGGGAAGCTCCTTCTCCGAACAATTTATAGCCTAAAGCCGCGTTACGTACCGAGAAATTTCGCTTGTTATCCATACAGCCTGTGTCGCGTCCTCGCGCGTCCGTGTGCGTGAACGCGGCCTTACACATATTTTCGAATCGATTGACAGCCCATTTATCAAAATCAGTTCAGTATTTTAAACGCTACATACACAAATTTGACATATACTGGTAAAAACATATCCCTTCCTTTCCGCTCTGCCGTAGTCGGGCAAAAAGTCAAGACAGTCTGAAAACTGAGTAATCTTGAATACTATCTCATCATCTTTTTACTTTCATGGTAAAATTCTCTATTTTTTTTAAATGGAAATGATTGGTATTTCTCTTTCATCGGTGTACTTAGTCAGGTGTAAAAATAGGAGCATATTTACTCATAAATTTTGTCCCATCGCTCTTATTGTCAGCGGATTAAGGTTTCGGTAAATATTTATGAGAGGATTAAATCGATACAAATTTTTGCAGTTGGATGTAACGAGTATAGGCCGTCTACAGTCTGTCGGTGCTATAAATAAATAAATAATTATTTGCGGATATTTTTACACAAATCGACCTAGTCCCAAACTAAACAAAGCTTGTTGTTGTGGGTACTAGACGAAGATAAACATACATATATAGAGTAATAAATACTTAAATACATAGAAAACATCCATGACTCAGGAACAAATATTCGTGCTCATCACGCAAATAAATGCCCTTACCGGGATTCGAACCAAGGACCTCTTGCTTCGTAGGCAGGGTCACTACCAACTAGGCTAAAGCGGTCGTAGAATGCTATGTTTAACAATATTCGAATTATTTTCAAGCCAGTACCTAACCTCTCAGAATAAAGATCTGGGGGCACGGCAGTGCCCCCGCCAAGACGAGCCAAGCGAAGCGCAAGGGCAGGCACTACCTAACCTATCTTTTCTTGAAGCGCTTCGTCGTTTTTTTGAACCCTCATAACTTGTGTGTTGGATTATACCAGATAAACAAAATTCTCGGGATATGATTTCAATAGGGAACTTATTAAACATATAAAGTTTCAATTGCATAGCTCTTATACTTTAGATTTTATTGATATCTAAAAAACGCCGGTTTCGTCACTGACTCACTCACGTTGATCATCAAAACCTCTAGGGTACTTACTGAAGTCCTAGAAAGCTGAAATTTGGTATGTAAGCTAGTATTAGTATACAATCAACAAAAGAATTCAACAAAATTGCATCCCCTAGTTTAAGGGGTTGGGGGTAACCCCAAATTTTGTATGAGACTTCCGCAAATTTTGATGTTAGAGGTCTGAAAATTTAAATAGGGACTCCTTATTATAAATAATAAAATACGTTTTTCAGGATTTTTAGTAAATCACCCCCCCCCCCCCCCCCCCCTCATCCTTTAAATTAGGGGATGGAAGTTTGTATGGGTTTTCCTATACACTTCTTTACCTTACAAAAAGGAATGCGATCCCACCAAAAACATTGCATGTAAAGTGACTGCCAAGACTCGCTAGCTCATATAGCTGTCAGAGTTAAAAAGATACCAGATCATAAGGAGCGCCAAGCTTCCTACTCCACACGGCGTAGCCTACCACTACCAGCCACGCTCTAAAAATTCTATATCTTGGCTAAAAAGTATAGACCCGTCGCTTATTAATGTCGCTATTGTAAATTCAATAAGCGCGAGAGTCTATGCAGCGACCGGGATGTGCCCAACAAAGCTATACTTTTTAGCCAAGATGTAGAATTTTTAGAGCGTGGCTGGTAGTGGTAGGCTACGCCGTGTGGAGTAGGAAGCTTGGCGCTCCTTATGATCTGATATCTTTTTAACGCTGAAAGCTATATGAGCTAGCGAGTCTTGGCAGTCACTCTACATGTAATGTTTGTGGTGGGATCGAATTTACTTCTTGAATGTAAATAAATAAGGCGCTACTTGGAAACCCGAGATACTTTTCATATGAAAGTGAATAAATGTGGGAGATATTTTAAAAGCGCCTTGGGATATTAAGAGTTGTTCACCTCTTACACGTACGCTCATTTTACGAGAACGATATCTTATTAAACTTTTTACAATCCTTTCACGCCCGTATGTTATGAAGTTTTATAATTGCACCTTCATGAAGAGATGTGACTAGAATTAGTTTCTACTGCCAATTTAACCACTGACAAAATAATATTACAGTTATAAATGAATTAAAATCTCGCCTTATACCCGGTACATAACCAAGCTACATAACCAGCCCTCGCAAATTCACGAACGCGAAACACTAGGTAGGTTAGGTTCGTTAGTTAGCTTCAGATGCCCGAAGGGCAAACCGCCCATAAATAGGAGCCCCGCTGGGCGGAGCTCCGTCGAATCTTTCAAACTACGAACAAAATGGCGAAAAGTGCCGATAATGTAACTTAGTTACCTATATGTATATAAAAGGGGAACAAGGAAAAATTTCCATGGTAAAACTTAATTAGCATATGAAAAAGCGATGGAATGATTGGAAGTTTTCCTATCTAACATTGTGTTAGCCTTAACACATTCACTGCCAAGAATCGCTACGCGCTACGCTCGTAGCCGATCCTGTGGTTTTCGCGCTAAGTAGCGGAAAGTGCCTACGGCGTAGGCGCCCGCTGGGCGGGTTCCAGGCAGTGAATGTGTTAAGGTCCAAATATTGGTATCGAATTTCTTACCTTTAGGTTAAGTTCTATATTGTTGTTTTTATTAATTGCCTTGTTATACGATTAAATAAGATTACTAGTATAACATAACAATATTTAGGTATGAATAACAAAATGTCAAAACTAGAATTATAATATTTCTTCATTAATTTTTGACATGGTTATATTATAAAACGTTGCTTAGTAATCTAAATATTGTAGTTGTTAATTATTTCAAAGAAACTTCCACTCTCCTTGGGGAAGATTTCCGCGATAAAAACTATTCTATGTCCTTCCTAGGATCTCAAGCTAACTCCATACCAAATTTCAGCTAAATCGGTTGAGCGGGTCAAGTGTAAAAAGATAACATACAGAGGTTATTTTCGCATTTATAATTAGTATTAGGACAGTTTGGATTCGTTTGAGCCCTTTACTATATCACGCTCTTCCGAGTGTGTCCTTTATATTTACATCATTTACGTGTGCCGTTCTCTAAACTTTATTATCGTTCATCCAGTTTCTAATATCAAATGAAGTTCAAGTTAAAGGTCTAAGCAACATTGTCTCTTGCGGTGGGCAATATTGGTCACCTCCGGTCTCACGGCCGTTACCAGCTAACACTTCTTAGGACAAAAGAACTGTAACACCGTTACAGCCTCATTCAATTCAAACCTAACTACCACGACTTTAAGCTCAGATTAGAATGACCTATGGTGTTACTTACGTCTTTTAGCTTCGGATGAACAAGTGCAATGTTTCCCTACTCATTACAACGAAAGTGTAGTGGAATAGGAAACCTACTTCTCACCACTGATGAATGAATGTTTAAATAATTTATATGTGTTAAATGGTTTTTTAATGTTTTCAAAGCAGTTTTCAACGATTTCACTAGAAATGAGGTTCAATGCATTTACTTTGCTCTTAAGTTCAATGCATCAAAGACCTAATAATAATGATGAGAAATAGTAGATTGTAAGACAAGGGTCTAAAATAAGGCATATCATCACAAGATGGTTATTTTCCCGAGCGAAGTGAGGGAAAATTGTTCGAGTGGTAATATGACTTTTAGACCAGAGTTATACACTTTCACTTAAACCATAGAGAAAATATGCTTATACTTTTCACTTCGACTCCGAGAAAAAAGTAAAAACAAAGATTATCCATCCAGAGTCAATAATAAATTCCTCAACGAAAAGAGTGTTTTTTTTAATAAACTGTTTTGACACAGATACAAAATAGTGATACCACGAATAAACGCCATTGACGGTCTAATATGAGCGTCCAAACTGCCAAGCGCGGCGTACAGCATACCAATCTATCTCGCTCCATCTCATAGCTTATGCCATGTCATGCAGTCAACCACGCTTGAACGTTTGGAAGCGGCTATAGACGGTTAGAGGCGTTTTTTTTATTTTTAATGATTGTGAATTAGTGAATTAATTATGTTTCCTGATTGGTCGATTTGAATATCAGCTGTTATATTTGGGTAAACCTCGCCGTTACCCCACGGTGGACTTGTACAGAGAGGCACAGGTCCTCAGTGTACGAAGGTTGTTCCTGCTACGGGCTTCCATAAACGTGCATAAGTCTACCTTAAATTTACCGTCATATAATGATATGATAAAGAAAAGAATCTTCAAAGTGCCTACTCCTTTACTTAAAACTAAATTTGCTTTGCGTTTTCATACATTTCTACTTCCGCACATCTATAACACATTTGCTAAACGTATTGACCTAAGAAGAAGCAGTGTCCTAGAGGCAAAAATTAAAATCCAATCTCTATTGTTACCTTGGAACTACGAGCAATCGGAAACAATCATTAATGTAATATCATAACATACACTCACATACATTACATACATACACTACACACTACACATATACATACATCACCGCAGACAAGCACCCTAATATAATTAATTAATTGTTAGTTTCTAATTGTATTTTTTTTTTCTCTTTTCTCTTTTTACTTTGTCTTGTTTTCATGCTAAGTCGCATGGACAGTTAATCAGTATTTGTCTTGGTCTCCACGGGACAGGCCTAGCCTAGTGTGGGACCACAGTTATGTTTGTGAATGTCTGTCTGTATATGTTAATAATAAATATTTCATTTCATTTCATTTCATTTCATTTCATTTCATTTCATTTCATATGGTTAGTTGATAGCGAATACAATTGTTTTTTTAAAGAGTTGTGATTGGCGGAGAAGTGTGATGAATTGATGATGAATCAAATTAAAATGGTTTGTAAATCAGAAATATGTATACATATTTTCCCTTTTTCCAAAGCTACGGTAGCCTAGTGGTTCAGGCATGCGGCTGTCAAGCGGCGGTCGTGGGTTCGCATCCTGGCTCGTACCAATGAGTTTTTCGGAACTTATGTACGAAGTATTTACCGATAGCTTTTCGGTGAAGGAAAACATCGTGAGGAAACCGGTCTAATCTCAATAAGGTCTAGTATTCCCTCTGATTGGAAGGTCAGATGGTAGTCGCTTTCGTAAAACTAGTGCCTATGCCAAATCTTGGGATTAGGTGTCAAAGCGGACCCCGGGCTCCTTTAGGGGCACAACCAGGAATAACGCAACGAGGATGATGATTTTCCCTAGGGGCTAAATGTTCTACTTTAGCCCAACTTGCTTAGCCACACACACACACTTTTCGAGCATGAGAATTGAAAAATATTTTTCAACCTACCTATAATTCTCTATTGGACTGAACGTATTGTTTTTGCAATGATTAATTAGTTATGCGTACTCCACCTAGTGTTGTGGATAAAGCTCATTTCGAGCCTTAAAGACTCCCGAGACTCGATGCTGTTTAAGAACCGTGTTGGTTTATTTTACGTATATGAATGCAAAATATTAACTTTTCGTCCCTTGAGTCTTTAAGCCTCGGGAGTATTTAAGGGTTCGAGTATTTAAGCCTTAAAGTAAGCGTTATCCACAACACTAACTCCACCGACAAAATATAAATATAATATGATGAAGTTGACGTATAGTTAGTCCCTATTCCCGTCGGAGAAGTCCTCAGTAATAACTTGACATTATAAATCATGTCGTTTATTGTTGCCGTTACTTTCATTTCCCCGTTTCATTAAGCCGCTCTCACATGTCTCTGTTTAGCCTTTAGCAGTATAAATGAAGAGACTTGGTCAACATTCAAGCCAGTGCTGGAATTAGCCCATAAGCAAATTAATCAATTGCTCAGAAAATCATGTCTAGGGGGGCAGCAGAAAAGGATATGGTATTTGGCTTATGGCATCAAGTAGTCTGCCTTAATCCGGCACTGATTATAGCAGTCCAGTATTAAGCCGCCATTTACCAGACGCGTCTTCGTTGATATCTTAAACTGAATTTTGCCAGCAGTCACCAATGTCACCATCCTCCTAGTGTTTTTCCCGGAACCCTAAAGGATCCAGGGGTTCGCTTTGGCACCTGATCCCAAGATTTGGCGGAGGCACTCGTTTTACGAAAGCGCGTGCCATCTGACCTTCCATTCCAAGGGAAAAACAAGATCTTGCCCGTAGTATTTACCTATAAAAAAAACTATCAACGAAAATAGTTTTCCAGTTTGTGCATCACCCATTTGTGAACAATTTAAATATACTTCATCTTCCAGGTGTAATTTACGAGGGAGAATTCGACGACGGCACATTCCATGGACGCGGGGAGCTGCAGTACCCATCTGGAGTCGTGATATACGGAAAATGGAAGAGAGGAGAGGTGGTGGAACGGACGCTGGTGTTCCCAGATGGATTGCCGTACAAGGAGGAGGACTGGCCGTATTGCACGATGCCAGACAGGAGGTGATGTTTTTCATTAAGTGTTGTTGTTTTAAACCGCACAGGAGACGGTCTTCGTTAGCTCACGACACGCTTTCATCCTCAGTCATACTTCTGGCTTAGTCAGCTTAGTCTAACAGCTCACAGGTAACATAGCAGACAAGTGTACGCTGGCAACGCTTAAGTGATCAAGGGTGTCGTGTCATAAGCCGCATTCGGTCCTAAGTGGCGGACTGGTGGCGCGTTATGAAACTATAAGAAAGATCGTGATAGGAATAGGAACCTTGGGCATTCTATTCCCTATCTACCTCAATCTTACTGGTTCGTACTCGTACCGCTCATACAGTCCGCTACGCAGCTATAGTGCATGCGACCTTTGAATACAACCGGTATTATGCTATGAAAAAACCCATAATGTGCCTCAGGTAATTTGGGACGTAAGTGTATGGATATGCTTCGGTATGTGCGCCTTCTATCGACGTCAGGAGCTGCAATACCCGTGTCTGGAGCCGTGATATACAGGTAATGGAAACGAGGCGAGATGGTAGAGTGAACGGTGGTGTTCCCAGACGGATTGCCGTACAGCTAGGAGGACTGGCCAAATTGCACGATGCCGGACAGGAGGTGATGTTAGAATTAATTTTACGTCTTTCTACTTTCGATAATACAAGTAATTTCAACGAGTGAAACTGATAACTTTGGCAGTTTTAAGGTGCGTTTTCACTGGTAAAGCGACTGTGCTACCAGGCGGATTGATTTACCGTGACGACTGGTCGTTTTACATGATGACGGATAGGAGGTTGTCACCTCAAATTGCTGTACAGCGACGACTGGCCGTTTTGCCCGATGCCGATTAGGAGGATGACACCTCAGATTGCTGTACAGCGACGACTGGCGGTTTTACCCGATGTTGGATAGGAGGTTGGATGTCGCATAAAATCCAAAATGAGGAGGAGGATCTTCACACAACATTGCAACAGTAAAAACAGTGCTATTTATATGTCAGAAGAACTGCCATCAAACATAGTGCTAATCATATTAATAATAGTACGCAAATGGCAGCCGGTGAAGGAGCTGCAGCGTGCGCACGCGTTGCATGTGCAGCTCTCTGCAGCAGGTACGCCGTAGACACGCGCGTAGACGCGCGCGTAACCCGGTCTGACAGGGGTGCTGGCGACGTCTACGCTTACGTCGAGGCATACGTGCTGCACACGCAGTCGGTGGACTGTTGTTTGTGGGTGGACTGTTGAATTAGGGCTGGTAATCCAAAATAAAAAAATACAGAAAAGTGAAATGTTTACAGTCGCTGGGATTCGCTGAACAACGGTAAGTTTAAAGTAAGTCTCTTTTGAATGCTAAAAAGCATTGCTATATATTGAAAAAAAAAACACGTGGCTTTTATTACATAGAATTGAACTAAACTTTAATACGAATTTAAATGGAAATATTGGTTACTAAATGGTTCTGAACAAAACCTGTTTGGTATTTTAGTAGCTTTGTCTCAAATATGCGTATCAGCATTTTCCGAAACGACACCTCCGAGAGTTTTGCCAGCTTCCCCAATTATGCGATCGCAGCGCACAGGTCCCAAATGTCGCTTCCGAGCGGCACATTTTAGAAATTGAATCTCATCGGAAATTACATTAATCTAGGTCTACACGCCGTAGTGTGGAGTTAGTGGTCGCTTGGGACCGCGGCATTTGACTTTTGATATTACATGTCGTATCAGAAGCGGGGGGCAATCTCAGATATGCATTTTTTATTCTAATTTGATCCCAATGTGTTTTGCGCAGTGCTACCCTTCCCGATCTGATCACGACACGATAAGAAGTTTCGATTCTTATTAATTTTTATTGTGTGTTGTAATGCCAGTATTACCGGGTACCTCATATTATGACTACAAGTACCATTTATACCCACAGTCACCAGCGGCTATCAAAGGATAGCCCGCGAGCTGTATAGGGCTTCTAATGCCGGGATCCCGCCTTTTTTAGAACGTATTTCAATACCGGTATTTAAAACTACAATACGTTATTCTTACACAAAAATTATATACATAAAAATACAGATGTTTTATAATAACCAGCGGAGCCACTCACATTTATGAATGAAATAACTTAGCAGTTTTACAACGAAAATATAGAAAAACAGCATATTTGGAAACTAGCTTTGTTTCACATAAGTTAACATAACATAGTTCGCGAAGACGTTCAATTGTCGCATGCAAAGCTTTGTTTCCATTTACTTTGTTGAGTCGTGTTTTGAAAAATCATAAATAAGCATAACAGAAATTGCGAAAACTTGATTGCAAAAGGAATTGTAAATTCATGAAACATAGAACCTCCCAGATGAATACAATCAAATCCCGTTCAAGAACAGATTTGACAAACTACCCAGAACAGCAAAATTGTGCTAAATGAACGTAAATTAAATATGACGTTGCCACCAACTTCCTAATAGCAGTGCCGTGTAGACTTTCATTACGGATTCCATAAACCAAGTGATCCATCTTTATTACTTATTCCCCTTTCTCGTACATTTGTTGCGAACGCAAACTCGGTCCGCAAATTACGCGCCATTCTGTTCGCAAATGGACGGATATGAATTAGGCCGCAAAACAGTGAACATTTATTTGCGTCTCATTTCGCGTTAAATTATGGTATAAGACGGGCTTTACTTTCATCGTTTTGGGGTTCTTTGTTCAATGTTGGAATGCGTTTTCTTTTACCCGTGACTTCTGTGTATACTCGTTAAAACCTTAATAAATAAATAATAGCAAATATGCTATTCGACTTCCCATAGGCGCAGCATCAATTATAGCACTCCCTTAAAATTTTCAACTTCTCACCCCATTTCTGAGATAAACGAGACAGGATAATTCCCGTTATTTAATATCGCAAAAGTAACTACTGGGAATAGAATATACAATACATCAGAAGTTAAATAACTACTTGACAAGCTAATCTGTCACCTCACCACTCATCGCTATCAACAGCACTTGCGATCAGCGGCCAACTTGTAGAGATTGTAAGTCGGTATGTTACTACAAGCTAATAGCACTTTTAACCTTTACAACGCCAATCAAGACGTCCAAAAGAAACATTGTCACGTCAACATCATTGTTAACATTCCGATACCGCTGCAAAATTTCGAAAAAATAAAGCTTATTGACCTTCGAATCTTTACTTTAATTAAGATTTTAATCGGACATCTCTATCAGGCTTTGGTTAATTAACAATTGACAAGCACCGTTATGTTTACAACATTGTTGATATGTTATTGCAATGATACGAAGTTTATGTCCATTCAAGAAATAAATGTCTTGATAAATTCAAATATCTTCATCATAATAAGTTTATATATGTTATCGCATATTGCAGTATGCAAATGATAACGGAACTTTGTCTGCATTCAGCGGCAAACATTCGATGAGTATTTAAAACGTAGGTATTTTATCTCTGTTTATCACATCTTGTTCTTCAATTTACATACTCGTAAGGGCGAGAGCAGAAACACATTCGTTCTTGAATGAAAATCAACACGCACAATCATCGGCCATGATGGACAGTCGCCATCACATACATCGGAGGTTTACTATTGAGAGGCATAAAATAATTAATACTAATATAGTTACGCATAATTACTTTACGCCGAAAATAAGATATGCATAAGTCACATTTCGCATAATTTTTTATGCATAATATTAAAAAGCATAAATACAGAAAGCATTTTAACCCTCATTAAAACTAATAACAAATAGCATAAACATGAATACCCATAATAATAAATTGACATCATATCAAAATGCATAACGCTATTATCATATTAAAAGGAGTAGGTACGTATCACAATGTCTAAAATTAAAAAAAACTAACGTTAAATAACCTACGTTCAAAATCCCTAAAATCTAAAAATTTAGATTTTAGTGATTTTAGCCTATGGTTTACTTAGTAGTAAATTGCCTAATTGTCATTAGTAGTAAGTTTTAATAAAAGGTTTTTCCGTTCTTTTATAAAAAAAATAACCTCGAAGACGAAAGCGGGAGCTTTGCTCCCGCTTCCGTCTTCTAACCTATCCGCGATCCGAGTCGGTTTTGCCAAATAAATATTTGATGCCCACCCAGTTTTGCTCCCGCTTTCGTCTTCGAGATTTTTTTTTTATAAAATAGCGGAAAAACTAATAATATCATTTTAGGTATTTTGACCAGCTTCATTCATTTAGACAACTGAAATTATGGAAAATGACAGATATACCAACTAATTATTAGCCCAAACAATAGTATGCCTAATGTATATTCGGCCAATACACATTAGTCTAGCTAAAATTATGCTAATAGCGTAGTATGCCAGAAAAACAGTAGGCCAAAATATTACTATGCGAAAGTACTATTATGCCACAAATAATTATGCCAAACCAATTATGCGAAACTGCATTAGTCTAAAAACCATTATGCGATCCAAGGGGATACCTACATCGGAACAAACAAGCACGTCACAAACATCGGAACACACCTCTATTTTCAAGGCATTAGGGTGCATGTGCCGATATTTTTGAACACCTATACTGTACCTATGTATGTGATGGCGACTGGACACGATTAAGGGGCTCCACGCGCTTTTTGACTATGTAGTAGTCAACTTTAAGCTTTAGGCAAAAATCAAATGTAGTCAAATTGTGTTCTAGACAGTCCAAGACCAACCCATCTTGTTTTATGGGAAGTCGTTTTACATGGCAATATATTGCTCTTCCATATTTATAGTTAATAGAACTATATATTAATAAAATTAAAACGCTCGTAACTTCAAAAAGAAACCCAAACCAATCACTCTAAACAACATTGCAATAGAACAAGTAAAACAATTTAAATATCTGGGAAGTATGATCACTAATGACTCCAGATGTACACCGGACATTATCGCGAGAATAGCAATGGCTAAGAAAGCTTTTAATGCCAAGAAGTTTATTTTCAAAGCCAGAATATAGAGCCATATTCGAAAGAGGCTCATAAAAGTCTACATTTAGAGCATAGCATTGTATGGAAGCGAAACGTGGACAATGACTCAGGGTGATAGAGAACGGTTGGAAGTTGGAAACCTTTGAAATGCGGTGCTGGAGGCGGATGGAGAGGATTACATGGAAAGAGACGAGGACGAACGTGGAGGTACTTGAAAAGGTGAAAGAAAAAAGGACGTTGTTATAAACCATAGAGAACAGAAGAGCCAAGATGTTTGGACACTTGTTACGACACGATGATTTCATGAAAACTATAATACAAGGGAAGATAGAGGCAAAGAGGAAGAGAGGGAGACCAAAAAGATCTTTTACGGACCAAATAAAGGAAAAAGTAGACAGCGTGTCGTATCAATTTTTTTACGCGACCGTCAAGTCTGACATCATCGTGAAGAACAGGTAAATTTTATATTAGAGCATGTTCGCTAGAATGATCGTGAAAATGTTCATAGCGATGTTTGTCTCTGCTCGTCTCTGTTCGTTCTGTTTCATGTGAAAGCTCAATTATGTCAGTCGTAACTGTCGTAAAACTTAAAGCTAAACTTTATGCCTTCAAATATTGCTAATAATTACATGGTTCAACTCTCGTCATGACATGTTGTCCCCGTCCCCGTGTTGTTGTTGTGTTGTCGTGGTTGTTGTTGTGTTGAGTTGTCGCCCGTAGTGACATTTAATACGTGAGTTGAACCGTGTAATATTTATCATTATTTCAACATTATTTCTCACGAAAGTTAAAATTCTGTTTATGACTTCAACTACAATCCAACAACTTAAGTACGAGTATGCCTTCAGGCGATCCATTCCCTGTAATGACGTCGTTTCTCTCACAGGTTCACCATAGAGATTGATAGCGGCATTGAACCAGCGGGACAGTCGTACTTGACGGCGGAGCAGCCGACGCGCGACATTCCTCCAGGCTTCTACGACACTGGAGATGGCTTCTACGACCCTGATGCCAAAGTCGTCTTCTCGGCCACGGAATCATCGCGCATTATAAGGTACGTTGAAAAGGACAGTCTTAAAAGGCGAGAAAGGGTGAATATCTCGCACATAGGTTTACAATAGAGATTGACAGCGGTGTCTAGCCAGCGGGGCAATCGTACATGACGGCGGAGCAGCCGAAAAGCTTCAAGGCTTCTACGACATACACAGGAAATGGCTTCTACGACCCTGAGGCCAAAGTCGTTTTCTCTGCCACGGAATCATTGCGCATCATAAGTTATTACGTGGGAAGAATATGTCTTAAAAGGCGAAAAAGGATGATTCTACCTGAAATGTGCAGCGGTGTTTTGACGTGATAACGTTTTATAAATCGATGAACGCCGGAACGCACGCACGAAAAAGTGTGCTTATCCCGTTCCGAACGCTGGCTGCGCGCACGAAATATCAACGCATAGCCAAAACCGCTGGTTCTAGAGATTCCAAATTTGGCACGTAGGTTATAAGGTTTAGGGGTGCATTAAGAAAGGATTTTTCAAAATTCACCCTGAAATGTGAAATGGGGGTCCAAAGTTTGTATTGTTGCACAATGTTTTCTTATGACGTGTTATCACGTAAAATTATCGTCCGTAAACCGACTTAATAGACAACCGATTTTTATACGTTTGCCAGCTAGCTGTCAAGCTAGCGCAGCGTCAAATGATTTTAATTTCTAGCAACAGAAACTACTTAGTTTCCGACCTAGACATAGCATGGTGGATCCCATTATGTACCATACAAACATTCATGTTATTCTATGATGTGATTTTAAAATGAGAACCAAACTACGTTTGATGGAGAGTCGAGCCGAGCGTTCTGGCGACCCTTAAATGCATTTTTCTTCATACATTTGAATAGCGATGTTTTTCGGTCTATACTCCTTACATAACTATTTTCCTCTTAAACTTAATATGTATAACCCTTCAACCAAGACATAGATAATGTATTACACGGACGGGAGCTGTCAAAACGGTACCGGGAAAAGGGTACGATATCTTGCCTGCTATTCAGAACGCCTAGCCCTACGGCCTTGGTGTCAGGCCACCCAGTTTAAGCCTGACCTCGGTATATGCATAGTTGTTTCACTTGGGGGTCAACTTATACTGGGTACAAGTTTATCTGTGGATCCTCGGGAAAAGACAAACTCGCCGAGAAGTTGCTGTGATAAAATTACGCGACTCTGAATTTGGTGCCCATTTCATTGTTCTAATTAAGTTGAATTTTGTGCTGATTGTGAATTATTACATCGCGCGTTGTCTGTAAGATACCTGGCCTACTCTAAGCTATATAATATTACTCTTGCATTAAACACTTTTGCAAATTTGACCCGAATGCCAAAGAAGGAGGGCTATGTTTTTCGAGAGTAGGTATGTATGTATGTGGACAGAAAAATTATATTTCTCGGGCGACAGTCCAATTAGCTTCATGGATTTTGGCATATGATCATAATCGTGGGAGTGACATAGGCTTATATTATTTGAAAAAAAGCAGTTGGGTTTTTTGTAAAAAAATTGATTTCACTTATACAATTCGTGGCCGATTCGTAGAACCAATAGCCGTTAGGACAGACAGGTTCTCGAATGGCGACCACGTACCGGAAGGCGCAGCGTGGGTAGCCCCCCCCCCCCCCCCCCCCCCCCCCCCCACCCACCACGAGGTGAACTGATGTTCTGATAAAGGTCGCGGGAGTCCGCTGGATGCGGGTAGCGCAGGACCGGTCATTATACATAGCACTCTTTGGGGGAGACATATCTTTCGGCTGATATTGAATGAATGTCACGTTCTGACAAATATGCGAAAGCGAGGGTGACGGATGTCTTATCCCACAACGATCATTTTTTGCGACATTTTTTACTGAAAGACTGATAAGTAGTGATGTTTTTTTCTGAAGCGGTACTGTAGGAGATAAGGATAATATAGAATTGCATTTCTACGTTTTTGATTTCTGGCATCTGCTAGTCCACATTTTTTGCCTACTGCCTATTCCCTCTCATGAATGAGAATTAGAGTTAGCCCAGCAGTGGCGTGTTTATCGGCTCATGTCATTTTTAGCTTGTTTGTCGGGGGGTATATACAAAGCCTTTACTTTACAAGGCTCTCTTCGATTTGTTCACGGAAGTATTCTGAGATCTACGCCATTCAACATGTATATCAATATACGTATAATATGCATAAATACATATCAATTTAATATTTTTTTTTAATTAAAGTTGAATATTTAGAAGCTTGTTTTATTCGTAGTACAAAAGTGAATGAATGGGCATGTAACTATGACGGCATCATTTCATTCGTTGAAGTTGAGTAGGAGTTAATTGCCACAGCAATTATCGATTGCCACGAGGAAATCTCAGAATCATTATTGAGCTTCCAAATTAAAACCATCAATGGAAAGTCCGTGTGCTCTCATATACGTAACTGCCCAGGGTATATATTATATTTGATATATTTGGTAGATTTTGAATCTAAGATGCTTAAATTCTCAATGTTACCATACCCTAACTAAAACAACTGAATAATGTGGCTCAGTGAACCAAAAAGGTTCTTGGCCTCCGAAACGAGAGCACCCCCTTATCCTAATCCTGCGCCACCTCCTGCCAGTTTTCAGATAAGATAAGATATAATTTATTGTCAAAACTGTGTATATAACATGCTCAGCTTGAAGATGACGTAGATCCGCCTGCACGCTATCTCCCTAGCGAATACAATTTCTACATATTTTAATTTTGAATTGTCAGGAATTAAATACGTTTCTGTTATTAGATTATGATTTCCTATAATATTTCCACTATTTAATCTGGCCACTCATTCTATCTCTATACCGCAAAAAAGCGATGAATTCATGTATTTAGCTTTTCTATTAAATACCTACTGATACAGTCACCATCGTATAGTTAGTAGCAGCCAAACTACTTAGCCAAATATACGGTAACACATACACTCTTAAAACACAGCAAACGTGTGCCGAAATATTTGGCTACTTTGCCTTAGGCTGCTACAAACTGTATGAGGCTGACTGTGCAATGGGTAAGCTTTACCTTCCATATTCCATACCTGCTTTCAGGAAGCCTTCTCTTCCCGAACAGAAGTGGATCATTAAAAACTGCCGCACCAATCCAATGAAGCCTCTAGGGCCCCGATCAGACTTGTATGAGGAATGGTCCAACCCCAGCCCAACTGCCGAACCGGAGGAGACGAACGCCCTCTCCCAGCAGAGCTTCGGAATATCCAAAAGCAGGATCCGCATGTTTATCGAGGACAGGGACTCAGTAAGTGTCAGTGGGGCTTGGTCTGGTCAAGAAATGTCCGTAGGTCAATCCAGTCGGAATACTGTTTACGACAGCGAAAACTACCGGAATAAGTAGCTTATACCAGTCAAAACACCAATGGTAATTCTCAAAGTTGCTAACTTTGATAAACTTCATTTAAATGGTTTTATTTGTCCATTATTGGCTTTGAACAAAAAAGGCAAAATCACGGATTAGGTACTAATATTGTATGGCTCAATAATCCACGTCCACATACTTATAGGTATTTCTGTCTCTCCTTATGCATGTGTATGGGTTAAAAAGAGATGTATATCTCTTCTTCTTAGTCAATGTTGTCGTGTCCAGTAGTGGTGCCTCTAATCATACGTTACACTATGCCGTCTATGCCTCCCATTTGTCCTGTCCTATAGGTAGCCCTAATGGCATCAGGTATTCGCAAACCAGGTAGGTAGGCACAAGTCGGTGAACGTCCCCCAGATATTTTCCCTTCTCGAGGCTATCGGGATTTCGGATAGATATATACGCCGATTTCGGTGGACGCCGATTATTTGGCTGTATAATAAAAGGATCCCGAAATCACGGTGAATTTTATTAACAGAGGAAAAACAAATCTACCATAATGTCAACTTGGTAACCAATCAATTTCAATCAGTCACGAAGCCCCAAGGCTGTATAAGATTCTCTGTTATTTAGTTATTTTTAGTCTACCTATTTGTTTATTTTTTAGCTTATACTTTATGTTTATTGTTACGTTAATAAATGTATGTTTATTTTTTTATTTTTTACTTTTTTTACATTTTACATTAGGCAATGTCACGCTGGAGGACCCGATATTATGCAGATTTGGACTTATCTAGTTCCATACAATGAAACGCACATGACGAAGGATGGGATTTCCCTAGAAGGTCGTATTTTTTTATGAGCTCAATATATGGTCGAAAATATTTCTTTAAATAAGCCACAGCCTTAGGTACCAATCATCATAAGTATTTTATATACAATTTTCAGTCTAGGTATTATTTGTTGTAGTTGGTAGCTAGCTTAGTGTTAGCACAGATGATACCTTATTCTACTTTTCTAATTTTGTGAAATTTTGCATATTATCGAATCTTTATTTTTTCTTTGTATAGTTAAACCGATTTCAACTGAGCTTATGAATAGACATTGTTTGCAAACGGGTGACAAATTTTGCAAAAAAAAATGTTATCGCTACGTAAAATGTTCATTGAATAAAGAACTATCTTCTTTTACAATAGATTCCAAATTAGCTACGAGATAAAATACCACACACAGCGCCTTATACTTGGCTCGCTGGGAGCGGGTTTTTTTTTATCTTTTAGTCCATTTTGAATCTATTGAATAAGACGATATAGTTCATTACACAATGAACATTTTGTGGCGCTAACCTTTTTCTTGCACTGACTTTGTCTGACCACACAGTCGTATTGTTAGACTTGAATGCTAATAGTTCTGAAGATAGGAAGATCAGTCCAGTTCAGAAAATCCCAACTATACCCGAAATTTACATTATGACCTAAAGAAAATCTGGGAAATCGGCAATTCGTAACTCCATAAAGCGGTATTTTGAGGGTATAAATAGGTCTAAAAAAATTTGCAACCATTACGAAGTCGATATGAAATGTGTCTACATTCTACTAGAATATTAACATCATTTATAGGGGAAGGTAATTTTTAGGCCCGGACTACATATTGTATGCATCCGAAATCCCTGCCCCTCAGGCCCTACTGCCCCAGGATCTAAAGGCCGATTTTTGACTGTCGAGCGCTCGAAAATTAAATAAAAGTACATACGATTACAGTCTCAAAATTGCAGGCACTTACTTACTACCGATAGAATTGGATACGAGTAGTCGATACCACTCGTTTTTCAATTTTCTATGCCTATTTCACACTAGCATTTCATAATTTTTGACAATTTTCGAGTGAAAGAGTCGAGCGCTCGAAAGTCAAAAATCGGTCCCCAGGGCGAGGGCGGAAGCAACAGGGATTCTGGATACATAGTTAATATTCCGAACCTTAAACATAAAAACGTATTTCAGGACACCGCATTTTCTCATCTACGCGCGGACTCTACGTCGACATCGAGGTCTAGCGGTTACAGTCTTAATTAAGCTCCCTATACACGGTCAAGTTTATTGTGTAATGTTAAGTAGCGTCTCAGATTGTTCTGTAGAATATGATGGATAGTTTGTATTACGCTTATCATTGCAGTATTAATTTAAGTAGTTTATCATTTAAAGTGAAGGTCATTTTCGATTTGTAGGGCTTTTATTTTATCTAATAGCCTAATTCCAATACAGTCTAGTTTCTTAAAAACACAAATAAAGCACTTTGAACTTTAACTAGTTTTAAGTGCTCATATAGGTATATGCCACACAATTAGCGATGGGCAGCTTGTAATTTTTTTCTTGTTAGTTTCATTTAAATTTCACTTAAGTTGCTTTAAATTTCTGATATGTTTCTAAGCAAGCGGTCACAATAGTCATTCTTATTAATACTTTTTTTTAATTTGCTTACTGGCACAAAACTTCTGAATTAAGACAGCTCATTACTTGTCATTAGACCAATCAAAGTAGTCATGACGGAAACATGTCGGAAACTTAAGTGAAATTTTAGAAGTAATGTTTCTTTCAGGAAAATTACACAGGTTTCTACGGCTGAAATGTTTCACAGCTTAGGAAAATTATGAAATGTTTCAGAAATTGTCCATCACTACACACAATATATGACAAACTGGACTAAGTCTATTTTAGGCGTCTTTGATGGCAAACAGTCAATATCTCAAACCCTTAAAAAAGAGCATCAGTTTTAATGATATTAGGTACCTATACCTACCTATTTACAAAGACCGCACGCGGGACTAGGATACCTAATACTTGGTTTTTTTGGAATCTGATAAGTAGGTAGCCTCCGGAGATTACCAAACATTCAGACTTACAAACAGACTTATTGCAAAGTCACATATTCACAAACGTATCTGATATCTCTTTACAATATGTGTATCCCTTCAGCCGCCTACGTAACCAACGTAGCGTTGGTTACGTAGGCGGCAACTGCAATGCTGATGCGTTGCACGAGAAAACCGCCAGCTCTTCGATTACCCCTTATGATGATACTAATGCTGAAATAACTCTTGATTCTGTAGATATCTACAATTGAGGGGTTGGTCTTGGACCGTCTAGAACACAATTTGACTACATTAGATTTTTGCCTAGAGCTTAAAGTGACTACTACATAATCGGTCGAACACTCATATCTCCTAAGCACAAATTGACTAGTACCGAAAAAACGTAGAACACATTTCGCCTACTGTTGTATTTTGTTTTTGAATGTACAGGCGAGGTGAAAAATAAAAGTACAGACATATGTCACACATGTCAACTCATATGGACAGGAAATGAAAATAAAAAGAAAAGTCACTCCAGAACTTAAATAACTTAAAGAGAATCTTCACGATATTAAAACAAATTCGGTATACACTTTAATTCAATGCTCTCTTGATGTCTTTTATGGCTTTTAAAAAATCGATTGGGGCAATTTGTTTTTTTATTAATTTTGTCAATTCTCGGCCGTATCTTCTATTAAAAAGAATATCTTTCTTTTGCTTGTTCTCTCGTTTCATAAAGGCACCTGCCATAGAAATGCTTTGATATCTAGCTTCATTTTTTAGCTTGAACAGAAACTGAATTAGAGTTGGACTTTTGTTCATGCGGACCCCCAATCGGCGATGAAATGCTTCTAATGTATTCGTAGTCCTATGTATCTCTCTACAACAAGAAATCAAAGCAGTATTTCTTAGCCATTGTTTTTCAAAATAAACAATAAATGAATCAAATTCATTGCATCTCGGCCCATTATTGACAACGTTGTCCCATGCCTGTCTAATTAAGTTGGATGGTAAGAAAGGCAAGTTCAATGCTAGTGAGATTATTTCTTTACCGGAAAGTGTTGAAGTCAACCCCTTTTTATCTGTATTATCGCAAACCGCCTTGCAAAAATGGAAATAACACCCCGTAACTTTTCCGTTCGGGTAAACCGTTTTAAATGCCGTTATCTGGGCCATTTCATAGTCACATTTGTAAATTTTTATATTAACCTTCAGCACATCACGCAGGATTGAAAATAATGCTGTGTATGTACTTGTGCTCTTATTTGGCAATAACGCATAAATGGCAGGTTTGACGTTAGTTGAATATTTGCAGCTGTTTATGTCCACGTGCAAAGTAAATAGCTGATAGAACGGTTTTGGCACCACTTTAAAAGTTCCATCTCCAAACACCATTTTCTTGAGGTGGGCGTTTAACCGGAGGACCTTTTGAGACGATCGATTGCAGAATATTAAAATTTTGTTTTCTGAGTCCAATTCATACTCACTTACAAGAAAATCTTTTTTAATCATATCTGGCAATGAAACTTCGAAGGATTTCGTAAATTCTGTTTTCGCCACATCCAAGAACGTGAGTCGTGTCCTACGTAGATTCTCTCGCACTGACTCATATGGTAGGAATTGCACATCAACAGATGGGTTTTCAATTATAAAATCCATCACGGCTTTCTCATAATTTTCTTTCAATCCGTACATGTTTTCACAAACATAGGTTTTAGCGTTTTCAAGAACATATTCTCTGTACATCTGTTCAATATTGGGCTCGCAAGAATGTAGTGACGGTTTCTTACGAACTATAATTTCGTCGTTTTTACTCACAGTTATGCTTGCACTGCACTCATTCCTCTTCGAACATCTCCAAAACGAATTCCCCACTTTGTTTACCGATACAAAGTTATATCGGTATCCGTTGCACCAGACAATTTTTTTATTTGCTAAAAACAATAACTTAGGTTCGTTCATTTTGCAGTTTTTTCAGCAGCATGACATAAACACAACATTACTCTTTTTAGAAAACGTCAAAATTATCATATTTTCTGTACACTATTAGTGGTCAGTACGGTAGAATGAACACAAAGAGGTTTAACAAGTGTTTTACTATTATGGACTAATGTACTTATCTGTGATCTTATCTTCATTAGCTCATCAGTCTCATCACATCACCTTCCATCATGTAATATATATGTCATAAGTAGTGTAGTCGCGGAAGGAAAAGGATAACACCGCCACAGTCATATAGTCGAAAAGTGGCGTACTTTTTTATTCCAGACTGAAACAAGTAAACATAAAAAAATAGGAATTCAATTTTATACCTGAATGTCCAGACAGTTTGGATTCTTGTCACTATGCTATATAGGAAAAATACGCACTTGTCAATTTGTGTTTTAGGAGATTTGAGTGTTCGACCCATTATGTAGTAGTCACTTTAAGCAATAGGCAAAAATCTAATGTAGTCAAATTGTGTTCTAGACGGTCCAAGACCAACCCCAATTGAGGAGCTAAACCCTATAGTTAAATTAAAAATTGAAACGCAGAAGCTTAAAAACCACTATCATGAAATAACTTACAAAGTTGAGGAAAGCCTCGTTTTCGACCATGGTTATTAACTATGTCGCTGAACCAAATTGTTATGTATTAGTACTCATTAGACGCATAATTTCATGTTCTTTAATTTCCTAGTGAGTGACTTTTCTCTATGATGCACCGTAGGTATAGAAGCTACGAGTGAGAAACCAAAAAAAGTCCCAAAATTTCGAGTATTTGTGAGCAAAATGTCGAGTGGCTGCCAAAAGTTGTCCTGAGATATCTCGTGTACCGTGTACCTAATCATTTTTGATATTTTCTCGGTCGTACCGATGTAACCAATATTAAAAAACAACTTCTACACCACCTTTTGCAACGTGGGGTACCTCCTTTAAACCCCTACGACTAGGTACTACTAGACGAAGCCCTGCTCCGCGGGGCTCTTATTTCTGGTATGTTTGCCTTTCGGGCATCTGAAGCTACCTAACGAACCTAACCTACCTCGTGTTTTGCGATCGTAACAGGTTTCCAACAAGGAAGAAGACTTCTTTGTACTAACTAGTTTCGTAGCAAGAATGCTTGTACAACAAGCGCATAAAACGAGCTATTCAGCCTGAGACGTTTATATATAGTTAAGTCGAGGGGTAAAATGGCTCATTTATGCCCGAGTTATACACACTGCTTTTCGCTTCGATTGCGATAAAATATTAACTTAAAAAAAAATCTTGACACGTGATATTAGACTTAGGTACTTTAAAATAATAATTGACTCCTATGTTATCTGGTTTTATTAATTTAGTAATGGAAAACACGGATGTGAAATTTATTAAAGCAAATCAAATAAAATGACAAGTTTATTCTACGAAGTTTTATTGTGTGTGTGTGGCTGTTAGGCCCGATTATCTTAGTATTTAAAACAATTTTACTTTGTGCACTAGAGCATAAAAGTGGCATTTTGTGCAGCATACATCCAGCCACAAAGGAGACCTTTGCAAGCATGAGAAGTGAAAAAAGAATTCTTCACACGTAACTGGTTACGTAGCGTTGGTTTCGTAGGCGGCCGAAGGGATTTGTAGAGACTGTATAGATAGATAAGTATCGATCATGGGAAAGGAAAGGGTTATCGAAAATGACCAAAATGACCTTAGACTCTCCTACAAAAATTCTAGGTACTTAGTTTAAATTATCTATAGGGATATTATTTTTGTGTAAGTTTTTTACGTGTGGATTGTCAAGAATAAAGGTAATATGAACTACTACTATAACGGTTGTTAAAATATAGAACAAGTTGAATATGTTTATGTTTCTAGTTTTAATACATTATATATAACTTTTAAACATATTCCTTCCTTACCTTTGACATAATATAGCGTTAATTACATTGTTACCATATTTAGAAAATAAATAGTATTCATGATTATAAGTGTAACTAATTTGAATGATACTTATGTGATCCATACAAATATTATAAATGCGAAAGAGTGTGTCTGCCTGTTCACGTTTAAACCGCTGAACCGAATTAAATGAAATTTGGTATACCTAGAGATAGTTTGAGTTTTTATCCCGGAAATCACTCCCTAAGGAGGTGAAATGGGGGGTGAAAGTTTGTATGGAGCTACGATATAAACGAGTTCCACGCGGACGGAGTCGCGGGCAGAAGCTAGTATTATTATATATTCCCAGTTGATTAGCAGCAATACTAATTAGACTGTATATAAAAATAACTTGCTTAACTTATTGAAAATAGTTACCTACGTTGATTATAGGAATTGCAATGCTAGGATTGTTTAGCAACACTTAACAAAAACATGTTTGCATGCAGGCACATTGATGGTGGCAAGAGCCGGCCGGATAATATAATTAAGTGTCGCATGTCTGCACTTGTTTGACAACAAAGTCCGTGACCCAGTCGGTCCGCGTTCATGCCACAACGGCATGGTGGTGGTAAGGGACACCTATTGTGTGGTGTGCATAGGTACACCGTGACCCCGAGCCGCAGGCCAATCGCTAAACGAAGAGAGATTGGATCCAGGAAAGTATCGGTATCTGAAGAGGGTTGCCAGTGGGTGGGTAGTGGGGTGAGGGTTGTTGCAGGCCACATGCCTATATAGCCAGCGACCAGCCTCTCTGGCTCCGACCGCCAAAAGTCATAAGTTCCTGCTAGACGGTCGCCAACACGCCCCTCCGACCGAGCGACCTTGGTCCGCACCGACCGTGTAGACAGTTGTTTGGAGCAAAATATCATACTACAGCGGTCGGTGCCGACCAAGGTCGCTCGGTCGGAGTGGCGTGTTGACGACCGTCTAGCAGAGGCTTTACGCGATCTGGACCTGTACTGCTCAGAATTAGTTTGGTACGTTAAATCTCACTAGATATCGTGCCATTGTTGTTTACAATTTCTAACACACATTTACAAGTAAATTACTTTACGGGTCTTCCAGCGTCAAATATAAAATAGGTACTTACTCGTAGGTATATTATACCTACTAGAGTACCTAGTAAGATTATTTGCCAAGTACCTGCCTACATGGTTATACCTATTTAGATGATTAAGTACCTACACGAAAGCTAGCGGCTGGGAAAGAAACGAATGAAATCAGGTTCAGTCGCGCCAGCTTTCGTGAATTCGTTCACTTACCTATGTAAGTATAATTTACTGTTGCTTCATTAATTAATCAGTGGACTTCTAAATAGGAGATTCCACACGGGTAGGTATATGTTTACCTATAAATTGTTCAATCCACGAAATAGCGCCTAGCGCCCCACTCTTGCCTACTTACTGGCTGCGCTGACTCAGTGTTCGGAAGATAGTCTTGGGCAAAACTTTCTCTACGGACAAAAAGGCACAACGGTCTGTTGGACCCTGTATCTATACGTATATCTTAAGAAGCATTTTCATTGGTTGATAGGGCCCGCATGCGGGGGTGCGGTAGATTCCCAAAACGCATGCTAGAGGGCCCGCATTCAGGCAACCGATTTTACTGGTCCATAGGAGCTCGTTGATTGTATTGTATGTTGACGCACACCCTACCCTCCCTCACTTATAACTGACCGATAGGTTTCACTGGTCGTGCTACAGAATTATGACTTTCAGTCGTTATCCCATTTGCGGGGAGCATCATCTGCATTATGACCAATGAAAATGTACCTTGGCTTGCAGAACCGGTTGGATGCGCCCTCAGAGCATAGAATACTAGAGAGAGGACAAGCCGCCGGCGGCCGTGTCGCAGCTGTATGCTCAATGGGTATACACTGCCATACTGTGCACGCGTGCTGATCGCAGAGAATATTACGTTTTTTCCCAAAATGCCTGATATGATGCGCGTTTATTGTCAAATAAGCGTGTAGGTATACAAGTGTGTGTGTTTTAGATGTGTGCGTGCTTTGTCTTGTCAATTACTTGGGCGTTGTGTGGGTTAATGTACTTGCGACAGGCTCACTCTATACAAATCGGCCGCCATATCCGATCTCCTTATATTCATACATCTGTGGATGCGCCTTAACAGATACTGGTGGGCCTTCCTCGTGGTTTGAACGATCTATGTCAAGTATATGTATATACGGAGTTACACACCTATACGTTACTTCGCAGGATACTGGTGCTGATCAGGACCAAAAGAGCAACTCTTCTAATGAAAGTAATGAAACCATATGTTCTCGCCAATCTCGCGTCGCGATGACACGCCGTCTGTTGTCGTTTTACGATAAATTTCCAGTGGAGCTCATTGAACAAGAAATTAAGGAAGAGATAGAGCCAATAGAAGAATAGAAATCGCGGGGATGGCACTATTTTAAGTGTTTAATTTTCTGTATTAGGGCGGCTACCGCTACTTAAAAAAAACAACGTAATAAATGTTTTCTCCGGAATTGCTCGTTTCCTTAATTTCCTACACAATACTAACGCTCAGAAAGACCAACTCGTCCACATATCCACATTCTCAATATAAAGCATGGGTTATGAACTTATGAAAGTGGACGATTGGGAATGTGAGCGAGTTGGGAACGGAGACGAGTTGTACTAAACGCTTCACGCTTGCCTTAGAGCTACTAATTTTTGCCAGCCACTGGGAATTTTCTTCCCTTTATTATTACCATTTTTTTCCCCTTTATGTTTCTACCGGAGGCAATGTGATTTCTGGTAGTAATGTTGAAAAAAGGACGCTAAGTATTAGTAACAACTCAGTAGTGGGAAAAAGCAATATTTACACTGATCATAAAAGTGGAAATAAGCTTACGGTATTTATTCAAAGTTTTCATATTGAGAAACTAGGATTAATTTTATCTGATTAGGCAACAGAGGGCACAGGCTCGTGACAGCGCGGTCGTGACGATCCACATTCTGCATCCATTTTGCAAAAGATAATTACACAAAGATATCCCAAGGCAACTGCTGCGGGATAATTAGATAATTTCGTCTTGTTTAATCAAGTTTAATTAGATAATCAATCCCATAAATTGGCAAACGGTACCTAAGCTAAGTCCCTTCCAGAAAGTCTGGGAAACTGCCGTTAAGAGTCCCCGGCAAGCTCGGCTGAATTTCACCTTCCTATACAAACGGAGTTTCGTTCTCATTTTAAAACTACTTACGTGTTGGATTTTAACGAAACTTTGCATATACAATGAAATGAGGTATATCTAGGTTTGTACCTAATTAATTAGTTTCTATGGCTCCGGTTTATAAAACAAACGAAATACAGCAAAAACAAGTTTTGTATGAAAAACTTAAATTCGCTGTATTTTTTTTGCTATGGTATCTGAAGCTACATAAACTAATTACAGACCTGGATATACCTTAACTTATTCTAAGTACAAAGTTTCAGAGCAAACTAGCTAGTCGTTTTAAAATGAGAGCCGACCTATTGTTTGGAGAACCGAGATTGCCGGGGGCTCTTAAACCTTCGAATAAACCGTAAAGCTGCTATTTATTACTACTTTTTGGAGCAGCCCAACTGGGGACACGTACCTACCTCCGCCTTATAAATAGAAGTACGTAGCCTTATAAATAGAATAACGTCACACATGCTCTGTCGAAAAGTAATTATCGATATTATTATTATTTGACGACCGGTTAGCCTAGTCCTAGTGGATAGTGACACTGCCTACGAAGCTGAAGGTCCTGGGTTTGAATCCTGGTATGGGCAAATATTTGTGTGATGAGCACGAATATTTGTTTCTGAGTCTTGGATGTTTTCTATGTATTTAAGTATTTAATATTGCTCGTTTAATAGTATAGGATATCTAATATCTATTAAATATATCGTCGTCTAGTACCCATAACACAAGCCTTATTGAGCTTACTATGGGACTATTTCGATTTGTGTAAGATTGTAGGTACCCCAATATTTATTATTTATTTATTTATTACTAGCTGTTGCCCGCGACTTCGTCCGCGTAGAACTTTTTATCGTCTTAGAAAATGATTTCTCTCAATACAAAATTTGAACCCTCTTTTAGGGGATAATTAAAAAAAAAGTTGATGTTCATTTTCTAGTTTGTGAACAAACAGTCTAAAACCAAAGTTAAAAATCTCATACTTTAAAAATGCCTTGAAATACTCAAACTTTGAACCAATTTTAACACTCTTAGGGGATGAATTTGGAAAAACTCTGAAATCAGTTTTGTAGTCTTTTAACGTACAGAATAAGACCGAAGTTAAAAATCTCTTGCTCACACTTTAAAATTTTATTGCTCGCCATTTAAAATTTGAACCCCCTTTTAAACCCCCTTAGAGGTTGAATTTTTCTAATCGCTGAAAGAACTTTTTTCGTAAACTTTTAAGTCTCTAGCTCAAAAAAAGTGTTGCCCATACAAAGCTTTCTTAACCCCCTTAGGGGTGGAATTTTCTAAAACTCTGAAAGTACTTTATTATTAATTTTAATAAGTAACATTTTGAATAGTTTTAAGTCTAGTAAAAAAAAAAGTTTTTCCCATACAACACTGGCTACCCTTCTTAAGGATCTTAAGGATCCCCTTAGGGATGGAGTTTTCTAAAACGCTGAAAGTACTTTTTTAGTATTCTAATAAGTAATCTTTTTGCAAAGTTTTAAGTCTAACTCAAAAAAAAGTGTTGCCCATGCAAAGCTTGCTCTCCTTTTTAACCCTATTAGGGGTGGAATTTTCTAAAACGATTTGTGTTCTTTTTTTGTATTTTAATAAGTAATCTTTCTACAAAGTTTCAAGTCTCTAACTCAAAAACATAAACTTTCCCTGATAAAAACTTTGCACCCCTTTTTATCCCCCTTAGGGATAGATTTTTTCAAAACGCTGAAAGTCTTTTTTTTTGTATTTTTATAAGTAATCTTTCTACAAAGTTTTAAGTGTCTAGCTCAGAAAAAGTGTTCCCCATACAAACCTTGCACCCTTTTTTAACCCCCTTAGGGAATGATTTTTGTAAAACGCCGAATGTTGTATTTTTCATGTTCTAATAAGTAATTTTTCGTCAAAATTTTAAGTCTCTATTAAAAAAAAATATGTTTTTCCCATACAAACTTTGCACCCTATTTTACCCCCTTAGGGGTGAAATTTTCCAAAACGCTGAAAGTACTTTCTTTGTATTTAAATAATCTTTCTACAAAGTTTTAGGACTCTAGCTAAAAAAATAGTTTCCCACATACAAACTTTGCACCCCTATTTTAGCCCCCTATTTTTAGGGGTAGAATTTTCTAAAACGCTGAAAGTACTTAATTTGTATTCTGATGACTAATCTTTCTACAAAGTTTTAAGTCTCTATTTAAAAAAAATATTGTTTCCCCCATACAAAATTTGCACCCCTATTTTACCCCCTTAGGGGTAGATTTTTTTAAAACACTGAATCTAGGTACTTTATTTGTATTCTAATGAATAATTTCTCTACAAAGTTTTAAGTCTCTATTTAAAAAAAAGTAGTTTTTCCCATACAAACTTTGCACTCTATTTTACCCCTTTAGGGGTAGAATTTTCTAAAACCCTGAAAGTTCTTTATTTGTATTCTAATGACTGATCTTTCTACAAAGTTTTAAGTCTCTATTTAAATAAAAAATGTTTCCCCCATACAAACCTTGCACCCCTATTTTACCTGCGTAGGGGTGGAATTTTCCAAAACGCTGAAAGTGTTTCATTTGTATTCTAATAACTAATTTTTCTACAAAGTTTAAGTCTATAGCTCAAAAAAAAAAGGTTATCCCATACAAACTTTGCACCCCCATTTTACCCCCTTAGGGATAGAATTTTCAAAAATCCCTTTTTATCCCTAGCCCACGTTATAAAAGCAACATACTGTGCAAAAATCAACTCTCTAAGATTAGTAGTTTCGGCTGTGCGTTGATGAGTGAGTGAGTGAGTGATTGAGTGAATAAGTCAGTCAGGACATAGGCATTTATTATGTATAAATAAATAGAAGATAATGAAACTCATATTCAAATATCTCAAAAAATTATGAAGCTACATCCGTTTTAATGTCGCTTGTTAGAGTGAGAAAACGATGAGGGACTGTGACGTCAATATACTCGAGCGTCATAGTAAAAAACAATCGTTTCATATGAAGGTGCGTTTTGCGGAAAAGGGACAGAACATACCCCCTCTTAAAACTTTGGACTCTTATAACTTAATCATTACCTATATAACCTCTTGCTTTGTTTTTTTCTCCATTTGACTATATTTATTTTAAATTCTTTTTCGAGAAAATACATTATGATTATTTACCATATTTTCGATTCCTGAGCTATAACCACGAACTTCGGAATTCGAAAATATTCGGGTATCTCTATCTCTATCGCACTAACCATACTCGAGTGACAGGGATGCAAATATATGAACATTGAGTATCGGTTTTTGTGGTAGCGCCGCAGGTACTTTGGCTGAATGCGCCGAGCGCGTGCCATTGTCATTCAAAAAAAACAAATTCGTGTTAATTATATTGTTCAAATTTGTTGATTTCATTTATTGAAATTACGACATAAAACGACATTTGCGCATATAAGTTCTCATATCAGAATCGAATATTTTTTTATGGTTTATATTTTAGCATTTGTCTCGTAAAGGTCTATCGTAGACGGGATTTAAATTATTAATAAGTGAAAGGCAAAGCAATTCCGCCATTTTGACGAAAATTTGACGGTTCTTATAGCTGACAGTTGGAGCAGCGTTTGATTTCAATAAAAATAAATGAAAAATTAAATGAAGTCGTATATTTCGGAAAATTAATTAACTGTCGCAGTCGGATAAAAACTATCCTAAGTTGCAGCTAGAATAATAATGTACCTATATAAAATGTTTCATATTTTTCCGTTCATGGGATGCTGAGAACATTCGAACCGCGCAAAGCTTAGTTTCAAACTGGCTGATTCTTTTTTTAATTTAGAGATTTATTATAAGTAGAGAAGATTAAGTTTAAGTTTGGCGGCTGCGTGAGCTCACGCAGCCGCCAAACTTAAGTGGGACTGGGCCGGGCACATCTGCCGCATGCCGGAAGACTTGTGGGCTAAAATCACCACCAAGTGGGTCCCACACAACCGAAAACGGCGTCGCGGTAGACCTCGTCGGAGATGGCGAGACGAGCTTGACGTCTTCGACCAAGACTGGTGGGAGACTGCCCAGGATAGGGATACGTGGAAGGAACAGAGGGAGGCTTTTGCCCAGCAGTGGGACACTTAAGGCTATTAAAAAAAAATATATATATTATTATTTAATTATGTAGTGTTGTGTTCCTGGTGGTGAGTAAGGTCGGCCGAGCTCCCGAGAGGATGTGCTGTATTTAAAACGAGGTACCCGCTTTCGTCTCTAGCTATCAACACAGCGCATCCTCAAATTCAATAAAGACTCGGCAACGTGCTGGTGATTCTTTTAGAATCGCAAGCGTCCGTAGGCTTCGGTGTATATAGTCTACTACTTTCATGCCGTATAATTATTAACCGCCGTCGCAGTATTTAAAAAAAAAACTACTTTCGTACTTACACAAGTATTAAGTACGTAAGTAGGTACTATAGTCAAACAAGTGAAATCAAAAGATTTTTCAAAAATCCCAATTGCTTGTTTGCAAATATTATAGCTTACCACGATTACGAGGAATCCAACGACACCTCATATTTATGTCAAAATCCGTCAAACGGCTTAGGCTGCAGGGCGTGTCATAGAACAAGACATACACACATACATACATACGCTCGATAAACATAACCGTCCTCTCCTTCGGCAGTCGGGTAGGTAATGAGCCCACCATCTCAGTAGAAAGGGGTAATTCCCATCTTCCAACCTATACAACCCAGGGTGCATATTGAATCTGCACGGCTATCACAAGACGGCCGCGACATACTCTCGAGCTCTCTCGCACTATCAGTCTCTTTCTAAGTGGTCTAATAAGAGAGAGATGGATAGCGCGAGAAAGCTCGAGAGTATGTCGCGGCCGTCTTGTGATACCCGTGCTGGGTTGGATAGGTTGGAAGATCTATGGGAATTACCCGTAGAAAGTAGTTGACCGGAGACGTAAGAATTAGTGTTTTCTACTACTTTGATACTGACACGCTTGGTTGGTAATTTACTTACTTGAACTTTCATTTACTTTTAATGAAATCATCCATGTATCTAGGTCTAATATAGCCGAAATAAATAAATTATATTTACAGAATATTTATAACCGCTGAAAATAAATTATACTATTAGTTCTTTACTTCCATTTGGACCCATCACCTACGTCATAGAATTTACGTTTCGTTCGTTCATAAACTTCCCACATGGTAAACCTATCATATTATCCGATCACGTTAGGAAGATGCAGAGCGCACTGGAAAACTCATACAAATCATTCGTCTATTTATCTCCTTTGGGTTATACCTTCAAATTCAGCAATGTGAATCAAAACGTTTCTTCAAAATAGATCGATACTGTTTTTCCCTGGAAAAACTGAAAATGCAGTTCCTTTACAATTATTTGTTAGTTAATCGCCGCTAGTTATTTATTTACAATTACTAAAATCAGGAAAATATTTTCTGTTTCGATTTGTTAACCTTACTTATAGTAACAGGCTGTGAACTTAACAAAGTAGAATAGAATGATCTCAAAATGAAGTGCCACTACGAAGTTTTGAATGTAGCGAAGGAGGCAAGTGCATCTGAAATAAAAAAGGCCTATCGGAAGCTGGCTTTGCAATGGCATCCGGACAAAAACTTAGACAATCTTCAAGAGGCGAAGGAGCACTTTCAACTCGTGCAAAATGCATACGAAGTCCTCTCGGATCCTCAGGAGAGAGCATGGTAAGTATTCCTTAATTCGTAGGCAGTGTCACTACCAACTGGGCTACGGCCTCCGTAGCCCAGTTGGTAGTGACACTGCCTACGAAGCTGGAGGTCCCGGGTTCGAATCCCGGTCAGGGCATTTATTTGTGTGTTTATCACGAATATTTGTTCCTGAGTTATGGATGTTATATATGTATATAAGTATCTATATGTATTTATCTATTATATATATCGTCGCCTAGTACCCACAACACAAGCCTTATTGAGCTTACCGTGGGCCTAGGTTGATTTGTGTAAGATTGTCCCGTAATATTTATTTATATTTATTTAATTGTAAAAGTTAAAATTTAAATGCTTTAATAGCTAGGCAACTAACCTAACCTAGGTATTTTAACTAAAGGAATACTTTTGTGTTTCCACATGCCTGGTGTAAAACTTTTACACCACAAGATGTAATGTTTAAGTGTATAATTTTGAAATAAAAGTTACTTCCGGATTTCTAGACAGCACAACACTTAGAGGATTGTTAAGGCTAGTAGCTTTATGTGCCACATTAAAATATGCATAATTCGGTCATGTTACAGCAATATGGAAAAACCTTATTAACCTATCTGTTTTACCACATGTAAATTAAATAGTTCCAGAGTGTTGCAATAGCTTTGAGTCTCAACTGCACTGTTTTGCAGTATGTCTATGACCAATTTAATCAATGGTGCTGTTAACCTTTCAATACCAGATGGCTTACCAGGAAGCCATACTAGAAGTCTACCAAATTTTAACAGAAGCAATTCTTAAAAGCCTCGGGCTTTCCTAGGAACCTGGGGGTTTGAAATATTAAGTTTACAACTTATTTATATTGCGGAAGTCTCTTTCTAATGCGAGGAGTTGAAAAGAGGTTTCCACTTGTTCTAATTTGCAATCTGCTACTTAACAGCACTTTTCCTTCTTGTCTTTCAAAATGACTTCTCTGATCACCCCAACACATTTTAGAACTTTTTTTCTGTTCTGTAAGCAAGAAAACTGTTTTTCAGAAAAATGGGTAACATTGTTACAAGACAATATGACATAATGACAAAAACAAAAGATCTATAAAACATTCAACTTGCAGGTATGATAACCACAGAGAGCAGCTACTGCGCGGTGCAGGCAGCTCGTACAACGATGACAGCCTTGATGTCTATCCATACTTCAGTCCGTCCTGCTACAAAGGTTTTGGAGATGACCCTAAGGGGTTCTATGGAGTTTATGCTGAAGTAAGACTTGGGAATATGAAGAATACCTACTTGTCATGTTCTCTAATTAATTGCATTTTGTGGATAAACCTGGATTTATTAATCCAGGTTGTGATTATAGACCTGTAAGGCTCTTTTAAGAGATTTGTTTTGACCCTATTTTAGTTAAATAACAATTGGGTGTACTGCTCTAATTTGCATGCATTTTTTAACTAAGGACGATTTTAATTTTTAATTTAGCCATACGAATAAAAAAAAATAAAAAAAAGTTAAATAACATTACTCATCCAGATGAATCCAATTGTCTAATTGAATAAATAAGAATAAAACAAGGATCTGTACTGGACCCACTTTGAAATCAAATAAGTCTGCTTTAAAAACCTTGACTTCTATAATTACGTTAATTTTACATGTTATCTCATCCAGCTCAACTTTCACACTGAATCAAACATTTATTTGTGACTGATTGAAACCACATTTGATCATCCATTAAGCCTGCAACACACTGGCGCGGGTCTGCAGTGGCGGTCCATAGTAAATTTGACAGCTAATGACAAGTTTACTATAGCTTTATTTAACTAACAGCCAGCACCATGCCTAATCTATATATATATATATATATATATAGATATAAAACAAAGTCGTGTTAGTTACACCATTTATAACTCAAGAACGGACTCAGGAACGGAAAGGCTGGAACAATTTTGATGATTGTTGTTTTGTTGGATTTGTCTTCGCCCCGAATAGCAGAATATGTATAAAAAAAAAAAAAAAGTTATTTTTTTCATGCATTTTGTACGGCGGAACGAAGTTCGTGGACTCAGCTAGTTATCAAAAAAATAACTGATCCTACATTATATACTAGTTGGCTCTGTGAGCTGTAAAATTCCCGAACCTGTTTTTTTAAATGTTCAAATTTCGAAAAACTGAATTGACAAAAAAAATCTATATAATTCTGAACTGCTCACAAAATTTCACGAGAATCAATTGAAAAATGCTATCGATCACGTAACGCATTGTACGAACGTTAGGTAGATCTAAATGTCAAATTTATATGGAAAAATGACAGTTGGATTGTCCTAACGCGCGTTCGGAACGTTACGTGAGTACCCCTCTGGAGAGGAAAACAGCCGGCCAGACACTGGACATTAAGTTATTTTTGTGCCCAAGTTGAAACTGAGAACTTTGTTTGCTTTGCTCTATCATTCAATGATACAGTGCAAGTAATATTTATTGTGTGCCACTTAAACCCTTTAACGGACCAAGTTGAAATTAATTCACAATTCAAGTCTCTTGCTGTTATATAGACCTAAAATTTCTGAACCATGAAAAAATACAAAAAGATGACCGTAACAGGTTGTCATTAACATATAAAGGGTTAAAATTTAATACCATTACTGAACATTCCAGGTATTCTCCAAATTAGCTGCAGAGGAAACTGACTTTCTTGACGACCCTGAGGACCTCAATGCAATCCCTAAGTTCGGCAACTCCACAACCCCTTATGAAAATGTTCATGAGTTTTACGCTTTCTGGATGTCTTTCTCTACCAATAAGAGTAAGTTTTAAAGTTGTAAGGTTACTACAATACAATGGCGGAGCGCCCTTACAAGCCGATTCCCACCGGCTTGCATATAACTTAAATATTGCCAAAAAAGAAACTAATTCAACTACTCTTTAATAACTTTTTTGTTCCGGGTTGCCCATCAAAAAATGTCATGCGCTGCCACTGCTACAATATCTAAATACTACCAATATTGTATATGGATTTTCGAGAATGGCATCTTTGGATGCGATTGGTTATACTTAATACAGAAGGTTTACCTTTTTAAAAGATTTAGTGGTTAGAAAAAAGAAAAAAGATAATAAAATTTGAACTGTTTATTACAATAAAAAAGTTAGCTAGGTTCTGTGAGCTGTAAAAATCCATATTATAGGGATTGTGACACTAAATAAAATAATCAATAATGTTGAATTTTTTCGAAAAGGGTTTAAAAATATACCTAGTCGCATGGAAGAAAAAGTAACAGAAGACAATAAATAATCACAAAATTTTTAAAAGGTGGTATACTCTGTCCCTTTTTCGCAAAACGCACCTTCACATGAAACGATTGTCATTTCATTTCATTTACTATGATGCTTTGTCTCTCTATCAAGCAATATTAAAACAGTTGTATTCGTCATATTTTGAGATATTTGGTTAGTATTTTCGTCATTAGACATATTTTTTTGGCTTCTTTCTTTTCGAGATTCCACAACCCTATTATCGAACCAGCTCACAATTTCGCGAGAATCAGTTGAGACATGTGGACAGACTTAAAAAACCGGCCAAGTGCGAGTCGGACTCGCGCACGAAGGGTTCCGTACCATTATCAATAAAAATATTTATTTTATTTTGTTTTTAGTATTTGTTGTTATAGCGGCAACAGAAATACATCATCTGTGAAAATTTCAACTGAACAATCACGGTATCAGTGAGATACAGCCTGGTGACAGACAGACGGACGGACGGACGGACGGACAGCGGAGTCTTAGTAATAGGGTCCCGTTTTACTCTTTGAGTATGGAACCCTAAAAAGCATTTTTGCCCAAGCTGAATTGGACAACTTTATTTACGGGTTTAACGCGATTATTTACCTTTATTTATAAGGCCCATAAGTAAATAAGTTTTTTTAATGCGTACCTGAGAATTAAAGAGGTTCACTGCCGAACAAACCTGATATTAGAACCATTCTGTTATCATCCTATCCGATTTACATATCTTCTCGTAGTATGTGAGATGCATACATAGACAGGGGTTACAATGCCGAATGCCTGAAGCGCAATGCAGCAATTGCTTCCGCATCTTAGTGTAAACCTACAACCTACTTATTGTTTTTTTTTTTTTTATGATAACTCTTTTAATGCTTCTAAGCTAATGGCTTTAAAAGCCATCATAAAAAAAAAAAAAAAAAAAAAAAAAAACAATAAGTAGGTTTACACTAAGATGCGGAAGCAATTGCTGCATTGCGCATCTCACATTCTACGAGAAGATATGTAAATCGGATAGGATGATAACAGAATGGTTCTAATATCAGGTTTGTTCCGCAGTGAACCTCTTAAATTCTCAGGTACGCATTAAAAAAACTTGCTCCTTGCTGTGTTAGCAAGGTGATAGGGTAGTTGCTTCATTTTAAAATTGGCAACGTAGTGTTGCTAAATGGATAGGTAACCATCTTATTATTGTATTAAAGTATTAATTACAAAATATAATTAAAATCATTAAAAGATATGGACCTTGAAAGTTTAGCAAAATATGCATTTTTTTTTATTGTCCAAGTGTAAATTTAAATTTAAATATAATAAATTTAAAGCTATCAATAGAATCCTTACGCTTTTATAGAAAAATATAATTAAAATCATTAAAAGATATGGACCTTGAAAGTTTAGCAAAATATGCATTTTTTTTTATTGTCCAAGAGTAAATTTAAATATAATAAATTTAAAGCTATCAATAGAATCCTTACGCTTTTATAGAAAAACAAAAATGTTTGACAACTATGGACCTGCGTTTAGGTCCAATTTCGCAACCGAAACAGCAATTTACTTGATTTTTCATACAACGATAAGTATGAATTGCAACGTGTGACGTTATACTTTAATGTCAATAAGTATGAAGATTAAGATTTTTTTGGGTATTTACGTTCTTTAATTGTAGTTGCTCTCATACAAACATTTGTTCCTCTCTAAAAAACTGGTTCGAATGGCATCGAAAATAAATCTCAGGTCACAAGCCTCATATGTTGAACCTTGTAGCGGAGCAATAGTGGCTAGAATCCTGCATTAACCACATGCCATTTGCTGGGATTTAAGTGCCATTCAGTTAGCGTTTTAAACACGAGCGAATAAGACGAACAGGAGATAGTTCTCATACAATACAAATACTCTTTATAGCACACCTCACACAGATAGAGCAGTTATTTACAAAAGAAAACACAGAGATACAGAGAGACGGTAGAGGTAAAAAAACAACGTCTTATCGGTAAAGAGCGATTTCTTCCTTTTATTTTGACTCTTCCGACGTGACGAGAAGTCATGGTCGGATGTGCTAGCATCAATGAGTTTGTTAAGTTTAAGATTTATACTTGTAACACAAGCGAAATTCTCTGTAATAAAAGAAGTTGAAAAGAGGTGTCAGCTTGTATAGGTAAAAAACTCAAGAGGGCGTTTATGTGCACACTAGCGCCACTGGTAAATAATTGTGATTTAATGATAGACATTTAAAATAGGAGGCCGGTATATATATTTAAGTACCTAAGTAGTTTTTATGTTGCTGGATTCATCGTTCTCTGAACTCAAAAGAAAAACAGTCGTTTTAACTTTGGACGCATATATTGACGAATCCAGCATCGTAAAAACTATTATGATGTATTCAAAAGATACTTAAATACAAAATACAGTGCAAATCGGCCTCCTTTTTAGGGTTCCGTAGCCAAATGGCAAAAAACTGAACTTTTATGGATTTGTCATGTCTGTCCGTCCGGATGTCACAGCCACTTTTTTCCGAAACTATAAGAACTATACTGTTAAAACTTGGTAAGTAGATATATTCTGTGAACCGCATTAAGATTTTCACACAAAAATAGAACAAAAACAATAAATTTTGGGGGTTCCCCATACTTAGAACTGAAACACAAAATTAGGTCTTCAAAAATGTTATTGAGATTTCTAATATCATTTTTTTTCTAAACTGAATAGTTTGCGCAAGAGAAAAAAAAATATGATGTACATTACCACGCAAACTTCCACCGAAAATTGGGTTGAACGAGATCTAGTAAGTAGTTTTTTTTATACGTCATGAATCGTAAACCGCAATTTATTTTACGGAACCCTTTATGGGCGAGTCCGACTCGCACTTGGCGGTTTTTTAAATATCTATCGTTAAATTGAAATAATTACAACTATTTACCAGTGGCGCTAGTGTGCACATGAATGCCCTCTTAATCAAAGCCAATATACAAAAGCCAATGGGCCAATAGGCTTGTCGAATAGACATTACATATGTAAACTGTCTGACACAAACATAACAAATCGCTGCCCCAATATTATAGGGTTCTAAGTTGCACTTTTATCAACTTGAAATTTGAAGTTTGTCAGAGCGACACTAGGTCTAAATTGCAGTACCCCGAAAATGTAACATAGAACCCTACGATATTGGGGCAACGAAATGTCTATTCAAACACGTCGCCCCTACAATGCAAGAGGCGATTTACTTACATGACAAGTTACAAACTTTGACAAATCTCTAACAGGTTTCGTCTGGCTCGACCAATACGAGATATCGCAGGGCGACAACCGTCGAGTCATAAAACTAATGGAGAAAGAGAACAACAAGATTCGTCAGCGAGCGCGCAAAGAACGGAACGAGGAGATAAGACGACTGGCCAGCTTCGTGCGCAGGAAGGACAGGAGAGTTATGGAACACACCAGGCAGCTGCAGGAGAAAGCGGAGGAGAACAAGAAGAAGGTTAGTATCGATAACAGTATTGTTCAACATTCAACAGATTCCTCAAACTAATACTGGAAATTGCAGCGTGTCAACTTACTAGGCCTTACAACCACAAACTACGCGACTGCAATCAGGCAATGCAATCAGCAATCGCTTATTGGTGAGTTACCCTTTCTAGTTTATAAGATAAGGCAGCGAGTGCGCAAAGAACGGAACGAGATCAGACGACTGGCCAGCTTCGTACGCAGAGAGGACAGGACAATTATTGAACACTCCAAGCTGCAGGAGAAAGCGGAGGAGAACGAGAAGATTTGTGTTGGTCTTACCCATCCCCAACTGGTCCACTTTACCAACACCTCTGCATTCGCAACTCGTCTATGTACCATTCCCAACTCGAACATTGCAGTTGAGAAGTCATTCCCAATTATAGATGTGCTAGCGAGCGAGCGAAGGTGGGTTATAGACGTGGTAACAAGATCAGGCGACAAAACCACGTGACTCGCTCTCGCAGCCAAATCGCATATCGACGGTCCTAAATAAAAGAATCGGATCCATAGGTCATAAAAACCCTAAATTTTAAAACCACGTTTAGATTTTCGTATTTTTTTTTTTCAATATCTTCTGGAAAAAAAAAAGATAAAAATCTAATAATAATACCAGATGACATTTAAAAACGTCGGTTGTGACAGTACCTACCGACATTTTTACGGGACACAGTGAGTTTAAAGGGTGGGCTATGCCACGTACTACTTATATTACACGAAAAGCTATAGCGTGTTTTGTTTTTTTGTATTTTATGTAATTTACAGCCTGTTAAAATATCAAATTACATTTTTTTTTTCTATATTACTCATACTCATACAAAAATTGTTAAATAAGAGTTTCCGTGTACGTCGGTTTTTGACGACATTTTTGGACAAACTTTTATGACAGATGTGGCACATCTGACATATCGTAGTATACAAAGTCTTGGCAAAAATGTCCAGGTAGTCCAGGCACATTTTGCTTAATCTATTCCGGTTGAAAAAGTAACACAAGAGATTTTTGTAATTTTTTGGAAAACTGACCGCTTGTATGTACGCTTGTAATGTCAACGGCTACTAAACTACTAATAAACAGCTTATAATAAGCAAACATTCTAAGTTTGACAACGACATTCCATTTATTAACAACTAGCTGACCCCGCGAACTTCGTTCCGCCGTACAAAATGCAAAAAAAAAACTTATTTTTTTCGATTTTTTTATAGTTATTCTGCTATTCGGGGCGAAGACAAATCCAACAAATCAAAAATCATGAGAATCCGTTCAGCCGTTCTCGAGTTATAAGCAAAGGAACTAACACAACTTTCTTTTATTAATATAGACAGGCGCGGCTCACTCGCGATTTGTGTTTATCGTTACAAGTACATGCCTGTCGCCCCTTCGAAGGGCTCTATTCAGTAGCTGCCGCGCGTTGGTACAGGACGCTCGCACGGGTCGCAGCGCGTTGCATGCGATAGAAAGGGATGGCCACATTTAGGCACGTTTGGCGTACCTAAACAGGGAATTTGTTAACAGAGAACTCGACAGATGCGAAACGAGTACTAGTACTACAAAAACGAGCAATACGTACTCTGGTCGGAGCAAAATCAAGGCACTCGTGTAGAGACCACTTGCATCGCATCATGACCCATTATTCCCTCTATATATATGAAGTGATAATGTTTGTTAGAAGTAATCTTTCGCAGTTCAGTCGGGTAAATGTTACGGGCATACACATTCGCTCAACGGGACGTCTGCTACCAGTTCCCCGTCGAATGGCCCTTGCAGAAAAAAACCCACGCGTCATAGGCCCCACGTTTTATGAACATCTTCCTGCCGAAATACGAAATGATCTATGTGACCAAACATTCAAACACCGATTGAGAAAATTTTTGTTGAATAAGCCATTCTATTCTGTAAGCGAATTTATGGATTACAAACCTGGAATTTAGTAATTAAAACTTTGTGACTTTAGTACCTATTTGACGATCCACTGCCGGTGATAATATTTCTGACATGATTATGAGTATTGCTCTTAAATTTAAAATGTACCTGTTCTTGACTATTCAAATAATTCTATTGACATATGTATCTATTTGCTTTTTGACGATCATAATAATGACTTCATGTAAATAAATAATAATAAATATTACGGGACAATCTTACACAAATCAACCTAGGCCCACGGTAAGCTCAGTTAGGCTTGTGTTGTGGGTACTAGGCGATGATATATATAATAGATACATACATATAGATACTTATATACATACATAACATCCATAACTCAGGAACAAATATTCGTGATAAATACACAAATAAATGCCCTGACCGGGATTCGAACCCGGGACCTCCAGCTTCGTAGGCAGAGTCACTACCCACTGGGCTACGGAGGCCGTTAAATTAACATACTAATTTAATTTACAATGTAATCTTACTATGAAATAAATGAATCTATCTATCTATCTATCTGTACGTAGTACTATTACTTATTCTGTGATATAGATGACGGCTTCTCTTGAAAAGTAGCTGTTTTGCAGATCCCACTCTTTTATTTGGAACCGGCGATTTATTTATTTATTTATCGTATGTCATAAAATGTATCTATTTAAATGTTTATGATATTAGATTATTACAGTATTAATTAAAAGCTAGCTTGATTGGCGGGGGTCACGCGGTTTAGTCTATTAGATTAGATTAGATTAGATTATTTATTTCATGATAAAAAAATACATTACAAATTTGCTGTCATGTCCAAAAAAATAAGATTATTTATCACGATCGTCAAAAACAAAGAAAAAATAAAGATATAATATTAAATTAATACAATGTCAACAAATTTACTCAATAACGAGTACATATAAAAATAAAACAAAATCAAAAGAACAAATATGTCAACCACTAGGTACCGTCATTCAATTTACAATATAGTGTAATGTGCATTAGAATATAGGTGATATTTAATGTCAAATCATATTTACATTATTTTCAATGCCTTAAGAAACAGACTATAGTTCTCTCTGAAATCCACCACCATAGGGCCCACAATGCGCATCGGCATCGTAGCGTGGGCGCACATTTATAGAACTATTCGATGTAGCAAAAAAATAATTTTGGTCTTGGGACTTATCAGCACATTTTACTAACATAGTCATTAAGATTGTATTTAAGCATCAATGGATCATTTGGTCTGATATTAAAAGCTTTTTATCTTATTTTTGTAATATTTCAGGCCGAGCAGTTAAGACGTGACAGGATAATACAAAGGCAGAAAGAAATAGAAGAAGCCAAGAAACGGGAGGGAGAGAGTTCCTTTATGCAGACCGAAGACTATCAGAAGAAGCTCAGTGAGATTGAGTCGTTGTTGGCTGAGGAGTTTGGACTGTCATCGGATGATGATACCATCAGTGAGGGAGGGATGGAAAGCAGTAACGAAGAGAGCTCCAAAACTGAAGAGGTGGGTTTGTGTTTATCATAAGTGAGTGTTTTTAAAAAAAAAACCACTGCATTTTTTCTGAGATTTTCTGCAATTTTCATATTATTTCTACTCAGAATCACGATCTCTTTCCATCCTGATAGGAGAAAAAAGTGTCCCAAAATCACAATAAGTACATTTTTTAACTTTCCTATTGTTCATGTATTACGTTATCTTTTTTTGCCCCCCCGCCCCCCCCCCCCATCATCATTCTGTGAATTCCTTGAATAGATCCTCCCCGCCTGTTAAAATGACTACCGTCATCCAATGGTCAGAACCCCCTCCCTCCCTATTTTGAAATGACTTAATATATGGACAGCCCCATACAAAGTACATATATGGTAAATGTAAATGGTAATACAATAGGAAAAGCTCCTGATTCTGAGTGGAAATAACATAAAACTACTGGAAAAAATTACAATTAATAATAATGGCATTTTTTTTTAAACGCTCAAGTAGCATTGCCTAATCCAGTGATTCCCAAAGTGGTCCAGGTGGACCCCCAGGGGTCCACGGGAGACTTGCTGGGGGTCTACGTAGGCGTGAACAAAAAATGGGGGTCCATAAAATGTTAATGGGGGTCCACGAAAATTTATCTGGTTTTGATAGTAAAGAGCAAAAATGTAAGCATAGTTTTTAAAAGGGCCCACTACCTACCTACATTGTTTTTAGTACCTAACTAAGCAGATTATATTTTAATAAGGCAAGCGACTGTTACTTGTTCAAACTTGCGTATTCGATATTACGTAGGTACAATTTCGTGTACAGACTTGCAAAGCGCTATCCGCCCGACAATGCTTAATGCTTGTTCAGACATGAATTTGATCACCACTATAAATACTTGATGCCAAAGGCAAACTCATTCATTTGTTTCCGGAATTACGAAAAGAAGGTGTGAGAAAATTTATATCAGTGTTTGCTAGTGCCGGAGAAAAGTAAGTACCTACCTTTTTTTTGTTTTATAGTACTTAAGTATTTTGTTTACGTGTACCAGTCGGTTGATCACAACTGTTTGTATACAACTATACACGGTGTTTCTTTACCCGTCTTAGACCCGAAGCCCACTTAATGTATCCGTATCGTACTTATCATTCGCAAAATATAAACGGTACCTATTAGTTGAGTTTTAAAGTGCATAAAAAGCATAAAAAGTAATATTCGAAAAATTATGTTTGAAACATCCTGAATTGCGCGTGATTAGAGTTCTTACCTATCTACAAAGATAGCGGCCGCGATCATATGGCGCGTAGGTAGTGTAGGTACCTACCTATCAAGTGCACTTTCGGACAATGTATTTTTTGGCATGTGTCATGTGTGCTTTTAAAAAATCGGGAAGTGGTAGGTATATAATATGCAGGCGCAAACGGTGAGGGCAACGCACTCTAAACCGAATAGGTAGGTATCACTAACACTGCGACGGTCGGAAGAGATTAATTCCAATCTTTCCTTCATACTTAAACAGGCTTAGGACTGTCTGACACAATTTTCCGATGTAAAACATTAGTGGTAGATACGTATTTAACAAAGTAAGGGATTTCAGGCGTATTTAAAAGATTGGAATCAACCATTTGTAAATAATCCAGATTATCACTATCACTTATCACCACAGCTATCACTCATCGTCACACGCGATCGGACACTTGCCAATAACAAAGCAGCACTTGTGCATAATGTGCATTAGCCGAAAACCAAAATGTGACTGAGGTCACTGAGGCGGCATTTCACAAAGGGAAGCGCGAGCGCCTTAGAATAGGGATTACGCGCGGGGTTGAAAGGTGCCGCTCGCACGTTATTGGACGGTAGTCCACGTGGACTTATTTTTATTGGATATTGATTAGCAGGCTCGATTGCTAGGTACTATCACCTATTGACTGAAACTAAACAAGTGATTCAAATTAAAATTGTTATTTATTAAATACGTTATTTTATGAAAAAAGAGTTAAAATTTAATAAATAGGTATACCTTTCAATTTCTTATAATGGATACATTAAATGGGCTTTTGGTGTAAGACGGTTAAAAAAACACCTTGTAGATAGGTAACTTCGTAACTTACAGATATTTTAATTGTCCTCTTTTGATTTGAAGACAAAGAGCACGTTTTATTCAATTGTTTTTTCACGACAGAAGCACTGCCTTTCTAAAAAGGCCGAATAAGCAATATTGCAGAGCAATTAATTTTGTAATTTTTCTTGCAAATGACTACTAATTTTATAAAACAGTAATTTCACAATCATTTTAAATTGATTTTGAAGTAACTATTTTATCAAAACTATTTCTTTTTGGAAAGAGCAGGGCTTGAGCTTCGATGCCAGTTTGTCACGTTTTAACAATGAAGCCGCAGACAAAAAATACGCAAATACACGCAGCGCGTGAACTCATTGATTTGATGAAATGTTAGTTATCGCTTTTATGGACAATTTTGGGATTTCGACTTTTATTTTTTTCTACACAAATATGATCAGTATTTGATACTGAGTACACCAATTTTTATTTGTACTATTAAAAATTTGTGGTAAATTAGGTACTTTAAAATTGATACCGTTTTGTGAAAACGTCTGTATTTGTCTTAGCGGTTTATTAGTTGGTCCCTTTACAAGCCGTAATTCTATTACCGCGTGGTGACAAAGGCTGCGGTGTGATACCTATATTCAGAAAAAAACTTGGTTACTAAAACATTTTTTTTTACAGGTAAGGTAACTGACACGAAACATGGCTACAGCAAAGAAAAAATGTCGACAATATAGTGTCGATTATTTGAAATATGGTTTTGTTCCATCAGAGGCAGACAAACAATTGCCCATGTGCCTATTATGCAACAAAGTTTTGAGCAATGACTCTATGAAACCATCAAAGCTCGAAGATCATCTAAAAAGGTGTCATACTGATAAAATAGGTAAAGATTTGAAATATTTTCAAACATTGAAGGAAAAATATGAAAAGAGACCCACCATGCACAGTATGTTCGCTTCAACATCTCAAAGTAACGATGATGGCTTGCGGGCATCTTACAATATCTCATTACTAATAGCAAAATCTGGAAAACCGCACACTATCGGAGAACAATTAATTTTACCCGCTGTTGAAGAGGTTTTAAAAACTGTTTTGCACAAATCTCCATTTGACGTACTAAAAAGAATTCCATTAAGTAACAATACTGTTCAAAGACGCATTGATGAAATGAGCTCTGATACCGAAAGTTTTTTGTGCAATCATCTGCAAAAAACTCATTTTTCTATACAACTGGACGAGTCAACGTTACCCGGTAATGAAGCATTATTATTAGCATATGTTCGATTTATTATGGAGGAAGAAATTCACGAAGAATTGCTATTTGCCAGAACTTTGGAGACTGACACTAAAGGCGAATCAATATTTAATGTCCTGAGTAATTTTTTTACGGAAAAATCGATTCCATTTACAAACATTATTTCAGCGGCAACAGACGGAGCTCCTGCAATGGTCGGTCGATATCGTGGGTTTATAAGTCATCTCAAAAGAATTATACCAGGACTTACAGCTATTCATTGCGTAATCCACCGACAACATCTTGTGGCAAAACATTTAAGTGACAGGTTGAACCAATCTCTTCATTTTGTAATAAAAGCTGTCAACAAAATCAGAAGCAATGCATTGAATACGCGTTTATTTGCTCAATTGTGCGACGAAAATGATGAAGACTTCAAACGACTGCTCTTACATACTGAAGTACGCTGGTTGTCAAAAGGTGCATGTTTAACGAGATTTTACTCTGTTTTCGATTCCGTATTAGAGTTCCTAGAAAGTAGAGATCCAGATTTAAAAGAAAACTTGATCAAATTTAAAGCAGACATTGCGTATTTGACAGATTTGTTTAAAAAATTTAATCATATTAACTTGCAGTTACAAGGGGACAGCCTGAATTTAATTAAAACAAAGGGGATAATTTCGGCTTTTCTTGGGAAATTGAAATTTATGAAGCAAAACATTAGTCGGCGTGAATTCTCTCAATTTCCAAACTTGTCGCAGGTAGAATGTATTGATGAGGATAACCATACCTACAGTCAACATTTAAGTGCCCTGCATGATGACTTTGAAACCAGGTTTGAAGATATGCTGACGATGGATATACCACCATGGATCATAAATCCATTTGATGAAACGGAAGTGGCTAATGTTGTATTACAAGAGGAGCTGCTCGAGCTAAGCACCAATGAGGAGCTGAAGGTGAAATTTAGAAAAGGCTACCAAACATTTTGGCTGCAAGCAGAAATACCCGAAAAATATCCTGGACTGTGGGAAATCGCAAGGAAATTTTTAATAGCTTTTCCCTCGTCATACCTTGTCGAAAGGAGTTTTAGTGCAGTTACAAACCTCTTAACAAAAAAAAGGAGCAAATTAAACATCACAGAACGGGGGGATTTGCGGTTATTGCTCACAAAAATAAAGCCAAACATTGATCGTTTGCTGACGCTCCATCAAATACATCCTTCCCATTAATTAAAATTATGACCTGAACCTAGGTATATTAGTATATTACCTTATTATTTTTTTCTTGTAATTATATTCTTTTAATAAATAAAGTGTTATAAAATGTACCATTTTTCGTTTTTATTTTACCTATCGGAATAAAGGGACAGAACTCAGAAGCGACACAATTTTTATTTTTTGGTGACTTTAAGAATGTGGTAGAAATGTAGCAGCAGAGGGTCCACCGAAACCAGTAAAATTTTGGAAGGGGTCCACGAGAAAAATAAGTTTGGGAACTACTGGCCTAATCAAACACCATTTACACTGGCAGTGGCAGCGGTGCACTATAAAAAAATAAATAAAATAAAAATCGTTTATTTTAGACCAGATACGATCCATAGAGTTAGTTAGTTAGTAAGTACAAAAAATATAAAATAACAATAACTAAATTATAATTATGTTAGTACGTTATTTAACAAAATTAATAATTTATTTGGCCTTCCCAATAACCACCTGCGACCAGTACATGGTAAGCGGACAGTTGAGCCGCTCTGCCAGCTCCTTCAGCAGGCTGTTGTTGCTGCCTCGCACTCGCCTTAGAAGTGAGGCTATTCTTTTTCGCCTTATGGCAAAAAAGTCGTCAGTATGCGCTATAGGTGGGAGCGAGATGAAGCGTTTTGATCTCTCGCTCCCACGTACGGCCGCCGCTGCCGCTACTGCCGCCACTCGAAATCTCAAGCCTTAACGGCCAGAGCTCCAGAAGACGCGTTTGAGAGTGGGACCTCCATTTCTCTAGCTGTCAACACAACGAATTCTCAAATCAACGCGTTTATGATTCTTCTGTTGTTGCAAGCTTCCATAGGCATAGAAATCTGTACCAGTTCCCAAGCAATCCGATTTTGACCGACGTTACTTACTTTTACCGGCGGTTTGAACCAGAACCCTAAAGCTTGCAGCACATCATAGTTCCCGGATTAGTTTTTTTTTTAGTTTATTCAGAAAACAAACAGCCATGTACAAAATAATACTAAAAAATATGGACAGGAATTGGGCCTAAAGTTTCCTATATTACTACGTAACAATTACACGTTAAAGTTAGGCCCCGTGTAGCGGTTATTGTCGCATTTAAGCAATGTCAATGGTTTTCAAATCACAATGAAAGCGACAAAAGCTCTAGGTGCCGCTTTCGTGAGCCGTCATCATCCTAAAGTATCCGCTTCACAATGGGCTTTCATGACGCAGGACAGGGACGCCGTTATGCGTTGGAGTGCGATGGAAGTATGACTTTCTTCATCTAAGGCATATTTGCGTCCTGTATGATGGAATGGGACGGCCCATGATGGCCAATTGTGTAGAAGAGGTTTAAAACTGGCAGGGAATCGGATCCGAGAATCTTACGAGAGAGGTTTATTTAAAACACGTCACAACACGATTAAATGAAACCTTCATTACATATGTTCTCTCTGGTCGAAAATTAAAAAGCACACATTGACATTATGTACACAAAATGTCAGATTTATTTATTATTATATTATTTTTAACCCCCGACTCAAAAAGAGGGGTGTTATAAGTTTGACGTGTCTGTCTGTGTGTGTGTGTGTGTGTGTCTGTCTGTGGCATCGTAGCTCCTAAACGAACGGACCGATTTGAATGTGGTTTTTTTAATCCGAAAACTGACGTGATCGAGAGGATTCTTAGCTACGTTTAAACAAAATCGGTTCAGCCGTTTTTGAGATATTGAACTTTGAAAAGAAAATGTCGGGGATTTTTCAACATTTCTAAGTTGTGGTTATATTAACAACGCGTCTAATGATAACCAATTTAATTTCAGGCAAGCGAAGCATCGAAAGCGACGCCCAAATCGAAATCAAAATCAGCCATCAGGAACTTATACTGCTCAGCTTGCAACAAACTATTCAAGAACGTGAAATCATTTGAAAATCACGAGAACAGTAAGAAGCATAAGGAAAACGTTTCGAACATGGTTTTAGATGATGACATTCAGATATCGGGTGATGAAAATGTTGAGGATCCACCGCTTGAAACTGATGAAGTTAAGGTGAATGGGATGACTGAAGACGAGGGTGATCATGTGGGTAACTCCACTTCTGACATTGAAGACAACGATATTAGAGAGACATTGAGTGACGATTCGGATAAAGTACAGGTGAGTGAGTTTATGTGTTTAGGTACAAATTGTTTATCGTCGAAGACGCGTCCCACTCCTATCTAAGCTCCATCTCTTTGTCCATACAAAACCTAAAACTAGTACACAGTACGAAGTGGATAGATCGATCAGTTCTATCCACCAGGATGCGACCTTTCAACAAAGGTCTCACTGCGTCTTAGCCATATGGATTGTGGCGTAAACGTAACGTAAACCTTCACTACGCTTGACACCATATCGCCTCAAAGCGATTCACCTAATTTTACACTACCCACTCGATTAATGCATTGTACGGGCGTAGCCCTAGGGAAAGTGCCGCGCAATAAAAGTGTTAAGGCGCTTACTGACAACAGACATCCCTGGAGGGCCCTATTTCTCCATCTTGACGATTGTCACGAGACAGTGACAATTCCACGTACATTGCTGGGTCAGTAACAGCCCGTTCACACAGGGTTTCCGTTTTACGGTTCCGTTTTATCGTATACGTTTTTTTTCATTGATGGCGTATGGAGTTGTATGAGCGACTTCACATATGACACAGTAATCAATAATAAGTTTATCCGTTAAAACGGGTACCGTAAATACGGAGACTCTGTGTGAACAGGCTGTAAGCTGTCCAGCGACCACCTTCAGCTGTCAACGCAGATGTAAGTCGAATTGTCATTGTCAAGCGACAATTGTCCGCAGTCGATCTCGCCGTGACAGCTCGCTGGCCGTCCTGTGATAGCCGTGCAGAATATTTACAAAAAGCGCAAACATTCTTAACATAAGTATTATGTTTCAAAAAGGTTTCTCATGCAATTGTGACAGAAAATTGTCCTTATATATATATTTATTATCAACAGGCTCTACCTAAAAGTCAAAAAAAGAAGAAGAATAAGAAGAAATCCTTCATACCCATGCCAGAGAGCGAAGGGAACGACAGCCACGACGAAATGAGCTTCAACGAAATAGAGGGCCCCGCGCGCAGCCGCAAAAACAAGAAATTCAACATGCTGAAAAGCCAAATACAGGCCAAGAAGGAAGCAAATCTCAAGAAAGGATCACAGTCACAAACATCCACCGAAAACTTATACGAAGTCTCAAGCACAACTCCCACTGACGATGCCTTAGGCGAAGCTAATTTACCGCAGGACAAACCTGCTCTCCCCAAAACGCAACGAAATGTCAAACCGAAAAAACAAATGGAGCGCAAACCAGTAAGAATCAAGACTACAGAAACGGAAGATTCAAGCACCGCACTCAATCTTAGATGTGCCGTATGTCAAACAGACTTTACGTCAAAGAATAGATTGTTTGAACACTTAAAAAAGACAGGACACTCAGTCCCACTCCCGCAAACTAGTTTCACACAAACTAAAAAAGGGAAAAGATCTAGTTCTAGTAGATAAATGTGCAATCAATTTAGATAGGATGGAAAGTATTAATTAATGCATTCGAATCATTGTGATTTTATTTTACTCTCTAAAAGTGACTATCAATCTACATATTTATTAAATTAAAACTATGATCACTGTCAATAAAATATGCATAAAGAAAACAGTTGTTTCATTTCAGGCACATGGCTTTTTGGTTAACATCAATAATTATAAATCACATTCAACAGCTTCCTCATAATAAACAATAAGTTCTAAAGGAAGATCTAGAGTTCTAGTGAAGAAATGTACTACTAAAGTAAATGAGTAAATGTAATTTTATTTTTACCAAACTAGAACAGGGTATAATATAATACTCCACACCTTTGTGCAAAAGCCTGGTCCATGGAAATAAGGTAATACAACATATTTGACCTTTTTCCACACTATAATTTGCAGATATATTTATTTAGTGACAAAAGCTCAATCATGAACCATGACAAACATGTACAAAAATTACGCTGTATAACTATATAATAAAATGTATTCAACATTTACATTTTGCACAGCCAGGCTAGCGCAAAACCGCGCGCGAGATTAACTACCGGTCTCTTTCCAAGTGTTCTAATTAGAAAAAGATGGATAGTCAGCTGCAAAGACAGCTACCGCGCGGTTTTGTCCTACCCATGTCGCAATAATTAATATTAGTTATAATGACCATTGAGGTATAATGTACTAACGTACTAGAGATGACACGCCAAACAAGCAGTTTGCGCCACGCGTTGCAGTCCATGGGCTGCATCGTCTCAGTATATGTCTATGACAAGTTACCCTCCCCCCGCATGCCTTGCCGGCCGGCGCACAAATAAAAAAAATATATATATATTTGCGGACAATCTTACACAATTCAACCTAGTCCCAAACTAAGCAAAGCTTGTACTATGGGTACTAGACGACGATATAGATAACTATATAGAGAAATACATACTTAAATAAATAGAAAACATCCATGACTAACAAATATTCGTGCTCATCACACAAATAAATGCCCTTACCGGGATTCGTACCCAGGACCTCTTGCTTCGTAGGCACGGTCACTACCAACTAGGCTAAAGCGGTCATCAAAATAATAATGTTCGGGTTGTCTTCTCTAGTACATTATACCTCAGTGATAATGACAGTAATGTTGTTTGTTTATTTATATTGAGTATCAGGAAATTTCAACAAGCCTGTTGAATTTTGAAATGCATGACATTGTAGACCATTAAATTTATGTTTCAGCCATATTACGTTTGAGACTTACATTTCCCCAATTCCCAACACTTCATTGTTTAAGAACATTTTTATCACTGACCACAAGTGCTCCATGGCAGCATGGCTTTAGGTAATGTAGCCAATTCACACATTCATTCAAATTCAGGGATGTCAGAAAAGCTATAACCCGGATATTCCTTATAAGCGTAATAAGCTATCCTTATATGATAAATTCCAGGCAAAAACATTATGCCTCCTAAAACTATCATTGGCCACAGTCGGTCTGAATACTTCGTATCAATATGTCCTGTGACTATCAAGCTTCCTGCTAACAATAAAACAGATCCAACTACAAACAAGAATGTGGCTAATGTGATGGCTTTCCAGGGGATCTTTGGAGGAGGGATTTCAAACTGGGCATCGGAAAAACCACTGTCATCATTTGGCACTTGGAAATAGCCATTTTGCCTTCTTGCGCGGAATCTCGACATTTTGAATTGCTTGATATGTTCTGTAATAAAAAAGGGCAAGATTAAAAACTAGGGCAACATCTGGAAACTAAGCCTATAATAGTGACCTACAAGATTGAATTCTGATGCATAGAATAAGCGTTTTCTGAAGTTATAATAAAAATCGTTCAGTGCTTATCACTAGCAACTATAATCGGATATTTTACAAAAATAACATGATTTGCTTAACAGTTATGCTTAATTTTGTAAACAAGCAACAAACATAACAGCCGCGGCGAATAATTTTTCATTTTGATTGATATTTTTAATTACGCTAGTAAATTGTTTCTACTTGGAAAAAATATAGGTAAACAATCAATTAAAAATATAAACATGATATTCAACATGACATGACTAATAAATAAAGAAAAAAAGATAAAAGGTGAATCTGTGGTTACCTTTCATCCAACCAAATGCTGTGTGTAAAGAGTTGCAATACAACTTTGATTTGATTAGTTTTCTACGTTAATCAATTTCTCCGATAAAATTTTCACAACATGCGAATGGAAACGCAAATCAAATCCGCTTTAACTGACAGTGACAGTACTGACAGTTGACATTTAGTACGCAACAGTCAAAATCCTAATTCCTAATTGATCACTAAATTAAATTAAAAGTAAGCTAAATCTAAATAAGTTTCTGTCAAAAATGAAATGTTTGATACAAGCTTTTATTGCCGAAGCGTTCATAGCCCTGCGGCGCCTGCGAATCGGAAACTGACAGTTGACATTTAGTACGCAACAGTCCAAATCCAAATTCCTAATTGATCACTAAATTAAATTAAAAGTAAGCTAAATCTAAATGAGTTTCTGTCAAAAATGACATTACGACGCTAACGCAGGTAAAGCAAAGATGGCAGCGGTCAGTCATTGGATGGGTGACCGCCTGTTTGAGTGGTTACTATAAATGAGCGCTTCCGTGCTTTGGAAGGCACGCTAAGCAGTTGATCCCGGATGCTGTCTATGACAGTAGTCGTTAAGCCGAGTTAGAGGCCTTCGGGCGGCTTAAGAACCTCTAACAGTCGAGTTGCCCACTCACTTGAAAATGGGGGGACAACTGTCACTTGCGTCCGCAGGAGCTACCTACCACAACCCTGCACGTGTCCTCTGGGTGGTACTAAAAAGTGACAAACTCAAAGGTCAAATAATGTATGCCATACGATTAAATAAAATAAATATTGCTGACTGTACTTTTCTGTATATTATTTAGTTTGCTTTATAGGTTGCAGAAAAAAGGACACTTGCTTGTTCTGAACTATTAAAAAAACACGCCAGCACATTGAGCAGAGTCTGCGGCGCTACCACGACAATCGAAACCCGTTCGTATACCTGCGAAAATCGATCGTATATCTTTGTCTCTGTCGCTCGAGTACCATAAACCATAAGTGCGATAGAGACGGAGATATACGAAGTTCGAGATTCGAAGTTCGTGGTTATAGCTCTGCATCCCTGTCACCTCCCCCAAAGAGTGCCACATTGCCCGGTCCTGCGCCACCCGCATCCAGCGGACTCCCGCGATCTTTACCAGGTCATCAGTCGAACTTGTACGGTACGTGGTCGCCACTCGATAATCTTTCCGCCCCAACGGCCATCGGTTCTACGTGCAATGTGCCCCGCCCACTGCTTACAATACAACACCTACAACGATACCTACTCACCTTTAAAGTTCTTTATGATCATTATTTTATTTCGCAAAGGCCCAATCAAGATAATTCCTTATTCAGTCGTTTTGAATTTGAAGGATTAATATCTCCTAACCATTGTTGATTATCCAGTCTTCTGTCCACCTGCAAACAATAACACGTTAGGAGTTGGTTATTTGTGTCACGTGGGCATTTTCAATAATTCGTGCACCCAATTAGCGTGAGTTGTTAAATAAAAATTAACTCAGTGTCAGTTTTGTAACGAAAGTTAAGCATACAAATGATGTCAAACGGAACTTTTTTCGCATTTAAATAAGGTCTATATGCATATGATTATATATTGGAAAGAAAAAGTCAATTTTTATACAAACTAAATACTTAATTGTCGTTACAAAACTGACACTGAGTTAATTTTTATTTAACAACTCACGCTAATTGGGTGCACGAAATATTGAAAATGCCCACGTAGGTATATGGTATGATACGATTCGTACCTACCTATATACATATATAGGTAATGGGCCAACATAAAGGTCCTGCTAGACGGTCGCCAACACGCCGCTTCGATCGAGCGACTTTGGTCCGCACCTACCGTGTAGACAGTTGTTTAAAGTAAAATTTCAAAGGTACACTCAGCGTCAAATACTCTGTAGCAGTCAAAGTGGCACAAAAAGTGTACCGAACTATTTGACTACTTTGGTTGCTACAGAGTATTTGAATAAAGATAATATGGTACACCATACATTTAGTATGGTGTACCGAAATATTTGGCCACTTTGACTGCTAATAACTATATGACGCTGACTGTACTACAGCGGTCGGCGCCGACCAAGGTCGCTCGGTCGGAGGGGCGAGTTGGCGACCGTCTAGCAGAGGCTTAAGGGTCGCCAGGACAGTGGTTCTCATTTTAAAACGAAATGCTAGAAACATGAAACTTTGTATACAAATAATAAGGAAAGGAGGACAATAGGATCCGCCGTTCATATCTAGTTCAGAAACTAGTTCCTGTTGCCAGACATTATAATTACTTTCAAAACAAAGTTTTTACCGACTTCAATTCAGTACTCCGCCAAGCCACATTAACATTTCCACATTTTTTTTCCAATTTACCACATGAACTGATTTCCGAGACCAAAAGCGTTGATTTTTAGACCAATAAACCAAATCGCTGTATGTGAGCCGATAATATTTGAGGACTTCCGTCGATTCCTCAAGGATCTCAGAATTACCTTTGGCACTTCATTGTTTGCTATTTCAACGGAATTATATCAGAATCTGTGACGTACTTATATAGTTTCAAGTACATCATTGAGACATCACACAAGCCACAAGCCATCTGTGGTCTTCATCATCACTTCCACTTCACCAAATTTATGATTTCCGGGTGTAAATACACGAGTTATAATAGAAAATACCGAAATTACTACACGCGTGATGCCTAATATATTTGAGGAGTTCCCTCAATTCCTCATGGTTCCCATCATCCAACTGGGGTTTTGGAAACAATGGGACCAATCTGGAAGCATATACTTTCAGTTAAAAAAAGAATTGTACGAATCGGTTCATAAATGACGGAGTTCTGAGGTAACAAACATTAAAAATAAAAAAAAATAAAAAAAATTAAAAAATAATAATACCTACATCCGAATTGAGAACCTCCTCTTTTTTGTGAAATCGGTTAAAAATTGCAAAAAATAGAGCGAGTAGAAAAAGTCTCTAATCGCTTAATTTATTTTCTATTAGGTATGTATATGTGTTTCTATTTAGGTAATTTATAGCAACATAAACTACTTAGATTCCGACCTAGATAAGGCAAATCCCATTGCGTATAAAAAGTCTCATGTTATTCCAAACTAGGTTTGTATGGAGAGTCGACTTGAGTCGAGCGTGCCGGGGACTCATATATACAGCAGTGGGATTAAGGCGTCGTAGGTTCAGCGAAGTTAAGCGAACAGAGTTTTTGAAACAATATAATGCGTCTGTTTATAATAATATGGTTTTAAAAAACTACGAATCTTGAGGCTTTTCTGCAGGGAGATCAGTGATTCGAACGAAACATGATTAAGGCGAGGCCGGTTCACGATCTTCTCTCTTTCTCACTGAGCATAAGCGTGAGCGAGACGAAAGTGCGTGTTCGGAAGTGTGTCACTTTTTAGAACATATTAATTGATTTTTGGAATACTGGATAATTTTTTAAAAATCTATCCGGTTATTGTTTTAGAACAATAAAAAAGCTATCCTTTTTATTAAAAAAATACATAGATTGTCGTTGAAAATTACGAGATCTCGAACATTAAAGTTTAAATTTATGGTGATATTTAAGATTTCTTTACAGAGTTACCAAGCCATTTTTTAATATTATGTTCGGTTATTGTCTTTCTTTGTTTCTTTTTCAGTCTACAGTAATTTTTCTGTAGTAGAATTCTTCATAATGTCTTCACACTGGAAGCTCAAAAATCAATCTTTTCGTCAGATCGTGAACTGGCCCCGCCTTAAGCAATTTTCGCTCGATAGAAAAAAATCACGAACATGGGTCTAAAATACACTTACGCCTTGGCCACGACTTTGTTCTTAAGCGACCTGCGACCAGCGTTTTATCTGTTCATTGCGCGGTCGAGACGCGCAACGCACTGTGGTTAGTTGGGATCACGCGCAATGAACAGATAAAACGCTGGTCGCAGGTCGCTTAAGACCAAAGTCGTGGCCAAGGCGTTAAACATTCGTAACAAATTATACACAAAAGCTAAACATTTTAAAATAATAAAATTGGTTCTAAAAATCGGCAATATCCTGTTTGTGTTTGAGGAAACTTAGTGTATACTTTTTTTATTTATTTAAACGCACAAAAAATTAAAATTAAAAGACATGATATCCGCGCTTCCGAACACGCACTTCCATCTCGTTCACGCTCAGCGAGAGGGAGAGAAGACTATGAACCTACGGCGCCTTAAGGCATTCGCCGGCGCGACTTTACATAACGAAGGGGGTTGTATTCAATTTTTGTACTCGACTATATAGGACTCGATATAGGTAGCTTTCGTTTTCATATGAACTTTGCTACTAAAGTTAAAACATTAGAGTTACTTTTCAAATTAAAGGAAAAATTTAAAAATTTAGGCTCCGAGCCGGATTCGAACCGGCGACCACAGGCATACATGGCCCGTCGCTACTAACCAACTGAGCTGAAGCCTATGTCTTCTAGGTAGATGCCGCCAGCACGCCTCAGGCGTTGTAAGAAGGAACTGATTGAAAGATTTAGGGGCTGAGATAGATTGTTCCGGTACCTCAGTTGGTTGGTAATTAGAGTTACTATTCGAGTAAAGTATTTATTAAACATGGCCTTTTAATTTCGAAGCGTTTGTGGCACGTGGCTAAACAATGATCTTTGTTGGATCGATGGGTCTTATGGATCCGTTCTAGAAAAATAATTCTCATCTCACTATACCAATTGCATCGTGTGTAGTGTGCTTTCGTGTCTGAAGCTAAGACCCTTCTTTTATTACCGTAGGCAGCATACACATTTGCAACGTCATCTATGGACTAAGTATATACACAAATACAAATCCGCATAATTTTGGGAGGGCAGTCTCAGGACACTGCAGGCTACGGAACCTTGACCTACTCTGCAGTACCATAGACTAAAGGATAAATCAAACGTACTTTTTAATGCTCGAAGCACTGCGGTAGTGTGGATTTTGCAGCAGTGTGAGCAGTGATTTAAGGTTATTTGTTTGCATTTTGGTTTTCGTTATTATCTGGATTATTGCTAGCCTATGCCGTCTGTTCGTGTCTGTATGAACTTGAATCGTAGGTCAATTGCACATCAGCTAGTTAATTTTAACCAGCCAATATGCAACTACACCAATGCCTGGTTAATTTTAACATGTTAATACGAAAGCCACATAATGACAACGTTGTATTACAGTTGAAAAGGGGGACCAATTTTTGACTTTTGAGTGCTCGACTCTTTCACTGTCAAAAAGGATGGAATGCTATTTTGAAAAGCGATAGAAACTTTAAAAACGAGTGGTATTGCCCACTCGTAAGTATTCAATTATATCGGTAGAAAGTAAGTGCCTGATGCAAATTTGACACTACAATAGTATTTAGGTACTTTTATTTAATTTTCGAACGCTTGAAAGTCAATAACTACAACTAAGAAAAGTTGAGAAACCCCCGACATTTTCATTTCTAAGTTCAGTATCTCAAAAAAGACTGAACCGATTTTGTTGAAACTTAGCTAAGAACCATCTCGATCACGTCAGCTTTCGGGTAAAAAAAAACGCATTCAAATCGGTCCATTCGTTTAGGAGCTACAATGCCACAGACAGACACACACACACAGACAGACAGACACACAGACACGTCAACATTATAACACCCCTCTTTTTCCGTCGGGGGTTTAAAATCGGCCCCCAGCCAGACCCACGCACTATCAGTACGATCCATCATAGATTCCGGTGTAACGTGTATCAGAAACAGTCCACGAAACACTTTGACATGAAATTGGAATACGTGTTTATATAAGAAAATGTAAAAAATATTTATTAGATACACTACCTTAGACTTATATAGTAAAGTGTCGAACGAACCTATGTATAACTATGTTTTAAATACTTGTAATGTTAATTTTTTTTTGATTTAAAAATCTTCCTGCAGACAAACCTGTACAGAAGTTAAACAGTTTTGTAGAGCTTTTGTTTTAACATTGTTGTTAGGTGTTTTTTTTTACACTACGACCGTGGCAAATGTCTATGCGGGCTGCCTGATGGTGAGCAGGCAACACGCCGACGCAGACATCAGCACGGCAACCTATGCAGACAACAGCACCGCAACCTATGCAGACAACAGCACGGCAACTTATGCAGACAATAGCACGGCCACCTATGCAGACAACAGCACCGCAACCTATGCAGACAACAGCACGGCAACCTATGCAGACAACAGCACCGCAACCTATGCAGACAACAGCACGGCAACCTATGCAGACAACAGCACGGCAACCTATGGCTTGCCGACTCCTGAAGAATCACAATTCCACGATTCCATACAAAAAATACATTTAGATCTACATAACGTACGAAACATTACGCAATCGACCAGCAGGTTGTTGATGCTTTTTATGGAATGTAAAAAAAAATCAGCTTTTTGAGGGCCAGGAAAATTCAGGGCCGAGAACTACAGCATATTCGCAGGGAAGGAAAATTAAAATAATTTAATTTGAATTAGGCACCAATATATAATAAGGATTTTCCTCATTTACACATGTATTAAAGTAACACGTCCGTTTTCATTCATCCTTATTTTATTCAGTTATACCCACGAATACCTAACCAATACACAATGCCAAGTCAAACGCTAAAAGCAATACAATATCCTCAATCAACACGAAAACCGTCTAAATAGTATCATGTAAAACGATACTTTAAGTGCTAGTACTTAGCGTTTACTGCTTAGTAACAAGCATTTTGGACCAAAGCCAAAATAAAGAACTTTTCGCGCCCTACGAAAGTGAAATCGGTCGATATGCCCAGCTGATTCTAACACTGCTGTAATAGAAAAAAAACCTCACTAGAACCACCGTGACAAAAGAGAAAAAACGGTCGCGAACGGAACGAAAAATATGACAAGTTAGAATAGAAACGTACTGAAAACTTACAATTCTAACGTTACACCAACAAATATTTCATTTAATTTTTTTGGCAAATATTGAGTTTGTTCCGTCTTAATAATTATTGTACGAGTAGGTACAGTGAAAATTCAGGTTATACACTCCCTTAAACTAGAAATAGCAATAGTTAGCTACAAAACCAGAAATAGAAATTGATATAGTATGAAATTGATCATAAAATTCTCCGCTCACCTTAGTATTTATCTAAATGCACAACAATATAGCACATATATTGTGGCTAAGCCGATTTTAGCGTACGTATAATAGGGTTGCCAACACAACTTCAAAAATAATATCTATCATCGGATATCCTTGAAGGTCATTTCCTTGTGACTATTATGTGTAGGTATTACTTATACACCAAAGAGTTAAAAAGTGCGATAGCGGCTTTGTGTCGGTGACCTTGAGCACGCTTTCTAATTTAGGGTAAATATCCACGCTTTGCCTCCCGGTACGTGGTGGTCACTCGAGAACCTTTCCACCCCTCAACTAAGGACAGGAAAACCCCTTTTCAGGCTGAATGATAAGGTAACCTTACTGATAGGGTAACCCTATTGTTATGGTTAGCATATCGGATGTGATAACCATAAGTTAACCCTAGACAAACCCTATCTCAATACGGTTACATTATTTAGGGTTTGTTTAGCGTATCGGATGTGGTATAACCACATCCGATATGCTTATCATGACAATAGAGTTATCCTATCAGTTAAGGTAACCATTATGGATGGAAAACCCTAATAAGGGAAACCAGTTCCGGTCCCTGCCCCGGGGTACGGCTATCGGTTCTACGTGCAATGTGCCCCGCCCTATTGCTGGTAAAGATCGCGGGAGTCCGCTTGATGCGGGTGGCGCAGAACCAGTCATTATGGCGCTCTTTGGGGGAGACCTTTGTCCAGAAGTGAACGTCTTTCGGCTGATATGATGATGATGATCCACCAGCGCATGCGCGAAGCAGTGTTTTCATATATTCGACTCCTGGCTGGCAACCAAAGCGGCAAATAAATCAGAACACATTTTTGCACATCTCTGGTATATTTATATTCACCCTTAGTCACTGACAAGACGGTATTGATACTATTGATATATAACTTTTTTGCCATAATTTACATACTACGTATACGTACATGCTGTAATTTCACGTTATATATTTCTAATGCGACTTATTCAGCAGTCTATACTGGTATACATTTTTGTGGCATAGATAAGGATAGCCTAGGTAACCAACTATCCTAATCTAGCCTAGGTATTATGTTTTGTAGAAACAGGAAAACCTCAATTCTTTTCCTAACCAAAATAACAAAACTGGTTTTTTATATCAAGCAAGCTGAGTGCAACAATACCTATTTTGGAGAGAGATCCTGCAATTCCCGTCCGATTAGAAAGCTAAATTCACTGATGTGTCGCTGCTCTTTCTCACTATTTATTTAATATTTTGCAAAAAAAATTACTTGTCACAATTTTAAATCAAACATAACTATACTGGAAAGTATATATCAAAAAATAAAGGTCAACTTACACGAGCTCTCTGTAAAAAACGGTATAACATTTCCAAAAAAAATACAGGCACCTCAAGTGCGCAAATTCAAGCGGCCTAGACCTAGCTAAATGCAGTTCACTGGAAGAGGGGAGTTAAACCATCTCGCTCTAACGAGTGAGGTCTTAGGGCTTCAAGAAAACCGTAAACACCCGCAACTCCTCTCACGCAGCAACACCGGTAACTAATCGCTTGCGGCATCCCCCAGCTAGGGCGCATGCGCGGTGTCGCAGGCGCGCGCACCCTCCGCTGTCACCGGGCCACTCCGCCGGCGCCCCGACCCACGACCGCACGCCGCTCTACCCACCGGGGCTCCGGCGAATCACCATAAAGGTAACCTTTGTTCTTTATTCTAGCGACGAGTACAGTTAGAGGAACTGTAGTAAAAACGCCAGAGATTTAATGTTTCTCGGCCGAACGGTGATGACTTTGCACTACCGAGCACTAGGGCAATCACTCTCTTACTGTTCTCGTCACACACATTGCAATTGTATGCGTACACGTCACTAGTATAGTAGGACAGCCCTAGTTAAAATATCAGAGATTGAGTGTTTCTCAGCCGAACATTTGGTGATGACATTACAGTTTGCAGCCGACAGTATTCCCTCACTAAACGTAGTACTCGTCATGTGTACCTAATTATTGCAATTATATGCGTACACGTCACAAGTACAGTAAGACGGCGCTAGTTAAAATATCAGAGATCGAGTGTTTCCTCAGCCGAGAGTTTCGTGGTGACATTACAGTTTCCATTACCATTCGACTGACAGTACTCTCTCACTGTACTCGTCATGTGTAGTCAAGGCAATTCTATCCTTACACGAAACGATTATACTGGCGATACTAGTTTAAAGATCAGAGATCAAGTATCCTCGGCGGTGATGACTCTTCCGAGCGGCTGACAGTACCTTACTCTCTCACTACTCTTGACATGTATATATAGGTATAATTGGTTTAATAGGTACTAGAAAAAAGATCAGAGATCCAGTGTTTTTCCAGGAGTGTTAACTTTACAGATGTAGTGCATAATTGTTTTCCATCGTATTTTCTCGGAAATGTTCGTATTTGTCATGCTACTTCAGTCAACCCCAGTACTTCTTGTACTGTGACCGACTGAAATAGCAAGACACGTTCGTACGTTTCCGTGAAAATACGATGGAAAACAATTATGCACTACATCTGTACTCTAATGAGCGCGGCCGACCTACCTACTTACTATTTATCTTACTGTATACTCGTCACAAGTATAGGTAATCATGTGATTTTATATTCTAACATGTAACAACTAATGGATCTCCGATCTGTTTCGAGACTCTACTAAACATATCAGAGTTCCAGTGTTCAGGACTTGCGCTCTGATTGAAATCATGAATGACACTATAATTTCTCGTCACTGACTTTACAGTTTTTCTTCGGCGTATTCTTTACGTGTGATCGGGACTATAATCGCCTTGATATCAAATAATGCCCGTCATGCTTAACGTTTCACATAATCCATCAATGCAAATTTGCAGCACTCAAGTCTGGTGAAATTCTTGGTGATTGTCGGAAATTTATGGTCTGTTTTACGCGCCGGTTATATCCGCAAAAATCTTTTCAATGTTGACATCTCTATCGCACTTCCCGTGTTCGAGTGATAAAGATGTACCTACGAACTTTTATCTTCAGGCGTTCGCAGCAGCTCAGTTTCTATTTAAAGTTTCGCATCGAAGCTGATCATAACACTAGTTATAAGTAATCTGCAACGACTTGATTAAACGCGCTTGCGCTAAACTTAAGCAGTGGAAGAGGCACATTGCACGTAGAACCGACGATGGCCGTTGGGGCGGAAAGGTTCTTGAGTGGCGACCACGTACCGGAAGGCGCAGCGTGGGTAAACCCCACAAAGTGAACTGATGACCTGGTAAAGGTCGCGGGAGTCCGCTGGATGCGGGTGGCGCAGGACCGGTCATTGCAATGTGGCACGCTTTGGGCTATGTCCAGCAGTGGACGTCTTTCGGCTGATATGATGATTATGACTTGATTATCTGTACTGTCATTGGTATAAACCCAACTAGGGAAAATGCCAAAATGACTCAGCTGTTTTGATAAATGTGAAACTTCCTTCCTTGTTTGTGTTTTGTATTTCGGCATAACGGGAATCTTGATAAATTGAATGCATGCATTTTATGCTACAGGTGTAGTGAAACCAGCCAAGTCATACTGCAGTTTCAAATATTAAAAACTCTGGCTCTGTGAGCTGTAGAACTCCCGAGCTCGTATTCTATTCAATGTGTTTTTTAATTCGAAAGTCGGAATCGACATAAAATAACTATTCATAATTACTGAACCTGTTTACAAAATTTCACTAGAATTGGTTGAGTAATGCGACTTGTAGAGGAGAACAGCCGGACAGACGCCTGACATACGAAAGATTTTTTTCGCTTCTCTATGACATGTTCCAATAACATTTCATTTTCGCTTCGCTATGACAATATGATCCAATAACATTTCATTTTCGCTTCGCTATGACACGTTCCAATGACATTTCATTTTGAGATAGCGCCATTCGGCTTAGGAGGGTAGTAATGTTTTCGTTATTGTAAGTTGTTAATAGGGAACATTACGCGAAACTCTTCGTAGGTGGCGACACTAGCAGCGTTGACATAGTATCTCGTTCCCACTTGAGGTATTGTCTATGCAAGCATCCTTGTCACTCATTTGACAATCAATTGTGCATGTGTGTGTGAATCCCTATATTTCTATACATACATACATACATACATACCATCACGTTTTTATCCCTAAAAGGGGTAGGCAGAGCACATGAAACTTGTGTTTCAGTGCCACTTTTAGCATAAATGTGGGTATAAAAGATCGACAAAATGTGATGTTGCAGTGATAGGTTGCTAGCCCATCGCCCACAACACACTTCAACCCTGTTCCCTTAGTCGACTCTTACGAAACCCACGGGAAGACAGGGGGTGGTGCTATTCTAACCCGACACCACACCACCATATTTCTATACTGGTTTACTATTAGTGGTAGTGCTGCCTCTGGAGGCAGAACATGGCAGTAATGTTCCCTAAGTATTTGTCTTTTCTGTCCTAATAGTGAGGGTTATTAGGTTATTACGGCATTATGAATGCTACGCCGGCGTATAGCAAAGAAACCAGGCGGAGCCGCAGGATTATATATAGCCTACGTCCATCCTGAAAGACAATTATATATCCTTCGGACAGATTTTTTTAAAATCGGATGAGCAGTAAGAGATACCCTAGGTACCTACATATTAAGCTACAATCTCGACATTTCCTTTTCTATAATACTTATTAGAACAGAAAAGATAAGTAAGGACATAGAGGTTTCTATGTGTCTAAACGTGGCTATCAGCAGCGCTGTTATTCATTACGCGCTCATGCGCCTCATCCCACCCGTCACGCCTAACGAAACTAGACCGCTACCGACGATTAGTTACCACGAATCGAGGCGTCAAGATATATGTGTAGGTGAGCGCTGAGGTGAGCTTAAACCAAGTTACAGAATAGCAGGGCTGGAGTTATCTAACAACGCTATAACTCTAACGTCGGCGTCTGCCCTTGGGAAGCGTTTCCAAACCGCTATAAAACTGGGGTAGACCAGTGAAAGGTTACTAGCACGCCGGGATAGGCATAGACGTCACGAAAACGTTGCTGTAATCGGGTGCTTTTGTTCTTCGACTTAGACAAGAAGCATAAAAAATACATGCGTACATTATATCGTAGTCCGCGAATAGATGCAGGTACGTACAGTCGGCCAAAAATGTGGTCTACCACCCTACGGTTGAGGTTAATTTGGACGTCATGATGCAACAAGGTCGATTTCCACTTGCAATAATATTATGACAGTAACCTTAGCGACAATCAGATCTCACAGAAACTTTTGTCAAAACTGGTAGACCACTTTCTTGGTCAGCTCTACAATTTCAATTCAATTTTCAACTTTATTCCACCAACATACGCTCGTAAACGTATGCATATTTTATAGACGGCACATTAAAGATTGACATACACAAATCGACCTAGTTCTAAACAAGGTACCTATGCAGATTTTTTTTTATTGTTTGAATTTGAACCGAAGGCCCATAGCTTGGCAAGCAGGACAGTTACCAACTGCGACGAAATAATAATGAAGATGTTAAAACTTAATATTGCCGTTTTTTAGAAAACCTTAAATGAAAATTAGCCCGTTGTACTTGTTTATGTCCTAAAAAATAGAATCTTAAATACATGTACTAATATTTGCCTGCGTGAACACCTCTACAAAATTTTATCCCCGATTTAATTCCTTTGGGGTTGATTATCGGGATAAAAACTATCCTAGGTTAATCCAGTTTAAATATAAACTATCTGTATGGTTCAATGTTGTTTTACACAATAATTGTAAGTTTAGATTCGACTAAGTTAACATTTGAATTAGGTAGAATATCTCACTATTTAGCATTATGAGTTTGGTTTACCAACAAGAATTACGACCCGAGTGGTAGCCGTCACGAGTCACGACATACTTTCCCTACGAGGGTTGTAAGCACAAATAACATATTTTATTTATTTCTTTCTTTCTACAACTTTTTTTCTTATTTAAATACTTATGCGAGTAGGTATAGTTGTTATTTTCTAAGCCGTCCGTTCCGCACTAAAGAACGCCGCACTGCAGAACGGACGGCTTAGAAAATAACAACTATAAGTATATTTATTAGACATCGACACCGTCGTCTTGCCTTCCGGCCTAAGGCATATATAGGCCTCCTCTATTAAAAATTTCCATTATTTTATATCTACAGCTTTTCTTCACCATATGTTTCCTCCTATAAGTCATCCTCTCCCATCTCCGTACCTGTCTATATCTTTTCCTTTTTCCTTCTCTTGGGTACCATTCTGATATTTGCTTTGTCCATTTATCTTTTTTGTCTCTAAATATGTGTCCCGCCCATCTACACTTTAGCCTTTTTATTTTAATTGTGATATCGTTTATATTTATTCTTCGCCTAATATCATTCAGTCTTATTTTATCCAGCTTTTTTAGGGTTCCGTACTCAAAGAGTAAAACGGGACCCTATTACTAAGACTCCGCTGTCCGTCCGTCCGTCTGTCTGTCACCAGGCTGTATCTCACTGATACCGTGATAGTTCCAGCTGAAATTATCCCAGATGATGTAATTCTGTTGCCGCTATAACAACAAATACTAAAAACACAGAATAAAATAGTTTTTTATAGATAATGGTACGGAACCCTTCGTGCGCGAGTCCGACTCGCACTTGGCTGGTTTTTTTTATATTTAAGGATGCTTCGTTCCATGTTGTGTTGACATGTTTCTAATAACATATGTATTACAAAACTCTTTGCACTATCGATCTTAACTGCAAGGCCGTTGTGACAAAGGGTCGAAAGCCCGACAAATCCATTGTCTAATGCTATTCAAACGACGTCAATGGGAACGTTAAAGAATGGTTCAAAGTCACAATAGCATGTCAAGGGATTTAGACGCCCCTATCAACGATTTGAAAAATTGTTCCTTTAATTTTGGCCAAGTAAGATTATTGCAGAAGACACTAAGGACTAACTTTGTGCCATTGAATTATCAATATAATGGAATGGAGTTTTAATTGAGACGAGTGTCTGTGACCAGTGTGTGTTGCCAGTGATGACATATGGCACTGAAACGTGGTCGCGTACAATGGGCCTCATAAGAAGGCTCAAAGTCACCCAAAGGGCAATGGAGAGGGGTATGTTGGGAGTTTCTCTGCGTGATCGCATCAGAAATGAGGCTATCCGCAGCACAACCAAGGTAACCGATATAGCCCTCCGAATTGCTAAACTTAAGTGGCAGAGGGCGGGGCACATTGCACGTAGAACTGATGGCCGTTGGGGCGGAAAGGTTCTCGAGTGGCGACCACGTACCGGAAGGTGCGGCGTTATTAGGCCTCCCACAAGGTGGACTGATGACCTGGTAAAGGTCGCGGGAGTCCGCTGGATGCGGGTGGCGCAGGACCGGTCACTTTGGAACTCTTTGGGGGAGGCCTATGTCCAGCAGTGGACGTCTTTCGGCTGATATGATGATGATAAATTTAGGCAAAAATTATCAAGCTACTGAATTGAAACATTTTCATATTTTCTCTCTCTATTAGGTAGATTTATAGAAAATGAAATGTTAAGGTAGGTAGGTAGGTAGGTACACTTATTTTTTAATCCTTTCGAAATCCTAATTTTAATTCAAAAATATGAAAAATAAAAGAAGCCAATTCCAAAAGGTCGTAAGTAAATTATGACGTCATCATTATGGCTGTAAGTCCGTGTTGCCATTGTCCCTTTCTTTTCTAAAAACGTTGGTTTTGAACGATGAACGAAGTCGCGCTCCAGGCAAAATACGGTTTTGAAAAACATTAATTTATAATAGCGTTTTTTTTCTTTATTTATATCGTTTTAAAACATTATTCCTAAGATGCTTTATTTAAGAATCCAACAAACTTTCCATCCGGAAGTATTTAAATAGATTTAAATAAAGCATGAATTGTTTTTTTTTCATTATTTATCTTGAATATTATAGAGCAAATGTAAATGAACCAAAATAAAATTAAAACCATTTATTAATATTTTTTCTGACTTTTCAAAAGCTAGTTATCATTTTTTCGATGTCTGAAATTTTGTTGGATTTTGTCGCTAGGTAACTATTTAATTGATAATATATCCATTACAAAGAAAAAATCAGTTATTATAAATTATTTCCAAATTTGACATTTTTAACCGACTTCAAAAAAAGGAGGAGGTTCTCAATTCGGATATATATATTTTTTTTTAATGTTTGTTACCTCAGAACTCCGTCATTTATGAACCGATTTGTACAACTCTTTTTTTAACTGAAAGTATATGCTTCCAGATTGGTCCCATTGTTTCCAAAACCCCAGTTAGATGATGGGATCCATGAGGAATTGAGGGAACTCCTCAAATATATCAGGCACGCGTGTAGTAATTTCGGTATTTTCTATTATAACTCGTGTATTTACACCCGGAAATCATAAATTTGGTGAAGTGGAAGTGATGATGAAGACCACAGATGGCTTGTGGAACTTCTCAATGATGTACTTCAAACTATCACGTACGTCACAGATTCTGATATTATTCCGTTGAAATAGCAAACAATGAAGTGCCAAAGGTAATTCTGAGATCCTTGAGGAATCGACGGAAGTCCTCAAATATTATCGGCCCACATACAGCGATTTGGTTTATTGGTCTAAAAATCAACGCTTTTGTTCTCGGAAATCAGTTCATGTGGTAAATTGTAAAAAAATGTGGAAATGTTAACGTGGCTTGGCGGAGTACTGAATTGAAGTCGGTTAAAACTTTGTTTTGAAAGTAAATTATTTCCATACAAGTTGTCAGTTCATTGCCTGGACTATATTGTCAACTACTGTCAGAGTCACATAAGCCGTTAAAAGTTATAATTTTATAATCATTAGCTACCTACTTTAATATAAATAACAAACCAGATTTTCTCGCTCGGCGACGATAATCACCACAATAATCACATTTAAACAATCTTCATTCAAAAACCTTGTTACGAAGCTTTTGTGTAAATTACGGCATTACTAAACCGGGAACACCGACTCAAACATTAAACTAGGTATTCAGGCCTCATTCGGATATTCCAAAAGTTCTTTCATTGGAACAAATCCTAACCTAATCTGTTCTTTATGAAAATCCTTTTTCTGATTTCGTTGTCTGGAACGCCGTCTTTTACGAATAATCACAATATTAGCAAAAGCGTATTTATAAGAAAGAGCCTTTTTGAACAAAAAGAAAAGTTAAGTACATCGCGATTATTTTCTCGTTGGAGTTAGACTTGTCGTTAAGGACTGGTTTAATCACAGTAGAAATGATATAAAATGGAGTCTGGAAGTCGGTTTTAAACATTTAATTAATTTTATCTATCACTTGACTTGCGGTGTACCTGGATAGCCTTAAATGGATATAAAAATGGTTTTTAACCGACTTTAAAAAAAAGGAGGAGGTTCTCAATTCGGATGATTTTTTTTTTTTTTAATATTTGTTACCTCAGAACTCCGTCATTTATGAACCGATTCGTACAATTCTTTTTTTAATTGAAAGTATATGCTTCCAGATTGGTCCCATTGTTTCCAAAGCCCCAGTTGGATGATGGAAACCATGAGGAATTGAGGGAACTCCTCAAATATATTAGGCACGCATGTAGTAATTTCGTTATTTTCTATTATAACTCGTGTATTTACACCCGGAAATCATAAATTTGGTGATGGTTGAAGTGATGATGAAGACCACAGATGGCTTGTGGAACTTCTCAACGATGTACCTACTTCAAACTATAAAAGTACGTCACAGATTCTGATATGATTGCGTTGAAATAGCAAACAATGAAGTGCCAAGGGTAATTCTGAGATCCTCGAGGAATCGACGGAAGTCCTCAAATATTATCGGCTCACATACAGTGATTTGGTTTTTTTCTCTAATAATCAACGCATTTGCTCTCGGAAATCAGTTCATGTGGTAAATTGCAAAAGAAATGTGATAATGTTCATGTGGCTTGGCGGAGTCCTGAATTGAAGTCGGTTAAAACTTTGTTTTTAAAGTAAATTATAATGTATGCATTAGTCAATTCAGTATGTAATCGAGTAAATCGAACAACCCCTAAAGCTACTAGACGCAGTTAGTTAGATATATTTAATACTTACGAGTAAACATACTTACTTTACTTACCTTACTCTTTTGGGGAGGCCTACGTCCATCATAGTGTAGCTTGTACGATTAAAAAAACCGCAAATTGATCTACAGTTTAGCCATTTGGCACACGCATACCAAAGGTCAAAACAAATTTTTTGACCCGCAGTTCCTAAAAAAAAATCCCTTAGGAGGGGAGTGCCATGACATTGATTTTCTTTGTATGGAAAAAAAAAATTTTTTTTTTCAGAAACACGATAGGTTTCTGAAAAAGAAATGAGGACATTACGTATTATTTGTGGTATATTGTATTAAAAACAAATCAGCCATATCGTGTCTGGAGGATAAACTTGGTATGTTTCAAATACAAATACAAATACAAATCTTTATTTTACATAAAAATGTGGTACAAAAGTCGTTATTAAATTATCAGGTTTCACACATTCCACCAGAAACTGGCATGCAAAATGAACATAGGAAAAAGACTTAAATATCGAGAAACACGATTTAGAATACTTAAAACCTAATGTTTACAATGTCAATATGAACACTTAATACCGTCACAATTACAATTATATTCCTAATATGTCATAATTACATTACAAATCTAGTCACAATAATAAATGTCAAGTTCAATGTTTAAAATAATCAAAATATTCGTCAACAGAGTAAAAAATTTCGAAAATTGATTTTGTGTTAATTTGAAAAATATGGATAAAATGTAATGATGTGGTATATTTTTAGAATCGCCTCAAAATGACCTTTCATTAGATACCACACACGATAGGTTTCTGAAAAATATTTTTTTTTTCATACAAAAAATTAAATGTCATGGCACTCCCCTCCTAAGGGAATTTTTTTTAGGAACTGCTGGTCGAAAATTTTGTTTTGACCTCTAGTATCCGTGTGCCAAATGGCTAAACTGTAGATCGATTTGCGGTTTTTCTTCGAAATTGGGCTTGTAACGGCTACCACTAGCAGTGGACGTCTTTCGGCTGATAATTATTATGGTAATGAATACATAAATAATAGGGGTGTAGACACTAAATAAAATAATCAATAATGTTGCATTTTCTCGAAAAGGATTAGAAATGTAGTCAAATGGAGAAAAAAGCAACGCAAGAGGTTAAATAATCAAAAAGTTATTATAAGCGTCCAAAGTTTTAAGAGGGGGTATGTTCTGTCCCTTTTCCGCAAAACGCACTTTCATATGAAACGATTGTCATTTAACTATGACGCTAGACGATCGTGACGTCACGATCCCGGAGCGTTTTCTCTCTCTAACAAGCAAGATTAAAACGGTTGTAGCTTCGATAAATTTTGAGTCTACACCCCTATTCAATGAGAAACATCCAAGACTCAGAAACATATGTTCACCAAAAACGCCTATAAATGAAATATATTCAGACCGCAGATACTGATGCTGTTCTAGCAACTCTTTGCCAATGTGTTTTTTTTTTTTTTACATTTATAAAAGAAAATACATTTCGTTAAATCTAACAGTGTCGTTAAACCCTATCGGGTTTGTATCGACACAGCAATTCGTGAACAGTGATAAGATTCGATCTTAGTAATTGTGAGAGACTATAGCTTGTCACTTCCAAAACCTAATCACAATGGTTTCGTACTTATTGAATGTCCTGAACACCGTTACACTGATTGGCTCCCGCGCCAGGTAATTTGGCAGACGCTGAAGGCCGAACGAATACCGAGGCCACGTAGAGGCTCGGCTTGAAGCCAAACCTTCTGACCGATGCGTCTTACTTATTTACAGTTAGCAGTTTTAAAAGTTGGATTTATATTCGCGTTGTTGATGCTCTGCTACATTTAGAGTTCCGTACCGCAAATCAAATAAGTTTCTATCAAAAATTTCATTTTTGGTACAAGCTTTTATTGCCGACTGTACTTTTCTGCATACCATTATCAACTACTCATTGAGACGATTCTAACGAGCCCAAACTCGATGGGATTGTGTCGTTTTATTGCTGAGTTCCTATGGCCACCTTCCAGCTCCAGCATCAGACCAGCTCCATGTCATCATAATATTGCATTGTCATGCGATATATTACTTGCAAGATTTGATTACAGACAGACAGACAAAGTAAATAAAAGCTTGTAAAATAACAGGATCATCTCGTCCGTCTGTCAGGACCTTTTTCTCAGGAAGCACAAGTCAGCGCTAAGAAAAGAATTGGTCTTTTACACCGTATACCTGATAGGTACCTACTCGTACAGGAATCAAAAACTAAAGAAATGTTTCCGTTGACCTGGAATCCATGTAATTTTGAAAAATCATATACAGGATGTATTTTTAATATTACCTCAAATCGGCGCTACCACGAACTTCGAATCTCGAACTTCGTATATCTCCGTCTCAGTCGCTCGAGTACCATAAACCATCAGTGCAATAGAGACGGTGTGCAGGACGGCATAGAATAAACCCGCTATAAACATAAAATTGTCAGTCGCGACCTAACTTGTAATAATCTAGCTTATAAACCTTCTTATAACATAGGCATTGCGCTACTATTGCCTTATGTCATCGGCACCTGAAATAAAGAATAATAGGCCTCACATTTCATTCCTACATAGTAAAAAAGGGTAATATACCGCTGGTTTCCTAAATAACGAGTGGATAACACTAAGTTTCCACTAAGAAATATAGACAGACTAAAGGAAACCTAGAGATCCTACTCGCGCGCCAGTCAGGCAACGACTGATGGGCGAGCGAGGGGGGAAACCCGGTATTTATACCTCAGGTGGGGAACGAGGTACGTATATACGGGCGGACACGGAATCCCCGCGTTTCAGATGCATTTTGACGCCGAACGAGCGGGATCTCGTGTAATAATGTATTATAAATAGCATAGAAATAGGTATAAGCACTGTAAATAATGTATTAGAGTAAGATTGAACTGTAATAAATGAACATGTCATTTCGCGCCAAAATTTCCCGCGCAAACCGCTTTCCCGCCAAATATACGGGGCGAAGGGGCGTCCGGCCGAGGTAACTTAATAGTATAAATTGGGCGGCCAGACCCCATGAAATTCAGTACCTACAGTAGCAGCGAAGTGACATTACTTGAAAAAGTAAACAAGTCTTTCAATTCAGAACCCCGACCCGACCAAGTTCCTGCTAAGCCGTAACGACCAACGCCGAAGGTGCAGGATTTCCCTTCAATTCTACCCAGCCCAGAGCCAGTCATAGGTGCGTCTCGCACATGCTGGTCCATCGAAAACCGGATTCTACATAGAGGATGCCCCTTACAAGATCGAAAGCAGGAAAACGCACGTTCGGTCAACTTATCGCAGCGAACATCAGAGAAGCCATGCTGGAAGAAGCAACCACGTCCACGTCGGGAACTGCTACTACTCAAGAAGGTTCGAGGCCCTCGCAGGAGACTTCGCGAACAAGCACTCCTGCGACGCCGGCGCCTCGGCCAGACCTGCAGCCAAGGTCACCCATAGGGCAGCAACCTCATGATGCCGCGCAGTGGAGAACACTGCCTCATGAAACCCCACAGTCAACGCTGCCACCCATAGTGCCGTCAAGAACTACGTGTCAAGACGGCTCGAGGCCCTCGCAGGAAACCCCACAGACAAGCACTCCTGCGACGCCGGCGCCTCGTCCAGACCCACAGCCGAGGTCACCCATAGGGCAGCATCATGATGCCGCGCAGTCACAAACACTGCCTCATGAAACCCCACAGTCAACGCTGCCACCCATAGTCCCGCTGCTGCAGGAGAGCCTACACCCTGCAGCAACACTGCGGCAGGAAACCCCACAGTCAAGCCAGCATCCTGCCGCACGGCCGCCGTCAAAATCGGTGAAAACAACGTCGAGTCATCGCGTCCGCCGTCTCGCACAAGCGCGAGAAGAAGCCCTCCGAATCAAATTGGAGCTCGCGCAAGCGCGCATAGCCGCCATAGAAGCCGAAGACAGCGACGATGACACCGGCACAATATCTACAGTCCAACAAGAACGCCGCATAGATGAATGGCTCGAGACCAGCCAGAGACATGTCCTCGCCATCTCCAATGCACCTTACATCGAAGAACCCGAGCCTGCAACCCCACAGTACGCCGAGCAGGCTCGGGAGAGGAGCCCCGCCGAGGGCGCGGGACAGGGCGCCGCTGCCGTGCGCCCCGCCGTCCCCGCCCCTCCCCCCGCCGGGGGAACCCACGCTCCCGTTTTCGCGCCAACGCCGCCGCGCCCACGCGAAACAGACGCATATCCGCCGCCGTTAATGTATTCACAAGCGAATGCGCAAGAAGATAGCGCCATAGTAATGAAGAATCAACAAAGTGTGAACCTGAGTGAGCTCGCCTCTGCCATCGCCATCGCCGCGCGTGCCGGCCCGAGAGAGTCATCACGCTACCACGCCGAGTTGCCGCCATTCAGCGGCTCGCATCAAGAATGGCTATCATTCAAAGCCGCCTACAACGGAACCACCGCAAATTATAACGAAGTGGATAATATAGCAAGATTAAGAAGATGCCTCAAAGGGAGGGCCAAAGAAGCCGTCGAGAGCCTCCTCATTTACAACGCTCGCGCAGACGAAGTAATGAGAAGCCTAGAAGCCCGCTTCGGCCGCCCAGACGCCATTGCCCTCGCCGAGCTCGAGCGTTTACGCGCCCTACCGCGCCTTAACGACGGGCCGCTCGACATCTGCGTCTTCGCCAGCCGTGTAGCCAACGTCATAGCCACACTCAAGGCTCTTGACCGCGCTCACTATCTACACAGCCCGGAGACGACAAGGGCAATGATGGAGAAATTTACGCCCGCCCTACGCTACAGATGGTTCGACTACGCGAATACGCAGAAAAACGACGAGCCTGAGCTAATAAAGATATCAGCCTTCCTGCAACGCGAGGCGGACTACTGCGCACTCTACGCGCAGCCCGAGAACGTCGACGGTGCAAATCCTCATCCTGCAAAGAGGACACACCGAGCCTTCGCGACCACAGACAAGCCTTCACCTAAGTGCGCCGCCTGCAACAACACCGGTCACCCAATAGATAAATGCACTAAGTTTATCGAAAAAGCCGTTGAAGACCGGTGGAAACTAGCCAAAGATCAACGGCTATGTTTCCGATGCCTGCGCTACAAGAACAGGATGCACTCATGCAAGCGCACGAAGTGCGAGCGAGACGGCTGCGAATACTTCCACCACAACTTGCTACATTATCAACGAATCGAAGAAAGAAACGAGGCCGTCACATCGACACGCGCCTCCCGAGAAGCGAGAGCTTATCTAAAAATTATCCCGGTCACAGTCTCTGGACCGGCGGGAGCCGTCGAGACCTACGCCCTCCTCGACGACGGCTCCACGATAACACTTGTACAAGAAGGGCTCGCGAACGACTTAGGCCTGGACGGCCCGACAGTGCCGCTACAAATAGAAGCTATAACGAAAGAAAAAATCGACGCATCGAGATCACGCCGTGTTACGCTCAGCATCCGCGGCACCGACCAACCTTATAGGGTCGGTGCGCATACCATAGACGATCTGAGCCTATCACCACAGTCCGTCAAGAAGGAGGATCTCCGCGAGTGCGCACACTTATGCGACATAGAAGATAGCCTGCGGTACGAGTCAGCGAGACCTAGAGTATTAATCGGACAAGATAACTGGCATTTACTCGTCAGTAATGAAACACGCCGCGGCCAGCGGCATCAGCCAGCGGCATCCCTAACGCCGCTAGGCTGGGTGCTACACGGTGCACACACACGCATCACAGGCAAACAAGTACATGCGACGCATCGCTTGACCACTATTGAAGAAGCCGAGAAAAATGAAGATTTGAATTTACAACTCAGTGAATATTTCGCGCTCGAAAACCTACTTATCGAGCCGAAGTTACCCCAGTCAAGCCCGGAAGAGCGGGCGCGTATCATGCTAGCCCAGTCAATAACGACTACAGCCGACGGCCATTATGAAGCACCGCTATTATGGAAACAACCCGACAGCCGCTTGCCTGACAACTACGAAAATACACTGAGAAGACTTCATAACATAGAAAAGAAACTCGACAAAAATAAAGAACTTAAAAGCAAATATAGTGAAGAAATGGACGCCCTTGTCTCGAAGGGCTACGCCGAGCCTGCGCCGCCCACCAAGTCATCAAGAGTGTGGTACCTCCCCCATTTCCCGGTGCTGAATCCTAGCAAGCCCGGGAAAGTCCGAATTGTCCACGACGCCGCCGCGCCTACAAGGGGCGTGTCGCTCAATGACCGCCTACTGACAGGCCCGGCCCTCCTACAGTCGCTGCCAGGCGTCCTTATGCGCTTCCGGCAACACCCAGTCGCCGTGGGGGCGGATATTAAAGAAATGTTCATGCAAGTGAAAGTCAAATCTGAAGACAGAGACGCCCTGCGCTATCTATGGCGGGGCGACCGGCGGGGCGACGACGCGCCGCAAGAATATCGCATGACTTCACTCATTTTTGGCGCTACTTGTTCACCGTCAATAGCAATATATGTGAAGAACGTCAACGCCCAGAAACACGAAGAAACGCATCCAGAGGCCGTCAAAGCAATAATAAGACATCACTACGTCGATGACTACCTACACAGCTTCAAAACGGAAGAAGACGCGATTCGAGTGTCAAGTGATGTACGCGATATACATAGAGAGGCCCATTACGAACTACGCCAATGGACCTCTAACTCCACGCGGGTCCTCCGAGCCCTCACTTCGGAGGACGCCACGTCCGCGCCCGTCGAACTGAATAAGAGCGAAATGAAAAATGAACGAATCCTGGGACAAATATGGAAACCCGCGAGCGACGAACTCGCCTTCAACTTGGACCTCAGCCGCCTACCTCCCGGAGCCCTGGACGACATCGAGCCTACCAAAAGGCAAATATTGAAAATAACAATGTCGATCTTCGACCCTCTCGGGCTAGCGGCGCCGGTAACCATCATAGCAAAGAAAATCCTACAAGAGGTGTGGCGGCGCGGAACTGGCTGGGATGACAAGCTGGATGCAGACTTAGCGCGCCAATGGACGGAGTGGACGCTGCACCTAAGGGCATTGCGAGACCTCGCGATTCCGCGCGCCTACCCCTACTACGGTGACGCGACCAAGCGTGAGATGCACATCTTCGTCGATGCTAGCGAATCTGCATATACAAGCGCGCTATACTGGCGCATAACTACGGGCGACGGGCGAGTGCACGTGTCCTTGATAGCTGCGAAGGCTAAGGTCGCGCCCCTGAAGGTGATATCAGTCCCACGCCTAGAGGTGCAGGCCGCGGCGATGGGGAGTCGAATGGCGGCCGCAGTAATAGAAGAGCACGACTTCAAACCAGACACGAAGACATTCTGGACCGACAGCCGCACAGTACTCGCGTGGCTGAGGACCGGGGCGCGCACGTACCGGCCCTTTGTCGCGCACCGCATTGCCGCCATAGAGGAGTACACGGCTGTCAAAGAATGGCGCTGGGTACCTACCAAGCTCAACGTCGCTGACGAAGCCACGCGCACAGTCCCGCTCGAGTTCAACACTGATCATCGGTGGTTCCAGGGCCCGGCCTTCCTGCGTGATGACCCGAAGACGTGGCCCACAGAGCCATCACAACCGCACGAATCCGAAATAAGTGAAGAAAAGGTGCACACAATATCAGTCGTAAAGGGAAAACCCGGCCCGCTCGCCTGGCTACCAGACCCGGCCCGATTCTCGAGGTGGGAACGCTTGCTGCGAACTATAGGCAGAGTATTACAGTTCATCGACCTATGCCGAACCCGCAAGGCGCGCGCACATTACAAGCGCACCATGCGTAACAAACAGGCCGATCCAGACTGGAATAAACGAAGCAAGCCCGCCCCGCCGCAGCCGCCGTCTAAAAGGCTACAAAATAATAGAAAGTATAAAATACTCGATGCCACATACCTACGTGAAGCGGAACGCTTAGTGATACGCGCCAGTCAGCTGGAGTCATTCTATGACGACTTCAGTGACCTCAGAAATAATAAGCCACCGGGCTCACATAGCCGCCTACGACACATGGCGGTCGAACTAGTGAACGACGTTATTGTTATCAAGACGCGTATCAACGCAGCAGTGGACATCACCGAACTACAAAAACGGCCACCCGTGCTCGATGGAAATCATCCGGCAGTGAAGCTATATATAGACTTTATACACAGGCAAATGCAACACAACGGCGCCGAGGCTACTATAAACGAGTGTAAACAATACTATAGTATTCTACGCCTGCGACCCGTGACGAAAATGATAGTGCATCGATGCCTGCCGTGCCGGATAAAGAAAGCAATGCCGTCAGTGCCGCCCACCGGCGACCACCCGCGGTGCCGGCTCGCCCACCACCAGCGAGCGTTTACCTACACGGGCCTCGATCTGTTTGGCCCGATAACAGTAACCGTCGGTAGAGGGACTCAGAAGAGGTACGTGGCGCTCTTCACGTGCCTCACCGTGCGCGCAGTACATCTGGAAGTAATACCAAGTCTCGGCGGGGACTCCGCGGTCATGGCACTCCGACGCATGATCGCGCGCCGCGGCTGCCCGACCGAGATCTGGACCGACAACGGAAGTAACTTCCACGCTGCCGACAAAGAGCTCCGCGTGGCCTACGGCGACGCCCTCGAATCCGACGCCGCGCAACGCGGTATCAGCTGGCGCTTCATACCGGCGGGAGCCCCATTTATGGGCGGGGCATGGGAGAGGATGGTACGAGCCGTCAAGAGAGCCCTACACGCCGTGCTCAACGAGCGCCGCCCCAGCGAGGAGACCTTGACTACTCTGCTCGCCGAGGCCGAATATACAGTGAACAGCCGCCCCCTCACTCACGTGGCGGTTGATCCTGACGAGCCAGAAGCCATCACGCCGAACCACTTCCTCCTCGGTGGCTCAGCCCGGGCCCCCAACCCCGGGACATTCGACGACACCGCACTCATCGGCCGCGCGACTTGGCGGACGAGCCAACGCCTGGCCGAGCACTTCTGGGCCCGCTGGCTCCGGGAGTACCTGCCCTCACTCCAGTACCGGCGGGAGCCCTACGGTCATGGGCGGCCTATCAACGTCGGCGACATCGTGCTAGTGGCCGACGGGAATCTGCCTCGCAACACATGGCCACGAGGCCGGGTTACAGCTATATACCCGGGCCCCGACGGCGTGACACGAGCAGTGGACGTGACCACCAAGGGCGGAGTCTTCAGAAGACCGACCAAGAAGCTGGTGATCCTGCCGACGGAGCCTGAGAACCTGCACGCAAAAGAAGATCCAACGTTCACCCGAACGATGGTCGGCGGGAGAGATGTGCAGGACGGCATAGAATAAACCCGCTATAAACATAAAATTGTCAGTCGCGACCTAACTTGTAATAATCTAGCTTATAAACCTTCTTATAACATAGGCATTGCGCTACTATTGCCTTATGTCATCGGCACCTGAAATAAAGAATAATAGGCCTCACATTTCATTCCTACATAGTAAAAAAGGGTAATATACCGCTGGTTTCCTAAATAACGAGTGGATAACACTAAGTTTCCACTAAGAAATATAGACAGACTAAAGGAAACCTAGAGATCCTACTCGCGCGCCAGTCAGGCAACGACTGATGGGCGAGCGAGGGGGGAAACCCGGTATTTATACCTCAGGTGGGGAACGAGGTACGTATATACGGGCGGACACGGAATCCCCGCGTTTCAGATGCATTTTGACGCCGAACGAGCGGGATCTCGTGTAATAATGTATTATAAATAGCATAGAAATAGGTATAAGCACTGTAAATAATGTATTAGAGTAAGATTGAACTGTAATAAATGAACATGTCATTTCGCGCCAAAATTTCCCGCGCAAACCGCTTTCCCGCCAAATATACGGGGCGAAGGGGCGTCCGGCCGAGGTAACTTAATAGTATAAATTGGGCGGCCAGACCCCATGAAATTCAGTACCTACAGTAGCAGCGAAGTGACATTACTTGAAAAAGTAAACAAGTCTTTCAATTCAGAACCCCGACCCGACCAAGTTCCTGCTAAGCCGTAACGACCAACGCCGAAGGTGCAGGATTTCCCTTCAATTCTACCCAGCCCAGAGCCAGTCATAGGTGCGTCTCGCACTTTGATTACAGACAGACAGACAAAGTAAATAAAAGCTTGTAAAATAACAGGATCATCTCGTCCGTCTGTCAGGACCTTTTTCTCAGGAAGCACAAGTCAGCGCTAAGAAAAGAATTGGTCTTTTACACCGTATACCTGATAGGTACCTACTCGTACAGGAATCAAAAACTAAAGAAATGTTTCCGTTGACCTGGAATCCATGTAATTTTGAAAAATCATATACAGGGTGTATTTTTAATATTACCTCAAATCGGCGCTACCACGAACTTCGAATCTCGAACTTCGTATATCTCCGTCTCAGTCGCTCGAGTACCATAAACCATCAGTGCAATAGAGACGGAGATATACGAAGTTCGAGATTCGAAGTTCATGGTAGCGCCGCAGAGGTAGGTGTTAGGGCTATGAACCGATATTGCAAGAATTTTTTTTCTTAACTAATAACTTTTTTTTTTCTTATAAAATAATTTAGCACGCAATGTATCACTGCGTTATCTTACTGATGTGACGTCACACAACTGTCACAAGTAACCCGCTTCTTCCATGTGTCAAATGAGTGTAAGCATTACATTGCTGCTCGATAATTTTTTTATTAACTTACAATTTTCTTACAATATCGGTTCATACTCGTAGTACTAAAAGCTACGTATGGTTAAAATTTGAGGTAATATTAAACATACAGGCTCTATTTTGGTGGTTACATCACTTTTTTTGAAGTTGGTGAACTGACCTATGTTGATGTGGAACAATAATTTTCAAACGGCAAAGTAAAGTTTTTACCTGAATTAAGTGGGAATAATCTTCCTGCCACGATGACTCCTTCTGAAGCCCTAGCACACTAGGTTTTATCGCCACGTTTCAGGAAGAAAATGTACTGAAAAATCACGTAAAACGTGACATAAAACCTAGTGTGCTAGGGGGCCTCTGATGAACGAACCGTTTAAAATATGCCTATTTTGTACAGAGCCCTCAGTGTGCAGTTGACCATTTGTTTTGGCTTAGTGTTCTTCAGTACTTTTGACATAGTAAAATAATAAAACGTTTAAGTTAGAACGATTTTTCTTTCACATTAGAACTCGGAGAATTCTGACGAGGAAAAATCGTTTCGTTGCAGCCCTAGTTGCGTGATCCGTTTTATGGTTACGTTTTACGTGAGTATTATATTTAAGTAAAGTAAGTAAAGTATTAGACTTAAGCCGTAAAATGTGACCATAAATCCTATCGTGCTGCCCGGGCAGGTGTGCCAAAAATGGGCAGATTATACTATACCTATAGACCTACGCATCTTACCTATAAGATAAACGTCCCAGTGCCCAACACTGGCCTAATACATGGCACTTTCAATCTTATGTCAAGGTGAACATTAAGTGTGAACTATTAGGCATTAAGATGTCAAGCATTGCGACGTTTACGTTACGTGACGAGAATCGGAAAATACGATGATAATTTTTGATGTTTTATTTTAATATTTAGTTTTAATGAAGTATCTTGTCTAACTTGTATTTGTATTTTGGGTAACGTTTCACCTGCGAATAAATGATTTATTGTTATTATTATTTATGTCTTTCCCGCTCACGGGACAATGATGTCCCGGACCTTTGGGAGGCGTGCGTGGGGCTAGGTACCTACAAAGTACCAACTGAGCCAACACGTAGAGGCCCTTTTGACAATTTAATGAAATGCAAGGAGTACACCGAGCGGATGCTGTCCCTGCCCGTGTCATGGGACGCACACAGAGACAGCGCCCGCTGGGGTGTATAGGGACTGAAGGGATGATATCTAAAGAAAACGGGTTATTGTGTGAAAATGATGGACTAGTGGCTGGGCCATTGGGTGAAACATCGGACGCCTGCCTAATAAACTGTCTCATTTTTTTATTTCTGGCAGACGGTGACTCGCGAACTGCTAGAAGGGCCCCTATTAATAGCGACATTTAAAAATGGCCTAAGGGCAACACCAGTCAGAGAGGTGGCACTGGACTTTAAACATATAGCCAACTCGCCACTTAGGTCACATCTACCCTCGAGCAACAGCTATTGCGACTCCACTCTGGACAGCCAGTTAAGGCAAGCCAGAGGTGGGGGGGCCTGTCCAACCATCCACCCGATCGGCTCAGCCTGACCACAGGACACCCCCAGGAGCATTCAGGTACGTAGGGTCGCTACTATCTAACAGCCCGCCATTAGTTAGGTTAGGTTAACATTAGTTGAATAACAAATAGATAGTAACTACATAAGTGAACTTTCAACCTATATTCGTCATCTAGAAATGCAGACCGAAATTCAAGTTCTAGTACTTAATAGTTTTCTTTCACGATGCAGTCGCTAGTCGGCTGTGGTAAGCTGCAAGCAGAGTTTGGAAACAAGCAATACGAGAAATCGGAGATTAATCAGTCCATATAATTCCTTCGCGACTTACAAAATAAAACAAAATACAAAGGGGTACGGCTACGGGGCGGATATTTGCTTGAATAGGGAATACGCTCTCCAATTACTGGTGATTTAATAGGACACTGTTTGTTTGTATAATATTGTTATTGTGTTAAGATATATTACCTGTATATGTATATTTATAGTATGTGTATGGTATTTTTATTTTATTTGTACTTGCTTGTAGTATATGTATTAAGTTTAAGATTAATTTACTGCAGCGTAAAGGTCTCTGTACACGTGTTACTTTGTCTATCTTTTTCATCCTGATCTCCATTAAATTGCTCAAAGGTTAACTGGAAGAGATCCCTTACAGGGATAAGTTCGCCTTTGTACCGATTTTACCTATTTTTGACTGTATGTTTTACCTGTGTCTTGTGTACAATAAAGACAACAGTGAATTGGAATTGTTTCGGCCAAAAATTTATTTATTTATGTAGGTTGAGATGTATGTCCAGAGTGAAACTAGTCATTCTTAAACAATTATTTATTATAATTTTACTCGGAGCTACATTTTCACATTTTAACGGTATCCGTCATCTTACAATACTATCTCTATCTCGCTCTTTCTGTCCCTTTCATTAACTTACGTTCAATTTCCCACATTTATTATAAGGCTCACAAAATCAAGTTACAGACATTATAATACATATGTATACATACGACATACTAATTAGATCTGGACTATTTACACTTTTGCATAGAAGGATTTAAAACATTAAGACAAAATAAGATCCTAATGAGGTAACAAAACACATAACAGGTTGTTTTTTCATAACCGGAAGATGATCTTGTAAGTATTTATAATTAAAACCAACATTAGACAATGATTCTGACAACAATAGAAATTCTGGAAGATGTGAACGGTGAACGGTTTTATTTGCATACAACGTTTTTTATTTTATTTTCTTTGCCTAAAATTAAAAAAAAAGCATTAGGAAAGTACTATAGTTTAGTAACAATGCCTCTGGTGAATGAAAAAGATATTAATTACCTAAAAATTAAGTGGGCCTTGCTTAACTATGGCAGCAAATTAACTCCCAAGACACCATAAAACTCATTTGATTCGGCACGAACGTCGAGTAACTGTTTTCATTCAATTATCTACACAACATTTCGATGCTAAAGTTCTAAAAAGATCAACTCACTACATTATAAACTTGAAGAAATTTTAAAAGCAAAGGCAATAAATTTCGTCAATGACAGAAGTTGGCTCTCCATATTGCTTCGGTGTTTACTGCGAATTCATTTCCGGGGCTGACTCGGCTTCAAAACTTCAACAGTCAAGCAACTATACCTATATAAATATATGAAGAGGAAGAATGAGCGGTCTTTGGGTGGAACTTCGTGGTTCATCGTCGTGGAACCGAAATAAAACTTGATTTGAACGTATCACACTTTATTGCAATTAATCAACAGTAATCAACTTTAATTAATTTCACGATGGGTTGGATTCAAACGGATTTAATCAGAACGTGGTGAGGTTGGTTATGAGGTTAACAACACGTCCGTTCTGTTTGCCAGTTCGAAGCAGAATGTCCAGAACTCCAGAATAATGGCTGCCAGCCATTTTTATGCAACTCTACACCATTAACTCCCGCCTCAAGTCATATGGCAGTTTGAGCAGTGTTATCAACCCTCGCTTCCAAACACACCCAAATCCGGTCAGACTTAACCGTTCCGATTTGCGATCTCCGACATACATATATCTTAGTATACATAAAATACACTGTTGTGTTGCACTTAGAGCTGTAGAACTCGCGACTCTTAGACGTCCAATTTTTTTTTATTTTAAATTTCTAAAAGCTGAATTGTCATTAAATCTATATAATTATCAAACCTGCTCACAAAATTTCTCGAGAAACGGTTGAGAAATGCGATCTGTAGAGAAGAACACAAGGACAGCCGGACATCCGGACAAACTAAAGAATTTTGGCCCAAGCTGAAACGGAGAACTTCGTATCACTTTAAGTGATAGAAAATATATGTGAGTACAGACCAAATGATTAGAAATATGTTGTCACGACTAATTGGTTTACCTATACACGGTGGTCCCGGGATTGTCCGTTAACTTCGGTATATTGCAGAGTAGGTACGGTACATTCACAGAAACAAATGAGCACAATTATTCCTTGAAAAAAAAATTGAAAACAATTCAATGTAAGCATTAACGGTTGTTGTCTTACTGTACAAGGGTCTTGAAACACATAAAATAAATAAATAAATAAATAAATATTACGGGACAATATTACACAAATCAAACTAGGCCCACGGTAAGCTCAATAAGGCTTGTGTTGTGGGTACTAGGCGACGATATATATAATAGATAAATACATATAGATACTTATATACAATACATATATAACATCCATAACTCAGGAACAAATATTCGTGATAAACACACAAATAAATGCCCTGACCGAGATTCCAACCCCGGACCTCCAGGGACATGAAATAAAAAAATATGTATGTAAAAAATTGTTGAGCTGTGTGAGGTGGCGAGGTAGCTCAGATGAATACTCACTCTTAACAGATACTTTTGAACGTGTACATGTAGATGCAGTTAACTAGTTAAACATTTGCACGCTAGAGCTCGCTTCTCACGGGAAGCCTAACATTTCAGAACGCAACGCATTGGGCTTCGATTTTTAGCGAAGTTTGGACGCCGATTGGGTTGAGTCATTAAGCAACTTAATCCAGCCAGACCACCAGACTCCAGACTTTGCAATTTGTCGACTGACACTAACGAAAGACAAGATTGTTAAATCTGTAGGCCCCATTACACTCTGAAGAGGCATGTGATTAACAAACTAGACACTATATTAAATTTATATGCAAATTTTTGATAGTTTTGTTCAACTCAAAAGCGTTCGTCTCGCTCGCACTTACTTGTTCGTCAGAAAGTGACAGATGTTTTACAATACAATACAAATACCCTTTATTGCACAACACAATAATAATACACAACAGTACAGTTTAATATAGGGAGATAAACTTACATCGCACAGAGATCGATAGAAACTCCGCAAAATCACAGTATCAACTAACGTAGAATTCACACAACTCTCTCGCTTCCAGAAAGTATTATGTTACAAGTAAGTAGTTATCCTATGCGACCTTCGTTAAGAGCTCTCGATTCTTCAGGAGTCAAAACTTTGTCGTAATAGCTTACGGGCCCAGTTCTGGAAAATGTACACCCTTTGACGAAGAGTTACTCGAGAATTTATAAGTTCTTTGGAAGAAACTTGTCGCTCTATGTAGCTTTTTTGTTTAATTCTGTACGTTTGCTTTTCATTAATAAGGCTGGTTTTGTGAGGCCGTTATTAAATTGTCATATCATACTCATACTCATTTATTCATAAAATATAAAAATTTACATGTCAAAAATAGAATTCTAATATGTCAAATGAATTTGATTAGCCAGTATTAACGATGTCATCCGTCGGGCCCTTGTCAGTGCGAGAGTGCCGGCAGTCCTCGAGCCCAGTGGGCTGGCCAGGGACGACGGCAAGAGGCCTGACGGAATGACGATGGTGCCTTGGAGCATGGGTCGGCCGCTAGTTTGGGATGCTACTTGCGTCGATACCCTGGCACCGTCCCATGTTCCAAGCACCAGTGCCACCGCTGGCGCTGCGGCATCCTCGGCCGAAAGCCTCAAGCGCCGCAAATATGCCATCCTAGGAAATAGCTACATGTTTGCGGCGTTTGGCGTTGAAACCTTGGGGCCATGGGGGCCAAGTGCACGTCGGCTGTACAAGGATTTGGCGACGCGCCTAATAGAGGCATCGGGTGACCAGAGGGCTGGCCACTATTTCGCACAGCGTATTAGTATCGCTATACAGCGAGGAAATACGGCCAGCCTTCTGGGCACCTTGCCTATTGACGGCGACTTAGGCCAATTTTTTTACCTTTAGGTTAAGTTTTATATTGTTGTTTTTATTAATTGCCTTGTTATACGATTAAATAAATTTATTTGATTATTCAACTAGTATAACATAACAATATTTAGGTATGAGTAACAAAATGTCAAAATTAGAATCATAATATGTCAAATGAATTTGATTATTCAATTAATATAACATAACAATATTTAGGTATGAATAACAAAATGTCAACATTATACAATGATTAAAATTATTATTATTACCAATATTTTATATATACTCCTTAAAATTATAAAAAGCTTTATCATTCAGCCATTTTTTTAGCTTATTAAGAAATGTCGCATCATTTTCAATATCTTTCAAGTTTGTATTTAACTATAGAGTGAATTTAAATAACCCTCTCTCCTTCGGCAGTCGGGTAAATAGAAACGAGCCTTCTATTAAGATAACTGTTATTTCATACGTTAAAAGTTCTAATGAGTTTTTAATGTGAGCATTCTAACGTTACTTATATTATTAAAATTAATACAAATTGTATAATTTCAAATAAGCCACTGTAGCGAAGTGGTAAGACTTGAAAATTAGACTTTCTATCTGGAGGTCATGGGTTCGGAACCCGACTCGTGCCACTGGGTTTTAGAAAAAACTTGTGTTATGGATACCACTCAGCATACTTATGCTAGCAGCAATATATGCTAAAGGCGCTGGTTTTCAGCACCCAAAAAAAAAAAAAAAAAAAAAAAAAAGCCACCCAGAGAGAGATACCTACGGATCTTAAAATAATATAACTTATAATTATAACTTATACCTAACAAAACCTAATTAATGAGAAGGAGAGGTCCCTGCGCAATTAATTACATAATTCAGAGCTAAGTAAGTTTACAAATCAGGTAACAAAATATGATGAAATGCAGGTGTACGAGTATATGTGTGATTTCATTTACAGGTATTGAAATTCAAGAGCTAAGTGGATTGTCCGCTTATGCATTGGATATTTGTAGGTTGATAAGATATATTTTAATTTTGTTTTTAAATGATGCAATGGATAAACATCGTGACATCGAGAAGGAACCGCTCTAATCCTAACAAGGGCTAGTTTCCGCTCTGTGTTGGAAGGTCAGATGGCAGTGGCTTTCATAAAACTAGTGCCTACGCCAAATCTTTGGGTGCCAAAGAGGGCCCCGTTCCCATTTGGCGTAGAACCGGGAAAACGCCAGGAGGATGATGAATTTCGGTTCACCCTAAATCAAATAACCGCAATTGGTTTTTAATTAATATTTAACCCTAGTTTAATTTACATAATACGGGGTGGGCTCTGTAACAGGAGCAAATATTCAAAAGGACGCTTCCTTAGAGCATTTGCAGTAAACCCTTGTGACTGATTGATTCACTTTAAAAAATGTTGGTTTCGGAGAAATTTTGATCTAATGTTATGACCTCCAAGTAATGTAGGTATCTTGGCACCACGAGATCTTATCACGGCAGTCAAAGCCGATTTTGAGGTAACATGAGTCATAATAACAGTTTTTGCATTTTTGTTTTCAAAATATATTTTTGTGATATTTTAATTTTTATTACTTAAATTTTTTTGTGTTTTTAAAATAAAAAGTTACTCATAGCACTCCAGAAGAGAAAAAAATACAAAAAACTTTATAAAAAAAAATTGTTTCATTATTATTTTTTTCACGTAAGACCACTTTCACTCTATGAAAACACAACAATATATCGATATCAGCCATATTTTTACACCAAAAAATAGAATGGGTAATTTGACTAAATATTCATTAATAATCTACCTAAATTTAATACCGATAAGGTAAAAAATAATGAAAAGTAATCTTCATAAATTCCGTAAAAATCAGGCGAAAATGGTATAAATTTTCTTTACTTTATAATTGACTACGTCTATATATATGTTATTTGTGATACGCGCATAATACACTTATTTTTGTTAATGAATAAACCTTTCTATAGGCCAGATGAGATTCAATATTATCTCAAGGTCGTAAATATTTAATTAAAATGCCGTTATTACCTGATGCATATATTTTTGGATTCAGGTAGTAAGTCTCCAAATTTGTGTACTCAAACATGTTTTCATTATAAAAATACTGATAGCATTTTTGTTTGCGGCTTAATTTTTTTTCCTAACTTCCGCCGTATACAAATAATTAGCCTGATATTGAATTATTTCCAAAAAAAACCGTAATTTTCTCAGGGTAAACAGGCGCGACCAGAGTTGCTGCCGATATCTACGAATCCACTAAGTATATGATTTCTAATGGAGTAGGTAAGTGATTCTGTGCATGAATGATGGATGTGGATTGAGATGAATGATGGGTAAAATGTGGATTGATGTTGTGCCGTTAAACTTTTTCAGGTGTTGGTGATTTGCTAAATCACAAAATTATGGTACATGAATACTAGAAACCTACATAGCTTTGATTGCTTTTGAAGCATTGACATCTTTAGACGTCATTGGCATACAGCGTCCTTTGAATCCAATAACGAGATGCACTTTGGAACTTTTGCACCGACGTGACGTATTCATATTATATTCATTTATTTCGTATTAATCATACATTATCATTCATTACATTAAAATATCATAATAAGGTCATTAAAAACAATGTCAACAGGCATATATATAAGAAGCAATACAGGCAAAGTTATTTAATTTATAATTAAAATTGTTCGTCCAAGAATTCAGCTACCGAATAATAGGTACTTACTTACTTAGCCAATCAGTTCGGATTAGTAATCAAACGGCTCTATAGAGCTATATAGGGCTCCGAATGGCTTTTCAGGGCTTATGATACCACATTTTTGTAATGAAATTACTGAAGTTTCAGGTGTTAATGATGATAAACGCGCTTGTGCTGGGTATTTTACGGTTATTTAATGTTTCTATTTAAGCCGTGCTCATTCCCAATAAATGGACTGAAGTACTAAAATTTTATACGAATTTCATATTACTGTCAGCTGATAAAGGCTTATTTGTAAGTAGTTGCAATATTTCAATAACCTAATGTCGAGTCTTTCACCCATAACAATAGGTATGTTATGAGGGCAAAACATAATAGTTTTAAATATGTATGCTTGTCTTGTTTGGCCGTGGAAAATAAATATTTGAAGCCTGCCCATATTGTTGAGTTTGGACGGACGGTATTTGCTCAAGCCTCTTTGTTCACGGCGGAAATGAAATATGACAGACTTCATCTATACATATAAATGCCTATGACCTGACTGACTTATTCACTCACTCACTCACTCATCACTCTGTAGGGACTTACGGCTTTTTGGCTGGGGCGGTAGTGTAGTGTTTCGATGTACCGCGATAATATTATCTTTATATTTAAGTGAGCGAATCGCCAACAAACTGCTTTGCAGTTTGGCGAATCTTTAGGTTAAGTTACTAAAATTGTATTTTTTTTTGATTCCAATAAAAAAAAAAAAAATCAACGCACAGCCGAAACTACTGGGGCTAGAGAGATGATTTTTTGCATAGTAGGTTGCTTTTATAACGTAAGCTAGGGATAACAAGGGGTTTTTGAAAATCTCACCCCTAAGGGGGTAAAATAGGGGTGCAAAGTTTGTATGGAGAACCTTTTGTTTTGGAACTAGAGACTTAAAACTTTGTAGAAAGATTAGTTATTAAAATACAAATAAAGTACTTTCAGCGTTTTGACAAATTTCACCCCTAAGAGGGTAAAATAGGGGTGCAAAGTTTGTATGGAGCAAACTTTCTTTTTTGAGCTAGTGACTTAAAACTTTGTAACAAGATTACTTATTAGAATACAAATTAAGTCCTTTCAGCGTTTTGGAAAAGTCTACCCCTAAGGGGGTAAAAAAGGGTTGCAAAGTTTGTATGAGGGAAACTCTTTTTCGAGATAGAAGCTTTAAAATTTGTTAAAAGATTACTTATTAAAATACAAATAAAGTGCTTTCAGCGTTTTGGAAAATACTGCCCCTAAGGGGGTTAAAAAGGGGTGCAAATTTTGTATGGGGGAAACTTTATTTTTTTAGCAAGATACTTAAAACTTTGTAGAAATATTACTTATTAGAGTACGTTTGGTAAAATTCCACCCCTAAAAGTGGGTGCAACATTTGTATGGAGGAAACATTTTTTTGCCGGCTTACAATTTTGTACAATGCTTGCTAATTAAAATTAAAATTAAATACTTTCAGCATTTTAGAAACTTATACCCTTAGGGGTTTTAAGGGTGCCTCCTTTGTATGGAGAAAATATTTTTTTTAAGCGATGAACTTAAGACTTTGTTGAAAGATTACTTATTTCAATACAAATAAAGCACTTTCAGCGTTTTGGAAAATTCGACCCTAGGGGGGATAAAAAGAGGTGCACTGTTTGTGTGGGGGTATACTTTTTTTTAGGTAGAAACTTAAAACTTTGTAGAAAGATTACTTAATAAAATACAAAAAAGTAGTGCCAGCGTTTTGGAAAATTCCACCCCTTAAGGGGTTAAAAAGGGATGCAAGGTTCGTATGGGAAAAACTGTTTTTAGGCTAGAGACTTGATAGTTTGTAAAAAAAATACTTATTACAATAAAAAAACTTAGTGTTTTCTTTTCAAATTTTCCCCGAAAAGCGTTAATCGAAGGGGGTTCAAAGTTTGTATGCAGAGCAAGAAAATTATAAAGTATGAGATTTGTAACTTCGATCTTAGCCTGTTTGTTAAAAGACTAAAAAACTCATTTCAGCGTTTTTTGAAATTCTTCCCCTAAAGGGTAAGGGGGGTTCCCCTAGGGGGTATAAGGGTGTTCAAAGTGTGTATGGAGACATTTTTACAGTAAGGGATTTGTAACTTCGGTTTCAGACTGTTTGCTAAAAGACTACAAAACTTATATCAGCGTTTTTTTTTTTATTCATCGCCTAAGAAGGTTAAAAGGGGCTTCGAAGTTTGTATAGAGAGCAAGACATTTAAAAGGAAGAATGTCTTACTACGGTTTCAGACTGTTTACTATGAGGGTTCAAATGGGGTTCTAAGTTTGTATAGAGAGCAAGACATTTTGAAAGTAAGAGATTTGTAACTTCGGTTATAGACTGTTTACTAAAAGACTACAAAGCTAAATTCAATGTTTTTAAAAATTCATTCCTTAAACAAACATTTAGACGATAACATGTTCTACGCGGACGAAGTCGCGGGCAACAGCTAGTACAAGATATAATACATGTTTCTACGTTAATTACATACAAAACTGTATTAACCCAAAAATGTGTATGCCTGAATCAATATATATATATATATATATATATATAATATTTTATTCATTATTTTCTTCTAAAACCTGGCCGCCCAAGTAACGCTTGCTCTCGTTTACTCCGATACAAATAGACAGTGTGCGCGTTTTTGGTGTTGACAGCGCCTTAAGAAAAAGTGAATTGTAAGTATTGTTCGTTTTTTAGGCATGTCTCTTGTAAGAGGTTTTTGTGTGCAGCTATCTTTATTTCTTTGAAGCGACAGTCCTGAAGACTATTGGGATTTGGGATGGATTCAACTTATGATGTGTCCATAGGCTTGTCTTAAGTGACTGATTGACATAGGGTACATCATAGAATATGTGGCCTATTTAGTTTCTCAGTATTTTAAATGAACTTGTGAATCAACCTTCGTAGGCTATTTCATATAGTTAATTTGCTTTGACGTTACACGCTCCACAAGCCTCGTTAGCGTCGTCTCTCTCTCACTAATGGTGGTGAATGAGAAAGGCAGATAGGAACTGTCATTCAGGTCCACTTGGCACCCTAATTTGATTGATGCCCTGGAACTAACGACATTGACGAGTCAAACTGACGAGCTAACTCGATTATATGTGCTCGGGTATTGGAAATATAGACCTATTGAGTTAGTTAGTTCAATATTCAACCCTAGAATGTAAATGTTATTCTTTGGTTTGAGGACTTCTAACAGTCAAGTTGTTAGAGCGACTTCTGACGCGGGGACCGCGCCGATGCGTGGCTAGTCCAACGCGGCTTAATTCCAATAAGGTCTAGTTACCCTTCCATGTTAGAAGGTTAGTTGGCAATCTTTTCTACAAAATATAGTGGCTAGTATCTTTTTATGTCATATCCAGGTATGCCGCGAAAAATAAAGGTACGCCGTGACCACAAAATTTAATTTGCCGTATGTATTGTTTGTGCAAATTTTCGCTTCTGCAAAAAGGCGGTGTTTCGAGGACCCTAAAGATTTTGTCTCATTAGGTTAAGCTAGGTTTGTTTTATGAAATCTAGTTCATGGCTTCAGAGGAAAAGGGCATTTAAGATAGATTAGACATTCAGGAACAATACGGCGTCAATTATTGAATAGCAGTGTCAATGATTAAAACGTTCACCTTAGTTGTTTCAAGTACATTTTCAAATGAGTAAAAAGCACTTTGACCTGAAAATGTATCCTTTGCAAACAATAATGTTTCAGTACAACATAATAGCTTTAGCTAACGTATACGTTACAAGATAATTAGGAACTTATCTCTAGCAGGAGACGTTGCCTTTGTCTATTATACTCACTAACGCTCAAAGGCGTGTTCACGGCACATGATATGAACCGGTGCTAATATCTCTTTAAAGTTGTTTTGTGTTTCTAGGAAAATTGGAAATGAAGGGACACTAAATATCACAGCAATTTAATATTTCAAGAAAAGAATACTAGGTGCGGCGCGTGAAAATTTTCGATGGGCAGCCCGGATAAAAAAGTTATAGGCTTGCATATATAGTACATTATTGCCGTGGCCGGGAAGGAGACAATTGCAGGCTGAGTATTTTGTTTAAACGAACGAGCTTGCGAGTCCGTTTAATTATAATACAAAGCCTGCAATTGCCATTCCGGCTGAGGCTAATATAGTGCTTTTCTCAAAAATGAGGGAATAAAAAAGACTAAATTTAAATCAAGCGTATTAAATACAAATTGAGGATACTGCAAATGACATAAAATTAAACGTCATATTTTTTTAAACAGAATCGCAAGTGTATTTTTCCACCGAAAAACGCAATCTTTTAATGACACATACAAAAATGTCGCGTTTGCAACAGAAAAATACGACTTGATTGGGCTGAATACGACCTGTGCCGTCTTTTATATGCCAGTTTCTACTTTTTAAAAAGTTTGGTATAAAGGAATTCATATGTAACATTCCAGGCGGCCTGCAATGTTTTTAATTTTTTAATTTTGATCTGTCCTTCAACTATACACTTTACCTTCCAATATGTAGCGAGTTATGTTAACTTTGCGGGCCATTTTTGAGAAAAAGAAATTTCAAGCCCGTGGGAATCGGCTTGTACGAGTATGGGCGCTCCGCCACTGCTAGGTAGGTTAGGTGACTAGTATTGCTTGTAAACTGATGCAAACGTAAAGGGTGTCTTCTTAATACGAATAACTAAACGGTTAAACTCACGCATTAAATGACACTACGGGGGACATGTTTCGAACTCTTCAGGAGTTCTTCTTCAGGATGAGTGTTTTGTGTCTTCTTCGTCTTAAGGCAAATTTACTAATAAATTATGGAACCAGTTTTCGGAAATAAATGTTTTTTCTTTTTTAGGTTTGACATATATGTGTTGTGTCTGTCTATGTCATCACAGCACCCGAACGGAGGAACCGATCATTTTGTATAGAATTGTATTGTTACGTCGGGTTAACACATTCACGGCCGGGCTAATCTCGTAGCGCTACGCCGTAGTCCGTAGCAGGTTAAACCTCGTATGTAGAGGAAAGCGCTCGTAGCGCTTTGACGCATATGTGTCGTCACTGGCCATGAATGGGTTAACCTGTTCCTATTTGGTAACTGCCAGAAACATAAGGTAAATCGACCTTTTTATCTCATACAAGCTCCCGCAAAAACAGAAACCATTATGGTTTCTACTCTGAAGGTGCTTGAGCTGTCACTCAGGGACGCTCTACTTGAAAATTTCCTCCAGAGCATTCTGCCGCTATTTACTTCTCTGAAACGACCTATTGCAACTCTGTCTTGGAAAGATGAGTTTTAATGGTTTGAGGTACACGTATTGAGCATACTGTTCTGTGGTACACATTACAAAGTTTGGCAACTTAATTTTTATAATTGCCATCCTGTTTGTTCACCTAAATTAGATGAGGTTAGTCAAAAGCCAAAATAATTTTATTTAAAATAGACTCAAAGAGTGCTTGAGTTAAGATTGGAGGTTTGTGGGAGGTTTATTTAATCGTATGTCATAGGTAATCTATTTCGCTTTAAAGTTTGTCACTCCTTAACACCACCCAGGGGACACGTGCAGGGTTGTGGTAACTATCGCTGTCGAGCACTGGGACGATTACCCAGGCCTACCTAGGTTATACCTCTGATTACTTACTTCTAAAGAATGAGATTAGGTTGCTAATTAAGTACCCAATGGGTCGGCCATTGGGTACCTGTTTTATAGTTTTCTAGTCTACATAATTTATACAAACCCTACACCGGTATATGACTTACAAATACTATTTACTGCACGAGGAGAAACTTATAAGCTATCGGAACTCTCGACTAAATCGCCTAAAACAATGGCATTCAAACGTCAATGTATATTATTGTAACACTTATTGGAGAAACTTTGTCTTGCACTTTCTAAGTGACATTCGAGAGTATTTCTTACCCCGCATTCGCTGAACTTTAGAAGAATACATCAAAAATATTTTTACAAATGTCAATGACTATAGACTAATGTATATGCCTAGTACCCATAGTACAAGCTTTGCTTAGTTTCGGACTAGGTAGATTTGTGTAAGATTGTCCGCAAATATCTATCTATCTATATCTATCTAATGACTGTCAAGAGTGAACCGATTAAGAAGAATAAATGTGAACGCATTCATGTAAATGTTTTTAATAAATCACGAAAGATCCATCGCTCACAGATACTTTATTACCTGGATTAACACATCGTACATACTTTTTGTCGCGGTAAATGATATGGCACATTTGCGTCAGAGCTCACTAGAAGGCTCAAAGTCACCCAAATGGCAATGGAGAGGAATATGCTGGGAGTTTCTCTGCGTGATTGCAGCAGAACTAAGGTACATTCACCGGCATCAATATATATGATGAATCAAGGGCTGCAAAAATATCTGACACGCTCTTACGGCTCTAGGAATAGAGTTGTTATCAGATATTTTTGCGTCCTTTGTTCCATCACATATTTATGCCGGTGACTGTACCTAACCTATATAGCCCTCCGAATCGCTAAACTTAAGTAGCAGCGGGCGGAGCACATTGCACGTAAAACTGTTGGTCGTTAGGTCGGAAAGGTACTCGAGTGGCGACCACGTACCGGCACGCGCAGCGTGGGTAGACGATGATAAGGTGGACTGATGACCTGGTAAAGGTCGCAGGAGTCCGCTGGATACGGGTGGCGCAAACCCGGTCACATGGCATTCTTTGGGGGAGAGCTTTGTCTAGCAGTGCGCGTCATATCAGACGATAATCGTAGCAATGTAAATTATCTATGAAAATTTACATTGCTACGATTAATGAATTAACGTTAAAACGGTAAATCTTACGGATTTCACATAAGCACTAGCTAGAAGAAAGAAGAAAAACATCAATTCTAAACACAAAAGAAAAAAAGAAGTTCTAAGAGGCTCAAGGGGTCAAGGTCAACAAAGTCTAGCCCCCCAAACTAAAACCCTGGACCCGCCATTGAACAAATCAGAGCGCCGGGTATCCGCATTTAAGAATATTAACCACTTTCCAAGATGCAATCCTAATTCCAGTGACCAAAAATGCCATACGATATGTAAATAAATAGAGACTTAATAAAATAACAACCAACCCAAACAGTTGACAGTTCCAACTTTCTATACTTTTCAACTACTTTTCGCGTGATTCAAAACACCGCCATTTTCAACTAAAGTGCAGTTAAAGTATCAAATAAAGCTACAAACGGCTGTTCGTAACGCGGTAATAAAAGTGAGTTTGTGTAACGGGGCTACTATTCAGAACGCTTCATCTCACCACTGTTACTCAGACCTCCGATTACGCGTTGTTATTACGAGTCCCAGTGTCAAGATATACTAGGGATGATTATTGAGGTGAAGTGAAACAAGTGAAAAGCATGGCTGGTGTCGCGATCGTGCAGTAGCCGCCTTTACTGTCACGCGAGTTGTCTCGAAGCGTTTATGTTAAATGTGCTGTAACGTTAAAAAAAACGCAATGGTGATTCAGTTTTCAGTTTGCAATTAACTAGTTAAAATCGCTGGTTTTTAAACAGTAGGTATTCACTAGGTGTGTATAACAGTGTTGCAAGTGTTAGGAGATTTTGGTGACAGCGTCTTGTACATAATTGGCGCTCAATGCATTATTTTATTTTCTTCGTTGCTACGCCACATGTGTAAAGCCCCTGCTAGACAGTCGCCAACACACCACCCCGACCGAGCGACCTTGGTCGGCACCGACCGCTGTAGTATGAAATTTAACTCCAAACAACTGTCTACACGGTCGGTGCAGACCAAGGTCGCTCGGTCGGAGGGGCGTGTTGGCGACCGTCTAGCAGGGGCTTTATGCTGAAGCCCATAACGCACTGTTTTCCGCTATGTTGCAAAAGTCATCTGGAGACAACGAACAAATAGGATTAATCGTTAGTTTAATACCTATCAACTTTTGTTATCAGTTTAGCCCATTTCTCTGTTACTTGAGACGCCACATACGCCTGTAAACTTTGTTTTTTTCGGTATTGTTCAAGATGTCATTGCTACTTATATGATTTAAATGTATTTGTCCTGCGACAGTACATTTATTTTCGTTTAAAGAGCCATAAAAGATCAAGGCCAGGAAGGGTGGTTTGAGGGTGTACGGTAGTATACAACGAGATTGAAAGGTAAACGGGTATTTATTATGCCGCGAACGCTTTCAAGCAATATTCGGATTTTTCGGGCGTGTTTATGCTAATTTGAATAATTTAGAGCTGAGCGAACGTAGGTCAGGCCAAGGTATCCTAATTGCCTACTTATATATAAGTACATAATTAATAGGTCAAGTTCTAGGACTTTTTAAATAACATTTATCGTCTATATAGATAGCTTGCTTTCGCGTGCGCGAAGAACGGGTCAGAGCGAGCGCGAAACACATTTAAATTTGAATGTGAAGCGTAACTTTCATATCTACCTTAACACACACACTGCCAAGAATCGCTACGCGCTACGGGCGTTGCTTACGAGTATCGCGTGGATTTTCTCGTACGAAAGCGACTACTGTGTAACGGCCTGGCACGACATTGCGCGAATTTCGGTGCGGCAAGCGTTTTATCTGTTCATTGCGCGGTCGAGACGCGCAACATACTGTAGTTAGTAGGGATCACACGCAATGAATTAGTAAAACCGCACCGCAGGTCGCTTAAGACCAAAGTCGTGGCCAAGGCGTAAGCGCCCGCTAGGCGGGTTTCTGGCAGTGAAAGTGTAAAGGACACTGGAACCTTATTTTAGGTTATAAGGTATATCGTAGGCCGTGTTGACCTGACGCCTGACCATTATCAGGCGGAGCGTCCAGCGGCGCGAGATGCATGCTGTCCAACGAGTATGGAAACACTCACGTCTGTACTTATATACTTACCTAGTTATCGACGCCATAATGTTTGTATGTGCAAATACAAACATTACGACGCTATATATTATGGACATGTTCCAACGCGGGCCACGCGCCGCCGATCGCCCCGCTTAGCTTTGAACATATCCTTAGACATACCTAAACCACCCGTGACTGTTTGGCATGTTGTGTCAATTTTTTTTTATCAATCGAAGCGTTCCAGAGAGAGTGAAGGAACATATAGCGGCAGTCAAAAACCCGACAAATAAACAAATCCGCAATAGCGTACCACTCATTAACCAGTGGATCGAATCATTGGATTGAGTTCACGCCCAAAATCCTCTCTACTGAACGCCCGTAGAACTTCAATGGGGATGATGCTTTCAATTTATCGGCGACTTGGGGACCGGTGATTCAGAAACTGAAATCTCGGGAGATACGAGTATCGTCGGATCTGTGCGCGGTTACTGTGAGTGTTTTGTGTCGTGCCCTTATAGAATAATAACGCCTAAAAGGATAGTTTCATACGGGCGACGCGCCAAGCGTGAGGCATAAAATGGATTCATGTAGTTGTGATCAACTTGTTGTGACAAACGCACCAATTTTGTTCCACCGATCGGCGTACTGGGCCATTTATGTCCTACTTTTGGTGGCCTCACCGTTGCGCGTGAACTGTGTTTCTATGCGTTATTATTCTAAGGTCGTGCCCTAGACAATTAACATTAAAATGGACGGGTAGTGGTCTTTTTTCGGGTGTACCCTCCATGTTTTTATCGACTTTTGGAGGGTAGTAAAATATAGTAAACCCATATCTCTGTTGACAACTTGCTGGGACGACAGTTATCTGCGACCATGACTGGTGCAACCCTTGTCGAAACGTCAGAAATAAAGGTAAATAAATACATATCGCGTTATATAGACCCGCGTAAAACAGTATTTTAAATATGTGTACAAGGTACTCTTTTGACCACTATCTCACCTGATGGTAAGTGATGATGAGCTCGAGGGTGTTACATGCCACACCTAGATAGTGCCTATTCTCTATCGTATTGAAAATATCCAAGTTACAAGTAGTTGGGAAAAGGTTTGCAGGAAGTGGGTCGTTCCACTCTCATTTGTGGCTGTTTAATGCTTCAATGTCCGTAATTATCGGGAATAGAAAATCTTAAACGCGTACCTATGGCTCGTATATATATATACAGGGTGGGCCCTGTAACACGAGCAAATATTCAAAAGGAGGCTTCCTTAGAGCATTTGCAGTAACCCCTTGTGTATCATACACTTTCAAAATTTTTGGTTACGGAGAAATTTTGATCTAAAGTTATGACCTCCAAGTAATGTATCTTGGCACCACGAGATCATATCACGGCAGTCAATGCAGATTTTGAGGTAACATCATGTAATGAGTCATAATAGTTTTTGCATTTTTGTGTTCAACAGATAGTTTTGTGATTTTTTCATTTTTTTTTCTTTTTTTTTGTGTTTTTAAAATAAAAAGTTACTCATAGCACTCCAGAAGAGTAAAAAAATACAAGTAAACTTATTTTAAAGAATTTTTTTTTCAAAAAAAAATTTTTTTTTTTCGCATTAAACCACTTTGAAATAATTGTTCACAAGCTTAATAATCTACCGTTTAATTTTTTGCTCCAGTTACAGGGCCCACCCTGTATATATATGTATACCTACAACAAAGCTTTAATCCTATTCAATAAACTATCTGAAATAAATTTGCGTTGGCGAACGGTTTTCCAAAAAACAAATAAAAATTTGAGTCACCGAGGCAGTGTCATAATGGGTTTTCCATTACGCTCTGTCAGCGGGAGCTAGGTCTAAAATGTTTGCTTCCGACGATTTCATCGATTACACTCTAAAATTTTGCCTGTGCGGTCGATGGACAAATATTTTTACACTTTTGCACCCTGTTTCTTTGTGATAAGGCGAAATATGTCTACACTGTTTGTCGACTCCAACTATAACTTATTCAAATACCTTTCACTGTTTGCAATTTTCAGGAGAATCGGTTGTGAAATGCGACCTGTAGAGAACAGCCATGTGGACACCATTCCAAAGCTGCAATCTCACAGACTTTTCCTCTATATATAATATTATTTATATATTTTTTGGGGACAATTTTTCACAAATCAACCTAGTCCCAAACTAAGCCCCAAAATACATAAATAGTAACATTTAACACATGGTATTATAATGCAAAGTTATGAGCAATTTTCATAATACATCCACAACAAATCAATTAAATTAATTTAATTAAGTTAATCCGTTCAAGGCCCAGCACGTGTGCTAGGCCATAGTGCGTAGCAGCATTTTTCCGGTTTGTAGCGTAAATCGCTCGTAGAGGCATGACTCATATACATACATATGTGAGTCATTGGCCTTAAATGTGCTAACAAAGAAGAAGAAGACATTTATTTACTACACAAAAGACACACAGAGATAAAGGGAGTAGGCATACATTACAATTTAACACATATTGTGTGTGTCTTCGCGGCAGTGAATAGGTCGCTGTCGCGAAGAAGCACTTTATAACCTAAGCACTAGGCAGCCCAAGCTAACGTTATTAACGTAAAGCTTAGAGTATAGATTATCTAGAGAGGAACTATACTGTTGCCACTGCACTGGTTATATTCTCTTTGGTTGCCACCATAAGCGACGGAAAGGCTCTTATGCGGCTAAATTAAGAGCTGGTCTTAAAATGGCTGACATTTTACCATAAACAACCTACTTAATTTTGGTGGGATTTGGTTTATTTGCTGCAACCTCATACTAAGTTGCGGGAAATAAAAAAAAGCGGAACTATGACAAGGATAGCGAATGATATATCCCTTTCTGTCACACTTGTTGAGATTTGTATACTTCCATCTTGCTTGCTCGAAATCGAAAACTATACTCTAATGGCCCTTTTCATACACGTTCAACAAACGTATTATACTCGTACTCGTAGCTAAAATGCCGTTAAAATTCGTCTGTCACTTTAAATTTAATGAATAAGTGGGTAAGGCGTAAAGTCAACTTTAACAAGAGAAATAAAAGATTCGCCCTCATAAAAATACTGAAAATATAAACACTTTTCTGGCCTGCTGCACGTGGAGTTTTTTTATATACAATTTTTTTTGATTGCAAACAAAAAAAATACAAAGTTATTAACTGAAACTAAAGATTCGCCAAACTGCGAAGCAGTTTGTTGGCGATGCACTAGCTTAAGGCGCCGTAGGTTCAGCGAAGTTAAGCAAACATAGTTTTTGAAACAATTATATTATAAACAGACGCATTGTTTACAATATAATTGTTTCAAAAAAATACGAATAGTTATCTTGAGGCTTTTCTGCAGGGAAATCAGTGATTCGAAACACGATTAAGCAATTTTCGCTCGATAGAAAAAAATCACCAACATAGGTCTAAAACATATTAAAATTCACTTAAAAGATTCGTAGCAAATTATGCACAAAAGCAAAGCTAAGCATATTATAATTGGTTCTAAAAATCGGCAATATCATGTTTAAAGGAACTTAGTGATTACTTTTTTATTTATTTAAACGCACAAAAAATTTAAATAAAAAAACATGATATCCGCGCTTCCAAACACGCACTTCCATCTCGCTCACGCTTATGCTCAGCGAGAGGGAGGGAAGACCGTGAACCTACGGCGCTTTAATTAAAAATGATTTTAATTACAGACGGCTTGACTCGGAGTCTATTTTGAAGTCACATTAACAACCGTTAGAGTCGTTTCTAGGTTAACATAGATTTATGTCCTCTTTCTTTATTCGAGAAGCATCTCTTGGACGGTGTAAACAATAACAAATAGCTCTGCTATTCTGCTTGACACGTTTTCCCGCATAACATTTATAGACCTTTTATTTAAACATTTCTTTTTTAAATTGCCCCAAAAAATATTAAGAGATTTTCTGCAACTTTTATGTTATATCTACTCAGAATCACCATCTCTGTCCATCCCAATAGGGGAGAAAAAGTGTCTCATTTCCATACATTTTGGAAACTTTCCTATTGTGTTACCGCCATACATAGTAAATGGGAAGGCCTGCGTCTACACTCTACATAGCCTAAAAATCAACACAATACTGGGTTATGAATGGTCATTCACAAATTTGGAGGGTCGGTTTTCTCGTTTTGTACATAAACAACTCCGTTCGTTGCAAAACTCTATTTAAAAGTGCAATTGGTTTTAATTCCCACCATTAGAGACACCGTCACGTCATTAGCGCGCATTTGAAAATAGAACATTTATGCTAAATGTTACCAGCCAGTCACAAGGATCGTGCGAGCCATTAATAGTAAGTCAATGGTGCGAGCAAACGAAAAACTTCCTTTGTCCTGCCAACGTGACGAAAACGTTATTTTTATATGGTATCGTTTAATAATAGAGCTAGGAAAATAAGAAGCCTAAAAAGGTCAAGTCGGAAAACAAAAGCGTGCCCAGGGTTAACGGAGGGCTGTTTTACTCGTATAAAGTTATTTTCGGTGTAATTATGATATGAAAGTAATAGGAGTATGGTCGAAACGCCATGGAAAGCGACGGAAGTCCGCTTTAAAAGCCTGCCTCTTCGCTCTTTTCTCTGGTTGACTACTGTAATAGTACATTATTGCAGAGGTCGGGAAATTGCAATTTGTGGATGAGTTGATAGAGACGAATTAGTAGTATACGGCATGACTCGTAGTGCCAGTTTCAATTTACAAACTTAAAATAATTAAAAACGTTAGAGTCGATCACAATTTTAAATGTTTAAGTACTTATTAAAGATTGAACGGGATTGAAATATAAACGCATTTTAGTTCGTTATATGAATTGTGTATGAATAAATATTTTTATTTCTGCGTTTCAAACTATTTGAGACATTTTTAAAAATGTCACTTCTATCACTTACAAAAGTAAGAGTTTTTTCTGTGACAATTTAAAACGAAGAAAACTCGGGAAAACTTTAGGCACACTACCAAACGGACGCAATTTGTCACACCAACTTACAATAGTTTGGAAAGAGACAGCCATACATCCCTTTCATTCCAACAATAGCAAGTTGTTGTGATAAATTGATAGTCCTTGAAACGTACGAGCATTTGGCTGTTTGCAGTGAATACACCGTTTTTTACCTTTTAACCATATGGTTTGTGTTAGTCAAAACATTTGGTTAAAAGGTAAAAAGAGTATACAGTAATGGAATTTCGTAGTTTCCTGGCCGCTGAAACTGTAAAATAATTACTTTTAACTTTTTAAATTTGCGCTCGGCAGTAACGAGGATTTTAACTGACTATTTTTGCTACAGCAAGGCGGACATTTCTGAGCATATTGTAGAAAAATGTTTTGTTGCTTAACGTTTGACACCTATATACAAATTTTCCTTTTATTTTACAAACGAGATTGCTTTTGGTTCATTTCGTGTTATGAATATTTTTGGTAGTAATTGAGTGAAAAATTATCAATATTTGATGCCCTAATTTCAATAAGTAGTTGACAAGGAAATAAGATCCTAAGATTCTGAAATATCTGAGTAAACTTATGCCCTCAACAATAACGTCGTGTTCCCATTTATGATTATTTTTCCATGCAAATATTTTCGAACTCGGCTATACCTTGCTAACTGGGGCAGTTGCGCGCACAGGTACATTTAAGGTAGGGTCTAGAGTTTAAATAGTGGGCTTACATTTAGGTACTTTAACTGATCCCCTTTATACCGCAAAAAAAAACTTAGATGTCTAGTATAGAGAACAAACATAGATGTCTCATACCGATTCGGCTCAAAATATTTTAATGGGTTTAAGAAAACCGATAAAAAGGCCAATGTTATAAATGTTATAATATTTTTATTCCACCCCCACGTAGGAGCCGTTAACGGTTTTAATGAAGACTGCCACTTTAACGGCATTGCAGCCAGTGGAGTGTGCCACATATTTTATAAATCACGTAACGCCTGTCTTTTTTTTCTACGTGTAAAAGAATAAATGGAGCAGAAATTCTACTCAGCCAGTACCCTGAGGCGCAGTTCGATATTGTTTTTGAGCGCTCGTGATATCACCAATCTCGGGACGTGGAAGCGATATCATATAATCCCAATGCTCGGTATTACTCAACCGTGATGAGTTTGGGATTGGAATAGCTGTCAGGTCATATTAAACTTTGACGTCACCTGGCCCAGACAATTCGCCAGACATTGCTTGTTCTAGAAGTTAAGGTGTTCGCTAGGTTACTTGTGGAACAAGCAATGTACGGAGAATTGTCGTGAAATAGGGGCCTGGAATCCCTTTCTTATCGCAGTTTGATTTGCAATATAAGTATGTGCAATTTGCCATAACTCTTTATGAACATTAGTGTCTAATCTGAAGCAGAATTTGACATTTTGTCGGCGATCTCACTTTTTGTAAAATGGTGCTATGGTTATGTAATTTTAAACTTTACGCTTTATACCGTAAACAAAATGCGAAATAAAATACTAGGTTACGAAATAAATCTTTGTAACAATTCTGTTCACGTTCTGTTAACGTTTTGAGGTTTTGATAAATGTGTATAGTAGATACTTCATATATATATCTTACTTCTCAATTTTTTTGTGCAATTTTGTTTTATTATTATAAATATAATTAATTCGCTTTCGTATGCATCGTAATACCTATCGAAGTCTTAACGAATTTGATTATAAGGCGTTAAATAATCGACTGAGGCCAAATGTTAGGTGAAAAACGCCATAATTGCCGTAAAAAAAGAAGCTGAGATGATATTAAAAAAGATGGATGGATAAGATTTAGATATGCCATCCATAGAGGCTTAGACCGAGTAAAATATTGGATTCCTTATCTCAGGTCAGAAGTTCTTATGCAAAACGTAATAATATTTAGTAATATTTTACCTTAACCGAAAGTCACAACATTTATATTATGAGATATTAAATAGTCCTTACTTTAATGAAAAAAGTATAATATAATTGAATCCAAAAATAAATACTTCAATTAAACTGATTAATAATTTGTATAAAAAAATGTAAATACACTAATGGAAACCTTGGATAAGCTCACCATCGTACACTAGAACAATTTGTTCTTGTGTATATATTTTTATATTTAAAAAAAAACATGTATAATTTAAAATACGTCCACAAAAAAATAACAAATTTAACTAATAATATCACAAAACAGATCGACGATCATAACTGGCCATTATAGAAAGCTAAAATGTTTCTGAGAGAAAAAAAACAGAAATGTCCTTATCAGGTCAATGGATCAAACTGGTCATTGTAGAGAACGCGCGAAAAATCTCAGTGAAAATTAAATAGTATTTGTCTTTGTTACAAAAAGCAGATCAGTGACTGCAAGAAAACCTGGCTATAAACAACACGATAAAAAAGCGGTTCCAGAGAGAAAAAAAATAAAAAGTATTGTTTTAAACGGATCGATGGGCACTGCAGTGGTTCGCCAGACTCAAGGGCGGCGCGGCCCGGTAACAGCTCACACGCACTGCCATACGGTCGTTACAGATACGTTTACAGATCTGAACCTTATTGCATGGTAATAGGGCGAATTTATACATGTCTTTCACGTCGACTGTAGAGAGAGCGTCCAAAATATACGGACTTGGTGCAGGCATGATTTTTATATCAAGAACGTAATTGAGCGTACATATATTTTCGTCCCTTAAAGGTGAAAAAAATATGCCAGGCCACACGCAAGAAGTTTCAATCCATGTTTTTAATTATTTCCCGTAGCACTTCTACGACACGTAGCCGTAGACTGCGTAGCTGCGTAGCAGAGACGTTTTCTTTCATTGTATTAGCATTTTGAAAGCGTGCGGAATTGCGCAGAAAGCATCACATTATTTCTTAACTTTCCGTGATTAAATTTGGATGGAATTTTCACTTGAAAACACGTTATATTATTATTCGCAACTAAAGCACAGAATAAATACCAGTTACCAGTACCGATTTTTGACTTTCGAGCGCTCGAAAATTAAATAAAAGTAAATACGATTCTAGTGTCAAAATTGCTGGCACTTACTTTTTTCCGATTGAATTAAATACGAGTGGTGGATACTACTCGTTTTGAAAATTTTCTATGTCTATATTAAAATAGAATTCCATCATTTATGACCGTTTTCGAGTGAAAGAGTCGAGCGCTCGAAAGTCAAAAATCGGTCCCCTGGACGGCGAAAGGAAAAAATGTAAGAGACGGATGCGGCCACTCACTTCGCTCGGACTTCTTCGCTCTTAACATTAGTAGCATCGGTAATTCATATGGAGTGCCCGTGCGCCGTGTATTGTGTAGATAACCTGAATATATATATACTAGGTAGCAAATTAAGTTCACAATGTCAAAAACATCCTTCACGAATACCGTGCATGACATAAATTTATTTCAGGAACTGCAATAGCTTATACGCGGCGTAGCGACGAAATGAACTGAATTCCTAAGTTCCATACGTGTTTTATATTTCAATGGCAACTTTCGTATGCGCTGCAAAACTGAAGATTTATTGCAAAATTCTCATCGTGCTTTTCTGAACCAGCATTCTGCAATCGTCTACAACTTACAAATTGTAGATGATTATGTATACCTAGGACAGACTAGGTAGGTACTACTAGGTCCAGTTAGGTAGGTCCAACTTCGAGAAAGAGGTCAATCGTCGAATCTGACTCGGCTGGGCAGCGTTCGGGAAGCTACGGCACATCTTTTCGTCCAATATTCCACAGTGTCTCAAGACGAGAGTCTTTGACCAGTGTGCGTTGCCAGTGATAACATATAGCACTGAAACGTGGTCACTTACAATGGGCCTCATAAGAAGGCTCAAAGTCACCCAAAGGGCAATGGAGAGGGCTATGTTGGGAGTTTATCTGCGTGATCGCATCAGAAATGAGGCTATCCGCAGCAGAACCAAGGTAACCATAAGTAAGTATAGCCCTCCGAATCGCTAAACTTAAGTGGCAGTGGGCGGTACATTGCACGTAGAACCGATGGCCGTTGGGGCGGAAAGGTTCTCGAGTAGCGACCACGTACCGGAAGGCGAAGCGTGGGTAGGCGCACTGATGAACTGGTAAAGGGCGCGGGATTCCGCTGGATGCGGGTGGCGCAGGACCGCTCATTTTGGCCCTCTTTGGGGGAGGCCTAAGTCCAGCAGTGGACGTCGTTCGGCTGATATGATGATGATGATTCTGCAATAATAAACAAGAAATAGTGGGTCTATTGGATAAACGTTTTGGGTTTATATCAATTTTATATTATGTTTCGCGAGCTTGCTTCAGCGCGCGTGAAGCCTCGTCGATCACTGTCCATGATACGTCATTTAATTTTTTTGTAACTCAGTTTATTTATACTGTAGTCTTGTGATAATTCAAATTAATATCATTTATGAAATGAATGTTGTTACCACAATGTGATTTCAATGATAAATTGGTATGGCCTAAAATTTAAAAAATGTGTACCCAATTAGCGTCTAACAAACAAAAATTAACGCAGTGTCAGTGACGAACATTAAGCAGACAAATTATGTGACAATGAACTTGTTTCACAAATATATAACGTTTTTATGCATATCATTTATGAATTGAAAAGAAAAAGTTTATTTTTAAATGTCGAATACCTACTTAATTGTTATCACAAAACTGACACTGAGTTAATTTTTGTATAATAACTCACGCTAATTGGGCACACCACTTTTTTATATGCTAAACATTAAATTAAATTAAGGGTTAAGTAAAGTGAATTTGATTGGTCCTTCGTCTGAACTCATGCAATAAGTGGTATCTTCCGGTTTATCGATCGTAATTAAATAAATATAAATACTTAGGTAAAATGCTAATTGATTTATAAATCAATGAGTATGATTATGAGTGACGCATCGTAATATATTTATATCATACTTTAACTCTGTTAGATCATGGTAGTATCTGCCGTGCATTCCGGCTCTAGTGCTGGGCTTTTATTCGGAACTTCACCTCAACCGTCACACCTAACGAAACTAGACCCCTACCTTATTTACCACGAATCGCGGTGAGTTAAGCTTAAAACAAGTTACAGAATAGCGGAGCTGGATATTACTATGCGCGTGAAAATCTATACTTATCCTATGCAGGATTGCATGCAATGACGTACACCCTTGAACTAAACGGATAAAATCTAAACTTAATACGAAAATTACTATGTAAACTTAGGTGCAAACTGTTGCGTGTATTTTTAGCGCAGCCTTGATACGGGTTTAGGCAAAGCTAAATAAAATATGCATTTTGCTACTTACTAAGTACTTTAGTTTATACCAGAGTTTATACAATACTAGCTTCTTCGCACGCGGCTTCCAAACTTCGCAGGCAAACCTGCGGTTTTTTTGATTTTTCAGTATACAATACTAACCTAACCTATTTATGAATATGTTACCTATACGTTTACCTTAACGTCCGAGTGCTCAACGCTGTACTATACTTCGTTTTTTTTAAGATTAGAATTATCTGTCAAACGGGTAAACAAAGAAGCAGTGGTCGTAAACCTTCCTTCTTCGATTTCGACCGATACCACTGAATTTCTCGGAACTTATGTACATACGAGTACATATCATTTGATATTTACCGAGCTGAACGCATATATTTTCTTTTAAAATGTTGTATACCGTAGCCAACGATATGCCATCAGTCTCGGCAGTCTTTATCACACGGTCCGATTTAGTGGGATACTCCTTTCTATGGCACATTTCTGACACTAATTTGTAAATATTCACCACCATCCGCTTTTCACTGGCAGTCAGAGGATTCTGCTTTTACCTTTTCTTTGGAGATGAAAAAACATTAGCTAGATCCGGCTGCGACTTCTGTAGCCCACTAGGGCCAGCCTCGGCTTCATCCATTGTAAATGTGCACCAACAAACAAAATATCTAAATAGATCAACAATTAATAACAAAATTCAACAAAAACGATAACAACAATTTTTAAGTAAGCTAACAGCAATAGAAATCACTACCGACTCAACCGACAACAAAATTAACTCGAATGAAAAACCCACATGAGTTGACAGATAGTGACAGTGACGTTTAAAAATAGACCATTGTGTGAGAACTCTGCCTCTTTAGGTTTTTTAATGTACAACCTTTCCATGAAAAATTGAAAACGCAATTTATTAAAATTCTTATCTTTTCATCTTAGAATATAAAAATAACTAATATTATGTTTCTTATCTGTTCACAACACTGAGTAATGTATGTATTAATAAAACATGATAATAAATACGTGATATTTTTTAAATCGTATTCACTATTCGATCCGTAGAATGTGCCCGATAAAAAACCTTATATCTCGTTCTGCAAAGGTCTCTCTAATGCTAAAAAAACGAAGTATAGGATATGGCATGGGCACTCTATGTCAAAGTGACATGGCTTACATTGGAAAGAAGAAAAATCATCTCAGTTCGAATTTAACCCATATTGCTTTCACATAAAGTGTCCATGCCATATACTAGTACAGTGACGAGCACTTGGACTTTTACTTTATATTCCTTCCATTAAATCATGTGCGTCCAATTTTTCGTTTAGCAGAAAACGGCGGGGTTATGATATTTCGGGATAATGATAGATAGCTTCACATAAATGACTCTTAGGATTTTTTCTGTTTTCCCGCAAAATACCGCATACCGATCCCGTTTCGCCAAGTCAGAAAGTCGCCTAATTTCGTTTCCACCCCAGGATATAAATTTAAAAATAACCTTAGTCTGTGTAACGAACCGAAAAGCCTATCCGCTGGTGCTTGTGAAAACTTAGTCTTGCCCTAGATTGAAATAATTTTAAAACAAGGTTTTACTCGTGCTCTGTAGCTCTAGTATAAGTTTTATCGATACTTATACGATTTCGAACGCGTTTGCGTTTAGTATCAATTTGTATGGCAACGCGTAGTTCTTGATAGTTTCCACCAGAGGCGCTGTTCGCGTTGCCATACAAATTGAAACTAAACGCAAACGCGTTCGAAAATGTATATGTATTGTGAAGTATGGTGAACCAACTAGCAACTCTGTGGTTCGTTGCCATGGATGCTTTTCTTGTTAGGAAAAATATATGTCAATCACGAATGTACATATACAAACAATGTCTTACGTATTTTTAACATAAATAAAACAACACTCTAACTTAAAGATATTCTGTGTATTCTTGTCACACATGGTGATCATACAGATCCACACAAAACACAAGTTCAATACTAGAACTTTACATGGTAGCAGAGCTTTGATGTTGCAAGAATACCAAACGTAAGTACCCATATAAAATGTCGAGCGCAAAAATAGACGCACTCACGAAAGAGAACTATGATACATGGGTAATACAAGCAGAAGCTGTCCTAGTGAGACAAAAACTTTGGAAATACGTTGAGACACCCTTGTCCTCGAACGCAACCGCCGACGACGTCGATAAAGACAGATTAGCGAAATCTGAGCTCGTCCTTATTATCGCTCCATCCGAGCTTAAACAAATTAAAAACTGCGGAACTGCCAAAGATGTTTGGGACAAACTGAAAAATACCTATGCCAGTAAGGGACCCGCACGAAAGGCGTCTCTACTAAAACAACTGATCCTAACGAAACTAGAAGGACACGACGTACGCAGTCACCTGAACAAGTTTATGGATACAGTGGACAAACTGGCTGACATGGACGTTATCATCAACGACGACTTGTTAACAATCATGATGTTATACAGTCTCTCTCTTGATTATGAAAACTTCAGAGTTGCTATTGAAACGCGCGACAGTCTTCCGAAGCCAGAAGAGCTTAAAACCAAAATATTTGAAGAATTTGAAGCACGTCATAACCAAAACATGACCAATACCGACGAACCTGAATCCTCATATGGAGAAGAAGCATTATACGCGTCCTGCCGAATTTGCAAACGAAGAGGTAACATTTTCAAACGCAAGAATCACAAAGTATGTACAAACTGCTGGAAGAAAAACAATGAGAAATCCAAGAAACTAAACACTGACTCTCATCGGAACAATTATGCTAATCAGTGCCTTCTTACACGCAACAAGAAAACTGAGAACATTATTTGGGTCCTGGACAGCGGCTGCACATCACATATGACCTATCGACGAGACCTATTTAAAAATATCGAGAAAACATCCAGAAAACTTAACTTCGCAACTGAAGACTGCACTGCAGAGATTGAAGGAAAAGGTACAGTCTCTTTCATTTCGAAAAATGGAGACGGTGAAGCACTCACTCACCTGAAGGACACGCTGTACGTTCCTAGTCTGTGCACTAACCTACTGTCAGTTAGCAAGATGACAGATGCCGGCTGTTCTGTCCTCTTCACAAAGAACAAAGCGACAGTCAGCAATCCAAAAGCTGGAATAACTCTCACTGCTCACAAAGAAGAAGATGGTCTCTACCACATCAAACCAAGCAAGCATGAGTGCAACAACCTGGCCAATGATAAAGATGACATAGCTCCGACATCCTCAATGAAAACGGACTCGGCAAACATGAATATCTATGACTGGCACAGAAAACTTGGGCACATGAACGCCAACGATTTAAAACATGCACTCCAAAACCAAACTCTACTCGGTTTGAACTTCGATGCATCAGAAACATTACCAGAATGTGATACCTGCATTCTAGCTAAAATGCACCGAGTACCAGCTCCCCGTGAGAAAACAACACAACGTACATCTGAACTCATAGAAATCGTTCACACCGACGTTTGTGGACCTATCCGAACGCCCACGTTAAGCGGAAACAAATACTTCGTCACCTTTATTGATGACTACAGTCGCTACAGTCGCGTGTACATGCTGAAAAACAAGAGCGAAGTCTTAGAGAAATTTAAAGAGTTCAAACAGATGGCAGAAACCCACACAGGGAAGAAAATAAAAGCCGTACAATCGGATAATGGCACCGAATATGTGAACAAAGAATTTGATGCTTACCTGAAACGCTGCGGGATAAAACGAAGGCTTAGTGCTGAAAGAAAAAACCGCACTCTGATCGAGAAAGCAAGAGCCTTACTCATCGACGCGAAAGCACCTTTAAAATGCTGGGGCGAAGCTGTTATGACTGCAAACTACCTATCCAACAGGAGTCTGAATAGTGCCATCCAGAACAAAACGCCATTTGAAGCATGGGTTGGCAGAAAGCCGTGCATTAATCACCTTTATATCTTTGGCTCCAAAACGTTTGTTCTTATTAAAGGCACTAGTGGTCACAAATTCGCACCAAAAGCAATTCCTGGCATGTTTATTGGATACTCTGAAACCTCAAAAGCGTTCAGAATCCTACTACCTTCCAAAAATAAAGTGGTCACATCAAAAGATATCCGCGTGATGAAATCAATGTTCTACGACGAAACACACAAACATGATATCACCGATATCTTCAACGATGAACGTCCAAAACCTTTGAAAACGTCAAAACCTGAACGTAAACAAGCAACAATACACTTTGACGATATTGAAGATGGAGACGGCTCACCACTTGCCAGCATTACCGAAACTGACACCGAAAATCTCGACACCACGTTGCAACAAAATTTGGTAAACAGCACTGAAGATGTTGAACTAGCGGAACAACTGGAACATGTAAACAACGAAAGCGACTACGAGTCTCACTACGAGTCCCTTTCCAGTTCCAATCATGTCGATGGTGACGAACTTGTCAATATAGATGCTGAGGAAACCATAACAAGATCTTTGAGAGACAGGTCAGCAATCCCAGCTCCTAAGCGATATGATGATTTTATCATGGCTGCTGCTGAAGAGATTGAAAACCTGCACAAGCCCAAAGAACCTGACACTTACAAAGAAGCGATGGAATCTCCTGATAAATACAAGTGGCAGGAAGCCATGAAAAACGAGATGACGTCATTAAAGGACAATCACACCTGGGACCTAATCGATCTACCTAAGGGACGCAAAGCCCTACCAAGCAAATGGGTGTACAAAATAAAAATGAACCCTGATGGTTCCGTCGAAAGGTATAAGGCCAGAATGGTCATTAAGGGTTATTCCCAGATACCAGGAGTGGACTATGATAGGACGTTCAGTCCAGTGGTTCGACTGAGCACCGTGCGGTCGCTACTATCAGTGGCTGTACGTGAAAACCTAAAACTGACTCAGTTCGACGTAACCACCGCCTTCCTTAACGGCGAAGTAAAGGAAGAAATCTATATGAAACAGCCCGAAGGCTATCGAGATGGGACGAAACGGGTCTGTAAGTTAAAACGCAGTCTGTATGGCTTAAAGCAGGCACCACGCTGCTGGAACACATGCATCGCAGAGTTCCTTCTAAAATCTGGTTTTAAACAGAGCGACGCAGATCCGTGTTTATATGTCCGAACGAAAAACCGATCAAAAGTCATTGTAGCTCTCTACGTAGACGATGGGCTTGTAGCGCACAACTCGACAACAGCAGGCGAAGAGTTTTTGAATGAACTTAGAGGAAGATTCAAAATTACTACCAAACCTGCGTCGTACTTCCTTGGAATGGAAATAAACGTACGAAAGGATAGCACCATATCCTTGTGCCAAAAGGCATACACAAAGAAAGTCCTAGAAAAATATGGAATGTCCAAGTGCAAGCCAGCTCCGTCACCCATCATAAAAGAAAATGAAACGGGATTAGATGAAGGTATCAAGACGAACTTTCCTTACAGACAAGCTGTGGGTGCTTTAGCTTACCTATCAGTAGGTACGAGACCTGACATCTCATACGCTGTTGGAGTCGCATCCAGAAACCTAGCAGCACCTACTAAGGAGGACGTCATGCTTGTCAAGCGCATCTTCCGCTATTTAAAAGGGACGTTAGATAAGGGCCTGACATTCTCGAAGAACTCACCATCACATTTGGTCTGCTACAGCGACGCAGATCATGGAGGAGACCAGACAACTGGAAGATCAACATCCGGTATAGTGTGCCTATTCTCTGGTGGCGCTGTAAGCTGGAGAAGCCAGATACAACCTACAGTGTCGATATCTTCAACTGAAGCGGAGATAATAGCAGCGAGTGAATCTGCTCAGGAAATTTTATGGCTGAATCGATTATTCAATGATCTGACCAATATAGAAAAACCTGTCTTGAACGTAGACAACAAGTCAGCCGTTTATCTCGCACACAACCCAAAGTACGAATACCACAAGCGTACGAAACATATTAAGCTGAAACACTTCTTCGTTCGGGAATGTGTCGCCAATGGAGATTTTGATGTCAATCAAGTTCCATCTGAGGTTCAATTAGCTGACATGCTTACAAAGCCTCTGTTCGGGCCCAGACTAACAGATTTAAGTTTCAGAATGGGACTGAAGAATGTATCTTTAAATTCTTAAAACTTCCGAGGATGTGAAGTATGGTGAACCAACTAGCAACTCTGTGGTTCGTTGCCATGGATGCTTTTCTTGTTAGGAAAAATATATGTCAATCACGAATGTACATATACAAACAATGTCTTACGTATTTTTAACATAAATAAAACAACACTCTAACTTAAAGATATTCTGTGTATTCTTGTCACACATGGTGATCATACAGATCCACACAAAACACAAGTTCAATACTAGAACTTTACATGTATCGATAAAACCTATACTAGAGCCTCTGTTCATGTTTTTGGAATAACATTGAACACAAACATAATTGTTAGAGACTCGTTCATGTTTTACTCTGTATAAAGATAATAAATAAAATAAACATCGCGGTGCACTTTCTCATACAAACGTTTTCCGTACTACGATGCTTCATTTCATTAATTACAAAACATTTTCATATTAGTATTTGTTTTATTATACGTGAATGACATGATTTAATCACCGTGGAATTGACAAAATTCATAAAATAGCTGTGAAAATTGCTAGTTAATTTTAGGGTTTTTAAATTATCACACAAAACGTACAATGCGAAAATATGGTAACGAGGTTCAATGTCCCAAAACTTACGTATTGAAAGCGTCACGTAACATTCCCCGTTTAAAAATGGCTCGAATGGATTTACTAAACAAGTGAAATCAAAACATATTTCGAAAAACCCAACTGCTTTTTTGCAAATATTATATAGCCTATGTCACTCCCACGATTAAGAGGAATCCAACGACACCTCACATCTCGAAATCCGTCAAACGGTTTAGGCTGCAGGGCGTGTCAAAGAATAAGACATACCCACATACCCACATACATACATACATACTTACATACATACTTACATACATACATAAATACTTACACACATACATACATATGCTCGAAAAACATAATCCTCTCTCCTTTGGCAGTCGGGTAATTAGTGAATAAAAGTAGGTAGGTAGGTAGGTTAACCTATCCACTATCCATACCTAAATTTAATGATATGTGTATGTTAAAAGAAATTCAAGTAATATCGCGCGTATGTTAGTTTCTTTATATCGTACCAGCTTCCGTGATATCTACAATAATCAGCGATGAAAACGGGTATACTTTCTCGTAGTATCTTCATCACTTAGCTACTCTTAACTACATACATTACTTTTATGACAGTTTAAATATTCTACTAATCCTCACTATCATTATATGTGTATATGCCATGAAATCCCTTCACCATAAGTCCAAAGTACCGAAAAGCATTTCCATAAATGCTCAAAACTATCGTGATTCCCGTGAAATGCTCTATCCAGATTACTGTTTATGTTTATTTGGCAGTGTTTATGAAAATAGGACCATTTCCTGTATTGGTTCCACAATATCATACGTTGCTCATTTTGTAGGTACATATTTTATGAGTAATTAATATAAGTACCTACATGCATCCATACTAATGTTATAAAAGCGAAAGTGTTTGTCTGTCTATCTGTCTGTTACCTCCTCACGCTTAAACCGCTGAACCGATTTAGGTGAAATTTGGTACCGTAACCTTGGGGTACATTAACCCAATGGAGGGTTACTTTGGCCCGCATAAAAACCACACATAGCAATGTCAAATAATAAAAGTACCAACGTGAGCAGTTAGCTGAAACTAAAAATAAGGTGATCTCATAAAAAAGCGGAGGACCAAGTAATTCGCGAAAGCCAAAGTAACCCTCCAGGGCCAAAGTACCCCGAGGTTACGGTATATAGATAGTTTCAGTCCCGGAGAAGGACATAGGATAGTTTTTATTCTGGAATTCACCCCCTTAGGGGTGAAATTTTGTATTACGATATAAACGAGTTCCACGCGGACGGAGTCGTGGGGAGAAGCTAGTTATAAATAGGAAAGTAACTGTCTGTGTGTTTTATTTTTTAGCCGTATTATGGAAACGCACATATTTAGTGTTGCTTAGGACTGTTTACAGACAGGCGACGCGTGTTATCAGGCGAGCCTTAAAACGCTCACGCCTTTTTTTTTTTTTTATTGGAATCAAAAAAAATACAATTTTAGTAACTTAACCTAAAGATTCGCCAAACTGATAATATTATCGCGGTACATCGAAACACTACACTACCGCCCCAGCCAAAAGGCCGTAAGTCCCTACAGAGTTCATACGAAATTACGACCTGTTGGCGGCACGGACGTGCCTGTATATCACGCTTCCCTATATCATGGTTTTCCGTCTTATAACGAAAACTTGCTACAGGCAGGGAACCTGATGAGAGGGTTCTTGGCAGACAAAGTGTTAAAGCTGTACACTTAACCGCTTAAATCGCTTGACATTTCGTATGACGTTTTGTTTCAATATAGTTAGTCCTGGAAGTAAACATAGCATAATACTTATTTATCTCGGAAATCATCGCCTGAAGGAGGAAGTGACGGGCGGGGGCGGAAATTTATGCGAAAGAAATCGCAAGCTAGTAATGCATAATTAATGAATATATGAAAGTTTATTCACGAAAACATATGGTACAGTATATGTTATAAGTGTAGTTAAATAGTTGACCCTTTATACATTCTGCCGTGAGGCATGTGAAAATAATTATTATGACATGACTTATATTAGTAATTCATGTCAAAATTAAAATTAAATTGAAATTGCGTGCATATAGTTTTAATTATAAATTAAATTGAAATAAAAATACTTAATAAAACTACGCTGGTATCCGATCCCGTGGTTTTCTCACTTAGTAGTGGAAAGCGTCTATGCTACGCTAAGGGTCCCTGGCAGTAAAACTGTTAAAATGTATTTTATCGCTGTCACTCTACAATACCTTTTAAAATTTCATTTACAAAGTTAAAAGGTTGAAACTGAGGTCTTACAAGTATGTAACTCGGGTGTATGTTGACCTGCTACTTTCATATTACGTAACTGATTTACTCACCCTTGATTTTTAGAGTTTCGTACCCAAAGGATAAAACGGGACCGTATTACTCTGTTGTCCGTCTGACACCAGGCTGTATCTCATGAACCGTGATAGTTAGACAGTTGAAAATTTCACAGATGATGTATTTCTGTTGCCGCTATAACAACAAATACTAAAAAACAGAATGAAATAAATATTTAAGGGAGCCATACAATAAACGTGATTTTTATGCAGTTTTCAATGGTACGGAACGCTTCGTGCGCGAGTCCGACTCGCACTTGGCCGGTTTTAAATAACGGTTCCTGCCATCTAGATTGCTACCTTATACATACAGGATGTATTATTTAGCACTGGCAATATGTTCGGTTCAGAAAAAGTATTGCCTATGTTTTAACTCAGGCTATAGTCAATTTGCACACTAGTGTTCTTCTTAATTTATTCAGCCGTTTATTCGTGATTGTGTATCCAAACTTCCATGTTTGTAATAGGATATCTATTCTCAGTCAGTACCATAAGCCATATAATACTATTACTAGAATAATTCAGACAACTATTATAGTACATTGTGATACAAGTGAGCTATGTTGATCATTACCATCAGAGGCGGAATTGACACGCGAATCGCAGGTGAGCGTGATAATAGAGCCGAGGATGTAATTATCAAAGCTCACGCGTGTCATACGACGTTTTTCAACACATTTGCGAGGAAAAAATCTTTTTCATAAAATGAAAATGTTACAGGCTCCTAAGTTGTTTCCTTTAGTTATTGATGACAACAGGTTTTTACTCACAAGAATGTACAGTGGCGTCAATTCTATTTATCATTTTTCTATTCACCACGAGTCAACATTTTTAATAATAACCAAACAAGCATCCTCAATGTTGACAAATATTTGTGAAATTACTTATAATGGCGCGCAACTATTTTTTTTTCGTGAAGTTTGCGCAGTGCGCCCGCAGCGAGGCTTAGATGAATTCTCTAAACTTCTTTTATCTTATCTATCTTAAATTATCTTATCTTATCTTAAGATACTTATCTTTCCTAAGTTTTTCACCTTACAAATTCTATATTTGTTCCATGTTCTCAATTTATCACCACCCAATAATTTAATTAACACCAAAAGTTACAATGAACTTTTACAACTCGTTTCGTGCCCGGCGCTAATTTGACACTTGATTTAAAGGCTCTCATTTGAATTATTCCTAAAATTGTGTAAGAATTTCCAAGTATCTAGTCTAGAAAGTTTTTAGTAACAGTCAAGGACACTTAAGGTCGCACTTTCAATTAAGAAAGTCTCATCTAAAATAAAAACCGGCCAAGTGCGAGTCGGACTCGCGCACGAAGGGTTTCGTACCATTATCTATAAAAAACTATTTTATTCTGTGTTTTTTGTATTTGTCGTTATAGCGGCAACAGAAATACATCATCTGTGAAAATTTCAGCTGGAACTATCGCGGTATCAGTGAGATACAGCCTGGTGACAGACTGACGGACGGACGGACGGACAGCGGAGTCTTAGTAATAGGGTCCCGTTTTACTCTTTGAGTACGGAACCCTAAAAAGTATCAATGACAAACTGAAAACACTACAGTAAGGGTAGTAGTAGGTAGCAAGCGGTCCCGGGATCTTTCCCAGCAAACCTTTGAGCAAATTAGTTTAAAAAAACACGTGACAGTTGACGAAAGACAAACTATGAATTATGTTATTGTACTCCTCATCATCGTCCTAGCGTTATTCCCGGTTGCGCCCCTAATCATGGAGCCCGGGTCCGCTTTGACACCTAATCCCAAGATTTGGTATAGGCATTAGTTTTACGAAAGCGACTGTCATGCCATCTGAGCTTTCAACCCAGAGGGAAAACTAGACCTTATTGGGATTAGACCGGTAGACCTCACGATGTTATGTACCTACTAAAACTCAAAAATTAAAACAAAGATTGCATTACATTTGAATAAATACAAACACTTTAACTGGATACAAAATGGAAATACATAAACACGAATAAAGATAAAATACCAATTCATATACCATGTTTTACTTACCTACAATCCTTACTTCGGATTATTTGACGCTCATGCCATTATTGTTTCTTCCTAGTCGCGATTCTGCACAATATGGATTCCACACAGTTGCTTTTGATCACATTCCTTATTCTTCGCAGTCAGTAGTTTTATACAATCCGGTTTCTTCCTAGTCGCGATTCTGCACAATATGGATTCCACACAGTTGCTTTTGATCACATTCTTTATTCTTCGCAGGTAGTAGTAGCAACTCGACTAAGTAGCCAGTCGTCTATCCTACCTATTTTACTCTAAGGCAGGTCAGTGTAGGTACGACGACGAGCGAAGCGAGGAGGAGTGTTAGGAAGAACTGCGACCCTACAGCGCGCGAGCCGAGCGAGCGAAGCGAGCGTGCCGCGGCAGCGGCCGGCGAAGCGCCAGAACCGACTTTTTTGCTAATTACTCCAGTTGCTACTTAGTCTAGTTGCTAAAAGTCAAGTTGGACTAATTAGCAATTTTGTTCGTATAAAGTCGGTTTTGGTGAGAATGGTGATACATTTTCATTACTCATTAATTGTACCTTTACTCCTCAAAAGCAAACGTAATCTTAATTATAATTATTCAGTTACCCAGAAAAAATGGTAATGAAAAAAATGCGTACCATATTAAAGAATAAGGAATGTGATCAAAAGCAACTGTGTGGAATCCATATTGTGCAGAATCGCGACTAGGAAGAAACCGGATTGTATAAAACTACTGACTGCGAAGAATAAGAAATGTGATCAAAAGCAACTGTGTGGAATCCATATTGTGCAGAATCGCGACTAGGAAGAAACAATAATGGCATGAGCGTCGAATAATCCCTTACTTCTTACTTCCGGTGGGTCTTGTCTCCTCCACAGTCTTCTTCCATTTCCTGCGGTCCATGGCGACTTTCTAGCTGGTATACTTTCCTATCTTCCTTATAGATCTTCTTTTACGCATACAATGTTTTATTTGCGATATAAATTAAGTGTTACAAGAAGTAAACGTAAAGGTATAATAAAAAAAAGCACGAGTAAGAACGACATTTTTTTTTGTTAGGCTGTATTTATGCCCATATAAGGGCTGAATTATTGATTTTAGAAATTGTGGTAATTGTATAGTAATTATGGCCGCACTCATGAAAATTAGAAGGATTGGATGCAGTCGACTGGAAACTCATTTCGATAATTATGGTTCGGTATTTTAATAAGGGGTCAGCACATTTAAATGAGAGGCCTTAATAGTCACAGGGAAAGTGGGGCACGAATAAGATCTTAGTGCCCCGGTTTATCTCGCCTGCACGTGGTCCTGCTGTTCAACGGAAGAGATAGCAACAGAGAAGGATAACTTGAAAATAAACCCGGCTTGGTGCCAGCCGTCATGCACCTGCAACCGATCCGATTCTGCGTGTATTGACTTGTCGTTCCCGCGGACCCAGTCGGTGAGGTCGAGAGAGAGGCACAGGTCTTGGGCAAGCCTGTGTCTCTTAATTTGCGTCCCAAGCGATGCCGTGTCTGTGGAGAGGACACTTCACCCACCTCGGCTTCGGTACGGGTTCGGTAGTGGCAGTAACCAGTTATACCGTGTATGCCGCTCCCGCATTGGCCATGAGAGACGATGTCTACCTTTTTGACACTGCTTGTATAGTCTGTAATAGACTTAGAGGTCATTGATGATGAATAGTCACAGTCAAATTTAAACCAAAAAAAAAATTAAAAAACAATACCCGCGACATACCAAGTAGTAGCGTAGAGTCGGAAATCACCCAAACCCAAACACATAGCGTTGAATTAGGAGTTATATACAGGAGTGAGCGTTTCCGTAGATATCTGATAGCACGCGTACCGCCCCGCCGCACGCGTCGCCTGCCTATAAACAAGGCCTTAGCCACGCTATTGATGGATTTACTTGACTTGACTCGGTCACCGCCTCGCAACGCAAGTTTTAAAGACAGATACTGTAATGTTGTGCTATTACCCGAGGACCCCAAATACTTAAATGTCGCTGATTTAAATGAGGCTAAAACGTAACTTCCTTAAATAATATATATATATATATGTTTTAACGTTTTAACGGCCTCCGTAGCCCAGTGGGTAGTGACTCTGCCTACGAAGCTGGAGGTCCCGGGTTCGAATCCCGGTCAGGGCATTTATTCGTGTGTTTATCACGAATATTTGTTCCTGAGTTATGGATGTTATATATATAAGTATCTATATGTATTTCTCTATTATATATATCATCGCCTAGTACCCACAACACAAGCCTTATTGAGCTTACCGTGGGCCTAGGTTGATTTGTGTAAGATTGTCCCGTAATATTTATTTATTTATTATTTATGTTTTTTTTTTTCAATGTGTCAACTACAGCAAACCATACACAAAAATACCCGTATCGTAATGATTTAGATTTATTTATTTCGAGATAAAAATTACAATGACATTGGCAATGCCCGAAAACCTCCGTAATCGAATGCAGCCATCGCAGCAGCTGACGAATCAATTGCGTGACCGGCTGACATTACTCGAGCCGCTGAATAATAGCAGGGATTGATTCAGGCGGGGCTCTTGACACAGATAGGCTGCAAGCAAAACAGCCGATAAACGGCTTATTTATTACTAGCTTTTGCCCGCGACTTTGTCCGCGTAGAACTCGTTTATATCGTAGCTCGATACTAACTTCCACTCTCCATTTCCCTTTTAGGGGTAGATTTCCGATATAAAAACTATCATATGTCCTTCCCCGAGACTCAAACTATCTTTATCATTATCATCATCATCATCATATCAGCCGAAAGACGTCCACTGCTGGACATAGGCCTCCCCCAAAGGTTTCCAAAGCGGACTCCCGCGACCTTTACCAGGTCATCAGTCGACCTTGTGGGGGGCCTACCAACGCCGCACCTACTAACTACCTCTATACCAAATTTTAAAAACCTCTATACCAAAAATAGTAGCTCCATACAAATATTCACCCCCAATTTCACCCCCTTCGGAGATGATTTCTGGGATAAAAAGTATCATATGACCTTTCCCTGAACTCAAACTATCTGTAAACCAAATTTCATCTAAATAAATAGGTCACTCACATCCAATTTTTTATTTTTTTATTTTAGGACCACCAACGGCTAACACGTCTAAACAATTTATTTATTTTATTTATTTAGTTGTACGGGACACCAACAGAGTACATGTTAACAAATCTTAATTTAAATATTTGCTTTTATTTGGGTTTACATTTACATGCACCCCAATTACAGGTGAACACATCATTCGCAAATATAAATCATGCATAATTTAAAACAGTTAAAAGGAGATAATCGAAAATCTTAAATAGCTCTTCAACAATCATAACGCTTGGACAATAAAAAAATATACATAAACAATTCATGAGAAAGATATTCCAATAAAGTTCTAAATTTTTGTTTCTTTTTAGTTGTTTTTATAGTTTCATTAAAATGATTTAAATACAATTTGATCTAAAAAACTAAAATTAAAAGATATATAAGTAACATGCAATATTTAAAACAAGATTTCAAAACATTATAACATTATACATTGTTATAAAAAAAAGAGGATTTATTTGACATTTGTTTCTTCTTAAATAAAGATTTAACTTTTTTTTGTGAGTTCGAAGGTTGTCGTGGTAAATGTCTAAGTCAGCATCTGTGGCGATATTGTTATAGCATGTAAGCAGTATAATACATTTGGCTTAATAAAAAAAACAATTAAGATGCTTAGCCACTTATAGGTGACCACAGCTCACACAAGTGTAAAATCTAGAGTAACAAAAAAACTATCATATAAAACTACATTAATTAATAAATATTTACGCTTAATAGTAGATTAGTGGATTATTAGAACATTAGGAAAATCTCATCCTCTCAGGCGATGATTTACGTAACAAAATCTATGCAATTTCCTTTCACGGAACTCCAACTATCTCCATACCAAATTTCATCTAAATGGGTTCTATTCTAATTTTCACCCCTCATTTCTCCCCCTCAGGAGATGATTTTTCATGATAAAAACTAATAATTGTCCTTCCCTGGGACTCCCACTATCTATATACCAAATTTAATCAAAATGGGGTTTATCAGAATATTCACTCCCATTTTCATCCCTGAGGGGATGATTTTCGGGATTAAAACTTTCCGTTGTCATACTCAGGGCTTCAAACTATCTTTATACCAAATTTCATCTAAATGGGTAACATCTAAATTTTCACCCCCAATTTCACCCCATCAGGGGATGATTTCTGGAATTTAAAACTATCATATGTCCTTTCCTAGGACTCAAACTGTCTTTCAACCAAATTTCATCAAAATGGGTCACAAATAAATTTTCACCCCTAATTACACCCCCTTAGGGAATGATTTTCGGGATAAAACTATCCTATAAGCTTCCTTAGGACTCCAACTCGCTATACCGTAAATGGGTTCGATCCAAATTTTCAGCCCCCATTTCACACCCTTAGGAGATGATTTCTGGACTAAACATTATTTTATGTCCTTCCCCAGGACTAACTATCTCCATACCAAATTTCATCTAAATGGGTTTTATCCAAATTTTTACCCCTCATTTCACCCCCACAGAAGATGATTTTTCAGGATTGTTTATCCTTATATATAGTTTTTCTATGCATTGTCCTTCCCTGGGACTCCTTCTACCTCTTTACCAAATTTTAACTAAATGGGATTTATCCACATTTTCACCCCTATTTCATCCCCTTAGGGCATGATTTTTGGGATTCAAAGTATCTGTTGTCATTCCCCGGGACTCAAACTATCTCTATACTAAATTTGATCTAAACGGAGTCCATCCAAAATTTCACCCTTCATTACACCCCCTTAGAGGAAGATTTCCGGGATAAAAACTATCCAATGTCCTTTCCCAGAACTTAAACTACCTCTAAACCAAATTTTATCAAAATGGGTTACATCCAAATTTTCACCCACCGTTTTACCCCCTAAAGGGAAGATTTCCGGGATAAAACCTATCCTTTGACCTTCCCCGGGACTCAAACTATTTATATGCCTAATTTTATTGAAATCGGTGCAGCTTTTTAAGTAGCTCCATACAAACTTCCACCCCCCATTTCATCCCCTCAGGGGTTGATCTCCGGGATAAAAACTACCCTATTTCCTTCCCCAGGACTCAAACTATCTCTATACCAAATTTCATTTAAATAGGTTTAGCCGTTTTCACGTGATGCGCGGTCACATAAACAGACAAACAGATAAACAGATAAACAGACAAACAGACAAAAATTCTAAAAACTGTTGGAACGTGTTCTGTTATCGATTTTAAGTATCCCTAGTCAATTTTTTTCAAATATCTTCCATGTACGGACTTTCGACCCTCTTCAGCTTTATTATATGTATAGATTATTCACCGTTGAACACTTAGGTCCGATTTGAGCAAACTAGCGTAATAGCTGTAGGTTAAGTTAAATGTCAAAATTATGAAATATGTAAACTTAAATGAGACTTAATTTTTTAACCCCCCTCGGCAAAAGATGGGTGTTATAAGTTACAATTGTTTGTGTGTCTCTGTATATTTGTTTTAGTACGGCTGTGTGTTTGTGTGTGTGTGTCTGTCTGTGGCATCGTAGCTACTAAACGAACGGACCGATTTGAATGCGGTTTTTTTATCCGAAAGCTGACGTGATCGAGATGGTTCGCTACGTTTCAACAAAATCGGTTAATCCGTTTTTGAGATTTTGAACTTTGAAATGAAAATGTCGGGGGTTTTTTCAACTTTTCTAAGTTGTCTTATTGACGTTCATTAAGATCTGCTCGCATTTTTGTACCGATATTTAATAAAATGTTAACTGGATTCAATAATTTTAGATTTTTTAAATTTGAGTCAGTTGTGACGTGAATTCGTTATTTTGACGACCGATTCGCCTAGTGGATAGTGACACTGCCTACGAAGCTGAAGGTCCTGGGTTTCAATCCTGGTAAGGGCAAATATTTGTGTGATGAGCACGAATATTTGTTTCTGAGTCTTGGATGTTTTTCTCTATGTATTTGAGTATTTATATATAGGTATTAAATAAATTGCGAGCCTTATTGAGCATACTTCGATTTGTGTAAGATTAATTGTCCCCAAATTTTTTTAATTATCCCTATTCAAAGCTGCTTTTTCAATATTTTAGGGCCATACACATTTTTAGGTCATTTGCCTCTTCTGTGTACTTTCATTCCTATAATTTTAATAAGCCATCAGTATAACTTTGTCGCGAGAACACTATTAGCAGTCTGCGAATTACCCTTTTAAGGTCAATTACTAATCATTAGAGCCGTCAAACTTCAATATTTTAAAGTAAGTAGGTATAACCACGTTGTAAATTATACGATATTTGAGTACCATGTAGTACAATATAGATATAACTAAATCATTGAACAAAGGATAAATATTAATGAGCTAGCTTCCCAAGCTGGTGGGTAACCAAGCGTGGAGCCGTTGACATTTCGGAATGCAATGAATATCTTGTCAAAGTTATCAACAGTTACCCTCGGTACATTTTCATTAAATAATATTACTAGCGACAAGATCATGGAAGATGGGACGGCCTTTAGTATGGGACGCGACATGTGCCGACACCCTAGCGCTCTCCCATCTCCGTGGCACCTCCGTGAAGGCTGGCGCTGCAGCCAACTTGGCCGAGCTCCTCAAATGGCGCAAGTATGCAAACATTAACAGTGGTTGCATATTTGAGCCGTTTGGGGTTGAGACCTTAGGACCCTGGGGGGAAAGTGCCCACAGGGTCTTTAAAGAGTGCTCGAAGCGACTCGCCGAAATAACGGGTGACCGGAGGGCTGGCTCATACCTCGCACAGAGGATAAGCATTGCCATCCAACGTGGCAATGCTGCCAGCCTTCTGGGCACGTTGCCCAGCGACGGCGAACTAGTAGTAGTTTAGTTTTAGATATAAGTTATTTTATTTTATAAGTAGTTTAGTTTTAGATTGGTATAGTTTTTCAAATATTCAATTGTTATTAAATTCTTATAATTTTTTTGATTAAATGTAGCGACAAGATCTAAATTACGCATTTTGGTTTTGCCCCGAACGGTAACATAGCGTTTAACCAGCTTCACGCAATAGTACTCACGGTGGTGTATCCCTCATACTCTATAACCTTCAAAACCGTCGTCGTACTCCGATTTGAACTGAAAAGTTGTATTTACATCACCTATGATTCCTCCATATTCCATCTCAAATTATCGTCATTCCTTTTATTCAAAGCATTCATCTCTTAGTCGGCCACCTCTTAGTTGAAACCAAAACCACGATTTGGTTAGCAATGCACCATCATGTAATTTCCTACATTGCTTAACGTTCCATGTGGAAAGTTCTCGGTAATTTTGTGCCTTAAGAGAACTTCGGAAACGGAAACCTGCCTTAAATTTTCGTTAAAGTTTCCAGAAATTTCTCAGAATATTCCTAGCTTTTACAAGCTTTTATTTAACTTGCGCTTGTTCGTATGTAGTAAATAGTTATTGTAAGTATGTAAGTTGTTCGTCAAAATTTGCAATCCATTTTTCAGTCACTTGCCGTTATCCGATTGAGCTGAAATTTTGGATATTAGTATAGTTTGGATGACAATTCAATATTATGGTACCATCGAGCTGATCAGCAGGTCGATCACGTAACGCATTGTACGTGTGTCAGGTAGATCTAAATGTCAATTTTTATATGGAAAAATGACAGTTAAATTGTCCTATCGCGCGTTCGGAACGTTACGTGATTACCCCTCTGATGATGGAGACAGAAAGTGGCCATGGGAATTCAGTGGGTTTTTAACTGACGTAACCCCGTTGAGTTTGGGCTCGTTAGAATGAGTAGTTGATGATGGTATACAGAAAAGTACGGTCGGCAATAAAAGCTTGTACCAAAAATGTTTTTTTGGCAGAAACTTATTTAGAATGTTCTGCAACTTGCACATTGCTAGTTTTGTTCGGTCGACAACTAAGTACATTATAAATAAGCAAGCATGTTAATATTGCAATAAAATCATATGTAAAACAATGATTACAAATTTTCACCGAAAGAATTGGTCCCTTATCTATGTAAATATTTATATGATTGCATGGTCCAAAGGGTTTCGCTTGCTTTCTTGTAGGCATAGCAATGCCAAGTATCAAAGATACTTTTCTTTTATTTACAGATCGAGAATCCAAAGGCTTATTTAAAGAACGTGTAGAGCTGGACTCAGCGCGTGGAGATATGAAATTAATAGGTAATTACATTTTTCCATTAACTATTATATGTACATTTGCTGTGATCCAGAGTCGAATTGCCACCGTAACATTCCTGGATTTACAAGCAAAAGTGATATCAGCTGGTTGATTACGTAACGCATTGCACGCGCGTCAGGTAGATTTAAATGTCATTTTTTGTATAATTTAAAAAACATAAATTTAAAAATACAAAAAACTAGTATATAATATAAATACACACGTCAACTACACTACAACTAGTTAACCCCGTTCGTTATCGCTTCCGGTGCAAAAGTGCCCATAATGCTAATTTTTGTATTGAAAAATGACAGGGGAATTGACCTAACGCTCGTCCGAAACGTTACATGTTTACCCCTCTGGGCACAATTACTTGTCGACCCAGAAATGTACGGTAAATTGTTATTCTCAGATGACAAATATCAAATTGATGAAATTGGAGCCAATCCCGCGACATACGACAGATGCAAGCGTGACCCTGATGTTTTAACAATTTAGTTCAGCTGAAATCTGCTGTTTTTTTTCTATTTCTCCTCCATATAGATATAGATGTCTCAACAATCTGTAACTAATATAATCTTATACTAATTTAAATATTTGACTTTTTATTGTATTTTTTTTGTCTGACTGTTTATTGTAATTTAATTCTTTGACTACCTACTTATTGTAATTTATTGTTTGACATTTTATTATATTTTAATTATTTATTGTAATTGAATTGTTCCACTATTTATTGTAATTTAATTGTTCGACTAAAGTTTTACTAATTATTCAAACACAATGAAAATTGTTAATGAATTAAATAAATGAAATGAAATGATGATCCACCGGCTTGCCTAAAATTTCTTGCTATATATTAACAAACTTGTAAATCATCATAAAACAGCCCTTTTTTATGCTCCGGGTTGTCCAGTGACAATTCTCACGCGCCGCTACTGTAAGCTTCCATACGCTACACTACACTACTTATATGCAATTTACAAACATCTAGCAAATGCGTGGTCAGTCTGTCTTCACTACTTAATGTTTGAAATAATATATCATAGAGAAGGGAATTTCGGAATTAGTGTCTGCGATATAGTCATAATCAGTTTTAGCATCTTTACTAAACCTTGGTCACCTTCTTTGCTATTTTTACATGATCTAAAAAACTTTTTTACAACGTGTGTGTGAACATTATGAATCAATAACTTCGCCAAAACTTCCGGCGCTGAGTCACGCATAGTAACATACCTATTTGATTCGACTGCGATTACAACCTGTTCAGACACGCGATACTCTCTAGACCCTAAACGATTAATGTTCCTAATTTATAGTACAATGACACTCGATATTTAAATTAATTTTCAGTATTATTCTTAACAAATAGAGACAAACAATATGTGTCAACTATTAAGAATTAGGATGTCAAATATTGGAATATTTACCTTAACAGTTTCACTGTCAGGAACTTTCCGCTACTTAGCGGGAAAGCCACGAGATCGACTACGAGCGTAGCGCGTAGGAATTCTTGGCAGCGAATGTGTTAAACTATTCACGGCCACGCTACGCTCGTAGCGCTACGCCGTAGTCCGTAGCAGCTTAAACTCCGTATGTAGCGAAAAGCGCTCGTAGCGCGCTGACGCGTGTGCGTCGTCATGGGCGCTGATTGGGTTAACTATAGTATGTAAATGTTTCTTGCTATGCTTGATTTTCGATGCATATGAAGTTAGCATGCTACGCTTGCTACGGCGTAGGACTTTCGTAAGATGTAGCGCGGCGCCGCAGAAACCCGCGTTTATTACCGAGAAACGCGGGTTTTGTGGCGCCGCACCGTAGGCATGTGGCCAAGCCCTTAAGCCTTGGTGGTCTAATTTATTTTGGATGAGACTATAGAAAGTTATTACTATTAAATAACAATATCCCAACCTCCGTAATTAGCACAATGAATATATGGTAGCTTTCATACTCCACCTCTGCTCGTGGAAAACCTCAATTGGAGCAGCAAAGTTTGACCTTCTTGGCGTACTACATTCCAAATCAAGAAGTCTAAGAGATACAATATTTCAATTGCTTAAAAACAGTTGACGCACAAAATACATGTGTTTTTTTCGCCCTATAACAATGGCATAAGGAACGGAATTGTAAACATTATCTTCTCGACTTCCCACTTGGGCTAATCCCGGGTCACGCCGCCAATCCGTGGTGCTAAAACACCCGAGGTTATTATTATTATATGTTTAATAATCAGTGCATAAAAACGTATGTACTAAATATCATTTGATATTTAACAGTGGCTTTTCGGTGACGGAAAACATCGCGAGGAAATCGATCTCATCACAATCAGGTCTAATTTTCACTCTGGGTTGGAAGGTCAGATGGCAGTCACTTTCGTGAAACTAGTAGTGCCTATGCCAAATCTTGGGTGTAGATGCCAAAAAGCTCTCTGAATCAACTTAAGTGGCAGTGGGCGCCACATTGCACGCAGAACCGATGCCCGTTAGGGCGGAAAGGTTCTCGAGTGGTGACCACGTACCGGAAGACGCATTGGATATACCACCACAACCACTGATGACCTGGTAAAGGTCGCGGGAGTCCGCTGGATGCGTATGGCGCAGGACCGATTACTTTGCCACTCTTTGGAGCAGGACTATGTCCAGTGGACGTCTTTCGGCTGATATGATGTTCTAAGACATCGGTTTTGTTAGACGGCGTACAGTCAGCATCAGAAGTTGCTAAGCATAATAACACGCTCAAAATGACATACACAGATCCTTGTTCGTCGTAGATCATTTTGAGCACTAGAACCGTTTAGCAACTTCTGCTGCTGACTGTACCTTCTGTACGTAAGTACTATAATTTATGCTGAGCCGTAGGTAGTCACTAGGTGTAGTTGTGACGGTGCGACCGTGCATTCATTAACCAATCGATATGATTGTACGATTCCCGTGTAGGGCTTCGTTATTGTGTCCGACGCTGTAAGCGTGCCATTGTAGCATGTTTGAATGTCACGTTCGTGTATGGTCTAGGTCGAATAGATTAAAAAAACAAACTTTTTAAAATACAAGTACCACTACCTAGTAGGTAGAATTTGCATTAACTAAATAACATTGAATTTAGTTTTAATTTACCTAATGTCAAAAAAGGTCTCAAGGCATTGTAACGAGGATGCTACCGGCATTTCCTCGACGAAGACTTTTTATAATAAAATATGTTTTTCAACACACCTGCTCGTAAAGTAGGTCTTATTACAGCGTATTTACACTGATAATGCAGAATATTACCCATGCCGTGCCTTTTACATTACGTTATCGCACTAGTGCCTTTTCATTACATATCTTTTTAAATATTAGCAAAATAATGCAGAATATTACCCATGCCGTGACTTTTACATTACATTATCGCACTAGTGCCTTTTCATTACATATCTTTTAACATTTTAATTTTTTATTTTATTTATTTTTTCCTCGCAAATGTGTTGAAAAACGTCGTATGAAACACGTGAGCATTGGTCATTACACTTCTCGTCTCCATTAAGCCTTCGCCTTCGGCTCAGGCTTAAAAACCGACTCGAGTGTAATGACCAACTTAGCACACTTGTATCATAATGTACTATTGTCGAAGTCTAGGAAACACTGTAAACTCTCGCTCTTTGTACAATTTTTTAAAGGCTCTAACGCGATATTTACTTTGTAGTTATTTCCTACGAATATGATTATTTACCAGAAATGTGCCGTGTTGATTAGTGACACATAGTTGTCAAAAATGCGAGGTGTCCAATATATGAAAGCGGAGCTATAAGCACATCTCTGGTCATCAATATTCACCTTACTCACGTTTCAGCGTGTTGTAAACAGAGATACACAACATTTGACTAACCCCATGAAAGTTTATAAAAAAAAAATCTTAAGTAAGTTAAATAATTGCAATATAGCATGATCCAAACAGTAGAAATCTAAAAATCTTGTAAGCAGGTATACAGACAATCATGTTTTTACTTCTCATGCTCAAAAAGCGTGTCATATTAGCCTCCTAAGGCCCATGGGCCTACTGGAAGGACTTATTCTCTTAAAGGAATTTTGGGTTGGAATAGAGTTGCATTTGTTTTGATATTTTTTGAAACAAACGAAATTCAACTCTAGTTCTTACATTAGTTGATTCAAACTTCAATGTAATTTTTTGTCGTATGGTAGGCCTTAGGAGGTTAAGCTTATAGCAAGCGGGGCCCGGGGCTAAAGTTACATTTAGACCCTAGGAAAAATATTTATGATTTTTAAAACGTTTTAATTTGACCAATCAAAACACTTCACTGTATTAAATCCACCAATCACAACTCTTTAAAATACATTTGTATTTGCTATCAACTAAGAGAATACAGAGATATTAAAATCGACCAATCTGGAAACAGAATTCATTTCAAACATAAGGTGTTGTTTATTCATGGTGTCAAATATTTTGTAACTCGACACAGATATACACAGACTAGACAGCAGTTAAGTAAAAAAAAACATGCCGCCAAATTGAACAATCTTTTCGCCATGGATTACTATTGACTGTTCATTGATAATCTTTGTTTTTACTATTTTCTCACAGTCGAAGTGAAATGAGTAAAGTAAAGCGATAACTCTGCTGGTCTAAAAGCCATTTAACCACTCGAACAATTTTCTCTCACATCGGATCGGGAAAATAACCATCTCATGGTACCTAATATGGCTTATTTTAGATCCTTGTCATGTAATCTACTATAGCGAAACAGCTACCTAGGGTCGTTTCGCCGGTTAGCGACCACTTAGCCGAGTTGCTCACTTTAGATTAGTAAATGTATACCTATTCAATGAACACACATAATAGATGGTATTCGTATAGGTTCTGAGTATAGTCAAGTTTTGAAACCTACAATAAAATATAGCACTTTCATCCATAGATTAGGAAAAATTATGGAAAAGGTTTCAAAATAGCGAATTCGCTGGATAGCGACCGCTTTAGGCGGTTTGCGACCACCTGTTAGCTAGTTGGCGACCACTCTTGCAAATAGTGTTTAAGTAGTTAATAAAACGATGCATCATCATCATCATCATATCAGTCGAAAGACGTCCATTACTGGACATAGGCCTCCCCCAAAGAGTGCCATAATGACCGGTTCTGCGCCACCCGCATCCATCGGATTCCTGCGATCGTTACCAGGCCATCAGTCAACTTGTGGGGGGCCTACCCACGCCGCGCCTTTCGGGACGTGGTCGCCACTCGAGAACCTTTCCGCCTCAACGGCCATCCGTTCTACGTGCAATGTGCCCCGCCCACTGCCACTTAACTTTAGCGGCTTAGGGCTATATCGATTACCTTGGTTATGCTGCGGATAGCCTCATTTCTGATGCGATCACGCAGAGAAACTCCGAGCATAGCCCTCTCTCCATTGCCCTTTGGGTGACTTTGAGCCTTCTTATGATGCTTCTTATGATTTCTGAAGCGACCACGTTTCGGTGCCTCACGTGATCACTGGCAACACGCACTGGTCAAAGACTCTCGTCTTCAGACACTGCGGAATATTAGACGAAAAGATGTGCCATAGCGTAGCTTCCCGAACGCTGCCCAGCCGAGTCGGATTCGACGATTGACCTCTTTCTCAAAGTTGGACCTACCTGACCTGACTGCCCTTATACTACTACAAATTGTTACTCTTCTAAATCTACTTTACATTGCTTGTCAATGCAAAATAGAATCGAAAACGGCGCGCCATCTCGCTCACACCATAGTGCTATTATATATATTGCTATCACAGTCACACATGTCGTTCATAGTAGGTATCTAAATGCCACCATTTTACAAGCTTTTATGTAACTTTTAGATTAAATTCTACTTACCTACACTAGCTTCTGCCCACGACTCCGTCCGTGTGTCTCGTTTATATCGTAGCTCCATACAAAATTTCAACCCCTATTTTAGCCTCTTAGGGGATTATTTCGGGGATAAAAACTATCCTACGTCTTTTCCCGGGACTCAAACTATCTCCATACCAAATTTCATCAAAATCGGTCCATCGGTTTAAGCGTGAAGAGGTAACAGACAGACAGACACACTTTCGCATTTGTTATATAACCATATCATATAATCATATGAATTATTAATTTTATAATTATATATTATTATTATATTACATATACCTACTATAGACATAGCATGGATTGGCGCGGCTTAAATACCTACCGACACAATTGGCTGGCCAAGCTAAATATCGCGGGTGCCGCAAGAATCCATAAGGAAAGAAAAAGAAAAACGATGTGGTCGCTATCCGACTTCTTTGGTAATATTTTTTTTGGATACGCGACCACCCCATTTTATTTAAATCTATTTTTATAATATGCCGAATTTCAACGAAATTATTACAATAGCTAAATCATTTAAGCAATCAAGTAGCTAATTTCAGCATAATAATAAAATTAAGTGACGTAACTAAAGTTTTCGCGCCAACTGTCGCGTTATTTTTTTTACAGATTCACTGCACGTCAACACTTTTCGGAAGCAATGTGTGAAATGTGTGAATTGAGGTTATCTTTTCTTGCTTTGGATTAAGCTTTGGGTTTTAAAGTGTATTTATTCTTATTCTGACACTATTCAAGAATAGTTAATAACTAATTAGTTTTCTGTTGGGTTTGTAGAAATGTTAATATCTTTAATTGAAGCAGCCTAGTCCGTCAAGTGGTCGCCAACCGAAGGTGGTCGCGTTACCGGCGAAACGACCCTACCTACTTATATCAAGATTTCAATCGCAACAGGCAACCTGCCACTGAAAAATTTGCATATAAAATACCTAAACGAACAGTTTATTATACTAAAGTTCTGCATTTGAGCGGTCGTGACAGCTGCACACTGGGCGCTTCACAAACCCTTTATCTTCGTTATACATGGACCAGCGTAATTCGCGCCATGATCGTGTTTAAGTATGTCGGACATTGAGGGTGGGTTGCATCAAAGCTTCTGTACTAATCGTAGGCGGTGTTCGTTAAACTCTGAATGTATGGAAAGTTTGACAAGTTTCTATGTAATGACAGCTGCCGGCGCCATATTTAAGGCCTCCACACACCGGTGTGGTGTGTGTTTGAAGTGTAGTTTCAATATTTTACAACTAGCGCGGGCCCGCGCCCGACCCGCGCACGCCCCGCGCCCGCGACCGGTGTGTGGAGGCCTTTAACGTTGATCGGTCTGTAATCGTAAGTTGGTGCAACCCGGCCTAAGTATTCGTCCCTCTCGCACTAATGCACTGGCTAGTAAGGGATGAATGCTTTAAGACAACAGGTACTAGACCAGACTATATAGGCACCATTCCGAGTATACGTTAGTCAGAGACTTGCACTGCGATTACGCCTAGTTACCAACGTTTCAACCACCCTCGTAAACTTTTTCTGATTTTAATACGCTGTGCGTTTTTTTAGCAAGTGACGAAAATAACCACTTTATTTGTGACATAGAGCATGTGACAATGATTGTATAAAAAATAATTATTGCAATTGAGAAAAAAATAGTATTTATAATTTACTTCCGTGCAACAACCATGCAGGTGGCCTACATAAAAAAGAATGCCTCCGCGCTTTCTTTCACCAAAAAGCCACTATTCAAGCGATGTAGGCTCGTGGTCTTCTCTCCCTCTCACTGAGCATAAGCGTGAGCGAGATGGAAGTGCGTGTTCGAAAGCGCGGATATCATGCTAATTAATTTTAATTTTTTGTGCGTTATAATAAATAGAAAAGTAATAAATAGCTAAGTTCCCTCAAACATAATATTGCCGATTTTTAGAAACAATTTTAATATGTTTAGCTGTTGTGCATAATTTGTTACGAATTTTTGAAATGTATTTTAGACCTATGTTCTTGATTCTTTTCTATTGAGTGAAAGTCAAAAACTCAAATAGCTGTTGTCCCTCGAGAAAGGCCTCAAGATTGCTAATTAAATTTAGGGCAGCCTTATTATAATCTAAACAAGAGTTACGACTTTTAAAAATCCGTTTTCTGAGCTCACGTCGCCTTAAATGTCATACGATATTTCGTACATAAGTTTTTTTCTAAAAACCCATTGGTACGAGCCGGGGCACGAACCCACGAGTCACGACCTTCATAGGGTTCCGTACTCAAAGAGTAAAACGGAACCCTATTACTAAGACTTCGCTGTCCGTCTGTCTGTCTGTCCGTCTGTCACCAGGCTGCATCACATGAACCTGTGATAGACAGTTGAAATTTTCACAGACGATGTATTTCTGTTGCCGCTATAACAACAAATACTAAAAAACAGAATAAAAAATAATTATACCCTTCGTGCGCGAGTCGGACTCGTACTTAGCCGGTTTTTTTTATAACATGGTGTTCGTGAATAACCCTGCACGGTGACCTTGATGGGCACGTGTCAGGTCTACCTACACGTGCACACATAGACATCTCTATGGTTTTGCGACTGCTACGTAAATTGGACTGAATTATTGCAGGACTGAGCGCGAATGGCAGGTTGTGACTTCTGACATGGCAATGATAAACCGTCGTCATAGGCAATCTTCAATAGGGAACATTACTGCAATGTTCTGCCGCCAGAGGCAGCACTAACACTAATAGTAAACCAGTATAGAAATATAGGGATTCACACACACATGCAAAATTGATTGTCAAATGAGTGACAAGGATGCTTGCATAAACAATACCGCAAGTGCGAACGAGATACAATGTCAACGCTGCTAGTGTCGCCACCTACGAAGAGTTTTGCGTAATGTTCCCTATTAGCGCATTCAATTACAGAATGTGGCGATATGGAAAATTACGCGCGAAAATTTTGTAACCTATCGAATTTGTCCTCACATAAATTTGTAAGTAACGAAATCTAAATAAAGCCTCTGTTAACTACAAATACTACAATGTGTTCCCTTTCTCACAAACACAAACATCAAAGTGATTGATAAAGAACGGTATTTACAAGCTTTTAATTATCCATAATTATTTTTATGTCTAGTACCCATAGTACAGCTTTGCTTAGTTTGGGACTAGGTTGGTTTGTGTAAGATTGTCCGCAAATATTTATTTATTATTTATTTATTTATTATTTTAATTATTTTCACCTGTCCCGTTGTCTGTCTGTCTGCCTGTCTGTCTGTCTGTCTGGCTGTAATCAAATCTTGCAAGTGAAATTTGACCCACTCCCCGGTTCCTGATTGAGCTGAGAGTTTGCATGCATATGTATATCGCATGACAATGCAATATTATGATGACATGGAGCTGATCTGATGCTGGAGCTGGAAGGTGGCCATAGGAACTCCGCAATAAACCGACACAGCCCCATCGAGTTTGGGCTCGTTAGAATCGTCTCAATGAGTAGTTGAAATGCAGAAAAGTACAGTCGGCAATAAAAGCTTGTAACAAAAATTAAATTTTTGACAGAAACTTATTATCTAAAAGAGTTTTGATGAACGTTTGTGTAGGTCATAGTTTTATTTTACCTATTAAGTTGTGCAAAAATGTAAAAGTCGTACCTAATTTCTTACAAGCAATTACTTTTTTGTGAACAATCGTTCACACGTCCTTAACAGGACCTTGGAATTGTGCCAAACCTTACACGTGCGGTGTTGTAGCCGCACTATTGAACTTACCCCAGCTCTGTGTACAGCGTTGTAGCCTGACTTGTACATGAGTTACACTGCGTGCATGCGGCAAGAGTGACCTTGACCCGGCTGCATACTGGCGTGATACAATTAGGTGCATATATGTAAACTATTCCCACGGAACTAATTAGTTCTCACACGATAATTGCATATTAATAATGGGATGATTGGGTAGTTTGTACCTGTGTTTGCATACCTTAAGTGAGATTGGAAGCGAACACTCCTATCATCTGTTTACTTAGTAATAACTTTTTTAAAGGTACGGTGCACCGCCGGTGAAATAACATACGTAAGGTTTTGGTCATTTAATTTACATACATACGTAAGTACGTCGACTACAAAGAGATGTATCCATACGATGTTACAAAAATAGGTGTACATAGACCTTACTGCCATAGTAATAAGATATACATACATATATTTGTAACATTAAAAAACATACTTATGTTTGTAGTCGACCATACCTAGGTACGAGTACAGTCGCCATCACATACATCGGAGCAAACAAGCACGTCACAAACATCGGAACACACCTCTATTTTCAAGGCATTAGAGTGCATGTGCCGATATTTTTGAACACCTATAGTGTACCTATGTATGTGATGGCGACTGTACGTTAACATTATACTAACGCTCGTAACTATCACATTACTCCATTAGGGTAGGCAAAGACAAAAGAACGCTATCCATAATAAGCGTCCTTACATAATCTTTCGATTCGATGTCATCCATTTAGTTATTTACAATCAATACAATTACAATATTTACAAAACACAAATAGAAATCACAGAAATATATACACGTTTACTATTTATTAGTACGCGTGGAATTTGTTAATATGGTACGTCCATAGTCCATACAAATTTCCGCCCCCATTTCAACCACTTAGGGAATGACTTCCGGGATAAAAAGTGTCCTATGTCCTACCCCGGGATTAAAACTGTCTCTATATTAAAGCTCATCTCAATCGGTTCAGCGGTTTAAAAGTGAGAAGGTACGAGTAAAAGACAAACAAAAGAGTTACTTTCGCAGTTATAATATTGGTATGGATGGATTAAACATTATGGTCGCAAATACTCAATAACTCAGATCGACACGAGAGGGCTTCACTTCATTCGACAGTGGCCGAATCCTATTTTTGACATTAGGTAAGGTCCCAGTGCCTGACACTGACTCAATACTAATATCCCATTGTCACTAACATTTTATATGGATTACTATTTTCCGAAATAAAAACTTTGATTTGAATTGAATACTTTCAGTTTCAATTCATAACTATGATGAAAAAGCCGACAACGCTCGGGTGAGCGTGCGGCCACACAAAACAACCGTCCACACCGGATCGGCTCGGGTGAGCCGCTCGCCCGAGCGTGCGGACGCTCGGGCGAGCGGCTCAGGCGCGCCGATCGCCGTCCACACTTAGCGCGCACGCTAGGGCGAACCGCGCTCGGGTGAGCGTGCGTTTGGTGAGGACGCACCTATTGCACAACACGTGTATAAAACAAGCCATTTTATCCTAAACGCATGCTAGGGTCGATATAGAGTCGACGGTATAATGGGTTTTATAGACGAGTTATAAAATCAGCTTTACACTTCGATTTCGTGTAAATTAATAAAAAAAAACTTAAATATAATTAAGATAATTTTGTCATATATTATTCTCGTGCGACTCGACCTCGTGGTGATGCCGGCGGCGCTTTTTACTTATACACTAGACTACAGCATAAAGCCCTTTTTTGAAGTCGGTTAAAATGCGCGTAAAAGTGCATAAAATGGCTTTTTATGCTCTAGTGACTCGAGCATAAAAAGCCTTTTTATTCACAACATAAAACCGAACTTTACGAACATGCGAAGTGAAAATAATTTTATAGTGGGATCAATCTAAAAGTCTTCTGTATTTTTTTAAATCCAAACTAAAGTGTTTACAGTGAAAGCGATACTTATGCCAATATTTGTTCCAGAGATGGAAATCGCGCCCGAAGGGAAAAACTTTCGATTGGTAACGGAAGAGGAGCTCCCGGCGGTAGGCGATGTTTTAGTGCAGTATATGCCTGAATCTCTCAAGGTAATTATTACTTATTAAGTACCTACATACATACATATAAACTCACGCCCACCTTAAAGGATGACTCACGCTAGAAGGGTCCGTCTCCGGCCCGGGCCGTTTTCTAAGAAAAACGACGGCGTTTTCGCGCGGCCAAGCCATACAGTACAGCGATTACAGTACGCGGCACAAAAGTTTGCGTGTCTGAAGTTAGCATCGAGTCGCCTCCCGCATACCCGTCCGAGGGGCCTCTGACACCTTTGCGGCGCTACTAGTAGCTAACATCAGAACCGTTAACTGATTTTCGGGCGGCACGGCCAAGCCCAGCTGGGCCGTGCCGACACTGAGCCGCTTCCGAGCCTCGCCTCGGCCGTGACTCGGCCGCCGTCGTGTTCTTGGTGAGTCATCCTTAAAGTCCTTAATGTGCTCTGGTGTTGGCAATTGTAGGTTGAAACAACAACATACTTCGACCATATTCCCATAGACATCTCTTACGTCCTACAAGATGCGAGGGATGTTGCTATTCTAACCAGGCAACACACGGGGGCTATTTTAACCGACTTCAAAAAAGGAGGAGGTTATATGTTCCACTGTTTGTATTTTCTTTTTAATGTATGTTCGCCGATTTCTCCGTCAATTGTAGACGCATTAAGGCTAATGAGACGAAATCTATCCAAGTAACTTTCACTACTCGTAAAGACACTTGTCCACCAGTCACACTAAATGGAGTTCGAGTACCTCAGGCCAATGAAGCAAAATACCTGGGAATGTACCTTGATCGACGACAGACATGGAGAAAACACATATTCACCAAACGTCTTGCAATGGGACAACAAGTACGCAAAATGTACTGGATGATTAGAAGAGAGTCTCAGCTCTCACTAGAAAACAAATTGTTGCTTTATAAGTGCATAATAAAGCCTGTCTGGACTTATGGTCTGCAACTGTGGGGGACCGCGGCCAAATCAAACATAGAAATTCTACAAAGATTTAAATCCAAAATACTACGTATAATAACCGATGCACCATGGTACATGACAAATGATAGGCTACATTAAGACCTCAACATTAAAACTGTTAAGCAAGAAATCAAAGACAGTGCAGAAACATACAAAACAAGAATATTGCAACACCCCAACACACTGGCGAAACACTTAATGAGTGAACTAACTCTACCCCGGAGATTGAAGAGAAGAATACGAGTACCACAGGATCTACTCATTAGATAAATTATTATGAAAAGCAGACGTGTCAGTGGACGCGATCTGCGCAAGCCATCAAGTAAAAATTCATAACCAATTGCTGAATGTCTGCGAGACAGATTGCAAGAAAATTATCACAAAAAAAAAATTGTAGACCGATTTCCAAAATTCTTTTTTTATTCGAAAGAGTGTATACTACCGAGGTGGTCCCATTGCCACCAATTGAGGATCTGATGATGGGGTCCCAGGGAAATTGAAGGCAAACCCCAAATTTTATAAGCACGCGTGTAGTGATTTCAGTATTTTCTATTATTACTCGTGTAGGTATTTACCCTCGGAAATCGTAATTTTGGTAAAGTGGAACTGTTGATGAAGACCACAGATGACTTATGGAACTCCTCAAAAATGTCAAGTACGTCAAAGATTCTGACATGATTCCGTTGAAGTAGCAACTAATGAAGTGTTAATTCTGAGATCCTTGAGGAATCGACGGAACTCCTCAAATATTATCAGCATACATATAGCAACTTGGGTATTTTCTATAATAATCGACACATTTGCTCTCGGAAAGCAGTTCATGTGGTAATTTGGAAAGGAAATGTGAAAATTTTCATGTACCATGTGGCTTGGCGAAGTACTGAATTGAAGTCGGTTTAAACTTTGTTTTTAAAGTAAATTATTTATCATATAAGTAAGTATCCTTGAAATAGATGAACTGTTTATTTGTTTAAAACAAAATCTGATAATAATAAAACCGAACAAAACTCTTTTCATTTGCTGTAGACTCGGGCAAGAATAGGTCTACGGTCTCCCCCGCCTGTCGTAAAAGGCGACTTAAGGGTCGCCAGTGATTTTTTGTGGCGGGGGGCGGGGACCACAGCACTCGGTCACCCCAGAGAAGGCGGCGAAGATGCCCAGAACGAGCCAGCAGGGGCAAAGCGCGAGGAGGGCTCTAGTGCGTTCAACCTGAGATCCTAGAGTCCTCCGAATTACTTAGCGCAGATGGCGGTTGACGTGGAGTTTTTAGTGGGTAGAAATACCACATAACCCAGACCTCCCCCGAGAACTGGATACCTGGTTCGCAGGTTTTCTCCACGAAAAAAAAAAAAAAAGGTTCCTACGCTAGGTTTGGACCTGCAGGTCGATCACGTAACGCACTGTACGCGCGTCAGGAAGCTCTAAATGTCACTTTTTATATGGAAAATTGACAGTTAAATTGTACCGACGCGCGTTCGGAACGTTAAGTGATTACCCCCCTGCAGTTGGCCTTTACTACTATTTCATCGTCATATTTTAATACTCGCCCCTCTGCTGGGCACTACTCTTTATTTGGTAGTAAATACTTGAAATTATTTGACTTGCCTTCTCAACAACAGCGCAATCTATTCTTAGCATTCTCTTTTCGGCCACTGTCTTCACGCCAGCGGGCAGCGGGGCGACGAGCGGCTGTTCTAATACCTACATTTCATCTTCATCATCATCATCATATGAGCCGAAAGACATCCACTGCTGGACATAGGCCTCCCCCAAAGAGTGCCAAAATGACCGGTCCTGCGCCACCCACATCCAGCGAACTCCCGCGACCTACATACCTACATTTGATCGAGTTGAATTGAGTAGTCTACGAACGCCCGCTCGTCGCTGTCCGCTGGCGTCCAAACAACGACCTAAGAGCTCGCATTTAATAAGGAATGTAATCTCGCATTGTAAGACATTTGATTAATCTAGAATCTCCAGTATACCTAACACACACACAGTACACACACGGACATTAATTATTTTTGGGCTGGCTTTTAGGGCTACGCATTGTCTGCGTATCTGTCGAAGATCTTTTTGCCAAAGTCTCTGGTATTTGGGCTGAAAGAAAAGTTTTCTGAATTGTAAGGCAGCTACACAATGTTAATTAATGTACGTCAAATAATCGTTTCGACTACGTTACCTATTGTTCTATTTAATAATATTCTTTCCTTAATGTAACGTACCATACTACTTCATTCCATGTATTTTGAAAGTACTACTTATGTTTACGGGAGAAAACGGGAGATAGGTAAGATATGGAATACGGCGTTAAAATTTACATCCATCATTATAATATAAACTGTTATACGTAAATTGTGACAATTTATACGTTATTGTGAAAGGTCATATTAAACGTGATCGAATTAAGAGGATGAAAAATGCTGCAGTTGTTATCAAGTATGATTACCCCTCTCAGTCTCAACTAGATAGAAACGGAAAACCGTTATATTCGTGACACGCACAACATGAAACAGAAAACAAAAGAAAGATGTCACGAAATGGTCTCAACTCAGCACGAAGCGTAATACCAGCGGTGGTCTGTCGTTGGAACCTTTTAACGATAGGATATCATTAACTAGGAATACCATTAGGAATCAACCTGCTTATTATGCAAATTTTATTGAAACGACAGGTTTGAAATTGTGGACTTCATTAGCCTAAAGTCCGAATCAGCCGCCGCTCACCGTATTAATATCGATTTACCGGACGACTGAATTGTCTAAACTGGGATCGTCATGTCAAAAATCTGCCTTTTCAGAGGAAACAACGGTAAAGCTAAATCTAGAATACGATTTAAAAAATATCTCAGTTTCTATTTACCACTAAGTTAAGACTACTTTTTAACAAGATTTGTTTTAAGGGTTCCATTTCCATATATTTCCAAAGGCTTGAAATTAAGTCTATGCTGGCTGTCGATCTGTCTGGTCTTAGATATGAGCCATTATCTTTTGAATCCCTTACCAATACAAATACCAATTAATGACGGGTTTGGGCTTTAGACACTTTGCGGCATTCAACAATGATACGAGTAAAATTTTGATATAACACGACTCATATCCTCTGGTTAATTAACCACTTAATGTGTGCAGTCACAATATCACAGCCACGTAGTAATATCACTGTTACCACCCATAGCAAAATTATCGGGGAATAAGTAAGTACACGTAAACGAAAGAAATACAATAAAAATATATTTTATTCAATTCCAGTAAAAATTACAAAATCCACAATTCATCACATTGACTAATTTAAAATGATTCAATGTAGTTAAGTATTACCAGCCAGCGGTGGCGTAATTGGCACCGTAGGCTCTGTTTCCGTAGGCGCTGTGACCGTAGGCACCACTGCCGTACGCACCACCATAGGCACCATTACCGTAGGCACCGTTTCCGTACGCACCGTTTCCGTACGCACCATTTCCGTACGCACCGTTTCCGTACGCACCGTTTCCGTACGCACCGTGACCGTAGGCGCTTTGACCGTAGGCACCGTTTCCGTAGGCGCCGTGACCGTAGGCACCATTACCGTTGGCGTTCTGTGCGTTCACGGTGGGAGGATGGTTGATACTGTACGAGTACGACGATACTTTGGCGCCGGCCTGACCAGCCAATCCTGAGCTATAGCCAGCGGGGCCACCGTAGCCGAGAGCTGAGTTGTGACCAGCATAACCGAGATCAGTGCCGTATCCCAGGCCTGCGCCATGGCCAAGACCAGATCCGTACCCTGGGGCTGCACTATGGCCTAGACCAGTGCCATAACCGAGGCCAGCGCCGTAGCCAAGAGCTGCTCCATGTCCTCGGCCAGCACCGTAGCCAAGGTTAGAACCGTGGCCAAGTCCTGCGCCGTAGCCAAGTCCAGCCCCATAGCCGAGACTCGCGCCGTGGCCACCGTAGCCAAGACCGCGACCGGCGTAGCCGAGACCGCCATGAGCCAAACTAGTGCCAGCGACACCAAGTCCTGTGTTCAGCCCTCCGGCACGGGCAATGCCAAGTAGGCAGGCAATCAGGGCGACCTGAAACAAAAGAAAATCCTTGTTATTAGTCTTAAATTAACTAGAGGATACTGTATCTCTGTGAATTTAGCAGGATGACACATAGGTACGAGTACAACAAAATAATTAGAAGCTATATTAGACTATTCTATTATATCCGATATTCTATGTTGTTTTTGTGAGTACTGTTTCGACTTGCAGTCGTCTATAGATATCTTCTAATTCTGGTTAATTTCACTGTATCCTGAAAAGTTTTCAATTGTTTTACCTTAGCGTACATGTTGATGTTGTTAATTCGGATGAGAAGATTCGAATGATTTCGGACCCTGTTCTACCATCTTTTATATGCGGTATATGAAGATGAACATCGCTATATTGGTCAAGACGCTATTCTAAATCTTAACGGGCCGTGACGGGATTTTTTGCGAGTTCAGAGTCAGAATTATTAGACTGTCGAATATCATTAGTTGTCTAAGTATGAACGATTTCGTAATAACAATGATACGATATCATCTCCAACAGTTTTGGCCTTGAATTCGTTAATTTTGAGGTCCTATTTAATTAACGGCATGTAAAAGAATTATTACTGTGATGTTTTACATCATTGTTTCAATTGCAGTTTTTGTATAATGAGATGGTTATTGTACGGGACGGCGCTCATTAGTATTCTAGGCCTGAAGAAGTTTGAACGTAGTTTTGGTTAGCTAACTACACAATCTAGTGCGTAATTTTTATACATTTCTTGAAATAATGTGAACAGAATGTAATATAAAATTACTTAATTCACGAAAAGTTCTGTTACCATAACTAATATATCCGTATCTCCAATAATGAAGAATAAATAATAATATATCTTAATTCATACATTTCGTTTAGTCAAATTAGTTGTAATAAAAACTGATATTATTCAGTGTAAAATTTTCCCACTTACATCCTAGAGTTAATCCGAACTATGTGCAATGTAAATCGACGTCAAAGACAGGTACACATTTTTCGCCGTATTACAATGGAATGTGCTACGAAAATGTAAACATATATTTGACATCGACAGTTTATATCAAAATAATGTTTTCTTTCCACAGTTTCATCAGACGATTCAAACATATCTAAACAACAAGGTGTGGGACTTCCATTTTTATGTAGCGAAGAATTGGCCCGAAGATCCGATTTGCCTGCATTTCCCTGGATGTACTGGGACGGTAAGATTTTTATTTTATTCTACCTGTATAACTAGCTTTTGCCCGCGACTTCATTCGCGTTGACTTCCTTTTGCTGGGCTTTTACTGGGATAAAAAGTATTCTATAAGTTAATCCAGGCTATACTAGAATTCATCTCAATCCGTTCCGCCGTTTTAGGGTGATTTACTCGTAGTAACAAACATCCAAATATCAAAACATTCGCATTTATTCATAATATTAGTAGGATAATGTATAATTTAACATTCAAATTCGAAATGGTGTTCTAACTACCAAAATATTATCCTACTAAAATTGCTTATAATTAAAACCGTTTTCCCTGGAGCGGCACAAATATGAAATATCGTCCAAAAAAGTTTAATTTTAATTCGCATGAGGACGAACGTGAGAAATAACAATCTAGTTACGTTATTCATAAAAACAATAGCTGTGTGTGATGATACTCTGTATGATCGACTTCAAAGATGCTCCTTATTCCATCGTAATAAGGTGAATAATGTATACCTACATATCTTTGAAGTAATTTGTAAGTAGAATGAAATAACTAAACCAAGCCCTAAATTTAAGGGTTTACAAGCTTAATTTTTGGGCCTGAGGAAGTTTATTGTAAAGGCGCAAATTACCCACCAACAAGTTTTAAGAAAGTTTTGTGCTATAAGGATAAAGTAAAAGTTACAACGTAGGTCGTAGACTGTTACTGTGCTACCAAAAAAACACTTGAAAATTCGTTCCGAACTTCCGAAAGACTTTCGATTGGTTTTAGATAGGGTTGGGGATTATGCGGAGACTATTGTAAAAAGTAACGATGTTACTGGCGATCTGTCCGATTTAAGCCCCATTTACACACACGAAGACTCCCATTCAATTTTAGCTACATTGTGCATTGCGGGGTTTGATATATCGTTTCAACTCGTTAATAACCTGAATAATCCGCAACGTAATGAAACTTGCGTGTGAGTCTTGCACGTGTTGTAAACGGGGCTTTATGCAGGTTCGCCTAAGAGATTTGTCGGTAAACGTTGTGATTGTGAATGAGGCGTTACGTATCACATTTCAATTTGATTTTTATTGTATTTCAATGTGGTATGAGCACTCGCTTCCATGTGCCTCAAGCTAACTTGTTGTCACACGCAACACGCAACACTTTGAAATTAAATCAAAATCAAATTTGAAAGCGGAAGTATGTTTCGAATCGACCTCCAGTCCTAGAAATTCTCGGCTTCAGTCGCGTCTTTTCAAGCGTAGCGAGTTTCTTCGTCAAGTGGTTGTTCTCTCGGAGTGTTGGCTTTACCTGGGAGAAAAGTTGCCTTTTTACGCTCGCACTTTGATTTTGTCGTGAGCTGGCTTTGCCTTCGCGTTCCAGACAATTTAATTCGGTTAATCGCTATCGGAGAAAGTCAAGTGAGCTAACTTGGTAAACCAATGTTTTTTATGCAAATAATAACAAGCGATCTTAAACAAATGTTAACAGACCAATATAGTTGAATAGTTATATTTATTAATCAAATTGTGACACAAAATATCAGGCTGTATACAACATTTTTTTTTTGCTTTATTAATCTTCTGGACAACGTTTTCTGCGATATTAATTGTAATAAAGCATTCCTGTAACCAACTCCAAAGTTATTGTTTCTTATGTGGTTGGAATTGCGAATGGGGACGTAGTGGACCAAACTGCCCAAGACTATACTAGTAATTCTATTCTTTCGGCTGATAATGATGATGATGATACTAGTAATTTAATTTATCTAAAATCAAGGGCCACCATCACACTACCACAGACAGGTGAATAAATTCCGCCGCCGAATTTGTAGCCAGTCTGTGTTAAGACATGAAGTAGTTGGAGTCGGAAGAAAGTCAGACATCCAAATGGTTTATTCAACTGAGTTTGACTTCTATCTACCTATCTATTCAGCCCGTATCCATCCACTGTTGAGTATAGGCCTCTTCTTTATTACGCGACTCTCTCCGATCCTGTGCTAATCTCATCCACTTGTTTGACTTGCCGCACAAAAAAATCTTCCACGCATCAACCTCTAACGCTAATCACTGGCCATATGAATCGTAACTAATATTAGGTAATTTCAAACGTTATGGTCCAGGTATTAGAGTTTAAATTCGGGTGAAAGCTTTCCTATATGGTAGGTGGCGAGTTGAACTGTATACCGTTGAATTCCAGCCAAACAAGGACATATTCGAGAGCGTGACCGTGTTCTGTCCCTCGGAGCGCGCAGAACTAGTCGACCTCCTCACCTCTGAAGACGTGCTACTCGACCTGACGCAGCCGCTGTACCTGAACTTCACGCACGAGGCCATAGTGGACCGCTTCGAGCGAGTATTCGATGCCCATGACAAGATCACTGGGGATGTGTATGCTTGTGACACGCCACCGCCGGACACTAGTAATGAGGAGTATGTTATTGCCTCATCCTATAATAATATGTATGATCTTCTAACAGATATCTGCTTCCCTCTAGCTCAACAGCCGTCCGTATATAATGATACGATCTTATTCTAGCAGATGGCTGTGTCTTTATTGCGCCTAGAAACTGTCCACTGGTAGATCTTTTATAAATAGATATTGAGCGTTATTGCGTCGATACGCCTTAATTCAGGTTGCTTCGCAGTTTGGCGAATCATTAGTTTAAGTTAATAAAATTGGATTTTGAATTGTTTCCAAAAAAACTAAAAATGGTGACTATGGATGGTATCTGTTTTCTGTCTTTCTGGTATTAGACTGCATGTCGACCTTCTTCTTAAGACGTGCTACTAGACATGATACAGCCACAGTACCTAAACCACAGAGCATATAACATAACCGATATCACTGGCCATACCAATGTTAGTTTTTCCAAAATGTATATAAAGTAGGTACAAAATCCATCGATAAAATATCCAAACCAAATCCTAAATTGCAACCCGTTGTTTTGCCTCCTTTTCCAGCTTGCCACCGGACGTGCAGCTAGACCGCCTCCAGCCCGAAGACATGAAGGCGGTGTACGACCTGTACCCGGCCAGCGACATAGAGTGCCGCGAGGTCTTCGAGAAGCTCGTCGCGGAGCTGCCGGCGTACGGGATCTTCGTGGAAGGACAGCTGGCGGCCTGGATGGTGCAGTCTTACTACGGGGCTATGTTCTCGATGCAGACTCGTCCGGAGTTCCGCAGGTAAGAAGGCGGTCAAGACCAAGGAAAATGTTAATCTTACTTCTTGGTGGATTGTCTGCTGGTCAGCTGGCATAGTTGGTGTAGTCATATAGGTTTCCGGAGGTATTCACACGGTGCCCAAAAGCGCAGGTATATTATGCTCTTCTGTCTTCATGTAGAGGGGCAGTCGGCTGCTTGGATGGTGCCATCCCAATCTTGATACATCGGGTCTAATCTTCTGAGACAGGTTCTCTCGGAGTTTCGCAGAGGCTTAACTTCAGCTCGAAATCATGAAGGCGGTGTATGACCTGCACCCAGCCAACGACATAGAGTGCCGCGAAACGTTTCCCAATTTTGTGTTCGACGCCTGTTTTTCAAACAATAATCACCTGATACTAACAATCCGCCGGACATTTATTGTTCTGGGTCGATATGTAGCGATAATACCCAGCGATTAAAAATACTTTTCGACTTCGAAATATATGACAAATTGGGGTGTGTAATGATTGGTATAACAACTTTTGATATATTTTCACTGGATATAACAACTATTAATATAATTTCATTGGATATAATCACTCAAGGGACATAATAAACTTTTGGTATAACAACCATCAGTATAATTGCATGGCTTATAATGCTCAAATAGTATAATACATTTTTGATATAACGTTTAATGGATATAATGTATATTGGATATAAGTATTAGTGGTATAATATATTGTAAGATATAATATATGTTTTCGGTTTCAATCTGTTTTGGACCATGCGTAGATGCGCCTATGTAAATAAATTAGCAATGACTCAGAAAGGATACTTTTCGCTGTTGTTTTTTACTAACATTGGTGGGTAGCCTTAAGACTTTGTTAGGGTAGGTTTCACCGTGTTAACAAACACACGTTAATTATTTTTACCTAAATCCGCTCTAAGGGACACAAGCTAACCCTAACCTAACCTACAAATAATACCTCTGTTACAATTCTTTGTCGTTTTTTTACTGCAGGGGGCGTCGCCCCCCTTCCCCCCTTTTTGTGTCTGCACTAACCTAATATTCTATATAATAATTCTTACACGAAAATATACTATGTGTTACCAGTTTATCAGTGGCTATTATACTGTTGTGTTGCAGTGGGGTGCGTAACGATCGATATAAAAACTTTTGATTTATTTTCACTGGATATAACGATTCCAGATTATGCCAATAGTACATTATACCAACTGAGTTTTATATCCAACAAAGTTATATCCCATGTATGTTATACGTTATGACTGTTAGATTAATAGTTGTTATATTACAAGTTCATTATATCTGTTGATAATTATATTACATGAGAATATATCAAATGTTGTTATATCAAGAGTGCATTATGTCCCTTAATCGTTATATCCAGCGAAAATATATCAAAAGTTTTTATATCGATCGTTACGCACCCGACAAATTGTCTGTATCACATAAAAATGTTGGTGAAATATGGAATTTATGAAATAAAAGCGTTCTTTTTGCATTACAGGAAAGGTTACGGGATATACCTAGCCCGGCGTCTGACTAAAGAAGTGGCGGCGCGCGGATACAAGCCGTTCGTGGTGATCCGGCCCGAGAACGACGCCTCCCGGAACCTCTACTTGAAGCTGGGCTTCGAGAAACGCTTCCGGACGGTCCGGGCCGTGCTCCGCCCCCGTTAGCCAGACAAACGTTGATCACTAGCAGATTTTATTTTTTTAACAATTTTGAAATCAAATTTAGCTTGCGATCTTTGATCGCTTAGAGAATTCTAGTAGTAGCTTTAAGATTGGAACGGCTAGTGCTCTTGGATTTCGATGCCTATCTGTGGCCCATTTTACGAGGAGTATGCAGCTTAACGCTTGAGTCCAGTTACAAGATCCGATTTCTTGTCACGGAGTTGCGATAAGGCCGAAAGGCAGCTAGCGTAACTTAACCTAACCTGATCCGGTACCTGAAAAGTTGGTTCAACCTTTAAGTCAACACTGGTGGCGCTTTTTGATCCGTGGCGTTTTTTCCGGTAGATTCAAACTGGTAGAGATGTGGCTTCGTAAAACGGGCCTGGCCTTTCGAATCATGCTTGGCCGCGTGCGTACAACGAATGGCCCACATCCCCGCGTAGACTCATAGCTTTAATCGGAGACGAGAGCTGTAGCCGTTGACTGCGATTGGCGCCATTAATAGTTACCTGATCACACTACGATTCATTCTAACGTGTCAAGAACAGACTTGAGACTAGGATTGTCAACTAAAAGTTGAATTTTCTTGGCATGGTTAGCACTAGGCGAACGCTTCATTGCCACTCGTTGACGGAGCGGAACTGTTCTGTCTCATGGTAATTGGGACCCGTTATGACCCGTGTGATAGAACGTTAGTAGTAGTTACCTTAAGGGGATACATGAGAAAGAAACGTTGCCGTAATCGCACCCCAGAATGCACAATTCATTCGAAAAGTTAAAAAATTCATAGCACGAACATGACATCACTCATAACAACGGTTGAAACCGAATCTAACAAAGACAGGATCAGTTGGCATGGACTGTGTTAATTCTAATAAGTTTAAGTTTAATTTATATGCTAGTTGGAGTATATACGGTATTAAGATGGCTTCTGATGGTCGACGAGTGAGCGGTGCCTTCTTATACCAAATAGTCTACTCTAAATTTAGAAACGATCTTAATACTCGTAGTGAATAAGTAGATATGATTGAAATGAATTAATGATGAAGTAAATGATCTCAAGGTAATGTTGGAAGGAATTTGATTTTCCGTTACCTACTGTTTGTAATTCGACCTAACAATAATTTAATCACCCTTAGAAAGGATGTCCGTTGCAAGTAGCCGTTTCCAAAGTAAATCATTGTTGGTTATGAGAAAACATTTAAAATTTGATACGAAACGTAGATAGGTACCTAGTATTTTAATACGGGAATGTACAACTATTTCGAGCTATGTATTGGTAAAGTTTGCTATTTATATTATAGTAGGGTGGGTAGTTTACTGGAGACCTCAGTAGTGCCAACTTGAAGAGTTTGATTAAAATGTGTTAGGTTGGCACTATTCGGCGGTTGTTTTAGAACTATAGTGACAGTATCCTGCCCTATAGGTAGGCGAGAAAGGGCCGGGTATGTGAATAATCATCGATTTATAATTTTTATAACGGCTGTCGTGTGATACTATTTAAATTTATTTATTAAGCCTTTGTTAATTATTTTTATTAGAATGGACCTTATTATTAAAGATATAACGGTCTTCCTATATACTTATACCATCATTTATTGACAAGGCATAATCTGAGGTAGGGAATGGATTTCTATGTTACCTACGTTTAGTACATATTTAGACATTTAAATGGACATAGACTTGAAAATTGTGTAGAAAGTTTTTTGTCTCTATTTCATGTAAAGACACATCACTGGCATAATTTATTACTCATGGAATAAAGGATGACTCATGCTCGAACGTGCCGTGTTCGGCCCGGGACGTTTTCTAAGAAAAACGACGGCGATTTTGCGTGGCCGAGCCATATCCAAGCCCGGCCGAGCCACGGCCGAGGCTCGGAAACAGCTCGGTGTCGGCACGAACTGGCCATGGCTCGGCCGGGCTTGAATATGGGTCCACTGCGCAAAAACGCCGTCATTTTTCTTAGAAAACGGCCCGGACCGGACACGCCCCGTTCTAGCGTGAGTCATCCTTAAGGATGAAAAATAGTCCTTACCTACACGAGCCTAGCTGAGTACATGCAAAGATATCTCAAGTATAGAGAGTATTCATCCCTGTCCCACTTACATACTCGTACTTGCTAGTGAAGGACGGATGCATTGTGCTCAGATCATCCTATAGCTGGGATGGTAAGCATGAAATATTAAACCGGAATTTGTTGCTAGAAAACTAAATGAAGGTACAAAAAGTATTTAATATTCCATTCATTATTTGGCGTGTGACAAAATTTAATAATTGCTCAAAAACAAGGAGCTTCCACGGTTATTCTTAATTATGAAATTCGATTAAACGAAGCCAAATTATGAATTAATTGAAATCATGTGAACAATCTGAAATGGATTCGACGATGAACAATGTGAAAGCATTCTATTCATTATGCGATCATCTCCAATATTTCAAGTAAATTGTTACTAATATTGAAACGAAATATTAGTGCACTTACATGAAATATCATTAACCATCAACACGTCATGCTAAAGGCTTTCCTACTTTCTAATTATCTATCTACCTAATAATGTCAACCTTAGTACCTACTTCGAAATATTTTGAAATTATTAAATTAAGGACGATTTTCTGAACACTATCCCTAACTTATAAAGGACATATTTCCGTCCTAGGAAGCAGTCGATATATTTTAAAATAACCTCTTGTCTTGGACCGTTAATGCAGCGACGAGGATGTAGTCCGTTCTATGTAACACATAAATACCTTGCAAAGGTATTCCAAATGAATAAAATGATGACAAATAAATTTGTTTTATTTATTCCTAACATTCTGCAGTTCGTGCTGTGATAAATGTGACATATCATATCGTTACGTAAGTATTCGTTCTTCAAGTGCAAGAAATGAAAGACTTGGCTGCCCAGTAAAATGTTGTCGGAGGGGTGCCGACCTGTGGGGAGTGTGGTAGCACAATCTCTGCAAAGATAGGCTATGTCAGCCACCTGAGTGCTCACGAAATATGCTCTCGTAAGACAGTTTTTAGGGTTTCGGACCAAAAAGGTAAAAACGGAACCCGGTGCGACTGCGTCCGTCTGTCTGTCTGTCAGTGAAATATCTCAGGAACTACTAATGCTATCAATTTGAAATTTGGAACAATTGTAACAAAAGCTAATCCACGTGTATAAAAAATTAAAACTTGCCACTAGTATGTTTGTTTATAAGCGATAATTTTTAATCACGCGTACCGATTTCGATTATAATTTTTATATTTGAAAAAAGGACTTTAACGATAATCTGTTTCCTTAATAAATCAAAATTTAACCACTGTAGAAAAAAAAAAAGTTTTAAGAAAGCGCAACTCAAGCCCTTTTATATGATACCCCACTTGATCTATTAACTAGACTTTGGATTTTGTACCCCCCTCATATTCGTCATTTACACAGAAAATTAAAATGTATATATAATTTTATCATTCTCCATACACGTGTCTTAACCTTTTTAACAAATGTTCTAAATTTCAAATTGATAGCTCAAGTAGTTTCTGAGATATTTAACGTTGTGACAGACGGACGGACAGAGTTCCTTTTTTACCTTTTTGGTACGGAACCCTAAAAACGACACTCGTCCTGAGTTTCCATTCATGTAGCATAAATAACTATTAGTAGTAGGGGAAATAGTGGCAGCAATGTCTGGAGCAGTCTGCACTTTTGTCTCGGGCGACGCCGCTAGGATGTTCCCTGGGTCAAACTAAGAAGATTTAGCGTCCTAGCCACGAGATCAACCTCTGGCTAGTACCCAAAAAGAGGGAGGGGAAGGGCCGTCTCCCGAGGCCCGGTCTCAGCTATATTTCTGCCTTACCATAGCTACTAAGTCAAGCTTGGTATCATTTTCATATCATTCATTTCATTTGTGGATTAAACTTTTTACCTTTCCATACAAAAAAAAAACAGAAAAAAACGCAATATTTGAAAATTTGCAAAAAAAATTTTTTATTATTTTGTCTATCACGACCGCACGATAGCGTTTTTTTGCGTAATAAAAATACCGTAACGTTTATAAAAAGTATCACTTGAAAGGCAAGTCTTAAGAAAAATTGATATGAAAAAAATATTTTACGTCATACCTGGCCATAAAGTAGGAATTACCGCACGCTATGCGTGCGGAAAACCCCACTTCCTGGCCAGATAGAGACGTAAAATTTTGTACTCACCACGGGCGGTAATAAAGAAAGCCTCAGAGCGCGTATTTATCGCCCTTGCCTTCGGCTCGGGCGTCAAATACCTGCGATCTGAGACATTCTTTGTTTAACCGCCCTAGGTAAGTAATGTACTATTCTATCGCGCGAAGTAACAGATTTCAACGGCGTGGCGGTTGTGTGCGGTGAATGTCTATCAGGGAAATTGCAAACTTATGGCCTACTAGGTATGATACGGCTAACCGTAATATTTTACGTGACGTTACAGTACATTTTCAACGTAATGCATGCATCACAAATGATAGCAGCTAGCTGGGATAGCTGCTCTCATGTGATGATGATCGTGAAAGATACAAGGTACTCTCAAGATAAGTATAACTCCGGTGTAGAGAGAATAAAAATCGATATTACAGCAACATGTGCGCGAAAATTGAAGACCATGCCCAGAAGATGCATACCCGAGACCTATTAATAAAATTAGAAAGCATTACGATAGATTTTAAAACTAACACCTGGGCAGCGGAGCTCGGGGGATGCAAACCGAGCCTTACTATCGGGTAACAGAGATTGATAAGGTGGTAGAAAGATGGCGATGGTATTGCTAAAGCTTTTTTGAACTCGACGATTAAAATATGTGTATTAAGATTTCATAGAGAATACTGCAACGTCACTCTTTTCATAGTTGTAGTCCATGTTACTGTCGAAACAATCGAAATAACTACTTTTCGATACGCTCCAGACAACTAAAATAAATTCGACCAATCACGTGGCTGCTTTACTGAACTGTAATGAATTGGACCAATAGAATCGCTTTGATGTCGTACGCTCGTTGATGTCTTTTAAGATATCAACAAGCGTACGAGCGATGAGCTGCACTTCGTTTCAACAGTATCGAGTTTTTTTAATTAGTTCAGTTGACTCGTAGAAAATTAATTTTAATGAACTCGTTCAAAAAGTATTGTTCACAATAGTGTTATAATCAAGCTTTTTAATCTCGTACCTTACTTAGGCCACTCAGCAAGCTTCGTGGCCTAAATACGGTACTCGACTAAAAAGCTCTCTATTATAACACGATTGTGAAAAATACTATTACACAGACACAGGCGCAACTACAATAACAACAAGCTCTCGACACTCCATGAGCAACTATTGAGACTGATATCCTAAAGTCAAGTCATAAATTCGATTTGCTGCTTAAAACTAACGGAAACGGATTAATAAATCTGCCGGTAGTGACTGCATTTTTGACGAAAACTTGAAGCTCATAGGTGATACTGGCTTCAATATTCTGCACACCCTATGCAATATGGAGGACAGGCGAATGGATCAGCAATTGGCGAGAGTCTTTTCTAATACCATTGCACAAGAAAGGTTGTCAGGTACGTATAAGCACGTACCTGACAACCTAGGTAAACTAAAGGGTATAGCCGTGTTTGTATGGCGAAACTGCCTTTGACGAGAAAATGATTTTCCTTTTGCTCGGATAATTATCTTTATATACGTTGTACTTTATATACGTCACCAAATATCAGCCCCAAAATCGTCATGATTTTTGAGATAACTAAAAAAAAAAGGAAAATCGTTTTTATTTAAAAGTAGTAGTAGTATCTAAAGTAGCATCCCGATTTTTTTGAAATTTGTATATATTATGTAGATAATAGAGGATTTTTTATAAAAAAAAATTACCGTGAAATTTTATATTTAAGTAAAAAAAAGATTTTTAATATTTCAAAAAAAAAATTTTTTTATTGTAAGCACACCTTCCAATATTGGAGATTTTATAAACCATTTCATACTCTACCACATATATTTTTTCCAAAAATAATCACTCCGATCAACAGGTTAAAAAAAGCGAATCTGTAACCTCTCATACATAGGTTTCCCTTTACTAGGTAGGGCAGACACAACACTCTTTATGTACCTACTAAGTCATTGGAAATATAATATAATCTCTCCTGACCGGTTTCGGCCTAGGCGACTGCCTCAACTCTGGCGTTGATGTCGTTCATGTGCTCTGGTGTGACTCACATAGCCGATCTTATTTACGAAGACCCGAGTACACAACGGGCACGTGAGCACACCAGTCACAAAGTTATAGCTGACCGCCGCAGGTGGTCGAGCTTTCAGCTCGTCCCGTTTGAAATCAAAAGCCATACGTCGACGGGATTCAAAGGTGGATGTTGTTTTGATTTTAACTGAAGATCTCCATTTCTATCGATTGGCTGCCTGGTTCCCCCAATATATGTGGTAGAGTATGAAATGGTTTATAAAATATCCAATATTGGAAAGCACATGACAAAAAATTTTTTTTTTGAAATATTAGAAATCTTTTTTTTTACTTAAATATAAAACTTCAAGGTATTTTTTTTTATAAAAAGTCCTCTATTGTCTACATAATACACAAATTTAAAAAAAATCGAGCTGCTACTTTAGTAGATAATAAATAAAATCGATTTTCCTTTTTTTTTAATTATCTCAAAAATCACGACGATTTTGGGGCTGATATTTGGTGAAATTACAACGTATATAAAGATAATGATCCGAGCAAAAGGAAAATCATTTTCTCGTCAAAGGCAGTTTCGCCATACAAACACGGCTATACCTACCCTTTTAACCTTTCTATTTTAAATTGACATTTCAATATTTATTTTATTTCCTCACACAGAGCAAAGTAAAACATTGTAAGATTAACACGCGTAAAGATGATTTCCGACTCTTGTCGAATTTAATTCGCTCGCTTCACTCGCTCATGAATAAGAATGACTGTCGTCGGAGATCACATACTTTCCATTTTCCACACATGTAGCATAAATAACGATTAGCTAATAATAAGACATTTTTTATGTGACACATAGTCCCATCTAACTTGATAGCAACTTGATAGTGAATGAGTTATAGGGGGGACACAGCGCGTACGCAGTCCCCACTTCCAAAAATAACACGTCCGAGTTATCCACATTAGGGATAATCGAAAGGGTCAACCCAACCGCAGTGCAATGGGAGAGTCTCGCCCTGGGGGAACCGCCTTCATGATCACGGTATCCCCTACGCCAGGTAAGTATGAATTCATAACCGTACGTCGAGACGGTCACTAAACCAGGAAAAATCTTAACAGCGCGAAGCAGAAATCGCCCCGGACATAACAGCGACATCTAACATGGAACTCGGTAACTAAAAGTTCTATGGAGCTTGGCGTGTAGATTATTTTCCGAATGACACTTTCATAAACTCAGTAATTAACACATTATGATTAACTTTTATATCAATGATGTATAGACAATGACTCTCGTCGGAGATCACATACTTTCCATTTCCACACATGTAGCATTAAATAACTATTATATGAGCTAATAATAAGACATTTTTTTATGTGACACAAAGTCCCACCTAACTTGATAGTGATTGAGTTATAGGGGGGGACAGCGCGGACGCAGTCCCCACTACCAAAAATAACACGTCCGAGTTATCCACATTAGGGATAATCGCAAGGGTCAACCCAACCGCAGTGCAATGGGAGAGTCTCGCCCTGGGGGAACCGCCTTCATGATCACGGTAACCCCTACGCCAGGTAAGTATGAATTCATAACCGTACGTCGAGAAGGTCACTAAACCAGGAAAAATCTTAACAGCGCGAAGCAGAAATCGCCCCGGACGTAACAGCGACCTCTAACATGGAACTCGGTAACTAACAGTTCTATGGAGCTTGGCGTGTAGATTATTTTCCAAATGATACTTTCATAAACTCAGTAATTTACACATTATGATTAACTTTTATATCAATGATGTATAGACAATCTTGAATGTATTCTATCTTGCACTAGTTGCGCGTTGTGCTATGCATACAGATATAGGTTGAAGAGATGTATGTAGGTACATTTGATGACTTGTTTAAGTTTGGATACAACTTAAATATCATCGTATTATGTAGAATATGCTGTTCTAGAAATACATTGCAGATAATAAAGTACATAATTATATTAAAATATAGTTTTCAGTGCATGTCCTCGAAAAGAGCGTTTTCCAAGCAGGCACATCGTGCGGAAAGTGGCACTTTTTCGCACTAGTGCTTTTTACATTTCAGTATTTTTTTTAACTCCGTCTTGAGCCCGGTGCAAAGAGTTTTTATTACTTAAGAAAAGTTTTACAAATCTTTCAGCTAAGTACACTTTTTCTTTTATATAAATATTGCATAAATACTAATCATTTGTAAAACGTTTTGATAATTATCATAAATTTTGTATTCGATCAATTAATAAATATTGAATTTATTTACTCGCACAGGGCATAGTAAAACATTGTATGATTAACACGCGTAAAGATGATTTCCGACTCATGTCAAATTTAATTCGCTCGCTTCACTCGCTCATGAATAAGAATGACTCTTGTCGGAGATCACACACTTTCCATTTCCACACATGTAGCATAAATAACTATTATATGAGCTAATAATAAGACATTTTTTTATGTGACTCATAGTCCCACCTAACTTGATAGTGATTGAGTTATAGGGGGGGACAGCGCGGACGCAGTCCCCACTACCAAAAATAACACGTCCGAGTTATCCACATTAGGGATAATCGCAAGGGTCAACCCAACCGCAGTGCAATGGGAGAGTCTCGCCCTGGGGGAACCACCTTCATGATCACGGTATCCCCTACGTCAGGTAAGTATGAATTCATAACCGTACGTCGAGAAGGTCACTAAACCAGGAAAAATCTTAACAGCGCGAAGCAGAAATCGCCCCGGACGTAACAGCGACATCTAACATGGAACTCGGTAACTAACAGTTCTATGGAGCTTGGCGTGTAGATTATTTTCCGAATGATACTTTCATAAACTCAGTAATTTACACATTATGATTAACTTTTATATCAATGATGTATAGACAATCTTGAATGTATTCTATCTTGCACCAGTTGCGCGTTGTGCTATGCATACAGATATAGGTTGAAGAGATGTATGTAGGTACATTTGATGACTTGTTTAAGTTTGGATACAACTTAAATATCATCGTATTATGTAGAATATGCTGTTCTAAAAATACATTGCAGATAATAAATCACATAATTATATTAGAATATAGTTTACAGTGCATGTCCTCGAAAAGAGCGTTTTCCAAGCAGGCACATCGTGCGGAAAGTGGCACTTTTTCGCACTAGTGGTTTTTAAATTTCAGTATTTTTTATTAAATCCGTCTTGAGCCCGATGCAAAGAGTTTTTATTACTTAAGAAAAGTTTTACAAATCTTATAGCTAAGTACACTTTTTCTTTTATATAAATATTGCATAAATACTAATCATTTGTAAAACGTTTTAATAATTATGATAAATTTTGTATTTGATCAATAAATAAATATTGAATTTATTTACTCGCACAGGGCATAGTAAAACATTGTATGATTAACACGCGTAAAGATGATTTCCGACTCATGTCGAATTTAATTCGCTCGCTTCACTCGCTCATGAATAAGAATGACTCTCGTCAGAGATCACATACTTTCCATTTCCACACATGTAGCATAAATAACTATTATATGAGCTAATAATAAGAAATTTTTTATGTGACTCATAGTCATAGTCCCACCTAACTTAATAGTGATTGAGTTATAGGGGGGGGACAGCGCGGACGCAGTCCCCACTACCAAAAATAACACGTCCGAGTTATCCACATTAGGGATAATCGCAAGGGTCAACCCAACCGCAGTGCAATGGTAGAGTCTCGCCCTGGGGGAACCGCCTTCATGATCACGGTATCCCCTACGTCAGGTAAGTATGAATTCATAACCGTACGTCGAGAAGGTCACTAAACCAGGAAAAATCTTAACAGCGCGAAGCAGAAATCGCCCCGGACGTAACAGCGACATCTAACATGGAACTCGGTAACTAACAGTTCTATGGAGCTTGGCGTGTAGATTATTTTCCGAATGATACTTTCATAAACTCAGTAATTTACGCATTATGATTAACTTTTATATCAATGATGTATAGACAATCTTGAATGTATTCTATCTTGCACCAGTTGCGCGTTGTGCTATGCATACAGATATAGGTTGAAGAGACGTATGTAGGTACATTTGATGACTTGTTTAAGTTTGGATACAACTTAAATATCATCGTATTATGTAGAATATGCTGTTCTAAAAATACATTGCAGATAATAAATCACATAATTATATTAGAATATAGTTTACAGTGCATGTCCTCGAAAAGAGCGTTTTCCAAGCAGGCACATCGTGCGGAAAGTGTCACATTTTCGCACTAGTGGTTTTTAAATTTCAGTATTTTTTATTAAATCCGTCTTGAGCCCGATGCAAAGAGTTTTTATTACTTAAGAAAAGTTTTACAAATCTTTCAGCTAAGTACACTTTTTCTTTTATATAAATATTGCATAAATACTAATCATTTGTAAAACGTTTTGATAATTATCATAAATTTTGTATTCGATCAATAAATAAATATTGAATTTATTTACTCGCACAGGGCATAGTAAAACATTGTATGATTAACACGCGTAAAGATGATTTCCGACTCATGTCGAATTTAATTCGCTCGCTTCACTCGCTCATGAATAAGAATGACTCTCGTCAGAGATCACATACTTTCCATTTCCACACATGTAGCATAAATAACTATTATATGAGCTAATTATAAGAAATTTTTTATGTGACTCATAGTCATAGTCCCACCTAACTTGATAGTGATTGAGTTATAGGGGGGGGGGCAGCGCGGACGCAGTCCCCACTACCAAAAATAACACGTCCGAGTTATCCACATTAGGGATAATCGCAAGGGTCAACCCAACCGCAGTGCAATGGGAGAGTCTCGCCCTGGGGGAACCGCCTTCATGATCACGGTATCCCCTACGTCAGGTAAGTATGAATTCATAACCGTACGTCGAGAAGGTCACTAAACCAGGAAAAATCTTAACAGCGCGAAGCAGAAATCGCCCCGGACGTAACAGCGACATCTAACATGGAACTCGGTAACTAACAGTTCTATGGAGCTTGGCGTGTAGATTATTTTCCGAATGATACTTTCATAAACTCAGTAATTTACACATTATGATTAACTTTTATATCAATGATGTATCTCTTGAATGTATTCTATCTTGCACCAGTTGCGCGTTGTGCTATGCATACAGATATAGGTTGAAGAGACGTATGTAGGTACATTTGATGACTTGTTTAAGTTTGGATACAACTTAAATATCATCGTATTATGTAGAATATGCTGTTCTAAAAATACATTGCAGATAATAAATCACATAATTATATTAGAATATAGTTTACAGTGCATGTCCTCGAAAAGAGCGTTTTCCAAGCAGGCACATCGTGCGGAAAGTGGCACTTTTTCGCACTAGTGGTTTTTAAATTTCAGTATTTTTTATTAAATCCGTCTTGAGCCCGATGCAAAGAGTTTTTATTACTTAAGAAAAGTTTTACAAATCTTATAGCTAAGTACACTTTTTCTTTTATATAAATATTGCATAAATACTAATCATTTGTAAAACGTTTTGATAATTATCATAAATTTTGTATTCGATCAATAAATAAATATTGAATTTATTTACTCGCACAGGGCATAGTAAAACATTGTATGATTAACACGCGTAAAGATGATTTCCGACTCATGTCGAATTTAATTCGCTCGCTTCACTCGCTCATGAATAAGAATGACTCTCGTTAGAGATCACATACTTTCCATTTCCACACATGTAGCATAAATAACTATTATATGAGCTAATAATAAGAAATTTTTTATGTGACTCATAGTCATAGTCCCACCTAACTTAATAGTGATTGAGTTATAGGGGGGGACAGCGCGGACGCAGTCCCCACTACCAAAAATAACACGTCCGAGTTATCCACATTAGGGATAATCGCAAGGGTCAACCCAACCGCAGTGCAATGGGAGAGTCTCGCCCTGGGGGAACCGCCTTCATGATCACGGTATCCCCTACGCCAGGTAAGTATGAATTTATTACCGTACGTCGAGAAGGTCACTAAACCAGGAAAAATCTTAACAGCGCGAAGCAGAAATCGCCCCGGACGTAACAGCGACATCTAACATGGAACTCGGTAACTAACAGTTCTATGGAGCTTGGCGTGTAGATTATTTTCCGAATGATACTTTCATAAACTCAGTAATTTACACATTATGATTAACCTTTATATCAATGATGTATAGACAATCTTGAATGTATTCTATCTTGCACCAGTTGCGCGTTGTGCTATGCATACAGATATAGGTTGAAGAGATGTATGTAGGTACATTTGATGACTTGTTTAAGTTTGGATACAACTTAAATATCATCGTATTATGTAGAATATGCTGTTCTAAAAATACATTGCAGATAATAAAGTACATAATAATATTAAAATATAGTTTACAGTGCATGTCCTCGAAAAGAGCGTTTTCCAAGCAGGCACATCGTGCGGAAAGTGGCACTTTTTCGCACTAGTGCTTTTTACATTTCGGTATTTTTTTTTAACTCCGTCTTGAGCCCGATGCAAAGAGTTTTTATTACTTAAGAAAAGTTTTACAAATATTTCAGCTAAGTACACTTTTTCTTTTATATAAATAATGCATAAATACTAATCATTTGTAAAACGTTTTGATAATTATTATAAATTTTGTATTCGATCAATAAATAAATATTGAATTTATTTACTCGCACAGGGCATAGTAAAACATTGTATGATTAACACGCGTAAAGATGATTTCCGACTCATGTCGAATTTAATTCGCTCGCTTCACTCGCTCATGAATCCAGATCCAGACCCGCCGCTGTGCACCATTCGGCTTGGTTCCCAGTGGGCACGCAAAAGAACTTTTTTGTGGACCCACTATTGTTTTTTTTTTGCAAGGGCGCGGGTGTTTATAGGGCTCTCGAGATGCCATTATTCCTAACTTTGCGATACCCAAGACAGAATCTAACCTCTAAGAAATTAACAATTTCATATCGATCGATCGATTTTTGCTAGTTATAACAATTTCATATATTTAACTGATAATTTCTATTATTGACATTGACCATTGACGACACCAAAGACTGACGCGAACGTCATGTCAACTCAACTGTCAAAACATTTTCTTTTAAATAAATTGGCAATAGAAATACAGTCTTACAGCCATAATGATGACGTCATAATTTACTTACGACCTTTAGGAATTCGCTACTTTTAGATTAAATTTTTTTGAATGAATATTAACATTTTAAGAGAATTGAAAAAACACGTATACCTTAAAATCTCGTTTTCTATCGATCTAGAAAATAAAATAATACACTTGAAAATATGAAATGTTGTCAATTACCTACATGTTCTGTAACTAGAATCATATTTCATGTTATTAAACTGAATATTATTAGCGCCTGCGAACAGAGCGCCTGCTAGGCAGTGAATGTGTAAAGCTTCAGTAATAAAAACTACTTACAATAAAAGCGCATTATTTAAAATAAACATATGGAAGCGATGGGGTAATTTTTAGTTACATGACCACCCCACGGGTAACATCTACTTTGTTGCCGTCCCTCATTGTGGCATCAAGTATAGCCTGTCCAGACGCAAAACATACGTTAGTATCTCTTAGTAGTATGTGCGCAAAACTCTTCGTAGGTGGCGACACTAGCAGCGTTGACATTGTATCTCGTTCCCACTTGCGGTATTGTCTATGCAAGCATCCTTGTCACTCATTTGACAATCAATTGTGCATGTGTGTGTGAATCCCTATATTTCTATACTGGTTTACTATTAGTGGTAGTGCTGCCTCTGGCGGCAGAACACTGCAGTAATGTTCCCTATTTTTGCCCGACGACGGCAGAGCCGAACGGAAGGGATATATTTTTAGCAGTCTATGTTTGTATGTTTGTATGTTCCACTGTAGCGTTTTAAATACTGAACCTTTTTTGATAAATGGGGTGTCAATCGATTCGAAATTATGCTCCGGGTAACATAGGTAACCTTTTGTATGAAAAAGAAAAATATGATGGCTGCCACATACAAATAAGTGACTGACTTTAAAAAAAATCTTTTTCTATTATAGCATGTGGGTTATCAATAGAAAGACGAGAAAATTTCGAGTTCAAATATATAAAAACATTATTAAACTAAAGTATAACAAGCGATAGGAAGACGATTCAAGTTTATATCAGCCTATAAGAATACTACTAGCGCTATCTATCGGCAATTCTGCAAATCATTTTGTTTGACAGGCATTTTGTTTGAATATCATCGAAATCGCTGAGGAAGAAGTAAATACTGAGAATCATTACCATGAAATATCGAACTCATCTCCAATTCTCTTCATTCTCATAGGTTTTTTTCTATCAAGGCAGTGATATTTTCAGTTCGACTAGCAGAGGCAAGCAATGCACAGCCAACGCAACATCCGAAATCGCATATTCATCCTCAAATCCCCTACAGGGCTGGAAACCTTCAGATATTGACCGTGTGTTGATTTTTGGTGACAAATATCATAAGGTTTGCCTCGAAAATCTAGATATACAGCCTGACCATCTCGCTACCGATGAGTTGTTGCCTTGTATATTATATTACCATTGCTACCTAAATCCAAAAGTTATACACTGGATATTGGATGCGACGCCGCAGTAGGCTTAGTGAATCATCGACTGTACTTAGTGGCTATTACACTAGTATAAAAGCAGGACTGGAAGAGCTATTTAGGCATCACGATGTCACATCTTGCATTGTTGCTTGCAATGATATTTCCGTGGCAGTAATTTCACAAAATCAACATTTTTACTTATTTGACTCTCACTCTCGGGGTCCAAAAGGCCGCGTCGCACCTAGCGCCGGTCGTGCAATGGTTAATATTTTTTTCCAATACTAGATACCTTATCAAAACATCTGCATTTCGTTCTGGCAGTGGGCTCGAGTAGACATATTAAATTTTCTCTCACAATAGTGAAGTCACATTTAACAGAAGAAGACAGCGCAGCATTTGTTGAAGGTAACCAATTAAATGAAGCCAGTTCGAACGAATTTCCTGACGAAATAATAAGCACTAGGTACTCTGTTAATGATGATAATCTCTGATAATGTTAATGATGAGAAAGAGGTCAATCGTCGAATCCGACTCGGCTGGGCAGCGTTCGGGAAGCTACGGCACATCTTTTCGTCCAATATTCCGCAGTGTCTCAAGACGAGAGTCTTTGACTAGTGTGTGTTGCCAGTGATGACATATGGCACTGAAACGTGGTCGCTTACAATGGGCCTCATAAGAAGGCTCAGAGTTACCCAAAGGGCAATGGAGAGGTCTATGTTAGGAGTTTCTCTGCGTGATCGCATCAGAAATGAGGCTATCCGCAGCAGAACCAAGGTAGCCTATATAGCCCTCCAAATCGCTAAACTTAAGTTGCAGTTGGCGGGGCACATTGCACGTAGAACCGATGGCCGTTGGGGCGGAAAGGTGCTCGAGTGGCGACCACGTACCGGAAGGCGAGGCGTGGTTAGGCCCTCCACAAGGTGGACTGATGACCTGGTAAAGGTCGCGGGAGTCCGCTGGATGCGGGTGGCGCAGGCCGGGTCATTTTGGCACTCTTTGGGGGAGGCCTATGTCCAGCAGTGGACGTCTTTCGGCTGGTATGATGACTTTGTTAATGCCAAATGAGATTCCAATACCGAACATCACGGAGGTAATATGTCAAAAAAATTATGATAATGACACCGTCTTACCGATCCGTGAAATACAGCGCAAAACCGCACCACCAGTCAGTGTTCTCATAGAGCGGAGAGTTGAATAGCTAGCCTGGGTTCAACAACTTCTGGATGGGAAAAATTACCTAAATGAAATTAGACCTCTCCATTAGACTATTTTCAATCACGTATGATGGGAAGTAACAAACGATTTCAGAGCACAGAATATATATTTTACGCGCTCTCAGTGGTAGAGCTTCTGAAAACGAGACAAAATGTTTCCGTTTACGGAAGATTGCGGCAAGATGGCGTCCAACCTAGTGATTTATTCCAAAACATACACCTATGCATGAGAAATATTCGAGGCACTTCCTCATACTGGCACAGGGCATATTCTGAGCTAATGGCTATGGTGCGTAACCTTGGACCAGCACGTTACTCTGTCATGCAATGACCTGAATTGGCCAGATATGCTACACGCACTATTAGTGGTGGATGGAAGACCTTATGTTCGTGTGGATCTCAGTTTCGATGAAAAAGTACAGTTAGTGGAGTCGTATCCTGTTACTTTATCATCTGGTCTGTAACTTTATGATCTGGTACAAAGACATTTAAATTCACGTGCTGGAATAAAGCTTATAGAAAGCGGAGTCACCTGTGAGATCCCAGCACAGGTTGAAATGCACGATCTAGTCTTCCGATTGCAAACACATCATCACACTGCTACCTACTACAAGCAAAATGACGCTAATACGTGCAGATTTGGATTTGCGACAACAGATCTTCGCTGTTCAAAGCGCTCTCCTCAGTCATCGTCAGGTCTCGGCATCGGAGTATGCCTACAGGTTATGCCACGTAAGGTTGAGAGACAGCTCAAGATAATGTGTCTTTGTCAACACTTGTAAGCCACAAGGAAGGTACAGGCTGTTTTATACATATCAAGATTGTAACATGATTAAAAAGGAAAAATATGAAATAAATGGTCAATTAAGTTTAATATCTATTTAAATTACCCCCTTGTTACCCTCACATATCAACAATATTTTTTAAATGAAATAGGATTTCAAATAATACCCGACTAAAGTATAAAACACATCTAAAAATTATTAAATAAAATAAAATTTAAATAAATAATACCCGACTCCGGACATGCGATCTGAAAAGTATTAAATAAAAAGTATTAAATAAATAAAAGTATTAATAAGTATTAAAGTTTAGATGAAGGTAAGTAGTAAATTGGAGTACATATTAGCAAATTGTTATATTATATTATACTTAAGTAAATTATGGAACGCGGGATGTACCGCGCGATCTCGCCAACTATTGCCTAAACCTTCCAGGTTTTAAATAGTGGCTTTATGTGTAACACAGTAACTATGTAAACATAAATTGTATTAAATAAATCAAAAAAAAAAAAAAAAAATAAGAAAACAATTTACTTCTGAAATGAAAACCTGACATTCAACTCTCTCATATTTGGATGAAGCCGTGGTCGCATGCCTTTGGAGCCTGAATATATGTTGATGCATGCGACCACGGCTTTATCCAAATATGAGAGAGTTGAATGTCAGGTTTTCATTTCAGAAGTAAATTGTTTTCTTATTTAATACTTTTCAGATCACATGTCCGGAGTCGGGTATTATTTATTTAAATTTTATTTTATTTAATAATTTTTGTAGTATAGGACCATGTGTAGTATAGACCCATTATTTGCTGCCCCAATATCACCAACATGAGAGAAAAAAAATGACAAACTAAACGTCAAAACTCTACAAAATGGTGGTTGTTTTCATGTGAGATGTGAGTTCATTCATTTCATTTGAATTTAATAAAAAAAAATGACGAGTTTAATTGATAAAATAGAGCTACTAATTAAAAGAGAAAAGACGACGCCGGAGCGAAAGAAAAAAGAGGACGCGTCAAAATCCTCCAGCGAGATTTTATCAGAGCTGTTCAGTGCTTTCAACGCCGATCCACCTAAAATCGATGAAGCTTCTCTGAAGAAATCCAAGAAAAGCAAAAAGAAACACAAGAAGGAGAAGAAGAAACGGAGCCGCAGCAGTAGCAGCAGCGATTCTGATGATAGCATCTACTCTCCCAAGCACAAGAAACGAAAAAAGAGCAAGTCTAAAAAGAAGCGCGATCGGTCGCGTTCGAGCACGCCTAGATCTAACATACCACCTAAAATTAAAGCTGACTTAGAAGCTATAAGGATAAAAAATGAATCTGGCCGCGGTACCGACGACCTTCGGCATGAGATAAAGCTCAAAACAGAACCTAAAGACGTGCAAAACAGAAGAATCTCCATCAAAGTCGAAGAACCTCACAACTACAGTGTGGATGTCTCCAACTTCGATGCGAGTCTCATTCCTATGCCAGATTCACCGAAACACGAAGCAGATTTACGTCTAAAGTTAGACAGTAAAAAACAAGACACTGAAGATAAATCTAAGAGTAAAATTCAAATCAAGAATCTGAAGTTTAGTGCAGTGTTTGAGGAGACAGTTAAACAGGCTGAAGAAGAAGCCAGGAAGAAAGCGGAGAAGTTTGAAGAAGGGGAATACACAGACTCCTCTAGCAGTAGTGAGAAACCGGAAGTTCCTAATGCAGAGTTTCCTAAGTCGTCAGATCCTGGGGGCATACTGAAGAAGCAAGCGGCTGAAGAGATTAAAGTGTAAGTTGCATTGCATTTAATTTATTATATCCGAGCCGGATTTGAGGTGCTATGATGGGCCACAAGACACTATAAAGTATAAAAGAATGCCATGTTAAGACTGGCCCTGATTATGTATTTTCATTTCCAGATATAGGTATTTACTCAATAATTTTATGTGGCCTTGGATCTAGAGAGCTAGGTATGTCTATTAGGTTGCCTTTTCTCAAGCTCAGGCAAAAGTTTAAAGTAGAGTAAAGTAAAGTAATTTATCTTGCGTAAAACGTGGTACAGAAGATGGGATACATATATCACAGAGAAGTTTAAAGGCTGAAACACATTATTAACATGCTACGCTACCCTTTGAAACGCGATTATTGTTTTCTATGTCGCGTCGGATGTTCACAGTATGATTCTGGTCACAAAAAACAATAAAACTTGATTCGACTCAACACGTGTCGCGTTTCATCGGGTCACATGGTGTTTATATAATGTGTTCCAGCCTTAAAACATTTTTTTTGTGTTGATACTGATTTATTTAGTGTACTAGTGTTATTTTTATTTTGTAATGACGAGAGATTATTGACCCTATACATCGCCGACAATACCTGTTTTTGTGTTTTGACGCTTAGAGATGGTACACATCTCTAAGATCATTAGAATAATTATTATTAATTGTATCTGAAGTGCCCTTGTGGCCTATTTGCAGAATAAATGTTTGAATTTGTCTTTAAAAGCCATAAACAAGGCAAAAATTCACATTTTTTTATTTGCAAATAAAAGGATTCAAAATTTTTGTCAGCTAGAGAATGTTATGACTACTTATGACAAATGCAATAAAGATTAATAAAAAAAATAAAGGCCACTCCGGCCACTCATGTCTTGTGGTATACACAACCCATTCAAGGCCCGGCGCACACATATAGAAAGAAAGAAAGACAACATTTATTTGTGACAAAACATAAAAACAAACTGTAGACACATACGCACATACATATGACTCATACCTCAATGAGCAATTTCCCCTAAAAGGCAGCAAAATGCTGCTACAAGCTACGTAGCACACATAGCAACCTTGAATGGGTTAAACATCTGCTAGAGTCTAGCAGATGTTTAACCCTAGTCTAGCAGCTAGACGGTCGCCAACAAGACCCTCCGACCGAGCGACCTTGGTCGGCACCGACCGCTTAGTATGAAATTTTGCTGCAAACAACTGTCTACACGGTCGGTCAAGGTCGCTCGGTCGGAGGGGCGAAACCGTCTAGGAGACACTTTAATGCCACTAACTCCAATTTCTGTATTTGGCTATAGATGTAAACAACAAATAAATGTTCTGTGTTTTAAGGTCCGATGAAGATAGAAGTCATTCAAAGAGGTCAAAAGAGAGCTCACACAAATCTTCAAAGAAAGACAGAAGTAGATCACGGAGAAGGTATGCTACATTATTATTTCATTTGATGACCTCTGTAGCCTAGTTGGTAGTGACCCTGCCTACGAATCCAGGGCATTTATTTGTGTGATGAGCATGATTATTTATTGTCATGGTTCTTTTCTATGTATTTAAGTATTTATTTATCTATATAAGTATCTATGTCGTCGTCTAGTACCCATAGTATGTACAAGCTTTCCTTAGTTTGGGACTAGGTCGATTTGTGTAAGATTGTCCCCTAAATATTTATTTATTTCATTTTATTTTGTAGTTCCAGAAATTATGGTTTATAGTTTAAGATATTTATTTCTCAAAAGATTTCAAATCACTTACTGAGAAATACAATAATTTTGCTTAACACTAATAGGAGAGGGTATTTTTACAAACAAATCATTTTATCTTATTTCTTCTATGCTTAGCCATTATCAATATAAAGCGGGTAGATTTGCTTAACAACACGTCTGCGCACGGCTGCTAGGCAGCGTTGCCGGTTAAATAGTGTCTGGGTAATCAGTGATAATAGTAAAAAGGTCGCCATTTCGTGCACCGTGGTTGATCTAGGGGGGTATCAAATTTAGGGGTAAAAAAATGGGAAATGTCAGGTAAGCTAATTTAAATCAATATTCCAACATCTATCATTGGCATTTAGGCTGGCCATGGTATTAATGCAAATACGATTAATCCATCATGTTCAAGGGATTAACTTGCTTTGCTTCTACAATCGAGCCAATATTTATTACAAGCTTTTATTTACTTTCACCTGTCCCGTTGTCTGTCTGTCTGTAATCAAATCTTGCAAGTTAAATTTGACCCACTTCCCGGTTTTCGATTGAGCTGAAATTTTGCATGCATATGTATATCGCATGACAATGCAATATTATGATGACATGGAGCTGATCTGATGCTGGAGCTGGAAGGTGGCCATAGGAACTCCGATAAAACGACACAACTCCATCGAGTTTGGGCTCGTTAGAATCTTCTCAATGAGTAGTTGATGCAGAAAAGTACAGTCGGCAATAAAAGCTTGTTCCAAAAATGAAATTTTTGACAGAAACTTATTTTTATTTATGATACTGTGATATTGAAATTATATTATTGTATACTGTTTTGGAAAAGTGATACCTTGCCGAGTTTTTTTCGGCGGTTGTTCTCGTGACAGAGGTTTTCTTTCCGAACTGGTGGTAGTTTATTCACTTCATATATGCATGTACACTTGGGAGCAAAGAAATCGAGCCACCTTCATATGTTTTCCAGTTTCTGTTTTATGGAGAAACTGTCAAAGGAAATGTGGAAAATGGGGTATTGTCTGAAAGATAATTTTGTTTTCTATCGAATGACTTTATTTTCAGGTGAAAAACGGGTGATTTTCCATACATTTAGGGCTGAAAACAAAACTCATGTCAAAATGCCATTGTACCAACGCAATGAAAATTCGAGTGTAGGGAAAAATTACATGGAAAATTTTAAAAATAAAAAATCTTTCAGTATCTTCTACTGCCTCCTTTAGCTCTACGACATTCATTCATACGATTACGCATGACTCGAACCAAATTGCTCACGAATTCTTGAGGGATGTCCGCCCAAACCTCTTCGATGGTGGTTTTCAGCTGGATTTCTTTCTCGAGCTCGCCATTTCAGTTCGTCCCAGAGGTGCTCTATCGGATTGAGGTCACGACTTCTTGCAGGCCAATCCATGAATCCATGACGGGAATACTGACGCTCCTAAGGTAATCCTTGGTGATTCTGGTGGTGTGCAGCTGGGCATTATCCTGCATAAATAAAAATATATCACCGATAAAGCCCGCAAACATGACCACATGTTTGGCTAAGATCTCCTCTATGTAGCGATGAGCAGTTAAGCCTCCTGCGTTACGCCGTTCCGGCCCTACGACGAAAACAATATCTGTCTTCGACTGAAGAATGAAATACCGGCCCTGACCATGACAGATCCACCGCCGTATGCGACCCTTTCTTCGACGCAACACTGCGAAAATCACTCTCCGGGTCTTCGGTAGACACTTTCTCTTCTATCATTGCCAAAAAGGCAGATCCTGCACTCATCAGAAAACATCACGGTCTTCCATTACTCAAGGGTACAAGGGGCTTGGGCGGCATCAGCAGGGGTGGTATCCATTTTTTATGAACTTTCTGGCAAATTTAATAGAGAGCAATGTCACAGGTAGATATGTAATTCACAATTGATGGGCGATTTTTTCATTTTATACCTTCCCAAACGGCACAAACCACACGTGCATTAGTAATGGGGCAACATTATCACTCATAATTACGTAATGACGCTATTTCTAATAATGAAATTAGCTTTATTTAATAGCTGAATAAATTACTTTTCAAACGACATCCTAATTTGTCTTTTTTTCATGGGCAGACTTTGGATAAAACGAACAAACATGAAAATTGCATGGGTGGCTCGATTTATTTGCACCCAATTTTGGACTTTGACTTTGTCCAACAGACATAATATTATATACAAAATTTTGTTAGGTCTTTCTTTCACATTCATCACGCCTTAAGCTACTCCTCATATGATAGTGAGATTGGTGAGTGTTTTAGCTTCTGTAGCAATAATGAACACTTAATTACAGGTCAGTCAGCAAGTCCCGACGCTCTCGGTCTCGCTCTGCCTCGCGCCGCCGCCGCCGCTCGTCGTCCCGCTCTCGCAGCTCGAGACAGCCGGAGCGGCGACGGCGCTCGCGCTCCCGAGAGCGAGAGAGAGAGCGAGAACGCGAGCGGCACAGGCCGAGACATGTGTCGCCGCGGCATAGGAGGAGATCCAGGTAAATGGAATGATGATCATGTTGTTTGTTCATTTCTAATTTTAAAAAAAATTAAAAATTCGAACCGGCGACCACAGGCATACATGGCCCGTCGCTACTAACCAACTGAGCTATCGGAACAATCTGTCTCAGCCCCTAAATCTCCCAATCAGTTCCTTCTTACAACGCCTAAGGCGTTGTATTCCGGCTCGGAGCCTAAATTTTTTAACCGACTTCAAAAAGGAGGAGGTTCTCAATTCGTCTGTATGTTTTTTTTTTTTTTTTTTTATGTGTGTATGTTACGCGATAACTCCGTAATTTATGAACCGATTTGAAAAATTCTTTCTTTGCTGGAAAGCATATACTTCCAGATTGGTCCCGTTGTCACCAAAATCCAGTTCTGATGATGGAATCCTGGAGAAATCGAGGGAACTCTTCAAATTTTATAGGCAAACTTGAAGCTATTTGGTATTATATATAAGTCGGTTAAAACTTTGTTTTTAAAGTCAATTATAAATTTTTCCTTTAATTTGAAATTTATAAATATCGTTAGCAGCGTAACTGCTTTATACAAAATTCATGTTGTTTGTTGTTGTTGTCGTCGTAGGGCACCATTGACTCTCGCGCCGAATGAATATATGATGGTATTAATTAATAAGCGACGGGTCTATACTTTAAGTCCACTGTTGACATCATATCCCGAGAATTTTGTTTATCTGATATAATCCAAACCCAAGTTATGGGGGTTAAAAAAAACGACGAAGCGCTTCGAGAAAAGGTAGGTAGTGCCCTTGCGCTTCGCTTGGCTCGTCTTGGCGGGGGCACTGCCGTGCCCCCAGATCAGTAATCAGTCAATAATTCTGACTATAAGCATGCATGGTTTGTTGTACCTTGTTCATATTGTCAGAAGAGGACGAACGGTTTCATAGCGTTATGCTCGAAGATGGCTCGAAGCCAGCAACATGCGAAAACCGTAGAAGAAAGCGCCTACCTAATGGGCTCAGTATGTGGAATAAGCAGCATCATACATTTTTATTATTGACATTTAGAATCCTTCAATTTACACTACAAGATGAACTTTTTTTTATAATATTAACCTGTCATTGTGTCTGTGATTCATTTAACTTATCCCAATATTCTGTTGAACTGAAATATGTTTCTCAGGTGACATAGATTGACGACATTCTATAATTATATGGAGCCCGAAACTCAGAGTTTTGGTCTGTTAGAATCCAAAAATGCAGTCGACAAACTGGTGTAACCTAACAATATATTCAGATCACCAACCGGGGTGAAGTTAGCCGACAGCGAGAAAAAGCGTCTTCTAGAAGTAGCCAGAAGGAATGCCATCAACATGCTAAAGAACGGGGCTGTGCCGGCCGGCGCGGCCGCCCTACCGCCGCATACGAGGAACCAAGTTATGGCTGCCATACAGTCAGGAGGTAGGTTATCATTACTTTATTTCATAGTTGATACCGGTTGTCGGCGTATGTGTCGGCACTTATGTATTTATGATCTTTGCCCAGTGTTGCAAATATGCAAATATGTAATATTAAGTAAGTGTTTGTGTCGATTGTTTTATTATTATTATTGCTTTTGTTTCCTTGTGTTAAAATATGGGTCTTTGCCTGAAATAAATCAATTTTTTTTTTTATTTTTTTTTTTATGTTAGTTTTTAAGTTAGGTCCCCACTGAAAATCAGCGCCTCAGCTTGCTGTGCCTTGCTGTGGCTTCATGCTGAGTGGGGATCCTATTTAACGTCCTAGTATTTAAGTCTTTTATTTTGCTTGTTCTTTTTATTGTATAATTTTGTGGCGTTAAATAAATGTATTTTCTTTCTTTCTTTCTTTCTTCTTCTTTTAACATATTTTGGATACAAATTTTTAATTAACTTCCCGGTAGCATAAAGTTGTTGCATGATCTAGAATTTAAGAGGAAACTATCAAAATGGCTTCAAGAACATTGTTTTTACTCTGTGAAGGAATATATGGAAGCAAGATAACAAATAAATATTATGTAGGTAGACTCAAAATGTATGTAATTATTGTAATTAATTGTTTTCTTAAACATTTGCATGCTGCTTTGGCTGAATACTGAAACTATGTTAAAAATATGTAAATCCTTTGTACACGTGTTCTTGCAAATAAACATTTCTATTTCTATAAAGGACGTAGCTTTTCTATCCAATTATCCATCATTTAGAAAAAATAAAATTTACCGGTGTCATTTCACATTCATTTTAATGGCAAATTTTAAGTTATTTTTTTTGGAATCTAAGTATGGTTTCAAGTATAGAAGAAGCCAGAAGAAATATCATTGTTATTGTCGTCAGATATTTGAAAAGAATGAATAAAATGTTATATTGTGTTCCAGTCATGTGACCAAAAGAGTGTTAGGTATGAACGTGGAGGGATGGAAGAAACGAGGTAGGCCAAGGAAAAGGTGGATGGACTGTGTGAGAGAGGATATGAAGAGGAAGGAAGTAAGTGCCGAGATGACGAGTGACAGGGAGGTATGGAAGATATATGGGATAAGGGCAAGAAAATGATGATTGTGTTCCAGATTTAATTTCATCATGCTGAATAACGCCCTAAAACTTTCTTGTGTAAAAAAAAACTATCTGATAATATATTGATTAACATACATTAAAGACATTTTTTATTTTCTGTCCAAAAGGTAAATCCGTAGACGAGCTAACAGATTTCTGCAAGCATTTATCAAAGAAAGAGGCTCTCGGGGAGCTGTCCTCCGTCTCATCTCACGACGACGACATGAGCGAGAACGAAGATACACTCGCATTCCACCACCCGTTCCTGGTTAAAGAAAAGGCTCCTATTGTTATGAACATAAGGGTGAGTTTCGCGTTGTACTATTGACTGAAGATACAAAGGGTGGGTTGCACCCAAACCGTCTGTAATGCTTAGCAGTGTTCATTAAAATATGGATGTATGGAAAGTTTAACATGTTTATCTACGCACATATCATTAGTGCTCTAAAATGCGTTCAGAAACCGTCGGTAATGACCAGCATTATTACAACCAATTTTACTATGACAACTTTCTTGTCTGTGGTAGTAGGTAAAATCTGTACTGTAATGTTATTACAGTACAGATTATCGGTATCGTTATGAGTTTAAATTTGGAACAGCTGCCAAAACTCAAGTGGGTCGCTATTCTAGTATCTATAGATATTATAGTACATTATGATACAAGTGTGCTAAGTTGGTCATTACACTCGAGTCGGTTTTTAAGCCTGAGCCGAAGGCGAAGGCTTAATGGAGACGAGAAGTGTAATGACCAATGCTCACGTGTTTCATACGACGTTTTTCAACACATTTGCGAGGAAAAAAAAAATAAAAATAAAAAATGAAAATGTTAAAAGATATGTAATGAAAAGGCACTAGTGCGATAATGTAATGTAAAAGTCACGGCATGGGTAATATTCTGCATTATTTTGCTAATATTTAAAAAGATATGTAATGAAAAGGCACTAGTGCGATAATGTAATGTAAAAGGCACGGCATGGGTAATATTCTGCATTATCAGTGTAAATACGCTGTAATAAGACCTACTTTACGAGCAGGTGTGTTGAAAAAACAGTTATCGATACGAAACGTCAATTTATTATGTTTTTTCATTTTACTTTTTTATTATTTTTTACTTTTTTAAACTTTTTTTCACTTTGGTTTACCTTTTTCACTTTTTTGATTACTTTTCGAACTTTTTTCCGCTTTTTAACGTTTTTTTAACTTTTTTGCACTTTTGTTATTTTTTTTTTTAATTTTTTGCACTTTTTTTTACTTTGTCACTTTTATTCCTTTTTACCTTTTTTTTTTCTTTTTTTTACTTTTTTTCACACTTTTTTAATTTTTTTTGCGGTTTTTTACTTTTTTCACTTTTTTTTTTCTTCAATTTTTGTCACTTTTATTCCTTTTTTACCTTTTTTTTACTTTTTTTTTACTGCCTTTGGAATTCGGAACAGGTGGATGAATCAGCTAACAGAAGGTTGGAAATATGAGTCATGCGCACTTACTTGTGACTTGGGTGAACTCCTCCTTCACGCTAGCGTCTCGTGGCACACCATGTGCTCGTGTGGGGCGCGCAGCGCAATCCCAAATTGTCCAAAAACACCTTCACTTCACGAACACGTTTAATGCAAAGCTGATAGAATAGCACATATAGTTTCCAAACGATGTACAGAGATTGCGACGGATTTAAATAAGATTTAATGTCTTTTATCAGCGGAGGATGTTACACGCACGCAGGTGAGAATTCAACAACTTTACTCTCGCCAGGTGGGGCGAGCGTTGCGCACACGTCGTGTATGTGACAAGGACGAAGCGATATATCAGTGCGCATGTTGGAAAGGGATGATGTAGGTATAGGAATCGCGAGTATAGACACGACAACAGATTAAAGTCGGACAGACCAACATACGAAATCCAACATCTCCCCCGGCTTGAAGGGTTCCCTTCAAAGAAAAAAATAATAATTATATACATATGGATGTACATAGGAAAAGATAATATCGCACCATATAACTAAAGACAAGCGAAGTGTACAATTTATTTATCATTAGGAAATTATACTAAAAGGAATAACTATTTATGATAACTTAAAATATATATATACATAGATATGTATGTGGTGGCAACCCTACTGCTTAGGCAGCGTGCACAGCCGAACGATCGGTCGCTCGAGCGTACCGTTGCGGGTCCGCACTTCAGCAACGCGGACAACACCGTCTCGCCCAGGGAATACCCGAGTTTCCGATTATTCCGAGCGGCCACTGCAAGGGTGGCGCGTTTGCAACGTTTATCAAAACTATTGTTCCCACCGCTATCGGCTTGTCTGGAGTATTCCATTTCTCTCTGCTTTGTAAGTTGTGAAAATACTCAACTCGGAACCGTTTCCAGAATGATTGGACAAGCGAGTCTAGCATTGAAAAACGAGTTAATAGATTCGGTCGCTCCTGGCTTAAGTCGGCGGCGGGCAAACGCGGCAACGGCGAGGTTGACATAAAATGAGCTGGCGTTAGCGCGGTGGGTTCTGACGGGTCAGAACTTAGTATATAAAGAGGGCGGCTATTAAGAATTGCTTCGATCTGAGTAAGCACGGTAAGTAATTTTTCGTATGTCAAGATTTGATTGCCTATAACACGATGAAGATGAGTTTTAAAGCATTTAATGTTACCTCCCCAAATGCCCCCAAAATGAGGCGCGTTTGGGGGGCTCATACGCCAAGTAATTCGATTTTTTGCAAGGTCGTCCTTGAAATGCGTATAATACGGATCAAACTGAAGAAACGTGTGAAGCTCGTTTAGGTAAGCTTTAGAAGCTACAAAATTATTTTGATATTGAGCAATGGGATTCGCTACAAAAGTTGAGAATCTGTGAGGTGAAGAGTGCACCCAACATAAGACAACTTCAGAGTTAGAAAATGCAAACGTATCCGCAATTGGATGACGCTGAGAAAAAACATCGTCAAGCTCGACACCGAATTGACGCGGAAATTTAAGAGCTGAAATCAGTGGAAGCTCACTGATGAACTGCTCCCATAAATGCGATATGTGCGGTGGTGGCAAATCGTCCCAATCCATCCTTAAGAGCCATAATTCCTTTATAAGAAGCTTGGAATAAGGTATGACAGGGCCGACGAGTGCTAGCACGTCATACAAACGAGCAGTAGCTGAAAGAATAGAACGTTTCGTGCCACTGAGTTGCGGAGGAGAAACGTCAAAGACAAATTCATCCGAAGCGGGAAGCCGTCGAAGACCAAGAATCTTCAAAGTGTCGCCGTCACCGAAGGAGACGTCTTCCGACTGGCGGTGAGATATGGGAATGTGCTCTAGCAACTGCGGAGAGTTGCTAGTCCATTTGACCAGATCAAACCCGCCAGCCTCGAAGAGACTGATTAGTTGATTCGCTATCGCAACTGCTTCCTCGGATGAAGAAGCAGAGGAAGCTAGATCATCCATCTAAACGTCCCCTTCGAGAACGGCGGCAGCGTGCGGGAATCTCTCGCGATCGTCACTAGCGAGCTGGCGGAGCGTGCGAAGCGCGAGGAATGGCGAAGACCGGAGTCCAATGCAGACCCGGTTGAAATGATACATCTCCAAAGGTACTTCAGGCGAAAAGCGATACAAAAATCGTTGAAAAGAGCGGTGGTGCGGATGTACTTCTATACATAAGTACATTTGGCGGACGTCAGCGAAAAAGGCAACGCGGAATATGCGAACATTCAAAAGAATGTGAAAAATGTCTGCTTGCAAATTACAGCCAGTATGTAGGATGTCGTTTAATGACAGTCCACTGTCTGATTTGCAGCTACCGTCCAGAACTTGGCGGATTTTTGTCGCGGATTTGTCGTTCCGGATTACCGGGTGGTGAGGTATACAAAATCCTGGCGTAGAGGACACTTTGGGCGGAACCAAAGAAATAATCCCCTTATCCAGGTAATCCCGAATGACGTCATCATATTTGTCGCGGAGTTGCGGGTATTTTAAGAATTTATTTTCGAGCATCGAAAATCTTCTTTTAGCGGTTACAACAGAATTGCCCAGATTATCTGGCGTTTGCTTGAAGGGAAGATCGACTGCGTAAGAACCATTATCGTTACGCGTCGTCGTTGCGGTAAATATTTGTTCACATTCCTTGTCATCGGGACTTAGAAATTTCTTTGAGGGTACTTCCTCCAAGTTCCAAAACTTTTCCAAAGTTTGGTTAAGCTGTTCGTGCGTAAACGCACAGAGAGCACGAGTCGCGCGCGGAGGTGACGTCACAGTGACGTCCCCCATTATGACGTAACCCAGGGTGGTTTCCAAAGCCGAAGGCAAGCCGGCACTTCGGACTTTGTCAGAAAGTAAGATGTCACAGAATAAATTTGCTCCTATAAGCATATCAATGGGCCCGGGCTCATTAAAACAATCATCGGCCAGAGGTATATTCTTAAAACAATCAAACAAAGATATGTCGATAGGCAAGTCAGGCAAGTGTGACGTAATGGATTCCACCACCAGAGACTGAATAAAGAAACATTTAAAGAAAGAAACATTTATTCGAGACAAACAACACACAGCGTTTGTCACGAAACGGTTCTATCTCAGCATAATGCTGGCATTGCTGCCAGCGCTGGTCTTCCGATAGAACCGTCGAGTGAGTTCACGGTGGATAACAAACAAAATAATGATATAAACTTAATTAAACACGAGAAGGGACAATTAACGAAATTAAAAATAGAACATAAAATATAATAATATTGTCCAGTGGTCTATGAACGCAGCCATTTCACTCCTGCGCGATCCGTAACAGCACACTAGCGTCATTGACACTGACAGTGACAGAAGTGACAGGTGGCACTGGCAGACAGGCGTCATTCTTTTCAATTAAACATGTAATCAACAATAATGTTTGAAAATCTACAATATGCTAAGTATAATTAATTCGATTTACTTATAACTGAGAAAAAACACGTACCATGCAAGGTTGAAAACCGGTTACAATTTGAAAAGTGATCATTACTACACACAACTATGACCAATAAACAATAACGAAGTGAACACATTACAACAAATACATAATAACAAAGGGGTACTGAATAGTGCAAGAGTTATCGCCATTACTGTCGAATCGGGAACTAAATTGCACTATTGACATCCCATAGTAGATTGTACAACAAGTGCATAAAACGCACCATTTTACTCGAGACGTTTATCCATCCGAGCGAGCTTGCGAGCGAGGATAGATATAAAGTCGAGTGTAAAATGGGTTTTATGGACGAGTTGTACACTCTACTTTTCACTTCGATTGCGAGGAAATGAAACAGCAACACGTAAATATAGTAAATGAGACGAAATACAAATTATAAGTTTATTTCATGAAGTTTTATTGTGTACTTTGGCTGTTGGTATCTTTGCCTTGGTCTTAGAATACGAACGAAACGAAATAAAATAAAGAGGTTGTTGTATGAAGTTAAAGATGTTCGTGTGGCTGTTGCAGCGATTGCCTTGGTCTTCGACGAAGATTTTACTTTATGCTCTAGAGCATAAAAAGCGACTTTATGTCGCCTACGCACGACATAAAGACGAACTTTTAGAGCATGAGAAGTGAAAAGTATTTTTTGGGACGAACCCCCAATACCTTGAACCCTGGCAAAACGATTCTGGTTCGAAATCGGTAGCGCTAATCGATTACAACACTCGAGCGTTATATAATCAGATTGGCTTCCAGGATCGACCAGAATCCTTGCATAATGAACCTTACCGCTTGCGTCATAAAGTCGAATTTTTGCGGTCCCTAATAAGGTTGTTTTATGCATAAGCGTTCTCAAGTTATCATCATCATTTGCACTCCGAGCCGACAAATGATTCAACGTTGAGTCATGCCTCAAACCATTATCAACCCTATCGGCCGGGTGATAAGATTGCAAATTGCTTGCCACCCCGTTACTACTGCTGGGCGGCGGTGTGGAATTCGCCTTGTCAACAAAAGTGTTGGTACTGGTTTGATGCGAGTTAGGTAAATAAGTTTGTTTATGCGGCGGATTAAAATGTAATAACGTGTGGTGCTGTGCATTACATATACTACACGTTCTGTGTGACATACAAGCGGAAAATTTGTGTTTATAACTAAGGCAATTGTTACACACGGAATTAGTTTTTACAAAATTAAATCTTTCGTACGGGGACATTTTTGTAAAAGCGGCACACTGATATAAGTGTTCGTGTTTATTAGTTTTACACAACAAACAAGAATCAATCGCGGGCGTTTGCGTATTAACGAATGTTTTTGTCGAATTGTTTTTTGGTAGCGGTATATTTTTATTGTTATTAGATCTCGGTTGTGATTGTGAAAATGTTTGTTTTGTTGGCGAATGCGATGCAACCCTGGATTGTTCTTTGACGAAATCAATAAGATTTTTGTACGAAGGACACGTTTCCTTGCGATAAAACATCTCAAATCATTTTATCGATTCGGGATCTAGTTTTTGTAATGCGATATGCAAGAACAAAAAATCCGCTAAATCTTGTAATTTAAGCGCTTTAAACGCCCTAACGGAGGCGTCGAAATTACATAGAAAATACTCCAAATTAGAAGCGGACCCATTCGCTATGGGTTTAAAGTCTAACAGCTGATTAATATAGCCGGCTGCCATGGCGCGTTTGTCTTCATATGTATCAACGAGCGCTTGCCAAATTATGGGATAGTTTTCCCCTGTGGCTGGCAGCCCCGCGCATACCGACCTAGCCTTATCAGTCAGTTTACCTACTAGGAACTGAATGCGTTCGCTATCTGTTAAGCGTGAGTTGTTATGAATCACACTTTTAAATTGTTCATAGAATAATGGCCAATTACGAAGGTCGCCATTAAATTCCATTAGCTGCATAGGCGGGAGATTTTGCTTTAGAGCGGATTGCAAAGGCCGCTGAGACTCTGGCGAACTTTCGATTTCAGACTGAATGCGTTTGATTTGACAATAAATATCCTCAAACGCGATCCAGGACTGATAATTAGCGGTTGCATCAGGCGTTAATCGTAAAACGCATTCATTGTACGAGTCTAAAACACGCTCAAAATCTGATCGCAGTTGGTCTAGATTTGATACGCTATTTAAGAACGTTTTACGTTGAATTTCGTTTTCGTACGCCTTAACCGACAATTTGTATATGGTTTGTAAGCGGGCGAAGAAGGCACTGCGCTTAGCATCTAAAATAACTAGTTCATTCTGGACGGGGTCCCTAGTCGCCTCGTCTTTAGGGTCATTTTTCGGTGGCATGATTATAAAACTTAGCCCACACAAATAAAATATAAGTAAACACGATTTGCGGGAATAAAAATGCGGTTCAAATAAATGTCCGTAAACACGATTTACGGGAATAACGGTGCGGTTAAATAACTGTGAGTACCTACTCGTAAACACAAGTCGCGGGAAAAAGCGGTAATAATAAATGTTTGAAAAAAGTCGCGGAAATAAAAGTGCGGTTAAATAACTGTGAGTACCTACTCGTAAACACAAGTCGCGGGAAAAAGCGGTAATAATACCTAAATGTTTGACAAAAGTCGCGGATATAGAAGTGCGGTTAAAATAGATATACCTAGGTATGTAACACGAATCGCGGGAAATAAAAGTATACAAAGGAAATGTGTTACAAAAAAGAAACAGTTTGTGAGAATAAGGCGGTTTAACTATCCGTCTACAAAGTAGGTTAAGCGATGACCGTGTAGGTACCTATTGACGGCACAGATCGGAGCGCGCGGCACGCGGTAGTTCGAGAAAAGATTAGAACGAAATAAAAGCGGGTAGATATGAACGAAACCGGTCAGCGTTCCCGAGTCAGTGAGAACAATAGGATGTATTTGTGACGTGTACATCAATTGAAAACTAAGAATCGTTAATTGCGTTGCTGAAATGATACGAAGATATGATGCGAAGTACGTAGATTTTACGTATCTATGGGTAAATTATATAATATAATGTCAAGGAGCTACTTTAAATAGATATAAATCCTAGGTTGGGGAATGAAATATAATTATCCGGATCGTTAGTTACCAAAACTTGGGGCGTACAGAATTGAATTTAGATCACGCCCTGCAAGGGTGTTTTAATTTGCGGTGCGCTTTCTAGTTTCCCTTTTCAGAGATTAGCGCGTTAGTGGACTGTATGTAGGTATCCAACCGTGTGGTCTATTGTCGTAGCTACTTGATGCGAAATTGTGCTGGAAAGTCAGCTGCCTTTGGAATTCGGAACAGGTGGATGAATCAGCTAACAGAAGGTTGGAAATATGAGTCATGCGCACTTACTTGTGACTTGGGTGAACTCCTCCTTCACGCTAGCGTCTCGTGGCACACCATGTGCTCGTGTGGGGCGCGCAGCGCAATCCCAAATTGTCCAAAAACACCTTCACTTCACGAACACGTTTAATGCAAAGCTGATAGAATAGCACATATAGTTTCCAAACGATGTACAGAGATTGCGACGGATTTAAATAAGATTTAATGTCTTTTATCAGCGGAGGATGTTACACGCACGCAGGTGAGAATTCAACAACTTTACTCTCGCCAGGTGGGGCGAGCGTTGCGCACACGTCGTGTATGTGACAAGGACGAAGCGATATATCAGTGCGCATGTTGGAAAGGGATGATGTAGGTATAGGAATCGCGAGTATAGACACGACAACAGATTAAAGTCGGACAGACCAACATACGAAATCCAACACGGTCTGTAATCGTAAGATGGTAACCCACCCTTAGTATACGTATGTCATAAAATTTACCGATCAATATTTTATATATAACCGATCCCACGCGTCTTTAGTATTTTATAGAATTTATTTACAAGGACCTGCGCTACTCATTGCGCACTTAAGATACTGTTTCATCAATAGCGTCAATAACTCCCAGCTTCTTAACTAGGGCTTGCAATATTCGTCCATTTTTGCTATTCGGATAATTAGAATATTATATATTAGCCATTTTATTTCCTTAAATAAGTATAATTACTAGTTGTATCTTTATTTATAAGTTTTGTATTAGAAATTTATTTGAGGACCTCTCTACGAGTAAAGGCCTCCTTTTTAGAATATTATATAAAAAATACGAAAACGTTGAAAATAGTATACTATAATCAGAAATGGCATGAAACAACACGATAAAAATAATAAAAAGGGTTAATTCTTAACTTAAGGTGGTTCGATTGCCATAAAAAGCGTTATTTGACATTCGCAGGCTAACGGCGTGATATTTTAAGAAACTTATGTAACAAACTTTCATCAATTGGCTTCCCATTTGCGTCAAATTCCCCCTTTCCTAGAATAAACTTGTATAAACTAGATTAATTTGAGAAAAATAGTTTTCCCAAAATATCACATCCCAAACCAATTTGTCAAATTAATCTACTTTATACAAGTTTATTCTAGGAAAGGGGGAATTTGGCGCAAATAGGAAGCCAATTTATGAAAGTTTGTTACATAAGTTTCTTAAAATATCACGCCGTTAGCCTGCGAATGTCAAATAACGTTTTGTATGGCAATCGAACCACCTTAACCCTTTTCTGGCAGGCAGTATGACAATCAAATGTCAGTGTTTTTCAGTATATGCGGCCAATCTTACACAAATCGATTTAGTCCCAATCCAAGCAAAGCTTGTACTGTGGGTATTAGACGACGATAAACATACTTATATAGATAAATAAACATTTAAATACATAGAAAACATCCATTACTCAGGAACAAATATTCGTGCTCATCACACAAATAAATGTCCTTATTTGAACCCAGGCTCTTGCTTCATAGGCAGGGTCACTACCAACTAGGCTAGAGCGGTCATTCATTGACATTCAGATACGTGTTTGACGGGTTTGGATTGAACTACCTACTATAATAAAATAATTCATAATATTTTCACCCACACCGAATAGGGTGGAGCCCCACTTCCAATCAAGAGCAGTGTGCTGCCCGTAGCCAATAAAGAAGAGCTGCGACTACAGTTCCCCGTGTCTTCGGGGTCACAGCACAGGGAGAAGTCAACCGAGTGGGTACCCGTCTCACCACCGAAGAAAGACATGGTAAGTTAGCGGCCTTGGATTCTCACCAGTGGCGGAGCGCCCATACAAGCCGATTCCCACCGGCTTGGTTAAAATTTATTTTTAGGCAAAGTATAGTTCTTCATCATCATCATCATCATCATATCAGCCGAAAGACGTCCACTGCTGGACATAGGCCTCCCCCAAAGAGTTCCAAAGTGACCGGTCCTGCGCCACCTTTACCAGGTCATCAGTCCACCTTGTGGGAGGCCTACCAACGCCGCGCCGCGCCGGTACGTGGTATAAAGTATAGTTATATACTCTAAATTCTTTCATAACTTTTTTGTTCCGCGTTGCCCCTCGACCATTATCACGCGCCGCCATTGATTCTCACAGACTCTTTCGTAACAGCTCCACCATTAAGGCGCCGTAGCCTCTCCCTCTCACTGAGAAAGATGGAAGTGCGTGTTCGGAAGCGCTGATATCATGTTTTTTTAATTTTAATCTTTTGTGCGTTTAAATAATTAAAAAAGCGGCCAAGTGCGAGTCGGACTCGCACATGAAGGGTTCCGTGAAATAAATTGCGGTTTACGATTTATGACGTATTAAAAAAAACGACTTATTAGATCTCGGTCAAACCAATTTTCAGTGGAAGTTTACATAGTAATGTACATCATATATTTTTTTTAGTTTTATCATTCTCTTATTTTAGAAGTTACAGGGGGAGGACACACATTTTACCACTTTGGAAGTGTCTCTCGCGCAAACTATTCAGTTTAGAAAAAAATTATGTTAGAAACCTCAATATCATTTTTCAAGACCTATCCATAGATACCCCACACGTATGGGTTTGATGAAAAAAAAATTTTTGAGTTTCAGTTCTGAGTATGGGGACCCCTAAAACTTAATGTTTTTTTTTCGATTTTTGTGCGAAAATCTTAATGCGGTTCACAGAATACATCTACTTACCAAGTTTCAACTGTATAGCTCTTATAGTTTCGGAAAAAAGTGGCTGTGACATACAGACGGACAGACAGACGGACGGACATGACGAATCTATAAGGGTTCCGTTTTTTGCCATTTGGCTACGGTACCCTAAAAAGTAATCACTAAGTTCTTTCAAACATGATATTGCCGATATTTAGAACTATTTGAATATGTTTAACATTTATGCACATTTTGTTACGAATGTTTTAAGTGTATTTTAGCCCTATGTTCGTGATTTTTTTTCTATCGAACGAAAATTGCCTAATCATGTTTCGAATCACTTATCTCCCTGAAGATAAGCCTCAAGATTGCTGTTCTTATTTTTTTTGAAACCATATTATTATAAACAGATTCATTATATTGTTTCAAAATCTGTTCGCTTAACTTCGCTGAACCTGCGGCGCATTAAGTCCAAACTACAGAGTCTCTATCACCGACGGCGAGTAGCTTGCCTATCGGTGTTTTATCGGATACATTTTGGAGAGTGTCCAAATTTGTTGAAATTGATATTTTTTAACCAGTTGTTTAAGAAAAACTATATGTTCTAGCACATCAAACAAAATATAAGTTATTATTCATCATATTTCCAAGACCGTAGACGGACTCGAAACATAATTGGACGAAATAGGCTCGATAGAAAATAATTACAAAGATTGGTCTTAAAACCATCTTAAGCGGTTCTATGTCCTTATTTTTTTGACGTATGGGTCTGCAATTAAAAACATGAAGTCCAAATATACCTAAACCGCTAACGAGCCATATTTCACAAATAATCCATACTTTTTTTCATTTAAATATTTATTCATTATTTTCTTCTAAAACCTGGCCGCCCAAGTAACACTCGCTCTCGTTTACTCCGATACAAATAGACAGTGTGCGCGTTTTTGGTGTTGACAGCGCCTTAATTCCACCTTCCCCGTTCCACCATCGAACGACCAGGCGTGGGGAGCGAATGCATGCTCATGTTGTCAACTTACCATTTATTCGCACGAAGCGATTTGCCTCGTCTTTTTTAATGCGAACTGCTAAGGAATGGAATTCGCTCCCTTCATCTGTATTTCCTGAGAACTACGATCTAGGTGCGACTTAAAAATAAAATAAAATTACAGTAACGTATCAAAACTTTGCCCTTTAGGCAGGGTGCCCATCACACAGGCAGCATTCCCGCGTTGAATAGCAATCGCTATTCTTTGAGCGAGAAAGCTGCCTGCGCGAGGGTCACCCGTTGCGTCCCTCAACCGCTTGCTGATCTCCTTGTGGAGCCCACGCGCGCTTTTTCCCCAAGGGCCGAGTGTCTCGACGCCAAATGCGGCAAAGTCGTACTGGGCGCCGAGACAGCTATATTTCCCGACCTTGGATCGCTCTCGGGCATCCACCGCTGCCCCGGCTAGTTTGGACGTGACTGGCAAGTAGGACGCTGCCAACGTATCAGCGCAAGTAGCGTCCCACACCAGTGCACGGCCAATTCGCCAGGGGATCAACGTCATCCCGTCCGGACGCTTGCCGTCGTCCCGTACAATCCGAGGCTCAAGAGCCACGGGGACGCAGGCGCTGGCAAGCGCCCTTCTCAAGATGTCGTTGAGTGCAGCGTGGCGGGACAAGCGGCCGGCACCCGAGGAGCAGGCGAGTCCATGGTGACCAAAGCGATCTACCGCGGCTCCACACGAGACGCAATTGTGGTCTACGCAGACATCAACTCCAATGCGGAGAGCAACTGCAATTCGGAGTGTGCCCGGATCAATAAAATTACCTAAGTTAGGTGATGGGTAGGCATGAAGCCAGTGCCCTGACTCTGGCCTAGATGCTGCCAACAGCCTGGCTCGGTCTCGGCCGGACGAAGAGTCGATCAAAGACTTTATAGTAGCGGCGGAAGGTGCCTTAAAAGCAAGAGTTCATAGGCTATTACTGAACCAGTGAGCTTCATCTTAAGCTCTGTCGTCGCTTGCCATCAAGTGAAACTAGGGTCAATCACTGGACAGTCTTTTATAAAAAAAAAGTTTACTAAGAAACTTGATTGAAATTTGTATATTTTTAGTGCTACTTCTTATTTGCATAGGTTTAAAGATGGAGAAAATGTGATATTGCATTGATAGGTTGCTAGCCCATCGTCATTTACACACCTCAACCTTATTCCGACCAACCGTAGTCGACGGGAAGAAAGGAGATGGTTTTACAGACGTTACGTTACGATATTTATTTAATATTTATGGCACAAGAACTTATCGTACAAAAGGCGAACTTAATGTACACTCAGCGTCAAATACTCTGTAGGAGTCAAAGTAGCCAAATAGTTCGGTACACCATACTAAATATATGGTGTACCGAACTATTTGACTACTTTGGTTGCTACAAAGTATTTGACGCTGAGTGTACCTACATTAATAATAAATTACAAATTTGTATGTACATAATAAATACTAATGCAGAAAAAAATATATACTTAGGAAAAAATTGTTTTATTTGTGGCCATAACGAATGCTTGTTACAAGCTTATCTAAACATGGTAAATATGTAAGTTGTCCGTCAAAATTTGTAATCCGTTTTTCAGTCACTTCCCGTTATCTAATTGAGCTGAAATTTTGCAAGCATATGTATATCGCATGACAATGCAATATTATGATGACTTCGAGCTGATCTGATGCTGGAGCTGGAAGGTGGCCATAGGAACTCCGCAATAAAATGACACAACCCCATCGAGTTTGGGCTCGTTAGAATCGTATCAATGAGTACTTGATGATGGTATGCAGAAAAATACAGTCGGCAGTAAAAGCTTGTACCCAAAATTACATTTTTGATAGAAACTTATTCTGATCTAAAAGATTTAGAATGCTATTGTTACAATCATTGAGTGTGTTGACGTCAACCAAAGCGTTGTGTATTAATTATAAATTTTGTATTACAGCAAGTTGCGAAACTGAATTCCAAATCAACGGCAGCGAAACCTGCCGCGATCGCTCCCGCCGAAACATCTGCGCCTAAGTAAGTCCTGAACATTTTATAAAAGCGCTAAAATTATTAATTATTAGAATTTTTACCACGGCATATTTTAGGTACATCGTTATTTAAAGTTATAATCGGTACACAAAGCGCATTCACACCCTTAATAATACAACTACATCTTATGATCTGATTTGTGTTGTTATCTTCTATAAACTTCTTGATAGTTTTATACCTCAGCCCTCTCTGCCCACACACGACTCACGCGATTCGAGTATGTGGACGACTACTCGCGTGGAGCGATGTGCCGTTCCCGTATATTCCCTTGTATGGGAATATTCCCACCTGGGGAATATTCCCATACATGGGAATATACGGGAATATTTCAATTGGGTATGTTTATGTATTATGCTATCTAGGATTCCATGATAAACTAAAAACCAGTGTAATTTATCCGCAAAAGTAAATACCCAATGTTCCCGGGAATATTCCCCTAGCCGAATAAAAACAATACTTCTATAAGTAATAATAACGATACAAAAAATCACAAGAAAAATATGCAGGAATACAAAATATGAAAATATTGACATATTAAATGGTAATTGAGATAAAAAGTCAGAATTAGTACAAAAATGCAGTTTTTGGCGAATGGCATTTTATTTATCGAGGCACAATTCATTTTAATAACGTATATTAAAATTTTAAATTTTCTAAATTGTATTTCAATATTCCCGTTCCCGGGAATATTCCCCGGCACACCACTACTTGCGCGCATATTGCCGCTCCTTTGACTCGCGCCCAAAAAGGAGCAAGATGAGCGGTATAGGTCAGTCCGTAGAGTATATCTTTGTTGCAAAAGGTGGTGTAGAAGATTTTTTTTTTATATTCTTTACATCGATACAACCGAGCAAATATCAAAAATGGTTACACGTGATATCTTGGGACAACTTTTGGCAGCCACTAATCTGGGACTTTTTTTGGTTTCTCACTCGTAGCTTCTATACGGTGCATCCTAGCGAAAAGTTACACACTAGGGAATTAAAGAACATGAAATTATGCGTCTAATGAGTACCAATACATATTAATGCAGTTCAGCGACATAGTACGAGTAGAAAACCATGGTCGAAAACGAGGCTTTCCTCAAGTTTGTAAGTTATTTCAAGATAGTCGTTTTTAAGCTTCTGCTTTTTTACTTGCAGATACATGTATGGAGTGCACCCCTAAAAAAAACTTTTTTGTCATTTCATTACAGAACTATGTAGCGGCTAACAAAATACACCTATCCTCCAAATTTCATTCAAATACACCTTATAATTTTCAAGTAAAATGCCTGTGACATAAGGACAGACGGATTGACGGGCAGACATGACCAAACTATAAGGGTTCCGTTTTTGCCATTTTGGCTACGGAACCCTAAAAAGGCCCTCTAGGCATTGTACCGACTGTACCGAGTATGCTGGCAGTATTTCTTCGTAGAACTGCAATGCTGATGCGTTGCACGAAAAAACTGCCAGCTCTTCGATTACCAGTTATGATGATACTAATGCTGAAATGACTGTCGATTCTGTAAATACCTACAATTGACAACATTTCATTTTTTTAAGTGGGAAATTTTATGATTCATTTCGCTAGAAAATGTTTTTTTAAGCGACACGTGTTTTTTTATTTTTCCCTAAATTGTAATTTTCATTCAGTAATATCAAATTGAAAAGTAGCGAATGATGACGTCAAAGTTATGGCTCTGTATGGCAGCTTGCACAACTTTCATATGACAGTCGTAGTATTGACGTCACACCACATTTATACAATATCGAGATTTTCTTAAAAACGGGTGAGAAATGAAATCTGAAAACTACTTTATTACGTTCAGGTAACATAATTACCGAAATGGTTTTCGAATTAGGCATCATTACATAGTTTGAAATGTTGTCAATTGAGGAGCTAAAACCTATAGTTAAATTCAAAATTGAAACGCAGAAGCTCAAACACCACTTATAGCAAGCAAATATAAATGAACCAAAATAAAGATTTATTTATATTTATTCCGACTTTTCAGGAGCGAATTAAGTTATATTCTCTTGATATCTGATATTTTGTTGGAGTTTGCCTCTATAGGTCAGGAAATGAATGCTCAAAAAGAGGTATAGAGGGAAATGCTAGGAACACAATTTTTGACTTTGTAACTTTGTTTGGACTAGTTAGTAGGTAAACTTATCAAAAGTCCTTGCTCGTAGCCTTTGAGCCGGGAGGGGTGGGGGGGTTTGAAGGTCCCATTTTTCGGTTTTAGGCTTATATCTCGGAAGCTTTGCTTCCTAGGGACATGACTACTTTGACAAAATGAAAGCTTATTAAATTTGCTTCAAGTTTTATTCGATCAAGTTTTTTGATATCTTGCATAGTTTTCGAGATATCTGCTCTTGAAAATCTGTAATTTTGGAAAACAAAAATTGACGGCTATTCCTCACCAAACTCAAGCACGAAAGTAGCAGAGCAGAGCAGAGCACTCAGCAAGTGTGTTGACATCAGATTTCATTTAGTCCCAGTAGGACCCTAACAAAGTTACTGTTATGTATGCAACTAGCTTATGTATGCATGTGTGTGTGGCTGCGCCCACCACGTTACCTATACATGAATAGACAGTGCATTACTAGCTCCCTGTTGTTTCACTTGTATCCTTGCCCATCGACTTATCAGTGACGACGAATACCCGCGTTTTAAAAAAAAAACATGTCGACTGGACTATTTGGTATTTTAACCAGTTTTGACCACAATGGCCAGGACTGGAAGACTTACAAGTGTCGTCTCACACAGTGGTTTGTGGCAAACGACATTACCAGCGCGACGGATACAAGCGGAACAAAGAGAAGAGCCATATTGCTAAGTGCACTCACTGAGGGTACCTATAGACTCGCCGCGGATTTGGCCTTACCGAAGGATTTGCAAGTGGTGCCCTATGATGACATAATTCAAGCATTGGACAAGCATTTCAACCCCACACGCGTCGGATTTAGCGAAAGGCATAATATTTACGCATCGGTACAACAACAGGGCGAAACTCACTCACAGTGGGCCGCGAGACTTCGCGGGCAGACGTCGCTTTGTGCCTTTAATAATGTGGAAGAAGCGCTGCGTGATCGATTTATTATGGGAATGAGAGCTTGTCCCGAGAAAGAACGCGCCATGGACGCGGCCTAAAGATGCCGGTAGCCGTGTTCATGCTGACTTCCTATACCTCGTTTTTTTTAGCATTAGAGAGACCTTTGCAGAATGAGATACATATAAGGTTTTTTATCGGGCACACTCTGCGGATCGAACAGTGAATACGAGTTAATAAATATCACGTATTTATTATCATGTTTTAGTAATACATACATTACTCAGTGTTGTGAACAGATAAGAAACATAATATTAGTTAATTTATATTCTAAGATGAAAAGATAAGAATTTTAATAAATTGCGTTTGCAATTTTTCATGGAAAGGTTGTACATTAAAAAACCTAAAGAGGCAGAGTTCTCACACAATTTTTAAACGTCACTGTCACTATCTGTAATTCACTCATGTGGGTTTTTCATTCGAGTATTGTTGTCGGTTGAGTCGGTTGTGATTTCTATTGCTGTAAACTTACTTAAAGATTGTTGTTATCGTTTTTGTTGAATTTTGTTATTAGTTGTTGATCTATTTAGATATTTTGTTTGTTGGTGCACATTTACAATGTATGAAGCCGAGGCTGGCCCGAGTGGGCTACAGAAGTCGCAGCCGGTTCCGGCTAATGTTTTTTCATCTCCAAAGAAGAAAAAGCAAAAGCAGAATCCTCTGACTGCCAGTGAAAAGCGGAAACGGGCGGTGAATATTTACAAATGAGTGTCAGAAATGTGCCATAGAAAGGAGTATCCCACTAAATCAGACCGTGTGAAAAAGACTGCCGAGACTGCTGGCATATCGTTGGCTACGGTATACAACATTTTAAAATAAAATATATGCGTTCAGCTATCGGTAAATATCAAATGATATGTACTCGTATGTATGTACATAAGTTCCGAGAAATTCAGTGGTATCGATCGAAATCGAAGAAGGAAGGTTTACGACCACTGCTTCTTTGTTTACCCGTTTGACAGATAATTCTAATCTTAAAAAAAACGAAGTATAGGCCCGATAAACGGTCGAATGTACCTAGTATTGGTAGATGCGTATTCGAAGTGGCCAGAGGTGTACGACATGGCTAACACGACGACATCGACGGCAACTATTGAAAAAATGTATGAATTTATGGCCAGATTCGGAATACCAGTAACTTTAGTGACGGACAATGGCACAGCGTTTTGTTCTCAAGAATTCCGTTCATTTTGCGAACTAAACGAAATAACACATATTATATCGCCGCTGTACCATGCAGCCAGTAACGGTCAGGTAGAATCTTATGTCAAAATTGTTAAAAAGGGAATAAGATCTAGTCTTATGTCAAGTTAAAGAAACAAAAACAAAATTATTGAAATACTTGTTTGACTATCGTAATTCGAAACATACTACGACAGGGTTCTCCCCTGCACAATTAGTGTATGGATGCAAATTGAGATCACGACTTGACCTTTTAACTCCGCCGTTACTGCTGCCCTCGTCTGCGGCTCCAGAAAACAAAAATTGACGACTATTCCTCACCAAACTCAAGTACGAAAGTAGCAGAGCACTCAGCAAGTGTGTTGACATCAGATTTCATTTAGTCCCAGTAGGACCCTAACAAAGTTACTGTTATGTATGCAACTAGCTTATGTATGCATGTGTGTGTGGCTGCGCCCACCACGTTACCTATACATGAATAGACAGTGCATTATTAGCTACCGGTTGTTTCACTTGTGTCCTTGCCCATCGACTTATCAGTTACGAAGTCAAAAATTGTGTTCCAAACATTTCCCTCTATACCTCTTCGTTTCCTGACCTACTAGGTAACTATTTAATTCATAACATCTGCTATTGTAAACTATTTTCAAATTTGTATTTTTTTCCATACAAGTTGTCAGTTCATTGCCTGGACTAGAGTGTGTCGTAGGGGTTTTATAAATATGAATGTTTGTCTGCAGAGCGGCGCCGCTCGCACTGCCCGCGCCGGCGCCGGTGCCCGCGCCCGCCGCAGTCCCCGCGCCCGCCGCAGTGCCCGCGCCCGCCGCGCTGCCGCCGCCGCCCGCGCCGCCGCCATACTTGAAGAGCTTCACCACAGGCACACGTCAGTATCATAATGTAGGGCTCCGCTCGCACTGCCCGCGCCGGCGCCGGTGCCCGCGCCCGCCGCAGTCCCCGCGCCCGCCGCAGTGCCCGCGCCCGCCGCGCTGCCGCCGCCGCCCGCGCCGCCGCCATACTTGAAGAGCTTCACCACAGGCACACGTCAGTATCATAATGTAGGGCTCCGCTCGCACTGCCCGCGCCGGCGCCGGTGCCCGCGCCCGCCGCAGTCCCCGCGCCCGCCGCAGTGCCCGCGCCCGCCGCGCTGCCGCCGCCGCCCGCGCCGCCGCCATACTTGAAGAGCTTCACCACAGGCACACGTCAGTATCATAATGTAGGGCTCCGCTCGCACTGCCCGCGCCGGCGCCGGTGCCCGCGCCCGCCGCAGTCCCCGCGCCCGCCGCAGTGCCCGCGCCCGCCGCGCTGCCGCCGCCGCCCGCGCCGCCGCCATACTTGAAGAGCTTCACCACAGGCACACGTCAGTATCATAATGTAGGGCTCCGCTCGCACTGCCCGCGCCGGCGCCGGTGCCCGCGCCCGCCGCAGTCCCCGCGCCCGCCGCAGTGCCCGCGCCCGCCGCGCTGCCGCCGCCGCCCGCGCCGCCGCCATACTTGAAGAGCTTCACCACAGGCACACGTCAGTATCATAATGTAGGGCTCCGCTCGCACTGCCCGCGCCGGCGCCGGTGCCCGCGCCCGCCGCAGTCCCCGCGCCCGCCGCAGTCCCCGCGCCCGCCGCAGTGCCCGCGCCCGCCGCGCTGCCGCCGCCGCCCGCGCCGCCGCTATACTTGAAGAGCTTCACCACAGGCACACGTCAGTATCATAATGTAGGGCTCCGCTCGCACTGCCCGCGCCGGCGCCGGTGCCCGCGCCCGCCGCAGTCCCCGCGCCCGCCGCAGTGCCCGCGCCCGCCGCGCTGCCGCCGCCGCCCGCGCCGCCGCCATACTTGAAGAGCTTCACCACAGGCACACGTCAGTATCATAATGTAGGGCTCCGCTCGCACTGCCCGCGCCGGCGCCGGTGCCCGCGCCCGCCGCAGTCCCCGCGCCCGCCGCAGTGCCCGCGCCCGCCGCGCTGCCGCCGCCGCCCGCGCCGCCGCCATACTTGAAGAGCTTCACCACAGGCACACGTCAGTATCATAATGTAGGGCTCCGCTCGCACTGCCCGCGCCGGCGCCGGTGCCCGCGCCCGCCGCAGTCCCCGCGCCCGCCGCAGTGCCCGCGCCCGCCGCGCTGCCGCCGCCGCCCGCGCCGCCGCCATACTTGAAGAGCTTCACCACAGGCACACGTCAGTATCATAATGTAGGGCTCCGCTCGCACTGCCCGCGCCGGCGCCGGTGCCCGCGCCCGCCGCAGTCCCCGCGCCCGCCGCAGTCCCCGCGCCCGCCGCAGTGCCCGCGCCCGCCGCGCTGCCGCCGCCGCCCGCGCCGCCGCCATACTTGAAGAGCTTCACCACAGGCACACGTCAGTATCATAATGTAGGGCTCCGCTCGCACTGCCCGCGCCGGCGCCGGTGCCCGCGCCCGCCGCAGTCCCCGCGCCCGCCGCAGTGCCCGCGCCCGCCGCGCTGCCGCCGCCGCCCGCGCCGCCGCCATACTTGAAGAGCTTCACCACAGGCACACGTCAGTATCATAATGTAGGGCTCCGCTCGCACTGCCCGCGCCGGCGCCGGTGCCCGCGCCCGCCGCAGTCCCCGCGCCCGCCGCAGTGCCCGCGCCCGCCGCGCTGCCGCCGCCGCCCGCGCCGCCGCCATACTTGAAGAGCTTCACCACAGGCACACGTCAGTATCATAATGTAGGGCTCCGCTCGCACTGCCCGCGCCGGCGCCGGTGCCCACGCCCGCCGCAGTCCCCGCGCCCGCCGCAGTGCCCGCGCCCGCCGCGCTGCCGCCGCCGCCCGCGCCGCCGCCATACTTGAAGAGCTTCACCACAGGCACACGTCAGTATCATAATGTAGGGCTCCGCTCGCACTGCCCGCGCCGGCGCCGGTGCCCACGCCCGCCGCAGTCCCCGCGCCCGCCGCAGTGCCCGCGCCCGCCGCGCTGCCGCCGCCGCCCGCGCCGCCGCCATACTTGAAGAGCTTCACCACAGGCACACGTCAGTATCATAATGTAGGGCTCCGCTCGCACTGCCCGCGCCGGCGCCGGTGCCCACGCCCGCCGCAGTCCCCGCGCCCGCCGCAGTGCCCGCGCCCGCCGCGCTGCCGCCGCCGCCCGCGCCGCCGCCATACTTGAAGAGCTTCACCACAGGCACACGTCAGTATCATAATGTAGGGCTCCGCTCGCACTGCCCGCGCCGGCGCCGGTGCCCGCGCCCGCCGCAGTCCCCGCGCCCGCCGCAGTGCCCGCGCCCGCCGCGCTGCCGCCGCCGCCCGCGCCGCCGCCATACTTGAAGAGCTTCACCACAGGCACACGTCAGTATCATAATGTAGGGCTCCGCTCGCACTGCCCGCGCCGGCGCCGGTGCCCGCGCCCGCCGCAGTCCCCGCGCCCGCCGCAGTGCCCGCGCCCGCCGCGCTGCCGCCGCCGCCCGCGCCGCCGCCATACTTGAAGAGCTTCACCACAGGCACACGTCAGTATCATAATGTAGGGCTCCGCTCGCACTGCCCGCGCCGGCGCCGGTGCCCGCGCCCGCCGCAGTCCCCGCGCCCGCCGCAGTGCCCGCGCCCGCCGCGCTGCCGCCGCCGCCCGCGCCGCCGCCATACTTGAAGAGCTTCACCACAGGCACACGTCAGTATCATAATGTAGGGCTCCGCTCGCACTGCCCGCGCCGGCGCCGGTGCCCGCGCCCGCCGCAGTCCCCGCGCCCGCCGCAGTGCCCGCGCCCGCCGCGCTGCCGCCGCCGCCCGCGCCGCCGCCATACTTGAAGAGCTTCACCACAGGCACACGTCAGTATCATAATGTAGGGCTCCGCTCGCACTGCCCGCGCCGGCGCCGGTGCCCGCGCCCGCCGCAGTCCCCGCGCCCGCCGCAGTGCCCGCGCCCGCCGCGCTGCCGCCGCCGCCCGCGCCGCCGCCATACTTGAAGAGCTTCACCACAGGCACACGTCAGTATCATAATGTAGGGCTCCGCTCGCACTGCCCGCGCCGGCGCCGGTGCCCGCGCCCGCCGCAGTCCCCGCGCCCGCCGCAGTCCCCGCGCCCGCCGCAGTCCCCGCGCCCGCCGCAGTGCCCGCGCCCGCCGCGCTGCCGCCGCCGCCCGCGCCGCCGCCATACTTGAAGAGCTTCACCACAGGCACACGTCAGTATCATAATGTAGGGCTCCGCTCGCACTGCCCGCGCCGGCGCCGGTGCCCGCGCCCGCCGCAGTCCCCGCGCCCGCCGCAGTGCCCGCGCCCGCCGCGCTGCCGCCGCCGCCCGCGCCGCCGCCATACTTGAAGAGCTTCACCACAGGCACACGTCAGTATCATAATGTAGGGCTCCGCTCGCACTGCCCGCGCCGGCGCCGGTGCCCGCGCCCGCCGCAGTCCCCGCGCCCGCCGCAGTGCCCGCGCCCGCCGCGCTGCCGCCGCCGCCCGCGCCGCCGCCATACTTGAAGAGCTTCACCACAGGCACACGTCAGTATCATAATGTAGGGCTCCGCTCGCACTGCCCGCGCCGGCGCCGGTGCCCGCGCCCGCCGCAGTCCCCGCGCCCGCCGCAGTGCCCGCGCCCGCCGCGCTGCCGCCGCCGCCCGCGCCGCCGCCATACTTGAAGAGCTTCACCACAGGCACACGTCAGTATCATAATGTAGGGCTCCGCTCGCACTGCCCGCGCCGGCGCCGGTGCCCGCGCCCGCCGCAGTCCCCGCGCCCGCCGCAGTGCCCGCGCCCGCCGCAGTCCCCGCGCCCGCCGCAGTGCCCGCGCCCGCCGCAGTCCCCGCGCCCGCCGCAGTCCCCGCGCCCGCCGCAGTCCCCGCGCCCGCCGCAGTGCCCGCGCCCGCCGCGCTGCCGCCGCCGCCCGCGCCGCCGCCGCCCGCGCCGCCGCCATACTTGAAGAGCTTCACCACAGGCACACGTCAGTATCATAATGTAGGGCTCCGCTCGCACTGCCCGCGCCGGCGCCGGTGCCCGCGCCCGCCGCAGTCCCCGCGCCCGCCGCAGTGCCCGCGCCCGCCGCGCTGCCGCCGCCGCCCGCGCCGCCGCCATACTTGAAGAGCTTCACCACAGGCACACGTCAGTATCATAATGTAGGGCTCCGCTCGCACTGCCCGCGCCGGCGCCGGTGCCCGCGCCCGCCGCAGTCCCCGCGCCCGCCGCAGTCCCCGCGCCCGCCGCAGTGCCCGCGCCCGCCGCGCTGCCGCCGCCGCCCGCGCCGCCGCCATACTTGAAGAGCTTCACCACAGGCACACGTCAGTATCATAATGTAGGGCTCCGCTCGCACTGCCCGCGCCGGCGCCGGTGCCCGCGCCCGCCGCAGTCCCCGCGCCCGCCGCAGTGCCCGCGCCCGCCGCGCTGCCGCCGCCGCCCGCGCCGCCGCCATACTTGAAGAGCTTCACCACAGGCACACGTCAGTATCATAATGTAGGGCTCCGCTCGCACTGCCCGCGCCGGCGCCGGTGCCCGCGCCCGCCGCAGTCCCCGCGCCCGCCGCAGTGCCCGCGCCCGCCGCGCTGCCGCCGCCGCCCGCGCCGCCGCCATACTTGAAGAGCTTCACCACAGGCACACGTCAGTATCATAATGTAGGGCTCCGCTCGCACTGCCCGCGCCGGCGCCGGTGCCCGCGCCCGCCGCAGTCCCCGCGCCCGCCGCAGTCCCCGCGCCCGCCGCAGTGCCCGCGCCCGCCGCGCTGCCGCCGCCGCCCGCGCCGCCGCCATACTTGAAGAGCTTCACCACAGGCACACGTCAGTATCATAATGTAGGGATCCGCTCGCACTGCCCGCGCCGGCGCCGGTGCCCACGCCCGCCGCAGTCCCCGCGCCCGCCGCAGTGCCCGCGCCCGCCGCGCTGCCGCCGCCGCCCGCGCCGCCGCCATACTTGAAGAGCTTCACCACAGGCACACGTCAGTATCATAATGTAGGGATCCGCTCGCACTGCCCGCGCCGGCGCCGGTGCCCACGCCCGCCGCAGTCCCCGCGCCCGCCGCAGTGCCCGCGCCCGCCGCGCTGCCGCCGCCGCCCGCGCCGCCGCCATACTTGAAGAGCTTCACCACAGGCACACGTCAGTATCATAATGTAGGGCTCCGCTCGCACTGCCCGCGCCGGCGCCGGTGCCCGCGCCCGCCGCAGTCCCCGCGCCCGCCGCAGTGCCCGCGCCCGCCGCGCTGCCGCCGCCGCCCGCGCCGCCGCCATACTTGAAGAGCTTCACCACAGGCACACGTCAGTATCATAATAATAATTGGGTACTTTCCGGGGTAAAAAATATATAATTCTATTTAGTCCGTCAGTTGGATTATCTAAAAATATTGGACATGTATTTTTATTTTGTCAATCATACAAAAAACTATGAAGATATAGCCCGTTAATGATCGTGTCCAATATTATTAGATAATCTAACTGACGGACTAAAGGTTGTGCTCACGTAACCGCTCGGCACCGGACCGGCGCTGCCTTACCTCATCTGCTCGCCGTCAACCAGGCGGCAATCATACGCAAGCACACACCGAGGTGTCCGCGCGGCTGCAGCCAGGTGACATCGCGCTTACGGCTGGGCGACAGCAAGCTTACGGCTGGGCGACAGCAAGCTTACGGCTGGGCGACAGCAAGCTTACGGCTGGGCGACAGCAAGCTTACGGCTGGGCGACAGCAAGCTTACGGCTGGGCGACAGCAAGCTTACGGCTGGGCGACAGCAAGCTTACGGCTGGGCGACAGCAAGATTACGGCTGGGCGACAGCAAGCTTACGGCTGGGCGACAGCAAGCTTACGGCTGGGCGACAGCGCGCTTACGGCTAGGAAATCCGGATACTGGTGTAGTAGCAGCCCTGACCGAAAATTTTAATTGACTGTAGGTGTCCGCGCGGCTGCAGCCAGGTGACATCGCGCTTACGGCTGGGCGACAGCAAGCTTACGGCTGGGCGACAGCAAGCTTACGGCTGGGCGACAGCAAGCTTACGGCTGGGCGACAGCAAGCTTACGGCTGGGCGACAGCAAGCTTACGGCTGGGCGACAGCAAGCTTACGGCTGGGCGACAGCAAGATTACGGCTGGGCGACAGCAAGCTTACGGCTGGGCGACAGCAAGCTTACGGCTGGGCGACAGCGCGCTTACGGCTAGGAAATCCGGATACTGGTGTAGTAGCAGCCCTGACCGAAAATTTTAATTGACTGTAGATTAAATGTTCCATGGAATTAGGACTCGTAAAAAATAGGGTTGGTAGAAGACATAATAATGAAGCTGCCATACATATATCGCGTCCTACTACGGCGGAACATAGAAGAAAAAAAATAAAAACCAAAATCTATAAAATCATTAATATCTTTGTAACAAATGTACCTAGAGAGGTCGTAATTGCTTCCAAATGTATCTTTGAAGGGATTATCCAACATTTTGAACAACAGAAAATTTTATTAAATAATTTGCAATATATAAATGTATTTCGTAATATCCGGGTGTCAGAAACAAGATTTTCAAAAATTTATTTCTCAAAAACTACGCATATTAGAAACGCGGGAGTTTTAGTCTCGCATTCGGAATGATCTAAACTACAGTAATTTGTAATAAAACGGGGAATGTCACTTTTTCGGCTTCTACAAAACACTGTGTACATCTACCCAAACCTCACACTTACATGAAGTGTGATTTTTGCAGGAAGAAACTGCAAAAATAACTTTGTAATCGCATGTATTTGTATAGGATTACAAACTTACTTTTCCGTTTGTATATCTATGAAACGTGACTGAAATTGCAATATTTTTAGGTTTTTTATGAATTAATAGGCTAAAAACTAATTACATTTGAAATTAAGAGCTTGTGGGTCTGCTAGACGTACCTACCTTAGAATTATGTTGATCATTATCAGTATATAAGTGAGTGAGTATGTCAGTGACAAAACTAACAAACTTTGACGGACAATTTAATTTTTCTTAAATAAACTAAAAGTTCAAATTTAATTTTATTTTATTATATGTGAGCCATATTAATCATATTATGTCCTACATGTTACTGAAAATTCAGGGTTCTAGCTTTAGCCAGCACAATATTACAGGATGTTAAAAATAGCCTTAATGGCTTCGAGAAAAGGATGGTACGGCCCTGCCTCTTTGTTTTGCTCGACTTGGCGGGGGCACTGCCGTGCCCCCAGATAAATAACACTGAACTCGGTCGAATCGAAACTGCGAGAAAGACAAGCGGTGGGGCGTAGTGATGTGCAAATTGCGGAAAGTGTCCAAAAGTTTCTCGGAAGTTTCTAGAAATTAAGGAAATTTACGTACTGAGAAGCATAAAAATTTAACTCTTATACACTATGAATAAGAGTTACAGTTTTATGCTTCTCAGTTCGTAAATTTCCATGTTGGAAATGGAAAGTTTCAATTCCCATACAAAAATGAGGAAAATTTCCGAAATTTTCCTATGTTAAATTGCAGATACATTTCGCAACATAGGAAACTTTCCGTCGGCACATCAGTAGTGGGGCGTCGGCGAGGTGGCCGCGGGGGGAACGATGGCCGTCTTTATGTCTTTTTAGACATAATTTCTTATTTTGCGGCAATACGGAGTAGCAAAATTATAACATTTTTGCCATCCCCTTTAACTCCACTACGGGCCACTACAGGGTGAGGTCGGCTTACCCACAATTTTTGTGGTTATCGTAAAAAATATGAATTTAAACGACAGATAATCATTAAAAAACCAAAATTCATACGGCCTTAACATTCTTTATGTATAAACATAACGTGCGACATGTAAAAATTTTTTTTTATCGAGGGTTGAATGTCTATTTTGACCCAACTCACCCCATTTTACGGTTTTGTAAATGTAAGAATGTGACCTATTAACAAGATCGATCAATGCTTCACGTACTACGCCGTAGCGCAGTATTTTTAAACGTGTGGGTCGCGACTGCCAGGGGGATTGCAGCTACTTGTATTTTCAGAGTTAAAGTGTTGTAAAGGTTTGAAATTTGAAAAAATAAATAAAAAAAATACGTTAAGAACAGCGAAGGGTGGGGGGCCGCGAAGTCTTTCCATTCGGGTCACGTTATGAAAAGGTTGAAAAACACTGCCGTAGCGCATAGCAGCATTCATCCGCTTTGTAGCGGAAATAACTCGTAATTGCATGCCTCATATGTGAGTCATTGGCCTTGAATGGATTAAGTCAATTTGTGGAATTGTTGTTGTGTATTATACTATGTTACTGTGAATTATACTTTTGCATAATAAAATTACTTTTAGGGCAACCTGAGCCAGAAAATCTAAGTAGCAACTGAACATATTCGCGTCCCATCCGCCCCCTCAATCTATATTAACTTACATACTCAATTATCGCCTTTAATGTGACCGGGCATGTGTTTTTTTTTTATTTTTCTTTCTCTTTTTATATTTTGTTAGTATTTAACCCCCCGGATTCACAACACTTCAGGGGCTGCACCCCTGACTTACTCCGCATGATGATGTAATATAAAATAAGTAATAAGTGGTGAACGGTGTTGGCCACACATATTGTATTTATTAATAAGGCTAATAATTTAAGACTCCCTTGTAGTGGCTGTTTGTTTACCTAAATAAAAAAATAAAGAAAAAAAAATCCCTACTCACCCCATTTTACGGTACAACTTAATTTTTTTTCATATTTTTTTCAGAATTAACTTCGGTGCCCGCACTGCCGGCGTTACCGGCGCCCGGGCCTCAAGCTTATCCGCCCGGAATTGCACCTCCGAAAATTATTGTAAGTACGCTTTATCTTTTTATTTAAATTTTTTAGAACTATTCCTATGTGGCCACAAATACTAAGTCCTTTTAAGACAACTTTGTACTGGTTTATGCCAGTAACGACTTATATATGTTGGATCATTATTTAATAAACAGAGTATATACACATAATAATTAACTGGGTCTCACAAAACTGTCGGAACGGTTTGTCTGTGTGATTATAAACATCATAGTACAGAGTTAATAATTAATTAATTACTAATTTGTAAATAGGTTTAGGTTAAACACTTGTTACATACAGTTACCTTATGCACATTACTTATTGGATCCTTATAAATACTATCAGTACATCTTTATTGACTACCAACAAAGCCTGTACTGTTCCTTTACTTGAGAAGGATACAATGGGGAATGGATGGAAATTTTAGAAGTGCCTGATTTTTTTTAGGGTTCCGTAGCCAAATGGCGAAAAACGGAACCCTTATAGATTCGTCATGTCCGTCCGTCTGTCTGTCTGTCCGTCCGTATGTCACAGCCACTTTTTTCCGAAACTATAAGAGCTATACTGTTGAAATTTGGTAAGTAGATGTATTCTGTGAACCGCATTAAGATTTTATTAAGAAAAAAACATTAAGTTTTAGGGGTCCCCATACTCAGAACTGAAACTCAAAAAAATTTTTTTCATCAAACCCATACGTGTATCTATGGATAGGTCTTCAAAAATGATATTGAGGTTTCTAACATCATTTTTTTCTAAACTGAATAGTTTGCGCGAGAGACACTTCCAAAGTGGTAAAATGTGTGTGTGTGTCCCCTGTAACTTCTAAAATAAGAGAATGATAAAACTAAAAAAAATATATGATGTACATTACCATGTAATCTTCCACCGAAAATTGGTTTGAACGAGACTTATGTTGTGAGACCCTGTTTGATTGTCCGCTGCTTTTTAGTCGTAATTTACGTACCTACTAGGGTTTCTTGTTTCTCGGCTCATTTAATTTCTCGAGTTTCGAGAATTCTCGACTCCAATTTCTCGAGTTGTCTCGACTCTCGAGTCTTTGGTAAGAAATTGTAAATTATTGCTGAAAATAAAATGAAAAACAAATAAAAATCAGAATTCTTTTATTGCACTTTGCACTACAAGTTAGATATACAAACAAAACAAAATTAAAATTCTTCTTACAAACATACAAAAACTAACATCACTCGCCAACAAACTGTGAATACAATTTGGCGAGTTAAAATATGTAACTATAAGCTTTAAGTATTTTTTTCGAGTTCAATAAATAATAATAATAAAATCTTACAAAAAATCAAAATTTAAAATAAAAACAATATACCATACCTAATCTACTTTTTCAGTCTTTTGATGAGACATAAACTGGTATTTTTGATAGAAATCTTTTCTTCTAACAAGCAAGGCTAGACTTATTTAAATAAAATTAGGACGCATCGTTTTCATTGTTAAAAGCGGCAAAATGGCGAGCCTGACTTTAGCCCTTATTTCGTGTTCGCCGGAACTCGAGAGTCTCGAGAGTCGGCTATTTGTTTCTCGTCTCGAATGGAGGCGAAACTCTCGAGTTGTCTCGAGTTCGAGAAGTCTCGAGCAGAAACCCTAGTACCTACTTAAAATCCGTTTAGGCAATTTTTATAAGAAATTTCACGTACTTATATGATAATCTTACATTAATCGACAACAAATGAGTCTACTGACGAAAATTGGAATTTTCGGATCAGCCGCAGTATAGTTCATTTGGGCAGTATTTTTTAAGAAATTATTGCAAATATACATACCTACTATATGAATTGCGAAGATGATTTATTCGCAATTGTCGCATCCAAAGGAAGTAGGTAATTCCAATAATCAGATATTTCATTAAATTCGATGTACATACTACATATCGATACCCTAGCTAGCTCACAATCGTACTAATTACGGGGAAAAAAGTGGTGTAATTTGGATGTTAGTGCACAAATCATAAAGTTACAATTTCAGTCACAAAAAAAATGTAATTAGTACGACTGTGAACTATTAGGGTATCGATATACCTTCGATCTGCCTTCTTTATTATTATTTATTTATTGGAGAAACAACAGAAGCAATTGTATAACAATAGGTAAGTAACAGATTTAGATATGCAGTATACAGTTACTTCCTAAAATGCTCTTACTGAGACATAACGTCGAATTAACAACATAATACCTACTTACTACGAACTATTTAAGCTGATGCGCGTAATCCAATCTAAAAATATGCGATATAACATGCAATTGTCGTGCGATAGAAATTACCCTATGACATGACTTATTTTATTACATACCATGTATTTTTTTTTTTATTTTTTTTTTTTACTCGCAATACAAGATCATTAAAAGTACTAAAACGTTCATCAAGAGTACCTGTCTATATTTCATTTGAAAACAAGTTATTCAAGCCACACGACACCACGTAATTAGCCGTAATTTCACACCTATAGCAAATGTCACAAGTAATTAGGTAATGAACGTAGGTGTCGTAGGTAGGTAGGTACCAATGGGTGTGTAATTAGGGCGCGGAGGCGCGGCGCGGCTATCCCTGAAATATAGGTAGAAGTTGCTAAATATTATGAATATGAAGGAGTTTAGTTTTAATGGGAAAATATTTACAACCGACTTTACATAATTTCATTATAAGGAATATATCATACTCATAATATTTTATTTTTACAATACGCAGGTGTCCACAAATGACGAAAAAAATACGACATTTAAAATATAATAAATACCAACGATTTTATAAAAACAAAAAAAAATATTTAAAACAACTACACACTCCAAATACTATTACAAAAATATTGCATGTGACGGGATTCGATCCCCCGACCTCAAGTTTCACAGTCAACCAGCGCAGCCGCTCGACCAAAGCCAGTTTAAGATTCCTCGCGAGATGGCGCTGGGTGTAAGATAGACCGCGCTATCGTTTGTTCCCCGTAGTTTCTTGGAGTCGTTCGACCATAATTTTATATTTTGATTGACGTCTGTGTTTACTAGAAACAAGATTTTTCAAGAAAGGGTGTTGGGCTGGCCAAATGTCCGACCAACGCCTTCAAAAATTATGTACAGAAAAAGAAAACTAAACTGAATCATTGCTCAGTTATTATCATATGTATGAGTAATGTTAATTTAATACATAGTACATTCGAGTCGAAAATCTGTGCACGGACAATGTGAACACGATATTTACGTATATTTAAGAAGTCGACTGTACCTACTTAAAATGTGTTTAGTTTTCACAACGAAACAAATTATTTTATTAAATAGTTTTGTTTCGTGTCAATTTAGCGTGGAAGGTAATCAAATAAATTTTTAAACAATGTGATACAGAGAACAAATATAATGTAAGTTTACCTAATGGATGATGGTTTATTTTTCCATTATATTTGTTTTCTGGTTCATATCGTTTATGACTTTAATTGAGTAATTTAATGCGGGGAAATGTGTTTTTAGGGTTCCGTAGCCAAATGGCAAAAAACGGAACCGTTATAGATGTCATGTCCGTCTGTCTGTCTGTCCGTCCGTATGTCACAGCCACTTTTTTCCGAAACTATAAGAGCTATACTGTTGAAACTCGGTAAGTAGATGTATTCTGTGAACCGCATTAAGAATTTCACACAAAAATCGAAAAAAAAAACATTAAGTTTTAGGGATCCCCATACTCAGAACTGAAACTCAAAATTTTTTTTTTTCATCAAACCCATACGTGTGGGATATCTATGGATAGGTCTTCAAAATGATATTGAGGTTTCTAACACCATTTTTTTCTAAACTAAATAGTTTGCGCGAGAGACACTTCCAAAGTGGTAAAATGTGTGTCCCCCCCCTGTAACTTCTAAAATAAGAGAATGATAAAACAAAAAAAAATGTATGATGTACATTACCATGTAAACTTCCACCGAAAATTGGTTTGAACGAGATCTAATAAGTAGTTTTTTTTTTAATGCGTCATAAATCGTAAACCGCAATTTATTTCACGGAACCCTTCATGTGCGAGTCCGACTCGCACTTGGCCGCTTTTTTGGTGTTAGGAATAACCTTCCTTACCACCAGAAAATAATTGTAGACTTGTCAGGTGCTTCAATTTAAGATTAAGATTATGATTTAGGATTGCGGTCAGATACTTACTGTCGGGATATGTCCCATCTGCATATAAATAAATCCGCACAACATCTGGTTCGCATAATAATTGTGTTATCTATCATGTTTAGATTGTGTGAATTCTTGGCAGTCGTTTTATGTATGTACAGTTAAGCTTGTGACGTTCAATATTTAATTTTTGCACCAAACTGTATTCGTTCTTAGTTTGCTTCCTGTATCACTAATGTACCATATATTCACTATCTGAAATAAAAGTTGCGTTCGGTCTGTCAAGTTGACAGTGACACTGACACACAGTTTGCAGACGCGTTCACACGATGCAATTTGCCGTGCCACTCTGGCGTCGGATTTGTAATAGTTTTAAGATATATTGTGTTTAGCGTAGGTATTTGTTTTGTGTTGCCTTCCAGGAGGTAACTCAGGTAAAGGCTCCGACGGAAGACCAGCGCTGGCCTTCTAGGTTAGCACCATGCTGAGTCGGGGCCTTTTCGTGGACCATGTATTTTTTTTTTTTTTTTACGTTCTGTGTTTTGTTTTTTACACCCATTGTTTTGTCCACGAATAAATGTTTTCTTTCTTTCTTTCTTTCTTTCAATTATTTTTGAAAAATATAAACAGTTTCCTCACTTACGTTTTGGGTTTAGGACGGTGAATGAGACATTTTCCTTCATTTGTCTCATATTACAAAAAATATCATAAAAATCCGTGGTAAACCGACACTGGCGATGATATTGACAGCTGCAGCAGCTATATTTGTCATTGCCAGGGTCAGATATTCAAAATATTTTTTTGTAATATGAGACGAATCAAGGAAAGTTTCTCATTCGCCGTCCTAAACCCAAAACGTAAGTGAGGAAACTGTTTATATTTTTCAAAAATAATTGACGCACCTGAAAAATCTGCAAATTTTTTCTGGTGTTAAGGAAGGTTATTCCTATCACCAAAAAAATAATCAAGCACTTCTAAAATTTTCATCCTATCCCCATTGAGAAGCCCCCGGTTTTATAATAATAATGATACTTAAGACTTTATATCGGTAAATAATATCAAAAAAAAACTGAATTACTTTTGGATCTGACATTTGGTTTAACGCTTCTTTTGTCTCTCGAGTACCATCAACCATAAGTGCGATAGAGACGGAGATATACGAAGTTTGAGATTCGAAGTTCGTGGTTATAGCTCAGTCCAGTACCTAACACGTTCGCGGATACTAAGTGACGGAGCTTGTCATAGATAGATCAAACGAAACAATAGATGACTGTAATGGTATAGCATCTGTGTCCTCAAACGCGTATAAAGTTTACCTATAGTAGTTTATGCAATCGTTATATAATGGATGCTTTTTAAGTCGAGTACCACGTTTAGGCCACGAAGCTTGCTGAGTGGCCTAATTAAGGTACGAGACTTAAAAAGCTAATTATATAACTATTGTATACAATACTTTTTCTACGAGTCAACGGAAATAATAATTTATTAAACAAACTTGGTATCTATTGAAAATCGCCCTGCTGAAATGAAGCGCAGCAGCTTAGTAATTTTGCGCGTTGATGTCTTCACAGTTATCTTATACAGCTCCTGGATTCATAAGATGACTGCTGGCGGTTATCTTATGAAACCATACGAGTTCGTGACGAGCTCGTGGAGCTCCAGGATTAAAAAGTATGTGATCTTAGTTTCGTGTACGAAATCTTAAGAGTCCGCAGCAAGGTCCGCTCAACGCCGCGTTGAGATCGCGCGCTTACGCTTTAAAATGTTGTTGTTTCACCTAGAGGGAGACAGGGCGCTAGCAGTAAAACGAGAGCCCGCTAGCGGGGAGGCGGAGCTATACATGTCGCAGTTAAAATATTGCAGTAAAATATCTTCATACAACGGCGAAATTATTGCGGTAAATAAAATATAACAGTAGAACATCTCCATACCGAGATAACAATACAGTTTATACAGTACGTCAGTGCGGCTAGGCAAATTTAAACTGATTATTTAACCTACTAAAAACGTAAATGTAGAGTACAGGCTACAAGTTTTGATGTGCCAACAAAAGTAGTAGTAACTAGTAACATAAGTATAACATACAATATACCAGGTTTTGTCATTTTAACAACCTAGTGCCATAATTGCATAGCAGATTTTCAGATACCACTACTTCTATTTTTGTTATAAATGAAATAAATTAATATTTATTCTGCAAGTAGGCCGCCAAGGGCACTTTTACAAGTCAAGCCCTACCAGCGCTTCTGCAGAGACCACTGTCAAGAAGAAACGCCGCAAGAAACTTAACAGTCAGTCTTTTTCCCAAAACAAGCTTATTACAATGATAGTACTTGAACTATTTTTAAATAAGTAACTCTGAATACTAAGAGAAAATCAAATAAAAATAACAATCGAAAAGAATGGAAATGAGACTATTAACAAAAAACAATATTAATAATCTTAAACAATAATCATTTCAAAGTTGCCGATAAGGACCGACAAATGGTTAATAAACTAAAGTTACTAAATGAAAACAGAGCAAAGTTGTTAAATATTATCCGTTACCTTTGTTTTGTTGTTTCCTGTTTTTTATATTCGTCTTTCTACCAATGAATTAACTATTGGTCATTAGAAAAATCCGTAATAGGCTAGGTCCCTAAAAAAAACAATTAGTCCGTAATCCGTATTATAGATGATCAAAAATATTAGACACGTATTTTTTCTTTTGGTCACTAAACAAAAAATGTCGAAGTTATAAGTGCGCGTAACGTCACGGTTCATACGTTTGTGAAGTCACGCGGACTATCTACGCGCCATAACTTCGTCATTTTTACAGACTTCAAAAAAGCAGGAGGTTCTATGTTCGGTTGTGTGTATTTTTAAAATACGTGTCCAATATCTTATGATCAATAAAAATACGCACTAATTAGAATCCAGATCTTTTTTCCTAGGAACCTACCCTATAATAGTACATTTTACAACTAGTGTGAAAAGAATGTCTTTTTACCACTAGTACCGAGGTATCTTGCCACGAGCTGAAAGCGAGTGGCAAGACTCGGTACGAGTGGTAAAAGACATTTCACACGTGTTGTAAACGACGTTTTTTAATACAATTGCGAAAAAATAATAAATTAATATTCGTCATTTATATATTAATGAATTCTTTAAATAAATTTATATTATTGTACCTCGATCTCAACTGTTAGTGGCTGCATCGAAACTTCTGCTTGCGTATGCGCTCCTGGTACCTATAGGTGGACCGTTTAACTCGGTCCTCGCCTGCGCGGCGCGCGGGTGCAGGGGTATGACTATAACGGGCTGCGGGCGACGTGCGGAAGGCAAACCCCGGCGCCCGCACCCCGTTATCGTCATACCCCTGCACCCGCGCGCTGCGCAAGCGAGGAATGAGTTAAGCGGTCTACCTACAGATGCGTACATTTTCAGCTTCAAAAATGACTTTCATACTAACGCGATCAAAAATAAATACTCCTAGTATTCGTAAGCGTTTTTAATTTCATAATTTCCAAGTAAAAAATCTAATATAAAATTACTGCGTTTCGAAAGTATAGTTTGGAACTAAAAAGTAAAAAGCACTAGTGCGAGAAATTGAGCTTCTCGCACGCTACGCAGCCACAAAAAGTACCACTTTTTGAGCAACTGTATTAAAAATATTTATTCACATTGAAGATTTGGTGTATTGAAGGAAATAAAAAAAGATCATAAATTATTGTTTTTATTTTTGGTAAAAAATATTTTTATTTCAAATTTTTAGGAACTCTCACGTATCGGTAACTTTCTAGGTAGACGCGGATCTATAATTTCAGGAAGTATACTTTCCATGTAAAATTTGCTCAATTTTTTTACTATTATCTCCCAGAATTCTGCATCCTTTTCAATTTTTTCTAGCAATATTCCCTTTGGAGTCCACACCACGAAGATGCAGTATCTTTTTTTTGAAATATTTAACTGACCTTGGACTTGATAATAGTAGTTGTGGTTCCGTTTTAATTTTAATTTCTCGGGATCTGTTTCGTCTATTACACAAAAGGTAATTTTTTTCTTTAAAATGGCTTCGGTTGGGGTCATGTTTGCTGCCGAAGCTGGGCATTTCACCTCCACAATGGTTTGTTCATCAATTACTCCGTCGGGACTAGCCCCTAAATATTGGTGTTGCTCGTGTATAAATAACCCACAAGGTGATATTTTCACTCCGAGTGCAGTTTCAGTCTCTTTTACAGCGATGGGTTCATTTTCATTGCCGTATCTAGTGGCATCGCTACCTTTAAAATTGCTGTACAAAAGTGTTTTTATAATACTTTTACACGACGTGGTAGCTCTTCTTTTACATATTTGACCAAAAACTGACGCAGTCAGCCGTATTTTTCGTTGTTTGATCCATTCCGGGTTCGTTGCCTGCCCAACGGTTTTTTCCTGGATATTTTCAAGTTCTATTACAGTTTTTGAAAAGCCTGCTAAGAGTTCTTGTTTTTTTCTTTCATACTTCTCAACTTCCATATCTGGCTCTTTTTCAATATCACCGTAATGTTCATCGGGTCCTCCGATACGTTTTCTACGTTTTGATCTTTTGTCTTGGCTTGATTTTCTTTTCGCTTTTGCTGCCTGCCTATTCTCATACTTCTGCGTGTAAGTCCCCAGTTCTTCATTTTCTGCTAAAACTTTACTTATGGTTGCTACCAGACTCCCGGTATTTTGTTTTGCAGCAGCTGCGTAGCAACGGGATTCGTAAGATCCACGAAGGGAGTAATTTATTCGTTTGCCTCCTATAAATTTTGCGATGAGAGCATTAAACTGCTCAACAATATTATTTGTTTGCCCCATAAGGAGACTTTCCGCATTGTTTAAAATAGGACTTATAGTTGTGTATATGTCATACCACAAGCCACAATCTTTCATTTGGCTTACGAAGTTTTCTTCGCCCCGTTTTGGACCATTACAGAAATATGTTTTGCAATTGGCATGCTCGCCAAAAACGTGACAAGGCCCGTTTCGTAGATCATCTTTTAATTCATTGACTTTCTCTGTAAAAGTTTTCCCTTCCATTTTCGAAGTGAAGTCCACTGCTCCTTTGATGGCTTTTCGTAATCGCAATATATTATCATTTAGGCGTTTTCTCATGACAATAGGGACAGATCCGTGTTTATTTTCAGTTTTTTTTGTCAAATTTCTCAATTTAGTGCAATAGTTTCGTAATAAATGATTACTGCATTCGATTTTCTGTATAGCAGTGGAGTGGCTATATGGCAGTGCTTCGTTTAAAGCATTCATGACACTGCTATCGCCATCACCAATAAGTTTGGTGTATTTCAAGCCATGCATCTTTACGCTGCATTTAAAACCTTCTACTACGCCGTCGGCTTCCATTGCTGTGGAGCTACCAGACCAGTTTTTGAAACATCTATGTTGCTTGGGCTCTACGTTTTTATTTCTTGCAACAGCGCACACCGAGCAATAGGAGTTCCGTATTCCCAAAAAGAGAACCTTTTTAGTTTCATATCCAATAATGCATGCTACCCCAGATAAAGAATTATAATTGCTGGTACGATACGATCTTTTGCCCCATGATGCGTCCGCTACAACAGTGATGTAAGGAACGCCATCAGTGTCTACGTGACCGTTTTTAATTGCTATCTGTTTTTCTTGGAGTCCTGCCTCAAACATGCTGTTTAAAGAGATATCTTTTAAAACATCCCCTAACAACATATTTTCTTTCCCGAATGTGTGCTGCGCCATACATGGCATATCTAAATGAGCGCACAGCTCATCTAATTGGGAAAAGCCACTACCGGAACATACGACTGCTTGAACAACATTTCTATTAATTTTGGACGCTAGTTTTTCATTTGTAAATGCTTCTTTTTTGCCACACATTTTGCACATGAACAGAAAAGTTGACTGGAATCCGGATCTCAATTCATTCACAAAATCCATATCTTTAAAACTGCAATTAAAAGGACTATGATCCACTGCCTTCATTTGTTCAAATAAGTACTGAACATTGAAAATTCGTCGTCCTGTCATTTCACGTATGACTTCCTCATTATTATCATGATCAACTTCTACTTGTAACGATGGTGTCGAGGACGAAGTACTCGGACTCAAATTTCTGAAAGAAAGAAAATTGTTACTTAGGTACATTGTATATTGATGTACCCACGTATGGAGTTTATTGGCCAAAAATAAGAATAAAAACACTAACCTGCTGAAATCCAGAGGTTGAGGCGAAGGATCAGTATTGTCATCAGTGTTATCACTATCAGACGGCTCATTGGCATTCGCTCCGATGCCAAGCGTACTGCACATGCAAATAATATGTAAATAATATTCATTATAATTTCCGTGAGTTCTGCATATATATAAAAAACGTTTTCAACACACCTGCTCGTAAAGTAGGTCTTATTGCAGCGTATTTACACTGATAATGCAGAATATTACCCATGCCGTGCCTTTTACATTACATTATCGCACTAGTGCCTTTATATTACATATCTTTTTAAATATTAGCAAAATAATGCAGAATATTACCCATGCCGTGACTTTTACATTACATTATCGCACTAGTGCCTTTTCATTACATATCTTTTAAGATTTTCATTTTTTATTTTATTTTTTTCCTCGCAAATGTGTTGAAAAACGTCGTATGAAACACGTGAGCATTGGTCATTACACTTCTCGTCTCCATTAAGCCTTCGCCTTCGGCTCAGGCTTAAAAACCGACTCGAGTGTAATGACCAACATAGCACACTTGTATCATAATGTACTATTAGAGTGAAATGACTCGTATAAGTGAAATAACAGAAGGTGTATTTCGTTAAAAAAATATAAACTGAAATCAGCTTTTATTGCTGTGTCATTATAAGAGTAGGTATGTACATATTCACAGTTCATTTACAATTTACAGTCAAGTGCGAAAATAACGAGTGCAAAACGTAAGTATAACTATGAAATAAAGGACAACGAAGAAAAATGGGTAGGTCAGGCCGCTACTATCCTGATTGTGTCCCTGCTCCGATGGAGCGACTACCTATCACTGACAAAGCTGTCACTCAGTATATCAAATAATATTTGTGACGTTCCCAGGCAAAAGGTACACTGTTGTCGTTGGCGCTTGAGCCATATTATGCCGCGATTCCATTGTTTTGCGTAGAATTTGTATTAGCTCATCCTCAATAATGACTAAAGCGCCATCGACAACAAGGACCCTTTTCTTGACAATGTCACATTTATTGTTTTATTTAGCCAAATATTTTACTATAGTTATAGCCTTATTATAACTTACCTATTAGGATTTATATTTTCTTTTTGACGACGAGCCGGTCCTCTTTTCTTCCTTCGAGCTGATAGCCATAATTTTGTCTTTGAACACCTTTTCGCTTCTAGAAAAAAAAAATAACTATAGGTAATTATAAACGTCTATACGCTCCCGTGATCGCTTACCATCAGGTGGACCGTATGCTTGTTTGCCCCCTTATAGTTTTAGTTGAAAAATATATGTACCTTGTACATCTTATATCTACAAATTGGACAAGCGCCAACCTGAGCACATAATATAGTAAGAACCTAGTACATACATAAATAATAAATACCTACAACCAAGGTTCAAGTAGCACCGAGAAACAACTGCTATTGTCGCGTCGTCATTTTTTTATTTAGATACCTACCTAGTATTGTTATTGTCAGGTCACTCGATCAAAAAAGTGGAAGGGTAGGTAAGTGCCAATTTCTATATATAATTATGATATATAGAAGTACGTAGATTACTATAGAGAGTGACGAAAAAACCTATCCTATATACTTTAGGATACTATACTATACTATACTTATATACCTACTTAGGTAAACTAATTAAAATTTCTAAGCAATAATGTGTGATAGTGATAGGTAGTTTTCGTATAAAGTCCGTTCGTTCAATCCTCGTCTTAGTTAAATTTATAGCGTCAAATTATTATATTGTTTTGGCTATATAAAAGAATCAAACTATATATCACCAAAGCCATATCCAGAATGATTTGACGTACCCAAGTGATATTTACGTAGGTACCTACCTATTTAATACCGAATGAGTACCTACTGTGAGATTAAAATTTTGTTTACCTACCAAATAAATTAAATAACACGTCAACTAAGGATGAATGACTATAGGTACTCATATACATTAATATAATATGTACATATTACATGTATATAATTTATTTGTATACTTGGAACTTAATTGACTAAAATGCATATAAGTAGGTACTTACCCGGTTTATCCATTTTTGTAACATAAAAATGCAAAGTCCATAAGAAAGCCACAGATCGTCGATCAGTATGTACGTACACACACACCACCAGTATCACCAAGAAAAATCAAATCCGTTTTATCAGTCGCAAGTCGTGAATTGACCGCGATTATCGTAGGAAGATAATTCACCAAAACAATACGTCGCTCCCGCGCACAGCAAATGGGTCACTATTGTCACTAAACTAAGCGCACGGCAAGGAGTAGCTATGATAAGGGCGGTGCGTAACCCCCCCCACCGTTCCCCGCGCTAGAGTAATTCGCTGCAGTTTCGCATCAAATTTTTGTAATTTATTTTAAGGTTTTCGTAGTTACGCTCTCATTTTAAAACTACAAGATCAATTTTGATAAATCTTTTTTCTTTTCAAACTGCATAGTTTAATCGACACCGGAAATTGGTTTTGACTTCAATCTAAACTATATTTTGGTCGTAGTAGGCCGCCGAACTGAACAACTTTCTGGGGTCTAAAAATGCAAAACTCGTACTCGCTCTAATTTCTTTCTATTAACATTTCAAGAGTCATAAACTAGTTTTAGCCCTAGATATATCTTACCTCATTATATTTAGAGAATTTCATGATAATGTGACATGTTATATTAAAGTAAGGACGTAACTACGTTTGTATGAAGAATCGAGCTTGCTGCGGACTCTTAATTCAAAGATTAAAGTCGACGAGTAGAAAAATTCTATTATACCGCTCGTTTGTGTGAAATAATTCTAAAAACTGCGTTCATGTGCACAAAGGCGTGTCTTACTTACTTACTGCTGTGGCGCAATTACCCAAAAATCTTGGCCTCGGACACTAAATACCGCCAAGCTTCCCAGTCCAATACTACGAATACATAAACAACTCACTGCTTCCCTACAAAATAACCAGGGGGCCGATTTTTGACTTTCGAGCGCTCGAAAATTAAATAAAAGTAAATACGATTGTAGGTCAAAATTGCAGGCACTTACTTTCTAGCGATAAAATTGAATACGAGTGGTCAATACCACTTGTTTTCCAATTTTCTATCGCTATTTCAAAATAGCATTTCGTAATTTTTGACCGTTTTCGAGTGAAAAAGTCGAGCGCTCGAAAGTCAAAAATCGGCCCCCTGACTGTAAACAAGAAAATCTCTTTGGGGGAGGGCTATGTCCAGCAGTGGATATCTTGCGGATAATGATGATGAAATATGAAAATGCTAAAGGGCTTACAATATATACATTATTACAGGACGTCGCGTCGATCGTCTCACAGAAGCTACTCATGATAAGAAAGGAGCAGGAATTGAATGAATTTTCTAGCATTCGTGGTGTAAGTATTATAAGAGTAAAACTCGACCTAAATTATATACTCACAGATTGTTATAGTAGTTTATGTGACTGTACATAATGAAGGGCATTAAACACGAGTGTTTTAATGCCTTACTATTTACAGTTACATACACAACTTTATCTATCCACATATCATAAGCCTCCATGATGCATTCAGAGGCACACTAGGTTTTATGTCGGCAAAAATGTACTGAAACGTCACGTAAAACGCGACATAAAACGTAGTGTGCTAGGGCCTCAGGAGCCGCATATTATGACCGGCATCGCGGCGTTGTTTTCTGGCAGCTGTCATACTTAGTTTTTTTTTATTTAGAGACAAACTAGAGTCAGATCCAACTATCATATCGATCGATATCTTACTTACGTGCGACATTTGTCAAATTTGTATGCAAATTGACAATTCATTTCGAACTAAACGTCATCTCGACTGATATTAGAATAGAGATCAAATCAAGTTTCTTTGTTTTTCAGAGATGTTCGAAATTTGAATGAAATAATATTATCGAAATCGATGTTATTATTTAGCAATAATAACATTTTCACAGATACGAAATTTGTTCTAACAAAACAGTCTATTTTTATGGTGGTCATAATGTGCGGTTCTTGAACGCATCATGGAGGGTTTATGATGTTTGGATAGATAAAATGTTAAATTGTACTAATTAAAAACATTTTTAAACGTCGCTTCCGTATCGGAACGCGTTCCGAACGGGGTCATGTCTCAATAGAGTTTACAAGAGTAAAAGTTTATGAAATTTTTAAAGTAAAACTTCATACAAGCTGTTGCCTATTTTCAACTTATTTTTTTTTAAACAATACTTCCACTTGTATTGCTAGTTACAAGTATTTATGCGATTGACCCCGAATAGTATTCCATGGTAGTATAAAATTTACATCGGTCCAGTCCAGCCAGTTTTGAGATATTGAACTGTGAAATGAAAAGGCAACAGTAGCCTAGTGGTTCAGGCATTGAATCGTGGGTTCGAATCCCGGCTCGTACCATAATGAGTGTTTCGGAAATTATGTATGGAATATTTACCGTTAGCTTTTCGGTGAAGGAAAACATCGTGAGGAAAGCGGTCTAATCCCAATAAGGTCTAGTATTCCCTCTGATTGGAAGGTCAGATGGCAGTCGCTTTCGTAAAACTAGTGCCTATGCCAAATCTTGGGCTTAGGTGCCAAAGCGGACCCCGGGCTGCGTTAGGGCACAATCGGGAATAACGCTGATAAAATGATGATGATGAATTGTGCAATGAAAATGTTGGAGGTTTTTCAACTTTTCTAAGGGCTTGTCCATCGTCATCCAATGGTCAGACACGGCCCCCTATTTTGAAATGACGTAATATATGGACAGCCCCTAAGTTGTTGTTAGCATTTTATTGTTTATTAATAAATAAAACTTTACCATGCGACTTGAACAGTCGGTTAATCACCAGTTCGGCTGGTCGACGAAGGCTGGCCAGTTCACCGGCTCCACCGGCGCGCAAATACTCACACCGAAGGAACTCGCCAGCGGAACCCAAGCCTGGGCCAAGAAGGTACAATCCATCCTTGCCTCTGTCTCCCTCTGTGTTTAATCTTCACAAATGTTCTACGTATATTTTTATTTTTTATTTATTGCACTCAAAAAAACTTTTAAAAATATCGTTTATTTCAGACATTTATGTAGTCCATAAAGTGTTAGTGTTACAAAAATTAACTTAAATAACTATGTTAGTACAGTCACCAACATTAATATCTGCCATAACAAAGCGCGCATTTGTTTCTAGGGCGGTTAGAACGTATCAGATATTTTGCCTGCCTTGTTATGGCAGATGAGCGTTTTTCAAAAAAAGTGTACAAAACAATTATTTTCTCAAAATTCATTTTTTTTTGTTTTTCTTACTCAGAATCTTTTATACTATCTATCCTCATACAAGAAAAAAAGTGTCCTAAATATTCCATTGCAGATCGTCACATTTTTGTATGCAGTCTTTTTTTATTTATATGGTCGTGACGCACTGGAAGAAAAAAATTACATAGTAAAATCTGGGACACTTTTTTTCTTGCATGAGGATCGATAGTATCAACGATTCTGAGTAAGAAAAACCAAAAAATTTCGAATTCTGAAAAAAAAAAAGTTTTGTACACTTTTATTGAAAAACGCCCAGATACTAACCACTACTACTAACTAAGGTGACTGTACAGTCAAGGAATTTAATTTCCAACCCACCTAAGGTTCAATATCGTATAGCAAACCGTAGTAATCGTATAAGAGCTAGCTAGAGCACGGCGGCGTTACTTTGACATTATCGCATGTATTGTGTTTTGTTAGTAACTAGGCAACAGATTAACTACGTTGACATGGTGAACTGTGGTAAACTGAACTTTTCTGAACCAGGAAAGAATAGGGATTCATGAGAACTCTCATGAATCCCTATTCTTTCCTGGTGTAACTCCACTATTTGAGCTCTTAATAGTTTGCGGTTAGCGGAAAGCATTTTATTTTTCAAATGAATAACGTGAAATTTATTTTACAATTGTCTCGATTGACACTGACACATGACAAATTTAGAAAAAAAGCTAATGTGAACTTTTTGCAAAGAGGTTATCTGTAATGTGAAGTGACAAATAATACGTATTGACATTTCAATACTATTACAAAATATTAATTTCGACCTTATTGCATTGCGAATGTCTAACGACATTTTAAAGAAATGGGTAGGGAATTAAGTTCCTTGACTGTACCTAAACTTAAATGTGATATGTTGTTGTGAAAGATATGTTGTAATGTACTATCGAACCAACTGAATCATGACCCACCATAGAACCTTGTTACAGTTAACGAACATACGCACGATCATAGGACGTTAGTTAGTTATACTGGGCGTTTTCCGCAAGTAGACATCCATTGTGCCTATACCTAACCACCCCAGCTCGTCTAAACAGTTGGTGAGTGCCTTGGTGTTACTGACTGCGTCCCGTAGTGTGTTTGGAGAACCTAGGTGCTTCATTCTGTATACTTCTACCTGCTTGCAGTCCAGTAGTATATGTTTAGTCGTTTCTTCTGCCTCCATGCACGCTCTGCACATGGGGCTGTCTGTGATACCTAAGTTATAGAGGTGTCTGTTCAAGGTGTTGTGTCCTGTTATTATACCCACTATCTTGCGCAGTTGGTTTCTATGTGTCCTTAGTAGTGTGGTTGTGAGTTTGTAGTCGCGTTTCGACAGAATCTCTTTGGGTCTGTCTGCATGTGTCTATCTCCTCCCAGTATTTTTGGTGTAAGTCTTTAGTGTGTTGGTCCAGTTGATTGTATATGTAGCTTTGTGGCAGGGGCAAGATTGGCTCCTGGCCAGTTCATCCGCTGCATTGTTTCCTCTTGAGCCACTGTGCCCCTTGATCCATTGTATAGTAACTTTGTCTTTCTCTGCGCACACCTCTGTGAGGTTTAAGTGACATTCGTATATCAAGCTAGACGTGATGTTATCACTGCTCAGTGCTTGTAGTACCGATTTACTGTCTAAGAGCATCCGTATGTTTGTGTTTTCGGCTTGTCGTCTCTTTATGGCATTGCAGGCTTCAATATCATATGACGTTAATACGTCAGTTAATTGTGACAAGGTTCCATGGTGGGTCATGTCATGATACAGTTGGTTCGATAGTACTTATAGGTACAGATTTTAACTCGCCAAACTGTATTCACAGTTTGTTTGCGAGGGCGCTCTCTCATTTAAATACATTTACAATTTACCTACTTATTTAACATTAAACTAAATCATCATGTCGTGTTGTGTGCATATGATGGAGGAACTCTCGTATGTAGTACTTAGGTTGTAGTCCAGACAATGAACTGAAAACTTTTATGGAAAAACATTACAAATAATTTATAATAGCAGATTTTTTTAATGTAACGAATATATTATCAATTAAATAGTTACCTACAGGCAAAATCCAACAAAAAATCTGACATCAATAAAAACTTAATTAGCTCCTGAATAGTAGAGAATCTTTATTTGCTTTCTAAATAAAATTCTGCAACTTGGGAATCACACAACTTTCCTGCATTTACCTACTTATTTTTGCATAGGTACTTAAAACTATGTAAGTGTGATTACCAAGTCACAAAATTTTATTTAGCAAGCAAATAAAGATTAATAAGAATGCCTGACTTGGCTCTACGAAACATCTCACCACTTTTTACCGTGAACGAGTTTCGAGACTTGGCCTATTTTTTACATGGAATGTTTTTTATGGGATCTCATTTCTTTTTGTAGACTTTGTATGGGAATGTTATTTTACCAACCGCAAATAACGTTTGTATAGTTTTGCAGGAAGGAACTGCAAAAGTAACTTTGTAATCGTGTGTATTTGTATAGACTTACAAACTTACTTATGCAGTTTATATATCTCTGAAACGTGACTGAAATTGCAATACTTTTAGGTTTTTTATGAGTTATTAGGCTAAAAACTAATTACGTTTGAAATTTGGAGCTTGTGGGTCTGCTAGAAGTACCTTAGAATTAGCGTGATCATTATCAGTGAGTATGTCAGTGACAAAACTAACGAACTTTGATGGACAATAGTTCTTAAACTAAAAGTTCAAATTGAATGTTATTGATATTATATGTGAGCCATAATATGTCCTACATGTTCCTGAAAATTCAGGGTTCTAGCTTTAGCCAGCACAAAATTACAGGATGTTGAAATTGGCCTGAATGGCTTCGAGAAAAGGATGGTACGGCCGTGCCTCTTTGTTTTGCTCGTCTTGGCGGGGGCACTCCCGTGCCCCCAGATAAATGTTATAAGTAATCTTTATTTTGGTTAATTTACATTTGACAATGAAACGAATGAAAAGACAGTGAATGCTTAATTTAAACCTATGTAATTACTTCCGGGTGGAAAGTTTGTTGGATTCTTGAAAAAAGCATCTTAGAATAACGTTTTAAAATTAAATAAACAAAAAAACGCTATTATAAATTAATGTTTTTCGAAACCGTATTTTGCCTGGAGTAAGTATTGACGAAACTCAGTTATTTATCACAGATTTGAACATGTTATCTAATGTATATTTCTTGCTCTGGTACTGTAAAAATTCTCTAAAAATCAGTGAATGTTAAAATATATAGAACACGAGCTCCTAACAAATTTCTACCCAAACTCGTACCCAAAACCCGGTATGCGCATAGTCAACTACGTATCCAATCACAGCTACCCAAAATGTCAGCCTATTTTCAATTACCAAACACAAATGGATGCGATTGGTCAATTTAGGAATACATTGCTGTGATTAGCCGTCGTGCGTCACGTCGGACGACAGCCATGTGACAGTGAATACGAAAACGGATAATTGTTGAATGGTTACATGCAACAAGAAGCAACTTAGTTATGATAACGTTCGCGTGATATATTTTTTTTAAGAAGTAAAGTCGCGTGGGAAAATAACAAATTATTTATTATTTATTTTTATTTACAATATAATATAAGTAGGCCACACGGTGGGTGAGCAGAGATACGCAAACATTGCTATCTATATTTTTACATATGGATATATTTCCAATGAGTATTCATTTGTTTACGATAAAAAATCGGTACCGAGATTAGTAATGAGACCTAAATCTTAAGTTCCTCTGAATAAAGTTACTTTATTTAACTTTATTCTTGATGACCAAGCATCAGAGTTTTTATCGCAAGGTAAGACGTCAGCGAGCTATGGAGTCAACATTAGCAATAAAATTTACGAGTGGGTGCGACTGTGACTTTTTCCATATTTTCTGATGATCAAATATCCACTTGTGAATAATTGACACGTCTGGAATCGTTAGTGAATGACACATGGTACATACTATTCAATTTAATAATCGGTCAGTACATGGCATTAGGTCTATCGCAGCGATGTAGTTTGTGTATCAGAATATGTATAGTTGTATATTAAAATTGTTGTAAACTAATAGAAAAATAATTGTATTGTTAATTTGAATCCGATTTTTAATCACGATCGCTATAAAGGCATTTTAGAATTAAATTAATGAGTACGAGTATGAATTCGAGTTGAATTTGATTGCTAATGTCGACTCCATTGCTCGCTAACGTCTTATCGTGCGATATAAACTCCGATGCCTGTTGATGACTAAATCAAGGAATCGTTTTTAGCAATGTAGTGCAGCTGAATCACTAAAAACTGTTCTATTGCGCTTTTAAGTATTAGAATTTGATGGCTGCAAGAATCGTATTTAAATGCATCAGTCACATCTTTGAAAGAGGAAATATAACCAAAACATTTAAGTGTAAAGAACAAAGAACATCCCTTTTTTGGCATGCCATTTCGAATCGTGTCGTTTCAAACGCACTGCTTCATTCCATATTTCGTTTCTAAATGGATGTGTAGCAAATCTAAAAACATTTTTTTCACTTCTCATGCTCGCAAAGTTCGCCTTTGTGCTGGATGTATGCTGCACAAAATGCCACTTTTATGCTCTAGTGCACAAAGTAAAATTGTTTTAAAGACTAAGATAATCAGGCCTAACAGCCACACACACAATAAAACTTCGTAGAATTAACTTGTCATTTGATTTGATTTGCTTTAATAAATTTCACATAGTCTGTGTTCAGTATTACTAAATTAATAAAACCAAATAAAATACGAGTCAATTATTATTTTTAAACTTATTGAACCATTAAACAACTTGGCAGTATGAAGTACCTAAGTCTAATATCACGTGTCGAAAATTTAAAATAAAAACTTTAAAAAGTTAAGTGACAGGAATGAGCTGTTATTTTATTTTATTTGGCAATTATTTGTTATTTTCTCGCAATCGAAGTGAAAAGTAGTGTGTATAACTCGGGCATAAATTAGCCATTTAACCCTTCGACTTAACTATCCACCCTCGCCGGTGGCTCAGGTGGATATAAACGTCTCAGGATAAATGGCTCGTTTTATGCACTTGTTGTACAATCTACTATTTTTTCATTTTATAGTTAGAAAGGCATCGACAAAAACTACAAAAGATTTATAACATATTCAATGGTTAAAATAGAACCGTTTTTCCCCCGAAGGGTATAAAACGGATATTTAGGTTTCAGCCGAAGCTTGAACCACTGTGAGATTACCCTTTCTATGTTCATTACTATATATACGTTATACCTGTGCGTTAGAAGAGTACCAACCCTTGACGTCACTATACTTGTCTCTGTCTAGCCCCGCATCGGCGGCGCGCGGTGGCTTCTTGCTTCAGTACATTCAGCCGGCAAGGCCCTTAAGGGGTGGTTCAAGCTTCGGCTGAAACCTAAATATCCGTTTTATACCCTTCGGGGGAAAAACGGTTCTATTTAGGTGTTCGAGCCTTCGCTTGAACCACTGTGAGACGTGTTTATTATCTGCCGGCGCCGCTTGAGCCTTAAAAGTATAAGGGGCTAGTGTATCAAAAAGCGTACTGTGAAGGAAATTAAGTTATTTTTACAATAAAGTGTCAATTAGATCAATGACCTGTTTATTCAGAGTGATAAATGTGATAATCAAGGATGCGCCAAAATAAATTAACCTGCGTCAAAAGTTAAATAACAATGCTACAAAATTATCTGTTAAGATATTTTCGTTAGTCGTGTCCTAGGGGAGGTTTAACTCCCCTGAAATAGTGGAGGGTAGTATGTTTGATCTCCACTTGGGTTAGGTTATGTAAGATTTCATCAATACCTATACCAATTACTAGTTCTGCTATATGTGTCGCAACTGCTTTCTTGAATATGGTTTTATATAAAGTACGAGATGCATATCTGATTGGGCCGCTTGTGGAAATAAATAAGTTAACTAGGTTGTTCGAATCTCGACAATTAGATTAACTGGTGTTATGGTGTCTCGTCATACCAGCCGAAATTACCGGCCCTGCACCCCGCGACCTTTACCAGGTCATCAGTCCACTACCAACTGGTCCAACTGGTGTATACACCACCTTAAATCAAAACGAACATCAGCTTCCTGATTCACTCTTCAAGAGCGACCATGATTGACGATAAGCGTTTGAGCCGTGTTGGACTCGTTCCTTGGTCACAAAATCTCGCTAGCTCGCTCGCTGGCTCACTCAAGAATCTCGCTATCGATAATCAATAGGGTTAGATCATGGATGTTGCAAAGAGATTATTATTACTGTTATCATTTAATAACTTTGTTACATTGCACAAATATATAACTTCGTCAAACAGCAAGGCAGTTTGTTGGCTCTTTAATATATATTAAAACCAAATTTTAATTGTGCTGGTAACAACATACATATGTACATACGAGCTTTGCATACGAGTACAGTGGTTAAAACCTTTGTCAGCTACATATATTCTTCTCGATTTGGTCATTCTATAGTGTAAGTGATAGTAATTTTTTGGACTGGAAGATAGCTCGCGAATATACTTGTTTTACCCCTTTAGTCTTACCAAGTTGTGGGAAAACTGGGAAATAAGTTTCTGTGGTCTGCCCAGGTTCCTAAACTTGCCATACCGACTTATGCAAACTACAGCTATTGTTCTTGGGGCTAAACATAGATATATCTTTATTTCTCCTGTCCAGCCAGACTAACCGTCTTTTCCAGGCAGGTTTATACATTTTGTGAGTTGACCCACTCCATCAAGACTCCAATATATTTATGTCATCTTGGTTCCAGTTTGTGACATCATCGTATAGACATTCCAGTCCGAACTAACCAGGTCCCCAATTACGGTTGGTATATTCCTGAAGAAGGAAGTCTAGTACGGAGATCTATTACGTTTCTGTAAGGTTCTGGGATCCAAAGGGTTGCTTTTACTATCCTCATGTTCAGTCTCGGGATCTAGGAAACTCTGTCCCAAATCGGACCTATCACGCACCTAGCGTCCTGACGAACTTTTTGGTGATTCAGCACCCTCCAAATCGGTGCTGGTGGTGGGAATATCCACCCAACGCTGTAGTGCCCATCCACGAACTGACTACTTCCGTCATTGGCGTTTTCGCTCTCATAAGCTGGTAACACTGCTGACGTCGCTAAGGCAAAACAATCGATCTCTACTCTCACATCTTGATTCCTTTGAGAATCGACGCCTGGGCTTTCTCCATGAGATGCCATTCTGGTAATGTTTTGCCTCTCAATAGGCTGTCTGCTATTGCGTTTCATATTCCCGGGCTTTGTCGAGCGATCAAGTGGCATCGCATTTGCCCGCAAAATGGAAGTATTCTTGTCGCTGCTATCAGGAGTCTCGCTGATTTAAGCCTCTCTGTTTGTTTAGGTAGACTACCGTCGTTTGATTGTAGCATGACAGTTCTCCCCTGAAGATTCGCACTAAGGTGTCAGACGACTTCGTGTACAGTCCAAAGCTCTTTCATGGTGCTGTGCCATGCCCTCTGTTATTCAGACCACTTGCCTTCTAGGTGGCGACTTTTGACAATGGCACCTCATAAATACGGAGGGACTCTCGTGGTGAATTAAAGAGTTCCTGTACATATTTTTCATCCACTTGTTTAGCTTTATGTGCGGTTTCTCGTATGGGAAACTACTGATGTGGAGCTTCCGCTGGTGACACCCGTGATGTTTTCTACACGGGGTGACAATGAAAATGACCTAGAGGGACTGTGAATTATGTAAAATTCAGTTTCCCCAGTTTTACGTACCTACTTTGGTATCGTGCAAGCTCCATCGGTCCCTTTTTAATAGCTTCTTAATGGAACCTTATAGCTGGAAGCTTTGCATGATTGACGTGCCATCCCAAATCTCCCAGGAACTGCGTTAGTAGCTTCATTTATTAGGTAAATATTGGCTCCTCTAAAATCGATTGTTCCTGATGAATGATCAGAGGGTCGTTTAAATAATCCAGGACCCGGAGGCCCTTTTTCCTATAAGTTGCTGTGGATTTGTACAACCCAGTTCGTTATTTTCGAAACTGCCGCGCCTACTTCGAAAGGGAGACAGGTCATCTCCTGGTAGGATAAAAATAGGAATCGACGGTGGTTCTTGCCGATTGAGGCGTGAATATAGATACTCTAGCCTGATATTCAACTTCTTCATGAAGTATGTCCTTATGTGTCTGTTGGTTTAGTAGCCGAAATTTTGGAGTTGACAAAGTCGTTTAATCTTTTACTAAGGAGCTTAATTAGGCAGCCGGCAGTAAATGTGCGCCGCAATTGTCGGTTATATTGCGTTTTAGCTGCTGGAGACTCACTGGAGCTATAACTCAAAACTCCGTCGTTGTAAATTCCGACAATTCCTCTGATGGCGCCTTCGCCTAAGAATGACTTGCGCTATCGCCTGTACGGCATGCATGAAACTGTCGTATAGTTGGTGAATCTTCTCCATTATCTTGTGTGGAGCCACTCTCGCCTATTCTTCGGGAGATTATCAATAGTCAATAATATCAACGATAGCGTAGAAAGCTTCTTTGCTGTCATCCAGTGGCCTCGCTGCCAGTTTTTATTGACATAATACAAGGAGCGCATAAGCAAAGTAAAGTCTGCATTCTAGAAGCTGGTATAACCTACGTCTTAAGGCGCTATGTATACTTAAGACATAGCGACAGACCGGATACTTCTGGTACATGGGGTCAATGCCGTTTGAGACGACAGCCATATAATACCTTTGAGACGACGTTTAACGTCCTTCGAGACCTGAAACAACTCCCCATATCGCTTGAGGTAACGAACTCCGTGACTTTGAGACAACGCTCGCTGACATTCGAGGCGACAGAACACGTGTATTTAAGGCAACGCTCAGTGCAAATCGAGGCGACGCTGCATAGATCTGCCTTTCTAGCAGCTTGTTAAAAGCTCCATCTGTTGCTGGAGAACAGAAGCCTTAATAAAATGGCTACTACCTACATTGCTAAATGCTTAGAGCCCTTTTTCGAAGAAGGTGAGTCATCTCATGGATTAAATTGGCGCTTTAATAGATTTGGAGCTAGGCTGGTGTTTGTCGTCTCCCCCCCCCTCTTCTTTTAGAAGATGGAGTTATAGAATGAGATCTACCAAAAGCCCGTGGCTCATATTTCTATTATCAGCCAACATTCTAGAGGTCATTTCACGATTGGTCAGACTCGAAGTCCCCATACAACCCGTATAACTGTATTACCCATGAAGGATGACCTCTCCACAAGGCCGTGTGGTGACTAAATTAGCGCCTTTCTCAAAAGCCATGTTAATAAAACCTTCCGAATGCCTCGGTAATTCTGAACCTCATCTTGTATCCGAACTCGGAAATAATTCGTTACAAAACAAAACTTTGCAAAAATTTCCATTCCTTCCAACCGGTGGAGTATATGTTATGGATTATATTCGCTATTGATACGAAGCCCTTTTTGTCGTATTCTGGGATTTGTAAAACTAAATAGCTCATTGTTTTCATTGCCATCATCCCCAATCAATGGATGAACTGTAACTAGCAATCCCAGTAGCATAAATTATGTTTGTCTAACGACTAGCGGGCATAACTGTAAGTAATATATATTACCTAAATTTACTGAGCCGTGAGACGACGCTTGGTCGTTGTCTTGTAAGACGACACGCCCTTCAACAAGTAACATTGAAGTCGTCGGCCTAAGAGGCGACGACGTGGGCGTCGGCCAAAGATGCGACTACTTGGGCCTCGACCAATGAGTCGTCAGAGTATATGTCGGCCAAAGAGGCGATAGTGGGCTAATGAAGCGAGTAGTCGACAAAATCTCCAATTCTTCCAGTTTCTTGGGAAGTGCTCGTCTATTGAAACCACTATAGCATTGAAGGCGTGTCTTGTTTCGTACGGCGAAAATTCTGCTAAGTCTCCCATAGTATTAATCTCAGCCACATGCTGTAAGTAATAAGTACGTCAGAAAAACTCAGATCAGTACCCGTAATACGTTTCGAACATGAAGTCGCTTCACTACTAAACGACACGTCGCTTCACTACGAAACGACGCATCTCCTCACTGCGAAACGACACGTCGCTTCAATTCTAAACGACACGTCGCTTCAATTCTAAACGACACATCGCTTCAATTCTAAACGACACGTCGCTTCACTGCGATACGATGTCGCTTCATTGCAACGACACGTCGCTTCACTGCGAAACGACACGTCGCTTCAATGCGATACGACACGTCGCTTCACTGCGAAACGACGTTTTATACTACAAGTCGTTTCAATGTGTCGTTTCGCATATAAGTCGTACTTTTTGGCGACCAGGCACCGCGTTGTCACGCATACGAAATGGCGTCGTTTTAGACTTTATGTCATCTAAGTGAGACGACATTTTACACGGCAAGGGGCCGCTAGCGTAAACCCATTTTGCACAAAACGGTGCGGGGAATAAATCGTCGCTGGCACGGGGGCGCAGAGCGGAAGCGTCGTTGGGATCAAGCCCGAACGGATATTTAGTTTTCAGCCGAAGCTTCAACCACTGTGGGCATGCACTTTCAAGGCCATGCTCGGTGCCATTTGAGGCGACATACCAAGACCATACGTCTTTAAAAAGACGTGGGCGTTTGAGGCGACTGTTCACCTACGCCTATAGCTATGTGAAGCTGTGATTTGAGGCGACATTTTTTGTGCCTTGTCAATACAACGTGCTTAGGCGCAGCGTGTTTGACTCGTCGCTGGGGCCTGGCCGCCGAGCGGAAAAAAATGGTCTGGTTGATGTTGGTAGAAAACTCGGTATTTGCTAGTAGATGTCTCAATCAATGCGACAGGCCGTACATATTTGAAGCGGCACTTGATATAGATCGAGACGTCAGCTCACTATTGAAATTAATATTATAGAAATACTGGTGAACGCGTGCGCTCACTCGAACATAGAAAAGCGTACTGAAGCAAGAAGCCACCGCGCGCCGCCGATGCGGGGCTAGACAGAGACAAGTATAGTGACGTCAAGGGTTGGTACTCTTCTAACGCACAGGTATAACGTATATATAGTAATGAACATAGAAAGGGTAATCTCACAGTGGTTCAAGCGAAGGCTCGAACACCTAAATAGAAACCAACTTATTAAAAAAAGTAATGATGTCTGTTGGCATAATACCATCCCTATACAAAATGTGATAATAACAAAAAAATCAAAATAATATATTTATCGCTGTATTAACTTGTGAAAAGTGATTCCATCTTTTTTGTTGTGCTTGTCCCAACGACTCACATAACATTTTACGGCACAACAATGCATATTTATTGAAACCGAACGTTTGGTTTATTTAACAGTTTTTGACACGGTGGCCATGTTCGAAATGAACGGCCGCCAGGCATCCTTTTTAATCCCCGCCTATAAGTGCATCCTTTTTGTGGGGCCACTTTTCGGCGCTAGTTAGACTTCTAGATATTATCGTTCACTGCTAAAAATGTATTCGGTTCGGATATATTGGTACAGTCGCCATCACATACATAGGTACACTATAGGTGTTCAAAAATATCGGCACATGCACCCTAATGCCTTGAAAATAGAGGTGTGTTCCGATGTTTGTGACGTGCTTGTTTGCTCCGATGTATGTGATGGCGACTGTACAGGTGAGTTGTATTTGAATGATGTATTATTAAGGTTTTTACCAGTACAGCATTGTATGTATATGTGACAAAGTGAATCATTTACTGAATATTGGAAAGACTCACTTAAAAAACAAAATACTATACCGTTGCTACAGGTTTTATACAACAGTTATTATAAACTTTCGAACAAGTCATACAAGAGGATGAAATCTATTAGGTGTTTATTATCATTATCAAACATATATTTTAATACAGATTAACAGAATCTTGTATTCTAAATATCATGGTATGGTATGTAAATAGTTATATTATTATCTTCTAAAGAAGAATTATGTATGTACGTATATACAACCAACAACAACAAATTTCCGAAATCGTATGAAGAACATTTGTGGCGATTAAACATATTACAGCAGTGAATATTTTGTATTTAAAGTATCAAACAAAACCTGGCTACGTGCTATATTTCATATACATATCCAGATTCAACAGTCGTAATTTCGAAAAACTGCTTTACAACATCAACATACTTGAAAAGCACTAATTTAGTCTTACAATTCAATTATTTCATGGTCATGACTTATAAAATGTATAAGAATATGTATAAGTGTATAACGGTTTTGCTTGATACTTTAAGCCTGAGAACTAATCTTCTTTCAGTTCCGACGCCGTTGCCGCCCGCTGCCCGCGGTCAGAACTTATAATACATGTGTATTATTCTTTCCGACCAAATGATTTACATGATGGTTGCAATAACATAATCATCACGACATTTTTATCGATAGAACAGTGTAATTCTGTCTCATGATAAAAAGCCTTGATTTAAACGGTGCGTAAAGTCCCGCTGTCACAATAGTTTTTTCGGTGTCTACATATACCTTAAGAGTCCCCGGCAAGCTTGATTCTCCATACAAACGTAGTTACGCTCTCATTTTAAAACGACTAGCTAGTTTGCTCTGAAACTTTGTACTTAGAATAAGTTAAGGTATATCCAGGTCTGTAATTAGTGTTATATGTAGCTTCAGATACCAAAGTAAAAAAATACAGCGAATTTAAGTTTTTCATACAAGACTTGTTTTTGCTGTATTTCGTTTGTTTTATAAACTGGAGCCTGGATATATGCTAAGTTTCGTTACAATTGAACATGTAGTTTTAAAATGAGAACGAAACTCCGTTTATATGGGAAGGTGAAATTCGGCCGAGCTTGCCGGGGACTCTTAAATGCGGGCAATACAGAAAATCCTCCTTTTTTACCACTTAATCAAAGTCCTACTGTTTTACCTGACTGCGGCAGGAGGGTTATAATTTTTCGAGTTTAACATATGTACAGCCAGTAAAATGAATACAAATAAGTGCCAAAAATATCCCTACACGCACATGCGACATGCCAGTAGTAATAGAGTCCTATACGGGTCCGTATTAGAGGATCGAAAATGTATATATACATTTTCGATCCTCTAATACCGACTTCGATGTTTTCACTGTCTATATATATATAGACAGTGAAAACATCGAAGTACAAAATGAAATATCGAACGATGGAAATATCTAATGTCATTATATCGAGGGATAATTAGTCTACAATACAATTGCCGAACGATTAAAATATCGAAAGTACAGAATATAAAAAAATTATATATAGACAGTGTAAAAAACATCGAAGTACAAAATATCGAAAATATAAATACTTTCGACGTTTTAAACTATATGGTCTTATGAACTTTCGATATTTTCTTTTTCGAAATGGTTGTATTCGATATTTTAATTGGTCGGTAAATTTAACTTTCGATATTTTGAATTTCGACCATGCAACCGATCGATATCTAGTTTTTCGTTATTTTGTACTTCGATGTTTTCACTGTCGATATATCAATTCTCGATCTTCTAATGCGTACCCGTCCTGTACAGATACTTTGTAGTTTCTTACACATATTAATATTGTTGACTATTTCTTTGGCACGCTCTGCAGTTTAAATGGCTTGATGGATTTTAACATATGAGGTGTCGTTAGATTCCTCTTGGTCGTAGGAGTGACATAAGATAAAGATAAGATAAAAATAAACTTTATTGCACAAAGAATTAAAATACAGTTCAAAACAAAAGGTAACCGCTGGTAAAGTGTATAAGAATTTTACAATGCAATAAATGCCAGGGGTTCCCGCACTAGGCTAGGCCTGTATCGCGGGAAACCAGGTTCCTATTTGGTGTCATGCTTATATTATTGTTTACAATAAGTATACGTTAAGTACGTATTGACAAGAAAATTAACATAGACTATAATGTTTGTTGACTATAAATTTTATTTATTATTCATTTATTTATTTATAATTTGATTCCTAGGCCACCGTAGAACCCTGTCATTTTAACTGCTACATAGCGACGCAATAATCCTAGTAACCCGTATTGTCATAACATTTACAACGGCAAGGTTCTATGATGGCCTAGGAATCAAATTGGTTGACTGTACCTATTTATTATTTTTTATTCCTCCCTCGTTCTACAAGAGGAGCCTTTCCCATGTTTTTTACCTATACATAGCGCCGTTTCGCTCGTACACACTACCAATTTAGTACAAATCGACTGGAGGTTATACTATCATGAGACGAAAATATTTTATTGTCATACTTTCTAGCGGTGACATGGTATCGTACGGAATTCAAACTTACATCAAAAAAAAATACGAGAAATGTACGGAATTGTAGGCTATATAAAAAAAACTATATGTACCTACTTACGAGAAAACTATTTGTAAGAAATAATATCGCAGCGCCTGAATTAAATATCGTGGCAGATTGTATTACTTTTGCCACGATATTTAATTCAGGCGCTGCGTTATTATTTCTTATAAATAGTTTTCTCGTAAGTACATGTACATTTTTTTTAATTAGCGTACAATTTCGTACATTTTTTAATGTAGGTTTGAATTCCGTACGATACCATGTCACCGCTAGAAAATATGACACTAAAATACTGCTAGGTCACTTTTGGCATAGCATGATCGTCAATTTGAAATGTTGTTGCAACCATCGCTATACTGAAACTCGCATCTCGCGTGTAAAGGGAGAACTGTTGAGTTCACTCTATACACTGCAATTCTGGGCCCAACGCAATGATAGTTCTTATGCCATTGCGAATGGCATGCTTACTATCATTGCCAATACTTTGCAAACAAATATTCAGTTTTCCCCCCTCTACTGAGACTGACACTTACGTTGTTTAAATTTACGTACGTTTATTTATTCTAGCCAAAATTTATTTATAATATTACATCCACTTAAATTAAACATATGTTATGATAAACCTAAGCGGAATAAAAATTATGCATGGTAAAAAATAAGACAATATATAATTCCACCAAAAACCATAAATCCGAAACCTTCACAGAAGATATTGTTTCATTGGTGGAGTTATATTTCGTCTTATTTTTTATTCATCACAAGTTTTTGTTCCGCCTGACTCCTCAAATCGATAGCATCTTTGTAAAAAAAATGAAAAATAAAATGACATAATTATGAAAGAAATATATTTATTTACACAATTGTTGTACCTAATCGTTACCCACCATATTATTTATAATTAATATTACTTATTTACTATTCCTACGTTAGTAGTCAGTCTTAAACGATTTCGGTCGATTTTTCAATGAGCTGTAATTTTTTTTACAATGCCAAAAAATTTTGACTTTGATAAGCAAAATGTACGACGTTAAAGGAAATTTTGCTTTAAATTGTCAATTAGTTTTATCACCTTTGCAATCTTCGCCTTGCAAAGGTACGATATTGGAGAACATTGTCTGATTAGGCTCATTAGAAAAAATTGGCTAAAATGGGGAATTCGTGAATATTTGTTGCAGCTTTTAAGTGATAAGGAGACGCCACTGCGTTAGCGAGCGAGCGAGATAGGTGCCAATAACCAGGTAAGTTTCCTACTAAGGGGAAACTGGAAATAAATTTAAGACTGTGTTTTTTTTTATTATATAATACTGTCTTGTTTAACCCTGTCTTACTTATTTGAAAATATCTGTTTAGATTTTTGTGAACATTTACATTTCGTGATTAGTTGTGTGTTGACGTGTATAATGGTCGCTTGTTTATTATACAAGTATAATGGGTTATAATAGAGAGCGAAATTCAACAAAAACTCACTGTAAACGTTGCACTTTTAAACTAGGTGGCGTTTGCAGCACTCAGGTATGAAGAATGCAATGTAATCTGGCAGCCTGCAGAGTGAGGTTTAGGTATCAAAATCCACCAATTATATCAATGTGAAGGCGGCCCAGGGAAACAATAATGTTCTTACCTACTAATGTACATTCATTAGAGTCGTCTTTCATAGTGCGTCATCCGTGCTTGATTCACTATTCCAGAAAAAATAAAACCAAACCTTATCCATGGTCTACCAGCCATCACCACAAAAAAAAAAATTAAAAAAAAAATATTATTGCAATCACATTCTGTTACATATGACCAGGGCCCGTAACTTTCATGCCTATGACATCAATTTGACGTCACGCTGCATATAGGGTGATCCCAAATAGGTTTATTGAAATTATTAATCATTAGTCGTCAATCATTTTAATCAATGTAGGTACAGATTACTTCAACAGTAATCTATTCACACGTGGAATAATTAATAGGTACCTACTTGATACTTGAAACGTAAATTAAACTATTTGTTTTGTTTTTATACATACATTTTATTAAATGGTATTGTTACCACCAGGGCCCGTACTTATCACGCCGTTGACGCAAAAATGACGTCACGCTGCATAGAGTATTATTGAAATTGTATGTATAAAAACAAAACAAATAGTTTAATTTACGGTTCACGTATCAAGTAGGTACCTATTAATTATTCCACGTGTGAATAGATTACTGTTGAAGTAATTTGTACATGATTAAAATGATTGACGACTAATGATTAATAATTTCAATAAACCTATTTGGGATCATCCTATATGCAGTGTGACGTCAAATTGATGTCATCGGCATGAAAATTACGGGCCCTGCATATGACTATATGAAGCGGCTATGAAGTAAATCCTGAGAGATGCCTCTAGGGTTGAATATGTAATTTTTTCCTATGGTTGACATTGTCATTATTCAGAAACTTCATAGTTGCGCAATGTGTCAGGATTGACTTCATAGCCGCGGGGGACTGTAATTACCAGGGGTCCCCACACTAGGCTACGCCTGTATCGTGGAGAACCAGTTATAAAGTTTATATCAGAAATTAAGTTACCTTAGAATCTGGATACTTATTTTATTACATTATTGGAGTACGAAAAATTATAAAGTAAGAAAAAAATATACTGAACATTAGAAAGTATTAACTTAGAAACTAACTTAGATATCTAAAATATCTTCAGTCTCTGCGTAACTTAGTGAATGAAGAAATTTACAAATAAGTGTTTTTGCTCATTTATAGTGCAGCTTATAAGGTTACAATTGTTGAGCAAGGTGTTATAGATTGATACCCTAATGTAATCGCCAAAACGTTTGCCAAAGCTGGAAAGCACCCTAGGAACCGGTAACCTAAAGACGCGTTTTTTAAGTAATATGTCATAGCAAGCCATAGATTTAGAGGTTTTGTGTGTAAGTAATGACATTTTTTATAGGAAAAGTTTGCGTACGGTTAAAACATGTGATTCGGCATACAATGTCGCAGTTGGATAACGTAAAATAAAGAAACCAATACCATATCAATGATATTTTTAAACACGATTTATGGATTTTGGCACCTAGCCTGTCTACAATGCTGCCAGCGGGGGCAATAGGGAACATTACTGCAGTGTTCTGCCGCCAGAGTGCAGCACTAGCACAACCCGTAAACCAGTAGAGGAAGATACCCCACATGCACAATGGGGAATGGATGAAAATTTTAGAAGTGCCTGATTATTTTTTTGGTGATAGGAATAACCTTCCTTAGCACCAGAAAAAAGTTGCAGCCTTTTCAGCTGCGTCAATTATTTTTGAAAAATATAAACACTCCTCAATTACGTTTTGGGTTTAGGATGGCGATTTTTTGTTTCACTTTGCTTGATCCGTCTCATATTACAAAAAATATCTTAAAAATCCGTAGTAAACTGACACTAGCAATGATATTGACAGCTGCAGCAGTGATATTTGTCATTGCCAGGGTCAGATAATATGAGACGCATCAAGGAAAGTGTCTCATTCGCCGTCCTAAACCCGAAATGCGTAAGTGAAGAAACTGTTTATATTTTTCAAAAGTTATTGACGCATCTGAAAAGTCTGCAACTTTTTTCTGGTGCTAAGGAATGTTATTCCTATCACCAAAAAAAATATCAGCCACTTCTAAAATTTTCATCCGTTCCCCATTGATTGTCAAATGAGTGACAAGGATGCTTGCATAGACAATACCACAAGTGGGAACGAGTTACAGTGCCAACTCTGCTAGTAGCTGCTAGTGTCGCAGTGTAGTGCAGAGTTTTGCGTAATGTTCCCTATAGTCATGCTGAAAACCTTCATTGATTTTCAATATGGCCTACGGGCATTGCAAACGCTGTCTTAGCGAAGCTGCTATTTTTACGGCACTGTCTGTTTCTTTGGATTATTCTCTCTATTATAATAATTACTAGTTTAGTCATAGATAAAACACTTGTCACTTTCTGACATATATGGTCTTTATCTTTACATGCCATCAAACTGTCAAATTAGTCAGTAAATGGGTAGATAATCTGAGATATGTCAACTTTTAATAATGTTGGATTAAAGTGGTCAAATCTACCGTTATTTGTCTGAAAGAGACGAAATGCTATTACCGATAAACAGTATCATGCTATTTAAATTACTGTTTTACACGGATCTAACGCGATATTTATTTACCTTTCTTTCTGACGTTTCGACACGCGTTGCACCGGTCATAGTCGCAGACAATGATGTAATATAAAATATAGGTAGATATATTATGTTATATTATAAGCGCTCCAAAAGTGGCACACTAAAACCTGGTTAACTGACTTCGCGTCGTCAATGGAAACGATTGCTGTCAGAATTTGGTGGCCATTTTTAAACACGGAATTTCGTATAGACAACGTATCTACTTACCTCTTTTTTATGTTACATCATTGGTCGCAGATAACTGTCGTCCCAGCAAGTTGTCAACAGAGAAAACGGGTCTAACGTGATACATATCGCGTTAGACCCGTCTAAAACAGTAATTTAAATATGTGTACAAAGCGCGAGAGTTTAAAGTGCTAGTTTCATGCTAGCCCTGTGGTTCACATTAACAACTATCCGATGAAAAATAAAATTTAACAAATCAATTATGTTTAGGATCAACTCATGAGGGCAGCGCCAGTAGGAGGGGGGATGGGTATGCATCTCCTCCAGAAGATGGGTTGGACCCCAGGCCAAGGGTTAGGGAAAGAAGGCACAGGATCCCTCCAGCCCTTATTGCTGGAGATCAAGTTGGACACTAGGGGTCTACAGGCTAAAGAAGAGGTCAGTAGCCGGAACAACAAAGGAGTAAGTAAAGTTTTACCGTTTAAGCATGAAGCCCTGTTTACTAGTCTGTGGTTGGTAATCTTTTTATGCGTTACCATTACCTTTTGGTCTCTCATCTCGTGAGAGTTGATTCGTTGGAGAATCGCAGTAAGGTGGAGGTGGTGGGTGGGGGTGGAATGGATGAAAATTTCAGATGTGCCTGATAATTTTTTGGTGATAGGAATGACCTTCCTTAGCACCAGAAAAAAGTTTCAGACTTTTCAGCTGCGTCAATTATTTTTGAAACATATAAACTGTTTCCTCACTTATGTTTTGGGTTTAGGATGGCGAATAAGACTCTTATGAATGATAGTGATCATAGAGGGCATTATTAAATTTAGTTGCAATTACCTAACAGATGTACCTAGCTGCAATTACAAGACTCCACTTTATAGCACAGTTTAAAATGAGATGTTAACATAATTCCCGTTTTTGTGATACTTTATTAACTAATCAATGTTCATGTGCCTCCATTGGTGGTGGAGTAAATACCGCTGGTCAAAATGGTTATGTATGTTAATCTATTTAATATTATGCCAAATTGTACTCTTAATCCAATGATGTTAATGGTAATTATTGTAGTCTAATTATGCTAATTGTGTCATGTATATGAGATATTTTGTTACTTGTAATGTGAAGGGTTCTACATATTATGTGATTTTACCACAATTTGTCATTACAACATGTCGAAGTCAAAATTCATGTCGTACAGATGACAGATGTAACGATCTGACCACATGCGCAGGCAATTTCTCAGTACAACTCGTTTGACAGTTGGATTAGCAGCGCAACATGCCTCCAGACAATAGCAATTCGTCAGCTTCAGATGAATTGGGGCTGACAAATCATTACACACATGATCCCAGTTGGTTTTTAAATAAATGAAATTGAAATTACATGTATAGACCCCTTCATATGACCAATAAATTATGTATACACGTATGACGTTTGACAGAGTGTTGCCGCGTAATTGAGTACTTACGTTACAGACAGAACTTGAAACTTGAAACCATATATAGATTCCCAAAAAAATACCTCAAAATAAAAAAATAAAATTTAAAAAAATTACGCTATTTTTTTTTGGAATCTATATGGTTTCAAGTATAGTCGAGATTGTCACCAATTTTTTTTTTCAGATGAAAGTTCAACGTCAGCCGCGACGAGGAAACACAGCGCCGGCACTAGTAGCTGGCGGGAAACATCCTGTATCGTTGCTGGGAGAATACTGCTCTAAGCAGAAACTCGGCCCGCCCGAGTATAACCTGTGCTTCGAGTGCGGCCCTGATCACAAGAAAAACTTCTTGTTCAAAGTAAGGTTCACATCCGTACCTATAGATTAGTTCTAAGTCAACGGCAGCCGCTAAGCTCGTAGACGGCGGGAAATCATTCTAATGCTGGGAGAATACTGCTCGAAGCAGAAACTCAGCCCACCCGAGTATAACCTGTGCTTCGAGTGCGGCCCTGATCACAAGAAAAACTTCTTGTTCAAAGTAAGGTTCACATCCGTACCTATAGATTAGTTCTAAGTCAACGGCAGCCGCTAAGCTCGTAGACGGCGGGAAATCATTCTAATGCTGGGAGAATACTGCTCGAAGCAGAAACTCAGCCCACCCGAGTATAACCTGTGCTTCGAGTGCGGCCCTGATCACAAGAAAAACTTCTTGTTCAAAGTAAGGTTCACATCTGCAGATAAATGTTCAAAGTCAATGGTGTGGCGTAATAAGTAAGTTCGTAGCAGGCGGGAAACATCTGAGTATACTGCTCTAAGCAGAAACTCTGGCCGCCCGAGTATAACTTTTTCGTCGAGTGCCTTCTTATGATTAGTCATCAGTAGTTCATGTTGAAGGTAACATCAAATATGTTTTATGAAATGTGTTACTAGTTATTTAACACCGATTTGCCTTTGTGTAAACAAAATTTAGGAAAGTTATATGGTGAAAGTTAGGAATGATGAAAGAGCTCTCTCAGAAATTGCTGTTCTTTCTCATTGAAACTAGTAGAAGATCAGGGTAGAAATTGGCATCTTATCGATAGGACGCCAAATTATTTGTAGTTCTAACTAATTGTACTTATATTTGTCCTCAGGTGAGAGTAGCGAGCGTCGAATATCAACCAGCGGTGGCAAGTGCCAATAAAAAGCAGGCCAAAGCTGACGCTGCGCAATTGGCACTGCAGAAACTTGGCATTACCATTCCCTAGCACGGCATAGGAACCGCACAGTGTACACATACATTCACAAATATGAGAAAGAGATGATTTGATCTGTACTGTTGAATTGTTGCATGATAAAGGAAGTTATTTTTGTCATTTTTGACCGCACTTATCATTCAAAGACTTTGACAATTGCACAATTGGCACTGCAGAAACTTGGCATTACCATTCCCTAGCACGGCATAGGTACTGTACAGTGTACACCAGTGGCGGCGCGTAAGAATTTTCACTGGACAACCCGGAGCCAAATAAACGAGCTGTTTTTTGATTATTTACGAGTTTGGTAATATATGGCATGAAATTTTAGGGAAACCGGTAGGAATCGGCTTGTATGGGCGCTCCGCGACTGGTTTACACATACATTCACAAATATGAGAAAAAGATGCTTTGATCTGTACTGTTGCATGATAAAGGAAGTTATTTTTGTCATTTTTGACCGCACTTATCATTCAAAGAGAAGATTGAATTTGTGGAGATATTGCCATTCCAAATGGCTGGAATGGCAATATCTTGAGAAAATGTAATGTATAATGAAAGTCCTAGGTTTTAAAAAGTAATTGTTTCTCAGGGCTATCAAATGTTTTCAGTATGTGTAAACTGTGGAAGTTTTTAATATAAATTTAATTTGGTCAAACTACATTATAAGGTACTATTTGCATTCACATGATAACTGTCCAGAATGTTCAGATCTTGGTTAATAATGTCCAAAATAACCTCTGGAATTAATTGCATCTTACTTCCTAACTACCTGTAAGTGTGTGCCATAGCATAGCGCACATAATATTATTATCCATTTGATATTATACATGTGAAAGCTCAAACTTTCCGATGTGCAAAAGATTAGAAGAATTGACAGGTTTAGGTAAAGATTAGTGTTTATTATTTATTGCTCGCCTTGATTTATTCTCATAATCATAAGCAATAAAACAAGCATTCACAATAACTACAAATACCTAAATATACGTTTTTTTTCTCATATTACAATGCTATCAAATTTTTAAAATTTTCAATGTAAATATTATATAGTAAGTATTTAAAGTAAGAGGTTAGATTTAAGTTTCTATATTGTAATGTGTATTTTTACAGTGATGTTTTTATTTTATTTCCTTTCATGCTATTAAACAGATTTACACATTCTTTTTCTCACTTGTGTGTTAGCAGCGTTTTCGAAATAAAGCAATGATTTATATCTAATAATTGTTTAAATGACAGCCTATTTCACGCAGTTACAATTTTACTGAGTTAATATTCAGCTTTTTAAGGCGTATTTTTTTCGTCATAGTCGTCAACAGCAAATATTATTAAGGCCTGAATCACATTGGCGCGGTCAATAGTAAATTTGTCAGTTATTGTCAAATTTACTATTGACCGCCACCGCAGGCCGCGCCAGTCTGTGAGAGCTTTAAAAAGGACGAATATCAGGCAACTTTTCATGAAACGTAAAGCAATGCCGGTACCACAGTCTATAAACCAATATAGTCATTCGACGAAGCCGTCTAGACAGGGCAATCGTGCGGGGTGTGAGGGGCGAGGGCGGGTAGGGCGAGCCCGAGCTGCATACGTGTAGCTCGGGACATGACGTTGTCAAACCCGCAAACATCAAAGGCGTCGGTCCACTGGTTACTCTTCAGGCCTCTCACAGACTGGCGCGGCCTGGCCGCGGCGGTCAATAAAAACTTGTCATTAGCTGTCAAATTTACTATGGTCCGCCACCGCAGGCCGCGCCAGCAAAGACAATATACATACTGAGATAGACAGGCAACTCGACCAAATTGAGAAGGCATTTAATGCATGCGTACAGCCGGCGCCATCTATTCTGCGATATTAAAACTTTTCTGTTAGAACATACAAAAAGTGCGTCGGTCGCAGGGTTTGAACCCCGGCTCATCGACTCCAAATACCGCCGTCTTTACCCCTAGGCTATGGGTGTATAATGTCAATCCGGCGAATTTCGAAATACCATGACAGCCTAAGCCTAGCAATCGCTACAGCTTCAAAGAGTTCGCAACCTATCAAGAAGTTGGCACTGTTTTCAATAAGAAACTGGATTTGCATTAAGTTCGCATAGCATGCGCGCCAGTGTGATGCAGGCTTTACACTGTGCCGGTACTGAGTTTTTGGTTTTCCCTAAGCGGAAATACTGTGATAATGATAATATAACTGTGAGCCGACAATGATGTTAGAACCGAGCGCGGTTCAAACGCTAGGAAATTCGGCTACCAGCTGTTATTGGTAGAGCACCCTGTGTTGCTAGTTTAGACTTGTAAAATTGTTACGAGTAGCTTCGCAAAATGGGCCACAGAATAATGGTCGGATTGTTACATCTGTACGACACACGACACACCCAATAGGGAACATTACGCAAAACTCTTCGTAGGTGGCGACACTAGCAGCGTTGACATTGTATCTCGTTCGCACTTGCGGTATTGTCTATGGAAGCATCCTTGTCACTCATTTGACAATCTATTTTGCATGTGTGTGTGAATCCCTATATTTCTACACTGGTTTACTATTAGTGTTAGTGCTGCCTCTGGCGGCAGAACATTGCAGTAATGTTCCCTATTCGGTAGGTATATGACAAAAGTCAAATCAGCTTCTTTTTATGAAACGTCAAAAACGCTCCGTTAGTATGGAATTTGTAGGGATTACTGTGTTGATACGTCACAATCGAACAACATCCTTATTATTAGTTATTATGAATTTAATAGCTAACATAAATGAAAGCTTAATACTTTCCGAGTATTTTCGTAAAGCGTGTCACACTGGCGCGGCCTGTGGTGGCGGCTGGCCGCTGATCGTTTGATAGGCCGCGAATCACAACACACTGCCGCGGCTAAGTTGGCGGACAAAAATTTTGCCGAAAAGCACATCAGCGCCACCAGTGGCCAACCAAATACCGTACTAAACTAACTTTATATAATAGGCATGGCCATAGATAACCTCCTAGGTTATCTATGGGCATGGCACACTGAATTCAGCCTATTCAATTTTAATCCGGATTATTTCAAAATTTTCGTCTGTAACTCCGTCACTATCTATCGCAAGTGCGAAGGAGAGGGATACCTATATACGAATAAAAAAAAGAAGCGAATTGTGTCGTGGTTGTGTCGGAGGTCGGAGATACAACCATTAATTAAGTTTAAGTGGATACTGCTTTGTTGGCTATGGAACCCTAATATAATTATCTAAATTAATTCATTAAAATCTGTATAAGTACATAGTACAGATAAATCTGTATATATGGCACCATTGACTGACATAGCTCATTTGACTCGCGATACATTGAAAATGGCGGTCATTTCAGCATTATTTTCATGTCCGCCACAAACTAAATAACATTTTGTAATTAACAACTAATGGCAAATAAAGAAGGATTAAATCGTGTAACAAACAATTATTTTAAATCAGATTAGGCTTCTCTACAAAAAGTTATTCCGGAAGTCACGTGATACATATACAAGAACGCGAGCAATGAAGTATCCACTTCAAAAAATCAAAAATCGTTTAGCGCCTTTCGCAATCGCGGTTCTAGCCGCTCAGAAGTTAAAAAAGATGGAGGAAGATTTGTTGTTACTTTTGTTTGCGCTTTCAGAAGATGAAAATAAAAGGTAGATTTTGGTTATTTCTATTATAACTCGTGTAGGTTTGGTGAAGTGGAACTGAGAATGAAGTGCCAAAGGTGATTCTGAGATCCTTAAGAAATCGACAGAACTCCTCAAATATGAAAATGAAAAAAGTTTATTTGACAAAAAAAAAGAAACACAATATGCTAATCACGACCCTGCGTCCTGAGCTAGGAAACACTGTGTTACAGGACTCAGTTTCGTATCAAAGTTTTTACACAAGTATACCTAGTTAGTTATAGGTATTATAAAGTGGTACAGAGCATTCAGTATCTTAAGTTACATCAACTTTATATCGGCCTACATTTAGCGACTTGGGTATTTTCTGTAATCAACGCATTTGCTCTCGGAAAGCAGTTCATGCGGTAAAGTGGGACGGAAACGTTTATAAGTATGTTGACGAATTACTGAATCGAAGTCGGTTTAACTTTTGTTTTTAAACTAAATTATGACTACTATTTTTTGGTGCAACTTTTTGTATTTAGTTGTTTCCTTTATAGTCGGGAGTTTATCAAAATGTTTATTTAATTATTTTCCATTCTAAGGCGAGTTTTTTCATGGTGCTTTTAAGTCAAATGACAAATAGACATCTTTTAAAAATTCAATTAAAAATAGTAAACTTGTCTTCAACCGAGCAGAGCTCGGTCGCCCAGATAAACGTAGGCGAAAAATCGATCTAGCTAGGTTTCGTCGCTCGAGTAGGTACCATAAACCATAAGTGCGATAGAGAAGGAGATATACGAAGTCCGTGGTAGCGCCGCTGAGCGGTGCTAAAAGTGCAACAACCTGGCAACCGTACCGTCTTTTCGAAGATCTCACGTTCCACAATGATTTGCCATACGATAAATAAATAGCACTATCGACAGTTATTATGGTATATGCTATAACAGTTAAGGCTACCATAAACCAACTGCATTTTCCGGTTGAGACCAACTCACTTCACAACAGCTGGTCTTGATTGCTTCAAGTATAGTCCATATATGGCATCGCCGCACCGTGGACGGAGAATCGGCTCTCCATAGAAATAGACAATTTAAAATTTAAGGATACTTTTTTTTTGGGAAATGACTTCTTCTAGTCATTATCATACCACATCATGATTTTGAGATAATTTGGCCCGCTAAATATAGCCTTATGATTTTTCAAAAAAAATTGTAAAAAATCGGATTTTCTCTGAAAGTAAAACGGAAACCGTAATATCCTCGCGGATGGTAATAATAATAAATGATACGAATTATTTCTTAAAGGTTTGGTCTACAAGAGCATCATATATGGCAGCGAGACGTGGGCGTTGACTCAAAAGCATGTCCATACCATCCAAGTTGCCGAAATGAAGATGTTACGGTGGATGTGCGGCGTTACCAGGCTCGATAAAATCCGCAACGAGTACGTACGAGGAAGCCTGGGCGTCCGTGACATCGCCGCTAAGATCCAAGAAAGCCGGCTGCGATGGTATGGTCATGTGAAGAGGAGGCCATTAAACTATGTTGGTAACTTGGCACTACAACTTTCCGTCTCTGGTCGAAGATCCAGGGGCAGACCCAGAAGTCCCAGAACAAGATGGAAGGATGTAGTGCTAAGAGATATAAGAGAGAGCAAGTTATCCGAAATCACTCCGAAACCGATGTCGAAGACAGAGCGAAGTGGAGAAGTAAGACGAGGAAAGCTGACCCCACCACCATGTGGGATATATAGCTGGGAAGAAAGAGAGAGAGATACTAATTATTTCTGATATTTTGAAGTAGTCATTTTTTTTAAGAATGGTTGCCCGTATTTTTTTAAATCAATGTTTTTTTTAATATTTTTTTGATTGCTTAACCTTTCACTCATTGTTTTGCAATGTTTTTTTTTCGAAAAATTGTATAGTCTTGCTAATTTAGGAGAAAAATAGGTTCTAAATAAAGGCTCAATACATTTTTGCGAAAAAAATTATCACTTGTTAAGTCTTTACTACGAACAGACTCAAAATCTACCAAAAAAAAATACTTGGTATTTTTCCAAATATGGGCAACTATTCTTAAAAAATGAGTACCTTCGTCAGAAAATCGGAAATAATTAGTAATAAAACCGTCCGCGATTACGGTTTTCGTTTTAGATACTTTCAGAGAAAATCCAGTAGTAATAAGTGGTGAACGGTGTTGGCCACACATATTGTATTTATTTTTAAGGCTAATAATTTAAGACTCACTTGTAGTGGCTGTTTGTTTACCTAAAAAAAAAAAAAAAAAAAAAAAAAAAAAAAAATCCAATTTATCACACACGCGTCCATACAATTTATTTTGGAAAAAATTATAAGGCTTTATTTAGGGGCCAAATTATCTCAAAATCATTGTGGTATGATAATGACTAGAAGCCATTTCCCGAAAAAAAAGTATCCTTAAATTTTAAATTGTCTATTTCTATGGAGAGCCGATTCTCAGCCCACAGTGCGCCGCTGGCAAATGTATGTTACTTATAGAGATGCAACGGATAGTGGTTTGGCCGGATACAGAATATCTGGCGGTGCAGCTGGCCGGATATCCGGCCGAAAGTAACGAGCTTAAAATACAGTAAATTCGACCGCGCGTTTGCGTGATTGGGATAGTGGCCGGATATCCATTGCATCTCTATTATACCAGAGAAGGGTTGATAGTATGCAATGAAAAAACGCAAATGCTAATTCAGCATGAACTTTATTTTAACCTTAATCATCTTGCTTCAGTCTAACTAATATCTATATACACAAAACATCAAATCTTATGTTTGATTGTTTTTATGCTCAATTTTAATTTTGTTCCAAAGAGATTTTCTACTGTTTCAAGTTTTTATTCTCAAGTATTTTTTTTTTATATTCTAGTACACTCAGCATCAAATACTTTGTAGCAAACAAAGTAGTAAAATAGTTCGGTACACCATATATTTATTTTGGTGTACCGAACTATTTGGCCAATTTGACTGCTACTGAGTATTTGACACTGAGTATACTAAGATAATTTACGCTACACGTCTGACTCCTGTCATACCATCTTTTACAATCACAGATCTGTTCCAAGCCTTTACGTAAGTATTATTTACTTCTTGTCCTGCTGTTTGATCCTGTAGTCTGACAAAGCTGCTTTGATAGCATCTTCGGCAAGCACTGTAAAAAAATAATTTGTTTTAAAACATACATTTTTCTAATCTTAGGTAAGTTTTATAAAATTTAAGAGTTTGAATGAAACAACTATCTCAATAATAAACACATGGATAGCTGTTATCTTGTATATAAGCTTATTGTGAGCAAACTTATCAAGAATTGTACAAAACATGCAGTACTTCACATTTAGACCAAGGAATAAGACTTTTAGAGTGCTACACAACAGCAAAGAAACTTGATGCTACCCAGTGTCTTCAGTGATGAATACTCACTAGAGCAATGAAGCTTGACAGGCGGCAGAGACAGTTCCTTTGCAATATCCGTGTTCTTCAACTTCAAAGCCTCGTCTACAGTTTTTCCTTTCACCCATTCGGTGGCCAACGAGCTGGAGGCGATAGCAGACCCGCATCCGAAGGTCTTGAACTTAGCGTCGATGATCTTCCCGTCGTCGTCGACTCTGATCTGCAATTTCATTACGTCGCCACAAGCCGGCGCCCCAACCAAACCCGTCCCAACATTCTTATCCTTCTTATCTAGCGATCCTACGTTACGCGGGTTCTCATAATGGTCGATTACCTGTAAAAATTATAAGTAAACATTACGTCGCATTTCGGTGAAAATCGATGGACCTTGACATTGCTGGTATTGCAAAAGAAATAAAATAAATAAGAAACTTACCCGCTCGTGGTAAGACGCTGTCTGGATTGCCTGGATGCCGGAAAAGGCGTTCAGGTTCGTAAGACTAACGCATCGGCGAAAATACGACACAAGTTGAGCCATTCTAGCAGAGAAATCTTATTTTTGATAATTTTGATGTACTGCGACGTGCGACAAATTAGCAAGGGATGTTCGGAAACTATTCTCAGACGAATATATTGCGTACTGTCAATAAAAAGGAACACAATTTTATATTGATATAAGGACGTAAAAAAGCTACGGTAGCCTAGCGGTTCAGGCATACGGCGATACGGCTGTCAAGCGGCGGTCGTGGGTTCGAATCCCGGCTCGTACCAATGAGTTTTTCGGAACTTATGTACGAAATATTTACCGTTAGCTTTTCGGTGAAGGAAAACATCGTGAAGAAACCAGTCTAATCCCAATAAGGTCTAGTTTTCCCTCTCGGTTGGAAGGTCAGATGGCAGTCGCTTTCGTAAAAACTAGTGCCTATGCCAAATCTTGGGATTAGGTGTCCTTTAGGGGTACGACCGGGAATAAATAAGGACGTAAAAAATATTTCAAATGAATACTTGTTACCATGTAAGTACTGTTGTTTTAACATAAACATACCTACTGTGCGGTTGAATAGTATTTTAGATGGAATACATTAATATATTTTACAGAATCCTAGTCTTTGTCAGTCTTCGAACGTACGTGTCAATGTCAAAATGACATTATTGAATGTGTTTATGAAAACTGTTACGACTTCTACAACAAAATTGGTATTGATCATGGACATAGGATACTCTGGACAGGCTATGGTAATAACAATACCACGAGCGAGCGCGACAGTGCTATACCAAACGCAATAAGTGTGACAGAAAGAGATATATCATTCGTTGGCCTTGGCATAGTTCCACTTTTTTTGTTCAGCACAACTGATTAAGTATGAAGTTGTGCCCAACAAACCATTACCCGTCCAAATTAAGTAGGTTGTTTATGGTAAGCCATCAGCCATTTTAAGACCTGTTTTTAATTTAGCTGCGTAGGAGCCTTCCCGTCCCTCGTTGTGGCATCAAATATAGCCTGTCCAAAGAATCCTATGTCCATGGTATTGATAATGTTATTTAAATTCATTCTGTTTTCTTTTAATATATTCATGAAACATTGATTCAGTATTATGTTAACCGATTGATTTTGATTGTAGCATGGTGATTGATAATGTAAAATAATAGAATATTAGTTTCAAACATAAATATCGAAGTGATCGCTATCTAGCTTTCAAATATTTCAGTTGTCAAATTTAACATAAACGCGCCTACCTATAATTACTATATATAGAAGATATAAAACTAAAGTCATGACATACGGTATTAGAGCCTTTTCTAAGCTAGTCGTGCCTATTGTTGGCAACGTTGTTTGTTTATCAAGGGCCCAATTAAGCACCGTGTAAGTAATTCATCACCAGTAATTAAAATTCATAACTCATAAACGCAATGTTTTTTTAATTTTTTTTTTCTTTGTCACCGTGTGACGATGTCGCTCTGTATTATACATCTATACATAACACTATCTTCTACTTAAACCTATTCTTACTAGTTTATAAATAAGGAGAAAACGCAATGTTATGCCATAAACAAGGTGCTATTTCGCGCCGGGTCTTAAATATAAACGTGACGGATCACTATCAGTGCAGTGTCAAATTTTTTGACGTCACTGTCAATCGGGGCAAAATATTTTGAAAAAAAATACAATAGGTACTTTTACTTTGGCTATTCTTTTTACAGTATTAACTATTTTCCAGTAAAATGGCTGCAAGCAATCCTGATTACAAGAAGGCGAATTCTATTCATGAGTTTACAGTGAAAAATATAAAGGGCGAAGATGTGAAATTGGATGTGTACAAGGGACATGTTTGTATCATTGTGAACGTCGCATCGCAGTGCGGTTTGACCGCTAACAATTACAAACAACTCAACGAACTTTTCGAACAATACGGAGAGAGCAAAGGTGAGAAACGGCTTCGTCGATGCTTCTAGATTAGATTAAGAAGTCATAAGTTTTTTTTTAATAATCATGGTGAATGGTGATGTTTTTTTTCGTCCTTGAGATGAGACTAAGGCCGTATTATTTGAATTGGTTTTTCTTCCCAGGTCTTCGTATTCTGGCGTTCCCATGCAATCAGTTCGCCGGTCAGGAGCCTGGAGACCCAGAGGCGATTGTGTGCTTCGCCAAAGACCGCAAAGTTAAGTTTGACCTGTTCGAAAAAATCGATGTCAATGGCGATAGTGCTGACCCACTATGGAAGTTCTTGAAGGTATGTTTTATCAATTAAAGTAAAGTACCTAATAGATTATAAATTATAATATCAGCTTTTTATTTTCATATAAGTACATTACAAATTATTGGCACAGTAATTGTATGAAAACAAAAAAGTTAGCCAAACTCGGCTTAGTATTATGATTTTTAGGGTTCCGTAGCCAAATGGCAAAAAACGGAACCCTTATAGATTCGTCATGTCTGTCTGTATGTCTGTCCGTCTGTCCGTCCGTATGTCACAGCCACTTTTTTCCGAAACTATAAGAGCTGTACTGTTGAAACTTGGTAAGTAGATGTATTCTGTAAACCGCATTAAGATTTTCACACAAAAATAGAAAAAAAAACTATAAATTTTTGGGGTTCCCCATACTTAGAACTAAAACTCAAAAATTTTTTTCATCATACCCATGTGTGGGGGGGGGGGTATCTTTAGATAGGTCTTTAAAAATGATATTGAGGTTTCTAACATCATTTTATTCTAAACTGAATAGTGTGCGCGAGAGACACATCCAAAGTGGTAAAATGTGAAGTCCCCCCCCCCCCCCCCTGTAACTTCTAAAATAAGAGAATGATAAAACTAAACAAAATATATGGTGTACATTACCATGCAAACTTCCAACGAAAATTGGTTTGAACGAGATCTAGTAAGTAGTTTTTTTTTAATACGTCATAAATCGTAAAAAGCAATTTATTTAACGGAACCCTTCATGTGCGAGTCCGACTCGCACTTGGCCGCTTTGTTTTACTCCACAAGGCCTCAGTAGTAACATGCTGTAAAAAATATTTGGAATCCTCCCCGGGTATTGTGTATATTATTAAAGTAGAACTGTGAAATTCTGATATTTCATAGGTTTTTATTCCAAGACACACACAGGTTGATTTCTGAGATAAAAAATATACTGTCCTCAAAGATTAGATCTATCTCCATATTTCATCGAAATTGATTCATACATTTTAATTATGAAAAGATAACTCTTATGGATTAGTCCAGATTTTGATGACTAATCTTAGATAAGGTAGATAATTATAATAAAATTATTCCTTATCAATAAATTGGGTATTTAAAAGATAGTAGTATATTATCTTGATATTCCAAGCCCTACCAAGGCCATTGCTTTTCCAACCAAGGTGACATATCAAATTAATGGCTTGAACGAAAATCAATACCTCATTGCTTAGCTGTTGTTAACTCTCCCATGGTCATCTTTAGATAGGTCTTTAAAAATGATATTGAGGTTTCTAACATCATTTTATTCTAAACTGAATAGTGTGCGCGAGAGACACATCCAAAGTGGTAAAATGTGAAGTCCCCCCCCCCCCCCCCCCTGTAACTTCTAAAATAAGAGAATGATAAAACTAAACAAAATATATGGTGTACATTACCATGCAAACTTCCAACGAAAATTGGTTTGAACGAGATCTAGTAAGTAGTTTTTTTTTAATACGTCATAAATCGTAAAAAGCAATTTATTTAACGGAACCCTTCATGTGCGAGTCCGACTCGCACTTGGCCGCTTTGTTTTACTCCACAAGGCCTCAGTAGTAACATGCTGTAAAAAATATTTGGAATCCTCCCCGGGTATTGTGTATATTATTAAAGTAGAACTGTGAAATTCTGATATTTCATAGGTTTTTATTCCAAGACACACACAGGTTGATTTCTGAGATAAAAAATATACTGTCCTCAAAGATTAGATCTATCTCCATATTTCATCGAAATTGATTCATACATTTTAATTATGAAAAGATAACTCTTATGGATTAGTCCAGATTTTGATGACTAATCTTAGATAAGGTAGATAATTATAATAAAATTATTCCTTATCAATAAATTGGGTATTTAAAAGATAGTAGTATATTATCTTGATATTCCAAGCCCTACCAAGGCCATTGCTTTTCCAACCAAGGTGACATATCAAATTAATGGCTTGAACGAAAATCAATACCTCATTGCTTAGCTGTTGTTAACTCTCCCATGGCCTTGCTGGAAATAAAAACTATATCCACTTTACTAAATAAACCTTGAGCTTTTAATTTAGGGTTTTGTTTATTTTTTAACTACTGTCCGCACGGCTCCAACGTACAATGTGTTACGTGATCGACTAGCTGGTTATAAGATTTGTCGACCGACCAGGGATATGCATGCTGTCGCAAATTCGAATCATTATTTTCCCATTCATTTGAATTGTAATGAAATGAAATGAAAGTTTATTAATAACATAGTTACAGTCATACCTAATAGTCATTAGAGGATTACATAATATTACATTTAAAATTGAAATGATGATGATTGTTTTTGATTGATGATTGATTGATTGTTGTATTATGATAATACGTGATTGATCATTAGGCTTGGGTGCATACCATGTTAAATATAATTTACAAAATCAAAGTCAATAATAAGAATTAAAACACATAAACATTTGTAATCTTACCACAACAACAAACTCGAAAAGAAATCAAACGAAGAATATCAGTCTCATGGAAAAAATACTGGGCTATGAAAGAAATTATGAAAAACCCAGGATTCAAAATAAAAGAAAAAAGGAAAGTCTACAATACATGCATACTTCCTTGTATGACATATGGTTGCCAAACATGGTCTCTAACCAAAAAAGATACCAAGGACTTAAAAACCTGTCAACACAACATGGAACGAAGCATCCTAAATATAAAAAAAGCTGGATAAAATAAGACTAAATGATAGTAGGCGAAGAACAAATATAAACGATATCACAATTAAAATAAAAAGGCTAAAGTGGAAATGGGCGGAACGCATACATATTTAGAGACAAAAAAGATAAATGGACAAAGCAAATATCAGAATGGTACCCAAGAGAAGGAAAAAGGAAAAGAGGTAGACAGGTACGGAGATGGGAGGATGACCTTAGCCTAATAGGAGGAAACATATGGAGAAGAAAAGCTGTAGATCGAAAAGAATGGAAATCTTTAGAGGAGGCCTATGCCGGAAGGCAAGACCACAGTGTCAATGTCTAATATATTTACTTACCTATTTATAATATAAATAAGTTTTTTTGTAAAGTCGTTAAATAAAGGCTATAAATAAAAAAATATATATAAATTATGGCTTTTTGGGTTTAAAATTACTATCTGGCAGAGTTGGGCAAAAATTATCTATTTACGAAAAACCAGGATCATCTTTTATTTGAAGTAACTAAATAATCCGCCATTTGTTATTTTGAATTTATCTAGGTCAGTTTCATTTTTATCTAAGTACTTAGATAAATTAGTTGGGATTTTAAATAAAAGATGAATGTCAGTGTGACGGTTTGACCCGACGTGACATTCTGTATACATTTATTATTATAAGCTTACTTCAATAACAAACAAGGTCGGTTATCTAGATAATTTATCTAAATAAAAAAGTTGTCAGACGCACTATTTGAGATTGAATTTATCTTCGAATAGATTTATTTGAAATAATTATCTAGATAAGAAATTATCTAAATAACGTCCAACTCTGCTATATTGCGGAACAATGAATATAAAACTAGGTACCGCTTGATGTTAGTTTTCTCTATTAAAGTTTCTATCACGCTATTTTTACCCGACGACGGCATAGCCGAAAGGAGCAGTCTATGTTTCTATTTGTGTAGCGCTTAAAATACTGAACCGATTTTGATAAAAATATTTTTCTATCATAGTGTGTTGGGTATCAAATGAAAGAGGAGACAATTTCGAGTTCAAATATATAAATATATTATTCAGTTACGTTTCCGGAGTCAGTTTAGTTTTTTAAACTTGTACCTATGCTTGTTACCATATACACTACCTGTTTAACCTGTTTGTGTGTATGTACCTGTGTGTGTTGTTGTTTATTTCATAAGAAATAAACTAGAAACATGATTCACAAATTTCACCGTGTGCTAGATTTTTAATTATGCTCTCTTTACGTAGGTAACAGCATTTTGATGTAACAGTATATATCATAATAATTGAAATTTATTTTTAACATGTAGCGACTCCACGGATTCTAGCCCCACGGTAACACGGTATGCTACCAAAGCCTAATCATCATCTACAAGCAAGTCTTATTTTCAGCACAAGCAAGGAGGATCCCTCGGGAACTTCATCAAATGGAACTTCTCCAAGTTCATCGTCGACAAAGATGGCATCCCTGTGTCGCGCCACGGACCCACAGAGGACCCCCTCGACCTGGTCAAGACCCTTGAGAAATACTGGTGAAGTGTTAACCATCAGATTATGTAGTTAAGCAAAAATTGGTTCAACATACACAATTTTCTGAAACAAATAAGACTTTAAGGTATAGTCAGTTAAATTGTCAAGAAACAAAAAAAAAATCTTAAATATTATAAGGCGCTCGAGCCCAATATTTGGCGATAATAGGCTATAGACTTAGAACAGAGACTTGATTCTCCCGAGACCTGGCCCCGTAGCATGGATGGCGTTATCACGCAACAAGTGACAGGATAGAGCTTCCGTCCCTGGCTGACACCGTTCGATAGAACGAGACGACGCGCTTATCCTGTCACTTGTCGCGTGATAACGCCATCCATGCTACGGGGCCTGAATAACCTTTAGATTTATTATTCATTTGTTTTTCTGTAAATTATATTATGCTGGATATAGTAATTTTCATCCGAACAATGTTATCAATACCCTATCATATCACCTTCAAAATGAAATCACCCGTACTTACTCGTACCAATCATTGATAGGGCAAACCTTGGCTAATCTGTGATATGAAGTTATTCGGTGATAGTTACTTTTAGGTCTAATAGCGGAGTTACTCGAAATTTTTACGGCTTGTAATAATTGCCAGTAGGTGACGGCACTGTCATTCAATTTACTAACGTGCAGCAAGAATCCGAACGCGTCAGTCAAAATTAAGAAAAAAAAAACTAAAAAAACCTTACTATCACCGATTAGCCAAGGTTTGCCCTACTAAGCATGTAGTACAGTCATGTGCAAAAAGATGTATCCATTTAATCATCATAAATATGTACCGAAACCTTAATCCGATGACATGAGCAATGCAATTCATACAACTTACTCATAAAATATGTCCATATTTATGAGTAAGTTGTATGAACCCATATTTTTTTACACTTGACTGTTATCAAAGAGCTCTTGGAAGTAAAAAGAAAACATGGGCCGTGATTTTTCTACAATATAAAACTTTAAAATATGTTTCATCTTTCATCTTTTGAATTATATTATAATAAAATAAAGGCTCCTTACCTTATTATAATACAATAAAGGCATTTAGATTCAAATCCATACATAGTGCAAGGTAGACTTGAAGAATTATATTACCTTGTAAAATTAAAGTGCTAAAGTGCTTATACATAAAGATGAGGAGTTGCATTTGTATATATCTGAAGCATTCTATCCTAATATGGCTGGGTAGTTTAGAAGAGTAAAGAAAATATAGAAATGTATAAAATAATTTGCTGAAAAGGACGTTAGTGCTTCAAGCGATAGTTGAATATTAGACCTTATTTCAACAATGCTAAGGTTCTTTTATCCCATCTTATTGCATGACGCACTAGAGTTTTTTCCACAGAATAACACAAAATAGTTCATAACTTATGAATCATAAGCATCAGTGTCGCAGTGACTTTGCAAAATAAACTACACATTAAATGACTTGCATTTGTGGTCTGTGATTATATTATAGCACCGTTTTTGAGTCACTGTTTTAAAATGTTATTTTTTTTGTAATGTTATTAGCAGATTAGCCTTTTTTGAATATTTGTTCATAATAAATGTTTTTTTTGTTGAAATGTTCGTTTTTCTATAACCTTGGTAATCTAATAGTGAAAATGCGTAAGTATCACATATTTAGGTACTTTAGCAAGCTCTGCGCTTATCCAAGAGGTCATTATACAGGGTGGAATTTCATAAACTGTACATAATAAAAGGAGAAAAATTTCAGCCAATTTCATCGGTGAAACGGTGTTTTTTTTTTTTTCTAGTCATTAGTTTTTTTTTTACAGAATTTTGAAAATTTTTGTAAAAACTCGGGTAATACACCTAATTCAGACGGTATAACTTTTGATCCAATGGTCCTAAAATGAAAATAAAAAATGCAGAGTATTACCAAGGGACAGGTTAATAATTCTTAATAACAATAGAAAACCAACTAGAAGAGAAAATCCGCAAAAAAAAATATTGTTTTTGAAAAATGGCTACAAAAATTACGAATTTTAAAAGAAAAACACAATTTTCTGAAAAAAACGCAGATTTAGTTACCATTTTTTTTGCTTAGTATTAAACCTCACTTAATGCCGATTCTAAAACCGTTTTTAAACTGTTTCAGACTTTGAAAAATACCACGCAAATGGGTACGTAAATCAAACCATAATTTTATTAATTGTAATCCTCTTAAAATCCTTAATGACCGTTTGTTCACAGGTAGTTGAAGGGTGTTATTGGGTTTTAGGTGGAAATAACAAATTGCGTACTTAGTATTAATCCTCACTTAATGCCGATTCTAAAACCGTTTTTAAACTGTCTCAGACTTTGAAAAATACCACGCTAATGGGTACGTAAATCAAACCATAATTTTATAAATTTTAATCCTCTTAAAATCCTTAATGACCGCTTGTTCCCAGGTAGTTGAAGGGTGTTATCGGGTTTTAGGTGGAGATAACAAATTACGTACTTAGTATTAATCCTCACTTAATGCCGATTCTAAAACCGTTTTTAAACTGTCTCAGACTTTGAAAAATACCACGCTAATGGGTACGTAAATCAAACCATAATTTTATTAATTTTAATCCTCTTAAAATCCTTAATGACCGCTTGTTCCCAGGTAGTTGAAGGGTGTTATCGGGTTTTAGGTAGAGAAAACAATAGGAAGAAAAGTAGTCCTAAAAATTGCGTAAATAAAATCATGTATTTTAATTAAAAGTAATAAATTCGATTGATAAACCTTTATTAAAGAAAAAACTTATTCTAGTGTTGCAAAGGGCGTTCCCTGTATGGTATTAATTGTTCAAAATGACCTCCTCTTTCTTGAAGGCACAATGTGGCCCGAGCTTGAATTTGTTGCGTAGCCCGTCGAATCATTCCCGGATTATTTTTTATTTCTTGTGCTGCATTTAAAATTCTGTCGTGCAATTCTGCTTCGGTATTGACGATTCTGTGATATACCCGTTGCTTCATATCACCCCAAAGAAAATAATCCAACGGCGTCATATCAGGCGATCTTGCAGGCCATCCAACGGGGCCGTCTCGGCCGATCCACCTTTTGGGATATTGCTCATTTAAAAAATGTCGAACTCTTAATGCCCAATGAGCTGGGCATCCATCCATTTGGAGAAACAGGCGTTGTCTCACATCTAACATCACATCTTCCAAAAGCTCTGGGAGCTCGTCTCTCAGTAACAGTAAAAATCTGTCGGCGTTCAAAGTATTCGGTAAGAAGACTGGTCCAATCAATTGATCGTCGAGTACCGCTGCCCAAACGTTTATGGAGAATTGGTCTTGAAAATTAGATGGTCTTACTAGGTTTGGATTATCGTGAGCCCATGTGTGTAATTTCTGAAGTTCGTTATTCCCGTATGAGTAAATCTTGCTTCGTCCATCCATAAAATTATTCTAGTAAATTCCGGATCCCTTCTGATATTGCCAAGTATCCAAGTCGACATAACACACCTAACGCGGGCATCGCCAATTTGCAAATTTTGTACCCGTTGATAATGAAATGGATGCAGTCCTTCCTTCTTCAAAATTTTCCAGACAGAGAATTTTGAGATTCCGTGCCTCAATGCCAAGCGTCTTAGACTCGTGGTTGGGTCCGCGTACAAGTCTCTGAGAACTGCTTCTTCTATGGCAACATCAATTATGTTTCCTGGCTCTCGGCGATCTCGGCCACCGTATCCCAGGCCAATATTGCACAACCGGCGATGAACTTCTTGAAAGTGGCGAGCAGCAGGTCTTGGAACGTCATTAGGATACTGCTCCAAATAGGCGATACACGCAGCTCTTGCAGATCCATGGCACAATCCATAATAATAGTGCATGTTGGCTATTTGTAACGGCGAAAACTCTCGTAAGCGGGGCATGATGATTCAAACTGAACAAGTACTGGAGTAATCAAAGAAGTGGCGAGCAAAGACAAGCAATTGCGATTTGCGAGCGACTGAATAGTTGACCTATTGCCCAATGCCTTTATACCCCTCATGTTATCTCCACCTTCAACCCAAAAACACCCTTCAACTACCTGGGAACAAGCGGTCATTAAGGATTTTAAGAGGATTAAAATTAATAAAATTATGGTTTGATTTACGTACCCATTAGCGTGGTATTTTTCAAAGTCTGAGACAGTTTAAAAACGGTTTTAGAATCGGCATTAAGTGAGGATTAATACTAAGTACGTAATTTGTTATTTCCACCTAAAACCCAATAACACCCTTCAACTACCTGTGAACAAACGGTCGTTAAGGATTTTAAGAGGATTCAAATTAATAAAATTATGGTTTGATTTACGTACCCATTTGCGTGGTATTTTTCAAAGTCTGAGACAGTTTAAAAACGGTTTTAGAATCGGCATTAAGTGAGGATTAATACTAAGTACGTAATTTGTTATCTCCACCTAAAACCCGATAACACCCTTCAACTACCTGGGAACAAGCGGTCATTAAGGATTTTTAGAGGATTAAAATTAATAAAATTATGGTTTGATTTACGTACCCATTAGCGTGGTATTTTTCAAAGTCTGAGACAGTTTAAAAACGGTTTTAGAATCGGCATTAAGTGAGGATTAATACTAAGTACGTAATTTGTTATTTCCACCTAAAACCCAATAACACCCTTCAACTACCTGTGAACAAACGGTCATTAAGGATTTTAAGAGGATTAAAATTAATAAAATTATGGTTTGATTTACGTACCCATTTGCGTGGTATTTTTCAAAGTCTGAGACAGTTTAAAAACGGTTTTAGAATCGGCATTAAGTGAGGTTTAATACTAAGCAAAAAAAATGGTAACTAAATCTGCGTTTTTTTCAGAAAATTGTTTTTCTTTTAAAATTCGTAATTTTTGTAGCCATTTTTCAAAAACAATAATTTTTTTTGCGGATTTTCTCTTCTAGTTGGTTTTCTATTGTTATTAAGAATTATTAACCTGTCCCTTGGTAATACTCTGCATTTTTTATTTTCATTTTAGGACCATTGGATCAAAAGTTATACCGTCTGAATTAGGTGTATTACCCGAGTTTTTACAAAAAATTTCAAAATTCTGTAAAAAAAAAACTAATGACTAGAAAAAAAAAAAAACACCGTTTCACCGATGAAATTGGCTGAAAATTTTCTCCTTTTATTATGTACAGTTTATGAAATTCCACCCTGTATAAGAAATTGTACAATCATTTTAGTATTTGCATGACTGTCCAGTTAGGTAGGTCCAACTTTGAGAAAGAGGTCAATTGTCGAATTTGAGTCGGCTGGGCAGCGTTCGGGAAGCTACGGCACATCTTTTCGACCAATATTCCGCCGTTCCAATATTCCGTGTCTCAAGACGAGAGTCTTTGACTTTGACCAGTGTATGTTGCCAGTGATGGATGACATGGCACTGAAACGTGGTCGCTTACTATGGGTCTCATAAGAAGGCTCAAAGTCACCCACAAAGTACTTTGTTATATACTGAAATAGAGAACAATCTCTGCGCCTAAAAACGGTAACCCTGTATTTGATGCGCCATCTAGTATCGTTAGTTGAAATACTCCACTTGAATGTTAAAACATACTAAAAGTGCGTCGGTCGCAGGGTTTGAACCCCGGCTCTTCGACTCGCAAGTACCGCCGTCTGTACCCCTAGGGCTATTGATGAAAATGAAAATGAAAAATGATTTATTCGAAATCTTAAAAATATTTACAGATATGCAGGCTGGTGCCTCTTTTTAGGCAATCAAGATGCCTGTGGCAAGAGACACCGCTCTTCCTTAGAGTTTAACATGATACAATAACAAACAAATACAAATACAAATCGTTTATTTGTTCAACATAGGTGCATACATAAGCAAACATAGGTAATTAAGTTAAGTGAACAGAGGAGTGGATAGAGTATAGGGCCATTTTAAAAGTTTGAAAAGTTTGGATTTCTGGGCCAATAAATATCTACCTAAACTCTCTCCTTCTCCATATAATTAAAATTTAAAAATGTGTGTGTGTGTGTGTGTGTGTGTGTGTGTGTGTGTGTGTGTGTGTGTGTGTGTGTGTGTGTGTGTGTGTGTGTGTGTGTGTGTGTGTGTGTGTGTGTGTGTCAGTGTGTGTGTGTGTCAGTGTGTGTGTGTGCGCGCGTGTGTGTGTGTGTGTGTGTGTGTGTGTTTGCGCGCGCCAATGTGTGTAGTTGTGGATTGAGTAGATGTAAAAACTTAATTTACTAACATGTTTTCTAATTCAGCGTAGGATTTGGACTTGATCCACTTTTGTACTTTCATTTTGCATTCTTTATAGGTGGAGGGATATATATCTATATTTTTATTTATGAGGTTATATAATTTTGCAGATTGAGCCAAATACTGTCTTCTAGCAAATGTTGACTTTGCTTCTGGCATGAGGATTACGTTTGGTTTCCTCCTCCTGACAGATCCAGTAATTTTAGAATAAAGCTTTGTGGACTTATGTCTCCTCAGTATTACATTCAAGACATACAGTTGCCTTATCGTGAGTCTTATGACAATACAATACGGCGAATTTTGAAATACCTTGACAGCCTCTATATTATCCTCAAACCAAATAGACGACTGAGCCAATAAACGCCGGCGGCCGTAGGGATGGCATGTCGATACTGGATTTAATTAAATGTCGATAAGATTGATTATATTTTCATTGCTTAATAATGTAATTTATTTATATGTTTTTATTAGTTTATGTTATTCTCAGTATCGTACTGATACCGTAGGTCATTAGTAGGCTTAGGATTTTTGGATGCTCGCCGTGGTTCAAGAATCCAGGGAGTCGCCAGTATAGCCAATTATATAGTATAAGCCTAGTCATTAGACTATCACACTAATTATTTTACATATACAATAACACAATGACACAGTCATTAGGGTACGCCGATTTTATTATACTATATTAAAGATGACAATTACTATAAAAGGATTACAAATGGAGTACATGATTTCTTAATCACCAAGTGATTATTACCTTCTACACGCAATACCGCAGGTCATTAGATTATCGCACAAAGATTGTACATTTAATCACACAATGACACAGTCATTAGAATACGCCGATTTTATTATACTATATCAAAGATGACAATTACTATAAAAGGATTACAAATAAGAGTTCATACCTCATTCGTCACACGAATAGTAAACTTATTATGCTGTCATTACCGCGCACCTAGTACTAAGATTGGCCGCCCTAAAGTCACCCAAAGGGCAATGGAGAGGGCTAAGCAGGGAGTTTCTCTGCGCGATCGCATCAGAAATGAGGCTATCCGCAGCAGAACCAAGGTAACCGATATAGCCCTCCGAATCGCTAAACTTAAGTGGCAGTGGGCGGGGCACATTGCACGTAGAACCGATGGCCGTTGGGGCGGAAAGGTTCTCGAGTGGCGACCACGTCGCGGAAGGCGCAGCGTGGGTAGACCCACTACAAGGTGTACTGATAACCTGGTAAACGTCTCGGGAGTCCGTTGGAGGCGGGTGGCGCAGAACCGGTCATTGTGGCGTGGCACTCTTTGGGGGAGGACGTTGTCCAGCAGTGGACGTCTTTCGGCTGATGATGATTTGTATGAAAGGTTTCGCAGATTAGGTACCCGTTATGGTCACACCATCACACTTGGCGGTTCGTGTTCGCGTTGCGTCGTTGCCTCTCTTTCATTTGCCGTAGGAAGGAAACAGATGCAACACGAATATTTGGGCAAACACTGCCAAGTGTGGTGCGACCATTACATAAAACTAAAAAAAAAAACTTACCTAATCGATAACAAGAAATATCTATACATATAATAAAGCTGAAGAGGGACGAAAGTCTGTACATGGAAGATATTCGAAAAAAATTGGCTAGGGATACTTAGAATCGATAACAGAACACGTTCCAACAGTTTTTAGAATTTTTGTCTGTTTATCTGTTTGTCTGTTTATGTGACCGCGCATCACGTGAAAACGGCTGAACCGATTAAGATAAAATTTGGTATAGAGATAGTTTGAGTCCTGGGGAAGGACTTAAGGTAGTTACTATCCTCGAAATCAACCCCTAAGGGGATGAAATGGGGGGTGGAAATTTGTATGGAGCTACTTAAACCGCTGCACCGATTTGGATGAAATTTGGTATATGATTAGTTTGAGTCCCGGAGAAGGTTAAAGGATAGGTTTCATCTCGAAAATCTTCCCTTTAGGGGGTAAAATGGGGGGGGGGGGGGGGGGTGAAAATTGGATGTAACCCATTTTGATGAAATTTGGTTTAGAGGTAGTTTAAGTTCTAGGGAAGGACATTGGATAGTTTTTATTCCGGAAATCTTTCCCTGAGGGGGTAAAATGGGGGGTGAAATTTTGGATGGACTCCGTTTAGATCAAATTTGGTATAGATATAGTTTGAGCCCCGGAGAATGACAATGGATAGTTTGAAGCCCGAAAATCATCCCCCAAGGGGATGAAATAGGGATGAAAATGTGGATAAATCCCATGTAGTTAAAATTTGGAATAGAGATATGAGAAGTCCCAGGGAAGGACAATGCATAGTTTTTACCCTAAATCATCTCCTGAGGGGGTGAAATTTTGGATAGAACCGATTTAGATTAAATTTGGTATGGAGATAGTTCAGAGTCCTGGGGAAGGACTTAAAATAATTTTTAGTCCAGAAATCATCTCCTAAGGGGGTGAAATGGGGTATGAAAATTTGGATGGTACCCATTTACGGTATAGCGAGTTGGAGTCTTGGGGACGGACATAGGATAGTTTACTCCTGAAAATCACCCCATAAGGGGGTGTAATTGGGGGTGAAAATTGGTTTGTGACCCATTTTGATGAAATTTGGTTGTAATATAGTTTGAGTCCCGGAGTGTGACAACGGATAGTTTTAATCCCGAAAATCATCCCCTCAGGGATAAAATAGGGGGTGAAAATTTGGATAAAACCCATTTAGATGAAATTTGGTAAATAGATAGAAGGAGTCCTAGGGAAGGACAATGCATAGTTTTTATCCCGAAAAATAATTTTCTGAGGTGGTAAAATGAGGGTTTAAGGGGGTGAGAAATGGTGGATGAACATTTGGATTGAACCCATTTACGGTAAAGCGATAGCTAAGGAAGGACATAGGATAGTTTTATATTGGGGGTGGAAATTTGTTTGTGACACATTTTGATAAAATTTGGTTGAAAGATAGTTTGAGTCCTGGAAAAGGACATTAATAGTTTCTATTTCAGAAATCATCCCCTAAGGGGGTGAAATGGGGGTGAAAATTTGGATGTAGCCCATTTAGATGAAATTCGGTATAGAGATAGTTTGAGTCCTGGAGAATGACAACGGATAGTTTTTATCCCGAAAATCATCTTCTAAAGAGGTGAAATAGGGGGTGAAAATTTGAATGGAACCCATTTACTGTATAGCGGTAGTTGGGAGTCCTGGGGAATAGGAACATAACATAAGTAAATATATGTATGTGACGTTCCAAGGGTAAAGGTACCTTATGGCGGCCTTAGTTTTGAAGATGTTTTCTAAAACGGGGTAAAAAAGACGTTTTATTATGGCTATTTTGAAAACTATTAGATGTAACATTTTGTTGAAGTATTTTTATTTTTAATTAGGGTTGAACATTTGTATGGAGTTATAAGAACCACTGCACCGATTTAGATGAAATTTGGTACCTATAGAGACAGTTTGAGTCCCGGGGCCTATCCCCGGGACTCAAACTGTCTCTATACCAAATATCAGTCCCGGGACCTAAGGACATTAGATAGATTTTATCCCGGAAATCATCCCTTAGGGGTGAAATAGGGAATGAAAAGTTGTATGGAACCCATTAAGATGAAATTTAGTACAGGGATTGATTGTGTCCCGAAAATCATCCCCTAAGGGGGTAAAATGGGGGGTGAATGTTTGGATGAAACCCATTTAGATGAAATTTGGTTTAGAGATAGTTCCGGGAAAAGACATGGGATAGTTTTTATCCCGGAAATTATCTCCTAAGGGGGCATTTTTATGGAGCTACTATAAAACCGCTACACCCGTTTAGGTAAAATTTGATATAGGGATAGTTTTTATCTCGGAAATCAATCCCTAAAGGGGACATGGGGGTGAAAGTTTGTATCGAGCTACGATATAAACGAGTTCTACGCGGACGAAGTCGCGGGCAGAAGCTAGTACCAAATAATTAGGTAAGTACTTGCTCACAAAATTTTGGTGTAGGCAGAGTCACTACCAAGTTACTAGCTAGGCTGCAGGGGGCTCATATACAACAAACGTGATTTTTTGCCGTTTTTAGATATAGATAATGCTACGGAACCCTTCGTGCGCGAGTCCGACTCGCACTTGGCCGGTTTTTCAACATTTATTTCGAAATAAAGAGTGATACTCGGAAATGTAATAAAACCACGTAAAAATCTTCCTTTCCAGTGTAAACCCCCGGTGTGTGTTATTATTATATAAAAACGAAAATAATAACTAAATGCAAGGAAGGATCGTGCTGTACTTAACAAACGCCATATAAACTTGTTTTTTAAAAAGTTTTTTATTCATCTTGTTATTTTCAATAACTCTGCATATTATGTCGCTGGTTCGTGGGTACTTGTACAGTCAAATCACACACACCCAAACAAGATAGATCTATCTAGTTTAGTTTAGGAGTTCCCATGACCACCTTCCATCATCAGATCCTGGAAATCATCCATCACCAAAGTGTTTACCAAGACAAAACAGATGAGCCCAAACTAGATGGGTTTATCTAATTTAGTTTAGGAGTTCCATGACTACCTTCCAGCTCCATCATCAGACTCTGGAAATCATCCAGCACCAAAGTTGTACCGTGCCATGACCAAACAAATGAGCCCAAATTCGATGGCTTTACCTTGTTTAGTTTAGGAGTTGCTATGGCCACCTTCCGACTCCATCATCCGACCAGCTCTATGATATTATGGCATTGTCACCGAAGATACGCAATTGTACCTAATTTGAAGATTTTACCCAAACTAACATACATACTAACTAATCATGATGGCCGTTGGGGCGGGGAGGTTCTCGAGAGGCGACCACGTACCGAAAACTGCAGCGGACCCTCCCCAAGGTGGACTGATAGTAACAAGTAATATTATTAAATCTATCAAGTATCACGATCACTCGTACAATAATAATTGACTATAGAACGCGTAGTTTAGACAAAAGGATCCAACCCACATGACATCACCATTGAAATGTATGACTTTTGTTTTAGGCAGAAGGTTCAATTTTAAATGTTACACATCCTGTGGGTTTGAGCCTTTTCGCTACACTACGTCATTTCATGGCAGCTTGTCTCGATTAGCCTCACGAATGTATTCCCAGTATAGTTTGACCCCGAGGTTGGTAACAACTATGCCTAGTCGGAGATCAAAATAATAATATTTTATCTGATGAGTGGCCGGTTAGCTTCGTGAATAGCCACTAATAAACACCGTACACGTCTGTCTCGGAGGGCTATTCAGCCAGTACCACAATAGTTATTTGTTCAACAAGAGAGCAAAGTAGATTTTTGCTGCGAGTGTTGATGTTGAGTCCCGAGCAAGCGAAAGATTCTATATTTGAATCACGAGCGTAGCGAGTGATTCAAAATTAGAATCTTGAGCGTAGTGAGGGACTCAAAGGCACGAGATGCAAATATCTTTGGTCTCGTGTGATACATACAACTTTTCACCTCAGCAGTGAGAACATCGTCACGTTAAAAAATATATCGTTAGGCTTTTACGCACCTATAATATTCTGAATTTGTAATAGACCCCACACTATGATGTTGATGTGTCACCAGTGCTCGATATCAAAATTAAAAAGCTACTTTGACTCACGGAGTGAGCAAAATCGCATTTAGCTCACTGTTTTCACGCAGCAAAATATGCTTGTTCGAGCTGCTGAGGTGAAACGTACTTTGTTATATACTGAAGGCCGATACTGAGATATATTCCCCCGCGCCCCCCGCGGCGGTAAATTTATACTAGTTTTGAATAATTATTGAAAAATATAAATTTTGACAAAAGTTATATTTTTTGGACTGGATCTTGTTGGTACAAGTATGAACTTTAAAGTTGTGTAAGATTCAATATACAATTAATTTAACAATAATGAGAAAATCCTTGAGTTTTCAGTACGATTTTGTTGACAGACATGGTGTAATAGGGAACATTACTGCAATGTTCTGCCGCCAGAGTGCAGCACTAACACAATTAGTAAACAGTTTTTTTGACAACTTTGACAAGTCCTTCAAAGCTCTGGATCAAATAGTGAAGAAAATATTTCAATGAATAAAATGCATCAGTGCCGCGTAATTGGATGCAAGAATGAAGGGCATCATTCATTTCCGAAGGAAACGATGATATGAAAACTATGGGAAGCGGCAATACGTCGTAAAGCAAAAAAAAGCCTTCATCCACCTTTAAATAGCTATAGGATGCCATTTTAATATCACAGTACAGGTATTTTACACACGAATGATAATAAAACGATTGTAGTTTAACGCGTTTTCATCAATTATTCGTTATTGTTTGTTAGGTAAATAAATATGACATTGTACGTCATGGCTGTTTGTTGTTTACGGGTTGTGTTAGTGTCGCCCCCTACGCAGAGCTTTGCGTAATGTTCCCTATTACAGTTTATATATATATATATATATATATATATATATATATATATACCTACGTGCAGAATAAGGAAAATTCGAGGCGGCTAGGCGCAATGGCAACATATTACGCTAGTGAAAATAGAAAAAAACAAGTAGGTTCTGTTATAACATCATGGAGTATTAGGGGCTCAAACTTATGACTCTGCGCTCTCTTCAGAAAACTACTGTCGGTAATCGGGTATTTTCGGTTAAAGTATTCAGTTCTTCTTAAATTGGAGGCCGCTAGGACCAATATGAGGAGTTTACCTATGCAAATAAGTAATCAGGATCTAGAAAAAGCTTTCCGTTTCTTAGAATTACAACGTCAAAAATCCGTCATTCTCGCTTATTCATGACGAAAAAACGAGCGCCCTCTTAAACTAAAAATACTAAATATAAAATAGACGTAATACCGACATCGGCATGAGATGGAGATGGAGGACGGAGGGAACCTTAAATATAAGGTTTGTTGTAAAACCGTTCTCGCGGTTTTTTTTTATTCTAAATGTTACAATACACAGAAATATACAAATGGCGAGTTTAATGCCAAATGGCATTGGCGGCCAATGCACAGTGAAGTATTATCACGCGATCCATGCGCGGTCTCTATCTCATTGCATGTTATAGATAGAGACAGCTAAAACAATATCACAATAATACTTCACCGTGTATTGGCCGCCATTCTCTTTACAGAGTAAACTATTGGGTCTATTGGGCTGATGCTGTCCGTAAAAAAAAAGATATGTTCCTACTTTTATTTATACGGCAACACACATTTTGTGCTTTGTGTTGGCACCATGTTGACTGTTGTTTGTCTATTTCCTTTTTGTTTTGTCAAAGAGAGATAGATTACTACGACTTCCGGGTTGAAGCGGCGGCAACTATTTTTAGCCAATCACGAACCGCATTTTGAATTCATTCTATTCTAGCGTCGTTGACGTTGACTTTGATGTGTGGCGTGTCGTGAAAACTAGAAGCGTGTGCGTGAATGAAAATTGTTGTGTTGTGACTTTGTTGAGCGTTGACCTGTAAACATTATTTGAAAAACTGTCGAATTTAATGTGATTCGATGACTTTAATGTGTACCTAATGCTAATGGCATCGCGTGTGGTAATTGTGCCAGGATAATTTTAGACGCAACTAAAAGAAAACGACATTCTGTAATATTTGAATGCTGCTATGATGTCTACGAGAAGCGGCCGAGTGAGGCCATCTATGGTGGATTCTAGTCCACCGCGTAATCGGAAAGGTGTTTCGCCACCTCGATCTCCTGCTAGGGCGCGAAAAAGCTCGCCTCCCGCGCGGTCGCCCTCCCGCAAATCGCCCGCGCGCAAATCTCCGAGTCGCAAATCAGCCTCCAAGTTTCCCGCGCGAAAATCCCCATCAAGGACAACGAAAGAAGCGATCGAAACAGCTCAAAAATCACCAGTGAAGCGGCCGGCGTTGCCAGAAGTCGAAATCAAGCTTCAGGATGTTACTGCGTCCAAAGAAACATACCGCAGCGTCCGTACGCGGCGCTCGGAATATTCCATCAAAGATTACACTCCGGTTTCGTTGTCAGTGGAACAAGCGTTAAATGGATTCGAAAGTGATTTCTCGAAAGATGTTTACGGCCTAAGAAATCGGAAACCGGTTGAAGAAATAGTGCCGCGTAGATCTGGTAGGCTGCGGGAATCTAGCGTCAACGGAGCAGACATCAGGCGTAGCGTCAGTAAGTCGCCCAGTAAATCTGTCAGCCATTCGATTGACACGTATTCGGATGGAGAAAACTCAGAAGGAGAATACCAGAGAGAGAAATCTAAATCCTCCAATGTAACCAGAAGATTAGCAACTCCATTGAGGGAGAGTGTAAGCCGACTTGCACAAGGAAGTAAATGGGAGTTCGGAGGACGAATTGGATCTGCTATCCTCATTTTACTATTACCGCTGACTGTGTTTTCTATTTTAATATCTTGCACTAAAATATGCTCAATTCTGCCGCTGAAAAACTGGTCTGCATTGAAGAATTTGACACTATGGTTCAGTTTGAAAACCTCACTTGTCTGTTTAGGACAGGTTGTCATACAAGCTGTCTTGGCTCTGTTGCCCATTTTAGGGCCAAAAGCTGATAGAATGGATGATTCAAACAGCACATACTGTTTCAATGCCTTTTTCTCCAGCATATTCACTATTATAACACTATTTACCTTGGATTTCTTCCAAATAATCAGCAGCAACACACTTCTAAAAGACTACTTGAGACTGGCTGTCGTTTCATATATATTTGCCCTGGTTTTATCTGTGACACTGTTTCTGAAAAGCCGTAAATCTGCTAACTTGAACCCATATGGAAGCACAGGATATGTCCTCTATGACTTTTGGATGGGCAGAGAAATACACCCATTCATTAGAAAACTGGATTGCAAGATTTGGGTGTATAGAATCTCCAATATTAGTGCTGTGAGTATAACATTTTAGTTTGTAATGGATTAGTAATGAAGCATTTATATGCAGGAATGTTGCTTTAATGTTGAATGCTACTGCATTAAATTATCTAAAGCTTATGAAGTAGGCCTTTGGTCTATTTATGGTTTATGGTATCTATATGGTATCGTCAAGGACTTAAATTGTCGAGCCAATTAGGTGTCAACTAATTTTGGTTTTTTAATAGTTAAGCTATGAAGTGTCCAGTTTATAATGGCTCAACAATTAAGTCTGTGACTGTACATGTTTTTTCATATTTTTTGATGATACATGTTTTTTTCCAGCTGATCCTAGCAGTTCTGATATTCAAGCAAGGCTTCCATCTCCAGACTAAAGAGAATGAAGAATTAATTCTAAACCCAAGCAATTATAGCGAGATTTGGAATAAGCTGCAACTCCATCCGACCATCATTCTGTTCTCTATGATGCAAATCAATTACCTATTGAACTTCATTATGAGAGAGTACAGAGTTACTACAACCTTTTTCTGGCAGTCTGAAGGCCTGGGTTACTATCAAATAGTGTCCAGTGCTCTCTACCCATTGTACTTCACAACCATTTCTAAATTTGTTGCTGAAGCCAACATAACTCTCTCGGCGAATATCCTAATTGGAGCGGCAGTCATCTATGTAACTGGATTTCTTTTGATGCTGATAAGTAACAATATAAAGCATGAGTTCAGGAAAAATCCTCTGCAACCAAGCTTGATACGTAAGTTTATACAATGTAATTTTTTTCCTGTTATTTATACAATAGTTGTTTTGTCTAGTAACTTTGCAGCTGGGACATTCTACAGAATCTAGGTCAAGTATGACACTATTTTTTCAAGACAAATATGTATTGGAAGCAGATGCTTGATATGTTAATATTCAATATAATGACTTATTTTTAAAACGATTAGTGTACTAGATTTTGCTAGTACATTGATCAAGTGATCACACAATCACACTAATGCTAATCACACTTTAACTCAAACTTTCAGCCCTTATTTCATCCCTTTAAGTGATAATACTGATAATCTCCAGATTGACCTTTGTATCTTATTGTATAATATTTATGTATGTAAACTTATTTAAATGTAAAGATATTTTTGTAACAATAAAATTTAAAGATATATTTGACCTCAACTGTACCAATAAAAAAACCGGTCAAGTGCGAGTCATACTCGCGCACCGAGGGTTCTGGACCACCCCATACAATAGAAACAAGTCCACTATAAACTTACACTCACAAAGTATGTATTCACATATTTAGTGCGTTTCAGTTAATACTGGACATTAAATTTTGAGTGATGTAATTACAAATTTACGGTTTTCGCAATTTTTCCTTTATCTGTGCTGTAAGGCCTATAAGATAAGACGTTGCTTCGTACAACAGATGCTGAGTTCACGGGAAGTACCCTGTAGGTTTTGATTCCCTTAAGAATTTCGAAAATTTGCATAAACGGCTGTATCTTTTGATTGCGTTGGCTAAGAAGTTTGATTTTTTCACAGCTTCAAGGGACAGTAGACCTTTTGATATAAATTTCAGCTTGATACCTTTATGCGTTCCTGAGAAAAAGGGTCTTGACAGACGGGCGGACGGACAGCAAAGTGATCCTATAAGGGTTCCGCTTTTTCCTTTCGAGGTGCGGAACCCTAAAAACAGGCTAAGTGCGTGTCGGATCGATTCACAAATAAAACGACTATCCTATACCGTATAAAAAAAGGCTTATCTTAATAGGAAACTCATGGCACTTACATCCTTTTCGTTAAGTAAGGCAGTTTTTCAGCAACAACTCAAAACCTTGGGACCGATCTTGGTTATAATAATTTTCCTTTAAAGTAGGTATTTGAAAAGCACTATGGCCATGATTTTTTAACCGACTTCAAAAAAAGGAAGAGATTCTCAATTCGACTGTTTTTTTTTGTGTGTTTGTTACGCGATAACTCGGTAATTTATGAACCGATTTGAAAAAATATTTCTTTGTTTGAAAGCATATACTTCCAGATTGGTCCCGTTGTCACCAAAATCCAGTTCTGATGACGGGATCCTGGAGAAATCGAGGGAACTCTTGAAATTATATAGGCAAACTTGATGCAATTTGGCTACTGATTTGAAGTCAGTTAAAACTTTGTTTTTAAAGTAAATTATTCATATCTTTAATTGCACGGTTGGAAAGTTAGAGTGGGACACAGTTTTTGTGATTTTCAGGGCAGTTATCTGAGAATATATTCACTAAATCAAAAATCGCTAAGTAACCATATATTTATTTTTAAGGGGACGTAGGTTCGTGGTCTTATCTCCCTCTCACTGAGCATAAGCGTGAGCGAGATGGAAGTGCGTGTTTGGAAGCGCGGATATCATGTTTTTTAATTTTATTTCTTTGTGCGTTTTAATTAATAGAAAAGTAATAGCTGATTTCCCTCAAACATGACATTGCCGATTTTAAGAACCAATTGTAATATGTTTAGCTGTTGTGCATAATTTGTTAGAATTTTTTTAAGTGTATTTTAGACCTATGTTCGTGATTTTTTTCTATCGAGCGAAAGTCAAAAACTCAGGATTCGAATAGCTGATTTCCCTCGGGAAAGGCCTCAAGATTGCTAATTAAATTTAGGGCAGCCGTATTACAATCCAAAAAAGAGCTACGATTTTTTTAAAATCCGTTTTTGGAGCTCACGTCGCCTTAAAGACCTATCAACCGATGTGCTACATGTTGACCTATAGTTTTTTAGGGTTCCTGAGCCAAGATGCCAATAACGGAACCCTTATATTTAAATACTGTTTTTTCCGGGTCTAACGCGAAAAAACAGTATTTAAATAAGCTCGAGAGTTTAAAGGAACCCTTATAGTTTCGTCCTGTCCGTATGTCACAGGCATTTTAATCGATAACTATAATATGATGTATTTGAACAAAATTTGGAGGATAGGAGTAATTTGTTAGCCGCTACATAGTTCTGTAATTAAATGAGTAAAAAATATTATTTTAGGGGAGCTCTCCATAAAAGTAACAGAAGAAAAAAAAAACATTGCAAGTCGATAATAAATATAAGGTTTCTCAGCAACTTTTCTAATTAAGGGAATATATTTGGAGATAATCGGCCCGAAAGCAGGCGCGGCTCACTCGCGATTTGTGTTTATCGTTACAAGTACATGCCTGTCGCCCCTTCGAAGGGCTCTATTCAGTAGCTGCCGCGCGTTGGTACAGGACGCTCGCACGGGTCGCAGCGCTTTGCATGCGATAGAAAGGGATGGCCACTGGATGGATGGGAATTTGTTAACAGAGAACCTTCTGTACGTAGTACTATTACTTATTCTGTGCCGAAAGTCACAACATTTTTGTCCCCCCTCTAATTTTCAACAGGCATGACACAAAAAATAAAATAACCCTCCTCTCATTCGGCAGTTGGGTAAAAAATCATGGACATAGTACTTTTTAAGTTCTTTCATCGAATATTATTTTGAACAAGATAGGTTCAAAGGTTTTCGAGATATTGCTGAAAAACTATTATTTGTATATTTAATAATTGTATAGTCATGTACATAATACTTAAGATGTTAAAATATTTACAAGTCAGACCATGACGCCCTGTAAGGGCACACAATAATACTTAGAAACTAAATATTTAATTACATTAGATGACATATTACCTTCCCTATAGAAAAGTATGTAAGTGCCGAAAGATTTTTGTGACGATACGACCTTTTTAATAGGCACGGAACCCTTCGTTGTGCGTGGTCCGACACGCACTTGGCCGGTTTTTTACTTCTACAGTTACATGTATGGAGTGTCATTTGTTTACAAAACTTTGTGGCGGCTAACAAAACACGTCACCTATAGTCTAAATTTCATTAAACCATACACCACAATAGTACATAGGTAATATGTATAGTTATGACGACCGCTTTAGCCTAGTTGGTAGTGACCCTGCCTACGAAGCAAGAGGTCCTGGGTTCGAATCCCGGTAAGGGCATTCATTTGTGTGTTGAGCACGAATATATTTTGTTACTGAGTCAAGGATGTTTTGTATATATTTAAGTATTTATTTATGTATATAAGTATGTTTATCTTCTTCTATACTTCGTTTTTTTTAGCATTAGAGAGACCTTTGCAGAACGAGATATAAGGTTTTTTATCGGGCACACTCTGCGGATCGAACAGTGAATACGAGTTAATAAATATCACGTATTTATTATCATGTTTTAGTAATACATACATTACTCAGTGTTGTGAACAGATAAGAAACATAATATTAGTTAATTTATATTCTAAGATGAAAAGATAAGAATTTTAATAAATTGCGTTTGCAATTTTTCATGGAAAGGTTGTACATTAAAAAACCTAAAGAGGCAGAGTTCTCACACAATTTTTAAATGTCACTGTCACTATCTGTAATTCACTCATGTGGGTTTTTCATTCGAGTTCATATTGTTGTCGGTTGAGTCGGTTGTGATTCCTATTGCTGTAAGCTTACTTAAAGTTTGTTGTTATCGTTTTTGTTGAATTTTGTTATTAGTTGTTGATCTATTTAGATATTTTGTTTGCTGGCCCGAGTGGGCTACAGAAGTCGCAGCCGGTTCCGGCTAATGTTTTTTCATCTCCAAAGAAGAAAAGGCAAAAGCAGAATCCTCTGACTGCCAGTGAAAAGCGGAAACGGGCGGTGAATATTTACAAATGAGTGTCAGAAATGTGCCATAGAAAGGAGTATCCCACTAAATCAGACCGTGTGAAAAAGACTGCCGAGACTGCTGGCATATCGTTGGCTACGGTATACAACATTTTAAAATGAAATATATGCGTTCAGCTATCGGTAAATGTCAAATGATATGTACTCGTATGTATGTACATAAGTTCCGAGAAATTCAGTGGTATCGATCGAAATCGAAGAAGGAAGGTTTACGACCACTGTTTCTTTGTTTACCCGTTTGACAGATAATTCTAATCTTAAAAAAAACGAAGTATAGTACCCATAGTACAAGCTTTGCTTTGTTTGGGACTAGGTATTTTTGAGTAAAAGTGCCTGTGTCATATGGATAGGACAAAATTATGTGTTACTCAGAGGATGTACCGAAAAAAAAAACATTCTGGCGGAATGTCCCTTTGCTCATCATTGTTTGGTTAGAAATTAATCCTTATTGAGGTCATGTTATTTTCGGTAATCTAGAGATCTCAATAATTTGTTTGGTGGAAGTGGAACAGCAATGTGGGAGGCAGACATTTATTTATAAAAGCTGGATTTAAAACTACATACCTACTAGATATGGGTCTCCCTTGTCAGACCTACTAACAACTTTAGCCCTAATGTTTCACTAGACCTAATGCATTTTCCATCGAAACAGTGAACTTTTCGGGTTTTCTTTGAATATCATCAAATATAAGTCATTAGGTTAAGTTTGTTTTGCAATAATCCTTTAAAGTTTACTATTTATGAAAAAATGCATTAGGTCTAGTGAAAGATTAGGGCTAAAGTTTTTAGGTATAGCAAGGGAGAATCACTAGATTTATGCTTGATTTTAATGTATAATTTCAGTTCTGGACTCCATGCCGACGTTCCACGGAAAGAAGCTACTCGTGTCCAGCATGTGGGGTGTTCTCCGCCATCCTAACTACTTGGGCGATATCCTCATCCACATATCTCTAGCTATCCCCGGAATAGTGTCCCAGCATTATATAGCCGCTGCTCCCGCTCTACTGACGATATTGATGCTTCTGCATAGAGCACTGAGGGACCACGGAAGATGCCATAGACGCTACGGAACGGCCTGGCAAAGATATTGCAAGAGAGTACCATCCGCCATTTTGCCTAAGATTCTATAATTCTTTAAAATACAGTTACCAATAAGGTTTTAATTTAATAATGACTTTACAAGTTGTAAAACGTTTATGAAATAACTTTTTTAATTTTGACATGAATGATGTATTTTGGAATATCCATCACAAGCAATTGAATAGAATATAGTTGTATTTCATTTAGTTTAAATTTATTTATAAGCTGGATTTTGAGTTTATTAAAATCATTTGTATTAAAGTAATGTACTAATGTACTTGCATGCTCAATACTTAAAAAAATATATTGCCATTTTGACCACCGTTTTCGAATGTGACTTAGCTCTCTTAAAATATTGTACTTTATTTTTAGTAATCAATCTCATTTTCATTATTTAATATATTGATATTGTGTAGGTACTTTAAACATAAACTTTATTAGTTTAGTACATCCAAAGTGAAATAGAATCAAATGTATTGAAGATCTTTTTTTTTTATCATTATTTTTAAGTTTTTTGTAATCATGTTAACCCCTTTATTAATATTTTTTTTTGTATTATTAGAGGGATTACTCTTGAATCTTTAAGAATATTACCTTTAACTATGAACTGCTATTGTATTTATTTGTGTTATTTACATTCATTACTTTCTTGGACGCTTCTTTACTCGATATAATGTCTTTCTTAACTTTGACTCTCAGTTTTATCCGTAATAAATTACGATGTTTCTCAGTGTCTCTCGTTTTCAAGGGTTCAGTATCAGGTCATTTATGTTTTCATTTTATAATTTCGAAGCATTTGTGTGTATTCACAAATCTTCTAACTAAGCATAGTTTCGGTATTTGGATTAGGTAATAAGTAAATATTACGTTAATATTGTATAAATACGATACCAACCATCGTGCCTCGATACTGCTTCAAAAGCAATAATCTTTAATCGTAATTGGGACGATAATATTTAATGTGTAACAAAGTCACCATAAAATGATTGTAGGTATCGCATTTTGGTCGGTCTTTCACACTAGTATTCATACTTAATTACAAATTAGCATTATAAATTATTTTAAGAAGACATTTCAAACATATAAATCATAATGCTCAAAAGTTTGTTTAAGCAAGATGTTAAATGAACTGTTCCGCCTCGAACACCCACGGATCAAAATATACTTAAATTTTGTATACAATTTTACTAAGAAAGTAATTTAGTTTATAATACTGTCGGGCTGTTGTATTTTTGAATTGCAGTATGTTTTCTGTAGTACCACGGATTTCAGAAACTATATTTATTGAATTGGCTCACTAGGGTCGCACAAAGTTTCCAATTTGTAATGTTGGAGTAAGAATCTTTGCGACCATAGTGACCCGAGAATTTATGGCTAAATTACATATCAATTCTTAATTTTTATTATAAGATAAACGTAGACATAATTGTTTATACAAGTGCTAATTAGCGCACAGCTTCTTTTCAATTAATTTTGCAACACTAAATCTTGTGAGGATAGTGACAAACTTATGTACAACTATAGAGTCGTCTTCACATATTTGTAACATGCTAGGGTGCGCAAAAACATCTGACCACGATTCAAAAGTCGTGTTCTCATGTATGGTTGGGATTACCTATAGAGTGGCCGTTTTTTTTTGCTTTTTGAATAGACTATGATGCAATTCTGCCAACTCTAACATTGTAATCTGTATATGTGACCATCTTCTTTTGTTTCTGTTGTGATGACGGCGACGCGGTGTATTCATGGACAGCCGGCGTTTAGAACAAATGTTTTTATTACCAGTCGTATTATACACCGTGGGCCTGAGGAACCCGACAGATTTGAGCAGCATACTCCTAAAGATATTACGATTAATTAATGTTATATAAACATACAGGTCCAATTAAGCATTTTAACAAAATATTTTTTTAGAACCCAATTAATAAATAAAGTTAAGCACTTCCTTGTCAACAAATCTTTAGTTGAGTGAGAGAAAGACAATCCTATCCCTAGGCGAGAAAGTAAGTAATCAAACGACACTTTACGAATCACTCTGACGTAATACGATGTACGGCGAAATACTGCGAATAGCATATTCATTAAAATAGTTTAAGGTGGTTCGATTGCCATACAAAGCGTTATTTGACATTCGCAGGCTAACGGCGTGATATTTTAAGAAACTTATGTAACAAACTTTCATCAGTTGGCTTCCCATTTGCGCCAAATCCCCCCTTTCCTAGAATAAACTTGTATAAACTAGATTAATTTGAGAAAAATAGTTTTCCCAAAATATCACGTGACAAACCAATTTCTCAAAGTAATCTAGTTTATACAAGTTTATTCTAGGAAAGGGGGAATTTGGCGCAAATGGGAAGCCAATTTATGAAAGTTTGTTACATAAGTTTCTTAAAATATCACGCCGTTAGCCTACGAATGTCAAATAACGTTTTGTATGGCAATCGAACCACCTTAAACGCGTCTATGTACCTACGTCACGTTCTTAGGGTGTGTTAGACTTGAGATTTTAAAATTTTAATTTTGGTTTAAATAATTTATATCTCGACGATTATGCGTAATTAGACTATATGTTATACCACATTATATACTCCAAATAGGCTCTAGAATCGATAGTTAAAGTTGGTCGGGTTCCTCAGGCCCACAGTGTATAAATGGAGATACACCCCGTACTAATCTAACAGTTTGACTTGCATTCGACCATACACATGCGCGGTCATGGGTTTACGCTACTCCGAAGACAAGCAATACAAGCTAGATTTAAGGTTATTTTTAATAAAACAAAATTAGTGGTAGAAGTTCTCAGGTCTAGATTAGGTATCTGCAAAATTGTGTATTCTTTCGAAGTTTAACTTATTTCCTTTATTTTAGAATTTTTAGTGTCTACATCTACAAAAATCTCTGTTAAATTCAACAGTTTGAGTACCCCGTGCATGAAATTATATTATAATTAAAGATTTAATTATACATCAAAACGTGTATTTAGTATATTTTCTTTTACCTACAGCAATTTAGAATAAACTTGAACAGATGTCTGTTTGACTAGGTAATACTTTTGTATTCTTATGTGGTTTGATTTTTTTTTGTGTTAATAAACGATTGTACAAAGTAATTTGAAACTTAAAAAAGGTTTTATTTAAGGGTTTTACCAAAACACGATTAATTCACATTCATTTATTTTTCTATAAAATACACATAAAATTTGTAAATAAACAATTCAATATTCAAATATCTAACATTACAGATTTCATTTCTAAACATTATTTAAAATTATCCCACACTGCCTTAAACGAATTAATTCAATGGTTTAGTGATGCTGAAACAGATGAGATAGGGACACAACAAACAACACAACATGCTACAATCGAAATCGATAAGAATCCCTCGGCTCAATATATGAAGATTCCATTATGTATATAACGTGTATTGATATGTAGTATTTTCCGGCGATTCTGATCATCACTCAACTTCGGAAATTAATAAACCTGGGGCTCGCGATTGTTTTGAATAAAATTCCGGACCACGTGTCACAACGGAATTTGTGACACAATTACACGCTAATTAAATATGCCATTAGTGTTGAAGTTGGGAATATGTAGTATTTTCCGGCGATTCTGATCATCACTCAACTTCGGAAATGAATAAACCTGGGGCTCGCGATTATTTTGAATAAAATTCCGGACCACGTGTCACAACGGAATTTGTGACACAATTACGCGCTAATTAAATATGGCATTAGTGTTGAAGTTGTGACTTAAACGAACAACAAGCCGGCTAAGTCTGTACAGCTTCAGAAGATTTGCGTTCCATTTCCGCTGTGACACATTAAGAGGGCGTTCATGTGCACACTAGCGCCACTCATAAATAACGGTGATTATTTAAATTTAACGATAGATATTTAAAAGAGAAGGCCGCTATACACTTTATTTCGTATCTTATGTGAATGCATCAAACTAGTTTTTATGTTGCTGGATTCGTCGATATATGAAATGAAGAAAAACGGCCGTTTTAACTTTGGACGCATAGATTGACGAATCCAGCATCGTAAAAACTATTAAGTATGATGTATTCAAAAGATACTTAAATACAAATAACAGTGTGTAGCGGCCTCCTTTTATCTATCGTTAAATTTAAATAATCACAATTATTTACCAGTGGCGCTAGTGTGCATATGAAAGCCCTCTTAACAACATATTGGTCAGTAAGTTCTGCATACAGTTGAATAATATAACGTCGAATACCCGGGCTTTATAACAATTTAACATAATTCTTCAATTTATCAAACGGCGACATATAGATATGACTTTAAATACAAGTAGTGTAGGTACAGGACAACAGCAACTACGCTAAAAAACTAACACCAATCGCAGGTTCTAGGTTTTGGGACTCAAGACAAACATATGATTGTTAGCTTCCTAGTAGGCCTATGTACTGATGTAGGTACCTAATGGCTTCTGACAAAGTTTCAATTCCTCTCAGTGACGAAGTTGATTATGATATCAATAGCAACATAATTTAAGATACGCTAGCTATAACATAGATTCAGCATACACATAACATATTTATTTTATATTTTGCTTTTGGCACTTTAGCTTCTGTATAGGGAGCTGCAACAACAATAATGATCTTACTGAACGAATGGATTAACAAATTATATCTATCAAATGTTATGTTTTTCTCACAGGGCTCAAGCCAGTTCAGGTGTGTGGTTAAACAAGGATATTCAATTTATTATTTTGTCGTAGCCATCTTGATTTTAATGAGTTACTCTACGTACACGCATCCCCGCCCGTGAATCACATTCTCACACAGATTTCCACCGCCCATTTCACCCCCTCAAGAGAAAAGTAAGCAGATCTAATGACCTCAAACTATCTCCATAGCCAATTTCATCTGAATTGGTTGAAAAGGCAACAAACAGACCGGCTTCTACAATCGTAATATTCGATTTTTCATTTGTATGGGTTCATCTATTTCCATCTTTGTGTCATACATAGGTACTACGAAGTAAATGTCTGCCTCCATAAAGTGAGATAAGTTTGGCCTAAATAATACCCTAAAAAAGTTTTGCAATAATCTTTACATAGTTTGTCAATTCCATTTTTTTAGCAATATTGGCATTTGCGTGCGCATCGAATATGAATCCCATGTCATATAGTTTTACGTATCGAATCAAAACCAATTGTGACATTATGTATGACCTAAAGGATAGTTAGATTGACAGTTTCAACATTTCTTCTACTTAACAAAACAAAGAGAAGAGGGCAAGTCATCACCTGACAATAGATTGAAAACGTTTTACAATCGAATACTTGGAATTATTTATTAGGTAAACTCTATCTAATAAATATCTAAGTTTTAAATATCATAAGACTTTATTTGAATTCTTATCTATTATTTCTGTCTTAAACTTAAAAGTCAAAACTCTCCACGGCTCATTTTCATATTTTAACAGAAATTGTATAAAAACAAAAATGGCATTAAAAATTTCAAATAAAATCTCTTACACGCGTTAGTAATTTGCTGCCAGCCTCAGTACCTGTATTGCACTTAATACCAATATTAGCTCAAAAGTAAAATAGGTAGGTACTTATATAAATATTCTCTAGCAGAATGCCTTGGACATTTTCGATTCTAACGTCATTTAATAGACTGAAAGTTTAAAATTTTGGATACGGTCGTAGGACAAATATATGTTTTTCACCTGAAATTGTGCCCTGTTTTGGAAACATAACGTAGCTATTTTATTTATTAAGGAAGACGTACAATACATAAACCACTTATCTATGTAAGCTCGACCAATGTTTTTTTTGTTTGATTGTTTGAAAATATACACCGTGTTCACAGGTCTATTTGAAAATGACGGCCATTCTGTTTATGTCCTTTATATTAAATCAAAATACAACAACATTTTTACAGTATTTTTTCATCACTTGTTAATCACATTATATCGTAATTCTTTTATTTTTAGTATATTAATTGCATAACATCCATCCACACTCAGTTATTCTGATACAAGTGTTTAAATATGCATTCTAGTTATTTGGTTCCATTTAACATTCACTATGAAAATATACACATTAATTCTATACAATAATTTATATACATTAATATTTACATATTTGATAATTTAATAGAAAATATTTGCCTATAGTTTTTTTAACGCGTGATAATGGTTCTGAAAATACTTTTTGCTATAATTGGAAATCAAACAAAACACTTTATAAGTTCTGTAATCGAAAACTAATTTGACACAAAAAAAGTCAATGTAAGTAGGTGGGTATATCAAATTATTGTCGCCACAGGAAAGGTAAAATTAGGTAGGTACCTACTGCTGATTTTTTTCTATTTTTATTATATGGCAGTGTTTGTGACCTGTTTCATAGACTGAAATGTAATTTAATTTTGATTTAAATCCGACAAAGGTACAGCGACAATCACATACGGTATGTGTATATTGTTTATTTAGGCCATCTAGTGAATAAGTTTCGATTAAGTACCCTTTTATGAAAGCATTTAATAATCCTACAAACAACACAGACACGCATATTTTAGGGATCGAAACTATTGTTATAACATCAGTCGATGCATCAATCAACATTTTAAGGGTAGGTACTATGAAACACCTTAAACAGATAATTAATGCTAAACACTATTAAAAATGGCCGGAACAATTTAAATAAGAAGGGAAGTTATATGAGACGTACAGATATGACAGACTAAAGGCAACTATAGGTAGACGAAATGTGGCAATACTTACAATACATACTCTAATGAAATATATTACAATAGTTCTAGATAATCTCAGATAAGGATTGAAATTTATAGTTGATAAATAAGGAATCGCAGTCACGAAATTGAATTAATCTCTCACGAGAGGTAAATTTTGGTTTTTAACTCTCAAACACTTTAAGATCACTTGCATATCTGTTAAGGCAATATATATATAGTTTGGAATACAGAAGAAGCTTTTAAAGTAGCTAATATAGACCACGGACTGTATGTATCATCTTAGGAATTTTCTTAATTTAAGTTGGTCAACATCTTTATCGAGGGGGTCTGTATCCTAAAGTGTGCCCAACATTAAAACTTTATGTAAGTATTGACAGACTATTATTATTGAAAACTACGTTAAATAAGAAAAGCTCTCCACCAAGATAGATACCTGTTTGGAATTCGCAACAAAGATACTCTTTAGAGTTGTAAGGTATTGCCAGTTTTATAAAACACAGTAAGTATATTAGGTTAGCATCAAAGTGAGCACATCAAAGACTCACAGCTCATACCACCCGATAAAATAGTTTTCTACTGAAGAACGTGATAGTACCGAATAGAATTAGTAATCTTATATCTGTACCATGCAAGATAAGAACAATGGCCAGCATTCTAAGGCAATTCACAAGTCGCATCAACAGTTACGGATAAGTAATTAAATTTCATACTTCCTACCTTCAATATTGAAAAAGACAAGTCGTTATGAAACTTAATTACCTAATAGACTCCATTCTTAAACATCACATGTAGATCTAACTACCTTAAAAACATTGAGGGACAAGGTTCATTGGCTCTGCGTATGGGGACACATCGAAAGACTGAATCGGATCGCAGTCAGAAACTTGTAATTTAAGTCGACAGGACAGATCCAGAAGCAACGCGAGTATCAAGTTAAAATCGCGTTGTCCTTTTCCCGTGCAATTGGTTTATAACATGACGCCAAAATTATGCCCCGAGTAGAAATGGGGCACTTAAAGGCCTTTGTCACGGGGCAGCATGACGGCGCGCGGCGTTGGAGGTGCCAGCGCCGTCAGCAGAATGTCAGAAGGTGCTGTCGAAGACGCCCATCGAGCGTGAGATGTCTTCGTCGCGCACGCAGCAATCCAGAAATTCATCCAGAGTTACGACGCCGTCTCGGTTTAGATCCATTTTCTGTAAAAAAAATGATAACCCAAATCACATCATCTAACCTAAATACCTACATTCTACCATTAAAAATATTTAAATTTTGCAACAGAAAAAGCTTAGCTAAATGGTTGACTGGTAGAGAATACCCGAAAACATTACGTCCACCAATTTGACTTTTTTTGTATTTGTTCAATAAGTTTAAAAAAGGTTGAATAACTTCACGCTAAAAATAATTTGATCAATATTCGTTCCATAAACACAACACATTCTGTGTATGTAGGTAAGTAGGTACTCACTTATTTGCACTGTGTGAAATTAACTACCTACTTATGTATTTATGTATTACAAACCAAAACTAGAAGGGATCTCACCAACGTTTTTAGCAGTTTTGACCACGTGTCACAACGGAAATTATAACGCAATTTCCGTGTATTAGGGTGTTTTCACTCAAATGTGCGACTTTTTTTCTCAGAACAGATTTTTTTGGTTTTTCCTGTTCAGAATCATGGGCACTCTTAATCCCGATAAATAAAAAAGTGTCCCCAGTTTTTATTCCACTATATGTGACGTCTTTTTGATACATTATGTATGGGCCGTCACATAGTGGAATCCTAAAAAAATTAGGTATGGAAAATTGGGGACACTTTTTTTCTTTATCGGGATCAAAAGTGCTCATGATTCTTAACCGGAAAAACACAAAAAAAGTAAATTCTGAGAAAAAAGTCAAAGTTGCACATTTTAGTTTATTCGGGTAGGACGTGCCTACGTGTATACGGCAATGTTGCAAAATACCCCTAAAACATAGAAATTAATCCTGATTCCGATTAATAGTAATAATTAATTAACCAATAGGTACAACGCAATATTTTGCATCATTCGTGTGGTAAAACTGCTATTGTAACATTCATGTTATTAATTTACGCGCATACGCTATCAAAATCAAAAATCATCTATGTGTAATGTTAGAGTAAGAGCACCTACTTAGAATTTAACATACCTACTGCACCGCCCTCAATTTATCTGCTTTACCCAAGTACCCTATAACGAACTGGTAGACTTGGTAGAGAATTATTTATGGAATATGGACTATATTATAGCTCTTTATATGCAACAAGTTCAATTGTGCAGTAAAAAATTAACACAGTACTTACGTGTTATTCATAAAACATAAGAAACATCTGTTAAGTGTTTTGTCCCTTTCCCACAAACAAATGACAGAGAAAGACCAACGAATGAAGGGTATTTTAACTAAAGTAGGTTTGATGAACGTTCGTCATAACTAACGGAATAAATAAACATATGCATTTGTACCTGAAACAGTCTCTCCACCTTCTGCTGTACAATATCATCGTCGACCGATGGTTCGACCCTGCCCATAAGGTCGTAAATGGCGGTCACTATATCAGTCATCTCCTCTTTAGTGATGCACCCGTCCCCGTTAATGTCGTACAGCGAGAAGGTCCATCGCAACTTCTCTTCTAAACTACCTCTTGACAGCACCGATAGACCCGTCACGAATTCCTGTAATTGAAAAAAATTGTAGTTTCAATAAGTCTGCTTTCCCATCGGCGAGATGATACCTAGCGGAAAAAAGGCATAGTCATATTCCGTTTTTCCAGTTGTGCACTAAAGAAGCCAGATGTTCGCGAAAAAAAATCGTGCTGTCGGTAATAAAATAGTCAATTCCATGTTTCCCCTCCGTCGCAATGGAGATGGAAAAAAGTATCAGCGAATTTTTGTTTTTCGAATGTATTTATCTTTATTCACATAAGACAGCGTACAATAGGATGTTCTTAGAGTCTGACCAGCGAGTCGTGACAGTAGCATTTTTATCAAATTATTTATATGGCAACAATTTTACCTATGAAATAAACTGTCAGTTATAAGTACTTTTGACGGCTCCATGCATTTCGTGTTACCAGCATGCGTTTTTTTTAAATTTGCCGCCATTTTTCACTGTCACGATTCGCTGGTCAGACTCTAGTTACTTATAATCTTATAATATAAGTAGGTACTTATAAAACTATCATAAAATTTGTAGTTGTTATATTAAATATTTTACGTCATACCTGGCCATAAAGTAGGAATTACCGCACGCTATGCGTGCGGAAAACCCCACTTCCTGGCCAGATAGAGACGTAAAATTTTGTACTCACCACGGGCGGTAATAAAGAAAGCCTCAGAGCGCATATTTATCGCCCTTGCCTTCGGCTCGGGCGTCAAATACCTGCGTTCTGAGACATTCTTTGTTTAACCGCCCTAGGTAAGTAATGTACTATTAAGTATTTGCACGCCTGCTCGCAGGCTAGATACACTGTGCGTACTATTTAACTGTAACAACTGTCTGTATCTGATCAAATATTTTTTTGATTTCACCAATACTTCTCAAGTCAATAAAGGGTCAGCAGGGCGCTAGTAGGTAAGTAGTTCTTCAGGCCGTGTGCTCGTTTGCCACCGTCGTAGTATCAAAATACAGGCCCTCGTTAGCAGTATAAAATATCGTCATCATCATCATTAGCAGTATTAGGCGGCCTTATAATCCTTACAATTTCTGGTTTTATTGACTCATTGCAGAGAATAGTAATAGTAGGTATCTAAGTCATCTTTAACTAACTTACCTCAAAACTTAACAACCCACTTCTGTCTTGGTCCAGGGTGTTGAAAACGTAGTGAGCGTACGGCGCAGTGTTCGCTGAAAAGAAGAAAATAAACTTGTGATAGGGACTACATATAGAAAGTGTGTGGTAATCTTGATTCGTTAATTAACTCTCTGAGACTCCAACCAAACATTTGTTAAAAGGCAACTATTTAATTTCAGTATTCATCGTGGCCGAAGAAAGGACGCAGTTATACGTTGGAAGTATGATTTCTCCCCCTAATACCCTGAGAACTTTACGTTTTCGCTCTATGAAAACACAACAATATATCGATATCAGCCATATTTTTACACCAAAATATAGGTTGGGTACTAGATATTCATTATTAATCCACCTAAATTTAATACCGATACGGTAAAAAATAATGAAAAGTAATCTTCATAAATTCGGTAAAAATCAGGCGAAAATGGTATAAACTTTATTTACTACGTCTATATACGTACTTTGGGATACGCGCATAACCTTTCTATAGGCCAGATGAAATTCAATATTATCTCAAGGTCGTAAATATTTAATTAAAATGCCGTTATTTCCTGATGCATATATTTTTGGATTCAGGTAGGTAGTAAGTCTCCAAATTTGTGTACTCAACCATTTTTTTTTATTTAGAATAAAAAAAAATACAATTTTAGTAACTTAACCTAAAAATTCGCCAAACTGCAAAGCAGTTTGTTGGCGATTCGCTCACTTAAAAAAAAAATAAAAAAAATAATATTAATTCATGTTTTCATTATAAAAATACTGATAGCATTTTTGTTTGCGGGTTATTTTTTTCTTACTTAACTTTCGGTCCGGAAAAGTTGTTTAAAATCTATAGGTACATATAATAAAGCTGAAGAGGGTCGAAAGTCCGTACATGGAAGATATTCGAAAAAAAATGACTAGGGATACTTAAAATAGATAACAGAACACGTTCCAACAGTTTTTAGAATTTTTGTCTGTTTATCTGTTTGTCTGTTTATGTGACCGCGCATCACGTGAAAACGGCTAAACCTATTTAGATGAAATTTGGTATAGAGATAGTTTGAGTCCTGGGGAAGGACATAGGGTAGTTTTTATCCCGGAAATCAATCCCTGAGGGGATGAAATGGGGGGTGGAAGTTTGTATGGAGCTACTTAAAAAGCTGCACCGATTTCAATAAAATTAGGTATATAAATAGTTTGAGTCCCGGGGAAGGTCAAAGGATAGGTTTTATCCCGGAAATCTTCCCCTTAGGGGGTAAAACAGGGGGGTTAAAATTTGGATGTAACCCATTTTGATAAAATTTGGTTTAGAGGTAGTTTAAGTTCTGGGAAAGGACATTGGATAGTTTTTATCCCGGAAATCTTCCTCTAAGGGGTTGTAATGAAGGGTGAAATTTTGGATGGACTCCGTTTAGATCAAATTTAGTATAGAGATAGTTTGAGTCCCGGGGAATGACAACGGATACTTTGAATCCCGAAAATCGTCCCCTAAGGGGATGAAATAGGGGTGAAAATGTGGATAAATCCCATTTAGTAAAAATTTGGTAAAGAGGTAGAAGGAGTCCCAGGGAAGGACACAATGCATAGAAAAACTATATATAAGGATAAAAAATCCTGAAAAATCATCTCCTGAAAAAAAATTTGGATAAAATTTCCCCATTTCGATTAAATTTGGTATATATAGATAGTGGGAGTCCCAGGGAAGGACAATTATTAGTTTTTATCATGAAAAATCATCTCCTGAGGGGGAGAAATGAGGGGTGAAAATTAGAATAGAACCCATTTAGATGAAATTTGGTATGGAGATAGTTGGAGTTCCGTGAAAGGAAATTGCATAGATTTTGTAACGTAAAAAACTGAGAGGATGAGATGAGGGGTGAAAATTTGAATGGAACTCATTTAGTTGAAATCTGGTTAAGAGACAGTTTGAGTCCTGGGAAAGGACATATGATAGTTTTTTTCCGGAGATCATCTCCTAAGGGGGTGAAATGGGGGTGAAAATTTGGATAGAACCCATTTACGGTTAAACGATAGTTGGCCTGGGGAATAACATAGGATAGTATTATCCCGAAAATCCTCCCCTAAGGGGTGAAAATACTTATAACTTTTCCTAATGTTCTAATAATCCACTACTTAATCTACTATTAAGCGTAAATATTTATTAATTAATGTAATTTTATATTGATAGTTTTTTTGTTACTCTAGATTTTACACTGTGTGAGCTGTGGTCACCTATAAGTGGCTAAGCATTTTAATTAAGCCTAATGTATTGTTTAGATGTGTAAGCCGTTGGTGGTCCTAAAATAAAATAAAAAAAATTTGGATGTGAGTGGCCTATTTATTTAGATGAAATTTGGTTTACAGATAGTTTGAGTTCAGGGAAAGGACATATGATAGTTTTTATCCCAGAAATCATCTCCGAAGGGGGTGAAATTGGGGGTGAATATTTGTATGGAGCTACTATTTTTGGTATAGAGGTTTTTAAAATTTGGTATAGAGGTAGTTTAGTAGGCGCGGCGTTGGTAGGCCCCCCACAAGGTCGACTGATGACCTGGTAAAAGGTCGCGGGAGTCCGCTTTGGAAACCTTTGGGGGAGGCCTATGTCCAGCAGTGGACGTCTTTCGGCTGATATGATGATGACGATGATAATGATAAAGATAGTTCGAGTCTCGGGGAAGGACATATGATAGTTTTTATATCGGAAATCTACCCCTAAAAGGGAAATGGAGAGTGAAAGTTAGTATCGAGCTACGATATAAACGAGTTCTACGCGGACGAAGTCGCGGGCAAAAGCTAGTAACATATAAAAGCCGTACCTATACAAATAATTAGCCTGATATTGAATTATTTCCAAAATAACCGTAATTTTCTCAGGGTGTAACGCATAGGTACTTAATAGTTGCGTCCTGTATGATGGCCCATTGTGAAGAGGAGCCTTTAGAAAGAACAATATTATATGGGACTACCCTGCAGTTACAATAAGCGTCCATAGATTGTGATGTGATGTGATGTCCGCTTGCCATCAGGCGGGCGGGTAGTAAACATGTTTACCACCATACCATCGCAGTTTAAAAAACCGGCCAAGAGCGAATCGGACTCGCGCACGAAGGGCTCCGTCCCATTATCTATAAAACGGCAAAATAATCACTTTTGTTATATGGAAGCCCCTTAAATATTTATTTTATTCTGTTTTTAGTATTTGTTGTTATAGCGGCAACAGAAATAACTACGTATCATCTGTGAAAATTTCAACTGTCTAACTATCACGGTTCATGAGATACAGCCTGGTGACAGACGGACAGCGGAGTCTTAGTAATAGGATCCCGTTTTACTCTTTGAGTACGGGACCCTAAAAACCAATAGGTAATGTACCTACTGCCGACGTGAAATATATGCATACCTACATTTTTCGACTTATCACAAACGAATAAAATGCTAAACTGTAAACATACCTTTAATTAACGTCGACTTTACACTCAACTCTGAATTATAAATAGAGCAACTCGAGTAGCAGAAAGTCATGACATAGACTTAAGTCTCCAGTATCCATCAGCCACAACCACAGAATAAGTAATAGTACTACGTACAAAAGGTTCTCTGTTAACAAATTCCCTGTTTAGGTACGCCAAACGTGCCTAAATGTGGCCATCCCGTTCTATCGCATGCAACGCGCTGCGACCCGTGCGAGCGTCCTGTACCAACACGCGGCAGCTTATAATGGGCCGCCAATCTGGCGGCCGCCGGCATGTACTTGTAGCGGCGCGACGGAATCACAGAGTGTACCGCCCCTGCCACAACTGGGCGTAGGGGCCTATGTTGTGCCATTCTACCATTTTTGATCGTAGTAGTCTTACCATTCTCATTTCCAATGTCTCGTACGCTATGTTTACACCACCTCACCACACCACGCCTTTTACCTGATATTGGTGGTCTCCCAGATTGATCCCAGGGACTTGTCAACCTGTTTCGAAGGCCAGTTCAGGGGTCCAATCTTCGATTGATACTAAATTGGTTTTAGCTTATACATAGGAACAGTACCGTTAACGGTAGACTGCTGCTCGTGGTAACTTCCTAGTGGCGAAACTACCATGCGCATCGCCGTAGTACGTTGCCAGGAAAGCAGTTCCAAGCCGAAATCAACTACGAAGATTAAACATGTACGAGCCTCAACCTCGTACGCCATCGGAAGTATCGGAACAACCTCAACCACTCTGTCAAGTGTACGACTGAGGAGGCGTCCCTAACACCGTCGAGTGACTGCATCAGCGGTGCGCCATGTGGGAGCGTAGCATCTCGCTCTTACGCTGGGTATAGATCAGAAATGATAAAGTTGTATTTTCATACCAAGATTGCCCAAGAGCGATGTAGGTAAACGTTGGCCTTTGTAAACGCGGTTTAGCAGGTCTGGATGCACAGCCTAAGGGCCTGTTTACACATTGATTAGAATCCATCCATACAGAAGCTACTCGCAAACAATAGAACACTCTTATTCTATGAATTCGCACTAAACTAAAACCAAAGTGAAAATAAAAGGCGCCACCCAGGTCTTGCGTGGCGTATTGAAAGCTACACGATAGGGACATGGACGTTGTAAAGTAAAGGTTACCTATCTGAATCTAAATTTCATTTCCCAACCGTGTAGAGTCCTAAAAGCAGTTTTTTTCAGGTTGTTATAAAACAAACCTAACCTAATGGGTTCTACGCGATTAGTAGAAAAGCTTTTGGGTTTTCGAGATAATAGATAAAAGCCTATCGGACAAACGATACAGTTGGGAAATGAAACTTTAGCTATTATAACAGTTAGCTATGCACAACCTCCTTGTGCCAACAAACAAAGCGCCATACTGTTACGGAGATCCGTAGCAGAAATTAAATACGTTTAAGTTTCAATAATCAGTTTATCATGTAGAAAACAAAGTTACAGCCAAAAAGTCCTCCCGCGATTTTTTATTACAATTTGCATTCCCCCCGAACTTCCCAGAACCGCCACATGGCGCTGATCGTCGCTAACCATCCGGCCGACTAAAGTACTTAGTTATTCAACAATCCATTCAGACGGTTTAATTGAATTACCAACCGAGTTTTAAATATTATTAAATTAATTAATAATTATTACTAACTGTTTGACACTGCTTAACTTAACTTGAAACTAAATAAATACCCTGATTGACTTATACAAAACAACCAGTCTGGAAAATAATTATATCCAACCAAAATCTGACTATTAAGCTACTTTTAAAATGAAGACCGAGTATTGATACTAACAATTACGTATACAAATATTAAAATACAATAAAATAATTAATGTGAGTAGTTAGGGTCCTAGTTCCGCTGTGTAAGCGCCGGGTCGTTGTAACACTCGGCCATCCTGAATCATCGGCCGCGCCGCGCGCCGATCCATGGACATGTTCCTGTCACCGGCAACGTGAATCTAGAATTTAACAAACATTTGCACAGTAACTTGTATCGATAAAACATCACATCAATCAGGTTAGTTTACCAGCGCCATCTATGAACATCGCATTAAAACTCACCACCATAACTATAGTCTAAGAGCCAACCACTACTTATGCAGTGATACTATATTTCCTTCTTTTTTCCCTTGTAAATATTTTTGACAATTATTGTATGCTACTCAAATGTCAGTAGGTAAAGAAACATTGCATTTCACACAGGGCAAACAATCAAGATAAGATCATGATATGTAGTCATTATTCAATTATACGTAGCTAAGTATGTTCTACCAACCAGATTACTGTTTTAATAGTTCACACAGACGATAATGTAGTTCACACAGATTATAATGATTTTACACACAGATTTCTATTGCGTTATCTCACACAGATTGCTGTTGCAATATTTCACACAGATTATTATGATATTTCACACAGATTGTAGTGTTTGACAAAGATAGCTGCAATGTTTCACACAGATTATTAGTCTTTCACACAGATTATGGAAGAGTTCCACACAGATATAGGTGTTTCACACAGATTGATGAGACAAGAAAAAAAAATTCACCCTCTCTTTTGCCATGGTTTCCTTTAGCATACGCACATGTAAGACAAGAGTTAATATATGTTCTTATAAACCGTGTCATACCTGCAAACCGAACTGCGACTTTATGGTTTTCTCGCATTTGTCAAATCCTACATGTCCTATTCGTCATGATATTTTTGTAATAAACCCCATTTTGCAAGTTTGGGTATCACAAACCTATTACCATAAAGCGTTTTACGATATAGACAACCATTTTCGAGCTTGTAATTGTTTACAATATCCGGGTTTTTGCTACCTTCTTTCAGTTGTTTTATTATATTTTGTATTAAGTTATAAGCCAATCTGATTCTTCTATGTGCAGTACTGACACCGTATCCACAGGGTTCCTACTAAGGGCATCAACATGCTGCATCCGGATACCAGGTCGGTACTCAATCTCAATATTGAACTCTTGTATAGTAAGCCACCATCGGGCGATGCGTGGAATTAAGTCTGCTCTCTTCAATAACGTCGTTCTGAGAGCTGCACAATCTGTGACAACTTTAACGGGAATACCAGTCAAATAAATATGAAAACGCTTCAAGGACGCTACTACAGCCAGGGTTTCCAATTCATAACTGTGGTAAACCTGCACCTCAGGGCTAGTTACGCGACTGAAATAAGCCACAGGCTTTAAATGATCATCGCGTTGATATTGAAGCAAAATTCCACCCAAAGTTCGGTTTTGGCATATACATCATATATAATATAGCCAATACGGGCCTCTCCGTTAGAATTGTCTTTAATTTTTCTAATGCAGACTCCTGTTCTGAACCCCAATCCCATTCTCCTCCTTTTTTTATCAGGTAAGTGAGTGGTCGAGCAATCTCGGCAAAGCCTTTCACATATCTTCAGAAATATGATGCTAAACCAATAAATTGGCGCACTTCGTGTACATTGCGAGGTTGCTTGAAGCGTGCTACGCTTTCAATCTTTGCATTGCCTGGTCGAATAGTGCCTTTTGTTATCTCATGGCCTAGGTAGTTAACGTTAGTTTTTAAAAATGAGCATTTTTTGACGTTTAATTTTAGGTTTGCTTGAGTGAGCAAATCTAAAACTTGCTCTAGAAGGTCTAACCCCTCTTCAATTGTGACAGAGGGAATAGTGACATCATCGAGATAAATGGCTAGTTTATTTTCTAACGAACCTAGTGCGCGACGTATCAACCGTGAGAAGACAGCTGGCCCATTTGCCAAGCCAAATGGCATTTTCAAGAATTTGTATTGGCCCTCAGCAATTACGAAAGACTTTTTAGATATCAAATACCTAGTTTAGGGCACAGGACACCGTTCCTAGGCTTTTCGAAAAATAGTGCACTCTATCTATCATATCATGATGCATTACTTAAATAAGCTGATGTACTGATTCTACAATAAATATATTTTCATTTTCATATTTTCATTTCATTTTTAATTTTCATTTCATTTCATCAAATCCTCATCCATTTTGACTTGATAGTAACCTTGAGCCAGGTCCAATGTCGTATAATAAACTTTACCTACAAGCCGGTTAATCTGATCATACATGTGTGGTAACGGATATCGATCCTTTACCGTCCGCGAATTTAATGCACGATAATCGACACATAACCTATAATCTCCATCTTTTTTTCGAACTAAAATGACAGGACTCGCATAATCAGAGGTCGACTCTCGGACTATGCCTGCTGAAACGAGTTCATCAACCTTTTGCTTTACGATTTCGTTTTGTTTGTAAGACATCCGATACGGTTTACAATAGACGGGTTGATCAGTAGTAGTCTTTATTTTCATCTCTATTAAATCACTGCACCCAAGGTGTCCTGAGCATTCAGCAAAACAGTGCGAGTAGTTATTTAAAATCCTTAGTAACTGTGTGGAGTCATGTTCGCTTAAATGACCCATGTCTATGGTAGATGGATCTAAGTTTACATATTTATGTGTAGCGGAATCCGCGTGTGATACATCTGCTACTGTCATAACTTCGCTTTGGACGTACACTTCCGCGCGGCAAATGAGTTTATCAGCTGGCCATTGTATACATACGTCACCGAGATTTATAATGCGTAAACTATAAGGCATCTTTTCCAAAATAGCTTGCGGTATGAAAAATGAAGATGCTCCAAGAGAAAATACCACTGGACGCGAAATTAGTATGGTTTGTGACCCTAAATCGTGTTTGATATAAACAGGAATGTCACAACTCGCACCGGAGGGGAGTACCAAATCGGACTGTAGGTATAATGGGGCCTTGGTTATAATGTCATTGTTGGTCAATTTTATATCAGTCAAAAAATTGTCGTTTTGAATTGTAGGATACAATTTAACACTTGACGACGTCGTAATAAGGCTCACATTAGGGTGGTTAATTATTGGTTGCCCAACTATTAAATCAATGTCGTTAAGTTGTGTATTCGTAATTTCGGCACTGCTATCCAAGTGCAAATCGTCAATAAAGAGTTGAAATTAAACCCTACCCATTGAAGCCGTATGTAGACCGCCGAAACCTTTCATACAAATGTTTGATGGTAAAACATGTTTAGTCATAAGATCTTTGTAAGCCTTGGGGCAGAACATAGCTGGACTAATTTATATGTACCTACCATCTAGCATAATTACATTATGTGCATACCTATTGTTCACAAATAAATGATTTGAAGTTGAAGTTGAAAACCTTTGTATGCAGAGTTTGAGCCATTTTAGCCGTTATAATATTCACTTTGCTGCCCGTATGTGATTCCTACTAAACCATCAATTGTTACACGTTTTTTATACAAATCAGACATAATTTCATATGTAGTAAAGTATACCGACTGTACCTGTTGTGGTATTTGCGGCGGGCGCGACGACGGGCCCGCGGCGAACTAGCAGGCGGCAGCGTCGTGTCCGGCGCGCTGGCAGACCTGGCAGCGGGTGGCGCGGCAGTTTCGAGCTTCGTGCCCCGTCTTGCGGCAGCTGTAGCAAAGTTTCGGCAGAAATCCGGCGGAGGCGGCGGTTCCGCGGCGCCAACCAGCTCTTTGTTCCGTAGTTCTTAATTCGATTTTTCTGTAATTCTCAAGCGACGACAAAAACCCGTAATAGAGTTGATCAGGAGATTCACAATTATATGCCTTCGCGTTAGCCTGTAACTCTGTTGGAAGACCACGTATCAAACAGGAGGCAGCAGCGTCACCTTCAATATTACATTTCTTTAACAACGACATTTTGTCATGATAATAATTTGTCATAGTTTCACTTTCTGTATTTTTCCTTGCTAGCATTTCTTCTAGGCGGTCGACGAATTCAGTGGATCGTGGAAATGCTTTAGATAGCTTTTCTTTCCATAAATTCCAAGACGCATAGTCATCAAGGTCATCATACCACTCTCTGGCCGCTCCTCGTAGCCGTATTTGCATCACGAAAATTTTGTCACGGTCATCATAATCCCTACTTGTTCAATTTTATGGAGCCAACCACATTTGTAGCTTTCTTGCCAGGATCGAATTTCGGAATAAGTTCTGCGTCTATGTGCGATATATGACGCTTCTTGGTTGCTATAGGAGGTTCTTTATCGATGTGCCAAGAGAACGTTTCTTGCTTTTCTTCTTCATTTTCTTCGTCATCACTATTCTTTCTCTTCCCTAGTCCACGAAAATATGGCCCGAGCATGGTTACGTGAATAAAAAACCACTTCTGATATGTTACGGAGATCCGTAGCAGAAATTAAATACGTTTAAGTTTCAATAATCAGTTTATCATGTAGAAAACAAAGTTACAGCCAAAAAGTCCTCCCGCGATTTTTTATTACAATTTGCATTCCCCCCGAACTTCCCAGAACCGCCACATGGCGCTGATCGTCGCTAACCATCCGGCCGACTAAAGTACTTAGTTATTCAACAATCCATTCAGACGGTTTAATTGAATTACCAACCGAGTTTTAAATATTATTAAATTAATTAATAATTATTACTAACTGTTTGACACTGCTTAACTTAACTTGAAACTAAATAAATACCCTGATTGACTTATACAAAACAACCAGTCTGGAAAATAATTATATCCAACCAAAATCTGACTATTAAGCTACTTTTAAAATGAAGACCGAGTATTGATACTAACAATTACGTATACAAATATTAAAATACAATAAAATAATTAATGTGAGTAGTTAGGGTCCTAGTTCCGCTGTGTAAGCGCCGGGTCGTTGTAACAATACATACAAGTTTTTACAAATAAAATAAAATTTATTGTGCAATTATTATCCGAAGACCACGCCCTATTGCAGACACGTTTGAACCGGTTGTAATGACGTGGTGATGAGTCATCACATGCGTCACCATGAAAACATCAATGTAGGTATTTTATGTTTGTTCATTGGAACTGTTAGCCAGCTGTAATGATACCTACTGTAATTGGTACGTTTCACAAGAAATTATGCTTAAAATACTACAAGGAATAACATTGTTGAATAAAAAGTATGTCCTAACAATTCCAACGGTTACAACAGATCTAAGGTAATAATTTAGAATAAAACACTAAGACCAATTCTTACATTAACTTTATTTCAAATAGGTTATAGACCTGATACTTGTTATGGACATAAATCCAATAAATTACAGATACCACATACAGAACTCCTTGACGCTTAGTGCCTTTTAATCAAAAAATATCGGCCTATGTAGAGAAGGGAACAAAAACTTATCACATGGAATATTGAAGTTACCTACCATTGGTTTACCATTTTTCCTCCTTAATTAACGCGATAACTTCGGGGCAGACAATCCCGCACAAAAAGTTCGGTAAAGGAATTGTGTAACACGAAATTTTCGTCAACATACAAATACAAATGATGTTATTAAAAATTAACTTAATGTTATGTTTGAGAAGGGTACACCGTGACGTTCTTCCGACAATTGGAAAGTTCTTAAGTTGCTATTTACACTAGGCTCCCACCAGTCTGCTGCTGATAAACCTCTATTGTGTCTCCTTCCTCCATCTCCAGTGACGTCGGTGTGTCGTTCTCGTTGATTGGCTGCCCGTCGAATCTGAACCGGACCACTTGCATTGATAATCCCTGGAAGTAACAGGAACATTGGTTTATGATATGCTGATAATTTTCTCACAATAATAACAACTGTCTAATGTAATGATCATCGTATCAGCCGAAAGACACTGCTGAGCATAGACCTCCCCCAAAGAGTGCCACAATGACCGGTTGCGCCTGTTCCTAATTTAGTTACAGACAAAAGTCATGCTTTCTTTTTCCCCTTTTGCTCTAATATTGAGTCGAGCTGAAATACCAAACTCGGATCTAAAAGCTGTGATCTTGTCAGTGACTAAATTAGGAGGGTGAGATAAGCCCTTTTAGGGTATTTGTTTTTTCCAAGCTTTTATTTAGCTGTTGCCTGGTTGTTTTATTCTTGTTGGGTCAAATTTAGTAATTAAAATTTCACCCACTTCTTGGTTGAGCTGAAATTCAACATGCATATGTATATCGCATGACAATGCAATATTATGATGACATGGAGCTGATCTGATGCTGGAGCTGGAACGTGGCCATAGGAACGACACAACCCCATCGAGTTTGGGCTCGTTAGAATCGTCTCAATGAGTAGTTGATGATGGTATGCAGAAAAATACAGTCGGCAATAAAAGCTTGTACCAAAAATTAAATTTTTGACAGAAACTTATTTGTTACAAGGAAGATTAATAATTAGAGATGTGCTGACCAGCTGATTATTTAATTTGTGCTGAAGTGGCCGACTATTAATGTGGCCAGATACTCAGCCTACCTGACTAATCTGGATATCTCTACTAATGCACCACCATAGGAAAATGTTACACCAGGACATTGAGATCATTTTGGTTTCCTGTTACATACACATACCTACCTATGATTTCCTAAATCTTATCATGTCTTACATTTTTCCATGAGAGTAGATTTCTGTGAGACACTATAAAGCATAATCTTTAGAAACAAATGCATTGTTTCTAAAGATTATGATTTGATCCCCCCCTCACTGTCCGACGCCAATACCTGGCAGACAGATACTTGTTCCGGAGCGCTCAACTTGAGCACCACCCCATTTTTCCTAAGTTGAATATGTTGAGAGACTACGTTGAAGTCAACCGGACCGCTCCAGGCAAACCGATTCCAAATTTGCTGACTAGCCTAATCAGATTAAGCAACATTGAGACTGAGTCTCCCTTAACAAGATTCCCTAAGATGCCTATATACACAATGCCGTTTGATGCAATTACGTTCCAACTGAAATCGGAGTCGATAGGTCCTCTTCTTCAGCTAACAAAAAGTTCCTAGCCTCGGTTGGTGAAAGGTGGCAAAATTGGGACCGTCTCTATACAGATGCCTCTAAGTTCAATGATGGGCCCATACGATGTGCTTTCATTCACGATAACCTTAACTCAGTACACAAATTCCAATTGCCCAATATCTGCTCTATATATACTGGGGAATGCTTTGCTATTCTGAAGGCGGTTAAATATGTTAAAGAACACAAACTGGCAAACGCATTGGTTTGCCTCATCAAGGAGCGTCTCCTATCCTGTCGACTTCTGAACTTGGAAGTAATCTTATCTTGGATCCCCAGCCACAAGGGTATACATGGAAATGAATTAGCGGATAAAGCTGCAAAGGAAGCAGCAGAAAACGGTGATAGAACTATGGTCCGCTTTATGGGCTACTGACAACAAGTTGCAGTTTTACGAACTGCAAAGAAATATTCCGGCTTCTCCCTGGTTTTTTAAATTCAAATTTAAAAAAAGAGTAACTAGTTGCATCATACGCCTCAGGCTGGGACATTTGTGCTCCCCTGAATTTTTATTTAAAATCAAAGTCATAAATAGTGCGGAATGTCTGTACGGGCATGATGTAGGTTCAATTGATCACATTTTTCTCGAGTGTCCTTCAACTCTTTTCTCTCTTTATGACCTACTAACAAAACTTAAAGTCCAACTCCCTACTAATGTTAAAACTCTCTTGGCTAGTTTTGAGCCCAAAGTCGCCAAGGCTTTGGCTTATTTTATAGATAAAAATAATATCAAATTATAACTATTTATGAATATATATAAGCACTCTTTTATCCACTTATTACCAATATTCAAATATGGTCGTTACGTACAATTAGTCCCTGGGGCAAAATTATTAGGTGCACTCCACGGAACCGTAAAGCCAAAACTTCCCCCACTTGACATTGGCAAAGTGCCTAAGCAGCAAAAAACCACAACACGAAAAAAAAAAAAAAAAATGCATTGTAGATTAAAGACATTTCAATGTACAAGGAAACACCCCACTCCTATGTTAATTTTTTGTTCATAGCATAGGTTGGATGAGGAGTATAACTTAATAATTGAGTTTTGAGATATAAAAATATAGGTTCTTAGCTCTAGCAAAAGGCAGAGGGATACTGGGTTGTTACTGGTGCAAAGGCTGATGAACGGGACCTTCACTAGATATACTCTATCATCCATACTAATATTATAAATGCGAAAGTGTGTCTGCCTGTTACCTCTTCACGCTTTACCCACTGAACCGAATGAGATGAAATTTGGTATGGAGTTTGTTTGAATCCCCGGGGAAGGACAAACAATAGTTTATATCCAGGAATTCGTCTTTACATCGACAACCCAGGATAGAATATCCTGGCGCCAACGTACGAGGAGGCCCGACCCCATCTAAAATGGGAAATGGGCTGGGCAAAGAAGAGACAAGTCTAAACTGCATTTAAATGCTTCTGAGATATTGGAACTAGAACAAATGTGATAAAAAGCACAAAAATATGATGTTTACACCAGCAAGCGGTGGTTATTTGTTTGAACAGCCAGTTATTTGTTTCCCATATTGAGTACAAAGATGGGAGCTAACTTTAACTACTACTTGCTCATGAGCATTAAATAATAGGATTCTGGTCTCTGCTTCTCCCTCGCTAGCTCTTACACATTGACCCGAACCAAAATACAGTTCTACAAGCTCACAGGCTGTATTTTACTTGTATTGTGGAGTACACAGCATAACAATGATACATTAAAATAATTGCAGAAAAGCCTCATGGAATGCTTAGATTCGTAATGTAATTATTTGAGCCCGCATGAACCTGAAAAGGAGTCCAAGCTACTATGCTAGAAATAATGATTACTAGTTATGGTACATTCATTACCAATTTTAGTAAGTAGGTAGTTGGATATTTGTATTTTTTTGTTTATCTTGCAGAATAGTCAAGGCTACATTATACAGAAGTTAATTAAATGCGACTAAAATATAAGAAAAGCTTGACCAAGGTGAAATAATTCACAAAATGCTTCACTGCAAGACTCCTAACCTCTTTTGATTGATAACAATATGATTATTAATGACTTTGGCATAAGAGAAGGGCTTTTTAAAGGTAGTAATTATAGTACTTACTGCTCTATCACAGTAGGCATTCATCAACTTCCTCAGGGGAGTGTGTTTTTTGATTTTGAACTGGACAATAGCATTATCCTGACCTAGCACTTTCAAGTTGATGTGTTCGCTTTCTCCCTGGAAATGATAAAACAAAACATATTAGCTATTTAAAACGTTAAACTGAAGACAAGTCAATGGGAAATGTTGAGATAACCACATTTTACAAAGAACGCCATGTCGGTGAAATTAAGTTAGGGCAGGTGAATAATAACTGATAATACAACTGTTTCCTTACCTTTTTCTCGTCAGCCATTTTGATATCCAAGTATTTTTCAAAACTATGAACACTAAACGGAAGAATATAAAGCAAGTTCAAAGATTATCGCACAATAGACGCACTACTGACAGATTTCGGATCCGGTGGCGTGGTGGCAATGGCGGCGGAGTGGCTTGGAAAGGACACAGTGCTGCCAACACATGCGCAGTAATAACGGCGCAAATGGCGCGCAGAATAGTCGCGCACCTACGCTGAAAATGGTTTGATTTTGTCGATGTTGCGTTATAAATATTGAAAACTTTTGTAATAAAACAAATTATTTGATTATTTTGTTTAAATAGCACAATGGAGTTTTTGTGTAATTACAAAAAAATAAAAAATATAGTTTTTTTGTACATGTATAGTTTTAAAATATTCAAGGAAACTATGTAATTGACATAAAATATTAAAATAATATTAGCTATTTTGGCGTCTTTCGCCTGACATGATGATGATATGCTGTTTAAAAAAAATGGTTTTTAATTAATGGAACAATAATATACGACTGGGACTGTATCAACACCCCGAAAAAAACAACTAATTGATGCAGGTAAATTCTAGGAAAGTTCTAGAAGTTGGTCAATTATTAATAGGATTTATACCGTCATATCCTTTTTTCACAATATAGCCAACTTAAAGCGAAAAATCGATATCCGCGTCTGCCTAGTGATGTATTCTATCGACACACAACTACGCCGGAAGTTGATAGGGATGCGAAAAGTCGATATCTATTTACGTTCCGTTTCACGAATTATGCGGTTAAACATATTTAAACTGAAAAATCCAAGTTATTTATTGACGATGTGAGTTTTAACCAGATATTTTAATGGGCTTTTAACAATTTCCACACTTTTGTTATTAAAATTCAGTTTTTAATATCTAATTAATAGCAATAATTCGTAATATCTATATATATCTATGTATAGTTGGTATATATTATGTATAAATTGTTTAATATGGCAATGAGTGGGAGAGAGACACACGGACGAAAAAAGTGATTCTGCATATTACGTTTGTGCATGTAAAAAAAGTAATGTGAAGGCATTTTTTTATTGGTTGTTATTTTACTTCATGTAAAAATACATTGAAATTGCCATTATTTGCGAAAAGATACCTTCATGTACCTGTCCATAAGGTTTTTTGTCCCACTTTATTTGACGTTATTGCATGCTGCCTTTTCCTATAAAAGTTATTTTTAATTTATTAGGTAGGTAGGTACTTGGTAGGTATACTAGCTTCTGCCCGTCATCGTCACTCAGTCCGCGTGGAAAGCGTTTATACCGTAGCTCCATACAAACTTTCACCTCCTTAGGGGATGATTTCCGGGACAAAAACTATCCTATGTTGTCCTTCAAATTTCATCTAACTCGGTTCAGTGGTTTAAGCGTGAAGAGGTAACAGACAGATATACAACACTTTTGAAAAATAATAGTAAGTATTAGTATGGATTTATAATCGACGACCGCTTTAGCCTAGTTGGTACGTTGGTAGTGACCCTGCCTTCGAAGCTGGAGGTCTTGGGTTCGAATCCCGGTAAAGACATTAATTTCTGAGTCATGGATGTTTTCTATGTAAGTATATAAGTATCGCCTTGTAGGTACCCATAGTACAAGCTTTGTTTAGTTTGGCACTAGGTCGATTTGAGTAAATTGTACCCACATATTTATTTATTTTATTTATTATAATATAATATTAGTATGGATTATACATTAAAATACGGAGGACCAATACAATTAGAGTAAGTAACTTTAATTGATATAAACTAAAACCGTATTTCCGAAACATATTACCTAATCTAAAGCTAGCATGATCGGATTTAATGTCCGATGTAAAGCATTAATCCCCTTCGTACTCACCCGCTAGTACGAGATAAATTGTGTATATGCAAACTTGCTTATTACCTACTAGTTAGATATGAGCCCTATGTAGTATACAGCGTCAACAGCGAGTATATTTGACATAACCGCAAACTTTAGGGGGTTATAGAATAGGAACTTATTAATATATTTATCGATAAATTATTTAAAAAAGCGAACTTTTTTTTTCCATATAAAATAATACAGCACGCAATGGATCACTAATTTGTCTTACTGATGTGACATCACAACTGTCACAAGTGACCAGCTCCTTCCATTTGTCAAATGAGTGTGTAAGAACGTAAAACCTTAACATCCCCCCTCAATTCTAATTTACCTCAAAATAAGAATTGGTATAAAATAAGCAACTAAAAAAAACTAACAAGAAAATTATAATTAAAATCAAACCAGAGAACATGAAATACACAAAACATTAACTTATGTTGTTTCATGTCATTTGTGCGTGCGCATCGCTGCGTTATTTAACAAATCCTTACAAATCCTTTCCCCCCTCAATTTCAAGAATCTTACTCTAGTTTACCTATGTTGAAATTGAAACAAATAACGTAATAATTATTATATCACTCATTATGGTACCTCTATCTACGTTCCTATATCAATAAGAAACCATTCAATTAAAGCCTAGTTTTTGTACAAAATAGTTGTGCTTTTGTTTACCTAATGCTTTTGTCAAAATATCTGCTACATTTTCATTCGAGCTTACATATTTCACGATTATTTCTCGTTTACTTATTAAATCTTTAATAAAATGGTATTTAATATCAATGTGCTTTGACCTCTTACTGTTTTCATTTGACTCCATTAATTTAATCGCACTTTAATTATCTACAAGCAACATTGAATTTGACGGACAGTTAAAATCTTGCAACAATCCCTTTAAATAAACTAACTCCGCAGACGCTAGAGCCGCAGCTATATATTCAGCTTCGGCCGTTGATAAGGCTACAACGTTTTGTTTCTTACAGAACCAGGCCAACAAGTTATTGCCATAGAAGACTACAGAACCACTCACGCTTTTTCTGTCTATTCTGTCGCCAGCCCAGTCAGCATCACTATAGCCAACTAAGTGACAACTGCCATCCCGTTTAAATACGAGAGCTTTTGACTTTGTTTGTTTTAGGTACCGCAATACACGCTTAGCTGCTTTCCACAGCGATATAGTGGGCCTATCCAAATATCTACTTAGGAAGGACACGGCAAAACAAATGTCAGGTCTACTAGAAGTACCTAAGTATAAAAGACAACCTATGAGCTCACGATATGGCATATCCAAGTAGATAGTTTCATTTTCATCTATTGCGAAGTTTACTTCCATTGGCGACTCTGCTCCTTTGCAATCTGACATGTTAAATTTATCAAGCAATCTATTTATTGCTGATTCTTGAGAAATCGAAATCAGTTCTGGCGTTCTCACAATATCCAATCCCAAATAAGCACTCACCTCTCCAAGGTCCTTGACATTAAATTCAATTTTTAAAAATTCATGTGCTTTATTTAGGTTTATTTTACCTTTTGACATTAAAATGATATCATCAACATAAACTAATAAAAAGACATCTTCCAAGACATATAAACAAAAATCATATTTCGATTGTGCAAATCCTTTACCAACTAAAAAGCCATGAAGTCGTTCGTTCCAGCATTTTGGTGCCTGTTTTAATCCATACAGAGATCTTTTTAGTTTTAAAACTATTCCTTTTTCAACTTTTACTCCTAAGGGTGGTTTCATATACACGTCTTCCTTTAAAAAGCCGTTTAAAAAGGCCGTTGGAACATCTAATTGTTTCATATACATATCATGTTTTACCGCTTGGCTAAGCATCATACGAATTGTAGGCATGCGAGCTACAGGTGAATAAACATTAAACATTGTTTCTTCTTGAAATCCTTTCGCCACTAATCTGGCCTTTTTTGTACCATCTTTCTTAGTAGTAAATACCCATTTGGTATCTATAGCCCTTTTATCTGTAGGCAATTCTGATTCTTCCCAGGTTCCCAAACATTTTAGGGAATTTAATTCTTTGTCTATTGCGTCTTGCCATTCACGACCTCTTTCGACAGCTTCTTTGTAAGAACCTGGATCACCCGTACACAAACAGTAGGCAACATGTGTTTCATAATCTTCTAATCTTTTCGGAGGACTAACAATTCTTCCACTTTTTGTTCTTATCTCGTGTTCATTTGTAATGTCGCTTCTCTCAGTTAAGTTATCTTCAGTACAGTCCTGAAATATTTCTCGTGGTTCGATAATTTCCTCATCAATATTATTATTATCAACGATAACCCCTTCTCTGTCTTCATTACCTTGTTCTGGTTCAGTAATTTTATCATTATTTTCTTGATTAAAATCTGAAACACTAACTCTTTGCCACTCATGCTCGTTATCAGTTAGATTACTTTCACTATAAACAATATCATCTTCATCGAATCTCACATCTCGCGACACAATGATTTTATTGCTTTTAATATCCCATAAATTATATCCTGTCCTACTATATCCTACCATTCTGCACTCACATGCTCTTTCAGAAAGTTTATCAGGTTTTGGTAAAATGCAAGCCCACGCCTTTGCACCAAATGCACGAAGTTTGTTTAAGTCTCTTGTCCCATAAAGAATTTCACACGGAGTTTTGTAATTAATTGCCATAGAGGTACAGCGGTTTAACTGATAAGCTGCACATTTTACAGCCTCACCCCACAAATTCTTCGGTAGCTTAGTTTCAATAAGCATTGTCCTTGCTTTGTTATATAAACTACGGTTCATTCGTTCTGCAACGCCATTGCTAGCTGGCGAATATGGTAAACTATATTCCAAAACTATACCCTTCTCATTACAAAGTTGTCATAGTTTATTGCAAGTGTATTCGCCCCCATTGTCACTTCTTATCCTTTTTACCTTTTTTACGAATTCATTTTCGTATCGATGTATATAATTGATGATATTTTCAGTTGCTTCCGATTTCCTTTTTAACAAGAAAACTACACAAAAGTGTGAAAAATCGTCAATAATTGTTTGAAAATAGATTTCACCCTGTATAGTTGGAATTCTGGATGGACCCGCTATATCACTGTGCAACAATTCAAAGACCTGACGTGACCTAGGTCGCTCTAACTTTTTGAATGGTAATCTTGTTGCCTTACCTTTCATACATGCATTACATACGTTGTTGTTAAGTGGTAGCTGTAGCCTTTGTAAAGTTTTAGAGCTGGTATGTCCTAAACGTCTGTGCCACAACATGCCATCCGCTGAATGTATAGCCGCGACTCCATCCTCTGTTACAATTTCACCCTGTAAAATATAAAGTTTGCCATTATTGTATGCCCATATAGTGGACCCATTAAAAAAGGTAATTTTCGCATATTTATTTCTAAATATGATTTCATTTGGTTTTTCAAGAAGTTTTCGTACAGACAAAAGATTATAGGCTAGATTTGCCACTATAAGTCCCTCGACAGTAAACTTAACACTGCCACATTTTATTGGTAAACTCCCACTTTGATGAGCAATTAACTTTTCGCCATTAGCTGTGTTAATTCTTATAGGATGCTCTAAGTTTTTTATGTTTATCAAACATTGTGTATATTGGTCAGATATGAAATTTTGTGATGCTCCAGAGTCCACCACAAAATAAATTGATTCACTAAAGAATGCCTTACAAGTTAAATTGAATACTCCATCAATCATACAACCCACTTCCTCGACACCTTCTTCATGGGCTATTGTTGCATCATTCCTTGATGTAGATGCTCTATTGGCACCACGAAGGCGTCCCTGCATTCTGCCACGACCACGTCTATATGATTCACCACCTCGGACAGGAGCTCCTCGTTGGGAAGTATAATTCAGTTTGTTTTGAAAACCTTTTTGGCAATATATTGCTTTGTGCCCTCTTTCGTTACAATTCCAGCATTCTATATTAAATGCATTATCTTGGTTTGGTATGATCATCTCCTTCATTCGAATTTCTGCATCAAGTAGAGTCCTTTTTGCCTTTTCCAAAGTCAGTTCTTCATTAATTGCTTCTAAAGCTGTTGTAACACTATTGTTCTTATCTGGTAAAGCGAGTAGCAAATGTACCACTTTATCTGACTCATCCATTTTTGACATTACTTCAATGTCACTTACAAGCTTGTCAAATATCAAAAAAAAAACTTGTAAATTTTCGTTACTGGCACATTTCAACTCAATCAATCTTCTTTTTAAATTATATTTATTCATTACGCTTCTTCTTGTAAAAATATTTTCCAAAGAATCCATCATCTGTTTTGCACTTTTACACCCTTTTACGATTTCCAAAAATTTATCTCCTATGCATTGTACAATTAGCGATCTAGCTTCTTTATCTCTCTTTTTATCTTTGTCCTCCACATTAGCAGAGGCCACTATATCACCAAGGCCTTTTTCCTCCAATGACAACTCCAATCTAAATTTCCAATTATGAAAATTATTTCCATCTTCTAACCGACAAATCACGTTTTGTAGTTTTGGTTGAGCCATATTTTGCTCTTGTAGGTCTTCTGTTCCGATAACAAGCTTATACAAAAATTTTGAAATATTATTCAAAATTTTTGAATATTTTACCTTTAATTTTTGAAAATCAAGAATATGGGGCAGCCCATAACCTCTTAAATACTGAATCACACGCGGAAGTCACCATATTCCTAATATTAAACAGTAAAACTAATATTCACGTCCGTACACCATTTCGTTTTATTTTCTTCAAAACAAAGTGACATGACAACGTCATACACAAACCATAGATACAGATAATAGACAATAACGTAAAACCTTAACACTTAGTACCCATATAAAATGTAACGTATGTAAAAGGTAATTTCTAAAGAAGTGTATAGGAAAACCCATACAAATTTCCATCCCCAAATTTCAAGGGTGGAGGCGTGATTTACTAAAAATCCTGAAATACTTATTTATTATTTATAATAAGGAGTCCCTATTTAAATTTTCAGACCTCTAGCATCAAAATTTGCAGAAGTCTCATACAAAATTGCATCCTCTAGTTTAAGGAGTCCTGATGTATATTAGAAACGGCCATGATGTAACAATACAAAAATCCCAAGGACATGCCTCTGAAATACTACATACTGTAATAAATCACTCAAAATACTGTACACACATTATAGGAATATACAGACCACCCAATACGAACAAACTCCGCTTTATAAAGGAAATCGAATGCATTATTAAAAACTTACCAGAAAAGGATCGCATAATATTTACTGGTGACACAAACATAGACATCATGAAATCGAATAACACAACTGAGACATACAAAAGCACCTTGTGTGGTTACGGCCTGAGGGCCTACCGCGAACGGCATTCGAAGTTTTCCCTCTCTGTCGCACTTATGTACGAACTCGTAAGTATGACAGAGAGGGGAAACTTCGAATCCCTTTCGCGGTAGGCCCTCTGCGCTGCATGATCAACGAATGTACCCGGTAAGAGGTAGCGGGCGACGCGCTAGTGACGTCATGCATCGACCATGTGTGGGTGCGCGCGCCCGCGCAGCGCCTTCCCGCACGCATTCTCACGTGTAAACTCTCCGACCACTACATGATCGGCGCAAATTTAGCGGCTGGGACCAGTGTTTGTGGTAAACGAAACAAATCGGTACCTATGTGTATTTAATGCTAAATTAATCCATGAACAGTTAGATAAAGTGAACTGGAACGATTTCGCTGGTATTGAGTGTCCGTTATTGCCAAACAAGAAACTAGTTAGTGTTTTTAGTAGGGTCGTTTCGCCGGTTAGCGACCACTTAGCCGAGTTGCTCACTTTAGATTAGTAAATGTATACCTATTCAATGTACACACATAATATATGGTATTCGTATAGGTTCTGAGTATAGTCAAGTTTTGAAACCTACAATAAAATATAGCACTTTCATCCATAGATTAAGAAAAAATATGGAAAAGGTTTCAAAATAGCGAATTCGCTGGATAGCGACCGCTTTAGTCGGTTTGCGACCACATGTTAGCTAGTTGGCGACCACTCTTGCAAATAGTGTTTAAGTAGTTAATAAAACGATTTATCATCATCATCTTCATATCAGTCGAAAGACGTCCACTGCTAGAGATAGGCCTCCCCCAAAGAGTGCCACAATGACCGGTTTTGCGCCACCCGCATCCAGCCGATTCTTGCGATATTTACTAGGTCATCAGTCCACCTTGTGCCCCCACAATCAACTATCCACTCAGCGCCTCCCGGTACGTGGTCGCCATTCGAGAACCTTTCCGCCCCAACGGCCATCGGTTCTCCGTGCAATATGCCCCGCCCACTGCCACTTAACTTTAGCGATTCGGATGGCTATATCGGTTACCTACCTTGGTTATGTTGCGGATAGCCTCATTTCTGATGCGATCACGCATATAATCTCCCAGCATAGCCCTCTCCATTGCCCTTTGGGTGACTTTGAGCCTTCTTATGAGGCCCATAGTAAGCGACCACGTTTCAGTGCCATACGTCATCACTGGCAACACACACTGGTCAAAGACTCTCGCCTTGAGACACTGCGGAATATTGGACGAAAAGCCATAGCGTAATAGCTTCCCGAACGCTACCCAGACGAGTCGGATTCGACGATTGACCTCTTTCTCAAAGTTTGACCTACCTAACTGCCCTTATACCACTACAAATAGGAGTGTAGACTAACCATTTATTATTACTCCAAAAAAAAGAAGCTACAACCGTTTTAATACTTATTGCTTGTTAGAGAGAGAAAACGCTAGTGGATCGTGACGTCACAATCCCCGAGCGGCATAGTAAATGACAATCGTTTAATATGCTGAAGGTGCGTTTTGCGGAAAAGGGATAGAATATACCTACCCCCTCTTAAAACTTTGGATACTATAACTTTGTAATAACTTAATCCCCTGCTCTTTTTTTTCTCCATTTGACATTACATTTAATCCTTTTTCGAGAAAATTCATCATTATAGGACATTTATTTAGTGTTACTCTTCTAAATCTACTTTACATTGCTGTGTCAATGAAGAATAGAATCGAAAAAAGCGCGCCATCTCGCTCACACCATGGTGCTTTTATATATATTGCTATTACAGTCACACATGTCATTCATAGTAGGTATCTAAATGCCACCTTTTTACAAGCTTTTATTTAACTTTTAGATTATATTCTACTTACACTAGCGTCTGCCCACGACTCCGTCCGCGTGGAAATCGTTTATATCGTAGCTCTATACAAACTTTCACCCGCTTAGGGGATTATTTCGGGGATAAAAACTATCCTAGGTATCTAGGTAAACTATTATAGGTCTCTTCCCGGGACTCAAGCTATCTACATACCAAATTTCATCAAAATCGGTCCATCGGTTTAAGCGTGAAGAGATAACAGACAGACAGACATACACACTTTCGAATTTATAACATAACCATCTCATATAAATTGTGTATTATTATATTTATTATATAATATAATAATATATAATTATATATTATTATATACTATGGACATAGCATGGATTGGCGCGGCTTAAATACCGACTCAATTGGCTAGCCAAGCTAAATATCGCGGGTGCTGCATAAGAATCCATAAGGAAAGAAAAAGAAAACGATGTGGTCGCTATCCGACTTCTTTGGTAATTATGTATTTGGGTACGCGACCACCCCATTTTATTTAAATCTATTTTTAAATATGCCGAATTTCAACGAAATTATTACAACAGCTAAATCATTTAAACGATCAATTAACCAATTTCAGCATAATAATAAAATTAAGTGACGTAACTAAAGTTTTCGCGCCAACTGTCGCGTTATTTTTTTCACAGATTCACTGCACGTCAACACTCCACGGAAGCAATGTGTGAATTGAGGTTATTTTTTCTTGCTTTGGATTGAGCTTTCGGTTTTAAATTGTATATATTCTTATTCTGATACTATTCAAGAATAGTTAATAAGTTATTCTTTTTCTGTTGGGTTTGTAGAAACGTTAATATCTTTAATTGAAGCAGCCTAGTCCGTCAAGTGGTCGCTAACCGGTGGTGGTCGCGTTACCGGCGAAACGACCCTACTATCTACGAGCAGGCGAAAACGAATGTCCAAAGTAAACATAAAAGGAAAAAATAATCGTGGATTAGTAATACCATCAATAACATGATAGAAAGAAGAGATGAGCTTTTTAGAATATGGAAAAGTAATACAAAAAATGTAACAAATAGGCTAAACTACACTAATAGGGAACATTACGCAAAACTCTTCGTAGGTGGCGACACTAGCAGCGTTGACATTGTATCTCGTTCCCACTTGCGGTATTGTCTATGCAAGCATCCTTGTCACTCATTTGACAATCAATTGTGCATGTGTGTGTGAATCCCTATATTCCTATACTGGTTTACTATTAGTGGTAGTGCTGCCTCTGGCGGCAGAACATGGCAGTAATGTTCCCTATTATTATTATATAAATATTGACATTACATTTAATCCTTTTTCGAGAAAATTCATCATTATAGGTCATTTTATTTAGTGTCTACACCCCTATTGTTACTCTTCTAAATCTACTTTACATTGCTGTGTCAATTAAGAATAGAATCGAAAAAAGCGCGCCATCTCGCTCACACCATAGTGCTATTACATATATATATTGCTATTACAGTCACACATGTCATTCATAGTAGGTATCTAAATGCCACCTTTTTACAAGCTTTTATTTAACTTTTAGATTATTAATTCTACTTACACTAGCTTCTGCGCACGACTCCGTCCGCGTGGAAATCGTTTATATCGTAGCTACATACATACTTTCACCCCCTTAGAGGATTATTTCGGGGATAAAAACTATCCTAGGTATGTCTCTTCCCGGGACTCAAACTATCTCCATACCAAATTTCATCAAAATCGGTCCATCGGTTTAAGCGTGAAGAGATAACAGACAGACAGACATACACACTTTCGAATTTATAATATCAATCATCTCATATCAATTATTTATTATTATATAATATAATATATAATTATATATTATTATTATATTATATATACTATGGATATAGCATGGATTGGCGCGGCTTAAATACCGACTCAATTGGCTAGCCAAGCTAAATATCGCGGGTGCCGCATAAGAATCCATAAGGAAAGAAAAAGAAAACGATGTGGTCGCTATCCGACTTCTTTGGTAATTATGTATTTGGGTACGCGACCACCCCATTTTATTTAAATCTATTTCTAAATATGCCGAATCTCAACGAAATTATTACAACAGCCAAATCATTTAAACGATCATAATAAAAAAATTAAGTGACGTAACTAATGTTTTCGCGCCAAAAAACTATCATATGTCCTTTTTCGGAACTTAAACTATCTGTAACCAAATTTCATCTAAATGGGTCACTCAAATCCAAATTTTCACCCCTTAGGGGATTTTCGGGATAAAACTATCCTATGTCCTTCCCCAGGACTCCCAACTATCGCTATACCGTAAATGGGTTCCATCCAAATCTTCACCCCCTTAGGGGATGATCTCCGGAATAAAAGCTATCATATGTCCTTTCCCAGGACTCAAACTATCTCTTAACCAGATTTCATCTAAATGAGTTGCATCCAAATCTTCACCCCTGATTTCATCCTCTCAGGCGATGATTTACGTTACAAAAACAATGCGATTTCCTTTCCCGGAACTCCAACTATCTCTATACCCAATTTCATCTAAATGGGTTCTGTCCTAATTTTCACCCCTCATTTCACCCCCTCAGATGATTTTTCAGGATAAAACCTATGAATTGTCCTTCCCTGGGACTACTTCTTTCTCTTTACCAAACATCTTAATGGGTTTCATCCAAATTTTCACCCTCTATTTCATCCCTGAGGGGGTGATTTTCGGGATTAAAACTATCCGTTGTCATACTCCGGGTCTCCTTCCCTGGGACTCCTTCTATCTCTTTACCAAAATTCACCTTAATGGGTTTTATCCAAATGTTCACCCCCTATTTCATCCCTGAGGGGGTGGTATTCGGGATTAAAACTATCCGTCGTCATACTCCGGGACTCAAACTATCTTCATACGAAATTTCATCTAAATGGGTTACATCTCAATTTTCACCCCAATTTCACGCCATTAGGGGATGATTTAGGGAATTTAAAACTATCATATGTCCTTTCCCAGGACTCAAACTATCTTTCAACCAAATTTCATCAAAATGGGTCACAAACAAATTTTCACCCCCAATTACCTACACCCCCTTAGGGAATTATTTTCGGGATAAAACTATCCTATGTCCTTCCCCAAGACTCCAACTCGCTATACCGTAAATGGGTTCCATCCAAATTTTCATACCCCATTTCACCCCCGTAGGAGATGATTTCTGGACTCAACAATAGTTTATGTCCTTCCCCAGGACTCTTAACTATCTCCACACCAAATTTCATCTAAATGGGTTCTATCCAAATTTTCACCCTCATTTAACCCCCTCAGGATATGATTTTTCAGGATAAAAACTATGCATTGTGCTTCCCTGGGACTCCTTCTATCTCTATACCAAATTTTAACTAAATTAGACGTATCCACATTTTCATCCCTTTTTCATCCCAAGGGGATTATCGGGATTCAATTTCGAGATTGTCATTCTACGGGACTCAAACTATATCTATACCAAATTTGATCTAAACGGAGTCCATCCAAAATTTTACCCTCCATTTCACCCCCTTAGGGGAAGATTACCGGAATAAAAACTATCCAATGTCCTTTCGTAGAACTTACACTACCTCTAAACCAAATTTTATCAAAATTAGTTACATCCAAATTTTCACCCCCCCATTTTACCCCCTAAAGGGAAGATTTCCGGGATAAAACCTATATTTTGACCTTCCCCGGGACTCAAACTATTTATATACCACATTTCATCCAAATCGGTGTAGCGGTTTAAGTAGCTTAATACAAATTTCTACCCCCCATTTCATCCTCTTAGAGGTTGATTTCCAGGATATAAACTACCCTATGTCCTACCCCAGGACTCAAACTATCTCTATATCAAATTTCATCTTAATCGGTTCAGCCGATTTCACGTGATGCACGGTCACATAAACAGACAAACAGCTAAACAGACAAAAAGACAAAAATTCTAAAAACTGTTGGAACGTGTTCTGTTATCGATTCTAAGTATCCCTAGCCAATTATTTTTCGAATATCTTCCATGTACAGACTTTCGACCCTCTTCAGCTTTATTATATGTATATATATTATATAGATAGATAGATTGAACCAGCCTAGTCCGTCAAGTGGTCGCTAACCGAAGGTGGTCGCGTTACCGGCTAAACGACCCTAGGCCTAGTGCCTGCCCCTGCGCTTCGCTTGGCTCGTCTTGGCGGGGGCACTACCGTGTCCCCAGATAAAAAGTTTGTATTGGCAATGAACGTGTTAAAAGGATTGGTAACGATTATGTGACACAGAGTTGCAAAAGTATCTAAGGCTACGGTAATTTAATTACTTTCCAACAGGCGTACGGAACAGACAGCGGGAAGCGACTTTGTTTTATACTAGGTGATTAAAATACTAGGTATACCAATAGGTACCAACCTCGCATACGTTTTAGTGCTATTGGATGATAGTAAGCGAAGCATGTCAAAGTCAGTATATATCTATCGACGTTTAGTAATAAAAAGTTAAACTAAATACATCGGATTTATTTTGAAAAAGGAAAATATACCTGACTGACGCACAGTCCTAAATTAAAAATTTCGCGCGCATGGATTTAACGGCTTTTGTTCCGGTTTTGTGCGAGCCGTTCATTCTATTAGGTTAGTGTTGCACAAATCCGGGATAGGGTCATTTCGCCGGTTACGCGACCACCTTCGGTTGGCGACCACTTGAAGAACATGGTTTTTTCAATTGAAGATAACATCAATTCTACAGAGCCTATTGAAACATTCAGTCGTATGCCTTATTGACTGTAGTTATGGAATAGGAATTTACAAAAACAACGAGAAAATATGCTTTCAGTTCACCAAGTCAGCTAAGTGGTCGCTAACCGGCACATGAAATTAGGTGGTCGCCAACCGGCGAAATGACCCTAATGTCCGCCTGTCGAGGATAATCGTGATCGGTTTTTGTATATTAGTATAGGAGAGCCTTCGGGCGGAGGATAATTAAACACAACTATTTACAGGTCTCCTATAATTCAATGAATATACTGAATTAATTATGTGACAACTCAATTACATAAAATAACATTCACATGACATCCATGACAACGCTTCAACTCCATGACCATAGACAGGTGGCTGGCCGCCACATTAGTAATAGTGGTACGTTGCTAAGCTTTTCATCTAGCAATTCTAACATGTTGTAAACACAGTTATTATTAGACGCGAGTGCTTTGTTTAAAGATACGGTTTTACGGATAACCTTGCACCGGTCTTTTTTGTAAAAGAAGTTTAACCACTTTCTAGTAAAAGAAGGTATTTGAGTAGGTCTCTAGTATAGGACATGGAAAGCTTCTTCTTAGAGAGAATCCTAACCTTTTTAGGAGGGAATGTTTTGGATCACCTTCCATACCAATTTTATCTGGCAAAATATAACAGTAAATAAGAGTATAAACAACAAGCAAGCAACATGTCGCTTCTCGCTATCTCTCTTCGACTACTAGGTACTAGGTGCCCTATGACGTTGTTTGCCTATTCATTTTCACGATTGTTATCTTATTTATTAAGTACCTAAATGACAGAGGACAGAAACGGTTGGCGATTACTCCACCGACAAGAGGCTCTTAAGTTACAGAAAACATAAACTTAATAATCTCATTATACACATCATCTAGGCTGGCAACAGAACCCGTTGTTTTTTAACTCTATCATTTACGACCATACACTACGCAGAGGAAAGTAAAGGTTTCGCCAGCCAGAACTTACTATTAAAAAGGAAGCGGTTTCCCGCCATTCCGCCGTCGAGTGTATCCACTGCACACTATTTGTATTGTTCGCTGCCTTGAAAGGGGCACTTGTTAGTGCTGCCAACATACCGATAATACTTTTACGTATAGTGTGGACTGTAGAGCGGCGTGAAGCGATGGAAGAGTTCCGGAAATGGTCACTTCCGCTTTATTTATTTTCGATACGAAGAGTTTTACTGCTGTGAGACTTTATAGTTATAGTTACTTATCAAAAAATATTTTGGTACTATGGTGGATTTGAAAGAAAGATATGAATACCTAGTATTTTTGTCTGAATAGTTCTAAAATTATAGTTTAAAATAGGAAGACTTCCTTTCTCACTCTGTTTATATACTTTGGGACCTGGTCCTGAGGTCCTGGGTTCGAATCCCGGTAAGGGCATTTATTTGTGTGATGAGCACGAATATTTGTTCCTGAGTCATGGATGTTTTCTATGTATTTAAGTATTTATTTCTCTATATAAGTATGTATATCGTCGTCTAGTACCCATAGTACAAGCTTTGCTTAGTTTGGGACTAGGTCGATATGCGTAAGATTGTCCGAAAAATATTTATTATTAATTATATCGCTAGCTTAGTTTTTGGCCGACCCCTTGCCAATGTGCGCCTGTGCGGTTGCTCGGAATAGAAACGCCTGCCAAGTTTACAGAGCAACAAGTGATCATTTAGAGGTATGTAGACTAATGTCTTATCTACAAGAATGTTGAGTGCCAGCATTTTGTCATCATTGTGGATGTCAAGATGGATGGGGGCGTACCTTGACTTTATTTTTAAAGGCATATGAATCGTTTAAGACTAGGGACCCGCGTTAAAAAGCTCATTAGAAGTATTGGTCAAACGTCAGATTTACCAGTTTAGACTTTACTTCGTAAAAGTGGAAGTTATGGCTGAGCGCAGCGCACAGTTGAATGAAAACACGTCGAAAAATAAAATGAAAAATGTAAGTGTTTGCGACCGTCGCTATATTATATGAGTAGGTTTTGACATTTGCTCTACAGTCAGCAGCAGTTATAATTATACGCTACTTGAGTAACCCTTTGGTAAGGCTTTCCAAACAATAGTAACATTACTTACCTAGAGCGGGAAAACAAATAATTTCTCAGATCAGATCTGAGGCTTTCTTTATTACCGCCCATGGTGAGTACCTACACAATATTACGTCTCTCCGGAACGCGTAGCGTGCGGTAATTTCTGCTTTATGGCCAGGTGTGACGTAAGTAATATTATTTCAAGAGTTGGTACCGCAAGCTAAATAGCTGCGTCGTCTGCCGAAACAAAAATAAATAAGTACTAAATAGGTTAGCTATCAAAGTTTCAAAGCCGAAAATACGTCCAGTATCCAAATAACCCTAATTAGCATTCCATTACAGAAAAGCAAGTAAGTACACCTTAATACCCCCCCCCCCCCCCCCCCCCCCCCGGCTACTCCAGCCCGCTATACTTCAACTTGTTTTAACCTCACCTCGTTCAACCACAAATATATCTTGACACCGCGATTTGTAGTAACTAAACGTAAATAGAGGTCTAGTTTCGTTTGGCGTGATAGGTGCGGTGAGGCGAATTAGCGCGTTCTAAATAACAGCCCTGCCGAGGCAACGTTCCCATGGGTTGCATCTCATTATGACGTCACATTTGCGGCTTGGAACACTGCAGAGAAAGGAATTGTCTTGCGAAAACTCGCGAGGAAAGTAAAGCGTTAATAGGGATAAATAGTGTGGAGCTCAAAGGTAGTGCTGTGAATTGTTTTCTACATTGTCATGGTCCTTCTTGGCTGTGGCGTGGCATTTGCTCATTAAGATCTTTATCCTCCTCATCGTTATATAAGTAATCTATGTTGTTCGAGTCCTAGCTTGGTTAAGGGGACGTAGGTTCGTGGTCTTCTCTCCCTCTCACTGAGCATAAGCGTGAGCGAGTAAAAAGTGCGTGTTTGGAAGCGCGGATATCATGTTTTTTAATTTTATTTCTTTGTGCGTTTTAATAAATAAAATAGTAATAGCTAATTTCCCTCAAACATGACATTGCCAATTTTTAGAACCAATTGTAATATGTTTAGCTGTTGTGCATAATTTGTTACGATTATTTAAAGTGTATTTTAGACCTATGTTTGTGATTTTTTTCTATCAAGCGAAAGTCAAAAACTCAGTATTCGAATAGCTGATTTCCCTCGAAAAAGGCCTCAAGATTGCTAATTAAATTTAAAGCAGCCGTATTATAATGCAAACAAGAGCTACGATTTTTTAAAAATCCATTTTCGGAGTCACGTCGCCTTAAATATCCTTTGACCCTGGAACGACCGGTGCACAGTTATTATACTGAAATGTTTTTTTGATGCACACTGTGGAGCCACATTTCTCCATGATTTATCTTTGTTTTGTTACAGCAAGGCTCAATTTCACAATCCTATAACAAGCTTCATATCATCAAGACGACGAAGTTTTACCTAATCTCACACGCGTATTATACCTATCCTAGCACGACGGAACGCGTCACCCATACGAGTTCCTACCTATAAGTTTTGTGTTGAGTTGAGTAGGTTGTAGTTGTTCAGGTTCAGGCCGGATATGTTACGATAGTTCTTAGTTTTTATGCTGCACAGAAATCTCTAGTAACACGATACGTTTATAACTATCCTTAATCTGTCTCTAGCCCCTCGTCACTCGTGAATATTGCGGGCTGTAAGGAGACAGTATTCCACAGAGTACGCCTCCAATATCTGTAGTCAAAGGATCGGCACGCCCGACTATCTGACGATGGCGAAAATAAGAATACTTTGGCAATACCGCAAAGTTCTCAAACTGATATCCGCAACTTAGCAAACCACATTAAATTAATGATAAACAGGCTACTTACTAATAATTGGCGCGTAAAGGTTGTTTTGTGTATTTATTGTTTTATTTGTTGGAAGGAAAACCATTTTATTGTATGCCTACCTGTCCGTGCGGCTTCATCCATTTTTCAACCGACGAAAAAACGGAGGAGGTTTTAAGTCGACGACGCGTATATATATATATATTTTATGTATGACCACGCATAACTTTTTACAGAGTAGTCCGGTTTGGATATTATTTTTATTGCCCCGAAGTTAGTCCCATACAAATTTGGAAAAAAAAACCAACCTTAAGGGTAGGAAAATAGGGGATAATTGATTTTTCGTCGGTTAAAACATTGTTTTTAAAGTAAATTATTACAAAGAACGTGTCCGTTCATCAGACGCACGCTGATTATGTCCATGTTGGCCAAATTGATTTTCCCCTAGACGAAGGTATCACAGCACCTTAGGAAAATGCTGCCGAGCGTAGTCGGTCTGCGACAAAATTGAGAAATAGGTATTTGTACAAACTATTGCCGTCGCGTTGCGCCCAAGCGAACGCGTGCGATGCGCGATAGGGACAACCGCAGCTCAGACCGATTTTCACTACAAAATCTTGACAAGATCGATGCTTTGTATTCCCCTGTTTTCTCCGCCAAACCTGCGCCAATTCAATTATGTTTGGTGTTCAAATTTAGAGGAAGAGTAGATCTATGTTTCTATTATTTTGTTTTAACGTAAAAACTTTTCATATTTGTCTGGTAGTCATCTGAATATGACAGTAAAAATGGGGCAGTTTTTAGGTTTTCGAAAATTCGTATCTGTTTTGGTAATTATTTTTGGGAAAAAGTAAATGACAGGGGCATACGTACAGTACACCTAGATTTTATAAAAAAAAACGAGTCCTCTAGAGGGATAAACCAGGAAGGAAATAGGGGAATACGTTTGTATGGAAAAATGCTGCTAGGATACCCTCTTAAGTCAGAAAGATACACAAGAAACAACTGGCTTTGACAGATTTAAATGTGAACGAAGCCCGTTAACTTAACGAGACTCCCGGACAATCGACGCTAAACTGGATTAATTGAATTCAACAATTCAGGCCGGCCGACAATTCAATCTAATATTTTAGTTGGAAGGGCCGTCATTAGATTGGACATTGAATTAATTGAGCCGAGGTCTCGTGTTGTATCTTAGTTAATTATAAGGCAGTAGTGTTTAAGAAATAGAAAAAAACATTTATTCGTGACACACAAAATACGACCTACGAAAATATAAGAAAAGACAAGAACCATTGCAGATAAACTTAATTAAACTTGCTGCCAGCGTAATGGGGTCCATGCCGCAATCTGACCTCTTAAAGGCGGTGTTCTTTTTAATTAGGTATAATTTCCCGTTTTATGTTTTCATTTATAGTTAGAACACTTAGAACCTATATAAATTTTTATTGTTCTTGTTATACTTAAGTTGTACGTATTTGATCATGTTTCTTTATTTAATAAGACATTTATTTAGCAAAATCGTTTACATGTTGTATTACAAGTACCAGTCCCTGCACTAGGCTTTGCCTGAATCGCAGGAGACCGCATATTACATGACTTATTAAACTTGTATCTGTTAATACTCGGTGCACTTTACTCGACTAAATTACCACACCCCACACCGTTTCTTTCGTGATTTCATGGGGGTCTACAGATTATATGATTTCACCACAATTTGTCATTACAACATGTCGAAGTCATTATTGGGTGTGTCGTACAGATGTATTAATAATCCGACCATAGGGACATGCAATTTCTCAGTACAACTCGTTTGACAGTTGGATCAGCAGCGCAACATGCCTCCAGACGATAGCAATTAGTGAGCTTCTGACAAATTGGGGATGACAAATCATAACATGTATAGACCCCTTCAAACATACCTACTTATCTACATAAACTCACACCTGCACGATTATCACAAGACGGCGCGGCGCGCGAGCTGTGTCGCGGTGAAATAGACTATCCATCTCTTTCTAATTAGAAATTTATCTCGCCGCGACACAACTCGCGCGCCATCTTGTGATAACCGTACTGTATTCTTTAGAAGCCGTGTCTACACCTGACGCATGCATCGGCCTCGCCCGAGCTTGCGCGCTCAGTGGCAGCCAAGCATGCGTCCGGTGTACCTAGTGTCGCTACGTCTAAAGGCGTAAGCAGATCACATGAAATTATTTTTTTGTGCATCTTCTAGCAAGTGTAGGTTTGAAATTGAAGGGTGTGATGCTATTCAAACCAGACACTACAGGGAAAACACGATTCATATCTAATACCAATGAGATTGTAGCGTTTCGAATGGAGCCCCTAGCTCGTAATTCACCGAAAAATCCAATCTATTTATGATAATGCTAATGACAAGTCCATTATTTACTTCCTCGAGTTCATTTCAGCGGATACTTGTCATTTGGCTTGTTCATCGGAAAATGTAAATGCAAATTTTCTTTTCTTATTTATCTCCGAGATCCGGAAAACTCGTGAAGCATTAAATTGGCATAAATGAATACGAAAACATTTAAATTAAGTTATATGAAGATACGCAGATAAGTCGACATTAGAGGTTATTTTGATCTACATACGAAACATGTATTGTTTTTAAACACGGTTGCATTTTATACGACACCTTTAACCATCTACAGGTTCTGAATAATCGATAGACGTATCATTAAAATCCATCTAATAAATTTCAAGATTCGAGGGAATATAATAATGTAGGTACTTAGTTATACCTTTTAAAGCTAATCTACACAATCGGCAATCATGGCCCGTCATTTTTTAAATTCCGATCTAACAACCTAATAAAATATTTTCCATACATTCCTACTTGCATATTCTGCATATCGATAAACTTTAATGTTATATAGTCATTGCACGCCACGACAGAATCGCTGCGCCATTATTTAAACTACTTGGACTGCAAACAGCCCATTTAAGAGGATGGCATATGTTGTGTTCTGTTGGCTCTTGTGACTTCTCATTTACTTGCTGGGTATTCGAGTAAATCCTGACAATGAGATAAGTAGAAAGGGCCCGTTTGAAATATGTTGGGGTCGACTTCATTAGACCGGTTTCTTTCTCTTGACAGTTTCGTAACAACTAGTTTTTTTTCGATGGGAGGGTTGTTAGCTCGGTCATGTGGTGCCATGGCATATCTGGGGCATCCAGCAGAGTACACCATTGTATATCTTCGCAAGTTTCTATACAATAATATTATCCTACGACGAAGAGTTTGTTCTTCACAATCGCGGGGGCGCGGCATCTCGCTCCCACGTATCCCACCACTGTCGCTATCGCCGCCACTGGAAGTCAGCGGAGCACGGAGACTTCATTTGTCTTAACTTAACGTGCTCACGAGAGTTATACTCCTTAAGCCCGCTCCCAATTTACCTACGTCTCATGACAACACGAAAAATTACATGGCACACGGTCGAGAAAGTTGTGCTGAGCAAGAATCAGAAGATTATCGCACCTAAAATTGGCCGAAAGTTTGAAAAATCCTTCATCTACCTACTACTCGTCACCACAATTCTTTTACCAGTGTTAGTAGGTAAAGTCCGAATTTCTTGATGCTATTTCCAAAATCCTTTCATTCATATTTAGAAAGAACGCTCAGGATGGACGTGCTTCCTCTAACTTTTTTTACAGGGAACAACTATTCTGTAGTAAAATAGATTGCGGTAGACCATTTCCCATGAGTCACGTACCAACGTAACAGGAGGCAATAATATTCTACGGACACTTAAGTAAAAACCGAGTCACGCGCAGAATCTAAAGCAGTACGGGAACTCCACTTGATGGGATTATATGATTATGAGATGCTTTTTTCATGTTCCCATCCTATTCTTTTAAGTACGGTCCGTGTCTTTTATTAAGCAATTTTCGTGTCGATCCGTCCTGTATATTATATCATACTATTTTTGTCTGTCGAGGCGTGGGTAGGCCCCCCACAAGGTGGACTGATGACCTGGTAAAGGTCGCGGGAGTCCGCTGGATGCGGGTGGCGCAGGACCGGTCATTTTGGCACTCTTTGGGGGGAGGCCTATGTCCAGCAGTGGACGTCTTTCGGCTGATATGATGATGATGATTTTTGTCTGTATTTTTACTTGTGTCTTGTGTACAGTAGCCATCACATAGGTCCATAGGTACACTATAGGTGTTCAAAAATATCGGCACATGCACCCTAATGCCTTGAAAATAGAGGTGTGTTCCGATGTTTGTGAGCTGCTTGTTTGCTCCGATGTATGTGATGGCGACTGTACAATAAAGTTATTTACATAGATATATCGTAGGTACTCATTTCTTATGTGCTTTTGTTTTAGAGCGTATACAAGCTGCGATAACGGATACAAACCATGGATTTAAAAGGTTTAAGGTAAACGTCCGAGTGCTCGACGATGTACTAGTATATGGCATGGGCACTGTGACAAGGCTTAAATTCGAATGAAGTAAAATCCTCTTAATTCGAATTGAACCCATATTGCTTTGACCCATGCCATATACTAGTACATCGACGAGCACTCGGACGTTTACCATTCTCAAAAAAGTAAAAACATTTGCTCGGTAACATGAATGAAAACCCGGACAAAATGGATTTTGCCGGAAATGACTTAGATAGATCGATTTATCGCCTCAGTAAACCTCCGCATAAGGTGGACTGATGACCTGGTAAAGGTCGCGGGAGTCCGCTGGATGCGGGTGGCGCAGGACCAGCCATTGTGGCACTCTTTGGGGGAGGCCTATGTCCAGCAGTGGACGTCTTTCGGCTGATATGATGATGATGATGAAACCTCCGCATTGTAAAGGTAATCAAATTCATTAGATCCCATTTGCAAACAAATAAATGAATGGATAATTCAATATAGGATGTAAATAAAACGGGATTTCAACATGTAAGGAGATCAGTGATCCCATGATAGTCGTGATAATAATATGATAAAGACACGATAAAGATAGAATTGGATGAGTGAAGAAAGTGTTGGATGCTTAGTTAGTCTATCGTTTATGATAGGTACCTATGTAAATGCGGCTGTAATACTCCAAGTCCATATTGTTTGGTAAAACCTTAGATGTACCTATCAAATTATTGCTTAAGGCTTGAAATCGAAGTCATCCTCCTAGCGCTATTCCCGGGTGTGCCCTAAATAAGCCCTGGGTCCACTTTGACACCGAATCCCAAGATAGGCACTATAGTTGTACGAAAACGACTGCCATCTGACCTTCCAACCAACAGGGAAAACTAGACCTTATTGGGATTAGACTGGTTTCATCACGATGTTTTCCTTCACCAAAAAGCCAATGATAATTGTCAAATGCATTGTCGTAGATAAGTTTTTAAAAAACCCCAGTGGTACGAGCGCAGGTTCGAACCCTCGATCTCCTGATTAAAAGTCACGTCTTACAGTGGCTAAGGTTTGGAATCTAACTACTGATTTAAAACTGTAAAGTTGTAAATCTTCTAAACATCCCTTTTATCTACATAAGTATCTACTTAGTGCGTGCCACCGAATTCCCGGCTAGCAAATTACTTTACTAACGCCCTAACAAATTAAAAACAACACCTGAACTTTCCACAACGAATTCTCTTCCATGATATCATCTGCCTTATTTCCTTTATCTTTGCAGCTTTAAGTGACTTTTGTAAAAAGCAACCCAAGTTAAAAATATCGTGGGAGGCAACACGAAAGGGCCAAATTAGACTAACACCTACCTTTGATACTTATTGTATTGTCTTCCTCGAAAGTTGATTGATCTTCTGAATTATTCATGCTGAATTTTCTCGAATGTCCATTTTGGTTAGGGATAAGGGAAGGTAAGAAAAAATACACGGTCGAAGCATTTATTTGAAAAGCGATCTGAGTAAATAAAGTTGAGTAGAAAACTTTGTCCATAAAACTTAACATGTTTCTCTTAATTAAAACGCATTGTTTGTCACAGTTTTTTCGCTGAGTCTCAAAACTAGCTGTTAAACCAAAGCAAACATTTTACCCTTTGGATTAGAATAGTAAGTACAGTTACCTCCTTGAGGAACATCCTGTGAGTAGCTCTGCTTCCAAGTGATACAGTGGGACACTCGCCGAGAAAGCCCCGTGGCTAGACCGTGGCTGGACAGCAAGGACTTGCTTTATCCCTATTTGAGGTCGGCCTCCTGATACTCTTCCTCCAATCATTACGGTTCTGCGTCAATTCCGTTGTAACTTCGTAATGTCGTTATGGATGGTCTTTAGCCAGGTTGTTGGTGGGCGTCCTCTTCATCTCTTCCCCTCCTGGATGGATAATACTCTTCTGGTCATGTGGTCATCACTGCGGCGCATTACATGTCCGTACCAGCTCAGGTGGTTTTCGCGCATTTTTTGGTGTATTTCTGCAACCTTGAACGTTCCACGGACATACTCATTTCTGATTCTGTCAAGCCTGGTAACGCCACCCGCCCATCGAAGCATTTTCATTTCAGTGACGTGCATTTTGTGTTCGGCACAATTTCTTATGTCCCAACACTCAGAACCGCAGAGCAAGGCAGGTCTTACCGCGCGTTTGTATACCGTGCCTTTTACTTTTATTGGCATCTTCGAGTCGCAGAGAACTCCCGAAAGCGATTTCCATTTCAGCCAGTCTGTCTTAATTCTGTGGTCTATCTCTCTGTCTGTGCTTGCCTTGGTGTTAAGCATGTACCCTTAGTATTTAAACTCGTCCACGCTTTTTAAAGGAATTCCCCCTATGGTCGGCGTTGCTTGGTTGCAGATATTGGTGTTGGAAAAGTTGCAGTACATATATTCAGTTTTCTGACGGCTTACAGACGGCTAGAGAGAGAGACAGAAAAGCTCTAGAACAGAACAGCTTCAATCGATACTAAATAAACTTAGCCTATGAGTGTAGGCCAGTCAAGTGAGAGGTATCTCTAATGATGATCAACGAAACACTTACCTGAGGGAAAATCTGTGAGTAAATCAGCTTGAAGGTGTCCTCATTGACTATACCCGTGGGACACTCGGCCTTTAAATGCCTCAATACACCAGCAGGTACATCTTGTGGCCAGTATATAGACCAGTCGAAGAATAGCTTAGCCGCTTACCTCCCTGAGGAAAGAATTGCAAGTAGATCAGCTTGAAAGTGTTCTCTTTGACTACCCCCGTGGGACACTCGGCTTTGAAGCCGCAGTATAGTCGCTTCAGCTTGGCCTCGGTGAAGCGAGTGACTTACCTCCCTGTGGGAAGAATTGGGAATCGACTAGCTTGAAAGCATCCTCTTTGACTACCCCCGTAGGACACTCGGCATTAAAGCCGCGGTATACCCACTTGAGCTCGGTTTCGGTGAAGCGAGTGCACTTACCTCCCTGTGGAAAGAACTGCGAATAGATCAGCTTGAAAGTGTCCTCCTTGACTACCCCCGTGGGACACTCGGCCTTGAAGCCGCGGTATAGCCGCTTCAGCTCAGGCTCCGTGAAGCGAGTGACCCGCCTCAGGGCTGCTATGGAGTCCGGTCGGTAGCGAGGTAGCTGCTCACCCAACTCCTCTAACTCGGAGTCTGGAAAGAGGAGAAAATATCGTCAGGCAAATGAATACGTAATTATATCTATACTAATATTATAAAGAGGCAAAGACTGTGAGATTTTAGTTTTGCAAGTTTGTAAAGTAAGCACCATGAAAACGAAATAGTACATTGTTTAACAAGGGGCGTATGAGGAATATTGCAAACGAGAGTCTATCAGGAGCCCGACGCCGTAAGGCGGAGGGCTTTTAATGACTCGAGTTTGCAAAATTCTTACGCCCGTGTTATACACAATGTGTTTCATCACATTTGCGAGGAAATTAATAACCACAAAAGACAGAAAAACCTCTATGTTTTATACAAGCACATAAATCATCATCAAATAAATCAAATGTTGACGAAATTGACAACTTCACTTGTAGATCAGTGCGAGTGGAGGGCGGAGCTTCAATATTTCAACCAATCACAGAGCATGGAGCATGTGGTTCTTGCAGGGCACGGCCTGCTCGATTTTTTTCCAACCAATCACAGAGCAGAATTCTTGCCGTCCAGATTTACTTAACCAATCAGATCACACACAAGCTCATTACTTCCCTTGGGACCATTATTTACCGCGGGAACAATTTAGGCCATTGTCCTTCTGTATACAGGCAAGGAATAACACCATTTATGAGCAAGTGTGATGAAAACAAATTAAACAATTACAACAACACAACGAATTCAATACATTGTTTGTTTACATTTTTTTCGTTTTCAATTGATGCTTACATTATGTAGAAATCCAATCTCCAGAAAAAATATCCTGTTTAAAATCGACTCTATATATTTCGGCTATATTTTATCCCGCGAGTTTGCCTGCGATCTTTGCAGTACGCGGGCAGCTATTCCGTATTCCATATAAGATTAGAAAAAATGTGCTTTAATAGTCATGCGATTTCAAGGAAAACCATCTTGAAACGCAAAAACATTAGTACCTATTGTTTGGCTTGAAAGTCCTTATTAATCGAAATATGTAAAACTAGTACTTATAATAATTTAATAATGTAAAACTTTGATATCCTAGATAAACAAAGAAATGTAATCGTATTTGTCCGTTAAAAACATAATCTTATATGGAATGGTAAGGTATAGAGGTAAAGGGAGGTATGATTACATATTAATGGAGCATAATCATTTGCTGAAATAAAAAAACATATATCATCTCGTAAATGTGCAAACTGGGCGGTTGCAAAACTGTTAGTACAGTCGCCATCACATACATCGGAGCAAACAAGCACGTCACAAACATCGGAACACACCTCTATTTTCAAGGCATTAGGGTGCATGTGCCGATATTTTTGAACACCTATAGTGCACCTATGTATGTGATGGCGACTGTACTCGTACCTAACGTCGGTTGTATTGAAATTTCGCATTTGACGTACGGTTCCCACCAACATTATCCAACCCAGCATTTCCTTGCAAAATAATAAATGAATACTTATAATTCAAGATTTACGGACACTTTTAGAATAAAGCGCAAAGTTGTTTCGAATGAGCAACAGGTTTCAACATATATTTTCAGTTCTGCCTTCTTTTACGCACGCAACTCGCATCAAATGTCAACATTTACGTCAGTACGCCATAGCTATCAATAGAAAATAAAAAGTATCCACGTTTCGGTGCCTAAAAATACTTAGAGTAACAAAAACTTTTACGTGAATTTTACGTCATTTCTTGCAATACTTCTGAGACCGTATGTAATCCAGTACAGCGCCAGATGAGATACCATTATAAAGGTTTAAGGACCGTAAATATGACTACAAGCCTCCTTTCAGGATTCTACAATAGATGCCAGACGTCCGACATCGTGACAAGTAACGAGAGGTCCCTCACGAAAATGAAAGGATTCTTACATCGCCTTATCAACAATGAACCATGTTGAATTGGATTGGACAATGAAATGTCCGAGAATAAAATGTTAGAGGTTAAGATCGTTCATGCATTTGATTTATTACGTATTCTTCAATCCTTGTGGCGTCCCGCGTCCGCGCTTCATTACGTAGACTATTAGTTTAAGCGTTTTGTGTTAGTGTAGATAGGTAGGAGTACTGCGCGCCTTCGTTTGAACGATCTGCAACTAAGGCACGGTAGTTTAAAATCGACGGTATTCGTAAAGTCCCAATCCAATCAGTCGGTCCCTAGTCATCGTGATTGCTATATCATTGTCGAGGAGTGCAGATGGCTCGCCGTAGGACCCTGTGGCGCAAAGACGAATGTTTTAGGAGTCGGAATCTTAAGTTATGTTGTTAAAATCTGTTTATATGGAAAGATTGACAGTTCTCTGTGAGATGACGAGACTGCATAACCGAAAAATACCGGTATGCTATTTTAACAGTATGACGTCATATCGGTTGTCAAATAGCGGTTACGGTAGCGGAACCTTTATATTTCGCTATCGAAATATAAAGGTACCTTTATTTTTTCCGGTACCGTAACCGCTTTTTAAAGGTACCGATATATCGACTTTGGCCTGGCGTTATTGCCAAACCGCCGGCAAAGGCCCTGTCGCTTTGTTTTATTGTCTTTAAATGTTTAGTAGCCAATGCTTCCTCTGTAGAGTGCCAGCTCGCTTACTTTTCTCGATAACCTTTATAATACCGGTATTATAAAGGTTACGGTATCATTTAAAACTGATACCGCTAACCGTTATTTCAAAACGGTTACGGTACCGTTATGTTCGCGCGGCGCGCACAACCTTTACGACATGACGGTACCGTAATGGAATACCGGCTTCATACCGGTATAACCGTAACCGAAATCAGTCCCTGGATGACAGGTACAGGTGCAATATTTAACGTCAGCAGAGTATGGTTGATGCAACCCGTTACCCGTCCTATTGGTAGGAAAAGATCTAGCGTAGTCTCAATCGAAGCTAAATCAATTTCATACTGCTGAAAGACTGCTGATGTCCCTTTTTAAAGCGATTAAAACATATCCGTTCCAGAGTCTTCTAGAAGCCCACCTAGCGATCGTTGTTGTCATCTGAAGTTTTTAATAAATCTCTCATTGAGTTTCATCTAAATTTATAAACGGGTAGTTATAATTGTCAACTTCAGATATACTTAAGCACTGTAATTTATTTCAAACAACTTATTTCTCCAGAAACATACAAGCGCTTTAAACTGACAGCATCAGCTCTGTAAACTGTCAGCAGTTTAGTATTCCGAGAATAAAAATCCCACAAGGATATCGCGGAATATACCGTACATTTTGCAAGATTTATAGCATGTTTTGAAGTAGAGTGTTAGATTCAGTTTATTTGAATCGTGGATGTATCGACGTGAGAGAAATCCCGGCTTTCACGGCTAAACGGATCGGAGAAGCTTTTATTTTGCTGAAGTGGATTTTAAAATGCCGACCCAGTTTGTACAAGTGGTCATCAAAGGCCTAATAGATGTTGGTTCCTGAAAACGAAATGTAAGTTTCCGATTTTAGTTGTGTCAAGCCACTGAATGGTTTCGTGATAGCAGCATAGTTATTTTGATCGGTTTTTAAAGTGATACTTTTTGTTATTTTATCTATCCAAATATCATAAACCCTCCATGATGCGTTCAAGAACCGCACATTATGACCAGCATAAAAATAGACTGTTTTGTTAGAACAAATTTCTTATCTGTGAAAATGTTATTATTGCTAAATTATTATTATCGATTTCGATAATATTATTTCATTCAAATTTCGAACATCTCTGAAATCAAAGAAATTTGATTTGACCTCTATACTAATATTTTTTTTTTTTTTGCGGACAATCTTACACAAATCAACCTAGTCCCAAACTAAGCAAAGCTTGTACTATGGGTACTAGACGACGGTATGGATACTTATATAGAGAAATAAATACTTAAATACATAGAAAACATCCATGACTCAGGAACAAATATTCGAGCTCATCACACAAATAAATGCCCTTACCGGGATTCGAACCCAGGACCTCTTGCTTCGTAGGCAGCGTCCCTACCAACTAGGCTAAAGCGGTCGTCAAATCAATATCAGTCGAGATGATGTTTAGTTCGAAATGAATTGTCAATTTGCATACAAATTTGACAAATGTCGCACGTAAGTAAGATATCGAATGATATGATGGTTGAATCCGACTCTAGTTTGTCTCTGAATAAAGAAAAAACTATGACAGCTGCCAGAAAACAACGCCGCGATGCCGGTCTTAATTTGCGGCTCCTGAATGCATCATGGAGGCTTATGATATATTATGTGGATAGATAAAGTAGTGTATGTAACTGTACATAATTAGGCATAAAGACACTCGTGTGATGTTATTATGAAACTCGCCTTCGGCTCGTTTCATAAACCCACACTCGTGTTTAATGCCCTTCATTATGTACAGTCACATAAACTACTAATAATTACCTCATTTTTGTTAAACGTGTAACAGTAAACTCCCAGTAGGTAGTGCGTACATACATATCTATACACACCTTAATGACATTGTCCATAGATTCCTGTACAGATATTTAAGTCCTTATTTATGTACGTACACTACTCCTGACTGTACATTATATACCTACCTACTTTGAATGTCACCGACAATCAAACACGCCCCTATTTCACCAACTTTACAATTGTCACCTGACACCGACAATTCGCTATTCATTGCTCGGTCTAGAAGTTAAGGTGGTCGCTAAGGTTACTTGTGGAACCAGCAATGTACGGAGAATAGTCGTTGTCAGGTGACAATTGTCAAGTTGGTGAAATAGGTGCCTGCTGATTGTCACCGAGTTTTAGCAGCATTGTCACATACCAATCATTTATGAAGTGCCTATATGAAGATAGGTTGGTTCACTCTAACCACTTTTTTACGTTTACATAGGTAGGTTTACGTAGGTGCGTATCGTGCATAAAAGAGATTCACATATACGAGTTCCATACGTCGAAAACGCTCGCCGTTGTTAAAATTTGGGTCCTTGCCTAGCTATCATGATCGCATTTTTTTTTTTTTTTTTTGTTTATTTAGGTAAACAAACAGCCACTACAAGGGAGTCTTAAATTATTAGCCTTATAAATAAATACAATATGTGTGGCCAACACCGTTCACCACTTATTACTTATTTTATATTACATCATCATGCGGAGTAAGGGGTGCAGCCCCTGAAGTGTTGTGAATCCGGGGGGTTAAATACTAACAAAATATAAAAAGAGAAAGAAAAATAATAAAATAAAAACACATGCCCGGTCACATTAAAGGCGATAATTGAGTATGTAAGTTAATATAGTTAAACTAAGTACTTAAACAGCATCAAAGTGTTTCAGTTAGTTTGTATTGTTTTTGAGTACATCTGTTATTTGCTTTTTGTATGAACTAATACTAAAGCCAAATATATCTATGTGATTAAAATGTACATTGTAATTGTGAACGAGCCTGCGCAGAGGAGCGCGCTCACCGGCGTTGGTGCGGCAGCGGCCTGGCACAAACAGCCGGTGAGGACGCGCCTCTCGCTGAATACAACGATTCGGTACCTTATATGCGAGTTTGTTATTAAGGGCAATGCAATCAAATTGATTGTTACAGAGGCCGTACATCGCATTTATGTCTGACATACAGCATCCGTCCCTTACTAACAAGTTTGTTAGTGCGCGAAGGACGAATGCTTTTTGTGTGACGCGATCACGCAAGCTAGCCCGATGTCAGTAAAGTTAAGCCTACGCTGGAAAGTTTAAAAGGAATTTATTTGCATATTTTGACGATTCAAGGCAATATTCAAAGAAACTCAGAAATAGTTTGTAGTGTGGACTGCTAAGGGAAAGGCAGCTGTGTGCCAACGAGTTTATTGTTTATTTAATAGATGCAGCTTCAGTCAAACTTCCAGATCCATTCCAGGGGTTTAGGGCTGGCCGTTCGGAGAATATTCCGCTTGGGCAATTTTTTTTTTACAATAAATCATTAAACAGACAATTTTATAATAGTTTAAAATATAGTATCACATGAATTACTTGTAACTAAATTATATTGAACAGATGGTCCCCAGGCTGAAATTAACAATAAAGTTTCTAAACATTACAAAACCGTAATGAGAGCCAAGGGTGTCCCTAAATTAGAAAACTCGAGACGCAACTTTGAAGTGTGTTTTGTTTAAATGTGTAAAATACATAAACCATTCTACGACGTAAAACGCGTAGGATCGAATGTATAATATCCCGCAAGAATTAACTTGAGACTCGAGCGCGTAGTAACGTCATATTTACGAACGAGGTCTCAAGTGAACTCTTGCGGGTTATAAATACAACACTAAATACACTACAGATAATGGTCGAGTAGTAGCATAAAAAAGCGTAAACAAATGATTAATTCCAAATTTGAAGTTCCATATTCCTTGTACTGGCGCAAAAAAACTAGTTTTTTTTTTTTTTTTTTTAATACTACGACGGTGGCAAACAAGCTTACGGCCTGCCTGATGTTAAGCTGGTACCGTCGCCTATGGACACTTGTGACTCCAGAAGAATCACAAGCGCGTTGCCGACCCTTTATTCACTTGAGGATTCGCTGTGTTGGCAGATAGAGACATGAAGGTCCTTCACTCCCAACACAACGCACCCTAGGGAGCTCTGGCGACCTTACTCACCACCAGGAACACAACACCTTCATAGCATGCAATAATATAGCAACACTACAAAGCGGTGGTGCTATTATGGCTGCGGTCTTCCCAGTTGGGCTGCTCCACATACGAGCGAGATGACATTCCGCTGTGCCCTACCTCTCTTAAAATTTCTTCTCTTGTTTGAAGATGTTGCTATTAAGGTAGGTAAATAGGATTTTCGTACCAAAGGTTAACTTATTTGACACGACGATGCTAATTACTAAGTAAATCTGTTCTTAAAAGTCCTAGGATACCTCGAAGAGAAAATTAAATTAATTTTATAAAGTGTTAACCCTAGAGCCCGTCCATTCGGAGCAGGTTCGGTTAAGAAATAAGTTTGCTCGAAACTAACCTAAAGAGTACGAGTAAAGTCGAATTGGAATTAAAGGTCATTAGTAGCTTGTTCTTCAAAGAAGTTCATTTGTTTTATTAATTGTGGTCTTGTGTTTTTGAGTAATGAAATCAATTATCGGCAGTTGTTTTTCGATTTACTATTTACACATTTTTATAAAACCGTGTCTGAGATTATTGTACGAGCGAAAATAATAGTACCTAAAGATGATCCCTACGTTTAGAATGGTAAAAAGAAGTAGCTTGACATATATACTAATATATACCTATTTAATATTATAAAGACGGGCAGTGTGTAAGTTTGTATGTCGGGGTACTAGGGGCTACTCTCACAAATGCAATATTTAGCATTTGTGTAGCTTCTCTTTAATAAAATATAAAAAGTTCGATTTAATACGATTTAAGGGTATTAATACGTAGTTTCGTACCTAATGTTACGTTTAGATATAGTTAGTATCTACATAGTTATATGAAAGTGTTCGTTCCTGTCATAAACATTAGTAGCCGACACGCGTCAGCCGCAGAGGTAAATCCATGAAATAATGGAATGTATTTAAGTAGATAAATAATTTTATGTGTCCGTACCTATAATCGTTCAAAAGCGATGTTACTGTATTATGATACCATTTCATTATTTTACCGATAGCAATAATGGTACACATTTCACACGAACACACACACACACACACACTTCTCTTTCATTTGCAACAATTCCATTTATTTGCCGATGTTCTATTTGGGCATAATTGGTTTTCTATGTAAGTGATTGGGGTATTTATCTTTAAGATCAGAAGTTCCTTCTTATTAGATCGTGGTCGTTCTGCTTTTTAGTTTGAAATCATGAATAATATGAGTTAATTTAAAATGTTGTATCTATTAAGAATATTATTCTAAATCGATGTACAATCAAATTAGAGAATGATACTCACTACACAGAAATACTATATTTTTTTCACTTTACCTACGTTTTATTTTTCTAGAACAAATATTAAAACCTTCGCTTAAATAATTCCTTTTACGTGTAATACGAAAACTAAGATTTAATAAAATAATATACAAACGTGTTACATTCTCCAAACACTAGCACCTCCATCAATTTGATACAAAATATTAACTTTCCTCACATATATCTTTCACACTATCAACTTTTCTTTACGCCGCCAATTTGTTACATCGTGCAAGGGTTTTTATAAACACGAAGCTAAAATAAATGACCTTCTCTATCCCGCTTGTTTTGAGGAGGTTAAGAGTAAAAAGGATAGAGTTTTGTTTTTCTGACACGTCTTGGCTAGACGATTGTTCACGGCATGGCATGTTGCCGACACGAAATAATAAGCATTGAAAGTTTCTCTCTGACAGGACTAATTAGCGTTCTTTTAAGACGGATCTCTGAAAGGAAGTTTTAATTAACGTATTAAGTACCTACGTTAAGTTTCTGGGTTGATTAATATAAATGAAGTTATTATGGCGGCGGTTTGTTGGAAAGTGAATGAGCTAATCCTTATTTCAATAATTACTTATTTATTTATGCAGTTTCTGGTGGCAAAGCACGCATACTTATGCAGATTTATGTATATAGGTACTGTAAATAACGTAATGCATTATATAATTTTCGACGATTGGGACGACCACATGAAACATACATAGATAAGTTTTTCCATAGCCAGTATGCAAGACTATTTTCTATATTTTTATATATTTTCTATATAATATTTATTACACAGAATGGAGAATGGATGTATGATGAATACTGAAGCACTTGCTGTGATGTAATCATGATCAAAACTTTATCGTTGTCGTAATTCTCAATTGTGGTGTCCAAAATGAACCCTCACAGCCAAACTTTAAGTACGAAGCCGGCTGGCAGTTACTGTAAACCAAAACACGTAGTGGAACGAGGAAGCAGCCGCCACGTACCCTGGTATCTTGGAGACACCCAGAGGATCCAGCTCGTTCAGCCATCAAGGTCAGTGAGTGCAGCACATAGCCTAGCTCAGTTTGCATCGTTTCGTGTACATAGTTTAAAAATATACCCCATGGGGAACTTGCATGGGACTTCAATTTCGAATAAATTGCACTCAATCGAAAGAAAAAAAACCGGCCAAGTGCGAGTCGGTCTCTCGGATATACGTAGAGGTTGTATGATAATACAAAAGAAAAAAAACCGGCCAAGTGCGAGTCGGACTCGCGCACGAAGGGTTCCGTACCATTATCTATAAATCATTATCATTAACTAGTTTATTCTGTGTTTTTAGTATTTGTTGTTATAGCGGCAACAGAAATACATCATCTGTGAAAATTTCAGCAGGAACTATCACGGTATCAGTGAGATACAGCCTGGTGACAGACAGACGGACGGACGGAGCGGAGTCTTAGTAATAGGGTCCCGTTTTACTCTTTGAGTACGGAACCCTAAAAAACGTCAATATGACAGCCAAGGTTCAGCACAACAGTGAATTTTCGGAATCATTTCAGGTAACTAGTGGTGTCAAGCAAGGATGCGTGATGGCTCCGTCTTTATTCGCTCTGTATTTCTCCGCTGTAATGAGAGACGCGCTTGGCCGAAACAGCGAACCGATTCAGCTTCACGTGCGATCAGACAAGGGAGTTTTTGATCTTTCGCGTTTTAGGGCAAAAGGGAAAATTCGCCAGGTATCGATGCTTGAAGTCCTGTATGCTGATGACGTATGCATGATGGCTAGCAGCTTAGACGCACTCCAGGGCTCCATGGTGTCTTTGAGTGACTCGTGTGACAGATTTGGCCTAGTTATAAATGTTGCCAAAACTCAGGTACTTAAGCAACCACCCCGAGGTTGCAGTGCTGATACAGCTCAAATTACTTTGGGCAGTTCAGTGCTGAAGGAAGTGACTAGCTTTAAGTACCTGGGCAGCCAAATCCGAAGTGACAATCGCCTTGCCTCAGAGACCCCACTACGCATAGCCAAAGCTGCCGCCACCTTTGGCAAATTGAACCAACGTGTTTGGAAATCGCACGATCTGAAACTCCAAACCAAGCTTTCTGTCTACAAGGCTATGGTGCTCCCAATACTCACTTATGCTGCTGAGTGCTGGTGCTTGTACAAGGGAGATATTAGAAAGCTTGACACCTTCCACATGCGTTGTTTACGATTCATTCTCCGCATTCGGTGGCAGGATCGTGTGACCAACATGGACGTTTTACGAAGATCTAACATGCTCGGCATGGAGGCCATACTGATGAAAAGCCAGTTGAGATGGAGTGGCCACGTTAGTCGCATGACAGACTGCAGACTCCCAAAATCTGTATTCTACTCCGAGCTTGCGGATGGAAAGCGTAATCGTGGGGGGCAGTTTCTGCGCTACAAGGACGTATTAAAACGTCATCTCAAAGCCTGCGATATACCTGCTGAGGGCTGGGAGGAGGTCGCGTCCATGAGACCAGAATGGCGTAATAAAGTCAGAAAAGGTGTAGCTTCTTTTGAAGTAGCTCGACTTGAACACCTGGACCAAAAGCGCCATTTGCGGAAGACTCGACCTAGACCATCCTATGCATATACTTACAATAACCAGGGCCAGCTATACTGCACACAATGTGACCGGACATTTAAAACTAAGTTCGGCTTTGCGAGCCATATTCGTGCTCACCAGAGGAAATTGTAAGGGTCGCCGTCGTCGGATACGACAAGGAGGACTATATATATATTCTGTGTTTTTAGTATTTGTTGTTATAGCGGCAACAGAAATACATCATCTGTGAAAATTTCAGCAGGAACTATCACGGTATCAGTGAGATACAGCCTGGTGACAGACAGACGGACGGACGGAGCGGAGTCTTAGTAATAGGGTCCCGTTTTACTCTTTGAGTACGGAACCCTAAAAAAGAAAAAAAAACGATTTTATTAGTTTTACCTAACGTTAAAATGACGAAAATGTATATTTTATTTTTTCGATAAAATAACGTAACAGTTACATAGAATATTAAATTAGAAATTATATTTTGTATGACCAGTATAGACTTAAGCGTAATTTTTGTGGAGATAATCGCAAATTAATGACTTACTCCATAGTAAACGCGCCGGGAATATATGCTGTGACGTCATAGCATAAGCCCGTTTAATATAGAGCGTTTTCGGGGGGTGCCGGCGCGTGCAGATTTCAAATGCATATAACATCAGAAAAATAAGTCATAACAAAGTTTTAATGCTACAGTTGTTTTAATGCTGGATTATACTTTTGATTTTCGTAATAGAATATTAAGATGCAAGTTCCCTATTGTTGCAATCCAATTTGCTATGTATATGTTCACTAAAGTACCTACCATAAAATACCTATATTCAATATTATGTTTTGCTTCAAAAGATTGCCACAATAAACCGCCACCAAATTTGTCTAAAGACACGTCAAACACTAGTAGTCACCTATTTGACTGTTCAATGCACGAGTATAGTCGCATTTCACGTAGGTACAAATCGCCGGCAATCTTCGTGCCTTGCGACTAATTGCTGGCTGCCGAATTCATCAGAATTCCCGTTCCATTTCCCCTGCAATTAGGACTGATAAGGAGTAATTTATTGCGGTCCCGAAGCTACGGTACAGGAGGTCTATTTATGTTTTTTTTTTTTTTTTTTTAATTTATTGACCAATATAATCTGAGTAGTACATTTTGGTATACATTTTTTCACCAGCGGAAACCTCTAGGGTTTATATGCTGATGAATAGTTCGCTATGGTACATTAATTTACTTGAATACATCACCGTTATAGGCTCATAATTATTACAATACACTCGTATTGGGTTCAGATAACGTCAGATACCTTTTGATACTAGGTATCGATCCGAAGTCCGTCGCTTTCGATCCTAATCACGTTTCAATATGTTCGCGCACTCGCTTTCACGTGCGCCTAGCTAACTTATCAGAACGGGAGCGCAAAAATGTTAAATTGCGATCGGGATGTACGAATGAGATGAACCGAATTGTGGTACAGTTGGCAAGAAAGTGTTTGTGTTCGTGTGGAATGCGTCGTGGAGATGGAACGGAAAACAATTATTAGACGTGTGTATGTCTGTAGCATACATTATAAAGATATAAATTATAAAGTTTGTGTAGCTTAGTGAGGGTGTGACTTTGTAAGTTTGTATGTAGGGGTCACATGCGTAGCCAAGTGTTAATTTCGGGGGACGGGGTTAGAATCTAAAATAACTAAAATATGCATAAAATGACACAAATGTTAAGGTAATAGGGGCTATATCTGGAACTAGTCATCTGTTCCCTCGACAATTCTTCACTATGTAGAATGGACCCTTGGGATGGACATTTGGCATATTATATCACGTGGCTTCGCTTATGACGGACGAATTAGATGCATTTTGTACATATGGATTGGCCGAGACTAGCAGTAGCGAGTGGCGAGACAAGAGGAGGCCTGTACCCAGTATTTGGAATGCTTAACGCTCTTACTAATTGACAACATTTCAAAGTATGTACTGATGCCTAATTCGAAAACCATTTCGGTAATTATGTGCATCATGTCAGCCGAAAGACGTCCACTGCTGGACATAGGCCTCCCCCAAGGAGTGCCAAAATGACCGGTTCTGCGCCACCCGCATCCAGCGGACTCCCGCGACCTTTACCAGGTCATCAGTCCACCATGTGGGGTGGCCTACCCACGCCGCGCCTTCCGGTACGCCACTCGAGAACCTTTCCGCCCCAACGGCCATCGGTTCTACGTGCAATGTTCCCCGCCCACTGCCACTTAAGTTTAGCGATTCGGAGGGCTATATCGGTTACCTTGGTTCTGCTGCGGATAGCCTCATTTCTGATGCGATCACGCAGATATTTAAACTCCCAACATATAGCCCTCTCCTTTGCCCTTTGGGTGACTTTGAGCCTTCTTATGAGGCCCATAGTAAGCGACCACGTTTCAGTGCCATATGTCATCACTGGCAACACACACTGGTCAAAGACTCTCGTCTTGAGGCACTGCGGTAATTATGTTAACTGAACGTATAATAAAGTAGTTTTCAGCCGTTTAATTTCTCAACCGTTTTTAAGAAAATCGCGGAATATAAGCCGTGTGTGACGTCAATACTACGACTGTCATATGAAAGGTGTTATACAACGTATATAATAGTTTAATAGTACAAGCTGCCATACAGAGCCGTAACGTTGACGTTATAATTTAGTTAGGTACGACCTTCTGGAATTCGCTTCTTTTCAATTTGATATTTCTGAATGAAATTACAATTTAGGGAGAAATAAAAAAAACACGAGCTGCTTATAAATCATTTTCTAGCGAAATAAATCATAAAACGGCCCACTTGAAAAAATTTAATGTTGTCAATTAATTTAAACGACACAGCGTAATTCAGCGAATACGCATCTGATTCAAATTTTACATATTTTAGCGCGTTCCGTACCTCATACACAACTAGTGGCTCTAATCTGTGGAACTTGCGACTTTTTTATTTTTTTTTTAATTTGGATAAACTGGATCGAAAAGGAAATTATATATTTTATTAAACCTGCTCACAAAATTTCACTATGAGAAATGCGACCTGTAGTGGAGAACAGCCGGCTATCTAGACATCCGAAAGAATGTTGGCCAAAGCTGAAATTGAGAACTTCGTTCGCTTCGCTCGCTTTAATAATATACAATGTACGAGTACCCTATGAATATTTAGTAGCTGTACGTAACATCTCTGTATACCAAGAGCATGTTTTTCTTGCAGTCGCTGCGGTAATATAGCGGCGAGACTGAACACTGTAAACATATTATAATTAGCAGTATGCTTCATCATAACAATGCACGGCTTCCATAACGATATTTATTAGACACGAGCGCTAATGACTCTCCTTAAGCATATATGGAGTAAAAATAATGTTATATTAAGCAGTAACGCTGCTAACGAAAAATTGAATGTTCCGAGCCGATGTGAATTTAATGTTGGTGCCTTTAAGGAGCCTAAGCCTTCTAGGTAGATGTTGCTACGTACGCCTCCCTAAGGCGTTGTAAGAAGGAACTGATTGAAAGATTTGTTCCGATGTTCCGATAGCTTAGTTGGTTAGTAGCGACGTGCCATGTATGCCTGTGGTCAACGATTTGAATGCGGCTCGGAGCATTACAGTTTTCCTTTAATTTAAAATGCATATATGAAGCCTTTGATAACAGTCAGTGCTTTATCGACGTTAGTGTTATATCTACCGTGACTACCTAAAATGAGAGTGTGAACTCGTGAAGAGTTCAATCAAGCATTAACGGCGGGTTGAATCAACCCACGGGGAACTGTCAAACATTCCATACAATCAGATTTATACACACGTAACCTAGTAGATGGACAAAACGGGTTACTGAATGGTGGCCAAGGCCCGATGGACCGATGATATCTGTCGAACAGGAAGCAAACAGTGGATGAGATTAGCACAGGACCAGGGAGAGTGGCGTAATAAACAGTGGATGGATACGGGCTGAATAGATATATAGATAGAACCCAGGATTACCAACGGTCTGAAGCAACCGGTCTAATATTTAGTCTCAAACGCTCTATCTAATAGTTTGATAATATATTTGAATACGAAGAACCCCAAGATATTTATTTATTTATATTTGTTTAAGTCCGAATTCAACCAATCCATTCTATGATCTGATAATCAAAGTTTCTAACACACTGGCTCAATAATAAGGTATTTTATTAATAGACTAGCTGTTGCCCGCGACTTCGTCCGCGTATAACATGTTATCGTCTAAATGTTTGTTGAAGAAATGAATTAAAAAAAAAACTAGACTTTCAGAAAACAATCTAAAACCGAAGTTACAAATCTCTTCCTTTCAAAATCTCTTGCTCTCTATACAAACTAAGAACCCTCTCTGAACCCTCATAGTAAACAGTCTGAAACCGTATTTACAAATTTCTTACTTTAAAAATGTCTTGCTCTCTATACAAAGTTCGAACCCCCTTTTAACCTTCTTAGGCGATGAATTAAAAAAACGCTGAAATAAGTTTTGTATTCTAAACAGGCTAAGATTGCAGTTACAAATATCATACTTTAAAAATTTCATGCTCTCCATACAAACTTTGAACGCTTTTCAGGGAAAAATTAAAAGTAAAACACTCGGTTTTTTATTGTAATAGGTAAGTATTTTTTCTACAAACTATTTATCTAGTCTCTAGCTAAAAAAAAGTGTTTCCCATACGAACCTTGCACCCCTTTTTAACCCCTTAAGGGGTGAAATTTTCCAAAACGCTGGCAGTAAGTATTTTTTTGTATTTTAATAAGTAGGTACTTAATCTTTGTACAGAGTTTTAAGTTTCTACCTAAAAAAAAAAATTCCTACACAAACATTGCACCTCTTTATCCCCCTCTTAGCGGGTGGAAATTTTCAAACCACTGAAAGTAATTTACCTATATATTTGTATTCTAATAAATAATCTTTCTACACAATTTCAAGTCTCTAGCTCAAAAAAAAGTTTCCTCCATACAAATTTTCACCTGTTTTAATCACCCTTAGGGGTGGAATTTTCCAAAACGCTGAAAGTTCTTTATTTGTATTGTAATAAGTAATCTTTCAGCAAAGGTTTGTCACTTGCGATCTTTTTAAAAAGGTTTGAGATTCTAGCTCAAAAAAATCCCCTTTACCAACATTGTACCCCTTTTTCATACCCTTAGGGGTGGAATTTTCCAAAACGCTGTTTTTTTATTTGTATTGTAATAAGTAATCTTTCTACAAACTTTTAAGCTTCTATCTCAAAAAGAAGTTTCGCTCATACAAACTTTGCAACCCTTTTTAACCCCCTAAGAGGATGAATTTTCCAAAACGCTGGCAGTACTTTATTTGTATTCTAATAAGTAAGCTTTCTACAACGTATTGAGTTTCTTGCTAAAATAATAAAGTTTCCCCCATAAAAAATTTGCACCCCTTGTTTACCTTAGGGGCAGAATTTTCCTAAACGTTGAAAGTAATTTATTCGTATTCTAATACGTAATATTTATACAAAATTTTAAGTCTCTAGCTATAAAAAATAAAGTTTCCCCCATACAAACTTTGCACCCCTATTTGACCCCTTTAGGGGTAGAATTTCCAAAAATCTCTTCTTATCCGTTGCCTACGTTGTAAAAAGTAGTTCTGGTGTAAATTTCAACTCTCTAGCCCCAGTAGTTTCGGCTGTGTGTTGATGAATGAGTGGGTGAGTCAGTCAGGGCATTTATATGTAGGCATAGATAGATAGAAGATGACGAAAATCCCATAACCGTTTTAATGTCGCTTGTTAGAGTGAGAAAACGATCGGGGACTGTAACGTCAAGATCCTCGAGCGTCATAGTAAAAAACAATCGTTTCATTTGAAGGTGCGTTTTGTGAAAAAGGGACAGAACATAAAACTTTGGAACTTAGTGATTACCTATACATATACCTAACCTCTTGCGTTGATTTTTTCTCTATTATCCTTTTTTCGAGAAAATACATTATGATTATTATATTTAGTGTCTACCTACAGCCGGGCCCGCTGCACCAATGTTTTCCATGTTTTTAAACATCTAACATGTTTTCAGTCAGGTTCGGCAAACAAATAGGGTTTTGTTTTGATTGGCAAAACATGTTTGACGTTTAAAAACCACGAAAACATGGCGCAGCGGAGGCGGCTTACGGGGTGTAGTTTCGATTCCTGAGCTATAACCACGAACTTCGGAATTCGAAAATATTCGGGTATCTCTATCTCTATCGCACTAACAACACTCGAGTGACAGGGATGCAGTTATACGAACTTCGAGTTTCGGTTTTCGTGGTAGCGCCGTAGGCACTTTGGCAGAATGCGCAATTGCCATTCAAAAAAAACAAATTCGTGTTAATTATATTGTTCAAATTTGTTAATACATTTTTTGAAATTACGCCATAATGCGACATTTGCGCATATAAGTTCTCATATCACAATCGAATATCTTTTTATGGTTTAACTTTTGGCATGTGTATCGTAAAGGTCTATCGTAGACTGGGTTTAAATTATTAATAAGTGAAAGGCAAAGCAATTCCGCCATTTTGACGAAAATTTGACGTTTCTTATAGCTGACAGTTGGAGCAACGTTTGATTTCAATAAAAATAAATGAAAAATTACATGAAGTCGTATATTTCGGAAAATTAATTAATTGTAGCAGTCGGATAAAAACTATCCTAAGTTGCAGCTAGAATAATAATGTACCTATATAAAATGTTTCATATTTTTCCGTTCATGGAATGCTGAGAACATTCGTACCACACAAAGCTTAGTTTCAAACTGGCTGATTCTTTTTTTAATTTAGAGATTTATTATAAGTGGAGATGGAGATTATCATTTAAGAGACAATGGACATGTCCACAAATTACTGGGAAGCCCTTGCTAAGTATGAATTACAAATAATTAACAACTTAGAAAAGTTGAACAACCGATTTTGTTGAAACGTAGCTAAGAACCATTTCGATCAAATCATCTTTCGGACAAAAAAACCGCTTTCAAATCAGTTCATTCGTTTAGGAGCTACGATACCACAGACAGACAGACACACAGACAGGTCACACTTATAACACCCCCCTTTTTGCGTGGGGGGTTAAAAAGAGGGAGACTGAAACAGATAATCAAATAATTTTGATACCTACCTAAATAGACATAACTTTTAGAGTCACTCACTGATATACTGCAACCGAACTACTCAATATATATTCCATTCCAATTAAATTCGCATCTTTACAGAAAATATAAATATAATCCAAACTACTTTAATCTAATTCAATACCTTTGCAAGCAGGCATTGAATTAGCTTCAAAATAATAAACAAAATGAATACTGTCGAGACTATGCCGAGTACAAAATTTATCTTTGGTGGCGTTCTCGAGGGTGTACCGGTTTCACTTGCTCGTACGCGAAAAGTGCTAAAGAAAACGCAATAGGGACGACGTAACGAACTGCAAATAAATATTCAACGGTAAATTGAATTTGGTTACAGATATTTTTACCAAGAAAATACGGCGAAAAAAAGGCTATATATTGTAATTCATTTTGTAAGCTAAAAATGACAAAAGTTGAGATACACGACTGAAGCCGTGTAACCAATATAAAATTTGAAAGCGTCGATATTGGTATGAATATTATTAATAATTGGAAAGAATATGACTGATGTTTTCTTAGGTTTGTTTAAAATTGTTTGTATTGTGTAATGTTGTTTACTCCCCTTGATTATTAAAGGAAAATATTTCAAACTATTTAGTGTTATTTACTGTTTTTAACCTTTTTTATAATTTCAAGATGTATATAAACACATTCAAAGATATACGAATCAAATGCATTACTTATACCTAACATCTTTACGAGTATAATATGGGTAAGTTTATTCCACTGATGTATAAGTAACATTTTTGGCGTTGAGAAGGTTTTTCGTACCTTCAATTTATGTCATTTGGGCGATAAAAATATAACGACAAAACGACTCATCAAAAGAAGTATAAGATAAACAACAAACAGGGAAAGTAGGTGGTGTTTAACGACCGAACTTTTCGCTTATTCGCAACCGATCTTGTGGAAATAATTTGCTATTGTGTATCTTATCTGTAAATATTTCTACTTAGCAAGTAAGTATATCGTCGTCTTGTATCCATTGTATAAGCAATAGCTGAGTGAGCCGCTTTCATCACAAAAGTAGGTGAAGGTAGGTACGGGGGCGCTATGTCGGGTAACCTCCTCGAGTGTCTGGACTCTACCGATTCCTCTTGATTCGGTTGATCCGTAGGAATGGGTAGTGTCTTGGCCGGTACGCCCTGGAGACAACGGCAAGTGATAATTTAGTGAAGCCTAAGTTATCGCTTGCTGGTGCTACCAATAACCCGACACGGGGGGTGGAGGGGGGGGGTTCCACGCAGGGAATCGCAAGATTTCCCCAGGTGCGGCTTGAGGGAGAGGCCATTGCCGTTTGCCTCTAGGTGGGTTGTGATTCTTCTGGAGTCACAAGTGTCCATATGCTACGGTACCTGCTTAACATCAGGCAGGCCGTAAACTTGTTTGCCATTGTCGTTGTATAAAAAAGGTTTATACATATTAAGTTCCTACGCAAAAAAACAATGTAATTAAGTAATAAGTAAGTATAACTAACCTTGGCAATAATAAGCCATGCCAAAAACGCGTGTTAACCCTTTCAGCGCCAACGTGTCAAGGCGTTATGGGCGCTTTTCGCTCGAATCGGCTACGAGCGTAGCGCGTAGTGATTCTTGGCAGTGAATGTGTAAAGCTGCTACGGACTACGTGTAGCGCTACGGTGTAGCATGGCGGTGAATGGGTTAAGACGCGCGTCATTAAGGTGGTTCGATTGCCATACAAAGCGTTATTTGACATTCGCAGGCTAACGGCGTGATATTTTAAGAAACTTATGTAACAAACTTTCATCAATTGGCTTCCCATTTGCGCCAAATTCCCTATATTGTAGAATAAACTTGTATAAACTAAATTAATTTGAGATAAATAGTTTTCCCAAAATATCACGTGACAAACCAATTTCTCAAATTAATCTAGTTTATACAAGTTTATTCTAGGAAAGGGGGAATTTGGCGCAAATGGGAAGCCAATTTATAAAAGTTTATTACATAAGTTTCTCAAAATATCACGCCGTTAGCCTACGAATGTCAAATAACGTTTTGTATGGCAATCGAACCACCTTAATACATTCAGTGCCGGGAACCAGACTATCGGGTGCCTACGCCGTAGGCGCTTTCCGCTGCACACGAGGAAAACCGCGGGATCGGCTACGAGCGTAGCGATTCTTGGCACTGAATGCGTTAAGTCGCGTCGAAAGATGTGCGTCATGCGCATTGAAAGGGTTATCGCATCGCAGGAGGTGCTTTTGTACTTACGCGAGTTAAATAGCTACTATAGGAACGGGGGTCCAGGGAATGCAATAACAGGTCATATTTCATAACCAGTTATGATTTCGCTTATGGTGGAAAAATACCTGAATTATTTAATGTTCAATACAAGGAAATTATATATACTGGCCGATACGCAATAATTAGGCACAATGGGCAGAGTTACGCACAATGGGGCAAATTGTATGTAAAATACATGATGATGATGATGGCGTTTTGACGACCGCTTTAGCCTAGTTGGTAGGGACGCTGCCTACGAAGCAAGAGGACCTGGTTTCGAATCCCGGTAAGGGCATTTATTTGTGTGATGAGCACGAATATTTGTTCCTGAGCCATGGATGTTTTCTATGTATTTAAGTATTTATTTATCTATATAAGTATGTATATCGTCATCTAGTACCCAAATATACAAGCTTCGCTTAGTTTGGGACTAGGTCGATATGTGTAAGATTGTCCGCAAATATTTATTTATTTAATAGATAATTCAAAATGTCCACCGTGTGAAAATCACGGTTAGTATTCACACCGCTTAACAAATCACCTAATTCGCGTACCAGTATAAATCTGACCTTCGATTACAGGTTTTTTATACCACGTCGGTGGCAGACTAGCTTGGTTTGGGTGACGGTCCGCCTGATAGTAAGCGGTCATCGTTGGACACAGGGGGACCTGATTCATTCGGCTGCACCGGGACATATTTTTTCACACCTTTTATTCAGAAAAGTACGTTTTGGTCCACGACGAGAGGGAGCAAAATGCTAGTTTTCTGTTCAAGCTACTTTTTTAATTTATTAATTGGCATGTAGCATTTACGCAATGTGCTAATTGAACACAGATCTTAATAAAATAGGTAATCGATTGTAATTTCACAGTAATCGATTAAAAACGAACATATATTTTTTATTTTTTTTTCCTTTTTTTAAATTTTTTCAATTCTTTTTGTTTAATTTTTATTTATTTTTTTAATGTGATTTTGTGTTTTTGCATATATTTTTCCTCATAGCCGGTGTGAAAAGTTGCATGTGTCAGGAGCAAAATTATCTTCGCCTTGGACGTTAGAATCCCTCGCTACACTCAGGATTCATTACAACGACCTCGCCGTAAATATACTATCTTGCTCCCTTGTGACAGGGGTTGCACAGGGTGGTTCCATAGGACTTCGGAGATCAAATACCGCAAACCATCCGGCTGCCTCTAGGATACTGCAACTACGCATCATTGTTTTGGATAATACCGATCTCGCTCCGTCAAGACAGGAAGTTACCTAAAGCCGTGATTTCGTCGCGATGCTTTGTTTTTATGTAAAGCTGGTTTTACTGTCGCACTGACCCTCGGCGCTGACAGGCCAATATGTATGATGTTCAGGGAGCGTTTTAGAATAACGCCGACAGCAGCGCTGCTACATACGCTGCCGTACGAGTAGTTGTATATAAAACTATTAATGTATAATTTAATAGGTTCTCGCTGGTGGCACCCCTAGCACTAAGGCGTGGCTTCCGAAAGAGCGCGTTGCATGCGATAGAAAGGGATGGCCACGTCGGCGTGTCTAATTAACATTAAATTTGTTAACAGAGAACCTTCTGTACGTTGTAGATACTATTATTTATTCTGTGGATCAATTTATACTAGGTGAAGCGAGTCGAGACAGGTTGTTAACCGGTTGGACGGCCATAAAGCGAATTCAGATTAGGATTTAAGCCGTCGCTATCACCGGAATATAAAACGAGGCGTGCGATAATTCCTAATGAGGCGCCATTTAAAACCCATAGACAATGGTGTGATGAAATAACGAAGATTAAGGATTAGAAATTATGAGAAAACTGGTTCTCTGTTGGTTCAGAGGGACTAAAAGCGTTTGATCGAAATGTGTTTTAAAGACGGCTTGAGATTTTGCGACTGCAAGATTGATTTTGGGCTGGGTTTGAACCTTGTTTGAACTAATGTCACATTTCAATACTAATATAGTCTTGTAAGCCCCATTTTGTTACTAACACTATTATGGATCTTGGTCTGAAATAAACAATTTTTTTTTTTTATTTTTTTTTATTTATTTCAGTAACTAACATATTTTTTTTGCCCAATAAGACTGTACAAAACGTACATTTTATATTTGTTAAAAAATATGATTGCAATCATGTTCTAATAAGGAACATTACTGCCATGTTCTGCCTCCAGAGGCAGCACTACCACTAATAGTAAACCAGTATAGAAATATAGGGATTCACACACACATGCACAATTGATTGTCAAATGAGTGACGCTGCTAGTGTCGCCACCTACGAAGAGTTTTGCGTAATGTTCCCTATTCAGTCAATGAAGCCAAAACAGGAAATCACGTATAAGGGTAAAGGGGAAACTTTCTGGACGCGCGTTATATATCAACTGAAATTTTTTGAAAGTGTAAATAACAGCTGATGTGCTTTATTTATTTATTTATCGTATGGCGGTTACACACTGGTACATATATGTATTCGTATTGATGTCGCTGATGTGTTTCTACAGCTCGTTCGTAAATTTGCGCAACTTCCTTGCGGATCGGTATTTTAGTAAAACTTCAACCATAACACCTCACAAATTATTGAAATCCATTTTCGCGATGATAATATATATTATACTAACGCTGACGTTTAATCTAATCCCGGGCGTTATATTAATTTCCTCAAAAAGATGACTCCGCCCTTAATTTAAACGTTTGCGGAGGGTTCCCCGTAATCCACTTAGTATTTTTAAATTACTTTAAGGCAATTTAATTTATTATTTAAAGGGTAGGGGTAGAAATTAAAGAGGTGGAGCAGACTGGCGGAACTGGCGTCATATTTAACCGATTAGCGTGGGACATTAACATTTTCACGTCATTATATGAGGTGAGGTGGCCGTTTTTTTTATAGGTACAGTAAGCCAAGGCTGTGGTTTACCACTTTGAACCTTAACATACAAATAATAAAGTCGAAAACTGGTAGACTTTTTGGCATAGCTGTAAGCATAGGTTATACTGCGTCTACGTATATAGCTACTTGTAGCAAATACGTAATAGAGCAAGTCTGAGAAGGACAAAAAGAAAATTAAATCATTTCAGGTAGGTAGTACATGTTTCCTACATATTTTATATTGTTTATCTTTGTAACTGCTTTGTTTGTGTGAGGTGTGCAATAATAGCTAATTGTAAAATACAACTTTCCCCCCTTTTGTACAAGGGGGAAAGTTGTATTTTACAATTAGCTATTAAATTTATTAGCAAGTAAAATACAACTTATATATTTTACTTGCGAGTGTTCATTTGAAACACGAGCCAACGAAAGGATTCCATGATTGACCGCAAGCGAAGCGAGTGGTTCAAAAATAGAATCCGGAGCGTAGCGAGTGTTTCAATACACGAGGGGTATAATAACTTTTCACCCGTGTATAATTGTAATTGTAATCATTTATTTCAGATATAAATCCATAAACTTTGTTAGTACACAGTTACACAATCAAGTAAAATATGTTAGTAAATTAAATTAAGCTATTAATCAATACTCAGTGATCAGCTTCCCAGTCAGCTTGACCCAATGCCTGCAAATGCCACAGTCATACCTATCAGCTAATACATTCAGAATATTGTTGGAGCTGCTTCTTGCCCGAAGCATTAGAGATGCCGCTCGCTTGCGCAAGATGTCGTGAAAACCATCAGTGCGTGCTTCCGCGAACATTTTCGAAGCACTGCAGAACCAAGGCAGGCCCATCAGCATTCTGAATGCATTATTATACTGGACGCGAATGGCGTTAAGGGAACGCTGAGTATACCTTACCCACAGGCTGCTCGTGTAAAATGTCTGGGTGTATGCTTTAAACAGCGTGATTTTGACACTGTCTGTACAGCGAGCGAACCTACGAGCAAGCATACTCCCACGCACCGCCAACGCTCTCCTCTCTCTCTCAATGTCCACGTCGTCTTTTAGGTCTGATGTAACAATGTGCCCCAAGTACTTAAACTTATTAACCCATGTAAGTTCACCAGTCACAAGTGTATAAGACAAAACTTTTCACATCACTACAGCGAGGAAAATAAGAAAAAGGGTAAGACAAAATAAAGTCACATAGGGGCAACTTAAACGAGCCAAACATTTAGTACTTTTAACATTCTACGTTTTGTTAGCTGTCACATGTCACTTAACCTACATTCAAATGTCAAAACTCTTTCTTTAATACATGTGCATAAAAAACGATTTTCTCAATAGGTATCAAACATACAAAAAGGGCTTTCCGAGCTAGTGAGGTGAAAAGGGTATTTGTATTGTATTTATAACTTGCATACTATACCTACTTGCTTGTGCGTACTAAAACAGGTCGCGAGTTTGGAACACTTCTAAGAATAACATCAACTGGTTTGTCAACCAGGGGCTGGTTGTTTAAAACCGTAAGTAATCGTAAGTTACGTCCTTTTTAGGGTTGCGTACTCAAAGAGTAAAACGGGACCCTATTACTGAGACTCTGCTGTCCGTATGTCTGTCCGTCTGTCACCAGGATGTATCTCAACAACAGTGATAGTTTGACAGCTGAAATTTTCACAGATGATGTATTTCGGTTGCCGCTATAACAACAAATACTAAAAAACGGAATTAAATAAATATTTATAGATAATGGTCCGTACCACCCCTTCGTACGCGAGTCCGACTCGCACTTGGCCGGTTTTATTTTGTATGTGAAGTATGACAGTTCTCTATGACATGACAGCTGCCGGCGCCATATATGCAACCCGCCTTTAATGTGCCCAATCGAGATGGCGGACACGCCATGACAGGGTTATGTCTCAGACCCACGATCTATCATAAATTATGGAAGTCATAACTACGGCTATTAAGATTATACTGACTGGGATTCTGTAAAACAATAAAAATATTTTATTCATCAGGAGAGTCCATATTGCTCGTATTATTCGATAGAATCTTTGATATTCCCTCTACAACTGTTTCCGCGTACTTTTCGGGTTAGCGATATTTTCTATTTTAAAGCATAGCTCAGAATTGGAATAAAAATCGGGGTAGCCAGCAAAATAACCGGATTCTATTGTTACGGGCCGTATTTTAAAAAGGTTTGAAAAATACCGGTTGCGTTGGCTTTGTAAAGTTTTTTGACCCCGCTAGGTCCAAATCGTCACACACGAAAATATTCACTGTTTTATAGCTTTTAAAGGAGTTAAGGCCTTTTCAAATTGCGCTGATTCGCCGGTTAGCGTGGCACAGACTGATTGAATTTAATTTCCGTAGAATGTTTAATTTACATTTGACTGTTATAAAACAGATTTTACACAAACATAAAGTCTCTATATTTTCGCTTATATTTCCTGGCCGTTTTTTTTTTAACATATTAATATTTGGTGTACAGCATGCGTATACCGCTCTGTTCGCGCACACACGCCATGCTAATCAGAATGCACTCATTGAAACGTATATCTACCCCAGTAAAAATCTATACTCACTCGGTACAACTTACTGATACCCCCGCCAAATCTTCACCAAGATGAATAGGAAATGATAGTGAATACGTAGATTGATTCAACAATATTACCTACCTATCCAAGAATTTCTGTATCATGTTACATTTAAAAGATTCACAGTGCGTGATAAATTGCTTCTTTTAAAATTGTCGCCCAAATTTCGAAAGAACACCCATCACATATTTCCCAAGATTACCCACCGGTCCCATTCCCCATATAATTTAAAACCGACTTCGCTGAAGTTTAAAAAAGCAAAAACTTGAAGAACAGTTCGGTAGCTTCCCGTACGGCCTTCCCGTAGGCCCTGAAGTCATTAAAAAGAATACGTAATGGGTCACGTAAGAAAATGCGTTTCAACTTTTGTGTTGTAGGTAATATATGATGGACGGAAAAAAATGTTGTCAATATTCTTATAACGCAACGCAAAATAATGTGTAGATCATTAGCAGTCAAGAACATGATACATAAAATGAATAAAATGCATTGGATTTCAAAAAAATAAATAAACGCAAAATAGTTAATTATTCCGCATATTGACAACATTTTTTCCCAAATTGGGTGCTAGCAATAGGCGTACCTAGAAAATGTTCTGGCGTCTTTAAGGTTTAAAAAAACAATATTTGAATTCTTCTTTATTTTATACATTCATGCAAACATATTACTTTGCGCATACAATTTAAAATTAAAATTTAAAATGATTACATATCACCATATTCTCGGTCTGCTAGGTAACTAGCTAGTAGGCGCGTTTAAATTTTTCTTTGTGCTTTGATCGTTGTATCAACAATGGTAAATGGACCAATCAACTTTTGGACCCACAGTATTTTGTCCGGTAACGCAAGATACAGAACTGTCATGTTTGTTAGAGAAACAGCTATAAACCAGGTACCCAATTGTGTATAACGATGGTTTACACCAGCAGTTAAGACATGCCACAGATTTTAATTGGATTGATAGACACAGATTTGAAATATATTGATTTGCAAGTTTGTAAAAAGTAACACAGGAGACAGAAAAAGAGTGGATGAAAAAGTTGATTGACCCAAATATCACCAGTTTTATTGCTTATACAACTTTGAAACAGTCTACAAAATTTGAAAATACAACAACTATAACAAACACAAATCCCTTAAAGCACATTGTGGTGCAGATCCCGCAAAGATTTCGTCACGTCTGTCGCACTGCGTCACATTACTGATAACTCGATTTGAATGGAAAATAACAGTTTTGAGGCACGTTTTTGGCCGACAGGTGCGGGTTAACGAGTACGGCCGCCAATCGGAGCAGCGAACGGGCAATAGCCCGGAATAGTGAAAGTTTTGAGGGTTTTTTCCAAATGTGTTTTGTGGGGTGTAAAGATTGCCTAAATTATACAGGCGCGTAAAACCTGGAAAACGGCGAACGCGACGGTTTATATACCTACAGAACGGTAGGATATTCGAGAGAGCTTAGGGGTCTAAAAAAAGCAGTTTAGGGATTTCAGTAAACGGCTAGATGGCACTGCATGCTGAGGTTTTTTTCATGAGGTAACCTAACTCGTAACTATTTCAAGATTCAAATGTAGCACTGTCTGCTACGCCGTAGCGTGTAGAAAGTGAATCTGGTATGTACTTAAAGGAAAAAGTGTGTTTGGCAAATTCGTCATCGGCGTTAATATTGTTAATCCATACTTCCATATTAATATTACAAATGCGAAAGCAGCTTTGTGTGTGAAACAGAGAGAGAAAGAGGGAGACTCTATGGAGGAGATTTCATGTTGATATGGAGATAGTTTGAGGTCCGGAAGCACATAAGATAATTTTATCTCGGAAATCGTCCCTTGAAGGGATGAAAACGGGTGTAGAAGTTTGTGTAAGAAATCTAATAGCATAATATTTGCAATTAGATTTGCTACAGGCGTAGTATTAATCCCTTAAATCAAATAACGAATATTGGCGGACAAAATCGCGGAAAAAAGCTATAGCCCATTACGAAATCATTGTAACTTAAACCTTTTGTATTACAAATTGATTGTCTTGTCACTAGTAGACTAGTGCCCTGAATACAATGACGAGAGGCATTATTTAGAAGCAAAAACGTTCCATTATGCCGTAAATTATCGGAATAAATAATATTCGATCAAAAGCCGAAGCCAAATTGTCTGTAGTGGGTGAAGTAAGTCGACCCTTCAATTAGGTCGATAACTCTGCAGGATCTTTGTTCGACAGGTCGTTTTAATAAATAATGTCTTCTGAGATTTGCTGGGAAGGATATTTATAGTGATGCGAAACAATAGGGCTCGCCACCCCTATTAAATAATTAGGGACAGCCTTTAAGATGTGTGATACAAGTTCACATAGCTAATATGTATCTCGTTAGATTGTCTCTAATTTCACTATTTTGGAGAATTTGCATATTTGGAGCATAGCATTGTATGGAAGCGAAACGTGGACAATGACTCAGCGTGATAGAGACCAGTTGAAAGCCTTTGAAATGTGGTCTGGAGGTAGATGAAGAGCATTAGTTGGACGGATAAAAATAATCACACGTTATTCTCACGTTAATATTTCCACGGAAGTACTTGATAGGGTGAAATAAAAAAGAATAATGTTAAATACATAGAGGACGAAGAGGTACAATACGATTAAAATCAGTTAACGAGTCTGAAGTTAGCCTCGAGTCGCCTCCCGCATACCCGCCCGACCCCTCTGACACCTTTTGCGGCGCTACTAGTAGCTAACATCAGAATCGTTAACTGATTTTAATCGTATTGTAAGATGTTATGACACTTGTTACGACACAACGATAACATGAAAACCTTAATAGAAGGGAAGATAGAGGGAAAGACGAAGAGAGGGAGACTAAGAAGATCTTTTACGGACCAAATCAAGGAAAAAGTGAACAGCGTGTTGTTTTAGGATGTTAAGAAGAAAGCTGAGAATAGAGAGGAATGGAAATTACTCCACCGACAAGAGCTTAGCTCTTAAATATATGATGATGAGGAGAATTTGCATATGGATGAGCATACTGAGCTGTGCGAGGTAGCAGAGCGGTGTGCTAGGAAATAATCTATTTGTGGCCTTGATAGTATCGCTCACGTATCTTTTCCTGTTGGTAGATTTTTATTCCTCGCACACTGCTCCATTACCTCGCACAGTTCTGATGGTTACTCACCTTTACTGTCATTGGTTGAAAATGCAAGAGTATTTTTGGGGTTCTACAATAGGGGTGTAGACTCAAAATTTACTATTACTCCAAAAGAAAGAATGCAAAAAAAAACGCCTAGTGACGAAAATCCCATTCAGATATCTAAAAAAATAACGACGCTACAACCGTTTTAATATTGCTTGCTCGGGGATCGTGACGTCACATTACTATGTTACGATTGTCATTTACTAATGACAATCGTTTCACATGAAGGTGCGTTTTGCGGAAAAGGGACAGAATATACCCACTCTTAAAACTTTGGACACTTATAACTTTGGCATGATTTAATCCCCTGCTTTACTTTTTTCTCCATTTGACAATATTTTTAATCCTTTTTCGTGAAAATCAACATTATTGGTTATTTTATTTGCATCTCCTAAACGACACAAGATAAAACAGAGACAGAAGATGGCCATAGCATCTCCTAAACGACACAAGATAAACACGAGACTGAAGATGGCCTGTAACAACTTTTTTTTGTATTTTGAATATCCTGCGTAATTATAATTATAAATCAATAAGTACATACTAACGCCATCTAACATTTGTCTCGCGCAACTCGTTGCCTCATTATAAGCTACTCCGATAGTTAATAAAACTCGCTCATCAAGCACGATATACGTCACGTATTTCACATTAGTTCGGAATTTGGACACCACCGAGGCGATATCAAGTGCGCTGAGGTGTCTTTTCTTCCGTGGCTCCCAAAGCATACGGGCGCATCCATTTTTAATTTAACAAGCTCCGAGAAGCTGCAGGAAAGATGGCGAAGTCGGCCATATTTAATATAATTAAATAAGTCGCAGTAAGGCGCACATGCCGAATTAATTTTAAATCACTATAAATAAAAATGGCAGTATAACAACATAAAATGAATTAAAGAAAATCCCGATAATGTGAGTATCGCTTTTGTTCGTACTTAGCAGTCTGGTGAGACCTAATCTCAGAACCACGTTTAATCTGGCCGTAATTTTGTTATTAGGGGTCCTTAATTTACGTTACTTCCGGCGCATACACTATATTCCTGGTCTTCGGTGGAGAAAAGCAAGTTGCCCACATCCAGAGCATACGTGGCATGGGTGGTTTGAGGTGAAGCTTCTTGAAGTCTGACTGATGCTTCCACGAGTACATCGGCTTCCTTGCTGCAGCTGAAGAAACGGTGGTATAGTGTTTTGTGTAAAACTGTTGGACAAGGTTAGTGTACCTACCTAAAACTTATGTACTTATCTCTTTGAGTGAACATTTAACTTTCCCATGTGAAGTGTAATAAATGATTTGTTATATTGCCTAATGTGTGTTTCCTTTGAATAGTAACCAGTAGCAAGGCGCCCTGAGGTTTTATTTAATTTAAATTAGAGTCTTATGCCAACCGACTGTGGCGGCCGGTGGTGACCCCATAAAAAAGAGGTTACAAAGTGTCTCCCAACGTTTGGCCTTTAGCTGCTGGTCTATTTCAAATGATACACATTTAATTTAACGTTTAAAACATTAATCTTAATTGTTAAAATAGTTTACTTTCGCATCTTTGTATAAAGAGGGTAGATTTAAGATGAACATTGAACAAAGAACTCGTGGACCGCTAGCGGTATTTTTCTAGAAAGCACATGTTCGTATGTACCTTTGATGGAATTTAAGGTGTATTTGTTTAGTTTTTACACTTAATTAGCTTAAATATCGTTTAGTGAAATTTATTGTGCTTAAACTTAAACCTAAAATATATATTTCCAAAATGTCGATCCAAAAATATGTAGACTGTATGCATAAGGATGAAATCATTTATGAACTTGATTTACTTGGTATATCCACAGATGTGAATGACACCACGGATGCAGTAAGGAAGCAGATTCGCCAAGTCTTCAAATTAATGCGCCGTGGAAGCATCAAGTGTGACACCCTTAAATCACCCGTGACTGCCACAGAAATTGAGATTTGCACCTCGAAGGTTGAACTTCTTGAAAACCAGCTGCGCTCGGGTAACGTAAATGACCTTAACCTTGTGCGTAAACTTACTCGACGTGCCAATTATGTGATTGATAGGCTTGCTCGTGTTTCTGAGTCTAATGCTCAACTGTCAGACCTGCGTAGTCGTTTGGTTAGGATTTTGAGTGAGATAGATAAGGGCGAAAGTGACTCAAATAGTGAATACGAGGAGTCCCAGGCACCACGATCTGTGGAAAAAGAAGAGAGTAAAGTGATTTTCATTAAAGACAAACCTGTCAACCTAAACTCCTTAAATTTGAAATTCGATGGAACCACATGTGTTCGCGTCTTTATTGAGCGTCTAGAGGAGCTTAAGCAAGCGCGTAACATTTCCGAAGAGCACATACTCTCAGCTTTTTCCGACTTGTTGGAAAGTTCTGCTTTGCATTGGTTTCGATCCAACAAAAGCAGTATTTTTTCATATAAACAGTTACTGAAAAACTTGAAAAATGACTTTGATATTCCGGACTTGGATTATAAACTACTAGGCGAGATAAGACAACGTACCCAAGCCAAAAATGAAACCATTGTTGTGTATTTATCCACGATGCAAGGTATGTTTTCACGTCTCACCTATTCATTAACGGAAAGGGAGCAGTTAGAAATTTTAATGCACAACATTAGGCCAGAGTACATGAAGGAATTAGCGCTTCACGATATAAATACAATTGATAGACTTAAATTCTTTTGTAAACAACTTGAACTTGCGCGCTCACGCGCTGACCAATTTGTTGAACCCGCTTTCAACAACTTTAAAATTACCTCTGATTTTCACCACAAATCAACGTCAAAATCAGTAGGTAAACAAATTTTGGCAGTAAATGAACCTAGCTCTTCGAGACTGATGGATAGGAAATGCTTTAGGTGCAATACAGACACTCATTTTACTAACCAGTGTAAGTCGAGGGAGTTAGTGTGCTTTAAATGTGGCATGAAAGGGGTTAAGCGTTCTGACTGTACCAACTGTAACGATTCAAAAAACTAGAGAGCCCAGAACTATCCCAAACATCGCATATAAATAAGTCTCCTTCCGTAAAGGGGGTAGTTCTGTTTAAAAAGAATATTAATGACATTCGGCCGCATTTGAAAATTAAAGTACTGGACTTGGAGGCGTTCGGACTGCTTGATACTGGTGCATGTTGCTGTATTCTTGGCCGAAATGCTCATTTAACTTTTCTCAGTCACGGCTTTAAACTCAATGAATATAGCACCCATAATTACGTAACGTCAGCAGATGGTACATCTTTGCGTTGTGTGGGTTACATTAATTTACCAATAGATTTCAATAATACTCTTAAGGTTTTAACTTTTCGAGTTGTGCCCCAAATAACTACACCTGTCATTTTAGGTGTTGATTTTTGGCAACCATTTAATCTAGACAATGGACTTATTTCCAATACTTGTTCGAAGCTGCCCAAAAATGTGTCATCTATAGGATACATTCAACCAGTTAATATTCCTAGTGGAGGTATAGAAGACTATGAAGCTTTATCAGCTGATCAAAAATTAGTCATCAATGACGTAATTCACCAGTATGACTCGATTAACACGTCAGAGGTAGGTTTAGGTAGAACAAACGTGGCGAGCCATACTATAAATACCGGGGATAGTAAACCTATTAAACAAAGATATTATCCTTTATCACCAATTAAACAACAGGCACTCGAAAAAGAGTTAGATAGAATGCTTAGTTTAGGGGTAGTTTCACCGTCTCAATCTGCCTGGAGCTCACCGGTTGTTATGGTACAGAAACCTAATGGAGACCTAAGATTATGTTTAGACTCAAGAAAATTAAACTCAGTCTCTAAACCGGATGCGTATCCTCTTCCTTACATTAGCAACATTTTAGACCAGCTCCGCGACGCGAAATACCTATCATCAATTGATTTATCAGCTGCGTATTGGCAAATTCCATTTGATAGTGTAGAATCAGCGGAAAAAAGTGCTTTCACCGTGAATAAAAGGGGACTATTTCACTTTAACGTAATGTGTTTTGGATTGGTAGGAGCTTCCGCTACCATGCAAAGATTAATGGACAAATTATTTGGTGCGGAATTTGATAATAAAGTATTTTGTTTCCAAGATGACATTATAATAATTTCAAGTACCTTTGACGAACATGTTAAACTACTACGCAAAGTGTACGACAAGTTGCATGGTGCAAACTTAACAATTAACATGGAAAAGTCAGTATTTTGCCGTAAAGAACTTAAATACTTAGGCTACCTAGTAGACAAGCACGGACTTAGGACAGACCCTGGAAAGGTCGAAACCATTCTTAACTATCCAACTCCTACAACTGCAAAAGAAGTTAAAAGATTTTTAGGTATGTGTGGTTGGTATAGGAAATTTGTACGAGATTTCTCAACACTTAGCAAACCATTGTGCAAATTAACTAGTAAGAAAGTTAACTTCATATGGACCCCAGAGGCGGAGGATGCCTTTAACCACTTAAAAACTGCCTTAGTCTCAGCACCTATTCTTAAATGTCCCGATTTTCACCGGCAGTTCACTCTTCATTGTGACTCATCCTCGGTCGCGGTAGGTGTAGTGTTGACTCAAATGTACGACGGTGTCGAACATCCAATCGCGTACAGTAGCCGTACGCTAAATAAGTGTGAAGTGAATTATTCTACCACGGAACGTGAATTAATTGCTATTATTTACGCCCTTGAACAGTTTAGAGCGTATGTTGAAGGTCAAAGGTGTAAGATTGTCACAGATCATGCGTCACTACAATGGTTTTACAAACTTAACAATCCCTCAGGACGGTTAGCCCGTTGGAGTATGAGATTAAGTCAATTTGATTTCGAAATTGAGCACCGTAAAGGTAAGAGTAATGTCATACCTGATGCTCTTAGTCGCATACAAATTAACGCCATATCCGCAATAACCACTAATGACCCTTGGTATAAAAAGATTTACGATAGTTGCATTTCCAACCCACGCCGTTACCCTAACTACGCAATTAAAGACGGAAAACTGTTTAGGTACTCACGCAACAAATATCAATTAACAAGCGAGTTCGATTGGAAACTGGTGGTACCCTCAGAAGATCAGTTAAGTATATTACAAAAGTGTCACGATGAACCTACCAGTGCCCATTTAGGTATATTTAAAACGCACAAGCGAATTAGTCTTCATTATTTTTGGCCGAACATGTATAATGACGTAACTAAATATATTAAACAGTGTGAAATATGCAAGCAATATAAACCGGTTAATGTGGCCAGACCCGGCCTAATGGGCAACCCTAAGGAGGTCACTAAGCCGTGGGCATCGATTTGTTGCGATCTATTAGGACCGTTCCCAGTTTCGAGAAATAGGAATGTATATTTAATAGTATGTACTGACTACTTTAGCAAGTACGTCGTGTTGCATCCTATACGGATTGCAACAGGCGCAGCGGTAGTTAAATTTCTTGAAGAAAAAATATTCCTAGTTCACGGAGTCTGTAAGACTATATATATTGATAATGGCGCTCAGTACATAAGTAATCAATTCAAGCAACTTATGCATAAATATAACGTTCCAAATATCTATTATAATCCACGTTACCATGCACAAGTGAACGCCGCTGAGCGAGCAATACGTAACGTTGTTATTGGTATATCTTGCTATGTAGGCACAGAACACAAACGATGGGACGAGAACATCATAAAATTACAATGTGCACTTAATTCGTCCGTAAATGAAACTACAAAATATAGCCCCTTTTTCCTTGTACACGGCCGTGAATTTATAATAGATGGAATGTTACATAACTTAAATTCGGATCAGCCAGTTCAAAGATCGCAAGTGACGATCAGTGATCCTCAAACATATAGCAACAAGATACTTGAACTTAATACAATATTTAAGAAAGTGCAGAAGCACATAAAAAGTGCTCACGATAGGAACGTGAAGTACTATAACTTAAGAAAAAGAGACGTTGAGTTTAAAGTAGGACAAATAGTATACAAACGTACTCACTATTTATCAAATGCATCAAAAAGATTTACTTCGAAGTTAGCCCCGAAATTTCAGAAATGTGTTATTACAGCGAAGTTATCACCTTTAGTATATACCTTGACCAGCATGGATGGCAAAGTATTAGGTAACTTTCACATAAAAGACATCCTCAAACAGAGTGAGTAATGGATATTCGTGTATGTATTAGATGAAGTATGTAAGATGAATGTATGTATGTCGTTAGTATAATGTTTTAAAATTTGTGCACAAGTGTTCTTTTTGGTATAAATAAGCTATGTACGTGAGTGGTGATGAATGCAAGCGACGAGTACCTATAACTTCAACCAGTTTGAATGCGAACACCTGGGCGCATAAAATAATAGACTTGTTTACAATTCCGTGCGGATTAACTCTTCAAGGAATAAACGACCTTAGCTAGTGGAGAGTAGATTCGTTTTGGTATCGCATTAGTTGATCGAGTACCTACTTAAACTTGAACTTGAAGCATCCCATAGAAAGTTATGTGATTATTTCTTAATTATCTTACCTACTTAAATGTTTTTAATTAGTAGAGGCCACTACTAAATAAAATCGTAACTTAAAAACTTAATAATGCTTGATATTTGTTGAATGATACCCACCAGTAGTTTATCATTTTAAAATATTGCTATGCCTAATAGTGCAGGCTTAATACGCACTTTACATTTAGATATCTAATAGGTATCCCATATGCATACGGTCCGCCTGTTGGTAAGCCATCACCGTAGCCTATGCATGTATGTAATTAGAAATGTAGTACCTACATAATGTTATGCTTAGTTAGCTAGTAGGTAGTTAGTCGGTAAATAGTCAATCACGAATTAGTGAATATTTGTAAAAGTCCTTTCTTTAGTTTTTGTCATCGTAATAAACATATTTAACCAATCTTTAGAATGATACCTATAGTTATGGTATTTACGCAATAGATTAACGGTCGTACTGATTGTTCATTTTTTTTACCGTGCACATTCTGATCACGGCGAGTAGATAATAAGTGAATTTTCGGTATAGTACTTAGTACTTACCTTAGTTATAGAAAACGTTTAATTCATGTCATGAACGATATAAGTAGGTATGTAGGTAGGCGATTGTACAATCATTACATTAAGATGTTAGTTGATAGTTGTATATTACATTCGTATTTATTACTTACGTTGTAACAACTTTTTTTTGTATTTTGAATATCCTGCGTAATTATAATTATAAATCAATAAGTACATACTAACGCCATCTAACATTTGTCTCGCGCAACTCGTTGCCTCATTATAAGCTACTCCGATAGTTAATAAAACTCGCTCATCAAGCACGATATACGTCACGTATTTCACATTAGTTCGGAATTTGGACACCACCGAGGCGATATCAAGTGCGCTGAGGTGTCTTTTCTTCCGTGGCTCCCAAAGCATACGGGCGCATCCATTTTTAATTTAACAAGCTCCGAGAAGCTGCAGGAAAGATGGCGAAGTCGGCCATATTTAATATAATTAAATAAGTCGCAGTAAGGCGCACATGCCGAATTAATTTTAAATCACTATAAATAAAAATGGCAGTATAACAACATAAAATGAATTAAAGAAAATCCCGATAATGTGAGTATCGCTTTTGTTCGTACTTAGCAGTCTGGTGAGACCTAATCTCAGAACCACGTTTAATCTGGCCGTAATTTTGTTATTAGGGGTCCTTAATTTACGTTACTTCCGGCGCATACACTATATTCCTGGTCTTCGGTGGAGAAAAGCAAGTTGCCCACATCCAGAGCATACGTGGCATGGGTGGTTTGAGGTGAAGCTTCTTGAAGTCTGACTGATGCTTCCACGAGTACATCGGCTTCCTTGCTGCAGCTGAAGAAACGGTGGTATAGTGTTTTGTGTAAAACTGTTGGACAAGGTTAGTGTACCTACCTAAAACTTATGTACTTATCTCTTTGAGTGAACATTTAACTTTCCCATGTGAAGTGTAATAAATGATTTGTTATATTGCCTAATGTGTGTTTCCTTTGAATAGTAACCAGTAGCAAGGCGCCCTGAGGTTTTATTTAATTTAAATTAGAGTCTTATGCCAACCGACTGTGGCGGCCGGTGGTGACCCCATAAAAAAGAGGTTACAGGCCATAGAATCTCCTAAACGACACAAGATAAATAATTCGAGACAGAAGATGGCCATAGCATCTCCTAAACGACACAAGATAAATAATACGAGAAAGAAGATGACCATAGCATCTCCTAAACGACACAAGATAAATAATTCGAGACAGAAGATGGCCATAGCATATCCTAAACGACACAAGATAAATAATTCAAGACAGAAGATGGCCATAGCATCTCCTAAACGACACAAAATAAATAATTCGAGACAGAAGATGGCTTAGCACTACATCTCCTAAACGACACAAGATAAATAATTCGAGACAGAAAATGGCCATAGCATCTCATAAACGACACAAGATAAACCCATCGAGTTTGGGCTCATTGGAACCCTCCCAATGACAAGTTGATGATTGTGCAAAAAAAGTACAGCCAATAATAAAATCTTGTACGAAATTTTCTTTTTGACAAAAATGTATTACAGTTTACATCAATAGAAACGTGCATATGAAACGATTAAGGGCGTAACTTGTATTTACAAACTACCTCTTTTTAACTTATTTTTATTAACCGACTTCAAAAAAGGAGGACGTTCTCAATTCGTCGGAATCTTTTATTTTTTATGTAGGTTTCCCGATTACTCGAAGACGCCTGGACCATTAAGGAAAATTCTTTGTACGAGTATTCTTCCTAGGTGGTTCCATGATCATCCAGTCAGGATCTGATGATGGGATCCTGGAGAAATCGAGGGAACTCTTCTAATAAGGCAAAGTACTGAATTGAGGTCTTCCGCTTGTGGTTGGTAATTAACGATGCAATGCCTGTTCTTTTATGGATTTATTTTGTAGCTACCTTACGCCTCTAAGAAAAATGTTGGATATGTAAGGTAAGGTTCATGTACCTAATATTCCCTATTGTAACCGCGCCACTCCACTGCAGCTGCTTAGGGGGCATATCTCGAGTGAACCCTTTGTGCAGCATAATAGAATCTCGTTCAGATACGGGCTATCTATCGGTCGTCTAGACACGCAATTACTATCATATCGAAGTTACGGTACTAGCTGCATGTGCTACATGGAGCAGCACCGCTATCACATATCGTTTCCAAATAAATTATTGAATAAGTACACTTAAAACAACTAATTTGTAATTTTTAATCACATTGTGCCTAGCGAATGTACAGCAAATTCTCCTAATTTTCATAATTTTTTATTTTATTTTAATATTTCGGTTTTGTATATTTTTTTCATACTGGAGTTAGTATCAGTTAAACCGGCAAATCACTTTTTAGAATTATTTTGTAACCCTCGGGGGTGGACTGGAACCCAGCGCTGTGACATCAAATCGGTGCCACAGCAAACGCCGAGTCAATCCCCATTGTGTTGTTTTTTTTTTTTTTTCCACTTGTGTATTTAAAATGTGTTATTTCTTATTTAATCGTATGGCATATATTATTTTTGGCCTTTTTGAGTTTGTCACTCTTTAGTACCACCCAGGGGACACGTGCAGGGTTGTGGTAGGTAGCTCCTGCGGACGCGAGTGACAGTTGTCCCCCCTTTGTCAAGTGAGTGGGCAACTCGACTGTTAGAGGTTCTTAAGCCGCTCGAAGGCCTCTAACTCGGCTTAACGACTACTGTCATAGACAGCAACCGGGATCAACTGCTTAGCGTGCCTTCCAAAGCACGGAAGCGCTCATTTATATAAACCACTCAAACAGGCGGTCACCCATCCAAAGACTGACCCCTGCCGTCTTTGCTTGACCTGCGTTATCGTTTCCGATACGCAGGCGCCGCCGGGCTATGAACGCTTCGTGTTAATTAGTGTGTATGTCATTTGTGTATTTTATGAGTAGCAATAAATTTTTATTTCTTTCTTTCACAGGACAGCTGTGTCGCGGCGACATAGACTATCCGTCTCATTCTAAGCGATCTCATTCTGAGATAGTCTCGCCGTGACACAGCTCGCGGGCCGTCCTGTGATAGCCATGCTAAAGATAAAGATCTAAACTAATCTCTAAAAATTGTGGAATTTATTTCTGACTGCCATCGCGACGCCAACACGCTAGACGGCCATAGCAAAAAAGGTCACAGAGACCAGCATAGTCCAGTGCTCCCGCAATGCCACAAAACGCCTGAAGTGGCGCGTCATAGCAAAAGCGGCGACCACTGGCAAGACGCACAACACCGATGAAGACCCACCGAGTACACCATAAACATGAGCACGACCACTCTGATAAGAGCGTACGACTGAGAAGGAAGGCCTTCGCGACTCCACCCGCATATTGGCAAGAGGCACAACACCGATGAAGACCCACCGAGTACACCATAAACATGACCACGACCACTCTGATAAGAGAGTACGACTGAGAAGGAAGGCCTTCGCGACTCCACCCGCATATTGGCAAGAGGCACAACACCGATGAAGACCCACCGAGTACACCATAAACATGACCACGACCACTCTGATAAGAGAGTACGACTGAGAAGGAAGGCCTTCGCGACTCCACCCGCATATTGGCAAGAGGCTTAACACCGATGAAGACCCACCGAGTACACCATAAACATGACCACGACCACTCTGATAAGAGCGTACGACTGAGAAGGAAGGCCTTCGCGACTCCACCCGCATATTGGCAAGAGGCACAACACCGATGAAGACCCACCGAGTACACCATAAACATGACCACGACCACTCTGATAAGAGAGTACGACTGAGAAGGAAGGCCTTCGCGACTCCACCCGCATATTGGCAAGAGGCTTAACACCGATGAAGACCCACCGAGTACACCATAAACATGACCACGACCACTCTGATAAGAGCGTACGACTGAGAAGGAAGGCCTTCGCGACTCCACCCGCATATTGGCAAGAGGCACAACACCGATGAAGACCCACCGAGTACACCATAAACATGACCACGACCACTCTGATAAGAGAGTACGACTGAGAAGGAAGGCCTTCGCGACTCCACCCGCATATTGGCAAGAGGCACAACACCGATGAAGACCCACCGAGTACACCATAAACATGACCACGACCACTCTGATAAGAGCGTACGACTGAGAAGGAAGGCCTTCGCGACTCCGCCCGCATATTGGCAAGAGGCACAACACCGATGAAGACCCATTGAGTACACCATAAACATGACCACGACCACTCTGATAAGAGCGTACGACTGAGAAGGAAGGCCTTCGCGACTCTACCCGCATATTGGCAAGAGGCACAACACCGATGAAGACCCACCGAGTACACCATAAACATGACCATGACCACTCTGATAAGAGTGTACGACTGAGAAGAAGAATAAATATATAGCCCATGTCCGTCCCGAAAGTCTATTCTATGTTTTCGAGCGTATTTAAGTGTTAAACTGCAGTAAACCAGTTTCCTAACGTGCCATTTATCCGCAAGATTTACGAGAATTTATCCAAATTCCTTTAAAAGTTCTTCAGGTCGGGTAATAAATGTGACAGTAGTAACGTGAGTTATGACCAGCCGCAGCGTGGGAATCGAACCTACACTTGCAGTGTGCAGAGCTGTCGCTATCTGACGTGGGTCCTGATTCTGTTCCAGGAAATTTATGGAAGGTTAGCGAGATTTATTCCAAATCAGAAATGGAACTACAATGGAAATCCGGGATTACATGATCCATTGATTCCCACAGCAGGTAATGGCTTTGGTGGATAATGTGAAATACGTCGACGCATGGCAAGTGTAGCGTTGTTACCGCAGATTAAATGATACTATCATTACTGTGGGTTGAGTTCCACGAATAAATAAATAAATATTAGGGGACAATCTTACACAAATCGAACTAGCCCCATAGTAAACTCAATGAGGCTTGTGTTATGGGTACTAGACGACGATATATATAAATAAATATAAATAAATAAATATTACGGGACAATCTTACACAAATCAACCTGGGCCCACGGTAAGCTCAATAAGGCTTGTGTTGTGGATACTAGGCGACGATATATATAATAGATAAATACATATAGATACTTATATACATATATAACATCCATAACTCAGGAACAAATATTCGTGATAAACACACAAATAAATGCCCTGACCGGGATTCGAACCCGGGACCTCCAGCTTCGTAGGCAGAGTCACTACCCACTAGGCTAAACGGCCATCCTAATACAAAAACTGAACTTTCTATTGCTATAAATTACTATTATTCTTCCCCCTGAAAAAGTCTACGGAAGTTTTACACAATTAACAAAAGTCTTGGCTAAACTTTATTTAACGGTACCGAATATTTTGTCATGTTTTTTAAGAACTACCGTAGAATGCTTCGACTATTATTAATAGCCAGGTACTAATTAATTAAATTGCGTTGCTGCCAACAAAGGGTCTTTAGTAAAGCGGTTTAAAATGATGTCGAATATTTCAATGTATTCCATTCGACCGATAAAACCGGTTTTATCATAAATCCCTTCCAATTCGTTAGCCAATTGCAATGGTCGGACCAAACGCGGATGCAGCCATTGATTGCTACTTTTATGAAATCGTCAGCTAGTGTATGAAAGATAATGATAGAAATGAAAAAAAATTATACGGATGAATTGCTAATGCAGGGTTTTCAAATATTTTATGCCTTTATTCATAAACGCCAATCAAACCTAATTTAGTTACAATGCCGTTAAAATTAGTCTTTTGACATTAACATTTGTGTTTGTGAAAAAGGGGCGAAACACATTTTACTTAACTGAGGTTTAATTAGTTTTATGAAAAATTTACGTAACTTATGCGAGTCAAATAACCGGCCCTTTATGGGCGATGAGGAAAGAGCCGCTTCCTCCTAAAGGGGTTACGTGGTCTAACGTTAGGTGGTCTAACGTTACGTGATCTCACGTTTCAAATGCATGCTAGGACAACTCAACTGTAATTTTCCCATACAAGAAGTGACATTTAGATCTACCTGACGTATGTACGTAGTAGGTGACCGACCTGCAGGCCCCTATTTCATTTATTTCACCTGACAGTGACAATTCGCCATACATTGCTTGTTCTAGAACTTAAGGTGGTCGCTAGGTTACGTGTGGAACCCACAATGTACGGAGAATTGTCGTTGTCAGGTGACAATTGTCAAGTTGGTGAAATAGGGGCCTGCGGGGTGATCACGTAACGTTTCGAACGGACGTTAGGACAATTTAAATCTGTAATTTTCCATAAAAAAAGTAACATTTAGATGTACCTGACGCGCGTACAATGCGTTACGTGATCGACCTGCTTGTCGATCACGTAACGCATTGTACGCGCTTCAGGTAGATCTAAATGTCACTGTCTGTATGGGAAAATTACAGATGGGTTGTGTCCTAACGTCCGTTCGAAACGTTACGTGATCACCAATCTGCTGGATTCAACGGTCTACGTATAAAGTCGTTGTCAAGTCTAAATCGTGCAAATTGTAGCGAAGAAGTGAAGTTTAGAGCAAATAGAAAGGTTCTGTCGTGAATGTGCGAAATATTGACAAACGTAGGTGAGAGTCGGCACGGCAGCCGAGATTGCATTCACGTCGACACGGCCGCACTACACAGATCAGGGGCAGTACCATTACCATTAGTATAATATTCGACTCTTTTGCACTTAGGGCTCGGCCAGATGTCTGCGGCGCCGCGCCGCTCTGTTTTGCGGCGGCGGCGCCGCAAAACAGAGCGGCCGAGCCCTTACACAATTAAAAATCAAATGAAATTTATTCTGCAAGTTGGCGGCAATGGCGTATTTTGCACGTAACAAATAGCAAACCGATACAAGACTATAGACAAAGACCGATTAAAATAAAAACATATTATAAAATTGTAATAAAAGCAGCTATTCCAGAAAGCTTCAAAATCTCAGTGACCAAAATGTATCGAATTCCAATATTTTTACAGGAATATTAATGAATATAAGAGGTCAATTTACTTTAGGCACTTCGCTCGTTCGCTTCGTTCACTGCCACTTACGTCGAGAATAAGTATCAGAATGGATATGAGCAACCCAACGTCTTGGCATGCACGGTGACGTATACTCCAGATATGTACCTAAAAATATTTGAACAGCCTTAAGCCGTTAACTTAAAAGTTATGTTCACATGTTGTTAAGGTGGAGACCGTAGGCGGAGAGAAAGACAAGGCTTCTATAATTAGTTTATTATAATGTTAGGTACAAGGGTGTCGACCGTGTCGGTTCGGTCTCAGTTGAAGAAGAGGGCGAGTGCTCGCGCACAAGCTATATAATATAGATAATTAGTTCACGGCATTAACGATAGATGGCGATAAACTCAATAGTCTTAACTATTGAGTTTATCGCCATCTATCGTTAATGCCGTGAACTAATTATATTGTTTCCTGGCTTAAGTATACCGATAGCTGAATGAACCTGATTGACAAAGCAGATGATTAGCTAATTATCGGTTAGATGGCGCTACGTGCGTGGGCGCAATCTTATGTTAGTACTTAACACATGGTTTTGATCACTATGTCCGTGCACATATTTCAAATTTGACTGTACCATCATGCTACAATTCGGTTCACCTCTTATAACCCGCAAGAATTAACTTCAGACTTCGTTCGTATGACTTTAGTACGCGCTCGAGTCTCAACTTAACTCTTGCGGGGTATACCTTACTTCGACCGCATTTCAATAATATGATTCGTGCATTATCGCGTTTATATTATGTCAGACATAAACCGTTCGTCTCTCTCGCACTTACATACTTGTTAGTAAGAGACGAGTGCCTTAAAACCGACATAATCGTGATCATACTAGCTAGGCAGATCAAAGTTAAATCTGTGTACTGTGCCTGAGCCGATTATCCGATATGAGAATTGGACGGAATTGAATTTGGGCACAGTCTTTCGGGATCAATCCGCCGGCTAACTTCCTGGTTTGCTCTATTTTATCGACCTAGGTTTCAACTTCATTTTAAGTGATAGGATCAAATAAAAATGTTGAGGATACTGGTAGTATATAAACAGTACCTATCCTATGGGTATGGTTGGGTAAAATCGACATATTGTTGACGTTTGGCATATTTTTTTCAAACAACCAATTTTACTAATATTTTATTTCCTATATCTATGTTTCGAAAACATTTCACGGTTATTAAAATAAAATATAGATAGTTCTAGCCAATTACGAAGAACATTTAAAATGTTCTGAATAGGTAGGTAGTAAAAATTTCGGTGAAAATGTACTAATTGGAACTGAAATATATTTTATTTTCAGAACTCCGTCATTTATGATCCCGTTTTAAAAAATAAGTTTTTACTGCAAAGATTATGCCATATTTATGACTCAGACCAAGTAAAAAATACAGACAGAGCATTACGAACAGTCTAGTGACGCCGAACAAAACAGCCTTTTAAGTAGATACACGCTCACGCACACATATACAGACAAAAATAAGCCTCTGACCTGTTCAGTGCGTGTCACGACGCCGTCACGTTGACACGTTTTCGATGATAACAAAATAAATAAATAATGGTCTCCTGCGTTTTCAAATGTTGTAAAAACAACACCAATTCAAAGACTAAATCGGACGGAATAACGTTTCATGTGTAAGTACTGAAATAATTCCTTAAAAAACTTTTAGAAAACACAAATTAATGCTTGTCTTGGAACACAAAACCTCAACAGTCCGTTGAAGTGACATCTGACATATAAAGCACGAGTGCTACCAGAGTATAATTTTTACTTACCCCAAACGGACAAACAATTACAGTCCGGACATGAAGACCGTATATTAGATTTATTATTATAAAGCCGCGTCCCCTGCGCCATGTTTTCGTGGTTTTTAAACGTCAAACATGTTTTGCCAATCAAAACAAAACCCTATTTGTTTGCCGAACCTGACGGAAAACATGTTAGATGTTTAAAAACATGGAAAACATTGGTCCAGCGGACCCGGCTTTAGGTAGTAATAAAATTAGGTGTGCTAGCAAATAAGTTGTGTTACATTCAATAATGTGTATCTAGATACATAATGCAGCGCGAGATTTAAAGTGCTGTACGATATTTTATGATTCAGATACTTGTTCGCGAACAAGTATTGTTATTTTTATTTTTTAAAGAACAAATTGCAAATTCGTAACTAAGAACATTTAACTGATGCTCAATGTTTTAAATAGCGTATGTTTTAACAACTCCGCCACTGACACGGTTGGTTCTTTATGTGTATCAGTCTTGCATTCTATTACTTATCTAAAAAGTTATTAACTTTAAAGTTTTACCATCGACATTTTTAAACATCAAACATATTGTAATGCGTCAGTTTCGGCAAACAAATATTGTTAGAAAAGTATGTTTGACTTTTAAAAATCACAAAAATATTACTTAATATTGCAAAAGCTGACGCCAGACGTCTGATCGTGGCGGACGGCACGAGCGGTACGAAGTTATAAGATATAGTGAGATGGGGATATAATTTTGCAGGACGCCGTGCTTTTTTTTTGCGCACGGGCCGAAATGACGCGGCGGATTGCATGGCAAACTGCTATGGGGATGCACCTTATGTCCTACATTACTGCTAAACAATCTCAAACTAGGTAAATTACATTTAATATTTCACAAACCATTATAGAGAGACCTTAAGCAAATTACCCAAATTATAGGGATACTTTCATTCTACTGGTATCACTCTTACGCACATATGTTTAAAAAAGTTGCGTCACTTTGTAGTTCGTAACGCGGCCTCTGCCTTATTCTTTGCTCTGAGATTTATGATTGTGAAATCGATGGAGCTCCTCAAATATAACACGAATAGTCGTACGTATATAGTAATTGAGGTTTTTTTCAAAAGTTAATCATGTTCGGTTCGGATTAACGGAAGCCATGATTTTTGAATGGATTATTTATATGCGCTAGATAATTACACTCGGGAATATATACCTACACTAGATACACCAAGAGTTAAGCTGCACTAATCTTGCATGAGAATCGCTTATTAATGCGTTTCTATATTCTGAGGTTGCAATCAGAGTTCACCGCGGGAATAATTTCCGCTGCAAAGTCGGCGATGCACAATGCATACGGGATTGCGAAAGCAGCTTCCACAAAATTAAATCGCTTTACATCATTTTAAGGCCAGTTAATCTTAAAAAGATCAAGTTGTTCAGGATCTGTACTAAACTTAATAAATTTTAAATAGGAGTGGCAAGGTTCAAATTCAAATAGATGAAAATTTTAGAAGTGCCTGATTGTTTTTTTGGTGGTTTTTATCTACCCCCCCATTACCTTAGAACTGAATTTGCAAATAAAATACACTAAAAACTCGTATGATAAACGTTCAAAGAGTAACAGCATTCCACCTTTACAAAAGCACCAGCGTTACCCAGCTAAGATAACAGAGAGGGTCAACATCGCCTAAACTATCCTGACTTTAGAAACAAGTAGCAGCCAACACCATCCCACATTTTCCCACCCAACAAAGCGAATTTCCGATTCGATCCGTCCACTACAAAGGATCATTTCCCAGTGGTCGGTAGATAAACGTTGCCCACTTATGAAAGGCTTGCACCGCAAGGATACAGTTGTACCAACATAAGCATTTTATGAATGTTTGAAAGATCATAGACACATCCAGATAGGGATACCATACTTCGTTTGTTTTTTTCAACTGACAGCGGGCGCCGTCGGCAGATGACAAGCGACGTTCAGTGCTATGTAGGTATGCTGCTGGCTATTGAAAAAAAACTGGAGCGAATTATTTCCACGAGGGATGGTTAACATTTTATGTTGAGTTATTGGTGTATGTCGCTATACAGTTAACAGGGCCTCCCTCTGTATAAATTTCCGTATTCTGGTAAACAGCTCAATCAATATAAAACAAATTACCATAGTATTTCAATTCAATATCCGCAAAGAATATTATAGGAATAGTATACGACGAAGTCAACGACTTAATGGGCTTGAATAGTTGATCACGCCTATCTCGTGCTAATATTGCCATTTTACACATTTTGCACGTCGTAGAGGATTTCGTGGAAAGCTTTCATTTAAAAATGTAAGAAATATTATTATAAACACTTTTCTATCGTAACTCAAAATAAACCAACACGATTTCTTAAAATAAAAAAAAAGCTAATACCGTAAACCCGGGTTACTTTGGCCCTGGGGGGTAAAATTGCCCATCCTTAAAACTCTTATTATTGACTGGTGTCTTAACTATTTATGATACGTTAAAACAAACGTTGCTTTAGCGTTGTGGTATTGTATGTAAGAATATTGGATTAATTAATAAAAAGTGTTTATTCACGGGTGGGCAATGTTGCCCCCCAGGGCCAAAGTAACCCGGGTTTACGGTACTTCATAAATTTTTGTTCCGTGATAAGTCATAATTTGTACGTATAAAATAAATTCCTAACAATCATGAAAACATGATAATTTTAACTAGAATCTGTTTATAAATAAATAGAATCACGTAAAAAGTTTTAAACAATTTATAATAAAATCTTATCGTAATGAAATATAAAAAAAAACCGGCCAAGTGCGAGTCGGACTCGCGCACGAAGGGTTCCGTACCATTATCTATAATAAACTATTTTATTCTGTGTTTTTGTTGTTAAAGCGGCTACAGAAATACATCATCTGTGAAAATTTCAGCTGGAACTATCACGGTATCAGTGAGATACAGCCTGGTGACAGACAGACGGACGGACGGACGGACGGACGGATGGACGGACGGACGGACAGCGGAGTCTTAGTAATAGGGTCGCGTTTTACTCTTTGAGTACAGAACCCTAAAAAGAGATAGAAAAGTTACAATAAATATTTCCGATTGATGAGCCTTTTAATCCTGAGTCATAGCATGAGCATATTTTTTTTTCGATAGTGTGTCCATCGTTGTTGACTATTCAATCTTGTAAATGCATCAATGTACTGGAATTGAATTAAAAAGGAACAAAACAATACATACCTACCTAATCCTATACGACACAAAGTTGCAGGAAAATCGACTGTCTACAAAGAGTGCGGTAAACAAATTTGTTTAGGTGACCTGTAGGTCGATCACGTAACGCATTGTACGAACGTCGGGTAGGTCTAAATGTCACTTTTATATGGAAATTTGATGGTTAAATTGTACCGACGCGCGTTCGGAACGTTACGTGTTTACCCCCCTGACCGTAGACCGCAGAACGCATCCAGTGGCAAATCTCTAAAACTTCCAAATGAAAAAAATTAAAATGAAAATGAAAAGTGATTTATTCAAAAGCGCAAACACTGAAATAGTCAGGCTTTTACTTTTAACCAAATTGATTGAACCGACCCGATTCGTTTAGATAAATACGCGAAAGCAAAACACCAAAAGAGGCTGGGCGGGCGAAGAAAATGAGCTTGTGTAGGTAATTTTGATCACCTGGCTGCAATTCTAGCTGCCGGCCTTGCTACTTTTGCAAATTGTACTGTTCAGACAGTAGGGCTTGGCCACATGTCTGCGGTGCGGCGCCGCAGAAACCCGCATTCGTTACCGAGAAACGCGGGTTTTGCGGCGCCGTGCCGCACCGCTTTGCGGCGGCGGCGCCGCACCGCAGGCATGTGGCCGAGCCCGTAGGGACACCTATTTCCATGTAAATATTTAAAACTCTTAAATCAATTGAATTAATATAATTTAAAAGTGGTTGGGAATGAATAATCATTTCTACCAGTCTTCTATTGCATCTTACTCGTACTTCTTATTTTAAAAGTTTGTTCAGATTAAATACTATACGTTTGAACTTTGTGAAAGCTTATTTATTAGTATTATATGAGTATATGCATGGACTTATTCATAAATCCAAATGTCCGGTTAAATGGGTTACCTACTGCTGGCCGTATATTTAAATCTTGTCTTTGGTTAAGTAATGGAAATGGACTGTTGAGTTCAACACTATTCTAGTGAGAATTAATCATATATAATTAGTAGTAGATTAAAAATAAATACGCTAGAAACATTCGTTTTGGTTCGGATCTCTTCTGTGGACATTGCCAAAGTTAAGGTCTACAAAGCTTAATTTTTGCAGTAAATTTATACTAAGCAGAAACGTCCGCTAACGAACGTTCGTTCGTTGCCACTAGCGGGACCCACGGTAGCTCAGTTGGATAAGAGCAATGGACGGATTCCAGAGATCGCGGGTTCTAATCCCGTTTGTGGCGAATAATAATAATTTTTAAATTTTCCTCTTTCATCGAAGCTTAATTTTTGGTTTGACTCTTAATCAGCATAAACGCCGCCTCCGCTTTTGATTGCACGCAATCAAACATTTTTTTATATGCACGGAAGTCCTTATCTAGACCACAGGAAATACGACTTTATGGTGCCAAATCTTAAGTAATTAACAACTTAGAAAAGTTGACAAACCCCCGATATTTTCATTTCAAAGTTCAATATCTCAAAAACGGCTGAGCCGATCTTAACGAAACCAGGAACCATCTCGATCAAGATACATAATAGGTACATATATCTGAAAATTTATTACTTTTGTTTCCATACCCTGTTCCATATACTTAGTCATATAACACTAGAAAAATTAAGGCACGATTTTTCTAGTGTTATATGACTAAGTATATGGAAAAATTCATGCGATTCCAAGGAAAACAATTGTGAAACGTCAAAAATACTTAACTTATTATTATTATTATTTTTGAAAAGCACTAATTGATCGAAATAATTAAAATGATATAACGAAAAAAAATTACAATATTTCCCTTTGATATCCTAGATTAACGAAGAAACGCAGACGAATTAAAAAAAATATATATATATATATATATATTTGGGGACAGTCTTACATGACGTCTTACTAGACGAAGACATATATACTTATATAGATAAATAAATACTTAAATACATAGAAAACATCCATGACTCTCGAACAAATATTGGTGCTCATCACACTAATAAATGTCCTTACCGGGATTCGAACCCGGGACCTCCGGCTTCGTAAGCAGGGTCACTACCAACTAGGCTACAGAGGTCGTCCCCCAGAGGAACCCACATTTGTCCGTTAAAAATCGAATGTTATCTAGTATGAGGTATAATAATGAAATGAGGTAAGACATATGATAGATTGCGATGAAATGATTGGATAACAAAACTAAATATGACATAAAACCAATATCAGGCAAATTCTTAATTAGTGTTTCCACTCGCTGTTTCAGACGTGATCTTGAATCACATCACGATTTCAAACGTGACGCGCGAACTCCCGGCGTCATGATTCCTAATTGAACAAAAACAACGCTTCGTCTTAATTCTCCTGCGAGACAAAACGGCCATTTACTTCCTCGACATCGTACCTAATTAAAAGCGTTATTGAAATTAAGTCTTAGTTCCTACAAAATAGAGCTCTTTTTCTAAAAAAATATCGATGACACGTGTGAGGTTATGAGAGAAACCATTAGAAATTCTCGGTACATTTCTACCATTATTCACTTGCACTGGTCTGTTTTATACCACTCCGATGTTATTATAGAATGAGTTGAGAGAACGTGTGGTGAAATGTTTGTTTTTCTAGATTTGTGGAGAAAATAAATGTAGTTCGGGTTTTCGCTAGATTTCATTTACTTACTATATAAATAATATATATACACCAATTGTCGTGACTCGTGATGAATAAGTACACTCATACGAACGTTATTTTGACACACGTTAATAGCACAGATGTATGAATATAAGGAGATCGGACATGGCGGCCGATTTGTATAGAGTGAGCCTGTCGCAAGTACATTAACCCACACAACGCCCAAGTAATTGACAAGACAAAGCACGCACACATCTAACACACACACTTGTATACCTACACGCTTATTTGACAATAAACGCGCATCATATAAGGCATTTTGGGAAAAAAACGTAATATTCTCTGCGATCAGCACGCGTGCACAGTATGGCAGTGTATGCCCATTGAGCATACAGCTGCGACACGGCCGCCGGCGGCTTGTCCTCTCTCTAGTATTCTATACTCTGAGCACGTTAGTATAATAAATCTTGAAGTTGAACGTCGCACTTTTTGGTGGTATGATTACATTTTTTGTGTCAGTTCATTCGGTTAGTTGATTAGTTGACTTGAATGCTGTGTATTAAAGCAGGAATATTAAAGTGACAACTCGTTATTGCTAATAACACTTATTTATTGCCTGCTCGACAAAAAGCGGACACCGTAACCTATGGACGCCTGTGACTCGGTAATCATCCATGAGCATTGAGCACTTTACTGATTTGAGGACTCGCTGTTGACAACAAGATACAAATGCAGGTTCCTTACTCTACTTCACCAGATAACAATCTTATGAAGGTAAATGTCCTAGTCCTCGACGTTGTAGGTACTAGTGTATGACATGGGTTAAATTCAAACTAAGACGATTTTTCTTTATTCGAATTTAAGCCATGTCATTTTGACCTATAGTACCCATGTCATATACTAGTGCAACTACGAGGACTGGTTTACCTTATACTTCACTAGGTAATTAATAATTAAGACGACATTGCTCGAGATTCCGTCTATAATAAGATCTTAGATTAGTCATCTAAATTAAATCTAGACTAGGAACGCGAGGTGCAATTCTGCACTAATATCCACTAATTCAGGAATGCACTCCACTGCGATATTATAATTGACGCTGCTAAACAGAATACGACGAACGTTCAAATTATACTGCTACCCCGTTATTCTGTAACTTGTTTTAAGCTCACACCGTTCAACAACAAATATATGTTGACGCCGGGATTCGTAGTAACTAAGCGTAATCAGAGGTCTAGTTTCGTTTGGCGTGACGGGTGGGATGGGGCGCATATGCGCGCAAAGAATAACAGCCCAACGAGACATCTACCTACGCTTAGTTACCTACTACGAATCGCGGCGTGAAGATATATTTGTCGGTGAGCGTTGAGGTGAGCTTCAAAAAAGTTACAGAATAGCGGGGCTGGTCACTATTTTTTACAAGCGACCGCCGAAACGTATGATCCACGCGATGACAGTTGAGTTGAAAAAGAGGGGTGTTATAAGTTTGACGTTTGGCGTGTCTGCGTGTCAGTCTGTGGCATCGTAGCCGCTAAACGAATGAACCGATTTCAGTGCGGTTTTTTTGTCGAATCGATTAAGCCGTTTTAGAGATATTGAATTTTGAAATGAAAATGTCTGTGGTTTTACAACTTTTCTAAATAATTAACAAGTTGTTAATTATTTAGTATTTGTAAGTCAATACGAATATGCATTATTTAACGATACTTTATTGGGGCATTATTCATTTCATTTCATTTAATTATTATCAAAACTGTAATATTGTGTACTTATCAAATTTCAAGTCTATTCTAGTCTACCACACGGAGTGAGGAAAACTCTACTTACAAGATTTGATTACATAACTTGTAAGTGAAGTGAAAGTGAAAATATTTATTCTGTTTTTTAGTATTTGTTGTTATAGTGGCAACAGAAATACATCATCTGTGAAAATTTCAACTGTCTCACTATCACGGTTGTTGATATACAGCCTGGTGACAGACGGACAGACAGACAGACGCACAGCGGAGTCTTAGTAATAGGGTCTCGTTTTACTCTTTTTTTTAAATAAATAAATAAATATTTGCGGACAATCTTACACAAATCAACCTAGTCCCAAACTAAGCAAAGCTTGTACTATGGGTACTAGACGACGATATACTCGTAGATACTTATATAGAGAAATAAATACTTAAATACATAGAAAACATCCATGACTCAAAAACAAATATTCGTGCTCATCACACAAATCTTTGAGTACGGAACCCTAAAAATGTAAACAAATATGGCTGACTATCTTATCACATACTCATATTTCCTTCACATCGGAGGAAATATTCTACAAAAGGGAATATATTACCGGAATAAAGATAAAGGTTAGACATAATGTGCACTGTTCTGCGGCTGGGGCATGCAGGGAATATGAATGAATATTTTCAAAAGGAATAAAAAATGTTTTATATGCTGAGTTCTCCAGATTCGCTGCAATAGAATGTATTGTTTGATTTTAGGCGGTCACTTTAATATTCATAATTGCGAAATGTACAGTACAATAAAAAAAAATTGTTGAACATTTTACATACATAGGTACTTAACGCTCTCATGACTACTAGTAAGTACTTATAATTCTTAAAGGAAATCATCGCGTGACAACATTCTGAAATTAAATGAAATTATTTATTTGTTTTAAACATGGTTTACAAGAGGAAAGCCCTAGCAGGGTTCATGTTTGATACTTTTAATGCAAATATGTATTAGAAATTAAGACCTTTGTAAACAACATGATGCAATAAATAACTTGAACTTGAACTTGAACTTGAGGTGGTATGTTTTAATTTAGTCATGTGTGGTGTGTTTGTTCCATCTAATTAAGTATGTATATCGTCGCCTAGTACCTATAGTACAATATTTGCTTAGTTTGGGGCTAGGTCGATTTGTGTAAGATTGTCTCCACATATTTAATTATATTTTTTATAACCATATGCCGCATGCAAACATTCAAGAATAGTTTATAAAATTATAAAGCCATTATCTATTAATTTGTAAATAAATGTATAAAGAAAACATTCATAACATTACCTAGTAAATACCAATAATTTACAAAATACATAATTGAATAAAATGTATTTTCTTTTAGCTAGTATTTTTTTTAATTGATTGAGTGTCAATGCTTTAATATCATCCTACTGAGAACAGTACTACGAGTATAAATCACTTATTTGTGTTAAGCACTCTCTCAATATCGCCAAGGAAACGTTTTATTCAGTAAACATTGAATAATGACAGTATAATGTGTGTATTATTAAGTCTTGAAAGTTCTCCTTCTTTAAATAGGTAGCTAAAATGCTCCCTCAACGAAAAACCTAATTTTGTGTGGATCTAATCTTCCAAATAGGCAAAGGAATTCGGTAACAGCACTATGAATATTTGATAACGTCCCACATATTATCCATATTCTCTATCGCCTGTACTTTAATAAAAGAAGCACATAATCCCATCTCCATCCAAAATCTTCTCGATGGTAATAAAAGTATGTCATACTTGATAAGTAAGTGGGTATAACGTAATTTAGCGTGTAGCAAACATCGGGCGTAATAAAGGGTGCTCCAGATCATACGGATATGTTGGCGTGTATATACTTTTATTAACTCCTGTAGGGCCGTAAAATATTAATAACCTCTCTCTCTCTTAAGCATCTATTTTTGGAGGGATGTCGGAGATATTCATTTAGACTTCAATGTACGTTCAACCAATTTGATTCCAAGGCCATCATAGAACCTTGCCGTTGTAAATGCTATCTATGTCAATAAGGAATACTAGGATTATTGCGTCGCTATGTAGCAGTTAAAATGACAGGGTTCTACGGCGGTGTCATACGTCTTATGTCAGTAACAATAAAGCCTGTGGATAGATATTTTTGAAAGGTTTTATATCTACAGACATTAAGCGTGCCAGACACGTGTCGTGGCAGACAAACTCAATATTCTTCTATACAGAGTGTATTAACGTATTTATATCTATTTATACTAAACCAACAGGCACAGATATGAATACGTATAATAAACTCTGTATAGAAGAATATTATTTTGTTTGCCACGACACGTGTCTGGCACGCTCAATGCCTGTAGATATAAATCGTCCTTAAATACTTAGAACTTGACTGTACACAGATAACTACGCACAGTAGAGAGGTAGGACACAGTGGAATTTACTATCGCTCATATTTGTAGCAGCCACAGACTATTTTTTTGACAACGATAATAATAATAATCATCGTTCTCCTAACGTTATTCCCGGTTGTGTCCTAAAGGACCCCGGGGTCCGTTTTGACACCTAATCCCAAGATTTGGCATAGACACTAGTTTTACGAAAGTGACTATCTGACCTTTCAACCCAGAGGGAAAACTTCAAAACTAGCTACACCTTAAACTTCAAATTAAAGAAAAAATTTAAAAATTTAGGCTCCGAGCCGGATTCGAACCGGCGACCACAGGCATACATGGCCCGTCGCTACTAACCAACTGAGCTATCGGAACAATCTGTCTCAGCCCCTAAATCTTTCAATCAGTCCCTTCTTACAACGCCTTAGGGAGGAGTGTGGCGACATCTACCTAGAAGACGTATGCTTCTTTAACGGCACCAACGTCTCAAATTATATTGAGAAATCGTCAGTAACGATGCGCCACCCCATACTTAATAAATTTATAGTATGGGGTGGCGCTTCGTTACTAAATTTTTCCTTTAATTTGAAGTTTATAAATACCGTTAGCAGGCGTAACTGCATTATAAAAAATGAATTTAGCTACACCTTATTGGGATTAGACCAGTTTCCTCACGATGTTTTCCTTCACCGAAAAGCTAACGGTAAATATTCTGTTAAAAACTCATTCAGGATTCGAACCCACAACCGTCGCTCGACAGCCGCATGCCTGAACCACTGCCTTAGCTTATGATATAATAATAAATCATTTATTTTAGGCATTCGGCCAAAGCCCATAGGCCATAAGGGCATAATTTCAATTTTATTGCGAGTCATCTCCTAAGAATACTTGCAGCCCATATTATAATGTTTTTAGGGTTCCGGACCAATAAGGTAAAAACGGAACCCTTATGGTGCGACTCCGTCCGTCTGTCTGTCTGTCACAAAGTTATATATCTCAGGAACTACTAATGCTATCAATTTGAAATTTTAAATAATTGTAACCAAAGCTAACCCACGTGTATAAAAAATGAAAAATTGAAATATATATTTTTAATTTCTTTAAAAAAGGACGGATAAGAGGGGGGGCATAAATTAAAAGTCTAGTTTATCTCCGAAGTTTACCGAGCGAAAACTTTGAAAATAATACATATTATTAATCTTAACGTAAATATTACCGGAAAAGTATAATAATGTTAATTAATATTAATAATAATCATTTAATATTTAAGTTTGTATTTTAATTCTTTTGTGTTGAATTATTTTCTTCTAGTTTCTATGGAAGTATTCTGAAAGTACCTTCTAGCATATTAAAAAAGAATTATCGAAATTGGTTCACTTGAAAAATAATTATCTCTGAAAAACCAACATCGATTTTTTCTTAATAAAGCGTGGTGAAAGTTTGCACGAAACCCTCAGTGCGCGAGACAGACTCGCACTTGACCAGTTTTTTTAAGAAGAAACTCCGCCACTATTCTCTCTTGGCTTATCAGAACAACAAGAAAAAGTTGATCCATCCAAAAATTTACTTACGCCTTTGTTCTCTTAAGATTCCGATTTATCTTATCGCCAAAGCTGGCGGTCTCGAGTGGTTTATCTACGCTGTAATAGAAAGATAACAACGAGGTGCTAACTCGACCCGCCTTTCAAGAAACCAAGCAGTAAGCAAAACTTTGCGTGCTACGGGGAATTTTAATGTGAAATAGAGTTTTATACATACCTATTCAGAAAAACGCTTTCCTAGTTAATAGTGTTTTTATTTTTATGAATAGGAATGGTAATAGTTTTAGCGCCCGTTGGTAAGTAATTAGCAGTCTAGTGGTTAAGAGGCTGTTCCAAAAAGACTAGTCCACCTCTTCATCTACCACCATCTATAATTTCTACTTTGCATGCATCATATCGATATGAAAACAAAACCAAACTGGTATGCGTAACGAATGTTTGGAGTTGACCCCACCCGAACTAGCCCCTAAGCGGTTCACCGCTAAACGCTAAATTAGCCGTGAACTTCGCACCCCACCTAATACTCACAAAAACATTCATAGTTCCAATGGTTTAAACCTGGTTGTTTCAAAACGTCGGTAACTGTAAGTTACGTCAGTTATTTGATTTTTTGGGACGTTTGAGAGTTTTCAATGGAATGATAGACGCCGGCGCCATATTTAACGTTAGCCGGATTGTAGACTGTGGTTGATGCAACCCTCCCTTAAACCGTTAATATTCCCGTTTTTAGGAATAAGGCCACCGGTAATAATGCCTGCCTTACTGGCACTATTGCCAGGACATGACATCTGATTGTGATGTTTTCCTGATTTGAATCGCAAAATAATGTAAAGAAAAGTTTGTGGCTTTTTTTAGCGCTAAAAAGCGACTTCTGATATTTTTTCCCGGCTTTAAAATAGCTTGTCTGCTTACCTGCTAACATATAACACTCCATCGAATGACAATGAAAGAAACATAAAAATAATAAAATTTCACGATTGCATTCATTAGACGGCGATAAAAATGATACTTTTTCACTCGTCACGGCAGAATAAAATACAAATAAATGTGGACGTTATTCGTCGAGTTATAAGCTCTGATAATCGTTGGACGTTGGTGTCGCGTGCAACTACTGTATCGGATAAGGCGTGCGATTTATCTTATTCGACCATACTTTGTGGCAATGCCCCGGAGGACTCTCAAATCACGCCAACTCACAAGATTGGCGATGTCAATAATTGTCAAATATAAGTAGTAGTGCAGGGTAAAAAAGTAGTCAAAAATATTTTTCTGCTAGTTACCAAATACCCCATTCCCTTTTGGATATTACCTTATTGGAATGTTTGTTCCATAAAGACAATCTGTCAAAAATAAATATTAAATTGTGGTGTGCGTGCCTCATACGTGGCGGTATGTGTGAGCGACACGGCGGTATCGCGGTATAAAGCAGCGCCTGCTGCGACATGTTTTTGTGGTTTTCAAACATCAAACATGCTTTGCTAACAATATTTGTTTTCCAAAACCGTCGGATAACATATTAGATGTTTAGAAACGTCGAAAGCTTTGGCGCAGCGGGCGCGGCTTAAGATAGATGGAGTCCCTTGTCTATCATGCCATAATTGCTTGGTTTTTCCTATCTCCATATGTATTCATATGACATAGACATAGAAAAACGTTATTCAACATCACATTTTATACAAAAGGAACAGTGTACAAATTAGACTTAGGAATAGACAAACACACTCAAACAATATCGTACGAGGCATTAACATTTTGTGATGCCAAAAAGGGGCTAGACTCAGCATACTGTTGCAGTGAGTACCTATTGAGTACCTACACTGCAACGCTGATTTTCAGTCAGACCCTTACATATAATACCCATTATGGCATAGTTTTATTTGTTTCACGTTAGGTACACGGTCATATTCCAGGTGTTATTATTGTTAGTTTTTAAAGCACTCCCCAAGTAAATTATTTATGGTCCAACTCCCAGTGTTTAAAAAATACTTTGCAACCGCAACGTATCTAAAATGTATATTTCGCCTTAGAATAATTTAAATGTCACGAAAGGAATATAAGGAAAACAGCCTTTTAAAAATAATATTAAGGCCCAACACAAAAGGTGCCGTAAAAATCTAGCGAGGAAACATTTACATATAATGCATTTTATGAAGCAAGCAAAAATAGTTCTGGGGCGCGCAACGGCGTGGAATGAATTCACTCTAGCGCAAACCGAGAAGTATTGGAAATAAAATAAAATTGCTTTGCTTTTTAATTCAATCTATTCTTTTTCAAAATACCTATGCTTATTTATGGAATGGGATTGCAACCCCAGGTTCCGATTCTATGTAACGACTCCGACACATCTTAGGAATATCTCTAATTTCCTAACATTGTCTTTTAGAGTGTATACTGTATACCAATAGGTTTTTTAACCATTCGCATAATTTCTTACTATATAACTTTTTTATAGCATATTTTTTTGTGCTTAGTACCAAAACCGACTCGGATCGCGGCTAGGTTAGAAGACGGAAGCGGGAGCTATGCTCTTCGAGGTTATTTTTTTTATAAAAGAGTGGAAAAACTTGTTATGTTATGTTATGTTAGGCAATTTACTACTAAGAAAAACATAGGCTCATAAAATACAGTGGTAAATTATGCGAATGGTTACAAATGCTTTCGGGAAAGGAAGCTAACGAGAAAAAAAGTGGTAAAATTTGCGAATGGCATTAATCGCCACTTAGATAAAACGATACAATCGTCTTTAGAGCTCAATAACAATGGCGATATAGGAGACGTCCTTTTCCGTCTATTAAAATGAATGGAATCGCAGCCCAGAAAACAAATGACATGAACACAATTAAACGTTGTTCATGGTATACCACATTTTACTGAGTTGTACGAACTAGGCATTGCTTGACATTTGCTTTTATTCCGTAAATGAATTTTTAAATTATTAATTTTCTAATTATTACTTTTATTATTAATTTGTCGTATTGTATGTTGTATTTAATTAATATTTATGTCTTGATAATTTGAATGTTTATGATTTAACTACTTAAATTCAATAATATTTCTACGCCGATATCGGCAGGATATGTGTAACTGAAATGTGTAAGACATACCAACAATTGTACCATATTCGGAGAAATAAACTTTTCTATTTCTATTTCTATTTCTATAGGATTCGTGCCAAGGATATTATATTAATCTCATAAATTCGGGATTAAGTGGTCGTATTTTTTACTAGCTAAAGATTGAATGTAGATTTTTTGTTTTCAAGTACCTAACATATGTGTAGTTTCATGGAATGTACAGATTGTTTTAGTTTAAACGTGTGACTTGGTAGACACTATTGTAGATATATATCTGTCCTCATGACAGCATGGAGACAGTTTAGGCAGCGCGCCGCCACGCCTGTGCACGCGATCGCGTGGGTCCTTGACTCGCAAAACCACATAAATACAACACCCTTGTTAGTCTTTGTGTCATGGACAGAAGGTTCATAACTATCGAGGCTCTACAGACATTTCGTGATACTTCTGTATTTTATTGGGCTTATGAGGGTCCATTTGGAAAACGGTCATGCATTTCTTTTAGATTGAGCGAACAAGGTGATCTTGATCGTGGTCTTTAGATTCATGCAGTTGTTGATGAAAAACTAAAGAAAAAAGTAAACGAAAGCTAAATACATCGCGGTCGCATCATGAGATCCACAGAGCATAGCATACTAGAGAGAGGACAAGCCGCCGGCGGCCGTGTCGCAGCTGTATGCTCAATGGGCATACACTGCCATACTGTGCACGCGTGCTGATCGCAGAGAATATTACGTTTTTTCCCAAAATGCCTGATATGATGCGCGTTTATTATCAAATAAGCGTGTAGGTATACAAGTGTGTGTGTTTTAGATGTGTGCGTGCTTTGTCTTGTCAATTACTTGGGCGTTGTGTGGGTTAATGTACTTGCGACAGGCTCACTCTATACAAATCGGCCCCCATGTCCGATCTCCTTATATTCATACATCTGTGGTGAGATCTATAAGAATTTATCGCTTTTGAGTAATATTTGTCAGATTTTTTCCATAACACATAAATAACTTAGTTTTTATTATTTTCTGAATTTTTCCACTACTTATATGTATATTAGTAATGCTATGAAGCATGTGGTGTTGTGTACCTGGTGGTGAGTAAGGTCGCCAGAGCTCCCTAGGATGCGCTGTGTTGGGAGTGAGGGACCTGCATGTCTCTATCTGCCAACACAGTGAATCCTCAAGTGAATAAAGGATCGGCAACGCGCTTGTGATTATTCTGGAGTCACAAGTGTCCATAGGCTACGGTACCAGCTTAACATGTGGCAGGCCACCGTCGCTACCTAATTACCATCATATTTACCTAATTACTAACTACCATCTCCGGAGCAATAAACACCAAAACAGGCTGGTCACCGAGGCACACAAACTCGTGAAGTCAGAACGGTCGATTCGGGGCCCTCTGTTTACAACCGCCTGCCTGACACCATACGTAATGCAGCTACTACCGCGGTGTTTATTAAGAAAATTAGAAATTGGTTACTAAAAGAGTTGTTTTACGATGAATTTATGAGTCTACTTGTTATTGTATAATATTATATTTTATAGAAATAATTATTTTATATATATTTTATATTTAAGTAATAATAATAATTAAAAATTGTCAACAAGTAATTTATTTCAATTTTAAATGTAATATTATGTAATCCCCTAAAGATTATTAGGTATGATATGATTAGGTATGTTATTAATAAACGTACATTCATGTCGTTGTATAAAAAAATTTTTTAGTATTTTTCCAATTCCGCAGTAAGTAGAGTGATAAAACCTAGAGTTAAATATAAATAAGTTTATGTCAAAAAATTCATTTTTGGTACAACCTTTTATTGCCGACTGTACTTTTCTGCATACCATCATCAACTACTCATTGAGACGATTCTAACGAGCCCAAACTCGATGGGGTTGTGTCGTTTTATTGCGAAATTCCTATGGCCCCTTCCAGCGCCAACATCAGATCAGCTCCAAGTCATCATATTATTGCGTTGTCATGCGATATACATATGCTTGCAAAATTTCAGCTCAATTGGATAGCGAGAAATGACTGAAAAATGGATTGCAAATTTTGACGGACAACTTACATACTTACATATTTACATACCTACATACGAACAGTGCAAGTTAATATAAAACTTGTAAAAGGACCTTAGGACGTCAAAGGCGATTTTAATACTGAACACCAAAAATCCCGCACCAAAAACACCCAAGCTATTGACATCATCTCTCATGAAGAAGCTCTGAGTATCATAAAATGTTGCCGGGAGTGTCAAAAGTGTCGCTAGAGTGAAAGGGTGCAGACATTTATTGCATAGTTTAGGCGCAATATGAGGCTCTGTTGTATGGGCAAAGTTTGCCCGGTTGAAATGAAACGCTGTTTAATACTGGGTGTGTTGAAAAGGCGTATGGTTGCTGTTTTTTTTTCTGTTTCTACGCCATTTTGTTATTGGGTTTTAAATATGGGCTGATTAACTTAGGCTGAAAATATTTGGGAATTGCTGCCGTTATGAAGTTGTTGTCATGCTTTTCGAGAGTCTTAAAACATTTTGCAGTTTGAGAGTTTTACAAGCTTATATTCATTGCAACTGTACTTGAATACATTTTAAGCTGCTTTCCCCTGCTTCAGCTTATAACTAAATAAACTTTTATTGCTAACACTACATGGAAAATAAATAAAAAATATCAATTGTACCTACATATTATTATATTTTTACGTCCATTTATATCTTTTTACATTCCATTATCCCATTAGGTAGTGCACTACGAGTAGTTCGGAACAACAAAGTAAAAAAGAGTTTCAATTAAATAGTAACACATTGAACAATGGCTTCCGGCTATTGGTGCTTTGCGTTTCAAGCCTGCATCACACTGGCGCGGCCTGCGGTGGCGGACCATAGTAAATTTGACAGTTAATGTAATGACAAGTTTTCTATTGTCCGCCGCGGCCAGACCGCGCCAGTCTGTGAGAGGCCTTATGCGAGGCAATGTTTTCAATTTCTACGTAAAATTCACATTAAGTAATTTATTTAATCCTTATAGGTAAATAAAGTCAAGGATACACTAGGGAACATTTTGTCCCGCAACATTCAACCTGCAACGTTGCATAGGGTCCCGCAACATGCCCCACAACATTCTACGTGACGCGGGGCATGCTGCTTGCTCCCGCCTCGAGAGCGAGCGCATGTGTCCCGCGTCAGTGTCGCACCATTTGTCACCGAGTGTAGTCACGTACGCAACGTGCCTCCACCCGTCGCCGCCCAAAATAATTACTATGTACGCAGCACTAATCGCCACAACCTCTTCGGGCGACATTTCTATAAACACTGACTAGTGTGGCCTACAAAATGTTCCGCGACAATTTATCTTGGCATATTCCACGTAGTTGTTAAGGAACAGGTTCCGCAACATGTTGCTCCATTTGTCCCCTAGTGTATCCTTGGCTTTTAGGTAACAATAGTACAAATAGTGGTAATGGTTTCGTACAAATCAGCCAAACTCTGTTAGGCGGTCAACACGCTGCCGCCGCAATCCGCTGCAGCGTGCGGACCCGCATACAAATTTCTCCGGACGGAGGTACTGTACAGTGTGAAGTACCGTGCGGAATTTATATACAAATTGAGGTACTGGCATACAACGTCACGAACCGTTGCTCCGCACGCTGCAGCATGAGTGCATGCTACGAAGAACTTGAAGGAAACACTCCTCACCTGTGTGGAAATGGAAACGAAGCTCATCTTCGTTCTGCAGGTGGCTCACGTAACGCATTGTACGCGCGTCAGGTAGACATAAATGTCAGTTTTTGAATGGGAAAATGCTTTCGAAAAGTTACTTGTTCACCCCTCTGGTGAAAAAATGGGCATAGAATAAAGTTTAAGGAGCGTGACGTCAAGAGATCTTTAAAGGCCTAGTAAACCGTAGACGGAGTGATTGGCATCACTTTTATAGTGGCCCCGTTCTAATGCGGCGATCTGCGGCTCGTAACATCTGGATTTACGACCGGACCGTCCGGAGTTCCGGATATAACGTGGTCCGGGGTCCGGTGGATGGATGGGTCTCTCTATATCATATTTTTTACAGTACAATGTATATTATCATGCTTGATTAAAGTTCTATAATAAATGTTTGTGTATTTGTTTGCTTAGACTACCTGAAAAGATTTATCTTACAGGTAACAAAAGCGACGCTAGTGTAAAAACTACATTTAACATTCATAATGCTCCTATTATATTTGCAATGGGCTTCTCAATTAAACCTATCTTAGGCTAATAACGACTTGCGACATGACGAGTAAATGGCACCATCAAATAGGCATTATTTTGATAGAGAGCTGCCCCGCTATTCTATAACTTTTTTTAACCTCACCTCACTGTTCACCCACAAATATATCTTGACGCCGCGATTCGTAGTAGGTATCTACGCATAGAGGTCTAGTTTCGTTCACCTCACAACCCGAAAAATAATAATGCGCTAATGCGCTTCGGCGCATTAGCGCGTTTCGAATAACAACCCAGGGTTGTTATTTTCACGATACGAGCAGCTGAAGACAGAACTGAGTGGAAGTTCATAATCAAGAAGATAAGACGAAACCTCTCAAGACGGGCACAACCTACAGCAATGAAGAAAAACCCGCCAAGTGCGAGTCGGACTCGCGCACGAAGGGTTACCATTATCTATAAAAACGGCAAAAATATCACGTTTGTTGTGTGGGAGCCCCCTTCAATATTTATTTTATTAGATTTTTTAGTATTTGTTTTTATAGCGGCAACAGAAATACATCATCTGTGAAAATTTCAACTGTCTAACTATCACGGTTCATGAGATACAGCCTGGTGACAGACGGACAGACAGACAGACGGACAGTGGAGTCTTAGTAATAGGGTCCTGTTTTACCCTATGAGTACGGAACCCTAAAAAACGACTAAGAAGAAGAGATCTCAGCAGCAGCGCAGCGTAATGATAGAGTGATGTTAAATGATGAAAATGAACTGAATCCAATTTCAAAAATGTTGCACTACTATTAATTGCTGGTACATTTTAGTGACAGTACATTGTCTTATCCATATTCAAGTGCGTACTCTAACACCATTTATAATGCACACCCATTGGTGTTTGTGAATTAGATACACAAGATAACACTAATGAACGCTTTGCGGTTAATATATCTGAGGCACAGAAGGCAACTGACATTGGAAGGAATTAACTGCTGGAGCTAGAGGTCGTAATGGCGCAAATGGAAGTTACTTATTGAACTTTGGTGTTTTATAAAATATAGCGTTTGCCCGCGACTTCAGTTCTCTTTAACTCCCATATCAACTTTTATCGCCAATTTAATTCTTTTGGGTGATTTTCGGAATAAAGAGTATCCTTTGTTTCTCTATCCTTAGGCCATATATCATTTAAATCCATTCAGCCATTTTTGCGTAATTTAAACATCCAAGCCTCTAAACATCCAAACTTTCTCATAAAATTGTGTTGTAGGATGTAAGATGGATGGATGTAGAATGTATGACCTGTCCGATGTGATGTGATGTTGGATGTAGATAATATGTATCGATAGTGCGGTTCAAAAATGTACCTCATGTTAATAAAAAAATTACAAATAAAGGTCGCATTGAATAGGTACTATAGGTAGTTATGCTCAAATGATGAATGCAATTGACTTCTTATAGTTATAATTTTGTAAGTGTTTGCAAATTTGCCACATCCTTTGTTTGAAACCAGTTTTGTTTTTATTTCGATCATACAATTTAACTGAATTCATAATCTACAACCTTTTTCATCCGCTATTTAAAATATTACTTTTAACGGGTTTAACGCAATAATCTGACGGTTCGTCATAAATTAATACCGCGTTAGACGCGTAAAAACGAATCTTTAAAAAAAGTACAATGCGAGCGAGTTTAAAGTGTTATATTTATCCCCGCAACAACAATTCCAAATCCTATTTACCGGCACGTATAAGCAAAATAGTTAAAAGCAACTCTACCATGAAACAAGTACGAAATACTTGTGTAGCAAGTATTTGTACCCGCGGCACGTCCCCGCTTCAATATCTGGCGTCGGTGAGCAAGTATCTTGTTTATCATAGGATAGTGCTGTGAATAAATGTCAGGAGCGAATGCAACGCACGTAGCGGGGGTGCTTGACGTCGCTAAGGGTTTTTCGAAATGATGTGCACGGCAGTCAATAATGATTAATGAGTAAACATATTAAAATATAATAATTTAATCATTCACGACTGTAAAGTTGAATATTTAGCAATCAATTTGATACGTATCGATCCGCGTTTCTTGAATATGAGCGTTTGTTCGTTGTGTACGTGCGAGGACATCGCAAACGCTTGGAGTTTTCTGGCAAATTAACAGTTATACAAACGCTCGCTGCGCGCGATGCCATAAAATGTGGCAACTGGACGCCGTGTGGCGCTGACAGAGTGTAAGAGAAGTGTACCTACCGGTCTCGGAGCGTTTGATAATAGTAAATCCTGATCCTTTTTTTCTGTTTTAACGCTTAGAGACAGTATACATCTCAATAAGAACATTAGAATAATTATTAATTGTATTTGGATGCTCGGAGACATTATACATCTCTGGGGTACTAAATTAATATCATAAACTTATTGTTAATTCTGATACAGACCTTATATCGAATGTATTTGATAATATTTTACAATTTTGGATTATTTTAGTTTTCATTTAGTGACATTTAGTTTGTTAACCATTTAGGTACTAATTGGTTAAAATCTGCAATTTTAAAATGATTATTGTGTAAGATTATTAATATTATATTGTAGAATACCATTTGACATGTAAAAGTGCCCTTGTGGCCTATTTGCAGAATAAATAATTGATGTTGATGTTGATGTAAAGTTATAACAGGATGCAGCCTTAAAGGACCCCGGGGTCCAATTGCTATCTAGCCAAGAATTGGTGACGAAAGGTCTACAAAATGTGAATATTTCCGGCAACAGCACATACACACTTGCAATAAGCACATCAAACTATTAGTGTACTCGTTATTATGAACGGAAGTTCCGTTGTGGTACACAAAAGAGTAACGATAACCATATCTAAGCTAAGCGGAGAAAAAAGAAGGAAGCAACTGAAGGAAATTAGATTACGGGGAAGGCGCTGCGAGAATGAGGCAGATGATTTGATACTACTTTCCGACTGGCGGCGGGAATAGAAAAAGCTATGTATTTTTTTATCTGTTTATAAATATCTAGGGAAGACTATTAAACACTTTAAACTCTCGCGCTTTGTACACATATTTAAATTATTATTTTACACGGGCCATCGCGAATACTGGTGCAATCGTTTTCACCGCTGCAACCCGTGTCGGAATGTCAGAAACAAAAGTAAATAAATATCGCGTTCCGTGTAAAATAATAATTTAAATATAAGACTATTAACGCCTTGTATCGACAAATAAAGTTAAGATTTTAAGAATACCGTGGCCTTGTTCATGGCCGTGGGACAGAAGCAGTAACGCCTGCCGCTGCGCGGGAAGCCATCTGGCCATGTTTGTGTTTTGTTTCACTGAACTGTATTTAAAAAGTGACTAACCTAAATGAATGAAATGAAGTTAGCAGTGCAATTCTAGAAAAGTTTGCGTATAGTTACCACGGCAATTAAGTTTAATTATTCCTTTTTTGTGACCAAGTTTATGAACAATTTTATATCGAATTTAATAATTTTTGGTGATTACGGTACTGTTATGGTTCATCATCATCATCATCATCATATCAGCCGAAAGCCGTCCACTGCTGGACATAGGCCTCCACCAAAGAGTGCCACAATGACCGCGGAGTCCCGCGACCTTTGCCAGGTCTGTTATGGTTATACTTTCTTAATTGTAAAGAATCTCAAAACATTGTCATGATCATGATCTTAACTTAGCTTTAAGTAATTATTCCTTTTTAGTTACTTATAGCTAAGTTAATTGACGTGGTAACTACGTACATACAAAGTTTTTTAGAAATGTTCACAAATCGTTTTTAATCAATGAACTATTAGTACCTTACAATTGCCATACGTATTTCTATGAACACAGCAAAATGTTTTATTAACATACTTAATACGAGCAGCATTTATCACCGGCTGTTTGCGAACGCGGTTTGCGTCAGCCTAAAAAAATAAAAACCCCGTATCTCGACGGGTTTGACAATATGACGAAAATATTCATGGCCACGCACCCAGAATTTACATTCGCGAATCCACGTTGCGAGGCGTTTTGTAAATTATCGTGTTTACATTCAGATTTACAAGGACCGCGTAGTAGTTGACGGGGTTGCGATAATTTAATTATTTGATTATAAAATGTTTTATGATCAAAATAACAATGACAATAGGTTATTACAGATTCACTGCCAAAAAAATTACTCACACATTTTATTACTTATAGGATTATAAACAAAAATCACTGCCAAAAATCGCTACCCACTACGCTCGTAGCTGGTCCCGCAGAAAAGGCGGAATTATCTTGTTTGTGTAATTTAAAGCGTGGCGAAAATTATAGTTTTACAAGGTGTCCTCGCTTAATTGGTACTAACTAGTGACCTACAATAGGTATTTATTGACGAGTGATTTACGCGACTGCACATGGTCTTAAATATTTAAAGTGGTGTAAGTTAAGCCTTTTAATTCATATTCGATGGTACTAGTAATGAGGGAATAAATTAATCAAAAAAAAATATTTATTTGGTATCAAAAATTTGGTTTTTACAATTGTACGTGGCTGGCCCCTCCAGGTAAGTATGACAATACTTGTGTTAGGAGAAGCCGCCCCTCCCATCCGGAGTTATGCATAATTTGAATAGTGTGTGTGTGTGTGTGTGTGTGCGTGTGCGTGTGCGTGTGCGTGTGCGTGTGCGTGTGCGTGTGCGTGTGCGTTTGCGTGTGCGTGTGCGTGTGCGTGCGCGTGTGCGTGTGCGTGTGCGTGTGCGTGTGCGTGTGCGTGCGCGTGCGCGTGCGCGTGCGCGTGCGTGTGTGCGTGTGCGTGTGCGTGTGTGTGTGTGTGTGTGTGTGTGTGTGTGTGTGTGTGTGTGTGTGTGTGTGTATGTGTGGGTGTGTGTTTATGAGAGGGAATGTCTGTGTTATAAAATCTATGTATATTTAAGGAGTGACTCGGTATTACCATATGTAAGCGTAAGTAGCCACTCTGTAATCTTGTAATTGTTAAGTATTTTGTTTATTTTATTGTATAAATACGATGATATTGCTTTAAACTGTCTATCTGCAAAAACCGACTTAGTAGGGCATTTAGGGGCTACTATGTGTTGCCTGCGTTTTAATATCGATGGGTCAAAATTAAGCGTTTTGTGTAATTTTAGGACGGTTAGTAATATTTATATATAATTTTCGCATGGTAAGAACATTACTTTCTCGGTACAATTCAGTCGTTGGGTGTCTGAAGGGCAGTTTGTACATTACCTTCAGAAGACATCTTTGCCCTCTCTCTACTTGAAAAAAAGATGTTTTTGTGGCACCACCCCAAACCACAATGCAATATGTCATCACTGATTGCGCAAGCGTCTTGTACAATTGATTTAACAATGGTTTGCTGGCAATGTGTCTGAGAGTTTTAAAAATCCAGATTAATTTTCTGATACGGCTGTTGATGTGTACAACCGTTGGTCCAAAATAACCCCAAGATATTTTATTGTCACCACTTTTTTGAGCGGTGTACAACTGCAAGATGATAGGTCACTTTCATTACAGCTATGCATTTTAAGTTTCAAGTTTGTTGTAGGTTGTGTGTTATAATATTTTGTGAAGCACATGTAATTGGTCTTCTCTAGGTTAAGTGTGAGAAGGTTCGACCTGAGAAATTAAATTTCAAATTTCCAAGTTTCGAACCCAATTCGATTTTTTAAATTGAAAATTGATCATGGGGCCAAGTGCGCGACGACAAATTTTTGTAGAGTCGACGAGACACGTTACCCGCTGCGGTTTGGGCCATATTCTTATCTTTAAGACATTCACTGCGAAGAAACGCTACGCGCTACGCTCGTGGCAGCTGAAAGCGCTTACGGCGTAGGCGCCCGCTGGGCAGGTTCCTGGCAGTGAATGTGTTAAGACTTGTTTTTAAATAATTATTTTCCGTGTCAGCATACGTTTTGTTTACTGCTTGTGTATGTTCATTTAATTCTACCACAAAATCGATAAGCAATAACATCCATCATTTTATCACTTTTCCATTCAGCATCAAATACCCTGCTCCAATTAATGAACTGCATTCATTCACTCATTCAGCGAATGAATGGTTCTACTTAGCGAATGATTCTGAGCTTGCAACTTTGCGGTCAAGTGGGGCGAGCGGCTTGGCAAAAGTTTCTTATAATACGACACTGGAGCGCTTTTGTGTGCTAAAGAAGTTATGAAATGAGTGGTTTTACAGGTTCGCGTGGTTCTGAATAAGTTAAAAATATAGTCGGGTTAGTGTTTAAGTTTTAAATACTCATGAGGATGTTTTTATATGGTCAGAACGTGGTAAATCTGATCTTTAAATGCCTTTAAATCTTTATTATGGTAGGTAAGGTAGGTTCTCATCAGAAATGATTTGACGAAAAATCTGGAGCCAGCTATCCACAGTGTACTTTTGTCTATCCAAGAAGTATTTGACGGCTTTCACTCCCTGAATACATGACCATTATATAGCATTCAGTATTCAGTATTCATTATTTATTGCAATTAAGGACACGTCCATGCATTAATACATAATAATCAACAATAATATAATTAACAATTAGACAAAATAAATAACAAAATAGGCTTAAACTTAGAAAAATATATGAAACAGGGTTATGATTAAGATAATTAGGTACATTTAATGTCAGGTAAAGAATAAGATAATAAAGTCAGTTTAAATATACATTACAATTGCATGTCAAATAAGAGAATTAAGGAATACAATTATTGAGAAAAAAAAATATATATCTAGAATAAGTGATGGCATACATTATTGGAATAAATAAATTAAATTAAAGAATCAATTAATCAAATATCTTACCAAAGTATTCGTCCAAGTTATAGAAAGATTAGATAGATAACCTTAGGTTATTTTTGTCAGGATGTCGCCGTCGACGGATACGTCTGGGAGGACACCGTCATCATTATTATCATATTATATAAGTTCTGTGATTAGTTACGGACCTAATTCTTAACTATTCTCTCGCTCACAAACTAAATAGTATGTAAGAGTAATTGAGAGACCGAGCTTTGCTTGGCATCTTTCGCGTTTTGACCACATCAAAATCGTTAAAGCTGTTTTCGAGAACCCATTTACAACACGCAACATTTGTATATTTCTTACACGTGTTGCTCGTTTAATAGTACAATATATAAATAGGCTACAAACGCGTTCCTAAATTGATTGTCGTACGTAAGCAATACATAGTAAACGCGAGTAAACAATATATTCCAAGCTGTGCTCACTTTATACCCGCCAGGTGCGAATAACGTCATTGTATCAGCAATATTGTAATGTAGGTAAATTCGATACAAGTGCCACGCGGGCGGGACGTAAACCCTTTTATTGACGACCGTTTACACGTAGCTAGATTCGGAGTATCACCAGATTACTTCAATACTGTGTCTTGAACATAGTAAAAGTAACCCTGTTGTGTGAAAATAAGGTGCATATTAGTGAAATGGCAGACGAGAGGCGGCAGAGAGATGATGTGATTCAAATAGGAACGGTCAAGGAAATTGAAACTTGGATCGAGCTGTCTTATTGTCATAGTGACAAGATACAACATGCTCCGTGTTTGTAGAGGGTGCGCTGTGTTGAGAATGAGTGACCCTTTTGTGTTTAGCTGCCTCAATGTGCCTCAGATCAATAACGGTTTGCAACGCACTTGTGACTCCTTGTGTCGAAGAAATTAATCCTCCATTAAATTAGAGCCACCGTGTCGCAACGCGTACTTTGTTTTGAACGTGGCGACACGCGGGACTGAGCTAATGTAACCACGTTCATACAAAATTTATGTAACATTGCGTTGCGACACGCGGTGTGACTCTAATATAACTTCGACTTTAGTAACTTATACATTGCCGGTAACATCATCAATATTTTACAAAATCGCCCTACACCTGCTGCTGCGAATGCGTTACGCTTCGTGGGTGGATTGCAAAAAAAATACATAAGTTCCGAAAAACTCATTTGTACGAGCCGGGATTCGAACCCACGACCGCCTCTTGACAGCCGTATGCCTGAACCGCTAGGCTACCGTAGCCAGCGTAGCCATTTCTACCTAGGTAGAAATGTAATTTTTGTAGAGGAAAATGACAGCTGGTTTGTCCTAACGCTCGTTTGGAGCTACTTATCAAAAAATATCGTTAATTTATTACTCCTGAGGGGTAATCACGTAACGTTCCGAACGCGCGTCGGTACAATTTAACTGTAAATTTTTCATATAAAAAGTGACATTTAGAGCTACCTGACGCGCGTACAATGCGTTACGTGATCGACTTACAGAGCCAGCCATTCTACGAAAATATAAGCCAATTTCAGTTCCGATTTCATTAAAAATACAAAGAGGAAGTAGCGTGATACGGTGCGCCGTGTGGATGTAATTTCATTAAAAATTGAGCTTAAGCATAAAATATGAAAAATGCGGTGTCCATGATACGTCCCTAATAACCAGTAGGATATTTATTGGGCTTTCGTAAAATGTCAACGAGTTATAGATAATTAATAGGCAGATGTAAAGTTTTGTCGAATAACTTCGATAAGGACTGGTGGTCTATCATGCACTAGTTGAATCACGGTATACGGTATAGCATTAAGTTCTGGGGTCAAAGCTTTGCTTATGACATAAAGAAAGCATTTGGCATTCAAAAACGTGCTATCAGTAGGTACTATGGTGCGAATACCGTCATGGGAGCCTTCCCTTAAACTAAGAGTCGTTAAGCATAGCGTACAATAACAAGCGGTAAGACAGTACAACAGCTTACCGAATGACCGCAATAATAATCACTGTAGTGGACAAAATCAATAAGACGGCTCTTTTAATTGACGTAGCAATTCCAAACACCCACAACTTACAAAGTACAATAGCTGGTAAACTTACCAAATATACCGATTTAAAGGATGAAATAACCAGAATATGGAAACTGAGAAACGTCACTATAGTACCCATCGTGTTGTCCATCCACTACAGGTGTCATCCCTCAACAGTTGCATACCTCTATCAAAACCCTATCATTACCACCGTTTTCTTACACTGCAATGCAAAAAGCTGTAATTCTAAACACTTGCAGAATAGTCAGAAAATTCCTACAGAATGACTCACTCACTAACGTACAAAGCCATGCACACCCATCAGTTACTCATCTTCCACCCGAGTCAAACCATAACCAAGAACATCTCTCCGATCATCATCATCAAGATGTTCTCTCAGATCATCATCATCAAGATCTTCTTTCAAATCATCATCATCAAAATCTTCCGTCTTAATTAAAACGTAATAGGTATATGAGATGCACTTGGCTTCGGCCCGTGCTTCCCATTACACCAGTATTTAGGTAAATACTGAGAAATTTAAAGAAACAAAATAATAATAATAATAACTTTATTTAGCCTTCATACAGGTCATACACTGCTTACATAATAAGTAGGTAAGGTACACAATATCTAGTAACAATCAGTGAGGAAGCGTCCTCTGTTCCCCGTACTAGTAAAAACTGTTTCACGGTGGAACAGGATTCCCCTCCCCTCGTTGTTGTCTCCACTTATAATAAATCTCTAAATTAAAAAAAGAATCAGCCAGTTTGAAACTAAGCTTTGCGCGGTTCGAATGTTCTCAGCATCCCATGAACGGAAAAATATGAAACATTTTATATAGGTACATTATTATTCTAGCTGCAACTTAGGATAGTTTTTATCCGACTGCGACAGTTAATTAATTTTCCGAAATATACGACTTCATTTAATTTTTCATTTATTTTTATTGAAATCAAACGCTGCTCCAACTGTCAGCTATAAGAACCGTCAAATTTTCGTCAAAATGGCGGAATTGCTTTGCCTTTCACTTATTAATAATTGAAATCCCGTCTACGATAGACCTTTACGAGACAAATGCTAAAATATAAACCATAAAAAAATATTCGATTCTGATATGAGAACTTATATGCGCAAATGTCGTTTTATGTCGTAATTTCAATAAATGAAATCAATAAATTTGAACAATATAATTAACACGAATTAGTTTTTTTTGAATGACAATGGCACGCGCTCGGCGCATTCAGCCAAAGTACCTGCGGCGCTACCACGAAAACCGATACTCAATGTTCATATATTTGCATCCCTGTCACTCGAGTATGGTTAGTGCGATAGAGATAGAGATATCCGAATATTTTCGAATTCCGAAGTTCGTGGTTATAGCTCAGGAATCGAAAATATGGTAAATAATCATAATGTATTTTCTCGAAAAAGAATTTAAAATAAATATAGTCAAATGGAGAAAAAAACAAAGCAAGAGGTTATATAGGTAATGATTAAGTTATAAGAGTCCAAAGTTTTAAGAGGGGGTATGTTCTGTCCCTTTTCCGCAAAACGCACCTTCATAAGAAACGATTGTTTTTTACTATGACGCTCGAGTATATTGACGTCACAGTCCCTCATCGTTTTCTCACTCTAACAAGCGACATTAAAACGGATGTAGCTTCATAATTTTTTGAGATATTTGAATGGGAGTTTCATTATCTTCTATCTATTTATCTCCACTTATAATAAATCTCTAAATTAAAAAAAGAATCAGCCAGTTTGAAACTAAGCTTTGCGCGGTTCGAATGTTCTCAGCATCCCATGAACGGAAAAATATGAAACATTTTATATAGGTACATTATTATTCTAGCTGCAACTTAGGATAGTTTTTATCCGACTGCGACAGTTAATTAATTTTCCGAAATATACGACTTCATTTAATTTTTCATTTATTTTTATTGAAATCAAACGCTGCTCCAACTGTCAGCTATAAGAACCGTCAAATTTTCGTCAAAATGGCGGAATTGCTTTGCCTTTCACTTATTAATAATTTAAATCCCGTCTACGATAGACCTTTACGAGACAAATGCTAAAATATAAACCTTAAAAAAATATTCGATTCTGATATGAGAACTTATATGCGCAAATGTCGTTTTATGTCGTAATTTCAATAAATGAAATCAACAAATTTGAACAATATAATTAACACGAATTTGTTTTTTTTGAATGACAATGGCACGCGCTCGGCGCATTCAGCCAAAGTACCTGCGGCGCTACCACGAAAACCGATACTCAATGTTCATATATTTGCATCCCTGTCACTCGAGTATGGTTAGTGCGATAGAGATAGAGATACCCGAATATTTTCGAATTCCGAAGTTCGTGGTTATAGCTCAGGAATCGAAAATATGGTAAATAATCATAATGTATTTTCTCGAAAAAGAATTTAAAATAAATATAGTCAAATGGAGAAAAAAACAAAGCAAGAGGTTATATAGGTAATGATTAAGTTATAAGAGTCCAAAGTTTTAAGAGGGGGTATGTTCTGTCCCTTTTCCGCAAAACGCACCTTCATATGAAACGATTGTTTTTTACTATGACGCTCGAGTATATTGACGTCACAGTCCCTCATCGTTTTCTCACTCTAACAAGCGACATTAAAACGGATGTAGCTTCATAATTTTTTGAGATATTTGAATGGGAGTTTCATTATCTTCTATCTATTTATACATAATAAATGCCTATGTCCTGACTGACTTATTCACTCAATCACTCACTCACTCACTCATCAACGCACAGCCGAAACTACTAATCTTAGAGAGTTGATTTTTGCACAGTATGTTGCTTTTATAACGTGGGCTAGGGATAAAAAGGGATTTTTGAAAATTCTACCCCTAAGGGGGTAAAATGGGGGTGCAAAGTTTGTATGGGAGAACCTTTTTTTTATGAGCTATAGACTTAAACTTTGTAGAAAAATTAGTTATTAGAATACAAATGAAACACTTACAGCGTTTTGGAAAATTCCACCCCTACGGGGGTAAAATAGGGGTGCAAGGTTTGTATGGGGAAAACATTTTTTTTTTAAATAGAGACTTAAAACTTTGTAGAAAGATCAGTCATTAGAATACAAATAAAGAACTTTCAGGGTTTAAGAAAATTCTACCCCTAAAGGGGTAAAATAGAGTGCAAAGTTTGTATGGGAAAAACTACTTTTTTTTAAATAGAGACTTAAAACTTTGTAGAGAAATTATTCATTAGAATACAAATAAAGTACCTAGATTCAGTGTTTTAAAAAAATCTACCCCTAAGGGGGTAAAATAGGGGTGCAAATTTTGTATGGGGGAAACAATATTTTTTTTAAATAGAGACTTAAAACTTTGTAGAAAGATTAGTCATCAGAATACAAATTAAGTACTTTCAGCGTTTTAGAAAATTCTACCCCTAAAAATAGGGGGCTAAAATAGGGGTGCAAAGTTTGTATGTGGGAAACTATTTTTTTTAGCTAGAGTCCTAAAACTTTGTAGAAAGATTATTTAAATACAAAGAAAGTACTTTCAGCGTTTTGGAAAATTTCACCCCTAAGGGGGTAAAATAGGGTGCAAAGTTTGTATGGGAAAAACATATTTTTTTTAATAGAGACTTAAAATTTTGACGAAAAATTACTTATTAGAACATGAAAAATACTACATTCGGCGTTTTACAAAAATCATTCCCTAAGGGGGTTAAAAAAGGGTGCAAGGTTTGTATGGGGAACACTTTTTCTGAGCTAGACACTTACAACTTTGTAGAAAGATTACTTATAAAAATACAAAAAAAAAGACTTTTAGCGTTTTGAAAAAATCTATCCCTAAGGGGGATAAAAAGGGGTGCAAAGTTTTTATCAGGGAAAGTTTCTGTTTTTGAGTTAGAGACTTGAAACTTTGTAGAAAGATTACTTATTAAAATACAAAAAAAGAACACAAATCGTTTTAGAAAATTCCACCCCTAATAGGGTTAAAAAGGAGAGCAAGCTTTGCATGGGCAACACTTTTTTTTGAGTTACACTTAAAACTTTGCAAAAAGATTACTTATTAGAATACTAAAAAAGAACTTTCAGCGTTTTAGAAAACTCCATCCCTAAGGGGATCCTTAAGATCCTTAAGAAGGGTAACCAGTGTTGTGTGGGAAAAACTTTTTTTTTTACTAGACTTAAAACTATTCAAAATGTTAACACTTTTTTTGAGCTAGAGACTTAAAAGTTTACGAAAAAAGTACTTTCAGCGATTAGAAAAATTCAACCTCTAAGGGGGTTTAAAAGGGGGTTCAAATTATAAATGGCGAGCAATAAAATGTTAAAGTGTGAGTAAGAGATTTTTAACTTCGGTCTTATTCTGTACGTTAAAAGACTACAAAACTGATTTCAGAGTTTTTCCAAATTCATCCCCTAAGAGTGTTAAAATTGGTTCAAAGTTTGAGTATTCCAAGGCATTTTTAAAGTATGAGATTTTTAACTTTGGTTTGTTTGACTGTTTGTTCACAAACTAGAAAATGAACATCAACTTTTTTTTTAATTATCCCCTAAAAGAGGGTTCAAATTTTGTATTGAGAGAAATCATTTTCTAAGACGATAAAAAGATCTACGCGGACGAAGTCGCGGGCAACAGCTAGTTTATAATAAGTACTTAATGTTAATTCAAAAAAAGCTAAGGCCATCACAAAATATGTGGGTAGGTAAATTTAAACATAGAAAAGAAAAATATCAACGCGGTTGGCAAACTAAAAAATAACAATATGAATAGTTGGCTCAACACTACACGCCTGCGATAATGGGCGAATGGGTTTTAATTTTCATATTTATAGAAATATGAAAATGAAAATGAAAATATATTTATTGTAGAATAGAGCTTATTTAAGTAATACTTAAGTAATAATAGTTTTAACATATTTAAACGTCAACTCAAAGAATACCTCTTGGTGAAATGTTACTACTACAGCAGTGAATTTACTTCTGATTGAAATTTTGTGTGTTTTTTGTATCGTGATATACCTAGGTATTATTATAATTTATAATGTAATGTATAGTGTTAATAATTATGTATAATGTAATGAATATTGTAATTAGCTTTATGATTTCCGACACAGTTTATATTGTTATGGAATAAATTGAATTGAATTGAATTGAATTATTACCCTTAATTTCATTTGCCATAACGCCAGGGTTTCCCATTGTAATCCTTTGCCATACAAGTGTTTTTCTCTGAAACCATAACATTTTCAGGACAAGTTATATAAACTTTGTATTTAATGCTGTAGGCGAATGATGATATTGGCAAACGTTAAATTTATGGCAAATAAAATTATGGATTTCATTAGCAACCCAAGTTTAGTTTAACGATTATTAAGTAATCTCTCGCAATATTTGGAGCAGCCCAACTGGGAAGTATCCCACCTTACAGAAGATCGCCGATATACAGACCAGGTAATGTTGAGGTAGAATTCTCTACCGGCAACGGTGACAGTGTTGGACCGATGATATCTTGCAGTGCGAACAAGTAATCAAGTAATGAAGTCCGTAAAACATTTGTATGGAAAGTTCACGCCGTCGTTCCACTCTAAACATAAGGAGAGACTCCTTGTGTGTGTTCTACCGCCTGTAGAACGGACTGTGCTCCGAAACACTGTTTGACAAGATGCCCACCTGTAGGTCGATCACGTAACGCATTGTACGAACGTCGGGTAGGTCTAAATGTCACTTTTTATATGGAAAATTGACGGTTAAATTGTACCGACGCGCGTTCGGAACGTTACGTGATTACCCCTCAGGGCCACAGCCCCGCACCGCTCGCCGCCGACCGCACACCCACCTTGGAACCTAATTGGTCGCGCACGGTACGGTCATCATCATACCTCGAACAAATCATGCGGATGACGTAAAAATGACGTACCTAATTTTGCACACAGGATGATGTCTGTATTGCAACATCCGTATGACATATTGCACGTATTTCCAAAAACGGAAAATTACAACAATATTCTTGTAAACGCGACATTATTTTGCGTCTTTTGAAAAAATTGTAAAGAAAAATCTAAATAATTACGAAGTCACTTTATTGTTCAACTGAATGACAATGTCAGTCAAAGATGTTATGTACAGTCAAAGAATTTAATTTCCTACCCATTTAGGACTATTTCAAAGTGACACTGTAAATAAAATCATAAGAAGTCTCTTATGTTTTGATTGATTACGTCACTTTGACAAAGTCCAAAGTGGGTAGGAAATTAAATTCTTTGACTGTACATAACACCTACTCTGCTCATGTCAAGTGGCGATATCGTTTTATTAAAGAGGTTGATAATTGATAAGTAGTAATTGTTTATGAAAATACTTTTTGAAATAAACAAATTATGCGGATGACGTCAAACCACTCATAGGTGGTTTGACGTCATCCGCATAATTTGTTCGAGGTATGGTCATCATCATCCTAGCGTTATTCCCGGTTGTGCCCTAGAGTAGCCCGCGGTCTGTTTTGACACCTAATCCCGAGATTTGGCATAGGCACTAAGTTTTACGAAAGCGACTGCCATCTGACTTTCCAATCCAGAGGGAAAACTAGACCTTATTGGGATTAGACCGGTTTCCTCACGATGTTTTCCTTCACCGAAAAGCTAACGGTACGGTACCTACGGTTCCGGAAGAAGTTCCCCTGTGAACGCTCTGACAATGAAATGAACTCGCTGCCGAGGCTTTCCCGAGTGACAGTAAAGGGTCCTTTAAGAATGGAGTGTGCAGGGCCGTCTGTCTGTAGGCTACGGTAACATTTTACTATCATTTTGTGTTTGCCCCCGACGTCGTATTTATTTATTTATTTGAAAAACTATGTTGTTATCTACTGCGAAAGATGCTCCGCATATTTTTACGATTACATAATAAGTACCTTTCTGAACTTTTTGAGGAGCAGTAGTCTTAATTCAGCACCGGCCGGTTCGCATAAGCAAACAAGTGTTCTTATTCGAACCGGCGCGGCGCGGTAGGCCGTAGTGATAAAATAAATGTCGATACGCTGTCGACAGGCTTAATGGATTTCGGCTGCCAACCAATACGCAAACATCAGTGTGTGCGAAACAATGGTTGTAACACAAACAATTCTAAACCTGACGCGGGGTTTGATGGGACTATAGGAATATTGAATTGTTGCGAAAATCTGCATTTGTTCCCCTCCGAATTTGTTTTCAAGCTTGTAATGTATATTTCTGGATACGAGTATTTCATTTGGCCCTTAAGACTCAAAATACAATGTTGATGATGCTGATTAATGATTTTGACAAAGATACAATTTTTATAAGTTTTTATTTAATTTCCACACCAAGAACCGAGGTAACCGATAATATATAGCCTTCCGAACGGGTAAACTTAAGTAGCAGTGGGCTGGGCACACGTAGAACCGAAGGCCAAGTGTTCTCGAGTGGCCACTACGTACCGGAAGACGTAGCGTCGTCGGTACAAGTTGGACTGATGACCTGGTAAAGGTCGCGGGGTAGTGAAGCACCACTCATTATGGCACTCATTGGGAAAGACCTATGTCCAGCAGTGGACGTCTGTCGGCTGATATGATGATGATTCGTATGTAAGGAAGTAACTAAGTATACAAGTTGTGGACTGATTTTTAGAGTTACGCCTTCTTTATTATTGTTATTTTACCGAATAACATCATATCATATACATCAACGTAGGTAGAGTGAAGTTTGGTTAGCTTCTAATTGTAGTGAGATCGGACTATGGAAACGATGTGTTCTCAAACTTGATATGTTGCAGTGTAGTATCATATTTTGTCCATAATATATGTAAACCTACAGTTGCTAAATATTTTATTTATTTATGAGTAATTACATTTCAAATAATAAAAAAAAATCAATAACAAAATAAAATTACTTAAATTAATAAAACTCAAAACAGTGGCAGAAAGAAGAACAGAATGGCGATTACTCCACCGACAAGAGCCTGGCTCTTAAATTTATGATGATGATGAAATTAATATTTACAAAAAAGAATAACTTAGTACCTAAAAAAACATCTAAATAACCCTCCCCACGGCATCGTGCCAAAGATGCTGGCAGCATTTCCTCGCTGAATCGCAATACTAATGCGTTGAGAAATACAGGCGAGAGTTTATATATGTATATTTATGTAAACATCAACTACTCACCTTCCACCGCACCGCGCGCTACCTTACACGTTTAATTTTCCATTATTAGCTAGGGTTGGCACAACGATATTAACGAGCATTAATTCCCGTGCGGGTGTCGTCAGCCGCCGCCACAGACTGTATAGAAACAAATGGCTGAAAGTACCTATGAGTTAATTGCTTAGGAAATTTCTTTGGGCGGTGATAAATGTTAGGGCTGCCGCAAAATCTTTGTTGTTTATTAGTATATTCCGAAGTCCAAAATGGTTTTAAAGTAGCTCTTGCTCGCTACTTTGTGCTGGAGCTATCGTATTAACTGATTTAATCTCTTTCAAGGATGTTTTTCGAGATAAAAAGAATCATGTACTGTAACTGGGACAACTGGGTCCGCTACAGAAGACCATAACCATAATAACACCACTACTTATTATGTAGGTATGTGGTGTTATATTCCTGGTGAACGAGGCCTCCAGAGCTCACAAGAAGGCCTTTGTTAAGAGTAAGAGACCTGTATTTATCTCATGCCTCTAGGAGGCGCATATAGACTATTTGTCGATACAAAGAATCCTCAAATCTATCATTGTGTTCTCTGGAGTTGCAAGAGCCTCTTTCAGGTAGTTTACTCTCTATCGTATGCTAGTTTGCCACTGTGGTGCAAAAAAGGTATTCACGAGGCACTGAACATTTTACTATAATCTATGTTGCATGGTCGGTGACAGGACATCACGAGTCGGGAGCGTGTGATCAAGTGGAACGCTCCCTCACAGTAAAGTTATACACAGTGGAATAAACTTTTTTTTATACCACTGCGGTGGCAAACAAACTTAGGTGTACTCGTAACATTCAGGGCGGGATGTATCGACCACACTTTGCTGACCGGGAAACGTTAAACATGGCAACTGTCATCTCATGGAGAACTGTCAAACTTCCCGTAAAACAGATTACAGCGGATGTAATTTATGATTAACTAAAGACTGTCTGAAACGAACTGCCCCTGGCCATAAATTTCAAAAGTCATCTAATAATCAACATCTATTTGAAATTGCTGAACGTCATGCGAATATGTATGATCAAACATCGAAGGCTCGTGGCATCTCAGGTAGCATAGTGATGCGACACAACGTTTTTCATGCGGTATTTTCGATACGATAAAATAACCAATGAGTAAGTTTTGTATTTCAACCTTCATAGTTATATTTATCAAATATCGTTGAAGTGGGCAATTATGAAAAACATCAATGTCAATTTGTCAATATGAAATATGTCATTGTCATTTATTCAATAATTATTAAAAGACGTGTCGCGAGTGTTGCGTTCGTGAAATATTTATCAAATAATGGAGGAAATCATGAAAAACATCCAGAAATCGTGCTAGAAGGTGATAAAGTAAAATGCACCCGTTGTGATGTTTTTCTGGTCTGCAAAACACATAACGTAAACAAACATTTAAAATGTATGAAGCACAACAACGAATCCTTAGGCAACTCATCTTTAGAGGATTTGGTTTTAAATGTACCGGAGCTTGAGATAAGGGAAGATAAGTGTTTTTGTTTAACATGTCAAACGTATTTAAAATCAAAAAAGTATAATATACGGAAACATTTAGATTCGGACACTCACAAAAATAAAAACAAAGTAATGCAAAAAGAGTTTAATAAGGACCTTACAGAGTTTATGATCACGTGTAATATTCCATGGTCACAAGCAAATAACCCGAACTTCAAAAAAATTATTGAAAGTTGTATTCATAATAAATATGGAAGCAATGTAGCTATGCCTACCGATACAACATTAAGAACGAATAGTCTACCTACATTGTTTAATGAGAAAAAAGAAAAAATTAAAAAAGAGTAAGAAAATGCATATATATATTTAAGTGTGGATGAAACAACTGATGGAAATGGTAATGATGTTCACAATGTTATAATTGGAAGCCTACAACAAACGTCATCAATGCCACATATTTTTGCATCAAGACATTTCGGGGCAACAAACAATCAAACAATTCAAAATTTAGTAAACGAAACATTAAAAGACTTGTGGGGTGAAAAATATGAAAACAACAAGAACAAGTTTCTTTTTTTTACTACTGATGCTGCCGCGTACATGGTCAAGGCGGGGAAAAAATTAAAAGAAATGTATCCTAATTTGACCCACTTGACATGTCTAACCTATGGATTCAACAGAGTTGCCGAAACGGTTCGCTTGATATATCCAAAAGTAAATGATCTAATAAACACTGTAAAAAAAGTTTTTGTCAAGGCTCCACGTCGAATCAAAATATTTAAAGAAAAGTTCCCCAACACACCCTTGCCACCTAAGCCCGTTATAAGCAGATGGGGCACCTGGCTTGAGGCAGTCAAGTACTATGAAAATCATTTTGATAAAGTGAAGGAAATAATTTTGAGCTTAAACTCCACAGAAGCCAGTTCAATTAGAAATGCAAAGAGATTATTGACACTGGGTGGTTTACAAAATGATATAAGTTTTATCAATCAAAATTTTGGTATTTTGGCCACGTCAATTAAGGAATTAGAACGTAGAAGCCTTAAGCTAAACGAGTCTTTGGAAATCGTTTTTAAAATTGAAAAATTATTTTCGTTACTTAGACTGCACCCAAAAGGTAAACTGGTTTACCAAAAACTAAAAATAGTGTTATTAAAAAATCCAGGATATCAAACAATAAAATATATCAATAATTTGTTACAAAACAAAGAAGTTGAAATCAAGGAAAACATTAACAAAAATACACTGCAACATTACAGAAGAATGTTTTTCTTACCCATTACGTCAGTCGAAGTTGAGAGATCATTTTCGTACACCAAGTGGATTTTTACAGATAGAAGACGTAGAATAACTTCTTACAATTCAGAACAAATATTAATGGTGTATCACGAATGTCACATCTTAAATGGTTGAATTGAAAACAATCTTTTTTTTAATTTGGGTCCTTTATCGACTTGGCTACATCACTAGTCTGTGATAAACGTCAAATGCTACCTAGATGCCACGAGCCTTCGATGTTTATGTATGATATTAAGTAAAAGTTGCGATTTCACCGGCAATTGTAAAAATGTACTACTTAAGTATTCGAAGTGCAATAAACTCGAATGAACGAAAATGTCGGTTTACAAAATATGTTGTGTCCACGCCACGTCGCCTTTTTATGTCTCTTATTTTTAATTAGTTTATAGACAATGCTGAAGGTGTTGGATGAATATCTATCCTCCTAAGACCCCGCATACCAAATTTTGTACAAATTTCACAATTGACTTTGAACTTTCACTGATTGTCAAAGAGTTCCTAATTGATGAACACAAAAGCGCACTCTGGGTGTCAGGAGGCTATAACATTCTGGTGACGTGACACAAGCTGTTAAACACAATAAAATTACATACTTTTGCTCTTATTGTAGCAAAGGTGCTGATAGGTTTGAGCATTCAATGTAAAAGATCGCAAAAATACCTCATGGATGCCATGTAGAAATCTCCTTTCACGTTTCTACTGGGGCATTCATGAGATAGATGTCAATATTTAAGACACTTCAACATATATTAATGCTGAAGAGAAATGAGACTGTAATTTTTGACTCCACAGTCAAACTGAAAAAATTAGTTTTGTGGAGCAATGTATCAACGTATATATGTAACTTTTTGTTTTTAATAAATAAAATAAATAAATAAAAATAAAGCATAGAGCCAAACATCTCTATGCACATTCTCACGATAACTCTAGCGAACGCTCTAGTAAATACTATGCGGGAGGTGTGGGCGGAGAGGTACGGTGGCGGAACAATAATACAGGGTGTAAAGCAGATCGTCTGCCAAAATACTAGACTAGGGACGAGCCTTAATTTGCCCTAAACGTGTTGCAAGTGACCCTACCTACACTTACAACACGTTTAGGGCAAATTAACACTCGTCCTGCCTACGGTGTTAATTTAATTTTTTTTTTAATTTTTATCTCGGCATTTGCCAAAAACTTACAATTTTGGTTACTTATTGTTTTTTTTTTATGTGACAGCATAAATGTTTTGGTACTTTTTAAATCTCAAATGTATGCATATCCTTTTGAAATCTTATTTTCATATTGAAGGGATATAAAAAAAAAGTAATGAGCCGACTCGAGCCGACAAAGTCGGAAGGACAGATAAAAATCATCAAGCTCAACTTTACGGCACAATTAAAAACACAATAAAAAACTGATCTGCCATACACCCTGTATGCTCAGCTCGGCAACAAGCTCGCAGCAAATTTACCATCGTCTCGCTAGATTGCTCGCTAAAACGCTCCTGTTTATTTTGTAAGTCTTTACCTGTAATGTCACATTCGCTAGAATAGCTCTAGAATGCTCAAATGTATCAGAACCTTTAGAAGATGGGATTTCGGTTTACCCTCGTATAAAGTTTTGTTTTTTTTTTGTTTTTTTTTTGTATATTGTGTCCCACTGCTGGGCAAAGGCCTCCCCTTTTTTCCGCCACTTGTCTCGGTCCAGTGCTAGCGTTCGCCAATCTGTACAAAATGTGTCAAGGTCGTCCCGCCGTCACCTTTTCGGTCTGCCTCTACTTCGAAAGCCATCTTGTGGGGTTCATTCGGTGGCTAATTTGGCCCATCGTTCTGCGTGCATTCGGCAGACATGTCCAGTCCAGTCCCACTTAAGCTTCGCGGTCTTGGCACTCACATCTACGATGCCAGTTTTGGTACGCAGCTCCGTGTTCCTAATCCGATCGAAAGTTTTCTTACTGATCTAAAACCTACTGTGACCAAATCGCACGTGTCTACTCGGCGTGGTTATTGTGTTACCGCGTACATGTTGGTGGCGGTTTTATACGTCGAATGGTTTATTAAATTAAAATACGAGTTGGTCAAATGCATAGGCATCGCGTTACCGTAAAATATATATGAATGAAAGGTTTCCATTTAGACTAAATATCGTGTACTTAATATGAAAATGTTAGGTTATTATCTTACATAAATCGAACTAGCCCCATAGTAAGTTCAATAAGGCTTGTATGGGTACAAGACGACGACATATTTAATGTATATAAATACTTAAATACATATATTTATTTATTTTATACATTTATTTATTTCTTCGTATGGCATTTACTTATTAATAAAAGGCGAACAATAAAACATAACTATTTGAGGTAAATGTCGGATTCAACAAATAAAAATAAAATAATATATATAAAAAGCATCTAACGCTCAGAAAAGATATTTCATTTGCCATAACCATTCGAACCCAGATCCTTCAGCTTCGTAGGCAGCACCAAGCGTTAAACAAGCATTAGTGGCATTATTTAATTGTGTTTAAAACTCGGAAACGGCTCTGACGATTATTGATATAGCATATTGATTTAAAGTTTAGTATTGTTTTACTAAACGTGACTTTTTTTTAATAACTTATAGGTACGCATTTGACCACTATCTCACCTGATGGTAAGTGATGATGATGATGAGGTCGACGGTGTTGCATGCATACCTAGATAGTGCCTATTCACTCTCGTTTTAATGGCGTTACTATAATTATGTTTATTTAATTGTCTGAGGTCACTCGACGATTCGGATATGTCACAACATCGGTCGCGAGCAGGCTACTTTTTCGACCAAGACACTTTTTTAAGGGGACACATCCAAAATATATAGGACGATTAAACTCTTATCTTATCAGATTCAGATTCAGATAATTTATTAATAAATGTACATTTCATTTACATGTTAATTTAAAAAAATACACAACTTAATATATGTATATATAATGGTGTAGTGGTAAAGTGGAGTAAGTATTTGTCTAATAGACAATTATATTCTATTATATATGACATTTACATGATAATTTGTACCTCCCGTATTTAAGTGCAAGGTGTTAGGGTCAACGGTTTTGTGTAGGTTGTAGAAATTCTTTGACACTGTAGCATGCTGAGTCGATGAGCAATGTTTTAAGTTTTTTGGAAAAAATTGCGTCGCTTTTTGAGCTTTTGATATGTAATGGAACACAGTTGTATAATGTTGGGTCCGACAACGCAGAGCGCTGCGCGAGCCTTCGCTAGCCGCCGCGACGGCGCCACCAGTAGCGGTTGCCTGCGCGCCGACCACGTGCGCGTCGGGTACTTATCTAAGTTAGATCGTACATACTCACATGTTGTCAGTATGTATACGCTTGGTAACGTTAAAATCTTTTGATTTCTGAAGATGTCTTTAGCTGGATGGAAAAGCGGTTTTTGCGCGATTATGCGTAGTGCCCGTCTCTGTATTTTAAATACTCTGTTCCAACTAGCACACGTGGCCCACAGATCAACGCCATGAATTAAAATGGAGTGGAAGTACCCAAAGTAGGCCTTTCTTAAATAATAAGGTGACCGGGTGGGTGTGAGCCTGGATAGTGCGTAACAAGCTGAGGACAGCTTGTCGCACATGTTGTCGATGTGCGCGGCCCATGTCAGCCCAGAGTCAATCATGAATCCCAAGTATTTGGTAGCTTCTACTTGTGGAACAGGGGTATCATTTGTTGTTACGTTTAGTGGGTCATGTTTCTTTTTTAATTTGGAATGAACTATATTTGTCTTTTCGACGTTAAGTAACATGCCGTTTGCCGAGAACCATTTCGCCATCTGATTCATTACTTGGGATAGTTTAGATTTTAAGCTATCGACATTATCAGCGTTGATTATTATGCAAGTGTCATCGGCAAACATCACGTACTCGGGGCGGCCACAGGCAGTTGTAATACTTGTAATATCGTTTACAAGAATTAAAAACAGGTTATTTCCCATTACGGATCCTTGGGGGACTGCGCAGTTGCCTATATTTTCAAGGTCGGACTTTATGTTAAGGACGTAAGTGCTTTGTCTGCGATTTCCTAGGAACGAGCCAATGACGTCATGAAATTTGCCCGCAATACCATAGCGCGACAGTTTAGCAAGCAGAAGAGAGTGGTCGTTCATTTCGAAGGCGCGCGACAAATCGCAGAACACAGCTGCGACCTGCCGCCCACCCTCGAGGTGCGCAGTGACGCGCGCCACGACGTCGCGCGTCGCGTCCACGGTGGACCGCCCCGACTGGTACGCGTATTGCTGGCGATTTAACATATCGCTAGATCCATACAGGTCAGGTTACCTATGTCGAGTGTCCTTACGACTTATCATATATATGTCACTGCAGTGGGTCAGGCATGTTTGCCCAAGCTATGTCACTGCTGTATGGACATGTTGCACTTGAATAACTATTACCTAAGACCACATTTATATGTATGCACATGTTCAGCAATGTAATCAATTTTCATTTTTAAAGAACACTGATGTCTTCCATGCCAAGAGTCAATACACAAGAGGCGAGTGAGAGGAATTGAGAACAGCATTCTGATGATGTATGATCCCGTTGGGATAGCCCTATGCACTGGGTTGGCATTGTGAGAGAGATGGTGAAATAATGTGTAAATTTTGCCCTGCGGCAATTAATTAATAATTCTTTATTGATCATTATAAACAGTTTTGCCTACTAACACTCAGGTTTTAAATTATTGAACGTGCTAACGAATATGGATTCTTTGAGTCTGAAATAATTGATTTTTATTTTATTTTATAACTCGTATGATCGGAACACAGTTGAAATCTACCTATACAGAACAGCGACCGAACAGCTACGAAATAGCCCCCTTAAAACTGTAGCCATTAGGAGTGAGTGCTCAATAATGCAATACTTATTTAAAAATACCATATCTTTATTTACTAACATAGGATAACACAGGATTAAGAAAACTACTAACGAACAGTGGATCTTGTTGTCTGACTAAAGAAATTAACTTATTATTATCATTATACTGGTATAAGTAACTATTGTATCGAGTACAGGAAGGACGCATAGTCCTTGTTCCTGATTTGACCCATCATTACCTGTGCTAACTCATGCACCTATACTAGTATATAGTGATGTAGCAAAATATTATATCGACTAAACAATCTTTCGATGTTACTGTCAACATCTAAATATTATTCAACATAAATAAATATTATTTCACTTCTATTTATTTTAAATTAAATACAATAAACAAATTAAAACTTTTTTTTTCTGGTAGTGGCTTTCGGGCTGTCAAAGCCCTTATATCACTGCGACCATCGCTGATCTATTGTGATCGCCACTTACTACAATTCTTGGTCAAGTCCTGCAAACTCGAAGAATTGCAGGATTTTGTTGAACTCAAGAAATTTGATCTCCTCCGGGCACATGATGTGTTTGCCCAGGAAGGAGTTACGACTGCGCATGAGGCAAGGGCAATCGGTTAGGATGTGTGTAGGCGTCTCCTCTGCTTCAAAGCAGAATCTGCACTGCCTTGTGTCACACAGTCCTATCGTTTGCATGTGCTTATTTAGGCGGCAGTGCCCAGTAAGCACCCTGACCAGCATGCGTAGACGGTTCCTACTTAGCGCCAAGGCGTCAGAAGACGCCTTTTTGCTAAAGGCTCTAATAAGTGCCTTGGAATGTTTCAGTCCTGGGTTAGCTCTCCAGGCTTGAATGGTCTTGTAGAAACAATAGGCTTTTAGAGTGAGCTTGGTTAGACTTTTAGGGATACCACAGAACGGCTCTGGTCCGCGGTGTGTTCCCTTCGCCCCCGCTCGTGCAAGCTCATCAGCCTTTTCATTTCCCTCGATGCCTGCATGCCCTGGGACCCAACGTAAAATTACCTTGTTTTTGGTACCCAGGTCATTCAATAGTTCCCGGCAGTTCTCGACCAACCTCGACGTTGTGACGTTAGAGGTAAGAGCCAAGAGAGCCGCCTGGCTATCCGAGTGGATATAAATAGTATGATTAAGGAAGGCGCTTTGCAGATTCATTGTCGCACATTCTAGAATGGCGTATACCTCTGCCTGGAATATAGAAGTGTGCTTACCCAGGTTCAGACTGATCGCTGCCCTGGGTGCCTCTCCATATATTCCGCATCCTACCTCCGATCCGGATTTGGAGCCATCAGTGTACCACTTCAGGCTACCTGGTTTCCAATCTATGAGGCTGTTCAACCAGTCCTCTCTCCTTAGGAGTTCCACAGAGTAGTTTATCTGCGTGCAAAGTTTTGGGGGCATTGTGTCAAGTGGCATCCCTAAAACAGGGATATCGTATACTGAGTCCTTGAGTGTTCTCAAGGCTGTGGATAGCCAGTCGCCTTTGCTTACGGAAGCATGCTGGACTTCGCTGCCGCTTTTAAAATAGTTTTCATAGTATACATTTTATTTTCCATATTCGTCGCTATTAAAATATTGCCGTCAAAATGAAAATATCCACTTTAAATTACTAAACGTTCTCTCAACGTCCACAGTGGTCAAGGCATTGTAAAAATATTTATAATGACCTTTGAATCAAAATAAAACAGATCATGAACACATGTATCAATATATATCTACATGTTTTTTATCGATATCAAATCCCTAGAACGTGCCCCGAGTTAGCACAGGTATGCCCATTAATCACAAAGTTATTCCCAGTCACGGACTTTCCTCGATCCGTATTCACTTACCAAGGTCTAACTTTGTTTAGCACTTAAACCCTGAAGCGCAGCAGGTTAAACTAACTAGATAGCGTTCACCACATTCTGTCACCGAGTTCACATTCCCAACTCCAACGTTTCAGCAAACTGACGTAATTCAAATGTTTGCTTCTAGTTAGGTACCTACTGGTTTGGTTAACGCGTTAAAGTTCACTTTGATTATACGAACTACTACGAAGCTGGAGGTCCCGGTTTCGAATCCCGGTCAGGGCATTTATTTGTGTGTTTATCACGAATATTTGTTCCTGAGTTATGGATGTTATATATGTATATAAGTATCTATATCTATTTATCTATTATTTATATCATCGCCTAGTAACACAAGCCTTACTGAGCTTACCGTGGGCCTAGGTTGATTTGTGTAAGATTGTCCCATAATATTTATTTATTTATTATTTATATTTATTATAGCATATTTGTTGTCTAACCTCGTACCACTCGTCGTACCCTGGTCACCGAAATTTTTCAGAAAATAGTAAAAAATATTTTTTCTTTAAAATGCAATAAAACGTTTAAAAATGTTTCATTTAAGACTGAGGTAAATGTTTCAATATTTGACGCCTTAATTCCAATAATTGACATTCTATTGTCCATCCCTATTGCTAATAATCGCCGTTTTCTCGTGATCCTACTGATTTGTCCCACCAGGGTGACTTAATTGTTTTTCGCGGCATATTGCAGATGGATGCGGCTGGTCTTAATCATACTTCATTATCATCTCAATTATACTTTCTGTAGGTAATAAAAATATTACCTCTTATTTTTCCCCCTAGGACCCACTGCGCCAATGGGACTACGGGTAAATCAAGCAAAACCACCATTTACCCGTGTTTCACTTGGCATCTGAAGCTACCTAAGAAACCTAACCTACCTAGTGTTTCGCGCACTTAATAATAATTCATATTACAATAAATAACAATTTATACATATAATACGTTTCTGTCAAAAATGAAATTTTTGGCACAAGTTTTTATTGCCGACTGTACTTTTCTGTATACCATCATCAACTACTCATTGAGACGATTCTAACGAGCCCAAACTCTACGGAGTTACGTCGGTTAAATACTGAATTACCATGGCCACCTTCTGTCTCCATCATCAAATCAGCTCGATAGTACCATAATATTTAATTGTCATCCAAACTATAGTTATACTCAAAATTTCAGCTCAATCGAATAACGGAAAGTGACTGAAAAATTGATTGCAAATTTTGACGGACAACTTACATACTTACAATACATGCGAACAGAGAGGTAATAAGTTTTTGTCAACAGTTTCATTTTTGGTACAAGCCTTTACCGCCGACTGTACTTTTCTGCATACCATCAACAAGTACTCATTGAGACCATTCTAACGAGCCCAAACTCGATGGGGTTGTGTCGTTTTATTGCGGAGTTCCTATGGCCACCTTCCAGCTCCAGCAGCAGATCAGCTCCAAGTCATCATAATATTGCATTGTCATGCGAAATACATATGCTTGCAAAATTTCAGCTCAATTGGATACCGGGAAGTGACTGAAAAATGGATTGCATATTTGGACGGACAACTTACATATTTACATTCATACGAACAGTGCAAGTTAATATAAAGCTTGTAATAATCACGTAACGTTCCAAACGCGCGTCGGTACAATTTAACCGTCAATTTTCCATATAAAAAGTGACATTTAGACCTACCCGACGTTCGTACCATGCGTTACGTGATCGACCTGCAGGTCAAGTTAATAATAAAGCTTGTAAAAAAAAGTATTCAGTGAGTAGAGAAATAGCAGTGGGACCCCGAGAAATAAGTCTTCCTCATGGTCCAACGGGTCGAACAAATCAGTGGGACAATGAGAAACCAGCGCTAATAATTAAGATTAAGTATGGGTTGCATCGAACCATCTCCAATCGTAGGCTGTGTTCGTGAATGCGGTACGGGAATTTTGGGCCAAATACTGGGTTTAATGCCACTTATTTTCCTCTGAAAAATGCGGCATCACTTGTCTATTTCATTTATGGTGTCTACATTCTATAGAACATTGGACCCCACTAATCTACTGTAAATCGTCTGTATGTTTCACTGTACGGTCGAAATATTATTTTTATCACACGCACAAATTGCGCACAGCTGTTACAGATTCAGTTACGCGTGAGAAAGAACTAGAACTACGCTTGGTTTGAACGATGGCAACAGTCAGGGTTCTTTCAAACATAAATTGCCGCCGTGTGCGTGGAAGCAAACGTGTGGAACATAATCTCCACTTATAATAAATCTCTAAATTAAAAAAAGAATCAGCCAGTTTGAAACTAAGCTTTGCGCGGTTCGAATGTTCTCAGCATCCCATGAACGGAAAAATATGAAACATTTTATATAGGTACATTATTATTCTAGCTGCAACTTAGGATAGTTTTTATCCGACTGCGACAGTTAATTAATTTTCCGAAATATACGACTTCATTTAATTTTTCATTTATTTTTATTGAAATCAAACGCTGCTCCAACTGTCAGCTATAAGAACCGTCAAATTTTCGTCAAAATGGCGGAATTGCTTTGCCTTTCACTTATTAATAATTTAAATCCCGTCTACGATATACCTTTACGAGACAAATGCTAAAATATAAACCATAAAAAAATATTCGATTCTGATATGAGAACTTATATGCGCAAATGTCGTTTTATGTCGTAATTTCAATAAATGAAATCAACAAATTTGAACAATATAATTAACACGAATTTGTTTTTTTTGAATGACAATGGCACGCGCTCGGCGCATTCAGCCAAAGTACCTGCGGCGCTACCACGAAAACCGATACTAAATGTTCATATATAGTGCGATAGAGATAGAGATACCCGAATATTTTCGAATTCCGAAGTTCGTGGTTATAGCTCAGGAATCGAAAATATGGTAAATAATCATAATGTATTTTCTCGAAAAAGAATTTAAAATAAATATAGTCAAATGGAGAAAAAAACAAAGCAAGAGGTTATATAGGTAATGATTAAGTTATAAGAGTCCAAAGTTTTAGGAGGGGGTATGTTCTGTCCCTTTTCCGCAAAACGCACCTTCATATGAAACGATTGTTTTTTACTATGACGCTCGAGTATATTGACGTCACAGTCCCTCATCGTTTTCTCACTCTAACAAGCGACATTAAAACGGATGTAGCTTCATAATTTTTTGAGATATTTGAATGGGAGTTTCATTATCTTCTATCTATTTATACATAATAAATGCCTATGTCCTGACTGACTTATTCACTCAATCACTCACTCACTCACTCATCAACGCACAGCCGAAACTACTAATCTTAGAGAGTTGATTTTTGCACAGTATGTTGCTTTTATAACGTGGGCTAGGGATAAAAAGGGATATTTGAAAATTCTACCCCTAAGGGGGTAAAATGGGGGTGCAAAGTTTGTATGGGAGAACCTTTTTTTTTTGAGCTATAGACTTAAACTTTGTAGAAAAATTAGTTATTAGAATACAAATGAAACACTTTCAGCGATTTGGAAAATTCCACCCCTACGGGGGTAAAATAGGGGTGCAAGGTTTGTATGGGGGAAATATTTTTTTTTAAATAGAGACTTAAAACTTTGTAGAAAGATCAGTCATTAGAATACAAATAAAGAACTTTCAGGGTTTTAGAAAATTCTACCCCTAAAGGGGTAAAATAGAGTGCAAAGTTTGTATGGGAAAAACTACTTTTTTTTTTAATGAGACTTAAAACTTTGTAGATAAATTATTCATTAGAATACAAATAAAGTACCTAGATTCAGTGTTTTAAAAAAATCTACCCCTAAGGGGGTAAAATAGGGGTGCAAATTTTGTATGGGGGAAACAATATTTTTTTTAAATACAGACTTAAAACTTTGTAGAAAGATTAGTCATCAGAATACAAATTAAATACTTTCAGCGTTTTAGAAAATTCTACCCCTAAAAATAGGGGGCTAAAATAGGGGTGCAAAGTTTGTATGTGGGAAACTATTTTTTTTAGCTAGAGTCCTAAAACTTTGTAGAAAGATTATTTAAATACAAAGAAAGTACTTTCAGCGTTTTGGAAAATTTCACCCCTAAGGGGGTAAAATAGGGTGCAAAGTTTGTATGGGAAAAACATATATTTTTTTAATAGAGACTTAAACTTATTAGAACATGAAAAATACTACATTCGGCGTTTTACAAAAATCATTCCCTAAGGGGTTAAAAAAGGGTGCAAGGTTTGTATGGGGAACACTTTTTCTGAGCTAGACACTTAAAACTTTGTAGAAAGATTACTTATAAAAATACAAAAAAAAAGACTTTCAGCGTTTTGAAAAAATCTATCCCTAAGGGGGATAAAAAGGGGTGCAAAGTTTTTATCAGGGAAAGTTTATGTTTTTGAGTTAGAGACTTGAAACTTTGTAGAAAGATTACTTATTAAAATACAAAAAAAGAACACAAATCGTTTTAGAAAATTCCACCCCTAATAGGGTTAAAAAGGAGAGCAAGCTTTGCATGGGCAACACTTTTTTTTGAGTTAGACTTAAAACTTTGCTAAAAGATTACTTATTAGAATACTAAAAAGGAACTTTCAGCTTAAGAAGGGTAGCCAGTGTTGTGTGGGAAAAACTTTTTTTTTTACTAGACTTAAAACCATTCAAAATGTTACTTATTAAAATTAATAATAAAGTACTTTCAGAGTTTCAGAAAATTCCACCCCTAAGGGGGTTAAGAAAGCTTTGTATGGGCAACACTTTTTTTGAGCTAGAGACTTAAAAGTTTACGAAAAAAGTTCTTTCAGCGATTAGAAAAATTCAACCTCTAAGGGGGTTTAAAAGGGGGTTAAAATTTTAAATGGCGAGCAATAAAATTTTAAAGTGTGAGTAAGAGATTTTTAACTTCGGTCTTATTCTGTACGTTAAAAGACTACAAAACTGATTTCAGAGTTTTTCCAAATTCATCCCCTAAGAGTGTTAAAATTGGTTCAAAGTTTGAGTATTTCAAGGCATTTTTAAAGTATGAGATTTTTAACTTTGGTTTTAGACTGTTTGTTCACAAACTAGAAAATGAACATCAACTTTTTTTTTAATTATCCCCTAAAAGAGGGTTCAAATTTTGTATTGAGAGAAATCATTTTCTAAGACGATAAAAAGTTCTGCGCGGACGAAGTCGCGGGCAACAGCTAGTTTACAATAAAACAAAGTTTAAACCGAGTTCAATCCAGTGCTTCGCCGAGGAACAAACATGAACAATTCCTTTCCACTTTACCACATGAACTGCTTTCCGGGAGCAAATGGGTTGATTAATACAGAAAAAAACCAAGTTGCATATGTGGGCTGATAATCTTTGAGTAGTTCCATCGATTCCTCAACGATCTCGGAATCACATTTGGCACCTCATTCGTTGCTACTTCAACGGAATAATATCAGAATATGTGACATAGGTACTTTACATCATTGAGGAGTTCCATAAGTCATCTGTCTTCATCATCAGTTCCACTTCACCTAAGTCGCGATTTCCGAGGATAAATACACGAATTAAAATAGAAAATAGAAAATCAAACGAACTTACCTGTAAGTGAAGTTCGATGACTATTAAACGATGTGATTCGCCCGAGTGATTACATTATACTTCACTTGTAGTAGCACGCGAGTGTGCTGCCATCGTACACAATTTTAGAGCAACCTTCTATAAATTAAAAAATATCCTGCTCAATTTGAGGGTACTTCATACACGTTGACCTATGTAAAAAAGGCCATTAAAGTGCGCTATTTCGTGTCCTAATTGGGTAAAAACCTGGAGCTATCGTCCGGTTAGGGTTGGGAGGGTTGTAATCACTCGGGCGAATCACATCGTTTAATAGTCATCGAACTTCACTTACAGGTAAGTTCGTTTGATTTTCTATTAAACTTCTGTGATTCGCCCTTCGTGATTACATTATACTTCACTTGTAGATGTTTAGAGTGACACGAAATAGCAGAAAAATAAATGAGAAAAGAGCTATATCTCAAACATGAAATAAATACAAGAGAACTCTGAAGCATAGAAAGCTGTAATCAACCAACCATAACAACAACAAATTATAAGTTTGAAGTTTAGTAAGTACGTACATACTTATACTAATTATGGCTAAGTACCTTGTAAAATATTACGACCTTATATCTGAATATCTCTAACGAGTCCGCAACCACTTCTCTGTTATAAAATTTAACGAAGGTAATGGAATTTGCTGAACAACATGCTGTTTTTTTTTTTTTTTTTTAGTTTACGCCGAGACGATTAGCAGCTGATGTGGTTGCATGTCTCGTACTATGAAATCTAAAAATTTACTTGTCAATTCCACTGGCTAGCAAGGTAGCCTTAATCCATTGACTCGACTTAATTACTGTGACCCAAACTTCTAAGGTTTCTTAAAACGAATTAAAAGAAAATCACAATTGTTAGAACGCTTCGTTGATGACGATTTAAATAGCATTCTAAAGCTCTCGCTAGGCCTTTTATCAAAATAAGACAAAATTAACCTTGGCTGTGTGTGATTCGTCGCCGATGTCTCAATGTTATTTGTTATGTTTACATATAATAAGATTTCCATTGAATTTATGAATATTGGCCAGTCTAATCACCGACAGAGTTTGCACTCGATGTGCTGTAACTAAGGCTAGGATAGTTGTAAGTTTCTTTGACAATAAACCAAAGGAAAGACTTTCATTAGGATACAAGTTACATAATTAAGACCAACCGATGGGTCCCAAGTGCAAAGATCCGTAGCCTGTATAAAGCGTTTTATAGAGGCATTGTTCACAATTTTTGAATCTACTATTAATGATAATGCGGCTTTCGCGGTATTAATAGTTCCATATCGATTCCCTTGGTTAAAAAATAACATAAAAAGCTCTAGTACAAACTTCAAAAATATTACAGCAAATACTATTGCAATTAATATACCATTTTCTAAAATAACAAACATATTGCTTCATGTACATAGTACTATTTGTTAGTGATGCTAACATGACGTCCGTGGCGTCAGGCGGAGATCCGCGTTTCACGAACGCCGCCCTGACAATACTGTGGCAACCAGGGTACGGCTCCTGTGCATCTTGTACTCGGCATTGTAAGGGGAGAACAATAAGTTTGACTTAGGTGGAAATACGATGCGCTCTGAAATCGTCAAGTTCTCATAGAGAGGAAAGCAGGATTGCGTGGGCCATAGCGGCACTACGACAACACCCTCCGCTCTGTCAGCTGTTGTTTTTTTTTTTTTTTTTTGTAATACTCTGAATATTAATGCCCCCCATGCGACAAATATACGCAATCGCAGTGGAATTGTCAATTCTTAATAAAACCCCACAGTCTCTGTAATTTTTCGCGAATATCAATAGACCAAAAAAGGCGGCATGTAATTCTAAGCTATTTATGTGCTGGGTGACTTCCTGTTCGGACCACTGACCACAAGCTTTCTTGTCAGAACAGCAACTTCCCCAACCATCAGAGAGAGACGCATCGGAAAATATTTCTAATTGATATTTGCCCGTTCGTATTCGATTATTACATTCGCCTATGTTACGAAGCCACCAATCCAAGTCTTCGCGTATACTTTCTTGAATATTGATAAATTAATCATAATCTTAGTTCTTTCATGGTTTTTGGTGTACATCCAGCCGTACGGCATCGCGGCGGGACAAATAGATAACAATAGTCGTATTAAATGTGCAAAGCTACGAAGTTTACATCTTTTAATAGAGTAAAAGTGTAATAGCTCCATTTTAACCTTTTGTCTCTTGTAACCTGGAATGCCAATATATTCTACAGAATTGAGACTATAGTACCAAGGAAGGAAAGGAATTAGCCATTTGGTTTGGTATATCTACCTACTGATTTATCATAATTAATTCTGAAGCGGTGAAGCCTTATATATAATGATACCAAGCATTCCTTCGTTAGGTGAAAATTACGAGAGCAAGCAGAGAACGAGTCACCAAAAAGAAACATGCCGTCTAAATAAATCACCGACATCAGACCTTGTTTACGCAGATACTGTACGACATGAGACGCATCAATTTTGTAAATACATATGTACCTATTGCGCTATAAGTATTTACTTAATCCGAACGCTAATACTTGAAACTCGTATAGCTTTCCCAGCGAAAGAAAACGTTAGTATTTCCTATATTCTGTATCTATACTTATAGAAAAATAAGCGTCTCGTAAGTCTAGGATATGAATGCGTTTCTTGCCAAGAGCCTCATAGCTGTCCTTTATATAATACTCGAGTTTGAAGTGAGGTGTAGATAAATTAAATGATTTTATATTCAAAATAAATCTGTTTTTTCCATTGCTTTTCTTTATAAAGAAAATTGCTAGATAAGAATTGACCTTCACAAGGTTCACATTCTACTATTGGCACACCTGATTAGCCTATTGATTTCCTCATTCATACTCGATTCATACAAAGCGGACTCGGGTTTATAAATAGGAAAGCTCGACTGCGATACATGATTTAACACCGGAATGCGCAAACCACGGACCCAAGACAAAATAGTGGGATCACTTGTTATCTCCAACCATTTGTTATAGAAGAAGCCTGTGGCTCCGCATCAGTTCCTGGATCTAGTAGCGTCGCGAGCTCCGGTGTGCGCATACCGTGCTCGGCGGTCGCTCGCGCGGCGCGGTGGTGGCAGTGGCCTCCGCCCACCACGTGCTGAGCTCGTCTTCGCTGGTGTCTGTCGAGGCGGTGGCCACCCCGCCTGCGGCAGCTGCCCCCTCCAGTTTAGAGCCTTGGATGTAGACGGCCCTGCTTGCTGGCTCCTAGGTGTCCACTTAGGTTTAGCGGCAGTACCTATGCTTCAATTCCGACCCGGTATTTGTAATCGCTTTAATTGAAGAAAGAAAGAATGAAAGTTACGCCTAGTTTGAGTCTCAGAATAAAATAAGTGACATAAAAGTCTACCCGTATCGCTGAGAAACTATAAAATGTTTTTTTTTTTTTTTTTAAACTTTATATTTAGCATCTGTTGTCAATAAGGTTGACACTGTTGACATCAGTGTATTAGCTATGCCTATTATGACAGACGCCCGGAGTTTTTTGTTTCACAACAAGAATGCTGTCGCGCTTGAGGACATGTTCACTACATGCGGCTTTGGCCTCAGGGTTCATTAGCGGACATTGTGCTAATCTTAAAATATCTGGAGTGTCAAAACGTTTCACAACGTCATTTTTAGTCTACTCTTTCATTCCATTTATTGGAATATCCGACAATCTAGGGGCATATCTTCTTTAATGGGCTCGTCTCCGAGTAAAGATAATATACCCGCGTCTAAAATGATACCTGACGGTGGCGCTTCGATTGTTTCGCTTATTCCGCTAACTACTTAAGTGCAGGCGCAAGCGGCGGCGCGGAAGCGGACGTGCGCGCGGGACAGCAGGCGACTCGGCCGGCTGTGGCGCCAAGCTGGCGGCGCGGACTACCACCAAGCGCGGTCCGCCGGCGCGGCGTCCACCGCTGAGTTGCCGGTGCCGTCATCGACTAAATCGACGATGCCGTTGTTACCGAAATTTTATTCTGTTACATCAGGACAATAGTGATTAGCAGCAGCTAATGCACAACATGTAGATGATGTTGATTATCTCCGCAATCCGCATGTAACAGGGTCGCAAGCACCATATAGTAAACGTATGTCTGCAAACAGGCCGTACACCTGTGTATTAATCAATATACTTAATCATCGACGTATGTATACGTCTAGAGGTAGAAACGTTACAGTTATACATGTCTATGTATACATCATTATTAGGTACTAAGTACAAGATGATACGAGTATGTAAGTACATAATATATAAGTAAGTTTCTACTTGTACAAATACTCGTACTGGCAAAATTGCCATGATACAGTCTCACGGACTGTACTCTAGACAAAGCCTTAATAAGTAAGTTTCTACTTGTACAAATACTCGTACTGGAAAAATTGCCATGATACAGTCTCACGGACTGTACTCTAGACAAAGCCTTAATAAGTAAGTTTCTACTTGTACAAATACTCGTACTGGAAAAATTGCCATGATACAGTCTCACGGACTGTACTCTAGACAAAGCCTTAATAAGTAAGTTTCTACTTGTACAAATACTCGTACTGGCAAAATTGCCATGATACAGTCTCACGGACTGTACTCTAGACAAAGCCTTAATAAGTAAGTTTCTACTTGTACAAATACTCGTACTGGCAAAATTGCCATGATACAGTCTCACGGACTGTACTCTAGACAAAGCCTTAATAAGTAAGTTTCTACTTGTACAAATACTCGTACTGGAAAAATTGCCATGATACAGTCTCACGGACTGTACTCTAGACAAAGCCTTACATGTATACAAATATAAATTATAATATCATACACGGCATAGTCTCACGGGCTATGCTCGATGAATATCCGTGCTGCCCACATATACACCGTTCAACCTCACGGATTGAACTGAAGTATATAAACCAGGGCTGGTAATAGTCTCGCGGAATAATCGCACGGCATATTGTACATAACGTACAAACACAGGCCATATATGTATAAGTCTTGCAGACCAAAAAGTAGGTCAAGTGCGGTTGCATTTCATATCGCCAAAATCTGTAAGGGTTTTCTCCTTACCTTGCGAATCCTCTTGCAAAGAGTCTGGGTCTTCAACCTCACACTCCTCATGCTCATGGTCTGTATTTAATGACGATGCACTGGAACTTGGAGTATAACTACGGTTTTTCCCCCTCGGGACTTCGTATTTTCCGGTCCAAGTAATCTTCTTTATCTTCCTCGTAATACTTGCGTTTGCCCATGTTAAAAACACTACTGAAAACTTATAAAAACTAATATTAACTTTTATTTAACACAGACAGTGAAAACTACGTGCACGATGGCCGCCACACAAAACGTGTATGAAGTACCCTCAAATTGAGCAGGATATTTTTTAATTTATAGAAGGTTGCTCTAAAATTGTGTACGATGGCAGCACACTCGCGTGCTACTACAAGTGAAGTATAATGTAATCACGAAGGGCGAATCACAGAAGTTTAATACCGAAATCACTACACGCGTGCCTAGAGAGATTGAGGGTTGCCCTCAATTTCCCTGGGATTCCATCATCAGATCCTGACTTAGTGACAATGGGACCACCTCAGGAGTATAATCTTTCGAATAAAAATAAAATATGAAAATCAGCCCACAATAGGGATGATGACTAAGATTTTTTTACGATGCCATTCGTACCAGTTTCTGGGGAGGAACAAATATTTGTATGGGAGTAACCACAATTAAATAACATAAATACCCAAAAATTTCAGACAAAGATTGACCTCGCAGTTATTTGTACTAACCGTTGTATGGAAAATCAAGTCAATTATGGTTTCGCCCGCGAAATACTGCGGTTAGGTCCATAGGTTATTCATACAATTTTGTTTCTTTAAAAGCGTAAGGATCATATTTTTTCTAAACTTTTAAGGTCCATTCTTTTTATGATTTTATAATTTATAATTTATTACCATAAATTGATGGTTTACTAACCATTTAACAACTGTAAGTTATCAATTTTAACATAAGGCATCATGCCTAAATAAAAAAATACAGTGGAACATAGAGCCCTCAACTCCTTTTTTTAAAGTCGGTTAAAATCAAATTAAAATACGTATGTGTCAGATCTACCCTACGGCGCTACGAATAGTCAGATGTGTCATTTATGCAATTTTCACATCGCCAGTACAGGGACTATATAACAATATCCCGCAATGCTATGTCTGCCATTATGCAGATGGACCGTCGAGTGAAATGCAAATCGCGGCGCGGCGTGTACGAAACTTATTGATTATATAATGACTGGGCTTGAGGATCGGTCCTCAGTGGGTACCTACAGATGAGGGAACAAAAATATACGATGTGTAAATAAAATTGCTGAAATTGCAGACATCGCTACAGATTTGGACATTATCCGTACTGTGAATTGGCATTGCCATTCAGAGAGGCAACGCGCCGCCTTATGGGTACCCTTCACAGAGGCAGCGATTTACGCGAGATATATAGGTACATATATTTTAGTTCCAATACCTAATTATTTTTTGTATATACACCACTTGCCTTTTAACATTGATATTACACTAAGCAAAGCCGTCTGTTGAGGTTGCACGTACGAATCCTACCTGAAGTAAAAAAAAAAATGCCTTTGATTTTAAATCAATTTCTAATATTTTAGTAGATTTTTATTTTACACATTCTATTCTATTTTCACATGTCAGCTACTCACCTTTGCATGCTATTATTTTCACGATTATGATGGAAAATAAACTTTGGAAAACCCTGCATAATATTAGGTCCTTACCTATGAAATTGGCGGTGTGTATGGAGAATGTTATGAAAACTGTGATTTTCATACATTGAATTTTGCGAATTATTCAGCAATGTCAAATTCAAAGCAAACTAAATTTTGGTAGGAATATAGAAAACTTTTAAGCTACTTTACACATATCTTCATTCCTTAAAAATAGTTCGCATCATAAAACTATACGTAATTGAAACACTTTAACCAGCAACACATGAAAAGGGCGGTTTTCAAGCTTTAATTTGAAACACTAAATAAAAAATTCAAACCTATTTTTTGTATTTAAAACCTTTGTTACATAGTCTTATAATGAAATTAAAAAATAATTTGGAAGTTGCAATAGAAATGAATAAATTACGTACAAAATAATATCTGTGAAAAAACCGCCAATTTCATAGGTAAGGACCAATATGTAAGGGTGCATAATAGGGATGATTCTTCCTTTTCTTTCCTATTATAGGTTTTCTGGTAATTCGTTTAAAATTTTATACGTCATCTAAGTAGCAAATATATATAAATGCTCTTATGTCTTTGACAACAAAGTCACATATTTTACAAATACGGTCTAATGAAGCTAGCCTAAACAGTGAATATATTAGCTGAAGCAGTTCTCAACTATTGAAAACCAGTTTTACGCAACTCTTGCGCGGAACGCGCGCTGATGTACCTACCGCCGACTACAGCAACTTGCGCCCCAGTTTACTGTAGCGACGTGTGTGCGAATGCTTCACATAGGCCGATTGTCTTCTTCTCAGTATTACACTCTTGTCAGAGTGGTCGTGGTAATGTTTATGGTGTACTCGGTGAGACTCCATCGGTGTTGTGCCTCTTGCCTTTGGTCGCCGCTTAAGGGGACGAATAGGGTAAGCCAGCCATACACATGTTGTGCAAGTTATTTTTCATTTGTGTTTGCGCTATAAGTTTTAGTCAGTACACTTATTTTTTGTTAGCTATTCACTGGTGTTATATATATATATTTTTTACATTTTTTTATTTTTAATATTTTAAAATTTAACAAAAAAATTAACTTCATGGCATGCGTAAATCAAATATGAACAAGCAAAAAAAATTCTGTTGTGCCAAAACCACGCGCCAATTTAGACAGTTTGTGGCATTGCGAGAGCACTGGACTACCATGCTGGACTCCGTGGCCTTTTTTATAATGTCCGTCTAACGTGTTGGCGATCAGCCCGTGCTCTTTTTTGGACGTTTCTATGGATTTGATTTACTGCTTTAAGGCGCGACCTTTAACATTTTCGTAAAAATGAGTTGTTTAGTAACCACTTTATACAATATGACGTAACAATTTACCGTCGGAAAAAATACATCATAATCTGCAAGATATTAGAAGTAACATAATTTTCGTAGAAATCCATTGTAACAAAAGAAAGTAGAGAAAAAAAATCTAAAGTGAACCCTATTATTTCACTTATAACTTGTAACCAGTGTACTGGTCCATTTTTAATCAGAATAAGATGAAATTTTATAATCTTCTTCATAAAGTATAGGACAATAACTTTATTTTCTTATACTTACTTAATTTTTTTCTCGTTTTCTGAAATATTACGAAATACATGATATCCGCGCTTATGCTCAGTGAGAGGGAGAGAAGACCATGAACGCGCGGAGCCTTAAACTATATATCTGCTGTTCCTAAACGCAGCCTATCAGCTATGTAAATGGGCCGCATTACGCGGCGCTCAACAAGTGAGAATCGTGAATTCAGCTCGTTACGAGTTTTGCTACGACTGAGCTCGCAGTTCGGTAATGACGATTCAATATTAATAATCGAGGTTGAATTTGTTAGTATTATTTGTATTAGGTATCAGGTAATTTATTAGTTCTCTTACGGCTAAGGGTGTTTCCTTACTTGGCGAGGCGAAATGAGAATGCGATATTTTCCGCATTACTGAGAGAGCTCCTTAGGCCACTTCGGTATAATCTGTCAGTACAGATTCACTTGCCACTGGGGACTCTAGGTATTGGACTGAAATGGAGTTTTGGAGCGGCTTCCGATACGCCGAATTCCTTTGTTCTTATACGAGTATCTATATCTTCATCACACTTGCATATTCGACAGAGAGAAATAAACGAATGACGTGCGATCTTTGCGTTTCGCGGTAACCGTTCTGTATCTGACACACTGGGATTGGCGCGAGTACGAGAAAATGATTACACCAATTGCCACGTATCTCCGCGGGACTTCACGTGAAAATAGTTCCAAGTGCTGCCAATGGCTGGATGTAGAAGCATCATTCACAACGTTTCTAATTAATGAAATTCTTAAAAGTTTCGTTTAAACAGGCTTTAACGACGGCGCCCACATGGTGTGTTCACCTCGTGTGGGTGCAACTAGCAATATTGCAACATTTACCTACTAACAAACACTAACGAAATACGTTCTTAAAAATGTGACCAAAAAAGGTCTCAGTGAAGTAAAGTCTTAATTGAAAAGTTGTAACTTCCTCATAATCCCTGCCTACGAAGCAAGAGTTCCTGGGTTCGAATCCCGGTAAGGGCATTTATTCGTGTGATGAGCACGAATATTTGTTCCTGAGTCATGGATGTTTTCTATGTATTTAAGTATTTATTTCTCTATATAAGTATCTATATCGTCGTCTAGTACCCATAGTACAAGCTTTGCTTAGTTTGGGACTAGGTTAATTTGTGTAGGATTGTCCGCAAATATTTATTTATTTTATTTATTTATTTAATCTTTAAGCATTTGTTTCTCGAAAATTGAATAGGTTACTGGGAATCTTGCTTGTCTTCTGTATTTTTGCGTAGTTTCCATATTTGCAAATCCTTTAGGCTGTGGAACCATTGTCTTTCATAGAAAGAGCTCGAATGCTGAATGCAAATGAATATTGAAACGATGACTCAGAGGGCAGCGGTACTAAGTATTTTCGATAAGAGTGAGGTGTTTTAACGACATTTTAATGTCTTTGATGAATAAACTGAGAACTTATTATATGCAAAGAGCGAATGAAAGGTAATTGCGTATCACATTTTTGTATTTGCTTCGGTCTCTGTTCAGACTCAAATTATGTATAATACCTACGTAGTAGGTACCTAATTAACTCCGTATAGTGAAAATTGCGTTAATTTTAATCCAAAATTAATTTTATGTTACCAAAAAAACTGCCTAATAGCGCTAGTACTAGTAGATTGTTTTTGCGCGGTATATCCCTCGGACTCGCTAGGACACCGTCCCGAGCCCAGCTGATCGATCACGTAACGCGTTGTACGCGCGCCTCAGGTAGATTTAATGGTCACTTTTTCTATGGAAAAATTACACTTAAATTGTACCAACGCGCGTTCGAAACGTTACGTGATTTTGTACGGTCCAGTGTACTGCCGGATAAATCGCGTCCACTTTTATTTCTCTCTCTCTTTTTGTTATAAAGAGACAGAGATATAGTGGACGTGGATTGTGGGCAGTACATTAAACGCAACCCCGCCCAGGCCCAATAAGTTGCTTGCAAAAATGGTAATTAAGTACAGATCACGTGTAATCATGAAAGCAACAAGTTTTTTTTTATTAAATTTTTGTTTCAATTTATATTTTCCACATATTAAATACCTACGCTGTCAATAAAAATGTATTTAGTCAGTAGTGCGTTGCAGTATGCATACTAACTAACTGCTTTCTAAATTTAGTATCTCGGTTCGTGGGGTGGGATAAGTTATTTGCGGAAATCGCGAAACGTCTGGTTGATGTAACTGGTGACCGAAGAGCTGGCGGCTTTCTCGCGCAACGCATCAGCATTGCAATTCAGCGAGGAAATGCCAGCATCCTCGGTACAATGCCAGAAGGGTTTTTTTTTAGATTTAACTTAGTTTTAATTTAATAAAGGTAATGTTCATTATCATCTAGTGTATACTCTACATAAATGCTTTATTATTTTAATTAATTTCAACTTAGCCATATTATTATTAAAAAAGATAGGTACTTACAACAGATATTAAAACTGTGTATAACAAGAATCTTAGGTTATATTTAAATTAAAACTAAAAAGTAGTTAATTGTTTTTAGTCGCTGGAAGAAAACTGCTAAAAGTAATTCGTACTTTTACTATTTTATATCAGTTTGTAATTAGTTTGACACGACACGAACCAACTACGTCTCACTTTAAACAAGCTCCTGTATAAGTTGACGAAGTTTGGAACTATGTAGTAAAGCACCGAACTACACTTGCCACCGTTTTAGTGCTAAATAAACCCGTTTACACACGAAGCGTGATCAAGTTTGAATTGCTATCACACAATTAAATTGCACATGAAAATAGCAGGAATCAGTTTTTATTGAATAGTCATTATTGGTACAAGCTTTTATAGCCGATTGTACTTATATTCCAGCCCAAAGACGACGGCTTTATCTTGTATAATTGGCTGTTTAAAAATATTCGCTTCCAGCTGACTCTCACGATCTTTATCAGGTCAAACCATAGACAAGTAAAACTAAACAGAAAAAACTTGTAATAAGAGAAAAAAATATCTCTATGGTCCTATCGCATTTGTTCAAAACACTAAACATATTTCCAGTGAGATATGCTAGTAACATCGGGCACAGTAACGTCGAAAGCAGTTTCTCGTCGATCGATCGTGCAAATAGGCTAAAAGGAATTCGGCTTTATTCATAGTCAGAGCTTTATTCGTTGCCTATGAATATTCATTCTCCGAGTGACAAAATGCGAGGACATTTTTGAATCAAAAGCATGCAAAACACACGTGTTAGGCGGTTGCTAGGCTGAGAGCAAAACGACTGGACTGTGGCTGAATTAATAATTTACATGGATTTTTAAACGAGGCGCTAAAATATGGGTAGTTTTTAGGTATTTGTAATATCTACCAGATTTCAGGAAAGTCTTATAAAACAATATACAGTTCTATACTAATACTAGCTGTTGCCCGCGACTTCGTCCGCGTAGAACTTTTTATCGTCTAAGAAAAATGATTGCCCTCCATACAAACTTTGAACCCTCTTTTAACCGCCTTAGGGGCTAAATTTAAAAAAAAAACACATTGTTTTTCTTTTAAATAAGCAATCTAAATCTGAAGTTACAAATCTCATACATTAAAAATGTCTTGTCCTCTACATAAACCTTAAACCCCCTTTTAACACCCTTAGGGGATGAATTTGAAAAATAAACTCTGATATTAGTTTTGTAGTCTTTTAACATAAGCTCGAAGTTTTACATCTCTCACTTTAAAAAACCCCGTTTTAACCCTTCTTAGGGATGGTCTCTTCCAAAATGATCAATGTACTTTTTTTGTATTCATATAAATCATTCTACAAAGTTTTAAGACTCTAGCTCTAAAATAAAGTTTCCCCCATACCACCCCTATTACCACCCCTAATCCCTTATTCCCACCCCTATATAAACCCTTTAGGGATGGAATATCTAAAAATCCTTTCTTATACTGCGTTATAAAAGTAACCTACTGTGCAAAAATCAACTCTCTAACATTAGTAGTTTCGACTGTGCGTTGATGAGTCAGTCAGACAGTCAGGACTTCTTCTTTTATAGATATATATTATATAGAAGATTGTACAGAGGAAAAAATCTGGGACACTGTACCTTTGTAACTACACCTTATTATTTAAAAGGGGAAATATTTGTATTTAAGAATGTAATTTTGTAAGTTTGTATTCACTAGTATAAGTAGGTATATCGCCTGGGTTTTCTCTAACACGTGGAGCCGTTATTATTCCCAGTAAGATGCCTCTATACCTCATTCCATATACTTATTTTAACGGACAAATTCGTATACATTTCTTCGTTTATCTAGGGTTTACTTATTTTGATCATTTATTTACTTATTTAAACTTTATTGCACAAATATAAAAATAAAAGTACAATTGGCCAAGGACCGGAAAACCCCCTTTCAGGCTTAAGCATAACGATTTGGTAACCCTATCAATTCGGTAACCTTATTATAAGGTAACCTTACTGATAGGGTTACCCTATTGTTATGGTAAGCATAGCGACGGATTTAACGGCCTCCGTAGCCCAGTGGGTAGTGACTCTGCCTACGAAGCTGGAGGTCCCGCGTTCGAATCCCGGTCAGGGCATTTATTTGTGTATTTATCACGAATATTTGTTCCTGAGTTATGGATGTTATGTATGTATATAAGTATCTATATGCATGTATCTATTATATATATCATCGCCTAGTACCCACAACACAAGCCTAATTGAGCTTACCGTGGGCCTAGGTTGATTTGTGTAAGATTGTCCCGTAATATTTATTTATTTATTATTTATCGAATGTAGTAACCATAAGGTAACCCTAACAAAACCCTATCTCGATAGTAAGGTAACCTTATCATATAAGGAGACCTACTATTATGGCTAGGGTTTTAAAAACCACTTCTAAAATAACCCAATGGAAAACCCCAATCAGGGAAACCGGTTCCGGTCCCTGCAATCGGCGGACTTAATGTCTTTAAGTACTTTTCAAACATAACAATACTGCGTGCGTTTTAAAATGGTTCTCCTAGAAATCACATGATGATTAACGCAAGATTTTTATAATCTTACCAGCTGCAGGTCGATCACGTAACGCATTGTACGCGCGTCAGGTAGATTTAAACGTCACTTTTTTATGGAAAAATGACAGTTGGATCGACCTAACGCACGTTCAAAACGTAACGCATTGTACGTACGTTAGGTAGATTTAAATGTCAATTTTACATGGAAAAATGACAGTTGGACTGTCCTAACGCGCGTAACGTTACGTGATTACCCCTCTGGAATCCGGCTATTTAATTACTATTTGGTTTAGGTATCAAATGAGCACTGTTATTTGAGATGAGTAACGTGACATTTTCTAGAGTTTTACTCGTAACGCTGAACATACTTTTGTGTTTTTGACAATAAAGTTGTGTTTCAATATGCTGCCGGGATTCCTAAAAAGGCAGTCATTTACAAGGACATTGTATGCAGAAGAATGCCTTTTAAAAACGTATGGCAATATGGATCTTTAACAAATTCACTGCCGAGAATCCCTAGCCCTATCCCGTGGTTTTCTGGCTAGACGGGTTCCTGGCATTGAATGTGCTCCTGTTTTATTGAGATGTAAACGATTGCGACTGTACCCCGTATGCACACTCCAGAATGCATAATGACATGTATAAAAAAATGCATATAACATGAGCATTATGATTTATAATAAGTTGCCGGTCGAAATAAAATCACTTGAGGGCAAAAATTAATCAAACTCTAAGAACTTGGCTCCTAAACCAGTGTTTCTACAATATTAGATAATATTTGGATCACTAAGTGTTATTATTATGTTATGATGTTTTTAGTTTATAGTTTGAACAAATTTTATTTAAAGTTTGGTATAAAGTACACAATATAATGTTACAATGTAAAGTGTTTTTTAATAGACCTATATTAATATTAATACTAACCCTAGAATTAAGTAATATGTTACTAACAATTTATGGACTTTGTCCGAAATAAAATTGATTGAATTGAATTGAATTAGTTACTAAAATATTAAAATTTGTTGTAAATGTTATTGAACATAATTAATGACCACCATAATGAACACATTTTTATGGTAAAGATGTATACAGGGTTCGGCAGTTACCTCTCGCGGAAATCAATTTCATTGCAATTTTGCACACACGGCATATAAACGTTCATTTATTTCCGCAAGACAAATTCCAAATAGTTTCACTCCAAAAGCTGAAACACTATTACAGTGGCAGAAGTAAATATGAACTTCAGACCAACAAATTGGAAGGGAGCAAAGACAGAGAAGTCGGAAAGGCTTTGTTCCGCTTTGAAACATTATTCGTGGAACAAAGTGCAGGGAGATACTTCCAAATTAGTTGGACCTCGACAAAGTGAAGGCTTCAAAGTAGATAATGTTACAGAACGCTGTCTAGGTTTACTTAACTTACCTACATAAGTAAATGACTTTGATCGTTTAAGGAGGAAATTTTCGTGTCGCTACAAACATTTGTCGGACTAAATTGCCATATAAGTATTATTATAAACCGAACCCGGTCTAATGCCAATAAGGTCTAGTTTTTGCTTGCAGTCGGAAGGTCAGATGGCAGTCGCTTTCGTAAAACTAGTACCTACGCCAAATCTTGGAATTAGGTACCATGTGTTGTATTTATTTAATCATGTTCTTTGGTTCCCCCAATATTTTTTTTTTTTTTTATATAATTTTTTTTTTGTTCGTAGATATTTTATGAATTTTGTCCATTTCGCGGGAATTAGAGGATGTTATAGATGAATTTAGTTTTGCCATGAAGCAATCTAGTCCGAAAAACTATTGCATAAAAAGTGCGCGACGTTTATCTAAATTTTTTGGACTCAGTCAAATTAGCTTCTATGAGATTTTAGACAAGTTAGGTATATCGTAATTTTCACTTAATTATGTCGTTTAATAATGTATTGTTTGAGTCCACTGACAATGCTGATATAAAGGAAAATTAAAACCCAACTTACGATTATTATTTTAAACAGAAAATTCTAAGTAATCTAGTTTTGTCTTCTAACAAACAGCAAAATATATAATCAAGATACATATATCCGAAAAACAAATTCATTATGATCTTCTTCAAGTCTTCGATGAACCTCATTATTTTCCAGTCCTCTAACTTCATCTGAAACTTTTTTAAATGACCTATATGACGAGATTCCCTCACTTTCTTCACAGCATATTTATGTAAGTCTGTGTTTACATAAATATGCTGTGAAGTGCGATTGTGTGAAAGGGTCGAAGGGCCAAATCCCTTGGGCATTATTTATGATAGCACGATTTTGTTTATTGTATCAGAATCTTCTACTCGCCCTTTTCCAATGCGCAACATGCCGAATCTATGTAGATCTTTTGACCCATTATTGGGGTCAGTTATGGGTAAAATGAAAAGTGGATAGTATGAAGTGGGGTTATTTTTATTTGTACATAACCTTAACGTTGGTTCTTTCTTACTTACTGCTATGGCGCAACGACCCAAAGTAGATCTTGTAGCAAACATAATATGGGCAATCTTTTTGGCGGAGTTAGTACCTATACCTAATCAAGAAAAAGTCTTCTTTACTTTTTGAATCTTAGGTATAATTATCTTCCATGAGCACTGCATGACTTCAGCGAGCAATCCTTCACCAAAACAGTTGCTAATCAGAAATAATAAAACTCACAACATTGTGCAAAAATTCCCAGAATCACGAATGAAAAGGAATATGGAAAATTACTTAAATTCCATTCATATCTGGCAATTGTAGGATATAGTTAGGCTATAATGATATAACTATCATATTTATTGCCATGTGAGATCGAATTTAAATTACTGATCGTATTACTCGTAAATATTTTATTGGATACGGGAACTTTTTATCTGTTTTCATTCATTTGTTTTCAAATACGATTTAAGCGAGCCAGGGCGACTCGGTTCAACCGTTTCACATCCCAATCGTTCAATATTTCACGGCCTCGTTTTGACACGTTAGACTACTGACTCGGCGGGGCAGAATCGGTATGCGGTATTTTGTTGCACTTTACCGAGAGCTTGCTGATGTCCCCAGGTTTCCTTAATTGTCAGTATAACATTTGCGCAGTAGTTTTTATAATAGTTACACAGACGCGACGCAGTACGCATACAGTACCGCATTAGTACCGACCCGTTTCCGCACATCCCACGCCAATCATTCACATGTAGGTGCGTAGTAAAGAATCTGTACTTAGAAATTGCAGATTCCGCATGAGAAAAGCCTGCCTCACACTGGCGCGGCCTGCGGTGGCGGTCAATAGTAAACGTGACATTAGCTAAATTTACTACAGACCGCCACTGCGCGGCCTGCCAGTCTGTGAGAGGCTAAATGCGGAACTAGTGTTACCTCAGAGCGCGTGAAAGTGACCGCGAGAAGCACATTAAAATCCGATTACGACTGGAAGCGGAGAAGAAAAACATACCTCCAGGTAGGATCACGTGCCCAAAACGACGTGCACCGAATGAGCTCCGAGCTAACGGGATTAATGTCGTACGACACACGGAAAAGGACTCCGTGGTTGAGTAATGTCGGGGACACGAATGCGCGAATGGACGACATATTTTTATTAAAAGTGGTCCCTAGTTGGACTGTCTACGGGGGTTTGTTTAATTTGGTACATTCTGATTTCCGTCAGTTTACCACAACACACGACGACTTTTGTATGTGAAGCCTAATGATGGCTACTTTGTTCCAAAGAACTGAGTGAAACTTTGAATAACCTAAGCACACATTTACGGAGTTATCTATATAATATGAAAGGCAAAGTCCTGACTGACTCACTCACTCACTTAAATCAAAGCCCAGCCCAAACTGTTGAACCTAGAAAGCTGTTTTTTTCACAATAGGTAGTTTATATAACCCACTAATAAGGGGTTTTTGAATATTCCACCTTTGTTCGTAAAAAAGGAAGTGAAAGTGTGTATGGGGATGGAGTAAAATTTTAAGTGAGAGATTTGAATCTTTGTGTATGGCCTCCTTATTACAAAACAAGTAAAGTTATTTTAGGGTTTTGGAAAAATCCACCCCTTAGCGGGTTAAATAGGGATGCAAAATTTGTACGGGAGAAATCTTTTTTTGAGATACAAAATTAAAACTTTATGAAAAGATTCCTTATCAGAATACAAAATAATAAGTTTCTGTCAAAAAAATATTTTTGGTAAAATATTTTATTGCCGACTGTACTTTTCTGCATACCATCATCAACTACTCATTGAGACGATTCTAACCAGCCCAAACTCGATAGGGTTGTGTCGTTTTATTGCAGAGTTCCTATGGCCACCTTCCAGCTCCAAGTCATCATAATATTGCATTGTCATGCGATATACATAATATTATGCTTGCAAAATTCAGCTCAATTGGATTCCCGTTGGAAGTGACTGAAAAATAGATTGCAAATTTTGACGGACAACTTATTTACATACTTACATATTTACATACATACATTATTATTATTATTCTGGTAGTGGCTTTCGGGCTGTCAAAGCCCTTATATCACTGCGACCATCGCTGATCTATTGTGATCGCCACTTACTACAATTCTTGGTCAAGTCCTGCAAACTCGAAGAATTGCAGGATTTTGTTGAACTCAAGAAATTTGATCTCCTCCGGGCACATGATGTGTTTGCCCAGGAAGGAGTTACGACTGCGCATGAGGCAAGGGCAATCGGTTAGGATGTGTGTAGGCGTCTCCTCTGCTTCAAAGCAGAATCTGCACTGCCTTGTGTCGCACAGTCCTATCGTTTGCATGTGCTTATTAAGGCGGCAGTGCCCAGTAAGCACCCTGACCAGCATGCGTAGGCGGTTCCTACTTAGCGCCAAGGCGTCAGAAGACCGTGCCTTGGAATGTTTCAGTCCTGGGTTAGCTCTCCAGGCTTGAATGGTCTTGTAGAAACAATAGGCTTTTAGAGTGAGCTTGGTTAGACTTTTAGGGATACCACAGAACGGCTCTGGTCCGCAGTGTGTACCCTTCGCCCCCGTTTGTGCAAGCTCATCAGCCTTTTCATTTCCCTCGATACCTGCATGCCCTGGGACCCAACGTAAAATTACCTTGTTTTTGGCACCCAGGTCATTCAATAGTTCCCGGCAGTTCTCGACCAGCCTCGACGTTGTGACGTTAGAGGTAAGAGCCAAGAGAGCCGCCTGGCTATCCGAGTGGATATAAATAGTATGATTGAGGAAGGCGCTTTGCAGATTCGTTGGCGCACATTCTAGAATGGCGTATACCTCTGCCTGGAATATAGAAGTGCGCTTACCCAGGTTCAGACTGATCGCTGCCCTGGGTGCCTCCCCATATATTCCGCATCCTACCTCCGATCCGGATTTGGAGCCATCAGTGTACCACTTCAGGCTACCTGGTTTCCAATCTATGAGGCTGTTCAACCAGTCCTCTCTCCTTAGGAGTTCCACAGAGTAGTTTATCTGCGTGCAAAGTTTTGGGGGCTATAAAGCTTGTAAAAAGATGGAAGGGTTAACCCTTTTCCAGGCCGACAGTTGGAAAATGACAATCGGATTTAGTCTTATTCATTGACATTAAGATATATGTTTGACAAGCAGTATGTAATACTAATGCCTCTGCCTGGAAAAGGGTTAAATATAATTTTTTGACGGGGCTGAATGTTTGTATGGACTTACGATATAAACGAGTTTCACGCGGACGGAGTCGCGGGCAGAAGCTACTGTAGGTATGTATATAAACGAGTCAACAAGTTGTTGGCATTCATTCGAAATGCCATCGTAACTTTGGAGGAGAACAGTATCGTGCAGATCTGCATGTCCAGCTTCGCGGAGGGGAACATTTGCAGTGGCAAGACGCTGCTCTACCGGACGCTCGGCAAGACCGACGAAATGCCATCACAAAGGAGGGATGGAGGTGCGAAGAGTCTCATGGACATCATCACGTTGTTCAAGGGGACCGACTCGTCCAGCATACCATCATTTGCGGCTGCCTTCCGTCACGTTTGATCATGTGGACGTTACCAGGCTACTGAAGGACATCATCTTCCTGAAGGATAGTCTGGCTGAAATGCAGGCTAATTTAGAGGTATCAAACAATACCATCAGTGAATTACATTCCGAATTAGTGTTATTACGTGGCGCAAATTCGGAATGTAGGTCAACAAATACTTCCAACATAGTCATGTGTCAAGTCCGCGAAATTGGATGCGTCGCCGGTTGCTGAGCAAGCAGCCGCGGCCCCGCGCCCCGCCGCCCGCTCGTCTTCGCCACTGGAGACGCGCACGTTATGCGAAAGTACGGTGACCCCTCAACTTACTTACGCCGATGCTGCCGCTTTACCGATTACTGCAAAACCTAAGCAGCGGTCGAAAAAAGGGGTGCAGAATCCGTGTGATGTCATTCGCAAGGATCTGCCACAGACGACTCAAAATAAGTCGCGACGCGACAAGGTGGTGGAGAAGAAGAAGGCTACTTGTCAGAATATGTGCCGCACCGACTGGACCAAATCACATGCTGCGTCCTGCTACACCATCGACGCAGCTTTACGTGTCCCGGCTGCACTACACTACGAAGGCAGAGGAAGTAGTAAAGTATGTGCGCGTGAAGACTGGATTCATCCTGAGGGTCGTGAAGTTGGAGTCTCACCATAATGTGAATTTTAATTCCTTTGTGGACAGAGTTCCAACAGACCATCTATTAACCTTCATTAAGGAAGAATTTTGGCCGAAGGGAGTCAAGTTTCGGCGTTTTCGCGGTCGGTTACCTGACACCACGAAGTTGCGCAACACGTCGCAGTGATAGTGTGTTTTTTATTTTTTTGTAACTAGTTATTTAAGTTTATAATGATATGTATGTTAGTCTTTAAGGTATTTGTAATATGGACCTTGTTGCCTGATTTAAATAAATAATAATAAACCGTGTAGGCTCGGACAAAAATATGTCTACGGTCTCCCCCGCCTGTCGTAGAAGGCGACTATAGGGAGTCATCGGGGTCTCTTCTCACTCACCTAAAAACCCCAGGGAAGGCGACCATCATCATCCTAGGACGAGCTAAATGTGGCGAAGCGCGAGGAGGGCTCCAGTGCGTTCAGAATGAGATCCTGGAGTCCTCCGCATGAGAGCGCAGATGCCGGCCGCCGTGGAGTTTTTAGTGGATAGAAATACTACATAACCCAGTCATCCCCCGATGATTGGGTACCTGGTACGCAGGTTTCCTCCACGAAAAAAAAAAAAAAAAGGTATGTATATAAAATTAGACGTGATTTTTTACCTAAGCGCTGTAGTCGATAGTTTATAGGCCACGCCAACAAACATTTGAACAAGGCGAATCCTTGACAATATCTGCGCAGAAATGTAACTGCGAACGACGAACGATTATCAATTAGCATTCCGAACGCACTCCGCCCAATGATTGACATAAAATCCTTCCCATTTACGTCATTTTGATCTCATTTTTATGATTAGGGTGAAATAAAACAATGAGTTAGGCTCGACCTGAATATTTTTTCATGCGTTTTTTACGAGCCTTCGCAATGATAAAACCGCGATCAAATTTTACACATCTGGTCGAATGTGGGTTTAATCAATACCGTGGAAAGGGCACGTAAAGTTATCGCTGCATTATTTTGTTTATGTGCCGACAGCCAGTATGATAAAAATTATAGCTAATTGAAACTGCGGGTGATCTATATTCTATCGAAAACTGAACATTTTGTTAAATGTGACTGCGTCGCAAGTTATTCGTAACATTTGAAATCACTGTAAAGCACTTTAATATCGTTTTATTTCTAGTCTCGGTATTTTGGCAATATGTTAAGCATTTTGAGCCGCGATTCCAATAGTCTTTATACAGACAGAAAGGATAATAATACCGTGGGTATCGCTTTTAGTTCGTGTCACGGATTAGACAGAATAATATGTCCAATATAAAATTGATTGTTCTAGTTATTAAGTTTTGGGGCCCTCACTGAAAATCAGCGTCAAGGCTTCCGAGGCAACATGGTGAGCGGGTGTTTAGTACTTTTTTGTTTGTTAGGGTTCCGTAGCCAAATGGCAAAAAACGGAACCCTTATAGATTCGTCATGTCCGTCCGTCTGTCTGTCTGTCCGTCCGTATGTCACAGCCACTTTTTTCCGAAACTATAAAAGCTATACTGTTGAAACTTGGTAAGTAGATGTATTCTGTGAACCGCATTAAGATTTTTACACAAAAATCGAAAAAGAACATTAAGTTTTAGGGGTCCCCATACTCAGAACTGAAACTCAAAAAATTTTTTTTCATCAAACCCATACGTGCGGAGTACCTATTGATACGTCTTCAAAAATGATATTGAGGTTTCTAACATCATTTTTTTCTAAACTGAATAGATTGCGCGAGAGACACTTCCAAAGTGGTAAAATGTGTGTCCCCCCCCCCCTGTAACTTCTAAAATAAGAGAATGATAAAACAAAAAAAAATATATTATGTACATTACTATGTAAACTTCCACCGAAAATTGGTTTGAACGAGATCTAATAAGTAGTTTTTTTTAATACGTCATAAATCGTAAACCGCAATTTATTGCACGGAACCCTTCATGTGCGAGTCCGACTCGCACTTGGCCGCTTTTTTGAATTAGGTCCATGTTTTCTTCTCACATTAAGTACGAGAATGCTCCATCGTTTGTTTGGTCTAAGCCCATCATCACGCAAAGTACCTCTTAAGTATGACTTACTTAGTGATATCCTGGGGCTTTGCTTAAACTGTCTTGTAAGCAAAAAATGACTTGAAAGGTCATTATACCCGCGTGACAAGGGTGAGAAGTTTCATCCATCACTCCAACATTCAATCACTTTCACTTATATTAAAGCTATGGATTTTTGCGGGCGTACAGAATGCCTTAAATTTATTAAAGTGCTACTTGCAAGAAAAACTGAAGATAGTCACAGACAGTTTTATTCTCATCGCAGTGCATCTCAATCGTGTTTCGACATTTGGGAGAGAGAGCGTTGCTAAAATTGTAATAGAGAATAGTTTTATAATAGTACATTATGATACAAGTGTGCTAAGTTGGTCATTACACTCGAGTCGGTTTTTAAGCCTGAGCCGAAGGCGAAGGCTTAATGGAGACGAGAAGTGTAATGACTAATGCTCACGTGTTTCATACGACGTTTTTCAACACATTTGCGAGGAAAAAAAAAATGAAAATGTTAAAAGATATGTAATGTAAAGGCACTAGTGCGATAATGTAATGTAAAAGGCACGGCATGGGTAATATTCTGCATTATCAGTGTAAATACGCTGTAATAAGACCTACTTTACGAGCAGGTGTGTTGAAAAAATATATTTATACCGGCCAGTATCCATCGGCAAAAATTCTCGCCTGTTAACATAACTCGCTACATATTGGAAGGTAAAGTGTATGTATAGTTTAAGGCCAGATCAAAATTAAAAAATAAAAAACCTTGCAGGCCGCCTGGAATGTTACATATTAATTCCTTTATGTGTCGAGTGCCAAACTTTTTTAAAAGTAGAAACTGGCATATAAAAGAAGGCACAAGCCGTATTCAGCCAAATCAAGTCGAATTTGTCTGTTGCAAACGCTTCATTTTTGTACGAGTCTCAAATAGTTTGCGTTTTTCGGTGGAAAAATACACTTGCGATCCTGTTTAAAAAATGTATTATGACGTTTAATTTTATGTAATTTGTAGTATCCTCAATTTGTATTTAATAGTAAAGCTTGATTTCAATTTAGTCTTTATATTCCCCTATTTTTGAAAGCACTATATTAGCCTCAGCCGGAATGGCTATTGCAGGCTTCGTATTATAATTAAACGGACTCGCAAGCTCGTCCGTTTAAACAAATACTTGGCCTGCAATTGCCTCCTTCCCGGCCACGGCAATAATGTACTATTAAAAGCAAAAAAGTGAATAATAATTAGAATAATGCTATTTACGCTTCTTCACGCATTCTACAAATGCTACGCCGTAGCTGCTACAAGTGGATTGTAGACACGCTACGACAATCGGTTACTTCTTGGTGCAATACGATAATTATGATATCGACTGTAGTCAGGAAGTTTGTAAAACTGTGTTAGGTAATTTTATATTAAGAGCATATTAATATACATTAGGTTTCGTTTTTATAGTTAAGGCTTGTATTTATTTAAAGGCACATCAAAACAAAACTAAAAACCTAAAAAATACTGATTTGCACAGCTGAAACACTAATCGTTCATCAAAATGTGGTTTAGATGTGAAATTATTAAATTTTGATGAGCAAGTCAGTATTTTTTAGTGCGCAGTCAGTATTTTTTAGTGCGCAGTCAGTATTTTTTAGTGCGCAGTCGCAATTTTTTTGGTAAGCGATTACATTTTTCTCCATATTTAATAGTAAGCTTTTCCCGCCACCACGTTCGCTTATTACTCGTTAACGAATAAAATAAGTGGAGTTATTCTTTCCCATATCTTCACGTTCAAGAGTTTTCAAGAAAAAGTGTCCACTATCCTATTCCGGAACTTCAACTAGAAAACAGTTCTGCAGTTTATTCGTGGCACATAATCAGAAGCTAGACACAGAGTTACCTTCGCATAAAAATTATAAAATTTTAGTAATGATAGTTCATATTAAGGGTTATTTATGACTTACCATACGCTCCCATAATTATTTTATTGATTGTGTTCAGATAGAGCACATATTAACAAATCTGATCCGATTACCCTAGTCAACGGAGATTACAGACCAGTGCGGCGTTAACTGACTTAATGAAGCAAATGGAGGGCCGGCTCGGGTTCGTATGTTGTGTGTACAGTCAACGACACCACGAAATTGGTTTACCACTTTTGAGCTCTATTATTAGACCACGAAATTGGTTAACCACTTTTGAGCCCTATTATTTGTACACTAAGGTTCAAAAGTGGAAGAGCAATACATTGGCTTACTGTACTAACTACCACATGACAATATATCTATAGCTAAAGCTGTGAAAAGATCCTTCTGACACTCCTTCCTGCTGCTGCTGGTCTAGTCTCCTCTGCACAAGCCACACAGTGTACATCAGCACAGCACTCTCTTGCCTTATGGCCAACTTGACCGCACCGAAAGCAAACTCCACTGCGATCAACACCTCTACTGCACTTGGCTCCTACATGGCATTGAGACTCGCGTCGCTACAATAAACTTAAGCAGGCTTCGGCGGACTCGGTGGTGCATGTACCGTGCATGTGTCGTGTAGAACTGGTTTTCAGAGCTCAAGTCTAAAAAAACGGCCAAGTGCGAGTTCGACTCGCGCACGAAGGGTTCCGTACCATTATCTATAAAAAACTATTTTATTCTGTGTTTTTATTTCTATATATTCTATTTTATTTGTTGTTATAGCGGCAATAGAAATACATCATCTGTGAAAATTTCAGCTGGAACTATCACGGTATCAGTGAGATACAGCCTGGTGACAGACAGACGGATGGACGGACGGACAGCGGAGTCTTAGTAATAGGGTCTCTTTGAATACGGAACCCTAAAAAGGGTTCTAGTGACTCTAGTTGAGATTCTCTTTTATATATTTACGTCCCAAGAATACTGGCTTATATTTGGTGTATTAGTTCCGCCATTGTTTCGCATTTCAAAACGTTTTGCGCTCTCGTTTTGACACTTAGTCATCATCATCAGCCGTTCCCTGTTACATACTTAACAAATTTATTACTTGAATTATTTATTTATTATGTGTAGTTATACAATAAGTATGTGTCTGTTGTATGTTGTGTTGCGTTCCGTGGGTCACGTACGGTGCTGTCTGAAAACCAGCGCTGTAGGTGTCGGTCTGACACCTTGGCATAATGCTGAAACAGCGACCGATTCACAGCCGCGAAGACACACACAATATGTGTCATTTGTATTGATGTCTACTCCCTTGTCTCTGTGTGTCTTTTGTGTAGTCAATAAATGTCTTTTTTCTTTATTTCTTTCCCTCAATGCTGAGGCTCGTGACTTCATCCTATTCTTGATGACCAGAATCAACCATACCATAGGCTCCTATCACCGCGTTTTTCTAACGCTTTGGCTCGACGAATAGTATGTTTTAAGTCGAATATGCTGAGTAAAATACATTAACACACGGTAACGCTGGTAACTTTTGGATACTGACGTGATAACGTGACTCATTGTCCCGTTCCGCCTGAGCCGAGCGTTCAGCTTTATGACGTTATCACGTAAAATATCGACCGCAAACCGACTTGTCTATAATAACCAAGATTTTATTAATATGGAGGCCAATAAACTGTAATATTAAAAGTAATAAATGCGGTGTATTCGGCATTTATTGAGTGCTCGTGGTAATCGGTGCGGGAAAGAGTGGCACGCAAATTAATAAAGTGAACCGCAATAATAAGTTACTTATTTTCGTTTCGTTGCTGTAATATTGAATTAATATGGATGGATATTGTAAAAAAAAACTTGACCTGCGAAGACATAAAAATAAAGAAAATGAATGGATAATAATTTGCTATTGAATCGTAAGTATTGAAAGTAATTGTTACAGTTCCTGCGCCACCAGCATCCAGCGCTCTTGTTACCTTTACTCCACCCACGGTGTGCCTTCAGGTACGTGGTCGCTACTCAAGAACCTTTCCGCCCCGACGGCCATCGCCAACGGCCACCAAATTCAATTGTACAGATTCAAGTTGGGACGATATTTATTCTCCATTCATGCAACCTCTAAATGGTTTAACACATATAACGCTCCTTCGAATACAAGTTAAACCACATTTATCCCGTTTTGATAATATTGGAGTCGATATTATCAAATTACGGGCCCAGGCAGGTGCGCAGTCCCCGGGGGCTCGCGGCCCGATATCGGCTTAGCCGCGCGTGGAGATAAACGGGTCTTTAACGTTTGCTAAAGAAGGCATTAAACGGTTACACACGGCGACTCTTTGCATGATACAAACGCACGTTTTACAAACGCGCGAATGTTTTGCGACCCTTGCCTCGATCATTAGGGAGGTTACCTGTCAAAATCACCTGTATCGATACTTTATCTTGTTTGTATCGCTGTAAAAAGTCGTCGTGTGTAACCGCTCATATGACGATTAATGATTGAGAGCGTTATGTGTAATTGATAATACATGTTGAATTAGAAATGGTAATTGTTGCACGGACTTGTTAGGTCACATTTATCGCTCAAACACGTAAACTTGAGTTTAGGCCTGGCTGTAGATCGTAGAGGCTTGTTTACGAACCGATTTAATTTAATAAGTTTAGTTGCATAGATCATCGGGCCCATTCTGCGCAGGCAACATGCAAAATTCTCGCAATCAGAAAAGTAAAATAGAAAGAAAGAAGAAAGAAAGATACAATTATTCACAATAAAATTAAACAATAAAAAAAACAGAAAACACATCAATCATGGAACAAGTGTGTCTCAGCGGCAGTGTACCGGACACTGGCTCAGCATTATGCTGAGGTGTCAGTCAGACACCTACAGGTCTGATTTTCAGCCTGCAACGTTGGTCGACAATTTTTTGATACAAGATATAAAAGTGTAGATTTTTTATCTGGATCGCTAGTTGGTCGACTATGCATGCAACTCGGCTTCTATGTCGAATAAAGGCATAATTTAGTTCCAATGCATGTATTTTTCTTTCCTTATGTAACGAAAGAAATCAGAGTACGTATATTTTGGTTACACGTAAACCACGGCACGGTACCGTTAATTCGTTAAATACGATCATCTTAAGTAATTACAGATCCTGTACTATTAAGTTGAATACAGTATTATTTTGTTAAAGCACTACCAAACGTATCCTAAAATTGTAATCACAAAGAATACACTCAAAAAAGGACGAAATGAAACGGGTGTACTTAAAAAGGAAGTAGGGCAAAGGACAAGCAATGAAACGTCCATACAATACGTCAAGGGACCAGGTGCGGGGCAGAGCAATCGTCTAAATTAATACGAGACATTATTATTTTCTTCTCGTTCAATGACAAATATAAATTCTGAAATTCTTAAAATAAATTCGCAAAATTTTATAACTTTGATTTGACTCCGTAAACTGGGATTTTTTTACGGCTTAGAATTTTCTAATATTTCAATGTTTACATCGGTACATGGAATATCACTGGGGACACATATTCATGATGTTTTCTTGAGTCGTGCATTCAAAGAATCCAAATCAAACATTAACCCCCTTATCCATAAAACTTAAAATGACTGCTAAAATATAAAATGTGATTTATCCCTGTCTTACGAACACAAGTGTCAATGTGACAGATAAAGACAAACGAATTTCAACGCCATTTTAGTTAAGTCCCTGGGCGACCGAGCTCTGCTCGGACGAAAATGGAGAAAATACGGGGAAAACGAATTTTCCCGGACATGAGACCTATGTAGATCGATTTCTCGCCCCCATAAACCCCTGTATTCCAAATTTCATCGAAATCGTTAGAGCCGTTTCCGAGAACGTGATTGCAAATTTATCATCACAGGCCTTTGCCTTTTGATTTCAATGTTTACTAACCACATATGGACTTTAGTCTGAAATAAATTATTTTTATTTATTTTTGTGTCTATTAAAAATTGCCCTGGAGACATCGTTTTTGGTGACTGTAGAGGCCAATACGCGACCGGCATGATCTTTCACATTTCTGGCAGACGAAATCCGTGCCAGGGGCTCTACTTAGTTTCAGCTTGTTGTCTACGCAACCTTCTATTGGCCAGTGTCTCGAACCAGGTTCCATCGCACAACGCTCTGCCGTCCACAACGCGTTTGCGCCATCCATCTCTATCTTCGGCAAGCTTTGCCCAGGTCCGATAGTCAATTTTAAAAGCAGCCATGTCTCGCTTAGCGCAATCCTAAAATAATATAGGGATCTTCTTCTCTTACTTAAGAGCTAGGCTCTTGTCGGTGTAGCTCAAAGTAGGCCCTCCATCTACTCCGATCCCACGCAATCTCTTTGACCTCACGATATGACCCAACATCAACTCTCTTTTTGAGTTGCTCCATGTAGTCTATTCTAGGTCTTCCTCTTCCTCGCCTCCCCTCTATCTTTCCTTCAATTATGTTAAGTACGAAGTTGTCATGTCGTAAGAGGTGCCCTATCATCTTCCCTCTTCTATTTTCTAAGTTCCTAACTAACTGCCTGGTTTGCCCCACTCTATTCAGCACTTCTTCATTGGTTACTCTATCTCTCCAGCTAATTTTCTCCATTCGCCTCCAACACCACATCTCAAACGCTTCTAATATCTCCGCATCTATAGGTATATATATATACAAATATTGCTTGTTTCATATTATAGGATAGGCTTGTATAACGTTTATGAATACGGCCGCTGTTGTGCAAATAAGCCACAAAGGGCATTTTTCTATGTTAAAGAGTATTACAATTAAAAAACTTACAAAAATAATAAATTCATGACGAATAAAAGTTAAATTGCAATAAATGTAATAAATTACAATTAAAACCATATTAATTGTCTACGGTGGTCAAACAGATTACGCTATTCACAGAATTAAGTCATAGAACCTACGTTTTACTACCATTAACGTAGTAGGCCGCCATGTCACGAGTTGTCATTAAGTCGTAGTCGAATACGGCTCCCGGCTCTTACGGAGATCTAAGAAATTAAATACAATACTTTCGAAACAACTGCCGAACCTTCTGTTATCGCAGACTTTTTATAACCGTACATTTACTTTTGCTAGTAAAGTCTGATCAAATCGGAACGTGAACTCATTTTCATTAGACGTTTAGTCCAGTCAATGAGTTTAATTGTGTTTACGAAGATCCACGCCTTACCATGACATGTCATCGTCATGATATAATTTCGAATAGTTCCGAAATGGAATATATAACTATGAAAAGCGCTTACTTCATGATCATTTTATAAACAAATGTTTCCTCTAGCTCGTGATGCAACATAACATTGACCTTCTCTTTTTTATTTAACATGAACTTTAACTACTCAGAAAGAAAGAAAGAAAGATACATTTACTTAAGCTTTTTATTTCAATTTTTAATTATATTCATGTAAGTAGAAAATTGATGAGATTGTTATTACTTACAATACAATACTCTTGATTGTATAACTCAAAACATGAATCACATACAGGACATAAACACTTAAAAATAGAGGTTAACAACAGGCGGTCTTATCGCTAGAAATACATACACAAGGCTACTTAAGACACATAGTAAAGCTTAGCTTACGAGTATTTAGTCACAAGAAAGCTTTCCCGCACAGAAGCTGTTTAAATCATCTGTCAAGACGAACCACAACAGAATGATAAGTAGATGATAATTATACATTTGCCGCAACGTTAATCATCATCATCATCATCCTCCTAGCGTTTTTCCCGGTAGTGGTCATCATTTGTAGCAATGTTTATGAAAACCAAAATTCATTGATCAGACTAGCACGCGCAGCGATCAGCCGAAGTGGCTCCTATCAAATGAGCAAGTGGGCTCATGCATAATGGAGAGGATTAGAACAGACTCGGCCGCCGCTTAATTAACATTGGAGATGCATTGATTGATTTGTGGAAGATGACGAGTGATGCCGAGGTCAATGAGTACTCGTGTCACAGGGTACTAATAAGAAAAGCGAGTATTTTGAGTCATTCTCAAGCAAACGGTCTCTCTTAGTCGATTAAGGACGATTTCTAATAGCGTTGTTACTCATACAAATAACTGTATTATTGCGAACTTATGACTTTCTTCCATCGTTATTGGGGTAGTTCTGGGCCCAGCTTTCACCGTTGAACAAAAACACAGTCCTTGGATCAATCTTGATGAAATGCATTACAACATATTGTGGCTATTCTTATCGTATATGCAAAATTGCAGTGGTTTTGTTTGTTATTTTAATTAAATAGTTCGTGCATGCATATGATATGTAGGTGACATTTCAAAGAATAATCTTATATGAGTTCGATATACGGACTAATAAATAGTCTCATCAAGTCCTACGGCACTTTTGTTTTTCTGCGCTACCGAGACGAACCAAATACCGCAAAGAAGCCTCCAAATTTGCCTAATGCCCCAGATTTAGGGGTAAGAGTATGTGTAGAAAGTTGAACATCTTACATCTCTTCTAGACTTATCCTATTTACCTAATCCACTTTATTCATCCCTAAAATATTATTAAAAATAGTAGATTGTACAACAAGTGCATAAAACGCACCATTTTACTCGAGACGTTTATCCATCCGAGCGAGCTTGCGAGCGAGGATAGATATAAAGTCGAGTGTAAAATGGGTTTTATGGACGAGTTGTACACTCTACTTTTCACTTCGATTGCGAGGAAATGAAACAGCAACACGTAAATATGAAGTTTTATTGTGTACTTTGGCTGTTGGTATCTTTGCCTTGGTCTTAGAATACGAACGAAACGAAATAAAATAAAGAGGTTGTTGTATGAAGTTAAAGATGTTCGTGTGGCTGTTGCAGCGATTGCCTTGGTCTTCGACGAAGATTTTACTTTATGCTCTAGAGCATAAAAAGCGACTTTATGTCGCCTACGCACGACATAAAGACGAACTTTTAGAGCATGAGAAGTGAAAAAGTATTTTGTCTTTTATGCTACAGCTGCCTGTTTTGAGTTTAAGTGTACTTATTAGGATTCATTGAGCTTCCATTGAAATGTTAACATCAAAAAATGAATGAACAACATATCTAAATCAAAGAACCTAATGTGTAATTCGTTTATAGTCCTCGGCATATAATGAGTCAATTTTATCACCAATCATTTCAAAATGATGGGATGGTTTTAAAATGTACCCTTTTAAACATTGAGGAAATGCATTTTCGCTTCCCACCCGGCCGGGGGCTCAGGGCGGGTGTTGACGGACTAAAAAGGGCAAACTCTTTGGATTAACGTTTAAAATCCCAGCGGATGCCAGCTTCACCTTGTAGAGAAATGCCGCAACATCATCATCTTAAAAAAACATCAAGTCTCCGTTTGCAAACTCATTGTTTACTTAGCTAAGACGTTTCATACATCCAGCAGGTCTATCACGTAACGCATTGCACGAACGTCGGACAGGTCCAAATGTCACTTTTTATATGGAAAATTGACAGTTAAATTGTACCGACGCGCGTTCGGAACGTTACGTGATTACCCTTCTGAGGTTACTTATAATTAAATTGTAATGGCTTATAACTTATTTTGCTCTTTGTCTGTACTATTTTCTCTGTGTGGTAATAGTACATTGTTTAACAAGGGGCGTATGAGGAATATTGCAAACGAGAGTCTATCAGAAGCTTTTGATGACTCGAGTTTGCAATATTCTTACGCCCGTGTTATTCACAATGTTTTTCATTACATTTGCGAGGAAATAAATAACTACAAAAGACAGAAAAATCAATATTTTATCTATGTGTTAGCGCACCAATCAAATGTTGACGAAATTGACAACTTCACTTCCAAATCAGTGTGAGTGGGGGGCGTAGTTTCAATATTTCAACCAATCACAGAGCATGGAGCATGTGGTTCTTACAGGGCATGGCCTGCTCGATTACCATTCACAGAGCCAGAATTCTTGTCGTACGCGGCCGTCAAGATTTGCTTAACCAATCAGATCACACACAAGCTCATTACTCCCTTGGGACCATTATTTCCCGCGGGAACAATTTAGGCCATTGTCCTTCCGTATACAGGCATAGAATAACACCATTTATGAGCAAGTGTGATGAAAAGTACATTATTTTGATTTTCGGTGAAGGAAAACATGGTGGAGAAACATGCACACATCTGCGAAGAAATTCAAAGGTGTGTATGTGAAGTCCCCAAACTATGCCAGAGCATAGTAATGGGCAGTAACCATTCCCTCTCATTCGTGTGAGGAGGGACATGCCCAGCGTTGGGACGTACAGTCAGCATCAAAAGTTGCTACGCAAACGAAGACGTCAAAAGTCTTTATTAGAAGGGAATAAGAACTCTTGACGTCTTCGATTGCGTAGTTACTACATGATGCAGTTAATACATAGATGCTGACTGTACAGTCGTGGCTAGATAATTAAGAACAAGTTTTTCCCCATACAACTGCATACAAATATGACTTTTCAAATTTAATGAGGATTAAAAATATGTTAGGCCAATTTTATGTCTGAGCATATGGAGGTATCTGTGTATAAATAATATTTAATTTAGTTTCTATAAAGCTTCTGTAAAAGCTTAAAATAATACGGATGGTCAAATGGACAGATTTTACGAGTTCATACTGTAATTAGGAACAATGTATAAACTTATAAAAAGTGTTGATTTGATCGCCTGTATATTTTAAAGTCTAAATTTTACAGAAGCTTTTTGTGCACTATATTAAGTAAATACTGTTTAAGCACAGTTACATCCGTATTAATCAATCAGAAAGAAAATTAAACAAACACATTATAAATTATCATCAAATTTGAAAATTCATATTTGTATGCAACTGTACGGGAAAAAAATCGTGTTCTTAAGAGTTCGCAGTAAGCTCGGCCGAATTTCACCTTCACATACAAACGGAGTTTCGTTCTCATTTTAAAACTACGCGTTGGATTGTAACGAAACTTTGCATATACAATGACATGATGTATATATATACTTATATATATATATATATATATATATATATATATATATATGATGTAATTAGTTTATATGGCTTCAATTTATAAAACAAACGAAATACAGCAAATACAAGTTTTGTACGAAAAACTTAAATTTGCTGTATTTTTTTTACTATGGTATCTGAAGCTACATATACTAATTACAGACCTGGATGGTACTTAACTTATTCTAAGTACAAAGTTTCAGAGCAATCTAGCTAGTCGTTTTAAAATGAGAGTGTAACTACGTTTGTATGGAGAATCGAGCTTACTGCGGACTCTTAATTATCTAGCCACGACTGTATATAGGCTGATGATGATGATGATTATTATTATATTTGTCATGACTACCGTTACTATTTTCTCTCGCTGACAACGAATCCTAAATTCAATAAAGACTCGATGACGTGTTTGTGACTCTATCCCCGTTGAAGTACTCGTATTGATTAACAACTGACTTTCAGAGTCATTAATCCAGAATGATGAGTTGGTTAACCGGGTGCTCAGAATTGTAACAATAACGATTCTCATAACCGTTTTATTGGGTGGAAAATCCGAAAAGCGGAACTTTGCTGTCGGTCGTTGCGTTGTAAAAATTTAATTCACCCGATAAGCTTTACCGTTCAATTATACCTCGCTGTTTGGGTTAGGAAATATAAAATGTCGGCTTAATTAGGATAGGGGTTACGATTAAAACGTAAATAAGATTGCAAGGAAATGTTTTTTTGTGATTTTGTTTTATGTAGTCGGCGTGACAAATATGTTTACATGTTTGGCCCTTATGTACATTTTGCAAATCTATTTTACTTAATAGGTACGCCGGTATGCATGTACAGTCAAGGTCACCAATATGTATATACCCAAAGTTGCAGAAATATGTATACAACAACCTTACTTCCGTAGTAATAAGGTCTGTATACATATTTCTGTAACTTTGTGGTGTATACATATTGGTGACCTTGACTGTACTAAGCGGTCCATTTGACCTGAAATTTGGTATACAGGATTCATACCGCCACTTTCGCGCATCCCACGTCAATCAGGAATATCTCATTGAAATGTAGGCGCGCAGCTTATTGACATGTTGCCGAATCCGCTCCACAGAACGAGGAAGTGGCCTAAATAATTTGGCCTTCGATTTTGCAAGTCAGCAAAACATTACATCCTTTCAACGTATCATATCAAAACACGCCAAGCCCGCCATTTTAAGATCCTGCATAAACTTAAGAGCGGGAAAGTCATTAGTAAAAAACGATAAATCATTTAACGTCGTGTCTTGAGATAAATAATGGCGGGGTGTAATTACAAAAGGGCTTATTCCTTCTGTAATACTGCATCTAAACTCTACTTTAAGACTTTATAGATTAGGTTCATATACAACAACCATTGGAGTAGGAATTAAACGCTTTGGATAAGTCACTCAATTGTGCCTTTTCGCAAGTCAGGCGAACGAAATCAATGACATCGCGGAATCAACAACTTGAGGTGTATTTAGGGTAAATGAGATTGGGTTGTGGTGGCTTTCGATACCCTAGTATCAATGGAGGCCATTTAGGCGCTATCCCCAACATGGTGCACTTTATTTTTCCTAGGGGATATAAATACTGTAGTTTAACCCTTTCTACATGCTTGAATCACTTGCGGGCAGTGTTGCCATCATACTCGTATTACAAAATAGTAGATTATACACCAAGGGGATAAAGCACTGTTTTATGTCACGGGAGCGAATTGAATCCCGAACGTAACGAAGGACTCATAATTTAACTCCTGAGCGTAGCGAGGGAGTTATAAGTTAATTCCTGAGCGAAGCGAGGGAATTAAGACTGAGTCCTGAGTGCAGTGAGGGGTTCAACCGCCCAAGACTAAAACAGTCTTATCCCCGAGGTGTATACTCTACTTTTCACACCTTATGCGAGACAAAAAAACAGGCTCAGTAGATAAATAATGTTTATTTAGCAAATTAAAAGTACATAGTAACATTAGACACGTTAGTCCAATTATGGAAAGATAAGGTAATGTTTTTATTTGGTACGTTTATTGAGGTTGAGTTGGAGTTTATTATGCCTATGGCATCTAATTTGATAAACTCAGGAGTCAAAACACTTTCATCACTCGACATTTTCAATATTATTTTTGAAATTAAATCTTCTATAGGCACCTACAAGAACTCGATTTGTTCGTCACGCGTGAACAAATGAAGGCGCGCGGCGTTCCAAATTCGAAAGCACAAGCCGTGGTCCTAGATTCGAAATTCGAATTTCGAGCACCGCGCTCCTCCGGACCGGGGTTCACACGGAGGCAAACTTCATTTATTTTGTCAAATCAAGTAGGCCATGGCCTAGGACAAATTGTGTTTAGCAAAATTAAACTTTATGCATATAGTAATAAGAATTATGAAAAGTGAAATCATATTATTAACCAGCGGGTTACAATGAAATTCAGTACAACATTATAACCCGGCTAATACCCGGCCAAGGGATTTAATGTCTTGCTTTCGGTAGGGTTTACATGACATATAATTCGGCATTGTCGAGCATGTGGTTTGAAAAATGTTTTAAATATCTGACCCTGTCACACAAATATAGGTGCCAGTTTCAGTTTACCACGGATTTTTAGGATATTTTTTTTTATATGAGACGGATCAAGCAAAGTGTCTCATTCACCGTCCTAAACCCAAAACGTAAGCGAGGAAACTGTTTATCTTCTTCTTCCTTCTGGACCTGGTCCCATTTACTTGGGGTCGGCCTTCCTTGTTTGCATTTTCCATTTAGCACGATTTTGTGCTACGTCCTTATCTAAATGAGCTTCCTTTAGATCTTTTTCGATCATCGTTAACCAGGTGGTGGGTGGTCTTCCACGAGTACGTTTTTTTGCAGGTAATGCTAGGGCAAGTTTCACCATATGGTCCTCTTGGCGTCTTTGAACGTGACCGTACCACTGTAAGCGTTTTTCTGTAAGCGACCACTGTAAGCGACCACTGTAAGCGAGGAAACTGTTTATATTTTTCAAAAATAATTGACGCATCTGAAAAGTTTGTAACTTTTTCCTGGTAATAAGGATGGTTATTCCTATCACCGAAAAATAATCAGGCACTTCTAAAACTTTCATCCATTCCCAGTTATCGGCAGTGAATGTGAACTCTAACAAAGGTTAATAAAACAACAGTATATCTGAAAGTAAATACATATTTGGCTACCGTGGCTATTCCCTGAATTATCGTCCATAATAAAACATGACCTTGGCATGAAGAGGAATCCCAACGGCACCAGTTCATGGTCACGAGACATACTAAAAATACATATAAGTTTGAACCTTACGTATGGAGGGTAAGATACAAAATTATATCCACGTTTGTAGACATGATCGTACAATGTGCGAGAACATGAGGCGTGATGGAAAGTAATAATTATTGTTCTGGATTTATTGACATTTTCCACAAACCTAATACATTTTCCTAAGATGGAATGTTACGTGTCACCTTAGAATAATAACGCCTAGAAACGCAGTTCACGCGCAACGGTGAGGCCACTAAAACTCGGCCATAAATGGCCCAGTACGCCGGTCGGTGGATCAAAATTGGTGCGTTTGTGTGCGTATTGGCGCGTGTGAATACGAGTTGATCACAACTACATGAATCCATTTTATGCCTCACGCTTGGCGCGTCAGTCGTATCAAACTATCCTTCCTTCTATGCGTTATTATTCTAAGCGTGTCACTTATTAATAATATAAAATGTGTAATTATTAATAATATAAATGGTTTTCGGACTACATTGCTTAGTTATAACATGCTCATCGTTCAGTAGGTAATTAGTAAATTCAAATCTATATAGGTATGACACAATACAGTTATAGTAGTTTATGTGACTGTACATAATGAGGGGCATTAAACACGACTGTGGGTTTATGAAACGAGCCGAAGGCGAATTTCATAATAACATCACACGAGTGTTTTAATGCCTAATTATGTACAGTTACATACACTAATTTATCTATCCACATATCATAAGCCTCCATGATGCATTCAGGAGCCGCTAATTATGACCGGCATCGCGGCGTTCTTTTCTGGCAGCTGTCATAGTTTTTTTTTAATTCATAGACAAACTAGTGTGCGAAATTTGTCAAATTTGTATGCAAATTGACAATTCATCTCGACTAAACGTCATCTCGACTGATATTAGAAAGAGGTTAAATCAAATTTCTTTGTTTTTCAGAGACGTTCGAAATTTGATTGAAATAATATTATCGAAATCGATGTTATTATTTAGAAATAATAACATTTTCACAGATAAGAAATTTGTTCTAACAAAACAGTCTATTTTTATGGTGGTCATAATGTGCGGTTCTTGGACGCATCATGGAGGGTTTATGATATTTGGATAGATAAAAACTATTTATTGCACACCTCGCACAAAAGAAACCGGCAGAGTTGCGTTTTGGAGGAGGAAACAGTCGAGAGCGAAACGTCGATATGTATATATGGAAAATGTTGAAAAATATTGTAGTTCTGAAACCTATTGCAATGTGTAGGGAGGGACAGAGTCTTAAATTGAATTCACTCTCCGCACCCCTCGGGGGATACCTTCACCCCCCTCACCCAAACAAGTGTCCCAAAACGCGGTTATTACTAATTTTAAGAAAAACCATAATAGATACACAAAAAGTGTTCATGGCCGAAATGATCCTTGATAAATTAATCATCAATGTCTCTTACATACCAAACAGTATCACTTGTGGACCTTGTGGTTTTTGCGCAGTTTGCCACGAAACGTCTATAAGAGTATGTTTAATGTTTTTTTTTTGCTAAAAGGTTAGTTTTCTGAAGACTTTCTTACTTAACCGCTTTCCGCTTCCTTACAATGAGGTATAATTTATTTATACACTCCTACATTTTTAACCGACTTCAAAAATAAGGAGGAGGTTCTCAATTTGGTTGTATTTTTTTTATGTGTGTTACCTCAGAACTCCGTCATTTATGAACTAATGCATACCATTCTTTTTTTAATTGAAAGTATATGCTTCCAGGTTGATCCCATTGTTTTCAAAACTCCAGTTGACTGATGAGAACCATGAGGAATTGAGGGAACTCCTCAAATATATAAGGCACGAGTGTAGTAATTTTGGTGTTTTCTATTAGAGGTAATTCGTGTATTTACGTCCGGAAATCATAAATTTGGTGAGGTGGAAGTGATGATGAAGACCACAGATGGCTTGTGGAACTTCTCAATGATGTACTTCAAACTATAAAAGTATGTCACCGATTCTGATATCATTCCGTTGAAATAGCAAACAAAGAAGGGCCAAAGGTGATTATGAGATCCTTGAGGAATTGACGGAAGTCCTCAAATATTATAGGCCAACATACAGCGATTTGGTTTTTTTCTGTATTACACTACTACGCATTTGCTCTCGGAAATCAGTTCATGTGGTAAATTGGAAAAAAAATGTGGAAATGTTCATGTGGCTGTGCGGACTACTGAATTGAAGTCGGTTAAAACTTTGTTTTTAAAGTAAATTATACGTTTTTATGCAAGTTTGAAAATTGTATGGGTTCAGCCATTTAGCGAAATATCCGCCCTACACATCCGAATAGATTTCAGAACTACAATATTTTTCCTAATTTTGATACATTGCGATCAAGATTGCCTCCACCAGAGGGGTAATCACGTAACGTTCCGAACGCACGTCGGTTCAATTTAACTGTCAATTTTCCATATAAAAAGTGACATTTAGACTTACCCGACGTTCTTACAATGCGTTACGTGATCGACCTGCAGATGACAATGAATTTTCAAAATGGCGCAGCAACATGATTTGCAGGAGTTTATAAATAAACTATATCTAATTTTAAAGAGAAAGTTCTATCCTTTGCTCTTGTCATAAATACCTTGGCAATTGACTTTTTGTGGCAGAATGCGTGACAATCATTAAGAGATATTGCGTTTTAATTTATGAAAAGTTTATAGTAAATTTATCAAGGATTATTTTAGTTATACACATTTTTCGTGTATTGTGTACAGTTTTCTTTTTAATGATAAATTTTTTTTAATACTCTGTCCTACATGTCCACATCCCAATGTTTCAGAAGTACAGTATTTTTGGCAAATTTTAAGCTTATAGTTGCTTCCACTATAATAAGAGAGGTTTTACCTACATATACCTAAATATACCTAGGTTAATCTTTGTACTTGTAAAAGTGTTTACGACACGGATAACAGAGTTTTATTTTGCGTTGCTTCGTTTAGTTTCGTTAGGCTTGGCGGGTGAGGTGGGGCGCATTAGCGTGTTCCGAATAACAACCCAGAGGCTTGAGGCGCGCAGGAATATACTAAATAAATTCCGTCCGGCTCGCGGGCGATGTCAACAGAACGGCACGCAGCGAGAGAGTGCTCGCGTCTCGCGCCTGTGTGCGTGCGCTCACACATAGACAGCCCCCGCCGCCCACAACAGCGCGACAGAATTATTGCGTCAAAATTCTGAGATTTGAAAAGTTGCTCAGCTCGGTATTGCTCTTAAAGGGGTCTACCCTGTTTATTGCCGGTTGCCCCGTGGTCCCATAAGTGTTAACTCCTGCTGACCAGCCATAAAGTCAGACTACGCTGACATTATTGGTTTAGTTTTGCGATATTGGGTCGAGTTTGTGTTATTCGTGTTTTAAATAAATTGGGTTTGGGAAACTTACTTAAATGTATGTCTGCTGGGCGATCACGTAACGCATTGTACGTACGTTATATACATGTAAATATCAATTTCAAAAAATACAGTTAAATTGTCCTAACGTGCGTTTGAAACGTTCGTGATTACCCCTCTGTACTAAAACGTATCGTCCGCCACGTCATCATGTTCAAGACATATTTGTATTTAACTTAAAGGAGGGATTAGTCGTACATTTGAATGTTTTATGGGCAGGTGGCCCGTGGAGCGACGCGTGCGGCGGCGCGGCGCGTGATATGATTTTCTTTAGATTCAGCGTCTAGCTGTAAATTCAAATGACGTCACCATTATGGAGGCCTATGTAATGCCGATGATCTTTACGTCATGCTTTTACAACTTGGCCTCAAGTTTCTTATCTTAAAACAGAAATATTGTATTAGTGAGTACTAAATAAAATAAAATATATAATTTGCGTCAGAAAATCTTGTATTTCTATAACGGGACAATTTTAACAATCAACGAAAAGGCTAGAAAATTTATAGGTCTAAGGTACTTAAGGCGTTCTACCGTCGTTCGACGGTCAAAGTAAATATTTAGGCAACAAAATGTAGGTCAACACTACGACCTCATACGATCCCTCCTTTCAAGAATTCATCTCGTAGCTGTCAGAAAGTACCTACTAAAGAGCCAAACTTATTCGCCCATAAAAAGGTAAATCGAAAAAGGCGTTTCTTCAAGACCTCTGGAAACTTATTTGGCCGGGCTACAATCAGAATAACAGAATAAGTAGTTTATCGGAATCGGGATGTTTGGGGAAAGTTACCGAGCGTGATGGGGAATTAGACGCGATGGCCGCGCCGAGAAATACCTACACAACTCCAAATCGTAATAAAGAAAAGAAAGAATAAACTAATAATTACTAATTCCAAAATGTTTATACAATTTTTTTTATACGGGGTGGGCGCTGTAACAGGAGCAAATATTCAAAAGGACGCTTCCTTAGAGTATTTGCAGTAACCCCTTGTGATTCGCTTTCAAAATTTTTGGTTTTAGATACATTTTAATCTAAAGTTATGACCTCCAAGTAATGTATCTTGGCACCACCAGATCATATCACGACAGTGAATGCAATTTTGAGGTAATATGTAATGAGTCATAATAGTTTTTGCATTTTTGTTTTCAAAGGATATTTTGTGATTTTATAATTTTTATTTTATTTTTTTGTGTTTTTCAAATAAAAATTTACTCATATCAACTTATTTTAAACAATAAAAAAAAAGTTTATTTTTTCACGGAAAACCACTTGGATATAATTGTTCTCAAGCTTAATAATCTACCGTTTAATTTTTTGCTCCTGTAACAGGGCACACCCTGTACACTATAAATGTCTTTTATTCTCAATTTATCAAAATTGATGTTTTTTGTGGGGTTATTCCGAGTAATGGTGCATTAAACGCAGAAGTATTAAAAATCTGACTGTAGTCCTCATCTTCCTGTGTCTATTCAATAATGGAATTGAATGTCACTATCTTATCTAAGTATTTGTTTTGCATTGATAACTATAAACTTTTTTACACTTAGGTATTGTCGAATATATACTGACTGATCATGAGATCATGACATGAAAGGAGTGAAAAAAGTATCCATTTGTTTCAGTTCCATCTCAATACATGCACTTACGCAAGAGGAAGCGCGCTAAATAAGGAGGAGCGCGTTTTGTATTTGCGGGCTAGTCGGTCATGGTTATGTTTGCTATAATCCCCCGAACTAGGCACCCGAGCCATTGGCAATTAATAGTGGATCACGCCTCACTGCGGCTTACTGACTGCAGACTGTGAACTGCGTCGATATTAGCCATAGCTTTTGATTTGTAGGTTTTATTCTTGGAATCATTACTTATAGAGTCTGTCACATCTGAATTTCTGTCAAATTAAACCAGCTTGACAGGACTGGCTTCCCAAGAGGCAGCTTGATCCAATTAGCTATGACTTAATAAGCCCCCAGTTGTTGAGTCACTTTTGAATCGGATGTCTATGTCATTGACGTTTCAATTGTCTTCGCTTCGGTCTTTTGTCAATTCTGTTCTATTGTTATTGTTTGTATTTTGTCTTAAACGCTTATTGACTAGAGGGGTAATCACGTAACGTTCCGAACGTCAGTACGATTTAACTGTCAATTTCCCATATAAAAAGTGACATTTAGACCTACCCGACGTTCGTACAATGCGTTACGTGATCGACCTACAGGTTGTCGCAGGTTGACCTACAGTTCAAAAAAAAACAATTTTGAAGAATCCGCACGCACATTCGTAATTACTGTGATCTGTGTGTAATTTTAATGTATATACGAGTTGCAGCAGTAGGCAACACATGTGTAGGATTTTTTAAAGTTATTTATTTATTCACCATCATACGCATTACAAGGGATGTTAATTAAAAACAGGTAGGTGGTAGGTACATGACACCCTGAGATAATGTTTTCTAGCGCGTACCTACATATTGCACTAGTACAATAACACAATACCTATTTAATTTTGATAATTCTACATGCACACGGAAATTGATAAAAATTCTCAATACATTACGCTATTAAGAGTCCGCAGTAAACTCGCCCGAATTTCACCTTTCCATGCAAACGGGGTTTCGTTCTCATTTAAAAACTACGTGTTGGATTGTAACGAAACTTTGCATACCTATACAATAACATGAGGTATATCTAGCTGGTCGATCACATAACGCATTGTACGAACGTCGGGTAGGTCTAAATGTCACTTTTTATATGAAAAATTGACAGATAAATTCTACCGACGCGCGTTCGGAACATAACGTGTTTACCCCCTAGGTCTGTAATTTTTAGTTTATATGGCTCCAGTTTAAAAAACAAACGAAATACAGCAATAACAAGTTGTGTATGATAAACTTAAATTTGCTGTATTTTTTTACTATGGTATCTGATGTGTGTGAACAATAGAACAGAATTGACAAAAGACCGAAGCGAAGATAGTTGAAACGTCAATGACATGGACATCCGATTCAAAAGTGACGCAACAACTGGGGGCTTATTAAGTCATAACTAATTGGATCACGCTGCCTCTTGGGAAGCCAGTCCTGTCAAGCTGGTTTAATTTGACAGAAATTCAGATGTGACAGACTCTATAAGTAATGATTCCAAGAATAAAACCTACAAAGCAAAAGCCATGGCTAATATCGACGCAGTTCACAGTCTGCAGTCTGCAGTCAGTGAGGCGTGATCCACTATTAATTGCCAATGGCTCGGGTGCCTAGTTCGGGGGATTATATCAAACATAAACTACTGTGAACTTAACGGTGAACTCTAAAGAAAGGGCTGCCACAATAGATCACTTGCTGGTCGAAGCAGCACATTAAGGCCCACAAACAAATAATAATAATAAAAATACATAAACTAATTACAGACCTGGGTGTTACTTGACTTATTCTAAGTACAAAGTTTCAGAGCAAGCTAGCTAGTCGTTTTAAAATGAGAGCGTAACTACGTTTGTATGGAGAATCGAGCTTACTGCGGACTCTTAACAGTAACATTTTAAGTAGGTAAATACGAATCACCCGAAGCGGAATTCCTCAAACTAAAAAAACTGTAATCAAATTGCTGCGTTGTGTCTTGACATGTATAAACGCATAATCTGCATCGCGATGCTTTTTATTAAACGCGTGGGTGTAATATACGGGTTTTATCACATCGTAAAAGGAGACTAATAGTCTAAAATTACGACAAGAGATGCATCTCATCGAGGAACAGAATAGGCCATAAAATTAATTTTCCATAACGGTTAATGTTGCGTTTCCGATGCCGTTAAGATTACGGGTCCATCCCTCGTTCTACAGAAACTTAACAAGCGAAACTTACCGTAAAAAATTCAATCGCGCGAAATGGTTCCACAATTTCAATATTACGCTATAGATGTTTTCAATCTTGAAAATGGATTTTACAAGGTGTGTACGAGCCATGAACTCTTTTAATTTAAAGCAAAATGCTTTGGAACTCCTGGAAGTTTGATTCCTTTAGGAAGTTGGATGTTTGATACCGTTTTGAAAAGTCGAAATACTTTTAGTTTGATTTCATCCCTTTTAATTTATAAGCAGCTTTCACCGTCAAAGAGAGGATAACCTAGGATAGGTACTATTCAGATAGGTACTATCCCTAGGATGTGGTTGAACGTGATCTGAGGATAAAGTATCAGGGTCGTTTTAACGATGGAATGTTTTTGGCTTTAGGAGATTTAGGCGGACGGATTTACGAGTATAAGCCTATGTTAGTCTGGGAAAAAGTTTTATTATTTTGGGATTCTCATTAAAATAATGTTTTATTGTATGAAGTATTGCAAGTGGAAAAAGCTTGCGGTATAGTCCACACCAGTAAACAATAATTTTAACCCCCTTTTTTGAGCCTTTTAGACTATATACTGCCTTATAGACTGGGAAAATGTAAATACCTTATAACAGCAAGAACTTCACAGTGATTGTAAACCGTTACCATTCTTTAAAAAATATTTTTAAAATTAGGTATTTCAGCAAAAATCTCACCAAAAACCGGAGCCAGCTCAACAGTTCCGCTTTAATGGCCCGAAAAACGTAGCAGGCATTTTGCATTTATTTTTGGCGGCTACCTATTTGCGGGGCAGTCGTGCGGCGAGGCTTAATCTAGGCGAAATTACGTCGCTTATCGCTGAGCGCCTGTCTCGGTTGGCACTCTCTCGCTCGCTTGCCTCCGCGAGCGATAATGTGAGGAGCTCATCGAGGCTGTGGTCGGGTTTGTTTAGCCTCTGTTTTCTTTGCTTAATGGTTTCTCCGGTGGATAAGTAACTTATTGTTATCAGATACTTTTATAATCGTCATTGTTAAGTTAATTAAATATATCTCTGCTTTTCTCAATAATAATTGACGAGGAATTATTTTGTTTATAGTGGGTTTAGCGCTCGATCACTGACACGTTTTAAAAACCGTCAATGTGAGCGAACCCGAGTGATGCCCCGAGGCATTTAGTTTTTAGGGTTCCATAGCCAAATGGCAAAATACGGAACTCTTATGATCTTTTTTTTTCATCAAACCCATACGTGTGGGGTATCTATGGATAGCTCTTCAAAAATGATATTGAGGTTTTTAATATAATTTATTTCTAAACTGAATAGTTTGCGCGAGAGACACTTCCAAAGTGTTAGGATGTGTCCCCCCCCTGTAACTTCTAAAATAAGAGAATGATAAAACTAAAAAAAAGTATGATGATGTAGGTACATTACCATGCTAACTCCCACCGAAAATTGGTTTAAACGAGATCTAGTAAGTAGTTTTTTTTAATACGTCATAAATCGTAAACCGCAATTTATTTTACGGAACCCTTCATGGGCGAGTCCGACTCGCACTTGGCCGCTATTTTTTAGTGCATCTGGCACTGTTTCGCTTTAAAACATTTCAAAAGTGTATTTTTGTTTCAATCAACAATTCATAATAAGGAGCATGATGAATACCAGCACTGTAGCACTATTCTGAGTTTGATCCTCTTTTGCTGACACACGACTAATCTTAGTATTAATCTACTTTCCATGTAGCAAATAAACTAGTTCTATGTATTTTTAATTTTTAATGTTTAAATAACTAAGTGAAAAACATAATCCAACATGCATCTCCCAACTCCCTAAATCTTACACAACAACCCGTGAACCCGAAATATTTGCTACTCGAAATTGTTAACGGAATTCGCAATTGGATATTTGGTAGCGTGCCACCGTCGCCGTTGGCCAGTTGTCGTGATCGGCATAAAGCCGACGTCAGTGCTACTACGAAAATCGAATCTTAAAGTCAGAATCTCTATCTCTACCGCTCGAGTAACAAAAGTAAGAGACAGAGACGTTCGAAGTTTCAATTTTGATTTTCGAGGTTATAACTCTGGTTATACTCCAGGCAAAATACGGTTTTGAAAAACATTAATTTATAATAGCGTTTTTTTTTCTTTATTTCACTTTAAAACATTATTCTAAGATGCTTAATTCAAGAATCCAACAAACTTTCCATGCGGAAGTATTTATATAGATTTAAATAAAGCATACATTGTTTTTTTTTTGTTGTTTATCTTTAATATTATAGAGCAATTGTCAATGGACCAAAATAAAGATAAAACCATTTATTAATATTTTTTCCGACTTTTCAGAAGCTAGTTAAGCTATAATTTTTTTGGTGTCTGAAATTTTGTTGGATTTTGTCGCTAGGTAACTATTTAATTGATAATATATCCATTACATAAAAAAAATCTGCTATTATAAATTATTTCCAAATTTGAAATTTTTTTCATACAAGTTGTCAGTTCATTGCCTGGACTATTAGCTCTCGCTGCAAACTAACGCCCGCAGAGCGTTTGGTGATCCGCTCCGTATAGAATATGTTACATGCTTACATTCATTGTCATAGGATGGGAAGCGTTGGACAGCTGGGAGCCTATTTTAGTTCGTCGCGCCCGCTGACGTGTCAGATCGGGCAAAATGCATTTAAATGCGATGCGGTAGACGAACGGTATTAAAGCCCAGGCATCATTTAATGACAAGACTTATGGGATAAAACAAAACGCCAGTTATAATTTTTAGGCAAACATGGTCCTTACCGGCACAATAAAAAAATATTTTTTTTCTAAACCTTGGTCCACCACTTTATATCAAAATTAGATCGCATAGATCTACCTTTTTCTTGAAACTATAATTTCAATAACTTCTGCCGTAGTTTTTCTTCAATAGAAAATATTCTTTGGTTAGATGAATTTTCGGTAAACAGTATTATAATTTATAATTTAACGTTCTACTTTATTTTTTGTGTGAGGTGGGCGATAAATGTATGTATTGTACTCTATTTTTAGGCCATCTAAAAACCTCCATAGGAAGGTCTGCGGCTGAGTCGGTGACTCGACTTGTCAACTCGCGTCGTGTTGCTCTCTTATCCCTGAATAAAACATGCCAGCGGCTACCACGGAAATGTCCCGTCGTGATCTCGTGGCACGGTTTGCATATAGGTAGTATACAGGTTATTTTGCACCTTATGCCTTTGTAATAAGGCGACAATGTATACTTATGTACTTGATAAAAACGGTAGAAAGCGTTACTGGATGTAGGTCACTGTGGTAATGAATGAGGTTAATGTAGTAGTCGTGTTAATTGGAAGATTATATTATATCATTAGAAATATGCTAGCAAATACCCCTTCATGTGCGTGGATGTCGTAAAAGTCGACTACGAGATCGGGTTGAGGTGTGTTGTGGGCTATATGCTAGCAACCTGTCACTTTAATACCATATGTAAGTATATCATATTTATTTTCACCGTTTTATTTAAACCGAAAACTGCCAGATGTGGCCGTGTAATAAATATTTTACCTGACTACCCCTTCCTTCCTCGACAGGTGTGAATGTACGTTTGTTTCATCAATTTGACTACATCAAATATACAATTAGGTAGGTACATTTATATACGTAGGAATAACTCTAAACCTTCCCTGTAGTTTAAATCCATTACAACTTTGTTTGCGCTGTAAAGCACCGCTTCATTATATTCGAAATACCTACTTACTAACCAAGACATCCAAATATATCAGTTTATTTATACAAAACAAAACACTAAGTGCAACAAAGAGAATCTTTAAAAACTGTCGTCATTTACTCCCCAAATTGAAATGAAGAAATGTCCCAGAACTTGAAAATTGTTAAAATGCACGCTGCTTACCTAAAGCCGAGTAAATATGGATGCAGCAAGATAACTAGGGCTCAGCGCAACCTAGACATTAAATAAAAATGCTATTGTTGGAGTAATTGGCTTACGACGATCTCTTTTGATTAAATCTCATTGTTTTGGAAACAAAGGGTTTTTTGTTTTAACGCTCTGTATTTGGATCATCTTGGTTTTTTCATTAAGCCTTTCACAAACCCTGTCGCATTAAGTGTAGGTGACAAGGGTGGAGTGTTCAATTGAATGTTCATTGCACTTAGATAAATTAAAATCATAGGCTACCTACCTTATCCGCCGTAGTTTGCTTGCAATAAAATACTTGGTATGGGTTCGATAGAACTATTATATAATCTGTGGTATGGGTAAGCTAGATATTTTGAAGGAGACATCATATTTTTAGCAGAGAAAGCTTATATTTTCCGAATTTCATAATTCCGAAAACCTAGTTTTTATGCAGGGATTTAGTTTTTTATAGGATATAATACGAACCCATCCTAAATTATTTATATAACCTATTAAATGATCTGCGTCCATATTCCTTTTATATTAATGATTCAGATTCAATCATTTCACTATAAAAATTACATTACACAAAATTAAATATTACAAGAAATTCTACCATGATCGATTATGCTTTGGGACACAGGTTTTTTGGAATTCTCGTGTGTTTTTGGTATCAGGATTTTTCTAAGAAAATTAGTATCCATAATTGCCGGACGCAACACTTTTCCAACCCCCGACGCAAAAAGAGGGGTGTTTAAGTTTGTGTCTGTGTATCTATGTGTCTGTGGTATCGCAGCTCCTAAACGAATGGACCAACTTGAATGCGGTTTTATTTTATCCGAAAGCTGACGTAATCAAGATGGTTATTACCTGCTTTTCAACAAAATCGGTTCAGCTGTTTTTCTATTGAACTTTGAAATGAAAATATCGGGGATTTTTCAACTTTTCTAAGTTGTTCATTGTTATACCCGATTAATTATATCACATTTCATTAAATATTACTAATCAATTATAATTTGGAATTGAAAGATACAAGAGACTTCTTGGATACCATTTTTGTAGCTACCTTACTTATTATGGATACTCATGAATTCAATATTTGTCCTCTAATAAAAAGCAGGAACTTGTAAAATTCCCTGTATTTAAAACCAGCGAGAAACAATTTTGTAATGACTTAGCGTGGTGCTACGCTCCCTAGAGGTTGCCAGTCGAGTACCTGACGGGAATTACTGCCAGAGTAAAGTTATGTTGAGTAACTTTGATAATAAGTTGGCTCTCGTATGATGTCACTAACTGGGTTACTATTTTCACTTGATGTAAATCACTTAATTCTTGCGTTTGTAAATGTGTCGTTAATTTTGGAAATATATGAGTGACACAGTGATTAATTTCGTGATTATTGCTAAAAACCTACCTACTGTATGTACCTACTCCTAACTTACTTACTTGTACTTGCTGGTCGTTAGCAGTAATAGTGGTCTTGCAACTGACTTACCCTTCTTAGAATAGAGTAGTGATCATAACTCATGTCGTATACGGAGACTGGGTAAGTCTTCTTATTAATATGAGGGTCACAACTGACCCCACAGAGACATGAATTATTATTTGTGAGAAATAAGCTGCAGTCCTGAAAGGATAACTCGCCTACGTTATCTGTGACCCAACAAGAATTTAATACGTAGTTACAACAGAATTCGTAGCAAAAGAGGCTTTAAGATCGTATTGTAAAAGTCAAATTCTTAAGACAATGTAGGCTCAAGCCGATTTGTGGAGTTTTTGGAGGTACTTGATTGCATAAAGTTCGCTCGATAGAAAATACAATCGAAAACTATTAGGGCCTATTTTACCTAAACAAGTGTTCAGGTAAAATGCTTTGTGGTGTTTCTACTAAGTATCGGAAATCAACAACGGCGTAGGCACCCACTCCGCGGGTTCCTGGCAGTGAAAGTGTTAAATGATTTTCTCAAACATGCAATGAAATGTCGTCATTACGTGAGTTATATGAGGCTTCAAAGTATCACGTTCCGGGCGGATCAACTCGAGAGAACTGTAAAGTAATTTCATACGAAATTGAAGGCCTAGGCCAGGAAGTAATTTTTTTTAAATTTTCATTCCACTATTCGTGGCACAGCATCACGGCATTCAGCCATGAAAATTAGTTCGATTTGAGAAGTTTTTGTTTATTTATTTCATTGCATGTTTGAGAAAAGCACTATACATGCCTGGTCGTGAAAAGGGCTTGCCGGCTTCGTATCACTATCTACTCACCCTGCAAGCCCTTCTTTCCCGGCGTCTGCAGTATTGTACTATTATTAAACATAATGTATCGGTGCGATATCAGTAAGCTCCCAGTTGTCAGTGTGAACTATAAGTCATAGACCGGGAGATACTGACACAATTTTTTAAAGCATTTGTACCAGGTATGGCGTCCCTTCAGGGGTCTTATAAACGTAATGAAGAAAAGAAAAATGATGGTTACTAACTTTAGGCTAAGAAACTGTAACTAACTTTATCTATGATCCCAGTTGGTCGAAATAAATGTCTTGAATTGAATGGAATTGAATTGAATAGCGCTGGTACCGGCGGCCCAAACGCGAGGGCGTTAATCGAACGTGTCGTTACGAAAGTCGAACGATTTGTTACACAAAAATACTTGTATTTTCTGATAGGCGATGAAAAAAGGAGTAGGCGGTAGCGTAATGCCATACTTCTCCGGTGTGACCAACCATACCAACCAACCATACCAACGAGAACACATTAATTTAAAATAAACCAATTCAACCATTTGTACCAGGCTAATTCACGAAAATCACCATGTAACAAATCGTTTGACTTTCGTAATTTAAACGACACGTTCGATTAACGCCCTCGCGTTTGGGCCGCCGGTACCAGCGCTATGACCATCATTTTCCTTTTTTTCATTACGTAATTAGATACCTGAAGGGTGGCCATACCTGGTACAAATATTTGAAAAAATTGTGTCAGTATCTCCCGGTCTATCAAGTCAGTACTTATACTGTGCAAGGCCCCTACAATCAAATGATTTCTTCCTGATTGGCGTGTACGGCGCGGCGTCCGCGCAATATAACTACTATTGCGAAAATATAATACGTACAGTAGGTAAACCGACAACAACCGGCAACATCAGTAAGCTTTCGGTAAAGTACAAGATACATCATACCTATTCCACCCTACTAACTGCGGAACTTGTCTTAGTATCTTAACAAAAAAGCTTATCCTACGAGCGTAACAAAGTCAAAACCACCACCTGTTTCATGCATCGTTTGACTTTCTGAATAAACGACTTTAGCCAAAAGCGAGCGACAACGAAACATCCCGAAACAAAACACCCCATTAATGTACCTAAGGCCTTATTGTAACGAATAAATGGCGACACTTTCAGTGCAATTTGTCACTGAAAATGAATAATTACGGAGTGTCGGGAGAAAAGAGATTGCGACCAATTTGGGTCCCGGAAGCGGAAGCCTGGACGAACGCGCAGTAGTACTAAAATGCCACTCGCCATATTTCATGTTGTAATTCATTTTTAGGGACGTAGTTGTTACTGGTAAAACAAGTGAATTTAATTTAGTTTGCCTCAAGCGAGTACTCAGTATTATTTATATTTGGAATGGCTAATTTGCGCAAGTCTCTGATAGTACAGTCAGCATCAAAAGTAACTACAATCGAAGACGTCAAAAGTTCTTATTCCCTTTTAATAACGACTTTGGACGTCTACGTTTGCGTCTCCAGAATACCATTTTGAAATCAACAAGGCACTTTAGGTCGTGTGTGATTTTAATTCACCCAATTTAAGTATTAATTACTGACTCCCCTGCCCACTTCCTCTAGTCCATGAGACGGCGTATTCCCAGCAGTGGGACGTATAAAGGCTAATGAAGATGATGATTACACACTAGTATATAATAACAACCGGTCAAGTGCGAGTCTAACTCGCACACCGAGGGTTCCGTAGAAACGTTCATACACCATACCCGTCACGTCACGACCCCATTCATTCTTGAAGAATCTTAACAGCTTATACTTAGTATAGGTTACCGTTGTACAGCGTCATCTGAATTTTGGTACCAATAACTTGCAAGTTGCATCCTAGTATATTTGTTTACCAGCGATATTTTTTTTTCCACGCGTACCAATATCGATTATTTTTTTTTTATTTGTAAGCAGGGACTTTAACAATAATCTCATAGTAATTTGAAGACATAAAATTTCATACAATAGTAATAAAATTACAAACTTAGCTAAGACATGATTTTTAATATAGTAGTTTATGCAATCGTTATATAATGGATGCTTTTTAAGTCGAGTAGCACGTTTAGGCCACGAAGCTTGCTGAGTGGCCTAATTAAGGTACGAGACTTAAAAAGCTAATTATATAACTATTGTATACAATACTTTTTCTACGAGTCAACGGAAATAATAATTTATTAAACAAACTTGGTATTGGTGATTGAAAATCGCCCTGCTGAAACGAAGCGCAGCAGCTTAGTAATTTTGCGCGTTGATGTCTTCACAGTTATCTTATACAGCTCCTGGATTCATAAGATGACTGCTGGCGGTTATCTTATGAAACCATACGAGCTCCGTCACCAGCTGGAATAGCTCCAGGATTAAAAAGTATGTGATCTTAGTTTCGTGTACGAAATCTTAATTCAAAGATTAAAGTCGACGAGTAGAAAAAATAAATAAAAATAGGTAGGTACGCAAGATAGAGGCATCATTTTTTTTTCTGTATTACTTAATTTACTCTTAATCATATGTAATCATTTCAGAATTTTTGCTTGGTAAACTTCGTAGATAAGGGGCGGGGAATGGTATTTTTTTCAACATTTTCCTTAAAAAATCAAAATTTAACCACTGTAGAAAAAAACGGTCTTAGAAAAAGCGCATCTCAAGCCCATTCACATGACACTCTACTTGATCTATTAACTAGACTTTGAATTTTTAGCCCCCCTCATTTTCGTCGTTTACACAGAAAATAAAAATGTATATATTTTTTTTTATTTCTATACACGTGTCTTAAAATTTTTAACAGTTGTTCCAAATTTAAAATTGATAGCTGTTATATATGTGTGTGTGGCTGCGCCCACCTTACCCGGCGTATACAATAAACTAAATAGTGCGATAAGAGCAGCCTGTGGTTTCACTCGCGTCCTCATACCCATCAATAGCTTAAGTAGTTCCTGAGATATTTAACGTTGTGACAGACGGACAGAGTCACACGATATGTAAGGGTTCCTTTTTTACCTTTTTGGTACGGAACCCTAAAAAGAGTTTCGGTATGCTAAAACTTTTTTTTATTTTATGCTTTCAGAAAGGCTCTTGATGTGATAGTATGTAATTTTGGGTCACTATGAGACTAATCCTAAATGCAAAACCGGTCGGGGTCCGCTCGTTTGAGCACTACCGGGAAAAATGCTAGGTGGACGATAGGACCCACATTTGAACGATTGGGTGCCAATGCGACCAGCAAAGAAATCCTCCTCATGTTTGTAACCTTGTTTGCATACTGAAAGAGTCCGTGGTAGCAAATGGTTCCTAACCTATAAGTAGCCCATACAATTTTATCGTTCGTTTTATAGAGATTAAATAGCCATATCAGTTCACTCAAATCGGGTTTAAACTTAGTACTATTTCCTCATTAACTTATACGACTTTATGCTGACTATCCTTAATGAAGATCCCACATAATCCCACCTGCCAACTTTTTCCGCAACCTGCCAACTCCGTCCAACTACTTAAACGAACGTCCAGCTAAATCACTGAAGCCATTTACTTAATTGCCGGCTAGTTTGCTTAAAGTTGAGTATTCAGGAACTAAGTTACGGTTAAGTGAAGAAAGTTTGCTTTAAGTGGTTACTAATAGGTGGAAGTGACTCTTTAAAAAGCATAATTGCTTGCAGCTAACGGTAAGAGGATTAACAGGCGCTTTCTGTAACGAGTTTTGCTTTGTTTACTTACTGTTATTTAGTTCCGAGAAAGCTTTGTTGAGCGGAGCGGTACTGTTACAAATTAATGTCTTGCAGTGGCATGACCACAAGGTGGACTGATGACATGGTAAAGGTCGCGGTAGTTCGCTGGATGCGGGTGGCGCAGGACCGATTAATGATGCACTCTTTGGGGGAGGCCTATGTCGAGCAGTGGACGTCTTTCAGCTGATATGATGCAGTTCCGGGTGCCGCCGCGGCGCGGATCGCGCTCCGCCGCAGCCCTGTTCGCCGTGCCGACCTGCAAGAGTAACGCCGGCGTGCGAGCGCCGCTGCGCCGCATGTGTGACGAGTATAATAAGACCCTAGACTCGGTTGACATCTTCAACACGTCCATTAGCCAGTACAAAAATGAACTACTAAAAATCATCCCAGATGATGGTTGGTAGGATGGTTTCTTTGTAATTTGTAATGTACAGGTAGTAAGTATAATATAATATAAGTAAGAAATTGTAGTCTTTTGTAATAAAACCGTTTGTTAGTAAGTAAAGTAAATATATTATAGTATTATGTTTTAGTGGGAACTGTCGAGGAGCTAAATGCATGTATTTGTAATCTAGCTTGTAAGTAACTATTAAGTACATTTAACTCTGTTTGTTCTCCAATAAATAAAAAAAAATAAAAAAAATGATGATGATGATGATGGGGATGATAATCTTGTTACATAGTGTGATGTGGTTGTCGTATCGCTGTGATGTGCAGTCACATTATGACAACGATAGATCTCTATTGAATGACGTCTTATAGACCCATTATCATGATCAACATTCTCATATTATAATAATAGTAATTTTCTTTATATTTGGATTTGTTTTATTTGACAAAGTTTTATCTTATCTTATAATTAACAAAATTGTATTTTTTTTTATTCTATAGTTCTTACTGTACTAAATAAACGCCCTACTGATTTGATAACATATTTACTGTATAATATATATAATTGCCAAGTATAAAATGTTATATTTCACGATACAAAGTATTATGTTAGCCACTCCACTCGTAAACAATATGTTTGAATTTGGATGTACCATAATTTGTAAGAATTTACTTGAAAAGTTATTCGTTTTGAAAGCACAAATCGACTTCAAATAGTTTTACTACCGTTTTCGCCCATAACTCGTGAAATACCTAAGTTTGAAACTTATGAGCTCAACAGACCTAAGCCAAACTACACAAATAGTGGGACGATCATGTTTTCACGTCATAAGTGTTGTATTACATGTTTCTAAATAAGTAGTACTTAGGTAAAACATGAGCAATGATAACGTTTACTTATGAGTATGTATGTGACATTATGTTAAGTTTGTAAAGAATCACAGAATACATCAGTATTACACGTTTAACTTCCATCATATGCCCAAATAATCATATCATCCTCCTATCGTTTTTCCCCGTAATGCCCTAACTAAACGAACCCGGCGTCTGCTTTGGCACTTAATCCCAAGATAGGTCCAAATAATGTATACAGAGCATTATTTAAAAAACGGTTCAATTTAAAATATTTGGCATTTAAATTAATTCATAGGTACCTACTTAATTACTTACCTACATTTTTTTTTCAATTGTAGCATTAAATTTATTTTAGATTGCATCGAAATTTTCTACGGGATAATTCAACTGCTTTGTTGCTACCTACTTTAATATTAATGATGTCTAGAAAGGAAAACAATCGCCCGTGCCCCATATATCAAATACTCACGCACTGCACTAATATGCCATTGCGGAAACTTTTTCTCGTAAATTTCATCGGATCGACACTATCTGCCAAGTTTTATTTATGAGTCAGCATCTCCTGCATTCAAGAGTTTATGGCGTTGGCATGTTTTTCTCAAATAACTGTATTCATCAGTTGTTCAGGTTTCTGCAATATAATTTGAGAGTAAAAGTGTCCATCGCGGTTTCTAACACATGGGTGTCCCTTGTTTTGTCGACAAACTTTTGATCGAATTTCATTTCATCGAAAACGTTTCAAGTAACATTTAGTTCACGAATTATTGTTTGGTGTAATGTTATTTCATGACCAGATCATTCAAATTTTTATTATTTTATAGAATAACTGTTCAGGGAATATTCTTTGGCAAATGATTCATTTTGTATGAATTTTCAATGGCAGAATAACAAAACAACGAATTTCATTTGTTCGAAATTTAATTACAACATTACAAAACAATCAAATTAAACTGGTTACCTACAGGTGTTTAACTAGATTAAGGCAGTCAGAAAAAGGGAGGATGGGGGCGGAGCAGCCCACAAGGGGGGCTCGGGGGGCGCAGCCCCCCGTAGTAAAAAAACAAACAACCGTAACAATTGCATTATAAGTAGGTATGCAGCGGCAGGCCGCGTCCTCCCCCAGTAGGGCCAGTGGGTTGGGGACCCACATTGCACATGGCCCTACACGTCTGGGGGGAGGGTCAAGCGTCCTGACCCTCCCCTCTTTTGGCGCGGGTGTCCTGGCACGAGTAGAAGCCAGGACCGCCGGGGCGTGCCGTGGTTAGAATGTTCGCGATCCCATGGCGCCCCTTAACGGCAATGCGGGTGACGCCGGTGTGTTTTTAGTGGGTATGCTCCTCCAGTCACCATCAGTCGGATGGCGGCGGGAGGAGAGAGTCCCACATAACCCCGAAATAGCCTTCCCCAGGCCGGGGGTATGCGTAAAGCATTTTCACACCGACAAAAAAAAAAAAAAAAAAAAGGGTTCACTTGTGTCCCTCAGAGGGGAAATAGGCACCCCGCTAAGCGGGGTGATGTCGACACGCTGGCGGTTAGGTTATGTTTAGGTTAGGTTAAAATAATTGCCGTGCGGTAAAAATTATGAGTTCAAACATGTTCTTAGTAATGACAGTATGAATAAATAGTTATGTGCCAAGATAAACAACTTAAAATCTCAAGTACCCTCATTCAGCGCGTGGATCCCGATTGCATTGCATTCCGTTCTCAACATAATGTCATAGATAACAGTGTATGCCTACTATCTTAAATTTAAATAATAATTCTTGTAATAATTTGTATGTTAATTGAAAATATTTTAAACAATAAATCACAAAACGTTTTCCATAACATAATACAACTATTGAATGAATCATCCGACAAGTAAAATTACACGATGTAAAATTACTTGTAATGACCATTCCACGAACTGAATTGTCGACGAAATGAAAATACATGAAACGTTGACTTTGAAGTGAAATTCGACGAAGTGAGTGTCGACAATTTGATGATAAACCCTAACACATCAGATGTTTTCGATCGCTTTGTCGTCTGTAGACTATATAAATTGATTGTCTATCCATTTCAATTAGTACGAGTAATCTCTTTATCTGAGTGTTCTTTAGCACCATAGTTCCATGCCAGGAACCCGCTATGCTGCTTTCCTTTACTTACGGGTTTTCCCATGTTATCGGCTATGAATGTTTGTATTTTTAAATTGGTTCAGGTCCTTAAACAGAGTTAAATTGTATATTGAGTTTCAAATAGATACTTAATATTATTCAATCTATTTAGGTATACAAAGTATAGCCGATATCGAGTATATTGAACCGCATGTCCAAAAGAGGTCCCTGGAATGATTTACTATTTGTTGACAGAGGTCGTTCTAAAAACAGTCAAGGATAATGTTTGTTTACATAGTTTATCGTCCAAAAATAGCAGAATGGGGAAATTTTACGAATATGAATCATTCTTCTCATTCGCTTCATTAACCAACACGGAAAGTTGGGAGCCATAAGATGAATGCGCTAAAGTTAGCGAATTCCATCAACTATCCAGCATATTTCACTGAAATTCAAAAGTTACGGAGTCTTATTCTGGGTAAAATCATTATTCATGTCTTCATTTGTTTTGCATAAAATACCGTGGAAGCAGTGAATGTAAGGAATCAAATATGATTCCCTAACGAGTGGAAAGAATTTTCAAAATTGTTAGTATTCAATCATGTTCGAGACGTACTGGGCTGTTACATTTTATACGACACATTTCAACGGACAAGACACGAGGCACTTTATAAAGGCAAGTTCTTGCTAACCTTTTTTTCATCTATCAGAATAGCGAGCCAGAAACATATTAGATTTATAGCCGACGCCAGCCAAGTTGCCGCAAATAATTCTACTGGCTGGCACTATTGAAAAATTAACCCTACTTGTTGATAGAGTGCTTGTAATGTTGTTTGTTTATTGTTTTACATGTTCATTTTTTGGGTTGCACTAAAGCACACAATTGCTTTGTTTCTCATTTTTCTACAACGCTCAGATGTATTTACTTGTGGAATATTCCTTAAGACTTGGGAGTCAGATATAATCGCGACCACCACCACCACCACTACTTAACGATCACAATAGATCAGCGATGGTCGCAGTGATATAAGAGCTTTGACAGCCAGAAAGCCACTACCACCACCACTAAGATCTAGTTGTGACCCTGCTACGAACCCGGTGGACCCGGGTTCAAGTCCCGTGTGTCTGTGTGAAGATCACGAATGTGTGTTTTGCAGTTTTGGATATTTCTATGTATTTAGGTATTTATTTATCCACATAAATGTATGTTTGTCGTCATATTATGCGTCATAATAGAATTAGATTTGTTTAATTTAGGACTATATCGATTTTTGTAAGATTATCCCCCAATATTGATTAATTTTTTATGATGATGCGGTGGTAAGAGAGACTCATTGTGTATGTTGTTTCTGATAACAATGCAATCTAGTAAATTGTTGTGCAGCTCTTATCATAATAAGCATCTCTGTGTGACATTTTCGAGAATATGAACTCGATAGAACATTGACATACTGAATGGAGCGAATAAGTATGATTCAATCATTTCCTCCTAACATGATTAATATTCTTATAACTTCTGCAGAGATATATAACATCTATCAGAAGTGATATATAACATCACACAAAAAGTTACCGGATACCGCACGGGATGGTTTTATAACAAAAACAAAGTGTTTTAATAACAAAAAGAAGCAGACGTAAATATTGCTACTTCAATAAGAGTTGCAATATTCTTAATGCAACAACTTTACATTCATATTTTTGTAATAAGGTAACATATCACTCGAGTTTGAGTGACGGCGGCCTGTCAATTGCGACACTGTTCTACGGTAGTACGTGAATACTATCCCTGACTGTACGCCGGAAAACGGACTTAATTTTCAATCAGCAGGCGTTTAAATTTTATGAGGCTTAATACCTAGCGTTACAGGATTAAGATCCCTTAAAATCCCAGGCCTATGATACTCGTATTATAGCTCAGCTTAATTAAAATTAAAATAGTTTGGTGCTGTAAGGGCGTGTTTACTGCCCTAAGGGTATAATTTATAATGAGTCACGTACTAAAGTTTTGAAATGTGTTTTTAGGGTTCCATAGCCAAATGGCAACAAACGGGACCCTTATAGATTCGTCATGTCTGTCTGTCCGTTCGTGAGTCACAGCCACTTTTTTCCGAAACTATATAGCTAGACTGTTGAAACTTAGTGAGTAGATGTATTCTGTGAGCCGCATTAAGATTTTTACACAAAAATAGAAAAAAAAACATAAATTTTTGAGGTTCCCCATACTTAAAACTGAAACTCCAAATTTTTTTTCATCAAACTCGTGTTGGTAATCTATGGATTGGTCTTCAAAAATGATATTGAGGTTTTTAATATAATTTTTTTCTTAACTGAATAGTTTGCGCAGGAGACACTTCCAAAGTGGTAAAATGTGTGTCGTCGTAAAATCGGTTAGGCCAATCGCGAGATAATTGCGGACAAACATACATACAAATATACGGGTCAAACTGAGAACCTTCTTGTTTTTTTGAAGGCGGTTAAAAAAATATATGATGTACATAATCCATGCAAACTTCCACCGAAAATTGGTTTAAACGAGATCTAGTAAGTAGTTTTTTTTTATAGGTCATAAATCGTAAACAGCAATTTATTTTACGGAACCCTTCATGGGCGAGTCCGATTCGCACTTGGCCGCTTTTTTTTTAGATGTCTGAGTATGCGTGAGCTGTGTGTGACTTTTGTTGTTAAAACTTTATTGCACAGTACAAAAAATAAAAAGCAGACCTAAATGTTGATTTATTAATAGACAAATTTGTGGATAATTTTGCAGTAGTTAAGGTAGTTATTAACGATGTAATGGTAGAATAAATGAAAAAGAAAAAAATAATCACTTTAAAATAAATTAAATGTTTTCCAATTTTGAGTTGCATTTTAAATCTGGCCAGAAAAACAACTTTGTGCTTAGCTTAGATTAATTACAGCCCGGACTTTAAAAATACGACAGGAAAATATTCCCCGTGATATCACGTTTTTAATTACTTTTTAACTGTCCACGGGAGATAATTAAGTTTTATTTACGTTAAGTCGCATAATTATTCACATTTTCCTTGCGTCGAACGTATGCTCTCATTAAAACTGAAATTAATTCATAAGTATTTAAATTATCACAGTTACCATAAGATTTTAAGGCAAATTTTGGTATTTTTCTTTCTATGTAGCTACTTAACTATATTGCCAAGGTAGGTCGAGCATTTTACCTTTTTGCTCGCATTAAATTGGGCCGAGTCTACACTGCCTTAAAGCCAGCGTTGTGTGGCATTTCAAAAAAATGCGGAAATTGTTTGGCTAAAAAGTGCACTAAGTTTTGTATAGTCGACATCTAATAGATGTTTACCTTTCAAACCTTATTACAAAGGAATAAGGTGCAACCAGGTAAACATATTCTTGATGTTAACCGTACCATAATACTTCCAGACGTGACGCTTGTTAACATTAAAGCTTATCTTAGACGACATTGTTTTTCCAAAGACCTTTTGAATATTGTCAGAGATAAGGCATGTTTTACGTATACCAGTTTGCACGTGTTTGCAAAAATTGGTAAACCGGCAATATCGAGGTTCTTTATGATGAGGAAAGTCTTAAAATATATCCCTTTGATCAACGAGAAGCCTATCTTCTTTTTATTAATATCCACTGGTTAACGTTACTCTAATAAGTTTTATTTTAACTTGACCTAAATGGCTCGCGCTGAATATATAATGAGGATTTTCAGGTCGGTTAAATATACTTAAAATTAAGCTTGGCTTATTTAGCCTGTTATCTTTAGATGGCCAATTAAATAAAATCTATAAATAATAAAGTTGATTTTACTTAGCTTCGTCATAATATCAGAGCTCTTGGCGTTATTGCTATTACAGTTACTTCTTTATGCAAATAAATAACTTCAAATGAAACTAATATACAGGGTGAATCCTAAGTCGTGAACAGAATTATGTGTTTCTTACTGTTTAAATTTAGTTTAAACAAATGCCGTGTCATGACAAAACACTGTAAGTTAAAAAAGTGCATTCTTCAGAAATCGCAATAAACGTCTTTTCTCGTTAAGTGGCCATAAAACTGTAAATATTTATCCGATTTTGATGAAATTTGGGAAAAGTATTGGTAATGTTGCTCATAAAGTATACAAATCATAAAATATCAATTTATTTAATTATATCATTCATTTAAAGACCAAAATGTGTTTTGTCAAGACATAAGTTGGTAATACTAATATAAATCGTCGTGACAAAACACTGTAACTATCATGTTACAGTGTTTTGTCACAACAAAGTACCGCTTTTGTACTTAGATTTACGACAAAACACTGTAACTATCATGTTACAGTGTTTTGTCACAACAAAGTACCGCTTTTGTACTTAGACTTACGACAAAACACTGTAACTATCATGTTACAGTGTTTTGTCACAACAAAGTACCGCTTTTGTACTTAGACTTACGACAAAACACTGTAACTATCATGTTACAGTGTTTTGTCACAACAAAGTACCGCTTTTGTACTTAGACTTACGACAAAACACTGTAACTATCATGTTACAGTGTTTTGTCACAACAAAGTACCGCTTTTGTACTTAGACTTACGACAAAACACTGTAACTATCATGTTACAGTGTTTTGTCACAACAAAGTACCGCTTTTGTACTTAGACTTACGACAAAACACTGTAACTATCATGTTACAGTGTTTTGTCACAACAAAGTACCGCTTTTGTACTTAGACTTACGACAAAACACTGTAACTATCATGTTACAGTGTTTTGTCACAACAAAGTACCGCTTTTGTACTTAGATTTACGACAAAACACTGTAACTATCATGTTACAGTGTTTTGTCACAACAAAGTACCGCTTTTGTACTTAGACTTACGACAAAACACTGTAACTATCATGTTACAGTGTTTTGTCACAACAAAGTACCGCTTTTGTACTTAGACTTACGACAAAACACTGTAACTATCATGTTACAGTGTTTTGTCACAACAAAGTACCGCTTTTGTACTTAGACTTACGACAAAACACTGTAACTATCATGTTACAGTGTTTTGTCACAACAAAGTACCGCTTTTGTACTTAGACTTACGACAAAACACTGTAACTATCATGTTACAGTGTTTTGTCACAACAAAGTACCGCTTTTGTACTTAGATTTACGACAAAACACTGTAACTATCATGTTACAGTGTTTTGTCACAACAAAGTACCGCTTTTGTACTTAGATTTACGACAAAACACTGTAACTATCATGTTACAGTGTTTTGTCACAACAAAGTACCGCTTTTGTACTTAGATTTACGACAAAACACTGTAACTATCATGTTACAGTGTTTTGTCGTATACACATAAGTATGAAAACTCTACTTTTACACATAAGTATGAAAACTTACTTTTTTAATTCTTCTTAGACCATATTTGACCGGAAAAAATGTTTATGCCAAGATAAGATACTATTTTGACGTTTAACCTTAGATAATGTACTTATTCCTGTTTGGTCAATCTGGTCTCAGTATTTGAAAGGGAACAAAGGACTACATAAATATAATTGAAACTAAAGAGGGTAAGCTTAGGTAATCTTTTATATTCTCATTATCATTAAAGTATTATCATCCGTAGTAATTAATAAGTTTCTGTCAAAAACCTTCATTATTAGTACAAGCTTTTACTGCCGACTGTACTTTTCTGCATACTATCATCAAGTACTCATTGAGACGATTCTAACGAGCCCAAACTCGATGGGGTTGTGTAGTGTTAGTTCCTATGGCCACCTTCCAGCTCCAGCATCAAATCAGCTCCAAGTCATCATAATATTGCATAGTCATGTGATATACATATGCTTGCAAAATTTCAGCTCAATTGGATAACGGGAAGTGACTGAAAAATGGATTGCAAATTTTGACGGACAACTTACATACTTACATATTTACATACTTACATATTTACGTACTTACATATTTACATACATACGAACAGTGCAAGTTAATATAAAGCTTGTAATAAGCAATATCTCGTTCCGTTGCCAAATCATCAACATCAGATACAACTAATTCTTCAAAAAATTGTCTTCTTGATTGTGGCATAAACTGACATAATTTCAGAAGTTCAGTCTTCTTTTCTTTGCAAATTCCTTTCAGGTTTTCTTGTTTTTTAATCTTATCTAACAAACTTATTTTATCATCCATTAACTTTTTCAATGCAATTTCCACAGTATTTTTCAAAAAAGATATTTCCTTGTAACTCGTACCATCATAGTTCGTTTTTACAAATAAGGACAGACAGCCAGTACGATTTTAAATCTAGGTATATTAAAACCATCAGGATATTTAACTTTACTCTCATTCTGGAATAAATAAACATTTTTGTGTGTCAGTAGGTCGATCACGCAACGCATTGTACGCGCGTCAGGTAGGTGTAAATGTCACTTTTTATATGGAAAATTGACAGTTAAATTGTACCGACGCGCGTTCGGAAAGTTACGTGATTAAATAGGTACCCCTCAGAACTAGCGTTTCATTATTTTTTCTCGACTATTTTATTTTTTCATGAAAATAATGAAAATCGTATATTTCGAATGCTCTGTTTAGGTTACTGGTTATGTTTTTTGAGTATAATAAACCAGGCATTAGTAATGTTTACAAACACTTTACAACCAAAACACTCACTTTAAGGCCGGTGCTGCGCGATTGTAACCACTGTTTACCTTGAGATACAGTGTTTTGTGGTAACAGTTATAAAAATAAAATAAAATAAAATATAAATAATAGTTACGACAAAACACTGTATCTTAAGATAACGGTCGACAAAAAACGTCAGTGCTGTTTTGGCAAAACACTGTATTTAGACATACAGTGATTAGTCAAAACAAGACCCTTGTTTTAGAAGTTACAGTGTAAAATGCTTTGAGGTATTTCATTGATTTAAGTACAAAATGAGTTGTCTGTTAGCAAGCATATATAGATATGGACCCAAAAAGCTCAATTATTGATGTTAGCACAAAACACTGTGTCTGTAATTCATTATATCTTTTTTATCGCCTGCTTTGTGAATGGGAACTATTTTAGCAGTCTTCCATTGATCAGGAAAAATACCTTCAGAGAGGGATTTATTAAATATTAGGAACAATGGTCGAACTATTGCTTTTGAACAGGATTTGAAAAATATTGGTGGGATAGAATCGTTGCCAGGTCCTTTGTTAACATCAATATTTGCTAGTTCCGCTTTAATTTCAGACTCTGTAATGTTTATTGATGAAATAGTGTAATTACCACTAGGGAACTTTGGAGTGTACGGAGTGGATGTTGGCGAAGAGTAAACAGAAGAGAAATAGTTGGCGAATAAATTGGCTATGTCAGTACCATTATTTGCATGTAAATCGTCTAATTGCATTTTGTTAGGAATCCCATCATTTACATTTTTTAATTTTATATAATGCCAGAAAGATTTAATATTGGTTTTTATATTGTTTTCAGTGTGATCGATATAAGAATTAAAGCAATTGTTTAGTGCGGTTTTGGCTCTCTTACGTAAAAGTGAAAAGGTATCATAATCGCGAGGGTTGCCAAGTGTGTGCACCAACATTGTTCGTTAATTCGTTAGTTAAAAAAATTGTTTTAAATTTACTGAGTCTCATGGACCTCATAGTCACCGTAATTGCTACGTTAAACTGTCATAGGCTGTAGTAGAATAGGGTGACCATAAGGTTGGTGTTTTTGCTATTTAAAATTATTATCAATAAAGTTATTTTTTTTCCTTCTAGAGTTAATGCAATTAATTTGCCTTTATTTTATTATTTTTTATTTATTGAACTCGAAAAAAAATACTTAAAGCTTATAGTTTTATATTTTACCTCGCCAAACTGTATTCACAGTTTGTTGGCGAGTGATGCGCTCTCTCATTTTAATACATTTACAAATTATACCTACTTATTTAAGATTAAGCTAAGTCATGCAAACTAACTAAATACCTTTATGTGTATTAGTGGTATAATATGTATATTAATCCGTACACAATAGACCGCCAAGTACCCATTTCAAATTCAAACCTACATTTAACAGTATCGATTGATTTTAATCCAACCTATCCAGCAGTGCCTTTTTTAATCTATTTTTAAATACTTGTTTACTACTACATTGTTCTATTGTTGGACTTAACTGATTAAGAATATTAGGTACCATATGTTTGCGAGTTCTCTGGCCATAGTAATTCTTCGCATAGTATTCTACATATCTTTTCCTGCTATTCTCTCTAAGGTTACGTAACGGTATTCTAATATTCTTAAATCTGTCAAGTCCATACTCGTCAATGGAAATTAGATATTTAACTTTTTCATGTACTGGTAGTATTTTTAATTTTTTATACAGCAATTTATAATTTTGTTTACAACTACTCTTGGTGTGTTTGTCTACTAATAAGTTTTTTAATATTCTGATCTGGATGTTATATATTTTATTGAGATAAGTCTTAAAAGTACGTCCATAGGCGTTTAAGCCATAACTGATTACTGGCTCAACTAATGAATGATATAAGGTGAACATTAATTTTCTATTAGCGATATTTTTTAAGCCTTAAAATACTGATTTCTGTTTACGACTTAGGTTTCACTATGTATAGCCCGTGTTTATTGACAGACGAGACGCGAGTTGTCAAATGAGTATGGAAACGTGAGGTTCTTTACATGAACACTCTTAGGGTGGGTTCAACAAAACCGTTTCTAATCGTAAGCGGTGTTGGTTAAAATCGGAATATATGGAAAGTTTGTCAGGTTACTATGGAATAACAGCTGCCAGCGACATATTTAACGTTGTTCGTTCTGCAATCGTAAGTTGGTACAACCCGCCCTTTAAGGTGGTTCGATTGCCATACAAAGCGTTATTTGACATTCGCAGGCTAACGGCGTGATATTTAAAGAAACTTATGTAACAAACTTTCATCAATTGGCTTCCCATTTGCGCCAAATTCCCCCTTTCCTAGAATAAACTTGTATAAACTAGATTAATTTGAGAAAAATAGTTTTCCAATAATATCACGTCCCAAACCAATTTCTCAAATTAATCTAGTTTATACAAGTTTATTCTAGGAAAGGGGGAATTTGGCGCATATGGGAAGCCAATTTATGAAAGTTTGTTACATAAGTTTCTTAAAATATCACGCCGTTGGCCTGCGAATGTCAAATAACGTTTTGTATGGCAATCGAACCACCTTAAAAAGTGGATTGTCATCTCGGTTATATTCGTAGCAGCCCAATTAGGGAAGCACTTCCACCTTAGAGAAGACCGTAGTCATAATAACACCACTACATTCTCTATAGCTATGTGGTGTTGTGTTCCTGGTGAGAAGGAAGGCCGCTTGAGCTCGCAAGGGCGCGCACGTTGGTTATCGAATCCTTATATAAAGAGTTGGCAACGCGCTTGTGATTCTTTTAAAGTTACAAGCGTTCATAGGCTACGGTGTTTGGTTACTTTCGGGCAGTTAAGGCTGAAACGCACTGACAGCGGTGGCGGAGCGTCGCGATGCGGCGCGGAGGCGGTACTTGTAATGTTCGAGCTAATACGAAAGGGTCCGCACAGAATACCGCACCGCGCCACGCCGCACTGCACCGTTCTGTGCGGCGTTTTGTTTTTTTTTCAGTATATTTTTTTCTTTTTATATATTACGGGACAATCTTACACAAATCAACCTAGGCCCACGGTAAGCTCAGTAAGGCTTGTGTTGTGGGTACTAGGCGATGATATATATAATAGATACATACATATAGATACTTATATACATAACATCCATAACTCAGGAACAAATATTCGTGATAAATACACAAATAAATGCCCTGACCGGGATTCGAATTGTTATAGCGCCAACAGAAATACATCATCTGTGAAAATTTCAACTGTCTAACTATCAGGATTCATGAGATACAGCTTGGTGACAGACGGACAAAAATACAGATGGACGGACAGCACAGTCTAAGTAATAGTGTCCCGTTTTACTCTTTGGGTACGGAACCCTAAAAAACACGTAATTGTATTTACTGTCACCGGAACTAAAAGTGTGTACATACCCAATTTCAGGTTAATCGGTTAACAGGAAGGAGGTAACATTTCAGTTACTAGATTTGAACGGCCAAAGTCAAACTAAATAAAACCGTTTAAAAATAAAATACCGCCATGTGTTTGTGTTTGGGTGACCTCCGACCGCGCCGCCCAACGTCATCTATAAATAAACACGACTTTGGTAGGCTGATGAAACTGGATTGAGACCCAGAGATCTCAATAGATACTAGGAGACTCGGCAAGATAAATTCAAGTAGGCTTTATTAGCTTGACGTCGAATAAATGAAATAAAAGAAGCGGGTTGTGTCGGAGATACAACCGTTAATAGGCTTGTTGCGTGGTGTTAATGTATAAAATAATAAATGGATAGTAAACCATCAAATGATTGTAATAAAGTATAAATTACAAAATCATCATCCTCCTTAGCGTTATTATTCCCGGTTGTGCCCCTAAAGGAGCCCGGGGTCCGCTTTGACACCTAATCCCAAGATTTGGCATAGGCACTAGTTTTACGAAAGCGACTGCCATCTGACCTTCCAACCCAGAGGGAAAACTAGACCTTATTGGGATTAGACCGGTTTCCTCACGATGTTTTCCTTCACCGAAAAGCTAACGGTAATTCCGTACATAAGTTCCGAAAAACTCATTGGTATGAGCCGGGATTCGAACCCACGACCGCCGCTTGACAGCCGCATGCCTGAACCACTAGGCTACCGTTGCTTCAGTATAAATTACAAAATATTATTCAAATAATAAAAAGATATGAACCTTGAAAGTTTAGAAGAATTTAGAAGTTTAAAGTTTTTTATGTATTGTCCAAGAGTACATTTAAAGGTACCAATAGACATCCTTACGCTTTTATAGAAACAAATTTGTATGACAACTATGGACCTAAACGCAGTATTTCGCGACCGAAACAGCAATTTACTTCATTTTCCATGCAACGGTTAGTACAAATTGCACGGTGTGACGTCATACTTTAAAGCCAATCAGTATGAAGCGTTTCGGCTGCTGTCAGCGAGGTCCGTCTTAAACTCGATTTTTTGGGTATTAATGTCCTTTAAATGTAGTTGCTTCCATACAAACATTTGTTTGTCTACAAAAACTGGTTCGAATAGCATCGTAAACAAATTTAAGGTCACAAGCCCATTAAGTTTAAGTGGATATTTCTTTGTTGGCTATGTCACCCTAATATATCTGAATTAATTCATTAAAATCTGTATAAGTACAGATAAATCGGTAAGTATATATGGCAACATTGACTGACGTAGCTCATTTGACTCGCGATACATTGAAAATGGCGGTCATTTCAGCAATATTTTCATGTCCGCCACATAAACTAAATAACATTTTGTGATTAACAAATAAAGAAGGTTTAAAACATGTAACAAACAATTATTTGAAATCAGATTAGGCTTCTCTAAAAAAGTTATTCCGGAAGTCACGTGATACATTTTGAACTGTACCCCTATACAAGAAAGCGAGCAAAGAAGTATCCACTTCAAAACAGTACCGGACCTCTAAGGCGAATGTTGCTGCCAAAACGCTCTTTCGCTAGAAAAAATAGTTTTTCATCAAAGGTGAACAATGTAAGTAGTTTCAGTTTAATGTATTTTTATACTTTATCCAAACGAGCGGTCATACTATCACTTATAGTTACATTTTGACCGCTATAGCCGCTATAGCTATAGCCTCATTTGAAAATAATGATTTTTAATACTAAATTTTTAAAACTACACACAGTAAGTCACTGGCTTATACTACCCACAGAGTGGATGCATAATTTGATTCTATTCAGATTAATAATTGACTAAACCACACCCGGTTGACAACAAACATGATGCTCAGCCATAATAGATAGGTATACTTGAATAATTAACCGACGCTAGACATTCCGACAATATAGATCAAAGAAGCGAATTCCCTTGCCGCTGCAGAACTATTCTTCAGTTGTATTTGAAAATGTAGCAACCTCATAGGAAATCAATGGCGTATACGTCTTTATTTAAGAACATGGCAGTATTCATCTCGTCTTTGAGCCGCCTTAACTCGATTCAAGATGGCCACGACCCAGCATCAAAGATATTAAAATTTAAATTGTGGATGGATTATTCGGTTTTAGTTTTTGTTATTTTATTAAAAAGTGACCGCGATGGAACGCTGTGGTAAAAAATACGATCCTAGTTTGCACATAATTTTCATTCATTTTGTGGATATGGTTACAAAGATTGAGCTCTTACATACCTGTGTCCCCAGAACCCCTTTTGGGAACAGTGGGAACATAGCAATTTAATTTTCACACCTACCATTCAGAAAAGATTTGTTGCCCTCAAACGAGAGGTTCAACATTTTCCTAATAGAAAAATTATTTCCGTTATGGGCACAAACACTGGAATCCCTCGTTAGGCTCAAGATTCTACTGTAGAATACCTCGCTACGCTCAGGATTCTATTGTAGAATCATACGTTTCGCTCAGGATTCAATATATCGCCCTCGCCGTGAATATATCATGTTGCTCCCTTTGAGACACAATCTCATATTTCAGTGTCATTAGGTCACAATGGAGAAAATGTGGTACACAGTAACTGGTTGCTAATATTTACCCCACAACACACGTCAACCCTATCAGTCGACTTTGACTACACCCACGGGATGAAAAGGGGTGGTGCTATTCTAACCCAACATCACGCGGGAAGCCCTAATACAATAAAATTATTCTTAATACATTTTACCCGCTTCTACATTTGACGCAAATATCTCTCAGAGGACTAAAATAAATCTTCACCAAATTGTCTTATACCTTCGTTAAGTAAGTCTGAAACTAAAAGACGGCGCCAATCGAAACCAACACCCCGAGGGCACTAAAACAAAAACCTTCAGTTATTTGTTCGCCAACGATTGCCCCACTTTCGTCCAACGCGACGGGTAGAATTTCCCTAATAAACAGTTAGTATGAAAATTTCCGTCAACGCCTCGGTATCCAGGGAGCCCAACGATACAGCATTCTTAACAAACTCGGAGAAACGCCGGGAAAAGAATAATTTTGTGTTTTTTTTTCAGGCTAATAACAAAGTTGTGAGACGCGGGTCCGTTTCGGAATGCCAGCTTAAAAAAAAAAGCTTATAAAATATTTTAATAAATTTAAAAGTATACATCTCTTTTTTACCGACATCAAAAAAGGATGAGGTTCTCAATTAGTTGGAATCTTTTATTTTTTGTGTATTGTTCTTCGTTTACTCGAAAAAGTCTGAACCAATTTGGAAAATTCTTTATTTTTTTTGATTTATTAAATCTGTATCTTTCATTTAGATAAATTAGTAGGTACTAAGTATGTTATTTTTAGCTTTGTTGTTTGTAATCCTTCCCGGGTGGTCCCATGGTCATCAGGTCAAGATGAGATCTTGGGGAAATTGAGGGAACTCTTCAAAATTTATAGGCACACTTGGAGCGATTCGGGTATTATTTTTTTGAGGAAATTAGGAAATATTCATGTGTGACACTTCGCAAAGTACTGAATTGAAGTCGGTAAAAACTACCGGTGTTTACAAAATAAATCGTTTCCTTTCCCGAAACTTTGCTAAGATGTTTCCGAAATGTTCAGGTACAATCATGAGTTCAAATTACTTCAAATAACCATTTGTCACATGCACGGCACTAACGTACAGGTTCGCCGAAGGCGATAGCTCTCAAGCCCTCTGGCAATTCCCTAATGCCGTCATCAAAGCGAAACGCCGGGATTTCAACACAATGACTTAATTCAATGAAACTTTCTTAAGTTAAATTTGTTTGGTGAACATTTGTGGTTACTTTGCTGGTCTTGGCAAGAATGTAAACCGGAAAAAAGCGACAAGGCCGAGATGGATTACGATCGTGCGCTTTAAGAAGTTTCTTAATGTATGTGTCTTATTTGTTGAGCTTCTCTTTGTCATGTGGAGTTGTGTTTATGTCTTACACATTTTCTTTTGCGAAAGAGGAAGGTCGATTATCACAGTTGATAATGTCTCACTACTTGGATTTAATTAAACCTGTAAGAAGGAGGCAGTTATTACGTTCACAAGTGCAAAACGGTTCACCTTTATTGCCGCAGGTAATTTATTTACAGTAAGTGCTTAGTAAATAAGTACGCTTTAGTAATTTTGACTGACTATTTAGCTTAATCCTTTCATTCTTATACATAATCTGTCGACATTACCTAAGATGAATTTTCGTAGCATATCGGAAATAACACTGTACACAAGCTACGGTGTCATTACTTGAACTCGTAGCAGCAGCGCCGTAGCCCGTAGCATGCATAGAAATATGACATAAGTGACCGATTAAGTTTGGCGTAGCACCTTGACGCATATTTATGCAAACCATATGCACTGAAAGGGCTCGTGAAAAAGCTAATTCTTAGTTTTTTCTCAACAATGCGGTGATTAAAAGTATTGTTCTATTGACCATGTATTTGATACTGATTGATTATACGTATAAGAATGATTTACTTTATCTTTTTATTGGTGGGAAATTATTTCACCACTAAAAGGGAGATAAAGGGGAGATATTTCATAAACAGCTAAAGCTGCAAATTTAAGCATGACCAAGTCAGGATTAATATTTTTTTTTTCATAAATACTTTGGACGTGTTAAAACACCGTTATATGTACGGGACCCTGATAAAATATCAAGTCTGTAGACTCAACAAAGGGTCTCAGATTTCTTTGTAACAAAGTCGAGCGTCCATTTGCGGCAAGTGGTCAACTTCACCCGATGCATCGCCGACCTAACGAGCAGAAACGCCACTTGAATCTCAAACTTTTTAAAAGTTTCAACCACTTTTATTTTCTGATTGGCTGGTTGGAATAAATTGAGGGTAGCTTTGAGCTTGTATCATTTATTAAAAACGCCTTTTGCTTATTTATGACCATTATTATAATTATGAATATGTAGCGACAAATTCATTGACGATCTTAAAAATAATAAGTAATCTTTGTTGACAAGATGTATTTATTTGATTATTTGAATGATACATTAACACGCATCCGGACAGTCCTGTGTCGCGGACGAAAATCTTCCTGCAACCAATTGGATATGGTTTTGAATTCCAAGGTCATTAATATCCCTCTCCATTTTGCTGGCAGTCACGCCACACTGGGCTGTCTGGCTGCAACTTTATATTTATCACGATAATGATATACACTTCAGTTCAGTTTCGGGTCACCCTAAATTAAATAACCGCAATAGGTTTTTTTATATATTTTTCACTAGTCTTATTTACATAACATACTAGTCTTCGTAATACCCAAATGTATTAGCAATTTCCGCGATCCTATCATAAAGATATCAACATCCAAAAATTACGTAATATTAATTAATTAGGGTCATTTCGCCGGTTACGCGACCACCTTCGGTTAGCGACCACTTGAAGAACATGGTTTTTTCAATTGAAGATAACATTAATTCTACAGAGCCTATTGAAACAGTCAGCCGTATGCCTTATTGTTTGTAGTTATGGAATAGGAATTTACAAAAAAAACGAGAAAATATGCTTTCAGTTCACGAAGTCAGCTAAGTGGTCGCTAACCGGCACATGAAATTAGGTGGTCGCCAACCGGCGAAATGACCCTAATTAAGTGACGATTTTTGCGATATCTCGCTCCGGTAACGTTGTTTTTTTCATGGGTTTTTACGAGTCCGATTTTAACCTGGTAACGTGTTTCTTTTTTACTGTTATTTCTGCAGTTTAGATGTAAAATTTAATAAAGATCATGAAAGGATTAAAAAACTGTACAACATTTGGACTATTTTAGGAAACATGACGGTATTTCATCGACCCGAAACTTTTGCTCTTGAGTGTAGTTAGTTCATGCGCTTGCAGCTACGCAGGTTTGATTGGCCACTGCCCTGGTCGTTGTCGCTGTCGTGGTCGTTGGTACAGGCGCACGCGCACATACAGTGGCAGTTATAAATACACACACACACACACATACAGCCTGCCCGCGGCTGTTAGTGTGTGCTGTGAGAAACGATGACTTGAACTATCTGTATGATAATTATGATACGGTACGTCACCTTACAATTATTTTTTCTCAAAAATAGCCCGCAATGTGAACATAACTACCTATATTGGAAGGTAAAGTGTATAGTTTAAGGCCAGATCAAAATTAAAAAATTAAAAACATCGCAGGCCGCCTGGAATGTTACATATAAATTCCTTTATTTGTCGAGAGCCAAACTTTTTAAAAAGTAGAAACTGGCATATAAAAGACGGCACAGGCCATATTCAGCCAAATCAAGTCGTATTTTTCTGTTGCAAACGCTACATTTTTGTACGCGTCTCAAATAGTTTGCGTTTTTCGGTGGAGAAATACACTTGCGACTCTGTTTAAAAAAATATATTATGACGTTTAATTTTATGTAATTTGCAGTATCCTCAATTTGTATTTAATAATAACGCTTGATTTCAATTTAGTCTTTTTTATTCCCCCATTTTTGAGAAAAGCACTATATTAGCCTCAGCCGGAATGGCAATTGCAGGCTTCGTATTATAATTAAACGGACTTGCAAGCTCGTCCGTTTAAACAAAATACTCAGCATGCAATTGCCTCCTTCCCGGCCACGGCAATAATGTACTTTTATATTCTTACCAGCATCTCGTTACTAACTCGTTACTATTAATTTAGGTAATTATGTTAAAATGCATGAAATTGTAAAATAACTATCTATTCTTGATAATCCGCTTAAAGAATTGTAAATTCATAAACGTACTTAAGTACTTACCAATTCACAGCCCCACTCACGCACTGTGAACAGAATGCTAACTTGCTAAATGCTTAAACAAACTATCATTCCGAAACCACTACTAAAGTAACTAAAGTATCTTATTCTTTGAAACGGTCTAAATACTGACTGATTGGAATGTTTGAGTATTGTGATACTAAAAATACGGGTAATTTGTTAACTACTTATGGATTTCTAAAATGGTACAAATAAGGAATGGACTAAACCCTACATGTGTAAGGGTCATATCTCTATCTGGAAAGTGTGAAATCTACATCATGCTTAATAACTTGGGTTCTACCCCTATAATAATGTGTAGTTAATAAATGTCAAACGATCTTAGGCTTAACACTGAGTTGCAATCTATTTAATTTCGTCTAAACCAGTTACAATGTGCAGTAAACACTATCTCGATCATTAAATAAAGTGGAGTGACGTCAGTGACTTGCGTTGTAAAGAAATATACCGCCCATATCGATTTGCAACTAAGTGTATTAGACAGTAGTGTTCCGAAAACATCGATAGACGGGATATCGACATATTCATTGAAAAAATTTTCGTGCTGCCACTTGTCTGCTGCGGTGCCGCTAAGACCGCGTTTGTCGGTACTAAACTAACATTTTGGGTTGTCGCGCCGCACCGCAGACATGTCCCTAACTGGGCCGTTACCCACGGTATTTAATGGAACATGTCCTCACTTTCGAATCAGAATGACAGACACATAAAAGTGTGAACACGTCCCTCTTTTTATCTGATATTACTAAGTTACTTGTCTGAGACAATGGTTGGTATTCTGAATTGATTGCCGAGTTTTAAGCAGTTATTATATTTTGGGCTACATACAAACTACTGGCAAAATAAGCTTACTTTATAAACCAAACAAAAATGTGCTTATCGACTGCCTATCAAGTGCTTTAATGATTCAGCATAACGTTTAAAAATTATCGATATCAAAACTATCGATGCCCGAGGAACACTATGAAATATCAATTTTTTGTATTGCGTCCCGTAGTCGATTTGGGACCATTAACTACAACTAATTAATTAAATTATGCTTAAATAGGAGTGACTATAACACACTATTACAAATGAGGTTACCGTGTGGGGTTTAATGTATGTTTGAAGTATTTTGCGAACCTCTATGCACCAACGATACTAACCAATTTTGTTTATAAATAGACGTGAATCTTGAGCAAACATAATTATGTACCCTAAAAAAGATAGGTAATTATATAAATACTTTCGACACACGGCACACTCAACTTCTATTCAAGTCAGCATGTCATTTTAGTAGACTTATTCACTGGTAGCATTTAGCATTTTGTCGCACCAATTTTTTTACACGTTTAAAAGTAAGGTTAAATTTGAAAACCCACTGCAGCGCAAAGCAAAGTTACTCATGTTTATTTAAATTAGTCACTACACTATCTACTTTAGGTATTCATAGTATGCTCAGGACTCTAAATAATTAAACACAAGCGTAGATCGTGGTGTAATTGAGGGTGTATTTAAAATGCTAGTGCGAATTCATGCTTAGTTTGTATTGGTATGTTAGCTTACTCTCTGACTCCTCTGTGAGACCTGGGGAACATAGCATTGAGTTAGTCTACAGAAGGGCATATGGTGTCAGAAGGTGGCTAATATTGAAGCTAGTTGTATAAAGGTTGTACTGACTGTTAAGTTTCTAAAGGGTAGGAAGTTTATACGGGGGAATGGTGCTATATTGGTGATCAAATAGCACTCATAATTCTATGAACTCACATGTATTGTAACTGTATCGTGTATGTTGTGTACAGACAAATTTACATTATGAAATGTTCGCCAAAGTCGTAAGTAGTAAAAATAATTTAAATGAAGTGTATGACGTAAACAGTGTTCGTTATAGTGATTTCATCAGAAACAGCCGTTGCGGCACTAGGAAAGATACACATTAATCTTAAGAAACAACATAGATAATTAAATTAGATAAGTCGAATGAGAACCTATACCTTTTCCCAGACATGAGATCTAGCTAGATCGATTTCTCGCCCCCGTAAACCCCTTTATTCCAAATTTAATCGAAACCGTTAAAGCCGTTTCCGAGAAGGTGATTGCAAATATAGGTAGGTATATTTTTATATACAAATATTGCTCGTTTAATAGTACTACAAAGGCAACTATAAACATACCCTTACAACTTGCGGAATCCTTTAAATATATGACATAGGGGCTGCCGCCTCGTGCGTACCAGCTCCGTATGAGGTGTGGGGACTTTCGTCTCTGAGAATGTCCTCCAACCTCCCCTTATAGACATCCCTTACCAAGTAACTGACACTGTCCCGGGTGCACCCTTGACTGATGATGATAATATAGCCCGAGGCTGAGACTACCGAACCTGATACCCTGTTGTTACACTTGTAACTAATCCTCTCACACTAAAGAACTCCACAACAAAGAACTGTGTTGTGAGTACATGCGCGACCTGTAGAAAAACCTTATTCATATAATTATGAAATTCCATGACGCCTCCAAAAGAGAATGAGACCTGTGGACGCACATAAATACATCGCATCATAAACAATCATCGTCCGATCCGTGTAAGCACAATGAACACACGTGTATATGATACCAAATCGTTACAATATCATAGGACGCATCGAAAGCTATTATGGAAAAAAACTTACTTTGGTTTTCCTCCAAATCTACCACTACACATTTGCACTTCTGTTCTTTCGCAACATAGCCGTGAGGAACTCTGACTACCCACCTACCCATCAACATTGTTATAAACATGATTTCTTGTAGGTGTTGCTACATAAAATAAATCGGCTGTTTGAGATATACGTAATTATAAACATGTTAATACTATCGTGAATCATGAATCATGACCATTCATGGCATTAGGACAACTCAACTGTATTTTTTCCACTAGAAAGCTCCTGCGCAAGCGGAAGATCGATTCGGCATAGATATAAAATAAATGTGGTCCCTGGCAAAACTGCATTACTAAGAAAAAGTATATTGGGAATGGCAACGAAAATGTATAACTTTTTACCAGATGCTCTTAAATGTCAAGATCTTCACATATTTAAGAAGGACCTGAAAAACAAACTGGTCGAAAGAGCTTATTACACGCTAGATGAATTCTTTAATGACCAAGTCTGATTGCATGTTTACATAATTTCAATTTATTGTCGTGTTTAAAATATAATTCTCTTGACATTGTGAACTGTCATTATTATTATATATTTAATTTTTTATTTTCTAAATCTTTAGTTGTGAAATTCCTTATTTTTGTTCTTATTCTGTATGACATACTTACTATTGATTTTGTATAAAGCAGTTACGCTGCTAAATGAAATTCATATGCTTAAGGCGCTCTTATTAGACGATATTTAGGTATTTGCGGAGGTGAGGCAGACGGAGCGGGAGACGCGCGTCCCGCGCACCCCGCTAACGGCCTTATTCTGTTGGCATCCGTATTCGGCTCGTTTTTGCGGATCATACGATCAAATGTTTGTCTTCTTGAATAATTGTTTTATTTTTCAAATCTTGGTTGATTTGTGTAAGATTGTCCCCAAATATTTATTGTTTATTTATTTATTTAAATCTATTTTTTTTTAAGAAAATAAGGAATAATAGGTAGTTACAGTTCTTAAGTACATCGTAGTATGATGACATTAATTATGGACACTTACTTTCCAAAGATATGTTAGTACAGATTTCTTCATCATCAATCCACCTATCGTTTTCCCAGTTCCTATGTGGGTGCTTCCGTTTTCCAAATACGTAGAACTGATAAAATAATAGTACATCTTCACTTCCTAAGGGTGAACGTCACCAATTATGGATTGTACTAATATATTACAGGTTTTTTAAACCGAAATAAAATCGATTACTTCTAGGTAAAGTTATAGCGCCAGTTAACGCCCGCTTAAGAAACCATCAAAAATAATAAACAAATAGCTATGTTCATCTATTTATCTCCTGGCAAATTATATTATTACCATGTATGTCTTTCCCGCTCACGGGACAATGATGTCCCGGACCTTTGGGAGGCATGCGTGGGGCTAGGTACCTACAAAGTACCAACTGAGCCAACACGTAGAGACCCTTTTGACAATTTAATGAAATGCAAGGAGTATTATTACCATAATTATTACCTTTGTTACATAAGTATGACTGACTGATCAAAAACTGGATAATTAGACCACTGTTAGTCAGAAGAGCATTTTATTATACAGGGTGGTTATTTTAAGACCAGCAAGTTCTTCAGTACATGACTATGTCTATTAAAAAATGTAATTTGACCAAACATCATATAAAAATAACAAATTCAATTTGTCTCTTAAATACCTAAACGTGTTATGTCACTGCGCTCGCGCGGCGCGTGCTGCCTACCATGCTACCTCGACCAGCGGCCACACCGCGATGGACCTTGATACTCTCAACAAGCCAACAAGATTGGACTTATACTTGACTCTATACTCCAGGCAAAATACGGTTTCGAAAATCATTAATTTATAATAGCGTTTTTTTGTATATTTCATTTTTAATCGTTATTCTAAGATGCTTTACACAAGAATCCAACAAATTTTCCAACCGGAAGTAATTATATAAATTTAAGTTAAGCTTTAATTGTCTTTTTTTGTTTGATTTATATTAAATTTTTTAAAGCAAATGTAAATTTAAGTAAAAGCCTTTTCGATCTCATGCCATTTTTCTCGGTCTTTAGCCAACTGCATCCAGCTAGGCCCGGCGACCTCAGTTATGTCATTGGTCCAACGTCTTCGTCGTCTACCTTTCCTTCTTTTGCCTTTCGGTCCTGACCAGTTTGTTGCTTCCAGTGCCTTTCCAGGGCTTTTACCCGAATGGGGTCCATATAAGAAAGAAAAAATGGCATAAATCTTTTAGATTTAGTAAATATGTACTATCACAAACAATATGGAATAAATAACGCTTAAATAAATATATATATATATAAACAAGCTGTTGCCCGCGACTTCGTCCACGTATATCATATTATCGTCTAAATGTTTGTATAAGAAATTTAAATGTTTGTTTTATAAAAAAAAACATTGAAATTAGTTTTGTACAGTCAGCATCAGATAGTTAGTAGCAGCCTAGGTAACCAAATATATCGCAACACGTCTTTATTACTATAGGTGTAAGGATGTGTTACGATATATTTGGCTACTTTGGCTGCTACTAACTATATGACGCTGACTGTACCTAGTCTTTTAGTAAACAGTCTAAAACCGAAGAAACAAATCTCTCTTTATTTCAAAATGTCTTGCTCTCTATACAAACTCCCCCCTCTTTGACCCTCTTTGAACTCTCATAGTAAATAGTCTGAAACCGAAGTTACAAATTTCTAACTTTAAAAATGTCTTGCTCTCTATACATAATTCGAACCCCCTTTTAACCTTCTGTGTGTAAAGTGATTAATAATTAAAAAACAGAAGTTACAAATCCCTTACTTTAAAAATGTCTTGCTCTCCATACAAACTAGAAGAACTGTATATCCTAGAAGTAGGTATTTTTGTCAAGACCAATCCAAGCATGTTCAGTAACGTTTCAGAAGGCCGCAGATTGTCGACACGTAAACAATACAAACAAAAATTGAAAACTTTGCAGGGTAGCAACAACACAGCGCTAATCAGAGGTGAAATCTTGGGAATGGCACCAAACATTTTCAATAAAATGTACAGTTGTGTACAGAATTGTTATTAGTTGTAAATAGTTTAATAATACTCATACTCATAGCATAATGCTATTACATAAAATAGAGAAAGAAAACAAAAAATACAAATATTAACGTCAAGCTTTTAAGATCTTGTTATTTAGTCATTTGAAAGAAATTCTTGTAAACTATACAGTGTTTTTTCAAGCAATAGTTGTTTTACATGGAAGCGAAAAAAGTTGTCGTTCGTTATGGTTTTAAGGTTTGAAGGTAGCCGGTCAAAAAGTCTTTGTCCTATTAACTTCGGAAGTTTTGTGCCTATTCTAAGTCTGGGCGAGGTTGTTTTGAAGTGGATACTTCTATGCTCGCGTTCTTGTATAGGGGTACAGTTCAAAATGTATCACGTGACTTCCGGAATAACTTTTTGTAGAGAAGCCTAATCTGATTTCAAATAATTGTTTGTTACATGTTTTAATCCTTCTTTATTTGCCATTAGTTGTTAATCACAAAATGTTATCTAGTTTATGTGACGGGCATGAAAACTATGCTGAAATGACCGCCATTTTCAATGCCTCGCGAGTCAAACGAGCTACGTCAGTCAATGATGCTATATATACCGATTTATCTGTGCTTATACAGATTTTAGTGAATTTATGCAGATATATATTTTACGAGGACAGCCAACAAAGAAGTATCCACTTAAACTTAATTAACAGTTGTATCTCGGACACAACCCGCTTCTTTTTAAGTTATTCGCATTTCTCATTGATCTCGAACTATTTTCACCTCTCCTTTGAAATTCATTTGGATAACGTTTAACATACATCAAAACTTCCAATATATAAGTTGAAACTGATGTTAAGATACTAAGTTTTCTTAAATGTTCGCGACACGTGTATCTGTACTTTGCATACGCAAGTACTCTAATTGCACGTTTCTGGATCTTTAGGATGCGCTCATAATCCGTACTGTTGCCCCAAAGCATTATCCCGTATGAAAGTTGAGAGTGTATGTACGCATAATACAGCTCTTTTAAGCAACTTTCTGACACAAGTGGTCTTAACTGTCTTAGAGCATAGATCCCTCTTGCTAACTTACTGCATAATGTATCTATCTGCATAATGTATGTATGTGATCTTTCCATGACATTATTGGATCAATCATTTCAATCAATAGATCAATATTTGATTGAAAAGTGTTATTATACCATTAAAGATTACTTAAACGACCCTACGACATAACATGGTTCCATTCCAGACATTCCTTTGTTATAGTTTTCTTTAGTTATAGTATTTTTTGAGAGTTTTTGACATGTGTTTGAAGTATTTAACACCAATCACTGTATTGATTTTTTTTTTAATTTTAATAAATAAATTAGCTGGCTGAAATATTTTGTAAACCTACATTGTGGGTAATGCACAGAGGTCTTATATTTTGTATACCAACAATACTTGTAAAAGTTGTAACCTATGTTTAAAAAAAAATTGAATTGAATTGAAAGTACTTAATTTGTATTCTAATTAGTAATCTTTATGCAAAAATTTAAGTCTCTAGCTCTAAAAATAAAGTTACCCCCATACAAACTTTGCTCCCCTATTTACCCCCTTTAGGGGTGGAATTTCCAAAAATCCTTCTTAGCGTTGCCTACGTTGTAAAAGGTAGTTCTGGTGTAAATTTCAACTCTCTAGTCTTAGTAGTTTCAGCTGTCCGTTGATGAGTGAGTGAGTGAGTGAGTCATATCAATAACTCCATACCGACAAAAGGTATGTTCACTTAGATAACGACACATTTATTTGCTTTAGTGGGCTTATTTTTAAAGGGGCGTGGCGGGGGAGGCTTTCTTGGTAGTTATTTAGAGAAGCAGCGGCGGCAGAGTGAGTGCGAGATGTGAAACGGCATACTTTAGTGTTTTGTGATGGGTATCATGTGCACAAACAGCTGACAAAGTTTTGCAGCTGTATAGGGGAACACCCTGTAGTACTTTGTACCCGACTGCCTCAGAAGGAAGTTTATGTTTTTCGAGCGTATGTATCATCATATCAGCCGAAAGACGTCCACTGCTGGACATAGGCCTCCCCTAAAGAGTGCCACAATAGCCGGTCCTGCGCCACCCGCATCCAGCGGACTCCCGAGACCTTTACCAGGTCATTAGTCCACCTTGTGGGGGGCCTAACCACGCCGCGCCTTCCAGTACGTGGTTGCCACTCGAGAACCTTTCCGCCCCAACGGCCATCGGTTCTACGTGCAATGTGCCCCGCCCACTGATACTTAAGTTTAGCGATTCGGAGGGCTATATCGGTTACCGTGGTTCTGCTGCGGATAGCCTCATTTCTGATGCGATCGCGCAGAGAAACTCCCAGCATAGCCCTCTCCATCGCCCTTTGAGTGACTTTGAGCCTTCTTATGAGGCCTATAGTAAGCGACCACGTTTCCGTTCCATATGTCATCACTGGCAACACACACTGGTCAAAGACTCTCGTCTTGAGACACTGCGGAATATTGGACGAAAAGATGTGCCGTAGCGTATGTATGCATGTATGTCTATGACGAAGATGAGGAAGGGCCGTGGCCTGCTGCTGGTGGAGTGGCAGGATCTTTTTCCGCACTCGTTTTTACTTCAGTTCACCAACTCGTTTAGGACTTTAGACTAGGTAGTCGCTATCCGGCGCAATAGCCCTAAATGCTTTTGATATATTTCTGTATGAATAAATAAATCTATTATTCGTACAGTCCATAATTGGTACCATTACCCCCCCCCCCCCCCCCCCTACTTACTACCTAACAGTTCTAAATACGTATTCAGGATAGGTAACTGAAGATTTTTATTGACATCTTGTCAATATGCTCCAGCTATACCTATTAATACGTTTTAGGTGCGGATGTAGAAACGCTTTAATGTAGTAAATATCGCATACCTTATATTTGTTATTCTATCATTTCGAATGTGTTCTCCAGCATGTATTAGCGTTTCCTATTCCTTTAAGTATTTTTATTTACCTTGATAACTCGAAATAATTGCTGCAAAAAGGCGTATTTGCGTGCCAGGTAAACATTCACAGGTCCGTCGTCGGCAGTGGCCACGGGCGTACTAAATTGTACTCGCCACCGCGCATGCACGACGCGGACACCCGGTTTTTCAGACAAATGACCAAATGTATTGAATTATCAAACATATTGAAATTCTCAGAAGCCGGTAGATAGATCTACTAAAAAGCTACCTATCACAACAAATTTCATTGTAATGTTCCAAATAACTTTTGAGATATTTCGACTTTGGTGGTAAAAAAGCACTGTTTTGAAAGGCAAAATCTATCGAGGTTTTTGTAAGCAATCGTGATTTTACGAAGCACGAACATAACCAATGAACTGAAGATATACATATCAAAAATTTGGATCTCTAGCAATAGTACAAGTATACTAATAATCGGTTTGGAAAAGGCACTTTTTCGATGCGCAGCTGCATACAGCGCCTTAAATCTGTTTGACATATATAGGTATTTAATATAAGAACACAATACATGTGCCATTTATTATTGTAATTGTTTTCCTATTTTATTTTTTTTGTACGCCGCAAGGTAGAACACAGAGGGCTCTCAATCTAATTTAAGATCTACAATGTATACATACCTATGTTTCACAATAGTACATTACTTACCTAGGGCGGTTAAACAAAGAATGTCTCAGATCGCAGGTATTTGACGCCCGAGCCGAAAGCAAGGGCGATAAATATGCGCTCTGAGGCTTTCTTTATTACCGCCCGTGGTGAGTACAAAATTTTACGTCTCTATCTGGCCAGGAAGTGGGGTTTTCCGCACGCATAGCGTGCGGTAATTCCTACTTTATGGGCAGGTATGACGTAAAATAAATTACTTACTTACTTACTTACGTACTAAAAGTGACATTTAGATCTACCTGACGTGCAGTTACCATCAGATATATCGGAGCGCCTAAAGTGCTCACAAATATCTAAACACGTATCTAATGCCTCCACAATAGTACTACTAGGCGTTAACAAGACAGCCATAATATAGGTAGGTAGTTCAAACCTAACATACCGACTATTATGTCCAAACAAACACTGCCCATGCCCGGTCATCGAGGCGATATGTTTGTCTGTCGCTCGCGTGTACACACTAAACGTGCCTAACCCCCAGTGATTGTGACAAACAACACAATGTAGCTAAAATACAGAGCTCGGTTTAATGTTCTAGTTAGATAAATCGCTGGCTTCCTGCCACAGGGTATCATCTGCGATTAATATGGGATATAGGTTGATGCGAAAAATGGGAGTAGTTTTTATAATAAAAGAACGAGCATTTAGGAATTACAAAATTGTTTCATACTTATGGGTAGGAGACTATATTAATAAAAGTGAAGTCTCGTCTTTTATCCCGTTCACTCATGTGCGAAAATTAGAAATTCGCAACCACAATATTTAAAAAAAACCAGCCAAGTGCGAGTCGGACTCGCGCACGAAGGTTTCCGTACCATTATCTATAAAACTATTTTATTCTGTGTTTTTAGTATTTGTTATTATATCGGCAACAGAAATACATCTTCTGTGAAAATTTCAGCTGGAACTATCACGGTATCAGTGAGATAGAGCCAGGTGACAGACAGACGGACGGACGGACAGCGGAGTCTTAGTAATAGGGTCCCGTTTTACTCTTTGAGTACGGAACCCTAAAAAAGATCTAAAAAGCACACGCGTAAGAGGTATCTAGAGGTATTCAAATCTGCAGGCGATATTCGTAACTACCTTTGTATTCAAATATATTATAAGGTATTGAAGTGAAATAATGAATTTCCCTTTCTACACCAAAACCCTTTATGTTCCCAGTAAATGGCTCAACGTTAATTGATTATAAATATCACTCAGATCACACGCTTGCGAAGACACAGTAAATGTTTCAAATCAGTAAACAATAAAGTCCAAAATACCGATTTATTTTACGCATTGATATTGATTCTAATTTCATTACAATTTGATGACCCACACGCAAATGGAGGAACGAAAGGAAAGGAGGGACATGCAGAAAACCCTTAAGATTGACGATCGCGTCTTTTATGACGATTGCGATTTTAATAATATCCTTCATTCATAATCAAAAGCGCATTTTTAACGCAGTTTAAATTAAATATATAGACGCATCTATGTGTTAGAGTGAAATAAACTTATAATCAATACTTGCGCCCACTGCAAATGCGCTCAAGTTAAACATCGTTGCGGTTGGAAGGAGTCACCAGCTTGCCCCTGCAGTGCCGATGTACAGACCATCCAGCACATCATCGACAACTGCACTGACTCGTAACGCGCTACGCCAGTGGCCCTCTAGAAGACCTGATCGCCCTTAGCGACGAAGCCATCAAGTGGCTGATTATGATTAGCCTCAAAATTAATTTATAGTCGATTATATAATACTAGCTGTTGCCCGCGACTTCGTCCGCGTAGAACTTTTTATCGTCTTAGAAAATGATTTCTCTCAATACAAAATTTGAACCCTCTTTTAGGGGATAATTAAAAAAAAACGTTGATGTTCATTTTCTAGTTTGTGAACAAACAGTCTAAAACCAAAGTTAAAAATCTCATACTTTAAAAATGCCTTGAAATACTCAAACTTTGAACCAATTTTAACACTCTTAGGGGATGAATTTGGAAAAACTCTGAAATCAGTTTTGTAGTCTTTTAACGTACAGAATAAGACCGAAGTTAAAAATCTCTTAACACTTTAAAATTTTATTGCTCGCCATTTAAAATTTGAACCCCCTTTTAAACCCCCTTAGAGGTTGAATTTTTCTAATCGCTGAAAGAACTTTTTTCGTAAACTTTTAAGTCTCTAGCTCAAAAAAAGTGTTGCCCATACAAAGCTTTCTTAACCCCCTTAGGGGTGGAATTTTCTAAAACTCTGAAAGTACTTTATTATTAATTTTAATAAGTAACATTTCGAATAGTTTTAAGTCTAGCAAAAAAAAAAGTTTTTCCCACACAACACTGGCTACCCTTCTTAAGGATCTTAAGGATCCCCTTAGGGATGGAGTTTTCTAAAACGCTGAAATTTCTTTTTTAGTATTCTAATAAGTAATCTTTTTGCAAAGTTTTAAGTCTAACTCAAAAAAAGTGTTGCCCATGCAAAGCTTGCTCTCCTTTTTAACCCTATTAGGGGTGGAATTTTCTAAAACGATTTGTGTTCTTTTTTTGTTTTTTAATAAGTAATCTTTCTACAAAGTTTCAAGTCTCTAACTCAAAAACATAAACTTTCCCTGATAAAAACTTTGCACCCCTTTTTATCCCCCTTAGGGATAGATTTTTTCAAAACGCTGAAAGTCTTTTTTTTGTATTTTTATAAGTAATCTTTCTACAAAGTTTTAAGTGTCTAGCTCAGAAAAAGTGTTCCCCATACAAACCTTGCACCCTTTTTTAACCCCCTTAGGGAATGATTTTTGTAAAACGCCGAATGTAGTATTTTTCATGTTCTAATAAGTAATTTTTCGACAAAATTTTAAGTCTCTATTAAAAAAAAATATGTTTTTCCCATACAAACTTTGCACCCTATTTTACCCCCTTAGGGGTGAAATTTTCCAAAACGCTGAAAGTACTTTCTTTGTATTTAAATAATCTTTCTACAAAGTTTTAGGACTCTAGCTAAAAAAAATAGTTTCCCACATACAAACTTTGCACCCCTATTTTATTAGCCCCCTATTTTTAGGGGTAGAATTTTCTAAAACGCTGAAAGTACTTAATTTGTATTCTGATGACTAATCTTTCTACAAAGTGTTAAGTCTCTATTTAAAAAAAATATTGTTTCCCCCATACAAAATTTGCACCTTTATTTTACCCCCTTAGGGGTAGATTTTTTTAAAACACTGAATCTAGGTACTTTATTTGTATTCTAATGAATAATTTCTCTACAAAGTTTTAAGTCTCTATTTAAAAAAAAGTAGTTTTTCCCATACAAACTTTGCACTCTATTTTACCCCTTTAGGGGTAGAATTTTCTAAAACCCTGAAAGTTCTTTATTTGTATTCTAATGACTGATCTTTCTACAAAGTTTTAAGTCTCTATTTAAAAAAAAAATGTTTTCCCCATACAAACCTTGCACCCCTATTTTACCCCCTTAGGGGTAGAATTTTCAAAAATCCCTTTTTATCCCTAGCCCACGTTATAAAAGCAACATACTGTGCAAAAATCAACTCTCTAAGATTAGTAGTTTCGGCTGTGCGTTGATGAGTGAGTGAGTGAGTGAATAAGTCAGTCAGGACATAGGCATTTATTATGTATAAATAGATAGAAGATAATGAAACTCCCATTCAAATATCTCAAAAAATTATGAAGCTACATCCGTTTTAATGTCGCTTGTTAGAGTGAGAAAACGATGAGGGACTGTGACGTCAATATACTCGAGCGTCATAGAAAAAAACAGTCGTTTCATATAAAGGTGCGTTTTGCGGAAAAGGGACAGAACATACCCCCTCTTAAAACTTTGGACTCTTATAATTATAACTTAATCATTACCTATATAACCTCTTGCTTTGTTTTTTTCTCCATTTGACTATATTTATTTTAAATTCTTTATCGAGAAAATATATTATGATTATTTACCATATTTTCGATTCCTGAGCTATAACCACGAACTTCGGAATAGGGAACATTACGCAAAGCTCTGCGTAGGGGGCGACACTAACACAACCCGTAAACAAACCGGTGCCGGTTAATGTACGGCCCAATAATTGGCATCCTCTATATCTATGTCTCTTTTTAACTTATACAACAAGAGAGAGATAACGATAGATGGACGTGTATTATCGGGCCGTACATTAACCGGCACCAACAAACCGCCATGACGTACAATGTCATATTTATTTACCTACCTAACAAACAATAACGAATAATTGATGAAAACGCGTTAAACTACAATCGTTTTATTATCATTCGTGTGTAAAATACCTGTACTGTGATATTAAAATGGCATCCTATAGCCATTTAAAGGTGGATGAGGGCTTTTTTTTGCTTTACGACGTATTGCCGCTTCCCATAGTTTTCATATCGTCGTTTCCTTCGGAAATGAATGATGCCCTTCATTCTTGCATCCAATTACGCGGCACTGATGCATTTTATTCATTGAAATATTTTCTTCACTATTTGATCCAGAGCTTTGAAGGACTTGTCAAAGTTGTCAAAAAAACTGTTTACTAATTGTGTTAGTGCTGCACTCTGGCGGCAGAACATTGCAGTAATGTTCCCTATTCGAAAATATTCGGGTATCTCTATCTCTATCGCACTAACCATACTCGAGTGACAGGGATGCAAATATATGAACATTGAGTATCGGTTTTCGTAGTAGCGCCGCAGGTACTTTGGCTGAATGCGCCGAGCGCGTGCCATTGTCATTCAAAAAAAACAAATTCGTGTTAATTATATTGTTCAAATTTGTTGATTTCATTTATTGAAATTACGACATAAAACGACATTTGCGCATATAAGTTCTCATATCAGAATCGAATATTTTTTTATGGTTTATATTTTAGCATTTGTCTCGTAAAGGTCTATCGTAGACGGGATTTAAATTATTAATAAGTGAAAGGCAAAGCAATTCCGCCATTTTGACGAAAATTTGACGGTTCTTATAGCTGACAGTTGGAGCAGCGTTTGATTTCAATAAAAATAAATGAAAAATTAAATGAAGTCGTATATTTCGGAAAATTAATTAACTGTCGCAGTCGGATAAAAAGTATCCTAAGTTGCAGCTAGAATAATAATGTACCTATATAAAATGTTTCATATTTTTCCGTTCATGGGATGCTGAGAACATTCGAACCGCGCAAAGCTTAGTTTCAAACTGGCTGATTCTTTTTTTAATTTAGAGATTTATTATAAGTGGAGATATTTGTTACTGTTTCATCCTGTGTGCCATACGATTAAATAAAACAATACTTAATTCAATCTCTAACGCTTAGAGCTCGCATGATGAGTGTAAGGGTGTTTACCAAATTAATACAAAGCTATCTAAATACGTCGATCAATCACCGTCTGCGAATCGACTCATCTACCACATCATATTCATCAAGCGATGATCAATGGACATCAGTCGCAACATTAATCAATGAAAAAGGTTGTTTTGATCTCTTTAACTTATATGCTTATACTTAGCGCTTGAATCATTGACATTCAAAACAAATGCTAAGTAAATATGAAAAACCGGACAGTGGGAGTCGGAGAGACGGATCAAAGTGATCCTATAAATAAGGCATATTAAAAAATATTGAAGTCACTCACGTATTAATAGGTCGAGTATCGCTCGACATGATACGAACCGACCCGACCCGTTTTCAATATTTAACTCCCGACGGAAAAAGAGGGGTGTTATAAGTTTGACGTGTCTGTGTGTCTTTCTGTGTGTCTGTCTGTCTGTGTGTGTGTCTGTCTGTGGCATCGTAGCTCCTAAACGAATGGACCGATTTGAATGCGGCGTTTTTTTATTCGAAAGCTGACGTGATCGAGGTGGTTCTAAGCTACGTTTCATCAAAATCGGTTCAGCCGTTTTTGAGATATTGAACTTTGAAATGAAAATGTCGGGGGTTTTTAACTCTTCTAAATTGTAGTTATAAAACTACGTGTTGGATTATAACGAAACTTTGCATATACAATGAAATGAGGTATAATCTAGGTATGTTATTAGTTTATATGGCTCCAGGTAATTAGTTTATAGTTTATATTTTTTTACCTGAAGCTACATAAACGAATTACAGACCTGGATATACTTCATGCCATTGTATATGCAAAGCAAACCCCTGAAATTTTTATTTCAAACTTCAATATCTCAAAAACGGCTGATCCTTTCCTTTTTCAATATATTTTAATATGTCTGAGTCTCACGGGAGTTTACTGTCTAAGATTGTGATTCTATAAAGTTTCCGTTTTTTACTTTTGAAGTACGGAACCCTAAATAAAACTGAGAAGTCGAGTTATCATTTAAGTACCTAGCTGGCTTACTGCAATATTATGTTTCCTATATTATCGTGGGCACAGCGGTGATATATGACCGGCGTAGTGCGGACACAACAATGGAATAAGAAAAATATTGATGAAATACAGAAGCGATCAATCACGAATGACGCGCTTCCCCGTATTAACGCAACGTTCCTCAAAGATGATGTTAGGCGAGAGAAAAATACCTGCAATTTTAGCCGTGCCACACTTTGTAATAATAAAGAAAGAATGGAGAGGCTAGGTGCTATCCACTAGATATGCGGTAAGCTGTGTTTCCACATACAAGTGGCACATGCTTAGCTGTCAAGAATGTGAGGTGTCAAATATATTATATGAAAACGCATCTGTAGTGGATATTTACCCTAAGGCCACGCCACGCTGCCAGTGGTTACTATAGGCAATGGGGAATGAATGAAAATTTTAGAATTGCCTGATTTTTTTTGGTGATAGGAATAACCTTCCTTAGCACCAGAAAAAAGTTACGGAGTTTTCAGCTCCGTCAATTTTTTTTTGAAAAATATAAACAGATTCCTCACTTACGTTTTGGGTTTAGGACGGCGAATGAGACACTTTCTTGATCCACCTCATATTACAAGAAAATATCTTAAATATCCGTGGTAAACTGACACTGGCAATGATATTGACAGCTGCAGCAGCTATATTTGTCATTGCCAGGGTCAGATATTTAAAATATTTTTTGAAATATGAGACGGATCAAGGAAAGTGTCTCATTCGCCGTCCTAAACCCAAAACGTAAGTGGGGAAAGTGTTTATATTTTTCAAAAATAATTGACGAATGAATTCCTATCACCAAAAAGAAAATCTGTTACTTCTACAATTTTCATCCATTCCCAATTAGGTAGGAATTCTTCTTTTTATATAAATATAGTGAAAACCTAATCTAAGAAGATAAGTTACTATGAGTTTCTGTCAAAAATTAAAATTTTAGTACAAGCTTTTATTGCCGATTGTATTTTTCTGTATACCGTCATCAACTACTCATTGAGACGATTCTAATGAGCCCAAGCTCAACGGGACCCCCATGGCCACCTTCTGTCTCCATCATCAGATCAGCTCGATGGTACCATGATATAAAATTGTCTTCCAAATTATATTTTAAACCGAAATTTCAGCTCAATCGGTTGAAGATATCTATACCTACTTACTTCAAAATTGAGTAGCAAGATTTAACCCGAACAAACATAGGACGGTCATACGTCTACATAGTTAGTTACATACATCGCAAGTTAATTAAAGAAATAGAAAGCTTGTAATAAAAAAAGAAGCTAGATATCAGTCAAGTGCGAACGGAACTCTCCGGTTACGTAAAACGTATTTCATGTTTTTGTTATTAAATACTGAAAATAATTGACCCACCGAATTTTCAGATTTTTTTAGGAATTTGAAATTAACTCTTATGTCCCTCACGCGTTACGAGTACGAGTAGCGTAACCCGTTGGTTACGCTACTCGTAACGCGTACGTGAGGGACCCCATAAGGGTACCAATAAGCCGTACGAAACGAAATGGTGGCGAGTCACGAGTGTCACAGCACAGTTTTTTTGTTAAGTTGGGTGAATGGTTTGACGCACGTCAGGAGGGACCGGACGGGTGTGTGGGACTCCTGGACAGAAGGCCCAGACTACCCACTAAACCCCCAACGATTGTCCAACCATGTCGCTGCCAAGGAGGGGCAAAGGTTCGCTTGACGCATTCTACTTTGACCCTCGCGAATGGCCACGACTAGGGAGAGCGCCCCGGGACAATTTCGGGACGCTACAATCCCGTGAGGTGTTACAACAACCTACGGCGCTAACACGAACTTCGAATCTCGATCTTCGTATATCTCCGTCTCTATCGCACTTATGGTTTATAGTACTCGAGCGACAGAGACGGAGATATACGAAGTTCTAGATTCGAAGTTCGTGGTAGTGCCGCTTGTCTAAGCGTACGCTATCCCGTATAAACGTACGTACGAGTAGGTAGAGTTGTTTAACCTTTATTTAGTACATGTACTAAATAAAGGTTAAACAAATAATACGTTAGCTTCCAATGTTGTATATTATCTGTTTATACAGTAGATCGTTTATCATTGTGCTTGCCAACCACTTGAAAGTTCGCACTTGTGTCGTTGCAGGGGTAATTAAAAACAGGCGGCGCCATCGTCACTGTCTGGCGTCTGCATTCAGCTTGAGCAGTTAACGGGTTATATTACCAATCTCATGTATTATTCATGTTTCGTAACAAATACGTATCTAGAGAGCGTAGCAAACTATTTTTAAAAAGATGACCTATGAGTCAATCTTGTCTTGTTTTTACTACATGATTCATATCGCATAAGTATATTTCATTTCCAATTCCGAAGCATCCTTTTGTAACCTTAGATTTTTGCCTAAGTAATAGTTTTTATTCCTCAAAAAATATGGTGCTAGAAAAATATATGGTACAGTCGACGTCAAAGAGATGTGTACATGTTTTGCATAGTGGCGTTTCTAAGATCGTATGAAAGTAAAAATATCATCTTAATTATTGACTTTGGTCGGGAAAAGGAGAGAAAATACCACTCAGAATTTTGAACCGTACATAATCACTGTAATTTCTCTGACATAATACCTACTATTACTTATTATCTGACATAATTATGCAATACCTACGAATTTCAGCACAACGTCTCTGTAATCAAAAAGGTACACATCAGCAATAAAAGAAGGATAACTTAATTAAAAAAGGTACGCTAATTTCATGGTCCGTAAAAACAGGGCATTCGCAATGCTTACCGGCAACTCGCCTAAGAAGAACCAGAATACATTGACTTCTGACCACGCATAGTTGTTATAGGTGTCCGTGTCAAGAAAAAGTAGATGGAGTGGTGAGGTCAGACAGGTTGTTAATACGGGAACAGACTGCGGTAAGGGGCCCCTTGTTGACTGGCTTCCGCAGCGTGTGCCGACAGTTTGTGCGAAATAATGTTGAATGGGCTATTTCATTTACATATTTTTGGAGGAAAAGTGTGGAATAAAAATGAGAAAGTCGCTTGAAAAGCAAGTTATCATTATTATAAGTAAATTCTACATTGCAAACGAAGGTTTGCTCAAATGGTTGCGTTTTAAAAAGAGAAACATTTGAAATATCATCTCAGCTGGGATTCTAACTCAGTAACTAAATAGCGCTAACTTCGGTAGCAGGTTAACGACTCATTATGCCAACCGGCTGTTATTAAGTATCGGAAATTGCAATAATTACGCAGGCCTACCGTCATAACTGAATTTCTAAAGCATTCGAAAACATTCTTGAAGAAACAATACAGGACGAGTATGTCTTTCACATCTATCCACATCAAAGGATCGTCACCGAAATAAAACTATCATCAAAAATCACAGCTAAAAGCTATTCTAATATCGAAACGTATTTACCCTAAATATTGTAGGCAGCACTCTCGACCAATAAAGAGAACGCAAATGTGTTTAGCGGAGGCCGGCCTCAATTCAGATCATCTGTTTCACATCTTAATCGAATTTGAATATGTCGCGCTCGCTCTTTCTGACACGTTAGATCAGCGCGCGAGGACGCGAGTGCGTGGCCTAGATTGACTCGTGATTGAGATAGGAAGCGTTGGATAAAAATTTACCCCCTGGGCGTGATAAGTCACGACACCGCAAAGGGTCTATTGAGAGAAAACTTTTTGACATATTGCCTCGCTAGAGCGCCGGTTTTTGTTTGGCCGAAATCGGTTTTACCCAGTTTTAAATTTTTACACGCGCATGTGATCAATGGATATTATATTGAAAAGTGGAAATTCACACAAAGTTTGAGAATATGCAAGGGCAGTGTAAAGTGGAGCAAAATGTCCAACAGCAATTTTCTACCTTCTTACACGTGTCTCTAAATAAGCAAAGGTTCGCTGCCCCCCATCAAGTTTCATCCCAATATATGGAGGTAAGTATGAAAAATAATAAGTTTACAGTATAACAACATGTGTTACACACAATATGTGTTAAATTGTAATGTATGCCTACTCCCTTTGTCTCTGTGTCTTTTGTGTAGTAAATAAATGTCTTCTTTCTTTCTTTCTTTCTTTTCTTTCTATAATTTACAGCATTTTTGTTTCTCTGCGTGATCGCATCAGAAATGATGAGGCTATCCGCGGCAGAAACAAGGTAACCGATATAGCCCTCCGAATCGCTAAACTTAAGTGCCAGTAGGCGGGGCACATGGCACGTACTCGTAGAACCGATGGCCGTTGGGGCGGAAAGGATCTCGAGTGGCAACCACGTACCGGAAGGCGCGGCGTGGGTAGGCCCACAAGGTGGACTTATGATGGTGCCTGGTGGTGGGTCACGGGAGTCCGCTGGATGCGGGTGGCGCAGGACCGGTCACTTTGGCACTCCCTGGGGCAGTGGACGTCTTTCGGCTGATATGATGATGATGATGATGATAATAATTTACACAAATCGAGATGTACCTACATAATCACTTATCATAATATATATCAAAGCTGACAAGGCACTCACACATATTTAAACACTATCTTAATGTCAAAGCCTTTTAGTGCCATGTTGATAACCTTGACGACCCAGGGCTGTTATTCTTTATGAGCTCATGCGCCTCACCTCACCCGTCACGCCTAACGAAACTAGACCTCTACCTACGCATAGTTACTACGAATTGCGGCGTCAAGATATATTTGGGTGAGTGTTGAGGTGAGCTTAAAACAAGGTACAGAATAGCGTGGATGGAGTCTCGGCCTGAGTCTGAAATGTACCTACAGATAAATTCAATGGCTACTGAACAAAATTATGCGCCATTTTATTGCTTGTCAGCTTCCCAGCCAAGCCAAATATGCTCGCGTATTTTTTACGTATCTACGTAAAAAATACTGAGTTTCAACGATAAAGACTAAATACGGTTTAAGGATGACTCACGCTAGAACGGGCCGTGCCTGGCCCGGGCCGTTTTCTAAGAAAAATGACGGCATTTTTGCGCGGTCGAGCCATACCCAAGCCTGGCCAAGCCACGGCCGAGGCTCGGAAGCGGCTCCGTGTGGGTCAGCTGGGCTTGGGTATGGCTCGGCCGCACAAAACGCCGTCGTTTTTCTTAGAAAACGGCCCGGGCCGGACATGGCCCGTTCTAGCGTGAGTCATCCTTTATTCGTATGTGGATTCGTTTTAATAGTTCCAGTTAATTTTTTGTTCAAAATATATCTTCGCTTAAAATGTTACATTATTTAGTGACTGACGCACTTATCCATAAAACTCAAAGTTACTCTGATAAATAAAATGTGTTTTGTCTCTTTCTTATGAACCCAAAAGTCAAATAAACAGATAAAGACAAACTAATTTTAGCTGAGTTTTATCTAAAAATAGGTTTCTTGAACGTTTATGAATACGGCCATTAGATAATACTTTAAGAGTCCCCGGCAAGCTCGATTCTCCATACAAACGTAGTTACGCTCTCATTTTAAAACGACTAGCTAGTTTGCTCTGAAACTTTGTACTTAGAATAAGTTAAGGTATATCCAGGTCTGTAATTAATTTATGTAGCTTCAGATACCATGGTAAAAAAAATACAGAAAATTTAAGTTTTTTATACAAAACTTGTTTTTGCTGTATTTCGTTTGTTTTATTAACTGGAGACATATAAACTAACTACAGACAATTTCGTTACAATCCAAGTAATCCAACACGTAGTTTTAAAATGAGAACGAGACTCCGTTTGTATGGGAAGGTGAAATTCAGCCGAGCTTACTGCGGACTGTGTGTCTGTCTGTGGCATCGTAGCTCCTAAACGAAAGGACCGATTTGAATGCGGTTATTTTATCGGAAATTCTTAGCTAAGTTTCAACCAAATCGGTACAGCTGTTATTGATATATTGAACTTTGAAATTAAAATATCGGGGATTTTTCAACTTTTCTAAGTTAATAATTATATTTTATATTACATCATTGATTCTAACTGTCTTTACACCAAAAAACCCTGTGGCAAGTTTCGATTTATTTTAATCTAAAAACTGCGTGAAGCTGAAGCGTCACTTTTAAGAGTTTTAAGTGATCTGTCATCGCTGAAAAGTGTATTCAGTAAAATTGATGAGGTGTCAGCTTTGAAATTGCACCGCAGTCTGTTCGTGACCACCCCATTGTTACGTGAATGATATCTCTTTTACTTTTTTGAAGGGGCCTTTAAAAACCCTACAAACGATCCAATCTATAGGGCCTAATATGAACCCGAGTATAGTTGAAGGGCCGCGTAGACCCGCGGAGGCGTTTTTTTGCTTCATTCAAGGGTCCGCTCCTGCTACGGGCGAGGAGAAAGGAAAACGTCGTAATAAAATATACTGGGCCATGTTTTTATACAATTTGGAGTTTGAATATTGTATTGTTCTTAAAGATGCTGTAAACGTTTGAGGATCGCAGTTGGGCGTTTTTCAAAAAAAGTGTACAAAACATCTTTTTTTTCAGAATTCGAAATTTTTTGGTTTTTCTTACTCAGAATCGTTGATACTATCGATCCTCATACAAGAAAAAAAGTGTCCCAGATTTTACTATGTAAATTTTTTCTTCCAGTGCGTCACGACCATATAAATAAAAAAAGACTGCATACAAAAATGTGATGATCTGGAATGGAATATTTAGGACACTTTTTTTCTTGTATGAGGATCGATAGTATCAAAGATTCTGAGAAAGAAAAACAAAAAAAAATGTATTTTGAAAAAAATAATGTTTTGTTCACTTTTTTTGAAAAACGCTCAGTTAGCAGGAAAAAACCGTCACTGTTGGATGTAAAGTGATTAAATAAAACAATAATAAGACTAGTCGCTCTGTGAGCTGTAGAACTCACGACTCTTAATTAAAAATATATTTTATTACTTTCGAAAACTGAATCGATAAAAAAAAAACTGGCCAAGTGCGAGTCGGACTTGCGCACGAAGGGTTCCGTACCATTATCTATAAAAACGGCAAAAATATCACGTTAAATGTATGGGAGCCCCCCTTAAAAAAATATTCTATTTTGTTTTTAGTATTTGTTGTTATAGCGGCAACAGAAATACATAATCTGTGAAAACTTCAACTCTCTAGCTATCACGGTTCTTGAGATACAGCCTGGTGACAGATAGACGGACGGACGGACGGACGGACGGACAGCGAAGTCTTAGTAACAGGGTCCTGTTTTACTCTTTGAGTACGGAACCCTAAAAATTAACCAGTAGGTCGATCACGTAACGCATTGTACGAACGTCGGGTAAATGTCACTTTTTATATGGACAGTTAAATTGTACCGAATCGAAAACAGAAACGATAAAAAAAAAATTAACCTGGGGGTAAACACATAACGTTCCGAACGCGCGTCGGTACAATTTAACTGTGTCATACTTCGATATAAAAAGTGACATTTAGACCTACCCGACGCGCGACGTTCGCACAATGCGTTACGTGATCGACCAGCTGAGTGGTAATCACGTAACGTTCCGAAAGTGCGTTAGGACAATTTAACTGTCATTTTTCCATATAAAAAGTGACATTTAGATCTACCTGACGCGCGTACAATGCGTTACGTGATCGACCTGCTGCTCACAAAATTTCACGAGCAGCGGTTGAGAAATGCAACCTGTAGAGGAGAACAGTCGGGCAGACGCCAGACATACGAAATCATTTTTGTCTAAGGTGAAACGGAGAACTTAATTTGCTTCGCAAGCTCGTTCAATGAAAACTGTTGGGTTTTTAAAGAAACAGGCTTGCCGAAATACGTTGGTTTGGAATGTGCTGCGAAACGATTGTAGATCGTGTAGATAGTTCAATAATTTAACTGTCTAGTTAAAATAAACTGATAATATAATAATTTGTAATAATTTCCTATTCGTTCTCTTCATTACCATGACTTCGTTTTAGTATGCCCGAGGTGAACTAGAATAATACCCCTCTCAAAGCTAGGTTGTTTCGGGTAACATAATTACAGATTCTATTCTAGTCTTTGCTCATTAATTTTAATGGAGAAAATGATCAAACGACCATTTATGCTATTCAAAACTTGTTTCACCTCCGTAAGCTCTCATTACTAGTGTATCTTGACACCGCGATTCACAATAACAACGCGAATCGAAGGTCTGACTAACACTGGTTTGCCTGAGGTGAGGTGTCGGTAAGCGGTGGAATAAAGGTTAATGCACACTCATCGTCCTCGCGCCTGACCGTTACCGCCCCTGCTCGCGCCGGTCAATATTCTTTGTATAAAACTCCATACTGCATCGCACATCGACACCGGCGCCGGATAACAGCGGCGGGACTCGCTGTCGCAGGGCAAACGCTGCACTTGCAGATAGCCACCGGGGGGTATGCCAGTGGACTCTGCGCTTGCGGCGCGCAGGCAAGGGGGTCTATTTGAAACATAAAAAGCTGCCAACCAGTGGACGCCACGCTGCAAGAGAGGCGTCGCTGTAGTAAAGGCCTACCTTGCCACTGCTGAACAAGTGCTGTTACAAGTTTGTGTTGGGTCGACGCTGGGTGGATGCCGGATGGACAGCCGAGCGGGTGGATGGGTTTCGTGTCGCAGGTGATCCCGGTAAGGAGGCGATAAGTGCGCGTTAACCTTACGAGCCCAGTTACGTAGGCGAAGGTCAACGGCTTTGCAAAATTACTGAATCATTTGTATTTCTTAAAATTAATACTCTTAATTAATTGCGTTTGTGCCTCCTTTTGATATTAGAAATACTCGTAAAATTAACGTTAAATATTTTTTATTTTACAAAGTTAAGTGACTTAGCGACTTACGAAACAATCTCTTCGTCCCAGACACAATTGGGGAGAAATTCGATATTGTTTTTGAACAGTTCGTGACATTGCGAATCATCATATCATTATATACAATGGCCCATCGGGTTGACAAAGGCCGCTTGGGTTTTGTGTAATACGTGAACAAATCTGTGCATACCCAGTATGTTTTTAGTGAGAAACATGATAGAAAATGAATTACCTATTACCTAAAGTTGTTCGTGGGACAGAAGCGGAGAGCATTAGTTCACATAATACAAGCTATATAAACAGTACCGTTAACACAAAGGGTTATACCTATCTAGTAACAATGTAAAGTACTAGAAAGCCGTAAATTCAGTGTACATTCGCATTTTAGTGCCCTTTTATAGCGCACGTTTCACAATATGGCGCGAGGAGTATCATCGGTTTGGCTGTTGTATTACTTGTATTTATTGAGTTCATCCTTCAACAACTTCTGTGAAAGAGCTCTTTAACAGCAACACTTTTAATAAGATACTTAGAAAAAATTAATTAATTAATAAGTAATTTCCAAACAAGAAATGTCCTGATTTTGTCTGATCTAACCAACGGCAAACATTTTGGACTATACCTAAGTATATTTGCATTCTTATATAGTTAAGTAGGATATGGTGGACAGTAATATTGTAATTATGTATAAGGGATCGGAAACCGGTATTGTTTGTATGAGAACGAAAACGGTTCTTTTTCGTTCTTTTGATAATAATTTCATTTCTAATTGGGCAATCTAATAATACGCACTCGTTACCTCAAAACACAACTGAGTCCTACATGTAAAGTATAAAATAGTTCGAGATTTGTGGTAAACCGAGGTTTTAGCAACTAACCGGTTCCGATCCCTGGTATGTATATGAAGAAGCTGTCAAGAACGGGTCGAGTCTTGAGCCTCGAACCACTTGTGACGATATACCCTGTTCGGATTCGACGCAGCCGCCCCGCTCAAATGACGATGATGCCGACCCCGGCAACGAAACATCGCCCGGAGTCGGAAGGTACTGGTCAAGGTTAAGACCTAGAACTATGAAAATTGATTATAAGCAATATTATTAAATTTATGTATAAACCCTCTGTTCGTCCCCAGATGCTCAAATGGCGCTGGAGGAGTGTAATGTATGTATATGAAGAAGCTGTCAAGAACCGGTCTAGTCAGTAATAAACGGTCTGCGCTCTGTAACTGTCGTTTCCTTTGCTACGTCACAAACACCTCAAATATAATGTCGTTTTTGGACCAACTTAAGACTCCCCAGCACTGGAGACTCAAGTCGACTCTCCATACATACGTATTAGTTTGTATTCTCATGTGATACTGGAATAACACGAAAAAAAAAACTCAATGGGTTCCGCCATATCTAGGTCGGAAACTAGTTTCTGTTACTATAAATAATAATAGAAATATAAAAAAAAATTTAGTGACCCAAGACTTTGTATGAAAACCGTTCGGACTCACTCTATTATTTTCTATTATAATTTCTTGCAACATAAATTAGTTTCCGACCTAGATAGACAAATGTCGTTTTAAAATGAGAACCAAACTACGGTTGTTCGGACAGTCGAGCGCCCTGGCGACCCTTAATGAAAGAAAGAAAGAAAAAAACAATTCATGGCACAAAAAACACAGGAAAAATCATAAAAAATACAAAACTATAATCAACGCGCCATGAAATGTACCCACATTTCACAATAGTAGTTTATGCAATCGTTATATAATGTATGCTTTTTAAGTCGAGTACCACGTTTAGGCCACGAAGCTTGCTGAGTGGCCTTATTAAGGTACGAGACTTAAAAAGCTAATTATATAACTATTGTATACAATACTTTTTCTACGAGTCAACGGAAATAATAATTTATTAAACAAACTTGGTATCTATTGAAAATCGCCCTGCGGAAATGAAGCGCAGCAGCTTAGTATCTTTGCGCGTTGATGTCTTCACAGTTATCTTATACAGCTCCTGGATTCATAAGATGACTGCTGGCGGTTATCTTATGAATCCACGAGCTCCGTGACGAGCTCGTGGAGCTCCAGGATTAAAAAGTATGTGATCTTAGTTTCGTGTACGAAATCTTATTTCAAAGATTATCGACGAGTAGAAAAATAAATTATTTTCATTGCATTGCTTGACTTGCTGGTCGCGTATTACAAATAACTTATAAAGAGGCCGCGGGTGATATGCCCATCCTGAACGTCCATTCTATATACTGGTGAATTTTTGAAATCGGATGAGTTTCACAGACCTCAACGAACCCTTTAGCATAAATAGTTGGATTACCCTACGACTATAAAACTGAAATACAGATCCTTAAATGAGCAACTATACGGCGTATTAGTCATCATAATAATCATCAGCCGTTTCTCATATTTACGTCCCAATGCTAGTCATCCAGTAGTCTCCACGCGGGCCCCGTGCGGGTTGGGGTCTTCGCATACAACTTTAAATTTATACGCAGATATATGCAGGTTTCGTCACGATGTGTTCCTTCATCCAATAGCTACGGTAAACATCAAACGATGTTCCGTTCATAAGTTCCCAAAAACTCATTAGTACTACGACCCGGATTCAAACCTACGATCGGCGTTTGACAGCTGCCTGCTTGAACCACTAGGCTACCGTATGGTACCGTAGGGGCCATAAATAAGCGAGTAAAAACCCTTATCCAACTTAGTGGCTCCCATTTTCAATCTTAATGAATTTTGGCAGCAAAACGCTGTGTCAGCTAATTTGAGTGATACTGCGAAATGTAGGTAGGTACCTTTAGAGCTATCGGAGAGGGCTCGAGAACTGATGACGTGCTAGATTGAAGGCTGCTCGGCGCTCATTTAAATATGGGGAGCCTCTTGAGCAGGGGACAAAGTTACGCGTTGCTTGGACTTTTCTTGGCCTAATTTTAACTTATAAAGGTTATTAAAACAAAGATTAAATATCATCATACTATTGTGTCCTAAAAGGATGCCGAGGTCCGCTTTGGCTATTAATTAATCCCAAGATTTGGCGTAGGCAATAGTTTTACGGAAGCGACTGCCATTTGACCTTACAACTCAGAGGGAAGACTGGATTGTTGGGATTAGACCGATATCCTCACGATGTTTTCCTTCACTTACATAAATCATCATTACTCAACGATTATTTTTTCCAAAAGTCTTCTGTTTAGGAAAAATAATCGTTGAGTAATGATGATTTTTGTAAATACTACGCTTTTACTGACTCGTTATGTTAGCTGACTTGATCACGAGATATATTTAAATCCCAATTTACCTTTACCCCTGTGCAATGTTAGTAAAAACGTTCAGAAAAATTATACAATTTTATGACACGTTACCTAGCACGATATTTTATGACCCATGACTTTCTAGTACGTCGGGCGGGTATTTGAAAATATATGTGTATAGGAACGCGTTGATGTTGTATAAAAATAAAACCATTTTTTTATGAAACTTTGCTTGGGTAAACTTCGCATTGACATTTTAATTAAGTATCTAAATGAGTCTCGGAAAACATAACTGTATCAGTACAATGTCAACATATTTAAACTTTGTTAAAAGTTTAATCGTATGGCGATCTGTAGAATAAGATGAAAATATCCATGAAGTATGTTTCACGAAGAGATATCAAGAGTGAAATATAAAAAAGGCAAGATTTTTGTTTATTGCGCAATTTGTATGTACGTATAAAACGTTTGTATTTAATACAAAAACGTCAAAATATTTCGTCTAAACATTAGACATGACAAAATTTCACACCCGATTATTCCCTAGAACCATGTTATTCTATATCAATGAATACTTAGTCCAGACGATTGGATTATTTTGAATCGGCCAATAACCCCGTCCCAGACCAATGAACAATGATAAATTAGGATAAAATTTTGACCGATAGCTCTCGGGAGATTACTAAACTTTTAAATGATATGCATCAGTTTATAAACAAACTAGACAATACAAATACAGATACAAATTATTTATTTCGGACTATAAAATCCATAGAGTTAGTGTTTACAAACTTAGAGCTATGGTTAGTGTTCTATAATTATGCTAAACTAAAATTAAAGACGCCTGGGCACCGGTATTACAGGCGCGTGCAGTTGCACATGACGCTGGAGCAGTGGCGAGTCCCAGCGGTGGGCTAGCATGCTCAGGATACTATTTGGGCTGCCACGACTGCGATTGAGGAGAGACGCACATCGTTTCCTCATGATAGTAAAAAAGCAATCCATGTGCGCCTCCGCGAACATTGTCGACGCACTGCAATACCGTGGCAACAATACCTACATCATTTGAATTCGCACAAAAAATAAGATCAAATTATATTCAAAACTTGATGCTACCTAAGTAATAAGTCTTAATAGTAAGTAAAGTAGTCTTAACACATTCACGGCCACGCTGATTTCGTAGCGCTACGCTACGGCGTAACGCTACGAGACGAGATGATCGAATGGGCGGCGGCCCATGACGACACATACGCGTCAGAGCGCAACAGTACGCGGCACAAAAGTTTGCGTGTCTGGAGTTAGCTCGAGTCGCCTCCCGCATACCCCTCCGACCCCTGTGACACCTTTGCGGCGCTACTAGTAGCTAACATCAGAATCGTTAACTGATTTTAATCGTATTGTACGAGCGCTTTTCGCTGCATACGAAGTTTAACGGACTACGGTCAGGTTAAACCTCGTATGAAGCGAAAAGCGCTCGTAGCGCTCTGACGCCTATGTGTCGTCATGGGCTCTGAAAGGGTTAAATGAAGGCTAAGAGCGACACACGCCGACTTTTTGCAGCGCTACGCAATTAACGCGATACAGTATCGATACAGCACGGCTGTTAACAAAAACAATGTAACTGAGATATTTTACGAAATCGAGTATTTGCTATGATTATGTCCGTCTCAGTATGATATTGTGCAATATACATTGCAAATGCAATACATTTGGTAATAAAACAGTTTTCGTAAATTCAATAATTATTTTCACTACCTATAGGAATATAAATGATTTTTATTTATTTATTTATTTATTTAATTTGTTTATTTCGAACCACATATAGTTCATATACAATCATTAAAATAAAGTACACATTAAAAATAAAATAAGACATTAAAATAAGACAATACAATTATTAGCTACAACATGTAAGGAGTTCCAGTGCTCCACCATCGGGCATTCCAGCCTATCAACAATGGTGTTCAGGAGGCTGTTGTCGCTGCCTCGCACACGGCGCATCAGAGAGGCAACTCGTTTTCGAATTATAGCATGAAAACTATCAACTCTAGCCTCTGCAAACATTCCTGATGCGCTGCAAAAGCGAGGCAGCCCCAACAACATCCTGAAACCATTATTGTACTGGACGCGTAAGGCATTGAGAGCTCTCTGCGTGCAGTTGGTCCACAAGCTACACGTGTAGAAAGTCTGACAAAATGCCTTAAAAAGGGTTATTTTGACATCCCTCGTACAACGTGCGAACCTGCAGACCAACATGTTGCTCCTCACTGCCAATGCCCTACGCTCCCGCTCCACATCGAGATCATCTGAGAGGTCCTCGGTGACCCAGTGCCCCAGATACTTGAACTTTGTGACTTTAGTCAACTCCGTTCCTCCAAGTTTAAAACACAAACGAGTTTTGCACAAAAAAATAATTTTACAAAAACAGTATAAGTGACGAAGTTATTTTACATATTTTTTAAAGAGATAACCGATTATTAATGGGATACAAGATGCAAGTGTAACTCTCTAGCCATACGCCTGCATAGTAAATTGAAGGTATTGTTTAAATAAATAATATTTTAGGAGAAAGTACGTTTTTTTCGCTTCCTGTAAAATCAACTCCAATGTAGTTATTTTGTTTTTGTAAACATCCCCTCAATTGGAGTGCTTAGAAAGAGATGGGTAGTCTATGGCACGCGGGCCATCCTGTAATGCCTCGAGCGTCACGCGAGGTGAGAAAATCTACCCTCGTCTTTCTAATTGGCACAAAGCGAGTGAGACATGACTCGCAGACTCGCGTGCGACGCGACTTGGTAGCAAGCAACAATAGGAAAGTTCAATAATGTATGGAAAATTTTGGAACAATTTTTCTTTCTGATTAGGACAGAAAGAGATCGTGATTCTGAGTAGAAATAACATAAAAGTTGCAGAAAATCTCGGAAAAAATGTAGTGGCATTTTTTTACAAGTGATCTTTGGCTAGTGTTGCGCGCGACTGTTTCGCGTTCGTGAAAAGCGCTTCTGTATCGCTGGAAAAGTCAATGTGTGTAACAGTCCACCTCTTTTCTAATATACTCGTACGTGGATGTCGTAGTTGTGGACTTTGGGATAAGGGTTGCAATATGTTGTGGGGCAATGGGCTAGCCATCTAAATAGGAGTATCATTGATATCATTATCTTTATCAACCTAAAATTGCTATAGATGGCACTAAAAATAAATAACATGTGGTCTTTATCCGTTTTGTGAATACAGGCGTGATGTTTATGTTATCTTTACTAATATTATAAAGAAGAAAAGTCTGTGAGATAGTAGTTATTTATACCTTTCTAAGTTTATATGTTTCGGGTAATCTCCCAAACCGCTTATCCAATTTCAAAAATTCTTTTACCTGCGTGTAGAATGGACTTTCTGGATGGTTATAGGCTTTATTTTATACCGCGGCGGGTTTTCTTGCGTTCTTTGCAATACGCGGGCGAAGCCGCCTGGGCAGCTAGTATCGTATATACCTATACTAAATAGTACATGAAAAAACTCATTGTATCTGCCGTCATCGATTATAGTGGAAGCAAAAGTTAGCAACTAGATTTGTTCTTACAACAAAAGAAAACGGAAGATCTTAAGCTCGCAAACTTTCTTCCACGCTTTAACGACTTCCTGAGAACTTCCGCTGTTGCAGTAAACGTACTGTTTTTATCTATAAAGCTTTTAAATACGGAAAGCTTTTTATACGTTCACAAATGAAAATGGCACACATATACCTATGCGTGCCATTTTCATTCGTGATACAGAATGAATAAACGAGAACAGTGAATTTACTTAGGTGTGTAGTGGTAATTGGGTGTATGGAAATTTCAAGATAAGGGATGTTATGTTAGAAGAATGAATAAAAATGTTAACCAGTCAAAGTCAAACTACATATGTCATGGTTAAATAAAATTTTAATGCCGACATAATTAATTTACCTTCACGGTATTAATATGAAAAAAAAAACTCAATTAAATTATAAATTTAACTTTTTCCAACTGCCCAATTAATTTAGACCTCAATAAATATAATTGTATCTTTGTTTGAAATGTATCTGCCTCTAAATTTTATCATTATTTTATTAATTCTCGTCGTCTCGTTGAAATAAACTCTTAGTTTAGAACGTTGCAATTTGAAAATACTCATACTATCTATATGTGTATTGTTTGATATAGTAAACCGCCAGTAACTGGCCACCGTTCAATAACTGACCACCTCATACCAAAAATGAACTCTAGTCACCTATATTTTTTTTTACACCTTTCATTCAGATAATTAAGTTTTGCTCCTCGATGAGAGGGATCAAAATGCTACTTTTCTGAACAAGCTACTTTTTTAATTTATTCATTGGTATGTAGCATTTACGCAATGTGCCAATTGAACACAGATCTTAATAAAATAATCGACTAAAAACTAAAAAAAATACTTTTTCCTCATTGTCGTTGTGAAAAATTGTATGTGTACCCAGGAGCAAAATGTTTTTCTTCATGGGCTTTAACGCTTGAATCCTTCGTTACGCTCAGGATTCTGTCGTAGAATCCCTAGCTTCACTCTGGATTCAATGTACCACCCTCGCCGTAAATACATATTTTTTCTCCCTTGAGACACAAATAGGTAACTATTTACTGCGCGCCTACATGTAAATAAGTGCTTCCATTGGCGCGGGATGTTGGGAAGTATGAGGTTCGAAGCGGTATTCCACGCGAACCGCACTGCTTCCATGCATTATAATAGCCAGCATATCGACAAGTCAGGAAATCTAGGGAACATCAATAAGTAAAGTACATATGTAATTACTTAACAACTTAGAATAGTTAGAAAACCCCCGATATGTTAATTTCAAAGTTCAATATATCGAAACCGGCTGAACCGATTTTGTTGAAACGTAACGAAGAACCATCTCGATCACGTCAGCTTTCGGACTAAAAAAACAGCATTAGATTAGATTCGATAATTTATTTCATGATAAACATGACAAAGCATACAAATAAAAAAAAATTTTTTTTTTATCACGATCGTCAAAAACTAAGAAAAAATAAGGATAGTTATTAAGGGGACGTAGGTTCGTGGTCTTCTCTCCCTCTCACTGAGCATAAGCGTGAGCGAGATGGAAGTGCGTGTTAGGAAGCGAGGATATCATGTTTTTTAATGTTATTTCTTTGCGCGTTTTAATAAATAAAAAAGTAATAGCTGATTTCTCTCAAACATAACCTTGTCGATTTTTAGAATCAATTGTTATGTGTTTAGCTGTTGCACATAATTTGTTACGATTTTTTTAAGTGTATTTTAGACCTATGTTCGTGATTATTTTCTATCGAGCGAAAGTCAAAACTCAGGGTTCGGATAGCTGATTTCCCTCGAGAAAGGCCTCAAGATTGCTAATTAAATTTAAGGCAGCCGTATTATAATCCAAACAAGAGCTACGATTTTTTAAAAACCCGTTTTTGGAGCTCACGTCGCCTTAAGACATTGTCACAAAATGTACACAATAACGAGGACATAGAAAAAAATACAAAATCAAAAGAACAAATATGTCAACCACTAGGTACTTATCGGTATTAAAATCGGTCCATATGTTTAGGAGCAACGATGCCTCAGACACATAGATACACATACACTTCAAACTTATTACACCCCCCTTTTTGCGTCGGGGGTTAAAAATACCGCATACCGATTCTGCCCCACCAAATGCGACTGTCTAAAGGTTACCTAAACAATTTTGTAGTTAGAGAGTCACTTGTGTGCGCCTGTTGCCAAATAACACACTGTGTAAGGTATTATTAGTGGTCGCGTGGGACAAACTACAGACGAAGCGACGAGCGCGCGTCCGCATACAAAGTTTGTATTACATAGCTTGTAGGGTAAATCGCCAGTATTCTATTGTAGTTGAATATAGTTTATTTTTAGTATGAGGGGTAGGGTGGCCAATAATTAAAACCTTATACTATAAAATGAATTCTATTATACTGACTTGACTGACAGCAGCTGTCAGCTTACTGAAACTGCACTGAACCCTCTTCGCGAGACATTGACAAACGCGGAAGTGACCTTACATTGTGAACGGTGTGAGTGTTGCAACAATTACCTACGAGTTCTTTTCGGTAAGTAGCGAGACAACAATGCTACGTACTTTAGCAGACATCGCATAGCTGCGCTGTACAAAAGTTAAATGTAACTACAACCTACTGAGATAGCACTAGATTGAATTCTCATTTGAATAAAACAGGTCTTCCGCAAGAATGATTACATATCATATAGCCAACTTATAAGACAATAGCCAACTTATAACATAAAAGACGTGTCCCGATATTAGGCCCAGCATGTTGATCACGTAACGCATTACGTCAGGAAGATCTAAACGTCACTTTTGGTATGGGAAAATAACAGTTAAGCCAAAGATACACTAGGGAACATTTGGTCCCGCAATATGACGCACAACATTCAATCTACGTCACGCTGCAACGTTGCATAGGGTCCCGCAACATGCCCCGCAACATTTTACGTGACGCGGGACATGTTGCTTGCTCCCGCCTCGAGAGCGAGCGCATGTGTCCCGCGTCAGTGTAGTCGCCTACGCAACGTGCCTCTCAATATGTCTGTAGTCTTGTCTTTCTCTTACGTTTTACACACCCGAAATAATTAATATGTACGCAGCACTAATCGCCACAACCTCCTCGGGCGACATTTCTATAAACACTGACTAGTGTGGCCTACAAAATGTTCCGCGACATTTATTCGGCACATTCCACATAGTTGTTGAGGAACAGGTTCCGCAACATGTTGCTCCATTTGCCCCCTAGTGTATCCTTGGCTTTAAATTGTCCTAGCGTGCGTTTGAAAAGTTATGTGATCACCCTTCCGGTTAACTGTAATTTTCCATATAAAAACAGACACACACACATATATATGTTATATTTACATTTAGATCTACCTAACGAACGTACAATGCGTTATGTACAGTCACATACCAGTCATATTCAATTGAATGTCGAAAGTTCATAACAAATATCATTGGTAGAAATCGCATTATACGAGCCCCGCGCCAGCACGTGTCGAGATCCGTGACATAGTTTCGGCCCCACGGGGCGGTTATTGAATTTCTCACAACTCACTAATGCAGTTTCATGGTGCGCTTGTCGATATTACAACTACATACCTAATTATGCTAAACTACGTATATGTGCTCTGCATGCTAATATGGTTGTAGCTTGAAAATTATTTGTGGCATTTGGAAATAATTGGTATAAATGTCTTGATTCTAAATCTGTTCTTATCCATGTCATCCATGCAATTTATGATCGATTAGGATGTGAAAGCGATGGATCGAATTGAGCCTCACAAGATTAAAAGGTTAGAAAAGGTTACAAACAAATATTATTATTTAAGCTTAGCTTACTTTTGTCTGTTCAGTGGTGGTGGTCGGTCACCCTGGCTAACCGCCATTAGACAGTTTCACCATTGTTAACTTTTCACTATTAATAAGCTTTGCGGCTGATTAGGTGCGTAAGTATTTTTTTAACCCCCCGGCGGAAACAGAGGGGTGTTATAAGTTTGAAGTGTCTGTGTGTCTGTTTGTCTGTGGCACCGTAGCTCCTAGACAAATGAACCGATTTTTACGCGGTTTTTTAGTCTAAAAGCTGACGTGGTCGAGATGGTTTTTAGCTATGTTTCAACAAAATCGGTTTAGCCGTTTTTGAGATATTGAACTTTGAATTTAATATGTCGGGGGTTTTTCAACTTTTCTATGTTGTTGTTATTCATTTATTAATTAAACCGACACAAACACTGCAAACTGTTATTGATTTTGCCGAATGGCACATCGAAAGCCAAACGGCCGATAAAACGAGGTGTTCAACATTCAGAGAGCCAGCAACATCACACACAATCTGTATCAATTGCTTGCGTCAGACTTACGTTCGCGATCTAAAACAATAAATGCCTAGCGCTTACTCTAAAAGTCGTAAGTGCATGAACATGGCAAACCACTTATGCTTTTCTGGTTCTGGGCTCCCTAGAATTGCGTAGATAAACCTTCATTCGCCAAGATTTAGGCAAAGCGGATGGAAATTAATGGAGGCTTTCGCTCGCTTCCTTGCGATGTCTAGAGTAAAGGTAACTTTGATTTGTTACAACGCAACACGCGATAAAGGTTAATCCTGCGCACGGCACATTACGCACACGAATATAAGTCTTAATTATTGAGCGTGTAAGCGCAAATTCCTTCTAAGCCGCGCACAAATTAAGGGAATTTACAATGATATAGACATTCTTCAGAGCAATTTCAACTCGGAAAGCAGAAAACAGCTATACCGTGCTAAGTAACACAGAAGGCCGCGAGAATAGCGAATATTTGCTAGGAACCGACAAACATTAAATACGGGAGAATTCTTATAATATATAAGTCCTCTTTTTTGTTATGTACTTTACGTCAGAAAGTTATAAAAACATTTAGTTAATTCAGTTCTGGTTACAAAATTTATCAAAAAGATAAATCTGACACTATCGTCAGCTTATATCGCTCCTAAACTACTTAAAGGGACGGGCCGGTCAGGGCGAAAATATCTTAAAATTCCTGACGTTGGACAACCGAGCGAAATTGAAATAAAGCCGGGCTTAAAGAGAAAAATACGTCCTAGGTGTTGGTGGATTTTAATTGGTTCGGAGCCACGCAGATGAGATTCGAACACTGTGATTCTCTCTTCGTAGCCAGCTAGAAAAGGCACGATAAAACATCGCAATAAAACATACGTGACCGAGATGGACTTAGATGAAATTGGGTGAGATCGAGATAATATGAAGCGTAAATACTAATTAATGTAATTTTATATGTTAGTTTTTTTTTGTTACTCTTAATTTCACACATGTGTGAGCTGTGGTCACCTATAAGTGGCTAAGCATCTTACTCAGATTTTTGGCATAAGACAAATGTATTGTTCAGATGTGTTGTTATTTGGTGGTCCCTAAATAAATAAATAATAATAATATAATGGGATGCCTGTGGTATATGTATGTCACGTGAATTTTCCCACTTTCAAATGTCTGCCTTTCTAAATCAGAATGACAGAGAAATGAATCAACAGCGATATGTTAGAAACTACGTTCCCTTTTGTCATTGAGACAGATTCATATTATGTCATTGCCTCCGTAAAGCGTCTGCTTGATTTATTGGGGGACAATGGTTACTCGCGTCCGCAGGAAGATTTACCCTCAGTTTCCCTGCACGTGTCCCCCGGGTGGTGCTAAAGAGTAATCAACTTCTGGATGCTGCACTGCTTATTCTAATAGCCTCGCAGCAACATACAGTGTCTTACCCACGATGGTCTTAATATAAGTTTGTAAAGAACTGTATCCATGCCATACGAATAAATAAATAAATTAACCGCTGTTGATTTATGTTTTGGTGGAACATCAACAGTGGTAGAAAGAACTAAAAAAAATCTAATTTTTCTGACATATTTTTTTGTTTCGGTTCATGAACCAAAACTCCCTCTTGTGCTAGGGAAACCAAACGTGAAAAATACACTAGAATGGAGATTAGATGTAAAATAGAGGCCCCAGCCAGCTAAAATTCGGGTTTATCTCGTTCAAACAAAACCATATACAAAAATAATCCCTCATAATTAAATTAATGGTCCAATCTAACACAAAAACAAAAGCCCAGCGATGAAATGCGATGCATGAAACAAATGGACGTCGATTAAATCTTCTTCGTGTTACATGTAACGCATAATAGCCCCTCAGGTCAACAATTATAAGGGCTCCGGTTTTAAGATACCCCATTAGAGTATAAATTAAAAGTGTAAAGTACGTCTGGGTAATGGAGGTAATGGTCGTTGGGGCGAGAGCGTTACGATTTATGCACGCACTGTAGATTAATTTTTGGGGTATTGTAAGGAGAATATGGTTGGTATTACAAAAGTAAAAGATATTACAACGGCCTCCGTAGCCCAGTGGGTAGTGACTCTGCCTACGAAGCTGGAGGTCCCGGGTTCGAATCCCGGTCAGGGCATTTATTTGTGTGTTTATCACGAATATTTGTTCCTGAGTTATGGATGTTATATATGTATAATAAGTATCTATATTTATTTATCTATATTATATATATCATCGCCTAGTACCTACAACACAAGCCTTATATAGCTTACCGTGGGCCTAGGTTGATTTGTGTAAGATTGTCCCGTAATATTTATTATTATTATTTCCTTTATTTAATTTCTTTCTTAGGTTAGGTTTTTACAATAACTATATAAAAAGTAAAATATAAAACTATACATACAAAACATAAAATCATTATAAAAACCTAACCTAGGGTGCCGCCGGCAGCGAGGCGGGGCCTAAGCTACCGGTGGTCAGGGCGACAGAGACAGGAACCTCCTGACTATCCTCGCAGTATCCAGGAGTACCGCCTTCTGTATCTGGCCCTTGATCCAGCCATCTAGCGAGAGTCTCTTGAGGTGATGGTCGAGACTCTTCGCTATTAAACCGTTCGCCGAAACGACTATCGGGACGATGATCGTCGAATCAACATCCCACATAGCAGTTACCTCGTGTGCCAGGTCTAGGTACTTGCTGGCTTTGTCCTTCTCGGCTTTCACGAGGTTCCCGTCATGGGGGATGGTGATGTCGACGAGCACTGCCTGGCGTTTCGATCGATCTGTCAGCACGATATCAGGCCTATTGGCAAGAATAGTCCTGTCCGTGATGACAGATCGATCCCAATAGAGCGTGGCACGATCATTTTCGAGAACTGGCGCAGGTGTGTACTTATAGTAAGGCACCTCAGAGACCACAAGACCGTATAGCAGAGCAAGTTGCTGGTGAATAATTCTGGCTACAAGGTTATGTCTGTGCAAATACTCGCCGTTAGCAAGATGACCACAACCGGAGATAATATGCCTGAGTGACTCCCCGGGACGGCGGCACGCCCGACAAATGTCGACCGTACCGTCCTTCAAGATATACCTCCGGTAATTATTATTTATTATTACAAAAGAAAAAAAGTATGTAAATAGAGTAAAAGATTCACCAGTTGGACGAAACCCCGACGGAAGACCAGCGTTGGAAAATTTGGTCGGCACTATGCTAAGTCGGGAGTCGGGACCATTTTACGGGCACGTTTATTATATTTATTGTGTTTTCATTAATATTATTGTAATTTTTGTGCTGTGAATAAATGTTTTTCTTTCGTTCTGTCATATTTATTATCATTTTAATTTAAAAAAATTACAATGTCAGCAGATATAATGAAGTATAATAATTATTATCACTAGTGTCATATACATATTGTATGATAAATGAAAATTCTTGTCGAACTTATTCCCAGAATGTGAACCATTCATCCATTTAAAATTAAACCTAAATGTACACTCCATTTATGATTCACAAAGGATTCTACTTTTAGCTCCCTGTTATTTTACCTTATTATGACTTGTAGCTAAAGTTAAAAGATCGCCCCCAGAGTTTCACCTTGAATACCGCTATAGGGCGTCGGTATGAATACGGGAGTATGAGTTGTTTGTCTATTGGCCGAAGAAACCCAACGGGTTATGGATCGTGCAAAAGTCAGTTTCCTCTCTATTTTCTGTGCATCTAGCCCACGTGGCGTGCTTGTGACAGATCGTTGAGATAAGGAGTCTTCAAAAGAAGAGAGCATTCAATTTACTGACCGCAATCGAGTAGTAGTCGGCTGCCCAGATTTTTTCTGCTCAATACTTATGAAAATATGAATTGATATCTGCCCTAACAAAAATCCTTCTACTTATACACGAAATAAGTATATATTTAAGCTACAACTTAACTTTACCGGGAGTTATATTTAACTCATCGTCGTCTCAATCTGAACTAAATACAAAGGGATGAATGTTTTTGTCCTCATGCCCAAACTATACTTCTATTTATCAGCCCGCACGTCCGAAAATATTTATCCACATTGCAACTCAGTTAGCATCAGAAGTCAACGTTTTTCATTATTTTGCTTCAGCCTCACATGGTGTTTAAATACGAGTCTATGCGATAGATCGCCTGACCTCGAAGGTGAAAGGAACTCTGTTAGAAAACGTTTCCCTCGAATATAAAGGAAGGCCGGGCCCGAGAATGTATTGCCAGGAAATGGAAAAACTCGGCCAAAAGTATTTACGAGGAAGGAATTAAAGGTCGGAATATGAAATAGTCTTGGTGAGACAATGATGTATTTTATTAAGGATATTTAAATGCGTCGTTAATGTAGTAATATTGCTAGGAGACATAGATAGGGAAATTTATAAATGGCCGAAGTTACGTAAATGAAAAACCCTTATCTATCGATTTTCAATATGATCATTACAAAAATAAATGGCTTAGGTAATTTTAGGCTTGCTTATGAGTCTTTACAAAAGTGCAGATAAAAACGATCCCCAAGCGCTTATCTCTTTACGATCTTTTTATAGCAAGGACATATTCTACGTCTTAAATAAAATACTTATGTACATTATTTTAAAACTAGAATAGAATAGATATTCGGCACCTACCTCCTAACCAAACACAGTAGTATAACAAGATTACAAAATCCAAGAATTTGGAAAGCTTATGGAAATTAAATTCGTAATTTAGATTCGTGTTTATAATTTGCTCACGGGATTTGTGTTTGCAGTTACAGCAATTGCATTACAAGAAGCCCCGTGTTGGGCGCCACTTATTTGCCGAGCAAAGTTTACGTGGCTCACCCGCCGCCATCTAGGTTTACCGACTTGTGATTGTTACAAACTTGATTCACACACGCTAAAACAAAATTCTCAATTCAACGCTTTGTTTGTGTTTGGTGTCGGTATTTTAAGCCTTTCATTGTCCCAGTTTGGCTAGGATTTCCGGTGGAACAAAAGAGGAACTGTTTGAGAATGTAGCTCTCAGAAAACTTTGTCAGGGCTTGAAATGCAATAAACAATGAACCAACGAGCCTAGTTCCCGAGTGGTCCTATAATTGGACGCTGATAACGTAGTTTATTTGCGAACGTTGTACACTGAATTTTGTTTTGTAACCGAAACAGAGGGCCTCAAATTTCCAAATAGCAAGCCGACGTTACGATCCGAATTTCCAATCGTATTGTGTAAATCTGTACCGCGTTCTGTTTTCGCAGTTTCATCTAAAAGCTCGAGTTTCCGTCAAAATACGGATTCAATGGTTCGTGAATCATGAGAGACACAATGGAGTTTCGTTCACGTTCATTAATTAACTTCAAGATTTGACGCATTCTTGTTTGACTCGGGTATGGAGTGCGCAACAAACAACAGGAGGTACAAAGTTGTTTGACGATCTACCGTTAAGTGTCTGCAGTAACGGCCTGACGCAAATCGTCGACATTGTTGTTTATAATGGCATTAGAACATTATGTGTTTCGCTCTACTTGGCCCCGTTACAGCGTTCATAAAATCTTATACCGATTAAAAGACTCACCACATTAAAACTTTTAGTATCGGAGCTTCTGCCTCCTGTCAAAAATCAATAGGATCCTGAAAACTTTAGGCTATAAAAATCCTCCAGCTTCACTGTAAGTTGTTTCAACCTTCTTTACCTTGAAGCTGTATTCAGAAACAACTTAAATTTTCCTGAGGAGGCTTACTCGAGCTCCAATTCAGAGCCACTCCAAGTTAAGTAACAAATGATCACTGAGTTTGACAAACAAGGCTCGCTTCTAATGTCTTCGAGGCGGCGAGAGCACAATGTCTAAAGCTTGGTTGACACCTTCATTACGTCGCTGACGTCTCGCAAATACTCGACGAATTGTTCTCGAAGAGTGTTATGAGTACTACTCGAGAGTTTCGGCTCAACGGTTACGGAATTATTGGATTTGAATTGTTGAAGGATTTTTGAGTGCCAGGGTTGCCAACTTTTGTTATGTATAGGCAGTTTTTGCAATCTTATGCAATAGGTATGGTGACATCTGATAGCAGTAGCAACACAAAACTACGACATTCAACGCATGTTCTTATAAAAAAATAAAATTATTGCATCTCAAATGCAACGTATTAAAGAAATTCCAGTGAAAGGAAATGAGGTCGATTAAATAAATGGATATTGCAAATTGAGGGAGCCAGACACAAAGCAATGACATTCTTGAAAATAAAGTTAATGAAAGCAATTTAAAACATACTTGAAAAGAAATGTGCGAAGCAAAGGCACAACGATTATGCTATTCAGAGATCAGCTATATAAATGGAAAGTTGAGGTTTCTGCACCAAGATTCAAGATTTGTATTTGCAACAACACAAGTGATACAGTGCTTAAACGTTCTGCCATCTATATACATTTATTATACATATATCCTCGTAATGCCTATGCATGCAACAATTAATATAAACAATAATAAGATAACGTCCAATTTAAAATGTCAATATGTTTCGTTACATTACATTCACAATTAAATTAAATTCATGCAGCCATTTAAAATAAAAAATATAATATATATACAACGTGTTCAAGACAATTTCCGTTAATTGCAAGGGGGCATAGTTTAGATTAAATGAAGTTAATTTCTCCAAGAAAGTAGTATCTTAACTCTTACTGTTATCAAGATAGGTATTCAATGTTTAACTTTATAAGTTTTGCAGATTTAACCGGTGAAAGTGGCTCTTAACCGTGACTTCATAACAGCTTTCTAAATTTTGTAAGGTTCCTTATACACTACAAGATTTTTTATTTCATGTGTTTCAAGACCCTTGTATAATAAGACAATAACCGTTAATGCTTCATTAAATGAATTTGTACAAAAATCTAAAAAAAATGTTTTTTTAATTTTTTTTTCCTCCAGAAATATTTATGCAAATTTGTTTCTGTGAATGTACTCTGCAATATGCCGAAGTTAACGAAAATTCCCAGGAACACCCTGTAAATCTGTATTGTGTCTGTTTTTGTCCCTGTGGCGGTTGAAACAGCAGCGGGGGGTTGGGGGGCGGCTATTATGGGGACTTTTGCACCAGGACTGCTGGGGGCGATTAGGGATAGAGTTAGGTAGTCTTGTATTGTAATTATATGTGTTATTAATGTTTTTATAGTAATTTTTAAATGTATGGACTTTTGATAAATATGTGAACGCTTTATCTAAATATTAATTGATCCAAAAATTGGTGTATTCTTATTATTCTAGCGCGTGTCAGATTATAATATTATTATTATTATTAATTCATTTATTTTCAGATAATACAATCCATAGTTATTCATTAATAGTTAGTAACATTTAATCGCTTAAGAATATGACTACGTTAGTGTAATATAATAAAATTAATTAATTAAATACATTCATTTTACATTGAAAATGGGTACCCTGTCTCCCATATGAATTGTGTTCCAATGTTTTACAACTGGGCAGTCAATTTTTTCCAAAACGCTGTTCAGGAGGCTGTTGTCACTGTCCCTCACTCGCCGCATCAGGGATGCTACTCACTTCCGTAATATTGACCTGAAGCCATCTATACTCGCCTCCATTAACATACCTGATGCGCTACAGTGTCTTGGTAGTCCCAACAGCATCCTGAACGCATTATTATATTGTACGCGAAGAGCACTTAGCGATTTTTGCGAATATTTGGTCCAGAGGCTGCATGTATAAAAAGTCTGACAAAATGCTCGAAATAGTGTTATTTTGACAGGACGCGAGCATTTAGAAAACCTTCGAACCAACATATTCGCCCTCACCGATAACGCCCTTCGCTCACGTTCTATATCAATATTATCCGATAGATCGTCAGTGACCCAGTGGCCAAGGTACTTGAACTCCTTGACTCTATTTAAGGCTACTCCATTGAGCTTAACTGGTGGTACAAAGCTAGGTGTTTTATTGCCTGCCTTAAAAACGAGTAGTTCACTTTTCTTTGTATTGTACCTTAGCCCATGGGCCACCGCATACCCCTCGCATAACCCAATTAACACCTCAAGAGCTCGTATCGAAGGAGTCAACAGCACCATATCGTCGGCATAACTAATATTGTTTACTATTTTACCGTCAATAGAGCAGCCCACGTCGGCACTGCTGAGCTCCTCCAACAATGAGTTAATATATAGATTAAACAGTCTTGGCGAGGTCAAGCCACCTTGCCTGACTCCGCAGTCTAAACCAAATTCTTTGGAGAAAGAGTCAGCCCATTTTACTGAATTTGACTGATTACTGTACCAGAACTTTAACAAGTTGACAATGTCTTTTGGTGTTTCCGTTTCATTTTCCATTTTCTCCCATAAAACCTTGTAAGACACCAGGTCGAATACCTTCGACAAGTCCAAGAAGCATGCATATACTGGCGTTTTCCTTGTCACATAATACTGAACGGTATGCTTCAACCTTAGTATAGCTGTGTCTGTAATATAAATATGTGTTATATTTTAACTAGATTATTTGATTAATTATTAGAAACAACTATTATGTTAATAAAAATAAATCAAGATCACCGGAAGTACGTTTAATGCAGTTCGAATGGAGGTAGGGGTATTGCATAAAAAAGGGTGTCCGCCATTGGACGGCCCATTATTTGCTCGATAACGACAGAAGACTCAACCGTCTACTTACTAATATCGACTAAATCTACCCACACCTCCATGATGACTGTCTGATGTTGCTTGTGTTTCGTTATTTGTTCGTGTAAATCTACTCAAGGAAGTAAAAGGTGTAATTTGGTTCAGTACTGCAGAAATTGAATGTAAGTAACGTTTAAATAAGTACATATTAATCAAATATTATGTTTCTATTCGATTTATTTTACTCGCCATCCAAAGCAATGTCCCTTTTTCCACAATAAATAGAATAAAATGATGTTTTAGTTATTCATTAGTACTCGGCTTATATTCTTCCCATAATTTTCTTAACACGCGCAGCACTATAATTGTTTTAACCGAGCCGAAGCAGAGAGCTTGGAGATATCTTATGGTGATGGAAATGATGGATGGTACCAGACTTTAGGGACTGGTCTGATGTGATACGTGTATGACCAGTCTGATCAAATCAATGTGCCATTAAGAAATTGAGAGAAGTAGATAACTGCTATAACAAAAAAGCCAATGGAGTCATGAGCCACAGAAACAGTATAATTTCTTTAAAATTCATGTTCAATGTTCTTCTTGAGACTAAATAATATGATAATATCATTATTTATTTTATATAGTAAATACAAGATGACAGTTAACATAAACTAAATTAAATTAAAACTACGTTAAATCTAAATAACATTACATTAATAGGTCTCTACAATAAGTGATTTGAAACATCCGCCTCACGGGTCCAGTAGCTGTAAGCTGGCTTGTGGCACTATTTATGCACATTCGCCGTTACAACAGACTCCCAAAAGAGTTCAAGCTCTCCAAAGTGGTTGCAGTCTTAAAACCAAGGAAGCCTGAGCATCTGCCTAAGAGTTATCGACCAATTGCCCTAATCGACTAAGCTGCTCATTTAAGCTTCTCGAACGTGCTCTATTAGCCAGAATTCAACCGTACATAGAAGCTGTCAGCCAGCCCGAACAGGCTAGTTTCCGAACCGGAAGAAGCTGTACCGATCAAGTCTTGGCCCTCACCACCCATATTGAGGCTGGGTATCAAAAAGCTCTTAAGTCAACAGCGGTTTTTATAGACTTGACAGCAGCGTACGACACAGTATGGAAGCAGGGTTTGATCCAAAATTTACTCACCGTAATACCAAGCAGAGAAGTCGTGGATCTAATATACAGGTGCAGAATCCGTGTGATGTAATTCGCAAGGATCTACCACAGAAGACTCAAAATAAGTCGCGACGCGACAAGGTGGTGGAGAAGAAGAAGCCTACTTGTCGGAATCTGTGCGGTACCGCACCGACTGGACCAAATCACATGCTGCGTCCTGCTACACCATGGACACTACACTACGAAGGCAGAGGAAGTAGTAGAGTATGTGCGCGTGAAGACTGGATTCATCCTGAGGGTCGTGAAGTTGGAGCCTCACCATAATGTGAATTTTAATTCCTTTGTGGTCAGAGTTCCAACAGACCATCTATCAACCTTCATTAAGGAAGAATTTTGGCCGAAGGGAGTCAAGTTTCGGCGTTTTCGCGGTCGGTTACCTGACACCACGAAGTTGCGCAACACGTCGCAGTGATAGTGTGTTTTTTTGTAACAAGTTATTAAGTTTATAATGATATGTATGTTAGTCTTTAAGTTATTTGTAATATGGGCCTTGTTGCCAGATTAAAAAAAAATCTAAAAAATAATTATAATAACTAGTATGTTGAGTGAACGGCAATTCGAGGTCTTCCTGGGAGACGCCAAAAGCAAAAGGAAAATACTTAACAATGGCCTGCCACAGGGATCTGTTCTAGCCCCGCAGGTTTTCAATCTCTATATCCACGACTTACCATCCACGGAAGCTACCATATTGCGCTAGTGACGCAAAACAAAAACTTTTGCAGTAGGAGAAAGATTTTTAACGGCAGATCTAGAAAAACTAGCAAAGTTTTTTGAATCCTGGAGTACAACGAAGACCGAGGTGTTTTCATCTGAGCAATCAAATGGCCAACTATCAATCTTTGGTCTACTTCAATGGCGAGAAGCTTAAATGGATAGGTCTCTCACGTACAGGGAGCACATCACTAAGCTGTCACTAAAATTACTATAAATTAAACACTAATTACTAAATTACACTGGTATCGCGTTGGTATACTCAGCTGCAGAATACTGCGCCCCGATATGGATGGTGAGTGCACATGTGGCGAAGGTGGATACCACGTTTAATGATACCATGCGGTGTATCTCGGGTACTGTTAAGTCTACCCCAGCCAATGGGCTATGTGGCAGGTGCGGCGGGGCTACGTGGCATAGCGCTGGTAGCCAATGGGCTACCAGCTCTATGCAACATAGCCCCGCCGCACCTGCGAAGAGCGCACGCACTAAAAAAAGAAGCGGAAAGGACCGTGGCTACAACCTCACTCCCTATACACGAAGAGTGTTGTCCACCATCTCAGCGCCTTAAATCCCGCAACCCTACCTCCCGCGAAAACTGTGGTGCTGTCTAAATAGGCTAAGAACGGGTCACGGCCACTGCTACTACCCCTTGCACAAATGGGTAGATTCAGCCATGTGTGAGTGGGGCGAAGAGGTTCACACCATGGAGCACATCTGCCGATGCTGTCCTCTACACTCATATGTGGGACCGGAGGAGGACCTACTGCAGCTGACACCTGACGTGATTGCATGGCTCAACTCCCTGAATGTTGACATTTGACACCCCAATGTACCGACATCGACAATCCAACATGTACATGAGATATTAATTCTGGTTTTTTTGTTTGCCTATTATAAGTAAGTGTACCTATGCCATACGATTAAATAAATAAATACAATAAGTGATTTAAGTATGTCTATAAATTAATAATGAAACCAGTTGAACACGTTCCACAAATAGGTATGAAGTAAACTACTAAACAATACGAGTATCGGTGGCAATAGTTCACGGAAAACAATAAAACTGTTTGCGCACTCTCTGGATCGTAAATCGGGGTCCCGCAGCAATCGTATGTTGCAGTTACCTTTACCTACCTTTACTAATTTGAGCTAGGTCACGCAAAATCTAGTCGTGTGCCTCGGTACAAGGGTGTCGCTTGTCGTAAAGGCGAATAAGGGGAACCTGTTTGGGGTTGCAAGTATCTTCCTTAGCGGAATGACGCAGCATTTGGGTAATTTCTAAGGTAAATGCTAATAATTCCCAAATAGTCAATGGTTCAAGCATCAATATTGTGAATTTAAATATTACGCTCAATATTTTATTTTGGTATTATCTGTATAGCACTGACCTAACCTAAACTATCAGCCGTGAAAGAATAAAAAAAGCGGCCAAGTGCGAGTTGGACTCGCACATGAAGGGTTCCGTTAAATAAATTGCTTTTTACGATTAATGACGTATTAAAAAAAACAACTTACTAGATCTCGTTAAAACCAATTTTCGTTGGAAGGTTGCATGGTAATGTACATCATATTTTTTTTCAGTTTTATCATTATCTTATTTTAGAAGTTACAGAGGGGGGGGGGGGGGACACATTTTACCACTTTGGAAGTGTCTCCCGCGCAAACTATTCAGTTTACAAAAAAAATATGTTAGAAACCTCAATATCATTTTTGAAGACCTATCCTATCCTATACACGTATGGGTTTGATGAAAAAATTGTTTTAGAGTTTCAGTTCTAAGTAAGGGGAACCCAAAAAAAAAATTTTTTTTTTTTCTATTTTTGTGTGAAAATCTTAATGCGGTTTACAGAATACATCTACTTACCAAGTTTCAACAGTATAGCTCTTATAGTTTCGGAAAAAAGTGGCTGTGACATACGGACGGACAGACAGACAGACGGAGAGACATGACGAATCTATAAGGGTTCCGTTTTTTGCCATTTGGCTACGGAACCCTAAAAACGACTTTAAAAGAAAACTAAAACGACATTATTTAAGTATCATCATTCATAACACATAAGTAACTGTATGCAATTGTATGTAACATGTGTTTAACCTAAACCTATTTATAAATTAGTACGTAATTAATTAATTATTAACTTTGTACTCTATACTAAGACTTCGCTGTCCGTCCGTCCGTCCGTCCGCGCGTCCGTCCGTCCGTCTGTCTGTCACCAGGCTGTATCTCAAGAACCGTGATAGCTAGAGAGTTGAAATTTTCACAGATTATGTATTTCTGTTGCCGCTATAACAACAAATACTAAAAACAAAATAAAATATTTTTTAAAGGTGGGCTCCCATACAACAAACGTGTTTTTTTACCGTTTTTATAGATAATGGTACGGAATTTTTCTTGCGCGAGTCCAACTCGCACTTGGCCGGTTTTTTTTAATGTTCCTGCCCGGCTAGCACACTAACAAAATGACGACTTTTATGCACATGTTTTATGTCCACAACCGACGTATAAAACTTTACCGTCATGAGCGAACATGCTATACCATCATCTACGTAAAGTGTGACCATTTATATGTCTTGCACATAAAACTATTTGTTTTACGTCAAATGCTAACATGCTCTTGATTTTGGCACATAAAACGAGATGATATTCATCGTTGATGGACGAAGTTTTATGTAGGTCACTCGAGACCCCGGATAAATTTTAACACTGTGAAAACAATATCATTTTCTCCAATTTCTGTCATAACACATAAGGTAAACGTCCGAGTGCTCGACGCTGTACTAGTATATGGCATGGGTACTCTATGTCAAAGTGCCATAGCTTAAATTCGAATGAAGAAAAATCCTCTTTGTTCGTATTGCTTTCACATACGGACGTTTACGGTACGGTTTCAGTTTCAAAACTCCGATCATCTCCTGAAACAATGATGTAGCATTTTGAATTTTAGCTAGAAGATGATTACTGATTACCTATAAATAAAGCAATGATTAACATTATTTGCTTATTGTGTTGTAATAAAATATATTACGCAAACTTACAAATATTATTGATTCAATTAAATACTTCCATCTGTGTTGGTACTCGCTTCATCACTTAAAACTACAACGTAAAACTTTTCGCGGGGCGGGAGTAATAGTACATTACATCAGAAGCCGGGAAAACACGGATTTCTGGCCAAGTAGGTATAGACCGGATAGAGATACGAGGCATGTATAGTGCTTTTCTCAAACATGCAATGAAATAAATAAATTAAAATCCTCAAATCAAACTAATTTTCATGGCTGAATGCCGTGATGCTGTGCCACAAATAGTGGAATGAAAATTAAAAAGTTACTTTGCCTAGGCCTGCAAAGTAACTTTTTAATTTTGCCTGAAAAGTTGAAAATGAAATCCCATTTCAGGCCGCCTCGAGATGCCGCGCCCGAAAAAGGATACTTCCGAGTCTATTATAAGGAACGTAAAGAGAGTATTTCATTGCATGTTTGAGAAAAGTAAATAAAAACATAAAACGATTATAACACAACTTAATACAGGAACACAACTGTTTAGTAAACTGTGCAGTGCTTATCATTACTCTTTAATTTAGGTAGTATTATAATGGGCTTCTATTAACCATAGACTACTATTGAACGAATGAAATTAATGCAATAATTTGGCTACGTATATTTTACGCTATGGCATAAATATATGCTGCGAGATTACCATGTTAGCTAAGTAACGTAAAAATGGGCACAATCGTAAAGTTATACGTCTGAACGTAAACATGTGTCCGATTAGTGTGCTAGCCGGGCAGGGCTGAGCACTACCTCAAAACAAAAGCGACTTAAGAAAGTCACGAGGAAATCTTCAAACTCTTTTATTTTCCGATACTCGCCGCTTGCGTTATAAATAATTATAAAGCCAATGAACCCCTTTTTTGGATAATTATCTGTGATGAAAAGAAGGTTCATGCAACCTGAAATATCATAATAAATTCAAAGACTCACTAGCAATTTGTGCCAATGCCGTTACTGCCGATCTTAAAGTGTTTAAAGTCCGACGCCTGAAGTTCTTTCGAGACGGAAAATTCTTCATATCGATGTTCACTGACATTTCAATATACACAAAACCAACAGTTGCGAGAGCTCAGAATACACTGCGCGTAAAATCCATGGTCAGGTGTGCAAATCAGTTATTACTATAACTTATTCACATCATAAGGAATAGCTGAGTGAGTGGAGATTCAGCGTACACGAAGATATTTGTAATAAGCAGTGATCGGATCTAGGATGCAATTTGGGGTGAACGACCTCAAACGTTATGTTTATCGTGGATGTGTCTCGGATCTCCCGGGATTTTGTGAAATGGGCTATTGTAAATTAAAAAATACGTCACTTAATATTTGCACACTTAAAGCACATTAGAATTGTCGAATAATGGGTATTTATAACTGAAATTATTATTATTTGTCGATAAGTTGAGAATGTGATAAGCAGGGCTCGATTTGATTGACAATGTCAGTCAAGACATTATATACTGTTCATTTCAAGTGGCCATTTCATTTAATAAAAGAGGTTGATAAGTGGTAATTGTTTACGAAAAGACTATTTGATGACATCCTATGTGCGGTGCAGTGCAACGTCATCGGCACTAAAAGTTCGAGCCCTGGTGATAAGATTAACGAAATAGTGATAGTGAACTAATAACAATTATTACTTTTTCTTGTATACCCTGGTAAACACATAAGAATAATAAAAATACATAAAAGATAAGAATACAAGATACGTTCAGTTCTTCTATGCAGTAGGTAGGTGAAAACATTTTTGTTGTTATTACATTTTCTGTTAATTTTAATTATACTGTAAACTACTTCAAATTAAAAGTTATTTACCTATTTGTAAAGATAGGTAACAAAAAAAGTCGCGGGATTGTAAGTCATATCCACCTTAATATTACGAACTTAAACCCCGGGAAATTGCATCCTAGATCCGATCACTGGTAATAAGTAATGTAATTTATGTAGTCATTTACTTTAAATCAACTCACTTTTCGAGATTGAGATCGATACAAAGTGTTTTTATTAATATTGTTACGTAAGAAGTAAAATAATTTCATTGGACGTTGATTTTTAATCTGTCGACCCTGTCTTACGTTATGTGATATGGCGTTAATTGGATAATTATGTTTTCATTAAGGGAATAAACCTTCTGCAACTTTGTACCATTAATTATAAATATTATAATGTACCATAGGTAATGTAATTAAGCCTAATGTGAGTGACGTGAGCATTATAAGAAATTAAGAAAAAAAACTATGTCGGACAACGACTCCAACCCACCGACAGCTCACCTGACGGATGAAGGCATAGCAATGTGCGGTTTACGTAAACACTTCTGATGCGGCTATTCCCGGACGGTTCATTAACAAAGGCGGCCTTTGTTTCAAACAAATATACAACTCGCGTCTAGAATCTCTTGAATGAATCTGGTGACGTTTTAGAAGTACTGTTTGCAGAAATCCCTTGTTTTTCTCAATGGAGAAAAACAAAATGTCTAGAATTTGGCGCAGTTTCGTATAAAACTTAAAACACCGAAAATATATTTTTCCACGCGAAGATGATAGTCACAGTAAAGTTATATAATAGAATATAACATTATAGAATAACTTAATTTCGGTCATTTTTAGGGTTCCGTACTCAAAGACCCCGCTGTCCGTCTGTCTGTATGTCTGTCTGTCTGTCTGTCTGTCCGTCTGTCACCAGGCTGTATCTCAACAACCGTGACACTGAGATAGTTGAAATTTTCACAGATGATGTATTTCTGTTGCCGCTATAACAACAAATACTAAAAACCAGAGAAATAAAAATATGTTTTTTTTTTTCTTTTACAAATCGTACACAAATCGGCTTAGTCCTAAACTAAGCAAAGCTTATACTATAGGTACTAGACGACTATAAACATACTTATATAGATAAATAAATACTTAAACACATAGAAAACATCCAAGACTCAGGAACAAATATTTGCGCTCGTCACACAAATAAATGCCCTTACCAGGATTCGAACCCGGGACCTCCGGCTTCGTAGGCAGGGTCACTACCTCAGAGCATAGAATACTAGAGAGAGGACAAGCCGCCGGCGGCCGTGTCGCAGCTGTATGCTCAATGGGCATACGCTGCCATACTGTGCACGCGTGCTGATCGCAGAGAATATTACGTTTTTTCCCAAAATGCCTGACATGATGCGCGTTTATTGTCAAATAAGCGTGTAGCGTGTAGGTATACAAGAGTGTGTGTTTTAGATGTGTGCGTGCTTTGTCTTGTCAATTACTTGGGCGTTGTGTGGGTTAATGTACTTGCGACAGGCTCAATCTATACAAATCGGCCGCCAGGTCCGATCTCCTTATATTCATACATCTGTGGTCACTACCAACTAGGCTACAGGAGGCTCCCATACAACAAACGTGATTTTTTTGCCGTTTTTATAGATAATGGTACGGAACCCTTCGAGCGCGAGTCCGACTCGCACTTGGCCGGTTTTTTGTTTTTACATCCATATATTGTTAGTATGTATTGTTAGTATGTGGAAGGCAAGTGGGGAAACCACCACATTAATATTCCCTATTATGGAGTAATGATAATGACACAAGAAAGAAATAACGTCCTTGACAACGGGCTTCCACGACGTAACATTCCGTGGCGGTCTGAGTCCGGCAGGGTCAGGAGTAAGGCTGACTCGGTCGTCATCATGCAAAATCCTTGCAAAATCGGAACATGGAATGTTAGAACGATGCTTACGCCGGGAAAGCTAGAGGAGTTAAAGGCAGAGATGAATAGACTAAACATAGATATATTAGGATTATGCGAAGTGAGATGGGAGGGAAGTGGTGATTATTGGAGCGATGATTATAGAGTAATTTACACAGGAGACCAACAAGGAGTTAATGGAACAGCAATAGTTTTAAACAGAAACTGGGGCAACCAAGTGGAAAACACAATTCATTATAGCGATAGAATAACAGCAATAAAACTTACAGGAAGTCCTAATAACATTATAATAATCCAAGTTTATATGCCCACCAGTAGTTACACAGATGATGATATAGAGGAAATGTATAATCACATTGACACAATTTTGGATTCAGTTAAAGAAAAATATATTTTAATTGTAATGGGAGATTTTAATGCAGTTGTAGGTGAAGGATCTCAGGGAAATATAGTCGGTAAATTTGGACTTGGAAAGCGGAACAGTAGAGGCGAAAGACTGGTGCAGTTTTGTGAAGAAAACAATCTGATAATAACGAATACATTATTTGCGCAACCTAAAAGACGCCTATACACATGGAAAATGCCTGGAGATATAGGAAGATATCAATTAGATTTTATCATAACAAAACAACAGCATCGGCAGCAAATCAAATCATGTAAAACAATGCCCGGTGCAGATATCAATACCGACCACAATCTTCTAGTCAGCATGTTCAACTTTGAAAATAAGAGGCCTAAAAGAAAGAACAGACCAAAGAGTATCGATCTCAATAAGCTTAAAGAAATAGATAGTAATTATAGAGTGCAATATAGCAATAAGGTAGGATATAAACTAGAACAGTACAATAAAGATATATTAGACAACATAGAAATAGAAAGCCGTTGGAATAACATTAGAGATATAATTAGGACTAGTGCGGAAGAAACTTTGGGTAAAGAAAAGATCACACCACGAAAGAAATGGTTAACCACAGATATTATAGATATGATGATTGAAAGAAGAAGCTTAAGGAATAGAGTGGATGAAGATAGCATAGAGAAATACAGGTACCTCTCAAATAAAATAACATTAAAGTGCAGAGAAGCAAAGGCTCAAGACATATCTGAGGCATGTAATCATATAGAAAACTTTATTAAACAAGGGAAATTAGACAAAGCCTATAGTATAGTCAGACACCTAGGAAGACATCACAAGACAAAAAGTGCTGCAATTTTGGACGAGCATGGCAAAATTTTACTAAATAATGAAGATATATTACAACGCTGGATACGATACATAGAACAATTATACAACGGAAATGGTTTAACAGATAATGACATAGAGAGAGAAATGGAAGTAGATGAAAATAAACTAGGTCCTGGTATCATTAGAGAAGAGTTTGACAGAGCATTAAATAGTATTCAAAATGGTAAAGCAGCAGGTGATGATCAAATATACATTGAACTCATAAACAAATTAGAATGTCATTTTATGAAAGATGAAATATTTACAATAGTGAAAGAGATCTACATCACAGGAGTGATTCCAAAAGATTTTCAAACTAGTAAAGTGTTACCATTGCCAAAGAAACTAAATACACTGAAGTGCGAAGAGCACAGAACGCTGAGCCTTATATCACAAGCATCTAAAATTCTCATTAAGATAGTGCAAAACAGAATAAGACCAATAACGGAGAGCTATCTGGGACCTGACCAATATGGGTTCAGGCAACAAAGAGGCACAAGAGAAGCTATTCTTGCTCTTCGACTCATCGTAGATAGGAGAATGGAACTAGGCCTGAACACTCATATAGCCTTCATAGATTTAGAGAAAGCCTTTGATAAAATAGACTGGATAAAGATGATGAACATTCTGCGTACAATAGGAATAGATTATAGAGACAGGCGAATTATACATGCACTATATAAAGATCAAGAAACCATAGTAGAAATAGGACAGGAGAAGGGAAAAGCCAAAATAAAACAGGGTGTAAGGCAGGGTTGTCCACTCTCGCCTTTGATTTTTAATATTTTCATTGAAACCGCCATTCGAGAAATTTTGGGATCAGAAAAAGGCGGTGTTAAAATTAATGGAGAAAAGTTTCACTTTATAAGATTTGCTGATGACATCGCAGCGGTAGCCGAAAATTCTGCACAGCTTGAACAGCTCGTAACAGAAATGGACCTCATTTTCACAGAATTTGGACTAAAAATAAATATAAATAAGACCAAAACATTAATTGCATCTAAGACAAACCAAATCATAGATCCCATAAAAATTAGAGGTTCAGCCATTGAACAAGTCAAAAGCTTTAAATACTTAGGCAGCATTATAACCTGTGACTCCAGATGCACTTCGGATATCATCGCACGCATAGCCATGGCCAAAAAAGCTTTCAATGCCAAAAAGCAAATATTAAAGGCGAAAATATCTCGAAAGATCAGAAAACGTTTTATTAAGACCTACATCTGGAGCATAGCGTTGTACGGAAGTGAGACGTGGACTCTAACCCAGCGTGACAGAGAGAGACTGAACGCATTTGAAATGTGGGCATGGAGAAGGATGGAAGGTATTAGTTGGAAAGAAAGAAGAACAAACGAAGAGGTTCTAAATTTGATAGGAGAACAAAGATGTCTACTAAAAACTATTGAAAACAGAAGGGGAAATATGTTGGGGCACCTGATACGACATGACAATTACATAAAAACTATAATTGAAGGAAAAATTGAAGGAAGGAGAGGCAGAGGAAGGCCAAGACGTGCGTTTATGGACCAAGCTAAAGAGAAAGTTAATGTAATGTCGTATCAGGAGCTCAAAACAGTGGCAGAAAGAAGAACAGAATGGCGATTACTCCACCGACAAGAGCCTGGCTCTTAAATTTATGATGATGATATTGTTAGTATATCTTAAGATAGGTATATTAGTATTAGCCTCTAAGGACACAATCTAAATTTACTTAGATTTAAATTTCGCGACCGTCTTGATTTGACCGATCCAGTGCGTCAACATAGGGCAAGCGTACCTGTCGGCAATGACACTCAGAATGCTGTTGGAACTTTCCCTTAACCGGCTTAGTATAGAGACGATTTTCTTGCTTATAATCGCTTGAACACCGTCCGTGCGGGCCTCAGCGAACATTAGCGAGGCGCTACACCACCGGGGTAGTCCCATCAGCACTCTGAATGCATTGTTTTATTGCACGCGCGTCTTTTGGTATCATCATCATCATTTAAGAGCTTGGCTCTTGTCGGTGGAGTATGCGCCAGTTCTCTCGGTCCTCGGCTAATTTCTTTAGGTATAAGACAAGACATTTGCTTTTGCTTTTAGTTGTTGTGTTGTCTTTTGGTATATTAAAACGCATAATATATGACAGTAAAGTAGACATTGGCTGAAGCATAAGTCAAAGAACAAAAAGATCTATTATTCCACAAAGTACACTTGAAAAAGCTTTAGCTGAAGGATGAGATTTACGACTGAATATAAAGCGTGACTATTTGAATACGTATATCTAGTGCAGTGTTAACCCATGTTAACTCACTGCATGGTTATTATTTTATTTTAGGGCCATCTGTGTTTTCCTTATTTGTGTTAGAAATGTGTTAGTAACTGTGTTAGAAATACGATCCAAGTATACGCGCACGTAGTATACGTGTGCTGGTATTACTTTAAAAAAAAAGTGTATATATATAATAAATTTTAGATATATATATGATAAATATAATAAATTTTAACGTGTATTTGTGTGTGTTAATCTTATTTATTTTCACTGCACTAGGTAGCCATTATATTATCACACGTGGAACAAAATGTAAGTGAACAGCAGTCTAACTAAAAATAATCAAGTAATCAAGTAATTTATTAGCATTCATGTTGTATTACATAAAGGTGGTAGGTGTTACAATATGGACGTATCAAACATGAGCCCTGAGGCATCGCAAAAGTAATAGTATTGAAATTAAATAAGTATTTAATTTCAATACTATTACTTTTGCGATTATTAAAAGCGTATTATTCTATTAGTACTATAATAGATAGTACTATCTTAAAAACTAACAAAGCTTAACGTAATATAAAATTAGCTATAACAAATCTCTTTGAGCCGAATTGTAGTTAATGTTATAAGATAATAATAAGTTAGTAGTGATATAAGAACTTACTTTGTTAAAGTAATTTGTCTTCTAAGTATTCACTAATAGAATAATACGCTTTTAATAATATTTAGAAGAATTTGTTTTACTTGGCTTATAAATTTATTTTCTTTGCTTTCTTTTTTAATTTTTTCTGGTAGTTTATTATATAATTTTATGGACATTATTAAAGGGCCGGATGAAGTAATAGACTCTGATCGAATTACGTATGAGACTCACGACGTACCCAGTTACCCTACCTCCCCAAAGGGTGCCACAATGACCGGTCCTGCGCCACCCGCATCCAGCGGACTCCCGCGACCTTTACCAGGTCATTAGTCCACACTGCGCCTGCCGGTAAGTGTGGGTTGTGTAGGTACTTTATTATGATTAAGTAGACAATTTATAAAACAAATATTGAGATGTTATAATTATAATCAGATGCCAGACACGATAGAAATATTGGATACTGACAGCGACAGTCCACGGTAGAATGAAGTGGAAGACGTTAAAAAGCCCTAAACACCAACAATGTCGACCAAGGATTCCGAAAATGATGATGATGATGATGAAGTGTTTATCTCACCAATACGTCCAGTACAACTTGTTGCCAATTAGGGTCGTGCGCAACTCAGCAACTCCTGTCTCACTCACAAGACAAGACAATATGTTCTCTTCTCGCGTCGCGCAGTTGTGCTAGCTCTGCAGCAGCCATCCACAAATTAAATAATAATAATAAAATAATAAATATTTTCGGACAATCTTACACAAATCAACCTAGTCCCAAACTAAGCAAAGCTTGTACTATAGGTACTAGCCTCCTAGCGCCCATGGGCCTACTGGAAGGACATATTCTCTTAAAGGAATTTAAACAATTTTGGGTTGGAATAGAGTTGCATTTGTTTTGTTTTGGTCTTCTCTTGAAACAAAAGAAATTTAACTCTATATCTTTTATTAGTTTGATTCAAATTTCAATGTCATTTTGTGTTGTAGTATGGTGGACGCCACGAGGCTAGACGACGATATACATACGTTACTTATATAGATAAATAAATACTTAAATACATAGAAAACATCCATGACTCAGGGACAAATATTCGTGCTCATCACACAAATAAATGCCTTTACCGGAATTCGAACCCAGAACCTCTTGCTTCGTAGGCAGGGTCACTACACTACCAACTAGGCTAAAGCGGTCGTCTAACAACAGAAAACAACATCATAATAACTGAAATTAGGTACTATGACATAAAGCAATCTTATCCGCGTTTTGATTATTAAATGCACTGAAATGGCTCATACAGTAACGGCCAAATGCCTCCATGAATATTCTGTCACACTAACTCAGAAGCGGATTTGCTACGAGCAAAATTAGATCCTCTTACAGAGTTTAACGAGTCGTATTTACAATGAAATTGTTTTATATTTTAGAGGAAATTAGGCTAATGTTTGTTATCTCTAGAACAAACAAATTAAGAAAGCGCACTTTTTGACGTAATTTTAACCTTATGTCAAGGTCATAAAGACTTAAAGGGAAAAGCTTTTCTCACTTTATCTTTATATTTTCTTTACCCCTGAGGAGGGTTATGTTTTTCGAGCGTATGTATGTATGAGGACAAAAAAAGTCTGTTTTACGAGCTACAGTCCAAACGGCTTCATGGATTTTGACATTATGAGGTATTTATTGTATTATAGAGGTTGGATTCCTCATACTCGTGGGAGTGGTTATAATATATAAAACAATCAGTTGGGTTTTTTGAAAAATCTTTTGATTTCACTTGTTCAATGTCACATTTTAAAGCACAATATTTACACAGAAATGTCTATGAATATAAATCAATTGGCCTGTTTTGATACAACACTCCAAAAAGGTAAACATAAATATTTATTTTCTTCTTACTTTAAGTTCTATGTCACGCGACTAATTACGAAGTCGACACTTTAGTTAAATTGACTTATGATTATGATACTATTTATTCAACGAAATTAGCGTTTAAATTGTAATTGTTTATGTATTAAGTACAGTCCGGGGTAGCAATATACGTATACATAAAAATGTATATATGTAGGGGAAGTGGGGTACATTGATACACGGGGCACATAGATACGACAGACATTGAAACTAAACGAATAGCAGTTCACTATTCATTCACTCACACATAGAAACCACCGACGCGGCCAATAAGCTGCCAAAGGCTCACCGCCGCTCAGTCACTCAGCCGCGATCGACAGGCCCTTAAACGTTTTCGCAGCTCGCGACAAAAATTACGACAACTTTAAACAGCGTGTCGTTTGGCAGTGTTACACAATGAATTCCACATTATGTAGTTAGTATATACTGTGAATTACTCTATAAAATCATTATTTTTCGCAGTTACTTTCGGTATTTTTTTAATATTACTTTAAATTCGAAAAAGTACTTCGGGGCACATTGATACGGAGGTCAATGGGGCAGATTGATACTGTTAATATATGCAGATTGATACAGATAATTGATTTATCTGCTTATAAAATTCCTATCTAAACATAATTATTTATGTTATTTAAAGGCTGATTGAATTAGATCTCGTTTAGATTAATATTCTAGGATATATAGAGACTATATACCTATGCTAAAAATAATAGGTACTAAATAAATGTAAGAATACATATTGTACCTCTCAACCAAGTGATACATGAGAATAAGACTGATTATTTCATAAATAAAGCTTAAAACGAATTAATACATGTATTTTGTTTTATTTCTATACACATTTATATATGTTATATAAGAAGATATATATGCGAATCAAAGTGCCCCAGGTATGTATCAATGTACCCCGTAGGGGCAGTTTGATACGAAACCAATTTTCTAGAAAAAGAGTCATAAAAATAATTACGTGCCTTTTTGCAAATATATGTATACTTACGTTTGTACCCAGATACATACTCGACCTGGAAAAATTGTTTTTGTTACAGTTACTCTATCCCTGACTTTGTTAGCGGCGAAACAAAAAAAACCGTATCTAGCTGCTCCACTTCCCCTACACGCCTTTATGACATTGACAATAGAGTCCTGTACAGATATTTATGTCCTAATATAACTGACTGTACATATTTGACTTATCTTATTCATAGGAGCATGCATGCATACAAACATCACACAACACACAATATGTACAAACAACGAATATGTAGGTATCTGCTCCCATTACTATTGCACATACGTATTGTGTACAAACGTCAATTGTACATGTAACGTGAATGCAACCAGAGCTAATCAATCTCAGTTAATACTGCAATTACAAGTCAATTATCCCAGTGAAACCGTCAGTGTATCCGAATTAGATACATCAGTGATATTACTGGACTGAAATACACGGGGGGTAGGAATGGGACTGTTATTATAGTTTTATATGTATGTAGCAGTTTGACTGTGTTCCCTTAAAAACGTTTTATGAAAAGTGGCTTATATTATCGTTTCCCCACAAACACAGAATCATGCAGCAAGGCAGAATACTGTCAGATGCAGCAGGAAAAAATATTTCTGCTGAACATACATCGCACCTTTTAACTAGAAGTTTAAAGTTTTGTTCATATCCAGGAGGTAACTCATGTTAAGGTTCCGACGGAAGACCAGCGCTGGCCTTCTAGGTTAGCACCATGCTGAGTGCCTTTTCGTGGACCCTGCTATTTTTACGTTCTGCGTTTTGTTTTTTACACCCATTGTTTTGTCCACGAATAAATGTTTTCTTTCTTTCTTTCTTTCAAATATGCATAAGTAATGATTTGCTTGTATTTAATTTATCTTACCAGCAACATACAAAGCATATCATATTTTACGAATGGTAGAGAAATCTTGCAAATAGTAGAGAAAAATATCAATGATTTATTGCACCGATATCAGCCGGCCGTTCGTCCGCAATTTCCCGATTATCCAATTCACGTTAAACCACACGGACGATCCATTTTACCCGCAACGTTCATCATTCAGCGACATAAGCGGTCTAATCCGCTATTGACAAATTTGTTATTCGAAGCCGTCACCGGCCCAACGCGCTGGCCGCAACGCGATGACGTCGACTTGTCCCGTGATAATGTATTTCGTTTGATTGGAATTTAGTATATTCGGTTACTGGAAATTTCCCGAGTGGCGAGAATGTTTCTTATACTATTAAGTTCATGGTTTCTGTGGCTAAATATTTACGATTGGCACAGCGGATTAGCATTGCCATTCTGGCCACGCTGCCCTCAGGACGCGATTTGGGTTATTTTTAGGGTTCCGTACTCAAAGAGTAAAACGGGACCCTATTACTAAGACTTCGCTGTCCGTCCGTCCGTCCGTCTGTCTGTCACCAGGCTGTATCTCAAGAACCGTGATAGCTATAGAGTTGAAATTTTCACAGATTATGTATTTCTGTTTCGGCTATGACAACAAATACTAAAAACAAAATAAAATATTTTTTTAAGGGGGGCTCCCATACAACAAACGAGATTATTTTGCCGATTTTATAGATAATGGTAAGGAACCCTTCGTGCGCGAGTCCAACTCGCACTTGGCCGGTTTTTTGATTTATAATATGTTGTAGTGTTTAGTTTTCTTTCAAGTTTTTTTCTTGTTCTTACACATCTCTACAATATTAAAATCGACCTAATTGCGAACTAAGCAAAATGATTTCAACCAACAGGACTGCGTATTGTGGCATTGATTGGCACAGTAGTACGCTTCCAACCTTCTCATTATCTGTGAAATTACACGAATGGCCAATTTGATTACAAAGTGGTCTAGATTTCTATCACGCAACTGAATATTTCATTGACATTAGAAACCAATTCTTGGCACACACCCATTTGTCTATGTATTGTAAGCGCAGCGCATAAATCATAAGCTTCACATATGATTTCGATACGTTTAAAACTCGTTACAAAATTGGGCTGCTAATCGGTTTAGTCAATTTTGACAAATTCGCCGCCATCACTCGCCCAACGCGCCGACCGCAACGGTCTACGTGACGTGTGATCTAACAGGCTAAAGCTCTGGTTTCCTAGGATAGCGGTGCCGTCATATGCCGGCGCGATAGAACTAATTAGAACACTAAGAATGAGACGGATAGTCTATCTCACCGGTATAATATGAGGGTACCTCTATGCTAGGAAACCAGAACTTTATGCAATGTATGTCTCTTTAAATGGAATTTAATGGTGTGCTAAACAGTTTCTAATTTTCTATCCTACGTTTTCTTATAAAGTGCCTACTGGACCGTTCAGAAGTTTAGTGTGGGCATCAACCATATCACAAAAAATATTTATACTCTATTCGATGTAGATATTCTTACACGAAGTTGAAGGTCCTGGGTTGGAATCCCGGTAAGAGCAAATATTTGCGTGATGAGCATGAATTTTTGTATCTGAGTCTTGGATGTTTTCTATAAAATATATCGTCATCTAGTATCCATAACACAAGCCTTATTGAGCTTACTATGGGGCTTGCAATTCGTGTAAGATTGTCCTATTATAGTTATTTATTTATTTATTCTTGAACCGAGGATTTAATTAGGAAGATGTTAAATCCCGAATCAAGTGAAATTATCTTGAGCCAAGATTTTTTAGTTTTGGTTCTAAACAATCATCTTAACTCAAGATGTACCCGCAGTCTCCCTAGTGTAGGTATTTCTGATTCTGATCAGATCAGATTATAAATAAATAAATATTTGCGGACAATCTTACACAAATCAACCTAGTCCCAAACTAAGCAAAGCTTGTACTATGGGTACTAGACGTAGATAAACATACTTATGCCAAACAACACGTTGATTAATGTACTACCTCGACCGTACCTTTAACATTGTAGGTAGTGTTTTATCTTGGCAACGATAGTTAGTAAAAGTTATTGAAACTTACCGCCACAATATCTCTGGAGCTCCCTCCAACTTTACGAGTTCGGTGCGGGTCAAACGTGACCCGACAAACCTAACACTTGCGTTTTATTGACTTGACTAATCCACTTTAAGATAGTCACTTAGGTCTCTAATAACCATTAAAATTTACTCGACCTACCCATCCCGTCTGGGTTAACCCTTGTTACACCAACAAACGTTTCATCGAATCAATGTTTCGTCGAATTTTCAATTAAACGAAAACAAATTTCTTCAGAAACAGTATTTTTTTCAGGATTTTTATAAAACAAACTTAACCTCACCTAATTCTACACAAACTACCTTTCAGGTATAAGTACCTAAAACGTTAACGGTATCTGAGAAAAGAAAATCTATGAAATAAAAAAACATATATGAAACAATGCATTCGGTGAAACGTTTGTGGGTAATAATAATGCACTCCCATCACGCCTGATTGTTATTTCGTCATGGTCACGCACACGTCTAGTTTTACGTTTACGAAACAGAGAGTGCACGAACCAAAATGTTTGATCAATCAGTCCCTTGCGTACGACGGAAATGCGTTGTGAGGTGAGGAGCCCCTGGAATCAGGGAGAATGCATTGAGAATGGGAGAATGCTTAAAATATTATAGAAATAGCACCATGATGGTATTATGAAATCATGGCAGTATTATGAAAACGAGGGTGTGATTCCTTTAAATATATTCTTTCTTCATTTATATTGCATCATTTATAATTAATCTACAGTTTAATAGGTAGTTCTAAGAACATAAGTTACATTATCTTATTTTTTTGATGGTACTTCGTATTCATAACGTAGTCTAAGTTGTCTTTGTAATTCTGTAAGAGGTAGGGTACTACTGTACAGTACAGGTACATAGTTTTACGAAATACAAAATATAAAGAGTTCTTTGCTAGTCTTGTATAAAACACATACATCCTTGTACGTACTTAGATTTATAGGAAATACCCATTGTTCAAGAATAAAATATTCGTGTTTATCATACAAACATTTGCCATAGACATGATTTAAGCGTCTAGAAAGTGTTTAACTAACAGTAAACAGTTAGATGCCTATAGGCGTAATTCTAAAGCTATTGTTAGAACACGATACAAAAGAAAAAAAAATAAGGAAGTTACAGTTTACCTAGCTATAAGAATGTATAAATATGGTAAAATGTCCCTCAGATTTCATGTTACCTCATATACTTAACCAACTACCATTAGATATATTAAACAAAATACATGGAGTCGAGAATTCAAACTCATTTAAAAAAACCGGCCAAGTGCGAGTCGGACTCGCGCAGGAAGGGTTCCGTACCATTATTTATAAAAACGTTTTTTGTATGGGAGCCCCGTTAATTTTTTTTTTTAGTATTTATTGTTATAGCTGCAACAGAAATACATCATCTGTGAAAATTTCAACTGTCTAACTATCACGGTTCATGAGATACAGCCTGGTGACAGACGGACAGTCGGACAGACAGACAGACAGACAGACGGACAGCGGAGTATTAGTAATAGGGTCCCATTTTACCCTTTAACAATATTACATAGATCGTCATAACCAGCACTGTGAAATAATCTTAGTAAATACGAAATGTACGGTCAATCAATTTGATTCCTATCTAGGCCACCGTAGAACCCTGTCATTTTAACTGCTACATAGAGACGCAATAATCATAGTAACCCGTATTGATATAGCATTTACAACGGCAAGGTTCTATAATGGCCTAGGAATCAAATTGGTTGAGTGGACTAGATATCAAACTAATTAGAGGTAAGTCGCAACTGATGAGGCTTCAATAAGAATAAAATAATGAATGTAGTAGCACTTTATATTTATATTCTTTTCTGTATCTATTCAAAACAACTGATTGACTACTATTTATTAATTGCGGCAAACTGTGACGGTATAGGTTCGCGCTTCGGAAATTTCATTAATTCCGCAAAGTGGAAAGTTTGCCGGCAAAGTTGCGACGCGCGCGAGCTGCGTCGGAGATGTCCGAAATTGTTTATCAAATTGATCAGAAAATAATCTATTTTGTATAGTTTGTCCAAGAGTAATTTCAATGAATACTAAAACTTCTCCAACGACCCATTAGTAACGTGCACGCTTAGCATACTTTACGTCAAAGCTTTCTGTTCTATTAAAATTGAGATTAATATTACCAGCACCACCCAAAAATAACAGCGAAAAAAAGGTTGAGCATTGAAAATTTTACTTTGAGCCACGGAGCGTGGATAATGTAATTTATTCTCGCGTAAAAATTGTATCTTACACGAAGGTCAGAACCGGAATAACCTACGTTTAAAAACATTTTCAAACTTACTGAATACAGTTTTCACGGAGCTCCTCGTGTTTTTCCAGAGAGTGCAGAGGAACGAAGCGAGACGGCTCCAGAGCGGAGTGCCCTCGGCGTCGGCGTCGGCGCCTGCAGTATCTGTAAACCGTACTCGCTTCTTTTTCCTCCTTTCAGAACTCTTGCTCCTGAAACTCGACTTTCTTTTCACCTCGTTTTCAACCGACACAGTTGTAGTTCTCACAATCGCATTCATTACCTACAGCACGCTATTTCCCAGCCACATTTTAGACACCATTTACGAGCACATAGGTCACTACGATAGTATTAACTGCCGTGTTAAATTATAGTTATGTCGCAGTACATGTGCTTGTAGCAACAATAAAACGTATTTTCGAAGCACTACCGTCACTGTAAACGCGTCTAAACGTCTAGACGACACTTGGCTTTGTTTCAAATATAGAACTTTTAATTGTCCTACCACGTGCAGGACTCAAAGCCTTTCTAGAAATGATTACAATGAAAAATGACTAAAAATTAACCAGACGTGATGCACTATCGTAAAGAACTAAATTAAAGTACCTTTTTATCGAACGAGGTAACGATGTGTAGGTACTTGGTGTTATGCCAAAATTTTATTAGAATACTAGTTTCGGTCAATCAATGCTAAACGTAAATACAATTAGGTATGTGTAGTAACTACGTACGTGTAAGAAATTGGCTTGTACAACAATACAAATGGCTCCATAAATATGTATTTGTATTGAATTCACAAATATAAAAATATGCTTTGCATGAGAAAAGCAGACAAATATTGATCATAATTATGACCAATTAATAAAGTGTGAAATTGTATTTTAACAGTCGTCGTAATACGGACAATTATTAATCGTGATAAAGTTCAGAGAAATATATTATTACCCGTGTGGAGTCGGGTTAGAATAGCACCACCCCCTTTCTTCCCGTGGGTGTCGTAAGAGTCGACTAAGGGAACAGGGTTGAAGTGTATTGTGGGCGATGGGCTAGCAACCTATCACTGCAACATCACATTTTGTCGAACTTTTATACCCACATTCATGCTAAAAGTGGCACTGGAACACAAGTTTCATGTGTTCTGCTTACCCCTTTTAGGGATAAAGGCGTGGTTGTATGTATGTAAATATATTATTTAGATAAAAGTTTGTATGTATTTAAAATGAAACTTGCATGAGACGACTGACAATAATAATTAGGTAAATACGAATTCTTAATTCAATGTACAGTAAAGACGTTAACATAGATTTTAATCTAAAGGTTTGTTTTTTTTTTCATTTTACTAAGCATTCATATATATTGCATGGATAATCACTTCGTATTTTGACAAATTACTTCGCAAATGCAAACTGTGTCTGAGTTTACTTAAAATAATACGCATATAAGGCTATAATTAGTAAGATCATTTGGCATCGTACAAACAAACGCTATATGAGATATTGCATGCCACGGCTACCGGCTGCCGAATATACACGCAATTTTCAATTAGTGGCATCAACCCAAATGACACCAGCGCGCGACGCGACATATCATTCCTAAGTATTACATTGCTCGTTAACAATCAAGCTTTGAATCAATTTTAGTTATGAAACCAGTAATGGAAATCGAAGTGTTATATAATGCTCGTTGGAGTTTATTGGTAGCAGGATTAACACAGTGCCTGAGTTTATTGTCAACTTGCAGCCATTTTGTTTGTAAAGGATTCGCATTACAGACCAATTTCGATGAAACTCTTTTGGCGTGGTATTAATTTCAGTCCCCCCTTTGACGGCTGGTGAAGCGTGGGGTATTCGAAACGCAATGTTTGGAGCGCGAAAACAACAATTTATTCATTTTATCGAAGCTTTTGAGTTTATAGAATATTGGGCCGGAGGGTTGAGTTATTTATGACTTAAACAGAGTAATGTAATCTGCTATAAATAATATACTCAGGCCCATATAAGCATACATGAAATAACAGGTCCAGGTTCTTATATAAAGACTGTACACGATAAAATCCGGGCGCACCTAATCTAGTATATTTTTCTACCAACTGCTTATTAAGAAATATCACTTTTTTTTAAGAATTTATGATGAAAATAAGAAGGAAATTATTGGATCGTGAGCGTTTAAGCCGACAACACTGGATTTAATACCGTTTTGATTTAGTTATTTTTTCCTGGAAACACTTTGAGTCAGATTAAAGTTAAAGTAGGAATGTTAAATATTTATGACAAAAATAAATGAACAAATATTTAGGAAAGATTAGCTAAGGAACGATGTAATGTCGGCAAATTTTACAAAACGTCACAAAATAAAATAAATATATTAAGAACTATCAGAATGACAGCAGCCGAATGCAACGAAATTGAAGGTTGAGCGAAAATAGATCCCTAAATATTTATATAAGAAAAAAACAAGCAAAAATTTATAAGCAGAGCATTTTTTAAGTTAAAGTGGATGATTGCCGGAAGATCAGAGCTGGCTTTGGAGTGGGAATTTTGTAGATCCCGCCTCAGCAACCCTTTTCTTGGCAAATCGCCTAGAGCCTAACTGTTTCAAAATATTTTAGTTATAAAAAAAAAACCGTCCCTTTTTATTTTTATTAAACTATTTTTATATGGTCTTTTGTGTCGCAAATCAATGTTTTTCTTTGCTTTCTTACTTCTTTTCTAAGTGGTTCTATTACTTTCACTTAACGAAGTCGTACATATTTCGTGCTACGCTATGGCAACGATGCAAATATGTACCTACTACAGTCAGTAACATTAATATTTGTACAAAACGAATTACAACATGATCTGTACATGACTCTATTAGTGTACAGATATTTTTGTCTTTTTTTTCAGGCACCAAATAATAAATATCTTATACCCAACTAACACACGGGGAATATTTAAAAAATATCCTCCTATATAACATAAAATTTTACACAGTGTCAGTTTTGACAGAAACGAAAAAGTAATTTATTATATAAACTAAATAGGTACTTACCTATTTAGTTTGTATAAGAAATACTTTTTCTTTTCAATTTATAAATGATATGCATAAACAATTAAACTTGTTATTTAAATGTGACACAAGTTCATTTTCACGTATTTTTATGCTTCATTTTCGTCACAAAACGGACACTGAGTATTGGTTGACAACTCATGCTAATTGGGTACACAAAATGTTTGAAAATGCCCAACATACAATTAAATTATAACTTTAATAAACTTGCACACCCTGGTTATTAATATTCCTGACTGTATCGAGGAGCCGTGCCCGCCTCCGATTAAAATCACTATAAAACAAGTAAAAACAATGTTTTCTTTTGCCGAGTATAAACATACTACAACCATCGAACATATTAACCAATCAACCCATACAAAATATTTACGTAAGCAGAGAATATGCGATCTTTTTGAAATTAAACTAAAAATGCATTTTTTGCTTTTTTAAAGGTACTCATCCCTATTTACATACTAAGTATGCCAGTGGCGTAATTTAAACTTTATCTTCAATTGTTTTATGAGAAAACGCTTTATCTTTCGATAACGGCCTACCTACCTGATGAGGCCTCATGATCTCCATAATATGCTTGTGAGACAAAAATTGACCTCGCTGGCGGCAGCTGAAACGTTTCATAGATAGGCATTTTTAAAAATTCGTGTACCCAATTAGCGTGAGTTGTTAAATAAAAATTAACTCAGTGTCAGTTTTGTAACGAAAGTTAAGCATACAAATGATGTCAAACTGAACTTTTTTCGCATTTAAATAAAAGAAAAAGTAAATTTTTATACAAACTAAATGCTTCATTGTCATTACAAAACGGACACTGAGTTAATTTTTGTTTAACAAATTATGCTAATTGGGTACACGAATTATTGAAAATGCCCAGATACTAATTGACACACAGGTCGGTTTTTTTTTGTGCGAAAACTGATGTGATCGAGATGGTTCTTATCTCCGTTTTAATAAAATCTGTTTAGCCAGTTTTGAGATATTGAACTTTGAAATGCAAATGTCTGGGGTTTTTCAAAATTTCTACGTTGTTTATGCACTTTGTTCTGGTCTGATAACTGTACCGATCGTTTAATTAAAGTATCATTAATTTTTGCCATAATTTTCCACGTTTAGCGATGAAGAATGCCGGCTCGGTATTGTAGCCATTATCTTTAATAGGGGGCTGTTAGTTGTCGCAACTAGCAATTTATCATTGACCACAACTTCGTGGAAGTTTTCAAGGGCCGTAATGAAGTTGGTAAATTAAGTTTGCCACTTTTGCGAAGCGGGGTGTAAGGATTCCTTACACAGCATGAGTAGCATCCTATATTATTCCTTAGTAAGGAATAATATAGGATGCTATCAAAGTCCAATTGTTACAGTGGATATTGCTGTTAAAATTAATACTCGTATACTCTGCTGCTGTTTGAATTGAAACTTATTTAACTTATTCACAACCACGGAGTGCCATTTTAAAGCAACGGGCGTTTTTCATAGTGAGTGTGTTATATTTAATCGGTGTACGATGTTTGGTACACTTTTTTAACGTTTGCCATAATTTCACATTTTATTTGCGAATTACTTATTTAGCAACCGTAGGTACATTTCTTTTGGTTAATACTTTTTTGTGGCGTAGATTAGGATAGGTTTGTTGTATACAAATAGGAAATAGTAGAAATCAACACAAAAACAAAATATAATATGAATGAATGAATAAGTTTATTTCAGAACCAGGTTCCATATTGTTAGTAACAAATGTCTTAATAATAATGTTAAATATTACACAAAATAAGTTTTCATCACATTAGGTAGATTTTAAATGTCAAGTCAGCAAAATTAATTAATAGTTAAAAACACGTCAAGGAAAGAAATAAAATAAAATAAAATTTGAATAAAAATTAAAATGGAAATAATTTAATCGGAAATGTCAGAGATAAATAAATATTATGCGGAAAAAACCGGCCAAGTGCGTGTCGGACCACGCACAAATGAAGGGTTGCATACCTACTAGTTAGCCCACATTAAAAATCATTGTCCTGTACGAAAAGTAAAAAAAAACCGGCCAAGTGCGTGTCGGGCCACGCGCAGTGTAGGGTTCCGTAGTTGCATGTTAGTCTTTGTTACATCGAAACACACGCGCGCCAACTAAATTATTGATCTACAGTGATATCTAGGTATATTGTTTTTTGACGTCAGCTTACAAATGAGAGGTATGGGGTGCCCCCCTTAAAAACATTTCTTGTTAGTAAGTAGGTACTTTACCTCAAAAGCGTAAATTATTTGGAGCGATTCACAGACCCACTCAACCTCGGCAGAATAAAATCTCCATAGAATATTTCCCTTGTAGCAATTTGTCGCGTGGCTGTTCACATATAAATTGTAGCACTCTACTATCCGTGTAGTAATCTACCCTCGTCGCTTTTAACCCCGATCGATATTGAACGGTATTTAATTTGAAACCAACTACCTACCATCTTCTAATATCCTTTATTTATACTAAGGTGACAAAAGCACGTTATACGTCGTACCTATATTTTTCTAATTATCTCATTGAAACAAATGTTGCTTATAGTGAAGTGTATTATAATATAAGGACACAAATATCTGTACAGGACTTTATTGTCAATGGCCTAAAGGGGTGTACAGATATCATGTCCTTATTATGCACGTATATTATCCCGGTAAGGCCATTTATTTGTGTGATGAACATGAGTTGTTCCTGAGTCATGGATGTTTTCTATGCATTTAAGTTTTTATTTACCTCGTCGTCTAATACCCATAGCACAAGCTTTGCTAAGTTTGGGACTAGGTTGTGTAAGATTGTCCCCATATATATATATTTTTTTTATTAATACCTACTCCTGCCTGACTGTATATATGCGCCTCATAAAAAAGAGCATAATGTACCTTTGTCATTTCCAAATGAGAACTCCACATCGGCGTGTCGTTAACCCACACGTTCCTGAGTATTGTGAATACTCACAGGGTTTACATATGTAACCATTGTTTTGCGATAAATGTAATAGAATATAATACATTTATTTTGGAACAACAACAGGCATATACATCAAATACGGCTTAGATCTAAAGAAGGAATCTAATGTTGCTTCAAAAAGGAGTCCACTCAGCATGAGTCGAGACACAGAGTGCAACGACGCTGATTTTCAGTGGATTCGATACACGAAAACTAACTTATTAACCTATCTAAGAGTATATTAACCTAAGAGTATACATACTGTACGGTATACAGAGATAGTCCACGCTATGTCCAGCGAAAACCAAACCAAAACCCGAGTTGCAAGTACCTATCTACTATAATAATATCCTACTCAAAATAAAATTCTTAGCACAGACAAGTATTGAGACACAGATCAGCTAGGCCAAAGAAATTTGGGGCGCTATGTCGGGTAACCTCTTCGAGTGTCTGGACTCCACCGATTCCTCTTGATTCGGTTGATCCGCAGGAATGGGTAGTGTCTTGGCCGGTGCGCCCTGGAGACAACGGCAAGTGATAATTTAGTGAACCCTAAGTTATCGCTTGCTGGTGTTACCAATAACCCGACACGGGGGGGGGGGGGGGGGGTCAGGGGGTTCCGCCCAGGGAATCGCAAGATTCCCCAGGTGCGGCTTGAGGGAGAGGCCATTGCCGTTTGCCTCTATAATAAATAACGGACCCGGAACTCTGACAAATCCTCTGCTATCAGAGGATTCATGTTAGGCGCGAGGGCTGCGACCGTCAGGCCGAGGCCGAGTTGTCGCTGCGAGGGAGAAAACCTCTATAAAAAGTTACAAGGGGACCTGAGAGGGTGAATCCGAGGTATATCCCTCTCCCGGCGTAGAGGTAATATTAAATAGATTTTCGGATGAGCTGATACGTAATATTGAAGGTAAAACGTGTAGTAAAACACGTTCAATAGTCAAAGGACATATGTTAAAATTAGGCCTTAAACAATAAATTTACTTATCCTATTGTATAAAATAACAAGAATAACATAATATAGCTACCTATTTAATTAAGACTAACTAGTTATAAGGCAGGCTCCTTAACTCAAAAAATCTTTTAAATTTAAGATTAGTAGTTAAGATTGTAATAACCCTTAAGTAATTTTTTATTGAAATAAACAGTTCAAATTTTAAATTTTTTTTTTTTAGGTCCTTTGGTCGGGTCGGGAAGCGTGTGGCCCTGCATGCTTACGACGGGAGGGGTGGGGTGGGGGGGGGGGGCTTTTGCCTCAGTAGTGAGGGCAGCTGCGGCTGTTGCCGAGGGGCGTCGTGGTGAAATGTTCGCGATCCCATGACGCCTACTACACGGCAGAGAGGGCATACTTTGGTGGTTTTAGACGATAGTCCGGGGGGTTCCCGGGAGCCCGTCATAGCCATCCTAGTTCCTCGGCTAGGTGGGATGCGTAAAGGCATTTCACCAAGTAAAAAAAAATAAAATAAAAAAAAAATAAAAAAAAAAAAGGCCAAAGAAATTTGTTGCTTTAGTAGGTGGAGTTTAAACTTATTTTTAAATGTAAACAGGGAAGGAAATATATATGAGTATGAGTAATATTCAGTTCAGCAATAACTAAACTTTCACCGTTATCATGGAAAACAAACGCTGCGTATCGCAGCCCAACTTCCCCTGTTATGTTTGTTTAAAAGTAATGCTCACATATTATGATAAAAGTAAAATTACCTACCTAGAAGTTGCGAAATTACTTTCTCACTGGTATTCCATTCCACCATTCTTTGATCTTAGGCCACTTCTGCCCTTGTCGCTGGGGGTTCAGTGCGGTATAAGTAAGCCGTCAGTGTCAAATGTCACAACGTCAGTCGAGTCAGTACAGATTCTTCACGCATATTTAAGGCGCTGTCAACACCAAAAACGCGCACACTGTCTATTTGTATCGGAGTAAGCGAGAGCGAGTGTTACTTGAGCGGCCAGGTTTTAGACGAAAATAACGAATAAATATTGAAATAAAAAAAAATGTGGAGTATTTGTGAAATATGGCTCGTCTACGGTTTAGGTATGAATATGTGGACTTCGTGTTTTTAATTGCAGACCCATACGTCAAAAACATAAGGACATAGAACCGTTTAAGATGATTTTAAGACCAATCTTTGCGATTTTTTTCTATCGAGCCGATTTCATCCAATTATGTTTCGAGTCCGTCTACGGTCTTGGAAATATGATGAATATTAACTTATATTTTTTTTGATGTGCTAGAACAAATAGTTTTTCTTATACAACTGCTCAAATAATATCAATTTCAACAAATTTGGTCTTGTCAGCCTCTTAAGAGCCCGTTCACATGCTCACTAGCGCCACTGGTATATAATTGTAATTTTTTTTTTATACAACGATGGTGGCAAACTAGCTTACGGCCTGCCTGATGTTAAGCAGTTACCGTAGCCGTTGAACACTTGTGACTTCAGAAGAATCACTAGCGCGTTGCCGACCCTTTATTTAATTTTAACTATAGATATTAAAAAAAGGAGACCACTACTCCCAGTTATTTGTATTTAAGCATCTTTTGAATGGTACATCATAATAGTTTTTACGTTGCTGGATTCGTCAATCTATTTATACGTCCAAAGTTAAAACGGCCGTTTTAACTTTGGACGTATAAATTGACTCTTAAATGAAGCGGGTCTGTACAAATGCGGTACTATATGCGTACCTTGCTGCGTCCGATACTACCACGCAAACGTAATACTAATATCGACAAGTAAGAAAATCTGGGCGACATCAGTAAGCTCTCGGTAAAGTACAAATTACTAGATACCGATTCCACCCCGCTTAAAGCAGGAGTGGCCCTACGATTTAAAGTTCTGCCGACTTTCAGGCGTGGAAAATTGAGCTAAATACCCAAAAAAAAAATATTAATGGGAATATTTTGAATAAGAATTATTTTCAAGCTTAGCTCGTTTTCATATTTATGTATATATTAAGCTTGACTGTATTTTTCAAAAGTGCGACGTGCAATATAAAATAATAAATCAGCGTACAACTATCTTACAGACATGAATTTCAGAAATTAATGATTATTATCTGACTGCTTAACTTAAACTGTCTTTTTGACCAAAAACATTGGATGAATAATAAAATATCACTAGTCCATAGACAACCATACGAGAGGCACGTTCACAAGTACTAATCTGAAGAAAATGATAACAAGACTGTATTGAACAGACACAACTACAATAATTATACAGATTCATATTCCAAAAATACAGTATAAATTGGCATAAAAAAAACTTTATTATCAGTATACCGTATACCATATCATAATAACATTAATAACTATGTATGTTAGTGAGATACTTACAAATGGAAAAAATTAAAAATTAAAACAGACTCAAAACTAAATAAAATAGGCTTGGATAGCCATTGACAGGGGCATATAAACACAGCACAGCTAACAACCTGCTTGGCCTGCCCCTGCCAATAGCTACTTCCACCCAGTAGCGAGAGAGTGGGCAGTCGAGGCGCTCTGCCAACACCCTTAGAAGGCTGTTGCTGCTGCCACGAACTCGATTCAGCAGTGATCCTACTCTTACACAGTCACACACAGTCATTAGTCTAATACAGTCATCTCAAAATTATTATGAACTTTTATCATGTATTTAATTATTTTATTTGTATGTACGTTTTGGTCGACGATGTAAAATACATGCCTACATAAAACCTAACGACATCCTAAACCTATTCGTAGCCGATTTGAAAAGGTCCAAATTATATATTTCTGGGTAAAAGCTTGCCGTTTAGAGTTCCGCTCTGAAGGTAGAAAGTTGCTATGGGACTTGAGAATTTACGCGGACGACACTAAACCAGTTGCGGTCATATTTTAAACAACTGTAATAAAAAGTTATAATAATAATAGCAGGTTACGAGCGTATTCTGCGGGATTGAACCTACTTAACTACTATTTTCACCTCCACAATAGGTTCTCCACAAATATAAGATTACTAGGAGAATAGGATATGCCAGAAAATGCTAGGTACGTATTATGGAAAAATCCCTGTCATTTCATAACATGGATTAAGTATGTATATTATTTCACAAAATGTTAACTTTGCAACATTTTTCTCTAAAACAATAAGTAGGTATTATTTAGAAAATGCGGTTTCATAGCAACACATTTTTTTCATTTTAAATCGGTAATGTTAAAATATGGCGGTTAGAACTCATTGGGTCAAGAGTGGGGGACATAAAAGTCAATAGACGTACTTTTTTACAAAAATGTTAAAATTTTTACTCTAAAAATCGTGTGACGTTGCCTAGCAAGTTAAAGAAACTACCTGGTTAATAATTATATCTGAAGAATGAAGCGACGAAATATAATTTAAGTTTATAAAATAGGAATAGAAATTGAATTAAAATAATGCTTTGTATTTCCTATTCCAGTTCAACGATATTAGAAGTAACTATTCACAATTGATTAATAGATAGCAAGTGCAAACATACAAAACAAAACCATGAACAGATCTCGCCTGTTTTCTAATTAACTGAAAAAAGACTTGCCCCCTTAATCATAAAACTTAATCATAAAACTTAATCATAAAACTTAACAAACCTCTCATAAATAAAACATGTTTTGACCCTTTCTCTCAAACATAAATGCCAAATTACCGAATTTAACGGCATTTTAGCTAAAATAGGTTACATGAACGTTTATGACACGATCATTGGCACATAAATACATTGCCACGAATAAGTATAGAATAGTAGGTAGTATACGTAGTGTAAGTTTTTTAAATTACGGAAGAATTATTCTTAAAATTTTAACAACTCTTGTGTGTAATGTAACTAAAGATTTAATTGATGTTAACCGTTATGTTAATGATATTGATGTTAACCGCACTGGCAGAAGGCCAAGATATAGGCTCAACCTAGTTTGGTCTCTGATGGAAAGAAGTCGAATGGATGCTTTTGTTTTTGCTAATAAACCTTTTTGTATTATGTATAAAAATAGACCTAACCTTTAATAAAAACTCAGTTTATTTGGTATTTCTATCTGTAACCGATTTTTTTCTTAACACTTTCACTGCCAAGAACCCGCGTAGCGGGCGCCTTTCCGCTACGTACGAAGAAAACCACGGGATAGGCTACCAGCGTAGCGATTGTTGGCAGTGAACGTGTTAAATCGGTAAAGGCTGAAACCGAAACCCATGGCCACCCTATCTTTATACCACTTTACTGTTACGAGGGCCTAATGGAACAATGATGGGCAGGCTCGGTCTGTGAGCCGAGTTATTTCGATCACTTATGAGTACCAAAACGACTTATATAACGAATTAACGGTAGGTTATTTCCGGATAAGTGAAAAACAATTTTCATTCAAGGCCAATGGTAACATTTTAGGGTAGTTTATTAATTAACGACGTTTCAAAATTATATTTGCTGACTTTATACAGGAAAGGTTTTATGTAGGTACATATTATATACAAACATACAATAGGTAGGAGACACCGCAATTAGAGAGATCTCTCAGGGAAGTCCAATGAGAGAAGTTTGGATGTTGCAATTATGCAACCGACTTAAGAAAATTCGATAGCGCGATGCTGTAAAGTCAGATCTGACAGCTGACAGGAGTGACGCCACAGATCTATCTACAGTCCGCATCAGATTGATTGTAGCAACCAAAGTGACCATACAGATCGTTACACATCTTTAACTAACTATTTGATGCTGACTAAAGTAGGTACTAACAATAACCATAAATACACTATAGCAAAGAGTATACAGATACACATTACTCTCTTCCCTTCAACCTAATCTTCAAAATAGTGACAACATTTTTGCAGTAATTCAACCTATTTTTCAAGAAAAATGTTCTCCCGCCGGCGTCTCTTGCCCTAGCTTCTCGCGGAAGTTTAAGTAAACGGTAATGAAACCAGGCATTTTCAGCAGAGTTACCTAGACTACCGGTATTACCGTGGTATTAAGCAAACGCGGGTTCTTAACGACGGGTCGATCTCATTTTGTCGGCAAACACTCGGGTTCTGGCTTATGAGGTATATTATGCCTCTAATTTATGTATATTATGATGCGATTGAAACCCATCACTTATACTTGAGATTATTTTATTTGGCCGAATTGCATCAAAGTAGTCCATTTAAAAAGCAACTCTACCGTCCAAGGTAAAAGATTCCAATTTCAATTGCAGTTTTATAAAAAGCCGGCTACATTAAGAGCCTGTGCAGACAGAGGGAGTTCACCAGAGTTCTGCGTTCCGCGTTCCATTTAATCCAATGGAACGCGAACGCAGAACTCCGGTTGAACGCTTTGTGTGTGCGCAGGCTCTAAATAATCTGAACTATTATACTAGTATGAAACAACGGGTTCACTACGAACGTGGGTACATTAATGCACTGACTGCAACAATTATTTATATTAGTTCATTTATTTCTTGAATAACGACTTTTGACGTCTTCGTTTGCGTAGCTACTTTTGATGCTAACTGTACAATGCAACCTATGTTTGCGTGTTTCATCTGTGTGTTCCAAACGCAGTCATGTCATAAAAACGGTGGAATATTAACGCCGTTTTAACCCTAAATTTTCAGTTTGCTTTTAAATGTCATGAATAATTATTATTTTCTTTCTTTTTCTTTTTCTTCTTTTTTCAATTTGACCAAAAAAAAATTAACGTAACGTGTGTAGTTTACGCCTCGGTGACGATGAATAGTCCAAATGATTGTGGCCAGACAAAAAAATACAAAAATCCGTTCAAATAGATTCTCTGGCCTGGTGGGTGGTTTGAAATTAAGATTAAACATAGGTTTGCCGTCAATGTCTGTACATTATCAATTTATGACAAATCTTACAGTGCCCTTTCTATGGATTTTTAATGAAATTCAAATCCAAATAAGTCCAATATAGGTTATTATTTCTATCAATTATTCAGCAACAAATTAGTTACATGAAAAATCAACTTAACCACATTGAATTACCACTGACTACCCGCTGTGCTAGTTCACTTCAAAGACTTACTCAATTTAGAGCAGCCTGAGGCTCCTCATTTCCAAGATCAAATAGCGGTTTCTTATGGCCGTGTTTGCGAATCAAACAAACATTCAAATGGGAAGATGTAAATCGAAAGTTATTTGCTTTGTTGCTTAGGGTAGGCACGGTAAGCGAGTAGGTAGTTCACTTCCAAACGATTTTCGAATACGATTTCGTATTAAACTTACTCAAACATTGGGATAGAATGTTTGAGTAAGTTTAATACGAAATCGTTTTTTAATTAATTCTAGGCCATTGTAATAAAGCCATTATGTGATGTTCTTACACGATCTCTTAGTGTTCTAAAAGTGGCCAATCTCGTTAAAGAATTCTAACGTTTTCTGTAACTGCATTTGCAAATTGAGCTTTCGATGACTAATGGTAAGGTGCAATTTTAAAATAGAAGAAAAGTTGAAGAAATGCTTTTGTAAAAGATTCTTCGATTCAAGTATGTGAAACTATGGTCGTAGAATTGGATAACGTTGTTACATACTTCTGCTTAAAATTGGAATTTTATTTACAACTTCTGTTAGGTAACTCGAGGTTAATTGGTCACCGTGACTTTTCTATATCTATATACTAATAATAAGTCTGTAAATTGTGAGTTTGTAGCATCTGATGTCAAAAGCTCTCACAACATTAGATACATAGAATGGGCTTTCAAGATTTTATCTCGTGAGTCCAACTGAGTTCTTTGCAATATGCAGGCGGAGCCGCGCGGGCCCCTAGTCTGCAAATTTTTAAAAATTAGTTACGAATTTAAATATTAGGTACAGCTGGTACAGGGGCATTTAAAAAACTCGTCCACCCAATTAACGTGACTTGTTAAAAAAATACTCGGTGTCAGTATTGTGACGAAAATTAAGGTTTCAAATTATGTGAAAATGAACTTGCTTGAACGTTTAAACACCTTGTTTATAATATTATCATCTATTCTGGTAGTTTTTTATACAAACTGAATACTTGATTGTCGCCACTGAGTTAATTTTTATTTAACAACTCGCGCTAATGGGGTACACGAATTTTTAAAAATGCTCACAGACTTAATTTTTCAAATTACAGATTGAAAACTCGATACGAATATACTACAATGGAAATTAAAAGAATTTGAAATACGCTTAAAACTAATGAAATGGGTAAATTTAATAGATAACTTTCGTACAATCTGTACCTATTTCCATTGGTCTCATTATATTTCTTTCAAATTCATAAAACAATATTGAACCTATTACTTACATGAGATAAATTACAGTTTTAAACCACATCGCACTTCTGTCATGTACCTACATATTTCAAAAAGAGGTAATTTCCACACCCTTTCATGAACACATTATGAATGGTCATGAAAGGGTGCGGAAATTACCCATTACGTTCAATAAAACGGCTGCGTTCGAAATATAAAATAAATCAGTCAGTTCTAGATTCACTTGCCTCAGGCTTATGCGGCGCGTATATGGTGATACGAGTAGCGTATTTTAATAATCAATCGTGAGGAAGATTTTCTTTCAATAAAGTGAAAATAATTGCTAACATACTCGATTTTGAAATTAAAAGAAAACTTAAAAATCGACTAGGTCAGCACTCCGTAAAATAACTGCTTCAATTTAACACCGGCAGGTCGATCACGTAACGCATTGTACGAACGTCGGATAGGTCTAAATGTCACTTTTTATACGGAAAATTGACAGTTAAATTGTACCGACGCGCGTTCGGAACGTTACGTGATTACCCCTCGGGATAAAGTGTGTGTAAGTAACTTCATTTTATTGACGCTATGAGATCATCCTAGATTAAAAAAAACTTGGCTCTATAAGTTTTACCTTTAAATGGTGTTACTTAAAAGTAACTAAGTTGTAACAATGCATCAAAGGAAATTTAATGATAACTTGGGTATATTGCTACCGAATTTAGCCTGAAACATAATATGTGATTACCTGCCAATGAAATTTCAGTGGCGAATTTAGCCTTAAAGATAATATTATTATCTAATGATGACAGATGATACTACAAGACTAATAAAAAACAACCAAGCATTACCTAGAGCAAACTTGACGCCGGTCCAAGCTGTCCGAACGTAGTGGAAGAGCCGGCGGTAGAGCGGGCGGTGGCGTCGGCGCCGGGGCGCCTCCGCGTCGGGCGCGGGCGAGGGCGCGGGCTCCGCCTCCCCCGCCCCGCGTCCCTCCACCGACGACGCCGTGTTGCGCACCCAGCTTTACTCGACCGCTCGCTCGTTCAACGAAACCGCACCCTTAGAAACGGTTGGAGTTAGTTTGGTTGTTACGTGTGGCCGGCATCCGTTTGTGTTTTATTTGATTGGCGTACGTAACAGGTATGTGTGAACGCGAACTATCTACATTCTAACAGATGTATCTACGAGTTATCGTTACTTTAATAAATAAGGACTCAATCACGTAAATTCTTACTGCGATTATTTTGCTCAACGTTGTCATAATTAATTACGTTGTACTTACTCGTAATAATTATAGACTGGTAATGAACAAACTTTACTCTCTTTGTCTGAGTATTTATTCAGAATGCAATCTCAGCTGTTTGCTTCGGAGCCCGAAGTCCAATCTATTCTAGGATACTGGTAAATATTCGCGGCTACAAATAAAAAAAAATATAAGCATATTTGAATAAGTATATGCGCACGTCTGCCGACTATTTTCAGCGGACCATTTTGTAGGCAGTGTCGCGGAAAGAGCTAAAAATAACTTGTATTCAACATGTTCCACTGAAAATTCTTCAGTCGATAACCTTATTTTTTTAGTTATTTTTAAAGTAAGTCGTACACTTTCATGAATATGTTGTATTCGAATATGTACATAAGGCGGCCACTGTATTTTTTACTACCAATTCAGTTATGTTTTCATAAACAGTCAACCAAACAATGTAATGTACAGTCTGGTTACACTGTAGAAAAGGAACGTAGGGTAGGATTATTTCATAAGGCCAATTCTACATTTGTTAGTGCGGGCTCGGTGCGGTATCAGTAAGCTGTCGGCTGTCAGTGTCAACTGTCAGTCAAGTCTGTACAGATTCCCGACCGAACCGACAGTATACCGACAAGTGAGGGATACTGTAAGTATTAGGTACATTTGTGCAGAAGTATTATTTTGTTCGGACGCGGCGCTTTCACGCATCCCGCATCAATCAAGAAGCACTCCTTTAAATGTAGTTATATATAATCTAGGTACCTAAACTAATGGGTTCTACAGAATGACCTTTAGCTGTTCACAAAATCTCAACCATTTCTGAGTTAAAAAATAATTACGAATCTCCGGTGATCCCAGAGCTGGCGCGTTTCACGGCCAAAGAATCAGCATTGCTGTGCAGCGTGGAAACGCCGCCAGCATTTTGGGGTCCTTTCCCCCAATGCGCGACCTTGATGGGGACGCGGGTTAAACACCCGCATCTACTTTTATTTTAGTTTTTTTTTGATTTACTTATTTTTGTGTATAGATTAAGTTAGTTTTAGTCATTTTAGTTTGTATATTATAAATAAATATAATGGGATATTACGAAATGAAAATTTGGCGAAACAATGCATTCGGTGAAACGTTTGTCGGTAGAATAAGGGACTCCGAAAAATACCGCATACCGATTCCGGCCCGCAAATGCGGAAGTGGCTTTACATTATATGGAAATTTACTGTATTAATTGGTCTACTGTTTTTTCATAAGGTGTGAAACGAGCATTTCATATGATTTAGATATAATTAATATGTTGTAAGCGTTGATCAACATTTTGATAGTTGTGTATTTTAAATAAATTACCAAAGCGCGAGAAGTTAAACAAAAATTAACTCAGAGCCAGTTTTGAGACGACAAATAAGTATCCAGTGTATAAAGAATCACATTTTCTTTTCAATTTATAAATGATATGCATAACCACGTTATTTAAATGTTAAACAAGTTCATTTTTACATAATTTGTATGCTGAATTTTGGTCACCGAACTGACGCTGAGTTAATTTTCGTTTAATAATTCACACTAATTGGGTACACAATTTAAAAAAATGCACAGTTATGACCGGCTCATGCTACAGACATACCGTTTAACTGAGTCTTTGCGAAAGTGGTGACAACGCCAGCGAAACGGGCACTGAATTGATCTCTAACGTCACACGAACATACCCCTCCCACATCGCGCAGATACCTCAGTTAAATCGTAGTCACGTTAAAAAATGGTAGGCTTTTGGACTGCCAGCAACCCGCCTAGCAGGCGCTCTGTTCGAAGGCGCTTTCCTCTACTTAGCAGGAAACCCACGGAATGGGCTACGAGCGTAGCACTAACCAAATCGTTGGCACTGAATGTGTTAATATATTCACTGCCGACAATTTCGTAGAGGTGTGATTCTCACGCAGCGTTTTTTAAACGCTAAGCGCTTGTCTTTGCCATCTTTGTAATATTGTAATTATTAATTACAATTTAAATCACTAAACATTATATGTTCGCTGTATCGCTGATTTTGTAAGACTAAACTCAGTTAGCTGCTGAACACCACAGTTAATATGGGGGGGGGGGGGGGTGGTAAGGACAGCGTTTGAAACTTTTTTGTGAATCACCTGCCCACACTTGTAGCCTATGCCGTGGTTTTCCTGCTTTGTAAAGGAAAAAGCGCCTACGAACTGCGCGGCCACCCAGCGGGTCCGTGTCACTGAAAGTTAAGGCGAGGCCGGTTCCCGATCTGACGAAAAAGATTGATTTTTGAGCTTCCAGTGTGAAGAAATAAAGAAGAATTCTACTACAGCAAAATTACTGTAGACTGAAAAAGAAACGAAAAACTTTTATAACTGAACATAATATTAAAAAATGGCTTGGTAACTCTGTAAAAAAATCTTGAATATCACCATACAAATAAACTTAAATGTTCGAGATCTCGTAATTTTCAACGACAATCTATGTTTTTTTTTTATAAAAAGGATAGCTTTTTTTTTATTCTAGATTAATAACCGGATAGATTTTTAATAAATTATCCAGTATTCCAAAAATTAATTAATATGTACTAAAAGTGACGTTAAACACTTCCGAACACGCACTTCCATCTCGCTCACGCTTATGCACAGTGAGAGAGACAGAGAGAGAGAAGACCATGCACCTGCCTCGCCTTAAGGCAAAACTCACTACTCAGCCTGTCTACTTCATTGATACTCACCACGAACACGACACACTCGCTGCAACGCATGCTCCACGCATCACAAGTTTAAAACACTTATTAATCACTCAGTTAGTCCTAGGGCCGAACTGGGAAACAGAAACTTCGTCGAATCAAATATTAACCTCGAAGCCTTTGACGAAATTTGAATTATTTATGACATTTCTAAACTAACGGCATCAATTAAGTATTAAAGAGGTTCGATAAAGGTCCTGTTTCTTGTTAGTAGTTAGTACACTGTTTTCTTGGTTAGTTGCTGTGCTGGCGTGATCTGTGAACAAAGAGACGACACTTTGTTAGGCTGTTAGTGGCAGGCGGGGTTAGCTTCTTGTTACTAAGCTTATGTTTTTCAGCGAGTTGCAAGAATACTGAAATAAGTTTTTTTTTAAATTATAATTCAAATTCAAATTCAAATATTTATTCGTGACACACAATTTACACATACAAAAGAAATAATATAATACATATTTTGTCAATTCTTGTAATCAAATTATTAATTTCACAAGCCAGTATTTTTCAGCATTGTTTATTACACATACGACCATTTCGTCAATTATGTAAACGCCAGTCACCTGAAGTGTCATCGAAATTATCGCTTATAAATAAACAAGGACAACATTTTTTTCGAATTAGAAGTTGGTCCAATTATTGTAAGTATGAGGCAGCAACGTCACGCCCGCTTGTCAGAATGTATGGAAAATGGAAATCCATAGCGTTTGACAAGTACACGCGACGTGACTTGTTGCGCGGATTTACACCAGTAGGTCGATCACGTAACGTATTGTACGCGCGTCAGGTAGGTCTAAATGTCACTTTTTATATAAAAAAATTACAGTTAATTTGTACCGACCGAGATCATGTACTATTTAGGAAGGTATAATTTATATTAAGTACCAAAATGTACAAAATATTAGCTAACTTACGTAAAAGGGCTAGCAGCGCTGCCTTGTAATTATAGTGTGGTGACAAAAGAAATTAAAAAATACTAAAAATGTTGTCCTGCCATATCCGAATACTATATACAGATCCTTCATACGTAACCGAATTTAGGTCGGTAAACTATCAAGAAATCGAAATATTCGGATAGTGGGTAGGTAACTTTGGGCGGGATGTGATTTATTCGTGGCGTTATCACAAAAAGCTTCCACTGGCCCATTGTTATGCGAGACAGTTGTGTATTTCGATACTTGATGGTATGTAGATTTAGGAGCTATTGAAACCGCCTCGCTGAAAACGTAACAGTTTGACTTATGTGCTTAGGTGGTTAGCCTAGATAGTGGGTAGTGACGCTACCTACGAAGCTGAAGGTCATGGGTTCGAATCCTGGTAAGGGCAATTATTTGTGTGATGACATTGGATATTTTCTATAAGTAGGTAGTATTTATATCTTTTGTCAAATTAACCGGCCCCGAAATCGCTGGAAAACTACACCGTTCGACCAGAGGGGTAATCACGTAACGTTCCGAACGCGCGACGGTACAATGGGCTTGTGACCTTAAATTTGTTTACGATGCCATTCGAACCAGTTTTTGTAGATGAACAAATATTTGTATGGAAGCAACTACATTTCAAGGACATTAATACCCAAAAAATCGAGTTAAAGACGGACCTCACTGACAGCAGCCGAAACGCTTCATACTGATTGGCTTTAAAGTATGACGTCACACCGTGCAATTTGTACTAACCGTTGCATCGAAATGAAGTAAATTGCTGTTTCGGTCGCGAAATACTGCGTTTAGGTCCATAGTTGTCGTACAAATTTGTTTCTATAAAAGCGTAAGGATTCTATTGGTACCTTTAAATTTTCTCTTGGACAATAAATAAAAAAAAAATTCTAAACTTTCAAGGTTCATATCTTTCTATGATTTGAATTATATTTTGTGATTTATACTTTATTACAATCATTTGATGGTTTACTATCCATTTAGCAACACGACGTTATCAATTTTAACACCACGCAACAAGCCTATTTAACTGTCAATTTTCCATATAAAAAGTGACATTTAGACCTACCCGACGTTCGTACAATGCGTTACGTGATCGACCTACAGATCTCTTCCTTCGTGAAGGTTTTTGTTCGAAAAGAAATACTCTTGTTGTACTTAAATAAATAAATAAATAAATATTTGCGGACAATCTTACACAAATCAACCCAGTCCCAAACTAAGCAAAGCTTGTACTATGGGTACTAGACGACGATATAGATACTTATATAGAGAAATATATACTTAAATACATAGAAAACATCCATGACTCAGGAACAAATATTCATGTTCATCACACAAATAAATGCCCTTACCGGGATTCGAACCCAGGACCTCTTGCTTTGTAGGCAGGGACTTAGTTCAAAATATCTAAGACTCAAAGTTATAAGTAGTTTAGGATGTCAAGTCAATAGCCAACTATGTTGCGGCTTGTAACACCGGACGGAGATCATGCCCAATAAGATGGCAGCATCGCGCGCATGCGCACAGCAGCATGCACCGAAGTTTACATATTTATAACGCCACGCACGCGCAGCCATCTTTCTCAGCACACGCGCGACGCATACAAAATAATATTATTGTAAAGTACTTGCTGAAGTAGAGCACTTAAATTGTTACTAAACCTTTTTTATTAAAACCTATCCTTATGTCCCAGACAAACTACGTTAAAGATATATGTTTAGAATTTTGCACCTTATTCCATTGTAGTAAGCCGAAAAATTTAAACATATATCTATAAAGCTGACTGAATTTTCAAACAACCATTTTTGTCATGATTCCTCTTAATCAACAACTGAAATCAATCAGTTGCCGATTAGGAGGTATGATGGCACGAATGCTGTTTAAAAAACCTATCAGTAACCTAATGGCGGCAAAAGTTACAGATAGGTAAGAGGAACGGAAATGAAAGATGTATATCAAATATGCGAAGAAAAATGTCGGGCATATCGTACGATCAAATTGTGGTAAAATCAAAGAAAGTGTGAAACATTTAGGATATAGCTCGTACTTGTTGAATCAAATGAAATATTTACAAAGTTTCATTAATTAATGAATTTTATTCGTATGATGGTAATTTTGTGCAGATTCCTTGCATATCCTTTCTATTTTTCCCGATTATAATAATTAGGTATTAGGAGAATTATATTCAAATGCAAAAACTTTAAGCCAATTGAATTTATATAAAAATATGAAACGGATGATATATTTGATTAATGTACCTACACTAGAAAATAAATAATATAAATAAATATTTGTGGACAATATTATTTGTGATATGCCTACTAGACGATTATATAGTTAATAGATATAAATACTTAAATACAAGCCTCAGATTCAAATTTTTATGCTCAATGTGCTCAACACACACATATTTGCCCTTACCGGGTTTCGAACATATAGACCGTCCGTTTCGTAAGCAGAGTCACTATATCTACTAGGCTTAACCTGTTGTCAAACATTATGGAATTGAATTAGTATAATTCCATTGCGCTGGAAAATCACTGTAAAATATTTAAATTTGGTTATAAATCGAATTACTCCTTTGCCCTGCTTAGCAACGCAAGGACGTGCCTCGAGCAATATTGCAATTTGCAATATTACGTCTGAGCTCACCAGCACTCGCGCTATAATTATAACAGCATTAAACTCAAAGTCCCTTCAAATTACAATATTTTCGTTTAGTTTTCCTGCAGCGTGTTTGTAAATTCAACGGCGATGTCCTTCATACTAAAGGTTTAACTCACAAAGCTGAAGTTTCCAGTTTAATCCTATTCAAAGGGCGAAGGGAAAACTTCTCTATGTAATCTTAGGGGAGTTTAATTTGTAGGTTGGTCTTGAATTAGGTTCGGTATTTGGCTGCCGCTTGGCGATTAAGCTACATATTATTACAATTTACTACTAAACAGTTCCTTTGTTTCTCCTTTGTTAATTTTTAATATTATCAAATAAATTATTCGGTTTTTGTATGTGGTATGTAAATTCTTTATTGTAACAACAAAACAATTATTACAAGAACAGATAACACATACAAGGCGAGCTTATCACTGAGAGGGATTTCTTCCAGCTAAACTTTGAGCAATTGAGTGGAGTTGACATGTTTTTTGTATGTTTATATTTTACTAGCGACCCGCCCCGGCTTCGCACGGGTGCGGGTGCAATACTGATACTGAATATATATATATTTATACATATAAACCTTCCTCTTGAATTACTCTATCTATTAAAATAAACCGCATCAAAATCTGTTGCCTAGTTTTAAAGATCTAAGCATACATAGGGACAGGCAGACAGCGGGAAGCGACTTTGTTTTATACTATGTAGTGATATCTTCGTGATTTTCGGTGTGAGTTTAGATGTGGTATTATAACAAATTGTATTTTTTTCAGTGTGTAGGTACAGTCGAGTTCTAACAATATCAATACAGACAACATTTCAAAAATATCTATACACAGTATTTATTGTTACTGTCATAAGTCTGTTACGCATATTGTGTAGATATTTTTGTAAGGTTGACTGTATAGATATTGGAGAACTCGACTGTACTGTACACGTTACTCACACGCAATCTACTTACCTACTTATTATTGAACTTAATATTATAAATGCGAAAGTAATCCTGTTTGTTTATTTGTTACCGCTAGAGAGCCAATTGTGATTGATGACATTGTTGATGTTATTTGTATCTTAAACTGTAAGAATGAAATAGACTAGTTACTTTAATTTTTTATAATTCACTCCCTAAATTCCCAAGAAGAGCGAGGGGGATTTTTATTTAATCGTATGGCATACATTATTTGGCCTTTGAGTTTGTCACTTTTTAGTACCACCCAGGGGACACGTGCAGGGTTGTGGTAGGTAGCTCCTGCGGACGCGAGTGACAGTTGTCCCCCCTTTGTCAAGTGAGTGGGCAACTCGACTGTTAGAGGTTCTTAAGCCGCCGGAAGGCCTCTTAATCGGCTTAAGGACTACTGTCATAGACAGCATCCGGGATCAACTGCTTAGCGTGCGTTCCAAAGCACGGAAGCGCTCATTTATAGTACCGCTGCCATCTTTGCTTAACCTGCGTTATCGTTTCCGATTCGAAGTGGGATTAACACACACCGAATCACACATGGCCGGACACGCGAGCACAGTTAATACAAGTAAATCATGGGAAGCATTATGTTTTGCAGCATCGTCTGTAAATCTCAAAATCGAGACTAGTAAATCCCGCTTCATTCATAAACTAGGGTATAAGTAGGAAAGTGTAAAACATCCGGGCGCTCGAGAGCTCTTAGCGGTTTATGAGTTGCTCGATGGTTTACGACGGGAGAGATGTGTTCACATGCACTAGGGCGATAGTAATACTTACATCACATGGTATCGGGAAAAAACAAGGATCTAAAAAAACTTTGAAGAAAGTGAATGTTGTTGGGGGTTGGAAAATATTATGCGGATTAATGGTTAAGTTAATGTCTATGGACTTTCGAAACGGGTGCGCGCTTTCATTGGTTTGGCTTTTTAGGGTTCCGTAGCCAAAATGGCAAAAACGGAACCCTTATAGTTTCGTCATGTCCGTCTGTCCGTCTGTCCGTATGTCACAGGCATTTTACTCGAAAACTATTCGTTGTATTTGAATGAAATTTGGAGTAAAGGTGTATTTTGATAGCCGCTATAAAGTTATGCAATGAATTTACTAAAAAAAATTTTTTTACGGGGGCACTCCATACTTGTATCTGCATGTCAAAAAAAATATTTAACACTAAGTCCATATGTCGATAGGTCTTTTAAAATAACTATACGGTTAATTAGCACTTTTTTGATTATGTGAATACACTCGGAGATAATCGCCTCGAAATACACGAAAATTGTCCCCCCCCCCCCCCCTCTAACTTTTGAACGGTGGAAGTGAAAAATTTGAAAGAAATCATGGACATAGTGCTTAATAAATACTTTCCCTAAAAAACTAATTTCCCTATAGAAAAGGATGTAAGTGCCGTGAGGTTTGTATGACGATACGACTTTTTTAATATAATATAATGTCGTTCACTGATATGCATAATTACGAATATTACAAGCATACTGATTAGTCGTAATTATGCAGTGGCGTATTTCAATTACAATACATAAATCCATATCCATACTTTATCATCTATCTGTTGTACCTTTTCAATGAAATTACGTATGTAGTTTTGAGAGCCTGAGAAGGACATAGGATAGTTTTTTTCATCGTGGAAGTCATCTCTTAAAGGGATGGTAAGAGGTATTATGGAATAATTAATTGCGATAATTGATGCTGCGCCTGTGCCGGCTGTGTCATGTTAATGTCTAATACTTAGTAGTAATAGTATATTATTGCTCTCAGATTTTGTTTAGGCGTTTAACATAAAATACGTTTAAGGCTACTAACAGGTATAAGCGGACGAAATCGCGGCTAAAAGTTTGTTAAGTTATAATTTTTTTTTTTAATGTACGAAGAATATAAGCAATTTGCTGCAGAAAAACGGGGAACGATCAATATTGAGAAATCGTTTTATATAGACCGCAGGAACGGTTTGAAATCGAAGATCAACTCACAATATAATTATGCTGGACGAGTCAATTTTGAAACCGGCATTTTGACCTCTAATCATTAATAAAATTGTTGTTAACCAGCTCGAAGTTCTAACAAACAAACAGCTTAAATAAGTAGTTTGTAGGTAAGAAAAGTTTTATGAACGAGTCACCTACGTCGGCAATATATTGGATAAAAAGAGATTTTTTAATTAGTTACGGTAGGTCCAGCTTCGGTCTCTTATCAAATTACTCATATAAAGGTGATGAAGAGGTTCTCGGTCAGCCCTCGATCTTCAACTTTTGCCATGCGATTTGGGTGCATCTTGGCCCACAGGTAAATAGTTTGTAATCTGCATTAAGACGTAGAATACTATTCCAGAAATCATTTACCAAGGCATAGTATAAAGACGGCAAAGTATGTTATCTTCCTACAAACGCACCGCGCGCGGCTTGTATGTGTGCGCCACAGTATCCGTCGCACACTCAAACAAAATCTCGACCCGTTTCTCAGTGCGAAACAATCGAGATTTTGTTTGAGTGTGCGTTCGGCGACGTATAGATAGTATAGCACACACATACAAGCCGCGCGCGGTGCGTTTGTAGGAAGATAACATACTTTGCCGTCTTTATACTATGACCAAGGTGATAGGTAGGTAGAGGGTAGGGGATCGTATAATCGTATTCCATAATGTAGTGTGATGTCTATTTATAGTAGTGTCCAAGCAGGACAATAAAAATGTAATATTCTTCTTAATACATTTATTTAGTTCACAAGCACGAAATTAATGACAAAATAGCTCTGCGCGACATGCGCTTGACGCTGAGGTGGCTCGCTGACTGGCGGTGCGCGAGCGCAGCCGCCCGATCTGCCCTTCAAACGCCCCGTCCTTTGCCGTCGTCCGATGCCCGCGCGTACAGGTACATAGCTTATAAGCTTATAACTTCGTAACCACATTCAGTGCCGCGAATCGCTACGCGCTACGCACGTAGCCGATCCCGCGGCGTTCCCCGTATGTAGCGGAAAACGCCTACGACGTAGGCACACGATAGTCGTGTTCCCGGCACTGAATGTGTTAAGAAGTTATAAGCTTATAAGCTATGTACCTGTACGCGCGGGCATCGGACGACGGCAAAGGACGGGGCGTTTGAAGGGCAGATCGGGCGGCTGCGCTTGCGCACCGCCAGTCAGCGAGCCACCTCAGCGTCAAGCGCATGTCGCGCAGAGCTATTTTGTCATTAATTTCGTGCTTGTGAAATAAATAAATGTATTAAGAAGAATATTACATTTTTATTGTCCTGCTTGGACAATAATGGCGACCGTTGGAAGAAACTGCAAATAATGTGCAAGTTCAAGCTGCATTTTAACCGTTAAAATAACGGAATTTTACCGGCTCGCTGACTCACCGACTCGGAAGAACAAAGGTTGCTGCTGTTTTTTTTGAAATACTGGGGCCTCAAGGATCTACGTGGTTGCCTGCAGGTCTAACCCGAGGGAAGTACGCCTATTTTACCATTCCTTTGTTCCGATCCCCTTTTATAATTTGGCTTCGATTTGTGTGACGGCTTTCTTGCATCTTAAGCGTTAGGTTCAATTCCTAATCTAGCTTGCCTAAAAGACAAGACTATTAGCTGCACGCAACGGCCTGTGCTTATTTCTATTTGGTAAATAAATTCTTCTTTTTTAAAGCGTCAGGATAGTATCCTGATCTAGCTTGCGAAGTGCTTATTTCTATTTGGTAAATAAATTCTTCTTTTTTAAAGCGTCAGGATAGTATCCTGATCTAGCTTGCGAAGTGCTTATTTCGGCGAATATTATCGCCATATCCCCTTTTATAATTTGGCTTCGATTTGTGTGACGGCTTTCTTGCATCTTAAGCGTTAGGTTCAATTCCTAATCTAGCTTGCCTAAAAGACAAGACTATTAGCTGCACGCAACGGCCTGTGCTTATTTCTATTTGGTAAATAAATTCTTCTTTTTTAAAGCGTCAGGATAGTATCCTGATCTAGCTTGCGAAGTGCTTATTTCGGCGAATATTATCGCATTACTCGCATTTATACGCATGTTAAGTATTAAGCTGTATTATACAGGCATTACAGTGCTAATTTTAGTAAATCAGAAAGTTATTTACAAATCCGTTACGTAGTTAAATTTAAAATTTGTAGTAACGGTTCCTTTGTGTGCAATACGTGGCTATTCCATATTTTTGTACAAGAGTTGCCTTATTAAGCTGTATTATACAGGCATTACAGTGCTAATTTTAGTAAATCGGAAAGTTATTTACAAATCCGTTACGTAGTTAAATTTAAAATTTGTAGTAACGGTTCCTTTGTGTGCAATACGTGGCTATTCCATATTTTATACAAGTTTGCCTAATTAAGGCTATTACTTAGTGTTTTCCTTAATTATTAGAGATTTTGCTAAACAATAAACGGAGATAACCGTGCTAAATCCCTTCTTAACGAATTATTGTAGTTCAAATATCTTATAGCGATTTGCCGACTATTTCAGTGTTTGATCGGGACCGGCGCGCTTAAGGCGTTCTGTTTGCTGGGTGCAGCCCGGGTCCGTAGCAGCTCCGCGCGCACCTTGCTGGCTAGCTGTGTGCTCGGACGGAGTAATTTTCTATGTCGGGCGGTCGCGGCTGAGACTGGATTTAACTGGTTTGAGATTTAATTACTTACTTATTTCATTGTCGTTAGCGCCTTCGATATTTATTGTTTGAAGTTATGGCACCACCGGAAGGGGCAAAGTTGGATGTGCCGTCGAAGGTTGATGATTTGTCTAAGCTTATTAAGCAGCGCGGTAGTATCGGACTTCGGATCCGAAGATTGCAGGTTCGTGTCCTGTCACGGTCGCCATTATTGTCCAAGCAGGACAATAAAAATGTAATATTCTTCTTAATACATTTATTTATTTCACAAGCACGAAATTAATGACAAAATAGCTCTGCGCGACATGCGCTTGACGCTGAGGTGGCTCGCTGACTGGCGGTGCGCAAGCGCAGCCGCCCGATCTGCCCTTCAAACGCCCCGTCCTTTGCCGTCGTCCGATGCCCGCGCGTACATCGTCCCGGCGTTGAAAGACTGGCTTTCAACAATAAAATGCAGAGATTCTTTGTGTTGCCTTTCGCGGGTCTAGGATATAGGTCTAGTCAACCCATTTGTAAATAACTTTCCGATTTACTAAAATTAGCACTGTAATGCCTGTATAATACAGCTTAATAAGGCAACTCTTGTACAAAAATATGGAATAGCCACGTATTGCACACAAAGGAACCGTTACTACAAATTTTAAATTTAACTACGTAACGGATTTGTAAATAACTTTCCGATTTACTAAAATTAGCACTGTAATGCCTGTATAATACAGCTTAATACTTAACATGCGTATAAATGCGAGTAATGCGATAATATTCGCCGAAATAAGCACTTCGCAAGCTAGATCAGGATACTATCCTGACGCTTTAAAAAAGAAGAATTTATTTACCAAATAGAAATAAGCACAGGCCGTTGCGTGCAGCTAATAGTCTTGTCTTTTAGGCAAGCTAGATTAGGAATTGAACCTAACGCTTAAGATGCAAGAAAGCCGTCACACAAATCGAAGCCAAATTATAAAAGGGGATATGGCGATAATATTCGCCGAAATAAACACTTCGCAAGCTAGATCAGGATACTATCCTGACGCTTTAAAAAAGAAGAATTTATTTACCAAATAGAAATAAGCACTTCGCAAGCTAGATCAGGATACTATCCTGACGCTTTAAAAAAGAAGAATTTATTTACCAAATAGAAATAAGCACAGGCCGTTGCGTGCAGCTAATAGTCTTGTCTTTTATAATATTCGCCGAAATAAGCACTTCGCAAGCTAGATCAGGATACTATCCTGACGCTTTAAAAAAGAAGAATTTATTTACCAAATAGAAATAAGCACTTCGCAAGCTAGATCAGGATACTATCCTGACGCTTTAAAAAAGAAGAATTTATTTACCAAATAGAAATAAGCACAGGCCGTTGCGTGCAGCTAATAGTCTTGTCTTTTAGGCAAGCTAGATTAGGAATTGAACCTAACGCTTAAGATGCAAGAAAGCCGTCACACAAATCGAAGCCAAATTATAAAAGGGGATCGGAACAAAGGAATGGTAAAATAGGCGTACTTCCCTCGGGTTAGACCTGCAGGCAACCACGTAGAACCTTGAGGCCCCAGTATTTCAAAAAAAACAGCAGCAACCTTTGTTCTTCCGAGTCGGTGAGTCAGCGAGCCGGTAAAATTCCGTTATTTTAACGGTTAAAATGCAGCTTGAACTTGCACATTATTTGCAGTTTCTTCCAACGGTCGCCATTATTGTCCAAGCAGGACAATAAAAATGTAATATTCTTCTTAATACATTTATTTAGTTCACAAGCACGAAATTAATGACAAAATAGCTCTGCGCGACATGCGCTTGACGCTGAGGTGGCTCGCTGACTGGCGGTGCGCGAGCGCAGCCGCCCGATCTGCCCTTCAAACGCCCCGTCCTTTGCCGTCGTCCGATGCCCGCGCGTACAAGTAGAAACTTAGAGCAACTGTGTCGACTTCTTTAACTTACCTGGTTTTGTAGAAGTAGTAAGAACAACTTTTGAACAAGCATCTTCGAATACAGGATATGAAGTCTTAGCATGGGCAAAAACAAGTCTTCGACATTGTCCTAGAAATTATTATGAGCAAACAAGCAAGATAGCCGGACATGTTGAAGCAGTTTTTCTTAAATATAATATAATACAAGGTTATTTGCATATTATAGATCTCCCAAATGCGCTTTCGAAACGTACTTTACACTAACGGACTTTATAGTTTTTGGAGATGTTAACGAAGACTTTCTTCGTTCAAGTCGTTTTGATATGTTTATACAAAACAGCTTTTCTGCTACCCTATGTTACCACGCGAGGAGGAACATCACGACGCTAACAAATCCCTTGTAGCTATTAAAAAGTATGTAATATTGGTTAAACGTAAAGTTAATATTTATCACAGAATGCAGATCCTCGTTAAGCACATTATTCCTCTGAGTCTTAAGGAACAATCCGACATTCGTATGAATGTATGTATTTGTATAGGTACATATTTGTTCGGTGATACTCGGTTAGGTACGAAATATGTTAGGCGAATGAATAAGACAACAATATTTTATCAAATGAGTCAAGACGTTCACAGTTTGGAAAGATCCACTAGTCGTAATGATCCACTAGTTTGTGTAGTAGTAGGCACGGAACCCTTCGTTGTGCGTGGTCCGACACGTACTTGGCCGCTTTTTTTATATGATTATCGGCGTATGTGTCGGCACTTATGGTAGTTTTTAAGTTAGGTCCCCACTGAAAATCATCGCCTCAGCTTGCTGTGCCTTGCTGTGGCTTCATGCTGAGTGGGGATCCTATTTAACGTCCTAGTATTTAAGTCTTTTATTTTGATTGTTATTTTAATTATGTAATTTTGTGACGTTAAATAAATGTATTTTCTTTCTTTCTTTCTTTTCTTCTTCTAATTTACTTTAAACACAAAGTTTTAACCGACTTTCAATCAGTACCCAAATCGCCTCAAGTGTGCCTATAAATGTTGAAGAGTTCCCTCGGTTTCTCCAGGATCCCATCATCAGATCCCGAGTTAATGACCATGGGACCCCTAGAAAGAATCTCCCATTTCGGTTTCCAGATTGGTCCAGGCCACTTCGAGCAATCGGGGAACATACATAAAGAATAACAGATTCCGACGAGTTAAGAACCTCCTCCTTGAAGTCGGTTTAAAATAATAGTTGACTCGCGACCGGCTGTCAGACAAAAAACATTTTTTGATGTCCAAGTCCTTTAATACTAAATCAGTCTCACAATTGGCGGCTTTCTTTATTACCACCTGTGGTGAGTACAATATTTGAGTGGTACGGTCAGCCTCACAAGGGGCTTAACACATTTGTACCTTGTCGCATTAAACTTCATGTTAAACTGCCATATAATATTGTCAAACGAGTGAAAACGACAAGGTACTCAAGTGTTTTGCAATTTATGAGGCCGAATGTACATAGCTGCATAGGTGTGAAATAAAAGAAATTAACGATTTACAAACATCAATTGCGAACAAAGCCACTATTTGCATTGTTTAAAAGAACATTAACGCTGGAGAAAGCAAGTGCATTTTCAGTACAAAAACACAGCTTTCAAAGAAAAACAACCTTAAACTAAATCCATACGCTTAATAAATCGCCGGCAAAGTCCGGAGTGTGTTACAGTTTTATTTCCAAAAGGGGACAATGTGCCCGTCAAGAGTGCCATACGCGCTTCAACAAACTTAGCACAAACAGCTTAATCGTAGGATAACGAACCGTATGCTGACGTGTTAAAGCCGAGTTTAAATGCATCGGCAACATTGCAGCTTCGTAAATTAGACCATGCGTCACTGTCAGAGCGTAGCGAGAAGAAAAGGACATCGCAATAACCTGAGAAACGAACTGGCAATGATCACGTGGGAAATGTTTGATGATACAACCGTATGTAGTATGAATATGGTGGGTGAAATTTTTAGAATACGTATGAAAATGTAAGGCATACTCATCTATCTATGGTGCAAAAAAGCTGTACCTAAATTTTATGCCAGTATTTACCTGATGTGCGAGTTATTCTTATCAAAATAATTTATCAGATCATTGCGATGCCCAATTGTATTATTAGACAATTTTAAGCCTTCCTTTTCAATGACATAATTACAAATAGAAAACAGAGTTAATTGTTTTGTTTCAAACCGAAATAAACTCTACTCTATTCCATATTACTTATAGTTAATTCAATTACATAGGCATTTTTTCTTGTAAGGTGGGTAGCTAGAGGATTTCTCAATTACTACACACAATAATGCAATTGCCATTTTTCTAATTAAACGAGCTAGCGAAGCGAACGCAGTTCTCCGTTTCAGCTTGGGCCAAAATTCTTTCGTATGTCCGGATGCCCGGCTGTCCGGCAGTTCTCCACTCTTCTCGTGAATTTTTGTGAGCAGGTTCAATATAAAAAATATATAAATTAAACAATATTTATTTCATTATTTATTTGTACGTCCGTAGCTCTTTACGACTCAGGCAATCTTCAACGTCAAAAGTACTACGTATTTCCTTTTTCAGGGTTACTTCTCAAAGTAGGCTCGTAAAGTCATGCCTCAAAAACCCAGGATCGCTCCTTGCCGGTGCAAACTCATTCAAACGAAATAATTTAATTTAATTTCTCATAATAAAATTGTTAATTGGGAAGTTAATGTTCAAGGTGCGATAAGGAATGGCTCTGTTTAAAGGTAAATTGAGGAATGCAGACGCAAGAGGGTGTCTGTTACCTTTACTTTTACAATACCTTTGCTATGTATGCCTTTTGGAAAATGTATGCTAACAATCAAAACTAACCACTTGCAAGAGAGCTGCATCCCTGGTGCTACAGGTGCGCGCCAGTCCCAACACCATTTTAAGGATGATAGTGATAATTGATACCCGGACAGATTGGACTGGCTACTTGCTTCATTATAGTCGGTTACATACGCCGTACTCAATGAAGCCAAATGTGTAATGTTTTTTTTTTAGTTTTTATTTATTTGCAATTCAACGAGGAAATGCCGCCAGCATTCGGTACAATGCCTCAAGGGCCTTTTTTTGATTTAACGTAGTTTTAATTTAATTTAGTTATTGTTAATTCTAAATCTTGTATTTGCTTTACATAATAAATATTTTTATTCTGTATTGCTGATATTTTAAGTACTAACATAGTCTTTTTAAAGGTAATACTAACAAATAATGGATCTTGTTATCTGAGTTAATTGAATTGAATTGAATTGAAAACTAAATTTGACTTCACTCAAATGTCGGTTTTTGTAAATACTCGTTGAAAATACCTATGTAAAACACGTAGGTACTAATGTTTTATATAATGCAGTTACGCCTGCTAACGATATGCTAACTCGGAGCCTAAAATTTTAAATTTTTCCTTTAATTTGAAGTTTACGTTACTCGTTGAAAAATATACATTTAAATAAATAAATATTACGGGACAATCTTACACAAATCAACCTAGGCCCACGGTAAGCTCAGTAAGGCTTGTGTTGTTGGTACTAGGCCTCCTAGGCCTAGGTTTAACGGCCTCCGTAGCCCAGTTGGTAGTGACACTGCCTACGAAGCTGGAGGTCCCGGGTTCGAATCCCGGTCAGGGCATTTATTTGTGTGTTTATCACGAATATTTGTTCCTGAGTTATGGATGTTATATATGTGTATAAGTATCTATATGTATTTATCCATTATATATATCGTCGCCTAGTACCCACAACACAAGCCTTATTGAGCTTACCGTGGGCCTAGGTTGATTTGTGTAAGATTGTCCCGTAATATTTATTTATTTATTTATTTATTATTTATTTATGTAGATACTTATATACATAGATTTACAATCGAAACATTAACACTACTTCCGTCAAATACTTATATGTATGAAAGAGTCACCAAGCGTAAAGAACACTGAAGTGTAACAATCTAAGTTAGTCCCAGCGGTAGCAGCTCGAATAATAAAATGAGTATTTTTAAAGTCGACTTCGAATTTCCTGTGCATTTCCAATTCTAAAGGATATCTTACAAGGCAGCTCAAGAATCGTCGAGCAGACTTGGCCGCTCTCTATGGTAATCGAGGTGGTACCTAGTAAAACAAACGAACACCGATTCCAAACTGCTAAATAAAGAACATGAGAAAACTGGACCAACGGGGTTGGATAGCTTTGCATTTGGCTTTCTTCTCCTGATACCACGTGCTTTCAATTCATATTTTGCTCCACTTTACTTAATTTTTAGGGTTCTGTATTCAAAGAGTAAAATGGAACGGGGGGGGGGGGGGTCTGTCTGTCTGTCTGTTTGTCTGTCTATATGTCTGTCTTTACAGATGATATATTTCTGTTGCCGCTATAACAACAAATACTAAAAACAAATTTAAAAAAATATTTTTATAGATAATGGTACGGAAACCTTTTGTGCGCGAGTCCGACTCGCACTTGGCCGGTTTTTCGAAGGTATTAAAGACAATGCTTGTTATAGTTTCAATTAAATGAGGTTTGTTATTCCATTTTTATGACTAGTGGCTCTGTAAGCTGTAGAACTCTCTCTCTCACTCACAAAGATTTTATTTTTATTTCGAAAAACTCATCATCATCATCATATCAGCCGAAAGACGTCCACTGCTGGACATAGGCCTCCCCCAAAGAGTGCCACAATGGCCGGTCCTGCGCCACCCGCATCCAGCGGACTCCCGCGACCTTTACCAGGTCATCAGTTCGAAAAACTATGTCGACATAAATAATCGATATATTCATAGAACCTGTTCTCAAAATCTCACAAGAATCGGTTGAGAAATGCGACTTATAGAGGAGAACAGTCAGACAGCGGGACATCTGGATATCCGGACATAAGTAATTTGGCACATTATGAATATGTTTGCTGAGCGCCTGGACTACCCGATGACAAAACACTGGGTAAAGATCGTCACTGGTCAAATAAAAAAATGATCTTTGCCAAGTGTCGCAAATATGTAATATTAATTGTTTATGTCGCTTGTTTTATTATTATTATTTTTTCTAAATTATAAATTATGAATTTGTCAATTATTAATGTTAAAATATGGGTTTTTGCCTGAAATAAATTTTTTTTTGTTTTTTTTTGAATTGGAGAACTTTGTTCGCTTTGCTCGCTGATTCGAGTACTTGGCTTTGACTAAACGGTTTCCTTGAAATGTGGCTGGCAGGCTAAAAAAACTTGCTGCCAAGTCGCGTCCTGTTTCACTCTAACAGTACATATTAGAAGGAGGAAGGTATTTTTTTTCGTCTCGCGTCGCGTTCTGGTCATTTGTGCTAACCCAGCACTTTATATCCCTCAAGATAATCGTATAATTGATTGCACGTTCAATTAAAACAATCCATCTTGATACCAAGGTGCTTAACTTTTTAAAGAGCGTTAATATCAACTGTCATATATTATATGTGATAAAGTTTTAGGAAATCCTAACGCTCGTCGAAAAGTTACTCTCTGTTCTTGCGAACGTATCTTAGAAGTATAATTAGGACAATTGATTGTTTCAAAGTTAAACAACACCCCGAGTGGTATTTTCCACCCGGCCACTTAAAAATAATAACATATTCGAATAATATGACACAAATTTAACGAGCGCCGTGTTTTTCATTAAAAATTCAGCAGGAAATTTGAAGCTCGCCGCACCAGTTGAAGTGATTTTATTGCTTTCGCTTAGTAACTAACCGAGGTACGAAAATACGGTGAAGTTCACACGAAGCGGAATTAAATCTTAAATTTAACTTCACTTGATTTACTTCACAGGCTAGCAGGTACCTAATTTAAATAGTAGGTATGAAAATAGAATAAGTTTTCTACTAAGTATTTATTTTTTAAATCATAGTAAGTGCACGATATTAATAATTCAAAATGTCATTAACTACTATTGATAACGTCATCATGACAATTAAACAAATAATCAGGCTAAATACTCTATATATACTAATATTGTACAGAGGTGAAGTTAGCAGCTTTGAATATCATAACAAATATATTTTTAACTACTTAAATGTAATATTTACAGTCCATGATTTTAGAATGACAACACAATAAATTGGTATGATTACCATACGCGCGTAGCCTTTGACATATGATACGCAAAAAATCCGATTGTTATACTGGCGTGATATATGCGGTCGGCGAGGGTACGCACAGATAGGTAATGCACGATTTGTCTTGCTACACCGAATGCCCGGGAAAAGTTGCCATCCATAAATCTAGGGGAAGATAAGAATAGTTATATCTCGACCTAACACTAAGGGATTTCAATGAACTAGATAATATACGATTATGAGTGCTTGTATTATAATATTTATAATTATAACGGTGATAAGAATCGCTACGCGCTACACTCGTAAACGATCTTTTCTTTGTATGTAGCGGAAACCGACTACGGCGCAGGCGCTCGCTAGGTGGGTTTCTGGCAGTGACTGTGGGTGTCGTAATGTATTTATTATACTATAAGCAAAGACAAAGTAGAAAAAGAAAGAAGGAGAAGAGTAGAGTACGGGTATACAGGACGACGATGAGTTAGCAACTTACCACTGCATTATCGCATTTTCTCCCTGTCTTAATATTAATACATTCACTGCGAGGAATCACTACGCACGTCGCTCTCCGCTTGTAGCTGATCCCGTGGTTTTTCCGCTGAGTAGCGGAATAGCTAATCCCGTGGTTTTAGTTAGCGGAAAACGGCTACTGCTTAGGTGCCCGCTAGTCGGGTCCCTGGCAGTGAAAGTATTGACCGTGCTAGAAGGGGCAATGGAAATTAAATTGCTGCTCCTGAGGTGACAGTTCAGCTCAACCATGAATGTTTTTTTTCCGTTTCTGTAAAAATATGGCATATACATTCCTAGGTGTTATGTATGTATGTTATGTGTCTTTCCATTTCGAGTAAAACAACTATTTATTTACTTCTATCTTGAGCCGCGTACTTCAATTACTAAGACTTCAAATTCCTCTATATTTTTTATTAAATGCTGTACAATACGCTATATTGAGCGTCTTTTTCGGAAAAAACACAATTATCTCATACTTTTTTCTATTATAGGATGATTATTGTTTTTTGCTAAACGAATCCTTCGTATCAACATCTATTCCACTTATTTATCGATTTTGATCGCGGGTAAAGTTATCTGGACTTTTAGCCAACATTGCACATGTCAGTTATTGACAATCCTATCCTATCCTATGATGTTGAGACAAGACTCGGTCCAAAATTTTGGGTAAACATGGCGCTTCTTTTGAACATCTTGGTCACTACGAAAAGTTTTACACAATACAGGTGGGCAATGTTATCTCGGCATTTTAACTCTTTTCCATGCAAGTACATACACCTCACATTCCACAATTTGCTGCAACCTTCTGGCTGAAGTTAAAGACATGTATGACTCAAAGTAAAGTCATAAATATAATCGAGTTTCTACTCAAATAGTAAGGATTCCATAAGTTTCTTGTCTGTTCGCTCATTATCAGATTTGTTTAAACTTTGATTTTTGAGCAAATATCTCCATGGTAGGGTAGGGGTGTATTGTAGGGTACTAATTTCAATACCATGATTTTTCATTAATAAAAACAAAAGGCAATGCCAAAGTGAGAGTCTGTGTTATCCTTGTCACATTTTGAGACATCCATCACTATTAACTAGGCTGCGTCGAATTTCTGAACCATGCTATTTCCTAACCCATGGAAATTCATACCTTGGACGCAATACAAATCCTGTGTAGACTTTGATGTGTTGACGTCCGGAACACGGAATGGGTTTAATAAAACTTGATGGGTGACAGTATACAGTACTATGGAAAAACGTCGTTAGGCCTCGGCGTTTCTAGTTCATAAGATGTTTTGCGTGCATGTCATGTGATGTCATTCAAACAATATTTTTGTCAACTCTCAAGGCCCTTGTTAGGGCCATTACCGTTAGAGATATTTTGTATAAAAAAATCGAATTCTGCTACTTAGTTCCAATTAAGTTAACGGAAATTTCCATAAACAGCCTGTTTAACAATGGCAACGTCACAAAATGAAAATCAACATAGCATCACGAAATGGAAATCAACCTAACATCACGAAATGAAAAAGGATTTCGCTGTAAACGAAATATATACGCATGACAACACGAGAACATTGTTACGTGTAGTTTAATTCTGAAAATAAAGAAAAACGGCTGCCAGTGAGTTTTTCGCCAGCGTTGACAAATTAACTCTTCGTCGCGAAACAACTTTTTCTTTCCAAAGTAATTTTGTTTTTTTAACGAAATTTTTGTGAATGTACTTTTATTTCTTTGAACAGATTAAAAAAACTTTGTTCTGTTGAAAATTAAGTTTCTATCTTACAAAAATAGACATGTATTATTTTCATACGTACATTCGAGATATCTGAAGCTCATTTGGAATTCTTATTTAAGATCTGAAACAAAAAACAATAAAGAATTAGTACCTATCTCAAATGGACAAGCCTGGCGAAAGACAAAGATAGATGGGAAGGGATGGAGGAGTCCTTTGCCAAACGGCAAACAGACCGAACCGATGTTGTCAAATTTTAATGTTATGGTTAAATGTAAACTTAAGTCTCTATTATAATAAGTTTCTGTCAAAAAATTCATACAAGCTTTTATTGCCGACTATACTTTTCTGTATACCATCATCAACTACTCATTGAGACGATTCTAACGAGTCCAAACTCAACGGGGTTACGTCGGTTAAATACCGAATTCCCATGGCCACCTTCTGTCTCCATCATCAGATCAGCTTGATGGTACCATAATATTAAATTGTCATCCAAACTATACTAATACCCAAAATTATATTATTATTATCTTAATAACTCAATTCTATGAAACATTGAAAAATATCAGTACTTGAAAATACAACGAGAATTTGAACAAAAAACATACTGAATCAAGAGGTTAATTGTTTCCGCCGAGAACCCGACGAACAAGAGATCAAAAGGAGTCAGTATTTCGTGTCAAGTAGGTACGCGCCACTTCGGAATAACTCGGCAATCGAGGAAAGGTCGAAAAACTATGTAAAGGCCAGAGTACCTATTCAATATAATATCTATTTCTTATTTTCTTGTTTCATTATTAGACTATTCTGAACATAGGTTTAATTTTCCTTGGCTCTATTGAGGGACACACTCTCTTTTATATTATTGGTGTATTTGCCTTATACAGTCTTCAAGGGTGAATATCCAACAGAAATTTGCAGGGCTGTGTTTTTGAACGAGCGAGCGAAGCGAACGAATCTCTAACTCTATACACAGGTCGCATTTCTCAACAGATTCTCGTGAAATTTTGAGAGCGGGTTCAATAATGGGGAATGGATGAAAATTTTAGAAGTACCTGATAATTTTTTTGGTGATAGGAACAACCTTCCTTAGCACCAGAAAAAAGTTGCAGACTTTTTTCAGCTCCGTCAATTATTTTTGAAAAATATAAACTGTTTCGTCACTTATGTTTTGGGTTTAGAACGAAAAATAAGACAATTTGCTTGATCCGTCTCATATTACAAAAAAATATCTTAAAACTACGTGGTAAACTGACACTGGCAATGATATTGACAGCTGCAGCAGCTATATTTGTCATTGCCAGGGTGAGATATTTAAAATGGTTTTTTGTAATATGAGACGGATCAAGCAAAGTGTCTAATCGCCGTCCTGAACCCAAAACCTAAGTGAGGAAACTGTTTATATTTTTCAAAAATAATTGACGCAGCTGAAAAGTGCTCAACTATTTTCTGGTGCTAAGGAAGTTTATTACTATCATCAAAAAAAGAATCGGGCACTTCTAAAATTTTCATCCATTCGCAATTAAATTACAAAGACATTTCAATTTAGTACTTCGAAATAGAAAAATGTTTTTGTTTTTAAAGACAGGCTTGCACGTTCTTCAGCTCAAAGAGCCACTAGTCATATATTTGAGACCTCGTATGCTTGACACATAGGTGTCAAACTTATGAAAACATATCATCGGTGGGCATTAATAAATAAGTATCTGATAGATATTGATCGTTTTCACAAATCATTGTTCAGTCTCAAAATGTTAGTAAAATGTAAATTATTTTTAGCTCATCCATGAAAATAATATTTACCAAAGGTAGATGTAACTTTTCTTTACTTTTCTCTAAATTGGAGTGAAGTGTAAGTAGTACCAATCTTCGATGATTGACACTCTTTATGTTATTTTTTTTAAATTCTTGATATCTACATTAACTAAAGAATGCTTAATTCTGTCAGACACTGATAATGTGTCGAAGATCGGTGCAAATAGTCTTTTAAGTTTTTGTCTCCTAATTATGTTATTTTGGTCCAGGTTTTATTCTTTATGTCTGTACTACATACGTGTACTACATATTTATTTGTATTTGCGACTGCATTCTAAATAAAAACACTGTAAGCGCTTGGTAAATAAAAGTACAAAACACCTCGAACAGAATCCGCCCAGTCAATTGCAGAAGTGACCTTATATAAGCAAAAACAATTAAACGGGTAAAAGACTACGCAAATATAACCTGCATAACGAATATGTATCACGTAATCCACTTGGACAGTATTATTAATAGAAACCACTTAGCGAAATGGGTCGTTACGGTCTTCCCCAGTCAAACAAGAAGTAATATCGACAATGGTACGATATTGACATGTAAAGTGATTGATTTGTTGGTATGATATTTTGGTAATTCGTAACTGAAGATGTTAGTATCATGTCTGTGCAATAAATGTTTTCTTAATAGATGAATACTTAGTAAGCTTTCTCCTCCTTCAATGTAACTTTAGCTCTTCTTTTTTCTTCGCATTATTAATAATATTCATTATATATTTATTAAATTATACCAGCTATAAAAGAGGTTTAAAATATTTTAGTAACTTTTCCAGTAAACCAATAACGAAATCTTTTTAATATGGGTATTATAACTCTAACAAAGTAAAACCTACAACATCAATCACGACTTTGCATAAGAATGACAGGCAGCGTTTCCATCTAGCCAAACAGCCTGTATATCAAATCCAATGTCAAAGTGGTATTCCAGAATTGGGAATGGATGAAAATTTTAGAAGTGCCTGATAATTTTTTTGGGTATCGGGATAACCTATTTTTTGCAATATGATACGGATTAAGGAAAGTGTCTCAGTCACCGTCCTTAGCCCAAAACGTAAGTGAGGCAACTGTTTATATTTTTTAAAACAAATTGACGCAGTTGAAAAGTCTGCAACTTTTTTCTGGTGCTAAGGAAGGTTATTTCTATCACCAAAAAAATAATCAGCCACTTCTAAAATTTTCATCCGTTCCCCATCAGAACCAACAACAACAACAAACACAACAACACCAACACACACAACAAAAACAACACACACACAACAACAACAAGCTAGGCTCTGGAGTTCCAAAATGCTTCCGAGAATGAGAGTGAGGGACCTGTATTAAATTAGTCTCTAGCTGACTTCACACCGAATCCTGAAATCAATAAGGGTTCGACAATGTATAGGTCACGGTGTATTTGCTATCAGGCAGGACGTACGCTTCTGCCATAGTCGTAGTTTAAAAAAATACTTGGCCTTTAGAGCCGTTTCAATTTAGGCTTCGGGCGTATTTCGCGCAGTGTTGGATCTGTGTCAAGCGTCTTCGCCGAGCCCCGCGCCAATTACCTCGTGGAAACAACCGCTCGCTCACCGGGCTTTCAGGGTTCCATAGACGGATTTATTTATTTGGGGCATCAACAGCAATATATACAGCGTGTATATTTGATATAACCGCAAACTTTAGGGGGTTATAGTATAGGCACGTATTAATATATTTATCGATAAATTATTTAAAAAAGCGAACTTTTTTTTTTCCATACACTTAAAATAATTCAGCACGCAATGGATCACTAATTTGTCTTACTGATGTGACATCACAACTATCACAAGTGACTAGCTCCTGTACACGTACATTGCTGCTCAAAAATTTTTTTTAAATTAATTACGCCATGGCAGTTAACGCTAAATTAATAATTGTTATAAATATCAGATTATAACACTAAAATCTACGTCTGGCTACAATATGCGGTTATATTAAATATACATGCTGTATAATAGAAAAAAAAACAATACAATAGCGAGTAATGTGATGTTTACAATTTTAGGGTTCCGTAGCCAAAATGGCAAAAACGGAACCCTAATAGTTTCGTCATGTCCGTCTGTCCGTATGTCACAGGCATTTTACTCGAAAACTATAAAGTGTATTTGAATGAAATTTGGAGTATAGGTGTATTTTGTTAGCTGCTACATAGTTGTGCATTGAAATGACTAAATAAATATTTTTTTTGGGGTGCACTCCATACAGTCATGTAACTGCAAGTCAAAAAAAATTAAATCATTGTAAGTACATGTGGCACATCAATCGATAGGTCTTTCAAAATAAATATAAGGTTTCTCAGCATTTTTTTTGATTAGGTTAATATAGTCGGAGATAATCGCCCTGAAAGTCACAAAAATTGTGTCCCCCCCCCTCTAACTTCCGAACGGCGGAAGTAAAAAAATTGAAAAAAATCATGGACATAGTGCTTATTAAATACATTTACCGAAAAGTATTTTGAACAAGATCGGTTTACAGGTTTTCGAGCTTTGGATGTTTAGATGTTTGAATGATTGTCACTCATTCACGCAAAAATGGTCTAACGGATTAAGATGAATTTTAGTGTACATTTTGTTTATAGCCTGTATGTTAATCAATACAGAATACTTTTTATCCCGGAATACATCCCTCAAAAGGATGAAATCGGGGGTGGAATCTAGGGTCCACGAACCGCAGATTTTCAAATCCCTGCATGCCATTCTAGGATTTAACTGTCAAACAATTATTACTACAATGGCTTAAACAATATAACAGATGTAATGAAGACAAGACGTCGTTTCTTTATATCGTTCTAGTGATTAGGTGTATTATCAGTTGCAAAATAAAACATCCCCTATTGCTTTAAAAATTAAGAAGAATAGATAATGATAGGTAAAACGCCTACCTATAACCTATATAGTGCTATCTCGCGGGGAAATGAGTAACCATTGACTGAACCAAAAACAGTTCCTGCCTAAGATACGTCCGGACAAGCCAGCATAATTAAATAATTGAACATTATAAGTATGACTTAACATGTATCATAAATAAAATGCTATTATACATAGGCTGTATGTTACGGAGATGATTTCGATTTAAATTTATTTATTTTATTACACAATACAGACTTCATTATAAATTACATTCATGTCAATTTAAAAGAATCCCTGGTGAGAATGATAAGATGGATGTGTGGTGTGACGAGGATGGACAGAATAAGAAATTAGTATATTAGAGGAAGCCAGAAAGTAGCACCTATCATCGACAAATTGAGACCCCATCGCCTTGAGTAGTATGGGCATATTATGCGTTGGGGTGACAGTCATGTGACCAAAAGAGTGTTAGGGTTGAACGTGGATGGAAGAAACGAGGTAGGCTGGGAAAAGGTGGATGGACTGTGTGAGAGAGGATATGATGAGGAAGGAAGTAAGTGCCGAGATGACGAGTGACAGGAAGGTATGGAAGAAAAGGACATACTGCGCCGACCCCAAGTAAATAGGATAAGGGCAAGAAAATGATGATGATACATAGGCTACACCGTCCGTAACATTAAATAATGAAGCTGTTAAGAGGCCGCAGTAAGCTAGGCCGAATTACACCTTCCCATACAAACGGAGTTACGCTCTCATTTTAAAACTACGTGTTGGATTGTAACGAAACTTTGCATATACAATGACATGAGGTACATCTAAGGCTGAAATTAGTTTATATGGCTCCACTTTATAAAACAAATGAAATGCAGCAAAAACAAGTTTTGTATGAAAAATTTAAATTCGCTGTATTTTTTTCCCTATGGTATCTGAAGCCATATAAACTAATTTCAGACATAGATATACCTTATTTCATTGTATTTGCAAAGTTTCGTTACAATCCAACACGTAGTTTTAAAATGAGAGCGTAACTACGTTTGTATGGAGAATCGAGCTTACTGCGAACTCTTAAGAGCCCGTTCACAAGGTACTTTTTATTCTTTATTCTTTATTCATTTGTAAAGCCATGTACATTGCAATTAAGGTGTTACATTCAGTATTCAGGTCAGACCATGACGCCCTGTAAGGACACACAAAACTTAATACTAACATGCATACAATAACAACATTATTAACATTTTTGCATTAAATACATATTCATTAATTTTAATTACAATTAGTTTGACTTTAATTTCATATTATTTTTACATTATTTCTACAATATTTTTATATGTCAATTTAGATATGTCATTCATAAAATTTATAAAGACCCATCATTTACACCCGGACTTATCCGTTGCATGAAACACAGAGACAAACTGCATCTTAAAGTTAAATCAAATCCGGACAATTTAGTTCTACAACTTTCTTACAAAAGATATCGTAATTTTTGTAATGACTTGCTGAAAAAAGTTAAATCTAACTACGACAAAAAACAACTCGAATTGGCCGGAACAAACAGTAAACTAGTCTGGAAGTGTATTAAAAACGTTACAAACACAGCAAAACAACGAGAATCATGTTCCGGTTTGTCACAAGTTTAGTCTGCTCTTCACCTTTAGCATCTGCTAATTGCGCAAATGATTTTTTTGTTAACATAGGAAAAAAATTTGCTGAAAAAGTCCAGCGAAACCTGCCTTTTCCCCTCCCTAACCATGTTTCAAACCACAACAATACATTGAAGTCATTTGTGCTGTTAAATACTGATGAACGAGAGGTGGACCAAATAATTATGGGCTTAAAAAATGACTCGGCTAAAGGTTGGGATGGTATATCTAATAAAATACTCAAGCAATTCAGACACATCCTGGTTCCTCCCCTCACCTTCATTTTCCAAAAGTGCCTTTCTGAAGGAATATTTCCGATATGTCTGAAAAAAGCTATTGTGGTTCCTGTATACAAATCTTGTAGTAAAGACCAGGTGTCAAATTATAGACATATCTCCATACTACCTTCGACGTCAAAAATATTAGAAAAAATCATCAATAATAGGCTTGTCCAATATTTAGAGAGCCAAGCTATCTTGTCTAAAAGTCAGTTTGGATTTAGGTCGAAACTATCAACTGCCGACGCCGTACACGAACTGACTGACTTTTTAGTGCAAGAACTAGACAAGGGTAATCAGACTTTGGGAATCTTCCTTGACCTTGCTAAAGCTTTCGATACCGTCTCCGTTCCCATCCTGCTTCACAAGCTTGAATCATTAGGAATCAGAGGTACGCAGCTCAAATTATTTGCAGACTATTTAGACGGCCGCACGCAACGCACAAAAATCAACAATTTTATGAGTTCTGACCTACATAATGCCTCTTTTGGGGTCCCACAGGGAAGTATTTTAGGTCCTACGCTGTTTTTAATTTATATAAATGACCTTTGCAATCTTAAAATCGACTGTGGTAAAATCATTTCATACACTGTCCTACTTTTTTCTGCAAACTCAGTAGAGCAAGTCTATGACTATGCACAACGAGGCTTTAATATCGTAAGTAACTGGCTTCTACATCACCTACTAACCCTGAACTCGGAGAAAACAAATGTTATAAAGTTTTCCATGCGCAAATCGAAACTAGCTCCGACTAACCTTAAAATCTATTCTCACAATTGTAAACATCCCACAAATAACCGGTGTGCATGTCCGGGCATAGCTACCACAAACAAAATAAAGTATTTAGGAATCATAATTGATGACTCTCTCTCTTTTCGACTTCATGTGGAAGCGTTGTGCACTAGAGTTCTAAGTTAATATTTATTTTCAAAAAAATTCGTACGATCGGAGACTCACACATAATCAAACAAGTTTACTTTGCGTTATGTCAATCTGTATTAACTTACTGCATCTCTTCATGGGGTGGCTTGGCTAAAACCACATTACTAAACCTAGAAAGGGCCCAGAGAGCAATCCTTAAGGTTTCTACTTTCCGCCCCTATCAATTCCCCACTAGCTTGCTTTATAAATCATGTGAAGTTTTAACAGTCCGACAATTATTTATATTGCACACAGTTTTAAAACAGCACGCTGAAACCCCTTACAACACTGATCATGCCAGTAAAAGGCGTAAAGATTTTGTTTGTCCTAATTATACTCAAACACGGCACGCTTTCTATTCTAGATTTTTTCTTTTCCTAGGTCCACTTCTTTACAAAAGACTTAATGCACGGCTAGATTTATATCCCCTAAACTACATGAAATGTAAATCAACGCTACGAGAAGCCCTATGTCCTATGACGATACTGAGAAGTTATTTATCGTTTTAAAATAATTTTGTTCTATCTTCTATCTTTTTGTACCTTTTTTATATATAGGTTATTAACTTACTAATTATTTTGTACTACTTAGTCAATAAGATTCATGTTGAATAATATTTTGCATGTGAATAACATATTCAATTGTTAGTTCTTTTTTGCCTGAAACACAGGGTATCCTAGTTCAGGCACGTGTTATTTGCCCCTAATATTAAGCTCCTAGTCTATAGTAAATACTGATGTACATTATATTTTATCAATAAATTATTATTAAATTTATTATTATTATTATTTAAAAATTCGTCTACTGAGTAATAACATTTCTCAATTAATAATTTCTTTAATTTATTTTTAAATATTTTTTCGTTACGTTCTTGTTTAATTGTTTGTGGGATTTTATTTGTAATTAGAGTACATTTATAATGTGGACTATTTTTATACAATGTCACGTTAGCGTTTGGTAGCAATAACTTATTCCTATACTGCGTTCTGGTTGTCTCGCAATCTTTTTTCTTTTGAAACAGATAAGGATTTTCACGGACAAAAAGAGCGGCTTGTAATATATAAATACACGGCAGAGTCAATAATTTGAGTTTAATAAAGTATGGACGGCAACTGTTGGGGATGCGCACGTTAGTCAAGATACGGATGCACTTCTTTTGCATCACAAACAGTTGCTGGGCCCCCGTACTACCTCCCCAAAGCACCACACCATATCGGAGCCACGAATGCGCGTACGCATAATACGCAGATAATGCACACTCTAAGCTAGTATTTGTTTTCAATACGTTTAGTGCATATACAAATTTGCATAATTTGGTTTTAATGTTCTGAATATGAGCTTTCCAATTGATGCCGGAGTCAATAGTTATGCCTATTAAATTAAATTCGTACTCGTGGGTGTATTTATAAGTTTAATTCTAAAGCCTTTTTTTGCGTTGGTTTAAATTGTATGATTTTCGTTTTTTTAAGATTCAATTCTAAATTGTGGTCACTGAGCCAATTTTTTGTAATTTCATAAGTGTGACTGAGCTGTAAGTTACATTCATAACTATTTTTACAATTAAATAACAATGATACGTCGTCAGCGAACATAACGCAGGTAGTGTTTGGGTTAAGGATTGTAGGTAGGTCATTTATGTATGCTAAAAATAGGAGGCAGCCGCATACACTACCTTGAGGGATGGAACACGTAATATTCCGCATTTCAGAAGTGAAAATATTTACTTGTTTATTTGTTTTATCGTAGTAATCAATTTCCACGGATTGTGTACGATTATGGAGGTAAGATTGAAACCATTTATGGGCCAACCCGCGTATGCCCATGCCATACAGCTTACTAAGTAAAATTTCATGGGAGACTTTTTCATATGCCTTAGTCATGTCTAGCAACAGACCCACGCTATATGTTTTATTATTTATATGGTCTAAAATTTTTAAAATGTACTGATAAACAGCTTTTTAAATTCAAAATACAGTGTGTATCTATCTTTAAATTTAAATAATCTCAATCATTTAACAGTGGTGCTAGTGAGCACGTGAACGGGCTCTTAATGGAAGACTGCAGCGGATTCTTTTCGAAGCACAGGTCCTTACGGCCCGCAGGTACTCGTACCAGCGAAACTGTATTTATATGCGAATTCCGCTGATGTCAAGCAATTTTAAGCGATTGCAGTTTCCTGTGCGCGTCTTCTGCTTCTCCATGACACGTTAGTCGCAGAGCTGACGCTCCGCGCCGGCTGGGTCGATCTGCCCACGCTAGTTTTTGAAGATTTTAAAAAAGATTTTCTTTTTGAAAGTCTTTTAGATACATATATGCGAAATTTCACTTATACTCCTGTTTGCGGCAACTCTGTAACCACGCGAGGAGTAATACACAGCGTTTGGTAATTACACCAGTGAAGCTGGACTATAATATACCTACTTATTAAACTGTAGACGTGAGATTTTAATGTAGCCAGAGACTGAAGCTATAGGTAGGATGCAACGGAATTAGGGTGAATTGCATCAATAGGGTGAATTGCATCAAAAACGGTGTTCGTTAAAACCAGAATGTATAGAAAATTCGCTATATTTAACGTTGATCGCTCTGTTATTGTAAGGGGGTGCAACCCGCCCTTACTGATTACATGACGACGCTCGCAAATTCCTTATTATTTATTTTATTTATATACAATCGTACATTATTTGTATGTACCCTTCGTTGTGCGTGGTCCGACACGCACTTGGCCATTTTTTTTATCTAGAAGTTTGAAGACTACATGAAACCGAATTGTTCTATTGAATGACATCTTTAACCATATTTATAAAGCATAGGTACTAAGTAAGTTAATAGGGAATGTTAGTTTATTATTGACTTGTTTTAAGATATTTTGATTTGATTCATAATACTAAACAGGTCGCTTGCTCCTGAGACATCGTAGTAAAAAAGTTTTTTGTCTATGTCTCACTAAATCATGATCATAATAAAGAGCATAGCTCTTGTCAGTGGAGTAATTACCATTCCATTCCCTTCTCTGACAATGTCCGGAGCTCCTGATTTGTAATTACATTGACCTTCTCTTTGTCTCGCAAAAACGTGCTAAAAATAAATCAGACAAAGTATTTAATTTGTCAAACACAAATTGAGATATGCATCTGTTTTATTTCCTTTAAGATTGGTTTTTTACGTAAAGTTCGAAAAGTTTATTTTCATTTTGTACCTACAGAACTCGTATTTTAACAAATAACTTTCTTGACTTACTTTTGAAAGTTGTTACTGTGTCGAATTATTCTGCCGGTACGTGAACGTTTTCCGGACCCGTTTTTGTTTGAATTTTTTTACAGTTATGATTCATTATGATATTTTTGTTTTGACTTCCGAATAGGCTATATGGTATTAAACTAATCAATCACTCGTAGTAGTGGTATTAAGGCTACATTTAACTTTAATACTTGGAGTTTAATAAAAAATTATAAATTAAAAATCGTTTATTTCAGACCTAGATCCATAGTTGTTAGTACAGAAAAATCTTAAGAACTATGTTAGTGATATAAGCTAAGGCATATTTACATAAATAAAATAAAAATACTAAATTGTTTAGGTTAGCCCTTCGCAGTGCCAAGCAGGGAGTCCAAAGTTCACAACTTGGCCCTGCCAATAGCGACCAAGTACTTTGTGAGGGGACAGTCGAGGCGGTCAACTAACGCCCTTAGAAGGCCGTTGCTGCTCCCGCGCACCCGCCTAAGCAGTGACCCTACTCTTTTTCGCCTAATGACAAAAACATGATCGGTTCGGGCCTCAGCGAACATTCCAGATGCACTGCAGTTAATATAACACGTTCCACGCGTAGAGACAAACGTCCAATAATTAAAATGTGCTATGTCCTTTTCCCAAAACAACTAATGTCCACGTGTCAGATAAGGGCAACTGAATTTTAGTGGCATATTTTAAGTATAATAGGTAAATATGATGTTTGTTTACGAATCATCATCCTCATAGCGTTATTCCCGGTTGTGCCCTAAAGAGCCCCGGTTCGCTTTGGCACCTAATCCCAAGATTTGGCATAGGCACTAGTTTTTACGAAAGCGACTGATATTTGACCTTCCAACCCAGAGCCATTCAACTCGCATATGAGGCATGCCTCTACGAGTGCGAAAAAATGATGCTACGCCCTACGGCGTTGCATACGGTTGCTTGGCCTCAAATGAGTTAAGATTACGGAGTAGCGCTACGAGCGTATAGCTTGGCAGTGAATAGGTTACCCATTCCGCGCCCATGACGACACACATGTGTCAGAGCGCTACGAACGCTTTTCGCTACATACGGAGTTTAAGCTGCTACGGACTACAGCGTAGCGCTACGAGCGTAGCGTTACGCCATAGTCCCGTAGCAGCTTAAACTACAAACATATGTAGCGAAAAGTTCCCGTAGCAGCATGACGCATGTGTGTCGTCATTGGCCGTGAATGGGATAACACATTCACTGCTAAGAATCGCTACGCTCGTAGCCGATCCCGTGGTTTTTCTGCTGAGTAGCGGAAAGCACCTACGGCGTAGGCGCCAGCTAGGCGGGTTCCTGACAGTGAAAGTGTTAATTAGGAAATTTCTTACACGCATCAAATGTAATTTACTATATGAAATATGCTACAATGGTCTCTCTGCACCATTTGTCTGTGTTCCATCGGGTTTCTGGTTACAAAATAACCTTACAATAAATAAGCTGAGCATTTGGTCCATCAGTTCCATAAAGACAATATTTATTCAGTATCTAACTGTTAGCTGAACTCAATCCTTTTAAAACATTATAACCCTAAAGATTGTATGTTTGTCCATATATGTACACTGAGCATTAAATTATATCCTATATCAAGCCTCTATCCTTAATGAAGGTAGAGATTTAATTAATCGCTCTAAAATAATATTTATTTCAAATGTGCGGTATTTTCGAGTGTTTATGTTAACGAATTTGGCCTTTATCTAGGTAATACAATTGAATGATGAAATAGCAGAAACTTTTCCTAAGATTTTTAATCTCAAATACCTTGGTAAATTCTTTGAATTACCAATGTTTTTATTTAATACAATTACTGCCAATAATGGCCAGACAAGTAGCCGATCCCGTGGTTTTCTCCGTATGTAGCGGAAACACAACTTTTCTTTTTTTTTATAAAAGAGTGACTAGTGATTGACCCTAGTCTTACCTGATGGTAAGCGAGGACAGAGCCTAAGATGAAGCTAACTGGTTCAGTAATAGCCTATTCACTCTTGTTTTGAAGGCACCTAGATCGCAGTTCTCAGAAAATACAGATGAACGGAGCGAATTCCATTCCTTAGCAGTTCGCAAGAAGAAAGACTAGGCAAATCGCGTCGCGCTATAAATGGAAAGTTGACAACATAAGGATGCCTTCGCTCCCCACGCTCGGTCGTTTAGTGGTGGAACGGGGAAGGTGGAATTAAGTCGTGATGTTCTTGCGCACACTCTCCAAAATGTATCAGATATAATTGACTTTCAAAACAAAGTTTTAACCGACTTCAAATCAGTAGCCAAATAGCTTCAAGTTTGCCTATAAAATTTGAAGAGTTCCCTCGATTTCGTGACAACGGGACCAATCTGGAAGTATATGCTTTCAAACAAAGAAAGAATTTTTCAAATCTGTTCATAAACTACGGAGTTATCGCGTAACATACAGACATAAAAAAAAAAAACATACAGACGAATTGAGAACCTCCTCCTTTTTTGAAGTCGGTTAAAAACACCGCTAGGCAAGCTACTCGCCGCCGGTGTTTGAGACTCTGTAGTTTGGACTTAATGGTGGAGTTGGTACCAAAGAGTATGTGAGCTCGGCGCTCAACTGAATCCAGCTGAGCTTAAGTGATAATAATACTCATACCTCAGAGCATAGAATACTAGAGAGAGGACAAGCCGCCGGCGGCCGCGTCGCAGCTGTATGCTCAATGGGCATACACTGCCATACTGTGCACGCGTGCTGATCGCAGAGAATATTACGTTTTTTCCCAAAATGCCTGATATGATGCGCGTTTATTTTCAAATAAGCGTGTACGTATACAAGTGTGTGTGTGTTTTAGATGTGTGCGTGCTTTGTCTTGTCAATTACTTGGGCGTTGTGTGGGTTAATGTACTTGCGACAGGCTCACTCTATACAAATCGGCCGCCATGTCCGATCTCTTTATATTCATACATCTGTGACTCATACACATAGGACCCTTTGGATTGCACTCAACCCAGTGGGATCTTTTATGCAATTACTAAGTGGTCACTGGTCAATGTTTGCTATAGGGATATTTATTGAACGAGTGAGTGAAGCGAAGGAAGTTTTCCGTTTGAGATCGGGCCAAAGTTATGTCTTATGTCAGGATGTCCGACTGTCCAGCTGTTCTGCTCTACAGGTCGCATTTTTCAACCGATTCGCGGGTATAAAAATAAACATAATGTTAAAAGAAAGGTTCACGCGTTCTACAGCGCACAGAGAAAAAAAGAAAGAAAACACTGGCCCAAGTGCGAGTCGGACTCGCGCACGAATGGTTCCGTACCATTATCTATAAAAACGGCAAAAAAATCACGTTTGTTGTATGGGAGCCTCCTGTAGCCTAGTTGGTAGTGACCCTGCCTGGTAAGGGCATATATTTGTGTGATGAACACAAATATTTGTTCCTGAGTCATGGATGTTTTCTATGTATTTAAGTATTTATTTATCTATATAAGTATGTTTATCGTCGTCAAGTACCCATAGTACAAGTTTGGGACTAAGCCGATTTTTGTAAGATAGTAAAAGAAAAAAAAATATATATAAAAATTATTAATTTATTCTGGTTTTTAGTATTTGTTGTTATAGCGGCAACAGAAATTCATCATCTGTGAAAAATTCAGCTTATTGAGAAACAGCGTAGTGACAGACGGACAGACAGACATACAGACAGACAGACAAACATACATATAGACAGACAGACAGACGGACAGCGGAGTCTTAGTAATAGGGTTCCGTTTTACTCTTTGATTACGGAACCCTAAAAAAGACATTTTTTCATTTCACAAAAGACACACAGAGACAAAAGGAGTAGACATACATCACAATTTGACAAATATTGTGTGTGTCTTCGCGGCAGTGAATCGGTCGCTGTCTCAGCATTATGCCGAGGTGTCAGACGTCACACCTACATCGCTGATTTTCAGACAGCACCGTATGTGACCCACCACGGAACGCAACACTACATAAGACACATAATAAACACATAATTATTGTTTACACATAATAAATAAATAATTAATGTAATTAATTTGTTAAGACCACGTTACCCGAAATCGACCTATTTTACATAATAAACAATGAAATACTGAATTTTTTGATGGGATATTGAGATATCTTATAGTTTAATAACCGCCCTTGATACTTTTACGAACAAAAACACAATATTTTAAACTTTCCTCGATCATATCATGCCACGAAAAATGGGGAATGCTGATCTTATTTCGAGTTGTACATAAAGTAGGCGCAAAATTGACTCAAGTGAACAATTACAAAATATAGGCAATGATGTAATATAGATCTTTTTACGAACACTTTCTTTAAAAATGGCTTTATATTTATTTATACACAATTTATCTGGGAAACTGACCTGCGCGTCTCATTGTCGTAGGCAGATGGCCATGTGGCCTCGAGCTGGACGGACGTCTGTAGCGATTTTTGTCATTTACTTTACACAACTGTATAATTCGCAAGTTTAATACCAGCAACCAGATAATAATATGTTGTTAGGGAAAAAATAAAGAATGTGATGTGGTTGGATAAGCACTGAAACTAGATTTTATGGTATTTTTACAATACGCACTAATATAAAAGTTTTGCACACACCATTCGAACACAATTTTTCATATTTTTCTTCTTCGATCCCTTTATTAATGTAAAAAGTTCGAATTCGTTTCTTTAGAACGTGGAAAATTTATATATTACACAGGCCACATTGTCTTATATGGCGTATAGGTGAATGTGTGTGTATTTATGATAGATTTATAGTAACATCTGACATCAATCTGACATATTGGGTAGGTCTGACATTTGACATTTACACTGTTTCTATTGATTTTGCAAAGCTTATATTCTAAATAAATAATATAAAGTACAAGGAGCACCGTATCATGTACCTACCTACAAAATATGAAAATTGTACCATTTATGATGTTTGTACTGAACTGTCAGTGCTGAAGTGCCAACAGATGGAATCCTAATCATTAATAGAAAGACATACTTAGTTACAATTTTTATAGGATCAAGCCGGGATCGTCTACAATTGAACGTTGCGCTGATCTCCCGGTAATACTTCTGCTGCTGTAGAAACTATCGATGACATAAATACATTAATATTGCAGCCGTCATGATGCTTCAAGATACTAAGCTAGCTACCAGCACAATTCAACTTCTTCATGTTTTTGAAACTGAAAGTCAAATGAAGAAGAACCACCTACAGTATGGCATAAACATGTGTATAATTTGTTACCTATCATAACTGTCATAAGTCATTAACTTAAAAATAAAGCTATTTTATTTGCGAATTAGATTGGTCATTATATGATTTAATCTACTTACATAAAAATGATAAGATGCATTAAATGAAAATAAAACAACGTAATAACTTTGTATTATTTTCGTATATAATAAAACAAGGCATGTAATGGTTTCATTTTCTTTACTCTGAGGTTATGGAATTCTCAAGGACATTATACTTATAACATATGTTGGTTATACTATACTATAGGTAAGTATGTACTTTGGGTGGACTATAGCTAATACATATGTATACTGTAATACTGTATCTATCTTATAACTTCGTATCACTGTTCGAATTTTCACAGCTTCAGGGGATTGCAGACTTGTATTTGATTTTTAGGGTTTCGTAGTCAACAAGGAACGTTTATAGTTTCGCCATGTCCGTTTGTCCATCTGACCGTCTGTCAGTATGCGGTTTAGCTCAGTGACCCTTACTACTAGAAAGCTGTAATTTGGAATGGGTATAAAAATCAATCACGCCACCAAAACGGTAGCATAAAATCTTGAAAAGTATATATTTAAGGTAGGTACCTTATACGGAAAGTGGAGATGTATTTTTTTTCTCTCTAAACTCATGTGGATCTTTGGATAGCTTGTTCAAATATAGTATGGGTTTCTGAAAACCACTTTCCAATCAGCCGTTTGCGTGATATTGGGCTTTTTAAAGCCCTAATTTTGTTCTACAGTCAATGTAGTCAAATGTAGATAGCATGTGACTAGATTCATAAAATACCATGGGTCAGTTTTATTTATGCCCACACGCGGTGATGATGATGATGTGATGTAGCAATTATTTTATAAGACCGCGGATAGTCGGGTTGTAAAAGACACACACTTCTTCAAGGTTCATTCTAAACTATGTCCTTATAATACTATGTCCTATTGTTTATTTTAAAGTCATAAGTGGAACTTTTGTTCGCGGCATGCGAATCTCCTCGCTACGTATTTTTTTGAAATCACTTTCATTATTCATGGATTCTCTTAAAACGTATAGTGGAAGATCGATATTTTTTGTAGAAGTTGGTAAAATCATAGCAAATTGTAATTTATGTTCTTCTGATTATTTTCATGCGATTTTACACCTTAGTGAAAGCCGCATAGAGTTGTCAATCTAACGTGGGTACTAGGTATCATTGACTTTTCAATTGTATGTCACCCACCGAAATATATCTAATAGACCGTTAGCCCACTCCCAATACGCCTAAGTACGTCTCATGACAACACGATAAAATGCCAGGCACCTTTGACACCATCTGCCAAGTAGGTACTTCCAGCCATTTCAGGACTGACAGACTAAGTTTTGCTCTCTCTACGATTAAAGTGCTAAATGATGCCACTTGTCTCGTACTGTTGTCACATGACGTAAATATACCTACCCTTATAATTTTGGCCGAAAGTGAAGGATATTTCAAACTTTCGGCCAATTTTAGCTGGGATAATCTTCTGATTCTGGCTCAGCACAACTTTCTTGACCTGTTGCGATGCATTTAATGGTGTTGTCATGAGACATAGGCGTATTTGGAGTGGGTTTACGGTCTATAACAAGCATACTTAGAATAAAATACGAAAATATAAATAAGTCACTGTCATTTTCCAGCAAGATGTTTTGACAGTTTTGACAATTTTAGTTTCTCTGAGGAGGTTGGTGACTGGTTCAAATTCTTTATGTCACTAAAAATAAATTAAATCTTAGGTCAGTGACCTGTCACAGTAAAGTGAGATAGTGTGCGTGAAATGTAGTGGTGTGCGTTACTGGGGAGAATTACGATAACGTTGCGCCGCCAGCGGATTTTTTGTGTCGCGTAATGTAGTTTCAAGTCGAATTAGAAACCCTTAAATATGTACGAGTAGCCAAATGGGATAGAAAAAAAAATACAGCGAAAAACGCAACACGGTTGGGATAGGAAAGTGCTGGATGGGTTAGGATTGGGATTTCTGAAGCGTCACGCGCTTAAAGGTTTACTTGTTAGACGCTCCTTGGATAGGTGCAGGGAGATCATTCCAACACTTGGACGCCGCGAACCTAAAACTACCTCGAAACTTCGCAGCGCTACTAGTTTAAGTTATTAATTTAATTCCATATGTTTACAAATTAAACTTCGGATTGAATGTATTCAACTGACTGAAATCAATGCAAACCAACTTTTGCATTAACCACCGCTTCAGAATCAACCGACCGTCTAACTACCAAGGCATAGCTTTACTTAGAATATTCTGCTGGGACCTGTGTCAATTCAACCAGCGTATCTTGAACCTTGAGTTCTATGGCTCCTGATACACCTCGGTTTCAATTAAGGCGGTTGTTTAGCTAAGTAACACTGCCCATTTATTAGTACTAATTGGTTTCGAAGGTTCGAGTTAGACTGCTTTGTTATTCAGACTAGCCGATGTAGAGAAGTCGGTGTTTAGTATTTGAATATTAGAGGGAACGTATGAGCGTAACCTTAGGGCATGCTCTATGATCATGTTACTAGATTCCCGGGAATTTAGCAACATAATGGATACAGGACAGCTGAATGGGAAGCCAGGAGTCAACACGCTACTTAGAATACAATGGCATAGACGCTGGTTTTTGGGAAAATAGGCTCTTTCAAATGATTGGGCAACATGATTTTATAGAAGTCTTATCTTATTATTATTTATCTTACCTTATTTAGGCCCTTTCGGATGCACTTCAACCCAGTGCAGTGGGAACTTTTGTGCATTTGCCCTCTCCTTTATGCCTGCTCCCAGGCTTGCTCCATACCATAACGGATGATGCAGTTCACCCTGAATTCCTTTGGTTGCGGATAGCCGTTACCAAAGTAGTTCATTCTTTGTCTGGCAATTTTATAGAAGTACTCATGCCACCGAAACGCCTCTTAGCTAATTTACTCCTACCGTTGTACATTTATGCGATACATTACTAACCGCTCACCCGGATTTACTGTCATTCAGCACAAATGAAAAATTTACAACTCGAAATTATTGGTCGAAGTTGAATAATGTCAATTTGAAAATACTCGACATGGAAAATTGTCCAGCCAGAATAACGCTTAAATTTATTTACGCCCTATACTCCAAAACTAAGAATAATCCAAAATACATTATGCATGAATTTTGTACAAATTAAAATTAGACTACATAATATGAACCTATTTCATACTGGACAAAATTCCATTTGGGCTAGATTAATTTTGAACAAGAAAAAAATTGGTCACTACACATGATGACATTTTATCAATAAAGTTCTGAATCTGAATCGATTTCACCAAATTCACTTTTGACGGTATTATCAATTTTTGGACCAATTTTGAAATTTGTCATTTCATGTGGTCGATTTTCCATTTGACAGTAAATGACAGTAAATCGTTACCCGTCCAAAAACTGGATGTAGCATTGCTTGCCTTGCCTTGTTGCTTTACTTGACTTACCACGATCCATGAGATGAAACTCGCTAGGTCATGAAGGCCATACAGTCGCCATCACATACATAGGTACACTATAGGTGTTCAAAAATATCGGCACATGCACCCTAATGCCTTGAAAATAGAGGTGTGTTCCGATGTTTGTGACGTGCTTGTTTGCTCCGATGTATGTGATGGCGACGTACCTACATGACAAATTAATTGAATAGCTTATATTATTATTTTATTATTTATTCAGTTTTAAAGACACCATTTGGTCCACAAATTATTAGTATTTACATAATCTAATGTTAGTAGCTTAATAATTAATACACAAAAGAGATTTAGTCCTCTGACCCATTTGCCACAAAAGAGGACAATCTATCTTGTTAGCTATCATGCTTAGGATGCTGTTGCTACTCCCGCGCACCCTGTCTAACAGCGAGGCCGAGCGAGGGCGAGGTATATAAGTAATATTATATTGTATGTAGTCAAGCGTATATTTTGAGTTGTAAAATATGGAAATGTAAACCGGGAATTTTAATTTTTCCCACTACAAATTATTCACAGAAAAATTGAATTTAGCTTTTCTGCGAGTCCCATTTTATATGATAAATGACTTTATTCTAAAGAAAATACGATACATATTTCAATAGCAGATGCACTTCAGTGCAGCTGTCCAATGTATTACCAACGAGCCGGGATAGCTGTGTAAATAGGAATGTGAGTTCAAACACATAAACGACTGTTTACTTTCTCAACATCACATCTTCCGTTTGTGGTAGGTTGAAATGTGAACCTTATATATATTGGGTAAGAATGCTTTTTCAGTAGCGTACACTAGTTAGATCTACGCGCTTGCAAAATAAACAATCGTAATGTCCCAGGAATATGGATGTGCTTGCTTATTGAACGTCAGGTTACTTGAATTGCATTAGTATACTCTCTATTCCACTGATGACAGTTACAATTCTGGATATAAAATAAATTAAATGGCACAAATATTATCTCTATAATAAATCTTAGAAACGGGTATTCTCAATATTAATTACGTTTTGATACAAATGTATTCCGGCGCAAGAAATAGATAACGCTGGCTGAGTTAAGTTAATATTTTGTTTCATTATTATGATAAAATACGAACAAATTAACGAGAAACATTGTTTGTATTTCTAGCATGTGTATTTTTGTAGAAGCTTACAAAATTATACATGGTCAAGGAACGAGAAGGTTCATTGACCATGTATATTGTTGAAATCACTTTTCGACTACTTATAAGTAGCTCAAATTGTTTCGATAAACGATTGTGAAATAATAAAAATTCCGTTTAAAAAGAAGCGGAGATACAATCGTTAATTAAGTTTAAGTGGATACTTCTTTGTTGGCTGTACCCGTGAAATATATATATGAATAAATTCACTAAAATCTGTATAAGTACAGATGAATCGGTATATATGGCATCATTGACTGACGTAGCTCATTTGACTCGCGATACATTGAAAATGGCAGTCATTTCAGCATTATTTTCATGTCCGCCACATAAACTAAATAACATTTTGTGATTAACAATTAATGACAAATAAAGAAGGATTAAAACATGTCACAAACAATTATTTGAAATCAGATTAGGCTTCTCTACAAAAGGTTATTCCGGAAGTCACGTGATACATTTAGAACTGTACCCCTATACAAGAACGTGAGCAAAGAAGTATCCACTTCAAAAATGATCCAGCGAGCGCAAAAAAGAAAACCTAATCTTGAGGACCTCTGTAGCCTAGTTGGTAGTGACCCTGCCTACAAAGCCGGAGGTTCCGGGTTCGAATCCCGGTAAGGGCATTTATTTCTGTGATGAGCACGAATATTTGTTCCTGAGTCATGGATGTTTTCTCAATATTTAAGTATTTATTTATCTATATCTGTATGTTTAGTATACCCTCGTCTAGTACCCATAGTTTGCTTAGTTTGGGACTAGGTCGATCATTTTTCTCTTATCTTTGTACCAAGCACAAAGACAAGACAAAGCCATTGTCTGTCATTGTTAAGTGTAACCGCTGAGTGTTTACGTTGTACTAAGTATGCGGCAACTACAAAAAAAAGTTGTTACTTAATACCGATATATCTTTAGTTTTAATTTGAACTCCTCAGAGGGTAATCACGTAACGTCACGAACGCGCGTTAGGACAATTTTATTTAACTGTCATTTTCCATATAAAAAGTGACATTTAGATCTACCTGACGCGCGTACAATGCGTTACGTGATCAACCTGCGCAAATAACTGACAACTTGTACAGAAAAAAATACAAATTTGGGAATAATTTATAAAAGCAGATTTTTTGTCTGTAACGGATATATTATCAATTAAACAGAACAAAATATCAGACATCAAAAACCTAATAAATTAATTCGCTCCAGTAAAGTCGGAATAAATATTAATAAATGTTTAAATAATTATTTTGGTTTATTTACATTTGCTCTAAAATATTCAATATAAATAAAAAAAAAAAGACAATGAATGCTTAATTAAAATCTATATTACTTAATTACCTCCGGGTGAAAATTTTGTTAAATTCTTGAATAAAACATCTTAGAGTAACATTTTAAAATGAAATAAACAAAGAAAACGCTATTATAAATTGATGATTTTCGAAACAGTGTTTTGCCTGGAGTATCAGTTGTATGAGGGGTTAATGAGACACTTATAAACAAAGGTAGTCTCTCCTTCAGAAAGTTAAATTTCTGGAACATTGGAGTTTATTTACGGGCTGTGAATTAGGTATAAATCAGTCCCGACGTAGTTTTGTTATATATCATCACATTGCTCGCATGTCTTAACTAGTTCCAGCAAATCCCGATCCATCGATAAACCAACTTCCCTCTAACTGCCCCAGGCACGTGTGAACGGAGTAGTGAAGAGCAAACTGAAATAGCCGGTCATCAATTGCCGTCCAACCCCCCCTTTTATACACAACACGCCTCGAACCTCGCCTTGAGATACAGTTCATCCCTCACATCCCTTCGCTGCTAGTGGAGGACAGCAATAGTTTTTTCGTATGTAGTATTTGTGCAAGTACGTACTGGCTTCCAAGTTGTTCACTTTCAATTTAACTTTCTAAATTCAGTAGGATTTAGTGGGGGAGGATCGTAGATTGAATATTGGTTTGATATTATTGCAAAGGTTTGAAAAGGGTGTTTTATGGATATAGACAGGACTACAGCAAGGATCTTTTTAGGATGTAATATGTTATTGCATATAATTGTTTCCCATTGAATCACCAACTTTACCGTGTTATTCCGGTCATAATGAGTGGTTTAATATTTTACCCATTAAATTTGATATTTACCGTTAGCTTTTCCATGAAGGAAAACACCGTGAGGAAACCTGCATGTACATCTGCGGAGATACAAAGGTGTATGTGAAGTCCTCGACCCGCACTGGGCCAGCGTGGGGCCATGGTCCATGAGAGGAGGCCATTGGGTCGTAGATAATATATGCTGATGATGATGATAATGAACTGTTAAATATAAGAAATTTAATTCGACTATTTTTAAGTTAACAGATGGGGAGGTTACCAAGTAAGCTGTAAGACCGAGTATAATATAATAAAATTCCTGAACACTCACAATAATTCTAGCAAAATATTTTCTCAAAATATTTCTTAAAAATTCTCAAATACACTGAGCCAAAATACTCCTTTTAATAAATGTCGGCCATTAGCGCAAAGCGCCTCATATTTGGCCGTCCATAATGCATGTCTCCAAGTTGAAATAAAATTCCGCATTTGCTAGGAATGCCTACATCGTGTTGAGTGCATTACCGCATCAAGGTAATGTGGGGCAATAACTCATCCCGTGTGTACTTGCCCTCATGATAATAATATTTATGGTTCACGTTCTGTGTTCCCGTGAAAAATCTTGAGGTTTTTACGAATACAATTTTGTGGTGGAGAAATTGTTTAAAGGCAGTAAACATTTCGTTACGTTAGACTATGCAATGGAGTAGAGAGATAGGTACAATTTTACTTAGGTAAAACCTGACTTGATTTTCAATGTTGTTTGAATAATTTTCAGCTTCGTTTTAATTGTGGCAATGAATTGAATGGACTGCATAGTCTGCATACCTACTCGTAAATGAATTTTTAAATAAAGTATTCTGATACTTTGCTTCAGTTAATGATAATTAAGTAAGACTTCCAGTTATTCAAGTGGTTAAGTGTTGATACAATTTGTCCATTTAAATTAAATGATGTTGCCCAGATTTACTTACTTGCCAATATTATATTGGTTCATTGTCTCCACACCACGAAATATTGAAGTAGTCCTAGACCTATCCCTATAAATAATAATAATAATAGCCTTTATTCATGCATATAGAGTACAATCATTCAAATCATTAAACAAAGTAATTTTTATAAACACACATAAGTTTACACAATAATTTAGCACATTTATTTTTATCTAATGTTTTTACTTCTTTTATTATTTTTGCGTAATTACTTAGTACGTGTGCATGGCGCTTTGCGCGCAAAAGGCCTCCCCCAACCTTTCCCATAATTTTCTATCTTGAGCTGATCTCCACCAATATTTGTCAAAACTCTTCATATCGTCTCTCCATCTAAGTTTAGGTCTTCCTTTTCCTCTGGTCTTATCTCTTGGCTGCCAGTCTGTGACTATTTTTGCCCACCTGTCACTTGACATTCTGCACACGTGTCCTGCCCATGCCCATTTCGCTTTTTTAACTGTATGAATAACGTCTTCCACGCCTGTTTTATTTCTAATACTGGTGTTGGTTACTCTATCTTTTCGTGTAATTTTCAACATTGATCTTTCCATTGCCCTTTGAGATACCGTGAGCTTATGAATCTGTTTCTTAGTTAGGCTCCATGTTTGTGCTCCGTATGTTAATGATGGTAAAATGGCAGTGTTAAAGGTAGTTTTTTTTATTTTAAGGGAAAGATCGCTCTTCAATATGAATGTCAATGCCCAGTATTTTTTCCAGGCTTTGCTTATCCTATGTTCTACCTCCTTGTACTGGATATTATTGAAAGAAACCATTTGTCCAAGGTAAATGAAGTCTTCGACGTATTCAATTTCGTTTTGTCCAAGCATGATAGTTACTTCATCCCCGTTTGTCATGATTTTACATTTATCACCTAGCCATAGGCCGCTAGAATAATCCAAGTCCAATATCAGAATTTTTTAACCAGTCAAGCCACACAAAATAAATTCTTAAGTCGACGTGAAAAATGGATAGAATAAGCTCAGGCCAAATTACGGCTACAAGTCCATTGAAGTGTTGTGTCTAAGAAAGGAGCACAAATATATAAAAAAATCGTGCCAAGAATACAAATGTACCTACTCTTTCGGATATTTCATCCAGGTTCTACTCAGATGTACGATCGTTTAAGTATTTTTGTTTGTTGCAATAGTAACCTACTTACGAGTAAATACTTATTGTTAAAATTGCCACTTTCCTGTAATATGATCTTTTTATCTCCACCAGACCAGGAACCGAAAGACGAAGCGTGGGTAGACCTCGAGGTAGGTAGGCTGATTACGGTCGCGGGAGTCCGCTGGATGCGGGTGGTGCAGGACCGGTCATTGTGGCACTCTCTGGGGGAGGCCTATGTCCAGCAAAACCTAGATTTGTACAACTAACATTTTCAATGTTTGTAGTTCAAAGCCTGAAACCATATTTATTTGTTAATAAGGGCAGTATTTACCTATGCAGTAAATCGACAACATTGAGGCTGCTGGTACTTCTAAACTCCATTCGACCATTCTATGTCTAAGTAGGTAAGCTTCTTAGACTCTGTTTTTCCTGAGGCGATTAGTGTTGAAATGTATTTTCCTTACATTCGCGTAATGAGAATCTCATTATTCTTGGAAAAACAAGACTGTTTCCAGAACGTTAATACAAAACAATATTATTTACTAACGGTTTTTTCTTGTAATTTGTTAAGATGTTTAAAGTTCGAGGGAGTACGTTTATTGTATTACGTTAACTATAGCACGAGAATGAAGAATTAAGTGACAATTAACAGCAGTGCACATAAAAATCAACTTCAACATTCTCAGTTTGCCTCTTCTTCATTTTAGTGCTACCCTAGCAACAGTTGGATCTACCTAAAGGTCCACCACATGTTTAAGAATCGGTGCTTGATTTGTTGAACCATCGGACCTTTCAACCAAGAGGACGATTTAGACTTTACTAGAATTTGCTTTTGCGAATAAGTCGATACTGTTCGAAATTCACAAGCTGCTTGAAGGCCTCTAACTCGGCTTAACGAGTGCTGTCATAGATTACAACCGGGATCAATTGCTAAACAACTCCAAAGAACTGAAACGATCAGTAACCAGCTTAAGCTATCGACTATTCAATGACCACTATAAAACGAATACGTATTTATACATAATAAAGCTTTAAGAAAATAATGGTCGTAAGACGTTGCAACGATTACTATTAACGGTTTGCTCAAGTTCTGAAATGGCTTTAAAATCACTCTTTATCTTGCTAACTTGCGATTCACGTTCATAAAACAAAAGTGGGCACTACCGTATCTTGATTGCTTGCTTTGCTTTTACAAACAGTCGTTAAACAATGGCGGCGAGGTAATTACAGACGTAAGTTTATTTAAAGCGAACTAACATTCTCTCAATAATAACACTAAGCCTTTAGCTCTCCTATCCTTACGGACTAGATGCAACCCGGTTAACTCGATCCAATCTAAACTTTAACACCAAGTATTAAGGAACAAAGCGCTTTGAAAAACAAACCCAACTCAAGTCACAATGGATATATTTGACGAGCTTTTAGAGATAACTGCCTTGAAACGGTTCCTTTGTCCTATTATTCATATTGTTTCACTAGACTGTGAATAAGACTGTTATATTTTTGTTTCAAATCGTGATTTAAAGTGAAAGGAAGGTACTTCGGCGTCTGCAACGAATACGCAGAAGTTACGTTTTCTGAAAATTTCGTGATGAAATTTCGCACAAAGGTTTTGCCTGCAATTCCGCTCTGTTGATTGTCAAAGCTGGCGTAACGGCAGATACACCTATCAGGCCGCCAACACTCAGTATAACTTTCACAATGTTAAAATGCAAAAACATTTTTGGTTTTACCAAAGAGTCAAACGTTTGCATCACTCGCTATTGATATCAGAGATTAGATAGTATTAATACAGGGTTAAAGGCACAAAATTGTCATATGTAGGGTAATTCCGGGGTAGATGGCCATAAGGGAGAGATGGCCCGGCGAAATAATTCCTGACCGGTTGGCTAGATGGCACTAGCAATAGTTTAGTTCGCTTCGCAACGCGCATGGCAGCAAGGTGCGAGCAACTTTTTGGCGAAATTAAATCAAAAAGTAAATAAAATCCATATTATTTGTTTCGTGTAGTGGAAATATTTTTCAGAGGGTTCTTGTTTTATGTTGTTATGAATGTTATGATATTAGTTTCGTTAGGTATATAATAGTTATTTTTGTTTTGATTGCAACGTATAAGTAACAGATTGGCCTTACCTCAAAATTGCTCACATCGTGTTGTGACTTGTTTATTTTTAGGTGTGGTCATTTCTCCCGGACGAAAAGGAGAGATGGCCAGTGTTAGTCGGTTTATGATGGTCATATACATCCGCTAGCATAGCTATCCGAAGTCTATCTGATAGCAGTGACGACAACCCATTTAAAATGATAGCAAATCAGAATAAGAAAAGAAGTTAAATGAAAGAGATAATTGTCGCGGGTGTGGAGAAAATTATTATGAAACTCTTTTCTTCGAGGACTGGCTTCAATGCACGGTGTGCCAGTTTTGGGTACACGAGAATTGCACTGAATTTGAAGACATGTGCTCTAAATGTGGTGTAGAGAAAAAAAGGCTGTTAAACAATAAGAAATAAGACCAAAAATTATATTATAATTAGAATTAAGGATATGGCCATCTTACCTCGTATGCCATGGCTATCACACCCGGGCACCTCGGGAGAGATGGCCAATCGTGAATTCTAAAAAATATTTTATTTTTATGTAATCTCATTAGAATTTGCTATTTTTCTTTCTTTAATTCCAAAGTAGACTGTTTAAAGTTTAATTACAAATAAAGAATTCTTTAATAATATTCAAGGTTTTTTTTAACAGCATTTAATAAAAACTATGGCCAACTACCCTGGAATTACCCTATATGCAACTTTTATATTTTTTTCAATATCATTCTGATTCCATGAGTGCTTTACATATTATGTACATTATGTGTCTCGTTTACAATAAGTCGGCTCAATTAAGATCGGTTTTACAATTTAGGTTCTTTGACAGATTATATTATAACCTAATGGTGAAAATATATTTCAATCCTGACTTTTTAGGTTCGGTGGTTTCAAACCGTCGGTAACGGATGGATTACCGACGGTTTTCCGACCCTTAAACCCTGTTTGTATGGAGAACTTAACAGATCTCTATAGGATGAAAGCTGGTGGCACCACATTATTTTCATGATTACCGGCCTGTAAACTCTGGTTGATGCAACCCGCCCTTAAACATCTCTTTAACCAATTTTAGTTCAGCGGCAAAATATGATAAATTTAAACTGTCAGTCTATTTTTTTAACGAGTTACTTTATCAACATATTTTGCAAAATACGCTTTAGGCCATGTATTCGAGGATTGTTATATATGTACATTTCATTAAAAACTTTTATTTACCTTTTGTACGTTTGTTTCTCTCGCAATATATTTATGTATATTTGTTTAGGTGAAATCTTACAACTTAATTTTAAAGCAGTTACCCTCAACCGACCGAGATCCAATTGTGCATACACGCTCAATTTAGATAACAATGCAATATTGTAGCACCATAGCGGAACTGCTAAATTTCATACGGTTAACCTGTCGTACTTGAGCTCATTCAGAACCCTCTCAATTCACGTTGATGATTGCACAAACAGTCCGCGAAAAAGCTTCGTACCAAAAACGTCATTTTTGACCTCAATAAGATACTGTGTATTTCCCACTAGTACGAACTTGTCGGCCGCCTACATCGTTATCTCACCACTCCTGCTGATAGTCCGCTATGATATACCGTGTATATAAACATGTCACGACCGAGAACATCCCCACTCGTTGGCGAGTTCTAGTGCGATATCATAACCGGGTAAGAAACTACAAGTTTCCTTTGAGAGTTTAGTGACCTATGTGGATTTAATAAGTTGCTGAAGTACTGTATTAGAGCCAACTTGGCACATGTTAAAAACTTAGTGGGCTGTAAATATTGTGTAGATCACAGACTTGATGAATGTGGTATCGTATAAACTGCGCATTTCAAGTTTTTTTTAATACTTGGCGGTGGTAAACTGTCATATGGCCTGCCTGATAGTAAGCATACACCGTAGGTTATTATTTACTGACCCACAAGAAAAATGACATAAAAACAGTCATTGATTTATCAACCGACGAAAAAAACGGAGGAGGTTCTCAAGTCAACGCGTATATTTTTTTTTTTATATATGACCACGCATAACTTTTTACAGAGTAGTTCGATTTTGATAATTATTTTTTTATTGGAAAGGGTATACCCCGAGGTTGGTCCCATATAAATTTGGAAAAAAAACCCAACCCAACCCAAGAAAATAGAGGATGATTGATTTTTCGTCGGTTAAAACTTTGTTTTCAAAGTAAATTATTTTATTTCTAGTCACAGTGTGATACCAACTATACAGGTACCTACCTACCAATTATTACCTTAAACGGAACGTTAACATGTGTATTGTGTACAGTCTACCCTGTAATTAGAAACAAAAAACTAACGCTTTCGCTCAACTACGATTTTCTTATGAAAAAAAATTCACTTACCCACGGTCCCTACCCTACCGCACATCGCATTAAACGCCTTTAAGCATAAAGATTAGTGTTGTAAAAGACTCGAGTTCTAGAGTCCTGATTCAGGAGACTCGACTCAAATATACGGGACTCGGGGAACTCGAAGACTCCAGAGTCTAGAGTCCAGTCGAGCGTAAGTCATCTGTCCGACGACTTGAGTCTCTAAAACCACTCGAGTCTGCAAACAAACTCGAGTCAATGAGTTTCCAAATTAAATACAGAGTAAGTTAGCAATACAATACGAACGAATCCGAAGTGAGAATCAGAAAAAATAGGCGCCATATTGTTTTATTATACTTTTTTTTTTATTTAACTTGCACTGTTCGTACCTCTATATATGTAAATACGAGTATGTAAGTTGTCCGTCAAAATTTGCAATCCAGTTTTCAGTCGCTTTCCGTTATCCGATTGAGCTGAAATTTGGAATACTTATGTATGTTTGGTGACAATGCAATACTTTGTCACCATTTAGCTGATCTGATACTGAAGCCGGAAGATGGCCACTGGAACTCTATGATTTTTTTATCGTCACCACTTACCCTTGCACATGATGACGAGGGTCTCATGATGGAGTCGAAAGATGGCTACTGGAACTCTATGACGGAAAGTGCTTTGATAGTCGAGGTTAAGCTCGTTTTTTTTGTTATCGTCAGCATTTACCATTGCACATGATGGCGAGGGTCTCATGATGGAGCCGGAAGATGGCCAATGGAACTCTATGACGGAAAGTGCTATGATAGTCGAGTTTGGGCTCGTTTGTTTTGTTTTCGTTAGCACTTACCATTGCACATGTTGGCGAGGGTCTCATGATGGAGTCGAAAGATGGCCACTGGAACTCTATGACGGAAAGTGCTTTGATAGTCGAAGTTAAGCTCGTTTGTTTTGTTATCGTCAGCACTTGACTTACCATTGCACATGATGGCGAGGGTCTCATGATGGAGCCGGAAGATGGCTACTGGTTTTTTTTTTAATCTAGTATAGTGGTCAAATCATTGGTTTCGATTCTGATGATAAGGGCGTAAGTTGTCAGAAATCGATACAATTTATGAATTTGTAACCGAAATAAAACAGTACGGGAAAAAAGTATCAAAACATGGCAATAAATTCCAAAGTTAAAAACGAAAATTTTTTTAAAAAAATAACAAAAATATATATTTTTAAAAACAGAATTTGTTCAAAATGTGCAATTAAAAGTAAAAAAATATTTATATTTTAATGACATTAATCACTTGGCCCTTGATCGCGTTGGATGGAGTGACATCATACGTGGTTGTATTAAAGATGTAATAAAGATTTAAAAGCTTGAGGCACTGAAGTACAGTAACTTCTATCAGGCCTTTAAATAGCGCTTTCTCGCATAGCGCTATCGTTTATAACGTTATTTTTCCTTTAGGCTTTTTAAAGCATTATACTTAAAACGATATTTGACGCGCTGTAAAGCGGTATCCATTATAACGTTATAAATCTTAACCAATATATAAAGCGATACTTTTATAAGCGATATAATATATAACGTAATGTAGGCTCCGTAGGCTACTCATTTTAAAACGATATTATAACGTTATTCGATTTTATTATGTTATGATATTCATTCTGTTATGATATTTATATCGTTATGGAGAATACTAATTTTGTTATAACGATATTGTTTAACACTAACGCTAAAAAAGCGATATCATAACGAAATATATCGTTATGTTATGATATCGCTTATTTCATAAAACGTTTAGTAGGCCAGTCCGTAGGGGTTCAAAGCACGGGGAGGTACCTACGTTGCAAAAGGTGGTGTAGAAGTTTTTTTTTTTTACATCGATACAACCGAGCAAATATCAAAAATGCTCATACGAGACAACTTTTGGCAGCCACAAATCCTCGAAATTTTGAGACTTTTTTTGGTTTCTCACTCGTAGATTATATACGGTGCATCCTAGCGAAAAGTAACTCACTAGGAAATTAAAGAACATGAAATTATGCGTCTAATGAGTACCAATACATAACACTTCAGTTAAGCGACATAGGAGAAAAACATGGTCGAAAACGAGGCTTTCCTCAACTTTGTAAGTTATTTCAAGATAGTGGTTTTTAAGCTTCTGAGTATCAATTTTGAATTTAACTATAGGCTTTAGCTCCTTAATTATAGGAATTTACAGAATCGAGAGTTATTTCAGCATTAGTATCATCATAACGGTATTAATCGAAGAGCTGGCGGTTTTTTCGTGCAACGCATCACAGCATTGCAGTTCAATGAGGAAATACCGCCAGCATACTCGGTACAATGCCTAGAGGGCCTTTTTAGGTTTCCGTAGCCAAAATGGCAAAAACGGAACCCTTAAACAATATAAAAAAAAATCTTCTACACCACCTTTTGCAACAAAGAAATACTCTACGGATTGACCTATTACATATATAGAATTAAGTAATATGTTACTAACAATTTATGGACTTTGTCCGAAATAAAATTGAATTGAATTGAATTGAATATGATATTGACAGCTCAGCTACATGAACGTCGTTTTTGAATGGTTTACTTTGTATTCTTAACTTATAAGGCACGGTTAAAAACCGGCTTCACAAGGTTGTTCAAAATGCTCCGTGTATCTTTTTTTTGTCTGATATATTTTTTTGAAATATACGATCAATGACCACCGAGACGTTTGATGTTTAGATTTATCATTTTGTAGATTATTTTTCACACCTACCTACCTACTATAATTTTAAATTGTATAGTGCTTTGGTTCCTTGCTGTCAAACTGTATGCAAATTTGGTATGAAATACTTAAAATAAATTTTGGAATCCAATATTAACATCATTGTTGGAATGTGCAACTTTTTGGATTATAAAATGGACTTCGATTTTATTCTGCACCCTCTATTACCAAGAAATTGACACCCATGGCGACTGTTACGAAAATAAAGGCCATGTCCACAATTTTGGATTCCAGAATTGACATAATTATAGGAATCTGCACCCTCAAAAACCCAAAAAGTGACATCTAAGACGATTTTTAGGAAAAAACCATTTCCGCTATTTTGGATTCCAAAATGGACGTCATTTTTGGAATCTACACCCTCGAATACCCGGAAAGTGACACCCATGACGACTTTTAGGAAAAAACCATGTCCACCATTTTAGATTCTAAAATGGACATCATCCTTGGAATCTACACCCTCGAATACCCAGAATGTGACACCCATGACGACTTCTAGGAAAAAAGCCATGTCCGCCATTTTGGATTCCAAAATTGACATCATTTTTGGAATCTATACCCTCGATTACCCAGAAAGTGACACCCATGACAACTTTTAGGAAAAAAGCCATGTCCACCATTTTGGATTCCAAAATGGACATCATTTTTGGAATCTACACCCTTGGATACCCAGAAAGTGACACCCATGACGACTTTTAGGAAAAAGGCCATGTCCGCCATTTTGGATTCCAAAATGGACATCATTTTTGGAATCTATGAAATGAAATGAAATGAAATGAAATGAAAATTTTATTGATAACAATTGTTATAGGTCATTTTACAGTAGAATAGATATGCTCTAATTATAAATACCTAATTAGGTTTTAGGTATGTACATACATTTATTCATAATGGTTGTTATTTATTATATTATACATTGTTCTATTTATATTAATAAATTATTTCAATGTCATATGGCCAATGGTATGTTGAAAAATTCATCATATTGGTAAAACATATTTTCTAAAAGCCACTTTTTTAAACTGGATTTAAATCTTGCAGTGGAAGGTGCACTTCTGATGCTATCTGGCAGACGATTGTAAACGGAAGGTCCAAGGCTATAGACCGACTTCGCTGACTTCGCTAGTCTATGGTACTCCGCCACCAGCCTGTCTCCATGCTTGTTGCTCCGTAAAGGATATCTTGAGTTCGTGCCCTTGCGTTTGAACTGATCAAGGTTTTCGTGGGTGAAGACTGCCACTTGGTGTATCAGTATGCATGGCAGGGGCAGAATTCGGAACTCTACAAATAGGTCCCGTGCCGGGGCGTCGGCCGGCTTGCCGGCCATGCCGCGCACGGCCCTCTTCTGCATGGAGAACACGCGGTACCAGTCGGCGGCCCGGGCCCACAGCTCCACGCCGTACGTCAGCACCGAGTGGACCGTCGCGAAGTAACACTCTCGCACGGCGGCCCGCCCAGCGGTGCGCGCCAGCCGGCGCAGCGCGAAGCATGCGCGCCCCAGCCGACTACATATCTCATCTATATGCTTTTCCCATGTCAGTGCACTGTCGAGGTGGAACCCGAGCAGGCGTGTGCAGGACACATGCTGTATAGGGGCATCACCTGCGCACACCTGCAGGCTCTCGGTTTGATGACCGTTTAATTTTATTGTCATGTAGCTGGTCTTATCTTTATTTAGTGCCAGCCCATTAGCCCTGAACCACTCGTGCAGTTGCCTGACAACGTTGTTTAGAGCCCTTTCGAATTCGCTCTTCGTTGGCGTGCTCACCACTGCTGTGACGTCGTCGGCGTACATGTAAATATTAGCACCTGCTATCGCTTGCGGTAGGTCATTTAAGAGGATACTAAATAGGGTGTTAGAAAGGCAGGATCCTTGCGGCATGCCTATTAGGTTGCAGCGCTCTGCGGATTTCACATTGCCGTTGTCGCCGACGACCACCTGAGCCCTTTCAGTCATAAACGAAAGCATAAGCTTTAGGGCTGGGCCCTGGATGCCTGAATCTACACCCTCGAATACCCGGAAAGTGACACCCATGACGACTTTTAGGAAAAAAGCCATGGCCGCCATTTTGGTTTCCAAAATGGACATAATTTTTGGAATCTATACCCTCGATTACCCAGAAAGTGACACCCATGACAACTTTTAGGAAAAAAGCCATGTCCGCCATTTTGGATTCCAAAATGGACATCATTTTTGGAATCTACACCCTTGAATACCCAGAAAGTGACACCCATGACGACTTTTAGGAAAAAGGCCATGTCCGCCATTTTGGATTCCAAAATGGACATCATTTTTGGAATCTACACCCTCGAATACCCGGAAAGTGACACCCATGACGACTTTTAGGAAAAAAACCATGTCCGCCATTTTGGATTCCAAAATGGACATCAATTTTGGAATCTACACCCTCGAATACCCGGAAAGTGACACCCATGACGACTTTTAGGAAAAAAGCCATGGCCGCCATTTTGGTTTCCAAAATGGACATCATTGTTGGAATCTACACCCTTGAATACCCAGAAAGTGACACCCATGACGACTTTTAGGAAAAAAGCCATGTCCGCCATTTTGGATTCAGAATTGGACATCAGTTTTGGAATCTGCACCCTCGACATCCCCGACACATGACGATTGGTGTGACCCATGAGTTTTATTCAGACCTTAAAAGCCTCTCAAGATGGGCGCGGCCTGCGGTGGCGGTCAATAGTAATTCTGACAGCCATTGTCAAATTTACTACTGATCGCCACCGCAGACCGCGCCAGTGTGATTCAGGCCTTACGCGGGGGAAGCCGTGCGGGCAGTTGGGTATGAATCGGGCTCAAACCGTGAAACAACTAGGTATCTTGGAACTCGGAGCTCAGTCCAAAAAAGGACTCAGCCGCGAAAAGAGACTCGAGTCTTGATGCCACGCTCGTTTAGTTCGCTAGACTCACTCAGCAAGAAGTCTTGCATAATGTGGAGTCTTGAAATATTGAGCCGAGTGTCGTTTTTAGACTCCGAGTCTTATTATGAAGACTCAGAGAACTCGAGTCTTTTACAACACTAATAAAGATACGCCGTTTGTGTAATATGTTTCTAGCGTATATTTCGCAATAAAATGTTCCACACGTTTAATAAGCGCGCTCCGACCGCTTCAGTACAAACACTCATTAAACTTTTCTAAACACATGATCATGCCATAAACGTACCGATACAAGTGTAATTACGAGTTCCATTCCCTGGAGGAACTCGTTATCCCTGTTCGGAAAAGTGGAAAATGCTCGCGGTAATGAATGAACTCGCATATGCCACCGTACTGTCACTCTATTCATACGCATTACATTTTGGAACTTATGCCCGTGAGAAAAAGGTTCAAATTTGAATGTAGTATTATAAACTAGATTACCTGGGTCTAGGCTCCAACTTTCCCCTGTACTGAAGTGGTAGATGACCTAACATAGGATGTTTGCACTCGCTGTGGCGGATGATTTTAATAACTGGATTTTGTGATCAGCATTACATACGTAAATATTCATCTATTTTCAAAGCGTCCCGATCCTACTTACGCATAATGATATATGTTAGAATTTACTCAAATGTTTATGATATAAGATTTAAGGTTAGCAACTGCATCCGCTGAGTCTTGAGATGGGACACTCAAAGATGATATGGTGTTTGGTGTGTGTGTTAAAATAATGAAGGCCCAGGAACAGACAAAGCAATTTCTACACAAGTAAAGTTCGGGAGAACGGGTCTTGTGCATTGATTTAGTATGTAACTAGATACACAATCAGCCGAAAAAATGGCAGTCCAAAAGAACCGGCTGATGGAATTGGCCAGCTCTTTTGCGTTTAGTCTGGTTTCGACCGTGAGACTAGGTTGGTTGTCAGATATGTCTAAATGTACAGTCAAAAACTGCGTAAATACCAACAAAAAACCCTTTTAATCCAGTAAGTTATCTTGATAACGTAACGAAATTTGTGTAAGCTCGTTGAAATTTTATATTTTAAACATTTTTAAAATTATTAGTTTTGTGATTTCAAATGACATACGTCGCAGAACATAAATCTAAGGAGTCGGTATTAGATACTTTTTTATGACGTCGTTACCTAGGTTATCATCATCATCATCATATCAGCCGAAAGACGTCCACTGCTGGACATATTCCTCCCCCAATTAGTGCCACAATGGCCTACCAATACCTAGGTTAAGTATATGGTTTTCATTTGAAGATTTCCAAGAAAACCTCAACGACATGCAAAATGGGCTGCAGTCATAGCACGCGACCGTTGAGACGATTTATTTAAACCAAACGACTTTAAAATAAAAAGCGAAGTAAAACATCATTATGTTACACTCATATGTGAGCTGTAAATTTGCTACACGATATAAAATAAATGTAAAGATCTTTGAGACATATTACATTAAGGACACACCCGTTTAGCGGACATGATTGTAACACCGAAAAGAAAAACAATACAGAACTTTCTACTCTATTCGCGCGTCGTTTGTTCGACTCATTTTCCTGCTTCGGATAATATATACTTACGACAAAAAATGGATTGAACAGCCAACTAAAACAATATTTTTTCAGGCAAAATTAATTAGTTTATATGGCTCCAGTTTATAAAACAAACAAAATACAGCAAAAACAAGTTATATATGAAAAACTTACATTTGCTGTATTTTTTTTACTATGGTACTTACTGAAGCTACATAAACTAATTAAAGACCTGGACGGTATTCTAAGTACAAAGTTTTAGAGCAAACTAGCTAGTCGTTTCAAAATGAGAGCGTTACTACGTTTGTATGGAGAATTGAGCTTATTGCGGACTCTTAATTTACTATAATATAATTGAATAATCCAATATCAGCACATCATTTGGAAATTTGAAACTGTTTATTCCCCACTTGTAAAATAAAGAAACCTGATTTATTTGTGATATTGGTATTTATGTTTAATTTCCTACATAAAATATTGTTAGAATAATTTTATAACGCGACTCCATTCATTCGCTATTTAGTTTTGACGTGAGCAGTTAAGTCACATTATGATACAATTTCAATAAACTAAAAAGTATTTTATCTGTAGATGTTGATTTGCTAATATGGTGCTTAACTTCTAAACATCTGAGTTATTTTTTTTTATGAAACATATATCTTGATGCAGGTTATAAGTTAACGCTATTAGCAACTACTGAAATATATCTAGAGTTGTCATTTTGGGGCACATTTCTTGACATTTGTGTTCGGCATTGTGAGTCTATTTACTTTATGTTATGTTAATGGTCTTGTGGCGTACCTTGGATCAATAGAGATGATGTATGTAGGGTTATATGTATGTAAAGGTTTTGTAATGGAATGTCTTCACCACTTTCTTCAAAAGAAGCGTTTAGAAAAAGAAAATGAATACGCTCCGTAATGTTCAGAAAATTCATTAAATGTTCTTAAATAAAGCCTTACCTACTAGCAGTTCAAATATGTTTCGTTTTTTCACGAAAAAGACGAAGAGTAGGTACTTGACCTACTCTTCTTCTTTTTCGTGTGAAGGTTGGATGCATTCACACGAAACCTACGTTATTTGATATAACTTACGCAATTATTAAAGTGACAGCACAACACCAAACTAGTTCCGCAACTATTTATGAATCGAGGCATAAATATTTGGGCAGTCATATAGTACCCGTAAAATATAGATATGTACTCTTATAGTTATAGAATGGATGTGAACTCACGCTTCCACCATTAGCGTATTGGATCCATCGGGCGACATCGACTGTAAATAAAAAATCTCATCTCCCATCGCCCACGGGCGCACTGCAGCTTGCAACTTGCTATCCTCATTATTTTGAACACTGATTTTAGCAGTGTGTTCGAAATTTTGAATTTTTTTTTTGTCTATTTAGATAAAGGCACATGAAAAAAAAAACCTAACAACCTAAAAATAATGATTTGCACAGCTATTTAAACCACTAATTGTTCATCAACATTCGGTTTTGATCTGCAATTTGGAAAAAAATTGGTGTGAGTCAGTATTATTTTGGTAAGCGATTAAAAAAATCCCTTTTTAACGGACTTCAAAAAAGGAGGAGGTTATATGTTCCACTGTATGTATTTTTGTATTTAGTGACTCGTATTGTTTAGGCCAATCAAAATTCTTCTCCCGGGTCACTTTATAAAACTGTGTTTGGTAATGTTTGTTCATTGTTTGGTTAAGTCCACCAAAATCAGGGTATTATTGGCATTTTAAAAGTATTTTATATGGACCATCTAACCATGTAAGAAGTCTATGTTGCAACATTATTTTTGATAAACTCTGTCGGTTCAATGGACTAGAATAGCAACAAAAAATGTAGATTGATCCATTTTTAAAAGATAAGATAAGATATTTTATTGATAAAACATAACGTACATCAGTATTTACTATAGACTAGGAGCTTAATATTAGAGGCAAATAACACGTGCCTGAACTAGGATACACTGTGTTTCAGGCAAAAAAGAACTAACGATTGAATATGTTATTCACATGCAAAATATTATGTGATTATATTGTGTGATTAAATATTATACAATATCATTCTTATTGACTAGTTCAAAATAATTAGCAAGTTATATTATAACGTATATATAAAAAAGGTATAAAACGATTATTTTAATTAATTTAAATTAAACAAAATTATTTTAAAACGATAAATAACTTCTCTGTATCGTCATAGGACATATTATGTAGGACTTCTCGTAGCGTTGATTTACATTTCATGTAGTTTAGGGGATATAAATCTAGCCGCGCATTAAGTCTATTGTAAAGAAGTGGACCTAGGGAAAGAAAAAATCTAGAAGAGAAAGCGTGTCGTGTTTGAGTATAATTAGGACAAACAAAATCTTTACGCCTTTTACTGGCATGATCAGTGTTGTAAGGGGTTTCAGCGTGCTGTTTTAAAACTGTGTGCAATATAAATAATTGTCGGACTGGTAAAACTTCACATGATTTATAAAGCAGGCTAGTGGGGAATTGATAGGGGCGGAAAGTAGAAACCTTAAGGATTGCTCTCTGGGCCCTTTCTAGGTTTAGTAATGTGGTTTTAGCCAAGCCACCCCATGAAGAGATGCAGTAAGTTAATACAGATTGACATAACGCAAAGTATAAACTTGTTTGATTATGTGCGAGTCTGCGATCGTACGAAAAAAGCAAGTTAAATGGGTCATTTTACGGAAAGTTGTACACTCGACTTTTCGTTTAAATTTTGATAAAATCGGGTTTTTTCTACTCAGAATCGAAAGCACTTTCGAACCTAATGGTAGAAAAAAAGTGTCCAAAATGTTACACACGGGTTACTTTAGCCCTGGAGGGTAATTTTGGCCCAAAACGAAAAAAAGATTGAACAGCTCGCTACTCTGCAAGCTCGTGTGCGAGCGCAGCTATGTTAATCTAAAATCATAGATGGGACTATTGGCTAGCGACACGTTGCTATCTTTTCGTTGCTTGCGCAGATATTGACTTGTTAGCCTCAATCAACTGTTGGATAGTGAAAACGTGCTTAAATTGTGTCTTCAAACTTCCTATTGCAACTGTTAAATCTGGTAATTTTTCATTAAAATATCTATTTGATCTTATCAGACGTGTATTTGGGAACACGCCAATACGAGTAGTATTTTCAATTTATTTAGTCCTTGTATAAAATGAGAAATCATAAAAGCAATTATGGTGTATACTTTGTACCATGTTTCATACAACATTGGCCCGCGGGTTAAGAAAAGTTGTGAGATGGCAAAACGAAAAAAAGAATGAACAGCTGCAAGCTCGAGAGCAAGCGCAGCAATGTCAATCTAAAATCGTATATGGCAGTATTGGATAGCGACAAGATGCTATCTTATCGTTGCTCACGCAGGTATTGACTTAATAAAAAGGCTGCTTTCCTGTCCCGGAGATGAATAAATATAATATATGTTAGTAGAAAACTATCTTCTAAGAAAATTTGATTTAAATAAGAACGTTCTAGACCTAATTGTTAAGTTTCAAGTGGGTGTGTGGTTTATTTAAATTCAATAAATGTTTGATATGGTTGATTTTTTTGTTAAGAAACTGTTTGAAGAGACTTAGATTTAGAAAATAAAGTCTTAAACCAAATAATACATACGATGATTGTCATAAAAAATACTGTTAAATAAGATCTAGTTAAGATTCAATCGCAAGGATTATTGCAAATAAAAAAAATTTATATGATTGATTTCTTGTTGAAATAAATGTATTTTTTTGCTTAAACAATGTTCAGTGTAATTATTTAACACTCCAAAATAGATTCATTGGCCCATGCCTTTATAATTTTTGTGTTTGTACGAGAAAAATAATGAGGATCAAAAAAGCCTTCCTTTAAGGACAACATTGACCAAAAAAAAAAAAAAAAACTTTCGATTATATTTCTAAGCTTTTATCATTCTTGAATAATAACTTACTCGTACATTCCTGAGACCCCATCAAACCTGTCTTACATGTATATCTACAAAATACACATGACATGACTTAAAAAAAATGTGATAAAATTTGGACAAAGTAACCCGTGTTTACGGCATACAATTGTCGGTTTTTCATTCCGTTACCATCACACGAGCTTAGTATGCAAACGGTAACGGAATGGAATAAAAAACCTTGGGACACTTTTTTTCTGCTATAATATTCGAAAGTGCTTTCGATTCTGATGAGTAGAAACAAACCAATTTTATCAAAATTTAAAAAAAAGTCGAGTGTACAACTTTCCGTAAAATGGCCCATTTTTGTTGTTCGATGTAAAATTGAAGTTTAAACTGTGATGTGTACTTGTACTTGCACACTTACTAAATGATACAATTAATGTAATGTACTTAACCTAACTTTACTGTAAACCAAGCTCCCTACATAAGATGCATGTTTGCAGTAAGAGCCAAACTGACGCCAAGTATAAGAAAAAAGTGAAATAATTCTACTGCAAGAAACATTTAGAGCACAGATAAGTTGGCGTAGACAAATAGAGTTACTTTTCACAAAGCTCTCTTAAATGTCTGCATAATGTAATCTTCGTACAAGGCAACGGGGAACTTTTAACTCCCTACGAATCTGCGTATATTTCAGTAACAAATACAAAACGTATTTTGAAATATAAAACGTACGAATGATAACGACCAGGCGCAATCATCCTATTTTGACATCCGTCAGCCATTTTAATCACAAGCATTCGCCGCCAATTTAACGAACCTCACATGAGTCATTCCCCGAACTGCCTTATGAGGTAACAAATGAACACAAAATGTCACACGTATTTTATCTCCCAACTATAAATCGCCTCTGACCGGGGAAATTTGTGCCCATTGTGTTCAACCCCTGGCTGTTCATTCGGTCTGCACATTCTGAATGCGGTTAAAAGCAAATGCAGGGGTAATCGAGTGTTGGCGACGATTTTTAAACTCAACAGTTTTCATCTGCTCTGGCCGTATGTAACGAAGGACTAAAAATATATTGCGAGAGTTTTTGTCTGTTTTATTTTTGGAATTTTTGGTTTGATGATAAACTTAAAATTAATGAAATTTATATTTCGGTCACTTTTATATTTATATTTTATAAGTACTGTGGTTATGCTTGGGACATCAGACTAAATTATTTAAGAAATAATGCCACTTTTAGGTCACCTTGAGGAAACAACCCTATTTAATTTAAAAAGTACAACTGGATTGAGAACCTCCTGCTTCTTTTGAAGTCGGTTAAAAAACGGCAGTTTTGATTGTTAGTGTACCTACTAACAATCAAAACTGCCGTTTTTTAACCGACTTCAAAAGAAGGAGGAGGTTCTAAGTTTCAAAGGACAAAATAACCAATCTGGATTATAAAGGCAAATCCTAAGATTCGACATTAATCTGGGGTCCTCTATTTATAAATGGTTGCTCAGCTGTCCAGAAGAGGAGCGTAACAAACGTCTTTATAGGTTCTGTTTTGGCTACCTCTTTTCTTTCTAGGCCTGCAATGGATCGCTTCGCGCATTCCTCTAAACTAAAGGTACTTCCTAAGCCGTCGTTTCATAACAAAGGAATTGTCTTTTGTATCGGTGGGACAAAGTCGTGTCCTTGTTTACTCAGGACGACCCTTCATCATTAATGTTCAGTGTATTGAATTGATACTAGAACTATATTAAAGTGGTCGTAGCGCTATTGTTTTAGGTCTGTGAGAAAGGAATGATTACGTACTGTGAAATATCGATATCTATTCGAGCGTTTTCAAAGTATAAGTTGACGCACTTATAAAGAGTTTCACCAGGCCTATATTTTATATGGCGTGCATCTTTCATCACCACAGAAGATCAAATGTACCCTGAAGAAGATCATGTGTGATTATATAAGTAAAATAATAGAAAATAAATAAATAAATACTGTTATGCGAACACTTATATTATATAAACTAGCTGTTGCCCGCGACTTCGTCCGCGTAGAACTTTTTATCGTCTTAGAAAATGATTTCTCTCAATACAAAATTTGAACCCTCTTTTAGGGGATAATTAAAAAAAAAGTTGATGTTCATTTTCTAGTTTGTGAACAAACAGTCTAAAACCAAAGTTAAAAATCTCATACCTACTTTAAAAATGCCTTGAAATACTCAAACTTTGAACCAATTTTAACACTCTTAGGGGATGTATTTGGAAAAACTCTGAAATCAGGTTTGTAGTCTTTTAACGTACAGAATAAGACCGAAGTTAAAAATCTCTTACTCACACTTTAAAATTTTATTGCTCGCCATTTAAAATTTGAACCCCCTTTTAAACCCCCTTAGAGGTTGAATTTTTCTAATCGCTGAAAGAACTTTTTTCGTAAACTTTTAGTCTCTAGCTCAAAAAAAGTGTTGCCCATACAAAGCTTTCTTAACCCCCTTAGGGGTGGAATTTTCTAAAACTCTGAAAATACTTTATTATTAATTTTAATAAGTAACATTTTGAATAGTTTTAAGTCTAGTAAAAAAAAAAGTTTTTCCCACACAACACTGGCTACCCTTCTTAAGGATCTTAAGGATCCCCTTAGGGATGGAGTTTTCTAAAACGCTGAAAGTTCTTTTTTAGTATTCTAATAAGTAATCTTTTTGCAAAGTTTTAAGTCTAACTCAAAAAAAAGTGTTGCCCATGCAAAGCTTGCTCTCCTTTTTAACCCTATTAGGGGTGGAATTTTCTAAAGCGATTTGTGTTCTTTTTTTGTATTTTAATAAGTAATCTTTCTACAAAGTTTCAAGTCTCTAACTCAAAAACATAAACTTTCCCTGATAAAAACTTTGCACCCCTTTTTATCCCCCTTAGGGATAGATTTTTTCAAAACGCTGAAAATCTTTTTTTTTGTATTTTTATAAGTAATCTTTCTACAAAGTTTTAAGTGTCTAGCTCAGAAAAAGTGTTCCCCATACAAACCTTGCACCCTTTTTTAACCCCCTTAGGGAATGATTTTTGTAAAACGCCGAATGTAGTATTTTTCATGTTCTAATAAGTAATTTTTCATCAAAATTCTAAGTCTCTATTAAAAAAAAATATGTTTTTCCCATACAAACTTTGCACCCTATTTTACCCCCTTAGGGGTGAAATTTTCCAAAACGCTGAAAGTTCTTTCTTTGTATTTAAATAATCTTTCTACAAAGTTTTAGGACTCTAGCTAAAAAAAATAGTTTCCCACATACAAACTTTGCACCCCTATTTTAGCCCCCTATTTTCAGAGGTAGAATTTTCTAAAATGCTGAAAGTACTTAATTTGTATTCTGATGACTAATCTTTCTACAAAGTTTTAAGTCTCTATTTAAAAAAAATATTGTTTCCCCCATACAAAATTTGCACCCCTATTTTACCCCCTTAGGGGTAGATTTTTTTAAAACACTGAATCTAGGTACTTTATTTGTATTCTAATGAATAATTTCTCTACAAAGTTTTAAGTCTCTATTTAAAAAAAGTAGTTTTTCCCATACAAACTTTGCACTCTATTTTACCCCTTTAGGGGTAGAATTTTCTAAAACCCTGAAAGTTCTTTATTTGTATTCTAATGACTGATCTTTCTACAAAGTTTTAAGTCTCTATTTAAAAAAAAAATGTTTCCCCCATACAAACCTTGCACCCCTATTTTACCCCCGTAGGGGTGGAATTTTCCAAAACGCTGAAAGTGTTTCATTTGTATTCTAATAACAAATTTTTCTACAAAGTTTAAATCTATAGCTCAAAAAAAAAAGGTTCTCCCATACAAACCTTGCACCCCCATTTTACCCCCTTAGGGGTAGAATTTTCAAAAATCCCTTTTTATCCCTAGCCCACGTTATAAAAGCAACATACTGTGCAAAAATCAACTCTCTAAGATTAGTACCTAGTTTCGGCTGTGCGTTGATGAGTGAGTGAGTGAGTGATTGAGTGAATAAGTCAGTCAGGACATAGGCATTTATTATGTATAAATAGATAGAAGATAATGAAACTCCCATTCAAATATCTCAAAAAATTATGAAGCTACATCCGTTTTAATGTCGCTTGTTAGAGTGAGAAAACGATGAGGGACTGTGACGTCAATATACTCGAGCGTCATAGTAAAAAACAATCGTTTCATATGAAGGTGCGTTTTGCGGAAAAGGGACAGAACATACCCCCTCTTAAAACTTTGGACTCTTATAACTTAATCATTACCTATATAACCTCTTGCTTTGTTTTTTTCTCCATTTGACTATATTTATTTTAAATTCTTTTTCGAGAAAATACATTATGATTATTTACCATATTTTCGATTCCTGAGCTATAACCACGAACTTCGGAATTCGAAAATATTCGGGTATCTCTATCTCTATCGCACTATTCTCGCATACTTGAGTGACAGGGATGCAAATATATGAACATTGAGTATCGGTTTTCGTGGTAGCGCCGCAGGTACTTTGGCTGAATGCGCCGAGCGCGTGCCATTGTCATTCAAAAAAAACAAATTCGTGTTAATTATATTGTTCAAATTTGTTGATTTAATTTATTGAAATTACGACATAAAACGACATTTGCGCATATAAGTTCTCATATCAGAATCGAATATTTTTTTATGGTTTATATTTTAGCATTTGTCTCGTAAAGGTCTATCGTAGACGGGATTTAAATTATTAATAAGTGAAAGGCAAAGCAATTCCGCCATTTTGACGAAAATTTGACGGTTCTTATAGCTGACAGTTGGAGCAGCGTTTGATTTCAATAAAAATAAATGAAAAATTAAATGAAGTCGTATATTTCGGAAAATTAATTAACTGTCGCAGTCGGATAAAAACTATCCTAAGTTGCAGCTAGAATAATAATGTACCTATATAAAATGTTTCATATTTTTCCGTTCATGGGATGCTGAGAACATTCGAACCGCGCAAAGCTTAGTTTCAAACTGGCTGATTCTTTTTTTTAATTTAGAGATTTATTATAAGTGGAGATAAGTTAAGTTATATAGATTTAGAAATGTGATAGATATTAGCTAAGCTTAGCAAATAATCTCAAAAAATTAAGATTGCGCTAAGCAATTAGTAGACATACTTGTAACAATTAAATTAATGCAATAAACAGTTTAATTTTTTTTTTATTTTTTTTTTTTTTTTTACGTGCGTTGACTTGTAGTTATCATCATCGTCAATGTTTATTGTATTGTTTATTGTATCAAAAAGTACATCGGCAACTTACAGCTAACCGCCAAAGCGTCACAGATCTTAAGCTATTTATATTATAAATTAAAACATTACGCATACAGGCGTAGTTACTTAAATACAGATTAATCGGATAAGGATTGTTCAATAAAAACCTTGCATTCCGGGGGTGATACTTCGCATAGGTACACCTTTGTATAAAAGTTTATTCGTGATGTGCTCCCTCATCATAATCATCTTATCAGCCGAAAGACGTCCACTGCTGAACATAGGCCTCCCCCAATGAGTGCCACAATGGCCGGTCCTGCTCCACCCGCACCCCTCACCGAAAAGTAAATGGTACCTACCAGAATATATAATGATATTCCGAAAAACTCATTCGCATTGTTTGAGTTTTGAACCACTAGGCTACCGTAGCTTAAAGTAGTTACACTTAGGGCCTATGCATTCCGCATTTTTTAAGCGTGCGTTCTTATATTTCAAGAATAACAAACCGGTAGGTAAATGAATTAAAAAAAAATGAAAAGAGGCACTGTTTGTAAACATGTTTTACGCACACATTACCGAAATAAAACTTTGCCTTTCATTCCAACTGTTATAAATGTCAAAACATAAATGAGAGTAAAGTCCTTTGATATTATAATTAAAATTAACCAGTCTCTAGTGCCCATTCATCAAATTTCCTTCACCGTTAATGAAGCCAACTCATCGACTCCACGCTTACAAATTCCTGTGCTCAGCCCGCCCGTGACTCCACAGTAAACATATTAGCTAAAGCAGTATTTCAACCACAGAGGCTTATCACCTCTTTTGAGTGAGTATCCACCAGGGCTGTGCGTTTGACAGGTTGCGAGGCGGTGAGCTGGTGCAGTTAGTACAAACCCTAAGCGCTGTGAGCGCAAGACCTTTTCGTATTGCTGTCGGTGCGCCGCACCCGCGCTCTGCCCGCACCTGCGAGTGTGCGAGTGCTAACCAATAGCATTACTGGGTGCGCTCGCGTGTCGCTTCCTATTGGAGCATTTTTTCCTCGCTCACCGCCACGCAACCGCGCACAGATTCATAATCGTACACCTGCACTCCATTGAAAACCAGTACTAGGCACGTGGACTAATGTCTAACGTGGACTAATGAAATCTTTATACAAACGCACCGCGCGCGGCTTGTATGTGTGCGCCACAGTATCTGTCGCACACTCAAACAAAATCTAGAGATCCTAAGATAACATACTTTGCCCTCTTTATACTATGGCACCGCCGACTAACCCGACTTGCGCTTTAGTTTATTTTAGCGACGCGTGCCTGTGTGAGTGCGGAATATCAGACGTTTGTAGGGATTTGTTTTACTGTTTTAAGCTATATATTATCTACTGTGGTGATTCGCTGAATCCTTAAGCAACGTAAGCACGGTCACTCGCGCCGTCGGTGTGAAACAGTGAATATTTTATTCATGAACACTTGAAAAATCCTCAAACAAATCCCACGGACGGAAGCATGTTTTTGCTTTTTTGACGGCTAAACATATTGTAATACTGATATCTAATTAACGTTTTTGAGTATTAGGTAAATGTGCATTTTGTTTATATTTATGAGAAACTTCGTTCAAAAAAGTTCTTTACTCGTCGATTAGGCTTATTATATGCACATCGTGCATACTAACAGGGAAACAAATTGCATTTCATCTCTTTCATTTAACCTTTTACCAATGGCACTCCATTGGTAAAAATAAATGTGGTAAATAAAGATAAACAGTAATACTGTTCTGAATATTTAGCGGATTGCAATGAGAACTCAAAACAATAATGATAAACTCATAACACCACACGACTGCATAATCATAATCGTATTGTTCTCATATAAAATTGTGTACCTATTGCGTCGATGAAGCTTTGACGCAATGTAAAAAATAGTATAGGAACGCTACCACGACACCACCGGTAATGAGGGGCCACACTTACAAGCCATTTTTGTAAGTACCGCATCTCTATAGGACACTGCTTAAATGATATTTTCATAGATGCATTTTCAGGCCAATTAATGTTCCTGATATTCCTGATGACAACACCCATTAAAATAATTGAAAACATACAACCAAAGCTGAAACAGAATATTTATGTTTAAAATCATCATGTCCGCAATGACGTTTTTAATGAGTGGCTTGCCGCACGGCACGAACGCACGGTTACCTACGATAAATTCATTGCTGTTTGCAACTGGAATTTAGACTTTAATACATACACGGTTAGGTAACATTTCCAAGTGCAACATTTTAGATTTGCAAGCTTGGGCCGATATTCAATGTGCTACCACGCTTGTTGACTTGGTTTGTTGGCGGACCTCGATGTTTGGATACTTTGTTTCAATTGCATATGTGATTTGTTGTTGTGGTTTTAATGTTTGATTTAGAGTTTGCGTGATTCGTATAAATACATTTACCGTAGGCATTGCTACGCGCTACGCTCGAAGCCGATTTAGTGTTTATCCTCGTATGTAGCGGAAAGCGATTGCGGCGTAGACGCCCGCTAGGCAGGTTCCTGGCAGTGAAAGTGTTAAGTAAGGCAGTTTGCCATTACGTAAGCTCACATCTATAGCTGGTGAAAATTTTGATTGGTAGGTATTTAAAACACACTCAGTATTATTAATACCGCTCCACCCTCTCTCGTAATACAAATAACGCAGACAACCACGCGGGATCAAATATAGCCTAAATCCACTTAGAAATTCTATTCATAATCATAATAATTTATTGATGATATACTGTGTATTCTATACTGGGGTGAAAGGATGAAATATTGTTTATCATTTTAATATTAAGTATAGATATTACTAGAGAATTAAACCAATAGGGGTGTAGACTCAAAATTTATTATTACTCCATAAGAAAGAAGGCTAAAAAATGTGCCTAGTGACGAAAATCCTATTCAGATATCTCAAAAAATTACGAAGCTACAACCGTTTCAAAATTACTTGTTAGAGAGAGACAACGCTAGGGGATCGTGACATCACGATCCACGAGCATACACAATACATGACAATCATTAGATATGAAGGTACGTTTTGCGGAAAAGGGACAGAATATACCCCCTCTTAAAACTTTGGACACTTATAACTTTGTGATTATTTAATCCCTGGCTTTACTTTTTCTCCATTTGACAATATTTTTAATCCTTTTTCGAGAAAATTCATCATGGTTGGTTATTTTATTTGGTGTCTACACCTCCTATTTAACATTCGACTTAAAGCGCACACGTCAGCTTCGAATAATCGCGATAGCTTAATGAGCGAGACCACTTACCTTTGAATGAAAAACGGGTTTCATCGGGAATCGAGTCGGATTTAAATCGATTAAACCCCTGTGCCTGCTACTGAAAACTCAGGACTTATATCCTAATATGAATTCTGAGGGCTGATTACGTAAGACAACTCATCTGTCATATTCTCATCCAAAAAAATACATTTATAGGTAGGTACTGACGTCCGTAATAAAATATGCCCAGCAGGTCTCGCAAGTGTCCATAGACTAGGTATCCATCAGGCAAGCCCTAAGATCGAGTGCTATATAAAAAAAACGTGTTAGAAAACGACTCACTACACGGCCACTCTGTCCAGAAACTTAATTTATCGATCAGAAAGAGTTGAATATTAAAACATCAACTTGGATTTTAAACTGATTGCCATTATCCGGAAAAGTCCGGAGTTTACGACACAGTGCACAGATGGAACAAGCAATAATTTGCATAATTTCATGGAACCATAAGCTTTTCTAATTTATTATATTTGCGAGCATTTATCATCCGGTGGATTTTGGGTTGTTCTGAAATGAGTCTGAGTAAACGGTCTGTTTTATATTTTGGCGAGTTATAGTCTCGGTAAGTTTTCTAGAAGAGATGTGTGTACTTAACTTACTTAAACGTTTAAGATACTCGATAATACCCTTCATCGTCAGCACCAATAAGCCTAAGGCCTAAATGCCCACTTTGAAGCGGCGCGTGCGACGGGGCGGCGGTGTTTGTATTTGTTTACATGAACTCTGCACGCACCGCCCCGCTGCACTCCCACGAGCGGGCACTCAGGCTGTATACGAAAGATTACTTCAATCTTCACTCAAATGGCAGTCGTTTCAGCAAAACTTGGTGCAACGTTTTTTATATAATATATCAAGTATACGACCCTGCAGAATGCTACTGATAGCGCTAAAGACGGACAATCGATATGATTTTATTGAATACTTAACTGAACAGGAAATAATTAATTAAAATGTTACATTAAACTCTCATTATATAGCAAATTAAAAAGTAACTACTTACACGATCAAATTACCTAGTAGATTAATACTTGAAGGCAGAATTGTTAGTAATAAACTTCTCAAAGGGTCTCTTCTAAAAGTTTAGTTTTATTTTGGGCCTACTTATTCAACCTTGCTACTTTCTCTAGCCTTATAAGTTGGGTTTCGTATATGGGTCACCCCTTCGACTGTTATATCGTTTTCCACTTTTCTTTACAACTTTATGTTTTATTGAGCTTTAGCATTTATCCGCGATATGGTGTCCGTAAGTCCGTATGAACGTATCGACTTCCATGACCATGAACCTTTGGGGGATGATTTTCTTTTTTTTCTCTTTATTTTGGTACAAACAGTAATTAGTCATTACAAATAAATACATTTTATGGATGGCATTACATTTAATGTCGAAAAAAAAGTACCGAAAAAGTTGATAGATAATAATCAATGATCGGCACGACCCGTGCAGCACCGCGCGATTCCGAGAATAAATATTAATATGGACATGAGATGACATGCATGATTATAATCCCGTGATCTAGTTCGCAAAAATAACTCTATTAAGAGTTAATAAATGTATTTGTTACTTTTTGTTGTTAGGTTGATTTGTGTAAGATTGTCCCATAATATTTATTTATTATTATTTATTTATTTATTTATTTGTAAATAGAAGTCAGAATATTTAATAAACTCATAAATTGTATCATTTTTCATTATAGAAAATATTGATGTAAGGTAGATTAAGAAGTAAGGTGAGGTGTAAGGTAGGATGTATGGCGATGATTCTGGTGCCAATGCATCGGACCACGGCGTTTCGCGGCGTCCAAGTGTTAGAATGATCTCCCTCCACCTATTCAAGGAGCGTCTAGCTTATACCTTTAAGCCCCAGCTATTTATTGACGCTCCAGAAATCCCAATCCTAACCCATCCAGAACTTTTCTATCCCAACCGCGTCGCGTTTTTTGGTTTGTGTTTTTTTTTCTATCTTATTTGGCTACTGGTACATATTTTACAAATTTATTACATTAATTATTTATTATGTGTATACAATAATTATGTGTTTATTATGGGTCTTACGTTGTGTTGCGTTCCGTGGGTCACGTACGGTGCTGTCTGGAAATCAGCGCTGTATCTCTGTCTGACACCTCGGCATAATGCTGAGACAGCGACCGATTCACTGCCGCGAAGACACACACAATATGTGTTAAATTGTAATGTATGTCTACTCCCTTTGTCTCTGTGTGTCTTTTGTGTAGTGAATAAATGTCTTCTTTCTTTCTATCTCTATTATTTTATTTTAATTTCAATAAAATATGTAAGTATTAAAATGTAACCATTTGAAGTGCAAAAAAACCCTTTTCCCGACTGACCGACATGTCGAAGGTCACTTTCGGATTTTCTAATGTTTACTTTTACTTATGTTCTTCGGGTCATTAAATTCATGTTGTTTTATTTTATGGTAAAAATCTTATTATATATACTTAACTGAAATGAGAAAATATTGTCTTCCTTTGCCGACTCGAATTCCGGAATCCCGGGGATATCCATATTAACATAATGATTGAGGTCATTGACACCGTGTTGCACGGGTCGTGCCGATCACTGATAATAATAGTACCGTGCAACGGACCTGAGGAAAACATAAACAAAAATAAAAAATAGAAACACATTTCGGTGGATCAGGGACTCGATATCTAGCATATATGATACCATATAATATATATACACGTATCCCATGTTTGTTTGTCAAACAAATGTTTAATTGTCGGGAAACAAGTAGGTGCTCCATGCATGTACTGTTTCATCCGGTTATGGTTTAAAGTTAATATTGCTTATAACTAAAAAAAAAAACTGTTTTATCTAAAATATGCTTTAGTTACCTATTTTTGGGATTAAAAGTATGATAATATCATTCTTTAAAAAAAACATAATATGTTTTTTAATTACGCCAAATTTCATTTAAATCTGATATGATGTGGATGTATTTTAATAAATAAACAAGTGGATACATCATTGTGAAGCCGACCGACTATATTTACTCATTCTAAACCGATTCAAACTATCCTTGCAATCGAGATCGGAAGCGTTCACCAAGTTCGCAAATGTCGGCACTTGGAAAAATAAAAGGGACTTTCAGGCGATGTGTGCTAGTTCGACTTGTCCGCATCATCAGCCAAACAAAACCAATAATGGAACAGTGGGAACCCTTCTTCGGAACTCGCTGACTACGATATTGACTCATCCTGTTGAGACACAGAATTCCTTTCCAGTTTTATCCGAACTGATTTACCGTAGTGAATTACATTTTGCAATCTTTTATTCGGTTTACCTGTTAGGCGGAAATTTCGTTCAATCCATATTCTCGTATTGTGTCTTTATGGCAATAAAATACGCAGGCACTTTTCTCAGATTGCATAATTTTTTGGAACCATTTTTTCAAAATAGGACACTATATTATGTAGCATTGTGTCAATTGTATGTCTTGAAGACGTCTTGGGACTATTTCACAAAGGCGTGCGTCTTGTAACACAAATGGAAAACTTTCTAATAAAAGGAGTTGAAAACAGTTCCACTTGTATTAAAAATTAGAAAACTTTGGGAAATGCGGCCCCAGTCGGTCGCCCTAGATACCGATACGGGCTGATGTAGTGGACACAGATCTTCTGGCGACTGGTGAGGGAGGATTCACACAAATACCTCGATCAGTTGAGTTAAATTATAAGGTTGTAAATAACTATCCGACTCAGACAGACACCCATAAAATAAACCGGTGAAAATAATGAGTAAGTGTTGAGCGCGGTTGTGTTGTTATCGATGTTCAAATTTACCAAGATAACTATGTAATCTATATATATGTACCCTGTGATTTGTATGTTGTTACTGTACCTCATCATCACCATCATCATAAATTTAAGAGTCAGGCTCTTGTCGGTGGAGTAATCGCCATTCTGTTCTTCTTTCTGCCACTGTTTTGAGCTCCTGATACGACATTACATTAACTTTCTCTTTAGCTTGGTCCATAAACGCACGTCTTGGCCTTCCTCTGCCTCTCCTTCCTTCAATTTTTCCTTCAATTATAGTTTTTATGTAATTGTCATGTCTTATCAGGTGCCCCAACATATTTCCCCTTCTGTTTTCAATAGTTTTTAGTAGACATCTTTGTTCTCCTATCAAATTTAGAACCTCTTCGTTTGTTCTTCTTTCTGTCCAACTAATACCTTCCATCCTTCTCCATGCCCACATTTCAAATGCGTTCAGTCTCTCTCTGTCACGCTGGGTTAGAGTCCACGTCTCACTTCCGTACAACGCTATGCTCCAGATGTAGGTCTTAACAAAACGTTTTCTGATCTTTCGAGATATTTTCGCCTTTAATATTTGCTTTTTGGCATTGAAAGCTTTTTTGGCCATGGCTATGCGTGCTATGATATCCGAAGTGCATCTGGAGTCACAGGTTATAATGCTGCCTAAGTATTTAAAGCTTTTGACTTGTTCAATGGCTGAACCTCTAATTTTTATGGGATCTATGATTTGGTTTGTCTTAGATGCAATTAATGTTTTGGTCTTATTTATATTTATTTTTAGTCCAAATTCTGTGAAAATGAGGTCCATTTCTGTTACGAGCTGTTCAAGCTGTGCAGAATTTTCGGCTACCGCTGCGATGTCATCAGAAAATCTTATAAAGTGAAACTTTTCTCCATTAATTTTAACACCGCCTTTTTCTGATCTTAAAATTTCTCGAATGGCGGTTTCAATGAAAATATTAAAAATCAAAGGCGAGAGTGGACAACCTGTTTTATTTTGGCTTTTCCTTCTCCTGTCCTATTTCTACTATGGTTTCTTGATCTTTATATAGTGCATGTATAATTCGTCTGTCTCTATAATCTATTCCTATTGTACGCAGAATGTTCATCATCTTTATCCAGTCTATTTTATCAAAGGCTTTCTCTAAATCTATGAAGGCTATATGAGTGTTCAGGCCTAGTTCCATTCTCCTATCTACGATGAGTCGAAGAGCAAGAATAGCTTCTCTTGTGCCTCTTTGTTGCCTGAACCCATATTGGTCAGGTCCCAGATAGCTCTCCGTTATTGGTCTTAGTCTGTTTTGCACTATCTTAATGAGAATTTTAGATGCTTGTGATATAAGGCTCAGCGTTCTGTGCTCTTCGCACTTCAGTGTATTTAGTTTCTTTGGCAACTTTGGGGCTGAGCTACAGGCTACCAACGGGGTCACAGGTGACGGATAGTGAACGGCCATCAGATATGGTGGTTAGCTGCGAATATAACGAATAAGCAGTCCCCGATCAAGCAGCGACAGGGTTAACAGGGCGTAGTGGGTTGGACGGTGGGACGGACTTCTCAATAAAAGCTACATAGGCCTTAAGACGACCTTGCGACATGGCGAGTAAATGCCGCCATCAAATAAGCATTCCCCTGGTACAGAGCAGCAGCTGCATCAGTATTGGCAGAAGGCCGAGGAAGTGGGTTCCGGTAGGACTTTTGACCAAATAGGAGTGGGCGTATACAACCGGCCATTACACTGCGATGTGGAAGGCAAGTGGGGAAACCACCACATTAATATTCCCTATTATGGAGTAATGATAATGACACAAGAAAGAAATAACGTCCTTGACAACGGGCTTCCACGACGTAACATTCCGTGGCGGTCTGAGTCCGGCAGGGTCAGGAGTAAGGCTGACTCGGTCGTCATCATGCGAAATCCTTGCAAAATCGGAACATGGAATGTTAGAACGATGCTTACGCCGGGAAAGCTAGAGGAGTTAAAGGCAGAGATGAATAGACTAAACATAGATATATTAGGATTATGCGAAGTGAGATGGGAGGGAAGTGGTGATTATTGGAGCGATGATTATAGAGTAATTTACACAGGAGACCAACAAGGAGTTAATGGAACAGCAATAGTTTTAAACAGAAACTGGGGCAACCAAGTGGAAAACACAATTAATTATAGCGATAGAATAACAGCAATAAAACTTACAGGAAGTCCTAATAACATTATAATAATCCAAGTTTATATGCCCACCAGTAGTTACACAGATGATGATATAGAGGAAATGTATAATCACATTGACACAATTTTGGATTCAGTTAAAGAAAAAGATATTTTAATGGTAATGGGAGATTTTAATGCAGTTGTAGGTGAAGGATCTCAGGGAAATATAGTCGGTAAATTTGGACTTGGAAAGCGGAACAGTAGAGGCGAAAGACTGGTGCAGTTTTGTGAAGAAAACAATCTGATAATAACGAACACATTATTTGCGCAACCTAAAAGACGCCTATACACATGGAAAATGCCTGGAGATATAGGAAGATATCAATTAGATTTTATCATAACAAAACAACAGCCCGGTGCAGATATCAATACCGACCACAATCTTCTAGTCAGCATGTTCAACTTTGAAAATAAGAGGCCTAAAAGAAAGAACAGACCAAAGAGTATCGATCTCAATAAGCTTAAAGAAATAGATAGTAATTATAGAGTGCAATATAGCAATAAGGTAGGATATAAACTAGAACAGTACAATAAAGATATTTTAGACAACATAGAAATAGAAAGCCGTTGGAATAACATTAGAGATATAATTAGGACTAGTGCGGAAGAAACATTGGGTAAAGAAAAGATCACACCACGAAAGAAATGGTTAACCACAGATATTATAGATATGATGATTGAAGCGTAAGGAATAGAGTGGATGAAGATAGCATAGAGAAATACAGGTACCTCTCAAATAAAATAACATTAAAGTGCAGAGAAGCAAAGGCTCAAGACATATCTGAGGCATGTAATCATATAGAAAACTTTATTAAACAAGGGAAATTAGACAAAGCCCATAGTATAGTCAGACACCTAGGAAGACATCACAAGACAAAAAGTGCTGCAATTTTGGACGAGCATGGCAAAATTTTACTAAATAATGAAGATATATTACAACGCTGGATACGATACATAGAACAATTATACAACGGAAATGGTTTAACAGATAATGACATAGAGAGAGAAATGGAAGTAGATGAAAATAAACTAGGTCCTGGTATCATTAGAGAAGAGTTTGACAGAGCATTAAATAGTATTCAAAATGGTAAAGCAGCAGGTGATGATCAAATATACATTGAACTCATAAACAAATTAGAATGTGATTTTATGAAAGATGAAATATTTGCAATAGTGAAAGAGATCTACATCACAGGAGTGATTCCAAAAGATTTTCAAACTAGTAAAGTGTTACTGTACCTAAAATAAAAAAATAAACATACGGATTATATGGAAGGTACCTATAGTTTGTTAAAGTTTTGATGACGAAAAGTACTTAAAACCATCTATTACCGACCTCTATTGGTTAATTGTTATCTTGAACTAGGGTTTTATTAAGTCAGGGTGGCGTGGCAGGGCCTGTGAGAAATCGGGCCGTGGGCCACGCCAGGCCGGTCCGACGGGCCGTAGGAATTGATGCTTCCGATGATGCCTGTCGGCGCCCGTCCTATCCATCGGGAGTCGGTAAGTTCAAAGGCGCGGCGGGACGCAGCGCGGTGCGGCGCGGCGGTGCCTGTCACGGCCTCAGCGGCGGCGCGTGTGCGAACACTATACTACTGGCGGAAGTGGCGGTAACGACAGGCCTGTACATGCCGACACGAGGCTGAGGAACGGCTATCAGCCGCACGTTCCAGCCTGGCCTGTGATAACACGGGCTGTGGAACCCCGCCTTTACAATTACACATAGACAAAAGAACAAACAGTAGCTACTCCAGTAGGTCGATCACGTAACGCATTGTACGAACGTCGGGTAGGTCTAAATGTCACTTTTTATAAGGAAAATTGACAGTTAAATTGTACAGACGCGCGTCCGGAACGTGACGTGATTACCCCTCAGTACACGTGCCACAAGTCGGTTTCCTTTCATAATTAGAACGAAAAGAAGTTGTAAAATCCCACGTTAATTGCATTTTCGTCATTTTAACTGAAACAAACTTTAAGAAAGACACTCTTGGGATCGTTACGCCAAAAGTGTGTTCTAAATATGATCCCGACAATGTAATTGAGCTATTATTGTTCCCCATCAGCAAAAAGGCTGGACATCAAATGAAACAAATATCACCTTGAAAATAAAACCCCATAGACAGAGGCAGCCTGTATAAAGACATTGATAGGCATCTATAGGAAGGTACGTACCCTCACGAAACTCGATCTTATCTCCACCAAGGTGCAGTGACCCCTTCTATAATTACTTCAGAGTCGAATTAAACCGAACTGACCCGGAAACCGAAGCTGCCAATCGATACAAGACGACTGACGGAATACCGGACTTCAGACAAAATGAGTACCTATCCATGGATATAAAAATCGAGGAGCTCGTGTTGCGAAACTATGGGTTCCGTAGAGAATCGCGAGGAATTAGAATCGCGCGGGATTACATTTTAAGACTGTGTTCGTTTGGATTACGTAAAAACAAATGCAGAAAGCACATTAGTAATAATAAGGGCAGATTACATCAATCACTTACTGGTAGGTAACCTTAGAATAATAACGCATAGAAGGATAGTCTCATACGGCCGACGCGCCAAGCGTGAGGCATACAATGGATTCATGTAGTTGTGATCAACTCGTATTCACACGCGCCAATACGCACACAAACGCACCAATTTTGTTCCACCGATCGGCGTACTGGGCCATTTATGGCCGAGTTTTAGTGGCCTCACCGTTGCGCGTGAACTGTGTTTCTATGCGTTATTATTCTAAGTAGGTAACCTTAAATACGGCGCCGGCATCTCAAAGAAAACTGTCCAACTTGGCAAACATACAGATTTTAACGGATTTTAAAGTTCAGCGTGACATTATGGTACACTTTTTAGCATAATGTGACGTCACGCGGAACTTTAACATTTTCTGTTTGATTGACAAAATAAAAAATACGTGTCCAATATTTTTTTGATAATCTAACTAACGAACTAAATAGAATTATATATTTTTTTACCCAGGAAAGTACCCAATTCCATGATAATTTACTAGAACAACATTCTTTTTGCTATTCCGCTGATTAATATTGCTAGTAAAGTAACTCAGTCTACTTGCTCAAGTTGATATTATTACGTTGTTGACGGTATTTGCTATTGGTTTCTTTATGTTGCTACTGATTTATTAAAGAACTAACTTTGATATCGTCGATCGTTGTTCTTAATCTAATATATTAATTTCAGGCTATAAGCACGCAATCAATATATACAATAGGAAATCGAACATCTATAGCTATGGAGCATATAGTACGGGCACGACAAATATAAGCGGCTATTTCTAAATGGTTTCTTGTGTAGGTACAGGTACGTAAACAGTGTAATAGCAAACAACCTCAACAAATATTAAACTTAAATACGTTTGCCTTAGGCAGTCGTCAGGGGTAATTTAAGCGATGTTTAATGATACAACTTGATATAAAAATGTTGTTCAAAATCCAAATTGTAGGCCTCTTTTACATGTCAATTGTGCTGATACTGTGGGAATTCAGTGAAATTCATATGATATTGAAGCATTTCGAATAGCTCGACAGGGTTGTAATTCCATTCGTATTATTTGAGAGAGATACATGTGCAGATATCCCTGTAACTCGCCGGGGACGTGTCACATTTTCTAACGGTGGCACAAGCATATGAGCTGTCATATGGTAAGCATATCTGCTTACGGTATCCTGTAGCCTATGGACGCTTGTGATGACTAAACAATAATCACAAGCACGTTACTAAGCGTTTACTGAGTTGAGGATTCGTTGTGTTGATAGCAAGAGATGAATCCCTCACTCTTAATACAGAGAGTATATATTATCTCAACATGGGCATCGGTGCCTCTGGCGACCTTACTTATCACCAGGAACCTCACCATATACTTAAACCATAAACCTACAATGCAAAAGTAGTGGTATTATTATTGCACAGTCGTCTGTAATGTAGAGGGTACAAGTACTTCGCTAGTTCTGCTGCTCTAAATAATGAGCGAGATGACCTTCCGTTGTGTTCTACTTCTCAAATTGAGCTGCAGCCCCGCTATTCTGTAACTTGTTTTAAGCTCACCTCAACGCTCACCTACACATACCTGTTTATCTTCACGCCGCGATTCGTAGTAACTAAGAGCAGGGAGAGGTCTAGCTTTGTTAGGCACGACGGGTGGGGTGACGCGCATGAGTGCGTAAAGAATAACAGCCCAGATAGATGTGGACATGTCATAAAGCCTCAAATTGCATCAACGAATAAGGCAACCTGAAACATTACCCATTCACTTCATTTTCATTAAACCGGATACAACCTAAGCGGAATAAGAACTGTATTCCAAAGTAACTTCAAGACTGTAAGGAGTAATCGACATTGAGTCATCATCACCATCATCATATCAGCCGAAAGACGTCCACTGCTGGACATAGGCCTTCCCCGAAGAGTGCCACAATGGCCGGTCCTGCGCCACCCGCATCCAGCGGGCTCCCGCGACCTTTACCAGGTCATCAGTCCACCTTGTGGGGGGCCTACCCACGCCGCGCCTTCCGTTACGTGGTCGCCACTCGAGAACCTTTCCGCCCCAACAGCCATCGGTTCTACGTGCAATGTGCCCCGCCCATTGCCACTTAAGTTTAGTTATTCGGAGGGCTATATCGACATTAAGTAATGAGTAATATTATAAAGAAAAAAAAATATGAGATTGTAGGTTTATATGTTTTGGGTAATCTTCGGAACCGCTTATTCGATTTTTTTTTTTCACCTGCTGGTAGAATGGACTTTCTGGATGGTTAAAGGCATAATAATACGCGGGCGAAGCCGCGCGGGCAGCTAGTCTTAGTATAAACGATGAGATTTAATGTGTGTATGTTGTACCTCGTATTTTGTCTATTCTTCATTGGTCATATTTGATCTCGGGCGGGATCTAGTATTCCCAATCTCGAACGACACAAACCATTTCTTCCAAGGGATCTCTGAAAATGTTTGTTATTATTATCGACGTCGATTGTTTATTGTGTTTGGCGCGGAATCGCCGCCGTTGTAAATGGTACGAGTTACATTTCTGCCGGTGCGCGTCGATGTGTTTTGTAACTGTTACTTGCACAATTGAAGTCTGGGGCAACGGTACAAACATAAATTCTATTTTACTCCTACAGAAAAAGGCTATTCGACTTATTTCTGGATGCAAATGCATACCTGACACCCATCGAAACTTGTTTATAGAGCACAAAATCCTCACCATTATTTCAATGTACTTGTATCACATATGTATATATGCTTATTTAAATAAGAATCTCTATCCTACAGCTGGAGAAATGCATAATTTTAATTTTAGAAATAATAGTCAACTCTCTCTAACTAAACCTAACTTTGTCCATTTCAATAACAGCATTAACTTTTTAATAAAATAAGTCAGGATATCAAACAATGTACAGACATGAGAACTTTTGATAGAAAGTTAAAAGAATATTTCATTAATAGACCATTTTATACAATTAAAGAATTTTTCGCCAATGCCCTTGACATCACAAATAACATCTAATAAATAATGTAACCAATAAAATCCAATGTAATGTGTATCTAGAAAAAGTAATTAATTTTAAAATGTATTATTATAACTATAATTGTATTATCGAGTGTACCTAAAATTGTATTAATTGTATTTGCATGTACTTGTACGAATAGCAAATAAATCATTTGAATCTGAATATGATGGATCGTAGATTTGTTACACCAAGAGATTTAACAGTAATAAATAAATTATTAAAATATTGAGGGACAATCTTACACATATCAAACTAGCCCCATAGTAAGCTCAATAAGTCATGTGTTATGGGTACTAGACGACGATATACTTATTGAATAGATATAAATACATAGGAAACATCCACGCCTCATAAATTCATGCTCGTCAATGTTTGCCGTTACCGGGACTCAAACCCAGGACCTTCAACTTCGTAGGTAGCGTATTTAACCACTAGACTAACTGGTCGCATATCATCATCATATCAGCCGAAAGACGTCCACTGCTGGACATAGGCCTCCCCCAAAGAGTGCCACAATGGCCGGTCCTGCGCCACCTGCACCCAGCGGACTCCCGCGACCTTTACCAGGTCATTAGTCCACCTTGTGGGGGGGGGCCTACCCACGCCGCGCCTTCCGGTACGTGGTCGCCACTCGAGAACCTTTCCACCCCAACGGCCATCGGTTCTACGTGCAATGTGCCCCACCCACTGCCACTTAAGTTTAGCGATTCGGTCGCATATATACAGTGATATCTATAAACTTGTCACAAAATGTCTTACATTTCATGTGTTCATTTGATTTGACAGACACGTAATGGGTAAGAGGATTATGATATGTCACTGTTAGAGTAATGAAATGTCAACGTATCCCCTATTCGGGATCCACAATAAATTGTACCATAACGTTCTGGACGTCTATTTTTCCATTAAATTCAAATTGCAATCTTTTTCGCAAGCTTGCACCCACACATGCCTCCTAAGATGTCAGTTAGAACGAATGCACCAAACAGTATAAAATGCAATTGGGAGGTGAAACAAGCACCGAGTTGATACTCTGTTTACACAAGAATCCCGCACTGGTAATACATTCTGGGGGGATAGGTGAACATCGAAAGCAAGCTGTAAAAACAGAATACTAAATTTGAAGTTTGGATATCTACGTACTGATGCAAAGGCGCAGTTAAAGGGTTAAAGAGATATTTCCCGTTGAATATATGGATACTATTACGTATCATTTTATGATAAATATGTACCGCATCTGCACTACAGTTCCATAAGTCACGTAAAATACTTAGGTATTGTAGTAGAACTGTGTCACTTTGTAATATTGAAAAAGTAAAAAGAAATAAGTACTTAATTAAATTATTTTCAAAATTGCTTTTTTGAGGTTAGGTATGAGGATATCACGTATCATTTGTGGTATATTGTATTTTAAAAAATGAGCCATATCGTCTCTGGAGGGGGCCAAACTTGGTATGTTTCGAAAATTATTTTTGTGTGTATTAAAAAAAAACATTTTTAGAATCGCTTCAAAATTCCCTTTCATAAGAGGCAACACACGATAGGTCTCTGAAAAAAAATATTTTTTTTCGATACGAAAAAAAGAATGTCTCCGCATTCTTCTCCTAAGGGATTTTTTTTTAGGAACTGCGGGTCAAAAAAATTGTTTTGACCTCTAGTAAGTATGCGTGTGCCAAACGGCTAAACTGTAGGTACATCGATTGGCGGCTTACACTATATTGCGTACCTATATTTTTCGTGAATGACCTGTATTCATGTTTCAAGTACAACGCTAAACTTACCAAGTATTATCATGTAATGTTAATATGTGGGGCATTGATTACTTCGCAATACAGAAAAAACTTCGTGAATCATTTATCTGGCTACACAAAGGGTATAGCTAAACAAGTATTATATGTCAAGCAACAACTATGATTACGCCTTGTAACCAACCAAGTTATTGTTCATCAGTGATACAGTAAACGGAATGTAAGTACATATATTGATGTAAACTAACATACCTACTTAAATAGTAAATAGTTAGACCGTACTATAGCTGTAAATAAGCCACTAATGGCTTTAGCACCTAATTATGAAACTCTGCGATAAGTATGAATTATTTGGAACTTTAAATAAAAAAAAAAAAAAAGCTACAAATTTTATCATCTTTGAAAGTACACTCAGCGTCAAACACTCTGTAGCAGTCAAAGTGGCCAAATAGTTCGGTACACCAAACTAAATATATGGTGTACCGAACTACTTTGGTTGCTACAAACTTGACGCTGAGTTAACAAAGTGAAACAATTTACAATTGAATTACTCTATAAATACATGTATTCAGTGGCGCATTACACCGTATAGGTACCTAAACACAAATTTTGAGCACTAGACTGTAAGTAGGCAGCTAATTGCATTACGCATTCGGCGTAGAGACACTTGAAACCTAGGTCCGAGTTTTTTTTATTTAATTTATGTTGAATACTAATAATTAACGGGTTCAAATCCCGGTAAGGGCATTTATTTGTGTGATGAGTATGAATATTTGTTCCCGAGGCATGGGTGTTTGGATTATATGCGTACAGTACTATATGTTCTGCCTAGTGTAAATAATAAGTATACTCACTACGGGAGAAGAACCAATACCTGTTTTATACCTTATAGTTATACTTAATAGCTTACCTAAGCATTTGTTAAATGACTTATTAGGTATAATTGATAACCGGGGGAAATATAAATTATTACTTAAAAAATATTACCTGGAACGTGAATCTCAATTTAAACTGTAAACTACAGTGTTCATTGTTGTAAACTTAAGTATATAGATAATAATTATCATCTTATCAGCCGAAAGACGTCCACTGCTGGACATAGGCCTACCCCAAAGCGTGCCAAAGTGACCGGTCCTGCGCCACCCGCATCCAGCGGACTCCCGCGACCTTTACCAGATCATCAGTCCACGATGTGTGATAGATACTATAAGTACATATAATTAATACTAGTAGTTTGTTAAACAATTGTTAATGCGGATTGATCCGTGCGATCTCGCCAGCTATTAGAAAAACCTACCAAGGTTTCCGACAGTGGTTAACAATAGCATACTTTGCAAATTAAAGATACAGATTCAATAAAAAATTGCTCAATTCAAATGCGACGCCACGTGACAAGGTGCTGTTGTATACGAGACGCTAGTATCTATAGGAGCTCAATTAAAACAATGTTTGCTGATGCAAATATCATAATGACACAGAATAAGTAATAGTACTACGTACAGAAGGTTCTCTGTTAACAAATTCCCTGTTTAGGTACGCCAAACGTGCCTAAATGTGGCCATCCCTTTCTATCGCATGCAACGCGCTGCGACCCGTGCGAGCGTCCCGTCCCAACGCGCGGCAGCTACTGAATAGAGCCCTTCGAAGGGGCGAACGGCATGTACTTGTAGCGATAAACACAAATCGCGAGTGAGCCGCGCCTGATAATGATCTATTATTTAAGAAAAGCATCTGTTTTGGTACCTATCTCAAACTTTTTTTTTTGGCGTCCAAGCCCGACAAATAATTTTTGTCATAAAACCAAACGTTTAATCTAGGTATATTAAAATATAATTACTTTATTAAGATTTTTTTTAACACAATGACGTTACATTGAAACATTAACATACGAGTTTTAATACTGTTTTCATCAGCCCATTTATTCTACAAGTATTTTCTTTTAAAACTCAGTTTCCTCCACTCTCATCTATGCCGATACCCACCACCACAATAATAATATAAAAGAAGACAACTTTCCAAGCAAACTCTGAATCATCAAGGCGGCGATAGCCTCTATTTTTCACGAACTTTAAAACTGGGATCCAGGCCCCGTAGCATGGATGGCCTTATCACGCGATAAGTGACATGATAGAGCATCCATCCCTGGCTGACACCGTTCGATAGAACGAGACGACGCTGTTATCTTGTCACTTATTGCGTGATAAGGCCATCCATGCTACGGGGCCAGGTAGTAATAAGTTAAGCCAAGTTATCAACTTCAGTCAGTCGAACAAAGAATGGTAATCCTGGCTTAGCTACGTTTGCGCGCAATCGCTCTGGGGGTTACCTTGACACTGAAAGTTCGCATTCCAATTTGATGTTAACGTGTTGCGTGCACTCTCAGACACGTTACCTAAGGCGCGCGTGACCGCAAGAGCGCGGATCATTGATATTATCATATTGATGCGAGGTGTAAGAGAAAGATAGACCTTGGTCCAATCGGCATTAAAGGATTTGTCAAGTTACGCCGGTTAGCGGTCTCTCTATTTTATAGACAGACGAAGTTAGCAGCACTAAATGTCACTTTGAAGTATTGAATTATGTTGGTTGCTAGTGTTAGAAAATGAGCCGTGAATTACGAGGCAGACTTCGACTGTTATTTATTAGATAACTGGGAAACAAAAGATAAAACAGATACCTGCACTAAGACTTTAATTTAGTTCTGCGTAAGTATGATTTCCATTTACATGAAAATGCGCATGCATAATGCATCTAATTGTTTTATTTAGCAATAAAACTATAAGGCTGCGAAATGACGACGAAAAAGGAATAACGAAAAGATCCGAACCTAACGCTTGGCTAATAAACAGGATCAGAATTTGACTGTTCATATAGCTAACTTAGCTTCTGCCCACGACTTCGTCAGTTTTCATTACATCGGTCATTTTATAAACTTTTTCTACATATATATTTTTTAATTCTGATAAAAACTGGCCAAGTCAAATCTAACTTACTTTAAGATCTCACATTTTCAAATAACAACAATTGTTATAGGTATCCAATAAAGCAAAGACATAGAGTTTAATACTTGTTCATAATGTTATTTTGTTCCTATAAATACATATTTGGATTTTGCATACAACTTGGCACTCATTTAGATCTCCATTCTTTTTGCAGCGAAGCCAACCATAATTTTTGTATTGAACTTGGCTCTCCTTTTTTACATTTATGTTTTTGGTGGGATATCATTACTTTTTGTAAAGAAAACCAGGCAGGTATTGAGATTTACTTCTGTTCTGTGTATAATTATATTAATTATGAGGTGCCGCGCGCCGCCGACGACACACCGTTGGCCGGTTGTTTAGCGCGTATTACAAGTTTTTTGTAAGGGGACACCCCTTATTTTTGACTTAACATAAATATACATAAATATATCTAGACTGTCCAGTTAGGTAGGTCCAACTTCGAGAAAGAGATCAATCGTCGAATCCGACTCGGCTGGGCAGCGTTCGGGAAGCTACGGCACATCTTTTCGTCCAATAATCCGCAGTGTCTCAAGACGAGAGTCTTTGACCAGTGTGTGTTGCCAGTGATGACATATGGCACTGAAACGTGGTCGCTTACAATGGGCCTCATAAGAAGGCTCAAAGTCACCCAAAGGGCAATGGAGAGGGCTATGTTGGGAGTTTCTCTGCGTGATCGCATCAGAAATGAAGCTATCCGCAGCAGAACCAAGGTTACCGATATAGCCCTCCGAATCGCTAAACTTAAGTGGCAGTGGGCGGGGCACATTCCACGTAGAACTGATGGCCGTTGGGGCGGAAAGGTTCTCGAGTGGCGACCACGTACCGGAAGGCGCGGCGTTGGTAGGCCTCCCACAATGTGGACTGATGACCTGGTGAAGGTCGCGGGAGTCCGCTGGATGCGGGTGGCGCAGGACCGGTCACTTTGGAACTCTTTGGGGGAGGCCTTTGTTTAGCAGTGGACGTCTTTCGGCTGATATGATGATGATACATATATTGGGATAGTTTCAAATATCTGCTTGTAACGGTTCCAACGCTACAATATTTTTTTTTATGTATGGGGACCCTCCCTAATTTTTAACTTTTTTTTATTTTTAGACTTTTGCCTACGCTTACATACAATTAACGAGCTGGATTCCAAATTTCATCCTTCTAGGTCATCTGGACCTTCATATCTTTATAACCGTTTGAGCTAGCTTCATGAAATTTGGGCTCCTACATGTCCTTATGGATATAATTAAACACACGTAGTTATATGTGTTTACGTTAAAGAGGTTTTGAGTTATAGAAGGGTCAAAAGTGGCACCAAGTGGTTCGTGTAATATTACACTCGGCGCTGGCTAGCCAGTTCCTTTGCTTGAACTTGGCTTGACACGCTGCCGCCTGTCTAGATCTTAGGAGCTGTAAGTACAACGGCCAATATTTAATATTTCATATTTATATAATACTAGCTTCCGCCCGCGACTTCCTCTGCGTGGACCCAGGATTAAAACTACCTTATATTTGAATCCAGGCTATAAACTATCTTCGTGCAAAATTTCATCCAAATCGGTTGAGCCGTTTCAAAAAGCTTGATTGAGTAACAAACATCAAAACTTTCGCATTTATAATATTAGTAGGATAGCAAAAAGTAGGATCGTATACATAATATAATAGATCTTCTTGTCGGTCTTAGAAAGAGTCATAATTTTTCACACCAATTGATGTTATAGTATCTCTCAGAAAGTTTTTTTAAAACAACTTGTTGGTGATATATTATAGACCAGTACTGCATTAACAGCCCGTTAAGATCACGATGACATGCTACCATATCACACAAAATGACATTGAAATTTGAATCATACTAATAAAAGAAATAGAGTTGAATTTCTTTTGTTTCAAGAGAAGACCAAAACAAAACAAATGCAACTCTATTCCAACCCAAAATTGTTTAAATTCCTTTAAGAGAATATGTCCTTCCAGTAGGCCCATGGGCGCTAGGAGGATATTGTCATGAACCACAATCAAATTTTATTGCGCAGCAGTAACTTGCCATCTTGGATTTATAGTTTCCATGGCTCACATTTCACTCCTAGACTTGTTAGTTCTACAGCTGAATCCGTTGAAATTGTACAAAACATATATTGATTTAAAACTCTACTACTTTCAGACATTATTTTCATTAGGGACTTAATAGCGTATACCTATGATGATAAGATGTCGATACCATATCGTCGAAAAATATTATTAACGAAACATTCTTCATACTCTAAAAGCAGCATATTACAGTGCTAGTACTCAAGGCAGTTATGCCCTTCTTTCCACGGAGAGATTTCTCTCAGGCGTAATCAAAGTGTCAGCGCAAGTATTTATTGCGAGAGATACCCAGACAAGACGTGTTAAAAAGCCAGGCTTTCATGAATTCACGGGTTAGTCTTTTTTTTTGCACACTTTTTCATTGTGAGTCTCAATTTGCGAATTAAATATTATTTTAAATAAGTAGAGCTACTGAAATATGGATGTGTATTTAGTTGAGTTTTAACCGTCAGATATAATGAAATTAATGAATTACCAAGTGTGATATGCGCTGAACACTATCCATATCTTGTGTCAGGTTTCATAATTTACGATGTATGAGTACCTAACCGTATTGATTTCTAATAAGTACATTATAATTAACGGAGTTTCATTTGTAAATATATGATATATCATACTTTCAGATAATAATATTATTGAAAATAACACACGACCCACAATGTCAGAAAAACGTTTTAATTTTTAGATAGGTATTCAGAATACAGAAACAATATTTATCAATACTGGAAAATAAAATAGAAGCATTGCCCTGAAAAATAACCTCATTCCCGGAGATTCCATTTATGACGCAAAAAAGTATCTAATACCATCCATTTCATTATTTGAGAACCCTTTGAACGTCAACTGAAAGGATTAATTAAATTCTTATCGGGTGGCCGTAAATTAAAACTGAATAAGGTTTAAAAAGATAGATATTCGTAAATTTTGTAACTTTTTGAAACAAAATGTTGGCGTAAAAGGGTCGCACGTTGATATACAGGGAATCGTGCAGGATGCGTTTAAGATATTTTTAAGAGGCTAGCTTTGTTCTCGCCAAAAATATAAACTTGATTAGAGGTATATAAAATATTAGTTATCTCGAATAAAGAGAAAGGTTCTTGAACCAAGATTTTTTTCTCTTGGTTCATGATGGCGGTAATATACTCATATATTTTATTGTATATAGTATTAAGTAAACTAGAGCTTGAATTCGCCTAGGTATATACAGCGACGCGACTTACGTTACGCGCCACATCTTTGACATATATTATGTTTTGTAAACGATGTGAGAGTGTCGACACATATACTTGAGATTGTTTAAGCTGACCGAATTGCATCAGGCTGGTCCATTCAAAAAGCATCTCTACCGTCCAATGTAAAAGGTTCAAATTACAATTTCAGTTTTATAAAAAAGTTGGTCACATTAAATAATCTCAACTACCTATAGGTACGGTCAGCCTCGCAAGGGGCTTACAATACTTTCTAGATTCTGATGTTAGCTACTAGTAGCGCCGCAAAGGTGTCAGAGGGGTCGGGCGGGTATGCGGGAGGCGACTCGAGGCTAACTTCAGAATCGTTAACTGATTTTAATCGTAACCTTTGTACCATGTCGCATTAAACGTCATGTTAAACTGCCATATGAAGTTGACAAACGCGTGAAAACGACAAGGTACTTAGGTGTTCAGCAACCTATGAGGCCGGCTGTACCTACTTAAATAGGTTTCATAATTCGACTAAGACAAGCGTTGTTTGTTACTGAAGCAGCCATTAAAATAACATTTATATAAAGATTTCTTGCTGAATTTCAAAGTACTGACACAATACGCCCGAGGGCTGACGGTCAGTCCAGGGAGGTTATGTTCGCGGTCCTTTGAATATAGGTACTTATTTAGCTATACCTTAATGTAAACAAACTACAGACGTAGGTTGAGGCGTGGGAGACGCCCACTCTGACATTAGATTAATTTATTCTGTAACGAATTATTTGGTACTGATAATTTTATGCTTTGGTCAGATATACTAAATATTTGAAGACAAAATGAGAGAGGTTATAAAGTTTTACTTTTAACAGAAAGCACAAAATGTTTAAAATACATAATGATGTTAGTCAAATGAAAGTAGAATAAGAGTTATGCATTATACAAGAATTAGTGGATTATATACTTAGTTTTTATTCGTATTTTTTTATGGGCTAGCAACTTCACATTTTGTCGATCTTTTATACCCTCATTTATGCTAAAAGTGGCACTGGAACACAAGTTTCATGTGCTCTGCCTACCCCTTTTAGGGATAAAGGCGTGATTGTATGTATGTATGTATGCATGTTATTCGTAGATACAAGGCGTGGCTTGAAAGTCATCGAAACCATCCGACGTCTCCTAAGATCATAAAAAAAGAGCGTGTGGAAACGTTTAAAAAAATGGTAACGTTTGATGTTGATTTTAATATAGGTAAAGACTTGTTATCAAACTTGCTTTTTTCTGAAACCTCATGTAAACTTCACCTATCGCTAAGTAGGTATGTTTATTTATGTATGTAACAGCTGATAACAATGTAATACAATCTTGCAAGTCTAATTTCACTTTCGATAGTCGTTCTTCCGGCAGATACAATTTTTAAACTATGTATGTATTTAATATTTACTACTATATAAGTATATAATATTTACAGATGACAATACCACAATTTGATTAAAAGAAAGTCTTCAATAGTATATATAAAACTGATTAAGTAATCTGATTATACTTCGACATTTCAAATATCTGATCACATAAACCAATTAATAAAGTAGTTACTTAAAAACATTACACTCCGTAAATCATACATTTATTGAAGCAAAGTCTTAGCCAAAGGGTCCGTAAACATTTACACCCGGCGCCTACATGTCCGCTCTCCCGAACAGGCTCCCATTTAATTGAGAAGGATTTGCAGGCATCACAGTACAGTCACGTCTATAAATGAGGATACATTTTAGACCTTAAGTGTGCTAAATAAGGTGCATAAGTAGTGCAGAATAAGACTCAATATAAAATAATACAGGATGTAATATAAAAATTGGGTGTGAACAGATCAAGGCCATATTTGATAGCGTATTGCGATTCCAAACAAAACCTTCAATGTAAAGCGATTTTTGGAATCGCAATGTGCTATCGGATATGGCCGCGATCGGATCATACCAATTTTTTTTACACCTTGTATTTTTAGATCCGGCTGAACCAACACTTCATGTTATTTGTTTAGTTGTTAACCCTTTTAGCAAAGTAGTAACAAAAAGACTATATTAATGACGTAAGTTAAAGATAAACGTTTAAAAGTTGAAATATGTTAGGTACCTACCTACTCGAACATTAAAAGACTATGTACCTAACTAGAAATTTTTGTAACGAATCTGGATCATTTCTATAGTAAATTGGTCATTTTTGTAAACGACAGTAAAAACAATAATTAATTCGCAGTTTAAAAAAAAAGCACATACCTTTAGTTATTTAACAATATCTTTGCAAAATCGTAACGAGAGACAATCGCCAAATGAATACATTAAAAAAAATATAGTCGCTATGCTAAATTCAAACTTTTAATACTTAAGGACTGTTCAATTTACTAAGCGGACATCAAAAATAGGTTTATATAGGGAATTCTTATTACAAAAATAAGTTTATAATGATGAATATTTATTTAAAATTTTAAAATAAAGCAATATAAACACAAAAATAATCAAATTTAATTACAACGGTAGAATTTTCGGAGCCCGGATTCGCCGCATAAGTGTTTGAACTTTTCTAAATGCAGAAAACCACATGCGTCTAAATTATTCTAATGAACCAGCTACTCGGCCATCCTTCCTCAGGTGTCTCTTAACAATGGCCCAGTATCGCTCGATTGGGTGGAGCTCCGGGCAGTTTGGTGGATTGTCAACCTTTTTAACAAATTCAACGTTTTTTGTATTTAACAGCGTCACGGTCACACCAGCATAGTGAGCACTTGCTAAATCAGGCCAAAACAAAGAGGGGACACTGTGCTTTCAATATATTGGAAGCAACCGTTTTTTGATGCATTCATTTCTTTAAATTTCGCCATTAATAGTGCCGGTTGCAAAATAAGAGTTACTTTTGAGGCCACAGGAACAAATTGCCGGCCATATAAGAATTTTCTTACCGAATTTGTCCATCTTTATGGCTTTTTCGGCATCGGGTACATTTTTTCCTACAACTGGATTGTAATACTGGGGCCCTGGTAACGTATTGGTGTGAAACTTTACGTACGTTTCATCGTCCATAAGAATGCATCGAGATTTATTTGTCAGCAACATATTATAAATATAAATTTCCACACCTTTTTTTAGCCCGTGTTTGTTGCTCAACACTTCTCTTTGGCATTCTTTGTTTCTTGTATGTCCGTATGTTATTTTTTTTTTTATATTTGACGTTAAATGTCATTTATTTATACCAACATATACATCTACTAATGTGCCTTCTATTAAAATATTCATAATTAATTCCAATGTACAAGTAAACATTGAAAATTAAATCTAAATAAATAAAATTAAGCTAGCCTAAAATAGTAGTGAGTAAAAAATTAACTACAAACATAATACCTACACAAAAGTAAAATAAAATAAAACAAATAAAGATAACATCACAAATAGAAAACTTGGCCCAGATCAGCGCCAGGCGGCAGGGTGCCCAGAAGGCTGGCGGCATTGCCACGTTGTATGGCAATACTAATACGCTGGGCTAGGTATGCGCCAGCCTTCTGGTCACCAGAAGCGTCGACAAGGCGCTGCGAAAGTGTTTTGTAGATTTTTTAAAGCGCTGGTGCCCCATGGCCCTAAGGTCTCGACCCCGAAAGGCTCAAACATGAAGCCACTGTCAATGCCAGCATATTTGAGCCTTTTGCGTGACTCCACTGAGTCAGCAGCAGCACCAGCCCTAGTAGAGGTTCCAGGAAGGTGGGACGGCGCAAGGGTATCGACGCAGGTAGCGTCCCATACCAGTGGCCGTCCCAAGCTCCAGGGCACGAGCGTCATGCCGTCGGGCCTCTTGCCGTCGTCCCGGGCAAGACCAGTAGGCTCTCAGACGGCCAGAACTCCGGCACTAGCGAGAGCCCGGCGGATGAGGTCGTTCAGGCTGGCGTGTCGCGGGATGCGGCCTGCGCTCCAGTGGCAGGAGAGGCCATGGTGCCCAAATTTATATTTTGTATAGTACCTATGCTAACACCTACTTTTTTAGCAATTTCCCGAACGGACATGTACTTTTTAGATTTTAACAAGCACACGACTTTTTCATCGATATGTGGGTTTGCCGATCCACTTCGGCGTCGCGATTTCGGTAAATCTTCGAGGGTATGGTGCTCCCCAAACTTTTTTATTATTTGAAACACCGCTGACTTGGAAAATTTAAACTTATTAGCAATTTTCCGCAATGAAAATTTGCCTGTACACCAATTCTGCAAGATTAATTTTCGATCTTCAATATTAATTCGATCCATCTCGAAAAATATTTTGATATTTAATAAGATATATAAAATACTTGATAGAATTATCCATGGTCATTTTATATCAAGCCAGTATTTATTATTTAGTTTTAGTTTAAGTTTTAAAGCTTGAGTTAAATATGTCCGCTTAGTAAATTGAACAGTCCTTACTCATGATGAACATTTAACATTTGTCCATTTAAGCAAAATCGAGATGATTTTGTGAAACAATGTCCTTCTAATTAGCTTGGTCGAGTGAAGTGATTCGGAAAAAGGTTCGCGCGAAGCGAGAATTTAAACATAATAACGAACCGTTATAAAATCGCTGAATTGTGTAATTACTTCCTCCCTAATTCGTTCTTATATCTGGAAGGCTAATTACGCAGCTTGACCGTTAGGCCCTAAAATCAACGTAGTGTTAAATTAGTAAAGGTTATAAATGGAGGCCCTTACACGGAAACGGAATAATAATTTAAGTAGGAAACTTGCGCTTATTTTTGTCGGAATGTTAATCACTTCGTTTTCGCACGAGGAAAATTTTTTGCAATGGCACTAATGCCCTCCAGTGGCAGGAGAGGCCATGGTGCCCAAATTTATATTTTGTATCATCATCATTGGCCTTGTACATCTATGATAAGATGATTTAAACAGCGTCTATGTCAAGGTGGTGCGGCACTTACGCACATGACTCGTAAGGCCGATACGGGAGTGACAGGCCCGACCGCATAATTGACAAGTCTATCTGCTTGGACTTAGCACCGGTAACAGCCACTCTCCGTGTTGTTTTCTACTCAGCAGGCTGAAGTGGGTGAAGTGACCTCTTCACGGACGCTGCATCGCCTGGGACGCCAATAAGATAATACAGGCATGCCCAAAACCCATATCACTCTCTCGACCTTACCGACTCGGCCCACAGGAATGACAAAGTCAGTACGTGTGGAGTCGGTTCGGTTGCAGGTGCGTAACGGCTGGCACCGAGCCGGGTTTGTTTCAAGTTTGCCTTCTCTGTTACCACCTCTTCCGTTGATCAGCAGGAGGACCACGAGCAGGCGAGATAGCCGGAGCACGTAGATGTTATTTGTGCTCCCCCTCCAATATATTTTGTATAGTACCTATGCTAACACCTACTTTTTTAGCAATTTCCCGAACGGACATGTACTTTTTAGATTTTAACAAGCACACGACTTTTTCATCGATATGTGGGTTTGCCGATCCACTTCGGCGTCGCGATTTCGGTAAATCTTCGAGGGTATGGTGCTCCCCAAACTTTTTTATTATTTGAAACACCGCTGACTTGGAAAATTTAAACTTATTAGCAATTTTCCGCAATGAAAATTTGCCTGTACACCAATTCTGCAAGATTAATTTTCGATCTTCAATATTAATTCGATCCATCTCGAAAAATATTTTGATATTTAATAAGATATATAAAATACTTGATAGAATTATCCATGGTCATTTTATATCAAGCCAGTATTTATTATTTAGTTTTAGTTTAAGTTTTAAAGCTTGAGTTAAATATGTCCGCTTAGTAAATTGAACAGTCCTTACTCATGATGAACATTTAACATTTGTCCATTTAAGCAAAATCGAGGTGATTTTGTGAAACAATGTCCTTCTAATTAGCTTGGTCGAGTGAAGTGATTCGGAAAAAGGTTCGCGCGAAGCGAGAATTTAAACATAATAACGAACCGTTATAAAATCGCTGAATTGTGTAATTACTTCCTCCCTAATTCGTTCTTATATCTGGAAGGCTAATTACGCAGCTTGACCGTTAGGCCCTAAAATCAACGTAGTGTTAAATTAGTAAAGGTTATAAATGGAGGCCCTTACACGGAAACGGAATAATAATTTAAGTAGGAAACTTGCGCTTATTTTTGTCGGAATGTTAATCACTTCGTTTTCGCATGAGGAAAATTTTTTGCAATGGCACTAATTGGGTTATTGAAATATTTCACAAAATAAACCATAAAAATTGTATTGGTACGGTATTACGTGATAAGGTGAAACTTCTTCTTATATCGATGGTTTCCCATTTCTTTGGTTTAAGAGACCAAATGAAATAAAATCAGGTGAAATTGAAGACGTACGGTTTTTTTTAATAAATAGACTACTAGATGACGTAAAATTTCTTCGAGGCAATATTTTTCACCCATTCAGCATCAACCGTGAACATCATCATTGTTCCGTAATTTCAAAATTCCGAACGCCATTTTTAGCGATCAAGTCGATTTGTTTCCAACTTGGATAACTCGAGTTGATTCGGCCACCGCTAACTCGAATCGAAGCCCGAGTCGACTCGACTCGCATCAACCGGATCGAATCCGCTTCGCGGCAGCAGCCGAATCTGCGAGTCGTCGAATCGAGTCGAGTTCAGCGTATGATTCGTTTTATTTATACGATGAATTGGCGATTCGCATGCACTCGCATTCGTTATCCGCTTATCCGATCCGTATCGGTTCTAGAGTTAGGTATGCGAGTCAAACCGGCAGTGGGAACGGCGAGTTGATTCGAGTTGCGAAGGAACTTGATTCGAATCAACTCGTTTAGACTCTGACTCGAGTTATTCGAATCAGACAACTGATTTTATATAATTAACGAACCTGCTCACAAAATCTCACGAGAATCGGTTGAGAAATGCGACCTGTAGAGGAGAACAGCGGGACAGCGGGACAGACGATCATAAAATTTCGTTCTCTTCGCTCGCTCGTTCGATAAATAGGTTAGGTTAGGTTAGCGCAGAGGCGGCACGGCACATAGAGGGGTTTTTAGTGGGTAAACCATGGCCTCATTAGCCAACATGGTCCCACATAATCACCGGGGTCCGTCCGCGCACCCTGGTGGTATGAGTAACGCGTTTTCCCCTATAAAAAAAAAGTTAGTACTATATTATTATTATTATCCTAAAAAATAGTAGAGTTTTTGTAATTATGAAATTCCGAAAATATATGACTCTTCGGAATTATGTTGTTGTACCCAATAGCGACACATGCGCTACGGGTGCATTTCACATTGGACATTAATCTGCAACAGACTACGGTGTAACGCTATAAGGGCGGGTTGCACCAACTTACGATTACAGACCGATCAACGTTAAATATGGCGCCGGCGGCTGTCATCACATATAAATTTGTCCAAATTTCCATACATTCAGATTTTAACGAACACCGCTTACAATTACAGACGGTTTCAGTTGGCAGCAAGGTAGTCAATTTTCGCTTAATCCATTCACCGCTACGCAGATATACTATATTTATGTAAGTTTATTATAAAAGGGATTCAATATCGCATGCTGTTGTGGCAATTGCAATTGTCCAATGATTTTTTTTTTCTTCAATAATTGGCAACGATCCATATGCTCAAATATGGATCGTTGCCAATTATTGAAGAAAAAAAATTTCATTTTTTGCTCAAAAACGAGGCGTTAAATGTTATTGACATAAATACTTCAAAAAACGCAACATAATGGTATACTTATAGGGTACAGGTAGTCAATATTCATTTAATATTTAACTAAACCACGCAATATTAAACGTGCACTTTGTTTTAACCTACTCAAACCGCAGGCCAGACAAATCGGTTAACCAAAACGATTCACTATACAAATGTACACTTTGTGTACCTAATCGCCAGAGCACCCACATTCAACAAGTTGTATCATTACCGGGGCTACCTCCGATAACTACCGTGTACATTACGGTTTTGCCTTGAGTAATTTAATTGAAATTAGTTTAACAATACTTAGTTAAAACTATGCTCATGTAAACGTGATGTTATAGTAATATTATAAAGAGGAAGTGTTGTTGAGATTATAGATTTGAAAGTTTGTTTTTGTATGTAATAGGTCCGGAAACACTTATCCAAAAATTGTTTCACCTGAGTATTGAATTAAGTTTCTGGATAATCATTTATTTCATCCCGTGGGTTTGCGTTCATTCTCTTCAATTCGCGGGCAAAGCCGGAGCAGTGAGTGGTAAATAAAGGGTGTATCCAATCCAAATCCAAATCCAATTTGATACGTTGACTTGGATAGAACCCACGCTGTGTACTCTCATTACAAGGGTGATTCTGATTGTACTGCTGTTTGTTCATTAAACTTGCAAATTGGAATTGCTCTGACATAGAATAAGCACTGATATGGTATCTCATTACGCGTACAAGCTAATTAACTTGTATTCAATTTGAAATTTCAAACTTTAAGGTCGCAACGTTATTGTAAGTTTTAAAGTCCTTTTACTGAAATTGCCTCATTTTAATTTAAAGTTTTCTGCAAATGTTAATAAAGTTGGTAATTTAACGAATGTACACTGAAGACACATAATTGTTTTATACTGGCAACATTTAGCCAAAGTAAGTTAAAATTTTAATTAGCGAAGTCTTTAAAAAGCATGAAATGTACAAAAATACGCAGTCTACTTGTTTAAATTATGCCGCTACGGCTCGTAACGCTCCTGGTGCTACGGAGTCGAAATGCAACTGCACCTAAGTGCTACGCCGTAGAGATTCTACGTTGGGTAATATGCACTTACGTGCATACATTAAGTACGAGTGCGGTGGTAAAGCTTCAAATTGGCGGATTCACTTGTATTCAGGAAAATATGGCAATTTCGTATAATAATTCTTATTGCATTGTCTTTAGAAACCAATTTAATGCACAAAGTGCAGCCACACGCGTCGTCTGTTCGTAAAGAAAGCCTAACAATTATGTGGTATATGGTAAATATGTATCTTTTCAGCAGACGTTGATTTGACAATTTAATACTGTGCCTAAGACGATAAGAAGTCATGCATTTTTAGTGACATCAGTGAGCAAACATTATAATATGTTCCATTTCGTAACTTTTTACTAATTGTTACCTATTTAAACATTTTCGTTTTTTTTACCTAAACTCCACTCGACTACAGAGGGATACTTAATCACGTAACGTTCCGAACGCGCGTTTTGACAATTTAACTGTCATTTGCCCAAAAGAGGAGGTACCTTCGGAAATCCTCATTTCATTTCAAGATTTTTTTAATTACTAAATGTATAGAATTCGCCTTAAGGATAGACGTGGGCTTTATTTTATCCTGCGGATTTGCTTACGTACAGGGGCACAATAAACCACCTATCGATTTCTATAACAAAGTTAGAAATTCGAAAACTTGTATAAAACGCAAGAGTTAAACATATCCCCGGTTCGCCACAATTTAAAAGTCGAAGCAACCACTTTCAGGACGTTAAAGGTCCCAGTGCTAATACATTAGGGTCCAAGATGAAATTTTCACAAGGGTTGTTCGGCTGATTTATGGCGAAGTTACAAAACGGGTAGGAAGTAGGAGCACAGAACCCTGTGATCGTAGATACAGGGTTCCGTAGCAACAATTGTTTTTACATCCAGCACATATTAAGTTAAGCAATAGTTATTTATGATACAAGTGCGGAAAGTAGGTAATTCCCAACGAGCGGCCATGACCAAAAACACGACCATCAGGGAGTGTTTTTGATCGACACGAGTTGGGAATTACCTATCCGCACGTGTATCATACAATATTTTACAATGCATCATGCGAGGAAATAAAAAAAAATGCATTAAAGGTGAATTTTTAATTGTCACGAAATCTCATTCCCGCATAGTGTGCGGGAATTTTGGCCTGAAATCCATTCCTGCACGGGCAGGTCCTGCCTTGCACCGCCGTGCTGGCATCGACCACTCCCTGTTTATGTTGAACCATTCAAAGGGGCTCTTTCAGAGCAAGTGCATTGTAAAAATATGAACTCCGATTTGTAGATAGTTTTGACCGGCCGTGTATGAGGCTTTTTGGAAAATCTTTGAACAGTTTTCATTTTTTCTAAAGTTCTTGTAAGAGCAAACCTTATCTGAGACAGTGTCCGGTTCACTGCCGCAGAGACACACTTGTTTAACAATGTAAGCATGTAATACATGCTTTTTACTGTTTTTTTTGTTTTATATGTGTTTAATTTTGATCATGTGTGTTAGTGAATAAATGTATCTTTCTTTTTTTATCTTTTGTAATTTAAGATTTTGCCACACTGCCCCGTTTGAACAAAACACCCTGTATAATAAAAAAAGTGCGTAGGTACTAAGGTCCTTTGGTAGGTCCGTAGAGTGGTTTAGGTTATCAAAGGGAAACATTGTACTAGTTTTACCTTTTTCGATAATGGGGAACTTGCATGGGACTTCAATTTCGTATAAATTGCACTCAATCGATGCAAAAAAAAACTATTGTATTAGCTTTATCTCATGTTAAAATGACGAAAAAAAAATTTTTTTTCGATAAAATACCATAACAGTTACACAGAATATTGAATTAGAAATGATGTTTTGTATGACAAATATAGACTTAAACGCAAATTTTGTGGAAATAATTGCAAATAAATGACTTACTCCATAGTAAACACGCCGAGAACATACGGTGTGACGTCATGGCATAAGACCGTTCAATATAGAGCGTTTTCGGGGGGTGCCGGTGCGTGCAGATTTCAAATGCATACAACATCAGAAAAATAAATCATAAGAAAGTTTAAATGCTACAGTTGTTTTAATGCTGGATTATACTTTTGATTTTCGTAATAAAATAAAAACATGCAAGTTCCCTATTAAAGGCTTCTCAAACATAACAATACAATTTTTTTGCGTTTGAAAATGTTTTTCCTTGAAAATGTTATATGGAATAGGGTAGGTATAGGCACCGAATACTTAGGTTTAAAAATCATTTATTCTCATTAAGAATTAAGAAGTAGTAAATAATATAGTAAAGAAAGATTATGTGCTTACTTTTTACCGTCGCGGTATTAAATATAGGCGACCGTAGTAAGAAATAAGAATATTAAGTCCAATTACCTTACCAAATTTTTGATGTAAAAAAAATGCTGATGTCTCTATATTGTTGTTTTTTAACCCCCGACGCAAAAAGAGGGGTGTTATAAGTTTGAAGTGTCTGTATGCCTGTGTATCTGTCTGTCTGTGTGTCCGTCTGTGGCATCGTAGCTCCTAAACGAATGTACCGATTTGAATGCAGTTTTTTGAGGAGTTAGATCGGTTTCACAAACCCGTTAATTCCGCGTAGCAGAATTTCTATTCGCGTTTTTCCCCACATTTTATTTTTATTAGGCGACTTAATTCATAATACGCAAGTGTTGACAAACAGATTGTTTTCTAGTCCCGTTTTTTCCCATTTGCTTATTCCTCCAGATGATATACCTAGTTCATATTCCTACGTGTTGATAGACTGTTTTTTCTCCAGACGCGGTTGTTTCTATTGTTCTCCAAAAATAACCAAGTTACATCACCGGCATGCCCCTTTCGCCATTTAGTTTGTAGATCAAAAGATTCGATGGAGCCCCGCGCAGCGGGGCTTCTATTTCTGGGCGGTTTGCCCTTCAGGCATCTGAAGCTACCTAACGAACCTAACCTACCTAGTGTTACGCGAATTTGCGAGGGCTGATTATGTAGCTTGGTTATGTATGGGGTGAAAGGCAGAAAAAACGCGTCTGGAAAACATTACCATGTGGGAATAGGTACTACATATATCGTCTATAAAAAGAATCAATTGGGGAAAAATGCGACTAGAAACCAATCCGTTTGTCAACACTTATGTATATGCAATAATTCGACTTCAGTATCATCAACCGTTTGGGTAAATTGCACCGCAGGTCCTCGGGGGTGCGTAAAAGCCGAGTTTACTCGAAAGGAATAGGCCGAGTGGTATTGACCACTCGTATTCAATTCAATTGGTAGAAAGTAAGTGCCTTTAATTTTAACTTTGCAATCATATACATGTACTCGCCCTCCCCCGGTAAGAGTGAAACTGATTTTTAACTAAGGGACATGTAATAAAACGGTGTGCATTACTTAAAAGGCAGGGGATGATTTTTGATTTATTTATTTCATCAAATAGATAGAGATTTTGATTGAAATTGAAGCGACCGACATAAACCCGGACGGACAATCGTATGTCTATTCGGATTGTTTTAAATTTTATATTACGATGGTGGTAAGCAAGCTTACGGACTGCCGTAGCCAATAGACGCTTACGACTCCAGAAGACTCACAAGCGCGTTGCCACCCTTAACACCCTTTATTCGTTAGTCGAAACGTTTTGACAGCTAAAGTCAAATACAGCAAGGCGATCACATAACCCATTGTACGCGCGTCAGTTAGATCTAAATCACTTTTAATGTCACTTTTTGTATGGGGACAGTTGAGTTGTCATAACGTGTGTTCGAAAAGTAACGTGATCAGCTCTCTAGTTCACTCTCAACACAGCGAATATGGGAACATTACGCAAAACTCCGCGTAGGGGGCGACACTAGCAGTGTTGGCATTGTATCTCGTTCCCACTTGCGTATTGTCTATGCATGCACCCTTGTCACTCATTTGACAATTAATTGTGCATGAGAGTGCGAGTCCCTATCTTCCTCTACTGGTTTACGGTTTGTGCTAGTGCTGCACTCTGGCGGCTGAACATTGCAGTAACGTGTCCCTATTCTCGGGAGCTCTGGCGGCTATATCGAAAATGTTGAAATTCTAAACAAAACTTTGTTTGAACATACGACGATTCATAATAGTAATATCGTAAACTTTCTATATGCCGCCATTTGGTGAAATCTGGCGTTTCCCTTTAATTTCAGGTATCATTAAGCATGAACGGCTGCGAGGGAAATTTTCCCGAATAACGGTAGCTAATTAAATAACAGACGTGCAGCTTCAGTCACGTCATGACGGGGAACTAGGAAACTATGACGTCACGTGGTTTAATAGGCTGCGTTTGGAGGCAGGCGACGCGAAAGTCGGTACACAGCAAAAAAATAACTTGTATCAAGAAATAAATTAGGAAGCATTGAATACAACATATATTATTTTATTATCATCTCGTGAAATAGAGTGTTTCGCCTAAAATAAAAATATAATTTTTTTTTGGTTGAAGTTATTTTCGCTTGTTTCTATTTAACATCTTCCTCATTCAATTCAGTCTAGTTAAAAAAATATTTACCTCGAATCAAGTATAGGTAGGTTTAGTTTTTCTGTGTATGAATGTTTAGTTACAGATGTGTTTCCATAATCGCTGGAAACCTAGCGTCTCGCGCCTCCGCATGCCACATCATCAATAAATAAATAAATATTAGAGGACAATCATACACAAATCGAACTAGCCCCATAGTAAGCTCAATAAGGCTTGTGTTACCCACTAGACGACGATATATTTAATAGATATTAATACTTAAATACATAGAAAACATCCAAGACTCAGAAACAAATATTCGTGCTCATCACACAAATATTTGCACTTACCGGGATTCAAAACCAGGACCTTCAGCTTCGTAGGCAGTGTCACTACACTACCCACTAGACTAACCGGTTGGCTAACATATCAGTAAACAAGGCCTTAGAGTTCTGATCGCGTCTTGGTGGAGATAGGTGTTGGTTCAAGAATTGGGTTTGGCTCCAGTTTCTGCCAATGACTGATTCTGATGATCTCCCAACTCAGAGAGAAAACTTTATCTTTGAGGGGGTTAGGTTTTGTCAAATGTGTAGTCACTTACCTATTTAAGCCACCCAAAGGACTCGACCTCAGCTGACAAAGAGACACATAGATTGTGCTGTAATGTCCCCCGCCACACTGTGAAGATACTCGATCCATCTAACTCAGCTAAATGCCATAAACAACATACAGAATGCCCGGCTTAATGTGCCTTTAAAAGAACAGAAGCTGTCAGTTAACCACTCAAAACGGTTATCCATCCGCGGTTGGGCCTTAGCCAATTTTGCTTTACCTGTGCAATGCGAAGGCACAGCGCCACAAATATATTTTGAAGAAAACGTAGATAGGTATGCTCCATAATTTGATTGAAACACATTACACGGTCGTGAAACGTGAAGAAAGCTCGCTTCACGCCTAGTAGGAAGAAACGGACGCTTCTCCCAGAATAACGGGATACTTTCGTGCTAAAAAATACAGTATTTCAAGACATTTTCAACAATGTTCTATAAATATTTAAGTTGACAATCATATTAGGGATGGCGATGCTGTTTAGCAAATGGCAGTGAATTTCCCGACTAACAAGCGTTAATGAATTATTTGATGGCGCGCCGCGTCGGTTTAAGGCGTGGGGCTAGAAAGAGCTTATAGACGGCTATTTATGTTATATGGAAGAGGTTGGTAGCAAATAGCAATTGACAGATAATTTCAATCAATAAATTTTGGTTTTTACCGCATGAAGGGTACTGGCAAATTATGAGTTTTTAAAAGGCGGCGCTACCCAAAATGGGAAACAAAAATAATAGATTTTCGGATTAAATGTGTATTTTGAAGACAAAAGCCAAAACACTTTTTTTACATGTTCTCGGTAGACAAAAATCCCCTTGGTTCCTTTTTTACCTTAGACAACCCAAACGTATTATGAAACGACATAATGAACTACAAGGTAAAAGTAACGGTATTTTACTGTATCTAAAGATTCGTAGAAGTTAATATGGACATAATTTACAAATTTATTTATTCAGCGAGGTCTATCCAAGAACGCTTTTCCCGAAGATGGTTTTCATCTCTTTATCTAGTGCACGGAAGACAATATAAAGGTTAATATTAGAAAGAGATACACTTAGACTGTGAGTCTCGTTGGCCTCGCTTTTGCGGTCACGAAAAGTGTTCTTGATTGTGCGTAAATATGTAGTAGGTACAACAAACAGTTAAACATAATTTTCAATACAACAGTAAATGTAAATGAATTTATTTGAAAACTGGTCAACCTTTTCATTCCGCGACTGTACAATACAATTTCTTTGCCCATCAGTCGACAAAAAATTGCAAAGGTTCAAGCCTCAATCAGAAAAAAAAACGATCAAAGAGTATAGAGCCGACTTGACGTTGCCGAATAAAGAGTTTTAATCTGCCATAAGATGACCATGTCATATCAGTCATTAAAACTTGATTAACTCCGTTTCAGGCCTCTATTCTAATTTCCTATTGCACGTCGACATTTTTTCACGCCTTGTCGTCCACTAACGACATTTAATTCCTTAAGCTAGTAAATTCTAAAGGGAGACATTTATCACTAACCCTTCGTAATTAACCTAATTTGCAGCGTAAAAATATAGTCATTTAAAAAGGACGAGGATAAAATATAAATTCCTTTAAAGCGGACACGCAATAGATCATGAAAAGGTTATCGCATCTTCACTGAGATAATTTTGACTACACAAATTGCGTTACAAATTTACGGTTCAGGGTACTTTATGTCTTAGATAAAGTATGATTTCAATGGCTTAGGAATAATTAATTACTTACGCAGTTATATTGTCCCAAAAGTCCCGCAAGGTTTTAATTATAAAAAAACCTTTTTTGATGTATTTTTTTTTTATTGAACCATAAGCTACACAGCTTAAGGTTATACACGGTGCCCCGGGAAGATCTAAATAATCTTAAACGCAAGTTTCTGAGGCCCTAAGGAGTAAAAAAAACTGTACAAAGAGAGTTAAGTTCGTTATTACAAATTTTTAGTTGACCGGTTATGTGTGAAAAAAAAAGAGTCGAACTCAGCTTACACTATATGTCATTTTTACTCGTTAGGGTCTCAAGAATACACTGTTAAAATTACTTAGACTTCTCCCGGGGCACGGGGTAATGAGTATATGGCCTCCACTGCTTTTCTGGGATGTCAACCTTTTCCATTACCATTTCATTGCATGCACGTATTTAAACAAATTTGATAAATATGCGATCTGAGGCTTTCTTTATTACTGCTCGTGGTGAGTACAACATTTTACTTCGCCAAGAAGTGAAATTATCTATAGGTACCTACTTATGAATTCGTTAGACCTCATGGTCAAGTATGACGTAAATTAATTTTGTAATAATCAAAAAATAACACTTGCTCACAGTAGTAGTCATAAATTAAATATGATTACAAAAAGAAACAGTGTTATTAACATTGAACTAACTATGAACTATTTATAGTTTGAATAATAAGCCAGCTAATGCTTAATGTAAATTACAAATTAAATTACCTACCTACCTACTCGTGTGCGAAAATGAACAACAACCTATTTCAACATGAGCATTAGGCCACTGAGTTCAACAATAATATAATTACTGACTTAATTTGATACTGAATGTTACATAATTTGCTGCGAGGTCTGTATAGTATTTAGCGACGGCAGATTTTATTCAAATCCTATGAAAATTAAAAGTTAATCATGTACCTACTTACATTCAGTTAATATAAGTACTCGTAAGTCACAGTCTAATATACAGCGTAGATACCAATTGAAGAAAAAAGTATCTTTCTTTCTTGTTATTTTATTTATTTTTATACATATTTGGTATAAATTTGGTGGGCCGGAATTCACACGTCATTCCGTCTCATGTCGATAATGGAAGAGGCCCCTTTTTCCGTTCCACCGACAGAGCTAACCCCGGTCGGTAGAACAGATCAATCAGTGCCGTCGCGCCATCTACCAGTAGCGTGGCAAACCACTACTGTACTAGGGTCGATCCTAATAGTAGCTTGCTTTGCCGAGCCAGTAGGTGTCGCGATGCGACACCAATATGAGCAAACCTTTAAATGGTGGTCAGTACAGGACCTAAGAAGTGTATTAAGATGATTTTTGTCTAAAATTACAACGAAAAAGTTAACCATACAAAATAATTCAGCCCGCAATGCCTTGCCCGCGTTGACAACTTGACAGTTAGGTACTTGTCACCACCAAGAATCATTTTAGTTACATTGCAGCTCGGATTTTTTTCAAAAAACTATTATAGTCTTTCAAGTAAGTGTAACCTAAAAAGTCCCGTCAATTAATGATTACGCTACTAAACCCTCTGTCTGGTTTAATTCTTTGCTCGTATTGGATTTCCACGCTGTATTTGACTACTTGGTTGTGCAAACGAGAGCGCACCGATTCGAGCGTTCAAAGCAATGTATCATCATACAAATATAACATCTTACTAGTAACAATACATGTCAAAGTTTGGATGTTGAGGTACTTAAAACTCAACCACGCAAAAACAGCTGAAGGAATTTAGATGAGGCATAATAGAGTTTATATCCTGGATTAAAACATTGGATTTTTATTTCGAAAATCATCCCGAAAAGGAGTTAAATTATTGGAAATGGAGTTGCTGGAAAATATTGCGATTATTATAAGTACCACTAATATATCATAAAACAATCTAAGAGCAAATATGCATTTAGACTTCCCTTAAGCGCAATATAAATTATTGTACCTACTACAATAGAAACTTTCACTCCCCTTTTCTAATTTAATTTTTTAGTGTTATTATAGCCTAAGTTCCTATTTAGCCCTGATATAGTGTCGCTACAAACAGCTTACATATGGCAATAATACGTGTACGTCATGAATAGTCGGGACAGTGTGTATTGGCATCGTGCAATATTAAAGATTGTGAAACTATGTTTTCAAGTAATCGAAAGAGCATGTCTGGTTGATAATACCTTTCCGTCAAAATCCGATTCTAAATATTCGACATCCATATATTTATCAGATTCTGGCTCCGATGTATCTTCACTTTCGTCAGTTGATGAGTCACTTTCAGGACCACCAACCTCGATTATAAATCTTTCGGTCTGTGATTTGATTATAGGAGCTTGTGTCCTATATCTGTCTTCTATTTTTTTTTACGTGGTCGCAGCATTTACTCCAATTTTCTATAGTCACTTCCTAAATAATAACAAAGTGTGCTTAAAGTAAGTTTTATTTTTAACTATTCAATGGCAATGGCGGTAACGGCTCATTCTTTTTGTATATATTTTTGATTATAGCACTACAGACGCCTTGAATGAGAAAAAAAAATTAATAAATAATTAACATATTTAGTACCAAGCTAACCAGTTCATTACAACCGCACTATGAATATCAGTACCCGTCATGTCAACAACTAATTTCAAAACATTGTTTATTGGAATGCTGCTGAATCCTTCGTCCTTTTTCTGCCGCAACCATTTGAATGTATTTAAAATGATTTTTTTTGCATCGGGGTGAACTTTTTTGGGCATTTTGATTGCAAAATCAATTATTATTCTGAAATATGAAGATTTCTTTTCGTTTTGTTTACATTGGTGACATTCAATGACTTCCAACGTCTGTTGTCAAAAAAAACATTGCCATTAAAATAAATTAGTTTTACTGAAAATCCGCAACATAGCGAGGGCTAAATAGGAACTTGTCAGGCTATACTTACCTACATCATTTTTATGAACGAACTTATAACTTACAAGTCTAAATCTGACCTTTGAGTTCTAGGTCCTCTCATCTCATACCAGCAAAGGATTTTTTGAGTTTGACAGGGTACGTACCTGAAACAAGCAATGGAAATATTAAAATATTATTGTAACAAAAACTATATTATAATGCGCATATTTTCTACGGCATCACAAAAAAAATACTACTCGAAACGTCACTCTTGCATATTTACCCATGAAAACAATAGCATATAAGGCCGTTCGTTCCCATGGACGGAGTCTGTGTGCGGTATTTTCTAATTTACCGAGAGCTTACTGATGTCAGCCAGATTTTCTTACTTATTCATTTATTGTCAGTATACTGCTAGTACAGATGTAGTGCAAAATTGTTTTCCGTCGTATTTTCTCGGAAACGTTCGTATTTGTCATGCTACTTCAGTAAACCTCAGTACTTTTTGTACTGTGACCGACTGAAATAGCAAGACCCGTTCGTACGTTTCCGTGAAAATACGATGGAAAATAATTGTACAGATGTAAGGAAGTTGTCACATCAAAATAAGGTTAAACAATATGAACGCTGTCCTGCGCGCGTACCTACCGCCGCGCTACCATTCAACTCGCGCCATCAAGAAGCACTCCTCATGTAGGCGCGCCGTACAGAGTCTACACTGACGGTACAGCTTACTGGTGCCAAACCGAGTCCGCACCGCCAAGTGAGTGAGCGTTCTACGCAAAATTAGTTCAAAAGGTGCAGTATAATAAATGCATGTAGGTACGTCGTTAACGTTAATGCTTGGCACGCACTAACGGCGCAAATGTACGTGTACCAAAGACGAATTATGTACGTCAAAATCGTCGACGCATAAAATATTGATATCTTGGCATATAGCCGGCATCATCGCCATCAACCATCTCATTCAATTTCCACCCATCATTTAAGAACCCTTAGGTGAACCCAAGATCAATCCACTTAGTACCCAGGTGGTTATTACCAGTTATAAACGGGGCTATTTCACCCCCGACCCACTAAGAGCTGCCTAACAGGTTTACTATACACCCTCTTATAACAAAATAATATATCTTTATATGACTCAGGTAGTAGTTACGACGTTTCACCTAAGAACGTTGAAATAAGGCTTCACGCGTCCATCACTTGCGTGTTGAAGATTTCAGCGCATGCAAACACACCTTCACGTTTATTTTTAGATGGTCGTGCATAATGCTTGATATAATAATGCTGTTAATGCACGGCAATGTGCAATTGGCCTTAGAAAGACGTGTTTCTACGGTTTTTGTAATAGAATTAACTAGTTTACTTACGGCACCGTAAATTAAAACAGTCACGTTACTTGTAATGTACTCTTGAGTATGGGTCTGTAGCGAACGCGAACAGCGCCTCTGGTGGTAACTATTAGGAACGCGTTCGAAAACGAATATCCCATAAAAAACATTGCATGTAAAAAATAGGCCAAGTCTCGAAACTCTTTCACAGTAAAAAGTGGTGAGATATTTCGTAGAGCCAAGTCAGGCATTCTTATTGATCTTGCTAAATAAAATTATGCAACTTGGGAATCACACAACTTTCCTGCATTTACTAATTTTTGCATAGGTACCTAAAACTTTGTAAGTGTGATTGCCAAGTCACAACATTTTATTTAGCAAGCAAATAAGGATTAATAAGAATGCCTGACTTGGCTCTATGAAATATCTCACCACTTTTTACTGTGAAAGAGTTTCGAGACTTGGCCTATTTTTTACATGGAATGTTTTTTATGGGATCTCATTTATTTTCCCCTCACTACCCTGGAAAGCTGTCTTTTATCCTTTAAAACCAGTGAGCAAAATCGCATTTTATCCACTAGTGGGCAAAGTAATTTGACCTTGGAGCGTATCTCATGAACCGTGATAGTTAGACAGTTGAAATTTTCACAGATGATGTATTTCTGTTGCCACTATACAACAAATACTAAATAACAGAATAAAATAAATATTTAAGGGGGCTCCGATACAAAAAAAACTTTTCAGAATTGCTTCTTGCCTTCATCAGGTGCTGGGTCTCAAAATAAATGGGAAAACTAAAAGCCGACTCGCACTCAAACAATTTTTTTTTATTTGTTTTATGTTGTTTAAACAAGGGTGCCAATTATTAAGTATTTCAATTAAATAAAGTTGTTTTGCATGTTGCAGTTTCCTCGCAACAGTGAGGTGAAAAGTTTTGTGTTACACACGGGTGCAAATGTATTTTACTACGTTTAGGATTCTATTTTAGACTATAAGATCATTTCGCTTGCTCGTGTTTCAATTCCACACTCGCGGGTAAAATACAACTTTGCACCCTTGTATAACAAATAACTATTTTGTAGACTTTGTATGGGAATGTTATTTTACCAACCGCAAATAACGTTTGTATAGTTTTGCAGGAAGGAACTGCAAAAGTAACTTTGTAATCGCATGTATTTGTATAGGATTACAAACTTACTTATGTAGTTTATATATCTCTGAAACGTGACTGAAATTGCAATAGTTTTAGGTTTTTAATGAATTATTAGACTAAAAACTAATAACGTTTGAAATTTGGAGCTTGTGGGTCTGCTAGATGTACCTTAGAGTTAGCGTGATCATTATCAGTAGTGAGCATGTCAGTGACAAAACTAACGAACTTTGACGGACAATAGTTCTTAAACTAAAAGTTTAAATTGAATGTTATTGATATCATATGTTAGCCATATTATGCCCTACATGTTCCTGAAAATTTAGGGTTCTAGCTTTAGCCAGTACAAAATTACAGGATGTTGAAAATGACCTGAATGGCTTCGAGAAAAGGAGTACGGCCGTACCTCTTTGTTTTGCTTGACTTGGCGGGGGCACTACCGTGTCCCCAGATGTATCGATAAAACTTAAGAGCCTCTGGTTATACAGAGATTTAGAGCTAAATTAATGTGTCTTACAGGGGGAGCCACGACTCAGTGACTTGTCTCACTTGCATTTTGCAAATTAGAAAGAGATACGATGGCACGCGAGAAGAGTAAAGCTACCTTAGCTTATCTCGTCTTCGTACTAAGTAGGTAGTACGGATCCGACCGAGAATCGTACTCGGTATCATTGCAGGTAGTGCACCGCACTGTAGTGGTAAACGCGGTGAATTGGTAACAATATGGATTATTTTCCACGTATTTTTTTTGCTTTGTAACAAGTTTTCAGTCTATTAATGTAAACTCTTATTTTTTCCTAACCCTAAACAATTACCCTAAACCAACGTTAGGTATGTTTCCACAATCTGAAACTAAGAGAATAATCATTTTTCCATACCTGTTTGGTTCATTAATGCTCACTGATTAGGAACCAATTAAATCAAGCCATATTAAATAACCAGACTCTAAGACTCTTTGAACTGAACCCTGAATTTGTTAAATTTATAGATACATTTATTTTAACGTATACAGAGTAGTAATGTTTCTATTATATTGTTATGTATCTATTGGTTTTAGTACCAAATCTATCAGATCTACACAGTCATGGTCCGATTTTGATAAATGATATGTCTTTCGATTCATCTTATGCTGCAGATTACTACAATTTTAATTAAAAAATACTACTGTGCGCTGACCACGTGACTTTGGCTGCGTGACGTCACGTGACGTAACTCCTGTTTTGACTTGACATGCAATGATAAACATATAAGAATTTAACTCAAACCTGCAGTAGGTTCTTCAGCATAAGAAATTATACATGTTGAGTCGGCCACATATGGATACAACACTAAGAAAATTAAGAGATTAGAATATAAACGATCTTTTACAAAAACTGACAGATGTATGTGTCAACTGTGGGTTTATTTTTTTATTGACATAGAGATGTCAATATTATTGGCTATGTTTTTTTTACTTCAAAAAAGGTTATACCTATGCAAACTTCTTTTCCCTTATTCGAGATGTTGAGAGAAGAATGAGGTCCCATTAATTTTCGTGGACCCCATATGTCCACGGAAAAGTTCACCGTTGTCCCTTATGAACACGAATTTTCAGAAAATTGGTTTCTTTTTCTGCGACAATAGAGTCAAAATATGGGAGAATTAAAATCTTCCCAAATAAAATTGCAAAGACAACTCTATAGACAGAGATATAATAATAATAATCATAATTTATTTCAGATAAAAATCCATAGTAACATTAATATTAAATATCATTACATTAATATTAAAAACGAGTATACACGCGTTTGTACGGGACAGCTCGTGGAATGCCGCATATACGGCTTTGTCAACCTTACTTAGCACAATGCCGTAGGCGCCGATAGGCTTCCACTCGATTACTTAAATTCTTCTCGGATGCCGGGGACTCCCATTGGCGACTTTGTTGACCTGAGTTGAATACCATCCAAATTATTTCAGGTTCAGATAATTATACTTCAATTACAGGTAGGTTTAAATGGTAATTTTTCAAACCGATATGACTTTAAAATACTGGAAAACATAAACCAGTATAACTTTTTACCGGTAAAATATTATTTTAAACCATTACCGGATATATACTTACAGTATTTACAGTATTCTTTGATCTGTGCCGATACTAATAATAAAAGGTGTAATGTCTGTGAAATGTAAGCTTGTATGTAAGGGGTAATCTCAGAAACTATACTTACCCATCCTATTCTAAAAATCCCTTCTTCAGTATGTAGGAAATGGACCTACGGGATTAAGTATGTGCTATATTTTATCCCGTCACTCCACCTAGGTTCGTTATATACACAGCGGAGCCACGCGGGTTGCTAGTACCTATGAGTTTTCGGTGCGAAGTCGGCGCGGTAACAGTTTCAGCTGTCCGGGTCAAGTCAGTACAGATTCTTTGATGTAAACTACCTACCCATATGGGCGCATTAAAAATAATTATGGGTGTTCACACAATACATAGACGTTTACACCAACCATTCAGAAGCTAAAGTAACAAATTGCATGTCATTTCGCGTTTCGCTCCGTTACGACTAATAGACGTCAACTATGGGACGTCCATTTAGTGTTATTAAATAATGCCGCACCTAAACCCAATTGAGGTGTGTTCAAAAGATCTAAATTTCACCTACAATATAAGGAAAATGTAGATATTTATTGACGAAGAATTTCAGCTAGTAATGACAAAGATAGGCCTATAAAAAGACGTCCGGCTGGTCGCCCTAAATATCGGTGGGTCGATGTAGTGGATGCAAATCTTCGCGAGCTCCAAGTTGGCGATTGGCGAGAAACCACTCAAGATCGGGATCAGAGGCGTGGCGCGTTAGAGGTCAAGAAACACATCAGGTCGTTGCGCCAGAGGAGTAAGTAAGCAGTGTCAGAAAATACACTGAGTATTGTTATATCTGCTTGTTTATCTTACGCACGAAATAGCTCGCGGACATTCTCGTACTAGCTCTCTTTCATCAAGTGTACTTGTATGAGGCGTAACGTGTGATGAGGGATCCGATTCTAGATTCAAAACGTCCCTAGAATGTCGTATGAATACTCGATTTGTATGACTCTGTCTACAAGGTGAGAAGTTATGCGATATGTTGGTTTTTGAAGCGTTTAATCGGAATATACATACATACAACCCGAAATAAATGAACGAGCGTGATCGAAGTTCTCCGTTCCAGTTTGGGCCAAAACTCGTTCGTATGTCCGGATCTCCAGATGTCCGGATGTTCTCCTTTACCTGTCGCATTTCTCAATCATCGTAAAATTTTGTGAGCAAGGTCAATAATTCTATAGATTTTTATGTCGATTCAGTTTGTCGATTTTTTTTAAAGACTGGCTCGCGATTACACAGCTCACACTGCCATTAGTTATACAACGTGTTTTTGACAATTTTTAGGGTTCCAGACCAGTAAGGTAAAAACGGAACCCTTATGCCGACTCCGTCCGTCTGTCTGTCTGTCACAAAGTTAAATATCTCAGGAACTGCTAATGATATCAATTTGAAAATTGGAATGGTTGTAAACGAAGCTAATCCACGTGTATGGAAAATGAAAAATTTAAAGATTTATTTTTAATTTCTATAAAAAAGAACGGATAAGAGAGGGGGCAAAAATTTAAAGTCTAGTTAGTAGGCCAAGTGGGGTATCATATGAAAGGGCTTGAATTGCACATTCTAAAACAGTTTTTATTTTATTTTCTTTAGTGGTAAAATTTAAATTTACAAAGAAAAATATCTAAAAAAATACCACTATTTTCGCTAGGTAAACTTTGGAGATAAAGAGGGGGGGGGGGATCTCCAAAGTTTACCTAGCGAACATTTTGAAAAAAAAAAATATTATTAATATAAACGTAAATGTTACTGGAAAAGTATAACGAGTCTAGTTGGTTTTTTTTTTCTTTATAAATCATTTAATATTTAAGTTTGTAATTTAATACTTTTGTGTTGATTTTTTTTCCTTCCTATTTGTATGCAAGTATTATGAAAGGACCTTCTAGAAAATAAAAAAATAATTATTGAAATTGGTTGACTTGAAAAAAAATTATCTCTGAAAAACCAACATATTAGATTTTTTCTTAATAAAGCGTGGTGAAAGTTTGTACGAAACCCTCGGCGCGCGAGACAGACTCGCACTTGACCGGTTTTTGTTAATGGCAAGGTTAATGGTTAAGTTTAGATCAAATTATTTCACTAAGACAGGTAGTATCTTAACTCTTACTGTTATCAAGATATTCAATGTTTAATTTAGTCAGTTTTGCAGATTTAACCAGTGTAAATAGCTCTTAACTGTGACGTCATAACAGCTTAAATTTTGTAAGGTTCCTATACCTACACTACGAGAAGGTTTACAGAGTGAGTTCGTTCGATATTACATATTTTTTTATTTCATGTGTTTTAAGACCCTTGTACAATACCACAACCGTTAATGCTACATAAAATTATTTTGTACAAAAATAGAAAAGAACAAAAGGTTTGTTTTTTCAAGAAATAATCTTGCTAATTTGTTTCTGTGAATGTACTCTGCAATATGCCGAAGTTAACGGAAGTTCCCGGGAACACCGTGTATATGTTAGATTTTTTATTCAAATGTTTCAAGTTGGTTTGCGCGAGCGAAGCGTGGCATGTTGAGCTTATATACGCGAGCGAGCAAAAAAAGCATTAAAAATCGAAATCAAAGAGACATGAGAACATGGGTCATATTAAACAATATATATAATAGTTAAAAAGTGTAAGCGTTATATTATTACATATTAAGGTGCTAATACGTGACTTCATGTACGTGTACGTGAGCATTCAATTACCAAAAAATAGAGCATTCGCCGTTTTTATTAAATTTGTCGAACTGAACAACGAACACAACCAAGCAAAGAGCCAAACATCCCTACGAACATTTTCACGATCATTCTAGCAAACGCTCTAGTACAGGGGTCGGCAAACTTTCTAACCAAAGAGCCAATTCCAGAAATATTATTTTTGTTAGAACTGTAAAGAGCCATTTACGCCATGTTCGATCTCACATTTCCTTCAACCTATCTTTATGAGGGGTCCTCGAAGAGCCGCAAATGGCTCTCAAAAGAGCCGCATGCGGCTCGCGAGCCGCGGTTTGCCGACCCCTGCTCTAGTAAATGCTACTGCTGTTCGTGAGGTGTGTGGGTGGAGAGGACTGGTTTGGCGAAAAGCCCGAAGTAAATTTTCCTGTAGTTTCGATAGAATGTTCGCTAGGTCGCTCGCTACAATGCTCGCCGAAACGCTTCTGTTTATTTTGTGAGTTTTTACCTAGAATGCTCATTACAGGTGAAGGTCACGTGTATCAGCACTTTTAGGATACTGATACTGGACTCAGGACTCGTGAAAATGTAATTCATCGATTTGAGAACCTCCTTCTTTCTGAAGTCGGTTAGGAAGGAACATAATGCTGTCATCAACAGGGTAGGATGTCACATATCACTTTGTGCGAGTCAGCATTTCTTCGGAATTTATAATACGTCCCATTTCCCACAAGTGTGACAAGTATTGTTCACGCATGACGAACGATTGTGGACAAAAGCCGTTTATTACTGCCTCGCCTTCACAATTATAATGTAAATTCTTACATTTGACGTAAATGGTTATTTATAGTTCAAGAAAATCAATATGAAGTCTTTAGGGTGGTTACAGAACACATTAATGAAATCAGCATGTCATGGTTATTTTATTAAAGTTAGAAGTAATAAGAGATGGTATAATTGTTTTATGTAGGTAAATTCAATAACCGTATAAAAAAGTTGTAAGTAGCCTAAAGAAGGCTATGTTTGAATGCCACTGAATATATTTGTCAAACTTTCCATACATTCAGATTTTAACAAACACCGGTTACGATTAAAGACGGTTTGGTTGGTGCAATCCTTCCTTAATTGTTTTTATTTCGTACGCTGTTTTACGGACAAGGGAATATGACACAATATATATTCACTATCACTACATAGTATAAAACAAAGTCGCTTTCCCGCTGTCTGTCTGTGCCTATGTATGCTTAGATGAAGCGTTCATAGCCCTGCGGCGCCTGCGAATCGGAAACGATATAATTTACTTTAAAAACAAAGTTTTAACCGACGAAAAATCAATCATCCCCTATTTTACTACCCTTAAGGTCTGTTTTTTTTCCAAATTTTATATGGGACCAACTTCGGGGTATACACTTTCCAATAAAAAAAGAATTATCAAAATCGAACTACTCTGTACAAAGTTGTACAAACTGCGTGGTCATACATAAAAAAATATATACGCGTCGACTTGAGAACCTCCTCCGTGTTTTTCGTCGGTTGAAAACAGGTAAAGCAAAGATGACAGCGGTCAGTCCTTGGATGGGTGACCGCCTGTTTGAGTGGTTACTATAAATGAGCGCTTCCGTGCTTTGGAAGGCACGCTAAGTAGTTGATCCCGGATGCTGTCTATGACAGTAGTCGTTAAGCCGAGTCAGAGGCCTTCGGGCGGCTTAAGAACCTCTAACAGTCGAGTTGCCCACTCACTTGACAAAGGGGGGACAACTGTCACTTGCGTCCGCAGGAGCTACCTACCACAAACCTGCACGTGTCCCCTGGGTGGTACTAAAAAGTGACAAACTCAAAGGCCAAATAATGTATGCCATACGATTAAATAAATATGCTTAGATCTTTAAAACTACCCAACGGATTTTAATGAGGTTTTTTTAGTAGATAGAGTGTTTCAAGAGTTTATATGTATAATACATGCATGTATTATACATGTAAACCCGTGCGAAGCCAGAGCAGGTCACTTGTTTTTTAATAAAAGTAACTTAATTATAAATGTGTTATCTACTTAGATCAAATATATCAAATCTAGGCTAACATCCTAACCAACCTATCTAACCACTCGGTTCTTGTATTTGTGGTTTCTTAATTACCACAAATACAAGAACCGAACAAAGAAGAAACGCAAGAACATAACATCGACAGATAACCTATACAAATTGTAATCTCATTCCCAATACACTGATAATTATCAACAAGAAGCGAGAAAATTAAGCCCAAAGCGAAGTTATCTACGAGTATAGAGTACGGACTGGCGGTGGCATTGTGGACAGAGTGAGAAATGGAGTCGCAAAGCTACATTTTATGATTAAGTGAATAATGATTAAATGATTTTTCTTAATTTAAAGTAGTGCCAAATTTTTTTAGCCCGAAAAATTTAATTACGTTTTTGTGCATATAAATAGTCGATTCTTGAAGGTCATTCATATTTTTTATTTATGCTTCCTCTCTCGTTTTGTTTTAAATTATCTAAACGTACTTACATTTACAAATATAACAAACGGGTGTCTGAATTGAGAACATCAAATTTTATTGTCATATCTAGGTATAGTTCACAATTTGTAGGCAGTAATTTAAGAAGGTTGTATATGGCTAATGTTGAGTTTGTAAAAGATATTGGTTGAATTAATGTAAGAAGAGAAATGGATTTTTTAAGAAAAACCTTTTAATATTTGAATTTATTCATTCAATCATAAGAAGTTTGTCGATAATAACGACTCCATTTCTCACTCTGTCCACAATGCCACCGCTAGTCCGTACGCTAGTTATCTATGAAATAAAGATAATCCCTTTAGACAACAGTTTGGATACAACAGTCTCGAAAGCCATAAATCCAATGCGTGACAGACCGGCGCCGCAACCCGTCGCCACAGACACAGAACTTGAATTAGCAATAGTCTCAGATTATATTTTTTGTATTTTCCAGTATACTTGCTGGAAAATACTAGAGATCTACTGATCTCTCATAACGTTTCGCAAAACTAACACGATACGAATATAAATAAAATAATCTAATAGTTTTCCCTCTGGGTTGGAGGGTCAGATGGCAGTCGCTTTCGTTAAACTAGTGCCTATGCCAAATCTTGGGATTAGGTGTCAAAGCGAACCCCAGGCTCCAAAAAAAAACAAAACAAACTTAGTATTTGTAAATGGGTATGACTTTATCAGTCAACTAATAAATGCATTTTCAGTTCTTAGAATAATAGATCTGTCACCTAAAGTGAATCACCTAATAATAGTCGTCTTCGCAAGGTCAGCACGTCGTTCGTGGGTAACTGTATACGTTTTTACAATAAAATACCTACCGAAATTGTTAATTTGCCGTTAAGTAGATTTAAGTCTCATATTAAAAATTATTTGCTAAGTAAGGCGTATTATAATGTCAACGATTTCATAAACGACAAAAATGCTTTTAAGCCAGTAGCAGTCAAATTCTAATAGAATTGATATACCTTCGAGTATGATTGTCTTGGCGTATTACCTTTGTAATTATTTTAAGTACCGGAAATAGCTGTTCCGTTTTATGTAACATGAGAGCACGTAATGCTTTTTCTCGCCGAACAAGTCGCTTTAATCTTTGCTATTATCAATGTCCAGTGGCTTGAATATGTCATGCTCGCTTTGCTTACGGTGGCGTCGTTGATCGGGTCGTCACCTTCCCTTACATATGGTTGAGGGAGGCGATGGCTGAGATATGCGTCATACTCGTGATCGGGTGCTGTTTGTGGAGTCCGGTCTGTTCATGCTTGCAAGGCCATAGTAACTACCTAAATACTAGTGCTAATATCATTATTTTGACGAGAGACATCATTCTGTTCTTGACACGTTTTATTGTTATTGACCCTGTACATCTCTGACAATATTACATTAATGATCCTTTTTTTCTGTTTTAACGCTTAGAGACAGTATACATCTCTATAAGAACATTAGAATAATTATTAATTGTATTTGGATGCTCAGAGACCTTATATACACATCTGGGGTACTAAATTAATATCATAAACTTATTGTTATATTCTGATACAGACCTTATATCGAATCATCATCATCATCATATCAGCCGAAAGACGTCCATTGCTGGACATAGGTCTCCCCCAAAGAGTGCCAAAATGACCGGTGCTGCGCCACCCGCATCCAGTGGACTCTCGCGACCTTTACCAGGTCATCAGTCCACCTTGTGGGGGGCCTACCCACGCCGCTTGCTCTCTGCTTAGCGTATATCGAATGTAATTGATAATATTTTACAATTTTGGATTTTTTTAGTTTTTATTTAGTGACATTTAGTTTGTTATCCGTTTAGGTACTAATTGGTTAAAATCTGCAATTTTAAAATGATTATTGTGTAAGATTATTAATATTATATTGTAGAATACCATTTGACATGTAAAAGTGCCCTTGTGGCCTATTTGCAGAATAAATAATTGATGTTGATTTGATTTTTGAATAGTAAAAGGATTACCTAAATTTAATAAAGAATTACTTGGAAATAATATATATCACCAAATAATTATATTGGGTTACAAAATAATGAAATTGTCACTAAAAAAATATATTTAATCACTGAAAAAAATATATAAATATGTAATTTTTTTTTTTAAATATATATAATATATTTTATTTTATATTTGACTGAGCCCCGCTTTTGTTTCTGGGACTCAGTCTACCGCCCTCCGCCCAGGCTCCCGCCAGAAACTCGCTTCCTCGGCCCTTCGTTTCACGTACGCTCCGCTCGGGAGGTCGCCGGCTCGCTTCGCTCGCCACCTCCTACCACTCGCTTCGCTTCGGCCTCCTGCACCCGTTCAACTCAGGACCTCAATCGCGAGCTTCTGGCGCCGCGGGCTTTTACATACACTCTAGGGGTAGGTCAGACAAGACCACGTGGAAGCTGGGTGCGCTGATTCGGGTTTTGGTAGCTATTTTTACCTTTAATCATTTATTTATATCTAAAGTTATTTATAGTAAAACCAACATATATCTTTTGAAATTTATAGCATTGACGATAAAAAAAGAAGCCGATTTGACTTTTGTCAAATATCGTATTTGACTCCGCCCCTATTAGCCATTTTTTCATTAAATTAAGGAACTGATCTATTTATTAGGTGACAGATCTATTATTTTGATGACAGATCTTATATTCAGGCTATAAATAGAAAAAAGGTGATTTATACTTTTAGACAGTTTTGATTAAACTGGTGACTAATATATAATTAAATAGTGATTATAATTAGGGTATTGCAGATTAGTGACATATCTATTAATAAGGGTGACAGAAAATATTGTTGCCTTTATAAATAGGTGTTTCTAAATAAAAATAAATTACATTGTAACAAACTTAATCAAAAATATACCTTTCTTTATTTACCATGTTTGCGATCGGATTGCGCATTGTGCGAAGTACGCAACTCCCACAATAGTTTTTATCTCAGTTCAAAGGAAGGCAAACTTCGTATCGAGGCCAACTTTTAACGAGCCGAGATGCATATCTTTAGGGATGGAATTCGCGAAGTCAGCGGTATTGAATTTAACACTTTTGAATGTGAGAACCGTATATCATTAGTCAACTTTTAACGATTCATTTTGTACGTGAACCTACTTACAACTCGTCGGAAATATGTGCGAACCTGGCTTGAGCATACTATAAAGCTGCAATACGACTGATTTCTCCTGAGAGAATTGATCTCCGGGAAGGAGACATGGTGGGGGTGAGATTTTGATGGGGTCTTATAGAGGCCGGCAAGGTGACCACCAGAAAAATCTGACAGCTCGCCAGCTTGGCAAAGCGAGGTTCGTGAATATTTCCGACTTGTTGTAAATGGAACATCGTAAACTGGAAACAGTGATTGGTACTACCCGGCAGACACTCACACACAATGAAATTCACTTTAATGGGTTTGAATAGGTCATTGAACGAGCGAGCGGAGCGAACGAAGTTGTCCGTTTCAGCTTGGGCTTGTGTATGCTTTCGTATGTCCGGCTGTCGAGCTGCTTTCATCCACAGGTCGCATTTCTCAACCGAATCTCGTGACATTTTGTGTGCAGGTTCGATAATTGATATGGATTTTTTGTCGCATTGTTTTTGGAAATTTTTGAAAATTTATAATAGAGCCGGGATTCGCTTACTTTGTTACTAGTAGTGGAAAAATAAGATTTGACAGAATGGAGATGCTGGGGCATGCCTAGGCAGTGTTGAAATTGCAACCGTAGTTTTTAAAGTCAGATTATGCTAAGTTTTAAAGCAATCGTGCCGTGACGTCAATACGCGTTTTTTATCAGGGTCATTCGTAAAGTTTACCTTTTAATTTAAAGGTATTTGTAAATAAGGATTGGATATCTAGCTGGTGAAATAGTTGTATAAACTATAGCTTATCAAGTATATAAACATTTAACAACTAATAAGATGATCATTCGAACGCCATCCTATATGAAAGTTGTAAAATGTAATTTCTTTTTCTGAATAAAGAAAAAAAAAGTAACTACAAGGGATTAAGTACATTTGTGTTTTAGTTCTGCTCGATTTAACAGAACTTTTCCACAACACGAGTGTTTATCTATTTGTCGCAACCGTACATACTCTAATATAGATTTTTTGGTTTCTTACAATAGAATACTTTATTTTTATAAGCAAAAACTTTTAACAATACCTTTAAAAACAAAATGCAAAATGAATTAATGAATTGCTTCAGGTCGCTGGATTCATTTTCTTTACTTTGAAATGTAGAAGGAGCCGATGTGAAAATTATTTGCTCTAAAAATGCAATTGTAACGCAATAACACAGGCAAGAGTAGCTGTACAGGAGTCTCATAAAAATGTCTCGTTAGAATGATAGTATACTATTTTCTGACCCATTATTTAGTTTTAATGGCATATAATGTGCGAGATTTACGACTTTTTGGGGCGTATAATAAAGGTGACATCATACCTTGTGTTTAATGAAATGAAATAAATTACATTAATAGCATGTTAACGAACTTCCATTTAATATAAATATAGACTTACATTAATATTCTTTGAATGTTTACTAGATGAATGTAACAACGTTACCACCATATTAATACGAGTAAATTATTAAACTGTCAATAAGAACTCAAGGAAAACTATTTTGTTACTGAATAAAGTTATACTAATTGATGAAAATTTTCAAAGTGAGAATTAGTCTTATGTACATAATAGAATGTAATGAAACGGGTCACTAAGGTCGAATATCACTTGCCTTGTAAATTATTAATATTGAGTGTTTGCGGTTACACGGCACCGCTCATGTCCTGCAATATTCAACCTGAAAGACCGTAACTTTTTATTAAACTTTTTTTTTACTATTTATAATATCAGATACAGTCAGTTTTTTTCCCCTGTCATTGTCTTAATGACATTGACAATATTGACATACGATTGCATTTTACCTGGCCAACGGAAAAGATTTTTCACTATTTATGCCTACCTGTAATACATTTTATATTATGTCTTTCTAGACCACAAAACTTTATTTTTTGCTGACACATTTGAAATAGGTATTATGGTAGTAAAGCCTAAGTACAGAAACTGGTTTGTAGTGCCATTTCATTGATAACAGTCGTATAAGATGTAGTACAAGGTTACGTCTATGTTTTACAATGTGTCTCAAGTTTTATGATGTTTTTTGTTTTATGTTATTCTTATGACACGTTTAAGATAAGTTTAAGATAACTTCACGCATATCTCTCTACAATGAATAACGCCTTTGCGGTTAGCGCTCTTGTAATCGCAGTTTAAAATGTTAATGTAACGAAACATTAAAATGCCTTATTCAGAGAATATCCCATAAAATTTTGACGTTTTAACTCAGATTAAGAACTTATACTGTCGAATCTAGCGCTAGTAATTTATGTATCAGGAATGAAGCGAGCGTTTGATAAAAATACCGGACAAGTGCGAGTCGTTGGTGTTTGTACCTGTAGGTACAAACACCAACACAGTTAACTGACCATCCTGTATTTATATTGAACCTTATTATAATGCTCATAAAGTGCACGTCTCTCGTAAAGTGTATGGTCAGTTAATTGTGTTGGCGATGGTTCTTTAATCGATGATTGATTACTTACGTAAAAAAAGTACTATATTTTTTTGATTGAATACTTGTAACAAATGTATAGTTTTCAGATTTTACGCTGTATTTGTAGTATAAGAAGATATTATTTGCCAAATTTCATAGTTCTAGGTCAATGAGAAGTACCGTATAAATTTGGATTCCCTTGAGAGTGTCCAAATAGACGTTTTTTGCGGCATAATCGGCCGTATTATTTTTTAGGTTAACTTAGATGTTTTATTTTTTCACAGCTTCAAAAAACTGTAGACTTGAGTGGATGGTTTTTATTTCAACTCGATCCCTCCACGCGTTAAATAAAGTGTCTTGACAGACAGACAGACGGACAACAAAGTGATCCTATACCTAAGGGTTCCGTTTTTTTTCCTTTTGAGGTACGAAACCCTAAAAATAATAGATCTTTGGATAGGTATTCACAAAATGTTTAGGTATGTTTGTATGGCAGGTGTGTATTGGGTTATTTTTTACCCACACTTGCATGTTATCCTACGCTAAAGTGTGTCGGCAGCCGATAAGGACCTTAGGGAACTCGGGACTAACCCCAAAAAGGTTGCTCTCTTTTCAGAAAACTAACATAGAAATCGACTAGTGACATGCTATATGTAGGTACCTACTATTATATTTACAATAAAACGTATAACATTTGTTTTACTTGTAGCTATAAATAACAAATAAATATGGCAATGATTATTAATTATCAAGTGGTTTAAGTCCAGTATTAAGAGTATCATCCTAATTTACAACGCTTTAAAATAATCATTGCGTAGTTATTATTTTATCTTTATGACCTCCCGATACTGTTTAACTACAATCAAGTGAATGAAATTGGACCGCATTGTAAGATATATTTTTTGCAAGGTCGTATCTCAACCTGCTAATTTATCGTAAAATTATTCTTTGCGTTTGCGTTTAAGGCTCCATATAGAAGACAATTCCATTGTGACGTGCGACTTTTTGAAAATTACTTGCTCGTGGACTTTCACCTAGGAGCCGCTACTATCCGCTATTGTTGTGCACACTGATATGGTTTCCGTGGTGTAGCGGTTATCACATCTGCCTAACACGCAGAAGGCCCCCGGTTCGATCCCGGGCGGAAACATTTCTTTTATAGGCCAATATAAATGTTATTTATAATAGCAATTTTTTTTTTCATTTCAAAGCAACTCACAATAAATTACCTGTATCATAATAAATAAGCCCCTGGGCGACCGAGCTCTGCTCGGGTGAAAATTGAGAAAATACGGAGAAAACTAATTTTCCCGGACGTGAGACCTACCTAGATCGACTTCCCGCCCCCGTAAACTCCAGTATTCCAAATTTCATCGAAATCGTTGGAGCCGTTGCTTGTTAGAGAGAGAAAACGAGAGAAAAGTCTAGCGTCATAGTAAATGACAATCGTTTCATATGAAACTGCGGTTTGCGGAAAAGGGACTGAACATACACCCTCTTAAAACTTTGGACGCTTATAACTTTGTGATTATCTGATTATTTAACCTCTTGCGTTGCTTTTTTCTCCATTTGACTACATTTTTAATCCTTTTTCGAGAAAATGCAAAATTATTGATTATTTTATTAAGTGTTTACACCCTTATTGTCGCGGGTATAAATATGTAGAAAACGAAACTGGATTACAACATTTTCTTTCGGGACTCCCATTGGCGACTAAGTTTCATTAAATAAATTTGAGTTTGTTAAACCGATATGACTTAATACTAGAAAACATAAACTAGTAGGTATTAAACTATTTAGCGGTATAATAGTCAAATGCAACTATAACCGGTAAAATATTGTTGTAAACCATTAATCGGTCGCCGATTCAGTATTCTTTGATCTGTGCCGATACTAATAATAAACAGGCCCCGTATCATGGATGGCGTTATCACGCGATAAGTGATAGGATAAGCGCGTCGTCTCATTCTATCGAACGGTCTCAGCCAGGGACGGCAGCTCTATCCTATCACTTATCGCATGATAACGCCATCCGTGCTACGGGGCCAGGTGTAATGTCTGGGAAATCTGAGTTTGTATGTTGTAGGTAATCTCAGAAACTATAGGTACCCATCCTATTTTAAAAACCTTTTCTTCAGTGGGTTATATGTGAAATCGACCTACAGGATTAAGTATGTGCTGTATTTTATCCCGTCGCTCCGCCTAGATTCTTTGTACCCGCGGCGGAGCCGCGCGGGTAGCTAGTTTTATTTATTAGTGCCTTAGATTTGTTGACCTTGCATGAAACAAAAAGTGGTAGACAATGCCTTAAAGCATTACGCTAGTACTTGTACTACCTTGTGACGTACAATACGGCTTACTTATAAAGTAAAAGTGGGTACTTAATACACTCAAGAGCAAAAGTTTCGCGTCGATGAAATACCGTCATATTTCCTAAAATAGTCCAAATGTTGTACAGTTTTTTAATCCTTTCATGATCTTTATTAAATTTTACAGTTAAAAAAGAAACACGTTACCAGGTTTAAATCGGACTCGTAAAAACCCATGAAAAAAACAACGTTAACGGAGCGAGATATCGCAAAAATCGTCATTTTTGGATGCTGATATCTTTATGATAGGATCCCGGAAATTGCTAATACATTACGAAGACTAGTATGTTATGTAAATAAGACTAGTGAAAAATATTAAAAAAAACCTATTGCGGTTATTTAATTTAGTGTGACCCGAAACTTTTGCTCATGAGTGTATGTAAATTTCCTTGACTGTACTTTATGGTCCGTCAAAACATAAATAGGTCAAAAACAGGACCAAAAACTACGCATATCTTACCTGTACACAATATAATAGCGGTTTCGGTACATATTCATTATGTACCGATTATCCAAGTCATAATTCGCAAAACCATTTTTTTTAACGAGCGAGCCAAGCGAACGATATTCTCCGTTTCAGCTTGGGCAAAAATTATGTCGTATGTATGTCGTGTAAGTCTATACGGCTGTTCTCCTCTATCTACCGGTCGGATTTCTTAACCGATATTCGTTAAAATTTGTGAACAGGTAAAATAATTATTTTAGTTTTTTTGTCCATGCAGTTATTCGTTCTTTTAAAGAGGCTTGCGTGTCTGTACTACATCTCTCAGATCCACTAAATAGTATAACTCTATGGGTCCATGCGCTAAAATTACACATAAGCATTGGAGGTGTCGCAAGAAAGATAAAACTTCTTGTACTAACTCGTACTAAAAAATGTTAAGCCGGCAAACGTGTGTGAGAACTATATTAGATGCACAAAAGATCCCACTGGGTCGAAGTGCATCCAAAAGGGCCCTTACCAAGATAAGATAAGATAAGACTATATTTAATATAGGGTTACCATTGTAACTCACAAACTTATCATTTAGACCAAATTGTACATGGTAAACAATAAATGTTCTTTTCTCTTCTCTTCACTTATTAGATAGATTGTAGCAATTTGTCGTAGGTACAATAGGTAGATATGTGTGAAGATCCAGCAAATCGGATAACAGACGCGAAATGGGTCGGAACGGAACCGAGATGCAAGATTAAATTTCATTACGTACGGACTGAAAGGTGAAATTGTACGAAGACATTGTAAAGTCAGCATCAAATAGATTGCAGCCAAGCCAAATAAATCGTAATATCCTTACCCTAATAGTAATAAAGATGTGTCACGATATAGTTACCTAGTTTGGCTGCTCAATAATAGTAAAGTACTAAATCTTCCTCACGATTTTGTTTTCTAGAATACGTAGGTACATAAGACCCCCACAAGGTGGCCTGATGACCTGGTAAAGGTTGCGGGAGTCTGCTGGATGCGGGTGTCGCAGGACCTGTCAATGTGGCACTTTGACAGGTCCTACTCCGCTTGGTCCTACATGATCAAGCGCGTAAAAAATGTGTGAATAGTGAAGCGGTTTGTATAGGGCGCAGCGCAATGTAATTTCGCTCATATTTAGACCAGCACAACTGGGGAACTACCTCCACGGTTCTTAAGACCCGGGTCATAATAAACACACAGTATACGATATGATACATAGACTAAATGTAATGGAACAATAAACCATTATCGTCTACGATCGTCGTCGACATCTATCGTCGTAATTTGATCGTGGTAACTTCCAATATAAAACACGACCCAATAATATTTCATTAAATAATTTGTTTCGTTAAGAGTCCGCAGTAAGCTCGGCCGAATTTCACCTTCCCATACAAACGGAGTTTCGTTTCATTTTAAAACTACGTGTTGTATTGTAACGGAACTTTGCATATACAAAGACATACGGTATATCTAAGTCTGTAATCAGTTTATATGGCTCCAGTTTATAAAACAAACAAAATACAGCAAAAACAAGTTTTGTATGGAAACTTAAATTTGCTGATTTTTTTTTACTATGGTTGTAACACTTTTTATTAACCTGTATGTTACTCACCGGCTAGTGTTCATCGGAGGCATAAAACTCTATTTAAAAATCTCCCAGGGCGCCTTACTACGTGTGTGGTAAAGAAATGATAAGATAGAAATTCAGGAGAAAGTCTTTAATCAATAAAAAGTCTATCACTTCACATATACGCCACTCTCGTCACAACTTCACTGCATTATTAAAGTTCTTGAAAGGACTAACCTTTTTAAATGTTCACATGACTAATCTTACAATAATGAAGTTCCCTCCGCTGATGCCTTCAGGAAGCAGGTCCAGGAATATGGGGTGGAGCGGACAGACCAGCTCGAACACCAGGCACAGACCGGAACGTTGAAGATCAGACGTAAAGGTGGAAATAAAAACCCCTAAAACAAATCAAAACCCAGCTGTAAGACCAAAATCTTCAGCCAAACCAACACGTGCATGTACTTTTAGATTTTTAGGTTAAGTGGGAAAGCGGCCGTACTTACATTTCGGGTTTTCTGTAATATGCTTGTAGGTGATGACTTTCTCCTCTTTTATTTAAGTTACTAACATTTTAAATAATTAACTTTACTGTTTTAGGCATTGGTATGCCAAATTCAGGATGAAGACCCGTCTCCGACATTTTTGCATGCGTTCCGTGCGCTGTCGTTATCCAAAAAGATGGCTACTCAGTATGTAGCGCCGTAGGTCTAGGCGGTGGTGATTTTTGGAACTAATTGTACCTATCGCCTTGCTAATAAGTCGTGCGCGCGCGACGTTACCTAATCAACCACGTTGTCTATCACCCTGCCCCGAGATGGCGCTTTCTTCTATAAATGAGATTAATATATTGAGTTATTAACATATTTTGATTATACCTAGACACAGTAAATTCTCGCGTTACACATCCGTCTCACTTGGGTTAAAAAGTTTTTCGTACTGAAAAATCTTTTTGCTAAAACTGATAAAAAAAAGTTTAGTTATACTAGTATTTCAATAATAAGTACCTACGTTATCATTACCTATTATATATTTTATTCCCTAATCATAAGTACGAAGTGTGGCAGACAGCAAACATGCGATACCATCCGCCCCATTACGTTAACACCTATTCGTTACGTACCTACTATACCTACACTATCCTAACTAATTACACTACGATTCGATAACTGCCCAGCATTCTTACCTATTGATTTGATTTACCAACCAATACAATAAGGTTGGGAATCTTTAAGTTAAGTATAAGTAGTGTCTTTGTACATTAAAAACACATACACCTAAACTAAGCGTTGGCCAACATTAGGTACTATGGAAATCATCCATGACTTCCTTGTATCCATGTATACACGTATACGTAGTGGGTACATGAAAGCACAGATTTCTCGTAATATCAGATAATTAAGTTAAGTTTACCCGGTGGGTAGAAATAAATGTAACAACTAAAATACTTGCTTCAAAGTATTCAAGTTAATATTATTAAGTTAGGTACCTATTTCTATACCTCTAAGATTCTAAAAATCCAGTTCTCCTCAAATTCATTTTGTTAAGTATGTATCAAGTAATACGGTTCACTTTTAAATGGCTCATTCATTACGCACGAGCACAGTTATAAATGTACAAGTATGATGTTGTTTACGTCTTGAGTTCCCTGGGTGACTTGGTTTTTGTAACTAGGCGCATTCCATTCTTATCACTGTCATAACTTATTTTAGACCAGATAGTACACGCGTAATAATTTAGAAAAGATACTTTCATACCATTCATCTTTCATTCAGCACATGTTACAAAGAATTACTATTGTGTGTCGTTTTGTTTAAGTATATCTTTTATATGATAACTTCCCAGATTTTTGCCATCAAGCGTACTCAACACATATACCAATGGTGATAGCTTAGCGGTTATAACGCATTTTTGGAATTTGGGGCCTAATTTGGAAGTAAAACTTTTGGATGCATTTGACAAGTAATACGTACGTTTATAAACAATTTGCCCTACCTGATATTCAATATTTCGTTTTCTTAAATTGTAGTGTCTCGTATTTTTTACATGGGCATTGTAAATATGCTTTTGAACCTTTTTGAAAATTGTGTCTAACTCGCTCAGCTTTTTACCATGTACATCTGCTTCCTCTACAGTAACTTGAGACCTAAGTATTGGTTCATCACAGTTTAAGTGGTGCAAGTTTCCCTTACTAATGAACTCTCTGCCGTGTACGAGAAAATAAGGTGTGTACTTTGTGGTTTCGTTTACTGCCGTATTAAGTGCACACTGTAGTTTTCGTATGTTGTCATCCCATTTTCGGTGATCATTTCCTACATAACATGCAATACCACAGACAACATTTCTTATTGCCCGCTCTGAGGCATTTACCTGTGGGTGATATCGAGGATTTGCATATATATTTGGAATCTCATAACGATGTAATAACTGTTTAAAGTGAGAACTAATAAATTGGGGGCCATTGTCAAAATAAATCGTCTTGCAAACTCCGTGAACTAGAAATATGTGCTCTTCTAAGTACTTCGCCACAACTACACCTGTTGCTCTCCGTATAGGATGCAACATGACGTACTTGGTGAAGTAATCTGTACATACTATTAAGTAGGTATTTCCATTTCGCGAAGGCGGGAACGGACCAAGGAGGTCAATACATATGGACATCCAGGGCTTGCTTACCTCTTTAGGATTGCCCATTAAACCTGGTCTAGCACTATTAACTGGTTTATACATTTTGCAAATTTCACACTGTCCTACGTAAGCTTTAACGTTTTCGTACATTCCTGGCCAGTAATAGTGAAGACTTAAACGTTTATGAGTTTTAAAAACGCCTAAGTGTGCGCTTGTAGGGTCATCGTGGCATGTTTTTAAAATACCTAATCTGTCCTCTAGAGGTACAACCAACTTCCAGTCGAACTCGCTCGTCAGCTGGTATTTGTTTTTAGAGTATCTAAATAATTTGCCGTTTGTTATTAAGAAATTCGGATATTTGCGCGGAGTTGATTGGCATTTCTCGAATATATTATTATACCAGCTGTCGTTCGAGGTCACTGACCCTATTGCGTCTATCTTAATACGGCTTAGTGCGTCAGGGATAACATTTAATTTACCCTTTCTATGTTCGATTTCGATGTGGAATTGGCTTAGCCTCATACTCCATCTCGCTAGGCGACCGGTGGGGTTGTTAAGTTTATAAAACCATAAAAGAGAAGCGTGGTCAGTTACTATTTTGCACTTTTGACCTTCAACATAGGGTCGGAACTGCTCGAGGCCGTATAAAACTCCTAATAATTCCCTTTCGGTGGTACTATAATTAACCTCATTTTTGTTAAGTGAACGACTACAATAAGCTACAGGATGCTCCACATCATCATAAGTCTGCGTAAGAACCGATCCTATAGCCACGGCCGAAGCATCGCTGTGAATCGTGAATGGAAGGTCAAAATTAGGACATTTCAAAATAGGTGCAGATACTAACGCGGTTTTTAAGTGATTAAACGATATCTCAGCTTCATCCAACCATTCAAATTTTAAATTTTTACTAGTTAACTTGTTTAATGGTTTCGCAATGTTCGAGAAATTGTTAATGAATCTTCTGTACCACCCAGCCATACCTAAGAACCTTTTTACTTCTTTCGCTGACGTAGGAGTGGGGTAGTTCAGTATAATGTCTACTTTAGACGGATCCATACGGAGACCATGCATATCGACTAGATACCCTAGGTACTTTAATTCTTTTCTGCAAAACATAGATTTATCCATATTTATGGTAAGATTCGCATTCTTAAGTTTATCAAAGACTTTGTGTAGTAATTGGACATGTTCCTCGAACGTACTTGATATGATGATTATATCGTCTTGAAAACAAAATACTTTATTCCCGAATTCAGCACCGAACAACTTGTCCATTAGTCTCTGCATCGTAGCACTGGCTCCCACGAGTCCAAAACACATTACATCAAATTGAAAAAGTCCTCTTTTTGGAACTGTGAATGCACATTTTTGGGCTGAAAGCTCACTGTCAAATGGTATTTGCCAATATGCCGCTGACAGATCTATGGATGAGAGGTATTTGGCATCCCTAAGTTGATCTAATATGCTAGTAATGTATGGTAAGGGGTATGCATCAGGTTTCGACACCGAGTTAAGTTTTCTACAGTCTAAACACAGCCTAAGGTCACCGTTCGGTTTTTCTACCATCACTACTGGGCTATTCCAAGCAGATTGCGACGGAGATACGACACCTAAGCTGAGCATCCTATCCAGTTCCTTCTCTAAGGCTTGTTGTTTGACAGGGGACAACGGGTAATACCTTTGCTTTATCGGCTTACAATCGCTCGTGTCAATTGTATGATAAGCTAGATTCGTACGGCCCAAACCAACTTTGTTTGTGTTAATAGTATCAAATGTTTTAATCAAGTTATTTATGGTCTCTTTTTGTTCCGGTGTTAAAGACTGGTATTCTTCCAAACCCTCGTTAGGCGAGACCGTGCTTATATAATTACTAATATTTGAGTCACAAACAAAATCGGCTCCGACACTCGTTACCAGACCTTCTCCTAAACGAAATTGCTGCCAAAAATCTACGCCTAGTATTATTGGCGTCGTTATATGAGGTATAACACGGAAGTTAATGACATTGATAGTGTTATTATATTCCAAAGGCAGAGACATGTAGCCTAAACAATTGAGTCTCGTACCATCAGCTGTTCTTACATAAGTCTCAGTGTTGCAATAATTAATTTTAAAGCCATATTCTGTAAACTTTAAGTGTGCATCTCGTCCTAAAACCGAACAAAATGCACCGGAGTCTAGTAGACCGTATGCTATTAAGTCCATAATCTTAAGTTTTAAGTGTGGTCTAATATCGTTACAGTTTTTCTTAAACAGGACCTCCTCAACCTGGTCACTACGCGATGACTCGGTACGAATAGATTGGTTAAGGAGTCCTGGCGCAATTAGTTTTTTGAACTAAGGCTACATTCACACTCCGGGCGCTTCACACCTTTCATTCCGCACTTGAAACACACGATCTCCCTAGAATTGCACTGATTAGTGTAATGATTTGTCTTATTACATCTAAAACATTTTATTGTAGCCTGGTTGGAAATGTTGGAAGTACTCGCAACGTCAAGCGCAGAAACCTGTTTGCTAAATGACTTTAGTGGTGGTCTAGCATGTAAATCTGATGTAATTCGGAAATTACTAAAGTTGGGTTCACTAAATTGATCCGCGCGCGTGCGTGCTAGTTCGAGTTGTTTACAGTAATGTTTCAACGAATCTATCGAATCTACTCTTTGAAATGCTAAATCTTTCATATACTCTGGGCGAATATTATGCATAAGTATTTCGAGTTGGTCTTTGCTTGAAAGAGGGGTGGCAAGTCTAGAAAACATACCTTGCATAGTCGACAAATATACTACTATCGTTTCCGTTCGTGATTGAGTACGCTGCCTTATCTCGTTAAGTAATTTGTAATCTAAATCGGGTATATCAAAATCCTCACGTAAACATTTCAATAGTTGCGGGTAAGTTTGAAAGTAACATTTATTATTTCTATACCAATGTAATACGGATTTATCAAGTAAGTCCGAGAAAGCTGACAGCATGTGGTTTTCTGGGATATTTCGTGCTTCGCGAAGTTCCTCTAATCTTTCAATAAATACTCGCACGCAGGTGGTTCCGTCATATTTTAAATTGAGTGTATTTAAGTTGACTGGTTTTTCTTTTAAATACACTATCCTGCTTTCGTCTCGCTCGGATGTACGGGGAGCTTGAGTATGGGTATCCTCATGTTCACTGTCTGTCTCACTTTCTGCCTGATCTACCACACTAAGAATCTTTACTAATCGACCGCGTAAACTAGTTACATGGGAAGTGCTTTCCAAAATTCTTGCTAACCTATCGCAAAGGTAGTTGGCACGCCGTGTTAGCTTGACACAAATTTTTCGGTCACTTACCTTGCTGGGTTCTGATATTTCGGATTCCATAGAAGTAACCTTTGGAGTGCAGATTTTTATCTCCGAGTCTGTGTCTGGCGGTCCAGCTGGCTCGCCACTCATGCTTCCCCTTTTGGCTAATTTAAACACCTGTCGAATCTGCTTCCTTAAGGCATCGACGGTCACATCTTTTCCTGCGGATACACCAAGAATACTGAGTTCATACACGAGTTCATCTTTAAGCAGACAGTCCACATATTTGTGAACAGACATCTTTCTTATTTTGCTAATCCCTTGGATTTACAAAATATTTAAGTAGGGTTTATTAAATTAAACCGTTAAATCGCAGGCATACCTACACAAGAATATTTAAGTTAATATTATGTAAAAATAAACTAACATCAATAATTAAATATGCATACCTGTGACAATAACACGTTAATAATCACTATATACCTAGTTATAGTTAGACACGTGGTTATTAATCAAAAAGTTACTTTAAGTTACCACTAATAACTAAGCAATTAAACACTTCACTTTCATAGTTTTAGGTTCAGGCTCTAATCATTTATTACCACAACGTAGTTTTAAAGCCCCACGTTGGGCGCCACTTTGTAACACTTTTTATTAACCTGTATGTTACTCACCGGCTAGTGTTCATCGGAGGCATAAAACTCTATTTAAAAATCTCCCAGGGCGCCTTACTACGTGTGTGGTAAAGAAATGATAAGATAGAAATTCAGGAGAAAGTCTTTAATCAATAAAAAGTCTATCACTTCACATATACGCCACTCTCGTCACAACTTCACTGCATTATTAAAGTTCTTGAAAGGACTAACCTTTTTAAATGTTCACATGACTAATCTTACAATAATGAAGTTCCCTCCGCTGATGCCTTCAGGAAGCAGGTCCAGGAATATGGGGTGGAGCGGACAGACCAGCTCGAACACCAGGCACAGACCGGAACGTTGAAGATCAGACGTAAAGGTGGAAATAAAAACCCCTAAAACAAATCAAAACCCAGCTGTAAGACCAAAATCTTCAGCCAAACCAACACGTGCATGTACTTTTAGATTTTTAGGTTAAGTGGGAAAGCGGCCGTACTTACATTTCGGGTTTTCTGTAATATGCTTGTAGGTGATGACTTTCTCCTCTTTTATTTAAGTTACTAACATTTTAAATAATTAACTTTACTGTTTTAGGCATTGGTATGCCAAATTCAGGATGAAGACCCGTCTCCGACATTTTTGCATGCGTTCCGTGCGCTGTCGTTATCCAAAAAGATGGCTACTCAGTATGTAGCGCCGTAGGTCTAGGCGGTGGTGATTTTTGGAACTAATTGTACCTATCGCCTTGCTAATAAGTCGTGCGCGCGCGACGTTACCTAATCAACCACGTTGTCTATCACCCTGCCCCGAGATGGCGCTTTCTTCTATAAATGAGATTAATATATTGAGTTATTAACATATTTTGATTATACCTAGACACAGTAAATTCTCGCGTTACATGGTATCTGAAGCTACATAAACTAATTACAGACCTGGATGGTAATGAACTTATTCTAAGTACAAAGTTTCAGAGCAAACTAGCTAGTCGTTTTAAAATGAGAGCGTAACTACGTTTGTATGGAGAATAGAGCTTACTGCGGTGTAAAGTGTAATGTACACAGTATTGTGTTTCCAGTCGTGAGTAAAGGCACCAGAACTGCCGAGAATAAGCTGTATTGAGAGTGAGGGTCATGAATATGTCTCTAGCTGTCAACAGAAGGAATCCTTGTATATTCAGTTCAGTTCAGAGCAATGACGCGTAGTTTCATTGTCCAAGAGGCAACCGGATGGCTCGCGGTATTTGAGCTCCCGGAGTGTTGTGAAACCGCCTTGTGCAACCCAGACTGAGCCAACTTGGACTGAGGAGGAAATAGCGCGAGGAAACCGATTGAAACAGCGGCGGCCTGAAAGTGAGTTACGCTGTTTATATATATATATATTTTTTTTTTCTCTTTATTTAAGGAGCTTGTCACACAGGTGAACATGTCGCTCCGTTATAGTCAACATAACATATTATTCTAATGACGAGTAATTCTATTACTAACACACTTTCGAGCTAACTGCAATAGTGCTGTGGCCGCGTCTGACAACGGGGTGGCCAGGGCAACATTGAAGGTCCCGACATCATAACTGGTGTTAGAAGGCAGACTTCTCCTGAGAGCTTCGTTTCGGACACATTCCATCATAACATGGTATACATCTTCTGGTACTTCACATTCATCACAATTTGGAGATGCCACTTTTCCCATCAAATATCCAAAATCAAATATCAAATATATAATGGAATGCCGTTTCAATCGGCTACCCAGCGAAGTTATTTCCCCCCCCTCCAATTTCCCCCCAGTCCAAGTTGGTTCAGTTCGGATTGCACAGGGTGGTTCCTTAACGCTCGGGAGCTCAAATACCGTCTTGCTCAAATAGACTACAGCGAGCCATCCGGTTGCCTATTGGACACTGAAACTACGCGACATTGCTTTAACTATCGGGATTCGTTTGACTGGTCGTATGCTTATTTGCCACAGTTTCGTAGTATAAAAATATTTAAATAAAACAAGACGTCCACTGTTGGACATAGGCCTCCTCCAAAGAGTGCCACAATGACCGGTCCTGCGCGATCCGCATCCAGCGGACTCCCGCAACCTTTACCAGGTTATCAGTCCACCTAGTTAAACCACCAATAAAATATTATGTTTTACTATCTCAATCACCAGATTGCGAATAAAGTGCTAACTTTAGCACATGTTACACAGGGTTTCCGTGGTGTAGCGGTTATCACATCTGCCTAACACGCAGAAGGCCCCCGGTTCGATCCCGGGCGGAAACACTACTTTTTAGGATTATGTATTTTTTAACTGAACGTCCATTCCGTGCTCGACGTTTGAGTTTTGCACCTAATCTTTTCAAAACATCTACTCGTCTGTTTGTTTATTCGTCTTTGTCTGTGATGCCCTTAACGCCTGAACTGCTATAGTAATAAAATAGTTCCAATGGCAAACGTTTCATAAAATAATATTCTAATGGTAATACATCAACTCTAAACTCCCAAAACTATTCAAATAATGAAAAAGCTAGTATATATGCCTACACATTGTACAGTATCATAAAAGGCATGTACTAGTTGTACCTATCATTCCTCGAAAAGGTTGCCTTGGTATTCAGGCAATTAATAATAAACTTTTAAATATTGTAATAAATTCTATTGCGTGGGCTAATAATGGACCACATTATTAATCTCACCTACGTAGATAATACGTACCTAACTAAGTACGGATAATTTGTTTCACATATAGTTTCTATTCACCTGAAAATATTTAAATTTAGATTTCAAGGCTTCATCATCCATTGAAAAATTCAACAATGAAATTAAATACCAACGTCTGACATTTCTTCCAACCCTATCGTGACATGCGTCTAACTACGATTTTGTATCAATGAATTTGGAACTTTTTACATTTAGTAAAAGTTCAGACTTGATTTTGAATTTTGTACACAATTTTGTAAGCGGGGCCTTAGGAGGTTAACTATCAAATTTGAACACAGACTAAGTGCAGTCACACCGAGACAAGTAAAAATAAGGCATAAAATCAGGAGTAAAAAAAAGTCAGAGGTAGGCAACATTTTTGGAATTCTAACTTCACTCCAAATTACCTACTTACACACAATTTCGTATACCTACCCACTTATATTATCTAGTAGATTCATCAATGCGAACTAGTCCAATTAACCTCAGCGTTGCCTAATAGTTTATTTGATGTAACAATAAGGAATAACCCTAGAAGCCCTACACGTGACCTCCGGGTGGTGCTAAAAGAACAACAAACTCGGCAGCTGCACTGTTCCTTTCCTTCTGAACCTCGCAGCGCACACTGGAACTCTATCAGCGACATCGATACGAATACATATGTATATGTACCAGTGTGTAACCGCCATACAATAAATAAATTTAACAAGGCAAATGTTGACAATTTGACACATCTGTTTACTTAAATTAAATTTAATTGAATTGAACTGAAATTGATTTACATATCAAAACTGTAGGAATATTGAAAACCAATAATTGTTTAAATTTGCGTCAAAGTCAGTAGTACGACACATTGCGAAAAGTACACAGATTAAAGCATCGTTTAAAAAAAACAGATATGAAACTAGTAGAAAAAAAATAGGACAGATTTATTATAGTACAATTACAATTAATAAACATTTCCTGTCACAAACCTGTATACCTACTCTGGGGCTCTATTTATAAACGAAAAACGGACTGACACCGAGAAGGTCAGCGCACTTTCTCTTGATCCAATATTTTTTAATTGAATCCCAATACGTTTTTATACAATTACGACTTTTGTTTGTAAAACTTGAAGAAGCGCCTCATGTACATATATTACTGTAACTGCAAAGCACACGTTGCGTCAACAACGTCATATTATTTCAGTACGCTCCGACAACATTCCTATAAATTGAATTTACAGGGGCGTCTACATAACGTATGATGAAGTTCGGTTTGCCGGCATAAAAAAGAACGGACATACGCGTGAACCGACGCTTCTGATTCTAGAAAGAATAAGAATATTTTATTTTTGCTTGAACAAGTAATTAAATGTGAGCACGATAATATCAAATGTTTATGATACATGTGTTGCACTCCCATAAAAACTTTCAAACCTCATTTTACACCCTTCTGGGATAAAAAGTATCTTATGAATGAATGAATGAATGAATGCCAATATGGCCATTACCTACTTTGTCTGTATTTTACCAATGTCTTGTGTAGCTACAATATAGTACATTATTGCCGTGGCCGGGAAGGAAGCAATTGCAGGCTGAGTATTATAATACGAAGCCTGCAATTGCCATTCTGGCTGACGCTTATATAGTGCTTTTCTCAAAAATTGAGGAATAAAAAAGACTGAATTGAAATCAAGCTTTATTATGAATTACAAATTGGGGATACCGCAAATTACATAAAATTAAACGTCATAATGTATTTTTTTTATCAGAATCGCTAGTGTATTTTTCCACCAAAAAACGCAAACTATTTGAGACTCATACAAAAATGTCGCTTTTGTAACAGAAAAATACGAGTTGATTTGGCTGAAAACGACATGTGCCGTCTTTTATATGGCAGTTTCTACTTTTTAAAAAGTTTGGTAATCGACAAATAAAGGAATTTATATGTAACATTCCAGGCGGCCTGCAATGTTTTTATTTTTTAATTTTGATCTGGCCTTAAACTATATACACTAAACTTTACCTTCCAATATGTAGCGAGTTATGTTCACTTTGCGGGCCATTTTTGAGAAAAAGTATTGACATACGTATATACATACAACGTTACTTTCCCATTTATAATTAGGTATATATTTTAGGCTTTTTTTGTATGATTTTGATATGATTTATGTACTTAGTTCAATAAAACGTTTGTAACATTTGTACCGGGTAAACGTTTTTCCGTACCATTTGATATTTAGCAGTAGTTTTTCGGTGAAGGAAAACATCGTGAGGAAATCAGTCTTAATCCCAATAAAGTTTGTTAATCCTCTGTCAGATGGCAATCGCTTTCGTAAAACTAATACCTATGCCAAATCTTGGAATTAGGTACCAAAGTGGACAGGGGTACAATCGGGAAAAAGAGGGGGGGGGGGATTTATGCAGTAGAAAATGTCAAATCATGTCTCAGTCTAAATTATGCACCCCGACATTTATTATGCTACCCCGCCACGTTGCATCAAGGTCAATTGTCATGTAAATCCGCCCGAAGGGAAATTATTGTTTTAGGCCCCGGCTGCCCGTATAAATCTAAGGTTTACCTTATCGAATTCATTTTCGCGGGCCGAAGGCTTTTAGCGCCTTAACGCACGTGTAAAGATGGCAGCGGTAGCGTTCTCTTTGTAAAAACGATTAAGCTCAACTTGCGTTTCGTTAACCTAAAAGCAAGCCTATACCGCTAAAGCCTAAATAACCCAAGCCATAACTCTGCTCACTTTAAGAAAAGTATATTGTCTATGTCGGTCAAAATTTTTAACCATTTGCCAAATGACCTAAAAACTCTGAATTTACCAGAATTCAAAAAAAAAATATTTAACTGGTGCTTAAGCTTATTATAGTATTAACGAACACTTTGAAATTAATAATTCCTGACATGTGTATCACCAAATTACTCTGTGACTTGCAATAAAATTGTATTTTTTTAAATCTTATTTTTATTTTAATTTAATTTTTAATTATTTTTAATTTTGTTCTGTATTGTATAATTGACATCACATCACTATATATTCGTAGCATGACATTGACATTCTTATTTTTTCTCATATATTTTTTTTTGTTGTTTTACTTTTATTATCATTATTGACATAGGTACTTACCAATATTGAAATACATTAATTCAATTACATGCAAATGAATGAATAAATTCAATAAATATTGTGTGCCAAACTCTGGCTGATTGTGACGAACAATAAAGATACTGTGACCTTTTATAACACTCACTATCAAACAATAAATTATTTGTATTTGTATAAAAGTTTCGTGAAATCACACGTGTTTGGTAACCTAGCGAGGACCTACTACTATTGACTACATTGAATATTGCACACCACCACGTGCCGTAAGCATCAGAATGTTACTAAAATGATGAAAGTAGTAAGGGTAGATTGACAAAAATATGACATAGTTAAGGCTTTAATTTAATCTGCGCTTCCATTGTGTAAGGGATAAATTTCATGTTCCACAGACCCCTCTTAATTTAATAGCCTGTGTACTAATTTTCCGAACGCGCGTCGGTACAATTTAACTGTCAATTTTTCATATAAAAAGTGACATTTAGACCTACCCGACGTTCGTACAATGCGTTACGTGATTGACCTGGTCAACTACACTTATAAAGTAATATCATAGAAATCTCAGAGCATAGGAATACTAGAGAGAGGACAAGCCGCCGGCGGCAGCGTCGCAGTTGTTAGCTCAATGGGCATACTCTGCCATACTGTAAACGCGTGCTGATCGCAGATAATATTACGTTTCTTCCCAAAATGCCTGATATGATGCGCGTGTATTGTCCAATAAGAGCGTAGGTATACAACTGTGTGTGTTTTACATATGTGCGTGCTTTATCTTGTCAATTACATGGGCTCTGTGTGGGTTAATGTACTTGCGACAGGCGTACTCAATGCAAATCGGCCGGCATGTCCGATCTCCTTATATTCATACATCTGTGATATAAATACATTTAATAAAATCGCTTCTCACTCTATACTTGAACTTCATCGATAGGGATGTGTGGCCAAAGTCTGCTGGTTTATGGGAGGCAGCTCTGCAGAATAAGATAAGGATAATAGGCCCTCAATTCTCGTACCATGTTGAATGCCCGATCATATTTAATGAAAGGTTCTTTGAGGCTTTCGAGATTTACTAAAAACCTCTATAATAAACATAGTTTTTTTTTTATTAGAACAAGGAAACGGTAACCAGCCTACGGAAAACTAACTAAAAAAATATATTTTTTTCATACAAAACATAGCCTATGTGACTCGGAGTATCAAAATCGGTTCAGTATCTTAAGAGGAATGCCTATCTGCGATTTTCCCATACAAACGCTCTCGACTGTTTCCTTCCTGGTTTTTGAACCTAGAGCAATGATTTTTCAAATAAGGTCAATAATAGCTTTGCTTAGTTGGACCTAGGTCGATTTGTGTAAGATTGCCCCCAAATATTTATATTTTATTTATATTTATCTATGCCGCTCGGCTATGTTTCGCTTTTTTGGATCTTTTTATTTTAAAGAAACTTACAGCCCCTCAAAAATCGCAAAAACGGCTTAATTGAAATGGCTGCTAAAAAGGCGCAGTATACAAATATGACAACAAAGGTGTTGATTATTTCTTCCTCTTGCAGTTTCCAAAATTTTATGATGATTGGTTGCGTTTTGGAGGAGGAAACAGTCGAGAGCGAAGCCTTAGTTCGAGCTGCAGTTATCCTTATCGCATAGACAGCTCCCGCCGCCCACAACAGCGCGACAGAAACATCGCGTCAAATATTAGAGATTTCAAAAGTTGCTCAGCTAGGCATTGCTCTTAAGCGCTACCGGTGGTACACACGTAAATACAAACATGCGACCACTAAAAACATGCGAACAACTTCCTTTCGGCTCTGCCGCAGTCGGGCAAAAAAGTCTGAAGAATATTAGAACGGCAAGTAAGTCTAGTTCAAGTGTCCATGCTTGCTTGTAAAGATTGATGAGAACAAGTTCTCGATTGGATTATTCAATCATTCATTCTTAACATACACAACTCAGAAACCAAAGCCCAAAATTGTCTATCTCGACGAGAACTCAAAAAATACAAGAAAATTTGGACGAAAAACTTTTTTTTCCTACTTGTATTATCGCTTAAAATTAAACATTATATGGAGCAATCAGAACACAAACTTCTGCCAAGTTTTTAATGCGTCTAGTCGAACGCACTCTTTTAGCCGGTGAGTAGATAAATCGTTTCGGTGACAGTTTTATTGGCACCCTTATAAATAACGAAGGCGAAAGAAGTAGCCTATCAGTAATTTGCCGCCCTCTCTTACCTGAAAATTAATAGACTGTAGAGCCTTAAATCATATGTGATTGGGTCTACAGGAATAGAACTTGTATTTGGCAAGTGGAACAATCTTGACGAACTAACTAAGTTTTTGGGTGCAATGTGGGTCGAATTTTCACACTTCCATTCACTCGAGTAATAGAAGAGGCTAACGGCTGGTTGTTTCAAATACAACTTGATAAAACTCGTATGACAGCTGCAAACAGACTGATTTATTTGAATTTTAAATCTACTGTTGACATGACATGAGTTGTCAGTGACATGCTACCAGATGGCAGCTGTGGTATCTAAATATGCATTTTGTTAAATTTTCTACACCACCACTTAACAAAATACAAAAATAAACTTATAATACTAATCAGTTGAAATGCCTAGTTGAGTTATAATGTTTTACAATTTTAATTTAATGTTGAACTTAAAATGTTTTACAGCGCATAAGCTTTTAGTAAGCATATCGGCTGGCATTTCAGCTGTTGGCATGTACTAAATGGTTACATACTTATTTGCCACGGCTTCCCGGACAAAGTGACTGCGAATGTCAATATGTTTCGACCTTCTGTGAAACATGTGATTTACAGCTAACCTCTGCGCGCTCTGACTGTCGTTATATAAAACAATAGTATCACAGTTACCTAGTAAGTATCTCAGTGATTAGATTTTTTAAATACATTGCTTCTTTGCACGCTTCAGACATAGCTACAAATTCAGATTCTGTGCTTGAAAGCGACACAGTTCTCTGCTTCCTACATTCATAGAATACAACACAATTTGACAAAGTAAAGCAGAATCCTGTGTAGGATCGACGGTCATTGACATCTGACCCCAAGTCTGCATCAACAAAACATTCAAGATGTGAGTCATCTTTTTTATACACAAGACCAATTTTTTTTGTTTTATGTAAATACTTCAAAATTCGTTTGGCATGTTTCCAGTGACTCTCGTTATGACAATTATTGAATTTACTTAAATAACTTACACTATAGGCAATGTCAGGGCGAGTTAATACTGCAAGATACATTAAACTACCCAACAGTTGCTGGTAAGGGTATTTTTTATCCCCACAGCCATGTTCAGACTTTACACACTGTAAATTTACTTCCATAGGAGTTTCAGCCAACTTGCTATCAATCATATTAAACCTATGTAGTAACTTGGTCACATATTGCTCCTGGTCTACAGTTATCATACCATATGTGACCTTGGCCCTCATGCCTAAACACTGTTTCAATTGACCTAAGTTTTTAATTTTAAATTTAGCACTCAGTTCGAAATCATCAACAAACAGAGCTATGATTACTTTTGTATCACCATTAAACTTTGTAAACAAACATGGTTCAAATTTAGATTTGTAGTAACCAAGACTCTGTAAATACTCCTCTACTCTTTAGTACCAAGCCCTAGAAGACTGCTTGAGCCCATAATGAGCTTGGCCCTTTTTAATTTCAAAACTTTACCATTATTATGACTGTAGTCAGGTATAATGGGCTGTTTCATATACACTGTTTCAATTAAATAGCCATTTAAAAAAGCAGTAGTTACATCCAGGTGACTTACATCTAAGTCTAGTTTTACAGCAAGTGCAAAAAGAAGTCTTAAAGTAGAGTATCTAAGCACCGGTGAAAATGTCTCATGGAAGTCGACACCTTCCTTCTGGGTGAAGCCTTTTGCAACTAAACGCGCACGATATCTCACTTTATTTTCCAAGTCTATTTTCTTTTTGAACACCCACTTACACTGAACCACTGTGCTATTTTCAGGATAGTCCACCAGTTCCCACGCATTGTTCTCTTCGAATGAATTAAATTCTTCCCTCATAGCATCCTTCCTGAATGAAGACTCCGGTCCATTCAGGGCATCTTCTAGAGTAATACCGCCTTCAGCCGTACTCTGACCTGATTCCACACACATATTTGAGAACCTATACCTCTCTGGCTTCTTCCTTATCCTCTTGGATGGTGTGCTCGGTGAAGCTGGAACTAACGGTTCCTCACCGACTGGAATCCTTTCTTCACTGGCAAGCTCCTGAACTTCCGGGTCAAGAAACTCTGCCTCTTCATATTCAATTGAAGAATCTTCTTCGCTATGATCTGAGACCTGTGAATCCTCCTTCTCAGCCTGCACCTCGTCTTCAACTGAATCTGTCTTCTTTTCAGTGCATGAAACTTCTATTTGCACACTAGAGTTTCCATCAACTCTCTCTTCAATAACCACTACATCTCTACTGGTCATAATAGTGATAACACTATTATTATATGGAAACCCAAACAATAATGTTTGGGTTAAACACTCTGTAGCCTTTGACGTTATCGGGATACCCAACAAAAATACATTGCTTTGCTTTCTTGTCCCATTTCAGACGGCGTTCTTTGGGTATATGAATATGAATATAAATGAATATATGTTTATTGCGGAGTAAATGGTACATCCATATATGTTAGTAACAATTTTACTTAGGTCTATGTTATTTCTCATAGCTCACTTGTGAGCTATGAGACTTCGTCCATTGGCGGAATATAGGACTGTCATGCGTTTTCGCAACTGCACTAAGGAGCCCGTTGCAGCTGCCGCGAACACGACGCATCAGGGACGCGACTCGCTTACGCATAATAGCGTGGAAGCCATCCGTACGCGCCTCCGCGAACATCCTCGATGCACTACAGTAGCGCGGCAACCTCATCAGCATCCTGAATGCGTTGTTATAGAGGACGCGCAGGGCGCTGTAAGTAGTCTTCGTGTAGTCGATCCACAGGCTGCATGTGTAAAAAGACTGGCAGTAGGCTCTAAGCAAGGTTAATTTAACACTTGCTGTGCATTTTGCAAACCTGCGGATCAACATGTTGCTTCTCACTGACAGCGCCCTGCGCTCCCTCTCCAAGTCCAGGTCGTCCTTTAGTAACGCGGTGACCCAATGCCCCAGGTACTTAAATTGCGATACTATCTTAAGCGGAGCTCCAGCCAGCTCGACCGTATATGCACCATCACCTTGCTGCCAAAGATCCGCAGGTTACTGACATCTGGCGTCTGCCCTGTCCACATCTCATATGGTGTTTTATTGTTTAAACCTGATGCTATAGATCTGTTCCTCAGATATACTGCTGTATGTACAGCCTCTGCCCAAAATCTTTTTCCCAATTCTGCATCAAACACCAGACTCTTGGCCTTCTCCACAACCGTCCTGATGTTACGTTCACATAGGCCGTTCTGCTCTGCGGAGTACGGATTTGTTTTTTGATGTATAATCCCTGCATCATGTAAGTATTTGTCGAATACTTTATTGCAGAACTCAAGCCCGTTGTCGGTCCTCAGACACCTTATTTTCTTCTCAGTTTGATTTTCCACCAATATCTTAAACTGCTTAAAATACTCAAACGGTTCATCTTTTGTTTTTAAGAAGTAAACAAAAGCCATTTTACTGTAGTCGTCAACCAGCAGAAGAAAATATCTCGAGCCGCCTATAGATTTCTCTTCCATAGGACCACATTAGTCTCCGTGCATTCTCTGAAGAACTTCTGTGCTTCTCACACCCACATGAGAAAATGGTAGCCGAGTTTGCTTGGCCTCACAGCATACAACACAATTTTCTTTGGTTATGTGAAGATTGTCTTTGAATGACATTCCGGTGACTGAACCTTCATTCATTTTGTTAAGGTCATCACTGTTGATGTGACCAAATCTGCGATGCCACACATTTTCCGTTGCTGTTGTCAACAAACAACTGTCAAATTTCACTGTTTTTAACTTGTAGACACCTTCGGTCAAATCCGCTGTAGCGACCAACACGTTTTCCTTGTTGTAAATACAACACCTTTCTTGCTCGAATGAAACTTTATTGCCCTTGCGCATCAACTCGCTAACCGACAATAAAGTCGTTGCTAAGCTCGGTATATACAACACTTCCGTGACTGGAATCTCGTACTGAATACCCTCAGCCTCTGTGGTGATACGCACATCGCCACTGCATTCAACAGGTATTCTACTTTTGTTAGCAACCACTATTTCATTTACGCGAGGTTTGTTTGACATAATTGTCAACCACTGTTTATTCGGAGTCATATGTTTACTTGCACCCGAATTGATATAAAAATCAGAGCTGCTAAACTTTGCACTCAAAACTAAATGCGTTTGATTGCTTTTTCTTTTCTGATTTATCAATAATGGTGCACTGATTTCTGTAGTGACCCGGCTGTTTGCATTGATAACAGGTTATGTTTTTCTTGTTTGTCGATTTGACACTGACATTTGGTCTAGCCATAGATATATTCTTGGTGTTGCCAGTTTTATACTTGTGGAAACCTTTTGCAGCAAACGCCCCACTACACTCCGCTTCATTCGATTCCATGTCGAGCAGCTTCGACTTAATGACATCTGCGTCGATTGGAATACCTGAGTGTTCAATCGCCATTATCATTGGCGAAAACCTGTCCGGCAATCCTGCCAACAGCAACGATTCAATCCATTGTTCGTTTTTGTCAAATCCCGTACCTCTCAACCGCTGCGATGTTTCGACAACTTGAGTTACGTATGACGTCATCGAATCACAATTCTCCAGCCTGATATTAAATTACGAAGAAGGGTTATTTTCCTGGAAAAACCTCAATCGTCGAATATTGATCTCAACTTGTCCCATAATTCCTTTGTCGTCTTCGTAGTTTTAATATGTACATATAGGGTAGGATCTATTGTCAAAACTAGCTTCGCTCTGGCTTTTGCGTCCACATCGGCAATTGTCGCCGCCGTTTTACCGTCGGAAGGCACACTCTCTCCTTGTATAGTATGAAACGTTCCCTCCAAGACGAGCAAATTCTCAGCCGCAAACGCCCACTCATCGTAGTTTTCTCGTCCTTTTAACTTTGGCACATTTGCGATGAAATTCGAAGCCATTATTTGCACAACACAATAAAACAACAATAATCTGGATTAATCTGATCGAAACACTACTTTTCTTAATAAATATGTGGTCTGGGCCATAACTTAATAAAACTCGTATGACAGCTGCAAACAGACTGATTTATTTGACTTTTAAATCTACTGTTGACATGACATGAGTTGTCAGTGACATGCTACCAGATGGCAGCTGTGGTATCTAAATATGCATATTGTTACATTTCTACACAACTCCCATTACAATATTAATGGCGTGCCCTACATGCATACACTCTTGCGCAGGACCCGACTTCAGAGACGCAACTGCCAGAACTGTCCACACCGCTGCCCATCGGGCATCTCTTATTTGAGGAACCTCAACACAAAAGAGGCGGAAGAAATTATTTATTTATTTAAAACCGCTATGTCACTGTCGGGGGGTACAGATGGCTTGCCAATGGCTCCGGTGGCGCGCTGCATGCAGCACATGGTGTTCTCGTAGTCCAATGACCTGTGTGACTTGATTACTCCATTTGGCTGGCGGCCTGCCACGAGATCGTCTACCCTCCACCTTTCCCGTCAACATAGTGTATTCGAGGCTACTAGGACGACGCGCTATATATCCATAAAATTATATTATACGTTGCTGGAAAACTGTAGAGAGGCGTGTGGTGCGGATTTTGAGTTTCTCTATTACGGACACATTGGTTCTCATGGCGGTAAATCTCATTGTACCTATATAAAGTTTTAAAGTTTTCTATGGGTTGACAGCTGACGGCGCCATCGACACGTATTATCTAAACCGTTGAGGCCTTTTATAAAGATGCTTTAGACCAAACCTTTGACCAAATCTTACTAAGACCGGATCAGCAAGTTTTTTGAGATTACTTACCGACATAAATTTTAACAGATCTTTATAAAACCGAAGCCCTGTTACGTCATAATCCTTATTTTCGAAGGACGATTTTATTCCGTAAATAAAAATGTCAATACACTTTTTTTTAGTGCAAAAGGTACTTCTGTAAGTGATTTTAGTGGTTAGCAATACCAAGGATACTAAAACTTACCATGTAAAAGGGATTTGTTGTTATGTACAACAACGCTTGTTGTGGTGTCCATAAGGGGTTTTCGAGTGCGGATGCGGACCCCGAGCAGGCCCGTTAGCTTTAATTACACGAAGTGTTAAATCTTGTATGCCCCTAAGGATAATGTTGCCTTTGTAAAAGGAATTTTTCTTCCACTTGCAAGATAAATGGGGTCATTATGCTAACAATGCACTTGCCTTTATTCATAAAATTTTAGGTTAGAATTATTATGTTTCTTGAAAAATGCTTATTTATTTACGCAATTGTTGCAAACATTTTTTTGAAACAGTACGGGATTGGTATGGGTCATTGTCAGTCACAAAAACAAAAATCATCTTTTCGGTGGTCAATAGTTAAGGGCTTACGTTTACATATAATATGTTTTTATCACATATAATTATAGAAGGGGCAACGCCGTTTATGCGGATTCAGAGTTCGAGCAAAAATTAACTTTGGCAATGTCCACCGAAGAGACGCGAACCTAAATCTGACAATGACCCGTCTAAAACAAATCAGCATTCACTTTTTTATGATGTATTGAATTCAACTCTTTTACGCCATATACTATTGACGGCGACGACGTGGCAGGACATAGTAATAGGATGACATTTCGTAACTATAACCTAGAGATTGCTTAAAGCCGAGACGAGTGGAAATCGAGAGCGGGGGGCCAATGCCCAGCCGTGGCGTGGGACGCCCTACAGCCTTGCTTTTTTTTACATGATGGATGACAGTGGTTTCTTTACCTCCAATTGCATAATCTCTATAGACAATAAAGAACTGGCGCCTGTCTGTGAATACTCAAACCCTTTTAAGGATACCGATAAGCAATAATATATATTGTATAATATTGTCCCAGATGCGCGCCTACAATAGAAAACTAAAGCTAATGTTATTTAAAATTATCTAACCGCGAACGGGAAAATAATCCAATAATAGAATGTTTTGTTTCACAACAATGCTATACAGCGTGGCAGGCTTGCCACACGTCGCGGCTGTCGGTAATAGGAATAGGCAACACTATTGTGTTCACGTGCCTCCATTGTATTATATAATATATATGTTATTTAAAGACCGGAAATGTATTACTTTCTGTCATGTTTGAAATTTTGTACATATTTTTTTGACTTACTAAAAATATTATTTACTTATTAGAGTAAGGACTATACAGGATGTCTATACATACCCACACGGTGGGTGTTTTTGTTGCTCTTGAGCATAAATGTTCAATAATTACGAGAATCTATTTAATCATTGTAAGGTGTTAAACGTATTCGACAAGGTGGAACTAGCAATTATAATACAGTACAATAACAATATAACCAACGTAAAGAAAAATATAAGACCCAGCCATCTTCGTAACTTACCTAACCAACCTACCTTTGAGGTGAAAAATAGCAATAATGTATATGGGCAGAGGGTATGGAGTTGTATCCTACCTGCAATATTAAATAGATTTTCGGATGAGCTGATACGTAATATTGAGGGTAAAACGTGTAGTAAAACACGCCCAATAGTCAAAGGACATATGTTAAAAGTAGGTCATAAACAATAAATTTACTTATCCTATTGTATAAAATAACAAGAATAACATAATATAGCTACCTATTTAATTAAGACTAACTAGTTATAAGCCAGGCTCCTTAACTCAAAAAATCTTTTAAATTTAAGATTAGTAGTCAAGATTGTAATAACCCTTTAGTAATTTTCTATTGAAATAAACAGTTCAAATTATTTTTTTTTTTTTTAATTGCTATTAACACCCAAGCATTAAATATAATAAAATTTTACAGTTACATATCTCATTTGTTTGCTTATAATTAGGTTTTACAACCTAAACACAGTAATATTATACTGGTATTATAATTGCAACCCAAATATGAGAGCAAAACTATAGTTTCATATTAGGAAATATCAATCATACAATTTTTTACCTATCCGTTCATTTAAATTCGGATTTGAAAAAAGGTATCCTAAATTCATTTTTTTCATCAAAGCTGCCTATACTTCGCTTTGCAACCACAATTGCCATATCAACTTAGGGGTACGTGTAGTTGGCAACTGTGGTTGCTGCAAGCAAGTGAGTAGATAAGAATGTTACAATTCAATCCGAAATTTAAAAAACAAGAGCCTTTTTTATTACAAACTTTATATTAACTTGCACTTCGTATGTATGTAAATATAATATGTAAGTTGTCCGTCAAAATTTGCAATCCATTTTTCAGTCATTTCCCGTTATCCAATTGAGCTGAAATTTTGCAAGCATATGTATATTGCATGACAATGCAATATTCTGATGACTTGGAGCTGATCTGATGCTGGAGCTAGAAGGTGGCCATAGGAACTCCGCAATAAAACGACACAACCCCATCGAGTTTGGGCTCCTTAGAATCGTCTCAATGAGTACTTGATGATGGTATGCAGAAAAGTACAGTCGGCAGTAAAAGCTTGTACCATAAATTAATTTTTTGACAGAAATGTATAACTACCTACCTTAAATGATAACAAAAATACAACATTGCAATAACGTTAACAAATCCACGCGATATCGCTGCGCCCCGACATAGCAAATTTTACATTGTGGCACGTCGCCAAGTGATCATCGGAAGAATTGGTTTAGCCCTGCCTCCTATAAAAGCCATTTCCATATGCTCGCAAGCTTGGCACGGAAACGTGCATAACGTTTAATTCTGAGGGTCATTCCGAGACAAACATAAAGCATTCAAATTAGATTTGTAATGTGTTTCGTGTTGTATTTACTACGTTAGCTCAGCGCGCGTGAAAATGAGAGCGAAGCACATTGAAATCAATTTGGAATGCGAAATTAGTGTCTTATATTGACCTTCGGCTGCGGAAAATTAGAAAAATAGAAAGCAAATGACGTTCTGCTCTGGAACTAGATTTGTCATCGACTTGCTTACCTACTATGGATGTCATCTTATGTACGTACTTTAGTAAAAATCCCGGACGGTAGTGCATTAATTTTAATTTACGGCTTATTAGTTTAACTAAACTGTACACTTTAGGACAGTGACATTGGGCCATATTTCGTTCGTCGTCACTGAGTTATTTTTAGTAACGTTTTCACTATTTTGAAATAAACTTATCTATATTAAAAAAATATAATAAAATTATATCCCGTAAGTCCAAGACTAAGTTACTAAAGAAAATTATACATTTCAAATTGCAGGAAAATCATATCAGTGGTTTGAATTCAGCCCGTAGCAAAGAATATTTAAATTGTTCTCTTGGATTTGCAATTTTGACATTAGGTACAAAGCGATACCTAAGTCTAACATATTTTTTAGAAACGTGCCTAAAATATCGCCAATATTTTTTTCACCAACGTTTAAATTAAGGAAGTAATTTCCTGTCCAGCTTTTTCCTCGTGCTCATTTCCTTGGTATCATTCCACTATGTTGGTTAGTTGCTAAGTAATTAAGTTTGTTAAATTAGTATAGTTAACCCGCGCGCTGCCTCTGTCCTATTAAAGGGTCAACGGCGCCCGTTAGTGGAGAAATACTTCCAATTATCTACCGGAGAGGCCATGGTAGATAATTTTGTGCAATAATTTTAGGAAAGTACCTCAATAAAAGGGAAACGAAATTAATGTTTATTTATTTCAATTGAACTGCCCAAAGGTATAATTTCAACTTAGTAGCTTATGAATACATTGACGAGTAAAAATGCTGGTTGCATAGGATGTGACATACACCAAGTGAATTGGAAAATATCGCGTTCATTGAAACGCCGTTGTGACTAGATTAGGAAACATTAAGGACTGATTTTCAGATATATGATTGTTCATCTGATTTAATCATCTGATAAGGAATCTCTCAAAACCAAAAAGGACTTGTTCAAAACCTGGCAAGAATCAGAGTCAGAAGAGGACCTAATGAAATACAAAGATGCAAAAAAGCTTGCTAAGAAAATCGTTGCCCAAACTAGAGCAAATTCACGGGAGGGTTTCTACGCTAAACTTGAGGATGTTCAAACAGATTCGGAAATCTTTAAAATCGCCAAGAAGAAACATTTATACATATACAAGATATACAAGATGTAAAACGCAACAAATTCATAAAAGATAAAAATCAAAATCTACTCACTAGAAACGATGACATAAACAACAGATGGTTTGAGTACTATAAAAAGCTAATGAACGAAGAGTTCCCAAGAGAAGCGTATGTGCCCAACGCCCCTGTAGAAGGACCAATACGCGAGATAAATGCCGAGGAAGTCAAAGCTGCTGTAGCGAAAATGAAAAATGGGAAAGCAGTTGGACCCGATGAAATCCCAGCTGACTTTTGGAAGTTTATTGGGCCTGTGGGTGTAGCTTGGCTGACAAGACTGTTCAACACCATAATGCAAGATGGGGCTATACCCGAGTCATGGCGTCTTAGTCATCTGGTTCCTTTCTACAAAAACAAGGGTGACGTTACACAATGTGGCAACTATAGGGGCATAAAATTGACATCACATACATTGAAAGTGTGGGAACGCATACTTAACAGGCGCATCCTCACGATGACGACAATAACATCAAACCAGTTTGGATTCACACCATCGCGCTCAACAACGGATGCTATACAGGCCGTGAGGATACTCACGGAGAAACAGCGACTGAATAAAGAAGATTTACACCTTATCTTCATTGACCTTGAGAAGGCATTCGATCGTGTCCCAAGACAGCTGGTCTGGGAGGCTTTGAGAGCACAGGCGCTACCCGAATGCTACATAACCTTGATCCAGGATATGTACAGAAACGTGCGCACAAAGGTAAAGAGCCCTGCTGGCACTAGCCGGGAATTTGAAGTGCGCGTCGGTGTGCATCAAGGATCTGCACTTAGCCCTCTCCTTTTTAACCTTGTTATGGACTACATCACAAGAAATATCCAAACTCAACTGCCTTGGAATCTCCTCTATGCCGATGATGTGGTGCTTATAGCCAAAACCCCAGACGAACTGCAAACGTCATTGTCTGCATGGGTAAATGCGCTCGAAAAATCAGGACTTAAAGTGAATAGGACGAAGACGGAACACATGGAATGCTGCTTTAGTAATGGAAACAATCTTAACGGGTCTTCTACAATCTACTACCCCGACGCAACTGCAGTTCCAAAGGTCACCCAATTTAAATACCTTGGCTCAGTGCTTACCCATGCTGCCGATATAGATGCGGATGTAAAGCATAGAATAAATGTTGCCTGGCAAAAATGGCGGTCATTAACAGGGGTTCTATGTGACCCACGAATGCCTATTCGCACTAAGGGCAAGGTTTACAAAACGGCTGTTCGGTCGGCTCTAATGTACGGCGCAGAATGCTGGACGGTAAAAGAGACGCATGTACAGAAAATACACACGACGGAAATGAAGATGCTAAGATGGTCAGGGGGAGCAACCAGGCATGACAAAATCAGAAACCAGTATGTTCGAGGTAGTTTCAAAGTTGCTCCAATACCAGAAAAGCTTTCTGAAAGCCGTCTTAGGTGTTATGGCCACGTCATGAGACGACCTGATGACTACGTTGTCAAAAAGGCCTTAAACATCCCGGAACGTAAAAGAGGCAGAGGATTCTATATGGTCGACCAGCATGACCCGGCTTTTGAAAAATGAACAATTACCAGACCCGACAACCCAAGACCGAGCGACTTGGCGCCGATTAATTAGGAGAGCCGACCCCACCTAACGTGGAAACAGGCACAGAAGAAGAAGAAGATTGTTCATCTGATTTAATCGAAACATGATTGCTTAAAATTTCCACGCTAGAAAAAAAATCAAAGGTTGGATTTTTATTTTCCTTTTTTAAGTCGGCCTACTCCAACAATACATTAGTTTTCGACGCAATCAAGTTTATATCATAATATGTTACCCCATCTAAATCCTCACAAAATGAAATATGAATAAAGTTAGGTGATTATTGAAATTTGACTAAAAAAGGTATTCCCGAAGTATGTTGCATCTCTTTTGCTCGTGCGCGGAAGGCAAAATCGTGACCTTCACAAGGGAGTGTGGTTTTCGTGAATCGAATAAGTACCTAGGTCATATTTTCATATGATGCCAAAAATATTGAGCTAAAGTAATTATTTCTAGATACAATGCGAAACTCATAAACGCTTTAATCCGATCACCACCACTTTAGTTTGTAACACCTGGTTTGTCTTCCAACATTAACTGTGGTGGTAGCTAAGACAAATAAAGCTGTCAACATCACTCGCATACCTGGCTACTTTTTCACCATCTGTAACTAAAGACTCTACTCACTTATTAAATATCTCAATATTTTGCATTGACCCATATAAAAATCTATATTTTTTATAAAGCTAGTAAGTACTTTCAAAAGGCTAACGTGGACAACGAGTATACACGTACCACTTAAATTAAATTAATCTTTATTCGCGTGCATATAAATTGGGTTTGATATAGGTACGTATTTACTTTCAGAGCTACCAAGTTTATTTTCACTAAAGATAATATACCTACTACAAAAAAATTACGCAATAATCAAAGTACTAAACTCCAAAATAGATGTGGTTCCACTCCACTTAACGCCCCGCAGGGCTGCCGCAAGAAACACTATCATGCCCAGAGGTGCTCGGGGCGACACTAGGTAATTAAGACGGCAGCGTCACGGAGGCCGCGGTTAATTTTACATTATACGTACCGCTGGAGCTGTGACGTGTTAAATTCGAACTTGAAACTGATATAAATGACGAATACGAGTATATACTTACTTATATGGGGTGGGCCCTGTAACGGGAGCAAATATTTAAAAGGACGCTTCCGTATACAGCAATTGCAATAACCCCTTGTCTTGTGTCCCGTCCCATTCATTTCCAATTATTTTGGTTTCGGAGAAAGTTATGACCTCCAAGTAAGGTATCTTGGCACCACGAGATCATAGCACATCAGTGAATGCAGATGTTGAGGTAACATAATGTAGAGTCAGAATAGTTTTTGCATTTTTGGTTTCAAAATATATTTTTGTGATTTTTTATTTTTATTTTCATTCTTTTTAGTGCTTTTAAAATAAAAAGCTACTTATACTTATAGCACTCCAGAAGAGTAAAAATACAAGTACTTAAATTTATTTTGAAGAACAAATTGTTATTTTTTCAATTAAAACCAGTTGGAAATGATTGTTCACAAGTTTCGTCACTGTTTAATTTTTCGTTTTATTTCGTGTTATTATTATATTAGTTTTTTAGTATGATAATACATTAAAACGCGCACACATACGCGAAGATAACTACTTATTCAAAGGTGAAAGTCCTCAACCCGCAATGGCCCAGAGTGGAGACTTCAGACAGTTCCCTATTATCCGTGAAAACCCGTGTTCAGCAGTGTGACATAATATGATGTTGTTTTACTTTATTCTTGACTAGCTGCCTTGCGTGGCTCAAATATATGTAATAAAATATAGCTATGTCCATCCCGAAGGGCCTGCCCACATGTCTGCGGTGCAACACCGCAACGCACAACACACCGAAACCAGCGTTTCTCGATACTAAACGCGGGTTTCTGCGGCGCGCGCGCCGCAAAATTGTGCGTTGCGTCGCCGCACTGCAGACATGTGGCTAGGCCCGAAGGTCCATTCCGTACTGGTGAAAGTTTGAAATTCTATTGACGAAATAATTTTTGTAATCGGTTGTGTAGTTATTTTCCCCCATAATTACAACTTTACAAAGCTACAAACTAACAGACTTTATAATATTAGTAACGGAAAATAGATATACAATGTTATGTAAATGGTTCAATAGGGTTGTAGACTCAAAATGTATACTCTAAAAGAAAGAAGGTCAAAAAATATGCCTAGTGACGAAAATCCCATTCAAATATCTCAAAAAAATACGAAACTACAACCGTTTTAATATTGCTTGTTAGGAAGAGAAAACGCTCGGGGATCGTAACGTCACGACACTCGTGCGTCATAGTAAATGACAATCGTTTCATATGAAGGTGGTCTTTGCGGAAAAGGGACAGAATAAACCCCCTCTTAAAACTTTGTAGGTACACTTTAACTTTGTGAATATTTAATCCCCTGTTTTACTGTTTTCTCCATTTGACAAAAACTTTAATCCTTTTTGGATGCCACTCATCATTATTGGTTATTTTATATGGTGCTTACACCCCTATTGTAAAGAATAAGTTTATTAAATTAACTCTTATACGGCATGGGTTCAATATGTTCCACATGCACAAAACAGTGTTGACCTAAATAAGTAAAACACAAAGAGGCTCTTAACCGACTGTGCTTGCTAATTAACGTTCGTAAGCAAAGTCCCAGCAAGTGATGCAGCTCTCTATAGACCAATATCTAACTATTAATTTTACATACCTGTCCGGGGGACGCTGAGGTGTTAGATTCGACGCGTGTTGGGCATTACGACGTTACGAATATGGAAGATCGTCTGCCAAAAGACATGGTAAGGTCACTTGCAACACATTTTGGGCCAATTAATACTTATCCTGCCCACGGTGTTTTTTATTTTTATCTCGGCATTTGCCATAAATTTACAATTTTGCATACCTATATTTTTTTTCTTTATGTGACAGCACAAAAATGTGTGTATTTTTTTAAATCTGTTATTTATGTATGTGTCACTGGTAGATTGTGAACACCGTCAGTTTATAATCTAACTCGCGATATTACTAACTGTCCAAACCGTTCAAAATTTAACGCATTATTTTTCGTTAGTTTATAAACTATCAATGTCGAATCGTCAAACTGTCAACTGAGATCAAATCGGCATGCTACGGACCGCATACACACAGACTAGGTAGAATAAGTTTGTTAGGTAACTTCAGTTGCCCGAAGGGCAAACCGCCCGCGGGGCTCCGTCGACATTGCAGGATGACGGCATAAATTGAATAAAATGTCTGGATGAAAAAAAAAATACAATCATGTTCTGACATAAGTGGAAGCTGATGCAAGAGGAATAATTCGTTCAACCAATCAGCGCACATGGTGCGTTCCGCATCATACCAATTTGATTCAGTTAACAATTTGACGAGCCGTCATTGTAATTTTCATTCAGAAATATCAAATTGAAAAGTAGCGAATGATGACGTCAACATTACGGCTCTGTATGGCAGCTTGCACACCTTTCATATGACTTTCGTAGTATTTACGTTACACACGGCTTAATCACATTTATACAATTTCGCGATTTTCTTAAAAACGGGTGAGTAATGAAATCTAAAAATTACTTTATTACGTTCAGGTAACATAATTACCGAAATGGTTTTCGAATTAGGCATCATTACATAGTTTGAAATGTAGTCAATTCATGTTGCAGAACCATACGGGTGTGATATCCGCAAGGCGTTCAGGCGGCGTCGCGCGAAGATAGGTGGTCACGCGACGCAATCGCTTGCATCCGTCAGTTTATCATAGTAATCTATGTAATCCATACAAAGTAGTGGGTCGCGGTCGCCGGTCGCCGTCATGTTAAATAAATAAATTTTAATTTAGTTTTGATTTAATTTAATTTAATGTGTCGCGGTCGCCAAGATCGGAATGCTACCTTATTGCAAACACTTAGATATTATTGCATTTGTTTAGAAATGATATAGTAATCTGATACTAACAGTAATTATAATAACAGTGTGCAAACATCAAATTAAATTAACGTAACCATACTTTAACATATATATTTTCAATTAACGTGCTCCTCATTATTTGCAAAAACAACAATGCCGACAAATGAGCCACGCTTCACGTCAAAACAAAAACATGGCCAACGGGTACGCTTGCCAGTATAGTAGCATGTAGGTAGCTACGAGTATAATACATAGAATAGAATATAATAGAAGATAATTTATTTCAGTATAAGTTATACAATTACCTATGTCATCTCGCTCATACTTGGAGCCGCCCAACTGGGGAAGTAAGTACCTCCACCTTACAGAAGACCGCATTCATAATAACGGCGCCAGAGCTGCCGAGGATGTGTTGTGTTGAGAGTGAGGGACCCGCGTTCGTCTCGCTATCAACATAGCGAACCCTCAAATCAAAAAGGGTCGGCAACTCGCTTGTGCTTTTCTGGAATCGCAAGCGTCCGTAGGCTACAGTGTTAGTTGATCATCAGGCAGACCGTATGCCTGTTTGCCACCGTCGTTGTATAAAAAAGACATTAAATTTGACTGGATTTGAACTAGATTTTAAGATCGGTATGGTTTGAGTGTGCTATATTTATTTACGTCTTACGTAGTCATAAAGTAGCAATTACCGCACGCTGCGCGTGCGGAAAATCCTTCTTCCTTGGCCAGGTAGAGACGTAAAATTTGGTACTCACCACGGGCGGTAAAAAAGAAAGCCTTAGATAGCATATTTATTGCCCTTGCCTTTGGCTCAGACGTCAAATACCTGCGGTCTCAGACACACTTTGTTTTACCGCCCTGGGTAAGTTATGTACTATTACGTTATACCGGGTGCCGGGCTTCGCCTCCCGCACGCCACAGGGGTATCGTCATACCCCTGCACCTGCCGTCATACCCCTGCACCTGCGCGTCGCGCAGGCGAGGTCTGAATTAAACGGTCTAAGTATCTATAATTAAAAGGTATACTTTTTATTATTTAACATTAGTTACAATTTATATCCCGCAAGAGTTTACTTGATACTCGAGCGCGTACTAACGTCGAGGTCTCAAGTTAACTCTTGCGGGTTATACAATATAAATTTGATATAAGATAAAATTTATTTGGGTTAAATGAAACGTGCCCTGTTCGTGAGCCGAACCTCAGCGGAGGGATTGTCGCCACTGTAGTTGGACTCCAGTGTAAAGACTTTGAGTGGATAATGTTTGCGCGTTTCGAGGCTTGCAAGGTGACAAATCGTACAGCGATCCTTTATGATGCAAACAAGAGCGAGTTGCAATGAGGTGTAGGACTTGAAGTAATTACTTACAACAATGAAATATGATTCATGTTATATGAATGTAGAAGAGTTTTAACACTTTTTCTGGCGGCCACCCACGCTAGGTTATAACCGACGGTTATGCCTGCACAGTTCACTTGTGCAGGCGTAACTGTGCAAATACACGTTCAGTTATGTCATACACACGTTCAGTTATGTCATACACACGTTCAGTTATGTCATACACACGTTCAGTTATGCCTGCACAGTTTACTTGTGCAGGCGTAACTGTGCAAACACACGTTCAGTTATGTCATACACACGTACAGTTATGCCTGCACAGTTCACTTGTGCAGGCATAACTGTGCATACACACGTTCAGTTATGTCATACACTCGTTCAGTTATGCCTGCACAGTTCACTTGTGCAGGCGTAACTGTGCAAACACACGTTCAGTTATGTCATACACACGTTCAGTTATGTCATACACACGTTCAGTTATGTCATACACACGTTCAGTTATGTCATACACACGTTCAGTTATGTCATGCACACGTTCAGTTATGCCTGTACAGTTCACTTGTGCAATAACTGTGCATACACACGTTCAGTTATGTCATACACTTGTTCAGTTATGCCTACACAAATGAACTGTGAGGGCATAACCATCGGTTATAACCTAGCGTGGGTGGCCGGATTAATACAATGTCTAATATCCTTGACCTAGAACATAGGTACTACGGCTTTATGCCTATATAATGAACTGTATTATTGACAAATACCTGCTTAAAGTTGTGTGTCCAAGATATGGTGCTGATTGGCTATCCAACGCGGGTAGGTAATTAGGTTATTTGACAATGCATGTTGCGTTGATACGTTGTATCCCTAAGGAATTTGGTAGTTGGAAGGTAAGCCGCAGGCATGAAATATATTACGTTAGTAACATCATATTTTTACTAAATACAACGAACAAAACTCTTTTCTCGTTCAGTCAGAGAGAGAAACAATCAGAAACACACAAAGATATTCCAATTAACGAATATTGTTCACTCAATTCCAATTATGCTCCAGTCCATTATAGAAAATGTGAAAGAATTCTCAGGAAAACCCGCAGAGTCGGTTATTATATTTATTTTCTCCACTATGAAATCGAGATGCAATTATATCCTGCGGTTATTTGTTGAGCACGCCATCGCGAGTGGAAGGAGTGCTTTATTTACAAAGGAACTACTGCCAATATGGATACTCGTACATCGATTTCTTAATTCAAATATACCGGCTGTTGCCTATAGCACGGGCAAAAAAGCGACTCATTGGAATATATTATCTTCTTTTCCTATATTGTTGTGTTAGTTAGCCTTGACAAAAGAATAAAACAATTGAATATCCGCAGCTGTTAATATTTTCTCTTCACAAATAAAATGATAAAGAGGTATGTTTGTGAAGTTGTAGCTTTGTGTATGTGCAAAAATCAATCTTATGACAGTATGTCAAAACTCATCCAGCTAAAAATATGTTGTATAGCACCATAGGCCAACCAAATTAGATTTTTTCGAAGAATTAATTCCCATAAAGCTGGACATCGTTTTAATACCTTCATTTGGTCCTAAATACGTGTAATCTGAGTTTGCCCAATCCCAAGAGGTGTGCATACATTTTTGCTCTTTTTTCATGTAGGTAGCACAAAAACGGTACCTCAGACAGAAAATGTATGCTTTTCAATATTAAAGAAGGTCAAATTCTGCGTCGAATGAATATCTAAACTTCGAATTCGGTTCAGGTTAGAAACTGTGAAAATTTTGTCGTTTAGGTGCAAACTTCCATTTTGCGACTTTTCAAGACCGACATATCTTTGAAAAAAATATACCTGCTAACAAACCCATAGATTAAAAAATGTAGAAAATAAAATTTCACATTGACCTTCTTTAATATTGAATACCTACTTAGAATACGTTTTCCGTCCGTCGTACTGTTTTAGTGCACATGCAAAAAACTTAAAAAAGAGCAAAAATTTCGCGGTTATTGGGCTCCCAAAAGTTATGCACTCGGATTACATGCATTTAGGACCAAATGAAGATATTAAAATGATTTCCAGCTTTATGGGAATTAATTCCTCAAAACGTTTTTTTTGGATCTAATTTGCTTGGCCTACCAGTACTAGGGTGGGTAACATACATCCTTACTATTCAGAGTATTCGAAAGTAGCTCTGTCTGTCTGTTAGCTCATCGTTTTAATCCTGGGAAAGGAAATAGGATACTTTGTATCCCGGATGTCATCGTTTAAGGCGGTGAAATGGGAGGCTGAAGTTTGTATGGAAGCACGATATAAAAGTTCAACGTCAAAAAGGCGCGGGCAAAAGCTAGTCTTATAATATAAAACTACATGTAATGATATTATGTGATTAGATGACTGACCAGAAGTCCATAAGCCAAGAAATCTCGGAACGGAAATGGCGATGGATTGGACACGCGCTTCGACGGTTGGATTACCAGCGAACAGTTGAGAAAGAAGCTGGCTCAAATGGTCTCCGCTGGAAAGAGCTAGAAGAAGTCGCGCAAGACAATACCTATGTAATGTCCCTAATGAGGTAAAACAGGATTACATCAATATCATCATCAATGATATAATGTGATTAGATGAGTGACCAGAAGTCCATGAGCCAATAAATCTCGGAACGGAAATGGCGATGGATTGGACACGCGCTTCGACGGTTGGATTGCCAGCGAACAGTTGAGAAAGAGGCTGTCTCAAATGGTCTCCGCTGGAAAGAGCTAGAACAAGTCGCGCAAGACAATACCTATGTAATGTCACTAATGAGGTAAAATAGGATTACATCAATATCATCATCATCATCAATGATATAATGTTTACTGAGCGCACAAAAAAAACAAATTATTGTAGCCAAATGACGTGTAAAAAAACCTTTTAAGAAACTCGGCCGCAAATGAGCTTCTCCTAGTCGGCTAATGACGACGTAACTGTGAACACACTTTTTGCAACCCCTTAAAGAAGCAATTACGTTCAAAGAACGTATTTTCGCCGCACAAAATACACGAATTGATGTGTTTTCAGTTGTTATATCCGAAAAACGTTTACGCACGGGTATTTTAAAGGTATATGAGATTAAACTCAATTATCAATAAAATATAATCGTGAGAAGCACGTTGGTATTAGGGTTAAGTGTGTGCTAACTACTAAAATTATAATTATTTTACTTGATGTTTAAATAAATATATTTTGCTCAATTTTACTAAAATCGGCGTAATCTAACTACTAGACGACGATAGAAAGAAGGTATTGTTATAGTTATCCTACCCCCACTTTTGCTTATCAATAGGTCTGACTGAGCCGAACAGGAGGTAGTCAAAAATTTCCTAACGCTCATCGCGTAAGTTAACGTTCTCGCTCGGTATAGGTACCTACTGTTCAATATACAACTTTGTGAAAGTTAACGATTTCTTTTATATTATGTTTTTTAAGAGATTTGGATTTGTAATTGGTAAAAAAGGCGATGAAGGACAAAGACAACTTAAATAACTAACGATATTAATTATTAACTAAAAAACGTTACCATAGCATTAAAATTATGGGCGCCATTAGAGATTTAGTCCGATGTTCGACTGAGTCTCTCTCTCGACATTAATGCTTGCCATATATAAAAGTGCCGTGTTTCCTGTTATTTAATTGTTATTATATACTTAATATCATATTAACCTTGGGAAAACCATAAATTATACTTGTAAAAAAGATTGCAGCGCCTAAGAAGAGAATGAAGGTATTTTTTCTTAAAATTGTTTTATCATATTTTCCTTGTTGTGCGACGACGGAAACATATGTTTCAGTCGATATTAGATCAAACCGAGTTTGAGTGAAAACATTGATTATTGTGTAGGATCTTGTATTGCCTCACGGAAATACAGAGGAGGACAAATATTGTACCATTTAGAAGTCATTTAAACCATTTAGTATATAATTGTTACCGACTCATTCAAATTAGATTTAAATAGTTCAAACTACAAGCCAAATTAAAAATATAGCTAAGCGACACCTGTTAGGTAAGTACAAATGTAAATAAAATTAAGCATGTGTTGCATATATAACCTATGTTTAATTTTAATAGAAATACCAGTAAAAAAATGTTATTAGTTAAGACTCCTTAACTCATAAAATCTTTAATATTTAAGATTAGTAGTTAAGCATAAAATAATATATTTAGAAAAACGCAATAAACAGTTTTTTTATTAGTTTTTATTTAAATGGTTCCTAAATTCACTTGTAGACGTAAATAGTTAGTAGTAAATATTTTATAAAGCGTTATGACATGTATTCTATTAATCCAAGGAAACAATATAAAGATCAATTTTTCCAACCACGCTGTGTAAGTGACATGTATAAAAGAAATGCATTTAACATGAGCATTATGATTTACTAGCTTTAGCCCGCGACTTCGTCCGCGTGGATCTCGTTAATCGCCTTAGAGGATAGTTGCTATTAAAATATTTCAGGCGTAGGCTTAAACATCACTCCCCCGTACAAAGTTCCCCCCACCTTTTCACCCCTTTAAGCGTTTATTTCCGGCATAATAGCTATTCTATGTTACTCCTAGGGTTTTAAAGTATATCCATTTTCATACCAAATTCTATCTAATTCAGTGGTTAAAATGCATGAAAAGGTATAACACCTATGCGTACACTATACAGTGTTTTTTTTTAATGGGACTGTATGGGGAAATCCGAATCTAAAGAAGATAGAGGAAAAGTGTCCAAGGAGACATCAGGTGTTTTTTTATGTAAACAAATTTAGCTCATTAAAATTTATGGTCAAGCGTGAGTTGTTCTTAAAAAAATATAAAGTTGGTCAATTTTTTTTTGACGCGGGTCGGCTCTGTTTTATGTAAGGATTATTTCATTGTATAGAAAGAAAAAAATCTGAACAGCAGAAGTTGGTCAAATTTAATGAAAACTAATCTTCATACAGTTGGTTTATTACTTGAGTAAATGTTCGATGTGGCCGCCGTCTTGTCTTATGCAGGTACGAGCACGCTTCAAGACACTTCTAGTTGCATTTAACAGAGACTTAAGGTGAATTGTGTTTAAAGTGTAATGTTGTAAACAGCATCTTTTAATTCTTTCACGTCGTTTGGAACACTCTTTGCAAATCAAGAGTTGCAGCCTGATTTTATCTATACTAATATTATAAACAGGAAGTCTATGAGATTTGTAAGTTTGTGAAAAAAATATTTCACCTGTGTATAGAATGACCTTTCTGAAAGGACATATTGCCTGCGTTGCGTTCTTTGCAATACGCGGGTGAAGCCTTGTGGGCAGCTAGTTTATAATAAATTCAATCTTGTATGCTGGTCAAATAATTTGACGAAAAGCTTATTATTGTTGCGAGCCAATTAATAACAACAGCGAACCATCCTTAACAAACCGTTACAACATATTTAAATTTTTTTCACAAAGGCAAGTTTTGTTATAAAGTTTAAGCCCCCATTTTAAGTTATCTAGACTTCAGTTAGTAATTCGCCAAACTACATAGATACATACAATACGCACTTGACTTGTATTCCATACACACATTTATACCTTTTTTAAACCCTTTTAAAACTTGAATTTTGTAAAACCCTCACTAATTGCTTGCCTACCTTGAATAAGCAACCTACCTTACACATTTCAAGACTCTTGGTTCAGTAGTTTCAGTTTAGTGTTGATGAGCAAACTCGAAACGATTTCATGGTGCCTATTATTTTTTGATTTTATCATACTAAGGGTTGATTTACTCAAGGTGCTTGATGAATGAAGAATAATTAGATGTCATTATACCTAACTTTGTAATCAAAATCGTGGACAGCTTCCAAGTCCAAAAATAATTAAACTAATTAAACTTTCATAAGAACTTTCACTCCCTATTTCACCCCTTTAAAGTACAAATATCTAAGAATGCTTCAAGGTAACCTATTTTTATGTGTGACCGAAAAGCCAAATTTCATTGATCTACCTTCAAAAATAACGAAACTTTCATACAAACTTTCACCCTCCATTTCATCCCTTTAAAGCACGAATATCCGATAATGCTCGAAGAAAACCTATTTTTATTTCTGACCGAAAAGCCAAGTCTCAAATTTCATAGATCTACCTTAAAAAAATAACGGATATGCATACAACGTTTTATCCCCAATTTCACCCCCTTAGGGGTTGAATTTCAAAAAATCCTTCCTTAGTGCGCCTCTACGTTACTTGAAGAATATGTGTTACAAATTTCATGATCGTATCTTTAGCGATTTAGGCTGTGCGTTGTCTGTCACTCTATAAGTAACGGTCCAATTTTATATATATGTAATACGAGGAGCGGCTGATACCTAAGTTCTAAGCCTGAGGCATAAAAGTTCAAAGTATAGTACACATTCAGTAACATTCTGGGAAATTTAACGGTTACCGCCACATTAATATCATACCATTATATTATTATAAACAGGCAAGAAGAGGTCACCATGTCTGCCAAATTCGGGTATTTCGGCATTTTTCAATTCCGCTCATAAAGGTTACATCTTGTTAGAAAGAGAATATCCCCTACAGTAAAATTTGAAGAGTTGATTCATATTCTGCAGTCTACCATCTTTTTGTACGCTATTTTAAAAATATAAGTCTGCTTTATTTAAAAAGGACATAAGTGCCATAATGTCAATCCCTGCTCAGGGTGATCTCTTGTGGTCTGGGAAAATGTAAAAACATTAAAAAAATATGTTCAGTCCTATAAAAATATGAGAATGTAGCAGGTAGCAAGAATACTAAAAAATCGTAAGAAATGGACAATATAAACTTTACACGGATATAGAACGTAATAAATATCCTTGAACTGTGTGCTACACAAATGGCCAGGGCGCTCAATAAAGAATCGTGACTATAAAGTTGGGACATTCATTAGAATTAGGCAATAGCAATTGTATAATTTACTCTAAGGCATGTAAACTTGCCCTTTTTCTGCGAATAAATTATAACTTACTTACTAGGTAATTACCATACGAATAAGTATGAGTATAATGTCTTTCGAATTTGTGTGAATTAAAAAAAATACGAGCCATGATTTTATAATTTTACAGTAAAGTCGAATAAATACAAGCAAAATTTTCTATTCTAAAATGGCAAGTTTTAATGTTGTTTTTCATAAATATCCCATTCAAACCCAAACAAAATATACGTACAACATGTCGTAGTCGCTGGTAGCAGAATTGTTTCACACAGTCGTCGTATAATTTAAAGATTTACCTTTATAATTAAAAACTTTTTTACAGAGTTGTGTATGTGTGGCGGCATCAACTCATATTTATAAACTCTTCACGACAGAATATAGAGCTTATTAAAATATTCAATTAAAGTCTACTTTGCAATAAGCCCCTGTACTAATTAAGGGGGAATCCGTTGCACAATGAACTCTCTCGGGGCGGTAAGCACACTTAATGACTTCACTGCACGTATAACTTATTAAATTTTCTGTCGCATTTTTGTTGTGGTTTTAGTGATATGTGAAAACTAACGCTCAACATAACTGTGCTGTTATAAATGTTACATTAAGTAACTACTTGAGTGATAATCATATAATATGTTCAGTCGACGTCAAATGTAATTTATGTATTCACGTATCGTCTTATTATAATGGAATAAGGTAGCAAAGTGTAAATATGTTATTGAGTTCGACGTTGCAGGCAAAATTCTGTGAATAATAGGTATATTGTACTGGTATCATGAATTAACACGTTGAGGAGCTTATTTTATTTAATTAAAACGGTAAACATTTATAAGTATAACTCAGCATATATATCTCCCAGATCTTTCTTAGTTTAAAGAGTTTAGTAATATATCAGTTATATCACAAATTTACAAAATCCTAAAACGGCATTACTGAAAACGACTCCTAATTGTGAACGAACAAATAAATCTTATTATGGAGATCAGACAGTTTAAACATTTTTCTTTTCAAGAGATTTCATCTCAAATGCCAGGTTCTGGTGTAACTTTATTCATCCTCTTTGCAAATAGACTTTGATGGATCATTGTCGTATAAGAGAAACTATTTGGCCACATTCCAGGCTAAACGTATTTTGCGATAACGGTTATATTGCTGAGGGAGTTCGAATTTCATGCTAAATGCTCTGGCATGATCCTTCCAATGTTAGCGTGCTATACAAAGCGTCGCTGCTCTTCGTGGTTCAAGATGGTATCTGATGCTATTGGTAGACCTATAGCATCAATTACTATCTATCTGAATCACTAAATTTTCATTTGTTCTAAAAGCCGTTTTTCTCTGAAGCCATGACATTTTCAGGATGATTTTAAAACAAACCTAACCTAATAGGTTCTAAGCGATAAGTATAAAAAAAACGGAATTTCAGAAAATTTTTTGGTTTTCGAGATGATTGGCTTTTTGCCAAAATGAAAATTCGGACAAACGATACAGTTGGGAAATGAAAATTAGTGATTGCGATAGGTTACCTACTTAAAAACATAGAAAACATCCAAGACTCAGAAACAAAAATTCATATTCATCACACAAATATTTGCCCTAACCGGGATTTGAACCCAGGACCTAAATGGAATGAAGATATCGTTTGAAACGCTCGACCGCGTTCCACCGCGGCGCGCTGTGTGGGAAACAAACAATATAACTTATAGACTATCGTTTATTTAACTGATACTAATAGTAAGGTTGGGTTGCACCAAACTGATGCTAATAGTAAGGGTGGGTTGTATTTAACTGATGCTAATAGTAAGGGTCGGTTGTATTTAACTGATGCTAATAGTAAGGGTGGGTTGTATTTAACTGATGCTAATAGTAAGGGTGGGTTGTATTTAACTGATGCTAATAGTAAGGGTGGGTTGTATTTAACTGATGCTAATAGTAAGGGTGGGTTGCACCAAACTGATGCTAATAGTAAGGGTGGGTTGTATTTAACTGATGCTAATAGTAAGGGTGGGTTGCACCATACTGATGCTAATAGTAAGGGTGGGTTGCACCAAACTGATGCTAATAGTAAGGGTGGGTTGTATTTAACTGATGCTAATAGTAAGGGTGGGTTGCACCAAACCTTCTGTAATCAAAAGCAGCACTGTGTTCGTTAAAATCTGTATGTTTGACAAGTTTATATGGCATGACAGCTGCCAGCGCCATATTTTTTCGTTGATCGGTCTGTAATCGGAAGCTTGTGCAACTCGCCCTACGACAGTTTTTTTTTTTGTTTTTTTTTTTTTTTTTTATGAGCCTATTGTGTGTCCCACTGCTGGGCAAAGCCCTCTCCCCGTGATCTCCATGCGTCCCTACTAGATGCCTCTTCCGCCCAATTGCTGAGGAATACATCTAGGTCGTCCCGCCATCTCCGTCTAGGTCGGCCCCGTCTGCGTCGCCTGTCATGTGGCACCCACTTGTTAGCTATGCTAGCCCACTTATCTGGATGCATGCGACAGACGTGGCCGGCCCAGTCCCACTTGAGCCTGGCAGTTTTTACACCCACATCAGCTATGCGTGTTTTGGAGCGCAGTGTAGTGTTTCGGACCCAATCCGTCCTTTTGACACCTAGAATACTGCGCTCCATAGCGCGTTGGCAAACCTTCAATTTGGACTTCTGGCTTTCAGTGAGTGACCATGTTTGGGCACCGTAGGTTAGGACAGGTAAAATACACATATCGACGAGTTTCTGCTTTAGTGTCAGAAGAAGGTTGCCCTTCATTAGCTCCTTCATGGACCAGTAGCTCTTCCAGGCGTTTTCGACCCGGCGTTCTACTTCCTTGTCTTGCTGGCCCAAGTAAATGTACTCGTCGACATAATGTATGATATACCCGTCAACCTCAACCCTACGTCTCGTGCTGTTGGTCATCACCTGAGTCTTTGACCGATTCATTTTTAGTCCAATTTGAAGGCTTGCCAAGCTCAGGTCTTCGAGCATGAGCTGAAGTTCTGTTGCAGAAGAGGCGAAAAGAACAATATCGTCGGCGAAGCGAAGGTTTGATAACCTCTTACCGCCGACGGCCATTCCCCTCTCCTCCCAAGAAACTGCCAAGCTCTTGAAGACTTCTTCAAGCGTGCTCGTGAATAGTTTCGGAGACAGCGGGTCACCCCTTTTCACACCTCGCTGTATGCGGAACGACGGACCGGATGACTGGAGTTTAACGTCTTCTGTGCTATTGTTGTAAATGGTGTTTATTAAACTAATATAAATGGGATCAATGTTTTGGTTCTAAAGAGCGGTAACTATGGCAGAATGAGTGATGTTATCAAAAGCTTTGGTGTAATCGATGAATGCTAAATAAAGAGGAATATTGTATTCAGTAAACTTTTCGATAATCTGGTTAAGTGTATGAAGGTGGTCAATTGTGGAAAATCCGGGGCGGAAGCCTGCTTGATTTGGAGGTTGATGTCTGTCAAGTTGTCCAGCAATGCGACTCTCAATGACTTTTATGAAAGTCTTGTAGATGTGGGATACCAAGCTGATCGGTCAATAGTTGCCTATGTCGCTTTTATCACCATTTTTATTATATTTAAATATATTTACACAGCATTGCAGTTTTACTTAAGTCTAATACACTGTGAAACGAAACATAAAATAGGGAACATGACGCAAAACTCTTCGTAGGTGGCGACACTAGCAGCGTTGACATAGTATCTCGTTCCCACTTGCGGTATTGTCTATGCATGCATCCTTGTCACTCATTTGACAATCAATTGTGCGTGTGTGTGTGAATCCCTATATTCCTATACTTATTAGTGGTAGTGCTGCCTCTGGCGGCAGAACATTGCTGTAATGTTCCCTATTAAAGGAACAACACAATATTAATAATCAACTGCGCATACTAGAAGGCCTATCATCCTTCATCTCGCAAAATGAATTCATTTCGATTTGAATGGATTCTCTGTTACCTAGTTATTTACATATCTGTGTAAATCGCCTGGAACACTACCTGTGCACAATAAAATACTTACATTTTTAGTAAAATTATCAACCATCTAATTTCCGTTTTAAAATATTTAGTAATTTAAAACCTAAAACAATTTAGCAGGACTAAGTGCCACGAGAAAAGTGTTACAGAAAGGCCATTTAAGAATAAATGGTGATTTCTTACAGCAACAAAGAAAGAGACGGAAAACGTCTTACATTAAGCTTTTACTACGGGCTTTATAAGAAAATCTCTTAGAATGTAGTTGCTTTGTTATCTTTTCAATTTCCAGTTTCCATTTTGCATACCTACTTGCTTACTTATTTTCTTGGCTCACGCTTGAGCCCTAGTATGTGCATCACATTTAAAGTAAATGTTGTTCAGAATGTACAAATGCTTATAATGTTCTTTCATGTGGTATGAAACCACGCTTTATGTTGTACCAAAATGAGTCAAGCCGGTTTCTCAGAAAGTCTGACAGTCAATAACTATATCAAATAGATTATTCGTATGAATAAATATGTAAATTAAAATCAAAAAATAATCAATACAAGAAAGTATCCTACTAGAAAATACAAACAATAATAGATAATAGTACAAGCTTTGCTTAGTTTGGGACTAGATCGATTTGTGTGAAAAAAAAAAACACTCGCTGACTCTCTTCCAAGACTCGTCACCGTTTTAAGTGGCCTGATTTATTGGGAGCCATCGGCTGTCCCCGCTAGATGGATTGTCTTTTAAATTGTTCCCGGGCTGAGCGACGTTGGACATGACAGATGTTCCATTTACAACTGTAGTCTATTAGAGGACAATCAACGTTTAGCTGGCTATTTGGAAAATGTTTTTCTTTTCAATACAAGGTCGGGGGAAAAGAATTTGTTACGTATTTTTATTTGAGATGGCAAGAAAATCATGTTCTTCTCTTATACATACCATTATAAACTGGAAAATGCTTACGAGTTAGCTGGCGTAAAAATATATTCATTAAATGATACATGTGCTGCTTGACTCATCTGCCAAAATGGAATGGTATGAGTCTTATAAATGAATGTATGACTAAATATAGGATAGCATTAACTTACAAAGGTGAAAGTTATGCGCAATCGAAGATCAAAGATTATCTCTAATCATGAGTTTAAAGATGAAGAAGAACAATTTATTATATTTTAATTAAAGATAGATTAAATATTTGCTACAACACGATTTCATCTCAGAGTTTTAGAAGAATTCAACTCGACAAAAATCTACTTCCAGCATGATAAACGAATGATGTACCAGAAAAGAAATCGGAAGATAAAAACGGATAGTTATTACCTATGTAGACTTATGAGCAGAAAAAGTCGGTATATTGTTATTATTATTTATTTAAAGACAACATTAGGTCCACACATTATTAGTATTTACTTAATCTAATGCACACACTTAATAATAAAGAGACTAAGAAAAACAAAAGTGATTTATGATATATCATCATCATCATCATATCAGCCGAAAGACGTCCACTGCTGGACATAGGCCTCCCCTTTATGATTTATGAATATCAATATTTTTATCCATTCTCAACGACTCCATTTAAGAATAAAATACGTTATTTTATTAATCGAAATAATATGCATAGGTACAAACAAGACGCCAAATAATGAAGTTGTAAACAGCTCATCCGAAATCTCATAAAACTGAACCTCTGAATAACATTGTCAGGTAATTACAATTCCCCGAAATCCTCGGGAATGGGTAATCAGCTGCAATCAAATTGCCACCGTAATATCTAAACGCGAGGGTGTATAATTGCTCTGTGCATAACGAAAGGCTTTGTATGTTTCTAATGGCGCATTTCGCGTTACATTACAGGCGGGCAACGCGACACACTTGAGTGGGTGCATCTTTAAAGCTTTAGTTTCTTTATTTTTATTTGCAAAATGTACAATTATTACGATTTTACATTTTAAAACATCTGACTATGAATAGTAGCTTTCTAACATTTTTTTGATGAATGGAAGTCGTTGTCTATGTTAAACTTGATTATTTAGAGACGTAATTAATGAGTTCTCTAATGTTGCTATATGTTTTTTTATGATGTGATACCATACTCCTCTTCTTAGTAAATTAAAACAATGCTTCAATGTATATGAATAAGTTGTATGAGTCTGATTTATCTAGAACATTTTTTTATTTCTGTATTTGGTAGAAGAAGAAGTGAGTATAGAGCATAATAACGTAAGGAGATAATATAATCCAAAATAAATAACAACGAAAATGTAAGCACTCACGGGCGTAACGCATAATTAAGGCATTATAATAATTGTATTCTCAATGAGTGAAATGTATATTTCTTTGAGAATAATAAATAAATATTTTGGGGACAATCTTACACAAAACGACCTAGTCCCAAACTAAGCAAAGCTTGTACTATGGGCACTACATACTTATTATAGACTAGCTGTTGCCCGCGACTTCGTCCGCGTAGAACTTATACTTAGAAAATATAATGCAAACAAACTTCTACTTACCATCTTAAGGGATGAATTCCGAGGCAAAAACTATTCTATATCCTTCGAAAGGTCTCAAATTATCTCTATACCAAATTTCATCTAGGTACATGGATTTTATCCAAACTTTCACCCCCTATTTCATACCCTTAGGGAATGATTTTCGGGATAAAAACTATCTAATATCATTCTTCGGGACTCAAACGACCTTTATATCAAATTTCATCTAAACGGGATTCATCCAAATTTTCACCCCCCATTTCACCCCCTTAGGGAGTGATTTCCAGAACTAAAACTATCCTATGTCCTTTCCCAGGACTCAAGCTATCTCTATACCAAATTGTATTAAAATGGGTTCCATCCGAATTTTCACCCCTAATTTCACCCCCTTGGGGGGTGATTTCTGGGGTAAAAACTATCCCATGTCCTTTCCCAGGACTTAACCTATATCTACACCAAATTTCATAAAAATAGATTACATCCAAATTTTCACCCCCCCCCCCTTTTCACCCCCTTAGGGGATGATTTCCGGGATAAAACCTATTATATGTCCTTCCCCGGGACTCAAACTATTAATATACCAAATTTCATCTAAATCGGTGCAGCGATTTAAGTAGCTCCATACAAATTTCCACCCCCAATTTCAGCCCCTCAGATATAAAAACTACCCTTTGTCCTTCCGCGGGGCTCAAACTATCTGTATACCGAATTTCATCTAAATCGGTTCAGCGGTTTAGGCGTGAAGAGGTAACAGACAGACAGACACACTTTCGCTTTTATAATATTAATATGGAAGTATGGATTATTAGTATGGATAGTATGGGTTCTTTCCGCTTGTCTTCCAAATAGAGTTGTAGCTGTAGACTCACTTTAAAAGAAAGAAGAAACGAAAAACTCATTCAAATATCTCAAAAAATTACGAAGCTACAACCGTTTTAATGTCGCTTGTTAGAGTGAGAAAACGATCAGGGACCGTGACGTCACGAACCTCGAGCGTCATAGTACAAAACAATCGTTTCATTATAAAGGTGCGTTTTGCGGAAAAGAGACGCAACAAACCCCTCTTAAAACTTTATACACTTATAACTTAGTGATTACCTATACGAGTATAGCATTTTGCGTTGTTTTTTTTTCGAGATAATACTTACAACATTATGATTATTTTGTTTAGTGTCTACATCCCTATTTTCGATAAGATAAGATAAAATAAGATTTCTTTATTGTCGGAACTGTGTACATTTAGTTGTTTTGGGTAAAATAAAGTCCAACAGCTTGCCCATTTCGGACGTTCAATATTAAACTTAAAGCTAGTCAAATATACTAAAACAATAACATCAATAGTATTTCCAAATAATTTTAACCATATTCACACATAAAATATTAATTTAGATCTATCCGACATCCGTATTTTCTTTTAAACCACGAACTTCGGAATTCGAAAATATTCGGGTATATCTATCTCTATCGCACTAACAAATGACAGGAATGCAGATTATACGAACTTCGAGTTTCAGTTTTCGTGGTTTGGCTGAATACGCAAAGTTTATGTTGTTCGAATTTGTTAATACATTTGTAGAAATGACGCCTTAATTCGACATTTGCGCATATAAGTTCGCATATCAAAATCGATTAATTTTATATTTGCTTTTGGTACCTATGTGTCTCGTCAATGTATATCGTAGACGGGATTAAAATTATTAATAGGCGAAAGAAAGGCAAAGAAATTCCGCCATTTTGTCCGTAGTATTGCTTATTAGTCTGTGATTTTGACGTTTCTTTTAGCTGACAGATGTGGCGGCGATATACTTTAAGAATAATAAATGAAAAATTAAATGAAGTCGTATATTACGGAAATTAAATTAATTGTCGCAGTCGGATAAAAACTATCGTTGCAGCTGCAATAATAATGTACCTATATAAAATGTTTCATATTTTTCCGTCCATGGGATGCTGAGAACATTCGAACCGCAGAAAGTTTAGTTTCAAACTGGCTGATTCTTTTTTTAATTTAGAGATTTATTATAAGTGGAGATGAACTTTAAGGAAACCAGAGCCGGCGGTTACCTCGCGCAGATAATTTCAAAGACTACAATATACATACTGAGATAGACAGACAACGATAATTTCTCTGGCCATACAGCGGGGTAAAAAAAATATATTTATTAATTTGAACTGTTTATTTCAATGGAACACAAAATATTCTTTAGGTGCAACTTAACCCAATCTTAAATTTTAAAGATTATTAGCTAGGTAACGCGGCCAGCGTAGGTATTTGGGGACCATGCCACAGGTGGACCTTTTGGATGGTGTTTTCTTTTTATAGTTGGGTTTTTAGTATGTAGATGTATGTACTTTCTTTCTTTGTTCGTTTTCTTATTTTAATATTACCTATGTTTCTTTGTTACTTCAATATTATGTTTGTATTTCGTTTAAATGACTGGTGTGTTTAAATATTTAAATACCTAATATAGACCCAGGAAAACATATAAATCCCTTGAATTAACAGTTTTTTTGCATACACACCCATGTTGCATCTATTATGTACTTTCTTATGTGATATTTTATTGTATAAACTAGCTTTTGCCCGCGACTTCGTCCGCGTATAACATGTTATCGTCTAAATGTTTGTTAAAGGAATGAATTAAAAAAAAAAGCATTAAAATTAATTTTGTACCTAGTCTTTTAGAAAACAATCTAAAACCGAAGTTACAAATCTCTTGCTCTCTATACAAACTAAGAACCCTCTCTGAAACCGTAGTACACATTTCTTACTTTAAAAATGTCTTGCTCTCTATACAAAGTTCGAACCCCCTTTTAACCTTCTTAGGCGATGAATTAAAAAAACGCTAAAATAAGTTTTGTAGTATTTTAGCAAACAGTCTAAAACCAAAGTTACAAATGCCTTACTTTAAAAATATCTTGCTCTCCATACAAACTTTGAACACCCTTATCCCCTTTAGGGGATATATTTAAAAAGAATGCTAAAATAAGTTTTGTAGTCTAAACACGCTAAGATCGAAGTTACAAATATCATACTTTAAATTTTTCTTGCTCTCCATACAAACTTTGAACGCTTTTCAGGGAAAAATTAAAAATAAAACACTCGGTTTTTTATTGTAATAGGTAAGTATTTTTTCTACAAACTATCAAGTCTCTAGCTAAAAAAAAGTGTTTCCCATACGAACCGTGCACCCCTTTTTAACCCCTTAAGGGGTGAAATTTTCCAAAACGCTGGCAGTAGGTATTTTATTGTATTTTAATAAGTAGGTACTTAATTTTTCTACAGAGTTTTAAGTTTCTACCTAAAAAAAGTTTTCCTATACAAACATTGCACCTCTGTATCCCCCTCTTAGTGGGTGGAAATTTTCAAACCACTGAAAGTAATTTACCTTTATATTTGTATTCTAATAAATAATCTTTCTACACAATTTCAAGTCCCTAGCTAAAAAAAAATTTCCTCCATTCAAATTTTCACCCGTTTTGATTGTGATTACCCTTAGGAGTGGAATTTTCCAAAACGCTGAAATTTCTTTATTTGTATTGTAATAAGTAATCTTACAACAAAGGTTTGTCGCTTGCTAAAAAATATATTTACAAACGTTGCACCCCCTTATACACCCCTAAGGGGTGGAATTTTCTAAAACGCGGAAAGTATTTTATTTTATTTTACCTATTATGTAATCTTTTTAAAAAGGTTTGAGATTCTAGCTCGAAAAAATCCCCTTTACCAACATTGTACCCCTTTTTCATACCCTTAGGGGTGGAATTTTCAAATCCGCTGTTTTTTTATTTGTATTGTAATAAGTAAGTAATCTTTCTACAAACTTTTAAGCTTCTATCTCAAAAAGAAGTTTCGCTCATACAAACTTTGCAACCCTTTTTAAGCCCCTAAGAGGCTGAATTTTCCAAAACGCTGACAGTACTTTATTTGCATTCTAATAAGTAAGCTTTCTACAATGTATTGCAATTCTTGCTAAAATAATAAAGTTTCCCTTATACAAAATTTGCACCCCTTGTTTCTTAGGGGCAGAATTTTCTTAAACGTTGAAAGCACTTTATTTGTATTCTAATAAGTAATATTTATACAAAATTTTAAGTCTCTAGCTCAAAAAATAAAGTTTCCCCCATACAAACTTTGCACCCCTATTTGACCCCTTTAGGGATAGAATTTCCAAAAATCCCTTCTTATCCGTTGCCTACGTTGTAAAAGGTAGTTCTGGTGTAAATTTCAACTCTCTAGCCCCAGTAGTTTCGGCTGTGCGTTGATGAGTGAGTGGGTGAGTCAGTCAGGACATACGAGTAGGCATTTATATGTAGGTATAGATAGATAGAAGATGACGAAAATCCCATTCAAATATCTCAAAACCGTTTTAATGTCGCTTGTTAGAGTGAGAAAACGATCAGGGACTGTGACGTCAAGATCCTCGAGCGTCATAGTAAAAAACAATCGTTTCATATGAAGGTGCGTTTTGTGGAAAAGGGATAGAACATAAAACTTTGGAACTTAGTGATTACCTATACATATAACCTCTTGCGTTGATTTTTTCTCTATTATCCTTTTTTCGAGAAAATACATTATGATTATTTTATTTAGTGTCTACCTACAGCCGGGTCCGCTGCACCAATGTTTTCCATGTTTTTAAACATCTAACATGTTTTCCGTCAGGTTCGGCAAACAAATAGGGTTTTGTTTTGATTGGCAAAACATGTTTGACGTTTAAAAACCACGAAAACATGGCGCAGCGGACGCGGCTTTTGGGGTGTAGTTTCGATTCCTGAGCTATAACCACGAACTTCGGAATTCGAAAATATTCGGGTATCTCTATTTCTATCGCACTAACAATAACAATACTCGAGTGACAGGGATGCAGTTATACGAACTTCGAGTGTCGGTTTTCGTGGTAGCGCCGCAGGCACTTTGGCAGAATGCGCAAAGAGCGCGTGTGTTTGCCATTCAAAAAAAACAAATTCGTGTTAATTATATTGTTCAAATTTGTTTTTACATTCATAGAAATTACGCCAAAATGCGACATTTGCGCATATAAGTTCTCATATCACAATCGAATATTTTTTTATGGTTTAACTTTTGGCATGTGTATCGTAAAGGTCTATCGTGGACTGGATTTAAATTATTAATAAGTGAAAGGCAAAGCAATTCCGCCATTTTGACGAAAATTTGACGTTTCTTATAGCTGACAGTTGGAGCAGCGTTTGATTTCAATAAAAGTAACTGAAAAATTAGATGAAGTCGTATATTACGGAAAATTAATTAATTGTCGCAGTCGGATAAAAACTATCCTAAGTTGCATCTAGAATTATAATGTACCTGTATAAAATGTTTCATATTTTTCCGTTCATGGGATGCTGAGAACATTCGTACCACACAAAGCTTAGTTTCAAACTGGCTGATTCTTTTTTAATTTAGAGATTTATTATAAGTGGAGATAAATAAATACTTAAATACATATAAAACATCCATGACTCAGGAACAAATACAAATCTTTAACCACAAAACTAGCTGGAAGTGCAAAGATAGCGGCGATAATCGGTAAAATGAAGGATAGATTTTACGTATCAACTATAAAATAGGAAATTCTATGTCGCGCGCACCTTGTCCATATTAATATTCGGGGCAGCGTCCTACTTATAACTATGACATGGGTGGGATTATTACTATCCGGCGCTCCAATGCGGCAGGACGTGTCTTGGCACGTTATGTTATATCTACAATTGGCACCAAGGTCCATTCCAGAGACTGGGTGCAGCTAACAACTGGTCTAGAATTGTTTGGTACTTGATATGCAGTAGGTACTGCACTGCACTGGTGGGCACTGCTATATTTTAGACATCAGATTTCAAAGAATTTGGAATTTCAGGGAAAATATATTCTGATATTTGCAGTAAATAATAATTTACTTACAAAATTTACGGAAACGAAGAGATAAATTACTGAAACGCAATATTAATATTATAACTATTTACTAAAGGGACATAACAAGAGTCGCTATTCGATTCGCGATGTTTGACATAGTGAAGCATATCCATATTTCATATTCATATTCATTTATTCATAATTGTATAAATATATAAAATAATTAAAAAAAATGTAATAATAATATTAGCTTTACACATAATATTAACTAGTTATGATTGCAATAATATTTAAAAATATTCATACAATGTTTATAAATACGTCGAAGCTATAGAATGTGTGCTCGAGAAGCCATTTTTTTAGTTTTCGTTTGAAAATCAGTAGTGATTGTCTCTGGCAACTGTTATACACGGCTGGCCCCATCACGTGCGTCGCCTTCTCGGATTTGGCCAGTCGTCGCTTTACTGGGAGGATTTTATTGGGGTATCGCAGCATCCGAGATGAATCTGAGCGCTTATTGTACTCGTCTAAGTGTGCGTAGGTATACGATGCGATTTGGATAACTACGATTGATGGCAGTGTCAATATGCCAAGTTCCTTGAAAAAAGGCCTCGCAGATGTTTCCTGGCTTACCTGCACCACAGATCGCACGGCCCTCTTTTGACATCTGAAAATACGTTGCCAGTCGGCGGCAAGCCCCCACATCTCCGCACCGTACTGTAGCAGTGCGTGAATAGTCGCGAAATAGCTCGCCCTAACAACGTGCCGCGGTACGACTCGCGCAAGACGGCGCAGTGCGAAACACGCACTACCCAGTCTAGCGCACAGCTTGTCAACGTGGGTCTCCCAGGTTAGTTTTTGGTCAATACCAAATCCCAAGAAGATGGTAGCTTCCTTTTGTTCTACGCAAATGCCATCAGCCTGTACTCTGAGTAGCCTAGGCTTGCGGCTCCCGACATGGAAATGTATAAAATGGGTTTTGGTGACATTGAGCGCTAGTCCATTTAAGCTAAACCACCGAGACAGCTGGCTCGCGGCAGCGTTAAGGCGGGTCTCTAGGGTATCTACATTAGGGGCCGATACTATGCCAGCCGAATCGTCCGCATACATTAAAATATCAGCCGCTGTAATTGCCTCGGGCAGGTCGTTAAGCAATAGGGAGAACAGAACGTTCGAGACCGAAGATCCCTGGGCAACACCCATTGTTGTCGTCAGCGGATCCGATTTGGCCCGCCCTGCGTCACCAACTACAACTTAGAAATAGAAATAGAAATAGAAAATTTTATTGTATAAAACCGTGTAAGTACAAAGATAGAAGCATGATATTATGGGTTCCAACAGTTTTACCCTTTTCGGGCATACAATTTTGTAAATCTTAACCTAGTTTCAATTTTATTTATAAAAATTACTACATTATAATATTACACATAACTATAATATTCGTTTGTAACACTTCTTAGGTAGTGTACTGGGTGAATATCGGCAAGAAAGGCTTTGTTGATATACGCCGAGAATTCAACTTTTTGTCGTCATCGTATTACCTTTAAGTACGGCGAATTTCCCAGTTGTCATAGTTGTACATCATGTCTTTTGGCATCATGATGCAGCAGAAAGACACTCAAAACACTTTCACTTCATATTGGATGATAAATAACACTTTTATTCACATATAAACAATAACATTCCTGTGTGATGTTATGAAAAGTCGGTCCCGTCCGAAAGCGTTTCGTTCCATTTCTCATAGCTGTCAAAGGTGACACTTGTCTTTTTATTTCTAGTAGTGGGACTATGTTTGGGTTGATAGTATAGCTATTTCTAAACCTACAGGTCGCAGGTTATTTGGTTTTCTATTAGTTCTAAATTTAAGTTATCGAAATGAGATGCAATTCCTATTTTTATTTGTCGATGGTACCTTGGTTGCATTAACAAAACGTCGCATTGCTTTGTCGATGAGCGTTTAAAGGAAGTTCCGTTTTAGGCATGTGACACTACGATTCATGTCAAAACATTGGGTTGTGTTTATTAATCGTTTCGCTCAGTGTAGCTGGAAAAAGTTAATGATGTCGTTGTTTTCTTATAAATACGGCGTAGCTTCCGTTTATATAGTTTTTGGTGAAAGACCATAAAATTATTATTGTTCATTGGTCGCTGTTCTGGTAGCTGCCCACTTCCAGTGTTTCGGTGATTCGGAACGGAGAATGAGTTTGTTTTTTTGAGGTTTGAAGGTGCCCTTGCCTCGGTCATTCCAAATTTTGCTAACCATGTGAAGACTACGTTTTTACATTTCTCGGTTAAAGATTCATCGCTTCGGGGTAAGTGTTTATACTAGTAAAAGGTCTGAGTGCTTACTGTCGTTATGGTGCTAATTCGTGTTTCGTTTTTGTTCCAGCGAGAGCCCAGCCTTGCATAATTTAGCTTCAAATATGGACTAGGTACCCTAGTCTAGAACTTTCTAGGGAATCTTTATTCACTACTCAGGTGAGTGTCATGAATTTCACGTAAACTCTTTTACTTACTATCGTTGATCGATTTTTGTTGTTCAATGTGTGATTTACGTTCATTTCAGTTTCACATGTCGGTTCGTTGGCTTCCCACAACCGTTTACACTGTCTTTCTTTGAAAAAAAACCCACCGTGCGTGGTAAGCATACTTTGATTTTAATTTCAATTTGGAACGTAGGTCCTCAAATACCAACTTTTGACTAATGGTGACAATTTATTGTCCTAGGGTTTTTTTTTTTCTTTTATCAGTAAGTTTCAACGCTTCCTCTTGAACTAAGCGCTTATACACGGGTGCCGGTGATGTGTACCAGCCCACCTGATCTGCGCTGCGGGCACAGCTCCTGGTAGGACACTGCCGCCCCTGAATGGAAACTTGCAGAGCGAGGCGCTGTCCTGGGTGTGCGTGATGGAGGTTTGAGACATCTCACCGGTCCGATAAATTTATTCATGTTATTATTAAGGTGACAGCACCCCTTAAGCAACTCGAGTAACCCGTTATTCTAAGTTTAATGCTTAAGTAATTTTACTGGTATCAAGACTGTAACTTAACTTTAAAACTAGAACACATGGTGTGGGACTACTGTCTTAGTGATGTAGCCTGATACTACCATATACTCTATATTTAATAAACTCTCTTGTTAAAAGTATATTGGCCTTTTCAATTATTTAGCTAATCCTCAAGTTTGTTGGTGGTTCCATCTGGCGCTCATTATTTACAAATTGTTGATGAGACTCACCACTCTGGTCATAGCCAAACACACGACCCTAAATCCATTTCTCATGCAGACCAACTTTAAGGCAATAATATTAAACTGACAAATATTACAGTGGCGTTCCCAACGTTTGGCCAGATTGAGATTAGCGAAATAATATAAATAAATGTATTAATTAAATACTAGGGGAATACTCAATTCTCTAATTTAAGGGTTGCTTTAGTTATAGTTCTTATGATACTGAGTAGTGACTATGTTATTTGTTCTGTGTTAGCTTTAAGTATACTTTACGGATTTAAACTATCAATTTAAATCAAAAAAAATATATATAAAAACTTTAACTGTTCAACTTGAACTTACAAACATCTCAAATATACTGATGTGCTATTGCGTCCATTACGGCGAAAGGTTATGAAATTTTCTAAATAATATAAAAACTTTATTGTGCTTTGTACCAGACAAAAACTTGAAACATTGAAACTTTTCAATATACTGATAGTGTGAATTTTACTGGATTGACACAATAACACTACTGTTGTTTAACTGGTAGGGCTATTTGAAGGCCATTTATTTTGTCGGTCTGTTTTTTTTTTAATATGAACTTATGGTGTAACATTTACAATTTCAACTGGAAACTACTTTCTAGTGTTTGATGTTGCTATTATTTTAAGGGTAGGCTGTTTATACTTGTAAAGTTGGAATTTGAGGTCAAGTTTTCAAAAAATCTTACCGTGTAGAAATTCAACCTTTTGTTGGACAACATTTAAACGAGCCGTAAACTTTTCAAAATGGACTTCATACAAGCCGGTGGTAACATTACATGCCTGAAAAAAGACGAAATTTCACACGAACTTATTATTAGGGGTTGTAAGGTTAACCCAGAGTCTCGTCGTAGTAGCCTACAACAGGTTCTTGTGTCCACTGCCGATCTAGCTCAGAGGGGAGGTGTGAAGTTAGTTCTTTCTGGAAATTCTGATGTTCCTGTTGATCGACACGCCCTAGTCGTCGATAACGGTCATTCCTTCTCTGACAATCTTAAAGAGTTAAAAACTATCTTTGAAAAGGTGCGTAACTCTCTACGTGTTTCCCACGAGCGTAACGCGCGTTATTATAATATGCGAAAACGTCCTATGGAACTCCAAGAAGGGCAAATCGTGTATAAGAAATGTTTCCGTTTATCTAACGCCGCTAAACACTTCTCGGCAAAGCTAGCTCCTAGATACGAGAAGTGTGTCATCTATAAGAAACTTGGACCGCTGGTATACACTTTAAAATCCCTCGAAGGGAAAAAATTGGGTGATTTCCACATCAAGGATTTAGTTCGACCCGGTGATGCCGCGCCGTCTTCATGAGGTGGTTCCTTTGTTACTTACTTATATTTTTTATACTGTTCTTATAGTGCAGTTAAACTGAGCGAAGCCTAGTGTTTGTTTATCCCTCACTTGTTTTCCTCAGGTCACAAAGTATAACTAACTTAATTCAGACATGTGAGTCTGCCTTTTATTTCTATTCAGACATGTGAAGTCTGCCTTTATTACTACATGAGTCTAGTTGCGTACGAACTGACCGTAGTCTTGGTTGTATATGGCCTGACAAGTCATCAAACCCTTAAGTCAAAATCACTATGGTGATATCCTCACTATTTATTATAGGAGTCCAGGTTGTGTATCACGCCCTCCTTATGTCATAGTAGGTTTATTTTCTATAAAAGAATTGAACTCTTTGGAGTCAATTCTACAGGAAGCTTTGAGTAGTTCATTGAAAGGTTACTGAATAACTAAACTTTGTTTTTTTTTAGTCTCCAAACAATACTCTAGGTGCTTGAGAAATCACTAATATATGGTGCATTGCCGGCCCTAATTCTCGGGTAGTCGTTAATAAAGTAAACTCCTGTTACCCGACGTAATTTTAGAAATAGTAATTATTATGTTAAGATAGTGTAAGGCTTTACCGCGAATCTTACCTTAACCATTCATAGAAATAGTGGTTAGTTGTAACAATAGTCCGTAGATGTACTCATGGAGGCTTTTAGATAAGCTTTCATGTAGTTTATTTCGTTTAAATATTAGGATTACCTTGTGTTTAAATATAGTCGTTTAAACCTTAGAGTAAAACTTCGTGTAAGGATTCGGTTAAACTTTCGTTTAATTTTTCGGTTAAGCATACATAGGTTAGTGCGCGCATAGTTCATAAGTATAGAGGATCGATCGATAGGTATACAATATAATACTCTACTACTCTTTAAGCATTCACTGAGTTGATAAACTCGTTCTTTTTAAACTTTGTATCTTAAGTTTCTGTTCTTGTACAGGTCCGTAGAGACTCGTCTTTAGTAAGCACTACTGTCCATTCTGGACACAACATTAATTCTTCTTATGGTGCTGACGAGCACCATTCTTTAATATTTTGTTCTTTGCATGACTTCCATATTTTGGATCCAGTATCTAAAAAAAAAATTTTTTTTGTATGAATTAAAAAAAAATTTTTTACCCAACTCGAGATGTACTGTAACACTTCTTAGGTAGTGTACTGGGTGAATATCGGCAAGAAAGGCTTTGTTGATATACGCCGAGAATTCAACTTTTTGTCGTCATCGTATTACCTTTAAGTACGGCGAATTTCCCAGTTGTCATAGTTGTACATCATGTCTTTTGGCATCATGATGCAGCAGAAAGACACTCAAAACACTTTCACTTCATATTGGATGATAAATAACACTTTTATTCACATATAAACAATAACATTCCTGTGTGATGTTATGAAAAGTCGGTCCCGTCCGAAAGCGTTTCGTTCCATTTCTCATAGCTGTCAAAGGTGACACTTGTCTTTTTATTTCTAGTAGTGGGACTATGTTTGGGTTGATAGTATAGCTATTTCTAAACCTACAGGTCGCAGGTTATTTGGTTTTCTATTAGTTCTAAATTTAAGTTATCGAAATGAGATGCAATTCCTATTTTTATTTGTCGATGGTACCTTGGTTGCATTAACGAAACGTCGCATTGCTTTGTCGATGAGCGTTTAAAGGAAGTTCCGTTTTAGGCATGTGACACTACGATTCATGTCAAAACATTGGGTTGTGTTTATTAATCGTTTCGCTCAGTGTAGCTGGAAAAAGTTAATGATGTCGTTGTTTTCTTATAAATACGGCGTAGCTTCCGTTTATATAGTTTTTGGTGAAAGACCATAAAATTATTATTGTTCATTGGTCGCTGTTCTGGTAGCTGCCCACTTCCAGTGTTTCGGTGATTCGGAACGGAGAATGAGTTTGTTTTTTTGAGGTTTGAAGGTGCCCTTGCCTCGGTCATTCCAAATTTTGCTAACCATGTGAAGACTACGTTTTTACATTTCTCGGTTAAAGATTCATCGCTTCGGGGTAAGTGTTTATACTAGTAAAAGGTCTGAGTGCTTACTGTCGTTATGGTGCTAATTCGTGTTTCGTTTTTGTTCCAGCGAGAGCCCAGCCTTGCATAATTTAGCTTCAAATATGGACTAGGTACCCTAGTCTAGAACTTTCTAGGGAATCTTTATTCACTACTCAGGTGAGTGTCATGAATTTCACGTAAACTCTTTTACTTACTATCGTTGATCGATTTTTGTTGTTCAATGTGTGATTTACGTTCATTTCAGTTTCACATGTCGGTTCGTTGGCTTCCCACAACCGTTTACACTGTCTTTCTTTGAAAAAAAACCCACCGTGCGTGGTAAGCATACTTTGATTTTAATTTCAATTTGGAACGTAGGTCCTCAAATACCAACTTTTGACTAATGGTGACAATTTATTGTCCTAGGGTTTTTTTTTTTCTTTTATCAGTAAGTTTCAACGCTTACTCTTGAACTAAGCGCTTATACACGGGTGCCGGTGATGTGTACCAGCCCACCTGATCTGCGCTGCGGGCACAGCTCCTGGTAGGACACTGCCGCCCCTGAATGGAAACTTGCAGAGCGAGGCGCTGTCCTGGGTGTGCGTGATGGAGGTTTGAGACATCTCACCGGTCCGATAAATTTATTCATGTTATTATTAAGGTGACAGCACCCCTTAAGCAACTCGAGTAACCCGTTATTCTAAGTTTAATGCTTAAGTAATTTTACTGGTATCAAGACTGTAACTTAACTTTAAAACTAGAACACATGGTGTGGGACTACTGTCTTAGTGATGTAGCCTGATACTACCATATACTCTATATTTAATAAACTCTCTTGTTAAAAGTATATTGGCCTTTTCAATTATTTAGCTAATCCTCAAGTTTGTTGGTGGTTCCATCTGGCGCTCATTATTTACAAATTGTTGATGAGACTCACCACTCTGGTCATAGCCAAACACACGACCCTAAATCCATTTCTCATGCAGACCAACTTTAAGGCAATAATATTAAACTGACAAATATTACAGTGGCGTTCCCAACGTTTGGCCAGATTGAGATTAGCGAAATAATATAAATAAATGTATTAATTAAATACTAGGGGAATACTCAATTCTCTAATTTAAGGGTTGCTTTAGTTATAGTTCTTATGATACTGAGTAGTGACTATGTTATTTGTTCTGTGTTAGCTTTAAGTATACTTTACGGATTTAAACTATCAATTTAAATCAAAAAAAAAATATATAAAAACTTTAACTGTTCAACTTGAACTTACAAACATCTCAAATATACTGATGTGCTATTGCGTCCATTACGGCGAAAGGTTATGAAATTTTCTAAATAATATAAAAACTTTATTGTGCTTTGTACCAGACAAAAACTTGAAACATTGAAACTTTTCAATATACTGATAGTGTGAATTTTACTGGATTGACACAATAACACTACTGTTGTTTAACTGGTAGGGCTATTTGAAGGCCATTTATTTTGTCGGTCTGTTTTTTTTTTAATATGAACTTATGGTGTAACATTTACAATTTCAACTGGAAACTACTTTCTAGTGTTTGATGTTGCTATTATTTTAAGGGTAGGCTGTTTATACTTGTAAAGTTGGAATTTGAGGTCAAGTTTTCAAAAAATCTTACCGTGTAGAAATTCAACCTTTTGTTGGACAACATTTAAACGAGCCGTAAACTTTTCAAAATGGACTTCATACAAGCCGGTGGTAACATTACATGCCTGAAAAAAGACGAAATTTCACACGAACTTATTATTAGGGGTTGTAAGGTTAACCCAGAGTCTCGTCGTAGTAGCCTACAACAGGTTCTTGTGTCCACTGCCGATCTAGCTCAGAGGGGAGGTGTGAAGTTAGTTCTTTCTGGAAATTCTGATGTTCCTGTTGATCGACACGCCCTAGTCGTCGATAACGGTCATTCCTTCTCTGACAATCTTAAAGAGTTAAAAACTATCTTTGAAAAGGTGCGTAACTCTCTACGTGTTTCCCACGAGCGTAACGCGCGTTATTATAATATGCGAAAACGTCCTATGGAACTCCAAGAAGGGCAAATCGTGTATAAGAAATGTTTCCGTTTATCTAACGCCGCTAAACACTTCTCGGCAAAGCTAGCTCCTAGATACGAGAAGTGTGTCATCTATAAGAAACTTGGACCGCTGGTATACACTTTAAAATCCCTCGAAGGGAAAAAATTGGGTGATTTCCACATCAAGGATTTAGTTCGACCCGGTGATGCCGCGCCGTCTTCATGAGGTGGTTCCTTTGTTACTTACTTATATTTTTTATACTGTTCTTATAGTGCAGTTAAACTGAGCGAAGCCTCGTGTTTGTTTATCCCTCACTTGTTTTCCTCAGGTCACAAAGTATAACTAACTTAATTCAGACATGTGAGTCTGCCTTTTATTTCTATTCAGACATGTGAAGTCTGCCTTTATTACTACATGAGTCTAGTTGCGTACGAACTGACCGTAGTCTTGGTTGTATATGGCCTGACAAGTCATCAAACCCTTAAGTCAAAATCACTATGGTGATATCCTCACTATTTATTATAGGAGTCCAGGTTGTGTATCACGCCCTCCTTATGTCATAGTAGGTTTATTTTCTATAAAAGAATTGAACTCTTTGGAGTCAATTCTACAGGAAGCTTTGAGTAGTTCATTGAAAGGTTACTGAATAACTAAACTTTGTTTTTTTTTAGTCTCCAAACAATACTCTAGGTGCTTGAGAAATCACTAATATATGGTGCATTGCCGGCCCTAATTCTCGGGTAGTCGTTAATAAAGTAAACTCCTGTTACCCGACGTAATTTTAGAAATAGTAATTATTATGTTAAGATAGTGTAAGGCTTTACCGCGAATCTTACCTTAACCATTCATAGAAATAGTGGTTAGTTGTAACAATAGTCCGTAGATGTACTCATGGAGGCTTTTAGATAAGCTTTCATGTAGTTTATTTCGTTTAAATATTAGGATTACCTTGTGTTTAAATATAGTCGTTTAAACCTTAGAGTAAAACTTCGTGTAAGGATTCGGTTAAACTTTCGTTTAATTTTTCGGTTAAGCATACATAGGTTAGTGCGCGCATAGTTCATAAGTATAGAGGATCGATCGATAGGTATACAATATAATACTCTACTACTCTTTAAGCATTCACTGAGTTGATAAACTCGTTCTTTTTAAACTTTGTATCTTAAGTTTCTGTTCTTGTACAGGTCCGTAGAGACTCGTCTTTAGTAAGCACTACTGTCCATTCTGGACACAACATTAATTCTTCTTATGGTGCTGACGAGCACCATTCTTTAATATTTTGTTCTTTGCATGACTTCCATATTTTGGATCCAGTATCTAAAAAAAAAAATTTTTTTGTATGAATTAAAAAAAAATTTTTTACCCAACTCGAGATGTACTGTAACACTTCTTAGGTAGTGTACTGGGTGAATATCGGCAAGAAAGGCTTTGTTGATATACGCCGAGAATTCAACTTTTTGTCGTCATCGTATTACCTTTAAGTACGGCGAATTTCCCAGTTGTCATAGTTGTACATCATGTCTTTTGGCATCATGATGCAGCAGAAAGACACTCAAAACACTTTCACTTCATATTGGATGATAAATAACACTTTTATTCACATATAAACAATAACATTCCTGTGTGATGTTATGAAAAGTCGGTCCCGTCCGAAAGCGTTTCGTTCCATTTCTCATAGCTGTCAAAGGTGACACTTGTCTTTTTATTTCTAGTAGTGGGACTATGTTTGGGTTGATAGTATAGCTATTTCTAAACCTACAGGTCGCAGGTTATTTGGTTTTCTATTAGTTCTAAATTTAAGTTATCGAAATGAGATGCAATTCCTATTTTTATTTGTCGATGGTACCTTGGTTGCATTAACAAAACGTCGCATTGCTTTGTCGATGAGCGTTTAAAGGAAGTTCCGTTTTAGGCATGTGACACTACGATTCATGTCAAAACATTGGGTTGTGTTTATTAATCGTTTCGCTCAGTGTAGCTGGAAAAAGTTAATGATGTCGTTGTTTTCTTATAAATACGGCGTAGCTTCCGTTTATATAGTTTTTGGTGAAAGACCATAAAATTATTATTGTTCATTGGTCGCTGTTCTGGTAGCTGCCCACTTCCAGTGTTTCGGTGATTCGGAACGGAGAATGAGTTTGTTTTTTTGAGGTTTGAAGGTGCCCTTGCCTCGGTCATTCCAAATTTTGCTAACCATGTGAAGACTACGTTTTTACATTTCTCGGTTAAAGATTCATCGCTTCGGGGTAAGTGTTTATACTAGTAAAAGGTCTGAGTGCTTACTGTCGTTATGGTGCTAATTCGTGTTTCGTTTTTGTTCCAGCGAGAGCCCAGCCTTGCATAATTTAGCTTCAAATATGGACTAGGTACCCTAGTCTAGAACTTTCTAGGGAATCTTTATTCACTACTCAGGTGAGTGTCATGAATTTCACGTAAACTCTTTTACTTACTATCGTTGATCGATTTTTGTTGTTCAATGTGTGATTTACGTTCATTTCAGTTTCACATGTCGGTTCGTTGGCTTCCCACAACCGTTTACACTGTCTTTCTTTGAAAAAAAACCCACCGTGCGTGGTAAGCATACTTTGATTTTAATTTCAATTTGGAACGTAGGTCCTCAAATACCAACTTTTGACTAATGGTGACAATTTATTGTCCTAGGGTTTTTTTTTTTCTTTTATCAGTAAGTTTCAACGCTTCCTCTTGAACTAAGCGCTTATACACGGGTGCCGGTGATGTGTACCAGCCCACCTGATCTGCGCTGCGGGCACAGCTCCTGGTAGGACACTGCCGCCCCTGAATGGAAACTTGCAGAGCGAGGCGCTGTCCTGGGTGTGCGTGATGGAGGTTTGAGACATCTCACCGGTCCGATAAATTTATTCATGTTATTATTAAGGTGACAGCACCCCTTAAGCAACTCGAGTAACCCGTTATTCTAAGTTTAATGCTTAAGTAATTTTACTGGTATCAAGACTGTAACTTAACTTTAAAACTAGAACACATGGTGTGGGACTACTGTCTTAGTGATGTAGCCTGATACTACCATATACTCTATATTTAATAAACTCTCTTGTTAAAAGTATATTGGCCTTTTCAATTATTTAGCTAATCCTCAAGTTTGTTGGTGGTTCCATCTGGCGCTCATTATTTACAAATTGTTGATGAGACTCACCACTCTGGTCATAGCCAAACACACGACCCTAAATCCATTTCTCATGCAGACCAACTTTAAGGCAATAATATTAAACTGACAAATATTACAGTGGCGTTCCCAACGTTTGGCCAGATTGAGATTAGCGAAATAATATAAATAAATGTATTAATTAAATACTAGGGGAATACTCAATTCTCTAATTTAAGGGTTGCTTTAGTTATAGTTCTTATGATACTGAGTAGTGACTATGTTATTTGTTCTGTGTTAGCTTTAAGTATACTTTACGGATTTAAACTATCAATTTAAATCAAAAAATATATATATAAAAACTTTAACTGTTCAACTTGAACTTACAAACATCTCAAATATACTGATGTGCTATTGCGTCCATTACGGCGAAAGGTTATGAAATTTTCTAAATAATATAAAAACTTTATTGTGCTTTGTACCAGACAAAAACTTGAAACATTGAAACTTTTCAATATACTGATAGTGTGAATTTTACTGGATTGACACAATAACACTACTGTTGTTTAACTGGTAGGGCTATTTGAAGGCCATTTATTTTGTCGGTCTGTTTTTTTTTTAATATGAACTTATGGTGTAACATTTACAATTTCAACTGGAAACTACTTTCTAGTGTTTGATGTTGCTATTATTTTAAGGGTAGGCTGTTTATACTTGTAAAGTTGGAATTTGAGGTCAAGTTTTCAAAAAATCTTACCGTGTAGAAATTCAACCTTTTGTTGGACAACATTTAAACGAGCCGTAAACTTTTCAAAATGGACTTCATACAAGCCGGTGGTAACATTACATGCCTGAAAAAAGACGAAATTTCACACGAACTTATTATTAGGGGTTGTAAGGTTAACCCAGAGTCTCGTCGTAGTAGCCTACAACAGGTTCTTGTGTCCACTGCCGATCTAGCTCAGAGGGGAGGTGTGAAGTTAGTTCTTTCTGGAAATTCTGATGTTCCTGTTGATCGACACGCCCTAGTCGTCGATAACGGTCATTCCTTCTCTGACAATCTTAAAGAGTTAAAAACTATCTTTGAAAAGGTGCGTAACTCTCTACGTGTTTCCCACGAGCGTAACGCGCGTTATTATAATATGCGAAAACGTCCTATGGAACTCCAAGAAGGGCAAATCGTGTATAAGAAATGTTTCCGTTTATCTAACGCCGCTAAACACTTCTCGGCAAAGCTAGCTCCTAGATACGAGAAGTGTGTCATCTATAAGAAACTTGGACCGCTGGTATACACTTTAAAATCCCTCGAAGGGAAAAAATTGGGTGATTTCCACATCAAGGATTTAGTTCGACCCGGTGATGCCGCGCCGTCTTCATGAGGTGGTTCCTTTGTTACTTACTTATATTTTTTATACTGTTCTTATAGTGCAGTTAAACTGAGCGAAGCCTAGTGTTTGTTTATCCCTCACTTGTTTTCCTCAGGTCACAAAGTATAACTAACTTAATTCAGACATGTGAGTCTGTAACGTTATTTTGCCCGGGCTAGCTCAGTTGAGACTCCAATAAAGTTAGGGGGCGGTCCCCCAGCCTGTGGAGCGATTCACCCAATGGAAGTGTTCCAGAATTCCCAACAAACACCCATTCAAATTAGATGTTAATAAATTTGGTCATGAGAAGAAAGTGGGCGCCTTTATGATTTAAATAGTAGGTGGGTTGGGTTTGGGGAACCCCTCTCAAACGGTTCCTTAAAAAGGGGGTGGTGAACAAAGAAACGGTTGGTTCTGGGAATTTATATATTCTTATATATTCAGGATCTTACATGTGTGATGGTTGGTTTACCAGCATTACCCCTACAGGGTTACAAAAAGCATTACATTAAAATAAGCATACCACATAGGCATCCGTATCGGTCAGGCGTCCCCTCCGATAGATAAATCTAGTTTGTTATATGATAACGACCTGGATATTAAGTTGTACAATATAAGATTGGCTTATTCCATGAACCTTACTAAGAGCCAGTAGGTGTGTGTATGTGTGAAGAGGTGAATACAAAATTACTCACCCGGAGGAAATCTTTGACAATGTACTAGCCTTACAGTAAGCGGGACCTGTCCCGGACGTTTGTTATAGAGGTCAGCTTGTACCGCCGTTCCCGTCTGCGCGCTGCAACGCCGGAAGAGCTCCGCGGAACGGCTACACCTTCACGACCAACATCTCACCGGTCCCTGCCGAGAGGAACCTCCTTTCCTTCAGCCGGAGTCGCTGAGGAACGACCCGGGGTATACGAAAAACCCTGAAATAAAGATTATCTCAGTTTATTCACTATTTCCTTTCTTTAGGAATCACTTCTACCTACCCTTTAGGAATTCATAGCTACATACCTTAAGTAAAGGGTTTCTGACAGCAGAGTTTTAACCTGTCCTGTAGGTTATACAGTCGAAGGGTAGGCCTTTCGTAGGCTCCGCTTATTAGGTACACTGTAAATGAATTGAACATCTGAGTAAACATGGATTTGGTACCATTTTGTTATAACCTTTAAATGTATTTGTGAAAATAATGTTAGCTTACCATAGTGTAGTTATATCAGAGCTTTGATCGCTTTTACGTCAGGCATGATCAGCGGACGGAGTTAGCTTGGTGTGTTAAGCTAAAACAAAGAGGAAGAAAGTAAGAACCAAATCGTGCAAAAATGTATGCCGGCACTATGGTTATTTCGTTTGAAACACTTACCCATAATCATGGCCAAAACAAATGGCCTCGGCCGTCGCCGCTAACAGCGCATTTAATTATTCCTTTTAGTCCAAGACGTATTATATAGATTTTATCGGGATGTTTGAAGATTAAAACTCCATTCTATCTCGCCAGCCAATATCCCTCCATTTGACAGCTCCACTTTTCTTTATTCTCTCGAATGTTGCCAGTGTAAAAATAATATCTCGGGCATCCATCCGACCATAAATATAATGATTCTACCATTTTGTAAAGGACTGGTATTCTGTTTTAAGTCTTCTTAGGTATTTTTTACAAGTTGAATATATACCTACAATATTTAATATGAATGAGAGGAGACTATGAAATTAATCCGAAACAAATACTTCTTTGAGAGTTGCCTGTTGTGAAAAGAATGAATATAGGCCAATGTTTAGTCTATATATGGAGTGCCTTAGGGTGCGTTCAAAAACGGATGTTACAGTACCCATTTAGTTGTCGGAACAATTTTTGTTTCAGAATTTCTAAAATTCTGAAACAAAAATTGTTCTCCAAGCGGCAGGAGAGACTCCAACCACCGAGAGACGATAGAAGTACGAGGGACCTATTTCATGCCTGAAAGAAACGCAAAACTGCACTAGTAACTGAAACTCAAAATGTAAGCGACGAATGCACGAACAAAACCCCAACGAAGATGGAAAGGTTCGACGATAGACACGATACCCCCTTGGCCATCAAAATGTGTGTAGTCTTTTTATTACATCATGGACCGTAGACCCATGTTGGAATAAGAACCCTACAATTCCCGCCCGCAGGGGGGAATTATTTAAATTCCTTAACTAACAATCTCGCGTGAAACATGTTTGGCCCATAGCCTCACGCATGAGAGCTACTCGCCAAAACAAAAAGAAAACACCTCACTCCTCGAAACAAGTGTCACCGGTGTGATACACAGTTCACAGTTGTTGTGATCGCTTATACGTCAGGCATGATCAGCGGACGATTGACATTGACAAATCCTTAACATTATAAACGGAGGGCGCGACACGCAGCCAAGAACTCCAATAATAATACAACTAAGAGAAACGGAGGGCGCGACACGCAGCCCAGAACTCCAATAATAATATTATTTGATTGCACTCACATAGGGAGCGACTGACTAATCTAAATTACTGGGAACTGCACTCTGCAGCGCAGAGTGGACCTAGTATAATTATTACAATTACATTTAAGATAAACTCTCCTTGGTTTTCATCGCACGTCGGTTACGTACAAGGCGTAAGCGACTGAGACTACAAAATTAAACATGCCATAAGTTATACTCAAACTACGCATTAAGCGAGACAGCACTAGCTGTAAGAACAACTATATTTTACAACAAATTCTTGCCTACATATCTATTCTAATTGTTACGTTCTACTTAGACTAACCCGGGAACTAATATACCTATATCCTAGACTACTAATACTTTCAGTCAGCAAACCAAACCAGATGAAACAACCTTGTCAGGACATTACTTCTTCCTTCGATGTATTCCTGCAAGTCCAGACATTTTTATCTATAATAATACTTTTTTATCACGCAGCATAAACAAACCCTTTGTAAACCAGCAGTCGGGACAGATGTTCTCCAAACTTTTGCACTCCTGCAGTCCAGACGATTTTCAATCCTAATATTTTCTTTTCCAGCAACAATAACAAACCCTTTTTTTTTTTTTTTTTTAACCAGCAGTCGGGACAGATGTTCTCCTTACCTTTTGTTCTCCTGCAGTCCAGACGATTTTCAATCCTAATATTTTCTTTTCCAGCAACAATAACAAACCCTTTTTTTTTTTTTTTTAACCAGCAGTCGGGACAGATGTTCTCCTTACCTTTTGTTCTCCTGCAGTCCAGACGATTTCTATCCTAATATTTTCTTTTCCAGCAACAATAACAAACCCCTTTTTTTTTTTTAACCAGCAGTCGGGACAGATGTTCTCCTTACCTTTTGCTCTCCTGCAGTCCAGACGATTTCTATCCTAATATTTTCTTTTCCAGCAACAATAACAAACCCCTTTTTTTTTTTTTAACCAGCAGTCGGGACAGATGTTCTCCTTACCTTTTGTTCTCCTGCAGTCCAGACGATTTTTACCCTTACATTTCCTAAGGCAAATTACTCAACGTATCTATTTAATGTAACACGAAAACACCTTAACTATCGTACATTAGGCTCTATAATAAGGAGAGATTCACAGTTTCAAAGCACTCGTTCCGCCAAGAACTAATGAATAATATCCTCTAGCAACTATCATATTTAGACTACAAAATAATAAAAAATTCACAGTTCACTAGCATTGATTCCGCCAAGAACTAATGAATAACATCCTCTAGAAAGAACGCTATGTGGCTCCGGCACCCTGTGGCCAAGAGTCACCACGTTCAATTAAATCTTTGATGTGGAATTTCCCCAGAGGCTTCCCCTCCATGGATTTCAAGGAGTAAACCAGGGGAGAATGCTTCCTCTCCACTACACACCGCACAAACTTGGGAGCCAATTTCGCACTGAAATACTTGCTAGCATCGGATAACGGAAAACAGCGCTTGTAGAGAATCTGACCCTCCTGAAATTCAATGGACCTCTTCCGCATATTGTAATATTTAACGTTATGGGAATACGCTTTTTGCAGGTGTCCCTGAACCGTCTGGTAGACTTCCTTAAGCCGAGGCAAATTCGATGCAAATGGCTCCTGATTAATAGTGACAGATGTTGGATCAACAGGCACATCCAGATTGTGCTGGGATCCATCCAATATCATCTCTCTCCCGTGGTTTAAATAGAACGGAGTGAACTTCGTGCTTGCATGCACGGCGGTGTTCAAGGCACACTGTATCTCAGATATGTTCTGGTCCCATTTCCTATGGTCAGAACGCACGTAAGAGGCCACAGCGCGCACAATATCGCGATTCAGTCTTTCCGTTTGGTTAACCTGAGGATGATACCGGGGGTTATAGAAAATGTTCGGGACGTTATACTTATGAAGCAAATCTCTTAACTCTTTCGATATAAACTGGGGTCCGTTATCAACGTACATATACTTACAGGCTCCATGCAAATGAAACACACCCTTCTCCATGCACCTTACAATGGCCTTTGCAGTGATATTACGTAATGGAAACAGCAGCGCGTATTTGCTAAAGTAGTCTGAGCAAACGAATAAATACTGGTTCCTCGCATAAGACGGGGGAAAGGGTCCCAGGATATCGCATGAGATCGCCTCCCATGGCTTCGTGACAGTACGGGGATTTCCCATAAGGCCTGCCCTTGCGGTGTTGCTCGGTTTGTAACACTTACAAACCTCGCAAGACGACACATACCCCTCGACATCACGATAGAGAGATGGCCAAAAGTAAGCGGCGCTTATTCGCTTGTGAGTCTTGGACACTCCGAAGTGGCCCGAGGTAGGGTCGTCGTGGTACTGCTTTATGATGGCTTCGCGATGTTCCAAAGGCACCACCTGTCTCCACTCAAACTGTGAGGTTAAGCTATATTTATTTTTGGACAACCGAAAGACGCGACCGTCCGTTACCGTGAAATTCGGAAACAAACGCGGATTATCAGTGCAATCTTTGAGTAATTTTAAGTACCAAGGGTCCACGACCGACGCAGGATGGAAAGAGATGGAATCTACTTTAATACGCGAAAGGGAGTCGGGTATTACATGTTCCTTACCTTTCTTGTGTATGATGTCGAAGTCAAATTGGCTTAAGCGACAAGCCCACCGATTTAAACGTCCCGTAGGGTTCTTAAGTTTATAGAACCATTGCAAAGATGCATGATCCGTCACGATGTAGCACTTCAGACCTTCAACGTAAGCACGGTACTGCTCCAAACCATACAAAATTGCCAGCAACTCCCGTTCCGTGGCGGTATAGTTAACCTCCTGCGCGTTTAGAGTCCTGCTGCTATAGGCGATGGGATGCTCAACGCCCTCCTCCCCTTTCTGCATTAAGACCACCCCTATAGCAAAAGAACTGGCGTCAGTGTGTAGGTAGAAAGGTTGTGAGAAGTCGGGGCATCTCAGTATAGGAGCCGATATCAACGCAGACTTCAAGGTGTTAAAGGATTCCTCAGCCTCGGGTGTCCAATGGAATTTAACCTTCCTGCTAGTTAGGCGGGTAAGAGGTCGCGCAACTTGAGAAAAGTTATTTATAAAACGCCTATACCATCCGGCTAATCCCAGGAAGCGTTTCAACTCCTTCGGGTCCCTAGGGGTAGGAAAATTCATTATCACCTCGACCTTGGAGGGGTCCGTTCTTAAACCGAAACGATCCACTACATAGCCAAGATACTTTAACTCGCTACGACAAAATTGAGATTTCTGCGTGTTAATAGTTAGGTTTGCATGTTTTAATTTCTCATAAACACGTTTTAGGATACTCACATGCTCCTCAAAAGAAGGAGTACAAATAACGATATCGTCGATATACGCGAAGACTTTATTATCAAACTCAGCGGTGAATAGGCTATCCATTAGGCGCTGCATCGTGGCAGCGGCGCCGACCAGTCCAAAACACATTACATTATAATGGAACAATCCCCGTCGAGGCACGGTAAAAGCGCTTTTCTCCTTTGAGTCGGGATGTAAAGGTATTTGGTGGTAGGCGGCACTCAGATCTAATGATGTCAAGTATTTAGCATCTCGTAAATTATCGATGATGTAATTTATATACGGGAGAGGGTACGCATCAGTTTTAGATACTGCGTTCAGACGACGACTATCCAAGCACAACCGCATGTCCCCGTTCGACTTAGGTACCATAGTAACAGGTGAGTTCCATTCAGAGTAAGAGGGTTCGACTATTCCCTTGGCAAGCATACGATCTAGCTCTTCGTCTAAGTACTGAAGCTTCGGAGGACTTAGGCGGTAGTACTTCTGCTTAATTGGGGCAGCTTCGCCAGTGTTAATCACGTGCTGTATCAAATGTGTACGACCTAATCCCACCTTATCCGTGTTAATATTGTCGAACAGCGACCGAACCTCCTCAATCTCCTTCTTCTGCATAGGGGTAAGAGACACGTAATCGCGAAGGCCGTCCTCCTCTATACATCCCCCAGTCATCGAATCAACCCGTTCGGGCAAGCACGCCAAAACCTCGGGAGCCACGTTAAAAGCTTTCCAGAAGTTGATACCAAAATGGATCGGAATAGTTATTTCCGGCTGGATATGAAACTGAACGAGTTTAACCATACCCTTATACTGGACCGGTAAGTTCATAAAGTTTTTACAAGTAAAACTCATGCCATTGGCTACATTTAGGATCTTTGGATGGCTAAACTCTTGCATTTCCATATTCAGTTGAAGGAATTTCAAATGAGCGCCAGCTCCTAGCACGCTACAACTGGCGCCGCAATCAAGTAGTCCACACACATTAACATTCAACACTTGCACAGTAAGGTAAGGTCGGACGTCGTCGTGTGGAGGTAAGAAATAGGTCTCGTCGGGGCCCGACGCAACCACGTTCCTGTGGTCCCGCGAGACCGGCCTGATTAGTTTTTTGAATGAGAAGGAACCAGACTACATTCTGGACACTCCGGAGTGCGTACACCAGGTCGGCCGCACTTAAAACATACCACTTCCCGAGACCGAGGGCAACGGCTTGCAGTGTGGTCCTGCCCTTTACAGCGGAAACATGTTAGAGTAGTACACTTTACCCTACTCACCGAGTCCACCATATGTCTACGTGGCCCATTACGTGGCTTATATTGCATGTCTGGGGCTACGGTGTGACTGGGCGTACCGGGTTCGACAAAACTCGAAGCGCGTGCACCCGCCAACTCAAGGCGCATGCAAACCCTTTTCAATTCCGTTAGTGTGGAAATGTCCCTAAGGGCAAGCTCGCGGCTATACTCTGGACGGATGTTCCTTAAAAGAATGTCCAGTTGTTCCGCCTCAGATGGCGGCTTAGAGAGACGCGAAAACAACCCTCCCATGAACGATAAGTACACGACTATCGACTCGTGCCGAGCTTGGGTACGAGCTTTAATCTCGTTCATCAACTTGTGGTCATAGTCTGGGATGTCAAAGTCCGCTTTAAGGGCTTCAAGGAGCTCCTCGTAGTTGGAAAAGCGATCCTTATTAGCACGATACCAGAAAAGTGCTGCACCGTCAACTATATCGGGGAAACCGTTATAGATGACCCGTTCGGGAATTTCCCTAGCCAGCCGAAGCTCATTGAGGCGCATGACAAAAGTCCGGACACAAGAGTCTCCCCTAAAACGCAGATTTAGACTGTTGAGATTGTGTCGGGTCTCAGCACGGCAAGCTCCCGGAGGTTCCTGCTTCGGCGGAACGTCCTTAGTATCGTCTTCCGAATCCGATGACACGTCACTCTCGTTCAGCCGAGACAGGCATCCCACCAGCGTGCCCCGAAGCTTCTCGACCTCTTCATTGTGACCAGCAATGCGACCTAACCTCTCCAAATAGTAGTTGGACCGCGCAAGGTACCTATCTCGTTGGACCTCTGTTAAATCCTCACCGTTAGCAATCGCCGCCTTCAAACTGACTATCTTCGCCTTACAAGCTCCTAACTCAAAAACTGCGTCCGTCGCAGCAACAGGAGATGCTGCAGGTTTGAAACTGCCACGCCGAACTAGAGCTCGAGTCTGACGCAAAAGCTTCCTTAAAGTGTCTGATGTGTCATCTACCTCGAAAGGTATGTGTACAGCCTTCAATTCATGTTGAAGCTCCTCCTTAAGGAGGTATTCTATCTTAATAGACATATCCATGATCGGTATAATATTACAAGTAAGTATACCTAAGTTTTAGAAATTATAGATAACTACCGAGGGCTCTTTCCAAGTACAGAGACCCAAGAACACAGTTAAAGTACTAAACACTTTATATTAATACAGCAGCAAAGAAAAGAAAGGGTATACAGTGACTGCCGAAGAAAAGAAAAACCCGTCACGACCATTTAAGCGGTCGGCGACAACAGTCAATGTATATACACCAGGCACGCCAATAGAACGTACTATCAAAAAATAATAAACATGAATGAGTCCTCCGAACTCCCTACACGCACACACAGTTGCTGCCGATCAGTGTTCACCACCACAGAAACCTCAGGCCCACTACGTTGGGTACGCCAATGTAACGTTATTTTGCCCGGGCTAGCTCAGTTGAGACTCCAATAAAGTTAGGGGGCGGTCCCCCAGCCTGTGGAGCGATTCACCCAATGGAAGTGTTCCAGAATTCCCAACAAACACCCATTCAAATTAGATGTTAATAAATTTGGTCATGAGAAGAAAGTGGGCGCCTTTATGATTTAAATAGTAGGTGGGTTGGGTTTGGGGAACCCCTCTCAAACGGTTCCTTAAAAAGGGGGTGGTGAACAAAGAAACGGTTGGTTCTGGGAATTTATATATTCTTATATATTCAGGATCTTACATGTGTGATGGTTGGTTTACCAGCATTACCCCTACAGGGTTACAAAAAGCATTACATTAAAATAAGCATACCACATAGGCATCCGTATCGGTCAGGCGTCCCCTCCGATAGATAAATCTAGTTTGTTATATGATAACGACCTGGATATTAAGTTGTACAATATAAGATTGGCTTATTCCATGAACCTTACTAAGAGCCAGTAGGTGTGTGTATGTGTGAAGAGGTGAATACAAAATTACTCACCCGGAGGAAATCTTTGACAATGTACTAGCCTTACAGTAAGCGGGACCTGTCCCGGACGTTTGTTATAGAGGTCAGCTTGTACCGCCGTTCCCGTCTGCGCGCTGCAACGCCGGAAGAGCTCCGCGGAACGGCTACACCTTCACGACCAACATCTCACCGGTCCCTGTCGAGAGGAACCTCCTTTCCTTCAGCCGGAGTCGCTGAGGAACGACCCGGGGTATACGAAAAACCCTGAAATAAAGATTATCTCAGTTTATTCACTATTTCCTTTCTTTAGGAATCACTTCTACCTACCCTTTAGGAATTCATAGCTACATACCTTAAGTAAAGGGTTTCTGACAGCAGACTTTAACCTGTCCTGTAGGTTATACAGTCGAAGGGTAGGCCTTTCGTAGGCTCCGCTTATTAGGTACACTGTAAATGAATTGAACATCTGAGTAAACATGGATTTGGTACCATTTTGTTATAACCTTTGAATGTATTTGTGAAAATAATGTTAGCTTACCATAGTGTAGTTATATCAGAGCTTTGATCGCTTTTACGTCAGGCATGATCAGCGGACGGAGTTAGCTTGGTGTGTTAAGCTAAAACAAAGAGGAAGAAAGTAAGAACCAAATCGTGCAAAAATGTATGCCGGCACTATGGTTATTTCGTTTGAAACACTTACCCATAATCATGGCCAAAACAAATGGCCTCGGCCGTCGCCGCTAACAGCGCATTTAATTATTCCTTTTAGTCCAAGACGTATTATATAGATTTTATCGGGATGTTTGAAGATTAAAACTCCATTCTATCTCGCCAGCCAATATCCCTCCATTTGACAGCTCCACTTTTCTTTATTCTCTCGAATGTTGCCAGTGTAAAAATAATATCTCGGGCATCCATCCGACCATAAATATAATGATTCTACCATTTTGTAAAGGACTGGTATTCTGTTTTAAGTCTTCTTAGGTATTTTTTACAAGTTGAATATATACCTACAATATTTAATATGAATGAGAGGAGACTATGAAATTAATCCGAAACAAATACTTCTTTGAGAGTTGCCTGTTGTGAAAAGAATGAATATAGGCCAATGTTTAGTCTATATATGGAGTGCCTTAGGGTGCGTTCAAAAACGGATGTTACAGTACCCATTTAGTTGTCGGAACAATTTTTGTTTCAGAATTTCTAAAATTCTGAAACAAAAATTGTTCTCCCAGCGGCAGGAGAGACTCCAACCACCGAGAGACGATAGAAGTACGAGGGACCTATTTCATGCCTGAAAGAAACGCAAAACTGCACTAGTAACTGAAACTCAAAATGTAAGCGACGAATGCACGAACAAAACCCCAACGAAGATGGAAAGGTTCGACGATAGACACGATACCCCCTTGGCCATCAAAATGTGTGTAGTCTTTTTATTACATCATGGACCGTAGACCCATGTTGGAATAAGAACCCTACAATTCCCGCCCGCAGGGGGGAATTATTTAAATTCCTTAACTAACAATCTCGCGTGAAACATGTTTGGCCCATAGCCTCACGCATGAGAGCTACTCGCCAAAACAACAAGAAAACACCTCACTCCTCGAAACAAGTGTCACCGGTGTGATACACAGTTCACAGTTGTTGTGATCGCTTTTACGTCAGGCATGATCAGCGGACGATTGACTTTGACAAATCCTTAACATTATAAACGGAGGGCGCGACACGCAGCCAAGAACTCCAATAATAATACAACTAAGAGAAACGGAGGGCGCGACACGCAGCCAAGAACTCCAATAATAATACAACTAAGAGAAACGGAGGGCGCGACACGCAGCCCAGAACTCCAATAATAATACAACTAAGAGAAACGGAGGGCGCGACACGCAGCCCAGAACTCCAATAATAATATTATTTGATTGCACTCACATAGGGAGCGACTGACCAATCTAAATTACTGGGAACTGCACTCTGCAGCGCAGAGTGGACCTAGTATAATAACAAACCAGCAATTTAATTTAGGATAAAAAACCCCTATCCGTTTTCATCGCATGTCGGTTACGCGCAAGGCGTAAGCGATTGAGACTTATTCAACTTGCCTTTTAATATCTTTAAACTACGCGTTAAAGGAAGACAGCACTAGCTGTAAGAACAACTATATTTAATTATTATTAACGCTAACTAGATGTAATCTTTACAACAAACCTTGCCTCAGGTATTTATTCTAATCTTTATACTAGCCTTATACTAACCCGGGTAACTATCACTATACATTTATATACTAATACTTTCTTAGCCAGCATCAATAACAAACCTTTTTTTTTTTTTTTTTTAACCAGCAGTCGGGACAGATGTTCTCCTTACCTTTTGTTCTCCTGCAGTCCAGACGATTTCTATCCTAATATTTTCTTTTCCAGCAACATTAACAAACCCCTTTTTTTTTAACCAGCAGTCGGGACAGATGTTCTCCTTACCTTTTGTTCTCCTGCAGTCCAGACGATTTTTACCCTTACATTTCCTAAGGCAAATTACTCAACGTATCTATTTAATGTAACACGAAAACACCTTAACTATCGTACATTAGGCTCTATAATAAGGAGAGATTCACAGTTTCAAAGCACTCGTTCCGCCAAGAACTAATGAATAATATCCTCTAGCAACTATCATATTTAGACTACAAAATAATAAAAAATTCACAGTTCACTAGCATTGATTCCGCCAAGAACTAATGAATAACATCCTCTAGAAAGAACGCTATGTGGCTCCGGCACCCTGTGGCCAAGAGTCACCACGTTCAATTAAATCTTTGATGTGGAATTTCCCCAGAGGCTTCCCCTCCATGGATTTCAAGGAGTAAACCAGGGGAGAATGCTTCCTCTCCACTACACACCGCACAAACTTGGGAGCCAATTTCGCACTGAAATACTTGCTAGCATCGGATAACGGAAAACAGCGCTTGTAGAGAATCTGACCCTCCTGAAATTCAATGGACCTCTTCCGCATATTGTAATATTTAACGTTATGGGAATACGCTTTTTGCAGGTGTCCCTGAACCGTCTGGTAGACTTCCTTAAGCCGAGGCAAATTCGATGCAAATGGCTCCTGATTAATAGTGACAGATGTTGGATCAACAGGCACATCCAGATTGTGCTGGGATCCATCCAATATCATCTCTCTCCCGTGGTTTAAATAGAACGGAGTGAACTTCGTGCTTGCATGCACGGCGGTGTTCAAGGCACACTGTATCTCAGATATGTTCTGGTCCCATTTCCTATGGTCAGAACGCACGTAAGAGGCCACAGCGCGCACAATATCGCGATTCAGTCTTTCCGTTTGGTTAACCTGGGGATGATACCGGGGGTTATAGAAAATGTTCGGGACGTTATACTTATGAAGCAAATCTCTAAACTCTTTCGATATAAACTGGGGTCCGTTATCAACGTACATATACTTACAGGCTCCATGCAAATGAAACACACCCTTCTCCATGCACCTTACAATGGCCTTTGCAGTGATATTACGTAATGGAAACAGCAGCGCGTATTTGCTAAAGTAGTCTGAGCAAACGAATAAATACTGGTTCCTCGCATAAGACGGGGGAAAGGGTCCCAGGATATCGCATGAGATCGCCTCCCATGGCTTCGTGACAGTACGGGGATTTCCCATAAGGCCTGCCCTTGCGGTGTTGCTCGGTTTGTAACATTTACAAACCTCGCAAGACGACACATACCCCTCGACATCACGATAGAGAGATGGCCAAAAGTAAGCGGCGCTTATTCGCTTGTGAGTCTTGGACACTCCGAAGTGGCCCGAGGTAGGGTCGTCGTGGTACTGCTTTATGATGGCTTCGCGATGTTCCAAAGGCACCACCTGTCTCCACTCAAACTGTGAGGTTAAGCTATATTTATTTTTGGACAACCGAAAGACGCGACCGTCCGTTACCGTGAAATTCGGAAACAAACGCGGATTATCAGTGCAATCTTTGAGTAATTTTAAGTACCAAGGGTCCACGACCGACGCAGGATGGAAAGAGATGGAATCTACTTTAATACGCGAAAGGGAGTCGGGTATTACATGTTCCTTACCTTTCTTGTGTATGATGTCGAAGTCAAATTGGCTTAAGCGACAAGCCCACCGATTTAAACGTCCCGTAGGGTTCTTAAGTTTATAGAACCATTGCAAAGATGCATGATCCGTCACGATGTAGCACTTCAGACCTTCAACGTAAGCACGGTACTGCTCCAAACCATACAAAATTGCCAGCAACTCCCGTTCCGTGGCGGTATAGTTAACCTCCTGCGCGTTTAGAGTCCTGCTGCTATAGGCGATGGGATGCTCAACGCCCTCCTCCCCTTTCTGCATTAAGACCACCCCTATAGCAAAAGAACTGGCGTCAGTGTGTAGGTAGAAAGGTTGTGAGAAGTCGGGGCATCTCAGTATAGGAGCCGATATCAACGCAGACTTCAAGGTGTTAAAGGATTCCTCAGCCTCGGGTGTCCAATGGAATTTAACCTTCCTGCTAGTTAGGCGGGTAAGAGGTCGCGCAACTTGAGAAAAGTTATTTATAAAACGCCTATACCATCCGGCTAATCCCAGGAAGCGTTTCAACTCCTTCGGGTCCCTAGGGGTAGGAAAATTCATTATCACCTCGACCTTGGAGGGGTCCGTTCTTAAACCGAAACGATCCACTACATAGCCAAGATACTTTAACTCGCTACGACAAAATTGAGATTTCTGCGTGTTAATAGTTAGGTTTGCATGTTTTAATTTCTCATAAACACGTTTTAGGATACTCACATGCTCCTCAAAAGAAGAAGTACAAATAACGATATCGTCGATATACGCGAAGACTTTATTATCAAACTCAGCGGTGAATAGGCTATCCATTAGGCGCTGCATCGTGGCAGCGGCGCCGACCAGTCCAAAACACATTACATTATAATGGAACAATCCCCGTCGAGGCACGGTAAAAGCGCTTTTCTCCTTTGAGTCGGGATGTAAAGGTATTTGGTGGTAGGCGGCACTCAGATCTAATGATGTCAAGTATTTAGCATCTCGTAAATTATCGATGATGTAATTTATATACGGGAGAGGGTACGCATCAGTTTTAGATACTGCGTTCAGACGACGACTATCCAAGCACAACCGCATGTCCCCGTTCGACTTAGGTACCATAGTAACAGGTGAGTTCCATTCAGAGTAAGAGGGTTCGACTATTCCCTTGGCAAGCATACGATCTAGCTCTTCGTCTAAGTACTGAAGCTTCGGAGGACTTAGGCGGTAGTACTTCTGCTTAATTGGGGCAGCTTCGCCAGTGTTAATCACGTGCTGTATCAAATGTGTACGACCTAATCCCACCTTATCCGTGTTAATATTGGCGAAGCTGCCCCAATTAAGCAGAAGTACTACCGCCTAAGTCCTCCGAAGCCTTTTATTTCTATTCAGACATGTGAAGTCTGCCTTTATTACTACATGAGTCTAGTTGCGTACGAACTGACCGTAGTCTTGGTTGTATATGGCCTGACAAGTCATCAAACCCTTAAGTCAAAATCACTATGGTGATATCCTCACTATTTATTATAGGAGTCCAGGTTGTGTATCACGCCCTCCTTATGTCATAGTAGGTTTATTTTCTATAAAAGAATTGAACTCTTTGGAGTCAATTCTACTTCTTAGGTAGTGTACTGGGTGAATATCGGCAAGAAAGGCTTTGTTGATATACGCCGAGAATTCAACTTTTTGTCGTCATCGTATTACCTTTAAGTACGGCGAATTTCCCAGTTGTCATAGTTGTACATCATGTCTTTTGGCATCATGATGCAGCAGAAAGACACTCAAAACACTTTCACTTCATATTGGATGATAAATAACACTTTTATTCACATATAAACAATAACATTCCTGTGTGATGTTATGAAAAGTCGGTCCCGTCCGAAAGCGTTTCGTTCCATTTCTCATAGCTGTCAAAGGTGACACTTGTCTTTTTATTTCTAGTAGTGGGACTATGTTTGGGTTGATAGTATAGCTATTTCTAAACCTACAGGTCATTATTTACAAATTGTTGATGAGACTCACCACTCTGGTCATAGCCAAACACACGACCCTAAATCCATTTCTCATGCAGACCAACTTTAAGGCAATAATATTAAACTGACAAATATTACACGTTTAGGTTGTAGAAAACCTTATCTATAAGAAAGTTTTTTAAACACCTTTTGAAGTTATTTCCTTCCAGGCTTTTTATTTCTACAGGAAGATTGTTAAAAATGCGTATGGCTGATATGAATGTACTTTTTTTGTATATGGATGTACTTACTTTTGGGACAGTAATATCATATTTGTATTGAGACCGTACGCTTGGTTTGCACGATCTCCACTGAAAGCATTCAGGGTAGTTTTTAACAAGTAGGCATAATTCTAGTATGTAAATACCGGTAAGAGTCAGGAAACGGTTTTCTCGGAAAATTTTTCGAAGTGATTGTGTGTGTGAGTGACTTGTGACCGGTAGTGAAGGATGTCTGTGAAGAGGCTGTGCGCATTACCATGTATGCCGTAATGCTGAAGTTTGGCGGCTATGACTCATATTCCTACATTCATGTCTCTATCTTTCAAACCCAGAAAAACAGAGAGAACGAGTACGTAACTCAAACAATGTCAAGTGTAAGGTTGAAATTGTTAGTGCCATAATGTATAATATAGTACGCTGGGTTAAATAGTTTTGTGTGTTAAATAAAGCTAAAAAAAACTTGAATTGCACAGTAATAATGGTATATAGGAAGTGTAAAGTGTGTATCCGCCAACAAACTGCCATGCAGTTTGACCGTGATTTGTGTATTTAAGACTATAAGTACCTACATACGCTGTGTAATTATTTGGGTGAAATAAAGAATAAATAGTAATGTCCATTTCTGACAAATAACGCGGATGGAATACCGGCTGAAGCATACGAAACATATTTGTAGCTTTGGGTTATTTTCGATCCTTGCTCGCTTCTTATTTGTTCTGCATGTTTAACCGATTTGTATACTACAGAGATTAACATAGTAGAATAAATACGCGCATCTATCTGCTTTGAAGCTTTTTCATGTTTCACGCTCACAAAGAGTCGCCCTTCAGGGAGGGGCGTTCGGGTGTCCAAAAGCAGATTTCATGAATTTTCCATTGGAATACTTTTTGGTACTATGAACTAGTATTCATATCAAGACAATATTTAGTAGGAATTTACAAATTTAAATATTTTATGTCGTATGTCAGCAGGGTAATTTCATAAATTTTCGGATGAACATGAGGATATAATTATCAACGTGTTTTCTATTTGTATGTTGTGTGTTCAACGTGTCCTGTTTTCATCTGCAAAATGTTAGATTTGATATGTGTTATCGGGCGTTCAAAAAGTACCGGAATTATCCTGCTGGTCATTACTTGACATATCATTAGATCCTGCACTTTTATCACCTGTCAGACCAAGGCAGCACGACTTTATCCAAATTTTACCAACGAATTTTGCCGTGAGTTTATTCTATTATCAAACACCTTAACACCGAATTACAAAATTTTAGGTCGACGGTCTGGCCTATATTTAAATTAGTAAAGCCATTCTTCTCCAGGCAGGCAAATAATGCAGGTTCAAATTCAGCCAGGTCGCAAAGGGAGTTTTAACTTTGAATTATTTCCGCGTACAGCTCAACGTAGTTTTAGTCTGCACCAAAATTATGAGGGTATTTAGTGTTTTTATTCAAATATCAGTGTATGCATGAAACGCAATGCGAGATGGGAAAGATCTAACCTTCTCTTTCTTATTTGTGCAATGTAACAGCACGAGGAAGACAGGAGTCGCTGAGTCGCTCGCGACGCGACTTGCAAGTAAGTTGTGCTAGCCCTAGCCCCAACTGAGACGCCGTGAGCGTCACGCGAGACCAGTAAATCTACCCTTCTCTGGCTTCTCTTTCTAATTTGTATAGTGGGAGTGATATGGTAATCGCTGAATCGCGCGCGACGTGACTTGGCAGAAAGTTGTGTTAGCCCCAACTGAGACGCTACGAGCGCGACGCGAGACGAGTAAATCAACCCTTCTCTTGCTATAATTTGCATAGTGGAAATGAGACACGAGGTGCTTAGTCGCACGACGAGCCCCAGCTAAAATAAACTGAACAATATTTCATTTATAACCGTTCATGTTCAATTCTACTTAATACTGTTACGTAAGATGAACTGTATCATAGATCAAGCGGGTACCCTCCACTATATCCCAAGGCAGGTTTAGCCTTAGTAGTTTACAGCGCCGCCGGCGTTTCTCAGTATTCGGAATAAGCTGGGTTTCATTAACAAGTTCAGTGCTTAAGCCTGTGTGCTTGTCACAACTAACCCGCCTAGAACTAAGTGTTAGTTTTAGAGTGTTTTGTTGTTGTTTATCTAGTTAATGCTTCTCAGAAAATTACACGGGATTAAATAGGAAAAATACTTGTATAACGAGTAGTTTTTACCTACGACGAAACTCGTGAATCAAAGTTGTGGCAGTAAAAATGTGATACCTAATTGAAAATATATTTGAAAATAGTTGGTATAATATAAGAATGGTTTTTGATATCGTAGCATTATTTGATTGCCTTTAATTCAGACGTTTCAAATCTCAATTCGTGCAAAGACTGTGTTCAAAGTATACTTTAGGTATAAAACTATTGCAAAAAAAGACCCAATTAAGATCATAAATATGTCAGATGTCACACTTCTCCTATACAATTAAGATATCCGCGATGATGATTCATAATAGCATGGGACCGCATGAAAAACATTAAGAATAAAATAAATGAGAACGAACATTCAACTCCTATCATCATCCTCCTAGCGATATTCCCGGTTGTGCCCCAGGCGAGCCCACGGTCTGCTTTGAACATCCAACTCCAATATTTGAATAAAATTTGCAGTCTGACAGCACCCATAAGGAAAACAATGTTGCTGTGGAAACGTTTCTTGTGTAGATCCTTAATTAGCAAAAAACGTGTCGTTCATTCTAAATAAGAATAATTTAAACCGTTATTTCCCGTTTTTATTTTTAATAAAAACATTATGGCAAAACAAATAATATGCAGGTGTTCTTAGAGCAACGTGGATATAATCAAATTAGGTTAAAGAAGTTTTTTAATTTGCTTAAAAATAATGGTTTGGACTACTGAATAAATACCTGTTTATCCTCAAATTTTTATTTTACGTCAATAGCGCAGACGTGAAGTCCATAGGTTACTCTGTGTTTGACAAGAGTTTGGCTGCCTTAATTATTATCTCTAGAATCTGTAATCGAAAATCTAATATTCCTATATTCCTATACTATTAAACGAGCAATATTTGTATATATATTTGCAATCACGTTCTCGGAAACGGCTCTAACGATTTCGATGAAATTTGGAATATAGGTGGTTACGGGGGCGAGAAATCGATCTCGATAGGTCTCATGCCCGGAAAAATTCGTTTCTCCGTATATTCTCCATTTTCATCCGAGCGGAGCTCGGTCGCCCAGGGACTGAAATATAATATAACCACACTGTCCAGCGGCTAAGTGGGATACATTTTGTTAATTCAGAATCTATCCCTGGCAGCTGGTATGGTATGGATGGATATTTTTTTATATTTTTACGGAATTTAATTAAAGGTCCGCGAGTATTACACAGACGGGTTCCATCCAACTGAAGGCAGTTGAATCACCGAAACGCATTTGTTGGGAATGGCTCCTTTTGGCGCCAAAGATGTTAGCAGCATAGGCGTGAAAAGAGAGGTAGGTATTTCAATGTAACCCCTCTAAGTAAGCCGTTATTTCGTGTGGGCAGTTCATTAGAGCCTCTCTCAAGTTTATTGAGTCCCATAGGACTCAGTGCCATTGGCATGGTTTATTTTTATAGCGCAACCTTCGTAACCTGAAATACGATCTTAGACGTGCTGGTTCCGAACGTCTTGGTAACTAGACGTGAATTAAGCAGTTTTGGGGGTATTTGAGACGTTGATACATGTAACGAGGTGATACTTGAGTTACGGCCGCGTAGATTAATTCTTTTAGATTACTAGTATTGCAGCGGTCACTTTGACAAAGGGGGAGGCCTATGTCCAGCAGTTGACGTCTTTCAGCTGATATCATGATAATGATGTTGACGACTATAAGTGATGCACAAAATATTTATTTTAACGGGACGTATTTCCATTCTTACCGACAGTAGTGTATATGTCACTTCCCTATGTATCCTATTATTCATATAGCCAAGAGTAACAACGATTTTCTATGCCCATTTGTGATACCTATTTTAGTGTTGTGTTGTGTGAGTGTAGCATTGGTTATTAACCTTTGACTAATTAATAGGAATATATCTTCAAATCAAAAAAGCAGATCACCTACTTATGTTTATGGTCGATATAAAAAAGAATAACCTATGAAATTCGCGCAAATGTTTATGGTTCTTCAAAATCTACAACTAACTTCAATAAATAACGGAGGACTAAACTTCATCTCATTTGGTACATACGAGTAAGTATTAATTTCATCACTTCGATACAGAATGATAAATCTGGATCAGTAATAAATGTTATTAAGTAGGTACGCAATTATTCAAATACTGGGAAATGAAAATGATATGCAAATGATACGCTCCCGGCCCAATTCAGACTTAATTGGTACTACATATATCATTACGCTGAATGCGGGTGGCGCAGGACCGGTCATTTTGGCACTTTTTGGGGGAGGCCTATGTGCATCAGTGGACGTCTTTCGGCTGATATGATGATGATGATAATGATATCATTATAACCGATTGTCCATTTATGGGCGTAGGTGGTGATGAAACAGTTTATATTTGATTTGTGGACAGATTTTGAAACGTTATTCTTACATTATTTTAAAATGAAACATCAAAAAGTACAAAAAGAATTACATTCAAAATAATGATAAGTTCTAAATATACCCTTTGGGACCTGTTTATACGAAAATATGTTTGAAAGAGTCACACTTTTCTGCTCATTTAAGGAATAATAGTGTCATTTTAGTTTCTTAAGTATTTGTTATGAAAAGTGACAGAAACAACTCGCTTAATTAACCAAAGTAACCACTTTTTATTTATAATCTGCGAATAAATAATATTACGGCTGGTCACGTAAATCGTATTTCTTTAAGAAAGAAAGAAAAAATAAATAAAGAAAAAAATATATTAGTGCAAGTAAAATCAACTTCAAAAGTCTGACAGATTCGAATTATCGTTTATTTTCAGCATTTTTGATGAAACAAGTTAAGTACATTTACTCGCCTCAAAATAACATAACCTTACCTCCGCGTACGCTTAAATACACACGATCCTTGTTTTCATAGGACTTCAACATATGCATTTTATGATTTTAAAACGTAAGTCAAACCATAGTTTATCGCGGCAAACTACTCAAACAAGAGTTTTCGCTGGTAAATACTGTATCGAAAAGTATAAGGACAAGTGAAATATGTAATGACTTTTAAAATATTTATTATTTTATATACGTATGTTCTTGGCTTATGTTTGAAATACATTTTAAAACGTTTTACTGTTAACTAATGTACCTATAATGTTTGCTTTAGGGCGACTTTTCGCACTTGACTTCGGACGTTCTCATCAGATTACGGACAACGATTACGGTGACCGTTTCGATGCTTTCAGCCAGTCTTTTTTAAATATATCTACGGAATCCGCTGCCGAGAAGCGTTGCCAAAGTGTACTCTTCATGATTGCCCAATATTTCTCGATGGGACGTACCTCAGGGTAATTTGGCGGATTCATATTCTTATCAACATATTGCACGCCGAGGGCTTCCATTCACTTTCTGGTGCGGCAGCATAGTGGAACCTAGCCAAATCGGGCCAAAATAAAGTAGAGCCCTGTGGCGTCGAATCAGTGGCAGAACCCTTTTTTGCAAACACTCCTCGATGATGGTAGTTATCGTGGAAGTAGTGATGAACGCCGTCGATTTCATGGCGCATTCGCATATGGCCTGCCACACCATTGCTTTAGACCCAATTTTTTTGGCATAAATTGACGTTTGGTTCTCATTCAGGTGTTCTCCTTTGCGAACAGTATAGTACTGGGGACCGGGTAGAACAGAATAATCCAGTTTGACGTAGGTTTCGTCGTCTTGAATTATGCAATGTTCATTTTTGGTTAAAACCGTGTCGTTTAACGTTCGAAGACGAAGTTTAACATTTGCAGCCTGTTTTGGAGTACGTTTAGCCTTCCTTTGCTTTCGATAAGTTACCAATTCGTTACGCTTCTTGGCGCTCTGCACCATTCCTACAGAAATTCTGCACTTTTTAGCCACATCTCTTATCGAAGCACTGGGCGAGATTGGATTGTTCGCAATATTTTAGAGTCGATATTGCAATTATGTGAGCCAGTTCTTCGACCACTTTTTAGCTTGTCATTAAAAGAGTAGTCTTTCCTGTACTTTTTAATGACATTGTAAACCGCTGAACGACTCACCTTCTCGAGTTCTGCGATCTTTCTCATGGACATACCCTTTTCTCGTATGTATTTGTCCACAATTCGTTTTCGTTGATCAGGGTGTTAGGCCTCTCATTTTTGAAAAATAATTAAGTAATTGAGTTCAAGAAGAGCATCTATGAAATAAAGCGACGTTCATATTTTTTAAACAAATAAAACAAGAATGGCGGCCAGTTAAGGTTGTCCTTATACTTTTCGATACAGTCTTTAGTGTAAACCGTCAGCCATCCAATAAATAAATATTAAACCCCATAGTAAGCTTAATAGGGCTTGTCTTATAGGTACTAGACGACGATATATTAAATAGATATAAATACTTGTACACATAGAAAACATCCAAGACCGAAAAACAAATATTAATGTAGGCAACTACCCTAAACCAGACGTTCGTGGTGATTAAATGTACTTATCTCATTAATTTACAGGGAATCTATAGGTTTCTTGAGCGAGAAAGTTGTCCGATAGCTAGTCGCTTACTCGTCAGCAGTGAGACAGTTACGTAGGTAGGTATAAATTAATTTATTGTATGTTAAAACTTTAAGTGAATTTCCTATTTTCCTATCGTAAGCTGGGTCTGGGATAGAACCCTGTTTTATAAGTTGTAAACCTGAATTTAAACGTGTAGTCTATAACAAAGTTAGAATAATTCTGAGGAAATGACTAAATATAAGCAAATATTAATTGCGACGAACTAGCACAATCTATTTTGCCTGATGGAATTCAGTTAACTTTGCAGGTATGACAACTGTACCATCACCCTATGCGATCACTTGGTATCTGTCTCTCTGACACAGTTTTCTCAAACACCGTTTGACATTGAAAACATAAATTTGGTACAGGTACTGATGATACAGGCTACTCGTATTGATGACCCATTGCATAACTGAAACAAACAAGCCTAAAAAGTTCAAAAAAAAACCGGTCAAGTACGAGTCTGACTCGCGCACCGAGGGTTCCGTACAAACTTTCATACACCATACCCGTCATGTCAGGACCCCATTCTTTCTTGAACAATCTTAAACAGGTCATAGTAGAAGTTACCATTGCAAAGCGCCATCTGCATTTTGGTACTAACAACTTACAACCTAGTATGTTTGTTTATCAGCGATAGCTTTCTATCACGAGTACCGATTTCGATTTTTTTTTCATTTGAAAGAAGGGACTTTAAAGATAATCTCATATACATTTGAAGACATAAAATTACATACAAAAGTAAGCAAATTACAAATTTAATTAAGAAATTATTTTTGATAAATAAAAAAAAATACGCTAGATAGAGGTATTGTTTTATTTTTCCTGTATTATTTATGTAACTCTTAATCATATGTAATTATTTCAAAATGTTTGCTTGGTAAACTTCGGAGATAAGGGGGGGGATGGTATTTTTTTCTACATTTTCCTTAATAAATCAAAATTTACCCACTGCAGAAAAAGAAAAAGTTTTAAAAAGTGCAACTCAAGCCCTTTCATATGATACCCCACTTGATATATTTACTAGACTTTGATTTTAAACCCCCCTCATAATCGTCATTTACACAGAAAATAAAAATGTATATTCCTTTTTTACCTTTTTGGTACGGAACCCTAAAAACTGTACATCCCGACTAAGGAAAACAAACATTAAGTTCGCCTTTTGTATTTGTAACTTGGTACTGTGCTGCACTGTTAAGTTTAAATAAATAATAAAAGGTAGCCGATGTTAACCGTATTATAATTTCGAATCGATTAATAGCTCATTCATCAAAATTCGTTCAGTATCTTAAATGCTACGGTAGAACACACGTATAAAAACAAGGTTCTCTATTGGAACGCATAAAGTCATTTGTACTATTATTGTTACGCATAATTGATTTTCGCCGAAATAGTGATGTGCATAATTCTCATTACGCATAATTATTTAAGCATAACATTAAAAAGCATAAATACTGAAAGCATAATCTTCATGAAGACTAATGTCAAATAGCATAAGCACAAATAGGCATAATAATCAATTGGTATCATATCAAAATGCATAACAAAAAAAAGTTATGTACAAATGGCTTATAATAGTAATAAAGTGATACGTACCCGTTCAAAATCCCTAAAATTTAGATTTTAGCCTATGGTTTTCTTAGTAGTAAATTGCCTAATTGTCATTAGTAGTAAGTTTTAATAAAAGGTTTTTCCGCTCTTTTATAAAAAAAATAACCTCGAAGACGAAAGCGGGAGCAAGGCTCCCGCTTTCGTCTTCTAACCTATCTGCGATCCGAGTCGGTTTTGCCACTAAGCCCCTACTGTTCCCTTGTGCTTACGCTACGATACACCTCTAATCTTGGCATTGATTGATCTCAGAGAAAAGGGAGTCTTTGAGGTTATTTTTTTTTATAAAATAGCGGAAAAACTAATAATATGACAACAACTAAACTGAGTTTTATTCATTTATAAAACTGAAATTATGGATAATGAGATAATGAGAGATATACCAAATAATTATTAGCCTAAACAATAGTATGCGTAATCTGTATTCGGCCAATACAGATTAGGTCAACTGAAATTATGCTATTAGCGTAGTATGCCAAAGTATTATTATGCGACAGTATTATTATGCCAATATAAATTATGCCTAATCAATTATGCGAAACTATATTAGTCAAAAAAAAATGCCAATGAAGGGGATCCCTAAAAACAAACATAGACTGCTAAAAGAATACCCTTCCTTTCGCTCTGCCGTAGTCCGGCAAAAAGGTGTAATAAGGGGTTAAACTTTTTTAACGCTCTGTTTAACTGCATACCGCATCTATGATTCTAAGTAATTTATAATATTCCTTTACACATCACGTTAACGTACTACTCAACGCCTTGGAGGTTTCTAGCCCGAGTAATCTTACTAAAGCGATCATCCATCCCACATAACACCCTGCACATTACGTCACTAGTCATTCCCGTACGTGTTAACTGCGTGCCCTTATAAACGACGCGCACAACAACATTGCGATACCGACGTCTCGTTCATATATATTATATTATATAATTCATAGCAAGGGAGAGAGACGAAGAGAACTTTACACCGAAATGAGAATAAGCTAGGGGTGGTTATTCACAACGTGCATATATGACTCGCAAACAGACAATTTTAAGTCTGAATCTGAGTATGAACTTTTGTAACGAGTCTCGAGATCACATAATACTAGGCGTTAGTAGTGAGCTTTTAGTGAGGTAGTTGAGAGAGGACACGAATTGCCCTTGGGCGTCGCACGCGCGTGATCTCATCTTTGCCACGCCATAACCGTACCTCACTTTAAACGCACCGTCGAGCCCACTTTTAATGTGCTTTAGGGGTTTGGTCCATTGTATAGCTGTTTCGGATTTTACTTGTATGAAATTGAACGTCGATGGACATAAAAGTTACATATTAGAGTCAGAACAAGTTGAAGGGTCCACGGAAATAACATGTCTGATCACTTTTTTTTTCAAAATGATACTTTAATGTCAAAATGTTGAGCTATTTATAAACTATTACGTGACATTACTATCTCATTTTGAAAAAAAAGGTGACTAGACATGGTGTTTCCGTAGACCCTTCAGTTATAAGTCGCAAAGGCACTTCACATACTTGCATGGATCTAGCGACAAAATAAGGCCTTAAAACTTTGCACATACCCACAGGAAAGACTTACAGAACATCCAGATAAACCATTTAATGGATTTAAAATATTATTTGGTACCCTAAAATTTCTGTGTAATGTTATATATCGTCCATTGATTTCACGGCTGAAATATAAAGGATGCCAGATGAGCTTTAGTCCGGTATCCGACTGGGAATTCTGCTCAACCCTTGCCGATGTTGGCGATATTGTAGCTCAGCTCTCAAACTCAATAATAACCGTGTAGAAAAAGGAGCGTCGTATAGCTTCAACACATTCATTGGCCAGGAACCACGGAATACTTAAATAATTGTTCTGTGGCCAGGAACCTACCTAGCGGGTGCCTACGTTTTCTGCTACATACGGAGAAACCACGGGGTCGGCTACGAGCGTAGCGCGTAGCGATTCTTGGCAGTGAATGTGTTATGATAAATATTACATTCAGCCCTATACAGGTCGATCACGTAACGCATTGTACGAACGTCGGATAGTCACTTTTTATATGGAAAATTGACACTTAAATTGTACCGACGCGCGTTCGGAACGTTACGTGTTTACCCCTCTGGTAAACAATGACGTTTAATGACATACCCCTTGGGGAAGTAAATCCAGCACACCATATAAGACAAATCACTACAATCGAACGTCTTACTTTGGTCTAAAATTTGTATGACACGCAGGACTCTCAGGAGATGACTGCAATTTTCGCCGTTGCGAGTTTGATTGTATCATTTTTGTCAGGCATGACCACACAAATAATATTTGTAAACAACAACTAAAAAAGCTAAATAAATTTAAAAAGTTTGTCCGCATTGGGATTACTACAAATTGGTTGAAACGTGTCAGAGCCCTTAACTAAATTAAGTCATAAAAAATGAAAAACATGAAAAGCCTTGTCTAAATCAGTCTGCGATCGACCTACCTAATGCAGTATAATATCAGCATACCCAGCAAGTATGTTATGCTAAAACATGCATATTCAGTGGGTACAATACACTATTTAATACGAATACATTAATTAGTAGATTCATATCGTTGGAAGAGGAATTCAAACTGAGAATTTCATTAATAATTAACATTTGCACAGTTTTGTTTTTTAAACAAAATATTATTGCATTTTTTTACTAACACATAATAAAATATTAATAAGTCTAGTGTTGACAGACACTACAAACATATGTGTCTGCATTTCAGCTATCATTTCCGTCACGTTTCATTCGATAATACTTACTGACGGAAATTACTGACCTATTAAATCATTGAGGAATTAAATTTTGCATCTCTGTTAAAAAACTAGACTTATAAATAAAAGGAAATTCATTTTATACCTGCTATCTTTTAAGAATGATATTGCTTTTAGTTAGGTAATAAACAGTGGAGGTAAAAATGAACAATTATTAAATATATCGTCGTCAGGTCTGGTAACTAAAACACACGCTTTATTGAGCTTACTATGGTGCCAGTTTGGTTTGTGTAAGATTTTCCCCTAATAATTATTTATTTACTTATGTTTACGATGACGCCCAAGTCGTTGAGAATATATTAAAAAGTCACGTAAATAAAAATGATTGTATTCAGCAGGTATTTCTCGAGAATTTCTCTTTTGCGTGCGCTTATGCACTGTATTAATAAAATTAATAATGATTTGCGCACTATCTTACACAATTCTACCTAGTCCCAAACTAAGCAAAACGTGGAGGTACTATTGGTTGGTATTAGATGATGATAAACATACTTATATAGATAAATAAATACATAGAAAACATCATATCATTAGGGGGCGCTGTTAACTCTAACGGCCAAATGTTTATTGCTCTCCGAAATTTTATTAGTTTTTATTAAGTAAATATAATTCTTTGTGACATTTAACATTAAATTATATCCATTGACGTATATATTCGCGTAAATAATAATAGAAGATTGTGAAAATGGCACCGGTCAAGAGCAAAGTTACACCAAATACGGCGGCGGTAAACAGGTTGGTTGAAATTATTTCAAATTTAAACACAGAGGTCTCGAAAATGAAGGACGAGTTAGAATGCTGCAATAGCACAATTCGTGATCAGCATGCACTACTCACCAGACAGAATGCGAGCATCCAGATGATCTTGAGGGTGATCACAGGTAGCAATAAGTATCCAACACTACAAGGCTCACAATACTTATCACTGAATGAGTCCGGCCCTCAAGGTCTGGTTTTTTTGGGTGATGAAAATTATGACCACACCATCACTGTGACACCGCCGTCGCCAGCGGCACCCGTGACGCCTGAGCCACCAGCAGTCCGCGAGCCTGAGTCTGATCCAGAGCCCAAGGTACGCCGCCACCGGCTGCGTCTTGCTGCCGCTGCTACTGCGACTACGAAGACAAATCTGCTGGTCACTGAGGAGGTGGCATCCCCCCCATGCAAAACACAGCAATTGTCGGCGAAGAACCAGCCACAGTCGATGGTTATTTCTCAGGAGGACCCATCGGTACCGGTGTCAGTACCATCGGTACTGCGTCCACTGCCATCAGTACTGACGGCTGCACCATCAGCGGCACCCACATCCACTAACACCAGTCCCACTCAGATGTCGATCCAGCAAGGCACTACGGGCCTGCGCGCTGCGGGCCCTCGTGTTACGAGCCTGCACGTGTTCAACCTCAGCGAGGACACCACGTCGGACGACATTATTCATCACGTGCAGACTCAAATGGGTATCTTGAAGCCTGTTTGCGAGCAGTTAGTCGTCACCCGAGGGAAATACGCGTCGTTCCGCCTTGATATACCAGCCGATAAGCAGAAGATTGTAAGGGATGCAAAAAATTGGCCGACCGGTGTATCAATTCGCTTGTTTAACGTGGTCCAGGCAAAAAACTTGCCTACAAAACGAAATGTAACAAAAAAACGATAAACACAACGTTTGTAGTTATTCACCAGAACGTGAGATCCATAAGTGGTAAAACATCACTTTTAAATGTATTAACATATAACGAGAAACCGGATGTATTAGGTTTAAGTGAAACTTGGAGCCGAAAAAATGAAATAGTACGAGTGAGGTTAAGTGGGTATGCGCTGGCCGATTCATACTGTCGCACGAGCATCGCGCATGGCGGTACCGCGCTATACGTACGGGACGGTATACACTATCGACAGCGGAATGACCTACACACCTTCGCCGTACAATATCATTTTGAATTTGCGGCGATTGAAATTACCTGTTATAAATTGATAATTGTAGTATTATATAGAACCGGAAATGGTGACTTTGACATTTATATTGAGAATTTAGAATTATTATTAAATAAGCTAACAGACGAAAACAAAAGATTTCTCATTCTTGGCGACCATAATGTGGATTATTTATCTGATAACAATTTAAGACGACGTACTGACGACGTATTAGGAGCCTATGGATGTCGTAACACCGTTACTTTTCCAACACGCGAGACTGCTGATTGTGCATCATGCATTGACTGCGGGCTATCAAACTACGCGAATGATGAGATTACAATAACACCGTTGGATACTGCAATTAGTGACCATAACGCGCAACGGTACGAGTTAATTGTAGATCACGGGCACAATAACAAAACAAACGAAATAGTTGAACGTCGGTTATTTAGTGAGAATGCATTCCAATTATTTTATCTTGACATTGCTAATTATGACTTTAATTTTATTTATGATACTAATTTAGACATTGACTGCAAATTTAATAAATTATTTAATATACTGACATATTATACTGACATCCACTTTCCAATTAAGAAATATAAATGTAAAAACAATGTTAACGTGTCATGGATGAGTGACGAGCTGGCTGACTTAATTATAAAACATAGTGATCTCCACGAAATAAGACGTCAGTACCCCGACAATCCAATATTGACAGAGTGTATTGAGCATTACTCATACTTAATTAAGAGTGCTCTTCAAAAAAGCGCTCGCTCAGAATTCGGTATTTTGACACGCGTAGTGCGTTTGTGTGTGTAAATACTACTACCACCCACACAAACGTACCTAACCCCCACATGCACAGCGAGATCGCACCAGCCGCGGGTGCCGTCCCTTTCTAGCTATATGTAAGTGCGATCGGGATAGAACTAACCGCGGAGCTTGCCGATGCAAATAGCTGTATAGCGCACCGTTGGAATTCACTCCGTGACCGATATTGATACTTGCACTAAAAAGTGGTAAGTATTACTTCGCTAACATGATGTTCTAGAACATCATGTTAGCGAAGTTAGATAACTTGAATAAAGTAAGTATTTGATTTTTGAGCACAAGTTTTCTATTTGTATTAAAATACTATGATATGACAAAGTATATTTAGTTTCGTTTTTTTAGTATAAAATAAACTAACGAGTTTTAAAGTTGTCAGTAATAAGAATAATGATTTGTTTTACGGATATTAATAGTTTGCATGTTATCTCAGTCTTATTTATATATAGTAATGTAATGAAATTATACCAGTCGACCCACTACTAGGAAATTACTGGGTACTGACGTATTCATTTCTTGAAGAATTTTTTTTTTGTTATGGACAGTAAAAAAAAACTGCCCTTCATAGAAATTGCTATGTCCGTTTCTTACCAAAGGAACTGAAAATTATAAATTATACAAACACAGCTTTTTATCTAGAATACAATTAATTAATGCGTGATTTTATTCAAAAGCCTAAAACCTCAGATGATAAAAAGGAATAGATATGAAACGGGGGCTTGGCGCGTGTCGGTGCGACATGGCCAAATGGGCATGTCACTGCCCACCGCATGTTAGTCGCAATTTGCCGTGAATCTGAAATGTTTTTCCACGTTTACTCAAAATGCCGAATTGTAGCGTGGTTACATGCAAAAATAGGAATGAATCTAAAACCTACATAAATGGTGGAGTCACGCACCACATGTGAGTATTAGTATTTTCACTTAAGTCATTAAAAACTTATGTTTTAATAAATAAACGCAACGCCGCCTCATTTCTCGGGATCGAACTAACATATCGAACGAAAAAGCATATTTTTGTTCTATGCGTTGTACATTGAATGTTCAATACAGTAAACCACGGCGCAATGTATTAAACCACTATGGATATGGACGATGCTTGAATTTTTTTGTGGTACGGCCGCTGCTTGGCGTCGCAAACTAGAGCGGTGCCAAAGTGCAGTTACAATTTACGCGTAATCGATAAAATAGAAGTACGATATCATACTAGTTATTTTATTTCGACTACTTTCGCTGTTTTATTTTATTTAATTACTTGTTTTGGTTGGGTGCCTATCTTAAAGGTAACTAATAACATACTTATAAGATTAAAAGGCACAAAATGTTTACGGTACCTACTAATAAGATTTTCACTAAGTTGCAGTATGAACGGTAAATAGACATATTAAAATTGTATATACAAGTATATAATTTAGTTACAAATGGCTTCAGAACAACTTAAAATGTGATATTATTACCAATAATTTATTTTAAATGAGTATTTTTTACTTTCATTTGAAATGTGATAATTGAAGAAGAAATCTCGGTTTCTTATTACAGTTTTCCAAAGAATCCGAGTAGGTACTAAAAAAATGGATAGATGCTACTGGCAGAGGTCCTAACTGGTTTCCTGTACAGAGAAGAGTTAATGTGTTCGTAACATTTTCAAGAAAAATGTTTCCAACCACTTAATAAGAGCCGTACACTTTTCGAATATTTGACACCTCGCTTGCTTGAAACCTAGGTGTAAAATGTATGGTAACACATCTCCGCACATCTTTGGTGGATACTCGCCCTTAGCCTTAAATCTCGTAATATGAGTAATGGACATATTATTTCGCGCCAAAATGCGATACGGATCGGCCTGGTACCTACAGGTCAAAAATATCGATGTGACCAGAGTTTTAAATGTATGTGAACACGAACTTATAAAAAGCCGTTTATGTTACTCTGTAGGTATTCGTCAATATTTTTTACTTTTGCGATTTATGGTAAGTTAACAACCCGTGTTATTTAAACTTGTAGCTAAAAGTTTAAATACCACCACATAAACTTACCATGTTGTTGAAGTTGTTACCTATCAATATCATAACATAATATTAATTTTAATATCAATGTCGATAAAACCTAATTTTAACGTTTGTCGCCCCCCTAGTGTAGTGCGTTTAAGCCAATCACAGCCCTTGTTTGCATGTTGCCGTAGACTCACTGGCAACGCCCGAGTCTTTGTCGGACACGGTTCAATGTGTGTGCCTATGGGCGCTGCGGTGGGAGAAAACTGGGGACATCGGTTTTGGTTGGAATTAAGCAGTACGGCACTTCTCCCTTTTTTTATGTTCTGAGCCTAAAACCTATGTCACTTATTAGGATTCCGTACTCAAAGAGTAAAACGGGACCCTATTACTAAGACTCCGCTGTCCGTCTGTCTGTCTGAATGCCTGTCTGTCCTTCTGTCACCAGGCTGTATCTCATGAACCGTGAAAGATAGAGATTTTCACAGATGATGTATTTCTGTTGTCGCTATTTATAACAAAAAATACTAAAAAACAGAATACATCTTTTTATTTTTATTTTAGTTTTTATTTGTTTCTTTTTCTTTTACAATCTTACACAAATCGACTTTGCCCCAAACTAAGCAAAGCTTGTACTATGGGTACTAGACGACGATAAACATACTTATATAGATAAATAAATACTTAAATACACTTAGTAACTCAGGAACAAATATTTATGGTCATCACACAAATAAATGCCCTTACCGGGATTCGAACCCGGGACCTCCAGCTTCGTAGGCAGAGTCACTACCAAGTTACTAACTAGGCTACAGGGGGCTCCTATACAACAAACGTGATTTTAGATATAGATATTTTGCCGTTTTTAGATATAGATAATGGTACGGTACCCTTCGTGCGCGAGTCCGACTCGCACTTGGCCGGTTTTTTTAACATTTATTTCGAAATAAAGAGTGATACTCGGAAATGTCGAAGGGAAGGTCAATCGTCGAATCCGACTCGGCTGGGCAGCATTCGGGAAGCTACGGCACATCTTTTCGTCCAATATTCCGCAGTGTCTCAAGACGAGAGTCTTTGACCAGTGTGTGTTGCCAGTGATGACATATGGCACGGAAACGTGGTCGCTTACTATAGGCCTCATAAGAAGGCTCAAAGTCACTCAAAGGGCAATGGAGAGGGCTATGCTGGGAGTTTCCCTGCGCGATCGCATCAGAAATGAGGCTATCCGCAGCAGAACCAAGGGAACCGATATATCCCTCCGAATTGCTAAACTTAAGTGGCAGTGGGCGGGGCACATTGCACGTAGAACCGATGGCCGTTGGGGCGGAAAGGTTCTGGAGTGGCAACCACGTACCGGAAGGCGCAGCGTGGGTAGGCCCCCCGCAAGGTGGACTGATGACCTGGTAAAGGTCGCGGGAGTCCGCTGGATGCGGGTGGCGCAGGAACGGCCATTGTGGCACTCTTTGGGGGATGCCTATGTCCAGCAGTGGACGTCTTTCGGCTGATATGATGATGATGATGATGATGACTCAGAAATGTAATAAAACCACGTAAATATCTCCCTTTCCAGTGTAAACCCCCGGTGTGTGTTATTATTATATATAAACGAAAATAATAACTAAATGCAAGGTAGGATCGTGCTGTACTTAACAAACGCCATATAAGCTTGTTTTTTAAAATGTTTTTTATTCATCTTGTTATTTTCAATAACCCTGCATATTATGTCGCTGGTTCGTGGGTACTTGTACAGACAAATCACACAAACCCAAACAAGATAGGTCTATCTATTTTAGTTTAGGAGTTCCCATGACCAACTTCCATCATCAGATCCTGGAAATCATCAATCACCAAAGTGTTTACCAAGACAAAACAGATGAGCCCAAACTAGATGGGTTTATCTAGTTTAGTTTAGGAGTTCCATGACCACCTTCCAGCTCCATTATCAGACTCTGGAAATCATCCAGCACCAAAGTCTTGCCGTGCCATGACCAAATGAATGAGCCCAAATTCGATGGCTTTATCTTGTTGAGTTTAGGAGTTGCTATGGCCACCTTCCGACTCCATCATCAGACCAGCTCTATGATATTATGGCATTGTCACCGAAGATACGCAATTGTACCTAATTTGAAGATTTCGCCCAAACTAACATACATACATACATACTAACTAATCATAATGGCCGTTGGGGCGGGGAGGTTCTCGAGAGGCGACTACGTACCGGAAACTGCAGCGGACCCTCCACAAGGTGGACTGATAGTAACAAGTAAATAAATTAAATCTATCAAGTATCACGATCACTCGTACAATAATAATTGACTATAGAACGCGTAGTTTAGACAAAAGGATCCAACCCACAAGATATCACCATTGAAATGTATGACTTTTGTTTTAGGTAGAAGGTTCAATTTTAAATGTTACATATCCTGTGGGTTTGAGCCTTTTCGCTACACTACGTCATATCTGATAGCTATGCAATTCATAACTTGTCTCGATTTGCCTCACGAATGTATCCCCAGTATAGTTTGACCCCGAGGTTTGTAACAACTATGCCTAGTCGGAGATCAAAATATGAAGAGAAGAGTGGCCGGTTAGCTTCGTGAATAGCCACAAATAAACAGAGTACACGTCTGTCTCGGAGGGCTATTCAGCCGGTACTGAGATATATTCCCGCGCGACGGTAAATTTATACTAGTTTTGAATAATTATTTATAAATATAAATGTTGACTAAATTTATATTTTTTGGACTGGATCTTGTTGGAACAAGCATGAACTTTAATGTTGTGTAAGATTCAATACACAAATAATTCAACAATAATGAGAAAATCCTCGAGTTTTCAGTAAGATTTTGTTGACAAATATGGTGTAATTGAGAACAGTTTACATATATATACGTGCAGAATAAGGAAAATTCGAGGCGGCTAGTAGCAATGGCAACATATTACGCTAGTGAAAATAGAATAAAACAAGTAGGTTCTCATATAACATCATGGAATATTAGGGGCTCAAACTTATGACTCTGCGCTCTCTTCAGAAAACTACTGTCGGTAATCGGGTATTTTCGGTTAAAGTATTCAGTTCTTCGTAAATTGGAGGCGGCTAGGACCAATATGAGGAGTTTACCTATGCAAATAAGTAATCGGGATCTAAAAAAAGCTCTCCGTTTCTTAGAATTACAACGTCAAAAATCCGTCATTCTCGCTTATTCCTGACCAAAAAACGAGCGCCCTCTTAAATCGACAACGCTCCAAGCCCGCCAAGCTCACATTGAAAATAGGCTATGTTCTAGTAGTAACAAACCTAAGGAAATGTGGCGAATTGTCAATGAAGAAGTGGGAACTAAAGCGAAATCGCACCATATCAGCCTTCGAGATCCAACCACGAATTTGGAAATAAGGGATTGTGACCTACCAGGCAAATTTAACACTCACTTTCTAGGAATAGGGTCAAAATACGCAATACAGGGTGACAAACAAAAATCCACACAGTATCTCCACAGACACTTAGATACACCAGAGTCTACTCCTGCTTTTACCCTACCAGTTGTCACTATCGATCTCCTAAATAAGACTTTACGGCCTATGTTGAAAAAACGTGGCACCGTCGATGCTTTTGACATTTCGCTTAACATTATTCTTAGTGTATGGCCCGTTATTGGCAACATACTTGTCGTTCTCATCAATCTGATTTTTGAAACGGGCACATTTCCTGGTGTCTTAAAAAATACCAGAGTTTGTCCTGTTTTCAAAGGAAAGGGCGACAGGTGTGACGTCAATAACTATAGGCCAATTACGATTGTACCCACTATTTCTAAGCTGGTCGAATCTATCTTGTCGTCTCACCTAATGAGTCATCTGGAATCGAATAGCCTGCTTACGGATAATCAATTCGCGTACAGACAGGGAATGTCTACGACCACTGCAGCGTACAGGATATTCGATTGCATAATGACTGGGTTAGATGACAAGAATAAGATGGCTGGAGTGCTTTGCGATTTGTCAAAGGCATTTGACGTTATCAGCCACGAACTGCTGCTGAACAAACTTAAATCGTATGGCATTCGAAACAAAGCTCACCAATTGTTTACCTCGTTTTTGTCAAACCGTCAACAAGTCGTAAAACTACGTGCAAACGGCAAATTGGTGCAATCAGATACAGGTTATATCAATTTAGGTATTCCTCAAGGGTCAGCTTTAGGAAATACCCTATTTTTATTATTTGTTAATGACCTGCCGTCGAATATCGTAGCCGGGTTATCAGTACTGTTTGCGGATGATACTACCGTGTTGGTCGGTGCAAACAGCTATGAACAACTAAGCGTCAAAATAAACGCGGCTTGCACGCAACTCCAAACATGGTTCGCGGCTAACGGGCTGTTACTGAATGTAGCCAAATCCAATATAATGCTTTTTTCTGGCCGTAAAGTACCAACGCCATTGTCAATGGCAAGCTGTTCAATGCCATTGTGTGAGGAAAGCAGGTTCCTTGGATTTATAATTGACTCCAATTTGAATTGGAAGCGCCATGTTGACAGTCTGTGTGACAGGTTGAGTAGTGCTGTCTTTGCGTTGAGAAAATTAAAGCCGCTAATCTCAGGTGATTCACTGAAACAAGTTTATTTTGCATATTTTCATTCACTGATGTCCTACGGTACCCTCCTTTGGGGTAACTCCACCAATGCGCAAAGAGTTCTTGTCATGCAAAAACGTGCAGTTCGGGTACTTGTAGGAGTCAAGCATCGGCACCCCTGTCGGAAGTTATTCTCAACGCAACGCATAATGACACACTACTCACAACATCTGTTTGAGCTTCTCTTATTTGTAAGAAAAAACATCTCCCAGTTTGAACGTGTGAATGTACCAGGCAAACAGCTTCGTTCAACTGGGCGCCTAAGGACAGTTCCTCGTCGCATGGCGCTTTCAGAGAAAAATCCCCGGGTTATAGGGCCTACTTATTTCGAGCACCTACCCGCCGATATAAGAAACGAACCTTGTGACGAAACATTTAGGCGTAGACTGAGAAATCTTTTGTTGGATAACCCTCTGTACTCTGTTCATGAGTTCATGGACATGTTTTTTTAAGAGTTTGTTTGATTTATTGACAGCTATAATTTGATATGAATTCTTGTGTAACATTTATATTCTATATTCAACTTTTAAATCGTACCTAATGCATAAATTGACATTGTTTATTTGTTTAATAGTATGTGTCTATTAGTTTTTAAATGACAATCCGTAATTGGAGGTACGATTTCCACTTTGTGTATTTACATTTTGAATATTTTTAAATTTTATTTCTTATTATTGACGATCGTGATAAGGATTCTTATAATTTTGACATTGTATGCAAACCTATATTGTAATTTTTATCTCGAAATAAATAAATCTAAATCTAAATCTAAATCTAAATCATAAGTCAGGAACAAAATAAATATTCGTGACCATCACTCAAATAAACGCCCTTGTCGGGTTTCCAACCCAGGACCTCTAGCTTCGTAGGCAGGTAACTATCAACTAGGCTAACTGGACGTATGCCAGCTACTTTAACTTGACAATAAAAATACTGTCCAACAGCTCAGACAGCCCCATGTGCAGAGCGTGCATGGAGGCAGAAGAAACGACTAAACATATACTACTGGACTGCAAGGAGGTAGAAGTATACAGAATTAAGCACCTAGTTTCTCCAAACACACTACGGGACGCAGTCAGTAACACCAAGGCACTCACCAACTTTTTAGACGAGCTGGGGTGGTTAGAGTAGCGCCACACCGCCGTTTCACGCAAAATAGGCACAATGGATGTCGACTTGCGGAAAACGCCCAGTATAACTAACTAACTAACTAACTACTGTCCAACAAAATAATTTAGAATACCCCCCGGAATATCTACCTACCATTTAATTATTACAGGCTCTGCATATTGTACACACAAAATCGTATGATGGTGATGATGTCCTCCCAGACGTATCCGTCGACGATGACATACTGAACACAGACCGCCAAAATTTTGGCCTTAAGCCTGAACCCTACAGGCGCGGCCAGCGGTGGCGGTCAATAGTAAACTTGACAGCTATTGTCAGGCCATGCCAATTTGTGAGAGGCTTCAGTGTTCCAAAAAGGTCAATCACTGCCATCATTATTTTGATTCTTATCTAGTGACAGGTTACCACTTTCGGATTTTCGTTAAATTCAGCTGTAATTTCCTGTCGTTCAAAAATAACTTTTTTATCGCTCCAAAGAGATAAGGGTGTAGATTAGTTAAGTACCTGTCGTTAGTTAAATCAGTAACTTAGGTATTATCTTGTTTATATGTGAATGTTTTGAAAGCTATGTTTAGAAAGAAAGAAACATGAAACAAGTAATAAATAGTACATTACTTACCTAGGGCGGTTAAACAAACAATGTCTCAGATCGCAGGTATTTGACGCCCGAGCCGAAGGCAAGGGCGATAAATATGCGCTCTGAGGCTTTCTTTATTACCGCCCGTGGTGAGTACAACATTTTACGTCTCTATCTGGCCGGGAAGTGGGGGTTTCCGCACGCATAGCGTGTGGTAATTCCTACTTTATGGCCAGGTATGACGTAAAAGTGATTTATTCTTCAATTTAGGCATATTACTAGTTCATGCAACTACGAGTATGAATATCGATAAACTACCAACGGTTACGAAAGAAAACCTCTGCCTCGAGAAGAACCGGCGTAAAAAACTCGACGAGGTAACATTTTTTCAAAACAGTAAGTATACAATATGATGATGACAATATAAAAATTCAGTATGAGAGTATAATAAAATGACATTATAAAATAACATAGTCACAGTAGAAAGCCATTTACTTATTTTGCGATAGATTTCTAGTGCATCACTGCCAAATGTATTCATGTAGTGACGACCGCTTTAGCCTAGTTGGTAGTGACCCTGCCTACGAAGCAAGAGGTCCTGGGTTCGAATCCCGGTAAGGGCATTTATTTGTGTGATGAGCACGAATATTTGTTCCTGAGTCATGGATGTTTTCTATGTATTTAAGTATTTATTTCTCTATATTACGTATGTTTATCTTCGTCTAGTACCCATAGTACAAGCTTTGCTTAGTTTGGGACTAGGTCGATTTGTGTAAGAATGTCCGCAAAAATTTATTTATTTATCTTAAATATAATATGCTTTTGATATGGGTAAAAAAAAAAATTTTTTTGATCTGTTTATTTCAATAGTAGACAAAAATGTATTCAGGTAACTTAACCCAATCTTAAAGTAAGTAGTTAAGTGTCTGTTTACGACAGATTTGTTCATTCATTTATTCGAGACAAACAACAGACAGCGTTAGAGACTCCTCGTACACATCTTTTTAATCGTAGTTTATATTGTCGTATCAGGTTCTATGAGAAAAAAAACATACTACATATGTTTAATGTTTTTTTGTTAAAATGGAACCTTAAAAAATTGTAGTATGTAAAGAAATTCATCATTTTCTCATGAATGAAATCATTGTTGAACGGTTTACTACCAATGGTATTTTGTCAGTGGTATGTTAATTCAACTGCCTGGGTCTTACAGACATTTAAACTCGGGTCTTTCTTCTGAAGCCTAATTTTAGCTTGGACCCATAATCGGTATAAATGGCGTCTCCTATTGATAGTACTAGTAAGCACAGAACTCACACCTCTTTTAAACTGTACCTACATCAATTAATTATTCTCACGTACACCAGAGGGGTAGTCACGTAATGCTTTGAACGCGCGTTAGGTCAATTTAACTGACATTTAGATCTGCCTGACGCGCGTACAATGCGTTACGTGATCGACCTGCTGCTGGTCGATCACGTAACGCATTGTACGTACGTTAGGTAGATCTTATGTAAATTTTTATGTGGAAAAAAGACAGTTGAACTGTCGTAACGCGCATTCGAAAAGTTAGGTGATCAGCCCTCTGACTGCGGCTCCCTTTGGTGCGTATCAACCAAGACGATTCAAAAATGATTTAAAGACCATAAAAGGGACATATGAACTCGTCTTTCCTGTGGTTCATAGTTAAGGGCTTACCGGTGCGATCTAAAACTTTCTGGTTGGAGAAATATGGTAGTTTAAAGAAATAAGGCGGTTTATGGCCGGAAACTTGGCTCATCGTACAGGATGCAACTACGCGTATATATACCTATATAAAATGTTTTCATCGTATAAAATTATACAAGATGTCTTTGTGGAATAAGGGTCAAGCAAGGGGCTTTATACAGGATAGACTCGAATCTAAATCTATGTATGACCCAATAACGCATTCCAACATTGCGCCTATGCTCATTAAATCCAAAACCTACATTTTACTAATCAGATTCTTAACAGACACTTCAAATTCATTACCTACACCATTATATTCATTTGAGGTTAAAATTCACAATCTATTTTCTTCGAAAGACTTCGAGGACAATCCAAAAGTTGGTAATTGCGAGGGGAACATTTAGGGAGTTAATGAGATCCTTTATTGGCTGTCGATTTTATTCTTGGAGGGAATTCCCAAATTTTATAGAGCTTAATGATTGGCTGAAAAATCTGAGTAATACGTTTAATTTTATTGCGTTTAGGGTGAGTCGAGGAGGTGAGCCCAGAAAGTGGTTTACCTCTATTATTGAACATTAGGTATCTATGGTTTGAAGCTGGTAGACTACTTTTTTAGCCATAATAATCAATTCTTAGGTATTCTAAATATATAAGTACCGTACCTAAATATACATATGTCTAATTAGGTAATGGCACATATCTATTAAAGTATATCAGAAACCGGCCAAGTGCGAGTCGGCATCGCGTACGAAGGGTGCCGTAACATCTATAAAAATATTTATTTTAATCTGTTTTTAGTATTTGTTGTTAGAGCTGCAACAGAAATACATCATCTGTGAAAATTTCAACTGGAACTATCACGGTATCAGTATGATACAGCCTCGTGACAGACAGACAGACGGAAGGGGAGTCTTAGTAATAGGGTCCCGTTTTACTCTTTGAGTACGGAACCCTAATAAAAAGTACCTAATATTCGGAAACACATTCATAAATAATTTACAACTTAGAAAAGTTTCAAATCGGTCCATTGGTTGCGAGCTACGACGCCATAGACAGACACACAGATACACAAACACACAGAGACACAGACACGTCAAACTTATAACACGCCTCTTTTTGCGTTAGGGGTTAAAAAGGAACCCATCAAACAAAACACAGATATTAAAAAATCTAGTTACATTTTCGAGTTGCACTTAGTTTTTGCTCGGTTCGTTATACCAACAATTACAAACTGTTACTGGAATATTAATAGTTCAAAGTTAAAATAAAACCGAAAACACCAGTAGGTGTTCTTTGTGTTTGAAATCGCTAGATAACTTTTTAACAATGCAACTCTATGCCTACTACACAAGGTAATTTGTAACATGCAAAAAGTTTTTTTATGTTTAGGTCTTAAGAACGGAGCTTTTTATCAGACTATAATCTAGTTCATAACATATTTATATATTTTTTTGATATTCATTTAGTTCGTATTAAAATATCATAATAAGGTAACAAACAAACAATGTAAACAAGCATATACAGGTTGTCCGGTAACTAATGGTCAACCTTCTAACCACAAATAGGACACCTTAGACTGGTCCAGAAAATTGACTTTGAGGTTTTGTAAAAGTCTCCTGGTTTTCGAGATAATATTCGCAATTTTCGAAGAGCGAATTGTACCAAAACAAGGTGTTCAAAAGTGAACATTAATAGCAACAACTGTATTTGTAAAGATGTAAATAGCATGTGTTATACCATTTTAGAATCAGTATTAGATAAACTGATTTTTAGGAAGTTGGCCACACTGGTCTTCGTACATTTTTTTTCACCATAGCAGGTACTTCATGAATAAATCTATCGTAACAAGTGAAATTAAAAGATTTTTCAATAAACCCTACTTCTTTATTCAAAGCCTATGCTCACACGATTATAGAAATCCAGATACACCTCAAATGTCAAAATCCATCAAGCCGTTTGGCATGTTAACCGCGAAATAGAATTTTCTTGCCCACATACATACCTACGTACATACGCATGGAAAACATAACCCTCCTTCTGGGGCAGTCGAGTAATAATTAATTTCTTAGAAAAGTTGAAAAACCCTTTAAATTTTCGTTTCAAAGTTCAATATCTTAAAAATGGCTAAACCGATTTTGTTGAAACGTAGCTAAGATCACGTCAACTTTCGGACAAAAAAAACTCATTAAAATCAGTCCACTCGTTTATGCGCTAAGATGCCACAGACAGACACACAGATACGACAAACTTATAACACCCCTCTTTTTGCGTCGGGGGTTAAAAATATAATATCAAACGCCCTTGAAAGATTCTTTTGGTAGCCTGTTTAAAACTTGTAACTTAGGTTGCATGAAACAAAAAAGGGGTCTCGAGTTCCAAAGAGAGTGAAGTATCATGTTCAACGTTGTTTAGGCAAAGTTTAAAAGTACCTAAGCTAAAGTCAACATCATTAAATAAATGTTTGATAAATAAAATATGACCCTATCGCCCTCTCTAAGATAATGTCTTTGAGTGCCACAAAAAGTGCTGGTCTATTATGTCAAACGTGTAGAGTCGGAATCGGTTTGATATTTACCACATGCTCGACTGCCGTTATGGGGCCTAGCTCAACTTGATGCCAAATCAAAAAAGGGGGGTAGATTAACTAGTATTCAGTTGACCTTGTTGAGAGTTAACTCGCGCCGTCAGTTGTGGTAGATATGTCCGAAGTTGTGTTTTCATTTATGTGACACCTAGCTATCAAGCATGAAAGGTGTCCATGTATTACAACACATCTTCGCATAAATATCTTTGGCTTCACCCAGGGTTAGTCTGGAATACGGGCTGCTGGAATACCATACAGTCGCACATTCATAGCTTAACGATTACTGACACTGGATCGAATGTTAGCTGCATCGAAATACGTCCAAAGTCGAAACTACAACGTTGTGGTAGCCTCGCACGTAGTCTGTGCGAGTGTACGAGACACACTCATAATCAATTTCAGAACAAAACGTTCAGACGCATCGACCACTCTTTTGTTGGTAGGTATTTAATTACGAGTAAATAAACAGCCACTTAATTCTTAATATTTATGTCGGTTCTAAATATTTCTTTGAGTGTTAAGTTGAAATTGAAGAAGCTCTTTTTCTTATATGAGCAAATAAACAACCAGATTTTCCTGTATTTAGAGACTTATTTGAAATATCTAGTAATAGTCAAGGCTAAAACATTCCCATTGATCATTTTACTATGATAATTTTCCTATAAACATCGAGAACAATGGGCTAAACATTGTTCAGTTTGCTGTATTCAAATCACCCGTATCTATGTCAACAATAACACGTAGACCGACACGAATTGAAATCAATACTGTGGGCTTAATTAGTACTCGAAATATGTTCATGAAAGGAACAAATAGGACCTTGATATTAAACCAGGTTTCCCTGCATCAAATATTATTCAAATATTTTACATGTTATTTAGGTTTCTAGCCAATCTTAGTTATAGTTTGGTTGTATCTATCGTTAAACGAAATAGATCACTCAAATGTAAAAAAATTGCAAAAAGTTGTGCATTACTTTTAACCGAGGCCGCATAATAGGATTTATAAGTAAAAACATTTTAACCTCCTAGCGCCCATTAGCCTACTGGAAGGACATATTCTCTTAAAGGAATTTAAACAATTTTGGGTTGGAATAGAGTTGCATTTGTTTGGTTTTGGTCTGCTCTTGAAACAAAAGAAATTCAACTCTATTTCTTTTATTAGTTTGATTCAAATTTCAATGTCATTTTGTGTTGTATGGTGGGCGCCACGAGGGTAGAGATAAATAAACTTACATTATACGACCGCTTTAGTCTAGTTGGTAGTGACCCTGTCTACGAAGCAAGAGGTCCTGGGTTCGAATCCCGGTAAGGGCATTTATTTGTGTGAATGAGCACGAATATTTGTTCCAAAGTCATGGATGTTTTCTATGTATTTAAGTATTTATTTCTCTACATAAGTATGTTTATCTTCCTCTAGTACCCATAGTACAAGCTTTGCTTAGTTTGGGACTAGGTTGATTTGTGTAAGATTGTCCGCAAAATATTTATTTTATTATTTACGCATCGATAAAATACTATATGTATAATGATTTAACACATTCAATGCCGAGAATCGCTACGCGCTACGCTCGTAGCCGATCCCAAGGTTTTCTTGCTAAGTAGCGGAAAGCGCCCACTACGCAGGCGCCCGCTAGGCGGGTTTCTGGCAGTGAATGTGTTAAGGGTAGTTTCTTGATGTAAATTCATAATGTAGTTTTGCTGTATGGATAGTAAACTATCAATTTATTGAAATAAAGTGAAAATTACAAAATTTAAACAAAATCATAAAAAGGTATGGAACTTGATAGTTTAGAAAAAATACGTTTACTTTTATGGCCCGAGATTTTTTTTATATGGACCCTACCGCCTCCGTTTGGACAACTATGTACGTAAACGTAGTATTTCTCGACCAACACAGCCATTTATTTGATTTTCCATACACACAATGATAAGTACAAATAAAAAACGGCGACGTCATACTTCTATGTCAATTAGTATGAGGCGTTTTGGTTGCTGCCAGCGAGGTCCGTCTTTGACTTTATTTTTCTCTATTTATGTCCTTTAATTGTAGTTGCTCCGATACAAACATTTGTTCCTCTCTAAAAACTGGTTCGAATGGGATCGCAAAATAACCGCTATCATGACTATATTTAAAAAATCATAAGTGGCTTGCACTGATATTTTTGATACGTAAATCACTAATGCGCTTATTCCTAAACGTTCATCCAACCAATTTCAGCGATAATGCCCTTAACTGTCAGTTTGACAATTATGTCAGTGAGAAAGGGAGAAAACACATGTTACTTATCAGAGGTTCGTTAATTTTATGAATAGGGGGGTAAAAATATTGCTTAACTTTGAAAAAATAAATGAAAAACTTACTTATTCATGGTCACCAGCTTACTCGGTGACGTCACACCATATCTAGAAATGGCGCCTCGAGATACCGTCCACCAAAAAGTTTATTGTGTTCGAGAGTTGCACATATTGCCACGTAAAAAGATGTGATCAATGTAACAGAGTAAGGATTTAAAAGAGGGAATTTATTATAAAAAATGTAATGAGTTACCTACGTGCTTTGAGAAATGACAATGTTCATAAATATTATTGACAGCTCACGCCAAAATGAAACCAGCCAGTTAGTAATTAAGTATGACAACGGGTAAATACCTTCTTTTAAATCAATTACTTATTGACAAATGCGAAACATAATGGGACCATAAGTAATCGGCATGAAGTAGGACCCTTTAACTTGAAACCTTTTTGTAAAGCATTTAAAAAGTCCGTGAAGTGCCCTGTCCCAAAAGAAGTCGGTCCCGTTTTTAATTAACTTTTGATAATCTTTCGCTCAGTTTTTGGCATTCCTCCTAGAGTTTGCACAAAATATAATCTTAAAACTCTTACGAATCTATAGTAGTTTGTTGGTAGAAAATCAGTAAGATTATACTGACCCCGATTTCACCGATATGACTGCTGTCATTTGACATTGACAAGTCGCTGTATATACTCAGTGATAATGTTTACTGGTCGACTCAGTAACATATGGTGCCTTGACGCTATCAGGTGACAAAGTGTGAAGTGGCAGAAACAGAGGCCAAGCCAATTAGAAAAGTTTTTTTCAATTAAAATATGGAAATCAATTAGAAATTGAATGTCAAAAAAGTGAGACAATCCTCTTGATAGTTGAAAATACCATAAATAATTCGGACAACGTGCGTGTTTGATTGATGGCGTGACGTGGCAGCCACTTGGGCGACGCAGATAGAGCTATTATTGTAGCGATATAATAAGGAGAAACCATTATTTCTACATACAATACCAATATCTTGATAACAAACTTGTACCCAATGGTTGCCGATGAACAAACACGTAAAACCTATTAAGTGTAACGTATAGTTCTCGATGAGATTGCTTATCAACAAAGCAATTTCGATCGCGTCTGTAATTAAATAAATGAATATGAACGTTGTTGTTAATAATTATTATAGGAAACATAAAATATGCTACTACACTCGCGGGTAATGAATACGGGTCGGTAAAATACTGTCATATTTCCTAAAATAGTGCAGGGTTGTACAGGTTTTTTAATCCTGTCAAGATCTTTATTTTATTATACATGTAAACTGCAAAAATAACAGTAACAATAGAAAGTACCTGGTAACTTAAATAGGACTCGTAAAAACCCATGAAAAAAACAACGTTAACGGAGCGAGATATCGCAAAAATCGTAATTTTTGGACGTTGATAATTTTATAATAGGATCCCGGAAACTGCTAATACTAAACTGATAATAACTGGTATTAAAAAGAATACTATACTATGTTAATAACTTGTGTTAAATATAAAAAATAAAAATAATATAAAAATGTTATGAAAGTTAGTGAAGCGAAAGTGGTTTGTCAGCAAATGGAGATCCGTGGGAAAGAGGCGTGATTATATGTATGTATGTATGTATGTATGTAAATAAAAAATAAACCTATTGCAGTTATTTAATTAAGGGTGACCCGTTTTCATTCTCCGCGAGTGTATGTATAACTATGACCGAATCTGGCTAGGCGAGTGTTGACAATTTAACAATATAAGTCACAACTAACTGCATTTCGGCACTTACCGTATAAGAATCACGTCCGCACAAAACAATCAAAATTCGCATCAGCTTATCTCACAGATTAACCGAAATCCACCACGCGTCAACCGTGGCACAGCGTTATTAGATACACAGTGAGCAAAATGAATAACATGAACATTTTGTCGATGGGCGTCACAACACTACGAATCGGGTTCGGGTGTCACGCGGACGAGTGCGAAACGGGCGGCTAGGGCGAGGCACGACACCATACTGCCAGGGATGCTGGTCGTTGCTACGATACTACGCCCGACCACCCCCTAGATAGGGCCGGCCGCCGCCCTAGACGACTCGAGCCGCTCAACCTAATTTTACGTATAGACGCTACTGTCTGCGTAATAGCTCTTCAGCAATTTCCTGATAAAATGCGGCAGATATGTTTTTTTCGGCAAGTGTTTTGTTCGCGGTTATTAGAATTCGTAGTCGTTAAATACCGGAGAGTGCGTTGGTCGGAATAAATCTAATGTTTTAGCTGACGCATTCGCGGGGCCGGGTGGCCTTTTGGAGTAATTTAACTTTGGGTAATGTGTTTTTACTTTGGAAGGCAAGATGTTGTTAAGTTGAGCTTCCTTTATTTCAGGCACTTTAGCTAATACGGGAGTAGAAAAGGGCATAAACATAAAGTCGTAAGGTAATGAGAGGGATATGAGAGTAATGAATGTGTAAGATGAAGGGTCCAATTACCATAAAATATACCTACCTACAAATTAATGTGTGATTTAGATTGCGTTGTCGATATTTAAGTTAGAAGATAGGAATATTATTAAAACACGTTTTTTCGCTGCATAAAGTCAGATTGGCGAGAGACAACAGAGTGTCATTCATTAGTGATGTGCACATTGCGGAAAGTTCCAAAAAGTTGGAAAAGTTCTCGGAAATTTCTAGAAATTTTCACAAGAAATTAAGGAAATTTACGTACTAAGAAGCATACAAATGTAACTCTTATACACTATGTGTAAAAGTACCAGTTTTATGCTTCTCAGTTCGTAAATTTCCATGTTGGAAATGGAGAGTTTTAATTCCCATACAAAAATGAGGAAAATTTCCAAAATGTTCCTATGTTAAATTGCAGAAACATTTTGCAACATAGGAAACTTTCCGTTGGCACATGAGTAAGTGTCATAGAAAAACATTGTGCTGTTATAAACGCATTAGCTTTCTTCTTCTCTTACTTAAGAGCTAGGCTCTTGTCGGTGTAGCTCAAAGTAGGCCCTCCATCTACTCCGATCCCACGCAATTTCTTTGACCTCACGGTATGACCCAACATCAACTCTCTTTTTGAGTTGCTCCATGTAGGTCTAGGTCATGTATTCTAGGTCTTCCTCTTCCTCGCCTCCCCTCTATCTTTCCTTCAATTATGTTAAGTACGAAGTTGTCATGTCGTAAGAGGTGCCCTATCATCTTCCCTCTTCTATTTTCTAAGTTCCTAACTGCCTGGTTTGCCCCACTCTATTCAGCACTTCTTCATTGGTTACTCAATCTCTCAAGCTAATTTTCTCCATTCGCCTCCAACACCACATCTCAAACGCTTCTAATATCTCCGCATTTTTCTGGGTCAAGGTCCAAGTTTCACTTCCGTACAATGCTATGGCATATGTATGATTTAATAAATTTTATTTTCGTTTCTTTCGATATTTTTGAAGTTAATATATGTTTATTAGCTTTATGCGTAGAATATTATTTATATAAAAATATATATTAACTTTGGGTAATGTGTTTTTACTTTGGAAGGCAAGATGTTGTTAAGTTGAGCTTCCTTTATTTCAGGCACTTTAGCTAATACGGGAGTAGAAAAGGGCATAAACATAAAGTCGTAAGGTAATGAGAGGGATATGAGAGTAATGAATGTGTAAGATGAAGGGTCCAATTACCATAAAATATACCTACCTCCAAATTAATGTGTGATTTGGATTGCGTTGTCGATATTTAAGTTAGAAGATAGGAATATTATTAAAACACGTTCTTGCGCTGCATAAAGTCAGATTGGCGAGAGACAACAGAGTGTCATTCATTAGTGATGTGCACATTGCGGAAAGTTCCAAAAAGTTGGAAAAGTTCTCGGAAATTTCAAGAAATTTTCACAAGAAATTAAAGGAAATTTACGTACTATGAAGCATACAAATGTAACTCTTATACACTTTGTATAAAAGTACCAGTTTTATGCTTCTCAGTTCGTAAATTTCCATGTTGGAAATGGAAAGTTTCAATTCCCATACAAAAATGAGGAAAATTTCCAAAATGTTCCTATGTTAAATTGCAGAAACATTTTGCAACATAGGAAACTTTCCGTTGGCACATGAGTAAGTGTCATAGAAAAACATTGTGCTGTTATAAACGCATTAGCTTTCTTCTTCTCTTACTTAAGAGCTAGGCTCTTGTCGGTGTAGCTCAAAGTAGGCCCTCCATCTACTCCGATCCCACGCAATCTCTTTGACCTCACGGTATGACCCAACATCAACTCTCTTTTTGAGTTGCTCCATGTAGGTCTCGGTCATGTATTCTAGGTCTTCCTCTTCCTCGCCTCCCCTCTATCTTTCCTTCAATTATGTTAAGTACGAAGTTGTCATGTCGTTAGAGGTGCCCTATCATCTTCCCTCTTCTATTTTCTAAGTTCCTAACTAACTGCCTGGTTTGCCCCACTCTATTCAGCACTTCTTCATTGGTTACTCTATCTCTCCAGCTAATTTTCTCCATTCGCCTCCAACACCACATCTCAAACGCTTCTAATATCTCCGCATTTTTCTGGGTCAAGGTCCAAGTTTCACTTCCGTACAATGCTATGGCATCATCATCATCATAAATTTAAGAGCCAGGCTCTTGTCGGTGGAGTAATCGCCATTCTGTTCTTCTTTCTGCCACTGTTTTGAGCTCCTGATACGACATTACATTAACTTTCTCTTTAGCTTGGTCCATAAACGCACGTCTTGGCCTTCCTCTGCCTCTCCTTCCTTCAATTTTTCCTTCAATTATAGTTTTTATGTAATTGTCATGTCGTATCAGGTGCCCCAACATATTTCCCCTTCTGTTTTCAATAGTTTTTAGTAGACATCTTTGTTCTCCTATCAAATTTAGAACCTCTTCGTTTGTTCTTCTTTCTGTCCAACTAATACCTTCCATCCTTCTCCATGCCCACATTTCAAATGCGTTCAGTCTCTCTCTGTCACGCTGGGTTAGAGTCCACGTCTCACTTCCGTACAACGCTATGCTCCAGATGTAGGTCTTAATAAAACGTTTTCTGATCTTTCGAGATATTTTCGCCTTTAATATTTGCTTTTTGGCATTGAAAGCTTTTTTGGCCATGGCTATGCGTGCGATGATATCCGAAGTGCATCTGGAGTCACAGGTTATAATGCTGCCTAAGTATTTAAAGCTTTTGACTTGTTCAATGGCTGAACCTCTAATTTTTATGGGATCTATGATTTGGTTTGTCTTAGATGCAATTAATGTTTTGGTCTTATTTATATTTATTTATTTATTTTTAGTCCAAATGCTGTGAAAATGAGGTCCATTTCTGTTACGAGCTGTTCAAGCTGTGCAGAATTTTCGGCTACCGCTGCGATGTCATCAGCAAATCTTATAAAGTGAAACTTTTCTCCATTCATTTTAACACCGCCTTTTTCTGATCCCAAAATTTCTCGAATGGCGGCTTCAATGAAAATATTAAAAATCAAAGGCAAGAGTGGTCAACCCTGCCTTACACCCTGTTTTATTTTGGCTTTTCCCTTCTCCTGTCCTATTTCTACTATGGTTTCTTGATCTTTATATAGTGCATGTATAATTCGCCTGTCTCTATAATCTATTCCTATTGTACGCAGAATGTTCATCATCTTTATCCAGTCTATTTTATCAAAGGCTTTCTCTAAATCTATGAAGGCTATATGAGTGTTCAGGCCTAGTTCCATTCTCCTATCTACGATGAGTCGAAGAGCAAGAATAGCTTCTCTTGTGCCTCTTTGTTGCCTGAACCCATATTGGTCAGGTCCCAGATAGCTCTCCGTTATTGGTCTTATTCTGTTTTGCACTATCTTAATGAGAATTTTAGATGCTTGTGATATAAGGCTCAGCGTTCTGTGCTCTTCGCACTTCAGTGTATTTAGTTTCTTTGGCAATGGTAACACTTTACTAGTTTGAAAATCTTTTGGAATCACTCCTGTGATGTAGATCTCTTTCACTATTGCAAATATTTCATCTTTCATAAAATCACTATGGCATATGTATGATTTAATAAATGTTATTTTCGTTTCTTTCGATATTTTTGAAGTTAATATATGTTTATTAGCTTTATGCGTAGAATATTATTTATATAAAAATATATATTTTTTGTTTTTATTAGTTCTACTTTGGTACTGGGAAATGAGTTTTCTTAAAGTTCTACGTAGTCACGTTTCATTGGGAGTGATAAGAAGTGCGAATTGTCCTAAACGCATTTTTTCAGCAATAGGCCTTGAGACTTCTTGGAAAAATCTTACTTTAACTGTCCATATAATTGGAATAAAACTATTATGATTATGTTCCTACATCAAGCGTTACCAAACATCTTACATACATAGAGGCTAGAATTACATTCAAAACTGAAATTCATCCCTGCCATTCTACTAACGAGATAAGCATCGATTTAACGTTATTAAGATACTGAGAACTAATTTGCATAGTCGATTGAACGCCTAACAAATAAATTATAGGCAAAATCATTAAAGACACTTCACAGGACAATGAAATAAAGGTTTTCTAAGGACTGGATTTTGTAAGGAGACTTAAATTATATTAGTACCTACGCATTGTGTTTTAGGACTACAGCAGAGTGAAGATACTTAAACGTGTTTGTTTATCTACTTATAACTACTATCAACCAATTTCAGTACGCTAGTTTGTCGAATTTGTTGTGATTGGACATTTAATACAGCACGACAGCTTCTTTTTAAATTTATGAGAGGGCAAGATCGAGAGAAAGAGAGGCAGAGGAAGGCCCAGACATACTTACACCAGCCAAATAAAAGAGAAAGTTGCTGTCGAGTCTGACGAAGACAAAAATCAATGACGGTTACTCCAGCGACAAGAGCCTAGTACGCGCGTCAGGTAGGTCTAAACGTCACTTTTATATGGAAAATTGACAGTTAAATTGTACCGACACGCGTTCGGAACGTTACGTGATTACCCGTGACTCAATCATACCATATTATGGTGGAGTGTGTGCGGAACGAAGAAAGGAGAGTTGAACTCTTGACTCAAGGCATCGACCTTAAGCAGCTGGATGTCTGTAACAGGGTGTTGGCTTTCCCTCTTTCGAGGGAAGCCAAAGCTCTGTATGGCTTGGTTCTGGTGGGCATACGCAGACGGAAATGACCGCCGGCTACTTGGGTGCATAGTGTTAATTATCTATTTAATTTGTAATAGTTAATAAAAAAAAAAAATCTGTCGCAGAATGTTCACTCGGCAAAAGAGTGTAATTGGGTTTCGAGAAGAAAGCAAAATTTTACCCGTTCGATAGTAATTCGAGAAAAACATACGAGTACACATACTGTATTTACTGCACGACTAGTGACATTGAATATGCAAGCAAAATTGGAACATGACGAGTGAGCGACTGAACTCGTTCAATGCCACGCTACGCTCGTAGCGCTACGCCGTAGTCCGTAGCAGCTAAATCTCCATATAAAGCGAAAATAACCCGTAGCGCTCTGAAGCATGTGTCGTGATGAAAGGGTTGATTAAGGCTCGACCTTTCAAATTCTCATAAAAATGAGTTGTTTAGTAACCATTTTATACATTATGACGTAACAATTTTAGTGTAGGAAAAAATATATCGTAACCTGCAAGATATGAGAAGTAACATAGTTTTCGTAGAAATCCATTTTAACAAAAGAAAGTAGAGAAAAAAATGTCTAAGGTGAACTCTATTATTTCAATTGTAACCATTTTACTGCTCCATTTTTTAACAGAATAAGATGAAATTTTATATTAAATATTCTTCATAAAGTAATGAACAATAACTTTATTTTCTTACTTACTTAAATTTCTTCTCGTTTTCTGATGTATTCCGAAAAACATGATAATATATCTGCGCTTTCGAACACGCACTTCCATCTAGCTCACGCGTAATAGCCATTACGAGATTAGACACAGACCAACCAAACTGAAGTGGGACTGGGCTGGACATGTCTGCCGTATGCATCCGGAAAGATGGGCCACGATAAGTATAGAATAGACCCGCAAGCCGGCCACCGGAGCAGAGGCAGACCAAAAAAGTGATGGCGGGACGATTTGGACGCGTTCGGCTTGGGTTGGCGAGAGCATGCCAGCAATTATAGGGCCGAGTGGAGGAAAGGTGGGGATTGAGCACTCCCAAAGAGGCTAAGAAAAAAAAAACGGGATTAGTAATTTTATGCCATGTCATACCTAATAATTGTAATCTTATGCGAGAATCAGGTCACTGCTCCTACACATAACTACAAATTAGAAAAGTTGAAAACCTCCCAACATTTTTATTTCAAAGTTCAATATCGCAAAAATGGCTAAACCGATTTTGTTCAAACGTAGCTAAGAACTATCTCGATCACATCAACTTTCGAATAAAAAAACCGCATTCAAATCGGTCTATTGGTTTAGGAGCTACGATGCCACAGACAGACACACACACACACATACACGTCAAACTTATATCACCCCTCTTTTTGCGTCAGGGGTTAAAAAGTTACAACGAATACAATTAAAACACACAATAATAAAAAGTAGTCTGTTGCGTTCAACCAAGTGAATCCTCAAATCAAGAAAGGGTCGGCGATGCCCTTATGACATCTCTGGAGTTACAGGTCTTATGTAGGGTACGTGACAACGCACCCTACATAGGCATACTTGTCATGCCGCATGCTGGCATGCCGTTTGCCTATTTAACAACGTGGTATTTAAAAAACATAATAGAATCTGCAAAATTAAATTAAATTAAATATATTTTTATTTCGGATTTCCAAATATCCGTATAATGTTAATAAATCTTAATCTAGGTTAGTTATGCTCATATAAATTAAGGTACTTATCTCTACTTAACTCTAAATTGAGCCACTGCTTTCACTTCGCTGACCCAGTATATTAAAATAGGGCAGTCGTACTTGTTAGCAATGACCCCCAGGATGCTGTTGGAGCTTCCTCTAAGCCTGTTCAGTAGCGAGGCGGTTTTCTTTCGCATAAGTGCCTGAAAACTGTCTGTGCGGGCCTCCGCAAACATGAGCGAGGCACTAAACCACCTTGGAAACAGCATCCTGAACGCATTATTATACTGTACACGCTGGGCGTTATAGTCTTTTTTAGTGTACCTTACCCACAGGCAGCTCGAGTAAAATGATTGGCAGTACGCTGTAAACAGTGTGATTTTAATTCCATTTTCCATATAAAAAGTGACATTTCGTACAATGCGTTACGTGATCGACCTACAATGGATCCGCTGGGTGAGTTCTGGGTTTTTTTCCCTACAGAGCGGAAAAACCAACAGGAAAATGCATAGGAATATACATTCAAAATTGATGAAAGCAATCATCAACTTTCACTAACGAAGATTCGCACATCAGGCCGCCGCATCTTCCGAACCGGCCGGCGTTAGGTGATCAATCAAAATCTCATTGGAGCCCGTCACTTTACCGGAGCCCCGTGATCCGTCTTCTGTAATTTCGCCACACATTACATCGCGTTAGTCAGGGCCTGTCAATTTGCAACTCGCGGGTCATGTTTGATGACGTAATTAATTTAGGGAGCGTGGTTGAAGACGTTTGAAAGTGCCTGCATTTAAATTGGGTATTGACTTAAGGAAAAAAATCACAAAATATGCCGAGCCATCAAGATGCGACGTTCGCTTTCCGTCCGTATTTTTCTTAAGACCACGTTATCCGAAATTGACTTATTTTACATTCAATAATAAACAATGAAATACTGAATATTTTGATGGGATATTGAGATATGTTATAGTTTAATAACCGCCCTTGATACTTTTACGAACAAAAACACAATATTTTAAACTTTGCTCGATCATATCATGCCACGAAAAATGGGAAATGCTGATCTTATTTCGAGTTGTACATAAAGTAGGCGCAAAATTGACTCAAGTGAACAATTACAAAATATAGGCAATGATGTAAAGTAGATCTTTTTACGAACACTTTCTTTAAAAATGGCTTTATATTTATTTATACACAATTTATCTGGGAAACTGACCTGCGCGTCTCATTTTCGTAGGCAGATGACCATGTGGCCTCGAGCTGTAGGCCAATCACGTAACGCATTGTACGCGCGTCTGACAGTAAAATCCAAGCCCCTAAGGTTAAAATAGGTAGCAGATACGTATACCTTTCCCCTACTTTCGTACGACGTACTAACGCGTCAGAAAGAGATGTATATGCATTTGTTATTCCTTAATTCGGAAGGTTGTCACAAGTTTGTTCCTGCGCTGGGGATGTACAGTGTCGACTGTTTATATCGATAAATTAGTCAACCAAATTATAAATTTAGATTTTAATAATTCACATTCACTGTGTGAAAAAAATATGTTTATGGAGAAGGCAAAAAGAAAAGTAGAGTCTACTACTACTATACGTCTAAAACTAACCCGGCATTATTAAAAACTAGAAAATCCCGGAATTTTGGAATGTTTTGATTGAATAGAAATGTCATAACTAATAAAAAGAGAGCAAGCGTCTAGCTAGAGAAAGAGATGTAAAGGCCGGTGAAGGAGGTGCGGGTGGAGTGTGCCGGATTAATCGACATAGCCGGCTATTGGAGTGACGGACTGATGAGACTACTGTAGTAGCAAAAACCAAAGTAGCTTTTGTCAACCTGGATGCGTGGCGTCCTGCAAAACCAAGGTCATTCATATCCCTGTCACAATCTATCTTATAATATCGCACTCATTTGCAGTACGCCATGCAGGACTGCCTGGACGCTACTACTTATGGGAAATGAAAGAATAATTTTATATTAAGACCATTTTTTATTTAGTCAAACTTAATCCGCCTTCAATAAAATAGTTATGGCTAAAACTTCTTATTTTTCTTAAGGCACACGTTTCTATTCAATTTTGTGAAAGATCTGTCTGCTTCCAGTCGCTTCCATTTAAATTTACATTTGGTACAAATAATCTGGTGACGTGTTTGAAATAAAAATGACTGCTTTTCCATGTCAGATTCTCCTTCTTACACGTGTGGTATCCATTCCTTTTAACATATTCGTCCTTTGGAAATCTAAAATCAAAAAGTTGAGTTATTATTATTACCTATGTCGATAAGTTATTGTGCCGAGGTCAATAAAAAAAACAACATCACTATGGGAAAAACATAACCTCTTCTACTTATCCGAAAAAGTCTTATTTTCATGCACAATCTGGTTTTAATTGAACAGATAATGATATTTACATAAATTACCAATTACTATTATTAATTTTAGGTGAGCTCCTTCCATGAATAAAATCAAAATCTATAGAAACTTACCAATACAAGCAAATTGCTCCATGGTTTATTTATGTCCCTCTTGTATGGGATTTACAGCCTTCAATGGCACAATACATTTTATCACAGGAAACAATCAAGTCTCGCAAACATGAACAATACATTTTTTCAAACATTCTCGGTGGAATAACACCAAAATAAATTATTTTCACACACAGGAGCCGCGATGTTTTGAAAGTAATATGATACGACCAAGTCAAGTTGTAAGGTAATGACACCTTTTACCAAACAATGATGACATATTGCATTTTGCTGGATTAAATTACATCCAATTACATCCATTTGACATTTGCCCGAGTTGATTTTAGTGACAACTATATAGGGATTGTAGTCTCATTCCCTCTTAGGCCAACTATAGATTTACGCAAGTGAATAAGATAGCTGTTACCAAGCTCTTATTTTAACGTGGTTTCTATGCTTTAGTACAAATTCTTTGGTAAAATCACAATCTAACTGTCATTTTTCCATATAAAATTGACATTTAGACCTTAGAGACGCGCGTAAGAAAAGTTACATGATCGACCCACAGTGGGCGGACGTCTGTAGCGATTTTTGTCATTTTGACAACTGTATAATTCGCAAGTTTAATACCAGCAACCAGATAATAATACGTTGTTAGGGAAAAAATAAAGAATGTGATGTGGTTGGATAAGCACTGAAACTAGGTTTTATGGTATTTTTACAATACGCACTAATATAAAAGTTCAAATAACACACCATTCGAACACGATTTTTCATATTTTTCTTCTTCGATCCCTTTATTAATGTAAAAAGTTCGAATTCGTTTCTTTAGAACGTGGAAAATGTATATATTACACAGGCCACATTGTCTTATATGGCGTATAGGTTTATGTGTGTGTATTTATGATAGATTTATAGTAACATCTGCCATCAATCTGACATATTAGGTAGGTCTGACATTTGACATTTACACTGTTTCTATTGATTTTGCAAAGCTAATATTCTAAATAAATAATATAAATACAAGGAGCACCATCATGTACCTAATACGCAATATGAAGATTGTACCATTCATGATGTTGTAATCGTGGTCCTACTATAATGTTTACGCCATCCATTAAAACGCAGTGCTGCAGTGCCAACAGATTGAATCCTAATCATTAATAGAAAGACATACTTAGTTACAATATTTATAGGATCAAGCCAGGATCGTCTACAATTTAACGTTGCGCTGGGCTCCCGGTAACACTTCTGCTGCTGTAGAAACTATCGATGACATAAAGACATTAATATTGCAGCCGTCATGATGCTTTAAGATACTAAGCTAGCTACCAGCACAATTCAACTTCTTCATGTTTTTGAAACTGAAAGTCAAATGAAGAAGAACCACCTACAGTATGGCATAAACATGTTTATAATTTGTTACCTATCATAACTGTCATAAGTCATTAACTTAAAAATAAAGCTATTTTAATTGCGAATTAGATTGGTCATTATATGATTTAATCTACTTGTTACATAAAGATGATTAGATGTATTAAATGAAAATAAAACAACGTAATAACTTCGTAATTTTTTCGTATATAATAAAACAAGGCATGTGATGGTTTCATTTTCTTTACTCTGAGGTTATGGAATTCTCAAGGACATTATAATTATAACATATGTTGGTTATACTATACTATAGGTAAGTACTTTGGGTGTACTATATCTAATACTCGTACATAATATATGTATACTGTAATACTGTACCTATATCTATCTTATAACTTCGTATCACTGTTTGAATTTTGCAGACTTGTATTTGATTTTTAAGGTTTCGTAGTCAACAAGGAACGCTTATAGTTTCGCCATGTCCGTTTGTCCATCTGACCGTCTGTTAGTATGCGGTCTAGCTCGGTGATCCTTACTACTAGAAAGCTGTAATTTGGAATGGGTATAAAAATCAATCACGCCACCAAAACGGTAGCCTAAAATCTTGAAAAGTATATATTTAAGGGAGGTACCTTATACGGAAAGTGGGGATGTATTTTTTTTCTCTCTAAACTCATCTTTGGATAGCTTGTTCAAATATATTATGGGTTTCTGAAAACCACTTTCCAATCAGCCGTTTGCGTGATATTGGGCTTTTTAAAGCCCTAATTTTGTTCTACAGTCAATGTAGATAGCATGTGACTAGATTCATAAAATACCATGGGTCAGTTTTATTTATGCCCACACGCGGTGATGATGATGATGTGATGTAGCAATTATTTTATAAGACCGCGGATACATAGTCGGGTTGTAAAAGACACACACTTCTTCAAGGTTCATTCTAAACTATGTCCTTAGAATACTATGTCCTATTGTTTATTTTAAAGTCATAAGTGGAACTTTTGTTCGCGGCATGCGAATCTCCTCGCTATGTAATTTTTTTAAATCACTTTCATTATTCATGGATTCTCTTAAAACGTATACTGGAAGATCGATATTTTTTGTAGAAGTTGGTAAAATCATAGCAAATTGTAATTTATGTTCTTCTGATTATTTTCATGCGATTTTGCACCTTAGTGAAAGCCGCATAGAGTTGTCAATCTAACGTGGGTACCTACTAGGCAGGATTGACTTTTCAATTGTATGTCACCCACCGAAATATATCTAATAGACCGTCAGCCCACTCCCAATACGCCTACGTCTCATGACAACACGATAAAATGCCAGGCACCTTTGACACCATCTGCCAAGTAGGTACTTCCAGCCATTTCAGGACTGACAGACTAAGTTTTACTTTCTCTACGATTAAAGTGCTAAATGATGCCACTTGTCTCGTACTGTTGTCACATGACGTAAATATAATTTTGACCGAAAGTGAAGGATATTTCAAACTTTCGGCCAATTTTGGCTGCGATAATCTTCTGATTCTGGCTCAGCACAACTTTCTTGACCTGTTGCGATGCATTTGATGGTGTTGTCATGAGACATAGGCGTATTTAGAGTGGATTTACGGTCTATAAGAAGCATACTTAGAATAAAATACGAAAATATAAATAAGTCACTGTCATTTTCCAGCAAGATGTTTTGACAGTTTTGACAATTTTAGTTTCTCTGAGGAGGTTGGTGACTGGTTCAAATTCTTTATGTCACTAAAAATAAATTAAATCTTAGGTCAGTGACCTGTCACAGTAAAGTGAGATAGTGTGCGTGAAATGTAGTGGTGTGCGTTACTGGGGAGAATTACGATAACGTTGCGCCGCCAGCGGATTTTTTGTGTCGCGTATGTAGTTTCAAGTCGAATTAGAAACCCTTAAGTCTTTTAAAGTAAATGAAATGAAATATTTTATTGATAACATTTTTACAGGTCATAGGTATAGGCGATAATATTAATCATAATTAAATATATCCTTTTTCAGTTAATAGTTAATTTATTATTATGTTATTAAGTAATATGTGACGCATATTACTTACATTGTGACGCGTAGCAAGCAAATTATATTTTTAGACGGAAAATAGGTATGCTACGCGGGCGCTCTCACTAAAACTGGTGAAGGAGAAAACGAAATAATAGGATTCCAAAACAAATACTTTCAAATTTCGTATTTGTTTCATTTTAATAAAAGTTTTTAGGTAAATTCAATTTTGTATTTGTATACAAACCTTTGCGTTTTTCTAAAATATGTGGAGTGCATGAAAGCGATCGGGCACGTCACAACACAACTATACCAACAAATACAGTGGATTAGTACGTCAAAATTGTATTCAGCACAAATGTTGCCCAATAGTTTACTTTCAAAACAAAGTTTTAACCGACTTCAATTCAGTACTCCGCCAAGCCACATTAACATTTCCACATTTTTTTCCAATTTACCACATGAACTGATTTCCGAGAACAAAAGCGTTGATTTTTAGACCAATAAACCAAATCGCTGTATGTGGGCCGATAATATTTGAGGTTTTCCGTCGATTCCTCAAGGATCTCAGAACTACCTTTGGCACTTCATTGTTTGCTATTTCAACGGAATAATATCAGAATCTGTGACGTACTTATATAGTTTGAAGTACATCATTGAGAAGTTCCACAAGCCATCTGTGGTCTTCATCATCACTTCCACTTCACCAAATTTATGATTTCTGGGTGTAAATACACGAGTTATAATAGAAAATACCGAAATTACACTACACGCGTGCCTAATATATTTGAGGAGTTCCCTCAAATCCTCATGGTTCCCATCATCCAATTGGGGTTTGGGAAACAATGGTACCAATCTGGAAGCATATACTTTCAGTTAAAAAAAGAATTGTACGAATCGGTTCATACATGACGGAGTTCTGGGGTAACAAACATTAAAAATATATAAAAAAATAAATACATCCGAATTGAGAACCTCCTCCTTTTTTTGAAGTCGGTTAAAAAACAGTTTTTTAAGACTGTCTATTAGATCTTATACCACCTATTTCAGATTTTTTTAGCGTTTTTGTTAATTTCAGCAAGCTAATTGTCTCTCACATTGACGCAAACTCGGTTTTCAATCGGATAAAATTGGATTGCTGTAGCGTTATATAAGAGTGGACCGTCTCGTAAAGGAAAATCGCAAAGTACTCGTTTAAAAAAAACAAAAACCTCCTGTATCGCGGCAACCGATTTATTTAATGTTCAAAATAAATAAAAAAATTGGTCTCATTAATAAGCCTATTAAATTCAAAAAGGTTCCGATAAATAAGTTATCGTTTGACAAACATTTATATAAATGCAAACGCCTGATTGTTCCAGTAGACTCGGAGATTTTCGTTCGACCCGCTGTATCGTTCAAAAATACTTTTTATCCCGGTCAATATATGACATTATTCAAAATTCAAAATTATTTATTATTTAACTTATATTTTAATGCAGATATGTGGAATCCTCCTTTTAAGTTAAAAACTTGTGTTAGAAGGTATTCGCTCTTTCATACAAGGTATTTAAAAAAATAGTTTAAAATAAAATAATATAGGTATATTAGTCCCAATTATCCTAAATATACTCAAGAGCCATGGGAGATGATCATCCTTTTTTTTTTTTTAGGGGGGGGGGAAATGCGTTACGCATACCACCCGGGTGCAGGGGGTGACCCGAGTGGTTATGTGGGACTCCCGTATGGGCTAATGAGACCCACGGTGTACCCACTAAAAACCCCCCCACTTGCCACCTCGCCGCCTTATGGCGAGGTCACGGGAACGCTTGCGCACACATCCGCGACCCCGCCGGCGGCAGCCGCCCACAAGCGGCTCCTTCGCGGATGCCCGGGGGCCCTCCACGTGAGGCACGCCAGATGTTTTGGCGCGCCTGCCTCCTCGATCTCCACCTGTTCAGTAGTGGACCCCCCTGAGTCCGCTACGGGGAGATCATGGGTGCGGAAAATCCAACACCCGGTGGCGGATCAGGTCTGTGGTTCCGCCACCGACCACGACTCGGCCGCAGAGGATAGGGAAAGCGGCGCACCGTAATACCGGCATTCCTCTTCCTCTGCGGTCCCACCAATACCGCTTCAGCGGAACGGCCCCGCCAAGTTCGCAGGGGGTAGGGAGAGTGGCGCACCGTTATACCAACACGCCTCTCCCCCTGCGATCCCACCTCGGCCGCAGAAGATAGCGCGTGAGAACTTCTTCTGCGGTCCCTCCCTAACGCATCCTAAGCGGGCTTAGGCAAGCCCGCTAGGAGCGCCCTCCTCGGGCCAGCCGGCAGCCCAAACAGGCCGGCCCTGGGTGCCTCTTAGCTTCGCCGTGGGTGACCAGTCCACGTTTACTAAGCCCCCCCGCCCCGACAAGGCGAGCACCCTCGGGGGGGGGGGGAGATGATCATCCTATATCAAGTTCCAGTAACAATTTTTGAAATACTCACTGCTAGTTAGTCACATAGGGCTTTTGGAAAACTAAGTAGACTTAAATATTATTTAGAAACATTAAATATATACATACCTATATATTAGAAAAGGTACCTAACTATATGAACCATTTACACTAAAGCTATTTTTTTTTATTTTATTTATTTATGTATTTATTTCAAGTAACTTAGGCTCATATATCTTATATTTATGGTTAGTGTGTACTTATAGCTGTGTTAAAGTTTAGGTCAGACATAGTATGTACTTCTAGAAACATGCATGTCATCGCAGTGCCTCAAATATGGGCAGTTAAACCCCCCAGCCAACAAACGCAGGATGGGGTTGGGGCTGGCCCGCACCCGACGCACCAGAGATGTGCATCGCTTGCGCATAGTCGTATAAAAGCAATCTATGCGCGCTTCAGCAAACATCCCTGATGCGCTACAGAAGCGGGGCAGCCCCACTATCACCCGGAACGCATTGTTATACTGGACCCGTAGGGCCCCATAGGCCCGCTGCGTGAAGTTTGCCCATAAGCTACACGTGTATAGGGAAGTGCAATATGCTCTAAAAAGAGTTATTTTCACCTCCCCATTACAGCGCGCAAATTTACGTGCAATCATGTTTGCCCTCACCGACAGGGCCCTCCGTTCGCGTTCGATATCCATGTTGTCTTTTAGGTCTGAAGTGACAACATGGCCTAAATATTTAAAAGTCCCCACCCTTTCCAGTGGGCTACCATTCAAATTGATGGGGGGTACCCTGTGTATGCGGTAACCAGTAGGTTCAAACACCATGTATTTAGTTTTACCTACATTGTATCTCAGCCCCTGTTGGATAGCGTAGGCCTCACAAATACTTAAAAGTTTTCGCAAACCACAAGCCGATGCGCTCAATAAAACCTATGATAAAGCTATGATAAAGACTGAATCACTGTAAGAAAATTATGGTTTTTAAGTTCACACAGGACAAGATTTTAGAAATAAATACTTTCCAAAATTATTTTAAATATTCTGATTTTCATCACTTATTGATTTCCAACACGAGCTAAACAATTAGCTTTCTATTAAATTTCGAAAATGTAAACATCAACTTCGCAGATTAGGCTGATTGTTTTGAACAAAACTATTGAGACTCGAGCTATATAGCCTCTTCAAGTTGGCAGAGTCCCAAAGTGCTTGTAATTACTATTGGAACTCGTTGGCAATTTATCTACCTGCCTAAATAGACTCCAATAAGCCTACCGTTGTTATTTATTCACCGAGGCAATATAAACAAACTGTGTATTAAGTGTTTGAATGGCTTACTAAATGTTCTTAAACATTCGTAGTTTGGCTCATTTATACCTGTAATTCAACTAAAAAAGGAAGTTTCTTATCGGCGCCACCACCTACTTTATTGAATTGGGGCCTAAGATATCCATGCGGATTGCGAACTATATGTCTGAAGAAAAAAAAACGCTTTAATAAGTAGAAAACAAAATGTCGTCTGACGGAGTTTAGTAACCATAAAGATTCCTTCGCCAAGATTTCCTCAAACCGTTTTTGTGGAGAAAAAAAGTAGTAATAAAATTGGCAATAAAATAAACATCAGGTACGTACGGCTTTATAGGTTCTGGGTCATTAGGTCTGGTCCAATTTATGGGTTTACATCTCAGTTGAGTCGGACGAAAGGTCCGTAGTTAAACTAGGTGGTTAAGATTTGCAAAAGGCAGTATGTTAAGCAAAAATCCGTAGTCTGTTACGTCCTTTTCCAAGAGAGATCACTACTTTGGGGTCACTTCAGATTCGAGGTAAAACTTACTGCAGCACGATTTTTTGATTGCTCGGTGTTCTGTGGTTTTTTCCGAAACCGGGCTTTACTTAGAACTGTGGCATGTTATATTAAAACATGTCATATATAATGTGTGTGAAGGGTTTAGCCCCAAGCCACAATGTGTGAACTTGTGGAATTGAAATACTGAATCCTATAACAACTCCTATAAGTATATTAAGCATAGGAGTTTATTAATAATAAGGTGATCCTCATTTAGTCATACGACAGGTAGTCAAGGAAAAATATATTTTTTTGTTACAAATACCATTTAGGCGATCAAAACATAATAGGTACTTGAACATCGTCGCCACAACACCCTTTGCAGATGTTTGTTGCAACATCAATTAAAGCGAGATGTCAAAAGGGTGGTGATCTAGACGTCTGACATCATATCTGATGGCTGGAAAACCCGATAGCAGACCGATAACTGTTAAAAGACGGGAATGTCACCTTTTCTATCAGATAACGTATCGCAATCACTAAAATTTCTTGACCGAATATTATTTGTCCAAAAAATTTTCACATTTTTATGACTTCTCCGAATATACAATTCGGTTGCGGTTTCGGTGTAAGTTTGTCTGTCTCGTTCACTTTCCACTCAATTGCTCAAAGGTTAGCTGGAAGCGATCTCTTATAGGGATAAGTTCGCTTTTGTACCTACTTTAATCTTACATATCATGTTTATGTTTTAACTAGCTTTGTGTACAATAAAGTGCTTACAATTCATTACTTTTTCATTTGATGTTATCCAAATGTATCAGTTGTCCGAAAGCTTTTCTATACGGGCTTAAAGCTGCGAAGTCTTTTCTATCTGGGATTTTTCAGTTCGACTTCGTCGTATTTTCCATTCTATTTCGTAAGTCCCAACTTGAAAGTACTCACTTTAGAATAGACAATCATATTTCAACTCATTTACTTACTTATTCTGAATGGAGATTCCGGCAATATTTTCAGCTTGGAGTAAAGTTTATCTTGGTACGTTCTCGAGCCAAGTTGTACATTCCCAAATTTAGTCCCACAAATATAAGTCGTGTTAAAACTCACGCTTCTTTTGTTTCTTTTGAAGTTTTTAATTTTGGGAACGTTTCAAACGTAGTCGAGCTCTCCAATATCTACACTTGCGTCTCATGCCAGTAAGAATAAAGAGTGTGTATAGATGTTGTTGAAAGGTTGTCTGTGTAGATATTGGAGAACTCGACTGTACTTTTAACTATATAATAATGGTGCATATCTGCATTATGCCACAACAGCCGCGGATATTCAGGGAAACTGATTGCTGGTTTGCTTATTAATCCACCGTTTGATTTTTTGCTACTATTACAGGTAACACCCGGTCTAATCCCAATAAGGTCTAGTTTTCCCTCTGGGTTGGAAGGTCAGATGGCAGTCGCTTTCGTAAAACTAGTGCCTTTGCCAATCTTGGGATTAGGTGTCAAAGCGGACCCCGGGCTCCTTTAGGGCACAACCGGGAATAATAACGCTAAGAGGATGATGATGATGATTACAGGTAACACCCGGTATTTACCAACTACACTGAAAATATTAAAATATATTATTTAAGCTTATATAATTTTACAGATTAAATTACACAGGACACCGAGTTGTTATCTACCAAGTAACAGTATTCTTTACACTAGTTTTATGAAGCTCTGACGTGAATGTTAGATCTATAACTCTGTGCGTAATCACAGAATACCAAACTTGGAGCAAGTTGGTACAAAAAAAAACTTATTTACGAGAAATATTAAGGTTCCTTCTTAATAATAAAAAATATACCTACTTATATATAGTGCATTCAGTATCAGCTATCATGATGTGCGTGATAAAAAATACGGCAGATCGATTAGAGCAATGCATTCGTCGATATTCCTAGCTCTATACCGGGCACATCATAAAAATCCGGCAGATCACGAAATTCCTAGGCATATCGTGAAACGCCGCCATTTCATGAAACGCAGCCATTTCATGATTTGGCTAAAAGTTGACCAGGCATATCATGATGTGCCTGATAAAAATTACGGCGGATTGACGCAGTGGCAAAACCGACTCGGATCGTGGATAGGTTAGAAGATTTGTCTTCGAGGTTATTTTTACAAGCTTTATATTAACTTGCACTGTTCGTATGTAAGAATGTAAATATGTAAGTTATCCGTCAAAATTTGCAATCGATTTTTCAGTCACTTTCCGTTATCCAATTGAGCTGAAATTTTGCATGCATATGTATATCGCATGAAAATGCAATATTATGATGACTTGGAGCTGATCTGATGCTGGAGCTGGAAGGTGGCCATAGGAACTCCGCAATAAAACGACACAACCCTATTGAGTTTGGGCTCGTAAGAATCGTCTCAATGAGTAGTTGATGGTATGCAGAAAAGTACAGTCGGCAATAAAAGCTTGTACCAAAAATGAAATTTTTGACAGAAACTTATTCTTTATAAAAAAGCGGAAAAACTTGTTTGCAAACCCTACTTACGTCTAATGGTGAGTATTGAACGATATGGCTGCGTCTCATGATATGCCTAGGAATTTAATGAAACACCCACCGTGTTACTTAGCCAGATCATGAAATGGCGGCGTTTCACGATATGCCTAGGAATTTCGTGATCTGCCGGATGTTACGATCGGCCGCCGACATTTATATTTCCTAATAATATTAGACGGAAAAACAACATTGGAAAAGTATCACAATCATTTGCAGCACCGCCTGCTGCACTTGTTTAGCAAGTGTTCAGAAAACATTCACCCAGCGGGACTTACTTAATCCTATTGTTAAGCTAATCTCAAGGCAAAGGTAGCTCCTGAATTCACGATGTCCAAGTTTCATTGCCAATAAAAGCTCGTGGACAATTTTAGAAACTGATTTTACTTTCTCAGATAATCCTTTATTCAATTTAGTCTCCGTCAGCCATATTAGGTTGGCAAAACTAATTAGACAGTAGCAGCAATTTACCCGCGCAGGTAAACACGGACGCCGTCGCCAAGAAATTCAATTAATCCGGGCAACGTTGCATGTCCTTGCTGGTGAGTTTGCGAACTGTAGCTTATTTTGTGGGTATGCTTACTTTTTTATTGATTTTTTTTCCCGCTCACGGGACAGTGATGTGCTGGACCTTTGGGAGGCGTGCGTGGGGCTAGGCAACTACAAAGTACCAACTGAAACAACACGTAGAGGCCCTTTTGACAATTTAATTAAATGCCCGTTAAAACGGGCATTTGCAAAGGATGGAACCCTCTCGCTTGCCACGTAAAACTCTCCTGAGTGAAATAGCTTAGGCTAAGCGACCGGTGGGGTGCCCTATGTTACGTTTTAAGAACAGCGTAAAACGTGACATGGTGTCCTTCAAGATCGACCCCACGAACTGGGAAAATCAATCGCAGGACCGAGACCAATGGAGGAAGACACTTTATGAAGGCGTGACACTACACGATATCGCCTGGTTTGACCTCTTGTCCCACAAACGAGGACTGAGACACCAGCTGCGCCTCCAACAGCGATGTGTATGACATTTACTCACTGTCGCTCTGGTATTGGCCTGACAAGCCACGTATGCAAGTGCCGCTCTTTAATAGACGCTGCTTAAATCATCTTTAATAGATGCTGCATAACAGGCCAATAAATATAAATATTTGTACATACAAACAGATTATGTTTGTGCATTTCTCAAAACGACATGAAAAGAGCATGTTAGATAGACGTGTAGTTTCCGAACCCCTCTGTACCTAATCTCACGCCACATAGTGTCTGGTTGTTTACGGGTAGCGGACGATGTTGGCACTGCATGTTGTTCAAACTGTTAGTGGATATAAACTTCGCCACTTTAAACTAGAATCATGTTTATTTTAGAACTACGAACTTATTTATGTAGATTAAACATACATTTGAATAAAAGCTATGTGGTTTTTTTCTAAAATAAGTTTACCTACCCAATAAGCGTGAGTAGTAAAACAATGTCTAGTCAGTTTTGTAACTACAATTAAGCATAGGTACAAATTACGTAAAAAGTAACTTATTTCACATATAAATAATGATTTCGGATTTTATAAATGTTGGGTAGTTTTGGCTAAATTGCTGTTTTTTTTCTAAGCCTGTACTTCACTTGGTAACTACAGTTGTCACAGTCAGTTACGGGATGCGCAAAATGGGCAACTATGGTTGCTACAAGCTAGTTAACCTTTTCAACGCTATGATTCACGTACTAAAGTGGCACTGACACGCCAACCTTCTTTCCATAACAGAGTGATTATGAAGCTTATATGAAAGACTGAAAGTTGGTTTGAAAGCCGACGTCATAACTTGGTCATAACCGCTATATGGGTTCTTGGCGTGGTGGGCACGACGACACACGTCCACTTTATAGGTTCTTGGCGTTCAAAAGGTTAAAAGCTAAGCATATCTTTTATAAATTGAAAAGAAAACGTGTATTTTCATACAAACTGGATACTTAATTGACGTAACAAAACTGACACTGTATTATATTTTTTTATACTTACACTAATTGTATTGTATTGTATTGGGCACACTCGTTTTTGAACATGCTCAGCGCTAGGTAACCAAAGCGATCGATTTTAGTCTATGTGAGGAAGTAATTTTATAAAAAAGTAAAAAAGTAGTTTTACATTTGAATATTTTATACGTACCTACATTATGTTAAAGATTTAATGAGCTATTTAATATCTTTATTTAATCGTACAATACGAGTATGATAATTTATACTCATCTACAATTAAAAACATTGGCTATCACGACAAATAACAGATACCCGACAGTTTATTTTAGTTCAGCTTATTAAAAGTTAGGATACTGAAAACTAAGTTGATATTTATCAAGAATCTTGTCAAAGCAAAAAAACCTTTTCATGATACCAGTTATATTATGTCAATATTATAAAAACTTTTCTCACTTTTTCTGCAGTTAACACTGTCTGTGCCAAGAGCCTGCCTAACGGGCGCCTAACGCCGTAATGGGCGCTTTCCGCTACTTGGCGGGGAAGGGACCGGCGACGATGTCACGTAGATAGGGAGCCCTAACTTGGGGTACCTATCTAGGAGCAAAATTATAGATGATAGAACAGTTAAGAATTTATTGTTAAGATTAAGGGGCGGTTCGATCGCCTAGGTCGGGCTATGGCTAGATGCCAGGTCTGTTTGAGGGGTGGTCGGTCCTTCCGGGTACCCTCACTCCCCTCGCGGTACGCAGCTGGATGGCAGGAGACGATGGTGGTCCGAGGTGGTCGGTGGACGCGCTGGTAGTAAGTGCCGGGAGAGCGTCACACGCCAGGGGCCTCCAACTTGTTTACTCCCTGGGGGAGCGTCTGCCTCGGCTTCAAATGTAAGCGTAGTTCCTGCAACGCGTCCACGTTTACGGTAAATAAGGGGTCCACATTCTCGACCTGGACTGCAGAACCATGTGCTCACGCAAGGGGGTGGGGCAAGTTATAGAAAGGAGCATTCAAGAATGATGGTGGTGCAGTCCAGGTACAAAATAAGCAAAGCAGGGCGGCGAGAATCATATGTTAAGCGTGAGTCGGCAATTTCCGAAAGAGAAATAAGATTACTTATCAATTAATTATTAATTAATTGATAACTAATCGAACCAAAACGATTGAAAGGTGCACGGCTATAGTTACAGTCTATTTGAGTAAATTTAGAGGTTATGTATATTTCTAAGTAATAAATAAATTCATCAAAATTATTAAGCAAGAAGGAAAATGCAAAAGCAAGGCCGGCGGAGTGCAGTTGTTTAGCGTGGTGCGTTAGCATAGGATTCTCGGATGATTTCAGTACATTTATGATTCGGAAATTATATACCGTGGACATTTTCCATTGTATATCAAAGTAGAAAGCCTTTTCCGACTTATTTAAAATGTGATTAAGCATAAGAAATGTAAACCAAAGCTTAAAACAATGCCACGCAGGCAAAAACACATGGCGTGAAGTAACGGAAATACATAATTTCCGCATAGGAAATTACAGCAATGACATTAAATTTGTTAACCATTAATAGTACACTAGATCGCACAGTACAGCACTGAATAAAATAAGATATTTAGGTAACACATGGATGTAGCATGTACCTAGTCTAACCTAGAATTAACAAATACGTAATCGCTTAAAGCGTGGAAAAACCTACACGTGATTCAGCTGGTAGTATATTCGTAAAGTATACAGTTCAAATTAATGTTCAAATTCGTCGTACTAATAACTTAAGGACGAAACACGCGGGCGTGGCGTGTTCGGCGTCCAAGACAAAGGAATTTAATCCCGATGGAAGTAATTACCAGCTAAACCATGATTTACATAACTACATTCATTTAAATAAGGAGCAATTGTGCAACACTTACCCAATTACGGGAAACTACACTCACTTCACGGATTGAGAAATTAGGTACGTCCGCTTAATAGCGGCGTCTTTATTTAATAAAGGTGCGCAGCGGCTTGTCCGCGTCGCAGCTGGGTGGCAATTGAACGACCCATCGCGCTCGAGCTCGCGGTCTCGGCCGCAGAGGGCAAAACATAATAGCGGAAGGTCGACCTACGTCACAGATCTAGAATGTTCCGAACTCCCGCGCCTAGACAGTATTATAAGTAGAGGTTTTCTATGTTTTTAAGGCAAAATTAAATAGGCTACGCAACGAGATAAATTAAGAAATAAAACTTGTTTATTAAAACCTATTTCTGGTAAGATGTTACAGTAGGTATTTATGTTTAACGTTATACGTTACAACGAGCGTAGAAAGAAAGAAAAATACATTTATTCATGGCACAAAATCAAAGGAAAAATCATAAAAACACAAAAATATTATCAACGCGCCATGAAATGGCCCCGGCTTCTTGGCAGTGCATGTGTTAATAAATAAAATCTATCTATATAAGCCCTTGATCCTGAACTCCATATTGAATGTATACATAATGTAGGACATGTATCCTTTTTTTTTTTTTTTTTTTTGTTATTAATAATATATACCATATGTTGTTTTTTTTTTTTATATTTTGTTTTGTATATATATATATATATATATATGTTTTTTTTTTTTCATATTATGTCTCTGAGTTCAGTGTGCCTCTTGGCAAAGGCCCCCTCTAACCCCTTCCATTGCTGTCTATCATTTGCGACTCTTCTCCAGTTTGGACCGGCTGTCAGTTTGAGCTCGTCCTCCCATCTCTTGTATGGCCTTCCCCTACTCCTCTTACAATCTAATAAATAAAATAAAAAATTAAAATACTTTATTTCAGACCTAATGATCCATAGTGTGTTAGTAACATGTGACTTAATACTAAATTAGGTTAGTAACAGCAAGTATAAAAATATTCTTAAATAATAAATTGGGCAACGCCCTTAATCTGTCCAATCCAGTAAGATAGGATTGGACAGTCAAACCTCCACGATATTGCCTTTAGAATGCTGTTGGCGCTTGCTCTCACCCTGGCTAATAGTGATGCTATCTTTTTGCGCATGATCGCCTGAAACCCGTCTACACGGGCTTCGGCGAACATGCCCGAGGCACTAAACCTCCTCGGCAGCCCCAGCAGCATTCTAAATGCATTATTGTATTGCACGCGCAGGGCGCTATAGGCTCGCTTTGTATACCTAACCCACAGGCTGCTCGAGTAAGAAGATTGTGTATACGCTTTAAAAAGCGTTATCTTTACTTCATACTTTCACTGCTACCGCTGGCTACGCTCGTAACTAATCCCGCGGTTTTCCTCGTATGTAGCGGTAAGCGACGAAGGCGTAGGCGCCCGCTAAGCGGGGTCCTGGCAGTGAAAGTGTTATCAGCTACGAGTGTAGCGCTAAGAAATTGGCACTGAATGTGTTCCTGAGTGGTAACCACGTAAAGTTTCGAACGAACGAACTTAGAGCGCAATTTACACATACAAGAAATTGCACGCTTTCATTACATTGCGGGTAACCGGTATACCGAGTTCTTCAATCGATCTATCAAACCCCGCAATGTAGTTAAACTTGCATGCAATTTCTTGCATGTGTATTTTGCGCTTTAGGACAATTCAACTATCATTTTCCCATACAAAAAATTACATTTATTTTAGACTAGTTTCCACCCGCGACTTCGTCTGCGTAAACCCGGAATAAAAACTATCCTATGTTTAATCCAGGCTATAAAACATCTTCGTGCAAAATTTCATTCAAATTAGTTCAGCCGTTTGAGCGTGATTGTGTAACAAACATCCAGACATCCAAACATCCAAACTTTCACATGTATAATAGTATAGGATAGGATAGGATATATGATATACCGGACGAGCGTACAATGCGTTACGTAATCGTACAGCAGAGGGGTGATCACATAACGTTTCGAACGCACGTTAGGATAATTCTACTGTCATTTTTCCACCCTAAATTAACATTTTAATCTACCTGAAACGAGTACAATGAGTAACGTAATCGACCACCACGTTGTCTGGCAGTTATTTCAGAAGCCGATCATAGAACAGATAAGGTGAATGTGGTAGTCCTCGACCTTGGACTTTGCATGACATGGGCACTTTATATCAAAGCAATATGGGTTAAAGTCGAACTACGAGGATTTTTCTTCATTCAAGCCATGTCACTGACATAAACCCAATGGCATACACTAGTGCAACGTCGAGGTCTAGGCCGTTAAACTTTTTTTTATTTTTTTATACTAAGCTGATGTTAAGCTGGTACCGTCGCCTATGGACACTTGTGACTCCAGAAGAATCACAAGCGCGTTGCCGACCCTCTATTCACTTGAGGATTCGCTGTGTTGGCAGATAGAGACATGCAGGTCCCTCACTCCCAACACAGCGCATCCTAGGGAGCTCTGGCGACCTTACTCACCACCAGGAACACGACACCACATGCTTCACCTTAGGCATTTCATTATTTGGTCGACTTACTGAGTAGACACTGATATTGCGAGTTGCATATTCATAAACATATACCAACCGTAATTAACACTGCACACACCAGCGGTGAATTTTCCGTCACATTACGGACTGCTACAGACATAATATATAATTATGTCTGTACAGTCTGCATAAGTAGATGTTACATGTACAGTAAGCACCAGAGAAACGCTACCTCCTTCTGCATATAAACTTCTATGCAGTCACGTTTCAGCTTTTTTTACTTGTGGGAAATGCCTTTACGCATCCCACCTAGCCGAGGAACTAGGATGGGTATGACGGGCTCCCGGGAACCCCCCGGACTACCGTCTAAAACCACCCAGGTATGCCCTCTCTGCCGTGTAGTAGGGGCGTCATGGGATCGCGAACATTTCACCACGACGCCCCTCGGCAACAGCCGCAGCTGCCCTAACTACTACGACACCACACGCTTCCTAATCCGACCAAAGGACCTCTACGCCGGGAGAGGGTGATAGACCTCGGATTCACCCTCTCAGGTCCCCTTGTAACTTTTTATAGAGGTTTTCTCCCTCGCAGCCACAACTCGGCCCGGGCTGACTCTTACCTACACTGATCATTGTGAACATGGAGTGGAGTTTATCCGTTTCCGAATTTTTACACAGTAGATAAGTAAGGTAACCTTGCAACATGCATGCACTTGAGGTATTAAAAGAGAACGGACGAATGCTGGTTACCTATCACCGAGAATTATTTTTAAACATTTATTTTAATTTTGATATCTACCTATACAATATCTACCTACCTATGAAATAACTAATCAATGTTGAAAAAATTATGAACATTACCTCGCATATTGTTCACACGCAAAGTAAGTGCGTTTGCGTGATCTAACCTGATCTACCTAATTAGATATAATTAATGTCTGTGGTTTTGGCGGCCTAGTCACAACGTTCGGGCGCTAAACACAATTTTATTACTCGCTAGCCGCGACATTGCTTGGTAACTCATCGAGAAAACTTAGGGGGCTGGGGCAGTGTTATACTACTTCTTAATTTAGTCAATCGTGTGAATTACCTCATTATTTCCGTATAGATTTTTTTACAATATTTGCCATAGCAATAGAAGGATGCCAAGTCGATTTTAGCCAAAGTAGCAAGAGTTGACAGGCCACCCTGAATTAACTTAGTTTTTGTCCATTGCATGGGTACTTGGACATTTGTCATTCAACTACCATTCCAGTACAATTTATGACTTTAATCCTTTGAACGTACAAAAGTGTCACTGACACGCCAACTTCTTTCCATAAGAGAGTGACTATGAACCCTATATGAAAGACTGACTGAGACTATTTTAAATTTTAACTGTTATAAAAAAAACACTTGACTTGTACTTATATGTTACCAATAAAGTTTATCTTATCTTATCTTATCTCATCTGATGGTTGGTTTGACAGCGGACGTCATAACCGCTATAGGGGTTCTTGGCGTAGTTGGCACAACGACACACGACCACTTTATAGGTTCTTGGCGTTCAAAGGGTTAAAAAGTCAAAGAGTTGAGGTTATTTAATGTGGCCAACTCTTTATAAACCTTTCATTGGAATTGAAATCTTGTACCTAGGACGGTAGAGTTGCTTATTTAATGGACTTTCATCCAATTCGGCCAAGTGAAATAATCTCAAGAGATAACAGACTATCGTATGGCGGTTACACACTGGTACATACATGTATTCGTATTGATGTCGCTGATGAGTTCCAGTGTGCAAATCAAAAAAAAAAAAAAAAAAACAGACTATAGTATTTCCGTTCCCGAGTACTTGAAAAATGTATATCAAAAGGATCTTTTAAACTAAGTCTTAATACTATTGCGTAGCGTATATGTCACTGTACATGATTAGTGTTGTAATAGTACATTTCGATGCTAGTGCGGAAAGTATGTCATTACATCACGAGTACCGAGATATAGGCGAGTGGCAAGACTCGGGACGACTGAAGTGTGACATTTCCGCACGTGTATCGAACGACGTTTTTAATACAGTTGCGAAAAAATAAGAAAATCAACAAGTAAGGAAGAACTGTATTTAAAAAAAAATATTTTGAACAACTTTATTAATTTTCGACTGTATTACAATGATGTTACAGAAATAATAATATAAAAGTTTCAAATTCCTTACTTGTTGTTTTTCTTATTTTTTCGCAACTATATAAAGAAAAACCGGCCAAGTGCGAGTCGGACTCGCGCACGAAGGGTTCCGTACCATTATCAATAAAAATATTTATTTTATTTTGTTTTTAGTATTTGTTGTTATAGCGGCAACAGAAATACATCATCTGTAAAAATTTCAACTGGAACTATCACGGTATCAGTGAGATACAGCCTGGTGACAGACAGACGGACGGACGGACAGTGGAGTCTTAGTAATAGGGTCCCGTTTCACTCTTTGAGTACGGAACCATAAAAACGTCGTTCGATACACGTGGAAAAGTGAAAAGCACTAGTGCGCGAAAACCAACTTTCCGCACGCTAAGCAGCTACGTAAAGTAGCACTTTTTGAGCAACTGTATTAAAAAAACCGGCCAAGTGCGAGTCGGACTCGCGCACGAAGGGTTCCGTACCATTATCTATAAAAAACGATTAATTCTGTGTTTTTAGTATTTGTTGATATATGCAGCTGGAACTATCACGGTATCAGTGAGATACAGCCTGGTGACAGACACACGGACAGACGGACGGACGGACGGACGGACAGCGGAGTCTTAGTAACAGGATCCCGTTTTACTCTTTGAGTACGGAACCATAAAAAGTAATTTACCTCTTATCTCACATACGGTTCTTCATGTAAAATAATACAAAGAGCAAATAATACCATAAAATCGCGTGAACAATTTCTAACATTTAACTCCAGGAGTATCAAGCTAAGCGAAAACATATTTTACTGAAATATTATTAAAGTCCAGTGTAACTGCAAACGGAAGATGGTGTTCTGTTGCCATAGCAACAGGTTTTCGCTTACGTTACATTCCCCCTTTCTCGAGCCTGGCTTAGTTTAAGTTATTGAATGAATCGTTCGTTCATACTTAAACAGTAAAGAGTTGAGTTGCTTTTAAGAGCTGAAGTGCTGGTACAGTCAACGTCACATATATGATAGATATGTTTAAAATTTTTCACCTTATTCCATTTTAATATGGCCAAAAATGTTAACATCCCTTTGACGTCGACTATACAAATGATTTGATGTATCTTGTATTGTAATATCCCACCAAAAACATAAATGTAAAAAAGGAGAGCCAAGTTCGATACAAAAATTATGCTTGGCTGTGGGCTTCGCCGCAAAAAGAATGGAGATCTAAATGAGTGCCAAGTTGTATGCAAAATCCAAATATGTATTCATAGGAACAAAATAACATTATGAACAAGTATTAAACTTTGAGTCTTTGCTTTATTGGATACTCGTACCTATAACAAGTGATGTTATTTAAAAATGTGAGATCTTAAAGTAGGTTAGATTTGACTTTGCCAGTTTTCATTACATCGGTCATTTCATAAAGTTATTCAACATATATATTCTTTCATTCTGATAAAAACTGGCCAAGTCAAATCTAACTTACACAATTACCGAGCTGGATTCCAAATTTCATCCTTCTAGGTCATCTGGAAGTAGGTTAGGTTTAGGTTCTAAGTATATGTCAGTCAGAGCTAAAATATACGACTTTTTGACCGTCATATCTTTATAACCGTTTGAGCTAGCTTCTTGAAATTTGGGCTTCTAGATGTCTTTATGGATATAATTAAACACACGTAGTTTTATTGTTTACGTTAAAGAGGTTTTGAGTTATTGAAGGGTCAAAAGTGGCACCAAGTGGTTCGTGTAATGATACACTCGGCGCTGGCTAGCCAGTTCCTTTGCTTGAACTTGGCTTGACACGCTGCCGCGTGTCTAGATATTATGTGGGCGGGGCACATTACACGTAGAACCGATGGCCGTTGGAGCGGAAAGGTTCTCGAGTGGCGACCACGTACCGGCAGGCGCAGCGTGAGTATACTACCAACAAGGTGGAGTGATGACCTGGTACAGGTCACGGGAGTCCGCTGGATGCGGGTGGCGTAGGACCGGTCATTGTGGCACTCTTTGGGGGAGGCCTATGTCCAGCAGTGGACTTTTTCGGCTAATATGATGATGATAATCTTGTAATATGATAAAATTTCCTTTTGAACCACTTATTTTTGTTTACACCGTTATTTACTAAATAATGCTCTCATTTGGCCACCAATTAATCTATACGACAAGACGACTCTTTCTTGACAACGCCATCTAGTGGTTCACTAAAAGGAAATCGTCTTAACACAAATCGTGTGAAGTCATGTCATTAAAGCGTAAATGTACCTAGGAAACCCAGTAATCAGTATCTTTATTGCTTTCATAGGTAAATACAAGATGGTACATTATATATGTTCAGCTATGAAACCCTGTAGGGCACTACAATATTAAATAACTAAAACTAAAATGTATTAATTTGCAACAGCTTAAGGTGCTTATCTCTTAATTGTTAAACTTATACAAAACGGTGAGCATGCAAAGATAATCTTATGCTAAGTATTACAAACATGTATTAATCTAGCTATAGCTATACCTATACTATTATATCAGTAATTAACTTTTAAAAAAACCTTGCAGTGAGTAAAAACAGTTTTTAATTAGAAATTTGGTGACTTTTTTATTAAATAATTTATTGTTCTCCTCGTCCCTTATAATCTTTGGAAGTTTATTGTCTATTGAAATATCGTCTGCGAAAAGGACACAAGTGTGGTCTAATATTTTGAGAAGCTGATTTATATAAATTAAAAATAATCACCTCTATTCAGTCGCTTTCCAAACAATTAAAGCAAGATATAATTAAAGGCGGTATCAATACTACCCTAGTTTGAAGATTACTTTAAAACGTCCATAATAATTATGTAGGTACAATTGTACATTACTGTTTAGTCCAAACACAAAGGGTCACAATAATCTACAAATATTTATTTTATTTATGAATTATATGCCTAAGGCTCAAACAAGTCACAGACAATATAATACATATAAAATAAAGCATAACAAATAGTTGTAGTAGTAATAACTCTTAATAAAGCGTGCACAGAAGGATTTAAAACATTAAGAACATATAAGGTGCTAAGGAGGTAACGAAAATTTAAAACTGGTTGCTTTTTATAAGCGGAAGTTGCAATAAGTGGCTAAAATTAAAACCAAAAAACTAAAACTAAGTCTAAGACGAGACATTAAACATTGAGTGACACAAAACAAACAAAGATAACAAAGTAATGGGCTTGTGACCTTAAATTTGTTTACGATGCCATTCGAACCAGTTTTTGTAGATGAACAAATGTTTGTATGGAAGCAACTACATTTAAAGGACATTAATACCCAAAAAATCGAGTTAAAGACGGACCTCGCTGACAGCAGCCGAAACGCTTCATACTGATTGGCTTTAAAGTATGACATCACACCGTGCAATTTGTACTAACTGTAGCGTTTAATAAACGCGCTAGGTACTCTGGCAACACACACGAAACTGTCTAGATGACAGATGTGCGGTGTCGGCAGAGATACTGGCGGAATTTATAATATGGTGTTTCCATTAATAGTATTAATACGAAGCATCCATTAAATACAGAAACCTGTGGTTTATTACTATACGTTACAAATGGCGACGTGGATAAACTGTAAGTAAAAGGCCAGTGGAAAGATCGCGCAGATGTTGTCGGCGATTTCCATACGAGCCGCCATTTTTGCAAAACAAAACAAAAGATAAATCATATCATATTCCACATATACAGACAAATCCTGCGTTAAATCGTCATGTGATTTCAAGTAAAACCATTTTGATAACCAAAATCATTTACATGTAATGTTTGGAAAGCACATAATAATCGAAATACTTAGTAAAACTATGTAGTGCGTTTTCCTTTGATATACAAACGTAGAATTTGTCCGTAAAACTATAATATAATGAGGAATCTAACGATATGGGTCATGATGATCATGAAAATACAAAATGTGTCCTACAATAGGTAAAAGTGCCTAAGAAATGAGGTTATTACAAATTAATGAATGTGTGTAAACAATTAAATCGGAGAATTTTGCATTTTCATACCCATGTAAGCTTGGGTACAACTCGGTGGCAAATGTTGAACCAGTAAATTGTAGTTTCGTACACAAGGTTTATTATTCAAGTGCAAAGTAGGACCAAAGGGTTCCTGCGAAATGTGCACCACTAGATGCTGATGGCACTCTGGTCAATTGACCAAATGAGGATCAAACGGTCCGCATACTAGTACTTGTGATAAGAAGAACAATTGGTTCATGCAAAATGTGCATCTAGTGGTGGCACTCCGGTCTAATTGACCAAATGAGGACCAAACGGTCCGCGCACAATGTGCGTTACAAATATTTATGCAAAGAAGAACCAAACGGTTCGTGCACTTATGTGCATCACTCGGTGGCATACCGGTCTAATTGACCAAATGAGGACCAAACGGTCCACGCACAATGTGCGTTACAAATATTTATGCAAAGAAGAACCAAACGGTTCGTGCACTTATGTGCATCACTCGGTGGCATACCGGTCTAATTGACCAATATAAACCAAATGGTTGCATACACAAGGTGTATGGTATTTGTATATGCAAGTATAGTATATGTATGGTATATGTAAGTGCAATATTGGTCTAACTGACCAAACCAAAACAGTTTCAATGGCTACAGATATTGTGACCTAACTAACATTGGTATCAATTTATAAAAATTGGATAACCAGTTCCTATTGATGTCAACAAATGTCAAATTCATAATATGAGAGTTGAGTTCCAGTGACATAAAGTAGTCATATACTTAGTAATAGTAATAACTTTATTGCAAACCATGTTTTACAAGATGCAAAAAATAATAGTGTATCTCATGGACCCAGTAAAAACCAGTTTGTTCTGTAATAAAACAAAACTTATATTATGTACCAATGGTTATTAAATCAAATTATCGTTGATATTTATAAATTGCAAACCAAGTGCTAGGTACCAATCTGTCAAGTGTGAAGTTAATTTTGATAATGTTCATGTTTCAGGAAAAAAGGCCAATATTAGAACATTCAGATGGGTCTTATTCCAAGAAATTCATGTGAAGGAAAAACTCACAAATTACTGTTGTTGTTTAACAATAAAAATGATTTAGACATATCAGCATCAGCTGCTTGTCTAAAATAGAATAATAATAATTAAAATTTCAAATGGCATTTTCAGATGACATTAACCATATAGATATGATCACTGAAATGTGGGTTCACCAAGCTCTGGAAGAAGATATTGATGCTTGGAGACACTCACGGTTTGGTAAAACAATTCAAACTCTTCAACCAAGGCAAATCGGCTGGAAAGCCAAGAAGTCCAGTAAAAAAGGAAATAATGTGTCAATCAACAACATATTCTGGAAAAGGAGTAAGACGACACATTCTAAGTATACTATGTTTAATTCGATATTGCTAATATTGAAATTGCTAAGCAATTATAATTGTTAAGTATAGTTGGGGAACATTTAAGGGTATATTTCTACAAAATAAAGAGATATCATTTAACCTTTTCAATGCAAAGATGGATTAATAAGTCAAGAAGTACAGTGTGATAGCAACCTTCATGCATTGATATAAGGTTTAACCCCACACTAATTGTCATGTTGACATGAAGTTTGTTTGACAACTTATCTATTTGACTGAGCATTGAAAGGGTTAACAACTGTTGCATAACATACTTAAAACCTAGCGGGGTAAAATATGGCAGATTATTTACCAGACTTATTATCCTTTAGTTTATGTAAATTGTAAACTACACCTTGCTGTATTGCAGCTGTCTTTTCAAGCAATAATACATGCTTTTCACATGACTGAAAAATTCCAACTGATAACAGAACAAGTGGTTTCATAATGAATGATTTAACTTAACCCTTTTACATTAAATTCATTTATAGTTATAAAATACAGACCTTTCAAAGGATATTTTCAAAATAACCATATGGTCTATTGGAACAATGGATTTTGTGCCTTATATAAAAGTTAACAAGAATAACTTTCCAAGGAAATGTATGTCTACTAAATAACCTCTAATCTCACAGATAGGTTCTGTCTTTTGATTGTGATTATGCAACAGCGTTGTCAGCTTTTCATGAGGTATGGTATACCTTTCAGTGAACAAAATGGATAAGTGTGTTAAGCAACAAATTTTGCAGACTCACCAACACCAAAGTGAGCATTCCATTGGATGTAATCTTGCAACACATAATATTAACAGCTGACTGTCTTAAGGTTAGCTGGAAGAGATCCCTTATAGGGATAAGGTTGCCTTGTACCTCTTTTAATCTTACATATCATGTTAATGCTTTAACTTGTTTTGTGTACAATAAAGTGCTTACATACATACATAATGAATGATGCTCAGTCAGATGAGCAGAAGTCAGTTTGAGGCATGTTTGTACACACACAACCTGCATTCAATAAATTTGGTGTTCAATTCAGTTTTTATTATTGTCATGGAAAAACTGAGTTGATTAACTCAATGATCTAAATTGGTTCATGTGCAGTTAATAGCATGGATAATTATCTATATTGTGATATAAAGCAAAGTAATTTAACTGAAATTACTCAGAAGAAAATAATAATTGTAAGGGCATTAAGTACTACTAAATGATTTTTGAAGACTAAGAAATACCGTTTCAAATGGTTTAATTAAATTCATTTAATTTTATGCTTACTACTCATGGATTATTTTATTAAAACAATTGTTTAATAATTTTATTATGTAAAATTATTGTAATGTTTGCATGCACACTGGCGAAACATACACTGACATGTTAATTAAGGCTCGACAGTCAACAGGGGCAGCGTTTTCGAGTTTTTAAAAAAACAATCTCAGACATAGAAAATAGGGTTTAAAAATCTAAAATAAAGATACGTATTACTTAAGGATCTAATCTAGTCAAAGTCGCATTCAGTTACGCGATCTAATGAACTTCACTCGATAGAAAAAAATCCCAAAGTTACCTCTTTTTGTAAAGTTTATTCAATATACAAAAAGACTAAACTATTGATATTTTAAATTAAATTTTTGTACTCAAATAAAGTTATGAAATATTTATAAACAAATTCGCAGAGTTTGAATAGATAAAATGATTATCTTAATTACTATGTTTAAATACCTACAAAATGCGCGAGCGCGGAGGCTCGGCAGGCCCGATCAGTCGCGCGCTGGGCCATACGGACGACGACTCGAGGACGTTAGCGGGTGTATAAGCCTTAAGTGTAACGGTGTATGTTCTGGCAAATAAATTTAATTGAATTTGAAATATCCAACCGTTTGACAGGTTTAAGTAAGTGTGTATTATTGGCTGTCTCATGCAAACTAAAGCTTCGGCCCTGTCGGTTGTTGCAAGACATTGTAAATAATTTAATTAATGGCATTGAGAGTGAAGGTAGTAACTATGCAAGCGAATGATGTCAAATTATTACCTACGATCAAATAGCATCCAGTTTTATTTAAATAAGTGGAGCTTAATGTTTAGTATTTTCGACTTTCCTAATCGTTGTCTCAGCCTATACTAGTATACGTCCCACTGCTGGCCACCAGACTTCCTCTCACGAATAAGAGTGAATGATGTTGTTGATGTACCTAAATGTAATTAATTTGTAAGGTTGTTAAGTACCATATTGTAGCATCTATATATATACCTACAGATTAAATGAGAAAAGTTTTGCCTGGTAGTCTTTATGTCATCAATGTAAAATGGAATTTGACCTGGCCAGTGGATACGTTTTTCACTATCTATAATATGGCAAACTAGTAAAATATCTAGGTAACTATAAATATAAAGACTGCTTCACAATATCTACTAATGTAATAATGATTTATTATATATGGATAAGGTATAGGATGCGGGGTCAACATAGGGTATAGGCAGATCTCACAGGCCATAAGGAAAATAAAAATAAAAAAAACAATCCTAAAACCAAAAGAAAGGGGAGAGGTACTTAAGTAATATAATATAGTGTTGATAGAGGTATAGAATAGTGACATAACGAGCTTAATTGGAGATAATACTGATACTGAGACTGATCAGGCATGTGTTCTGTATTCCATATTCCTAAGTATTCATGATATTATAGGATAAGATTTAAGGTGTTTAATTTGTTGAACTAATTGATAGGTGAAAATTTTATCATCACTTGTTATTATGATCATTTGTCTTTGATATAATACTAAGTTACCTACATGTAGGTGGTGTTCCAAGTGTAGTATCAAAGTGTAGTTCGTGAAACAAATTGTTATTTTTGATGTTGCTACATATGCTTATTGAATACAAATATCATTAGGGTGATTTCTCTGTAATCCAATAGTAGCGTAATGTATAAGAGTCCGAGAGCTTAATAGCTCTAATGCAGATTCTGGTTTTGTGTTGTTCGTTCACATGTGCAAATTGATTACGGTTTTAAATCCTTAAATTTGTTAAAAAGGAAGAGGATGTAGCGTTTAATAAACGCGCTAGGTACTCTGGCAACACACACGAAACTGTCTAGATGACAGATGTGCGGTGTCGGCAGAGATACTGGCGGAATTTATAATATGGTGTTTCCATTAATAGTATTAATACGAAGCATCCATTAAATACAGAAACCTGTGGTTTATTACTATACGTTACACTAACCGTTGCATGGGAAATGAAGTAAATTGCTGTTTCGGTCGCGAAATACTGCGTTTAGGTCCATAGTTGTCATACAAAATTGTTTCTATAAAAGCGTAAGGATTCTATTGGTACCTTTAAATTTACTCTTGGACAATAAATAAAAATACTTTTTTTTCTAAACTTACAAGGTTAATATCTTTTTATTATTTGAATTATATTTTGTAATTTATACTTTATAACAATCATTTGATGGTTTACTATCCATTTAGCAACACGACGTTATCAATTTTAACACCACGCAACAAGCCTATTACATTGCCACTGACTGTCCAATAAATACCTGCTAATAACTTTATTGTTGTGACGGAGAAACAATGTGATTGTAGGTACTCGTCTCTAATTCTATACAGGTCCAGTCAAAGTCAAGGAGTGGAAGAATGCATTTTTCTACCTGTTTGCCTTGTAATAAGAAAAAAAAATACACATATTTTGGTAGTCCAATGTACGGTCAACCAATTTGATTCCTAGGCCATCATAAAATCTTGCCGTTGTAAATGCTATCTCAATAAGGGTTACTAGGATTATTAAAATGACTGAGGGTGTAGTAATTAAATTGGTTGACTGTACCTATAAACATATTTCCTTTGTTATCTTTCATGGCGCTTCTTAGAGGATATTCACAATGCACATAATATTATATGGAACGCGAATTCCAGTTACGAATATGAATTGGCTGAATGTTTCAAATAACAGTCCGTCGTACGCCACTTTCTATGCAAATGTGGCAGTCTGTTTAAAATTAGGTTGCTGGCTTGATTGCGGTTGAGGTATAAGAGTTGTACTTATTGAACGATTTCCCCGTTCCCCGTTCCAGCTTGGACCGAAATTCTTTGATATGTCCGGATGTCCAGCTGTTACCCTTTACAGGTCGCATTACTCAACCGATTCTCACCTGTGAGCAGGTTCAATAATTATATAGATTTTTTGTCCATCAACTAAAAGACAGGTTTGCGAGTTCTACAGCTCAATGAGCCATTATTGTTTATTTTAGACTAATTAGATGTAACACCCCCAATTAAACTTCTAGAGGTCATTTAATGGCAATGATATCCGGGATAAAAAGAATCTTACATCTGACACATTAAAATTATCTCGTCCGTACTAAGGTGCAAAAGTTAATAGGCAAACTCATTTTTGCATCTATACTATGATATATATATTTTTTAAGTGCGTACGTATAACATAAAGTCCAAACACAACTAAGTCGAATAACGAGAATCATCATAATACCTTTTTACTTTGTCAAGTATTGTCTTGATTTTTAATTTTCAAGATGCTTGACTAACTTATATAAACATACACAGTTATACAGTCAAGGGCACCAATATATGTGTACATATTATTGAGACTTTGTGATGTATACATATTGGTGCCCTTATTATTAGTTTCTGCCCGCGACTCCGTCCGCGTGGAACTCATTTATATCATAGCTCGATACAAATTTTCACCGCCATTTCACCCCCTTAGGGAATGATTTCCGGGATAAAAACTATCCTATGTCCTTTCCCGGGATTCGAAATATGTATCTCTATATGATTTCATCTAAATCGGTTCAGCGGCTTAAGCGTAAAGAGGTAACAGACAGATAGACAGACAGACACACTTTCGCATTTATGTATAATTTAAAGTAGGTAAGGATATCTGAGGGAAATATTGTACTAGTTTTAATTATTTCGATCATTAAGTGCTTTACAAACATATCGTACATTACTATTTTTATGAAATTTTCATACGCCGTCATGTACCTAACTTTTGATTTCGGGGGCAGTAAATTATTCATGGCTACTTCTGCTCAATTCCTGAGGCGTACAGTTCAATTCCATATAATTTTCGTCTGAACTCATTTCGAAATCGATGGCTTTTATTAGAAAGTTTCAAAATAATTACGAACTATTGACAAATCCGGCCAACAAGAAAAGAAAACTTTTTTCAATTTACGCGCCAAACTTTTTTTTAACCTGTTTGAAGAAACGTTTTACCCGGTGACTTTAACATTAGTCCTAATCCTTTTTTTTTTTTAGTGATTGAATGCCAAGACGTTCTGTCACAATTTGACGTTTATAAACAAAAGACGGTTGCTTTGCAGGCCTAGGTGTGTAAGGTTGTATGAAATTCCTTTACATATCATCTTCACTAGTCGCGCCGGATACGTAGTATTTCCGGACCAATTTGAAGTAAGTCATGTCAACATTTCATTCCAAGTTTGAGAAAACAATAGTTACTAATGTTTAAGCGTTTAAAAATGATTTTCCTTAAAATCGCATGGCGATTAATTCAACGCTTTTTCTAATTTTATCTGCAATAGGTTATAGGTAATTTCTGGGTTTATTTGCATTAAACTTCACTACGCTATATTTGCACTTAGATAAATTACGTTTTTGAAATCTGATGAAATAAACCCATTTCTCGTGCCTATCGATTACTTTTCCGTTCAGCGTTCCGTTTTAAGAAAACGTTAATATTCCGCAGTGCACCGCATTTGCGTCCGTAGGCAGGTCTGAGATTAATCGAACAGGCTGAAAGCTATCGGCTGCAAAATTGCGGCGCAATCGGAATAAAATAGATTTTTACATGCATTATTTGTAGCGGCTGGAATTGAAGCAGAAATCGCTGCTCTAATTCATTTTATCTAGATGTAAACTAGCGATATTTCTTTTATTTTTGTTATACCTTGGCAAATTAACAACATCCAGCAGGGTAATTGCGTAAACTATTCAAACAAGCGTTAGGATATAAATTGTAACTTACAGTAAAAAAAATACAGTATATAATATGTCTTAACCCGCGGCGTTCAAAAAGTCACAAAGTCATATCCACTCACTAGTTTTCGGATTTTAAATATACTTCGCTTGGGAGCCACAGCTACCAGAATCAATTAAGGGGTGCACGAAATTGGTATTTCCTACCACAAGCAAGTGATTGGATATGGAATGATTCAACAGTAGTAGGTATAATTTTGTCATGATATCGGTGTCGTATTGACTGTTTAATTAACTTCTTATTGTGTCCAATCTATGTGGCAGAGGTGTCACAATAAGCTTATGTCACTATTGAATTTTTGAGAATGTCTACAGGCTCAAGACTCATTCTAAATTGCACAAGGCTAAAAAATTCTTAGCTGTTCATTGGCCGTTTATATTCTAATTCACGCTGGTATCAAAGAATCTGAAAAAATGCTAAACGTCCGAGTGTTCGAAGTTTTACTAGTAAGTATATAGCATGAGCACTCTATGTCAAAGTGACATGACTTAAATTCGAATGAAGATAAATCCTCTTAGTTCGAATGTAACCCTTATTGCTTTGACATAAAGTGCCCATGCCATAAACTAGTAGAGCGCACTAGGACGATACTTACGTCCTTATAAAAAATCATTGTAGGCCGGTATTTAATTTCATTTTAACATTTCGTATTTCTAAGCTGCAAAAACTTATGTGTAAAGTTCCAAACCGCTGCGCTGGTAGCCAACAGTTAAATCCATATAACGGAACTTGACTCATATATAATGAATGAAAGCGTAGACGCAGCAATACAACGTTTGATATATATGTAGAAATTGATGAAGTGCAATATTATACGTACGATATGATATCTACTGATAAATTCTAACTGTAATTCTTCCTTAACCACACGTAGTCAAAAACCATAAATAAGCTTTGAATTAGAACACTGATATGTGTTCTAATTCACAGCTTATTTATGGGTAAGTAGGTAGTTATTTTGCTGTGTCCGGATGGACTTTAACCTCAAGCACCAGTCCATTTCATTTCACAACATGTCGGCAAATGGAACTAATAATTGGGCTTTGCCGACAAAATTGTAAAAGTGATCAAAGAATACTAAATTCGTCAGAAAATCCATATTCTGTTATTTAACCAAATCGTCAAAAACAAATAACAAAGTCATAAAAATGTAAATGCCATTAATTATTCTCGTTCGTTTTATATTTCAGCGGCGGTTAGAATTTTTATTCAATGAAAGTTTGAAATATTGAGTGCTGATTCATAATTTCGGACGAATTCACGCTTGGGGAATATTGCTGTATTTCTATGAGTATTCTTAAGACTAATTTAGTTTTAGCAATTAGTCTCCAAGTCAAGGGTCTCAGATGTAGCAAATGGCTCCAATTTTGTCAAACGAATTTATAAGAACGGAATGAAGACGTTCATTTTTAACGTTTGAATATTATTTTTGCTCAGCTGAATTATCTATATTAAGTGCTATATTTTCTTCAGCAGCCTCACGAAATTTCGATCTTAGGAATATTTAATTGAAGATGACCCAAAGTTACAATGACATACGAAATGAAACATTGTTGAAAGGTCATTTTCATATAAGTCATCAATCATTGATACATCTCATCTACTGAAGCTAATTGCGTGGCAATGCGCCAAGAGCTTTTTGACTCATTAGATTTTTCTGATTATAAATATTCAACTTTAGACACTTGCTATTGGCAAATTGAAAACTTATGAGATTTTTCTAATATAAAGCCTGAATTAGAAAACAATTGTTTTTTGGATACCAAGACACGATTACTTAAAAAAAATCTACAGGAAAAAAATACACGTTGGGTTTTTATATTTCGTTGTTAACTCAGCCCACTTAAACAGTATTGGTTGAATTACGATAAGAATCAGGTTAAAATGACGGTAGGTAATTTACGACATCTAAAACCGTATGGTATTTAGGCAATAATATAGTATATGTTACCAGTGAGATACTATAATTGGCTATCAATCTATAATGTCAAAACGTTGTTGTGTTGTAAAAGCAACAGCTTCTCTATACCTTATATAAATAAATATGAATGAAAGTTGTCTTCTCTTATTAAGGAATGTTTGACATTGAACGACATTTTGTCTTTACAAACCATCCACAAAGAGTGTTGCATCTCGATTTCTCGTGCGCGAAAGACATTACCGTGACTCTTACACGGGACGTTTAATGGGTTAAATTTAAATTGTCTCGAAGTCGCATGGTGAACATTATTGTTACATTTATACGCCAACGCTTGTCTAATGGGAGTCAAAGTGTTCTGAGATACGCAAGTAAGCAGAAAAGCAAGGTTTTACAACTTTGGCGTGAGTCAAACACTTACGAGCATTGCCCTAACAGTCTTTGTTTTGCAATCAACTTTTTATTCAACGTCTGTTTTAACGGGACCCTACTAAGTACCCTCGCATCGTTAGCTCGTTGATAAATGAAATGCCTGAGATTAATTCGTACGTACTAAACTTTCAAAGTCGAGCATTAGCAATCTTTTCATAAGGCTGAATGAGAAAGTCGATTTTTTACCTCAGTAAATAAATGAAGGCGGGTGCTAGCATGAGCGCGAAGTAAATTGAAGATCGTTAACTATGTAACTGTAGGTAAATTTATACCTGGTACCTAAAATCAATTAGTTGACAATCATTACATTTATGTCTATACGAAAAACTGCTGACTTTCGAAAAATTGTAGACTTTTTTACCAATCTCAGGGCGGTCGGTACTACGGCTTGGTTAATCTTTATCACAATAATTATACGTTTCCTTGTTCGTCTTAGGTCTTGGAGAGTAAATCAAATATTATCTTCCAATAAATTTTATGCCGACAGCGTTTTTTTCTGGCAGTGTTCAGATAACAGGAGTCTTACGAGTATCAAGGGCTATTAGACACAACGTTTTGTATTTCAATGTGTTTCCTGCTCTTTGGTAAACTTTAGCTAGCTCGCTAAACACGGAATACGGAACGTAGGTATGTTATCATAATTGTTTCATATCGTTGTTTGTCTCATATTGTTATTTGAAAGAAATAAAAAAAATATATGCTTATTTAGCATATAAGAAATAACACCCACAAGAAATTGCCGACATAATCATAACATGCAAAAGTTTTGGGCTCGGCTACCCTAAGGTTGTCCGGAAGAGATTGCTCTTTTGCTATAAGTCCGCCTGTTGTTTATTAGTTGAGATAAATTCATCAAGGCAACTCATATTATGTCTCGCCGGAAGACCAGCGCTGGCTCGTGAGCCAGCATTATCCTGAGGCGGGACCAAGGCCCCGTAGCATGGATGGCGTTATCACGCGATAAGTGACAGGATAAGCGCGTCGTCTCGTTCTATCAAACGGTGTCAGCCAGGGACGGCAGCTCTATCCTGTCACTTATCGCGTGATAACGCCATCCATGCTACGGGGCCAGGTTTCTAGGTTTTTGTATAGTTTTATGTACAATTTTTTTTTTCGTGTTTTTTTGTCACAAATGATTTATTTTAATTTCATATACCATCACAACTGTACACTACTGACTGACTGACCGACTGACTTACGGGTCTGACGACAGCGACATCAATTTATATCTTGTTGAGCATAACGAATACTTATTATTGTATGTTCCAGATTAGGCGCCGCTTCGATAATGTAGGTAATGCTAGCCCGCATGTTCTTTGTTGGATTAAAAGAAGAATTGTGATTGATACAAAGGAGATCATTAGTCACAGCTGCAGACTACTGCAGAACTGCTGCGACACAGCTCTGACAATATTCATTATAAGCTTTTATTTTAAGTAAATCAATGAGCCATTTATTGCTACAGTTCGTTGTACTATTTATACAACGCATTTGAACAATTGCGGATTTTTATCTTATTTTAATATTTATACTTAGGCACGTTTGCTAAATCAATACTGTAATGTTATAACTAAAACTTATTCTCAGTAAAATAAGAGGTTAAAGTTAATGTTTCAACAGGCATTTTCAAAAATTAACGTGAACGACAACACTAGCGTACCTAAGTATTAAAAAAAATACTCAGTGTCAGTTTCGTAATCACGTCAAATATAAAAGAATTACCTACAAAAGAAGTTATTCTTCCTAATACGTTCTACCTACTCTCTGAATTAATAAAGTGTTTAAAAGTTCACATGGAAACGTTTAAGTCTTAGTGCGGCGTCTTTAGGGGATTGTCGGCAAAGTTGTGCGGTGGATGCGAATCAGAGTTCGAGGCGCACGCTTAGCACTATCTGATGCATTGCACAGAAGGTCTTATCTGCATATAATTAACGAACAAGATACTCCCTTTTGTCCCACACGGGAGTAAGGAAATTGTGGTCGCAGTGAGAGTTTGTAGCAATTGTAACAGCCACAAATCGTGGATGGCGATGAACAATGTTTCAACTGAAATCTGGTGCTAATTTATATCTTACACGAGTTCTTGGAAGGAACGAGGAATTTAGATTATTTTAGTTTAGTACCTACCGTAAAACGGGGAGAGTAGGGAAAATACTGACAGTCAAACCTCGGTAACATTTTATTTTTACATTTTATGCAAACTTAATTTTATTAATAAGTAGGTACCTAAATGTCCGCCGTGGTCGTTTGTATTTTCGTTTTTTTATGATTTTTGGTAGTCCCATTTCATAACATTAAAGATAAACACAGAAAAGTAAGACATCTCATCCCACCTCACCCCCTAGTTGGGGTGAGGCACGATTTCATACAAAGGTGATTTTGGAAAAAAATTAAAAAGAGCAGTAGGTAACCTTTAAAACCATCCCACTCCCTGTCATCCATTTTCTCTTTATTCATAACCCACCTGTGTTCGCAATCCTTACGCACCCCATTTTACGGTACTTTCATTTCAGCGGTTTTTTTTCAGCCTCGATTAAGCGGTGATATTGAATAATAGCTTGATTTTTTATGTGTAAATATCAAACGGTTTGCCCGCTTTCTCCTACTAGACCGTAAGCCCACTCCCAATATGCCTACGTCTCATGATAACACGATAAAATGCATGGCAGCAGGGCGAGAAAGTTGTGCTGAGCAAAAATCAGAAGATTATTGCACGTAAAAATTATAAGGTCATTCATATTCCGGTCAAAATTATAAGGGTAGGTATATTTTCGTCATTATTATTATTATTTATTTATTATTATTTATTTATTAATCACACACAAGTTAACAGTTTATAACCAAAACACTTATGAGGTAGGTACACATTGATATGCTTCAAACGCGCACAGGCGTATAAGTGGCGTGGCGAAGAACGCGGCATCGCCGGCGTGCTGTGCTGCAGTGCAACAACAACAACGCTCGACGACGGCATTCATTCCCACCACCGACCACGTCCACGTCATGTGTCAACAGTACGAGACATCTGGTATCGTTTAGCCCTTTAATCGTAGAGAGAGTAAACCTAACTGACAGAGTCCTGAAATGGCCCGAAGTACTTGGCAGATGGTGTCAAAGGCGGCAATTTTGGCACTGTCTGCCAAGTACTTCCAGCCAGTGACATGGCTTAAATTCGAATTAAAAAATACTCTCAGTTCGAATTTAACCCAGATTGCAATGACATAAAGTGCAACGTCGAGTTCTAAGTACGACTTTTACTTTATAAATATATAAAATACCTTCTATTTTCTTGTGGTTCTTGCAAAAGAAATCTAGTAACAAGTTGTTAAAAACTAATCTTCCATTGCACAAACAGGAATTTATTTGCAGCGGCAACTGAAATAGTTTTCCCCGCACAAAGACTAACTTTACCGCTATAAACATCTCATTATTTCCTATATTTACTGTACGTTTGACCCTATTACGATCGATAACAGGAACCTCTCTAACTAGTTTTGTTTACGAGAACTTTATGGCCGGGGGAATGTATTCCAGCAACACAACAAAGTAACGCGAAGTACGGTTTTACGTATGCGAGGAGTTAAAGAAGCGTATCGCTTTTGTTTTGAAATTATAAAATCTTGTATCGTTGAGGAAACTACTGCACCGACTAAGTTTTTAGGGGTTGAGGAAGGTAAAATGAATAAAAGTACTAAATACTATCTTATTTGAAGGTAAATTTTGACCCCAAAAACCAATTGTTAATCTTTATTCAATATTACAAAGTACACAGTAATCCAATTATATATTAACTACTTGCTAAGTGTAACAATATAGTGTCTAGTTTTATTGTAAGGTAAAACACCTATATTCATGTCACATTACGTCAATGTCTAAAAGACATTGACATTTAAAAACGTTCCTAACTTTATTATAATTATTTACTCTTCATCTTCATCTTCGTACTCCTCATCAGGCGAGCTCGTGGTGGTGTTGAAGATGGCCTTCACGATAGCTTTGACAGCTTTCCGTGCGCCCTGGCGCAGCAGCGTCAGTTTGAACTGCATCAGCACGATGAGGTACGTCGACATGAACGATATGTTCTGTGGACAAATGGGATGTTAGGACACACGAGTACGGTTGAGTGAGCGTCCACTCTAGAGGATGTATGTTCGGAGGTACTTTTTGTTTAAAATAATGCTGATATATTTTCGTAAATTTATTTATATGTATATATATAAATATTTTTTTATGAAAATGTATACAGGGTGTCCCAGAAATCGACGTCAAGCCGTAAACGGATGATAGACCAAGTCATAACAGTTATACTAAAATTACAAAAAAAAAAAAAACTCGAGTTGGATTTTATAATTTATTCATTAATTGGTCAATCGTCGTAAATTTTTAATTTTGAAAGTGATTGTAATTTTAAAAGAACACGAGTTGGGTTTATTTTTTTATTTTTCTGATAACTGTTATGACTTGGTCTATCATCCGTTTTCGGCTTGACGTCGATTTCTGGGACACCCTGTATAGGTATAATTATTTTACAATACACGGCCAGGCAGCTGACAACACCCAGCAGGGTTGAACTGCCACTGCATTCACTCAAATAATACTATTTTATACACAGGATAATACCATGACATATACTCGTGTTTCAAATGATAGTATCTCACGGACAAACCCCTACTTTTAAGTACTGAAACCCAATTGGTCACTCCTACACTTGAGTAAGTGAAGACGAATGTTGGTATAATGACAGGCAGGTGCACACAGACACTGGCTCAACATATAAAATAAATCAGTTTCAAGTGATCTCGCATTTAGTCGTGCTATGTGCATCAAAATGTTCTACAATATATTCAGAAGCCACCACGACCCCTTCAAAAATATTAAACTATGCGTTAAACAATAAAACATGATTGTGGACGACGCGTGGCGCCGACGTGGTCGATGTGCGACAGGCCTGGGTTTGACCTTCGCGACCTCACAGTCACCTAACAAGGGGCGTTTAAAAACCGCGGCGGGCGAACCGCGCGTTTCAACCGCGGCGGGTGAACCGCGGCGGTTGAACCGCTCAGCGTGTTTTTAAACGGCCGTAACGCGCTTTGATAGCGCAGGTGCTCTAGGGGAGCACTAATCCCGCAGACTGAGCTGCACTGTTGAAGGATGGGGTGGGGGTGACGATAAAATAATACTTGGCGAAAAATAAATGAAACGGTATAATAAAATAATGAGACACAAACTACTGGTTAAACTTTCCCTATCACAATTTCCTACTTCCTATCACAATTTCCCTACTTCTTCCTTTCTTCTTCTTCCTAGGAGCTCCCACTGGTGGGGCTGAGCGAACACAACTTTATCCGGCGATTATAGCCTCTTTTATACCCCTAAGGCATTAAAAGTGGTGGGGATATAATTTTGAAGACCTCGCCCACTTTTACTATGGAAAAGCTAGTTTTTACGTTTTCCTGGTTTTCAGGGAAACCTTAAGGGTTTTTACATATTTTCCTTCAAAAGAACTATTTCTGAGCTATACATTACAATGTCTACTAGTTTTCCTGCTTTTCCCGTTTAAATTGGGAAAGTCGATATTTACGTAAAATTACCAACTTTGGTAACATGAAATGGCTTTGCCAGGCCCTAGTGGCTTTAATAAACATTAATTATCAAAAGTGATTATACATACGTAAGGGCATTTACCTTACCTTCCTAACGATACCTCAATTGCTTTCGTACCTCATCTGGTTACGAAGCTATGGCCGGGTGAGACCGTCAATTTTCACATTTACATTAACGTGGTAGCATAAGTTTGACTTTGCTCCCGTCTTTTTAGCCAATCAGAGAAATCAACCTGAACCTTGACCATTCTTGCACCATAATATGCAATAAAACTCTATGCATACGTAGTGTACATTTTTATTTCACATTTTATGTAACTCTAGTTACCGATGTCCCTTGTTGACGGACTAGATCTGGATATAGTGTCAAGTTGGTTTCTTTACAAATAATTTGGCTATCTCTCCCTCATTTATCAGGGGCTCTCCCCCTATCGATCTTTATGAAATAATTACTGGAGGTACCTGGTACCTTTATCTTTACTTTAAGCTATTTTCTTCGTCTGTACCTATTGTACTTAGGTCCTAAATAAATCACGCGCTTCTTATATGAGCCGTTTGCTTTAGGAGCTTAATCTGGGCACAATTGCCGTCCTTATGTGAAGGAATTATAGTTACACGTCCTTTCTCTTCGTGACCCGTAGGCCTTATCGTTCACATACTATAAAACACCCTTTCTCTTCGTGACCCGTAGGTCCTACATTTCACAAACTACATTCTGTCGCCCACAATGCCCCCGCCGGTATGTATCGCAGATACATACTGGGTTGCAAGGGTAAGCGACAGTCTACATTAAAGTCTTACGGCACGATTCGTCATTAATAACACTTTTAATCACTTTCACTGTCATGTTCATTCACTGTCTTTACCATTAACATTTTTTCTTTAATTACCTTATGTGGCCCTTGAGCGACCAGCACAACACATTTTCACTTGGTAGCCGGTACCCCCCATCGCGTGGTGGGTCGGCGGGGTCGGCGATGACCCTGCAAACGCCGATCTTAATCTTCACCTTCTTCTTCTTGTTTTGAGCAGGCCTTGTAGGCGCTGCGTCATCCGGCGGCTCCGGCGGAGCCGGGGGTTGTCCATTATTGCCGGTATGCAGTGTTAACTGCGCGTCCCGGCGGATCTTCTTCGTGTTAGCGACACTACTAGTCGCTGCCTCTCGCGTCGCGAAGGTTGGCGGGTCGGCGGGGCGCCGTTTGCGCTGTGCCGCCGACGATGTTCCGCTGTGTGCAGTGCGTGTGATGGCGAGCTGGCTCGCCCTTCCGCAACTGGCGACCGCAGCACTCTCGTGCGTTGCGGTGGAGATCGACCCCGCTGGTCCGGGGGCCGATATGTTAAGAGTGGCCGTGACCGACCCCGGGCGACCGCGGGTCGGTTCAGTGATGAGGCGGGCCATGGCGCCTCCTGGGGCCATGATTGTAGACACTGTGATGTCTTCTGTGCTGCTGTGCACGGCGAACGCCACCTCGGCGCTTGTATTTATAACTTCGAACGGCGGGGCACCGCAACTGGCGGTCTGCGGGTGCCCGGACGACTGGCTGTCATCCAAGTAGGCTCCCTCTTGTTGGGGCCTTGTAGCTATGCCGAAGTCAGCGACTTTCGGCAAGGCGTCGCCCTGTCGCGGCTCTGTCGGCCGGGCGGGCTCTGGCGTGGATATCGCGTCGCATAGGCGATGTTCCTCAGCCATGGCGAGCGTGATGTAGGTTTCCGGTGGTGGTCCGGACGGTGGGGCACCGCAACCAGCGGTCTGTAGGTGCCCGTATGACTGAGTGTCAGTCGTGTGGGGCCCCCGTTGTTGGGGCTTCCTAGACGTGCCGAAGTCGACGACTTCCGGCAACTGGTCGCGCCATCGCGGTTCTTTTGGCCGGACGGGCTCCGACGTTGATGCTGCATCGCGTCGGCGACGCTCTGCAGCGGCTATAAGCCTCTCGTTGGCATTTCTTAGCCAGCACTTATGTTCCTCTTGCTGTGCTCTCTTTAATAGGGCTTGCCTATTTATGGATTCTTGTTCCATTTTTAGTAACTCTTGTCTAAGAACGGCGTCTATTTTCCTTATTTCTTCCTGGTGTGCTGTTTGTTGCAGCATTTCTTTTTGCCGTAACTTGGCTAGTTGCTCGCTCTCTTCTTGTTCGAGCTCCTGCTGGCGTGTCGCCGATAACCGACTTTCGGTTGACTGTTGCGATTCCGGCCGGCATGTCGTCAGTGGTTCAGCGAACGTGACTCTCCTCTTCATTTTGCCGACCTGCGCTCCCCCCGTCAGGGGGTTTTTGAGGATTCCTCTCTGGTGAGTTCCCAGGGGTATGTTCTCATATTCGTACTGCTGCTGCAGCCATCTTTCAGCTTTTATGCACCACGAAATATTCGCGTTCTCATATGGGGACTCTGTAACGTCCATGTTTGATAAAACTGCGGGGGCCGCCCCTCTTTGGGAGTCGGCTCTTCTAGTATCGTCGATACTCATAGGGGCTGGCATTCTTCTCCTCAGCCATTGCTCCCAGACCGCGTCTCGGGCATAATTTTCCGGTTGCATTTTCCTGGCAACCCGGGCGGCGTGCGCGGTGTGTGCGCCGCACGCCGCTGGCTCGGCGAGCCATGTTCTAGGGATGTATCTGTGATACGGTGTCCGCTCGCTCCCGACTGGCCTCATTGGAATCGTTCCGTTCATAATGTTGGCTTAATTCTGCCTATTTATACCACTCTCATTGTGGCTTTTCAGTGCACGCGCACTTAATAATACTGTTGTCACACCGTAGTGACATACATACATTCACAATTTCTAATTTTTCACCACTTTTGGTCGCGACACGGCGACAAATTTCAAGATACACTGTTTTTACTATCGTCGTTGTTTTTATACCCCCCAAACGACTTTCTTTGAGTACCCACACGTACTATCACTTTTTATAACTTTCACTTTTTTGGATCTCCAGATCCGGCTCGAAGGACCAAAACGACTGTGGACGACGCGTGGCGCCGACGTGGTCGATGTGCGACAGGCCTGGGTTTGACCTTCGCGACCTCACAGTCACCTAACAAGGGGCGTTTAAAAACCGCGGCGGGCGAACCGCGCGTTTCAACCGCGGCGGGTGAACCGCGGCGGTTGAACCGCTCAGCGTGTTTTTAAACGGCCGTAACGCGCTTTGATAGCGCAGGTGCTCTAGGGGAGCACTAATCCCGCAGACTGAGCTGCACTGTTGAAGGATGGGGTGGGGGTGACGATAAAATAATACTTGGCGAAAAATAAATGAAACGGTATAATAAAATAATGAGACACAAACTACTGGTTAAACTTTCCCTATCACAATTTCCTACTTCCTATCACAATTTCCCTACTTCTTCCTTTCTTCTTCTTCCTAGGAGCTCCCACTGGTGGGGCTGAGCGAACACAACTTTATCCGGCGATTATAGCCTCTTTTATACCCCTAAGGCATTAAAAGTGGTGGGGATATAATTTTGAAGACCTCGCCCACTTTTACTATGGAAAAGCTAGTTTTTACGTTTTCCTGGTTTTCAGGGAAACCTTAAGGGTTTTTACATATTTTCCTTCAAAAGAACTATTTCTGAGCTATACATTACAATGTCTACTAGTTTTCCTGCTTTTCCCGTTTAAATTGGGAAAGTCGATATTTACGTAAAATTACCAACTTTGGTAACATGAAATGGCTTTGCCAGGCCCTAGTGGCTTTAATTAACATTAATTATCAAAAGTGATTATACATACGTAAGGGCATTTACCTTACCTTCCTAACGATACCTCAATTGCTTTCGTACCTCATCTGGTTACGAAGCTATGGCCGGGTGAGACCGTCAATTTTCACATTTACATTAACGTGGTAGCATAAGTTTGACTTTGCTCCCGTCTTTTTAGCCAATCAGAGAAATCAACCTGAACCTTGACCATTCTTGCACCATAATATGCAATAAAACTCTATGCATACGTAGTGTACATTTTTATTTCACATTTTATGTAACTCTAGTTACCGATGTCCCTTGTTGACGGACTAGATCTGGATATAGTCTCAAGTTGGTTTCTTTACAAATAATTTGGCTATCTCTCCCTCATTTATCAGGGGCTCTCCCCCTATCGATCTTTATGAAATAATTACTGGAGGTACCTGGTACCTTTATCTTTACTTTAAGCTATTTTCTTCGTCTGTACCTATTGTACTTAGGTCCTAAATAAATCACGCGCTTCTTATATGAGCCGTTTGCTTTAGGAGCTTAATCTGGGCACAATTGCCGTCCTTATGTGAAGGAATTATAGTTACACGTCCTTTCTCTTCGTGACCCGTAGGCCTTATCGTTCACATACTATACAACACCCTTTCTCTTCGTGACCCGTAGGTCCTACATTTCACAAACTACATTCTGTCGCCCACAATGATGCTGTTTTAGAACTTTCATAAATTTTTCAGAAAACACGTCTACTACAGTTTATTTTACGAGTTTGTAGTAATAAAACTACGGTCGTTCTGAGCTAGGACGGCGATTATGATAATCATAGTTTTTTAGTCACGTATCTGATGATGTTAGTTTGAAAAGTTGAAGCCACAAATAACAACATAGTATGGAAATTACATAATCTCCTGCTTACTATACAGGGTGGAAAGATAAGCCGGGCCCCAGAGGGAAACTACCTTAAATTCTTAAGCTGGCTCATTTTACTTAAAGGAGACATTCCTCTATTTTTAAAAAGAAATAAAACTGCATTCAAAGATTTTCAAAAAAGCCTCATGCACGGCCGGGAATCGAACCCGGTCGAATCTGTCTAAAAATCTTAGTTCGTTTTTTTGCGTAAATAAATAGTTCTGGATGTATGGAACACTTATTGCTAAAGAACCCTGATCTACAATCACAGGAAATTGCTGAATTTCACAGTTTAAATACGGAAATGGATCTCCTCGTACAAATAGTAGGTACCTACTATGGGTACCTAAGTATGGCAATGATATTTTATTACAGTTTTGAAAAGATTGGTGTAAATAGTGAAAATAAATAAATAAAACTACGAATTTACCAATTTCGTCTAGTTTCAGATGTCACATCTCCCCATACTTACATACAGACATACTAAGCGAGTTAGTATGGGGAGGTCAATTTCCGTACATTAAACTATGAAATTCAGCATTTTCCTGTGATTGCAGATACAGAGTTCCTTAGCAACAATAGTTCCTTACACCTAATTTACGCAAAAAAACGAACTCAGATTTTTAGACAGATTCGACCGGGTTCGATTCCCGGCCGTGTGTAAGGCTTTTTTGAAAATCTTTGAATTCAGTTTTGTTTCTTTTTAAAAATAAAGGAATGACTCCGTTAAGTAAAATGAGCCAGCTTAAGGATTTAAGGTAGTTTCCCTCCAGGGCCCTACTTATATTTCCAACCTGTATATATAGTGAATAATTTTGTGTGTGTCTGTCGATATTTGTGATACTACTTTACCAAAGGGGAGTATACACAGGTATCATTATTTACATTAATGTTAAGGTATTTAAACTTTCCAGTGCTCGACAATGTCCTTAAACTTTACACTGTCTATCTTAATGTACAGTCGCCATCAGATATATATTATGGGAGCGGCCAAAGTGCTCACAATATCTGAACACGTCTCTATTGTCGATGCATTAGAGACGTGTTCAGATATTGTGAGCACTTTGGGTGCTCCGATATATCTGATGGCGACTGTATAACAATAGAGATAAATAAACGATAGGTGTCAACTATTGGGAATTGAGGTTTCAAGGATTAGGACGTTTACCTTATTGTTCGCCTTTCTTGCAATGGTGACGTTGCTTTTGACTTAGAATGATTAATATGTTCGAGTTCATGATTGGTTGGTTCTTAGCGATGGTTACAAAGAACATCTTGACCTCGCGCTGCGTGCTGCTGTCGATAGTGAACATTCATGACACACCCTTGTAGTGAACTTAACTTACAGCAGTGAACAATTCGCGGTTGTTGTTGGTGAAACCGTCCAGGTTCATGATGGGTGGGTTCTTAGCGATATGCACTAGGAACATATTGACCTCACGAGGCGTGGCGTAGTCGGCAGTAAACATTCACGCTCAACCCTTGTAAATAACATAACTTGCAGCAGTGAACAGTCAAGTGCAAAAATATGTATCGATTTAATCCTATCATAAATATGTACCGAAACCTTAATCCGCCGACATAAGAGCTATCAGACATATTTATGAGTAGGTATTACGTATGTGGTATTGGTATGTGTACCTATGTGGTATTATGCACCCATATTTTTACACTTGACTGAACAACTCCTGGTTAATTAACATCAAACCATCCAGGTTCACGGTTGGTTGGTTCCTATTAGGATGTTCCTCGTGGCCATATCTATATAGGAACTTCTTATATAGCTATGGCCACGAGGAACAACTCGATCTCGTACTGCATGCTGTAGCCAATAGTGAACGTTCACAATACACAATTGTAGTAATAAAAACTTACAGCAGAGCTGTGAACAACTCCAAAAGTGAAACCGTCCAGGTTAATTATTGATAGGTTCTTAGCTATGGCTACAAAGAACATCTCGACCTCGCGCTGCGTGCTGCTGTGGTCGATAGTGAACATTCACGATACACCCTTGTAGTGAATTTAACTTACAGCAGTGAACAACTCGCGGTTGATGTTGGTGAAGCCGTCCAGGTTCATGATTGGTGGGTTCTTAGCGATGGCCACGAGGAACATCTCCACCTCTCGCTGGGTGCTGTGGTCAATAGCTCCGAGATTTACATTTAGGAGACGCACTTGAAACTCGTGGCCCACCTTGAAAATAAGTAATTTATGTTAATCTTAAACTGCTTGCTGCACATTGAATAGGTACAGTCGCCATCACATACATAGGTACACTATAGGTGTTCAAAAATATCGGCACATGCACCCTAATGCCTTGAAAATAGAGGTGTGTTCCGATGTTTATGAGCTGCTTGTTTGCTCCGATGTATGTGATGGTGACTGTACAGCCACCGGCATCAATATATGATGAATCAAAGGCCCATAAGTATCTGACACGCTCTTACGGCTTTAGGAATAGAGTTGTCATCAGATATTTTTGCCGCCTTTGTTCCATCATATATTTATGCCGGTGACTGTACAAGCAGCGCGAGGTCGAGATGTTTGCAAATTCTACAGTTTCACCATTAAGTTAAAAAAATCAGGTTAAGTTTACATCTGAGTTCGCTAGTGTGAATTTTATATATTTTGTTTGTTTCGGATTCAACAAGTTACGAGTATTGGCAGCAAACCTAGTCGTAGGTCTTCCGGTAAACCTTTTCCCGGCTACGTATAACTTGGCTCTTTTTCAAGACGAGATTGAATAGGCACTATCTAGGTATGCATGCAACACCCTCGAACTCATCGTCACTTACCATCAGGTGAGATAGTGGTCAAATGAGTACCTACACGCAATAAAAATGGAAAGCTATAAAGGTGGCAAATCTCAAAGATTTTGAGTATCTTAAGCACCATTAGCGCTAGAAGGGGGAAAATGATTGGACATTTGATACGGCACGACAACTTCTTTAAAACCATAATGGAAGGAAAGATAGAAGGAAGGAGAGGCAGGGGAAGACCACGGCGCAGTGATATGGACCAAATAAAAGAAAAAGCTGGTGTCGTGTCGTATCAGCGAGTCAAGGAGGTGGCGTACGACAGAGAGAAGTGGAAAATACTCCACTGACAAGATTATAACTTTTAAATATAAAGAAGAAAAGCACCATTAAGTATTAATTTTAATGACACACTTTTTTTGTAACGGTCTCATTATAATATTAAACCGCTTGATCAATCCTAAGATTATTCTTTGTTTATTCTAATAATAACAGACACTAAGAAGATTGTTATTCAAGATTTAAACACCGACGATGATAATATTCATACCAAATACTATCTTCCACTTTGAAAGTAGAAGATAAACGTCCCTATGATACCTTCATTTCAATAATTAACACCCTGCTTCTCACCTTTACTGCATTTAAGACTGAAAATGCCAAATATTTGGTCAGCGTCGAACACATCATATTTGAGAGTTAAAAAAAAATAAAGTGTACATATGTAATTTTTTTCAGTATTCGATTTTTTGGGTTCTTCTTACTCAAAATCGTTCATACTATCGATCTTTATACTAGAAAAAGTGCCCCAAATATTCCATTCCAGATCGTCACACTTTTGTATGCAGTCTTTTTTGTTTATAAAGATAGATGTAGGTAATAATAGTGACGCACTGTAAGAAAAAACTTACATACTTACCTAATAAAATCAGGGACGATTTTTTTTTCTTGTAAGGATCGGTAGTATCAACGATTCTGAATAAGAAGAACCCAACAAAAATATTCTGAAAAAATCATGTTACTTTTTTTTAACGCTCATTTACCTTACACATTAGATATTTAAATAATACAAGCCACCTTTGTAATACGCAGTCTCATTAAGAGTTGTCCCTTTGTCACAAATAAATAAGAGTTCTCTGTACTAGTCGCTGCCAGGGAATCCAACATTATTTAAATCAAGGACCGGGAGAGAGTATGACTATGTGAGGCTTTGTAAAAGTTGTTTATTAGTTGTGTACAGTTGCTTCCAGTTGCATTGACAAAAAGTAAAGCTTTTGTGCTAGTATAATTTGAATAAGTTTCTGTAAAAAATTTAACTTTCGGAAGTAGCTTTTGCTAGCGGCATTTCTTTTTGCAACCACAGCACGGTGGACTCACGTCTACTCTCCAGTCTCCATACAAACTCCACTCTCCATGGCTGATACAAACGTTTACCTACTGGAACAACATGTTTTTTTTAATACACAATGGGTTCCGCCATATCCAGGTCAAAACCTAGTTCCTGTTGCTTTAAATTATAATAGAAAAATGGAAACGATTAATGACATTGTATAATAGTACATTTCGATGCTAGTGCGGAAAGTCTGTCATTACTTCACGAGTGCCGAGATATCTTGCCACGAGCCGTAGGCGAGTAGTAAGACTCGGGACGAGTGAATAATGACATTTCCGCACGTGTATCGTAAGACGTTTTTTAATACAGTTGCGAAAAAATAAGAAAAACAACAAGTAAGAACAGTAGGTATTAAAAAAATTTTTTTTTGAACACCTTCATTATTTTTCAACTGTATTACAATGATGTTACAGAATTAATAATATAAAAGTTTCAAATTCCTTACTTGTATTTTTTCTTATTTTTTCGCAACGGTATTAAAAAAACGTCGTTCTATACACGTGGAAAAGTAAAAAGCACTAGTGCGCAAAATACAACTTTGCGCACGATTTGCAGCTACAAAAAGTACCACTTACCAAAAAAAAACATTTTACTCGCTCTATTTTTATTTCTACCAACAGAAACTAGTTGCAAACATAGCCGCTAAACAGGGTTCATCGTTTTAAGTACCTAGGACATGTGGTAACCTCTGACCTGAATGACGATGCAGACATTGAAAGGGAGCGGAGGGCGTTGTCTGTTAGAGCGAATATGGTGGCCCATAGGTTTGCTCGGTGCTCTGTTGAAGCAAAGCTGACACTGTTTAGAGCATTCTGCACCACCTTCTATACAGCGAGTCTATGGACACAGTATACGCAAAAACAGTACAGCGCCCTTCGTGTACAATATAACAATGCCTTCAGGGTGTTGATGGGGCTACCCCGCTTCTGTAGTGCATCAGGGATGTTCGCGGAGGCCAGGGTAGATTGCTTCTATGCTACAATGAGGAAACGCTGCACATCCTTGGTGCGCAGGGTCAGGTCTAGCTCCAATAGCATCCTGAGGGCATTGGCTGAGAGATTTGATTGTCATTGCTTGAATCATTGTCATATGATTCATGTAATGACAAACAAATCTTAGCAAACTGCGGCGGTAGTGGGGGGTAAGTGACCACATAATGTGGTCATATGCGTCCAGCGGTCGCCGTACTTAACATATTTAATTTTACCTATTCTCTAAATTTTTGCTGTGTTTTGTATTTTTGTAATTTGTATGATCCTAGTTGGTCGAAATAAATGAATTTATTATTATTATTATAGATATCATCCTATTGTTTTAAAATGAGAACCAAACCACGTTTGAATGAAGAGTTCAGCATCTTGGTCCGTTCTTAAGAGGGGTTCAACTAACTGAAACCCGGTTTACTTTGTGTAATTGAGGTGTTCCTATGGCCACCATATGTCTCTATAAACAGACCAGCTTAATGATACCATAGTATTGCATCGTCATCCGACTAACATAATTGAACAATATTTCAACTCAATTGGACTTGGGAACTTGGGAATTTGGTCACATTTGACTTGCAAGATTTGACCTGCATGAACTAACAAAGCAAGTCAATATTAAAGTATGTGAAATGACAAGAGAGGTAGTTTAGAGATAATATCTCTGAAAATGTATAAGATGATGACCTGCTAATCTAAATTAGATTAATCTAATTAGGAGTAATTTTTTTATTGTACAGTCGCCATCATAATGCATCGGAGCAAACAAGCAGCTCATAAACATCGGAACACACCTCTATTTTCAAGGCATTAGGGTGCATGTGCCGGTATTTTCGAACACCTATAGTGTACCTACACCTATGTATGTGATGGCGACTGTACCTAATGCTAATCTAATCGAACAGTATTTAATATTTGCCGCAGTTAATTTTGCTAATTTAAAATAACCGTTGAATAATGTTCAATTATCTGAAATACTTACGGCCGTGTGGCGTCTGGAACACCACTCATTCACCCATGCAGAAAATCCTAGCATGTAAAGCTAACCTTATATTTTTGTGTAATAGCCACACTGGCCTTCTAACGAAGGCCAGGCCACTGATTGGTGGATGCAGCCGCAAGCCGTTCCGATTCACTCTGAACGGAACGCATGAATGGAAGCAGTATAAAAGCGCTTGCTGAGCTGAATTCACTCTCTTTTCTCTTCCTTCTGCCTGCGCATAACATAAGATATACCTGCTGTTACTGTAAGCATTTCACCTGGTCTGTACCTATTATATCTCTATATGTTGTGCATTAAACCACTTGAAGAATCCCACTGCGTTTGCTCATCTGATCACCACCATCATCCCAGCATCCACTAAATTGGTGACCCCGACGTGATTTGAACACGCATGGCCGGATAGGCGGCGTCGTGGAGTCCCTATTTTCGCATCGCTTGGAGGCGCCCCATTTTCCAATTTGCCTAGGCAGGCTAACAAAAGCCGCCAGGCGCGCACCGTGCATCGCTTTCGAGGCCGGCACGTGGTTTTCGCCTAATACGCCGTGTGCGCGTGCTTGCAGCGATCATCTCCCCATCTTCAACCGCGTGCGCAGGGACTTTTTCACGCCTAACGACACGTGGTGTTGGTGTATGTGTGTGTGTGATGTTAAGTGTTGCATAAAACGCATGGTACTTTATTATTTCTCATTTTTTCAACGAGCGGCCATTTTGGACGCGTGCAGCGGACATCGATTTCATCAAACTCTCAACTTTGCTCATGCGAGCAAGTATCCGAACGCAGCGGCCTGACAGAAGTGTTTAAAGTTACGAGTGTCATCGAAACCAAATTTTATGAACTATAAGCGTTATCATTAGCATTTTTAGTTTTTACATAATTTGCGTAAGTTTTGTCTGTAACCGCGAAATTGTATTGTATACTGAATTGTATTGTGTTGACCGAGTGCATACATAATGTCTCAACTGGAGGAGTTAGAGAAACAGGTACAACAATTAAATGAGCAAAATGCGTTGTTGGCTAACATGAACGAGGAGCTGAGAGCGCTGGCGGTGCCCGCACAAGCTCCCCAGATGGCTGCCCATGGCATCCGTCCTCATTTAGCCCCCTTCTGGTCGGACCGGCCGGCGGCTTGGTTCGCACATATCGAGTCGAATTTCGCCCTGGCACACATTACAGCGGACGAGACGAAGTATAATTACGTTGTCAGCCAAATGGACGCGCGGCTCTCCAAGGAAATGGAGGACCTGGTAATCAACCCTCCGCCGAAGGGCGAGAGATATTCTTTCATAAAAGCACAAATGATTAGCAGGTTTTCCACGTCTGACTCACAAAAGGTCCGGCAGTTGTTCTCCGGGGAAGAATTGGGCGACAGAAAACCCACACAGTTCCTTCGACACCTGCGGTCCCTAGCAGGAAACACCATAAAAGATGACACCGTGCTGCGGGAGCTGTGGTTTCAGCGGCTTCCCCACAGCGTCCAGGGCATACTCGCGGCACAGAGTGACCTTAACCTGGATAAGGTGGCAGAGCTTGCCGACAAGATTTAAGAGGTGAGTCCGATCTATAATAATGTAGCAGTGTTAGCCAAATCCGCACCTGTTCCTGATTGGACTGCTATTGAGTCTAAATTAAACAAGCTCGTGTTACAAGTTGCGGCTTTAACAGACGACAGGTCCAGGGGAAGGCCTCACTCTAGGTCCCGATCCAAGTCCAAACCTAGGGAGAGTAGCAGCGGTAGACTATGCTGGTACCACTATAATTATAAAACAAAGGCTACCAAGTGCGCAGCCCCATGCAGCTGGTCGGGAAACCCACCCGACGGCCAGTAGTGGCGGAAACTGACCGTCCATCCAGCAGCAGCCGTCTTTTTGTTACTGATGATATAACCAAATACTCTTTCCTACTTGACACTGGCTCGGATCTTTGTTGTTTTCCCAGGAAACTTTTGTCCAATAGGATTCAACCTGTTGACTACACCTTATGTGCAGCCAACGGCTCCAGTATAAGGACTTATGGCTACCGGAAACTCAATTTAAATCTTGGCCTCCGCCGGGAATTTATTTGGAATTTCATAGTAGCGGATGTGGAAACTCCCATCATAGGAGCAGACTTTCTGGCATATTACAACCTACTGCCTGACTGTCGCAACAAAGTGCTGCGCTGTGGTATCACAGGTTTAACATCTGGGGCCACTATCGCAAATTGCGGACAGTTAAGCATTAAAGCCATTACTCATACTAACAATATCCTTTCTGAATTTCCAGCCCCCCGGCCCCACGGCATCCTACGTGAGGTGAAGCACAACACCGTGCATCATATTATAACGACCGACGGGCCGCCAGTCGTGTCTCGGCCGCGACGCCTCGCGCCTGACAAGCTGAGCGCTGCACAGAAGGAGTTTGCCGAGATGGTGCGAGTCGGGACTGCGCGCCCGTCCAAGAGTCCTTGGTCGTCGCCGCTGCACCTCGCGCCCAAAAAGGATTTGTCATGGAGACCCTGCGGTGACTATAGGGCACTTAATGCCCGTACAGTTCCGGACAGATATCCAGTGCGGCATATAGGGGACTTCAGCCATAACCTGGCTGGCTCCACTATATTTAGCACTATAGATCTTGTCAAAGCATATCAACAGATTCGAGTGGAACCCGCTGATGTCTGCAAGACTGCGATTACGACCCCGTTTGGTCTCTTTGAGCTGCCATACATGGGATATGGACTCCGGAACGCTGGACAAACTTTCCAGCGTTTCATGGATGAAATCGTGAGAGGTATGGATTTTTGTTTCCCATATATAGATGACATCTTAGTTTTCTCCCGGGACACTGAAGAGCATGCTACTCACCTTCGTACATTATTCAGGCGTTTGGCTGACTATGGCATGGTTGTCAACCCTGCTAAATGTGTACTTGGAGCCACAGAAGTAATTTTTCTTGGCTACCATGTATCCAAGGATGGTCTGAAGCCTCCGGTGGAGAAGATATCCGCTCTCCAGGATTTTCCCCTACCTAAGACCGCCCAAGGTCTTAGAAGATTTTTAGGGATGATCAACTATTACAGACAGTTCTTACCTCATGCTGCTGAGACACAAGCCCCACTCATCGACTTCCTCACAGCTACAAAGCTCAAGGGTGCGAAGCCGATGCCATGGACTCCTGAGCTAGAGAGCGCGTTCCATGCCTGCAAAGCTAGCCTGTCAAAGGTAACACAGCTGGCACATCCGGTACCAAATGCTTCTTTAGCTTTGTTCACAGACGCTTCGGGCACACAAGTGGGCGCATCACTCGAGCAGCAGACTGCCCAGGGCTGGCAACCTCTAGCTTTCTTTAGCAAGAAACTCACCCCCAGTCAAGCGGTTTGGCCTGCCTACTACAGAGAGCTGTTAGCAGTATATACAGCGGTTCAACATTTCCGTCATATATTAGAGGCACAACACGCCACTATATATACGGACCATAAACCCTTGCTTTATGCTTTCCAACAACGCAGAGAGAAGTTGCCACCCTCGCAGTTAAATCAGCTGACGTTTATTTCCCAGTTCACAACTGACATTAGACATGTCAAGGGAGAGGATAATATAGTAGCGGACACAATGTCTCGCATTGAAGCCATTTCCCTCTCAGATGACTATACCAGCCTTGCCCAAGCTCAACAGGCGGACGATGAGTTGAAGGTTGTTAGGGACAAGTCATCTCTAAACCTAACATTAACTCCAATTCCAGGAACAGACATCACGATCCTGTGCGACATGTCAACCGGCAAGCCGAGACCATACCTGCCGCCGCAGCACCGCCGACCGGTGTTCGAGCGCCTGCACGGCCTGAGCCACCCCGGCGCGCGCGCAACCGCACGCCTCGTTGCCGACCGTTACGTGTGGCCTGGCGTGAACAAGGATTGCCGCACATGGGCTCGTGAGTGCCTTCCGTGCCAAAGGAGTAAGGTAACCCGCCATGTTTCTACCCCACTTGGTGATTTCGTCACTCCAACGGCGAGATTCAAGCATGTACATGTGGACATCATCGGACCGATGCATGTGTCAAACGGCTACTCATATTGTTTGACAGCGATCGACCGGTTCTCACGTTGGCCCGAGGTATGGCCCATGATGTACATCACTGCAGAGGAAGTGGCGAATAGGTTCGTAGACGGTTGGATCGCTCGTTTTGGCGTGCCCTCCACTGTCACAACAGACAGAGGCCGTCAATTTGAATCCGTCCTATTTAACAAACTAATGGACCTGGGCACATCCAAGCGTGTACGAACTACTAGCTACCACCCCCAAGGAAATGGGATGATTGAACGCCTACACCGCCAGCTTAAGGCGGCTCTAAGTGCCACAATACCAGCTGGCATAGCGCGCTCCCTATGGTGCTCTTGGGCGTCCGTTCTGCTTTGAAGGAGGACCTGAATTGCTCAGTCGCAGAACTCGTATATGGGGAACCGCTGCGTCTACCTGGAGAATTCCTTGTAGCCAGCTCTAACCCTTCCTACGAGACCGACGACGTAGTTACACAACTACGGGCTAGGATGGCAGATTTACGCCCTACTCCAGCTTCCCGTCATGTGCAGCCCAGGTCATTTGTATTCAAAGATTTAGCAACAACATCACATGTTTTTCTTCGTGACGATACGGTCCGCCGATCGTTACAACCACCTTACACGGGCCCCTACCGGGTAGTGTCTCGCAACCCCAAAACGATGACTATCGACATCGCTGGGAGGCAGACTACTGTCAGTATGGACCGTGTCAAACCTGCCTATATTTCTACTGATATAGACCTTACCGTTCACAGCAATCCTGCCGCACCGGTCCGACCAGCGCTGCCACAAACGCCTACGACGCCGTCCCCAGCACCTCCAGTGCCGACGCCGGCGCCCTCTACGCCAGCACTCTCAGTGCCCTCGCCAGCGCCTATCGCTCCAGTACCTAACGTTGACGTTGTACCTCCAAGCCGGCAGAAGCCCGTTATCACTCGGTCAGGTCGCAAAGTCAGATTTAAAGATGTCCTAGATCTCTAGATACCTACTGTGATTTTTTCTTATAATTTTACGTTTAGATATAAACTTCATTGGTCTATGAAACTAAGAAAAGCTTAGAGATGCCATACCATATTATTATAACTTAGTCTAACTTTATGTGGCTTATGTCAAAGGTTTTCTTCAGCTTTCCACATGTTACTTTAACTTAATTTTAGTTTAGTAGTTCTGTGTTGTAATCCTAGTCCTATATAACTGTACCTAGGTTAGGCATAATAAATTTTAATTTTTTTTTTATGCACAGCCTTGTTTTCTCCCTGGGGGGGGTGGTGTGGCGTCTGGAACACCACTCATTCACCCAGGCAGAAAATCCTAGCATGTAAAGCTAACCTTATATTTTTGTGTAATAGCCACACTGGCCTTCTAACGAAGGCCAGGCCACTGATTGGTGGATGCAGCCGCAAGCCGTTCCGATTCACTCTGAACGGAACGCATGAATGGAAGCAGTATAAAAGCGCTTGCTGAGCTGAATTCACTCTCTCTTTTCTCTTCCTTCTGCCTGCGCATAACATAAGATATACCTGCTGTTACTGTAAGCATTTCACCTGGTCTGTACCTATTATATCTCTATATGTTGTGCATTAAACCACTTGAAGAATCCCACTGCGTTTGCTCATCTGATCACCACCATCATCCCAGCATCCACTAAAGCCGCATTCATGAACGTTCTACGAGCTTATTTTAACTAAAGTTCGTTTGTCTTTATATGTTACTTTAAGAAAGAGACACAGCACAAGTTTAATAAGAAAGAGACTAAGCACATTTTATTTAGCAGAGGCATTTTAAATTTTATGAATAAGGGGGTTACTATTTTAATCTACACAAAAACAAAATCCACTCACCTTCCTCGACGCATGATACGCCTCATTGCATATAATGAACAATAAAGTCATGCAATACCCGACGATCACAAACAAACCCATCTCCTTGTAGCTTAAGCCGTGTTCCAATATCTCGGAGAGCGCACCGTACAGCGAAATGGTGGTTGTAAAAAATATGACCATGCAGTAAATTCCGTACATATTCGAATATGCCCGTCCTGTGAACAAACTTCTGCATAATTTCGAGGATTTTTACACTTTTCGCTGGGATATTTTTGTTAGTTACGGAGATTATTGTTTAACGAGATGTTTTACGGGTGTACGGTTGAAAGCACAGATGTATGAATATAAGGAGATCGGACATGCCGGCTGATTTGTATTGAGTACGCCTGTCGCAAGTACATTAACCCATACAAAGCCCAAGTAAATAATTAACAAGACAAAGCACGCACACATCTAAAACACACACACTTGTTAACCTACGCTCTTATAGGACAATACACGCGCATCATATCAGGTATTTTGGGAAGAAACGTAATATTCTCTGAGATCAACACGCAGTATGGCAGAGTATGCCCATTGAGCTAACAACTGCGACGCGGCCGCCGGCAGCTTGTCCTCTCTGAGGTTGAGAGCATTTACTGACGACGAAAGCTACCTAATTTCAAAGCGGCTATGGTACGCAAAAATCACTTCTTACCAAGGTATAATTTTATTATACCATTGTTGACCTCGGGTTTTCTTTCAAAAGCGAATTATAAAGTCTAGAATAATGAAAAAAGTAAAGGGTTGTTTGCAAATACAACCGTTCATAGCTGTAGAAACTTCTAATGCGCCTCTTTATTTTCAACACTTTATTGTAAATAATTTCTGGTTGAAGTTCTTGGTTAGAAATAAATACCAGAATTATCCACTTCAATTTTAACTGCATAATAAAAGGTTTGCAATAGAAAATTAGGGATTTGTATTTAATATTGGCTATTATTGTTGACCTACCTCCAATTTATGCACGTTTTGTTTGAATAGGTAATTTTTACAATCCTGAAAAAAATAGCTAAATATTTTAATGGCGAGTGTTAAAATGACAACTACTAATCAACTATGTATACCAAAATAATACAGCAGATACCTAGTATTTCTTGTATTTTATATACCAAATGAATGAACGAGCTTAATTGCGCTGACGCTTGATTTTTAGAGAATAAATCTTCAGTCACGGCAGAACGTTTTTTCGTTAGCTTGATCCAAACTCGACATAATACAATATTTCGCGCTCAAATCCACTTTACCAAAGCATTTTATATTACCAACTTAAAGGAAAAAAATGGCCCTAGTTCACGCCAAGCTTCAGATTAGTTGCTAACTTGTTTAAGATGGCCCAGATGACGCGAATAGCTCCTTATTGCATGCCACCTGCCACAAATGGCCTAGTCGCTTTATCTTGAAGATTACATTTCATGAGAGATGTTGATGGGCCATTTGTTTGGCTTATCTGCTAATTTGAAATAGAGTTTAAAACAAAAAGTTTTTAAACATTCTAATCCTAGATAGATACTTAAGTTTAAAAGTAAATTTTAAGAGTCAATGTCTTTTACTTGCACTCTTTTTTATGCAAGGCAAATATTCAGATTTACCTTTTTTTATAAAAAAAACTGATCAGTGATTGAATCTAGTGTCACCTGATGGTAAGCGACGATAGAGCCTAAGATGAAGTTCACTGGTCAACATATCGTCAATTAGTATCAAAAACACAGCAAGCCTTAATAGTAAAAAAAACCATAACCAAAACCAACCACCACACAACCATAGGTCTCAAAATACCTACAAAACCTTCCGTAAAATAAAAACACCGACATTTTCCAGACAGCAACAGAAACACTGAATCACTAAAAATGCTTTTAGTTTTATTTCACTGCCATCATAGCAACCTTTTCTTGGGATACCGAATACCTTGGTTGAACGGCGGTACATTTTGTTAATAATTCCCAACAAAGGGCTCAAATGCACCGAGCAACAGGTAAAGGGGGGTATGAAACGATACAAACTCCGTCGTTGGCCGGGACAGCTGTATAAGACGGGAAGGAAGCTAGGCTGATAAGATAACGTGCAGAATGTAGATATATCTGGAATCATTATCGAAGCTGGAAGCATATATCTCTAAGATTCTTCTCGGTACCATTTTGTAAAAATCTAATGATGATATAATTGAAGATTTTCTCTTCATTTAATTTTATATAAGTGTGAAGCTTGAGTAACAGGAAGATGTGTAGAGGTTTAATTTACTCAAAATTTATTGATACTATATTTACCGTGGTGTCCCGTTTATTTTCCCGGGATGTCAAGAGCTCTATAAATAAATATAAACAACGACAAATTTAAGCATTTAAAAAAAAAAACATATGTACAATACAATTATTATTTTAAAATTAAATTTAGGTAGTAATCAATTACTCTGTTGGTAACTCACCAACGTGAAGTTACTAAAAAGAAAGGTGGACTGATGACCTGGTAAAGGTCGCGGGAGGCCGCTCGATGCGGATGGCGCAGGACCGGTCATTGTGGCACGCTTTGGGGGAGGCCTGTCCAGCAGTGGACTTTTTCGGCTCATATGATGATGATGATGATCAGATATATTGTAGCAAAGTGCCCTAAACATATCGTATAACACACCATAATGCTGACTGTACGTACCTAACTGCTGCATCATGTGTGACAGGTCTACCCAGAGATGTCGGTACTGAGCGAGCATGAGCGCTGGATGGTCCGCCTCAAGGGCCTTGTGAAGGTTCTGGGCTAACCCTTTTGATGCTGTTCCGAATGCGTTACAATTGATGTACCTGGGGTGCAATTAAACGGTGTTCAAATATCATTTATAATACAATTGCATGTTGTTAGGGGAAAATACTTCACTTTCGGATACCGGCGCCATATTGTATTATGTTGTTAGGTATGTCCCCTGGATTCCAAAACTGCCGGAAGACAATCTCTAAGGAGTCGATCTCCCCTGTAATGACGTCATCAAAAACGCCGTGACCGCGCTTGGAGAAGTGTCAATTACACCCACATGTGTATGTACGTTATGCAACGTATAATATACAAATGTGGGGTACCAATTGAAAGCTGAATAAATTGTCAATAGTTCGTTTCGACATTATATTTCAATGTATACGCTAGTTTAAGTACTATTAGCAAAAATATTAACAGATTAAGAAAGATTCTAAGGACTTTCAGCCTATGCGGCAAAACTAGAAAAGATACATGTACAAATGTAATGTATGACACAAATGATATTTAGTATTTCAGCTTTTTATTTAAGTTTTTTATTTTAAGGCAAGAGCATAGTCGGGAAAATAGTGCTCAAAAAACCAACAACGCAAAGCAAGTTTTCCCTACAAGATTAATTTTATCGAAATGACTATTTTCTAGAAACCAGCACGAACTTTTAGTATATTGTTAAACATGTTATGTGCATGGCAAAACTGCAAAAAGACAGTCACTAAACTATTTAGTTCATTAGTAATGACATAATCTTCATTGCCGCGGAGGCTTTTTGAAAAGTGGGATTTATACCTGAACCATGTAATATATATAAACGTGTGCTATATCATGTAAAAGCTAAACAAATATGCTATAATTCTTGCCGTCATTAGGATTCCATATATCCTTACATTCCAGAGGTATTTGCAAAATAGTAGACAAGAAAAGTGTAAAGCACCCCGCTCCCGCTTTTTGAAAAGTCAAAATCCTATACTATTAAACGAGCAATATTTATATATCCTATACTATTAAACGAGCAATATTTGTATATATGTATGTATGTATGTATATATATATATATTTGCAATCACGTTCTCGGAAACGGCTCTAACGATTTCGATGAAATCTGGAATATAGGTGGTTACGGGGGCGAGCAATCGATCTAGATAGGTCTCATGTCCGGGAAAATTCGTTTTCTCCGTATTTTCTCAATTTTCATCCGAGCGGAGCTCGGTCACCCAGGGACTGTATATATATTTGCACGTTCTCGGAAATGGCTCTAACGATTTCGATGAAATTTGGAATATAGGTGGTTACTTACGGGGGCGAGAAATCGATCTAGATAGGTCTCGTTTCCGAGAAAATTCGTTTTCTCGAGATTTTCTCGCATAAAAATTTGTTAATGCAATATAGTACGTAATTTCACCACAACTGTCACCGCTTGATTAGACTAATGGTTATAACATCGGCTTATAACGCCGTCGGCCGGGGTTCAAATCATATAAATTCTCTCTTTTTCTTTTTTTATAGACATTGATTTTTCGTAGTATTAAAATCGGGAAAAGCATGGTCTGACGTTTTTTTTCGTTTATTCTTAACATGTCTTTTTTCATGTTCTTTGCCAAAACCCCTACGCAATTATGACGTCGAGTTGCGGAAACCCAGCCCGCGTACAACCTATAACATGTCTTTTTTTGTTTATCGGTCCCAACTGGAAAAAATTACTAATAAAATATTGTTTTATGGAAGTTACGGAAATATTCAAGTATTTTATGGCACTATGCCTTCTTTTTACAAACTTTATATTAACTTGCACAATATGTATGTATGTATGTAAGTAAGTTGTCCGTCAAAATTTTCAATCCATTTTTCAGTCACTTCCCGTTATCCAATTGAGCTGAAATTTTGCAAGCATATGTATATCGCATGACAATGCAATATTATGATGACTTGGAGCTGATCTGATGCTGAAGCTGGAAGCAGGCTTTCCACTTTTCTTCTCTACAATTTTGCAAATACTTCACAAATTTATGGATATATAGAATCACAATGTTAGCAAGAATGGGGAATGGATGAAAATTTTAGACATGCCTGATTCTTTTTTTGGTGATAGGAATAAGCTTCCTTAGCACCAAAAAAAGTTGCAGACTTTTCAGCTGCGTCATTTTTTTAATATAAACATTTTCCGCACTTACGTTTTGGGGTTAAGACGGCGAATGTGATACTTTCCTTGATCCGTCTCATATTACAAAAAAATATTTTAAATATCTGACTCTGACAATGACAAATATAGCTGCTGCAGCTGTCAATATCATTGCCAGTGTCAGTTTACGACGGATTTTTAATATATTTTTTTGCAACATGAGACGGATCAAGCAAAGTACCATTCGCCCGTCTCGCACTTACACACTTGCTTTGCTAATAAGGGCCGAATCAGTGGCGTAACTATAGTGTGGCAGAGCGGGTAAAATGCCACGGGCCGAGGGGCCCTGCGGCTGGAGGCCGTTGACACATGAGAAACCTACCTATCATTGAAGAAGCGGCACCATCCGATGATTTAGCCACGGGCCCCGTGTGGTATAGTTACGGGCCCCGTATGATATAGTTACGGGCCCCGTATGCTATAGTTACGGGCCCCGTATGCTATAGTTACGGGCCCCGTATGGTATAGTTACGCCGCTCATTCATGGTAGTTAGGCAGGTGCACAGATATTTTGACCACGTCATACTTATTGAAATCGTGTAGCTAATAATGCTGCCATAGGCTAATTATGATAACGTATTTATATGAACAGCCAAGATTAGACGGGTAAGTCTAAACACTTACCACAGTGAGCAAAATCCATCCAACATAGCAATAATATGGTAATAAGCTAAAGAATGCCACAATTCAAAATCATCTTGAAGATAATGCTGAGACAGGATCACAGCAAAGCTTACACCCCAGGAGAAAAAACACAGGCCCCAGGTTAGCGAGTATAGGTTTGGGAATACTATTGGAGTTCCCGTGATCTTGAGGTATTTTAGCTGGAATTAAATGAATCATCGTAATTATATCAGCCAAAAGACGTCCACTGCTGGATAGACCTCCCACAAAGAGTGCCACAATGATGACCTGAGGGGTCATCACGTAACTTTATTAACGCACGTCAACTATAATTTTTCTTTTTAGAGTGTCGCAGGACCGGTCATCGAATTAATATAAATAATAGCTGTTCCGTTTTATGTAAAATGAGAGCACGTAATGCTTTTTCTCGACGAACAAGTCGCTTTAATCTTTGCTATTATCAATGTCCAGTGACTTGAATATGCCATGCTCGCTTAAAGGGCTTTGCTTACGGTGGCGTCGTTGATCGGGTCGCCACCTTCCCTTACATGTGGTTGAGGGAGGCGATGGCTGAGATATGCGTCATACTCGTGATCGGGTGCTGTTTGTGGAGTTCAGTCTGTTCATTCAACATTAGAATAATTATTAATTGTATTTGGATGCTCAGAGACCTTATACATCTCTGGGGTACTAAATTAATATCATAAACTTATTGTTAATTCTGATACTGACCTTATATCGAATGTAATTGATAATATTTTACAATTTTGGATATATTTTTTTTCATTTAATGACATTTAGTTTGTAAACCGTTTAGGTACTAATTGGTTAAAATCTGCAATTTGATGAATGATTATTGTATAAGATTATTAATATTATATTGTAGAATACTATTTGACATGTAAAAGTGCCCTTGTGGCCTATTTGCAGAATAAATAATTGATTTTGATTTAGATTTTTGACTCGTATAGTATTAAGCGGATACAAAAATGGTATAACACGAGAGCTAGAAAATGCCCCGCATCCATCGCAGCCTGTCCTTCATGCCTATTCAGTTAAACTCAGCTCTTACATACTTATGACGTGTAAATTCTATGGGGATGTATTATGGGGATGGAGCATCTAACTCCATTAGGATAATAGGATTAAATTAATTGGTAATACTAACCTTAGTCATAATTCGTGATTGTATACTAACAACTTATGGACATTACCTAGTCCGAAACAAATAAAGAATTGAATTGAAATTGAATTGAAATTCACCCGAACTCGGCTGACACCGCTTGGACACTTACGTTCGCGCATATTCGCGCGACCTGGGCTGAGTGGGCTGTTATTACTACGCATCGCGGTTTCAAGGTATAATTGTGGGTGAGCGTTGAGGTGAGCTTAGAACAAGTTACAGAATAACTGTGTTGTCACTGTCAGTGTCACACAAAACACGGCAATATTTACAAGATGAAAGAGCACGTGCTATGCGGTAGAGCGAGTTGAGCTGTCAAACATTGGGTTTGATTCAGAAGGTCCTCTCTTCTGTACGTATGTAGGTAATGTTATTTAGGCTGTAAAGGCGCGTCCGCTGCGCCATGGTTCCGTGATGGTTTTTCAACTTTAAAAATATTTTGCCAATGATAACAATACCCTATTTGTTTGCCGACACTGACGGATAACATGTTAGATGTTTAAAAACATCGAAAACATAGGTGCAGCGGATGCAACTTAAGAGTCCCCGGCAAGCTCGGTTCTCCATACAAACGTAGTTACGCTCTCATTTAAAAACGACTGGCTAGTTTGCTCGGAAACTTTGTACTTAAGAATAGTATATCTAGGTCTGTAATTAGTTTATGTAGCTTCAGATACCATAGAAAAAATAATACAGCGAATTTAAGTTTTTCATACAAAACTTGTTTTTGCTGTATTTCGTTTGTTTTATGCTGGAGCCATATAAACTAATTACAGACCTAGATATACCTCATGTCATTGTATTTATGCAAAGTTTCGCTACAATCCAACACTTAGTTTTATAAAATGAGAACGAAACTCCGTTTGTATGAGAAGGTGAAATTCGGCCGAGCTTGCCGGGGACTCTTAATAAGATTATTTTTGGAACACACTTATATGTTTATGAATACCTGATAGTGAGTCCACATATTTTTAAATATTGCGACTTGGGAACCATGCCGCCAGGATGCGACGGGCAGAAGAAAATGTGGTATAAGGATGCTCAAAAAGATAATATTGTATATGACTTCGTCGAAACGCTTATTAGAGCTTTTTTGAAAATTTTCCAAACGTTCTCTTCCAACTGAAAGAAAAAAATTGTTTAACCTTTCGATGAAAAACTTATCAATACTATCACGTAGTTAAATCCAACTTTCAATCACTATAATAAGTATTACCTTTTATTACGACGTAAGACTCAAGAGTCCATACAACATAGGCCCAAAGCGTTGCTTTTGAAATCCAATTGAAGGTAGTCCGCTTGGTTGTCTTAGCATCTTTAAAAATAACAAAGGAATAGTAACGCACCTGAGAGTGAACGTTGATTCAATGTTAGTGTCCTAAGAATGTACTTTTTACATGGTAGTAGTTTTGGAGTATAACAGGAGTATGAAATTAAATACGGTTCGTTCAATCTAAGTAACGTGTAATGTCTGACTTTGACACATACAGAAGAAAAAATACAAACGCCTTACACTCTAACAGAACAACTTTGCACTTGGGGCAAGATGTGATACAAATTTTAACATGTCTGAATCTGAGTAGGATGGACAGGAGGTCATCCTGAACGGTAGGTCCAACCATCTGAATGTCATTCAGACTGACACCTGAGGTAGACGGGCTGCTAGCATTAAATACGACACGTAATTTAGTCGTGGAACTGCTTTCGCGCAAGACTCCGTGATGAGGGATAAAGAATCCCTTCTTCTCCTCGATGACCTGCCTGCCCTCCGACATGTGGCCTAAGGCTTCGTATTCTGCCATAAAATCAGTATACAAGCCTTTAAACGAAGGCTTAGTCTTAATCCGGCTCGAAGGACCATGTTTTGGAGTATAACAGGAGTAGGACAATTAAATACGGTTCGTTCAATCTAAGTAACGTGTAATGTCTGACTTTGACACATACAGAAGAAAAAATACAAACGCCTTTCACTCTAACAGAACAACATTGCACTTGGGGCAACACAGACTTAACAGTAGTTAAAAATTCTGTTTTTGTTTTTTTAAATATCAAATTACTTAAGTGTACGGCCTGAGTGCACGCTCCGCTACGATCGAGCCAGGCGTTGAGCGTTCATATACAAAAATATATATCGACGCTCCACGCATTGCTCGTAGCAGAGCGTGCCAGGCTGTACGTACACTAACACTATTTGTGCCCGACTACGGTAGTCCCGAAAGGAAGTGTTTATATTTACGAGTCACACTTAACCGATTTTGATAAAACAGGTGTTAATCGAAATTATGCTCTGGGTGACAAAGGCTACCTTTTGTATTAAAAAAGCGGCCAAGTGCGAGTCGGACTCTTACATGAAGGGTTCCGTTAAATAAATTGCAGTTTACGATTTATGACGTATTAAAAAAAAACTACTTACCAGATCTCGTTCAAACCAATTTTCGGTGGAAGTTTGCCTGGTAATGTACATCATATATTTTTTTGAGTTTTATCATTCTCTTATTTTAGAAGTTACAGGGGGAGGGGGACACACATTTTACCACATTGGAAGTGTCTCTCGCGCAAACTATTCAGTTTAGAAAAAAATGATCTTAGAAACCTTAATATCATTTTTAAAGACCTATCCAATGATACCCCACACGTAAGGGTTTGATGAAAAAAAAATTTTGAGTTTCAGCTTTGTGTATGGGGACCCCTAAAACTTAATGTTTTTTTTCGATTTTTGTGTAAAAATCTTGATGCAGTTCACAAAATACATCTACATACCAAGTTTCAACATTATAGCTCTTATGGTTTCGGAAAAAAATGGCTGTGACATACGGACGGACAGACAGACGGACATGACGAATCTATAAGGGTTCCGTTTTTTGCCATTTGGCTACGGAACCCTAAAAAACGTTACATTCGTAGTCGGGTTAGTTTTTGGAACTATAAATGCCGCGCTATTCTGTCCACTAAAATCACCCAGAGGATCGTGCTGGATGCCATGGCGTACGGTCAACCAATTTGATTCCTAGGCCACCGTAGAACCCTGTCATTTTAACTGCTACATAGCGACGCAATAATCCTAGTAACCCGTATTGACATAGCATTTACAACGGCAAGGTTCTATGATGGCCTAGGAATCAAATTGGTTGACTGTACAATAGGATCACCTGTGGGTGACAGAGACATATTCGTCCAATACGATCACCTGGGTGATCGGGTCAGGTGATCTTACAGAATAATACCGCGAGCAATGCTTGTTCAAGACATTCTACACTTGAATATGATATTTTTCTGTGTTTTAACAGTGTTTAGCAGCCAAACTGGTGGTTTTTATTAGGGTTCCGTAGCCAAATGGCAAAACAAGGAACCCTTATAGATTCGTCATGTCTGTCTGTCCGTCCGTATGTCACAGCCACTTTATTCCGAAACTATAAGAGCAATACTGTTAAAACTTGGTAATTAGATGTATTCTGTGAACCGCATTAAGATTTTTACACAAAAATTGAAAAAAAAACAGTATGTTTTCGGGGTCTCCATACTCAGAACTGAAACTCAAAAAAAAAATTCATCAAACCCATACGTGTGGGGTATCTATGGATAGGTCTTTAAAAATGATATTGAGGTTTCTTTCATCATTTTTTTCTTAACTGAATAGTTTGCGCGAGAGACACTTCCAAAGTGGTAAAATGAGTGTCCCCTGTAACTTCTAAAATAAGTGAATAATAAAACTAAAAAAAATATATGGTGCATGCAAACTTCCACCGAAAATTGGTTTGAACAAGATCTTGTAAGTAGTTTTTTTTAATAGTTAAAATTATTTTACGGAACCCTTCATGTGCGAGTCCGACTCGCACTTGGCCGCTTTTTATAATTTTAATAAGATTGTGCTATGTTCACGTTAAGAAGATAAACGTGTATGCATTAACACGATTTACATTTTTACATCACCAGCAGTACAAGGGAATGAAGAGGTTCACAAAAAAATACGATGTGAACTTTTCATAATGTCCTCACCGGAGAACATGCTGTGTTGTTTTTATTTTAGAAAATTTGTCGTAAACAACAGCGGGTTTCGTGGACCGTGTGTTGACAGAAATTGTACAACTTAGCCCAAACTTATTAACTTGTTAATGGGAAGAAGCTTCCCAAATAAAATAACGCGTGAATAATATTTGTTTATAATGAATCTTTAATTATTTTAATCCCGTAGTGGATTCGGAGACTCCATTAAATTTCCTTTTTTCACAGTTAAAACTAATAGGGATAGGTACTAATAGGGGTAACAAGCAGCTAAATAAGCGCATCTTGGCCTTAACAAGCTCGTGGTTGACGACCGCAATTCTAAGGATAAAGTTCTAAGTCCAACTTTACTCGACACGGGTAGAATTACTTTATTTTAAAACTAGCTAACCTTACATAAAGCTGTGACTTGTGGCAACCTTGATTTTTCTTACAAATGTCAACTTTAATGGCACATACCTGATACTACTGAATTAAAATAGCTAACCTAAGAACTAGAGTTCAAAGTCCTTTTTACGATACAATATTCTTTTCATCACACTTGCTCATAAATGGTGTTATTCCATGCCTGTATACAGAAGGACAATGGCCTAAATTGTTCCTGACCGAAATAATGGTCCCAAGGGAGTAATGAGCTTGTGTGTGATCTGATTGGTTAAGCAAATCTTGACGGCCGCGTACGACAAGAATGATGGCTCTGTGATTGGTTGAACATAAAATCGAGCAGGCCATGCCCTGCAAGCACCACATGCTCCATGCTCTGTGATTGGTTCAAATATTGAAGCTACGCCCCCCACTCGCGCTGATCTGGAAGTGAAGTTGTCAATTTCATCAACATTTGATTGGTGCGCTTGTATAAAACATAGATTTTTCTGTCTTTTGTAGTTATTTATTTCCTCGCAAATGTGATAAAAAACAATGTGTATAACACGGGCGTAAGAATATAAATTTTTCGTGGAGAAAACCTACGAGTTTACCCAGTCACTGGGGGATGATTGTGTTAAGTGTGTGGTATATTTCTCTCATCATCATCATCATCATTTTCAGCCTGTAATCGCCCACTGCTGAGCATAAGACTCTCTTCGCGTACGCTACTTATCCCGGTCTCGTGCTAGTCTTTTTTGTGTCATCAACCCATCCGGCCGGTGGACGACCGATGCTTCTTTTTCCTATAAGTGGCCACCAATCCGTTAACGTTTTGGTCCACCTACCGTCACGCTTCCGGACAATATGTCCTGCCCAACTCGATTTAAGTTAGGTTATGACTTCGCTGACGTCACGCGCCTTAGTGCGACGTCGGATCTCAATATTCCTCACTCGGTCTTGTAGCTTAAGGGGCTACCCGAGGTTTTCATCGATTTTTGACTAGTTTTGAATCGATACAAATACTTTTGCATTACAGATAGAATTATAAGGTAAACGGCTATCGATTCTTCAATCTTTAATCTCCATTTTTGTGTACCATATTATGAAAGAAATGAATAGTTCTTTTTTTATGATTTTTTTAAACATTGTCTAAAAAAACACATTCTTTGTTATAAAATTGCTGTGAAAGGTCTAACACATACGAAATCTACATATTTGAGTTCATCTCTGGTGTCTCTATAAACATGTGTAGGGTTTTGATTTTAAACTAATTAAGACAAAAGTTATGGCCAGAAAACCTGTTTTTTGGTCTAAAATTGTCCTACTTTGATGCCAAATATCTCGAAGACAGTGATGTTTGAAGTGAATACGGGATAATATATTGCTTAAAACTGTTATTGTTAATATGATAAGCTACAAAAAACATTAGAAAACTAAGGGATTCAGATTGAAGGTCATTGGCGTATGGGATCCCCTTAATGCCGAGCATGGCGCCCTCCATGGCTCTCTGTGCTACTCGTACTTTATGCACAGCCTCTTTTGTTAGCGTCCATGTGATATTTCTATCCCCTTATAACTCCACGGCAGCCACCATCAGCGCTTTCATGCGGAGGACTCCGAATCTCATATTGAATGCACTGGAGTTACGGACGATCCCTAAATAAACATTTAACGTATTTATTTAACGCCCTGATCTCTGTAGTGTAGTGACTACCTAATTCAGACTTAAAAATACTCCGAAAAGTACGGTTTTGAAAAACATTTATTTAAAACAGCGTTTTCTTTTGTTAATTTAACTTGCACCCTGAAGTATAGATTTGAATTAAGTGAAGAGTAGTTATTATTATAGAACAAATGTAAATGAACTAAAATAAAGATTGAAATATGTATTAATATTATTTCCCACTTTTCAGGAGCTAATTGTTATCGTTTTTGTGATGTGTAATATTTTGCTGCATTTTATCTCTAGGTATTTATTTAAATGATGATCCGTTACACAGAAAGTAGCTATTATAAATTATTTACGCTGGCATTTTTTCTATACTAGTTGTAATTAAAATGACTTGAAGTTTGTCAACTTTTTTATGTCAATTGAATTTCTATAATAAGCCATCTGGATTTTTAGCTATATTAGTAAGGACAAAAACTCCAATGATTTCTGTTATATCCGCTTTTTATTATTTTACCTGCCTTTAAATCTTACCTCTAGGTACCCTCATAATAGGCATGACTCCAGTGATCTGGAACAGAACCAGTAGACTCTTGGTGGTGATATAGAAGCTGTCATGTATGTCTAGGAGAGGGCCATCTTCATTTGTGATCTGGAGTCCGGGCAGTTCTTTCTCATCGTAATCTATTATACATTTAAATCAATCGATCATCAAATGTTGGCAACGCGTAAAGATACCTCATGTTTGCGCGTGGGTGTATATGTGTGTACTCTTGTAACTACGCACGTATTATATCCATGGATTTGTAAACTACTGTACTTATTATATTATATTCATTATAAATAGTTTATTTTCTTAAGTATATACAAGTACATAATTAACATTAACTAAATTAATGCAAAACTAAGTTAAATCTTTAAAAAATGGCCCTTATACTCATTTGGAGTTTCAAGCCTAAACATCAGTTACCTTAGGCAGGCTGTATAATTATTTGCTGTCACCATTGTTTTTTTAATAATTTATATTGTTATCAATTTATGTAGTTTCATAGAAAGTTTGCACCTTTGTTAGCGATTTTACAAATATTATAACGAATAGCCAGATACTCTCGTGTGAGCCTGGTCTTTGTATGTTAAAGGATAAAAAGAAAGAAAATACGAATCCGAAACAGAAGGTTTTTGATGAATTGCGGTCTTAATTTTCTTGCCGCCGGACACCAGCCGAGAAATGTAAATAAAACTGATTCTAAATCTAAAACTTAGCTTTTTATGAAGCTTATCATGTTTGGGACGTAACAAAATTCACAAAAAAAGAGAAATTAAGAACATTAATATAGCTGGGTAATAGTTATTAATTATATTGTGTCTTCCAATCTATGTGTGTAGAAAAAAATATAACGAAACTTGAATTCCTTATTTTGTAACTACTATCTACTGCATATACTTTAAGGTACCTACATGGTTTTTCAGACAGCGCAATTAGACTTTCATAGCTGGATTGAGACAATATTTTATTTAACACATATTGTGATTACCATAATATTTTTTTCATCCTAAAAACACAGTTAAAACCTTACCGCGAATTCTCAGCATAAAACCATCACTCTTTCCATACGTATCCCTCTTCCTGATTTGTTCACTCTGGTTTGGATTATACATTTTAAATCTTTGATTATCATGTTCCATTCTTTTGTTTTCTCAGAAATTCCGAAGGTTCGAGAAGGCTCTTTAGGACCGTCCGCTTCAGTGGGCCCTGAAAGCTGTAGTAACAAAATACGCCATAATCAATCATAAATAATCCACCCGTCTCGCCTTACTTGGTTATGCGCATTTGATTCTATAAAACTGTGGAGCGGCTTTGGGTTGTTATTGGTTGACAAATGATTCAAGATCATCCTTTTCTGATCAATTTCCAATTTATTCGATCAGAGTTACAGTTTTCAACGATTTCAGCCGGTCACCAAAAAATCTAAGCAAGTTAAATGTTTCCTCGCTATCCTTACTTTTCGTCGATTGTTGAACTAATTCTGAAATTCTTCGGCCGCATCTCAAGGAAAGGCACTGCCACAAACCGCCTGAAGTGCGGCGTCATAGTCAAAGCTGCGACGAAGATAGACAACACCGATGGAGACCCATCGAGTACCCCATCAACATGACTTCGACCACTCTGACAAGAGTGTACGTTTGAGAAGAAGAAGAGATCCTCACTTAAGGTACCGTGGTCAATTTATCGAAGGATACTTCAATAGAGACTATAATCTAGATGACATGTCATTCGACTTGTCCAATCATTTAGTTAAAAGGTCTAGTCAATATGAAGGCCACGTCTTGACAGGTTTTTTAGGGTTCCGTACTCAAGGAGTAAAACGGGACCCTATTACTAAGACTCCGCTGTCCGTCTTTCTGTATGTCTGTCTGTCCGTCTGTCACCAGGCTGTATCTCCACAACCGTGATAGTTACACAGTTGAAATTTTCACAGATGATGTATTTCTGTTGCCGCTATAACAACAAATACTAAAAAACAGAATATTTTTATTTTTTTTACAATCTTACACAAATCGGCTTTGTCCTAAACTAAGCAAAGCTTGCACTACTACTATACGACGATACTAGACGACGATAAACATACTTATATAGATAAATAAATACTTAAATACATAGAAAACATCCATGACTCAGGAACAATTATTTGTGCTCATCACACAACTAAATGCCCTTACCAGGATTCGAACCCGGGATCTCCGGCTTCGTAGGCAGGGTCACTACCAACTAGGCTACAGGAGGCTCCTATACAACAAACGTGATTTTTTTGCCGTTTTTATAGATAATGGTACCGAACCCTTCGTGCGCGAGTCCGACTCGCACTTGGCCGGTTTTTTTTTTCTACTAGCAAACAAGCATACGACAAGCAGAAACCGTAGCCTATGGACGCTTGCGACTTCAAAAGGATCACAAACGCTTTTCTGACATTTTATTGATTTGAGGATTCGTTATGTTGACAGTTGTAGGTCCCTCACACTCAAGCCTGCATATCCTCAGAAGCTCTGGCGACCTTATTCTGTTGAATCTCTCGAATATCCCAGACCGGGTGGATGGATGGTTCGACGACCATCTAAACCAGAATCAGTTACAACAACATTTCATGAAACAAATACAAGATACAAGATATTTATTCATAAAAGTCAATGTTTTACAAGTCAGGTATGTACATAATAAGTAGTATTATACGGATGTCAAATAAGGTCACATATAGCTTTATATGTCTGAGTGATACAGGAAGTTTCAATTCAAAAATATTAGTTACTAAATTGTGATGCCTTAACTGTAAGGTTATGTAGGTGCTCCTAATACTTAGGGCCAGTGCACGTCTCAACAAATTCGTCAACGCTGTAGCATGCTATGTTGTTTAACATAGTTTTAAGTTTGTTGTCGAACATTTTTTCAGTTTTTGATAGTTTTATCTCCTCTGGTAGCAAGTTATACAATTTTGCGCCTAAGACCCCAAGTGACTTCTGGGTCTTTGCGAGCCTGCACCGCGGGATAAATAAGCGGTTGTTCCAACGAGCCGACGAATGGGTAGGGTATTGGTCCACGTTGGCCCTAACATACTTGCAAGCGGTTAATATGTAAACACTGGGAAGGGTAAGTATCTTAAGCTCCTTAAATAGATTTTTAGCAGGATGGTCGTATGACTTTCCGCTAATTATACGAATAGCACGTTTTTGTAATTTAAATGGTATATCTCGGTCCGCTGCTGTTGCCCACAGGTCAGCACCCAGAATTAGAATAGCGTGAAAGTAGCTATAGTAGGCTTTTTTAACATTGTCATATGACAAGGTCGGTGCAATTCTGGAAAGTGCATAACACGCGGAAGACAGTTTGTCGCACATGCGGTCAATATGAGGGGACCACGTGAGTCCGGAGTCAAGGATGAAGCCTAGATATTTTACCTCTTTTACTTGTGGTACCTCAATGCTATTTAGCTTTATGTCTAGTTTGTTCTGAATGTTCTGCCTGAGCTGGAAATGTAAAATATTGGTTTTTTCCACATTTAATAGCATTCCGTTTGCGGCAAACCATTGAGATATTTGGTGCATAGCAATTTCAACCTTAGAGTTTAAGATTTTAAGGCTATCCGCACTCACTAGGATGCATGTGTCATCAGCATATGTCATGAACTCAAGGTCGGGACTGGCCGATGAGATGTCATTAATAAGTATTAGAAATAATATATTTCCCATTGTCGATCCCTGCGGTACAGCAGAATCACCATTTTTTTCCAAATCAGATCTAGAGTTCATAACGTATGTGCACTGCTTTCGGTTTTTTAGAAAGGAGCGTATAGTACTATGGAACTGACCGCCGACACCATACCTAGATAGTTTTTTGAGGAGCAACGAATGGTCGATCATCTCGAAAGCGCGCGACAGGTCGCAACAAATCGCAGCGACCTGTCGCCCGGCCTCGAGATGAGTCAGCGTCCGTGCCACTACGTCGCGCGTCGCGTCCGTCGTCGACCGCCCCGCTTGATAGGCATATTGCTGCGAATTTAATAAGTTATTATCCGCGAAGTATCTCATGAGTGATGAACTCATAAGGTACTCAAACACTTTAGAGATAATGGGGATTAGAGATATAGACCGGAAACATTTCTCAAGCACAACCTCTCCCTACCCTTTGTACACAGGTTGTATTTTTATTAGTTTTAATATATCAGGATATACCCCGCTAAGTAAACACTCATTAAACAAATGCAAGAGTAATGACACGACTACTGGTGGTAAAAAATCGAGCACGTAGGTAGACATGTCATTAATATCTTTGGATTTTTTTCGCTTAATTGTTTTAAGGGCCTTAACAATTTCAGTTAGAGTGTAGGGTTCAAACTGGAATGTAGGCACGGATATTGGCAAATATCTACACAAATAGATAAGAGCAGAGCGAATACACGGCTTCGCATTGTTTACATTTATTTGTGTATAGTACCGGTTTAGTCGGCTAGCGGCGGCGACGGCGCGAGCAGTATCGCACTCACCAGCTGATTTCGAGACAAATATGTTTATTGCACTAGTGTTGTTATTAGAGTTTTTGCATGTTTCGGAGGCAATAACACGCCATATGCACCGAGACATGTTTACATTCGATCTATCTATGTGACTGTTTACATATTTACTACGAGTACTTCTCAACGTGGACCAATACAGTATTTCCGTTTTTTTAAGTTCCGATCGTAACTCGCAGTCGTTGGGCGTTTGAGATAATGCTAATTTAATTTTGCGTATTCGGTAACGAATTTGTCGAACAGATTCAGTAACCCAAGTACTCATATTGTTATTTATTAACTGTTTTCTAAATGGGAAACATATGTCAAAATAATGCTTTATTACATTCATAACTAAACCTATTTTTGTACCAGGACATACACGTTTATTATGAATTATGACCCAATAATACTGTTCAAGATTAGAATATAAATTAAGTATGTCGTTATTTGAACAAGTTCGCTTTAATGCATGTTTATTTGTAGACATGTTATTTTTAATATTTATAGCAACATTTACACTTACATGGTCAGACAAGTTGAGCTCCACACAATATACACTTTGGATGTCAGGTTTAGGGATATTCGTAAAAGCATGATCGATACATGTGCTAGATAAAGTGGTTATTCTAGTTGGCTTCTTAATTAGATGTCTGAAGCCGTATTGTTTTATTATATCATTCACATTGCATGTAAGACTACATTTTGTCAACAGATCTATGTTAATATCACCAACTAATAAGACCTTATAATTTTGAATAATTGACATATTTAGTAATTCGGTTAGCTTAGAAAAATATATATATGTACGTCACCACTAGGGGGTCTATAAATGCACACCACGATGAGGTCGGCACCGATGCACTCAACGGCACAGGACTCGAAGTGCATCTCAACTGATAGGTTTGCAATTTCAGGTCGCTCCATTGTTATCAGTTCGGATCTGGCGTAAATACAGGCACCTCCACCGCGGCGTGAGGACCTGGAGTATTGAGCGCGAAGGGAGTAGTTAAGGATGTTGACTGTACTTAGCTGGTTGGACTTAAGCCAGTGCTCCGTCAGGCACACTACATCTACGGCCGGATCACATATTTGGAGTTCGCATTCCAGCCTATAAGTTTTATTTTCAAGGCGGTTTATGTTCTGGTGCGTTACGATAATTTGTTTGATTCCACTCTCGTAGGTCTCCTTGCGTTTAATATTTAGGGCTGATGGCTGCACTGCCAGGCGCGGGTCTGTCGCGCCGGGCGCCGCCGCGAAACCACTGGCTGACTTCAACTTCTGATGGCCAACTACTCGGGTTCATAAAGTATTCGAATTTGTCATTAGGCAGTGTTATTGAGAACGAGGCGTAGTAATTATGCTTTAGTGTCAGCTGTTCCACTTTGTATCCTTCGCATTCCTTTTTCTTATTCATATATCGCAATAAGACGTCAGCTGTCGTGTGGGCTTTAAAAAAACATGCATGAATGCGTCTTACACGGTCGATTGATTGTAATTCTGAATCTAGTGATCCGGTGCCTTTGATAACGGATCTACGAATAATTTTTCGGTTCTTCTTTCGTGACCGTGCATCTTGCCAGTCAGCCTGGTTATCGTCAATATTTTCAGTGACATCACAACTGATTGGCAGTGTTGATGAGGTTTTTATTTCCGGTTCAAGGGTGCTTTCGTGCAAAATCTCAGGGTCGGCATTAGGCACGGATGTATTATTTTGGACGGGTGCAGTAGGTAAACCCTGTTCCGTGTTCGCGGCTACGTTCTCCTCAGTTGGATCGGAAACCGCTGTCGAAGGTGACGCAGGCTTGCTCGATTTCCGACCTTGTGTTGCACCAGTTAGGTTCGCAATAGCGTTGGAGCGCGCCTGACGCGGGGGACGCGGTTGAGCGAGTGACAGTGTGACCGTTGGTTTTTTAGGCTGAGGCTTGGGGGTAGATTGGTTCCCGTCCACCTTGCTCGTTAGCTGAGACAGATTCGATATTTTCACATTTTGCTCACTAATAACGATTTCCAATCGGTTAACTTTATCTATTAGTTTAGACACATGTTGAAGCACTTTTTGCACATCGCTTTCGATACTAGTAAGCGACATTTTGTATTTATTTACGATTAGAGACTGCGGAGCAATCTCTCACGCGTCCGACCTATAGCGCAGGCGGTGACGTCACTGATAATCATAATCTTATTTAATCTAATATGACTAGTGGCATGTGAGCTGTAAAACTCGCGCGTCTGTCATTTCTCAATTTTTATTTATTTATTTCGAAGAACAAAAAAATACTATATATTTAAGAACGTGCTCAAAAAATTTCACGAGAATCGTTTGAGAACAGACGGAGACGACAGACATACGAAAAAAATTTGCCCAAGCTGAAATGGAGAACTTCGTTCGCTTCGCTCGCTTGTTCAATTACGATAAAAATATTACACGAAACGCAACTCCACACCCTCTCTGTTCGCAGACACCTCTCATTTGACAGCCGTGTGCCGATGACGCCCCGTTGCGGCCATTAATTCATATTTCACTCTAATGGCGACTTCTAAAACACTTAACGGCTAACTGAGACGTCAGCGTGGCCTCGTTGCATGCTTAATGAGGATGTGGACGTTGGGCATTTTGAGGAGAACGATCGGGTAACGTTATTATTTTAATTTTCTTTACATTTCTAACTAATGGTTTAGTTGGCGCGTGCCATCAGGGGGGTAATCACGTAACGTTCCGAACGCGCGTCGGTACAATTTAACTGTCAATTTTCCATATAAAAAGTGACATTTAGACCTACCTGACGTTCGTACAATGCGTTACGTGATCGACCTACTGGCCACGCAGCGTCCTTTCACACCTGATGGCGATGATTTTAAATTTTTGAAGATATTATTTATTCTACCGGTTGAGCAAAGCACAATGAAAAAATTTTACAGACCGGGAATTGAACCCGGTGTATCTGAAATACCGGTCCATGGCGTAGGTTCCTGTGCCAGGTATGTTGCCGAATTTGTGACAGTATTTTCTGTTACAATATTTTCTGTTGCATTACATTTTTTTGTTTTTTTAACTCTGAATTTATTTAATCGTATGGCATATATTATTTTTGGCCTTTTTGAGTTTGTCACTCTTTAGTACCACCCAGGGGACACGTGCAGGGTTGTGGTAGGTATATAGCTCCTCCCCCCCGACGTGCTGTCACCTTGTTGTGGTGGGGGGGCTTGCGTGTCCCTATGATCCCCGAGGCTATACCGGACAGGGCTACCTATACCGGGAAGGCGAGGGGAGAGGGGCCAGACAAAGAGCGGCACAAGAGATGGGCGCTGAAGGCGTAGGAGATGAGCGGGCGAGGCCATTCAGGTGGTCATCTCGTAACCCGGCCCAGTAGGTTCCTGGAACGAGGGCCGTTGCTCCTTTGAGAGCTTGGGCCAAAAGGAAGAAAACCTCTTTAAAAATTACCCGTGGAGGGAGATGGTTTACTCAGGTTAGCTGTCGGCCGACTCGTAACCCGGCCCATGGGGTCGGAACGAGGGTCGCTGTCCGCGGATGGGGACTATGAGGACGGACACCTCTTTAAAAACCATATAGGGCGTTGGGTGCTGCTAGTTTCGGTGTCGGAGCTAGTAACGCAGATTGCTGAGTTCAATTACCGATGGCCGAGCCGTTATCTCGGGGTAGTGTCTGGTCATGTTTTAGGCCTACTTTCGAGACCGGCGGCCTTGCCTTAATTGGCTGGGCCAAGGGGAGACAACCCCAATAAAAAATTCACAACTCTTGGCGTGAGGGTTCTCCGCGTCAGGATGCTTTTCGGAGCGGCTGGAGTGCATATCAGTCATTAGAGGCTAAACCTGCGATACCGCCCGACCTCGCAGTGTATAAGGGCCACTTGAGGTACTGGGGATCTCTGCCCAAGTGGAGTCGTTTAATTCTCCCCTACTCGTGGGATTTCATATGGATTTAAATTTAAAAACAATTGCTCAAAACGGCTCTTCTCAGGGCCAAAATACGAAAGGCCCTTCTGAGGGCCAAACAAAATCAGAAGAAAAGGCGCCAGCGAACACGCCGGTCGCCCGGGTGGAGCGAATGGTACTAAGGCCGCGGTCAGCGACTCCTAAGGTATCCGAAAATGAAAAAATCGAAGCCCGTAATGGCACAGAAGAGGTGGACAACGAGTCTGACACAGGGAGCCTAATAACAATGCGCTCCGAGTCAGCTCTTGACTACGAAAACAAAGGTGGATCGGCTGAGTCAGACTCAGCCATGAGTTGTGCAACTGCAGATGGGGGCAAGGGACGGTTCTGGCGGAAACGTAGTCTCAGCGGCTCGGGGTCAGATTCCGAAGGGAACCCAGAGCAGAAGCCAAAATCAACCTCAAAGAGAGGTTGCGGTCGGCCTCCCTCTACGGGGCACTATGTTGGCCTTGCTAAGGCCAAAGAGGAGCTGAAGCGCGCCAAGAGGCTCCAAGTAGGGGCGGAGGAGGAGGTAGACGGCCTACAGCGGTCGTTCTTGGATCGAAGTCAGGCCGGCACCATAAAAGAGGTCATTGATCTGGCCTTTGCGGAGGACGAGCTCTCTGCGGCCTCGCTATACCAGCGTGTGCAGAGCAGCTTGCAGTCCATAGCCTTGGTTTCCACCAAATCAAAAAACCTCAAAGGCACCTCCATGAAGACTCTTAATGAAGCTGTTGAGAGTATCAGAGCCGTGCTGGTATATCTTAAGCAGCGCACATCTACGGAAGAGACTAGGATACTGCAGGCGCAAAATGACCGCCTGCGAGCTGAGCTGACGGAGCTTCGCTCCGAGATGGCGCAATTGAGAGCGGACATTCAGGACCAGTACAAGAGGCAGTCTCCGGTCCAATCTCCGATGGAGAACACGCAGCCCCCCAATAGCTCGTGCGAAGGTGCTTCAGCTCCTTTCAACATGGACGATGTCGTGCGGTCTATGACAGCTCAGGTGGGGTTGATATTAGATGCGAGGCTGGGAGCTCTAGAGCTCGAGGGTAGGCTGCTACCGGCCCAAAAAATGCGACCCCTGTTAGACCACGAACAGAAAAAACAAGCTGAGCGGGCGGCTTCTCAGAGCCTGGAGCCTGCGCCTGTTCCCGAGCCAGCTCCAGCTGCGGCTCCAAAACGAGGCCCTCCAAACCAAACGGAGGAACCCCAAAAAGGGGAGAAGAAAGGGAAAAGGAAATGGAAGAAGACAGCGACCCGTACAGTGGTTAAACCCGTCGCGGATCTCCCTCCCGTGGCACCAGTTCCTGGTCCACTGCCTCCAGTCCCTGCTTCCTTGGACAAAAGCTGGAATGTGGCGACTGGAGGAAAGAAAAACAAGGTGGCAAACCCTCGCTCGGCCTCTCAGCCGCAGCCGGGACAAAAGGCTAATAAGCCTAAAACCCGCAAACTCCGCCCACCTCGCTCGGCAGCAGTAGTGCTGACTCTTCAGCCTGACGCCGTGGAAAAGGGCGTGACGTACGCGAAGGTTCTTGCTAAAGCCAAGGAGAGCATTGACCTTGAGCGCCTCGGCATCAGCGCTGTCAAATTCAAGCGGGCAGCCACAGGAGCCAGAGTTCTAGAGGTCCCGGGAGCAGCCAGTGGCGAGAAGGCTGATTCACTGGCCAAAGAGCTGGCTGACAAGCTCGGCCAAGATGTTGTCCGGGTCTATAGACCGGTGATGTGTGCAGAACTGCGTCTTACGCAGCTTGACGACTCGGTGTCACCCGAGGAGGTTGTTGCTGCCGTCGCCAAGAGCGGTGGGTGTGAGCAGAGCCAGATTAAAACCGGCGAAATCCGCCAGGATGCGTCCGGCCTTGGCTCAATCTGGCTCCGCTGCCCGGTCGCGGCAGCTAAAAAAGTAGTGGAAGCTGACCACGGGAGGCTCCAGGTAGGGTGGGTCCGTGCCGCGGTGAGGCTGCTTGATCAGCGTCCCATGCGGTGCTACAAGTGCCTTGAAAAGGGCCACGTAAGGGCACAGTGCACTTGCGAGTCTGATCATAGCGATACTTGCTATCGATGTGGACAACCAGGTCACAGAGCAGCTGGTTGCTCCGCGACGCCACATTGTTTGGTGTGTGCGAACGGCGCGAAAAAGGCAGACCATAGGTTGGGCTCAAAGACATGCTCAACCCCAGGCCCGAAAACGACAAGGAGGAAGGCTGGAGCTGGCCCTGAGGCAGCATCCAAGCCCGCCCAGCCACCTGCCAGCAGGTCGGATGCGCAGGAGGAGAATCGAATGCCCATTGATTAAGATGGCCATTCGCGTACTGCAGACGAATCTCAACCACTGTGCCAGGGCCCAGGACCTCTTGTTCCAGTCCCTGGCGCAGTGGACGATTAACATAGCTGTGGTGGCGGAGCCGTACTCGAACCCTCCCCGGGATGACTGGATAGGGGATGCAGACGGGTGTGTGGCACTTGTTGGGCGGGCGATGGCTGGAGGTCCACCGCTGACTGACGCTTTAAAAGGGAAGGGCTACGTGGTGGCGCTGTGTGGCGAAGTTTGGTTTATAGCGGTATACTTTTCTCCAAACCGCTGTCTGGCCGACTTTGAGCGGTTCCTGGATGAAATAGGGGCTCGAGTCGGTCAGCTCCTCCCGCACCCGGTGATCGTTGCCGGGGACTTTAATGCAAAATCCACGGCTTGGGGCTCCCCTGCGACGAATGCGCGAGGTGCAACCCTAGAGGAGTGGGCGATCGCGACAGGTCTGGCTGTTATCAACCAGGGTACGGCAAACACGTGTGTACGGCAACAGGGTGGCTCCATCGTGGACATTACGTTTGCGAGTACCTCCCTGGCGCACCGTGTTCAGGGATGGGAGGTCATGGTGGGGGTGGAGACGCTGTCGGATCACCGATACATTCGGTTTGAAGTCTCCACACCCTCACTGACTTCGAACAACTCAAGCCAGAATGGCCCGGTCGAGAGCGGCCCTAGGTGGGCCCTCGCCAAACTCGACCGGGAACTCTTGAAAGAGGCGGCGACCGTGCAGGCCTGGTTACCTGTACCGGAGGGAATGGTTGAGGTAGAGACTGAAGCGTCCCGGCTCCGGGAGGCCATGTCGCGAATTTGTGACGCGGCAATGCCCCGGGCCAAGCCTCTGCCGCCTAAACGATGCGTGTATTGGTGGACCGCCGAGCTCGCGCAAATGCGCGATGAGTGTGTAGCCGCGCGGCGCCAGTACATGCGACAAAGAAGGCGCAGGCAAACCGACGAGGGCGAGGAGCGCCGCCTATATGAGGCCTATAAGGCCTCCAAACTGGGGTTCTCGGTGGCCATAGGACAGGCAATTGAGGCGAGTCGTGCCGAATTCCTCGAGACCCTAAACGCCGACCCGTGGGGAAGGCCATATAAACTGGTCCGAAATAAGTTGCGCCCCTGGGCGCCTCCGCTGACCCAAACACTCCAGCCAGAATTTGTGGTTCGCGTGGTCGCAGGGCTTTTCCCGGAAAGGGGACCCCACCAGCCGCCTATAATGGCACCGCCAGTGGCAAGGCCAAGAGAGGAGGACACCGTCCCACCAATTCGTCCTGCCGAGCTGAGCGTGGCGATCAACCGGCTTGGTGCTAGGAACACGGCCCCAGGGCCTGACGGCATTCCTGGCCGTGCTTGGGTCCTGGCCATGGACGCGTTAGAACCGAATTTGCTGCGTCTCTTGACCGCTTGTCTGGAGCAGGGTTGCTTCCCGAAGGAATGGAAGTCAGGGAAGCTGGTGTTGCTCCGGAAGGAGGGGCGACCGGCAGACTCTGCGTCCGGATACCGGCCGATAATCCTGCTCGATGAAGTGGGTAAGCTCTTCGAGCGAATAATTGCTGCTCGCCTCATCAGGCACTTGGAGTGCGAGGGGCCGGATCTAGCCGACTGCCAGTTTGGCTTCCGCAGGGGCCGTTCAACGGTCGATGCAATACAGCGGGTGAAGACAGTGGCGAACGAGGCCGTGTCCCGGGGTGAGGTCGTCTTGGCGGTATCGTTAGACATTGCCAACGCCTTTAACACTCTACCTTGGGACACAATAAAGGAGGCGTTGCGGTATCACCAAGTACCCCTCCATCTGTTTCGCATCATCAAGGCGTACCTTAGTGAGAGGTTCATAACCTGGCCCGGGCAACGGGAATGGGGCAGGAGGGAAATGCGCTGTGGAGTTTCACAGGGGTCGGTCTTAGGGCCACTCCTGTGGAATATAGGTTACAACTGGGTCCTGCGGGGGGAAAACTTGCGTGGAGTCAACGTCATCTGCTACGCAGATGATACGCTCGTAACGGCCCAGGGACCCAGCTATCGCGACGCAGCCGTGTTGGCGACGGCAGCAGTTGCCCACTGCGTGGGGAAAATCCGTCGGCTGGGCCTGGAGGTGGCTCTGACGAAGTCCGAGGCCATATATTTCTATGGTCCACGGAGAGCGCCCGCAGCCGGCACAGCGATTGTGGTGGGAGGAGTTCCAATTGCTGTCAAGCCGACGCTGCTCTACCTTGGCGTCATGCTTGACAGTAAATGGAACTTCAAAGCACATTTTGAGCGCCTGGCGCCCAAGTTGCTGCGTGCGGCGTCAGCCTTTGGGCGGATACTACCAAATCTGAGAGGGCCCAAGGCCTCATGTCGCCGCCTGTACACGGGGGTTGTGCGCTCTATGGCGCTCTATGGTGCCCCAGTATGGGTAGACGCGCTCAGCAGCCAAAACATCGCTCAGCTGCGCCGACCGCAGAGAGTGATGGCTCTGAGGGCAATCAGAGGGTATCGCACCGTAAGCGCGGAAGCCGCGTGTGTGCTAGCCGGAACCATGCCCTGGGACCTAGACGCAAGGGCCCTCGCGGACCTGTATCTGTGGCGCGAGGAGGCGCGAGACCGGGGGGACCTGCTAGCTCCACGGGAAATAAGGAAGCGGCGAACCGAGCTGCTGCAGGAGGCGATGGACGTATGGGAGCAGCGGCTGGAACAGCCGAGCGCCGGCTCCCGCACCATAGACGCGGTTCACCCAGTCCTCCATGACTGGGTTGAAAGGCATTTCGGGGTTCTCACCTTCCGGCTGACGCAGGTGCTGTCGGGACACGGTTGTTTCGGCACCTTCCTGCACAAAATCGCACAGAGAGAGCCGACCCCGGAATGCCACCAGTGCGGAGCCGGCATAGACTCGGTGCAACACACGTTGGCCGAGTGTCTGGTTTGGAGTGCAGAAAGACAGGAGTTGGTCGCCCGAATAGGGCAAGATCTGTCGCTGCCAGCCGTAGTGCGGGCTATGGTGTCCAGCAAAGCAGCCTGGAAGGCGATGCTGGACTTTAGCGAGCACGTTATGGCCGAGAAGGAGGCGGCAGAGCGCGAGCGGGAAGCCCGGGCTGAGGCTGACCCAATGCGCCGCCGCAGGATCGGACGCAGGCGCGCCGCGCACAACCAGCGATTGCCGCCTTAACGAAGACCTCCGGGTGGCAGTCACGGGGGCGACTGCCACCCATAGAGAAGAGGTCCTCGAGCTGAAGGGCGTGTCGGGTGTTCGGGCACGCCCCTTAAAATGTTATTCTGGGGACATGTATTTATCTCCTCCCCTCTCGCGACGGGTCTCACATGGGGACAGCTGCTGGCGGAGTCGCGGAAGTGTGCGTGAGCGTTCCCGTGGCTCCGCCATAAAGCAGTGCGCAGAGCACCGTGGGGTTTTAGACGGTAGTCCGGGCGGTTCCCGGGAGTCCGTCATACCCGTCCTGGTTCCCCAGCCAGGCGGGATGTGTAAATGCATTTTCCCCACGAAAAAAAAAAAAAAAAAAAAAAAAAGGTATATAGCTCCTGCGGACGCGAGTGACAGTTGTCCCCCCTTTGTCAAGTGAGTGGGCAACTCGACTCTGTTAGAGGTTCTTAAGCCGCCCGTAGGCCTCTAACTCGGCTTAACGACTACTGTCATAGACAGCAACCGGGATCAACCTGCTTAGCGTGCCTTCCAAAGCACGGAAGCGCTCATTTATAGTAACCACTCAAACAGGCGGTCACCCATCCAAAGACTGACCCCTGCCGTCTTTGCTTGACCTGCGTTATCGTTTCCGATACGCAGGCGCCGCCGGGCTATGAACGCTTCAACTCTGAAACTCTGAATCAATTGGTACCATACAATTTGGTGTACATTCTACATTCAATTATAATAAATAACAATGGTTTCAAATATTTATCTACGTGCATGAGCCTATTAGGTACTTAAAGCTCTTCACTTGAGTTATAAGTATAATGGTAAGAGGACGGGTACGTTCAAAGTTACTGTAATAAATAAATAAATAACTATGAATCGCGGCGTCAAGATATATTTGTGTACTTAAAGTCTACGCTTAGTTACTACGAATCGCGGCGTCAAGATATATTTGTGCGCTTAAAACAAGTTACAGAATAGCGGGGCAGTCTACGCTTAGTTGTATACTAGGAATCGCGGCGTCAAGATATATTTGTGTACTTTAAACAAGTTGCCGAATAGCGGGGCAGTCTAAGTTTAGTTACTAGGAATCGCGGCGTCAAGATATATATGTCCGCTTTAAACAAGTTACAGGATAGCGGGGCAGTCTACGCTTAGTTATATACTAGGAATCGCGGCGTCAAGATATATTTGTGCGCATAAAACAAGTTACAGAATAGCGGGGCAGTATACGCTTAGTTACTACGAATCGCGGCGTCAAGATATATTTGTGCTCTTTAAACAAGTAACAGGATAGCGGGGCAGTCTACGCTTAGTTATATACTAGGAATCGCGGCGTCAAGATATACTTGTGCGCATAAAACAAGTTACAGAATAGCGGGGCAGTATACGCTTAGTTACTACGAATCGCGGCGTCAAGATATATTTGTGCGCTTAAAACAAGTTACAGAATAGCTGGACAGTCTACGCTTAGTTACTACGAATCGCGGCGTCAAGATATATTTGTGCGCTTAAAACAAGTTACAGAATAGCGGGGCAGTCTACGCTTATTTACTACGAATCGCGGCGTCAAGATATATTTGTACGCTTAAAACAAGTTACAGAATAGCGGGGCAGTCTACGCTTAGTTACTACGAATCACGGCGTCAAGATATATTTGTGCGCAACAAGTTACAGAATAGCGGGGCAGTCTACGCTTAGTTACTACGAATCGCGGCGTCAAGATATATTTGTACGCTTAAAACAAGTTACAGAATAGCGGGGCAGTCTACGCTTAGTTACTAGGAATCGCGGCGTCAAGATATATTTGTACGCTTAAAACAAGTTACAGAATAGCGGGGCAGTCTACGCTTATTTACTACGAATCGCGGCGTCAAGATATATTTGTACGCTTAAAACAAGTTACAGAATAGCGGGGCAGTCTACGCTTAGTTACTACGAATCACGGCGTCAAGATATATTTGTGCGCAACAAGTTACAGAATAGCGGGGCAGTCTACGCTTAGTTACTACGAATCGCGGCGTCAAGATATATTTGTACGCTTAAAACAAGTTACAGAATAGCGGGGCAGTCTACGCTTAGTTACTAGGAATCGCGGCGTCAAGATATATTTGTGCACTTAAAGTTACAGAATAGCGGGGCAGTCTACGCTTAGTTACTACGAATCGCGGCGTCAAGATATATTTGTGCACTTAAAGTTACAGAATAGCGGGGCAGTCTACGCTTAGTTACTACGAATCGCGGCGTCAAGATATACCTATTTGTGGGTGAGCGTTGAGGTGAGCTTAAAACAAGTTACAGAATAGCGGGACAGTTCGCGAGTCCGAGGTCCATTTGGTTAAGCTAGCATATCGGAGCTGTCACATCTAAATAAACACTTGGTTGCCTAGGTGACGAAACTGTGAGTCAAGTATATAAAAAAACCTACCCTAACCGACTCGTTAATCATACAATTCGGAGCACCGAAGGCACCTGCCGGAATCGTTCCATAACGACAGAATTTCCTGCCCTACTTGGAATAATATTGTAATAGTAGTTTATGCTACTGATACATAATGAGAGGTCTTAAAATACGAGTGTGGTTTCATGAAACGAGCGCCAGCGAGTCAGGATCACACGAGTGTTTGAAGGCCTAATTATGTACAGTTGCATACACTACTTTATCTAAACACATATCATAAGTACTGTAAGATGGGTTCAGAAGCCGTAGGAAAATGACCTGCATTGCTAACTGTAAAATATCTTAAAAAGTATTAAAAAAATGAAAAAAATAGTGGAAAAAAGGAAAAAAAATATGAAAAAAGTGAAAAAAGTAAAAAAAATGATTTAAAAAAAAAAGGAAAAAAAGTGAAAATAAGAAAAACAAATTATAAAAAAAAGTAAAAAAAGTAAAACTAAAAAACAATGAATTGACGTTTCGTATCGATAACTGTTTTAAGGTGGTTCGATTGCCATACAAAGCGTTATTTGACATTCGCAGGCTAACAACGTGATATTTTAAGAAACTTATGCAACAAACTTTCATCAATTGGCTTCCCATTTGCGCCAAATTCCCCCTTTCCTAGAATAAACTTGTATAAACTAGATTAATTTGAGAAAAATAGTTTTCCCAAAATATCACGTGACAAACCAATTTCTCAAATTAATCTAGTTTATACAAGTTTATTCTAGGAAAGGGGGAATTTGGCGCAAATGGGAAGCCAATTTATGAAAGTTTGTTACATAAGTTTCTTAAAATATCACGCCGTTAGCCTACGAATGTCAAATAACGTTTTGTATGGCAATCGAACCACCTTAATATCTATAGATATTAGAATAGAGACCCACTTGAGTTTTGACAGCTGTTCCAAATTTAAACTCATAACGATACAGACAAGAAAGTTGTCATAGTAAAATTGGTTGTAGGTAATAATGTTGGTCATTTCCGACGGTTTCTGAACGCATTTTAGAGCTCTAATGATATGTGCGTAGATAAAGTAAATAATATAGTCCTCGACGTTAATTATCGAATTTAAGTCATGTCACTTTATATTAAAGTATATTCGAATGAAGAAAATCCTCTTATGTAGTTCGAATTAAACCCATATTGCTTGGACAAAGAGTGCCCACGTCATACACTAGTGCAACGTCGAAGACTAGGATGTTTACCATATCTGGCGGTCGTAATCTGAATTGATGAATTCAAATAGTGAGTTGCTCATGGCCTGAATTGAGATTCTGTGATAATGAACGGAAACACAATCAGATTTTTTTCTTGATAAAATAGGAAACATGCATCTTATTATTTTATTACGAAAATCTAAAGTTTAATCCAGAGGAATGTCAACTGTACCATTAAAACTTTCTTATGAATCTGCACGCGCCGGCACCCACCGAATACGCTCTATATTAAACGGGCTTATGCTATGGCGATGACGTCACAACTCATATTCACGGCGCGTTTACTGTGGAGTAAGTCATTAATTTGCAATTATCTCCACAAAATTTGCATTTAAGTCTATACTTGTTATACAGAATATCATTTCTAATTCAATATACTGTCTGTTATGTAATTTTCTATAAACAATACAATTTATTTTTTCGTATTTTTAACGTGAGATAAAAGTACCTCATACAATAGTTTATTTTCTTTTGTATGATAATTCTACGTATATCCGCATCGATTGAGTGCAATTAATTTAAAATTGAAGTCCCATGCAAGTTCCCTATTTGTGATGTTTTTTTCCAAACTTGACTTTTGCGTCCTAACACTAGCATTAATCAACGGAGCTTTGATTCATATTGATGAAGCTAATTACAAGCAAATATAATATCCACCATATGATTCCTGACCAAATCCAATTTCACCAACTTGTATCTTTTAGATTGACCGTATATGTTTCGCCGAGCCAACCAATTTGCGCCATAAAGAAACTCCATACATGTTTAAGGCTGATTAAAAAACCAATAAAAGGGAAAGCCTTTATCAGGGCTGTTTGAAAACGCTAAATTGAATATAAATTGAAGCAAACGTGTTTGATCATCTGCTTGCCGGTTGCTTAATTTGAAATGTTGCGCTTGACACTTTTGGTTTGCGCCTATATTTATGATAATAATTGTACTTTCGAAACAAAGTTTTAACCGCCTTCAAATAAGTAGCCAGATTGCTTCAAGTTTGCCTATAAAATTTGAAGAGTTCCCTCGATTTCTCCAGAATCCCATCATCAGAACTGGATTTAGGTGACAACGGGACCAATCTGGAAGTGTATGCTTTCTAACAAAGAAAAAAAAATTCAATTCGGTTCATAAATTACCGAGATATCGCGTAACATACACACATAAAAAAATACAGACGAATTGAGAACCTCCTCCTTTTTTGAAGTCGGTTAAAAAACCGGCCAAGTGCGAGTCGGACTAGCGCACGAAGGGTACCATTATCTATAAAAACGGCAAAAAAATCACGTTTGTTGTATGGGAGCCTCCTGTAGCCTAGTTGGTAGTGACCCAGCCTACGAAACCGGAGGTCCCGGGCTCAAATCCTGGTAAGGGCATTTATTTGTGTGATGAGCACAAATATTTGTTCCTGAGTCATGGATGTTTTCTACGTATGTATTTAAGAATTTATTTATCTATATAAGTATGTTTATCGTCGTCTAGTACCCATAGTACAAGCTTTGCTTAGTTTGGGACTAAGCCGATTTGTGTAAGATTATGAAACAAGATTTTTTATATATATATTATTTATATAAAAAAATCTTGTTTTATTCTTTTGTTTAATATTTGTTGTTATAGCGGCAACAGAAATACATCATCTGCGAAAATTTCAACTGTCTTACTATCACTGTTGTTGAGATACAGCCTGGTGACAGACGGACAGACAGACAGACAGACAGACAGACGAACAGCGGAATCTTAGTAATAGGGTCCCGTTTTACTCTTTGAGTACGGAACCCTAAAAACATATGCGTACCTACATAAAAATATTTGATTAGTTATAGTCATTTTAATTCGGTCTAATCAGTGCCGGCAATAACTATATCAGGACAAATTAATAGATGTATTATATTTAAAAACAAACATCTTAGTGGTACCACAAACCACACCCATCAATCAACCCATGTTGAATGATGTAATATCTTTTTACTTATTTTCTTTTCATTTTTCCTTATTGATGATTTCAGCCCATGTTCCAGAACGTGCTGCTCCTAGACTTTTACGTTTGCATTAGAATCGTATGCAAACCTAAAATAAAATCTGAACTACGACCTACTAATATAAAAATCACAGGATACCATATGAATCCCCGCCAACGGTGCAAATGGCCAAGTTCATCTGTAAATGTGAGAAATTAAGCGTTTTCGTTTTGCACGTTGGAAAGTTTGCTCTATTTATAAAAAGAAGCGTGCATTAAGTGGCTTTCACGGCCAGGCTACCTTTTTATGTACACCGTCAAGTGGCACAGTCTACCTAGTTACCTTTGTATGCAGACTGTGCCACGGACCGAAGTGGCACCAACCATTTTATTTAAACCGCTTAATTAATATTTACGTTGTTATTGTGCGTTTAATAACGTTGTCAGATGCTTTTGTGAGCTGATTGCATTATGCAAATTTCTCTGTAGCGGCACTGACACCGCTTATTTATTGCATTCTGGATTAATCCGACTTATATATTCATTATGTCTTCAGTCACGTAAAAGGGAAATAAACGGGAGGATTCTGATAATGCTGCGCTTCTGGGAATGCAATAAAAATTGAGTTGATTTAACCTCCTAAGGCCCAGGCTACGCTTTAATGTTTTTGAATTAGGAACTTTTTGACATTAAGTTAAAGTTCATAATTAATTTTGGAATTTGTACAAAATTTTGTACGCGGGGTCTTAGGAGGATAAGTAAGTACCTCGAGTCAGTTATAGCAATTATTAGAGGTAATGCTCATTGAGAAGGCATGTAAATTACATGTCGTTACCAATCCAATCTGATTATTAGTGTATTGCAATCATGCACAATAACAATAAATATGCGCCTATGCAAGATGGCACCAATAAAACTTTCCGAATTTCCCTATTTTTGATCGACTGGGAAACGTATTAAATCAATAGGTACAACGCAAAGTCTTTGGTAAGCGAATGATGTTTCGCCACCTGTTCCTTCAGAATGCAACCGGTATAATTTCCAGATGTGGAGAAGGAAGACTTATGACGTCGCTTACCCGCGTTCAGTTTCTAGGTCTGGGTTAACCAAATGTGCGCGTCGCATTGACCATCGGGTGGAATGTTCGTTCTTTATCTTTCATTGCTAGCCCAGCTTGAATAGAGAAAATAGATTGAAGAATAAATTCAAAGTAAAGTAACACGTTTTCCTAAAGTTCTGCTGCAGTAGTTACACCGAGGAAGGTGCCGACCCGGCGTAATTTTTCAACTCATACGTGAGCATTTTGTATCTCGCGTGAACTCGGTGACGGAGCAATATGCCTATTTTCCTTCTAATAAATAAAAATAAAAAATAAAATATTTTTTTTTTCCTTATTGCGCGTCGTGGATGTTATTAAACTCGGTATTTAGAGACAAATCTCGTGACTCAAGTAATTGGACTGGACTGAATGTTTACCTACAATACTAACAATTTTTTTGCGAATATATGTAGGTAGTAGGTAGCTATTTGCTGAGAGGTTGCTAAATCGGCCGCGGCGTTTACATAAAAAGAGCGAAATTAACGTTTAGCTCTCTTCATGATGTTGTACTCCTAAAAACAAGCAATCTTTCACAAAACGAACTCACCAGCTGATGTATTCATACTTTCATACTTGAGAGAGGAATATTGATGCTAATAATGATTTGAAAAATTTATGGTGGATTGAGAATGCCAATTGAATATATAAATGACACTGACAGAAAATAGAGAAGTGAGATGAAACTAAAGAGAGCGTGGTAGTAAAAAATATGATTTCATTTCTCTGACTTGATCCTAATTTCTGAAAATTGCTTAGATCCTTTACACAAACGATCGCAAAGCTAACAGCTAGCATTTGTTCAGTTTTCCGCTCAGCTATGTCACTGTTACCGTTCCAAGGATTTGCTTTGAGATATCTCTAACTATTTGGAATGCATTTGGAGACGTAGGATATTGTTTTTGTTTACTTGCAACATCTACTAACAGTATATTTCTACCGTTTCTACTGGTTCGTAACAAAAATAGACGGTCAAATGAATTAGTACGAATACTACGAATCCTACGTACAGCTTTTAAAAGTTTCTGACTTCTGCCTTGGTTTGTTACTGTCGACCGGAGGCAAAAAGTAAGTATTCATTATTTTTACAGTTTTCTTAAAATTTACTAACAGATAATAAGGTATCTATCTGTCTGTTTACTTCATATTCGCATTTCAATGTTGTTTATCGCGAACGTGCCAGGACGTAAAAATAATAAAATGAATCAAGTCGCGTATGTGCCCTGAATTAAGATTCTGCTATACATTTTGTCCATCCGTAACCTTTACGGCTTTGTCCGCTGTACAAATGTTTTCTTTTGTATTGTTTTTTGTAGTAAATAAATGAAAAAAAAAAACTAATAGGTGGTTCTAAATCCAGCAACAACTGAATACTTTAACGCCTTGTTTTATGGACGGGTTACGCGTGCGACGGCGCGACACGCTGGCTATTTATCAGGCGCCTGGAAACGCTCACGGCTGTTCGTAGATAAACACTCCTAAGCAGCGAATGTTTGTGTTTAGGCGACCATCCGCACGAATCGCTGTCCACAAACGCGACACCTTATCCCCCGTACATACCAGCGCGCGCAAACTCGCGAAACACTAGGTAGCTGGTAGGTTAAGTACCTATGTTAGGTAGCTTGAGATGCCCGAAGAGCAAACCTCCCAGAAATAGGAGCCCCGCTGTGCGGAGCTCCGTCGAATCTTTCGAACTACGAAGAAGATTTCGAAAGAGGTATGCCAATAATGTAACCTAGTTAAGTACGGGAAACAAGGGGATCTTACACAACCCAGCCACTAGCAACAAATAATTCATTTTATGTGTATCTTTGATTTGAAATTCCACAATCGTTTTCGCACTGGAACCTTGTAGCGAAACAATAACAAGAATTTGGTAACTTGGAAGGAGTTTATATCAATAAATGAGCCAAGTTTTAATATTATGTGCCTCTCAACTTTGTATTTTGTTTAGGAGTTTTCTTGGTAAAATGTATCGTTGGGTGCAAAACAATGCTCTTCGTTGACAATGGTTACAATGTTGTTACAATATGATATGATTAAAGTTAGAGACTAATTTAATTAAGTATACTCACAACAGCGTATTATCTGTTCAGAAAGCAAAGCTGTATTTGACAACTGCCACTACCAAAGAATCAGGGCCTCAAATAGCGTATCTAATGCACTATGTATATAGAATTGGCGGTTGTCGAATACGTTGCAGTTTCGCTCCCTGCAAAGTGCACAGATAATAGAATAACTTGTTCTAAAACGAAGTTGCAGGAATTTTAATCAGGCCAGGTCGTAAATAAGACTGCAACTAATTCAGCTATTTCTACCATTGAAATTTAATACGTTGCAGTTTCGCTCCCTGCAAAGTGCACAGATAATAGAATAACTTGTTCTAAAACGAAGTTGCAGGAATTTTAATCAGGCCAGGTCGTAAATTAAACCTGCAACTAATTCAGCTATTTCTACCATTCAAATTTAATACGTTGCAGTTTCGCTCCCTGCAAAGTGCACAGATAATAGAATAACTTGTTCTAAAACGAAGTTGCAGGAATTTTAATCAGGCCAGGTCGTAAATAAGACTGCAACTAATTCAGCTATTTCTACCATTGAAATTTAATACGTTGCAGTTTCGCTCCCTGCAAAGTGCACAGATAATAGAATAACTTGTTCTAATACGAAGTTGCAGGAATTTTAATCAGGCCAGGTCGTAAATAAGACTGCAACTAATTCAGCTATTTCTACCATTTAAATTTTATTACATTTGAGTTACAATTTAATTCATAACTATTTTATTACAGTAATTATTGATTCAGATTCTTAAATTTCATAATTAGAATAATATGACAATTTATAAATGAAGTCGTCACAGGTATAAAACTAGTATTAGCATACAGGCTGCAGTTCCAGATATCTTAAAAATAGGAAAAGGACGTTACTTCTCGTTTACATCTCCATTATTCTTTGAAAGGAGGAGATATAAGCTCTGGGTGGCTGTCTCCCGTCTCCCGGCCATAAGGGGGCCAGGCACCACGGTTCAAACGAAGTTTCCGTTAAGGCAGTGCACAACATTGACATAAATTATTCAATGTCACGCTACCAATTCAAAAAAGGTGTATTCATAATGTAAAGTTTTTTTAAATAGAACACCAAACCACTTGTTAAAGTTCCAATAGCCAATGTTGTTTTTAGGCTTGTGCCGGTCACGAACTAGGAACTATTAGGAATAAATTTCCATCTCAGAACGAAACGAACTAGTTCCTCAATCACGATCTAAATCAGTCTTCGGTCTTTAGTTCAGCAGCAGAGTGAGAGTAGAAAGGAACGAGATGCGGGTGACCAGGTAACATCGCGCAGGCGCGCACCGTCGCCGTCGCGTACTAAACGTGAACGAAACGAACGAATGCAAATCCCGGCAAGGCGCGCGCACAGCTGCGTTACCACGGAAATTTAAACTCGAAGTTCGTATGCATGCGTCCCTGTCACTTGAGTAATGCAAGTGCGATAAGGCCTGAGCACATGTCTAAGGTGCGGCGCCGCAACGCAAAATTTTGCGGCTCGCGCTCCGTAGAAACCCGCGAATTCCGCGATTAGTACCTACTGAGAAAAAAAGAGTTAAAAAATTGGCGTTGAGGCGCCGCACCGCAGACATACCAGGCCCTTAGCGATGGAGATACACGAACTTCAAATTTCGAAGTTTGTGGTTATAGCTCAGGCGCGAGTGATATATAGTAAATAGAAAAACGAGTCGTTTTTCTATTTATAAAACCTAATGGGCATCGCGGCCCCTGCGGCGCTGTTAAATCGCGCACAAACAAAGTATATAACTGTGCTGATAAACCTTACTTTGTTATGAACTGGATAGCGAAAATTACTGTTTTTAGCTTTCATGTTGCAGCACTTGCCCCGTAAGCTACGGTTGCTTTTTTGTGAACATGCAAAATACTTTCTGCAAAAGGATTTTTTTAGTTTTGTTTTTGTCGCCATTCGTGAATGTTTATTTTTTAAATTGCATGCAAGTCTGCATCTGATAGCTGCAAACAAACATGTGATAAAGCTAAAATATATAATTTAATAATTTACTTAGCAACATTTTATGAAAAAAAGAAGAAAATGAATACCTAGTATGCTTTATCTATCTATACATATAATAAAGCTGTAGAGGGTCGAAAGTCTGCACATTGAAGGTATTGGCAAAAAATCAATTGAGGGCTCTTAGAATCGATAACAGAACACACTTCAACAGTTTTTAGAATTTTTGTCTGTTTGTCGGTTTGTCTGTCTGTTTATATGTAACGGCATCACGTGAAAACGAGCGAATGGATCAATATGCGACTTTTAATAAAACGTGAAGTGGATCTTCAGCCAGGCTATAGGCTATAAAAAATATAAAGATTAGGGTTCAAAGGGGGTAAAAAATGGGGTTGAACTTTGTATGGAAACTCCTTGAATCCTCATGGATTCAAGGAGTTCACATACAAAGTTCAACCCCATTTTTTACCCCCTTTATGAGCTAAAGACTTGAAAATTAGTAAGCATAAACTTGACTGGAAAGTCAAAACATACCCATTAAAACTTTTAGCAATGTATAAAACGTAAAAATTATGGGATGGAAAATAGAGACTAGATATAATGTTGCGAGAGCGGGATTACGAGTATAACAGTTTCATTACCATGGTAACACGTTGTCACCATATTCGAAAAATCATTGTGTTCTTACAACTCATACGTAGCCCAATGGTTTGGCATATAGCTTACGGAGTCGGTGTGCACGAGTTCAAACCCAGAGACCGGCATGCACATTTTGTGTACTTTTTTTTTTGTTAAACATTTTCAAAAACGCAGAGAAGTTTAGTGAATAGAAGATTCGATGCTTTGGAAATTAATTAACATCGTCAAGAAGTGTGCATTAAAGAGTATTTGTATTGTCAAGTAAGAAATCGTGTACAATAATTATTCTCAACTTTACAAAAAAAAGTAAAGGCTTTTAAAAAGTATGTCTAGACTAGAATAGGTGTTTCCTAATAAAGCACGAAACTAAAAAGAAATCCATGGAGCGGAGCTTGTCCTTCAGCCTCCCGTCCCTCGCCGCTTACCTTCGGCCCTTGGGTTTCGCTAAAAGAACATTCGGGGATAGTGAGTGCCCACGTACGCTTGCCCTCGGGATCTACGACAAAATACCAAAAACTGCAGTCTTTAGGAAAGACTATGGCATACTACTGACGGAAGACTCGAAAGAGGGACTAAACCAAACAGAACTTTACAGATCATTCAAAAACAAATACGGGAACGGGATGTGGTGTGTTCTAAGAGGATTTAAACATACACATATCCAAACCACTCGGTGTACAAAACAACCATTCCAGGCTGAATGCATAGGGATAAATAAAGCCTGCAATGCCATAAAGAGACGACAAGTCGAAAACACAAACATACGGATACTCTCAGACACTAAATCAGTACTACAAGCACTGAACAGTGATAACATCACATCAAGCTTGATATACGAATGCCACCAAAACCTAGCTTTACCACCTCATCTCACCTCCTGGCCGCTCACCTCCTCGACTTCGATCCTCAGGTTTCGCTTGCAAAACACCCGGGGATGATAGTGCGTGCTCGTGGACGAATAATATTTACGTTTACCTGGATGCTCTATCTTTAACTGGAATATTATACTTCGTTTGCAGTTGGGATACTTTCTGTTTAGGTAATAGGTCCTGCAACTCAAACTCTCAGCCTTAAAACTTCGCAAATATACTCATACAAGGAAACTATTTTCAGCGATTTCAAAACTGAGATAAATTCAATTCAGGGTTTTTAAAAAAATATTAAGAGAAGGAGGGGTTAAAAGGAAGTTAAAAGTGTGATAAGAAAATAAGTCTTTTTTGAAGAGGGAGACTTAAAATAGTTACTAGCTAGCTATTAAATTTTCTGAAGATAAAATAAAACTGCTTGGTTTGCTGCTCTACATTCGGACAGACTTAATTTGTTTCATAATTAGCAACTAAAAAACGACTTCAAATCAATATTTTTTTGTACCACATGCATGCACTTCCTGTTAACTTTACCTCACAGACTCTCTCCGAAAGCAAATGCTTGGGTTTTTACAGAAAATACTTACACAACTGAAGTTATAGGGGCGCAATGCCACAGTTATCTACCGAATGTCAAGAAAATGTTATAAATGGATCCATAGTAAAATCATACCTCCAACCAAATATTATCTGCTTTGACTTAAGGTTGACTGACAGATAATGCTTTGTGGCATTAAGTCCAGCTTTTGCTATAAAGATTAAATATTATTGACGATGACGACGTTTGTGAGGGTGTTTTGATTGAAAGAGAATTTGAACCGATACACGCATAAACTATGGAGTTGCAAGCGTCCATAGGCTGCGGTAACCACTTATTATAAGTTGTTTGCCACGGACTTGATTTAAAAATATTATAAATCGTTAATTACAAATTATTCAGGAGTATGGCTTTAGACATGAAAATAACATGTACGCTATAATTTATACGCGTACGAAGTCGCGGGCAGAAGCTAGTTACTTAATAAAATTGTTTTTTTTTTGAAATGATCTTATAAACTACTAGCTGCCCTTGTGTGTCTCTTACATACAAACTAACAACTTTACAGATTTTTCGTCTTCAGGTTCCTATAATATTATAGGTTAAATTCAATGATTATTATTGTAATCAGAAGGTAAGAGCGAAAAAATTATGCGTATTTTTCATATTGACTGACATTTTTACCTTGAAAGGTCCTTCAGTTGACATACTAGTACTATCCTAACACAATTCCCCTGCAATAGGTATTCATGTGGAAAGGCTTCTAGAATATCGGCTCAATCGATCCGTCTCAGTGTTTAGCCGCGATGTTTGTTCTGAAACGGGTATAGTTATTTCGTATAGAATAGGTAAGTAGGTGGAAGATTGATTGCTTTGCAGCCTATGGTTCGCTAAGACTTAGTTACGAGAAATTGGAGCGATTAATCTATGTATTATGGGTTTTGTACAAAATTCGGAGCTTTGAAGGACAGAGCGAATTGGGTTTTTATAAAATGTATTTTCTTAGATGAGTAAAATTATCTGTTGTAATACTTGCACTATAAATAAATGATATAATAGCCTAATTGGTTTCGTTGCGGCGTCTACTTTGATATATTTCATGTGTATCTACACAACTCCATGGCCAAAGGCTTAAACATACCTATCTAAAAACCTTCTAAATTGGAAATCTTGACGAATATCAAACTTTCACAAAATGCCAGCCATGACCTTAAAAAATCTAAAAACCCTAAACTGAAAATCTCGGCGGATATTCAGCAGAGCAGTAAAGGTGATATTTATGGATCTTTGAAGCGCCGCCCGCCATATGCCGCAACTGTTGCAATCCTCAAATCTTTTTGTCCCTCGTTCACTTCGAAAAATGATATCTCTATTTTATACACTGCCAGTGTTAAAATGCAAAACGTGATAAGGGTATTTGCATTTATTTAAATTTATTTTATTTCTTTCCGAATTTTTGGTGGTATTGAAAAATGCCTATATGCAGTGCCTGCGAACAAAAAATTCAGTCAGTACGTTAGGCAATACGTGATGATGACTCACGAAAGTTTCAATGTGAATATAAAATATTGTGGAAAGTAAGAGGAGCACGAAAACAAATTCATGTACTTACCTATTGATTTCCAAGACTCACAGAATTACGAGTGTATAACGCCTATGGAGAAGGAGCCCATTACAACAAAAAACATCTTGGTCTAATAGTATGACCAAAAACTTCTGGGATGGAGTTATATAAAAAAAATTGACACTCATATTTAATTGTATGTCATGCAACAGTACAACCAGCATGCTACCAAGAAACAACCAAGTCATATTTTGCATGTTTTAAATACAAACAAGTATTGCACCTTACAAGTTTATCTTTCTATGTTTATTCGTAATATACATGTCTGCTGTTTCCACTGGCATAAATTTTCTTTGCTAGCTCCTAATGAGATTTATTCTCGTTTACTCTGTTTAAAATACCATTTACTACATTTTGAAATGGCACAGTAACCCGCTGTATTCGCACTGAAGTGGCGGTTTATTTTCAATTGTGAGAAAATGTTTGGCAAAAATGTGTAGTGTTTTGAAGTCCCTCCGACTTTCCGCTTAATGTGGCTTCCGAGAGATCAGAGTACAACTTCTACTCCGTGTATTTTGAATTTACTCTGATATCGCAGAAACTTTATTAGATGGAACAGATAACAAAGTTGCCTCGCGGGGGATTTACAATGTATTCAAATTCAATAGTACTAACTTGATTTCAGGGCGTCCATTCTGTGAAGAATAATGTAATACGTAGTTAATGCATATACGTATATTCCATTTGGTTTAAAATTATCCGACGTTTGGGTCAGTGTTGCGTTCTGGTCTGAATATGACTGTCCCTTTTGTAAGTACCCGCCGTATACTATTTCCATGAAAAACAATAAACAGGAACGCAATTCTTAAAGATAACATATTTTATTTGAACCTACTTTACCAAAATTATAATTTCTTGAAAGCCTTCGTCTAGATTTTAGCTATTCTACAATACATTCATACAATGCTTAACATTCAACAATGCCACGAAACTTACTGGAAATTCATCGACGTACAAAATGCTAATGGGTCGCTATTTAATTTTCGTTACAGTTAGAGATTTAAGTTAATTTAGGCAAATCCGATTCATAACAGAATCAAACGTCTTCCACGCTCTCGCGGCCCGAACATTTCTCAACCAGATTCCTGGCGCTTGCGAGGGAAGAGTAGCGACTGCGACTGTATTTCATTATAATTAGCGGCAATTTACATATATGATTTTGTATGAATTGTTGGGACTTATTAGTTTTTACCTGACTGCCTCAGAAGGAGGGTTATAGATGTTTTTCGAACGTATGTATCTATGTGAAGTCCCCAATCAGCACATGGCCAATTTGAGAATATCCATGAAAGGCCTAAGTCTGGCAGAGGGACTAGTATGGGCTGAAGATTAGGTGGCAGAGTCTACTGTTGTGGTCCTGAGAGTCCACGTGATGCTTGCAGCGCAAAACCTATTATGGCGGCATTTATCATTCTAAAAGCGTAAGTATCTCTCTGTTATTCAAAACAAGAATGATAGAGACATAAAAGTGACATGTCGTCTAGATTATCAAATATCGCGGGTGGAATACCCACAAAGGACAACTGTCACTGTCAAACTCTATAAAGTTGTCATCTACACTTCTATATTTAATACTAGCTGTTGCCCGTGACTTCGTCCGCGTAGAACTTAATACTTAGAAAATATAATGCAAACAAACTTCTACCATCTTAAGGGATGATTTCCGAGGCAAAAACTATTCTATATCCTTTGAAGGGTCTCAAATTATCTCTATACCAAATTTCATCTACGTACAAGGATTTTATCCAAACTTTCACCCCCTATTTCATACCCTTAGGGAATGATTTTCGGGATAAAAACTATCTAATGTCATTCTTCGGGACTCAAACGACCTTTATACCAAATTTCATCTAAACGGGATTCATCCAAATTTTCACCCCCCATTTCACCCCCTTAGGGAGTGATTTCCGGAATTACAACTATCCTATGTCCTTTCCCAGGACTCAAGCTATCTCTATACCAAATTGTATTAAAATGGGTTCCTTCCGAATTTTCACCCCTAATTTCACCCCCTTAGGGGATGATTTCTGGGGTAAAAACTATCCCATGTCCTTTTCCAGGACCTAACCTATATATACACCAAATTTCATCAAAATAGATTACATCCTAATTTCACCCCCCCCCCCCTTTTCACCCCCTTAGGGGATGATTTCCGGGATAAAACCTATTATATGTCCTTCCCCGGGACTCAAACTATTTATATAAGGCGTGAAGAGGTAACAGACTGACACACTTTCGCATTTATAATATTAGTATGGAAGTATCAATTATTAGTATGGATAGTATGGATTATTTCCGCTTGTCTTCCAAATAGAGGTGTAGCTGTACACTCACTTCAAAAGAAAGAAGAAACGAAAAACTCATTCAATAACTCAAAAAATTACGAAGCTACAACCGTTTTAATGTCTCTTAATAGAGTGAGAAAACGATCAGGGACCGTGACGTCACGATCCTCGAGCGTCATAGTAAAAAACAATCGTTTCATTATAAAGGTGCGTTTTGCGGAAAAGAGACGCAACAAACCCCCTCTTAAAACTTTATACACTTATAACTTAGTGATTACCTATATAGCCTCTTGTGTTGTTTTTTTTTTCGAGATAATACAACATTATGAATATTTTGTTTAGTGTCTATGTCTACATCCCTATTTTCGATAAGATAAGATAAAATAAGATTTCTTTATTGTCAGAACTGTGTACATTTAGTTGTTTTGGGTAAAATAAAGTCCAACAGCTTGCCCATTTCGGACGTACAATATTAAACTTAAAGCTAGTCAATACTAAAACAATAACAACAATAGTATTTCCAAATAATTTTAACCATATTCACACATAAAATATTAATTTAGATCTATCCGACATCCGTATTTTCTTTTAAACCACGAACTTCGGAATTCGAAAATATTCGGGTATCTCTATCTCTATCACACTAACAAATGACAGGAATGCAGAGGGCCTACCGCGAAAGGCATTCGAAATTTCCCCTCTCTGTCATACTTACAAGTTCGTACATAAGTGCGACAGAGAGGGAAAACTTCGAATGCCGTTCGCGGTAGGCCCTCAGATATACAAACTTCGAGTTTCGGTTTTCGTGGTTTGGCTGAATACGCAAGGACCGCGCGCGCGTGCCATTCAAAAAAAACAAGTTTATATTGTTCGAATTTGTTGTTACATTTGTACAAATTACGCCTTAATTCGACATTTGCGCATATAAGTTCGCATATCAAAATCGATTAATTTTATATTTGCTTTTGGTACCTATGTGTCTCGTCAATGTATATCGTAGACGGGATTAAAATTATTAATAGGCGAAAGAAAGGCAAAGCAATTCCGCCATTTTGTCCGTTGTATTTCTTATTACTGTGAGTTTGACGTTTCTTTTAGCTGACAGATGTGGCGGCGATATACTTTAAGAATAATAAATGAAAAATTAAATGAAATCGTATATTACGGAAAATAAATTAATAGTCGCAGTCGGATAAAAACTATCCTAAGTTGCAGCTGGAATAATAATGTACCTATATAAAATGTTTCATATTTTTCCGACTATGGGATGCTGAGAACATTCGTACCACAGAAAGCTTAGTTTCAAACTGGCTGATTATTTTTTTAATTTAGAGATTTATTATAAGTGGAGATTATGCAGAGGAAAAGTCTGTGAGGTTGTAAGTTTCAATGTAAGAGTTGTAATCTCTGGAACTACTCATCCAAATGCAACCAATATTTCTTCAATAGATATACTGAACCTCCAAAATGAACATTGGCTCTTAACGAAACAAATTATTTTATGAAATATTTTTGTTTCGTGTAAATTTAACGTGGAAGTTAAGTTTGTTATTGACTATTTTTTTAGCCACGGCTTAGAACATTTTCCGCTAGCGACTGTCTCTTGCTTCCAAACGCAACTCAGACGCTGGAAACCGTGTTAATTGCTCCGAAACAGACAAGTATTCCTTGCACAGCTTGTAACAAAATTACTCGTACCTGCGCGGGGGACGGCGCAGCCTGATTACGTCCCTATACCCACCCATACCTATCTTACGTAGATGTAAGCAAAACGCAATCATGCTGCGAACAAATTAGAGTTCACGTTCGAACAATATGTATATGGGAAGTGAGGTTGTGAAAATAAGTAACTTAGTTTACGGTGGACGATAATTTGTTGGTTTATCGCATCTCCCTGTAACTGTAACTGGTAGGAATTTTGAAATTGTATTTAGCTCTTGGTCTAAAAGACGGATATTGGTCCTGTTTTTGTACTTTTTTACATCACACTACATGGGGTTGTTTTCAAAAAAAGTGTACCCTAGTTAAGGTAAAATTAAGAAACGTTAACTTTTACAGGTGAGTCACGAAAATTTGCCATACATTTATACAGCTAATTTTCGTGACTTACCTGACAAAGTTAATGTTTCTTAATTTTACCTTAACTAGGGTACACTTTTTTTGAAAACAACCCTACAACGCTTTTTACGGGTATTTTTAACCGACTTCATGGAGGATATTTTTTTATTTACTTACGTTCGCCAATTTGTCCGTCAATTGTGGACCGATTTCCAAAAATGTTTTATTAATCGAAAGAGTATACTCCTGAGGTAATCCCACTGTCACCAAGTTAGGATCTGGCGATAGGATCCCAGGGAGATTGAGGGCAATCCTTAAATTTTATAGGCACGCGTGTAGTAAATAATAAAATAAATAAGTAATTTCGGTATTTCTATTATAACTCGTGTATTTACCCGCGGAAATCGCAATTTTGGTGAAGTGGAACTGATGATGAAGACCACAGATGACTTATGGGAATCCTCAAAGATGTAAAGTACGTCAAAGATTCTGACATGATTCCGTTGAAGTATCAACTAATGAAGTGTTCAATTTGAGATCCTTGAGGAATTGACGGAACTCCTCAAATATTATCAGCCCACACACTTGGGTTTGGGTTTTTCCCGTAATAATCATTTGCTCTCGGAGAGCAGTTCATGTAGTAAATTGGAAAGGAAATATGGAAATGTACATGTACTTATGAGGCTTGGCCAAGAACTGAATTGAATTCGGTTTAAACTATGTTCTTAATGTATATGTATTTATCTATTATATATATCATCGCCTAGTACCCACAACACAAGCCTTACTGAGCTTACCGTAGGCCTAGGTTGATTTGTGTAAGATTGTGTCCCATAAAAAAAAAAGTGTTCAATATATTTTCTTATTTGCCTTTCCCTGCCTCTTGATTCTGCAACTTTGCCTTCTTACTTTAAAGAAAGTCACGTCTTAGAAGATGTCCCATAATTACTCGTCTTCATCTATTTCTGATAATATACCTAGGTACTTCTGTTTTATTCAATGTTTATACCTACTTGATCCACTTTATAAATACCTGTCATTTGCCGCCAACACTACAACTTGAAGGTTTCTAATCTCTTTTTTACCTTTTAAATTTTTCAGGGGTATTAGTGTGCACGTTTTAGATGTAATATTTCACAAACCTCTATTTAGTTTCTATAGATAGCCTGTAATGAGATAGAGTCCATTAACACGTATTTTTTTGTCCACTGAGTACCTACTTAATTGGCTAAATTTTGCCTTCGTAAAGTAGTTAAAGCGCGCGAATTAGAGATAACTTTCAATAGTTACGTACCTTAGCAATTAAGGCATTGTTAATTTGGATTATGACGTAATAATGTAACGGAATGGGCATGCTCGCTAGCGGATTTCTGAATTTTTATAATACATTTATTCAATTATGAAAACGAACTTATATTTCATAACCAAAGTAAGAAAATTGACTTATAAATTAAAGGGGAGAAGGAAATCAATTAGGCTAGCATTCGCTAGTGTAAATAGGCAGTCATCATCATCATTATATCAGCCAGGGAACGTCCACTGCTTGACGTAGGGCCTTCCTTTAGTTACATCTAGGAATAACTAATTTCATCTAAGAATGTTAATGTACGAATTAATTCAACATAATATTAGCGGGTTCACAAATAACATTTAATCTAAAATTATAGTAATCAATGAAAATATGGATACCTAAATAATACTTCTACTCGGGCAATCCGCCATGTATGGAAGCATAGAACGAACTTCAATCTTAATAGCTAAAGCGTTAGAAACTAAATAAAAGGAGCGAAACGACCTTTTTGTCATGAGATAAACCACGTGACTACACTTCTCGATGCTCCGATTGCCCCCGTTGGACTCGTCGGTCTATTCTAATAGCGCTCGCTGCCCTAGTTGCTGCAATTGCCCCCGTTGGACTCGTTGGTTGATTCGAATAGCGCTCGCTGCCCTAGTTGCTCCAATTGCCCCCGTTGCTCTCGTAGCTCTCGTAGCGCTGATTTTATTGATTCTCGCTGCCCTAGTTGCTCCAATTGCCCCCATTGCCCTCGTAGCGCTGATTTTACTTGCTCTCGTTGCTCTCATTGCCCCAATTGCCCCAGTTGCCCCCGCCACTCTATTAGTGATCGTAAAATAGTATAAAAGCCAGTATCGCAGAAGTATTTGGATCATTCAAGTATCATCGTTCAAACTGATTGGGACTCTGGCTTAGATTTTAAGAGTTTGTTTTAACGGGTGTTCATTATAGTTTTATTGGTGAGGATTTCTCTTGAAATGTTCAGTGCTTAATTTGTGGATCTTATAACAGGCCTGGGAGTGTGGCTGGCCATTGTGGAGAGAAATAACTTCATAATGTCGAGTTATGGTTCTGGGTACTGGAATAGTGTTTAAGGTAGTTTAACATTTTTATTATTACGTAAGCCAGATCCCAGTCTAGGCAAACACTGTAGGCAGTTAGCCTAACACCTTGGTCTCACCTACCGGTGCCAAACGAAAGTAAGGTGGAGTTTGAAGTGCGTAATCAGATTAAACGAGAGGATCTGATGTCTCTTTTATATTGACCAAGAGGCAGCTACGACTCTCTTACGTGGATCGAGACTCCTCTACGTTCTAAGGCGTGGCCACAGGTTGGCACAGGAGGATACTTCGCTCGCCAAAGTTCTGTAGTACTCGAGAAGTGGGCTACACTAAATACACAATAGGGCCGTCTTACTCACTGTATTCCATCTAGCCTTCGGGCGCAGTGAGGGGAGACAATGACACAGGCCGTTAGGTTGCTGTCTCAGTTTCGCCGGCTGAACTACTTACAGATAGAATAGGGATACATTCTTATCTCTTGAACTAAGGTATGGTTCAAGAAATAAGCAGAATAGGATTTCACGGGGTAGACGTAGGAGTAAATTCATACACTGTAATAGGGCATGGGAAATTCTATACTATAATAGCTAAAATATATATCTACTATTATATTAACATCAAATGCAGGTTTAAATTACTATTTTGGGTAACCTGAGTTCACATCGGGAGAAGTGTTGAGCAAAGTGGTGCTGAGTTCCGTATTTTATTGCATGTGAAACATTAAGGTGTAACGATTAATTACTTATTATCATCAAAGGGTTATAGTTCTATTTATGATATTGGGATATCCTGGCAGGGTTGTTTCAGAAAGATGAAATGATTCTGGGCTTTATGGCAGGATGAGCAGTCCATCAAGTCCGATTGGGTATCTTATTATCATGAGTGGAATAATACTCTACCTTTGGGGTACGATTTGGGTTACATGTTTCACATGTAATGAACGGTTTGCTTTGGCATTACCTACAGGTTCTCGCTATAGAATTATCAAACGGAGGTTTAAATTACTATTGTGGGTAACTAAGTTCACATTAGGAGTAGTGTTGGCAAAGTGGTGTTAAGTACCGTATGTCATTGCACGTGAAATACTAAGGTGTAACGATCAATTACTATTTATCATCAAAAGGTTATAGTTCTATTTATGATATTGGGATATCTTTGCAGGGTTGTTTCAGAAAAATTAAATGATTCTAGGCTTTATGGCAGGCTGAGCAGTCCATCAAGTCCAATTAGGTATCTTATTATCGCAAGTGGAACGATTCTCTACATTTAAGGTACAATTTAGGTTAAATATTTCACATGTAAATAACGGATTGTCTTAGCATTACCTACAGTTTCTCGCTATAGAATGGTCGTAGGAGTTTGACCATACAAGTAAATTATAAAAATTGTCACTTCTAAAAGATACAAGCTACGGTAGCCTAGTGGTTCAGGCATTCGGCTGTCAAGCGGCGGTCGTGGGTTCGAATCCCGGCTCGTACCAATGAGTTTTTTCGGAACTAATAAAAAATAAAAAAAATAAAATATCTTTATTTCAGATCTTTAGTCGATCCATATGATGTTAGTAACAGTGGAGACTTATGAACTACGTTAGTGACAATAATGACAATAAATTAATGATACTTAAATGGTTAGACAAATAACTTAACGCCCCGGCTTTGCACGGGTTTATATGCATGTATTATACATATAAACCTTCCTCTTGAATCACTCTATAATGTACGGAATATTTACCGTTAGCTTTTCGGTGAAGGAAAACATCGTGAGGAAACCGGTCTAATCCCAATAAGGTCTAGTTTTCCCTCTGGGTTGGAAGGTCAGATGGCAGTCGCTTTCGTAAAACTAGCGCCTATGCTAAATCTTGGGATTAGGTGTCAAAGCGGACCCCGGGCTCCTTTAGGGGCACAACCGGGAATAACGCTAGGAGCATGATGATGTCACTTCTAAAAGATGTCGGTCGAGTTTCTTTGGTGTTTCTTCTCGAAACAGACCGTTAAGTTGGAAGCACTGGTAGCTTCATTCTCTGGGTAACCCTTAGGTTAGCAAGGAAGGTCAAATGGTTAAGGCGTCCAGACCCCCATCTAAACAAGTTGTAGCTTGTGTGATTGATTAAAAGATTACCACATCTCTAGCTCACCGTAGGGAATTAATAACCTTTGTTTATATGAATGTTAAAGGCTACTTCTTGTTCAACCGGACGCGTAATAGACGGTAGGGGGTTTAAATGTTTTAACCATAAAGCCACTCACAATATAAGATTCCATTTCTCAAATTTGGGTTGATCATATTTGACAAAAAATAATAAAAGTTAGCAGTTGGAAGTTACGTTCAGATATGATCAATTAAATACAGATAGGCTAGCTTTAAAAATATTAGTGATGAAGAGTCCATTTCCTGTCAAGCTTATCATAGAAGAACCTAGGTTATTACGGTGCACAACATCTCGGTCTCATCATCATCTTTAATAAAGTAGGTAAATGAGTGCAAATTACAGAGTAGTCGTCATTAGGTTTACCTTTAAAGTTTAAGATTACATTCCTTCATTTTGTCTAGAGCTTCTTAAGAGCTACGGGGTCGGGGTTTCTTCGGGGTTTTTTTCGGTAGGGTGAGGGGTACTGAAGGGGGGAGGTTACAATAATTAGTATAAATTAGTGTAAAATTGGGGCCGCGTTTATAGTATTCGCCCAAACACAAACATAATTACCTATACAATTGCTTAGAAGCGTGTATGACAGTCGTGAGTATTTTCTTGCATACTCTCCTGACAGCGTGCGTGTCATATGGGTCGTAACACTTGTAACGCGTCGCCTGTCCATAAAGTCATATAAGTTTGTAAAGAACTGTATCCATGCCATACGCATAAATAAATAATAAAAGTCCATAAACAATGCCTTAGGTTTAGTTTAAATGCACACATACGGTGTACATTATTATCACGCCTGTTTCAATGATAATATTCATTCGCACGTAGTCATGTAGAGTACAAATAGAACTTAAGACATTGAAAAAACTTGATTGAAAATAAAACATGACTCACACCTAAACCAGTAAAATTAATTTCGATAGATGTTAAAGTTAGTTTTCCATAGAGACTCGTCCCTGCAGACCAACTGTTAAAACAGTTTCGCAGGAAAATGTATACGATTAAGTTTATTTGATACTAAATAAATAAAACAAAGATATAAATAAAGAAACACAGACAAACAGACGAAAGACGATTCGTTATAAATACCTACCAGCACATCACTACCAAACGCTAAGAATAGCCACCACAAGAGAGTTATTTGTTGATTTAAATTCTTTTAGTGTACGACCAATTTGTTTTTATAGACCAAACAATAACAGAAGAAAGTTCATTCAAATATATTCAAAGTATTAAGTAAAACAATTTGTTTACGCTTAAATACAATTTCGCTTAACATTTTGAGGGCTAGGACAACGGCATTCGTTGATAAGTTTAGTAACTTAGAATTCACATTAATTTGGGGCGTGTCAAGATTACAGATTTAGAATCAAGACTGCCTGACAAGAACACAAATGGTGAGAACGTTTTTGAAAGCTGTACGAATTAAATAATTTGCTATACAAAGTAGCTTAGCAAGAACGACAAATAACTATAAAAACCGGCCAAGTGCGAGCTGGACTCGCGCACGAAGGCCAAGTCTTAGTAACAGGGTCCCGTTTTACTCTTTGAGTACGGATACCTTAAAAAGTGCTATAACCAAAATGTAGTTAAGTATATAAAAGGTACAGGCACAGGTTTTTCGAAACTGCTGAAGGACCTATCGAGACCTATATGTATCGCGGCGAATCTTGAACCCTACGACAGCGCTGTCATCTCCATTCAATTTATAACCTTATAAAATATATAAATGTACTGAGATAACAGCTGTTATATGGATCAAGATTCGCCGTGATATATTAACGATGTAACTCGCTTTCACCAGCGCCGCCGCTAGGCTATGAACGCTTCGAAGAGCACTTCAAACTAAACGATTTTTCTAGAAAATAATACGCAAACTAGCAGATTAAACGCGAATAACTGTATGATAGAAGATAATATCGAGAAAACAGAAATCACAATTAGTTTGATAGACAGGATGACAACTAATGTTATTTTAAAATCTTGACACATTAAGTCACCTAGCTAATGCTGACAGTAAAGAAGTATGTTTATACTATTCCAACGATTCATCATCATCATTCCAGCCAAAAGACTTCCAATGCTGGACATAGGCCTCCCCCAAGGAGTGCCTAAGTGACCTGTCCTGCGCCACCCGCTTTCCAAAAAATATTTTTATATAAGTGTGTAAATAATTATGTCGATTTTCAAGTCTTATACGACAATTATGTAACACTATTATACTGTTACAAATTCAATACGGTGCGTCAACGGTAGGAACAGTTTAATACTTTACGTCATACCTGGCCATAAAGTAGCAATTACCGCATGCTACGCGTACGGAAAATCCTACTTCCTGGCCAGAGAGAGACGTAAAATTTTGTACTAACCACGGGCGGTAATAAAGAAGGCCTCAGATCGCATATTTATCGCCCTTGCCATCGGCTCGGTCGTCAAATACCTGCGTACTATTTATACTGTAGGTACTATTTATACGGCTGTCCTTCGAAACACTAAAACAATTACCTTCTACTCGTACAATGTATTGTTCTGTAAATAATTAGTGCTACAAGTTTGTAAACGCCGCGCCGCCTATTCCTGCGGGTAATAAAAGCACTAATAAAATAACAGAGCCCGTCGGTCGGTCCGTAAACAAAATTCGTGGCGCATTTGTCTTGATGAGGAAGCTTTACGATCGTGGGAATTTTCACTGGAAACTTTTAAAGTATTCTTTTTCACATGTTTTATAAAAAGAAGCCGTAGTGAGCAAATTGCTGCGGGGGTTATTTTTTACAAGTCTTATTTATTACCATATATAGAGATATGATACTTATAATATACTTATAATAATAATAAAAATACACAAAAAAACACTAATAGTATACTTAATTTAAAAACGAACAATTGAAATTAAATAAATGAAATTGAAATAATGCAAATATCAACATATATAAATAAATAAATATTTGGGGACAATTTTAGGTACACAAATCGACCTAATCCCAAACTAAGCAAAGCTTATACTATGGGTACTAGACGATGATATACATACTTATATACCCCATCAAGACGTTTTGCCTTCAGTATGGTTACCAAAGCGCTGGCGGGATTTCCCCCTTGGACCTCAATGGATACACGCCTGCTCTGGGCCCATCTGAAGCCATCAGCCATGATGAATATTTAAGAATTATATGACGCAATTTCAAAGTATTGGTGTCCAAAACGTTCTTCGTTGTTTGTTTACTTCATATCGACTTACTAAAAATTGTTAACATAGAGTTGCTTTGAGATAAGAGAAAAAAAACATAGCATTTTATTTGGGGTATCGACCGCAATACTAATAAAAAAACACATGATTTGCCGTGTGTTATGTGCACTCAAGTTAATAATTAAGTTTTAAGTACTCTTCTTACAGTAGCAATTTTGCATTTGTAAACGAATTACGCGTTAAAATTCCTAATGGAACCGCGTTGTTCCAAAACGCATTAACAATTTACCTCACCGTGTTCCACTTTCCAGTTTAACATGACTTTTTGGTTTTCTACACAATTGTGCCACGTGCGAGAAGCGTTCACTTGTGATAGTGGACATCGTGAAATAAGGTTATAGTGAGGCATACATTTTTCATTCCAAATTGCTCTCATATGTTTCGCGCTTTCGTTTGGATACGTTAAGCTTCATCCGTGCGTGGTTGTGCTGTAAGAGCAGCAAAGCTATAAGATAGCAGGGGCGAGGCATCCATAGAACTCGATTAGAGGCTTTAAGCCTCTGCTAGACGGTCGCCAACACGCCACTCCGACCGAGCGACCTTGGTCGGCACCGACCGCTGTAGTATGAAATTTTGCTCCATACAACTGTCTACACGGTCGGTGCAGACCAAGGTCGCTCGCTTGGAGGGGCGTGTTGGCGACCGTCTAGCAGAGGCTTAAACATGCGGGACCGTCGCGATAAAACAGCGTAAGGTCAAGACCGCGCGCGAGCTGTCTCGCACAAGATAAATTACCCGTCTCTTTCTAATACTCTAATTAGAAAATACAACAACAACAAACAACGTTTATTATAGTAATAAATAGTTATGCTTACATTTTTTAGCGCTTATGTCCATTGTCGGGGGTCACCAATGTAGAAGATACGACAATAGAGAGATCTCTCAGGGACCGAAGTCCAATGAGAGTTGTTTGGATGTTATATTTATGCAACTGATTTAAGAAACTTCGATAGTGCGATGCAGAGCACGTCAGATTTGACAGGAGTGACGCCACATCAGCCCCCCTTTGAGACGGAGGGGTCAGTGATGTATGAAGAGAGAGTGCAGCTTGCCAGTGCTCAGAGCCAGCGTGGTGAGCGAGCGCTCAGAGCCAGGGTGGCGAGCGGAGAGAGAGAGAGAGAGTATGGCTTGCTGAGAAGAGTCGGGCGTCAGTCAGGATATTCAGAGTTGCGCTTATGTCCATTGTCGGGGGTCACCAATGTAGAAGATACGACAATAGAGAGATCTCTCAGGGACCGAAGTCCAATGAGAGTTGTTTGGATGTTATATTAATGCAACTGATTTAAGAAACTTCGATAGTGCGATGCAGAGCACGTCAGATTTGACAGGAGTGACGCCACATCAGCCCCCCTTTGAGACGGAGGGGTCAGTGATGTATGAAGAGAGAGTGCAGCTTGCCAGTGCTCAGAGCCAGCGTGGCGAGCGAGCGCTCAGAGCCAGGGTGGCGAGCGGAGAGAGAGAGAGAGAGAGAGTCTGGCTTGCTGAGAAGAGTCGGGCGTCAGTCAGGATATTCAGAGTTGCGCTTATGTCCATTGTCGGGGGTCACCAATGTAGAAGATACGACAATAGAGAGATCTCTCAGGGACCGAAGTCCAATGAGAGTTGTTTGGATGTTATATTTATGCAACTGATTTAAGAAACAGATTTGACAGGAGTGACGCCACAGCTACAATAGATCTGTACGCGTGTAAACGTATAATACAATTTGGATTTAAAACTGCACGTTTCAAATCGACCTCCTGTTAGTTGTGCACAACTGCACACACTTTTGTCCAGTTTAACCGTCCACTGATTCTTTGCTGTTTCACTGTTCACTGTGTTTCCAAATTTGATACTTAGACGCTTTCTCCGCTAAAGTAACAGTAAAACTGGTTGTTATTGTGAAATGTATTTTAATTGTTTGAGAGCTCGTTCGTTTTACACAGATTCGTGAGCCGTATAAATTGGGGGATGGTACGATAATAATGGCTGCTAGTAACTAGGGAATATTTTGATAATTAATAGGCTTATGTTGTATTTTAAGTTCGCTTTTCTGGCACTTTTTCTGTTGTCGTAAATGCTAAGATGCTGAAACATAAAATGTTTGCATTTTCATAATATCAAGTATGAATCTGACTTTATACCACCAACTAGCAGCCCGCGCGGCTTCGCCCGCGTATTGCAAAGAACGCAGGAAAAAATGGGGGATAAAATAAAGTTTATAACCATCCAGGAAGTTCATTCTACACAATAATGTAATATAAAATATACGTAGATGTGTTATATATAAGCGGTCCAAAAGTGGCACACTAAAACTTGGTCAAGTCGTCAATGGAAACGAATGCCGTCAGAATTTGGTGGCCATTTTTAACCACGGATTTTCGTATAGACAACATATCTACCTTTTTTTTATATTACATCATTGTTTCTACACGCCGCAGGTGAAAGAATTGGGTATTTGACAACAGTGAAAAAAAATAGTTTTTTCATTAGCAACAGATAAACATTACGAAAATACTCGGAAAGTATTAAGCTTTCATTTATAGGTACTATTTGTTATTTTAAGATTGTTAAATTCATAAAAATTAACAATAAAGACGTTGTTTGATTGTGACGTCCCTAGAAATCCCTAGTCCCTACAAATTCCATACTACTCGTAACGGAGCGTTTTTGACGTTTCATAAAAAGAAGCTGATTTGACTTTTGTCAATTACCGAAATCGAATAGATGGAACCGGCTTCAAATTTGTATGTTATTAAACTTATTAGACTTAACGACCGCTTTAGCCTAGTTGGTAGTGACCCTGCTTACGAAGCAAGAGGTCCTGGGTTCGAATCCCGGTAAGGGCATTCATTTGTGTGATGAGCACGAATATTTGTTCCTGAGTCATGGATGTTTTCTATGTATTTAAGTATTTATTTTCTCTATATAAGTATCTATATCGTCGTCTAGTACCCATAGTACAAGCTTTGCTTAGTTTGGGACTAGGTTGATTTGTGTAAGATTGTCCGCAAATATTAAAAAAATATATATATATTATAAACAATTTACAAAGCTACAACCTCACAGACACTTCCTCTTAAGAGGATTGTGAAGTGCCGATACGCGGCGCGAGTAGGTATTTTAAAACATCTATCTGTTTCACACCGCTCTGTGCCTCACCCGTATCGTCCGATAGAGAGAGTAGCAAGTCCTGGAGGCAAATGCCTACATGTCCTTGTTGAAATATTGTTTCGGGTGATAACGTTTTTACCCCCCTAAACCTTTATGAAATGAGATAACTTTGGTATTATCGGATTCAGTACACTTTAATCTATGTCCGTACGTTTTCCATTTTCAGTAAATCAGTTAAGAATCATTTTTAAATATAAAACGGTAGACAAAGTTTTTAAGTCAAAAATATAGATTTTTAGATGCTAATAACTTTTAACGCAAGCAATCTATCTCTAAAATCAAAACGTACAGACCTAGTTTTTCATTATAGCTACAACATGTCCAAAAATTATAAAAATCGAACAATGTTTACGGGGTGAAAAACGTTATCGCTTTTTGTATGAAAAATTACAGGTTCACAATCCTCTTAATAATATTAGTAAAGAAGAAACCGCTTATTTTAGTAGTACGGAAGCGGTAGCATCATCCTGCAAAAAAATAACATTTAGTCTGTTATTTGTACTATAATTTATTTTTATGCTATATATAAATATTTTATAATCTCGTTTTAATTTATTTGGTTACGAGTGACAATCCCGTTCAGTTTACTTTATATTACGTTTGCATTCATCAAAACTCCCCCACTGAGCAGGAGTAGGTACGAGTACCTATACTTAAAACTTGTACTTTTTGCCGTGCAATCATAGACTTCCTAATCATGCACGGTTAGCACAAGACGGCGCGAGCTCTCTCGATGTTTCTCGCACTATCAGTCTCTCTTTTATACTAGTAAGAAAACTTAGAAAGAGAGAATTAGAAGAGTTGTTAAATTTTAACATGAGGTTGAGTAGGCACCTATTTTCAACCCCGCACCTTCCAAACGTGTGCCGACGCAGTTTTTCCGTTACTATTTTTTCTTCAGCTTCATAAAAGGTAAAATATAGTCCCTGAATAATTCATAGGCCCTTATGCTGAGCAAATACACCAACGAACCGTGAATTTGGTGAACGGAACACCGCGCCAATTCAATGGGTGACCCGTTTCAAAAATAATGGATAGGAAAAACCTCGACGTGTGGTTAGAATGCACGTAAAATGTAACATTTTGTTATTACGCAGTGCGTTTCGTGTGTTTTTTGTAGACACTTCGAACTGAGTGCCGAACTGCACATGGAGTGTTTTATTAGACGTATAGCTATGATATATAGATTCTTTGTTGCGCGTACTCTTTCTTACACTTGGAAGGAAAAGTAGCCCTAAACAACTTTACGACTAATTTCCATTGAGCTAATGTTTATACACCGTGGCCGTGAATAACCCGAAAGATTTAAGCTAACGATACTAGAGCCTAATTAGAGTATATAAAGTTATGTAACATATAGTCCAAAAACTCATAATTAAGGAGATATTAAATATTTGAAACAAATCAAAAGTTAAAAAATCTCCAGTCTAACACACCCTAAAGGCTTGAGCATAACTTGACACTTCTTGTCATGGAACACAAGTCACGGCATTCGCCGTTCGTCGTATGATTTCGGAGCGATTCGTGAAGTGTTATGCTCGCTCTCTGTTCTTCAACTTGAGTTTCTCAACTAAAGACTTGTTCACAAAGAAGCGGGCAATTAATTTTTTTTGTACTGAAATAGTAATTTAATTAAGACACATAATTGGACCCATGTTGATACAACATTATTTACTCGTACTGTCGTCAAAAATACGTGGTTTAAATCTTTCGGGTTATTCACGGCCACGGTGTATAGTACAACAAATATGGTTCATATAATAGAGTGCCGCGGTCTTTTAAGTTTTCGCAATTCTTGGTTAGAGTAATACACTGGCCTGCAAAAGAAGGTATAACGGTTTTAGCTACCGTCACGTTTATGAGTGTTATGCCTTCTTTTGCAGGTCAGTGTATTTACATGGTTATAGGTAATAATCATCATCATCATCATCACCACGCTCATTTAAATCACTTTGCCTGATGTGTCAATTGGTATAACATAATGTTGCCAAAATGTTGCGTAGCATTTAGATTTTAGCTAATCTAATTTAGTTTTTAATGTATACGCCAAAATATAGTTGCTCGGGTTTTCCTATATGCTAACAATTAATTTCTGTTAGGATCGCAGTTCTAACCTAACCTTACCTTTTTCACTACTAGCAGTTCGATTCTGATGGGATTGCCGTTCTTAATTTTTTTTTGTAATAAAATGTAGGGCCTATGTCCAGCAGTGGACGTCTTTCGGCTGATATGATAATGATGATGAGAGCAATAAACGTATGGCCTATGTCCAGGAGTGGACGTCTTTCGGCTGATATGATGATGATAGCAATACATGTATTAAATTGCTGTCTCACGCAAATTACTAATTTCATTGAGTTAAATATGATTACTAAAGCAACCTATCTCACTCGTAATTTAATGTAGGTAAACAGAATATTCGACTACTCAACTAGTGTAATCCAATACATCTAACATTAATGCTAACCACAAATTATTATTGCGCGACTAATTTAGACACAAACTAATTAACACATAATTATTATTGTCAGTGTCAGTACTAATATGAAATTGATTTGGATACCTTACAATGAGTATTTCAGGCACAATGAAGTCATACAGGCTACATCTAAATAAACCATGATGATGTGACTTGAGAGATTTTTTTTCACTTCCAAATTTTGCTAGGGTACATACTTAACTTAGGAATTTAAATTTCGATCTAAGTGGAAAATTGAAAAATTATTCGCCACAAGCGGGGTTTGAACCTGTGACCTCTGACACCGTCCATTGCTCTTATCCAACTGAGCTACCGTGGGCTCCGCTAGTGGTGACGAATCTTTCATGCCCTTCCACTCTTCGAATTACACCTATTTACTTATATAATACACAATATTGCACAGGGTGCACCCCAGCCACCACAGTCTCCTGGCTGTTGTGGCGGAGAGATGGGACAGTGCCCCTTGTCAGGCACTGGACCACTTAACATTTAAGTTTAGGTACTAACATAGTTATTTAAGTTAAATTGTAACACTTACACTTTATGGAATGCATAAATGTCGGAATTAAAAAAACAATTTATATATCTAAAGGATACCTATCTGGGTAACATCAGTTGCTCTCGAAGAAGTAGAAAATACCACAAACCTAATATTATACCTACCGCGCGCGCGCTACGCGCTTGTGATTCTTCTGGAGTCACAAGTGTCCATAGGCGACGGTACCAGCTTAACATCAGGCAGGCCGTAAGCTTGTTTGCCACCGTCGTGGTAAACCTGCCTGTTGTCTACCATTTTAGGGTTCCGTACCAAAAAGGTAAAAAAGGAACCCTTATGGTGTGACTCTGTCCGTCTGTCAGTCCGTCCGTCTGTCACAACGTTAAATATCTCAGGAACTAATTATGTTATTTATTTGAAATTTGGAACAACTGTTAACAAGGTTAAGACACGTGTATGGAGAATAAAAAAAAATATACATTTTCACATCTCCGAAGTTTACAAAGCGAAAATTCTGAAATAATTGATTAAGAGTAATATAAATAATAAAGGGAAAGTAAAACGATATCTCTATCTAGCTTATTTTTATTATTTAACAAAAATATTTTCTTAATTAAATTTGTAATTTACTTACTTTTGTATGAAATTTTATATCTTCAAATTCCTATCAGATTATCTTTAAAGTCCCTTCCTTCAAATAAAAAATAAATAATTGAAATCGGTGCGCGTCATAAAAAGCTATCGCTGATAAACAAACATATGGTGTATAAAAGCTTGTACGGAACCCTCGGTGCGCGATTCAGACTCGCACTTGACCGGTTTTTTTTATGTTTAATTTACCTCTGTTTTTCTGTTATGTACTATTTCTGGTGAGCAATACAGAATATTTGTATTGTATTGTATACAGAGGAAAAGTCTGTGAGTTTATTGCTTTGTAAGTTTGTATGTAACGGATAATCTCCGGAACCACTTATCTGATTTAAAAAATTCTTTCATCTGTGTGTAGAATAGACTTTCTGGATGGTAATAGGTATTTAATATTGTACACCGCGGATTTTCCTGCGTTCTTTGCAATACGCAGGACAGCTAATAGTTATAATACAATTAATAAATAGGTACCTTACAGTACCTATAGACAACATGTATTTAATAGTACATTACTTACCTAGGGCGGTTAAACAAAGAATGTCTCAGATCGCAGGTATTTGTCGCCCGAGCCGAAGGCAAGGGCGATAAATATGCGCTCTGAGGCTTTCTTTATTACCGCCCGTGGTGAGTACAAAATTTTACGTCTCTATCTGGCCAGGAAGTGGGGTTTTCCGCACGCATGGCGTGCGGTAATTCCTACTTTATGGCCAGGTATGACGTAAAGATACTTGAATACTTACACCGTTATGTCCCATATAAACGCAATCATCCAAGCAAGGCTAATATAACATCGAAATCACGATGTTATTCTAAATTTGTATCTGCTTTCTAAAATACCTATTTCATTCATCTTTTAACCGTTAAAGTCGAACCGCTGCGATCGGGCATTTTCAACAAAATAAAGAGCACCGTTTCTCATTTTAGTCCAAAAAGCCGTGGCCTAAGCTCCTAAAGTCGGGAGAGGGAGATAGAAAACATTTTCGTCATTTCGTACCTCGGCGCAATAGAATGGATGCATTTACACAAAAGGATTTGGCTAGGGTTGTGACAAATATTGTTTCTTTAAGTTGCTTTGCTTTGCTGCCTTTTTCCAAAACTGAGTCCAAATTGAATAAGAATACCTACTTGCTATAATATAAATACGATATTAAATAATAAAATAAACACGATGATAGCTACAATGCCAAAGACTGACACAGACACACAGTTTGCATCAGGGGTTAAAAACCTTTTATTTAATTTGATCTTACGTCAAGTTTCAGCCGCATTATAGATAGAGTAGCCATAACATAATGCAAAACTACGTCCAAAAGGACAAACCTTGGGAACTTTGTGTACCTATTACAATTCTATAAAAATTGAATTTGTTTTCATTGCTCACGACGATATTTTTGAGCAATTCGTTTATCGACATTTAATTAATTCAAACCCTTCAGTTATATATTAATATCGATTTTTTATATCACGATTATGATGGTTTATTGGAAAAAAAACATTGTATTATGACACTACAGGACTTGTTTAATAATGACATATTTTTTTACGCTTATGGATGACCCAGTTAATTTTGACCATTTTTTTAAAACCACTATATAGCCGCGCGCGAAAACGTTGTTCAATTCATTACGCGCCGGGCCTTCCCAAAGAACGGACGTATCGTTCTCGTCGCTGCCTAAAGGTCGGTGACCGCGCATATCCGACACGCGCCTGATATATTGTAGTGCGTCCGCTACAGATAGAGGTGGGTAAATACCCGCATCTACCCAAATTGGTGGGTATAAACTATTTCGAAAAGATTTTTTCAAAAAGTGACATTTTAGGGCTGATTTTTTTTTCATGAAATGTTTAATGCTTTTTGAACAACTTTTGTCATAATAAAATATTTAATATGAAGCATAGTTTATGAAAAAAAAATTTTTTTTGTTTAAAATAACATGTTTTTCTTTCAAAATATGATCAAATTAAAACGTGAGCCCATACCAGAATCCATACTAATATTATACATGCGAAAGTGTGTCTGTCTGTCTGTCTGTCTGTCTGTTACCTCTTCACGCCTAAACCGCTGAACCGATTTGATGCCCCGACAGGGGGCAGTTTTTATGCCGGAAATCAACCCCTAAGGGGACGAAATGCGGGGTGGAAATTTGTATGGAGCTACTTAAACTGCTGCACCGATTTGGATGAAATTTGGAATATAAATAGTTTGAGTCCTGGTAAACAAAGGATAGGTTTTATACCGAACAATATCTCCTAAGGGGGTGAAATTGGGGGGTGAAAATGTGGATGTAACCCATTTTATGAAATTTTGTTTAGAAATAGTTTAAGTCCTGGGAAAAGACATAGGATAGTTTTTATCTCGGAAATCATCCCCTACGGGGGTAAAATGGGGGGTGAAAATTTGGATGGAACCCATTGAGATGAAATGGTATAGAACTATAGTGATAGTTGGAGTGTGAAAGGAAAATGCATAGTTTTTATCCCGAAAATCATCGCATGTGGGGATGAAAAGGGGGGTTGAAGATTAAGGTGGAACCCATTTACGCATTTTAACCCAGTCCCGGGAAAGGTCATAGAACAGTCTTTATCCCAGAAATCAGCCTTTTAGGGGGGGAAATTTGGGGTGAACAATTTTAAGAAGCTACTAGAACCACTGCACCGATTTAGGTTCAATTTGGTGATTCCCGGGCATGGTAAGCAGGTCCTGGGAAAGGAGATTAGATAAATTTTGGATGGAACCCATTAAAATAAAATTTGGTATAGAGATAGAATTTGTCCCGAAAATCATCCCCTAAGGGGGTGGGTGAACAATTGGATGAAACCCATTTAGATGAAATTTGGTTTAGATATCATTTTTAATTCAGGGAAAGGACCGGATAATTTCTATCCCGGAAATCACACACACACACACACACACACGCACGCACGCACGCACGTACACCTACTTAACAAGTGAAATCAAAACATTTTTCGAAATGTGGTCACTCCCACAATTAAGAGAAATCCAACGACACCTCACATGTCGAAATCCGTCAAACGGTTTAGGCTGCAGGGCGTGTCAAAAAATAAGACATACCCACATACATACATACATACTCACATACATACATACGCTCGAAAAACATAACCCTCTCTCCTTCGGCAGTTGGGTAAACAGAGGCACCAGCACTGTTTTAATGAAACTCAGTTTAGTTTAGTATACTGAATAAATAATTTTTAATTTAATTAATGTAAACCAATGTTATATTAAGTACCTTATTATGGGTTATGTTATGTACCACTTCTGCCCGCGACTCCATCCGCGTAGAACACGTTTACATCGTAGCTCGATACAAACTTTCACCCTCCAGTTTCATATATATCCACACTTTCTTATCTTCTGTGTGTCAGTTTGCCAATCGGCAAAGGCCTCCTCCAACCTTCTCCATTCCTTCCTATCTTGTGCTGCTCTGCTCAATGTTACTCCAGCAACCTGACTTATGTCATCATCCCATCTTTTTAATGGTCGGCCATTCTTCCTTTTGTTTCCTCTGGGGTACCATTGAGTAACACGTTTGCTCCATTTGTTTGCTCCTCTGATAATGTGACCAGACCATTTCCATGGACGTGCATTCCAAAATGGACGTGCCCCGCTACTTTTTTATTTTTTTTAACGTTGGGGAAATGCTTTTGCGCTTCCCGTCCTGTCTGGGGAGGCAGAACGGGTATGACGGACTAACCGAAGCTGGACTACCGACTAAAACCACCAACGAGACTCGGCTCAGCCTTGTAAAGGGGGGCGTCGCAGGATCACTATTGGCATTCAACTGCGTACAGTTCACGCGCCCCATGGCCAGGAAGTGCGATTTAAAAAAAGTAGTCTTTTCTTCATTACATTGCTGTTAAAATATAACATCAAGTAGATTACTCTACTAGAGTCGTATATGTCAGTGGCAAACTTTAAGAACACTTAAAATTATTTGAGTTGGCCAAGTCGTATCAAAGTAATTCATTAAAAGCTACATGATTCAAATTCCATTTCAAGTTTTATGAACCCTCGGCCAGCAAACAGAATTTCAACTATAATCGCACTGTAAGTATTTTTCACTAATTCATGCTAGGTTTAAAGCACAACCCTAGGCTCCAAGTTTGCAACTAGCGTTCACCTAGCCTAGCTTGCCTTTAAGCGGCTTTCTATGAATTTTGCAGGAGCTTAGTCTTTTTAGACTACAACTATGAATGGAATAGTAAATGTGGCTAATAATGTTAACTGGGTAATTAGTGAGAGAGCGGGTCTATTATGGATAGTGTTGAATGTAGCGAAGTGTTGTATGTAAATGAAGTTGATTATGTCAGTTTATTTATTTGAAGCCTCTGAACTTTAAACGATGTTCGGAATTGTTTGTTTTAAAACAACAACACCCTAATTGAAGTGGAGACTGGCAAGACGAGATGATGGCATCAGAGAGCGATGGACAAGATGAGGCCATAGGTCAATACTAGTCGCCGCAGCAAAAACCAAATCCATTTTTTCATTACTTACCAGAGTATACGGGCGGGATATGCAAATTAAATTAGCATTTGCGTCGATAGTTCCACGATGAATGGTTAACGCGGAATGATTGAGCTGCCTACAGCGCCTACCCATAGATGAATAAAAGCACAGTATTACAGGACTGTGATATACATTTTGTAAGATGAGTGACAGATGGGGATTTAACTCAATGCGCGTTAATGGCTGTTCGTGATTTCGTTTTATAGTATCGTAATGATTAGATATACATAAGCAATTGACATGTAAAATTTAATATTTAATTAATCAAATTATTGAATTGAATTGAATTGAATATACTTCCACAGTAAAACTATTGGAAATTCATACGTCCATATCATTATAATTCTCGTAAATGCGACCACTAAACCGATTATTTAATAATAATTTTAATAATAATAAAATGGAATAGTTTAACCTATTCACCGCCACGCTACGCTCGTAGCGCTACGCCGTAGCGGCTGAACACCTTCACTGCCAGTAATCCGCGTAGCTGCTTTCCGCTACATACGTAGAAAACCACGGGACTGGCTACGAGCGTAGCGCATTCACTGCCAAGAATACGCTACGTAGGCGCCCGAAAAGCCGTGTGAAAGTGTTAATGTCCATCTATGTAGCAAAAAGCGCCTGTAACACTGACGCATGTGTGATTGGCGATGGGTTAAGACATCAAGTTTTTACAGCTTCAAATTGTCGAAAATCATAGGCTATGTCATACTCCAGGCAAAATACGGTTTTGAAAAACATTAATTTATAATAGCATATTTAATTTTAAAACATTGTTCTAAGATGATTTATTCAAGAATCCAACAAACTTTCCATCCGGAAGTATTTATATACATAGATTAAAAAAAAGCAAGAATTGTTTTTTTTAATTATTTATCTTGAATACTATAGAGCAAATGTAAATGAACCAAAATAATGATACCATTTATTAATATTTTTTCTGACTTTTCAGAAGCTAGTTAAGTTATAATTTTTTTGATGTCTGAAATTTTGTTGGATTTTGTCACTAAGTAACTATTTAATTGATTATATATCCATTACAAAAAAAAATCTGCTATTATAAATTATTTCCAATTTTGACATATTTTCCATACAAGTTGTCATTTCATTGCCTGGACTATCATCCAAAACCTCAAAATGCCATAGTTTACTCAGTAATGTTAGCTTTGAATTACTCGATCAAAACTTCAACAACATAAAATGGCCCTGTACTGTAGGAATTGGGGTTGACGTTTACTAAAAGGGCACAAGTGACAGAACCTTCCTACCAAGATATATCCTTTGTACAGGGAAGTGCTTGAGAATTTGGTCTGGAAAGTTTGGTGTCCCTTGACAACTTGGAATAGGGTTTATAGGTAATCTAAACTTGAGGTTCCCTTGGAAATTATATTTGTACGGTGAACCCAAAAACACCTTCTTAAATAAACTGAATACGTAAATTTTATTTAGTCGATTTGTAAAAGGAAAATGCCGAATTATCTGAAACAATAGTCTGCTAGTTTGACTTGGTTTTGGTAAAGCTACAAGCATACATTCAAATTACTTCATTTATTTTACATTTTCATTAAAATGCCTTTATCCCGAACCTTAAGGTTACCTTACGCTTTTACCAGTTTTACAACCAATTGTATATAACGAGGTATCGATAACCAGGTACAGTCAAGGTCACCAATATGTATACACCACAAAGTTACAGAAATATGTGTACAGACCTTATTACTACGGAAGTAACATATTTTTGCAACTTTGGGTATATAGATATTGCTGACCTTGGCTGTACTTATGTCTCTGATAAAATAGAGGAGAAAGAAATACCTAGATTAGTATCTCACAGCCCACATGCGGTCTTTTACTACACGGCACGTATTGGAGGTCTATTTTTCTTCCTCACTTCGCAGCATAAGTCCCTATTTACATTTCGAGCAACAACACGAAACACCACGTGGAGCGAGACCTCTATTTGGTGGATCACTTTCGTATCTGCTTCAGATTTAATTATGCGCAAAACATATTACAAAAGGTTTTACATTTGCGCACGACTATGTGGGCGACCAAAACAAATTGACTATGTCTTTATAATGATTAGATTTTCAATTAATTATGCGTAAAACGATTTTATTTAGGTAATTATGGTTCAAGATCCTGTAAATGTAAATACACAAATAATTTTTACTTTACTGCCATCTATACATTAAACGCTGTAAACAGGAGAACTAACTTGAGAACATTGTATGTAGTTCTTAGGTACGTCAACAGATGGCGCTTTTATTAGTAAACAATAATTCAATTTAAAATATTGAGGTACATAATTATTAAGAAGATTGCCGTATTAAAATAAAGAAATAGAGTAAAGAAATGTTAACATGGTTTATGTGAATTATTCCGTAACTCCATACTTCGGATTTATTAAAGCATACGTCACTAAACTTTTAGTCCCGCTACTGCCCACTAGATGGCAGCACTATATTTATTAATGACTTAATTCGTTACGCATGTAGCTTTACATTGAGTTCTTCGTAAATAGGAAAGAAAGATAAATAGGAAAGAAAGATAAAGGCATTTTCCTTTCGTAACAGTTACATTGTAAAAAAATGTTTCAAGTATGTGAGAAATTATTTTAGGTACTTGCAAAAATAGATAATACCCTGAGAACTTTACGGTTTCGCTCTATGAAAACACAACAATATATCGATATCAGCCATATTTTTACACTAAAAAATAGGTTGGATAATTTGACTAAATATTCATTAATAATCCACCTAAATTTAATACCGCAACGTGAAAAATAATGAAAAGTAATCTTTATAAGTTCCGTAAAAATCAGGCGAAAATGGTATAAACTTTCTTTACTCTATAATTGAATACGTCTATATAAGTTCTTTGGGATACGCACATAATCCACTTATTTTTGTTAAAGAGTAAACCTTTCTATAGGCCAGATGAAATTCAATATTATCTCAAGGTCGTAAATTTGAATTAAAATGCTGTTATTTCCTGATGCATATATTTTTGGATTCAGGTAGTAAGTCTCAACATTTGTGAACTCAAACATGTTTTTATAAAAAAAATACTGATAGCATTTTTGCTTGCTGGTTAAAAAAAATTCCTAACTTCCGGTCCGTAGAATTATTGATTTCCATAGTAAAAGTTTTTTTAAATAACACATAAAATCAGTATACAAATAATTAGCCTGATATTGAATTATTGCCAAAAAAACCGTAATTTTCTCAGGGTATAACTATCTTATAGATAGTTTCGGAAACCATTTGTGATTTTTGACACCTAGAAAAAAAAACGATTGTATTAGTTTTATGTCACGTTAAAATGACGAAAAAAAAATTATTATTGTTTTGATAAAATAACATAACAGTTACACAGAATATTGAATTAGAAATGATATTTTGTAGGCCGTAGGCGGCGGATAGCGGATAGCCATCAGATATATGGTCAGCTGCGATTATAGGTACCTACATATTGAATAAACAGTCCCTGACGATACAACGGCTGTGTTATCAGGATGCTGAGGAAAGTTTTGTATGAGGGGCTTCTCTATAAAATACTGCAATATCCGGTGTCGATTATACGAGGCATGGCGAGGAGTAATTTCCTCCATTAAATTAGCAAATCTCTGGTCTCAGGCAGCATTAGTATAAGGACAGACTGGAGAACGAAGATATAAATCTGGCAAGGATCTTGGAGATATTGATTTGAACTTTCACAATGGGGAACTTGCATGCGACTTCAATTTCGAATAAATTGCACTCAATTGATGCGGATATACGTAAAAATATCATACAGAAGAAAAAAAAACGATTGTATTAGTTTTATGTCACGTTAAAATGACGAAAAAAAAATTATTATTGTTTTGATAAAATAACATAACAGTTACACAGAATATTGAATTAGAAATGATATTTTGTACGACAAGTATAGACTTAAACGCAAATGTTGTGGAGATAATTGCAAATGAATGACTTACTCCATAGTAAACGCGCCGAGAATATATGTTGTGACGTCATAGCATAAGCCAGTTTAATATAGAGCGATTTCGGGGGGTGCCGACGCGTGCAGATTTCAAATGCATACAACATCAGAAAAATAAATAATAAGAAAGTTTTAGTGCTACAATTGTTTTAATGCTAAATTATACATTTGATTTTCGTAATAAAATAAAAAGATCCAAGTTCTCCATTCTCACACATTACCTATTGTTACTAAGCTGGACTTAGTCGTGTATGCGTAGATGCCTATAATTAACTTAGTTATTGACCTCTCTGTGGTTACCCAACGTTTCAAATGTGTCACAACATCCATGGACCAAGTCACTGGTTTGAGCTCCATAAACAGAAAGTAACTACAGAAGGTCGTTTCTATAGTTGAAAAATACGTGATGCCGTTGAAATCAGAAATCATCACAATTTCAACCGGGATGGCGTTTCAAGATTTAATTTTCGTGGAATCCAGTCATTAGTAAATGCAAGCGTCAAAAACATCGTTCATTACATCACCGGACATTAAATATTAGTGTTGTGTCGACCGGATGACAACCCTAGTGAACAGTTGATTTATAAAGACCAAGTGGGTGGAATACCCGCGCGGGTAAAAGAAGATGTCGACACACCCCCTAAAGCCAGTCTTCCCGTGACACACCCGAAACGTCTTGGAAATCACTCTACCGACAAAAGCCTAGAGAAAATATAGCTCTTAAATATAATATATGACGATGATTTAAAGAACACGGGACTAAAATAATAAAAAAAAGGTCTTCGCGGGTATACGTAGGCTAGGTGATGAGGTTTTATAATTTCGGTAAAAGTTTAGTTTTTCCCGCTCACGGGACAATGATGTCCCGGACCTTTGGAAGGCGTGCGTGGGGCTTAGTACCTACAAAGTACCAACTGAACCAACACGTAGAGGCCCTTTTGACAATTTAATGAAATGCAAAGAGTACACCGATCGGATGCTAGCTGTCCCTGCCCGTGTCATAGGACGCACACAGAGACAGCACCCGCTGAGGTGTATAGGGACTATTGCTGGTTGATGGAATCTAAAGAAAACGGGTTATTGGGTGAAAATGATGGACTAGTGGCTGGGCTATTGGGTGAAACATCGGACGCCTGCCTAATAAACTGTCTCATTTTTTATTATTATTATTTTATTTCTTTAAATTTCTCAGTATTTACCTAAATACTGATGTAATGGGAAGCACGGGCCGAAGCCAAGTGCATTTCATATACCTATTACGTTTAATTAAGACGGAAGATTTTGATGATGACGATTTGAGAAAAGATCTTGATGGTGATGATCGGAGAGATGTTCTTGGTTATGGTTTGACTCGGGTGGAAAAAGAGTAACTGATGGGTGTGCATGGATTTGTACGGTAGTGAGTGAATCATTCTGTATGAATTTTCTGACTATTCTAATTGTTTAGAATGACACATTTCTGCATTGCAATGTTAGAAAACGGTGGTAATGATAGGGTTTTGATAGAGGTATGCAACTGTTGAGGGATGACACCTGTTATTATTGTTATTCCTAATTATAAATTATGAATTTTGTCAATTATTAATGTTAAAATATGGTTCTTTGCCTGAAATAAATCATTTTTATTTATTTTTATTTTATTAAGGGCCATGTTCGGCTTAAATACCTTTCTGCCTACAGTCACATCAAACTGCTGTTAACAAGCTAGAATCAAGTTTCCCACCCACTATAAACACCGAGCCAAGCAAAATAACCAGCACATAACACTCAAACCCAGTATTTAGTAAATAACTCGCATTCGCAAGGGTCCGCAATTTGCCCGCTGGGCAATGTTGCATGTCATTACAGTGCGTGCCCGTATTGGCCGAGATGGAGGGCGGCGCAAAATGGCGGACTGCTAATTATATATTCGACGTGTTTATGTAAAAGTGGGTAATGAATGCACTTAAATATTTTTATAATGTTAAAACTTGGTGGCCAAGTAAAATATTTTTTAATGTGCAGAGTAAAACAATAATAAGAATGACACTTAAGTAGTTCCGATGGTAGCTTGATCGAATAACTGCCGGACGTTGGAGTGCTAACTCTCATCCACTCCACTGGTGACCATAGGGCTGGCTCATTCCTCGCTCAACGCATCGGCATTGCCATTCAGCGGGGTAACGCAGCCAGCCTTATGGGCAGCCTACCAAGTGGTAATGACTTAGGGGATATATGTAAATATATAGTGTAGGCCCCATAGGTTAAGTTAGTTTAAGTCATGTACATATTTGTTAAAATTAAATGTCAATAAATTTACTCGTAATTCTAATGCACAAATTGGTATTGAGATTAGATGGGAAACCTAACCTAGGCTAGAATATCAGCCCGTAAATGAAGTTTGGAAATATAAAACGATACAAAAAAACTTTAAAAACATCGTAGAAGGGATAGTAGAAGGAAGGAGGAAAGGAGTGGCCAATCAAAATAAATGTGGGCCAAATCAGGGAAAAAGTAAACGCCGTATCATGCTGTTAAAGAAAATGTTGAAAAAAGAGATATTTGGTGAATAAGTTTATGATGATAAGAAACAAATTGGTTACGAAGCGCTTGCTCGCGCCAGCACTTAGCCAAATATTATGAAAACACTTACCTTACATACAAAGGAAGGATTGTATTGATAGTTTTTAATATAGAAAATGATATAAAAAAAAATTGTATAGAAAATAGCAAAAAATCGGTGAGTTGAACAAAACAAACTTTTTTTGTTGGAATTTGGTTGTTATAATTAAGGCAGGAGGTAAGTTTGTTTAATTTGAACCTACATGCAACAGAACAAACAACACGAGATGGTTGACACGTATTTTTAATATCATATGCATCGGTTTGTTTTTTACGTTTCAGCTTCTACTTACACATCAATTCTACAGACTCATTAATGAATATTATTATATTATATTTATATATTATATTTTTCGGACAATCTAACACAAATCACCCTAGTCCCAAACTAAGCAAAGCTTGTATTATGGGTACTAGACGACGACATATTTACATACTTATATAGAGAAATAAATACTTAAATACATAGAAAACATCCATGACTCAGGAACAAATATTCGTGCTCAACACACAAATAAATGCCCTTACCGGGATTCGAACCCAGGACCTCTTGCTTCGTAGGCAGGGTCACTACCAACTAGGCTAAAGCGGTCGTCAAACGCTTGACGCGCGTCTTAGTCCCTGAAGTACCTACTTCACTCATTAATAACCCAACCTGCTCAAATACTATTGATTTTTAATCATAGCGGACTAGTCGAAGCACATACGGTCTAAGAAAACGGATCACAACCGGTCTATTACGGATCACAGAACCCTGTCAGTTGATTAGCCCGGTATTCCATCATTAGCTCAACCCCGCGGCCGGAGGCTAAAATTACTAAGTAATTTGACACAAATGACATTAATGGCATGTATCGACAGTCGGAATGTCATTTTGTAAATTGCTGTCTCCGCATTATAATTGTGATTGGCCGGGTCACGCAGCTTTAGGAATGTGCTGGCGGTGGTCGTATGTTGAGCTTTATTGGTCAAGTGAATGGTGATTATGGTGCAAATCTGGTGGATAGTTCAATTCACTAAAAAGCGCCCTACTTCTACCTAACTATTAGACCAGCGAATAAACAAAATAGGTTTTGATAACATTAAAGTTTTTCTTTTTAGATATGTTGTTGTTTCGATAAGGCCTGTTGTCTACCTCTACCTACATGTTATTATATAGCTGCTTTTTTCGTGTGAGGTGTGTAATAACGAGTATTTGAATTTGAGGCATGTTAAACAATAATTAGGCAAAAAGTTAGTAAGTGGTGGCGTTTGAACTGAAAAACTTGTGGCATATAACACTAATAATTCTTAAAATATTCTGTTTTCAGAAATCTATAACACTGGTCTGCATTCTGGTAAAGGAAAACTGCAACTTTTTGTTAACTCGTCCTATACCGCGGCCGTATATATACGGCCAAAATTATTTAAAGGAATTTAAACCATTTTGGGTTGGAATAGAGTTGCATTTGTTTTGTTTTGGCCTTTTTTGAAACAAACGAAATTTAACTCTACTTCTTACGTTAGTTGATTCAAATTTCAATGTCAGTTTGTGATTGTATGGTGGGCGACCCCAGGTTTGAAGAATTAGAGTATTAGCTAGGTCATAATGGTAAAGTTACGATATAATCGAGCATGTCCAGGTAATCATTTCTGGTGAAACAGTAAAGCAAATCAAGAATTAGAGTTTGTAGAGTCATAACTCATAATATTATAAGCTGACATGGAATACACGTGAAATTCTGCTATTTTATAAACCGTCGAAGGTACCAAGATTATGTTTGTGTTTTTTTCGAGAATTACTTTCGACTATTAATGTTGGAGTTCCCGATTGTGATTAATTAATTTGATTTTTCTTCTGGAAGCTGTATTTGCCAGACTGAGTATACACATTAATAAAGTTGTAGTTCCAGTTTGCTAGCAACACATTCCAGATTTTTTATGGATGTGTTACTGGTGTATTGATGGTATGTACCTACGTACTACATACGTTCATTAAATTCCATCTAACAAGAGCTTAACAGTTTTCATTCGACCTAGACCAGCTATACTCAACCGGCGGCCCGCGATGCGGCCCGGCGAGCTCTTGCGAGTGGCCCGCCTTCCACCATGCGATCCTAGTATTAAAAACCATTTAAATGTACCTTGTGGCCCGGGGCTCCTACGCTAAAATGTATTTGCGGCCCTCGTAGAAAAAAGGTAAATTGAGGCGACGATAAACATACTTATCTATTTATACATCTATCTTCTTCTATACATATAATAAAGCTGTAGAGGGTCGAAAGTCTGTACATTGAAGATATTGGCAAAAAAATCAATTGAGGCTCCTAGAATCGATAACAGAACACACTTTAACAGTTTTTAGAATTTTTTTCTGTGTGTCGGTTTGTCTGTCTGTTTATATGTAACGGCATCAGGTGAAAACGAGCGAATGGATCAATATGCGACTGTTACTAAAACGTTAAATTGATCTTCAGCCAGGCTATAAGCTATAAAAACTATAAAGATTAGGGTTCAAAGGGGGTAAAATATGGGTTGAACTTTGTATGGGAACTCCTTGAATCCATGAGCTAAAGACTTGAAGATTGGTAAGCATAAACTTGACTGGAAAGTAAAAACATCCCCATAGAAACTTTCAGCAATGTTCAGATAAAACTTGAAAAATATGTGATGAAAAAATAAGCGCTGAGGTGACTAGAGACTAGATATAATGTTACGAGAGCGGGATTATAACAGTTTCATTACCATGGTAACACGTTGTCACCATATTCGAAAATTCATTGTGTTCTTACAACTCATACGTAGCCGGGTGGTTTGGCCTATAGCTTACGGAGTCGGTGTCCACGAGTTCAAACCCAGAGACCGGCATGCACTTTTTGTGTAGTTTTAATTTTTTTTGTTAAACATTTTCAAAAACGCAGAGAAGATTAGTGAATAGAAGATTCGATGCCTTAGGAATTTAATTAACATAAAAAATATTCATGAAAAAAAACGTCAAAAAGTGTGCAATAAAGAGTATTTATATTGTAAAGTAAGAAATCGTGTAAAATAATTATCCTCAACTTTTTTACGAAAAAAAAGTAAAGGTTTTTAAAAAGTAGGTCTAGACTAGAATAGGTGTTTCCTAATAAAGCGTGAAACTAAAAAGAAATTCATTGAGCGGAGCTCGGCCTTCAGCCTCCCGTCCCTCGCCGCTCACCTTCGGCCCGTGGGTTTCACTAAAAGAACATTCGGGGATAGTGAGTGCCCACGTACGCTTGCCCCCGGGATCGCATAGTGAGCGTACTCTAAGGGGCGCTTCTGCCTTCGGTCCTACGAAAAACTCGGGCTTCAGCTGCGCTTGCCTCGCCATTCACCTTCGGTACTTGGACTCTCAGGTTTCCCTTGCAAGACATCCGGGGATAGTGAGTGTCTGTGGGGGCTCCCATAGCGAGCGCGCTCTGAAGAGACGCTTTGGACCTTTCATCCCTACGAGAACCTCAGCATTCGGCCTCGCTTGCCTGGCCACTCACTTTGTCAACTGCGGTCCTCTCCTCAGGTTTTGCTTGCAAGACCTACGGGGATAGTGAGTGTCCGTGGGGTCTCGCATAGTGAGCGCGCTCTGAAGGGACGCTCTAGGTATTTCATTCCTACGAGAAAATCTCCCCCTGGCCTTGTTTGCCTCACCGCTCATCTTCTCGGCGTCAGGTTTCACTTGCAAGACACCACAGGATAGTAAGTGACCACGTGAGCACGCTCTGAAGTGACGCTTCGGGCCTTCGGCCAATCAAAGCAGTCGAATGCAATATATTTGGTTTACAATTTTTCTTTTCACTTTTTCCTTCCAATAGCAGATTTTTACTTCCTTACACAGCAGCAGGTCGATAACTTAACGCATTGTACGCGCGTCAAATTTCACATGGAAAAATTACAGTTGGATTGTCCTAACGCGCGTTCGGAACGTTACGTGATTGCTCCTCAGCACTAGAAGTCATGCTAGGACTATTACCTTCACATATGCACATACAAAAGGAGCTGGATGCGGGAGGCGCAGGACCGGTCACTTTGGAACTCTTTGGGGGAGACCTATGTCCAGCAGTGGACGTCTTTTGGCTGATATGATAATGATGATGATACAAAAGGTGGCGGCTGCGACGGCAATACGCCTGAAAAGCCGAAACTACCTATGGACGAAACTAGACATACCCCACACGAAGATCCATAACAAACTGATCATAAGCCTACCTATGGAAGCTTCAATCGACAAAATATCAAAAACTGCAGTCTTTCCGAAAGACGCATATTACTTGGCATATTACTGATGGAAGACTCGAAAGAGGGACTAAACCAAACAGATCTTAAAATCTTTACAGATGGTTCAAAAACAAATACGGGAACGGGGTGTTCTCAGAGGATTTAAACATACACATATCCAAACCACTGGGTGTACAAAACACGGCATTCCAGGCTGAATGTGTAGGGATAGTTGAAGCCTGCAATGCCACAAGGAGACGACAAGTCGAAAACACAAACATACGGATACTCTCAGATAGTAAATCAGTACTACAAGCACTGAGCAGTGATAACATCACATCTACAAGTAGCTTGATATACGAATGTCACCAAAACATAGCTTGCCTGGCCGCTTACCTCCTCGACTTCGATCCTCAGGTTTCGCTTGCAAGACCGGGGATGATAGTGCGTGCTCGTGGACGAATAATATTTAAGTTTACCTGGATGCTCTATCTTTACCTGGAATATTATACTTCGTTTGCAGTTGGAATACCTTCTGTTTAGGTAATAGGTCCTGCAACTCATACTCTCAGCCTTAAAACTTCGTAAATATACTCATACAAGGAAACTATTTTCAGCGATTTCGAATCTAAGATGAGAGTCATGAATCGTTTATATTCCATGTCAGGACAAGTAAACTACTTGGTTGGCTGCTCTACATTCGGACAGAATTAATTTGTTTCATAATTTGCAACTAAAAAACGACTTCAAATCAATTCTTTGTTGTACCACATGCATGCACTTCCTGTTAACTTTACCTCACAGAAAATACTTACACAACTGAAGTTATAGGGGCGCAATGCCACAGTTATCTACCAAATGTCAAAAAAAATTAAAAATTGAACTGTTTATTTTCAGATCTGTGATTAAATTACATACATAAGTTACATTTAGTACAATCTTTAGTATAAGATTATTTAATAAACTTTTTTATCTTAATAACTAATTATACAGGGTGACTGGTAATTCGACCTATTCCTTGAAAGGGGTTATACTAGAGCTAATTTGCAACAATGTCCAGTCAACCAGGGGTCAAAACACGATTTTTTTTTAATTTTTCGAGTTTTTAGTTTGTTTGAAAAAAAATCGCCTTGCAGCCTTAAAGTGCTGATTGTGACAAAAATGTTTTTTTACCATCCAAATGGAAGTACTTTTGTCACAATCACCAGCTTAAGGCTGCAAGGAGAATTTTTTTCATACAAACTAAAAACTCGAATATCTCGGAAACCAGCGAGTTTCGACCCCTGGTTGACTGGACATAAATTGTTGCATATTAGCTCTAGTATAACCCCTTTCAAGGAATAGGTCGAATTACCAGTCACCCTGTATTTATCTATGTTACTACTGGGGGACATAATGAACATTTTCTTAATTATATTTTTAGTTTGTGTAGGCTTACTTTCTATATTTTTTACAATAATTTTGAGAAAGCTGTTTAATACAAAGGGTTAGACCACACTCTTTGCCCATATGTGTTGTTATATTTGTTAACTATGTATACATTCTTACTGGTCAGGGTTCGTAGGTTGCCTTTCCTTGTGTACTTAACCAGATCTCCCAATTTATGTTTATATTGCATTACAATTGCCATTTTAACTTTATCGAATACATTCATGACTCTGCAGTATTTAAATAGTTTATGATAAAGAAAGAAAGAAAGAAAGAAAGAAACATTTATTCGAGACAAACAACACACAGCGTTTGTCACGAAACGGTTCTATCTCAGCATAATGCTGGCATTGCTGCCAGCGCTGGTCTTCCGATAGAACCGTCGAGTGAGTTCACGGTGGATAACAAACAAAATAATGATATAAACTTAATTAAACACGAGAAGGGACAATTAACGAAATTAAAAATAGAACATAAAATATAATAATATTGTCCAGTGGTCTATGAACGCAGCCATTTCACTCCTGCGCGATCCGTAACAGCACACTAGCGTCATTGACACTGACAGTGACAGAAGTGACAGGTGGCACTGGCAGACAGGCGTCATTCTTTTCAATTAAACATGTAATCAACAATAATGTTTGAAAATCTACAATATGCTAAGTATAATTAATTCGATTTACTTATAACTGAGAAAAAACACGTACCATGCAAGGTTGAAAACCGGTTACAATTTGAAAAGTGATCATTACTACACACAACTATGACCAATAAACAATAACGAAGTGAACACATTACAACAAATACATAATAACAAAGGGGTACTGAACAAAACGAAAAACAATATTAAAGCAATGCCGAAGGGACGTAACACAGTGGTAAGCATAAACAGATATAACAATAGCATTTTATTTTTATTTAAATACAACTTGTGTCTAGCTGGCAAGTTTCCTGGCTTTTCTGATGCTCAAGCAGATACTTTTTAAGTTTGATTCTAAAACTATGGACATCTTGCAGGGTTCTTACTGGCGGTGGAATTATATTCCAAGACTTGGTTGCTGCATACCGGAAACTTCCTCGGAAAGCTGCTGATGCGTGCTGAGGTGTCATCAGCTGTAACTCGCACTGCCGACTACCACGTGACCTCCTGTTAGAAAGCTTCTCAAAAAGATACTTGGGGGATTTGTACTTGAGCCAAGTGTAATTTTCGACGATGTTGCATTTTGAGAATGTTGTGTTTGTTCAAGAATGGTGTGACGTGGGCCCTCAACGGTATGCTAAAACAGAAGCGGGCGCACGCATTTTGTACACGTTGAATGAGTCTTCGTGTTTTGGCAAGAAGACGTGGTCCATACACTGTATCCACATAATTCAACTTAGATAGAACTAAGGACTCTACCAACCTAATGCGCAAGTTTTCATTTATAAATGGGCGGATAATTATCTCTATATTTATATTAAATTTTTAGCGGGACTATTGTTTTCAGTAGTCTAATTTGTAGGTTATTTTTACGCTGTAAATAAGTTTTGTATGTTCTACAGACCATAGCTAGAGATTCCATAGCTTATTATTATTGAGTCTGCCATGGCTATGTACAGTAGTCGCAGAGTAGTGTATGGCATTTTATGTTTAAGTATGTTAATGTTACATGAATGGGTCTATAGTAAAATCATACTTCCCATCAAATATTATCTGCTTTGACTTAAGGTTGACTGACAGATAATGCTTTGTGGCATTAAGTCCAGCTTTTGCAATAAAGATTAAATAACTAAAATTAAATATTATTGACGATGACGACGTTTGTGAGGGTGTTTTGATTGAAAGAGAATTTGAACCGATACACGCATAAACTATGGAGTTGCAAGCGTCCATAGGCTACGGTAACCACTTTTTATAAGTTGTTTGCCACTGACGTGGTGTAAAAAATATTATAAATCGTTAATTACAAATAATCCAGTAGTATGGCTTTAGACATGAAAATAACATGTAAGCTATAATTTATACGCGTACGAAGTCGCGGGCAGAAGCTAGTACTCGTACTAGTATAAAGAAACAAATACTTTTATACATAGAAAACATCCATGACTAAGGAACAAATTTAATATTCGTGCTCATCACACAAATAAATGCCCTTATCGAGATTCGAACCCAGAACATCTTGCTTCGTAGGCAGGGTCACAATCACAACCAACTAGGCTAAAGGGATCGTCGGTCGTCGGCTTAAGGCCACGTTCATGGATAAGCTGGGCGTTAGGTAGCATGAAACGTGGTCTGTAAAGCGAATATATGGAAACATTCACGCATAAACACTCTTATAGGCAACGCCGTATATGTTTCGGGTCGTGCGTGTTCCACCGCGTGTACCGCGCCGGCGATCGCCCCGTCGAGTTCAAAAACACAGCCTAAATTAAACACACTCAATTAAATTCAACGAAAATACGTTTTTGTACTCGACGATTAAAATATGTGTATTAAGATTTCATAGAGAATACTGCAACGTCACTCTTTTCATAGTTGTAGTCCATGTTACTGTCGAAACAATCGAAATAACTACTTTTCGATACGCTCCAGACAACTAAAATAAATTCGACCAATCACGTGGCTGCTTTACTGAACTGTAATGAATTGGGCCAATAGAATCGTTTTGATGTCGTACGCTCGTTGATGTCTTTTAAGATATCAACAAGCGTACGAGCGATGAGCTGCACTTCGTTTCAACAGTATCGAGTTTGTTTAATTAGTTCAGTTGACTCGTAGAAAATTAATTTTAATGAACTCGTACAAAAAATATTGTTCACAATAGTGTTATAATCAAGCTTTTTAATCTCGTACCTTACTTAGGCCACTCAGCAAGCTTCGTGGCCTAAACACGGTACTCGACTAAAAAGCTCTCTATTATAACACGATTGTGAAAAATACTATTTTTTACAATTTGAAGAGTCATTGAATGACATAATAATTTAATCGGTTAATATGAAACAACCGAAGTCAGTATGAGTTTCATACGCTTCAGTTGTTTTGGAATAGGGAACATTACGCAAAACTCTTCGTAGGTGGCGACACTAGCAGCGTTGACATTGCATCTCGTTCCCACTTGCGGTATCGTCTATGCAAGCATCCTTGTCACTCATTTGACAATCAATTGTGCATGTGTGTGTGAATCCCTATATTTCTATACTGGTTTACTATTAGTGGTAGTGCTGCCTCTGGCGGCAGAACATTGCAGTAATGTTCCCTATTGAATGATTATTTAGACCAATAATTCAATTGCGTTACAAGCATCCAAATGGCTTAATCAACAAAGTCATTACCTAAATACGAAATATCGACAAAAAGTTTACAATATCCGTGAACATGTTAGGTAACTTGTTCTAATATTTTATGTTATATGTATTATGTTAGTTTATAACTTTAGATTATGCCATTATTGATGCAGATAAGTTCTTGTTTGTAGATGCACTCAGTTTTAAATTTGTGATTTAGGTCTGTCCGTACTATATACGCACAAAGAACTGCTGCCCTGGGGCCTTATCACAAAGTACTTTGTGGGCCTTATAGATAGGATCAATCAGAACAATTATATTCTTTCCTACGTACTACATAGCTTTAAAAAAAATAAAAAAAATGCTGCTTACCACAATTTTATTTATTAAATTCTACTAGGACTAGGTAATAAAATGTTCACACGAAAGCTGTAGAATTGTTGTTACCTACAAAGTTCCTTATTAATTAAGGTATCTACAAAATAAATAAATAATGGTAACAAATAAATAATAATAAGAAAATATGACTTCCTATCAGTCTCGGGCATATTCTAAAGGAGTGCCACCGCGATTTATCAATTTCAGGTAATAAGACAATACTTTGGTCTCTACATTCTTGTTTTCAAACGTATTTCCATTTTCCTGTCGATACGGTTTCTCCTCGCCTCTCTTGTGTGATAGTGATGTTTTCCATTATACTAGTAGGTACTTGTATGTGTATATGTATATATATAGCCTTACTTGTACCTTTGTTGTACATGTTGCATTTGTCTGCCTCTTCTTGTTTCTACTCTCATCTACTCAAAGGTTTACTGGAAGAGATCCATCATAGGGATAAGTTCGCCTTCGTACATAACTTATCTTGTTGTTAATTGTCTAATATGTTTATATATTGTATATACTATTGTATGTATACTACAACTACTATAAGTCATCATCATCATTTCAACCGAAAGACGTCCACTGCTGGACATAGGCCTCCCCCAAAGAGTGCCAAAATGACCGGTCCTGCGCCACCCGCATCCAGCGGACTCCCGCCACCTATATACCCACAGATGTATAAATATAAGGAGATCGGACATGGCGGCCGATTTGTATAGAGTGAGCCTGTCGCAAGTACATTAACCCACACAACGCCCAAGTAATTGACAAGACAAAGCACGCACACATCTAAAACACACACACTTGTATACCTACACGCTTATTTGACAATAAACGCGCATCATATCAGGCATTTTGGGAAAAAACGTAATATTCTCTGCGATCAGCACGCGTGCACAGTATGGCAGTGTATGCCCATTGAGCATACAGCTGCGACACGGCCGCCGGCGGCTAGTCCTCTCTCTAGTATTCTATGCTCTGAGTATATACCATACCGCTACTATAAATATTCCAACTAAAATGACGTGCCTACGTGACCCTTTTCGATACATTCTAATATTTATAACATGTTGATAACAAGACCGATTGCTAAATTCATCACTAATTTAAATTCGTTCATAATGGTGGTTAGATTAGTAAAATTAAATTAATTATTAATTAGTAGTATTGTTAAAAGGAAGCTTACAACATTTCGTATCATTTATTATACCTAATTACCTACTTATCCCGCAAGATTTTAATGAATACCTCACAAAACTAACCTAAATATCTAGGTTATGTTTATTAGGATTCCGCAGTCAACAAGGAAGTACGAACCCTTAGATCGGTTACACACGGCGACTTATTGAAGCGTTTATACTACACAAACGTGATATACTTAGTTAGTTATACTGGGCGTTTTCCGCAAATCGACATCCATTGTGCCCATTTTGCATGAAACGGCGGTTTGGCGCTACTCTAACCACCTCAGCTCGTCTAGAAAGTTGGTGGGTGCCTTGGTGTTGCTGACTGCGTCCCGTAGTTTGTCTGGAGAACCTAGGGGCTTTATTATGTGTATTACCCAAGTCCGGCCGAGTCAATGCCGGGCCGTTCCGACACCGAGCCGCTTCCGAGCCTCGGCCGTGGCTCGGCCGGGCTTGGGTATGCCTTAGCCATTCAAAATCACCGTCGTTTTACTTTAAAAAACGGCCCGGGCCGGACACGTCCCGTTCTAGCGCGAGTTATCCTAAGCTTAAAAGCACAAAAAAGCAGTGCAAATTTTTGTTATAGTCTAATGTCCTCTCCGCCTGCCAGCTAAAACGATTACTACTGGGTATATCTCGGCGGTAGTACTTATAAACATTACTCGATAATCTCATCGATCAACATTATCGTGTTGAATTACAAAAACAAGTTCTAAATCAATATGCTAAGCCGAACACAACCCTTTATGTAGGTACAAAATAATTAAAAAGCCTGCTGGTTATTAAATAATTAAACATTTAAGTCATTAATCAAGTACGTGACCTTGGTGCTAACACAATTTGTAAGTCACGGCACACTATACCTATGGGTACTACAATAGCCCCTGCAGACGGATCGACGCCTTCCAACGAAAGTGAATCCGATTCGGAGAAGCTATTATCATAAAACCAACTCTCACTTGTTGCCCTAATTATTTGGGTCGGTAACAAAAGACGCCAGTTTGGACGGGAATTAAATGGGTATAAAAAGTCAAAGATATTTTTATTTTCATGACAATGTGTTGGAATTATGATAGTAAAAATATTTTACAATGAGTACGTAGGTACAAAGTTAAAAATATATATGCTAGCAGCTTTGTGCGCTGTAGAACTTCCCTAGATACCACATCTTTTTGTCGGAAGTAGGACAGGGCAAAAACAAATGAATGGGTTATAAAAATATTTGCCAGCCGTTGCGCTAAGTGAGAATAGTTTTCTAAAGACGCCCGTATAGTTTAATAGCGATTTAATTTCTTTAATGTACTGAGATTTTTCTCTCCGTAATGACGATACCCATCAAACAGTAATAAACACAATTAACTTAATTAAAAGGAATCCCACTCATCTGAATTAAGAATAGTGTGAAGTTTCGACGGCAATATCTATTTTTGAAACGGAGTCTGTTTTTTCTCGCTATTTACGTGGCTGGGTAAACTGCTATTATACGTACAGTCAGCAGCAGAAGAAGCTACGCATTCTACGCAGTGTTCAAAATTGTGTACACTCGGACCGGTGTTCTAGATGGCAGGTTCGATTCCTGCAGGTCCATCACGTAACGCATTGTACGCGCGTCAGGTTGATGTAAATATCAATTTGTATTTATTATTTTTTGACGGCCGGTTAGCCTAGTGGGTAGTGACGCTGCCTACAAAGCTTACGGTCCCGGGTTCGAATCCCGGTAAGGGCAAATATTTGTGTGATGAGCATGAATATTTGTTTCCGAGTCTTGGATGTTTTTTTTATGCATTAAAGTAATTATATCGGCCTCCGTAGCCCAGTTGGTAGTGACTCTGCCTACGTAGCTGGAGGTCCTGGGTTCGAATCCCGGTCAGGGCATTTATGTATCACGAATATTTGTTCCTGAGTTATGGATGTTATATATGTATATAAGTATATATATGATTCTATTATATATATCGTCGCCTAGTACCCACAACACAAGCCTTATTGAGCTTACCGTGGGCCTAGGTTGATTTGTGTAAGATTGTCCCGTTATATTTATTTATTTATTTATTATAACGTGATATTGTAAATTGCTAATAATATATAATATAATTATTTGTATTTAGATGTATAAATGTAGCACTTAAAAACTTTGAAACAAAATGTAACTTTTTTGAACTGATAAGAGTGATAAGCTTGTTTTTAAAATGGAAATGTAATTTTGATAGACCAGTGATTAGAATATATCACGGTGTAATTTGTTAAAATAAATGGAATATATATGTATGTATGTATAGCTATTATATATATTGTCGTTTAGTAAATACCTATAACACAAGCCCCTTTGAGCTTACTATAGAGCTAGTTCGATTTATGTAAGATTGTCCCCTAATATTTATTTATTTATTAATGACAGAAAGTTGAGTCGTCCTAACGTCCGTTCGAAAGATTTCATGATCACCCCTCTGATTTGCTCCGCTTGTGTTTGCGTTATTTTTATTCTTGGTATCTACTTTGATCCTGGTATCAAAAGGTACATTGTACTAAATGTCTACTTTGGTTGAGGCAGAATTATTAAACATAGTGGCTTTTTTCCATGGGCAGTCGCTTTTTTAGGGTTCCGTCTCAGAGCATAGAATACTAGAGAGAGGACAAGCCGCCGGCGGCCGTGTCGCAGCTGTATGCTCAATGGGCATACACTGCCATACTGTGCACGCGTGCTGATCGCAGAGAATATTACGTTTTTTCCCAAAATGCCTGATATGATGCGCGTTTATTGTCAAATAAGCGTGTAGGTATACAAGTGTGTGTGTTTTAGATGTGTGCGTGCTTTGTCTTGTCAATTACTTGGGCATTGTGTGGGTTAATGTACTTGCGACAGGCTCACTCTATACAAATCGGCCGCCATGTCCGATCTCCTTATATTCATACATCTGTGGGTTCCGTACTCAAAGAGTAAAACGAGACCCTATTACTAAGACTCCGCTGTCCGTCCGTCCGTCCGTCCATCCGTCCGTCCGTCTGTCCGTCCGTCCGTCTGTCTGTCACCAGGCTGTATCTCACTGATACCGTGATAGTTCCAGTTGAAATTTTCACAGATGATGTTTTTCTGTTGCCGCTATAACAACAAATACTTACAACAGAATAAAATAAATATTTTTATTGTTAATGGTACGGAACCCTTCGTGTGCGAGTCCGACTCGCACTTGGCCGGTTTTTCTAACTTGATGATACTCAGCTTGGCAGCGACAGTTGCCACAATCTATTTGGGGGTGTTCGATGTTTCTGGTCGTCAGAAGCAAGTGAGTGGATGGATACAATTATAAGCAACCGTGTTTCAGCTACTGTTAAACAGCATGACATATAGTCAAGAAGATTAATCTTTCTTATTTCCTAGTTCAGACACCATAGCCTTTTACAAATGACATTATTTCGCAATGCATCCATTCAGTTAATATAAATAGGTACCTACACTATGATGTAATTATGACAGAAGTAGCTTCCTTGAAACGAGCACTATTTTCCTCGAAGCCCCATTCATTTGTTTCAGCCGTCGTGGAAGTAAATGGGATATAAGTGTTTGTCGCTTTCCTAGTGTATTATATATATCGCGCTCGGTTCCACACTCGCCGAGCTAACGTGATAGAATGTTTGCGCGAAACATGTTGTATAAAATTGGAATGCGAAGTGCATGTCGCAGATTGTCCCTCTGACCCGCTTAGGTGCCCCCCCCCCCCCTCGCCTGACCCTAGGTGACCGTACTCGCGTGACCGACTCGCGCGAGTTCCGAGAAAATTGTTATTATTAACTCTTATCGACTGAACTGAACTAATGTCATTTTACTAGTAGCCTATGGTTGAACTAATTTTAAGTTTTTGTGGCTTTAAAATTGCTTTTTTCTCAGTTGTTACGAAACTATGTAGTAGTTTTTGAAAATCATGTTTTACAACCAGCCAGATTGTACTAAAATTGTGTTTTCACACCTCTCATTCAGAAAAGTAAGTTTTGGTCCACGAAGAGCAAAATGCCATTTTTATGTTCAAGCTACTTTTTTAATTTATTCATTGGCTTCTAGCATTTACGCAATGTGCCAATAGAACACAGATCTTAATAAAGAAATCGATTGTTATTTCATCGTAATCGATTACAAACGATTGTTTACACTTTTACTTTTTTTTTGGCAATTTTTTTTCCTCATAGTCGGTGTGAAAAGTTGCATGTGTCACTCAGGAGCAAAATTATCTTCGTCTTGGGCGTTAACTCTTGAATCCCTCACTACGATCAGGATCCTACGTTACAATCCTTCGCTACGTTTAGGATTCTATTGTAGGATCTCTCGCTACGTACAGGATTCAATACACCGCCCTCGCCGTAAATACAGTTACCACATTTTTAATACATTTAATAGGTAATTAATACAAAAGTACCTAGACGACCGAGTTTAGCTCGGGTAAAAATAGACAAAACGAATTTCCTCAGATATGAGGCAAGATAAATTTTTCGCCCCGTAAACCCTACATGGCCCCTACAGGAGCACACGAGTGTTTTAAGGCCTGCTAATGTAAAATTAATAATGTGACAAAAAAGAGATACAAACCATTTCCACAACGCAGGCTTCGTCAATACGAGTACATCCAAACAGCAAACATCTGTAACACGTTTCGTCAATCATTTACAAATCATATATCCACAACAGGTTTCGTCAATCATCTACAAATCATAAACCAACAGGTTTCGTCAACTATATTTAACATTCGCCACCAGTTCACCCCCCATTCCGATATTCACCCGGACCAAATGTCCAATCTACACACATATCATAAGTACTCTAAGATGGGTTCAAAAGCGTAGGGAAATGACCTGCATTGATGACAACAGTAATGGCGGCAATTCGATCCTCCGTCTTGACGGAGAAAAACATTCACCTTGACGATTTTTTTTTTAAATCATAGACAAACTAATGAAGTGCCTTATCTCATGTCACTCGAGATCAAATGTCGTGTGGTTTATATAAAAAAACATACTGAATTGACGTTTCGTATCGCCAACTGTTTTAATATCTATGGATAATAGAATAGAGACTTTAGAAACCCACTTGAGTTTTGACAGCTGTTCCAAATTTAAACTCATAACCTTACAAAAACCGATAAGTACTGTAATAACATTAAAGTACAGAATTTACCTACTAGGTACCACAGACAAGAAAGTTCTCATAGTATAAAATTGGTTGTAATAATGCTGGTCATTTCCTACGGTTTCTGAACGCATTACAGAGCACAATCATTGATAATGTGCGTAGCTAAAATAAAAAATACGAATGCCAGCGTAAGTACTAAAAAGTTAGAAACAATTTGTTAAAAACATTATACTCCTTTTCGTTGGGCAGTCTTGTAATAATGTAATAAAGTAAGGAATTGTTTATTTATATAAATGTAGCAACCACTATTTTTTTCGTTGAATATTATATTTGTTTGCAGTCGGGGACCTAATGTGACCTATTATACTCGTAATGTAAACGTGAACGCACAAGATCAAAGTGAAGATCAGTCAAGACCTACCGCCTTCCTTTTCGTACATCTAATACCAAAATTTAACGCATTCTTCAATACTTATGTTATAAAGAGGAAAATTGTGAGATTAGCTTTTGTATGTAGGGGGTAATCTCCAGAACCGCTTATCCAATTTTAAAATTTCTTTCACCCGTGAGCTGTGTAAAGAATAGACCTAGGGCATTCTACAGGTTCTCTCTGATACCTACAGCTACTGCTAGAATATTATAAACCTCAATCCGTGAATTATCAACAGATAATAGGTAGGTACACTCATGCTTCGAGTCCCGCTATTCTATAACTTGTTGCTCACCTCAACGTTCACTCACATAGTAGATTGTACAACAAGTGCATAAAACGCACCATTTTACTCGAGACGTTTATCCATCCGAGCGAGCTTGCGAGCGAGGATAGATATAAAGTCGAGTGTAAAATGGGTTTTATGGACGAGTTGTACACTCTACTTTTCACTTCGATTGCGAGGAAATGAAACAGCAACACGTAAATATAGTAAATGCTAATTTAATTAAAATTGAAAGTTACATTAGAGCAATGAGAAATATTTAAATACTATACTGATCTACTAAATTGAAAAATAAACAAATATAAAAAATAATAAATGAGACGAAATACAAATTATAAGTTTATTTCATGAAGTCTTATTGTGTACTTTGGCTGTTGGTATCTTTGCCTTGGTCTTAGAATACGAACGAAACGAAATAAAATAAAGAGGTTGTTGTATGAAGTTAAAGATGTTCGTGTGGCTGTTGCAGCGATTGCCTTGGTCTTCGACGAAGATTTTACTTTATGCTCTAGAGCATAAAAAGCGACTTTATGTCGCCTACGCACGACATAAAGACGAACTTTTAGAGCATGAGAAGTGAAAAATATATATCATGACGCCGCGATTCGTACTAACTAAACGTAGGTAGTGAGGCGCATGAGCCCGTAAAGAATAACAGCCCTGAATTATCTCCTGTTATCAGCACAGTGAGGACATCCTCTATAATTTAACTTATCGGTCAAAGTAATTAGTCGCGTTAAATTTACCATTGAGTCATCAAGCCCACTTAACTGGATTTCCCTGTAGCTATAATCTATAATAGAGTCGCGGAATGACTCTTCCCCATATTTGGGCCTTAAAATCCGATATATCCTTTAAGATCACCTGACTCGATCACCCAGGTGTTTTTTTTTATTTATATATATATATATATATTCTATTTTTATATTTTTTTTTATTCATAAAGAAAATGTAAAAACAAGGGGTGACGACGGCAATGACAAAAAGAAAAGATGGGGCGGAGGGGGAGGTTGGTTGTTAAATCTTGCTTAGTTTAGAATTCCTGCTCCGTCTTCGCAATCGAAAGCTTTGATGTGTCTTCTGGTGCCTCTCACTCTCATGGAGACAGCTCGTATGAGTGATATTTGAACTTTAACTTTTAGCCAGAAAATTATTTGTGAGTAAGGTTTTTCCCATTTGGATGATAATTTGGATGCTGTTTTTTTTCAAGTAATTCATATAGGTATTCAGTCCCTAAATAAGGCTCCATCACATGAGTATACTAATGGAGTAAATGAGACTCTTAAGTCTTCTGTGGCTCGGTCATATTTTAGATGTTTTTCTCGGCTGTGTCTTTGTGCTGTTTTTTGCCATGTAAGGTGGCTGTAGGAGGAAGCGTCAGCATTAACTATGCGAACGTCGAAGAACGCTTTCCTTGCAGGTTCCCAAACACTATTTAGTAATAAGTCCCCTATAAGAGATGGCTGTGTAGTACTTGCATCACGCATTATAGGTTCAATTGTTCCAGTTCCCCAAGCTAGTTCAGCCCAATTTTTGCAATCGTCTCTATGTTGATCATGGCCTTATTTAATTTAAACCTTTTTTACAATTTAGGGAATGATTCAAGTCAAAGTTATTTTCTCCGCATCCGTCGCTAATCTGAGGAAAATAATTAGGTTCATTAGCGTAGCGAATTGCAAGGGCGTCTTTAAATTGAGTTGCGGTTAGGTCGGTATTGTTTGCGGTGGTGGGGATGATTGACAGCCATTGTGATGAGTTCGATTCAACTACTCTTTTGACGCATCTTTGCGTTTTACTTGGTAACTTAGATATATTGTCTTTGCTTCTTTCACTGTCATTTAAATGCCTTGTCAGATAGCGTAACCTCATGGTTACTCCTGTGTGAGAATGATGAGCTATTAGGTCCAGGTTTTCAGTATTTTTTATTGCGTGGATTAGTATCTTGTTTGATTCAACGGAAGATTTATAACATTCGGTGTTTTTTAATGGATTGTTAATGCCAAGGCCACCCAGCTTCACTGGCAAGGTGAATAATTCCTGTTCCAAAGAGGTGGTTTCTGTATCAAGAATGGAAGGAATGAATTTTGACATTATTATCTCGTTTAAGGTTTGAAATTCTTCGTCGGCTTTATCCATTACAGTTTGCAAATATCTCCATTCGCATTGGAGTGATTTTGTAAAGGCTGTAAGTACTAATTGACCCAGGTGATCGTATTGGACGAAGATGGCCTATGAGATCACCCAGGTGATCCTATTGTACGCCATATCCAGCACGATCCCCTGGGTGATTGTAGTGGACAGAAATATACCCAGTAGGATACCCCAGAAAAGAATATTATTTTGCAAGTGATTCTAGCGGACGAACTTATCCAGTAAGATCACCCAGGTGATCGTTCTGGACCGTATGTCTATCACGATCCCCTGGGTGACTGTAGTGGACAAAATTATATCCAGTAGGATACCCCAGACAGTAATAATACCCATTCTATCAGTGTGTTTTAATTAACGTGGGGGCGAGATAAAATGTCGCTAGCTATACATTGTATTATTATACGTGACGAAGCATGATTCACCTGTAACGTCTATGGTATAAAAAGATAGTGGGTATACATGGTCCATAGCCACGCGAGGACTCAACGTTGAAATGTATTATAGTGCTAAACGCGCCGGTATCGGCATCGTTAACGCGAGCGCTTGCCAATCAATATTCGACCTTAAAGACACGAGTGACCCGTTTCATTACATTTTAATATGTCTTAAACTCACGGGAGTTTTTGAAATTTGAGTTTTTAATGGGAGTTTCCGCTTTAATTTGAGCCATAATTCTTTCGTATATCCGTTTGTCCAACTGTTCTCGTCTACAGGTCGCATTTCTCAGCCGATGTTAGCAGGTTCAATAATTAGGTAAGTAGGTACGTTTATTTTTATGTCGAATCAGAATTTCAACATTGTAAAATTATTTTTTTTTGTTTTTTAAAGTCAGGCGCGATAATTTTACAGCTCACAGAGCCACAAAGTATTATAATAATTTACTTTAAAAACAAAGTTTAAACCGACTTCAATTCAGGAATTCGCCAAGCCACATATGTACATGAAAATTCTTTTTTTTCGTATTTACCACATGAACGGCTCTCTGAGAGCAAATGCGTTGATTATTACAGAAAAAACCCAAGTCGCTATCTGTGAGCCGATAATATTTGAGGAGTTCCGTCGATTCCTCAAGGATCTCAGAATTAACACTTCATTAGTTGCTACTTCAACGGAATCATGTCAGAATCTTTGACGTACTTTACATCTTTGAGGAGTTCCATAAGTCACCCTTTCATCATCAGTTACACTTCACCAAAATTGCGATTTCCGAGGGTAAATACACGAGTTATAATAGAAAATACTGAAATCACTACACGCGTGCCTATTAATTTATAAATTTGAGGGTTGCCCTCAATTTTCTTGGGATCCCATCATCAGATCCTGACTTGGTGACATGGGACCATCTCAGAAAGTCAGAAGTATACTTTTACGAGAAAATAAAGATTTTTGGCAATCGGTCTACAATTGAATGAAAATGAAAATGAAAATATATTTATTGTAGAATCAGTACATCAGCTTATTTAAGTAATACATCATGATATGATAGATAGAGTGCACTATTTTTAGATAAGCCTAGGAACGGTGTCCTGTGCCCTAAACTAGGTAAACCTGTCTTATAGGGAACAGGGGAGTTCTAATGCTCATTATGAGATCGCTACTACTTACATTGGTACTGAGGGAAAGAAATAAAGGATTTCTTTTATATTAAAATTTACATGCAGTTTTTTTTTTTTTTTTTTTTTGTAATTGCTACGTGGTGTAACTAATGCTTAAATTAATTTATCTAACTGTGTGTTAGTGCGTTGTTTATATATATATATATATGTGTGTGTGTGTGTGTGTATGTGTGTGTGTGTGTTTGTGTGCGTGTTTGTGTGAGAATGAAAGAGAGTGGGCATTGATGGATCAATTGTTTTCTAATATTTTGGTAAGGGGTTATTATTTTACAGTTGCGAGAATTTTTTCAGTTTCAAAATAATCAAGGGACATAGACCATTTTCGGATAGATTTTGTTAAGTTATATTTACTACACTGTCTGATGTTTAAATGTTGGTTGATTCTATTGTAAAGAAAAGGTGCAAGGAAATTAAATTGTCGTTGATAAAAGGCGGTGTTGTGTGCGACTGGGCTGAAAATTTGGAATTTTCTACGGCCTTCAAGACGTTTACGTGCGTATGCACTAAGTGTGTTTGTAACTTTATGTTGTTTTAGGCAAACTCGCTCAATGTACAGTTGTCGGACTGTTAGCACATGCGCTATTGAATATAGTGTTCGCGTACAAAACCTAATGGGCTTAGCAAGCAATTGACAGAGAAATCGGTAAAAATACGCAAAAAATACAGTGGAACCTTAAAAAGGATTCATCATTGCATAAGTATCTCAATGTGGTAAATGACTGTGCGAATTGAACGGAGTTATCCACGACTAGCCCCAAGCGGCAAAAAATTTAGTCGAACATTCCACAACCTGAGCTGTATTTTGCCGTAACAAGCGAAATTAATCAAATGTTAAGGAAGTCAAAGTTTCATTAAAATCAAAGTTTTTCAACCCCTACGCAGTTGATTAAGTTTTTGTCCGAGTTTTTCAGTGGGTAACACGATGCCCGTTACCTTGCACACAGCCTTGTAAGGCGTCTCGTGTTACGATCGGTCACACACCATTACTTGATGCTTGGCTGACAATTACACTAGACATAATTTACGTTGCATTCTTCATATTTACAAATACAAATACAAAATATTTTATTTGTTAAACATAGGTATGTACATCGGTGTTACAGTTTATGGTTTGTCTCACTATGTCTTGCCTGTTAAGGCATACAAATAGCCACAAAATAGCATGCAGCATGCACTTACACACTAGATATAAGTCGTTAATTATGGTATCATTTGCTTACGTTATGCTAGGGTCATTTAAATATTCTTGTATGGAATAGTATGCTTTGGCAGCTAGAAATTTAAACAATGCTTTTTTAAATAAATGAGGGTCATGGAATTTCAAAATGGCTCTTGGCAATTTGTTAAAAATTCTAGGCGCCATTCCAAATATGCTTTTTGAAAGTAAGGCAGTTTTGTACGGTCCATGGTTTATCTTACCCTGCATACGGGCACTATTAAAGCTCGAGAACTGGTTACTGTTCTGTTTAACATACATTGCTGTTTCAAAAATATAGAGTGATGGGAATGTCAAGATATTTAATTTAATAAAATAGGGTTTACATGATTCGCGGGGGTGTAGGCTGCAAACGGATCTGATACATTTCTTCTGACCTTTGAAGACTAGGTCTCTATCTGTGGAGTTGCCCCAAAATATTATTCCGTACCTTAGTGTAGATGTAACATAGGCATGATAAGATGTTAAGACTGCAGATTGGCTAACTTTTTTACTAAGATGATACAGAGCATATGAATATTTATTTAGCTTCTTACATAGAGAGTCAATTTGGTTTTTCAAGGTCAATTTATTATCTAAGCTTAAACCTAAAAATTTTGATATGTCCGTTTCATTAATCCTATGGTCCTTATAAGTTACATTTAAATTAGTGATTCTGTCAATTCTTTGTTTGAAATTCATAATGTTAGTTTTTTCTAAATTAATGTGGAGGTTGTTCCTGTTTAGCCATTCAATGAGTGATTGCAGAGATCTATTGACGTTTTCCTCGTAGTAGTGTAGGTCTTCTCCTGTGAATATCACAGTGCTATCGTCAGCAAATAGAACCATAGATTCTTGGATAGCCAGCGGAAAATCGTTGATGTAAATTAGAAAAAGTAGTGGGCCTAAGACACTACCCTGTGGGACGCCAATATGTGTATCCCTAAGATCAGATGTATACGTTATTTGTTACATTGTTAAACTAGAGGTACTACATAAATTTGATTTTCATTTTATATTTCGAACTTGTTCTAACACACTAGGCTTAATGCTTTGAAGTGAGCGCTTGTGAAATACCAAACGGATTTCAATTCAGTAGGTATGTTTAGTCAAATAGATCCATGACATAGTAACTAGGTGTTAATAAGAAATGGATATTGTTCACTGTGGAAAATACTAGAGTAACTAAGCTGGTATCTATCAGGAGTAAAATAACAGATGTTTAATATGAAAATTTCAGGAGCTCGTGAAGATTCAACTCGCGTTGTTTATTCCTAAACACATAGTTGTTGTATTTATATGTAGGTAAGGTTCTTTGGGGTATTTTCGATATATTTTGAGCGTGGAGGGTAATTTTCGTGTTTGGACTCGAAAGTCACAATTTTTGCGTAATTTTTTTGCACAAGCATAATTTTTGTATTGAACTTGGCTCTCCTTTTTTACATTTATGTTTTTGGTGCGATATCATTACTTTTTGTAAAAAAAACTAGGTACGTATTGAGATTTACTTCTGTTCTATGTATAATTATGTGGTGCCGCGCGCCGCCGACGACACACCGTTGGCCGGTTGTTTAGCGCGTATTACAAGTTTTTTGTATGGGGACACCACTTATTTTATGACTTAACTTAATTTTTATATTTCTGTTATATAGCAAATATAATAATACATATATTAGGATTGTTTCAAATATCTGCTTGTAACGGTTCCAACGCTACAATTAAAAAATATTTTTTGTACTCGACGATTAAAATATGTGTATTAAGATGTCATAGAGAATACTGCAACGTCACTCTTTTCATAGTTGTAGTCCATGTTACTGTCGAAACAATCGAAATAACTACTTTTCGATACGCTCCAGACAACTAAAATAAATTCGACCAATCACGTGGCTGTTTACTGAACTGTAATGAATTGGACCAATAGAATCGCTTTGATGTCGTACGCTCGTTGATGTCTTTTAAGATATCAACAAGCGTACGAGCGATGAGCTGCACTTCGTTTCAACAGTATCGAGTTTGTTTAATTAGTTCAGTTGACTCGTAGAAAATTAATTTTAAAGAACTCGTACAAAAAGTATTGTTCACAATAGTGTTATAATCAAGCTTTTTAATCTCGTACCTTACTTAGGCCACTCAGCAAGCTTCGTGGCCTATACACGGTACTCGACTAAAAAGCTCTCTATTATAACACGATTGTGAAAAATACTATATTTTGAATCTGTTATATTATAATGATGTCAGTCGTCATTCTAATCATAATAAAAGTCCTTTTATGTGTAGAACCAGTCAAATAAAGCATAAAAAGTTATATATATTTGTACCCTAATGCCCTGGGCTCTATTTCACCATCTTGACAATTGTCACCTAACACTGACAATTCCACGTAGCTATATTGATGGGTCAATAAGCTGTCCAGCAACCGCCTTAACCTGTCGACGCAGCCATGTAAGTCGTCGTAAGTGTAACAATTGTCGATTTGGTAAAATAGGGGCCTGGAGGCACTGATATTAATTAAATACATGTACTTAGGTACCCATTTTCATGTGTTGTTATCAAGACCAATATATATGGCAATGACCGTTTATACAGACTAATTCGTCTAATTAGGATAGGGGATATGACTCATGATGCTATGATTTGATAACTATTGTGAGTAGGTACGTATTCACGATGAGTACAAGCTTTATTCCGATGGCTCTGTAATATATAGTAATTAGACGGGTCTGGAGTTAATAAAATCGTTCATAGCCCAGCGGCGCCTGCGAATCGGAAACGATAACGCAGTTAAAGCAAAGATGGCAGCGGTCAGTCCTTGGATGGGTGACCGCCTGTTTGAGTGGTAACTATAAATGACCGCTTCCGTGCTTTGGAAGGCACGCTAAGCAGCTGATCCCGGATGCTGTCTATGACAGTAGTCGTTAAGCCGAGTTAGAGGCCTTCGGGCGGCTTAAGAACCTTTAACAGTCGAGTTGCCCACTCACTTGGCAAAGGGGGGACAACTGTCACTTGCGTCCGCAGGAGCTACCTACCACAACCCTGCACGTGTCCCCTAGGTGGTACTAAAAAGTGACAAACTCAAAAAGGCCAAATAATGTATGCCATACGATTAAAAAATCTAAATTCGAGCGACTCCAGCGTAAATACGTTGAACAATAGCCGCTCGCCGCCCCGCTGCCCGCTGGCGTCCTGACCGCAGCCTTAGAATTAGGAATTGTATTTTATTCTCTATTATTTTTAACATATAAATGATTGATAATGTAGTTTATATTCTGATGAATGATGTATAATTTAGAATCAACAATAGATATATATGTCGGTTGAGCTACAGCCGACATATACATACCTACATATTGTCGAGTCGTCAAACGTGGTTGCTAAGTAAATATAGATATATAGGGTGAGCCCTGTAACAGGAGTAAAAAATGAAACGGTAGATTATTAAGCTAGTGAACAATTATTTCCAAGTGGTTTTAATTGAAAACAAAAAAAAAATTCTCTAAAATAATGTAACATGTATTTTTTACTCTTCTGGAGTGCTAATAAGTAACTTCTTATTTTCAAAACAAAGATTTTAGAAATAAAAATTTGAACACCCAAAAATATCTTTTCAAAACAAAAACGCAAAAAATATTATGACTCATTTCATTACATGATGTTACCTCATAATCTGCTTTTACTGCTGTGCTATGATCTCGTAGAGCCAAGATACATTACTAGGAGGTCATAACTTTAAAACAAAATTTCTTCGAATCCAAAAAATAAATTCAAATGAATGGGCACAACGGGGCTAAGGGGTATATCCTGCAAATGCTCTAAGGAAGCGTCCTTTTGAATATTTGCTCCTGTTACAGGGAATACCCCGTATATTATTATACAACTGCAGGATAAACTATGGACGAACGCAAGATGTTAACTACTAAACTGTGTACTTGGTGTTATCGAGGTAATAAATATACCTATTGTTTGAGATAGTGATACAATTGAAATGACGGCACAGTAGGTACCTACTATGTGGGTTTCCGTAACCTTGCAAACCGTAACATCACGAGATTAAACTATAACACAACAGCTTTGTATAACATATTTTAATGAATAAAGATATTTACTTATACATTTTCGCCTTATTACAATGAATTTAGGCGCAAAAGTGTCAACATGTAATTGACGTCGACCCTTAATATGATATTGATATACCTACGATATAGATATAGGTTATAGGTTGTACGCGGGCTGGGTTTCCGCAACTCGACGTCATATCCTCGTGGCGCCCACCATACAACACAAATGACATTGAAATTTGAATCAAACTAGTAAAATAAATGGAGCTGAAATTCTTTTGTTTCAAGAGAAGACCAAAACAAAACAAATGCAACTCTATTCCAACCCAAAATTGTTTAAATTCCTTTAAGAGAATATGTCTTTCCAGTAGACCCATGGGCGCTAGGAGGATAAACGCGCCTATTTTGCGTAGAATGATATAGATATAATACTTACTTTGATGTTGGTATAAGTATTTTTTGTAAAAAGTAGGTATCTACTAAGGTTTTGTTACATTTTATGACAATCAAATACGTTTAAGCACATAATTCACACGACAACACAAATCTACAACATACGGTATACACTAACAAACAATAATATTTTAATACATATGCGACGTGTGTGTAAAGCATCGGACAAATCATAGTATCTATGTATTCGAAATTTAGCACTGAAGTGTGAAATATAGATGTATATACTTACGTTAGTTCCTCTCAAGGCTAGTTCTCGTTTCGATTCTAATAAAACCAGTAGGACGTTCACTTCTGATCTATACATAGGAAGACGGGTTGGATACTAAAATATAAAAGCGTTCCTGAAAATAGAATATGAAACACTAATAATTTTGATACTTGCACCTACTCAACAAAAAAGGTCAACAACACAGGTTTCGTCCAAAATACACAATATGCATCCAGAACCAAACTAGTAGGTAAATAATCAGCCATAATAGAAGCCAGTAGGTAATAGAAGCTTGATAAGGAAGTACCTACTTATTTTAGTAGTTAACGTGTTTTAAATACCTAATCCAATAAAAATATAAAATGAAAATGAATAACGGATTATTTATTATATCCGTGACGTCTTTTCAACCGAAATAAATCTAAATTGCCTCTTAAATTACTTCTTAGTTGCAGTTATTGTCAATTTTGTTAGCAGCATAATGCAAGACAAAACGTTTTTTAATTATTGGTAATGCTAAATAATTACGCGAAGACAATTGATTGCGCAATCAGAGTCGTATTGACTTAATTAATGGACCAGTGTGTCTCGTTTTGCAAAGATCATGTTATATTGCTACAACTTTAAAATAAACATTGTTCTTTCGTGTATTAAGAACCGGGCATTTGGTAAAAATGTTGACTAGATTTTTATATTAATCGGTCAATTAACTATTATTTCTACTCCTGTACCGTTATCTGTCATTTATATAGGCTGTAGCTCAAATACAATGCCACCGATAATAAGTCGTCGAAAAACTCTATGCTCTATGGTCCAAAAACGCACTGTTTAGCGTACTTTTTTGGTTCATACATTTTTCGTAAAAGCACTGTTTAACTTTGTTTAAATCGGCCGCTATAAGTGGTGCCAACTTCATAAACAAATATTTCGAAATAAAAGTATTTATTTACGATTTAACATTTGTATATTATTAATTATTTACTTCAATAATAATAAATCATCATCTGGTGTGTGTTAAATAACATGTTTTATACATTTTGGTAATATGAAAATAACAGTTCGAATTCGGTCCGGGTCCGGGGCAAGTGCAAACAAATAAAAAACAAAATAAACCATAAACAAGAGGTGTCACATTTCCGATTTCCCACCAAAATATATACAGTTCAAAATGAAAAGATGAACGATGACAAAATATTAGTCCTAAACTATTAAGATTTTATTCGTGTTTGTGAAGACAAAAGTATACATTCCTTTTAAAATGGTCGAAGAAATTAATAACTGCGCTTCTGAACAAATTGCGTGAGTAGCAAAAGTATGAATAGAAAACTTGCAGCCTGAAAAGTCTAACTATTCTTTAGTCTGCTATTTATTTCAAATTTGTCGTAGATAAAGTATTGTATGCAACGGTGTATAACTGGTCTAAAAACGCTCGTGGCATCTTTAATTGCAACCCACGCCACTCGCGTTTTAAGACCCTTCATATACCTACAACAGTTGCATAAAATACTATTATGTGGCACGTTGCCATAGTTACGTCTCCTCGGCTTTCTTATAATTTATGGGGTTTGATTGCACAAAATATGCATTTTTGTAAATCTATGGGACATATATTAAGCTATTAGGAGTCCGTAATATTACGATTTTTAAGAAATTCTGTCACTATTATCTTCTCGCTTAAGGGATAGAAAATACGGAAGAAAATTAAGCAAAAATATTATAGCAAAATCTAACAAGTTTTTAATTACATACATATGTTGTCATTATAATACTATTTAATTCTATAGGTATCAACCTAGTAGGTACCTACATGTATATCTTAAATGTAGAGAAATCCTTGTTTTAGAAAGTATCAAGATAACCACAGCGCACTTCACAATCGTGGTACCTATGCTCCGAGACTAGCCGTTCGGCGGCGTCTATAATGCAACCGAAATAATCTTCGGCTAGCGCCGTGGACTGCTGCCTTACGCAACAATAAAATGAACTATTGTACTAACAGTCTATGTTTGTCATTACCGCGGTGTGCCACCGGCCTAACGCCCGCAGCGATAACGACACACGTTCTTCGGCCGCTCAGCATACAACTCGCTTTTTAAAAATTCCTTCCATTTAAATACGGTTATTGCAATATCAACCTTACGTGGGTGGCGGTAATTTCAAATTGGACTGGCGTGAATAACGTCTTGATATTGGTCACGGCTTGTGTTATCAGTGAAAGTAACTGTGTGACGTTTTGTGCTTGGGATTTGGAACAGTGTTACAGGCAGTTCTGCAATCGATATCAGTTTATTAAATGAATTATTGATGAAGGAAGAACACGCCTTCTTTAATAAGTGCTTAAGTGATTAACATTTTTACGTTGTAAAACGTATGAAACTCAGTGAAATCTAACCTGAACTGTTTTTGCCAGTTGCGATTACATACTTTTAATCGGTAAGTACCTAAATTTAAGGATTATCTTCATGTAAACAAATGAACGCGGCGCACATTGAGACCCGGCTGTGTAAAACGTTGAACAATCGAATATGACATTCTGTCAGTACATTTGTTAGGTACGAATTCTTAAACAAGGTCAATGGTAAACCGTGTCTACTACTGCTGTGTCGCCTCAACTATTAAGCATAGTTATCGAGAGTAATATAAAAGTGCCAGCAGCGGTAGAAGTGGGGGTACAGGAGGCCAATTCATCATCATTTGTTTGCCTCTATCCCTTATCAAACTTACCTCTATAATCAAAGTAAGAAAAAAAAAACAAATATGGGGTAATCAATCACACGGAAGTTAACCCCAAGGTGGACTGATCACCTGGTAAAGGTCGCGGGAGTCCGCTGGATGCGGGTGGCGCAGGACCGGTCATTTTGGCACTCTTTGGGGGAGGCCTTTGTCCAGCAGTGGACGTCTTTCGGCTGATATGATGATGATGATGATGAAACGGAAGTTTGACTCCAAACCAACGAAGTCCCGCGCAATAGCTAGTTAATTCCCAAAACTGTTATCAGTTTTAGTTCGTGTCACTTTCGTCTATATTGTTTACAAATACTTACCGACTTGTTAACTATATAGGGGAAGAAACATGTTTTTTTTATAAGTACTTCGACGGTGGCAAACCAAGCATACCTACAGTCTGCCTATGGAAGCTTGCGATTCCAGAAGAATAGCAAGCGCGTTGCCGACCCTTCATTGATTTAAGGATTCGTCGTGTTGATAGCAAGGGCACGCTCCCTCACTCTCCACACAACACACCCTCAGGACTCTCGGGAGCAACACAACACTGTACATACATAATATTCCTTTTATTTTTCTAGGGCAGGAATTCCTGTGAATCATTGAATACGTAGTAATCGTACCATGTGATGTATATGTACATACGAGTGTAATTACTGTTTTTTATTCCTCATTCATCTTAAGGATATAGGTTTCAAATGATTCAGAAGTAGTCATAGGTTTCTTTTTCTTTTTTCTTTCATCTTTGATTGTTAGTTACTGAATATTTTCATCGTAAGTATATTCTTTCAGGTTGTCGCGAAGCCACTTCTGGTCACTCTCATGGCCGCGAATGAGAACCTATAGCACTCAAGCTAAGACACCCGTATTAGCATGTATGCAACTATAAACATACCCTTACAACTTGCGGAATCCTTTATATATCTGACATAGGGGCTGCCGCCTCGTGCGTGCCAGCTCCCTATGACGTGTGGGGACTTTCGTCCCCGAGAATGTCCTCCAACCTCCCCTTATAGACATCCCTTACCACCATTGATACTGTCCCAATTCACACACTATTGTTCCAGTTACCCGGGTGCACCCTTGACTGATGATGATATGGCCTGAAGCCGAGACTACCGAACTACCCTGTTGTTACACTTGTAACTAATCCTCTAACACTAAAGAACTCCACAAATAAGAACTGTGTTGTGTGTGCTACAGGTCACGTACATGCGCGACCTGTAGGAAAACCTTATTCATCTACATGATATACCAATACGCCTCCCAAAGAGAATGAGGCCTGTGGACGCACATAAATACATCGCATCATAAACAATCATCGTCCGATCTGTGAAAGCACATGAACACACGTGTAAATGATACCAAATCGTTACAGTATCATAGGACGCATCGAAAGTGATTATGGAAAGAGCTCACCCTGGTTTTCCTCCAAATCAACCACTACAAACCGCACTTAACTGTTCGTTCCCATTATAGCTGTTAGAAACTCTGACAGCCCGCCTACCCGTCAACCTTGTTATAAAAATGATTCCTTGTAGGTGTTGCTACATAAGATAAATCGGCTGTTTGAGACATAATTATAAACACCAATGTAAATACTATCGTGAATCATGACCTTTCACGACACAGGTCTTCACTTAGACGATTTATATTTGGTTGAGCGGAGTCGATATCAGTTAAGTGTTTACTAGACGGTCGCCTACACGCCCCTCCGACCTTGGTCCGCACCGACCGTGTAGACAGTTGTTTGCAGCAAAATTTCATACTACAGCGGTCGGTGCCGACCAAGGTCGCTCGGTCGGAGGGGCGTGTTGGCGACCGTCTAGCAGACATTTAACCCGGCGAGCATGACGTGAAAAAAAGTTACATCAAGCATGAGGCAGGGTATGACATACCCGAAATTAAATGTACCATAATATAGTTTTTATTAATTTTATTTTATTTCTTGCAGTGTATATTGTTGAATAATAAATTATTTAATGAATTTAAATCAAAGAGAACTTTGAATTATGAAATCATTTTTATTTATTCGTGTTTACCTTATACTATGTAATTATAGGAACAAAAGTTTCGAGGTTTACAAAAATGAACAATTGAACAAAAAAAACCGTCTTTGGAATCTAAACCAACTTTTAACTACAAGATAATGAGGTCCTCTTCTTAAAAGAACATAACAATATTTTTTTTATTGAAAATATGGTTAATAACTGCCATCGAGATTAGCATGATCCATACATATGGGCTTGCTGCAACTTTTACAGGAATATTTGGTTTTTCTGTCCTTCTTGTTTGGAAAATGAAAAAAAAACAACTAATATAAATAAAGTAATCTCAAACCTATACATTGAAACCTTTAAAACACTAAGAATAATAAACAAATATATATAAATCATACATAAAAAAATACGTCTAAAATGACGCAGGGTGTGACATACCCGAAACAGGTTTGTGCACGAATATATCGGCCGACGCCTCACGTCGCACTGCGATCACGCCACTATCCCCTCCCGGACTCCCCTACCTCCAGCTACTGAGCGAGCTAGTGTTGCCAGACGAAAATTTGAAAAATACCAAAAGTTTTTAATACTGTCAGGGTATGACATTACTTAACCCAGGGTATGCCCTGGGTTATGCTCGCCGGGTTAAACTGATATCGAGACAGTGCAGGTTCTAGGATGTGAGGCCACAAATACAATGAACACTTCCTGATTGGTGCGGGATGTAATATACTTATTACTACCGCGCAAATATAATACTGTAATACTGACAGTATACTGACGAGGAGCGGCAGTGGAGTGGCAAGCGGGTGTCCGTATAATGTGCAGACCAATAATCAGTGACCAAATATTTTCCTCTCTTTATGCATGGGTTAAAAAGATACAGAGTTACAGTCGACGCTGGTCCCGCCTTTTTTATAGACAGCCTCCCTATTCTGTAACTTGTTTTATTTAACCTCACTTCACCTTTTGCCCACAAATATATCTCGACGCCACGATTCGAAGTAACTAACTGTATAGGTAGAGGTCTAAATAGTTTGGTTAGGCGTGACGGGTAAGGTGAGGCGCATTAGCGTGTTCCAAATAACAGCCCAGGCGACACTCGCAGCGGCGCGGGACGCGTGCTGTCAGGCGATTATGAAAATCTCCACGCCCGTTCTTAAACACTCCTAAGAAGCACCATAATTATAATTGTGTTAGGGTGACTTCCGACGCATAGCCTGCGCCGACGCACGCGACGCCTATCCAGAAAGTGGCCTTAGACTGTGTACCTATAATAACGGGCGCGCAACAAACCCAAATCTGATTTCAATTCAGTAAATTTAGTCTAATACGAGTATACCTCTAGCATTGGGCCAGCAACCGCCCAGACGTTACTAAAATATATGTTTATTTTTTTATGACAGCATCCCACTCGCACTCACAAATAAATAATCGGTTTGGAGCTAGCTCGTATACACAGATTCTCTTTTTTGACGTTCACTCTTGAATACAGGTCGAATGCTCTCGCGTTCCATCTCCACCGGTTTGTATTGGCTGAATGGCATTCCATCAAGGCGGCTTTTCGTGTAGCAGGAGTGCTAGTCGTATCGCACGACACGCCCCCATCAACGATATCCTTTTTTTTTTTTTTTTTACTTGGGGAAATACCTCTACGCATCCCACCTAGCCGAGGAACTAGGATGGGTATGACGGACTCCCGGGAACCCCCCGAACTACCGTCTAAAACCACCAAGGTATGCCCTCTCTGCCGTGTGGTAGGGGCGTCATGGGATCGCGAACATTTCACCACGACGCCCCTCGGCAACAGCCGCAGCTGCCCTCACTCCTGAGGCAAAAGGGGCTCCCGTCGTAAGCGCACAGGGCGACACCACACGCTTCCCGACCCGACCAAAGGACCTCTACGCCGGGAAAGGATGATAGACCTCGGATTCACCCTCTCAGGTCCTCTTGTAACTTTTTATAGAGGTTTTCTCCCTCGCAGCCACAACTCGGCCCCGGTCGCAGCCTCCGCGCCTAACATGAATCCTCTGATAGCAGAGGATTTGTCAGGGTTCCGGGTCCGTTATTTATTATAGAGGCAAACGGCAATGGCCTCTCCCTCAAGCCGCACCTGGGGAATCTTGCGATTCCCTGGGCGGAACCCCCCGACCCCCCCGTGTCGGGTAATTGGTAACACCAGCAAGCGACAACTTAGGGTTCACTAAATTATCACTTGCCGTTGTCTCCAGGGCGCACCGGCCAAGACACTTCCCATTCCTGCGGATCAACCGAATCAAGAGGAATCGGTAGAGTCCAGACACTCGAGGAGGTTACCCGACCTAGCACCCCATCAACGATATCCTGCGCTGAGCCCTTGCCAGTGCCGCTACACCGGAAGTGCTAGAGCCAACTGACCTGGCTCGCGACGATAGCATATGAGACCGGATTTCATGACCCTGGTTCCTTGGAAGTTGGGACGGCCGCTGTTCTGGGACGTCACTTGTGTGAATACCCTAGCGCCGTCCCGTCTCTCAGGGACCTCGATCAGAGCCGGAGCTGGCTGCTGCCGACGTGGCTGAGCACCTCAAACGGCATTAATATCCATTATGCAGCCATAGACCCTGGCTATAGGTTTAAGCCTTAGAACTGGAAACACCAGGGCCGTGGGGATTAGGTGCTCTTAGCACATTTAAAGAGCTGGCAAAGCGTCTTGTCGACGTGACAGGTGACCAGAAGGCTGGTGCGTACTTTGCACAGCGCGTCAATATCACCATCAACCATTCGGAGCTTGAGGCAATTTTTTATTTGTAAATATATTTTATTTCGTTTTTAGTTTATTAGGTAGTTTATCCTGTTTATCTAGTTTGATAATTGTATGATGATGATGTAAATAAATAAATTTCCATAATCTCCACTTATAATAAATCTGTAAATTAAAAAAAGAATCAGCCAGTTTGCTTTGCGCGGTTCGAATGTTCTCAGCATCCCATGAACGGAAAAATATGAAACATTTTATATAGGTACATTATTATTCTAGCTGCAACTTAGGATAGTTTTTATCCAACTGCGACAGTTAATTAATTGTCCGAAATATACGACTTCATTTAATTTTTCATTTATTTTTATTGAAATCAAACGCTGCTCCAACTGTCAGCTATAAGAACCGTCAAATTTTCGTCAAAATGGCGGAATTGCTTTGCCTTTCACTTATTAATAATTTAAATCCCGTCTACGATAGACCTTTACGAGACAAATGCTAAAATATAAACCATAAAAAAATATTCGATTCTGATATGAGAACTTATATGCGCAAATGTCGTTTTATGTCGTAATTTCAATAAATGAAATCAACAAATTTGAACAATATAATTAACACGAATTTGTTTTTTTTGAATGACAATGGCACGCGCTCGGCGCATTCAGCCAAAGTACCTGCGGCGCTACCACGAAAACCGATACTCAATGTTCATATATTTGCATCCCTGTCACTCGAGTATGGTTAGTGCGATAGAGATAGAGATACCCGAATATTTTCGAATTCCGAAGTTCGTGGTTATAGCTCAGGAATCGAAAATATGGTAAATAATCATAATGTATTTTCTCGAAAAAGAATTTAAAATAAATATAGTCAAATGGAGAAAAAAACAAAGCAAGAGGTTATATAGGTAATGATTAAGTTATAAGAGTCCAAAGTTTTAAGAGGGGGTATGTTCTGTCCCTTTTCCGCAAAACGCACCTTCATATGAAACGATTGTTTTTTACTATGACGCTCGAGTATATTGACGTCACAGTCCCTCATCGTTTTCTCACTCTAACAAGCGACATTAAAATGGATGTAGCTTCATAATTTTTTGAGATATTTGAATGGGTGTTTCATTATCTTCTATCTATTTATACTTAATAAATGCCTATGTCCTGACTGACTTATTCACTCAATCACTCACTCACTCACTCATCAACGCACAGCCGAAACTACTAATCTTAGAGAGTTGATTTTTGCACAGTATGTTGCTTTTATAACGTGGGCTAGGGATAAAAAGGGATTTTTGAAAATTCTACCCCTAAGGGGGTAAAATGGGGGTGCAAAGTTTGTATGGGAGAACCTTTTTTTTTTGAGCTATAGACTTAAACTTTGTAGAAAAATTATTTATTAGAATACAAATGAAACACTTTCAGCGTTTTGGAAAATTCCACCCCTACGGGGTAAAATAGGGGTGCAAGGTTTGTATGGGGGAAACATTTTTTTTTTAAATAGAGACTTAAAACTTTGTAGAAAGATCAGTCATTAGAATACAAATAAAGAACTTTCAGGGTTTTAGAAAATTCTACCCCTAAAGGGGTAAAATAGAGTGCAAAGTTTGTATGGGAAAAACTACTTTTTTTTAAATAGAGACTTAAAACTTTGTAGAGAAATTATTCATTAGATTGTGTTTTAAAAAAATCTACCCCTAAGGGGGTAAAATAGGGGTGCAAATTTTGTATGTGGGAAATAATATTTTTTTTAAATAGAGACTTAAAACTTTGTAGAAAGATTAGTCATCAGAATACAAATTAAGTACTTTCAGCGTTTTAGAAAATTCTACCCCTAAAAATAGGGGGCTAAAATAGGGGTGCAAAGTTTGTATGTGGGAAACTTTTTTTTTTAGCTAGAGTCCTAAAACTTTGTAGAAAGATTATTTAAATACAAAGAAAGTACTTTCAGCGTTTTGGAAAATTTCACCCCTAAGGGGGTAAAATAGGGTGTAAAGTTTGTATGGGAAAACATATTTTTTTTTAATAGAGACTTAAAATTTTGACGAAAAATTACTTATTAGAACATGAAAAATACTACATTCGGCGTTTTACAAAAATCATTCCCTAAGGGGGTTAAAAAAGGGTGCAAGGTTTGTATGGGGAACACTTTTTCTGAGCTAGACACTTAAAACTTTGTAGAAAGATTAATTATAAAAATACAAAAAAAAACTTTCAGCGTTTTGAAAAAATCTATCCCTAAGGGGGATAAAAAGGGGTGCAAAGTTTTTATCAGGGAAAGTTTATGTTTTTGAGTTAGAGACTTGAAACTTTGTAGAAAGATTACTTATTAAAATACAAAAAAGAACACAAATCGTTTTAGAAAATTCCACCCCTAATAGGGTTAAAAAGGAGAGCAAGCTTTGCATGGGCAACACTTTTTTTTTGAGTTAGACTTAAAACTTTGCAAAAAGATTACTTATTAGAATACTAAAAAAGAACTTTCAGCGTTTTAGAAAACTCCATCCCTAAGGGGATCCTTAAGATCCTTAAGAAGGGTAGCCAGTGTTGTGTGGGAAAAACTTTTTTTTTTACTAGACTTAAAACTATTCAAAATGTTACTTATTAAAATTAATAATAAAGTACTTTCAGAGTTTTAGAAAATTCCACCCCTAAGGGGGTTAAGAAAACTTTATATGGGCAACACTTTTTTCAGCTAGAGACTTAAAAGTTTACGAAAAAAGTTCTTTCAGCGATTAGAAAAATTCAACCTCTAGGGGGGTTTAAAAGGGGGTTCAAATTTTAAATGGCGAGCAATAAAATTTTAAAGTGTGAGTAAGAGATTTTTAACTTCGGTCTTATTCTGTACGTTAAAAGACTACAAAACTGATTTCAGAGTTTTTTAAAATTCATCCCCTAAGAGTGTTAAAATTGGTTCAAAGTTTGAGTATTTCAAGGCATTTTTAAAGTATGAGATTTTTAACTTTGGTTTTAGACTGTTTGTTCACAAACTAGAAAATGAACATCAACTTTTTTTTTAATTATCCCCTAAAAGAGGGTTCACATTTTGTATTGAGAGAAATCATTTTCTAAGACGATAAAAAGTTCTACGCGGACGAAGTCGCGGGCAACAGCTAGTTATTTAATAATTTTGTAATTTCCAATGATATTGTGGATTGGTTGGTGATTCAGGCGACCTTTTCGGCCCCGTTTTATCAAGATCTTCTTTAGCCACCACGCGTACTATTTTTTTTTTAAACTTTTACTGGATGTCTAAAAGTGTTTATAAACACAAATGGGCACCTTGGGTCTGAGGAGGCTACAACTTTCTTACTTAGTTACAGAAAACTGCTCCAGGGATTTATTATAAAACGCAGCCAGGCTTACATTTGTATTAAAGTTCACATTGGAATCAAGCTTAGTGCTTGACTATTCACTACAATATGTGCAGTCAAAGTCGTAGATATGTGCACTTTTGCACGTTTTGCACGTTTTTCACCCTATTCGTTTGCTGTAACTGCTATAAGGCGAAAAATGTGGACATATTTTTGACGTCGATTGTAATATGAAGTTAAAATTAGGTTGCAGATTAGATAATGTAAATCAGATATAATGTGAATCGTCTGGTAGGTAATTGGCATTCATCCAAGATACCTGTCACCAGATTTACTTTCTGGTAATAATGATCCGGGGCACGTATGAAACTATATAATTTACTTGAGGCGCTAAAATTTTACTTATATATTATTTACAATACTTAACGCTAGGAGAAAGAATTCAACTTGTACCTATGCTAAACCTCTTTTAGACAAAATGAGCATAATATACCGATATGTACCGATAGATACCAATATCATAAATTCGAAGCGAACCGCGTCTTGTTTTTTTAACCGACTTCAAAAAATAATAATGATCCGGGGCACGTGTGAAACTATATAATTTACTTGAGGCGCTAAAATTTTACTTATATATTATTTACAATACTTAACGCTAGGAGAAATAATTCAACTTGTACCTATGCTAAACCTCTTTTAGACAAAATGAGCATAATATACCGATATGTACCGATAGATACCAATATCATAAATTCGAAGTGAACCGCGTCTTGTTTTTTTAACCGACTTCAAAAAAGGAGGAGGTTCTCAATTCGGCTGCATGTTTTTTTTTTATGTGTCAGTTACGCGATATCTCGGTAATTTATGAACCGATTAATTTTTTTTTTCTTTGTTTGGAAGCATATACTTCCAGATTGGTCCCGTTGTCACCAAAATCCAGTTCTGATGATGGGATCCTGGAGAAATCGAGGGAACTCTTCAAATTTTATAGGCAAACTTGAAGCAATTTGGCTACTGATTTGAAGACGGTTAAAACTTTGTTTTGAAAGATTATTGCATAGGTATATCGGTAATTCGGTATGATATAAATGTTACATATAATCTAACGCGTTATATTACAAACTTACCTAACCTCGCGACACATAATTTTGTAATCTCACTAGGTAGATTATAAACGGTTCTACAATTTTACGGTGACATACCTACTTATACACTATATAGATACTAAGAGGTGTTGCGGATACGCTTTGACCTTGATCTTCGATGAACGCGTGTTCTTGTATCTATGTACCTACTTATTATAGAGTAAGTAGATACTTACGAGTTACGATTTAACATAATAATGTGGAGTGGGACGCCATTGCAAATGTTAAGGAAAACAGAAATTAGTTTTCATAGTTTTAAAGTTTTTTTTTGTTTTTTGATGCTTTTACTGTGACATACCTTGATGTTCCTATACAGGGTGAAATTTAATTCATGATAAATAATAGCAAAATGTGAATCTATCCATGATTCTGAAGAACTTTTACTCTAGCATCAACTTTGTATTATGCCAAAAAACTGCTGTTCATACATTTTCATCAGTCGGCGGTTTCGTTGGTCCCATATACCAACTTTATGTTATGCCACAAAATCCAGCAATTTCATACACTTCAGTCGTCGAAGTACCTATCGCGAATTATATTTCATCCTGTATAATTCTGTCACTGAACTAAGTATGAACTTTTACAATAGAATTCTAACTAAGAATTTATTTTAAAAAACAATGAGGCTTCTCACAAAATTCATATTATACAAAATCAATAAAAAAATAAATACGTAGGTATAACTGCAATCGATATATTGCAAACCCTCACGATTGAATCACGGATCATCAACCATCAAAACATACCTATGGAGCGGTATTAAACCTTAGGTAATTTTGTGGCGGACTCGTTTCAATATTTTAAACTACTTAAAACATACTATGTATTTCTAATGTAAGTATCAAAAAGCTAAATTACTAAAATGTTATTAAAACCTTCTGAGTAGTTTTTGCGTCAACAAGTTACAAAAATCACAAGGTTCTGAGCATAATTTTTTTGCTCCTAATTTCTCAAATTATCCCAAACCCGAGATCAATAAATTAGAAGTAGGTAAGTGGACCAAGATATTTTTGCGTCCATACATTATGGTAGGCGCTTACCAACAGCCGGCAACAGTCGGGCCTCCTCCGCATTCTAGCTTATATTAGTACCCAGATATTATCGATCGTGATTCACTGTTGTGATGCTACTAATACATTATCGATAATATCCAGATGGTTTCAATAAGGATAATGGAAGTGATTTCAAAATTAGCCAAATTTATTTTGTACAATCTTTAGCGTCTCTGAATCATTAAGACTGAAATCATCAATGCGCTGTCAGGGAACCGAATGGCAGATTATCTTTCGCCGGTTTAGGTTTTGGTTAGGATATAAGTAATAATAAAGTAATAAAAGTTTTATTTGGCATATTTTCTTACATTTATTTCCAGAGGTCTCCGCACTAGGCTTCGCCTGTATCGCGGGGAACCAGTTTTAAATTACATTTTGGAATTATGTTACAAGTTACATTCAAAATATAAACTATAGGAACTTAAAAAGGGGCATATGGCACCCCTAAAGGGTGAGTGGCTGCTGGATCCACTTGCGGTACCGGAACCGTAATGGAGCGATTTCAGGCACCTTCATTAATCATCTTTGAATGCTGGAATCTTTCCTGTCTCTGGATGTTCCTATCTTCCCAAAGGGCGCTGGAAGGGAGAGGGTTCGACGTTTATTACGGCTTCGGAGCGCTGGAGTAATTAATCTGCGCACATTTCTTTTGCGGAATTATTTAGCTTTGACGCGGATGATGTACATTTTGAGGACGTGTCCCACTTTGTTGCATAGCAAAGGTAGATGTCACACTTAAATTAGCAGAAAAGAAGTGGTGTCAAGTTAATCTTCCAGTGCAACACGGTGGTCTCATACGTCGTTGTAGGGAGGTCAGTGCTGCCTTCCTTTTCCTTACTCATTGTGAACTTGGGGCCTTGTCCCTCATAATATATCTTATTTAACTTGTGACAATAAGTCATAAGTCATTTATTTATAATATTATAAATATTACATGTCATCGTTTGTTTAAGTAGATTAAATTAAATTAATAAACTAGGTGTGTTAACATATTACATTATTATTGTGGTAACTCATAAAAATCTTTGATGTCATAAAAAGAGTGGGTTAGAAGCCACGATTTTAATTTTCTTAAAAAGGTTGAGTTACTACCCGCGCATTTTACATTTACTGGTAGTTTGTTAAATACTTTTGGCCCCACGTGTGAGATGATTTTACTTGACTTGGTCAGTCGAGTGGTTTGTGTGAGGAGCTGGTTCAGGGACCCCTGTCTTGTGCGAGTTATCTTTTTGCGGGGAAACGTGTCAATGTTTTCTTTGACGAATTTAGCAACGTCATATATGTACTGCGAGGGCAGGGTGAGTATATGGTTTTCTCTGAAGAGATTTTGAGCTGAAGTGCGTGGAGGGACAAATGAGATAATACGTACGGCACGCTTTTGTAGTATGAATACACGTTGCCACTCCGCAGCCGTACCCCACAATTCGAGACCATAGTTCATAACTGAGTGGAATAGTGAATAGTAGCATGATCTGAGTTGTTTTTTGGGTAAAACGTGTGCCAATCTGCTTAGAGCGTAGCATGCGCTAGACAGCCTACCACATAAACTGTCTATGTGTGCATCCCATCTGAGTCCAGAGTCTAATGTTATGCCGAGGAACTTGGTATGTCTTAATTGTGGCAACAAATATCCAGATACCACCAGATCGTTAATTCTTATTTCACAAAATTTAAATTTGCTGTGGTTTATTTGATCGTTTCAAGAGTTTAATGTTATTTCCACTCAGAATCAGGAGCGCTTTCGACCCTGGTAGGACAAACAAATGTCCCGAAGATATTTTTCCCATTTACCATATACTTTGTATGCGGTAACACGCTATGCGGAAAGTTCAAAAATGTATGGAAATTTTGGGACACTTTTTTCTCCTAGGATGGAAATAGATCGTGATTCTGAGTAGAAAAAACATCAAAGTAGCAGAAAATCTCGGAAAAAATGTAGTGGCATTTTTTTTTGAGAAACGCTCATTTAGTGATTTGTGAGATGGCATGTGTCACACGCGCGCCAATATAACATCAGGGGCATCATTAACCTACAATAAAATATTCTGGGTGGAGACCGTGCGTGTAAACATTTATAATACACAAATTTTCCGGATTTCCCGGGGTGTTTATACAATTTCAAGGACCTCGCTGCTTTACAATATTTATGTGTATATGTCTATCGCTGAGTGTAATCATAACAGGGGTGATTTACGAGAGCTTGTCAGCAGGTACATGTGGTTTAAATATAACGTTGGATTTGCGTTTGCTAGCATTCCCGACTTGGACTCCATTGTGTGAGGAAGTGTGAGAATAAATTTTAATCTTGGTGAGTGAGCTTTGAATATTGTGTTTTTGTGTTTAGATTGATTTAATACATAACTCATTAAGTCTTCCATAATATTTTCTGGCAACAAATATGGCCAATAGGATATCACGCTTGCTCGTAAAGGGCTTTATAACGCGCAGGGATTCAAAGTTACATTAGCCTATGGGTTTAATCGTTTTTAGGGTTCCGTACCCAAAGGGTAAAACGGGACCCTATTACTAAGACTCCGCTGTCCCTCTGCCTGCCTGTCTGTCTATTCGTCTGTCACGGCCGTATCTCATGAACCGTGATAAAGACTAAGACAGTTGAAATTTTCACAGATAATGTATTTCTGTTGCCGCTATAATAACAAATACTAAAAAACAGAATAAAATAAATATTTAAGGGGGCTCCCATACAACAAACGTGTTTTTTTTTGCCGTTGTTATAGATAATGGTAGGGAACCCTTCGTGCGCGAGTCCGACTCGCACTTGGCTGTTTTTTTTTAAATTGTGTTTTACTCCACGTTTATTTTTTAAAGCAAGCAGATTTTAAATCATAAAAATATCTATAAATAAATATAAATGTAAAACCTCTAATTAAGGTAAGTGTACCAAATTCCGTAAGTGAACATAATTCCGTTAAAATTGCGTGTAAAACCGTAAAAAACTAAATAAATATTTTATCAATCTATTTATTCAAATCTTCAAATAATATAGTTTACACATGTGAGTAAAATTGCTTAAAATCATTTATAACTATTTTATTCTATGGTTTTAAAAACGAATTCACGGGATTATGTTCACTCACGGAATATGGTACACTTACCGTATATATGCATGAATGTGATTTTTAAAGATTAAAAAGTTTTAGTGTCTGTAATGTCTGTATGTTATTAATAGTTGCCGAGACGCGGAAAGTATAAGAAGATGCCCGTCAAGAGACGAGCTAGGCTAGACAATCCCGTTTTCTACCAAGGTAAATATTCTACCTAAAGTTGACTTAGAAGTATTTTTTTTTACATAAGTATATAAACTTGATTTACTGTCTTCAAGGACGTTTATTTTATGCTTATATAAAAGAGAACATTTTGGGTAAATATAAATGTAACAACGGGTCCTTAAAAGTGTGCTACAGGTAAAAAAGATTTTAATAAAACTTGACTTTGTTAGTACAACTTTGTGATTTTTTTTCTCCCTTTTTTTTTATTATGAAAATATGCCTACTCTGCTTTTAATACCTTCGGCGGTCGTTCCTTAAGCGTCCTAAAAATCACTAGTTTTGTTTTAAATAACAAAAGCCTCCAAATTCAGCCAAAACCAGTTCGAAACCCGTCGATTCCCATAAAGCCCCAAATACGAGGTTATTAAAACACCTCTTCAAAAATTATTACTCATCCTGTATTAACAATTAAGACACGTGCAGTATATAGAATGGTGGAGCATTATGCGTTTTATCTATTAAAAATATTACATATTTGATAAACACATAAAACATGGACTTACTGATGTTTTAGTCAAAAAATTGTCCCAAATAGCATTTTACGGTATGTCATGACTCATGAATTGGAACTCTACTTTACTATCAAAGGCGCAAAGGCGTGAGTGATAAACCGCTCACCATACTAGAAAAAATTGTAATGGAATCAATATCATAGGAAATAGAGTAGGTAGTGTTAATTTTGATTTAAAATCAACGAAACCAAAAAAAATAGAAAGGTATAAACCCCGTTTAAGCGGAGGATGCATTTTGATAGGCCAGGGGCGGCTAGAAGTTTGTTTGTGTATGACAAATTCGCTTACTCACATACCATATCATTATTTATAGGCAAGTAACGGTAAATTAAAAAGTAATGAAAAATGACAACTTACAAATATTTAAAAGGCTTAAATTACACTCTGAAAGAATCCAAACGTGGGCCAATTCTGTGAAAAGTACGTACTTTTACCGTGAGTATTTTGCAATCTCTTTATAATAAAATAGCTGCAGTTTCAATAATTAGGTACCGTAAAATGTATTGCTATTTGGGACAATTTTTTGACTAATACATCAGTAAATCCATGTTTTATGTGTTTATCAAATATGTAATATTTTTAATAGATAAAACGCATAAGGCTCCACTATTCTATATACTGCACGTGCCTTAATTGTTAATACAGGATGAGTAATATTTTTTTAAAGAGGTGTTCTAAATAACCTCGTATTTGGGGCTTTATGGGAATCGACGGGTTTCGAACTGGTTTTGGCTGAATTTTGAGGCTTTTGTTATTTAAAACAAAACAAGTGATATTTAGAATGCTTTAGGAACGACCGCCGAAGGTATTAAAAGCAGAGTAACCATATTTTCAGAAAAAAAACAGGAGAAAAAAAATCACAAACTTGTACTAACAAAGTCAAGTTTCATTTAAATATTTTTTTACCTGTAGCACACTTTTAAGGACCCGTAGTTACATTTATATTAACCCAAAATGTGCTCTTTTATATGAACATAAAATAAACGTCCTTTTGACGACAGTAAATCAAATATATATATGTAAAAAAAAATACTTCTAGGTCAACTTTAGATAGAATATGTTTCTTTGTTATTTCCTTAAGTACCTATAAAATGTTAATAGAAAAATTACTTAACTGTATTTGGTAAATCTACATATTATTTAAATAACAACAGGCATAATTAGCAGTATCAAAAACAGACGTAATTTAAATTATGTTTCTCGCCAGCTTTTGCCAAAGACGGAGCTGCCACGTCGGCCATAGCATTAGCCAATGCTTTTTGGGTATAGGTATGACGTGTAGGGTTGATTTTTTTCCTTTCCGACAATGACGGTACGTACAGTTGTTCTCTCGCACCATTGCACTGTTGAAAAAAAAAGATGGTCAACCTATCTTTACAGTAAGGGGGATATTTGGTACTAGTAACCAAATAACCCCAGAAACCGTCTTAAATAGCCTCGTTTTAAAAACCCGTTAATATCTCATTCAAAATAACAGCTAAAATTATGTAATATAGCTTAAAAACTCCCAAGATGTACTTTTAGATATGTATAATAAAAAAAAAATACCCCACAGCCAGCCAAAATTTGAATAGAAGTAGGACGGTGTTTAATTTCACTGATTTTCCACCGACACAATCAAGATTTTTTTTAAGCACGCATGCTAGGTTCTCAGCGTTTCTGCAACCACTAACTAATTTCACATTAGACTTAGGGTTGCCATACGAAGATCTAAGTTTCTACCATTACCAGGACAAAAAATATATGGACTCAAAACTTGTAATTTTTTTTTCCAAATAGCCTCGCATGTTTTAAGTAGCCCCGTTTTACGGTATATTGTCAATTAATATAATTATTGATTTTCTGGTGTAGATAAACTGCGGCGCTACAACAAAACTCGAATTTCGATGGTCGCTTGAGTATAGGTATGATGTTAAGTGCGAAAGAGACTAAGATATCCAAACTTCAAAGTTCGACTTTTGTGGTTATAGTTCGAACAATTATTTTATTATTTTCAATTGATGAAGTACTAAGATAAACAACCCAATGTCTGTTACAAAGTTTTCAATAGAACCTCTATTCGTTATACATTAAGATTGAAAGTGTATAAAGTGCAAGTATAGCGCCAGTCTCGAGTACTCAAAGTTTTACTAAAATACCGAAGTACTTTCTTGCCAATACTCCAATTACTTGGACGCTGTGGTAGCTATTTTAAATAATCATAATCCTAATGCCTTTGCCAAAATAGTATCAGTAACCAAAAAAACGATAGATGGCTTCTAAGAACATGATGGTATTAATAATTTCCTGAAAAAAATGGTTGGCAACTGCTGCAATGTAGTTGGATTGCTGGTTATGCAGGGGCGGGTAGAAGGTAAGACATTACGCGGTAGTCCCCGGCTAGACGGACAGACCTCATCAAGTCGATCACGAAGTGTTTCGTCAATTGACCAGGGGTTGTTGTAAGTTTAACCCATTAGTACATTCAAGCACTTTCCCCTACTTTTAGCAGTAAAACGGAGTCGGCTACGAGCGTAGCGCTACGAATTAGACAGCAGTGAAAGTGCATTTTTAAATAAATAATTAAATAGTGCCCATGCCATATACTAATGGCATGGGCACTCTATGTCAAAGCAATGTGGGCTAAATTCGAACTACTTAAGAGGATTTTTCTTCATTCGAATTTAAGCAATGTCACTTTCACATATAGTGCCCAGCATGCCATACACCAGTACAGCGTCGAGCACTCTAATGTTTACCTTATCTATAATTATTCTGTGACTAATAAGAGTAAGTAATGGTGAGCGGTTAGAGGTTATATATCACTCACGCCTTTGCGCCTTTGATAGTAAAGTCGAGTTCAAATTCATGAGTCATGACATAGGTAGTGAGAACCTAAATCTGTAAATTAAATAACACAGGTCCATTATTTTCCCTAACATAAATGTAGGTACACGTACGCGCCGTTTCCTTGAACTGATATCAATGTTAACTTCCAGGGTTTCTGCCGGGGCCCATGCGTTATTCGTCTATAAATAAATACCCATATATCATTTAGGACTTCGCCTTGGGGAATAAGATTCAATTTTGCTTGCACATTTTCAGGCGTCTTTAATGCTCTTAATTGTGATTACTTTATGAATTAGTTCAACAATTAACTGGAACCCAAAATAGGTTATGTATTACGTTACTTCTCTTCAACAAACAACATTAAATCAGGTGGGCCGTAAGCTTGTTTGCCACGGACGTAAAAATTATTAAAACGGTTGTAGCTTCGTACATTTTTGAGATATTCGAATGGGATTTTCGTCATTAGACATTATGTTTGTGCCATCTTTCTTTTGGAGTGATAAGATAATGTAAGTCCACAACGCTATTTCATTTAGTAGGTTTATTTTAAATAGAAAAGATGTCTAGTTTTTCAGCATTATCGCTTCTACTGCCTTAAAACAAGGTTGAATTTACCATGCCAATATTTTACAGATAAGGATAATTATAATAGGGTTACAAGCCTGCCAACCGCTTATCAATTAAGAGTGGGATAAATTAAATTAAATGACTATTTTATCTTTCCGGCCACACGAGTATGTCTAAAGTGAATCTTATCAGTGCTATGTTTAAATTAAGTGACCTACCTACCACCTATTGCTATAATTATATACCTTAATGACTTAATGTATAGAACAGCTGATTTTGTTTTGCGATTTCGTGGTATATTTTTTCAGTGTTACCAAATTATTCGCTTTTGGTCTTCTTGCTACACGAGCACTAAATCACCCAATCAATGGGTTGGAGGACTTGGAGGTTAAGGACATTTTTTTCGGATTCACCAGTGACATGACGAGTCTATCACATAGCTAGTCAATATGCCGCCAGCCACGTCAGGACAAGGTTCCTTATACATTTTAATAAATGACAGAATTTAAGGAAAACGTTTACGAAAAGAGCAATTTTTTATCCTACTTATAAGTACTTCAATTAGCAAGTATTATGATGCGGTAGTGCCGTGTCAAACCTCAACATTGCCTAACTCCAGGTTCAGGTTTTGTGGTTTAGGTTCTGCATAGCAGATCAACACGATATTTTATATCGAAGTAAAATCGGGACATTGGTCACTCTTTGGAGGAGGCCTATGTCCAGCAGTGAACGTCTTTCGGCTGATATGATGATGAAAATCGGGAATACCTTTGTTTGCCAGAAATACCATTATAATAATAACTTAATTTGTCATAGTCAAAGTCAATCATTTTGATTCCCATGATTTCAAGTGTCTAGGATATTTTTCATAAATATCGTAATAGGTATACACTATAATTGTTATTTTGCGTAATCTCAAATGCGATAATAGTATTGGCCATTGAAGCAGTACCTATAATGCATTTATATTGTTATATTTTATAATAAAAAAATGCTAGAAGGGTCACTGAAAATTAAATTTTTGTAATTTATATTTTCAATAGATAGGCATATTGAATACAAAACCTCCTATATAACATCGTCTTAAGGATGACTCACGCTAGAACGGGCCGTGTCCGGCCCGGGCCGTTTTCTAAGAAAAACGACGGCGTTTTTGCGCGGCCAAGCCATACCATGACACCGAGCCGCTTCCGACTCTCAGCCGTGCCTCGGCCGGGCTTGGGTATGGCTAGGCCGCGCAAAAACGCCGTCGTTTTTCTTAGAAAACGGCCCGGGCCGGACACGGCCCGTTCTAGCGTGAGTCATCCTTTATTCATGAAGACGAGTGACACTCATGCCTGTGCTATCTATGGACAAAACACAAATTAGTAGGTAAGGTTAGATTAGGAATGTGACCCGTTAAAGTAACTCTTTTGATACATTATTTTTTTATCCGAAACAATTACTGCTATTGCGACTAAATATTCTGTATATAGTAAAGATAGTGCTATTCAAATGAGGCAGATTAAACTTACGGTACGTGTCCGTATTATCAAGCATTCAGGATTTATTTATTTTTTAATAATTAGTATCGTCGGGTGACAAGCAAAAGTCACAACCAAAACTGTCACTGCTCTTCAAAACCTCGTATCTCAGTATGTAGTCGATATCGAGATACGACCTTTGATTTAAGTAGGTATTTGTTACTTAGTGAGTTTTGCTTGTCACCCGACGGTATGGAAAATTAACTGTTTCAGAATATAAAATTATAAATGTAATTTTATTACCTTATGAATTTCAGGCAAACATTAGACAATCACAATCAGTAACATCCGGTAGACTTCGACCAAACAAGGATTTCCCCAAAGCGTCATATACAACGTTCCTGTACGTCACATAAATATTTAGTAATTTACACGTTGACCTAATTTAAAATACCACCAATTTCGATGTTCAATAAAACTAAGCAGAAAACTGCTCTTTGGGTAGCCTGTGTGGACGTCTTTCGACTGATATGATGATGATGATGAAATATAAACTGAATTTAACTTATTTAAACAACCACAAGTTTTCATAGAGCCGCTGAGATCGTAACCCTACTAATGGGTTATAGTGAGCCTATCCATGCGTTACTCCTGTGGTTGGCTAAGGCTATGGCGGTCCATTGAGCAAAGAAGCCAGTCCTACGTTTAGGCTGTTTGATTGTTTGTGTACACCAATGTTCCCATTTATCTCCAAAACGGATTGACTGATTTAGATACGGTTTTCAGTTTTTAGATCGATATTATGAGGTTTACTCACCAGGGGGCGCTGTAGTAAACATTTTACAGGAATGATCCCTATTATTTCCAAAACGGCTTAACCTTTAACTACCGTGGTATACGTCTCACAGACGTCACCACTTTTATTTCAAAAATATTTTTGCGTATGTGTGGCGTCTGAAGCTATCCTTTCCGCTAGCTTCCTTTTTTGGGGTCCTCTAGCCGCAATCAAGACCGTAACCGCGGCGAGTGCGCACGAGTCGGTTATAGAGCGATCGACGTCTCACAGACGCCACCACGGTGTTTATGTACAAAAAATATGCACGTCTCCTGGACGTCACCTCCGTGTTAGTGTTTGTGACTCTATAGTAACTATCGTGTATCCCAGTCGTGACGTCATCTTTTAAGTTTGAGCTATATTTTTTTTATATCGAATTCTAAAATAAAACAGGTAAGGCTTACTGTCAGTATAAGGTTCCGCTCGCTACATATTATTAATTACCCGTAGGAAGCTAGTATCATTAGGAACTACCAATTAATTCAGTAAAAATATGCCTAAATCATATGATGTCAGTTTTTTTATGCTTAAAGTTAGGAGCTTTTCAATTATTTAATATGATTAAACATCTTATAATCAAAACATATTTTATGTTTTATAGATAATATCTTCATAATTTTAGTAAAAAAGAAGACTGAACCAAGTCCGGAAATTTTGCATATCAAAAAATGTCGCCTCATAATTAAAAAATATTGTTAGCATGATTGAAGTTATTCAGTGTTTTTTATCCAATTTTTAATTACCTAATATAATTACCCAACTAGTTTAAAAGCTTTGACAATACTCGCATGTCTATAGGATTTTTTTAAATCGAGTTGAAATATGGCGTCTGTCAGACAGTACCTCGGTGTAAGTGCTACTCAAAAACCACCTCAGTAATTAAAGGTTAAACCGATTTATGATGTGTTTAGGCTCTATTGACACAGTGTTTGAAAGAAAGAAAGAAGACATTTATTTACTACACAAAAGACACACAGACAGAGTTTGCTTAGTAGCTTCTGTACATAAACTGCTGAGGATCTGATGATAGCCCAGAACAACATAATAGGAAACTCTTAAATAGGTCTCTTTAGCCTTATTGGCTAGTTAGTACATTTTGGTGGATTTTCAGTGATGCGATCGAATGTGGAAAGCGATCCCGCGATGCCCCTTCTACAAGGCGGAGTTGGGGTTTTACATAAGAAGTAGTTCAAGGCGTTGGCCGCGGCTAGTACGTCATACAAATACAAATAATTTATTTTGCAAGTAAAGGTTTGTTATGCTCTTGTTAAAAAAAATTCAGCACCTCTTTAAACAGCCATTACATATGGCATGCAAAATATTAACAGTTTATTTTAAATATATCATTGTATAAATGATTACATAAAGGTTAGTCAGGTTCATCTTAAGTCAATAGTTACGAGTATCAAATGTCAATTCCAATACCTTGTTTGTTTACATAGTTTGCAAGTTCTATTGACGGCGACTTTATCAAAAAAAAACCCGCCCTGGGCCCGCAGGTGGAATACGTAAATGCATTTCCCAACGTAAAACAAAAGTGCGAGGATGGTTCAAAACTCCTTACGTATTGCCAGACTACGAGTCGCCACGTTCATAGGGAATTCACTCGAAGGTATATTTATAAAAAAATCAAGGGTTTTGTATCGCTAAGCGATATCACTGAGATTCTCCCAGCTAGCGGCCCTCGCTTTAGTGACTCGGCGGTAAAAATTCTCCATAAATTTACATTCATTCGGCTTCCCATTCGCCCACGAACTTCGCCTGTGAGTCATGCGTCTATGTTAACATAATGCGTGAGGGAATGACTCTGACCAGTCTGAACTTCGTCTGACTGGCTTATTGTGTAAAGTAATTTGTTTTTTTTTTTTTTACCGTCTTGTTCATTTTTTAGTTTTAGTTTAAAACCTTCTGATTGAACATTTTCACTATGTTTGAGTTACCTTCTTAATAGTTTCTTAAGTAATTAATGGATGACTGTTATTGGCCTTGTACTATGTAATTACCAAGTATTAGTTATATCTACGGCTGTTGTTATCCTCAACACCAATAAATAAAATAAAATTAAGTAATTTCTGACGCGACATCGATACGAATACCACTAGAGGGGTAATCACGTAACGTTCCAAACGCGCGTCGGTACAATTTAACTGTCAATTGTCCATATAAAAAGTGACACTTAGACCTACCCGACGTTCGTACAATGCGTCACGTGATCGACCTGCGTTACGGTACCAGTGTGTAAGCGCCATACGATAAATAAATATTGGCGGGTATTAGCTAAACTGACCTTTTTTTTCTCGTAACTGGATTAGGTAGGTATGTAATGGTCAAAGTCTACTGGCGCAACTTAGGTGATAAAAGATAATTTTGATTTTTTGACTTTTTTTTATGATGGTAATGCTAATTGAAGGTTGAAATTATTGAATGTGATGTGACCGACTTTTAAAAAAAACTGTCATTGGATTGGAAATCTGCTACTTTGGACGGTAGAGTTGATTTTTTAATGGACTACTTTGATGTAATTCGGCCAACTCAAATAATCTCAAGTACTTATATTTATTCTGTTAGCAGGGTCTTTTATATGTCAGGGTTTCATAAATACATTTTCAACACATTTGCTCGTAACGTGCCTCTTATTGTGCCGCTTTTAGGCTCATAATCCGGGGTATTAAACACGCGTGTTTTATAACATTACGGCACTCGTGTAGTTATGGTTATATCCCGATTAAGACACGTTGGCACCTTGCAGCAAGGTGTATGTATGAACTCGGCGCATTCTTAAATTGACCGGGTTATACAGGTTTCTTTTTATTTCTCGGCAAATGGATTCTTATTCGACTAAACAAATTAAATCCTTCTAATGAATTAATTGATTATTTCTTCTTGGATATGATATAGAAACGTTTCATTTAGTAAAACTATTTACTTTTGATAACATTTTACATGCATTTACATTGAATACGAAAATATTTATTTTATTTTGTATTGAGCTGTCTAGAGATTTCATCTAAGCCTTATAGGTAATCTCACAAATATTTGTAAGCATTGTTGATACGTGTTCGCAGGTTATTATTAAAAATGTTTACACGTGGTGAATAGAAAAGTGTTAAATAGAATTGACGCCACTGGAAATTCTTGGAGATGTACAATTATGTAAGTAAAAACCTGTTGTCATCAATAACTAAAGGAAATAGCTTAGGAGCCTGTAACATCTTCATTTTATGAAAAGGATTATTTACTCGCAAGCGTGTTGAAAAACGTCGTATGAAACGCGTGAGCTTTGATAAACTATACTTTGCATACTACAGTTTTGTACTTCGCCATGCCACATTTTCACATGTCCTTCCCACTTCACCACATGAACTGCTTTCCAAACAGAAGACTAATTGAGAACCTCATTCCTTCCATTAAAAGGATTTGAAATGGAAGTAAATCAAGGTGCTGAATAATCTGATCTAAGAAAAGAATAGCGAAAGAAGGCCAAATCAACAATAATGGGTGTAATAAAGACTCGGCCCTTAATACGCGCCCGCAATATTTCGTTGCTCGACTTATTGATCCACGGTTGACCATGACCATCAAACTGACTCGACGTTTTGCATTTCCGTAATGATACCAATATGTTTTGCGGTCTCGTTCTGAAACGTTAGCTAAGCGCGCGTGAAGCGAGCACGTCACACTTTTAACATCACATTGGAATATTTGGAATGAAAAATATCGGGTCAAATTGACTAGGTACCATACATCGTCAAAATTATGACGGAACTATACATATAACCTTTAAGGCCGAAACGCACTGAAAGCGGTGGCGGTGCGGCGCGGTGCGGTGCGGAGGCGGTACCGGTTGTAATGTTCGAGCTAATATGAAAGGGTCCGCACAGAGGGCCTACCGCGAACGGCATTCGAAGTTTTCCCTCTCTGTCGCACTTATGTATGAACTCGTAACTAAGTATGACAGAGAGGGGAAACTTCGAATGCCTTTCGCGGTAGGCCCTCAGGATACCGGTATTCTGTGCGGACCTTTTCATTATTAGCTCGACCATTAGGTACAACCGTTACTGCCTCCGCACCGCACCGCACCGCGCCGCCACCGCTGTCTGTGCGTTTTCGACCTTTAACTTCGTTTCTATTTCGTACGGACTAAAAACTGTACAAACAATTTTGAATTCTTTTCCCTGCACGTAAGTTCGAGAGTGTCTATAAAATTTTAGACGTGACGTCAGGATTATAATTGCTGACCTTGGACGTGAAAATATAGTTTCAAGGCTAAAGATGATTGAGCGTTCCGAACTAACAACTCAATCCAAAAGAAACTCTGCATAAAAGTTTGACTTTGGTCGATTGTTCTAGTAACCAACCAACCAATGGACCATCGTCCAGGGATCTGTAAAGGGGCAAAGAACATGGGGCCGACCACCAACACGCTGGACGGACATAATCAGACATAGGACCTAGCACACTAGGTTTTATGTCGCGTTTTACGTGACGTTTCAGTAAATTTTCGCCGACATAAAACCTAGTGTGCTAGGGCCTCAGGTAGATTTAAATCTCACTTTTTGTATTGGGAAACAAAATTTTTGACAAATTATATATTTTGGGTTGTCGTTAAGTAGGTATACAAACACGATGTCAGTGATTGGTGGGTTCCAACGTACTTATCTTATCTAGGTGAGGGCCCTTTCGGATGCACTTCGACCCAGTGGGATCTTTTGTGCATTTGCCCTCTCCTATATACCTGCTCCCAGGCTTGCACCATCATTTCCACAAAACGGATGATGCAGTTCGTCGGGAGCACCTTGAATTCCTTTTTTTCGGGCGTTTCCGTCTTGGCTGATAAATCCATTTCAAGTGGCTAAATGACTTTTTAATATCTGTGCAGGTAATACGGGCATAACAAAATTGCGTGAAGTGATTTACTGTACAATGAAAATGCACAATGCTGGACGCAATCACTAGTATATGAAACAAACATCGATAATTGAGTTTATCGATATAGGAACTCCCTAACTGTCATAAAACTTTGCCCCCTTGATTGCTATGTCTGGACATAATAAAAAAGGCCACGAAGATCAGCATAGATAGTCCAGTGCTCCCGTAATGCCACAAACCGTCTGAAGTGGCGCGTCATAGCAAGCTGCGACCATTGGCAAGAGGCACAACAACGATGGAGACCCAACGAGTAGGTACATCATGAACATGCTCGGAAAAGTATGACCAGGACCATTCTGACTAATGTTAGAGCAAGTACTTGGAACCCACCCATCACTGGCATCGTGTTTGTGTACCTACTTAACGACAACCCAAAATATATAATTTATGAAAAAAACTGTTTTCCAATACAAAAACTGACATTTAGATCTATCTACCTGGCCCCGTAGCATGCCTATCACGCGATAAGTGACAAGATAGAGCATCAATCACTGGCTGACTGACACTGTTCGATAGAACGACACGACGCTCTTATCTTGTCACTTATCGCGTGATAAGGCTATCCATGCTACGGGTCTTAATGTAGGTACGTGATCGACCTGCAGGGTAATCGTGTAAGTTCTCGAACACGCGTTAAAGTCAGACATACTGACTGTCATACATTATCCTACGGTTTACCCTGCTGATGTAAAAAAATTACGGTATTCGTGACATACAAACCTATTATGACAGTTCCTGAGTTCCCACTGTAAACGTTATTTTGATTATAGTGCCTACATTCGGTATTTCATATTGCGAATCAAATACTAAGAATCCATCCTGTTACGTGTGTTGTCTCTATGTGCTGCCCATTTATATATAACTGCCTCATACGAGCCAATATTACGTTAAACGTAATTTATAGTTCAGTGTGTTAGAACGTGACCAAGTGAGTGGTAACATATTTGATTTTAGTGTTCATATTATTAAAGTTATATAACAAGAAACTGTAGCAGTTAAAAGAACGTGAGTAGTACTTAAATTACCTATGAAACCTACGAAGTCATATGGACCGAGGTAAAAACGTGTTTACACGTTACGGGAAGTAAAACAACCGAAAAAAGCGGCCAAGTGCGAGTCGGACTCGCACATGAAGGGTTCCGTTAAATAAATTGCTTTTTACGATTTATGACGTACTGGTAATGTAGATTATATATTTTTTTTAGTTTTGTCATTCTCTTATTTTAGAAGTTAAAGGGGGGGACACACACATTTTACCACTTTGGAGGTGTCTCTCGCGCAAACTATTCAGTAACCTCAATATCATTTTTGAAGACCTATCCATAGATACCCCACACGTATGGGTTTGATGAAAAAAAAATGTTGAGTTTCAGTTCTTAGTATGGGGAACCCCAAAATTTATTGTTTTTTTTTCTATTTTGGTGTGAAAATCTTAATGCGGTTTACAGAATACATCTACTTACCAAGTTTCAACAGTATAGCTCTTATAGTTTTGGAAAAAAGTGGCTGTGACATACGGACGGACAGACAGACAGACAGACACACAGACATGACGAATCTATAAGGGTTCCGGTTTTTGCCGTTTGGCTACGGAACCCTAAAAATAATAGTTTATGTGACTGTACATAATAAAGGGCATTAAACACGAGTGTGGGTTTATGAAAGAAGGCGAGTTTCATAATAACATCACACGAGTGTTTTAATGCCTAATTATGTACAGTTACATACACTACTTTATCTATCCAAATATCATAAGCCTCCATGATGCATTCAGAAGCCGCATATTATGACCCGCATCGCGACGTTGTTTTCTGGCAGCTGTCATAGTTTTTTTTTTAATTTAGAGACAAGCTAGAGTCGGATCCAACTATTATATCGTTCGATAAAGATATCGAACGATATAAGTAAGAACTTACGTACGACATTTGTCAAATTTGTATGCAAATTGACAGTTCATTTCGAACTAAACGTCATCTCGACTATTCTCGACTGATAATAGAATAGAGGTTAAATCAAATTTCTTTGTTTTTCAGAGACGTCCTAAATTTTAATAAAATAATAATATCGCAATCGATGTTATTATCTAGCAGTAATAACATTTTCACAGATAAGAAATTTGTTCTAACAAAACAGTATATTTTTATGGTGGTCATAATGTGCGGTTCTTAAACGCATCATGGAGGGTTTATGATATTTGGATAGATAAATGTTATTATCTACCCAAATGTTATTAATATTAACAACTACCTACCTAAGAACAGTGTTGCATTTCAGTTTGTAGTTCATTCTATTCAAGGTCGGTATGTTTTGTGTGGCGTTCGATCGATTTTAACTAATGTGTGACCTGTGGCCTTGCCCCTTTTACACATTTCTCGTCGCTTCACAGAAGTATATTGTTGCAGTGGGGGCCTACAGTTTCAGTCTGACCTTTACATAATTGGGGACCGATTTTTGACTTTCGAGCGCTCGACTCTTTCACTCGAAAACTGTCAAAAATTATGAAATGTTATTTTGAAATAGCGATAGAAAATTGAAAAAAGAGTGGAATTCACTACTCGTATTCAATTCTATCGGTAGACAGTAACTGCCTGCAATTTTAAAAGTATAATCGTATTTACTTTTATTTAATTTTCGAGCGCTCGAAAGTTGAAAATCGGCCCCCATCCTTTACTCGTAAAACATACAAATACTCTTTATTGCGAACCGCAATAATAAAAACACTGTACAAAACATAATCAATACAAGTAAAGGCAAACAGCAGGCGAACTTATCGCTAAAGAGCGATCTCTTCCAAACAACCGGTAGGGTAGCGGAAAATCTAATCTTACCAGTACTATTCATAGGAGGTGTTGCAGGGATAATTTATGAAACCTAGGTAGTAGTAATTACAACACTGATACCAAACTAAGAATAATATAAGTACTTAAATATAATATAATATAGAAATAAATATACATATAAGTATACAAGTATTATCACATGCCTTACCTTTGTACTTTGGGTACTTGGGCAATAATAAATAAAAAAATACCCTACAGTGGCGTAGCATACAGATTATTGCTATCGAATCATGCTAATTAATAGGTACTCGATTTGACACACACTTCGATTTAAAACTTAGAAAGTATGTATTAATATAGAAGACGAAATAGTAGAATCTGTAAATAAAAGTGAGTTTTTAAAAGCTTCATAAGCATGTCAAAACTGCCTCCAAAATCAAAAATTTCCTGCAAAGAATTTGAGCTTGGAGCAAACTTTTCCTTAAATTGACTTTTCCAACCTCTCGTTAGTGACTGGAAATATCATGAATACCTCTAGAAATGTGAGATCTGGGGGCCGATTTTTGAATCTCACCAAGTGACTAATTCTCACCGATGTATGTGATTTCCGAAAGTTCGTATTTTTGAAACTCACCGGTGACTTACATTTGTCATACCTATGATATCGATTTACGAGTGCCCCTACCCACTCGTAATTAAAATCACCATGCGATTGTTTTTGACAGTTGACGTATGTGACATCTGCCAAAAGTGCCAAAGTATGTTTTTCGGAAGAATTAGCAGCGGGGCTCGATTGTGATATTTGTGCGACGATTTATTGAAAATATAAAAAATGGCAAGCCTGGAGGTGTACATTATGATGACGATGACGAACACGAACAGCGACGAAGACGACGACGTTCCTCACCGTCAACATAATCCAGCTGCGGTAGGCGTCGCAGAAATAATTCATCACGAGCAAGCATTTGCGATGCCTAATGCGGGATTTTTAAAAATATTATCGGCTTACGAAACCATTGGCGCGGGCTCTAATTGAAGAAATCCAAGTTATTAGTTAATACAATTATTTACATATACAATTCGTTTACATGACACTGGCAGATACGCTACGTTTTACGTTTGACCAATTTGATAAATCTATTTTAAGTTATAGTATGAGAAAATAAAAACCGGTATCAAGGACAACACTATAACATCTGCGTAAAAAGGAACGTAACGGGAAAATTGTCTCTGACTGACATTGTAAAATTTCTGTATGTTGGTAAACAGCGTGTGACTTTCAAAAATACGGCTTTTGGAAAATGGTGACATAAAAGTCATCGGTGATAATTTTAGTCACCGGTGACTTTGATATCACCAGTGAGATTCAAAAATCGGCCCCCTGACCAATGCTAATTGGATTAGCTTAAGATCTAACTCCTAAATCACGAGTTTTGTTTAAAAAAAAAACACTTTACATAGTGTACGTATTTCTTTCGACGCGTAATGCACCGCCCATGGTATCAGATGCCTCACGTCTCAGCAAGTTGTCTAGCGGTCGAAACGTCAGAACTAATTGTATACAAATCACGAGAGTTTAAAGTGAGTAGAGGTACGAAAATGATGAAAATCAATTAGGTATTTCAAAATATTCGTTTCCTTTTCTTCGCCTTCGTTTCCATCTGCTTGCACAGACTGTCTACAGACACTGTTACTAAGAGTAGTACAATACGTATTTATTCAGCCAGCTGTATCCGGTAATACGTAGCTTCAAGATTTATTTTACCTAAATTTTAGTTTTACTACTCCTCAATAGGTGTCGGTACTTCCGATACATTTTGATAAGCTCTGTCGGACACCAATCCTAATTATTTTAATAACTCAAAAATATTAATGATTTTGAATGTGATATATTTAATAACAATGAGTGATACTTCTTGAAATTATGTGATAACGCCTACCACTGGCTACTCGACAATAGATGGCGCTAGCAAACATAATCGCTCGGACGCGATAACTCGCGTCATTGTTTTAGCAACTCATTCTTTTAGTGTTTTGCACAACTGCTAAGAGAGGGCGTAATCTGTTTCAATGTAAGAAGTATGTTGTGACAGTGCTCGTAACTGATCAAAATTAAATAAGTATTGATGATTGTAGTTGTAGCACTTTACTTAAAGGAATATCAATTACTTTTCTACGATTTCTGTAAAGGTGATCCTTTACTTATAATTTGTTTTCGTACCTATTAATAGCTGTTAATGAAACGCTCAACTAACCGTTCACAGAGCCTTTTAACTGAATAATTTTAAGTTTTTAAGATTATAAAGGATTTTTGAACCAGTACTTTTGCCAATAATATATCAATAAAAATATAGAAAAAAATATAAATCAATTTGACCAAACGATGCGCGCAAAAAAAATATAATTATCATATTAAAATGCGAAATGTAAGTGTAATAATGACTTCCAGTTTGTTGTACAGTCGATGTCAAATATAAGTAACTTCCTATAGGTATCTAAAGGCGACCGTATCAGAGGGGAATAAAGTGCAAAATTGTAAAAATATCTGCTATGACGCCTACGCCTACCGCACCTAAACGTCACGCAAGCATGTCATTCACTGATGTTACCTATATGTACACATATGTGGAAAATATGAAACAGATAATATATGACAGTGCATTGTCGGTATTAGGTCGGTAGTGTTTGTAATTAGTAATTATTGGTCGCTGGTTTCAGCCTAAATCTTATTTAACTTGACACGGAACTAGAAACGCTCGAAAATGACTCACCGATGAACCCCATGAATAAAAAACTTCCCTTTCCCAACCTCCATTATCATTACATTCAGTTCTACTGAACTGTTTTGAAATTCGAAAACCCGCGGCGGTGACGTCGTTAGCGCGTCGTCACGTTGTATCAACGAATGACGCAACATTATGAGTATTATGACGTATAAATGTGTGACGCGCCACTACAAGGTCAGAGCGCGGTAAACGGTTATAAGCCGATAATCGTAGACTGATTATGTCGCTTATGTAATAGTTATGCGGTATTTATAGCCGTTTATTTTGGTAACTGGTTTTAAAAATAAGTTTGATGGCGGATTAGCATGTTCTGTTTTAATGATATAAGTTTGCATGTAAAATGTTGGTTTCGACTATATTATAGCGGTGTTTTATTTAACACTAACTATTTTCGTACTATAGGTAGTGGATGCCAATTCAAAATTAAGTTCTTATAACATTAAAAAAAGTTTTAAATCAAGAAATGCAAAATTTTATCTTGGTTTTTGTAAATAAATCAGAAATAATTCCCTAAAGTCTTCAATAATACCTACAAATATAGAAAATGTAAAAATGTCTTCCACAAGGTTCAGATATATTGATTAGGTAGGTGATTAGGTAGGGTTTCATGAAATGTAAAATGCATTTCTCAACCAATATCCGAATAAAATATTAGTGGAATTCAAAAATTACTAAACTTCGGAGTTCAAGTTCCATCGTGCAACAGAACTGATTTAACCAAAAATTTTTTTTGACAATATTTCGTCGCATAATTGAAAAAAATTACAAAAATGGATAACTACGTTGCTAATTTTAGGACTACTTACACATCCTCCATTAGTCACTCGTTCCATGAACGAAGATTAGTTACCATAAGGAGCCCATTAAGAAACTCCAGACGGCATTCGCAGTATTTGAACATGACATGGCCAAAGGCCTGATGATGCGACTAATCATTTCTCATTAACCACTCAAGTGGTCTTCCCCAACGAAATCTTAAAAGACACAATTCTAAAAAGTAACGGAGCTATGCTAAAATGGCAGGGAACCCATTTAAACGCCAAAACAACAACACAATCGTTTGTTTTTCTAACCTATCTTGTCGTTAAAATCCCAATGATTATTGGGGTTTTTAATAGGATAACTGTGATCGTTAGGTGGTTATAAGTGAATTAATTCTCGTCAGTAGGTCATACAGAGTGAACAACAATCGTTCATGTTGTCAATAGCTGTCAGCTTTGTAAATGTAATGTCAAGTTAATAACATAAGATTTTTTTTATACTACGTCGCTTTGCTATTTCATTAGATTCACAAGCGCGTTGCCGTCCTTTTATTGATGTGGGTCCCTCACTGTCAATAACACATCCTCAGGACCTCTGGTGACCTTACTCTCTATCTAACCATATTTGTGTAAGAGGAGTTTATGCGGACTTGGAGTACAACCAAAAATGACTTGACCTCCTTATAATATTAGATATTATTAGTATAGTATAAAACATGTACTATATATTATTACAAAGGCCGAAAAGGAGGAGATTGTCTGTCGAGTGTCGAGTGTGACATAGACAATAGACTGAGGATAGTAATACAAGGCAGGCAATCCCTAGTTCCGCCCGCGGTACCTATATATAGTGCTATTCTCAAAAATGCTCGGAAAATTTAAAATAATAAGAAATAAACAAGTAAAATTCAGTAACAAAACTGCTGGTGACCCGGCGTCGCCGCACCCGGCGCCGGGGACGACGGCGCGGGCAGGCCCCGGCGGGCGGGCTGCAGCCGCCGACGCAGGCGGGCGGCGAGCACACCGGCATTTTTCCAAACACGCCGACAATATCCTATACAAAACCCATAACCGTCCTGTTAATTGGGGACGCCTGTAACACTGTGTTTTCCAGTATATTTTCGTGAATACAAGCCATATTTCCGAGCATGTTTGAGAAAATAATAATTAAAGAAATCATACGATTGGTAAAATTAAACGACCTAATGCTTAGACGACATATTAACTATATCAACGCGTGAGTGATCTATTAACGGATGTTTTTCGCTCTAACAATAATCGATTTAGGGCAGTGTTGTAGTTAGTCCCTTTGAGATTACGTGACACATTAGTGTCATTGATCCACATAAGGAAAATACATCATTAAATAAGGAAAATGCACAATAATTATGTTATTAAGCCCGTATATATCTTCCTGTCCCTCTGTGCGTACAATAATCTCTAAAAATATTAATATTATTCTTAAATGTAGATATCTATTTCGATAGATGTCATCACTGGTGACATTCCAATGTATACTTAGACTACTTTTTTTAAACAATAATTTCATGTCCGGTGCACCAAAATAAGTATCTCTTTTATCCATAGCTCTCTCCTCCAATTATTTGTATAGCCGCGTTATGACTGTGTACCACAACACTCACTTTGAAATTCTTTTCTAAATTATAAGTATAGTGTGGAACGGAAAGACGGACCTTACCGAAAAAGGGGGATTATTAAGCGTTCGTACGTACGTAAAAACAAAAAGATTTTTTTTTGATGCGAATAATTTTAAACATTTGTGTGGAGCAGGTCGTCTTAGTCGGCCAACGCTCCATAGTAAAGTGAAAAAACAATCGCGACAAAAAAAAATAGTTTTTGGTTTTACGTACGCACTAACGCTAAATAATCCCCCTCTTGCGGGAAGGTCCGTCGTTCCGTTCCACCCAGTATAATAACATAAACCAAAATGATGCACAATGCAATGCTAGCTAAAAGAAAATGGTGACCTTGAGGTTCTGTAAAGGTTTTGAATCACATTAAACATTATTAAATACAAATGTGCCGGCATCGGCAATATAAACCTTTTGCCGTTCTCTTAAGGTTATATTAGCGTGGGAAATGATGACTCAATCACTACATATTTAAACTGAATAAACTTAAAATATTTCGCGGTCTTTCATTTCCAAGCTATGGAAATCTAGTAGCGCTTACTCATTTCTTATGTTTCCATAATGACGATGCATCGTTAATGGTGATCGGAAAACCACTTCCTTTTGTATGCATTTATTAAGTGATTTTCGCAGTAAAGTTAATGTGAGTTTTAAAGAAGTTTCCTTTGATGGAATTAAGTATTTTATAACATGGAATGATGTGCATGGAATTTACAACTATTCTAAAGCGTCGTGTTAAGATTCTCTATCTAATAACGAATGTACATTTTTTTATTATCAAACGAGGGTTAATGAATTTACTTTTCACTGTTATGCTATAAGTTAACTGCTATAGTTAATTAATCCAATGCGGAAATGAAAAATAGTGATTAAAATATAATGCATGGCTAAAATACGTATCTGCTCTCTGGCACTTATTTTAAGTGTGGCCAAAATATTTTCTTCTCTTTTGATTTTCTATAGCGCTGGTACAAAACCAATTTTATAATAATAATAACAATTAGAATGAAATAACCGCCATGTGGGATGTTGATTCGACGATCATTGTCCCGATAGTCGTTTCGGCGAACGGTTTAATACCGATAAGTCTAGACTACACCAACACCAGGGACTCTCGCTAGATGGCTGGGTCAAGGGTCAGATATTGACAGCGGGACTTCTTGACACTGCATAGTAATGAGGTTCCTCTCTCTGTCACCGGTAGCCGGTGGCACCATAGGTTAGGTCAGGGGTCACCAAATGGCGGAACGCGGTCCGGATCCGGACCGCCGACCTATTTTGTGCGGACCTTCAGTAACCAGTAGGTAACTTGTATTACTGAGTACGTACATTAATAAAATTATTGAAGAAGTTGATGCATAATATGTGAGACGGTTAAGTAAAGGCTGCGTTTAACAAAGATTCTCCGGAATTTTAGAACATTTGAAGACATTTAACGACAATAGATTGCACCAACTTTGCTCCAAAGTTCAGTACCGTAACCTCGGGGCACTTTAGCCCTGGGGGGTAACTTTGGCTTTCGCGAATTACTTGGTCCTCCGCTTTTTTTTGAGTTTAAGAATGGTCTGATCACCTTATCTTTAGTTTCAGCTAATTGCTCATGTTGGTACTTTTATTATTTGACATTGCTATGTGTGGTTTTTATGCGGGCCAAAGTAACCCTACATTGGGTTAATGTACCCCGACGTTACGGTAGTTCAAGGCAAATAATTGCATTTTTCACATTGATATGTAAAAAAAATCCTTCTCGCTTCTGTAAATTTGCTTATTTATTTAACAAACTCAAGTAGAAACGGACCGCGATGGTCATTTAATTTTAAAAACCGGGCCCCTGAAGAAACTAATTGGTGACCCCTGGGTTAGGTTTTTACAATTTTATTTTTGTATGTAATTATAGTTTTATACTTTACTTTTTATATTATTATTGTAAAAACCTAACATAAGATTTTTAATGTAAAGAGGATAACAATTAAATTACTAATATGAATATGCTGCGTTGTCAATACACCCCCACATAAAACAAATCAATATGATTACAGGCACTAACTGCTAATCTGACGAAAAGCGGTGAAATAGCATCAATGCATCACCGCGTACAATTATTAACCATGTTAATTACCACACAAACAGTTAGCCAACGACTGATAAGACAATCAATAGTTTGTAAACTAATACAAAACGTCACATTTTAAACACACATAAATTTATAACGTTTCAGTTAAGACTAGTAAAACTATGAATAACTGACTCACAGTCATGACACCACTATTTACACTTTACTTAAACTAGGACCATAAAATTGATGAACAATGCATTTGACTCATTAAACGCAATCTTGTATGGAGTGATATGATTTTTCACCTGTTCACATATATTAGTTCTCACGTTTTCAGTACTCTGTTGCGAATGTGGTTATGGTTTGTTACCACAATGCCGCATCCTAGTGAGTCAGGTTGTGACTGTGAGTCATTCCTCTCGTTTCATGAATGAAACTCTCGACATCCATATTTGGGCACATAGTGGACATGGACAATGACTTGCACACTTTTGGCACAATTTTTAGAGTGATTTAGAAGATCATAAGATTGAGTAGTGTGTTGGTGTACTGAAACTATTACCAATATACCCTTCATGTTCATTCAGTGCTACAATAATAGGCAACGCTGTCGGGATCTTTTTTTGTGTTGCGGGTCATGGTGCCTGGAATAGAAAACTGTAACAAAAAATTCTTAGAAAAAACATAAGCATTTGTGTACTTTTATCGCGTATTTTCCCAAGCTCAGTTATTAGATTGTATTACTACATAAATTAAAAAAGAAAAACTCCCTTGACACAGCAAATGAGAAAACGTAGGAAGCTAAGTACCATCTCGTACAGGTTCACCTGTGTTGTGGGTAATTGTTGTTCTGCGTCTGCGTGTTTCACTTGATATACCACAATCCGTTTGGATGTTGCTATGCCACAGACAGATACACAGATCTTAACGCATAATACCCCTCGTTTTTGTCAATAATTAAAAATGGTTGTCAGTCTTACAGTTACCAGTAGCGTTGCCTTATTGATGACCATGAAGAAAAAAATTAATTCGTTTCCCAATTCATGCCCTTAATAATCGATTCCTTTATATGTAGTAGGTAACCCTATTAAATTCTGACAATAAAATGTATTTATTTCCCTTCAATAAAGGTCTTGTAACTTCTCCTAATCTAACTCCACCTAGATTATATTATTTCCATGAAAATATTTTAGTTTGTTAGTACTGTTATCAAAAAACGTGATAATTCAAGGTACGCAATCGAATCTGCGAGTTTATATGTTGCAATCATACATACAACTCAGGTGACATTCGTGTAATTTGTGACTAATGGTGAGAGTGACTAGGTATTTATGCAATGGGTATTACCAAGATTTAATTTGACAGGATAATCATTGAATTTTTAGGTCATGTTTATTTTGACTACCAAAACATAAAAGGAATGAAAATACTATTTTACATTACATTATATGAACTAGGTAATACAGAACATAAACATTAGAAATAGAGGTAAACAATGGGTGGTAGGTACCTTATTTCTTTTAATATTCAAAGTTTTAAACTCATTTTCTATATAAGTAAACATTTGTTATACTTACCTAATCATTCTACACTACCAATACAAAAAGGCAATGCAAGTACTCTTTCTTGCAAATCTCAATATATATATATATATGATACGAATGCAGAACATACATTTTAAAAGATTTGTTATAAAAGTTTTTTTGCTGTAGTTCCAATGTTTTTAAAGTTATTTGCATGTGACATAAAAAATCTAGAAACTCAGTTCAATAATAACCTTTTGTTCGAATATTTAAAATCGAGAAGAGCTAAAAGGTGTAAATGAGGTGCACTGCGGGAAGTGCGTGTGGAAAGCCAGCTGCCCTCTCTTCGCGCCTCCGGGTTTGCATAAAGGTTCTGGCCACATGTCTGCGATGCGGCGCCACCATGCAAAACTTTGCGTTGTAATAGGGCACTAAATAGTGTAGCAAGGGTAGGACAGACAAGACTACATGGAAGTGGAGTGGTAGATATAAAATAAGTTTAGACCATTTCAAATTATGTCAAATGGACATTAAAACAAGTAATTATTAAAGTATAAATACAACACACGTAACAAGTATTTGAGTTTATGTTTAGGTAGTGAATGATTACCTACATCAGCAAATGAATTAAGAGAAACTGCGTTTAGAGCTATTGATTTTAAAACAAATGAGGGGATACCGTAAACATGCTCTTAAAGCTAAAGCTTTACATATGCGCAGTGCATGTTAAATAATAGCTTGAAAAAAAAATAGGTTTGACTAGGAGCTTGGCAATTAATGTGACAAATGTTCTCTTTAACCTTTCCTCATGAGCCTTCGGCAAAAAGTGCCGAAAAATGGAAAAGCCCGCACTCAAACCACCTAACGCTACAGTTACAGTCAAATTAACAATCAATACAGAACTTTATATGAAACGGAGGAAGAGTAAATTTTGCTTGCGGTTTATTGACTTCCCGATTTACACATGATTTTTAGCACGTCCTTGCAGCTTCCGATGACACGTGTGTCTAAGCATGTAGCAATGCAACGGTACTCTGACCACAATCAAATAATGACAGACAGTTTCAAGGTAAAGACCCGGTTCAGAAGCCATAATAAGGCATCATGACCATTGCCCCTTTTCGATATATATTCAACAATTCACCTGACTTACTACTATTACTGGTAATATTTACGTAAATCAATTTAATTAAACAATGTAGTTTACTACTAGTTCTAGAAAGAAGCACTAAAGAATTTCTGAAACATAGTATTGAACTAACTTACTAGATATGAAAGACTGTTCAAAACATTACTTTGAATGAGAAATTGATAGATTAATTCAATTCCATGAGATACATACTTTTCATATTTGAGTTTTATCTTAATTACCATGCAGTAATGGACAACATTATTCAATATATTTAAATAATTATACTATGGAGATTCTTGTTATTTTTATCACTGAGCCCATGTAAAACCTTATCAATAACAGAACTTTATGAAACGCTACGCTGGCTGTTGGTGGAGGTATTTGATGATCAAATATGATGCACAAGGGTGGGTAATTCCATTTTTTTTTCTTTTCTAAGTCAGCCTTGATCTATGCCTTCTATTGTTCACTCTTTACATGTTTTTCTTTTGACACTTTGCCTACTCGTTATCATTTTGTATACATACGTTGGTTTTATGTTAGATAAGGCAAGCTATCACCACTTCATAATTAAAATTATGTACATAATTGTGTTTATTAGAAAAAATATGTATAATATAAAATAAATTTAAAGAGAATATGGAGCAGCATTAGACCTAAATTAAATTAATTATTTGTCATTTCCCTTCCATTGCACAATGCCACCAGCATTCCGAAAGTTGTCCCCAATCGAGATAATACAGATCAACTTACGCATCTCGTCGCAATGGCCGGTCCGTGAGTCAGAGTGAAAGTGACCTTCACACCGCGAATACCGCGGCCAGACAAACATACATAACTATGCGTAACCATGATTCAACATTGACATTGATTCTCCATTTCAAAATAGGATACTTATAACCCACTAACTTTACAGCGTGAACTATTGATAAAGGTCCGTAAGAATAGGACAACAATGTTCATTTTCCTGGCGTTATACTCTTGTAATTTCGTGGGTGTTAAATGAGGTACCATATAAAAGGTTATTACAGAACATTATTCATTCAGTCGAGTTCCTCAAAGTCATGCAGTTATTGTGCCATGGGAAGAAATAGTCCATATATTCCTAGTTCAAACGATAATCTGCAGTTACTTGATTCCAGAAGGAAAATATTTGGTAAGTTAAGTTATGTTTACTGTCTTTTGTCTATTTCTAGGAAACTCGGGTCAACGACCTATATACTAGCTACCGAATTGAATATGCGACTTATAACAATATTCGAGCCGAAATAACAGCGCGACTTAGAAAAGTCACAAGATTTTCCTTCTTTATGATTTATTGGTACAGTCAACCTCACAAGGGGCTTCACCTTTGTACCGTGTCACATTAAACGTCATGTTAAACTGTCATATGAAGTTGTCAAACGAGTAAAAACGACAAGGTACTTAGGTGTTCAGCAACTTATCAGGCCGGCTGCAGTCCACGTCTTAGACATGAATCTACTTTTCGCCTTATTACAAATGAATAAGGTGCAAAAGTTTGGCATCGACCGTACCTAAACCAAAGCTCTTCAGAGTGCGTATTTAAACCAAAGCTCTTCAGAGGAATTACCAAAGGAAGTTGCATCAGATACGGCAGATGAGATTAATAGATTGCATACCTAATAATAGTAGTAGCTATAGTAGGGAATAATAGAAGTATGTAGTAAAGAACTCGTGGCGGGTCCTTTTTATTAATGAACTGAATTAAATTCCCGTACTAAATAGGGCTTGCACTTAAGGTGAATTCTTTAGTACCGATTAGGATTTCTAAACTTCGATTAAGCGATTCGAAGTAGCACACTTGGATACATATTTTACTTCCAATGCGAGACAAACAAAAAAACCAGGATCTTCGTAAGGCTGCCGCCAAAAATGTTACTCATAGGTCTATAATAGTTCTATTATATGTTTTGTATAATAACGACTTCGCAAATATTGTATGTAGACCGTATATTAATGTTTAGATTACCATCCGGATTTGCAGCATGCGTCACAAAAATCCCAATTAACAAAAACATTGATGTAAGCATATTACTGAAATAAGGTTTGTATTAATTTGCTTTTATTTTAAACGGGTGCAGGTTGCAGATAGACAATCCCACTATATTACAATTATTGTAAATGTGAAAGATTCCACTTTCAGCTACTAGTTTTTCCATGATTATGCAAAAATAGATGACTGGATTTAGATGAAATTTGGTATAGAGATAACCTGGATTAAAATATGGAATACTTTAATTCCGGAAATCAACCCCCCAGGGATAACATAAGGGATGAAAGTTGGTACGGGAGTTCACGCGGACAATAAGTCGTGATAAATACTAGTATATACTCGTATAATAGCAATAAGGATAAGAGATATAAAAGCTGTAAAGTCAGCTACAAAATGATGGATCAATTTATTGACCTTATTGAGTTGTAATGATCACATTACAAAAACCGGTTTTTTTTTACCTTATTTTTATCAAAAAATAAGGTAAAAAAAAACCGGCCAAGTGCGAGTTGGACTCGCGCACGAAGAGTTCCGTACTATTATCTATAAAAACGGCAAATATTTCACGTTTGTTGTATGGGAAGGGAGGTCCCTTAAAAAAATATTTAATTTTGTTTTTCGTATTTCTTGTTATAGCGGCAGCAGTAATACATAATCTGTGAAAATTTCAACTCTCTAGCTATCACAGGATAACAGATGAAATACTTAACCTTATGGAACAAAGAAGACAATTCAAGGAAATAGATAAAGATAAATACATTCAAATAGATAGACAGATCCGAACTAAGATCAGAGAAGCCAGAGATAAGTGTTCGAACGAAGACTGTAACGAAATAGAAATGCTAGAGAAAAAGAGAAATAGTTTTAATTTACACAAGAAAGTCAAAGAATTTACAAATACTCAAACAAAAACAGTTACTGGAAAACTTACAAATACCTAAACCAAATTGGTTATTGATAAAAAAGAACAGTGTAAGACATGGGAACTGTACATTGAACAGCTATTTGGAGACAAAAGAGCGGAGCCGGTCATGGTTGAGACAGATAGACAAGAACTTCTGGAAGGTCCACCAATGTTAAGAACAGAGATAGAATAGGCAATTAATACTATGAAAGATGGAAAAGCTGTGGGCCCAGATAGTATATATTCGGGAATGTTAAAGTTATTAGATGAGAACAGCATGCAATTTTTAGTTAGACTCTACAATGAAATTTATAACAAAGGACAGCTCCCAGAAGATTGGCTTAAATCCACCTTCCTCCCATTACCCAAAAAAGCAAACGCAAAAACATGCGGAGATCATAGACTAATAAGTCTGATGAGTCATGCACTGAAATTATTTTTGAAGATCTTACACATGAGAATTTACGATAAAATAGATAAAAATATATCAGAAACTCAGTTTGGATTTCGAAGTGGATTAGGAACAAGAGAGGCCCTGGTGGCATTACAGGTCTTGATTCAAAACTGGAATTCAATAAAGATGTCTACGCATGCTTTATTGACTTCGAAAAAGCATTCGACAACGTGAAACATGATAAATTAATGCAAATACTCAATAAAACGGAAGTAGACAGCAAGGATCAAAGAATCATCAGGAACCTGTATTGGAACCAGACCGCCAATATTAAAGTAGGGACATCAAGCACAAGCGACCTCAATATCCTAAAAGGTGTAAGACAAGGTTGTATTTTGTCACCGTTGTTGTTTAACCTGTATTCAGAATATATATTTCAAAAAGCTTTTGAAGACGTGGAAACTGGCATCAAAGTCAACGGAACGGTCATTATAACAACCTAAGATATGCTGATGACACCGTTATTCTTGCTCACTCAATGGAAGAACTTCAGCAGCTACTAGACAGCCTCAACTCTGTAGTAGAAGAATACGGCCTAAAATGAATATAGCAAAGACCAAATGCATGATTATGAGTAAGAATAAGAACGCGACTGAACCGAACTCATTGACTATAAACGGCAACATTGTAGAAAAAGTTAAATTTTATAAATATTTGGGTGGAGAAATGGGATCCGGAAAAAGAAATACGTATCAGAATTGAAATTGCCAGATGTACGTTCATGAAAACGAAGAAACTCTATACAAACAAAGACATTAATTAACTTAAAGCTTCGATGGCGAATGGTAAAATGCACCGTACTGTCGATATTCTTCTATGGTGTCGAAGGATGGACCATTAATAAGAGCATGGATGCTAAAATAAATGCATTCGAAATGTGGCTATACCGAAGAATGTTAAAAAATTCCTGGAAAGATAAAGTAACAAACATCGAAGTTCTGAATAGAATGAATAAAAACCTTGAAGTTATGAGCAAGGTCAAGAAAAGGAAAACGTCATATTTTGGCCATATCTATAGACACAAAAAATATAATATAATCCGTAACATCTTGGAAGGGAAAATCGACGGTAAAAGAAGCAGAGGAAGGAGAAAGCTAACCTGGGTAGATAACATTAAAAGCTGGTCTAACATTAATCACACTGCCAGTCTTTGTAGACTGGCACAAGATAGAAACAAGTTCCGGAAGATGGTTGCTGACATCCGCTGAGGATCTGGCACAACAAGAAGAAGAAGCTATCACGGTTCTTGAGATACAGCCTGGTGACAGACAGACGGACGGACAGACGGACGGACGGACGGACGGACGGACGGACGGACAGACGGACGGACAGCGAAATCTTTGTAATAGGGTCCCGTTTTACTCTTTGATTACGGAACCCTAAAAACTCATATACATTATATATACCTCTGAAAACATTACACTCTTTTTCGTTGGGCAGTCGTGTAAAAATGAAGACCATATACATTTTTGTACTCTATTAAACGAAACTTTGATTATAATTCGGCATTCGTTTTTCTATTGCTTATTTTACATACAGTCACTCGCTCTTAACAACGCAGCTTGTGTATCCATGATTACACGGAACCAATTGTGATGAAAGGTGTGAAGATAGGTTTAGCTTCGGGAAACAATAAAAGATACATCATTTTATCCCGAAAATCATCCCTTAAAAGGGTGAACTGGTTGTGAAAGTTTCTATAGAAGTGTGATTATCAATACGAAACGAAGTCACGAGAAAAAATGTAAAATCTATTTTCTCGTTTTCTACTCCCGACATCCTCTGGATGCGGATGGCGCAGGACTGGTCACTTTGGCACTCTTTGGGGGAGGCATATTTTCAGCAGTGGACGTCTTTCGGCTGATATGATGATGATGATGATGAACCTCCGACAAATATTCATATATATTTATTGCAAAACCATGGTTACATAAATAAGGTGGTAGAAATCTTAAGTGCTAAACATGGCATAATACCTACCAATAATACAATAGTACGGGATAGTTATTATTTTTTGCAGACTTGTTCATAATGTTGGCCCAATGAATAATCCAAGTTTGTGACCTCGAGCGCCGAACGCAACTTTATCAAAAATCTAAAATACAGAACTACCGGATTTGACGAAAACTCTGAATGTATAAAGTTACTGGAGTACAAGGGGTGTTGTAAGTTTAACACGTGTATTAATGTATCTGTGCGTATCTTTAGTATCATAACGAGATCTGAATAACGTGTACATTTCCATAGTCATTACAATTATCATGTAACAATATTGTTATCTGCCCATCGATACGCTTCGTGTCCGGGCCGCGGTAGGGGCTAGGGGCTTTTCTGTTTGCGTCACAGTATGGTATTGTGGATTGGTGAGCTCACGGATTCTGCTGATTCGACGTCATTGATCTATGAGCGATTGTATACTCGTATTGTGGACGATGAGGGAATGTATGGTATATACTTTGGAATTTTTACACCAAATCCGTTTTAGATTAGATTGGTTTTGGTACTATGAACCTCTCTGAACGATAGGTTTAATTTTAAGTTTACTGTCTATTATGAATTAAATACTTACACAGTACACCATGCCCATCCCAGCAAAAGTGCCGGCCGGTGCCCGGTGAGTTAATTTCCTATTCTTCTATCCCGCGTCCGTGTGTTGACCGCCAAACCACCAAAATCACATCACTAAACAAAATGTCATAATATGTGCCTAATGTGAGCAGTTTATTCAGTGGTTTTATCTTTTGACATCGGCCCATTATCCTTTAACAATGTTTTGTCATTACAGGATCCCAAGCTATAGGTACTTGGACATCTAAAAAACCTTTAAGCGCAATTTACACATGCAAGTTTAATTTCCGGGGTCTGATAGAGCAATTGAACTCAGCATACCTCGGTAACCCGCAATGTAATGAAACTTGGTGTAAATTGCGCTTTAGAGCGCTCACACACGGCAACATTTTTGGATCGATACAAACGCGCGACTGCAACGCGACACTTTTTAGGGTTCCGTAGCCAAATGGCAAAAAACGGAACCCTTATAGATTCGTCATGTCCGTCTGTCTGTCTGTCCGTCCGTATGAGCCACTTTTTTCCGAAACTATAAGAGCTATACTGTTGAAATTTGGTAAGTAGATGTATTCTGTGAGCCGCATTAAGATTTTCACACAAAAATAGAAAAAAAACATTAAGTTTTAGGGGTCCCCATACTCAGAACTGAAACTCAAAAAAAATGTTTTCATCAAACCCATACGTGGGTATATATGGATAGGTCTTCAAAAATGATATTGAGGTTTTTAATATAATTTTTTTCTAAACTGAAGAGTTTGCGCGAGAGACACTTCCAAAGTGGTAAAATGTGTGTCCCCCCCCCTGTAACTTCTAAAATAAGAGAATGATAAAACTAAAAAAAATATATGATGTACATTACCATGTAAACTTCCACCGAAAATCGAACGAGATCTAGTAAGTAGTTTTTTTTTAATACGTCATAAATCGTAAACCGCAATTTATTTCACGGAACCCTTCATGTGCGAGTCCGACTCGCACTTGGCCGCTTTTTTTATTTTTTTTAATACAACGACGATGGCAAACAAGCTTACAGCCTGCCTGATGTTAAGCTGGTACCGTAGCCTATGGACACTTGCCATATTACCTGTCAAAATCACCTGTATCGATACTGTATCGCGTTTGTAGAGAGCAAAAAGTCGCCGTGTGGTAACCGCTCTTAGGACTTAGGCCTGGATCACACTGGCGATGGCGCGGCCTGCGGTGGCGGACAATAGTAGGTGTAACAGTTGTTGTCAAGTTTACTGTTACGGACTGCCATCGCAGGCCCCGCCAATGTGATTCAAACCTTACTCCATTAAATAACATAATCATTACAGTAAGAATGACGAATCTCTCCTATAGTGCTGTCAAAAAATTTATAACGTTGAGTAGATTATGGTAATATTTTTCCCTCTTTTTTTGGGAAGAAATTTTAAATTCGTAAATATATTTTTCCTGAAGTTTTTTTTCTCATACCTTAGTTAGGTTGAGCCTATACTACAATTAATGCCAACAGGGAAAATCTTTCCCTCTTTGCACTCCTTTCTGATAACTGCACGTTCCGGTCAACAATGAATAGGTACGGTTTCCGGTCGTAAATCTCAGTATGGGGTTTTCATATTTATCATATAGCCAACATCACTAACACTGAATAATCTTTTAGCTCACGACTACGACGTCATAGATAATGACTTTTACGAAATTGACTTTGGTATTTTACTGTTGAATTTAATGCTAGGTGCATAATCTTCCTGTTTCAATTAAGAAATGGTGATATTGAATTTTTTTCACACCAATTTTTAATCGGTACCTGTTTACGTCATTAATTTAATGGTCCCGTATTACAGACAATACAGATACAATATGTAATTGTTTATTTATTTAATGCGATTATAATATGTGCGCAAGTGAGTTTTCATTTGCTTTTTCCTTAACAATTTCACTGCCAGACAGGTTCCCTAGCGGGCGCTCTGTTCATAAGCGCTTTCTTCTGCTTAGCGGAAAACTCATTGGCTATGAGCTACGAGCGTAGCACAAGAAATTGTTGACAGTGAATGAGGCTAGACATTTACTAGAGAACAAATGTCCCACGTATGTCGCGGGACGTCCCTGGCATCACGTATCACGGTCCCTAGATAACTCTTGGCTTAAAACGGGTAGTTATCATCAGGCATCGTAATCAAAATTAAAAAAGAATTCCGATTGCAATTGTTTATGATATCGGCAGACTGTATAATTATGTACAGAGTTAGTTAGTCTCACCGGGCCCAATAGGTCTATATAATTCTACGTATTTTTAATTAACACATTCAGTGCCGGGAACACGACTATCGTGTGCCTACGTCGTAGACGCTTTCCGCTACATACGAGGAACACCACGGGATTGGCTACGAGCGTAGCGCGTAGCGATTCTCGGCACTGAACGTGTTAATATTGGTAACCTGTTTGACGTCCGCGCCCCTCTGGCGTGTCAGAAAAAGTGCGCACATCAAAATTCATACTCGTCAAGTTTCCAGGTCTCTGCGTTTTTAGGCGAATATTCAGCGTTCTTAAGGCGTTTTTTTTCGTCATTGTCGTCGATAGCAAATACTATTAAAAGAGACGAATATCAGTATTCACTTTTGATGAAGGCGTAAGCCAATACCGGTAGTGAGTCTTGTTTAACCGACTTCAAAAAAAAGGAGGAGGTTCTCAATTCAAATGCATTTTTTTTTTTTTTTTTTTAATGTTTGTTACCTCAGAACTCCGTCATTTATGAACCGATTCGTACAATTCTTTTTTTAACTGAAAGTTTATGCTTCCAGATTGGTCCCATTGTTTCCAAAACTCCAGTTGGATGATGGAAACCATGAGGAATTGAGGGAACTCCTCAAATATATTAGGCACGCGTGTAGTAATTTCGGTATTTTCTATTATAACTCGTGTATTTATACCCGGAAATCATAAATTTGGTGAAGTGGAAGTGATGATGAAGACCACAGATGGCTGGTGGAACTTCTCAATGATGTACTTCAAACTATATAAGTACGTCACAGATTCTGATCTTATTCCGTTGAAATAGCAAACAATGAAGTGCCAAAGGTAATTCTGAGATCCTTGAGGAATCGACGGAAGTCCTCAAATATTATCGGCCCACATACAGCGATTTGGTTTATTGGTCTAAAAATCAACGCTTTTGTTCTCGAAAATCAGTTCATGTGGTAAATTGGAAAATAATTTACTATCAAAACAAAGTTTTAACCGACTTCAATTCAGTACTCCGTCAAGCCACATTAACATTTTCACATTTTTTTTTCAATTTACCGCATGAACTGATTTCCGAGAACAAAAGCGTCTAACTATTTGAGGAGTTCCCTCAATTCCTCATGGTTCCCATCATCCAACTGGGGTTTTGGAAACAATGGGACCAATCTGGAAGCATATAACTTCAGTTAAAAAAAGAATTGTACGAATCGGTTCTTAAATGACGGAGTTCTGAGGTTACAAACATTAAAAATAAAAAAAATAAAAATAAAATACATTCGAATTGCGAACCTCCTCCTTTTCTTTGAAGTCAGTTAAAAAATGTGGAAATGTTAATGTGGCTTGGCGGAGTACTGAATTGAAATCGGTTAAAACTTTAACTTGTAAATTATTTGATTAAAGTTTCCACGGTATGTTTACCTCTGCTGAAATGACTTTGCCGACGATGACTTTAGAACCGAGCGGTTCAAACGCTAGGAGTTTTGCCCTTTTACCGTTTCCTCTGACATCACTCGTCTGAAATCATTGTTTGTAAACACCTCGAACTGCGTCCAAGCGTTTTGTTTGAATTACTTTATAAGGCTTTGAAGACGAGTACATAACTCTGTTTAATACAGTATTTCTTCTGCAACATGTATGTCCACGTTTTTTGCGACTTCTGATTTCGGTGAGGTATCAATAGCGTAAAATACGCCGGACTTGAATGAATGATACGGATTTGCGTCATTTCCGACCGTGTAATGTGTACCTAACGTCAATATCGATATGCATAAGTCTTTAGTTAAGTCATGGATGACTACAAATGTGCCGATAATGATGACCGACTAGTAACCTACAAAACCCATACCTAGTCACTAACATTATTATTTTATCACCGGTCTATGGGTATCAAAAAATATTGATTTATGACACTTGAAAATATTCAATAATTTCTGTTCTAATTTATTTATTTATACTTTATTACACGAAACAAAAATAAGTACAATTGGCGGACTTAAATAGGTACTCAAGATTATATTTCCTTTTTTTATTTTTTCCGAAAACCTGCGAACCAGGTACCCAGCTCTTGGGGGAAGTCTGGGTTATGTGGTATTTCTACCCACTAAAAACTCCACGTCAGCCGCCATCTGCGCTAAGTAATTCGTAGGACTCTGTAGGATCTCATCGGGTTTAACGCACTATAGAGCCCTCGTCGAGCTTTGCCCCTGCGAGCTTGTTGTGGGCATCTTCGTCGCCTTCTCTGGGGTACAAAGCCAAGTGTTATGCCACAAAAGGAGGCTGTGCATAAAGTACGGGTAGCACAGAGAGCCATGAAGCGGCCATGCTCGGCATTAAGCTACAAGACCGAGTGAGGAATATTGAGATCCGACGTCGCACTGACATCGGCGAAGTCATAACTAAACTCAAATGGAATTGGGCAGGACATATTGCCAGGCAGCGTGACGGTAGGTGGACCAAAACACTAACGGATTGGTGGCCAATTACAGGAAAAAGTAGCGTTGGTCGTCCACCAGCTCGATGGGTTGATGACATAAAAAAGACCGCGGGTCATTTCTGGATGAGACTAGCACGGGACCGGGATAAGTGGCGTACGTAAAGAGAGGCGTGTGCTCAGCAGTGGGCGATTACAGGCTGAAAATGATGATGATGATGATGCCACAAAAACCACTGGCGACCCCGTTGACCCCCTTAAGACACCTTTTACGGCATGTGGGGAAGACCGTTAACCTATTCTTGCCCGACTCTACACGGTTACCGGAAGGCCTCCTACCGTAATGGAAACCAACAACAAAGCTCGCCTTTGTGACCGCGACAGCATCAAATACAATTTTTCTGGAACATGATTGAGACTCCAGTAATACATTCTCGTATTATTTTGCCGGCCGGCCTTACCCATCCCGTACCTACTTAGCCACCAAAATATATACCTATTTTAAACTATTCTTTATTATTTTACTCATGGATGTGAGTCAAGGACGTTTGCAGATTAAAGTAGCAGTTATCAATTTTAATTTCCGACGATTTAAATACTTTCTCGATTACTCATATATACCTATACAGACCGGTTCAATAATTTGCCCCGTGCCAAGATCAAGAATGAATCACGAAAACTAGGCTATTTCCAATATGTTAGTAGTCGGTGAAAAATGCAAAGAATGAAGGTATGTTGTTTTCCATATTTTCTTTTGATGCGTCATTCTAGGCACTGAAAATTGTATGCACTGTATGAGTTTAATTACAAAATTATGAGGAAATAATCGTCCAAATTCTATTGATATAAGGTAAAAGTGCCAATGTTTAACACCTTTTTAGAATGGACACCCTGCTGGCTGTGACCTTTATTGCTGTGACTGAAGATTGAAGGTGCCAACTATTGGGGCAGTGTCGGCCACTGGGACATATACCTTATGTATTTACACCAGTTTTCATTTCGTTCGTGGTGTCTTTATATTAAATCCAGTGGGTGAAATGACCAGACATAAATAAATAAATACTAACCAGACATTTCAACGAAAAAACGACTATGCGTTGTTATTTTGTTTGTGTACCTAAATATCGAAAAAAAAACGATAAGAAACTAGTTGATATTTTAGTTATTTTATTTGACTGTAATATAGCTACATATTACTATCTAAGTAATTTAAAAGGAAATTAATGAACCTAATCTTATCTAAATATAGCTAAAGTACATACATCTACTTAATATTTTTTATCTGTCATTTTACATTGTAGCCGTCTATAAAGGTGCCTTAAGTAAACCAAAACACCATTCACTATAATGACCATTTTCTCAGCCGCAAGTTCATTGAACCGTTCCGATAGTAAATTTATCGAGCGTTCGACATTAGCGCATGAATTGCCTTCAAGGTTACATCCATTCATGATTTTGTACAAGTGTGGTACTTACGTCACGCGTGTAGGTATAAATGTCGTGCCAGTGTGTGCGTTGATATTAGCGTTGTTTAGTGGTTATACTATCAAAGCGTAGTCGCGATTAGAAGTAGGTAGGTATACTGTATTGACTTTTGAGTATGTAAATGCTATACGGATTTGGGTGCATCTACTACACACTACTACAGTAGTAACTGAGAATGGGTAAATATACCATATCATCACTCTACTGGTTGTTGTGGTCTTCTACAAATCTCAATGGTTTTTGACGCCCGTCCGTTAACTCTTGATGGGTTTTTTTATAACGTTCATAAGTAAACTTGCACCCAACATGTAAGTATTTAAATTTAATTAAAAGGGCAGGATGAGTATTAAAAAAAACGAATTTGGCACTGTCGACCTTCTGTTGCGCTAGATGAACCAGTATAAATAAATCCATATCCATAGTAATATTATAAATGCGAAAGTGTGTATGTCTGTCTGTCTGTCTGTTAGCTGTTCACGCTTAAACCACTGAACCGATTGAGATGAAATTTGGTATCCGGAGGTTGTTTGAATCCTGGGATGGACAAATGATAGTTTATACCCCGGAAATCATCTCCTAAGGAGGTGAAATGGGGGGTGAAAACGGGACCTACGATATAATCGAGTTCCACGCGGACCGAGTCGCGGGCAGAAGCTAGTAATCCAAAAAAATACTGAACCATGGCAGTGATTAAACATAAATTATATATTAAGCGTTAAACGAAAGTTTCAACCTTATTCCATTTAAGATTACAAAAAAATAATCGTAATTTTTTTTTTATTATTATATGTTTATTAAATTATAGTAGGTACAATTAGTCTCTTTGATATCATAGATAAACGAAGAAACATGGACGAATTTCTCCGATAAAATTCTAATGTTGTATGGACTCCGGTCGCGTTCTTTAATTTCTGACCACAAAAAATATTCGCCGTAAATTCCTATACAATTTGACAGGATTGTCAACCTTAAGTGGGTCCCAAATTAAAGTTCGTAATTGTACTTACGAAGTATAGTTTTACTGGAGTGGAAACCTTTACTTCTATTCCCATATACCGCCTTACCCGTCCAGTTTCAATTAAAATCAATCGAAGAATGTAGCGCAAAGAGCGGCTTTACGCACTAGAGAGCTGGAGATAGGTACGAGGTTAATCCGGGTTCAAGTCTCGACCTGACCAGGATGCAGTATATCCGGGTTATCGGGATGACACGAACTCAGTTCACTTCGTTCAGGCTGTTGATCGGGTTAAATGTCAAATCCGGGTTGTGAATTTGAGGGATGCAGTGCGTCCTTTGGTATTTTCTTTCTAGGCCGGATGAACAGACCAACCAGATCCACCATGTTAATAATAACCACCACTGCAAGTTACTTACTGTCTAGCAAGCCCGCATACCCTGATCATTATAGTATTTGCGGTCAAGTCGGTCGGTTAAGAGGTTCTCATACCCCACTAACTTTCTGCCGCATATATGCTACACTAGATGGGGTAAGCGAGCCTTCTTTGGCATTTTGCTCTAACACCTCCCCCTCCTGTAGTCAGCACCTCTGAGTCCTTGCAGCAGAACTGCTGGCTGGATGAGTCACCAGAACAGAACAGAACAGAACCACTGCAAGTTAGTTACTGCTTGTTTTGTACACTCGGCTCCACGCGCACCTCCCAAAAGGTCCAGGACATCCTGATCCCGTGAGCGGGAAAGACACCACTACCTACCCTCTTCCTTCCTCTTTTTATTAGCAGTGCGAGTGAGACAGTCACCGAAGTCGCGTTGGCTATCGCAGGACGGCCCGCGAGCTGTGTCGCGGCGACAAAGACTATCCGTCTCTTTTTAAGCGTTCTAGTTAGAAAGAGACGGATAGTTGATCTCGCCGCGTTAGCTAAATTAAGGATTAGATTTAAATTGGCTGATGGTTTACTATTGAGGGGACGTAGGTTCGTGGTCTTCTCTCCCTCTTACTGAGCATAAGCGTGAGCGAGATGGAAGTGCGTGTTTGGAAGCGCGGAAATCATGTTTTTTAATTTTTATTTTTTGTGCGTTTTAATAAATAAAAAAAAATAGCTGATTTCCCTCAAACATGACATTGCCGATTTTTAGAACCAATTTTAATATGTTTAGCTGTTGTGCATAATTTGTTATGATTTTTTAAAATGTATTTTAGACCTATGTTCGTGATTTTTTTCTATCGAGCGAAAGTCAAAAACTTAGGATTCGAATAGCTGATTTCCCTCGAGAAAAGCCTCAAGATTGCTTATTAAATTTAGGACAGCCGTATACCCAAACAAGAGCTCCGATTTTTTAAAAATCAGTTTTTGGAGCTCACGTCGCCTTTACCACCTACTTAATTAGTGCGGGTAATCGTTTGTTTGCCCCAAAGTAATATCAAATAGTTTGGGGCGTACAAAAAAGGTGACATTGGCAAAGACAACAATGATATTTAAATCTATCTCTCTGTATAACACTTTAAACTCTCGCGCTTTGTACACATATTTAAATACTGTTTAATCCGGGTCTAACGCGATATTTATTTACCTTTATTTCTGACGTTTCGACACGGGTTGCACCGGTCATGGTCGCAGATAACTGTCGTCCCACCAAGTTGTCAACAGAGATATGGGTTTACAATATTTCACTACCCTCCAAAAGTCGATAAAAACATTACACCCGAAATAAATCCACTACCCATCCATTTTAATGTTAATTGTCTAGGGCACGGCACACAACACTGCACGGCGCGGATACTGTAAGTGTTGTGTGCCGTGCCCTAGACAATTAACATTAAAATGGATGTTTTTATCGACTTTTGGAGGGTAGTGAAATATTGTAAACCCATATCTCTGTTGACAACTTGCTGGGACGACAGTTATCTGCGACCATGACCGGTGCAACCCGTGTCGAAACGTCAGAAATAAAGGTAAATAAATATCGCGTCAGACCCAGATTAAACAGTATTTAAATATCTCTCTGTAGTAAATGAGACAATTAATTAAGATTTTTTATATGAATATCTAGCTCGGTAGGTAGGTAACTACTCGTATTATTGGCAGAAACTTTCAAAACACAAGAATATCTACTCTAAATTGCCCAAAGTTTTTTTACACAAATATGATTAATTGTTGGATTCTGTTTTGCGCTTATTAGTGAACACATTTCATTTATTTTAACGTTTATCCTGCATCGATTTATTTTGACCTTCTCGTACTTATAATCATGTCTGCGATATGACAGGTTGTAATTTTACAAACATGGCCCATTAACAACAGAACTACTGCTAATAAGCGTGGTTGTAGCAAATATAAGCTTTACAGCTTTGTCTTTAGGGTTCCTATTAGTTTTCGGGTGTGATTTTAGATGCATTGGCCCCGGCGTTCTGCTAAGTTTGGTTGTTCGTTTCGAAAATCTAGGTCACGTAAGCAATAGCTTCCAGGCTCTTAAGCCTACAACTCCAACCTTAATCCATAACCAAATTATCATTAAATATAGACTAATAATCGGTTACGGAGCAAAAACTTGCGAATATTAAATTGGCAGTTTAAGCACCTTGTATTAATTTTTACAAACTATAACAAGTTTTTATTTTATTTGCAGGTGTTGGCGCATTCGACCGTCGATTCACATCAGTGATTTTGAGGTATGTAAATCCTTAGTTTTATTTACAAAATAAAGTATCTCAAGACAGCATTTCACATTACTATAAGTGCTTCGGCTCCGCTTCAGTCCGTAAAACGAAATTTCATTATTATGTAAAAATACTCCAAACTACTAAATTCACGTTTCTGTGTATAGATTTTTTTTTATCGAATAAGTAGGTCCGGAGCATACCCATACATCAAATACCTACATATACCTACTCGCAAACTATAAATACTTCTTTATAGTAGGTAATAAATTAAATGTACCAACTAGACATTAAGATTACAGTTAACTACACGAAATATTTGCAAAACAAATAATCAATTACATAGTAAAATAATAATCGGCATACAACCTTCCAATCATAGTCGTAGCACTGGCCATTAATAAACATTCTCATTATTTTTTTCTTGACGCGACACCTCTATATTGTCTCTGGGCAGCCGAGCGACGACATTGACAATTTACGTTCAACCAGTGCCTTCACATGTTACTGTGTAAATGTGATTTTTTTAAATTGATTTTGGAATATTTTTCGTGTTATCTATTTTAGAGGAAATTATTTATTTACGCGCGGTCATGGTAAAATATCATGTGTTGTAAATTGTTTACGAAAAGATCATCAGGCAGCGGTTTATTGGTTAGGAGCGCGAAGGAACTACCAGTGTTGTCATCATGCTGAACGAATGGTGCAATCGGACAGAAGAACTACAAAGAAAATTTCAGGTACCTATAACCTAGAATTTCCTATAATAGGTACTAGGTAGTACCTAAATTTTCAATGAACGAATAATTTATTTAGATATAATAAGTATCCATTCCAAATTCTTGGACATAGATACACCATTGTTAAGGAACTTCGCAATGGAAGTAGCCATACAGGCATACATACGTGCAATAACTTACGCCTGTACTTACAAATTTTCATTAACAATTCTAGAATTTGTAGGTTCAAAAGAATGAAGAAAATGTGATACTTACTGCCGATTAGGTTGCTAGCCTATCTTCCACAAAACACTTCAACCCTATTCCTGTAGTCGACTCTGACAACTCCTACGGAAAGAAAGGGGTGGTGCTCTTCGAACCCGATACCAAGTGCTGGAGACAGGGTGCCATTGCAATACCTATAGGTATATGAATTTGATAAAAACTTTGTACAAAGATCGGATAAAATGTAATCACATTTTCATTGAGTTAGAGTGCTGTGTTTTCATATTCATGTTGGTATCGTCAAATGTTTGATGACTAGTGTAGGGTAGTGGATAGTATAGGCGGCTAGGAAACTGACGACCCATATTCTAAAAAGGAATATTTATATTATAAAGATATAATACTTAAATATATGGGCAGTAAGGTAACTCGGGAGTGTCGTGACACGGGTGTGTTAGATTCTTAAGGGACCTGTTTTCACCAAGAACTGATGTTTCATTGTTAGTAGGAAAATGTATGTGGTGTTGATCAGTATTTTCAAACTTTTGGCCAATTTTAGGTGCGATAATTTTCAGATTCTTGCTCAGCACAACTTCCTCGACCTGCTGCCAAGCATTTTATCGTATTGTCATGAGACGTAGACGTACTGGGAGGTGGTTCACGGATTATCCGTATTAGCATAGTTGTTACAATACCACATATTATATTAGCGAACAATTGAATGAACTAATTGTGACATCTCTTAGCCCTTTAATCGTAGAGAGAGTAAACCTTAAGGCTCGACGTAACATTTTTACCTTGGGCAAAATATATCATAATCTGCAAGATATGAGAAGTAACATAGTTTTCGTAGAAATCCATTTTAACAAAAGAAAGTAGAGAAAAAAAATCTAAAGTGAACCCTATTATTTCACTTACCAGTTTACTGCTCCATTTTTTATCAGAAAAAGATGAAATTTTCTTACTTAAATTTCTTCTCGTTTTCTGAAATATTCCGAAAAACATGTGTGAGGGAGAGAAGACCATGTACGTATGGAGCCTTAAGCTGTCAGTCCTGAAATGGCCGGAAGTCCTTGGCAGCCGGTGTCAAAGGTGGCCGACTTTGACACCGTCTGCCAAGTACTGACGTAGATGCAGGCGTTCTGGGAGTGGGCTTACGGTTAGGGTATGGAAGTGACTACGGAGATGCCTTAATTAAAAGGTGATGTACCTAATATCTCTCGGAGGTGTTCTTAGACGATACACCCGATCGCGCTAGGAACGGAAGACTACGTACCTACTTGTTTACTGCGTACTTAAGTAGGTACCTACATCGATTTTGTTATACGTATAGACAGAGGACATTTAGTAGGTACCAACGTAAGTGCTATCATTTATTCTGTAGTGATATGGGAAAAGTAAAAAAAAAAAATTTTTGGCTTTGATCATGTCCTTGTCGTAAGAGCGAGCGAAGCGAACGAAGTTCTATGCTTCAGCCTTGGCCGAAAATCGTTCGTAAGTCCGTTCGCTGCCACGATGACACGCTGTCCGGCTGTTCTCCTCTACAGGTCGCATTTATCAACTGATTGTCGTGAAAATTTGTGAGCAGGTTCGTAATTTTTTTTTGTCAAATCACTTTTATGAATTAAAAAAAAATGCTTATGTTTTTTTTTTCACAACAGCTCACAGAGCCACTAGTTATAGAATATATTAATGGGTCGGCTCGTTAGGTACCGTTTTTGTATAAACTCTACGATCTAATTAGAAGTAGTTACCCACATACATATAATCACGCCTCTTTCCCAGAGGGGTAGGCAGAGATCACGGATCTCCATTTGCTACGATCCTGACAAACCACTTTTGCTTCACTCACTCTCATAACATTTCTCATACATGCTCGTCGGTTTAGGGTACTTTTGACCTACAATTACAGTCACTAAGATTTATATTTGCCATAGCAAATCCGGCAAAAATATCGGACACTTTGTCATAAGGGCACTAGAAGAAGAGTCGTCTTTATTTATACAAGCTTTATTGTAGCAGATACTAATGCTGTACCTATCAGTGGCGGAGCGCCCATACAAGCCGATTCCTACCGGCTTGCCTAAATTTTCTTGCTATGTATTACCAAACGCTTAAATCATCAAAAAACATCCCTTTTGTTTGCTCCGGGTTGTCCAGTGAAAATTCTCACGCGCCGCCACTGGTATGTACCTATGGTAACTATCCTCTTAAAGAAAAAACGGCCAAATCGATTTTGTTGAAACGTAGCTAACAACCATCTCGAACACGTCATCTTTCGGATAAAAAAATCGCATTCAAATCGGTTCATTCGTTTAGGAGCTACGATGCTACATACAGACACACACACACACAGACACACAGACACGTCAAACTAATAACACCCCTCTTTTTGCGTCGGGGGTTAATAAAGTCAAGTAACACAGTGTAATTAATTACCAGTAGCAACTGGCAGGCAACAGCGCCGCAGATCCCGCTGCCGTGAAGACCCCGCTTTTAAATAGATAGATATATGTCATTTATTGTTAAAACTGTGTACATAAGATCTCATTTCAGACATTGGAAGGTATCAACAGTTTGCCCTTTTCGAGCATACAATGTTATTGAACTTTAAATTAAACTTAATAATTTGTAGACCTACTGAAACGTAATATTCATTCAGATTGTAAAAGCATTTATCTGCTAGCCATTTCTTCAGCTCCTTGTTGAACTTATTATTATTATCTAATGACTTAATATATACAGGTAAGTTATTAAAGACTTTGATTCCAGTAGCATAGGAACTCTTGCTAATTATGTAACTAGAAGGCCTAACTGTACACATATCATATTTATATTGCGATCTCATTTTTAATTTATAGTCACTTTTCCTATTAAAAATATCGTGCCGTTCATTAACAAATAAACAAATTTCCAGTATGTAGATACATGTCAGCGTTAAAATTTTATTGCTTCTAAAGATGTCTTTTAATATCTTGGTATATGGAACTATAATATGAGTTTGCTAAACGACTGTCCCTGTGTACAAATAACCGTATAAATAAGTTTCTGTCAAACATTTCATTTTTGGCACAAATTTTTATACTGTATACCATCATCAACTACTCATTGAGACGATTATAACGAGCCCAAACTCGGGGGGGGGGGGTTGTGTCGTTTTATTGCGGAGTTCCTATGGCCACCTTCCATCTCCAGCATCAGATCAGCTCCATGTCATCATAATATTGCATTGTCATGCGATATACACGTGCATGCAAAATTTCAGCTCAATCGGATAACGGGAAGTGACTGAAAAATGGATTGCAAATTTTGTCGGACAACTTACATACTTACATATTTACATACGAACAGTGCAAGTTAATATAAAACTTGTAAAAAAACTGTATTTGTACTAGTGATTGAATTTATTTATTTATTTTTTTTTTTTTATATTTTTCGGACAATCTTACGCATATCGGCCTAGTCCCAAACTAAGCAAAGCGTGTACTATGGGTACTAGACGAAGATACACATACATATATAGATAAATAAATACGTAAATACATAGAAAACATCCATGACTCAGGAACAAATATTCGTGCTCATCAAACAAATAAATGCCCTTACCGGGATTCGAACCCAGGACCTCTTGCTTCGTAGGCAGGGTCGCTACCAACTAGGCTAAAGCGGTCGTCAAATTCATAATCCCGTGACAAATAATTCAACCTTTGCCCCTAACCAATTGCGGGAACTAGGTTTACCTAAACCATTCTTCAATATGTTAATAAATTGATTAACGAAGAGGGGAGGAGTTTTTATGTACCAATAAAAGCGGTTTAAAAATAGCTACGTTTACGACTTTGGTTTTGATTGAGTGTTGACTGCATAGGTACCTATTTGACATTCAAATAAATAAATTGATGTAATTTACTCGCCCGATTAAAGTAGGCTTTTGAAACATTTGGTACAGTCAGCCAAGAAAGTGGTCTACCACTTTTCGACTTTATTGCATACAAAATAAGGTCCAAAAGTGGTAGACCGCTTTTTTTGGCTGATGGTACCTACTTTATGACATAACATAATAGTAGTTTATGTGACTGCACATAATGAAGGGCATTAAACACGAGTGTGGGTTTATAATAATATCACACGAGTATCTTAATGCCTAATTATGTATAGTTACATACACTATTCACATATCATAAGCCTCCATGATGCATTCAGGAGCCGCATATTATGACCGGCATCTCGGCGTTGTTTTCTGGCAGCTGTCATAGTTCTTTTTTAATTCAGAGACAAACTAGAGTCGGATCCAACTATCATATCGTTCGATATCTTACTTACGTGCGACATTTGTCAAATTTGTATGCAAAATGCAAAAATAGTTCCTTACACCTAGAACTATTAATTTATGCAAAAAACGAACTCAGATTTTTAGACAGATTCGACCGGGTTCGATTCCTGGCCCTGTGTAAGGCTTTTTTGAAAATCTTTGAATGCAGTTTTGTTTCTTTTTAAAAATAAAGGAATGTCTCCTTTAAGTAAAATGAGGCAGATAATTGATTTAAAGTAGTTTCCCTCCAGGGCCCGACTTATCTTTCCACCCTGTATATAGGTACAACGTGTATATTTGATATAACCGCAAACTTTAGGGGGTTATAGAATAGGCACTTATTAATGTATTTATCGATAAATTATTTAAAAAAAGCGAACTTTTTTTTTCCACATAAAATAATTCAGCACGCAATGGATCACTAATTTGTCTTACTGATATGACATCACAACTGTCACAAGTGGCCAGCATGGATGTCGTTATCACGCGATAAGTGACAGGATAAGCGCGTCGTCTCGTTCTATCGAACGGTGTCAGCCAGGGACGGATGCTCTATCCTATCACTTATCGCGTGATAACGCCATCCATGCTACGGGGCCAGCTCCTTCCATGTGTCAAATGAGTGTACGCCGTACGTTGCTGCTCAAAAATTTTTCAAAAATTAAATACGCCATGGCAGTTAAAGCTAAATTAATAATTGTTATAAATATCAGATTATAACACTAAAATCTACGTCTGGCTACAATATGCGGTTATATTAAATATATGTCACCGTTAGATTGTGAAAACCGTCAGTTTATAATCTTACCCGTTATATAGGTATTGTATAATAATTCATAATTTTACGCATTCATTTTCGTTAGTTTATAAATTAACGATGTCATATTGTCAAATTGTGAACTGAATCAAATTTGCCTGATTCGGAACGCAACCTGTGCGCTCTTTGGTTGTGCGAATTATTCCACTTGCATCAGGTTTCACTTACGTCAGATCATGATTGTTTTTTTTTTGTTATTCAGTCATTTTATTCAATTTATTTCGGCATTCAGCAGTGTCGGAGGAGCCCCGCTGCGCGGGACTCCTATTTCTGGGCGTTTTACCCTTCGGGCAACTGAAGATACCTAACTAACCTAACCTACCTATTCACAATTTGACGATTCGTTAAATTGTGAACGGTTTTGACAGTTCACAATTTTTCGACGGTTTACCTATAATATCGCGAGTAAGATTATAAACTGACGGTGTTCACAATCTAACGGTGACATATACACGCTGGATATTTATCGTGGTATGGAATAGAGGAGGGGAGGCCCCCGAATATTTAATTACTTAATAGTTTCAATTCTTATCTTACCTATTTCTGAACGACATACTCTCGTGGCAGCAGTTATTAATTTAATTTATTTATTTATTTCAGACTCAGGGTCCATATAAATGTTAGTGCTTAGGTAGGTAATTACAATACACATACTTACAATCTAGAGGTTAGTACAAATTATACATTAAAAACAAACAAGAAAAGGAATATAGCAATGTCAATATAAAAAATAATACATAATAATAATATTTCTGCGAATGTCAATGATGGGTCACTATTTTCAGTATTTTTTTATGTTTACTTTTCATTGCAATACAATCACGTGATTATGTGTGGCCACCAATAGTGTCAGGTATCAATGAGGCCCAAACATACACTCATCCTTTCTTTAGGGTAATATTACTAGCGTTAGAAAAATACAGGATGAATCTCTCAGCTCCTCCTCTCCCCGTCTATCTATCTATCTTCTATATTCCCGTGGGTGTTGTAAAAGCCGAATAGACTTAACCCCTCGTATGTTTAGACACGGACCCATGCCAAACATTAGAACCCTTAATTGTTTTATGGCGGTTCGACACTTGGCGGTATTTGCCCAAATTTTTGTGTTGCATCTTTTTCCTTCCTACGGCAAATTAAAGAGAGGCAACGACGCAACGCGAACACGAACCCCAAGTGTAGTAGGTACCACCATTACGCCTCAGTCCTCATTTGATTAGACAATTTTGAAATCCACATACGAGGGGTTAGGGTGTGTTTTAAAGGATGTTATACAACTGCACATATTTTTTTTTCTATCATTTAACCTAAGTACAATTGCTAGAAGTCAATTGTCTACTGCTTTTGGGACTACGGCCGTAAGTTGGATGGATGGATGATATAATACAAAATTACATTTTTTTTTTTTTTTCTTTTTGTATCCTGCAAAGCTTGGCAATCTGTTTTATACAAAACAATAATCCATTTTGCTGTCTGATGTCCTTCATCAGTTATAATTTATTTAATGGGGAAGCCATCCAATGATGCTTTCCTCATTCCTTGTCTGCGAATCTCCTCGCCAGGTAATACAAAATTACATTGAAATTGGAATCGTCTAATGTAGGAAATATATATATATATATTTTTTTGATTTATTTAAGGTCGCTTTTTAACAACAAAGGTCATTAACGACCACAAGGGGAATTACAATTTTTTATATATATCAATTAATTTTATGAATCTAAGTACATGTAAATATCCATCATTTAAACAATCATTTAAGTTGTTAGGCAATTTACAAATTTCTTTTTCATTCTTATATGCTAAACACTCGTTTTATACAACGTCTGAAACAAAAATGATATAGGTAGTGCCACCAGAGTTGAGGTCACGCACATAACAACATGTTATGCAATGACAGCAGGATTTTAAAATAACTGTTATTTTTACTTACCGATAGCAAGTTAAACAGCGAATTGCAAGATAGACCAAATAGTTTCTTGAAACTATTTTGTTAAGGTGGTCGATTGATAAAAGTCTGATACATTAGTTTCTTAAAATATCACGCCGTTAGCCTGCGAATGTCAAATAACGCTTTGTGCCCAATCGAACCACCTTAAGGTATTATTTACAAAAATACATCAAATTCAAACAAAACAGAAAATAAAATATTTTGATCTCTATTTTATTTATTTAAATATTTATAGATACCGATTCAAATAGTTTTTCTCAAACATGCAATGAAATTTCGTCATTCCGTGCGTTATAACAGGCTTCAAAGTATCACGTTTCAGGCGGAAGAAGAAGAGAGAGAACTGTAAAGGAATTTCATAGGAAATTTAAGGTTTTCGGAGTTCAGCTATGAACATTTGTTTGATTTCTTGAAGTTTTTTATATTTATTCCATTGCATGTTTGAGAAAAGCATTATACATGCCTAGCCGTGAAAAGGGCTTGCCGGCTTCGTATCACTATCCTCCCACGGTCGGCCGTCTATACCTACTCACCCGGCAAGCCCTTCTTTCCCGGCGGCTGCAGTAATGTACTATTATTTAAATGAATGGGTTATATGAATAAAATCGTGAAAACCAAAGAGAATAATGAATTGCCTTGTTTTTATTTATGTAGCAATGAAAGTTGTCTTTACCTAATACTTTCATTAATTTGTTATTTCGTTATCAAACCTCTTCAAAGATGACTGATGCAACCATTTTTATTAACATTCACTCATTCATTCACTTTTTTGCAATCAGTAGGTACTACTTCATGTAGCTATGTAATCATTCACCCCAACTCTCGTGGCACTACCTATACAACTCTTTTCGGATCGGACATGATTTTAATCAATAACAAAGGTAGGCTTTCCGTCTATTGGGACGACCTTAGAAGGGTCCACGGGCCTTAGGAGATTATGAGCATGTAATATCCTAGTGATGAAAGGCCACTTTGCGCGTAGGGATCGACACTATAGCAGAGTGGGCATTATATCTTGTTCCCACTTGCGGTATTGTCTATGCATGTGCATCCTTGTCACTGATTTGACAACCAATTGTGCATGTGTGTGTGAGTCCCTATCTTCCTCTAGTGGTTTACGGTCTATGCTAGTGCTGCACTCTGGCGGCAGAACATTGCAGTAATGTTCCCTATTCTGAGCAGTCTGCCAATTTTATTAAAAAGGAGTGTAGCTCGTCTCGCCATCGCCGTTGAGGTAAAGTCTGTAAAGTAGAAAAATAAAAATTATCCTCAATGAAATCGTCCGATCATACGATACGTGAATTTTTAAACTCATTTTAGGTCATAGCTTGTCTTTCCTTTGCGTTACCGTTACTTTAATCACATGTGAACAAACGCCGTCTCTCGATGGATATTTTCACGCAGCCTTCCTCCCTTGACCACAGACTAAGATTATGGTAGAGAACATAAAGTATTAAAATATTTTTTTTCTTGATCTATTATTAGGTAACTTTCATTATCAAGCGAACTCTGGGCTCCTTTAGGGCACAGCCGGGAATAACGCTAGAAGGATGATGATCATGAAGTTTTAACTTTAATAATTCGTCTTTTGATATTATAGCGACGTATTTATGTCCCTTATTCGGTTATATTTCAAAAAGTAGAACGTTCATTTCATACCTAGTTGTTTTTTTGTATTTTGGTATGTCACAAGTAATTTCAAATGTGACTGAACAAAATTACAAAGAATTATACCATGTACGTAAATAGTGTAAATAGCTAAATACAGTAAATACGTAATACACTACCCATAAAAAGGTAGTAAGTATCACATAGTTTCTTAAAGTGCTACATTTTGTCCGTATTGTGGGCAATTTTTGAAACATTTCATATTTTTCCTTAACTGAGAAACATTTCACCTGTAGAAACCTGTGTAATGTTCCTGAAAGAAACGTTACTTTTCACTTCAGTTTCTGAAATGTTTCCGTCATGACTACTTTGATTGGTCTATGCTACATTTTGTCCGTATTGTGGGCAATTTTTGAAACATTTCATATTTTTCCTTAACTGAGAAACATTTCACCTGTAGAAACCTGTGTAATGTTCCTGAAAGAAACGTTACTTTTCACTTCAGTTTCTGAAATGTTTCCGTCATGACTACTTTGATTGGTCTAATGACAGGTAATGAGATGTCTTAATTCAGAAGTTTTGTGCCAGTAAGCAAATTACAAAAAAGTACTAATAAGAATGACTATTGTGACTGATAGCTTAGAAACATATTAGAAATTTAAAGCAACTTAAGCGAAATTTAAATGAAACTTTCACTTTTGAAAATTACAAGCTGCCCATCGCTAGTCCGGATCAGATTCCGGAACAGACAAAAGTAGATATTCCAGTTTAGTAATTATTATGTTACATTAAATCAACACGTGCTTTATAATCTGGAAATTAATTTCTGTCTACATAGTTATACCTAACAACATTTAAACTTTTACTGACCTATACGTAACCATTAACAGGCATTTTCTGAGTCCGTCTTCGGCTTTGTCTTTACTTTTCATTAAGTTAGACGAAGGTCAAACGCAATCCAATATTTAATCTTTTTCATATACAAAGTAACCTTTTCCACACAGGCCAGGTGAAATTAAATCTTATATCAGCGTCATTAAGACTTTGAAAACAGAATCTCAGTTTATCTGTAATTTATTATCAGTTGTGATTAGTCGCTTCTGTATTCTTACAAATCTGGGACGGCAACAAAAAGGGGATCGCTTCCCACTCGACTTTTTATCACCATAATGACCTTCGATTTTAATTGTCCAGCTAATTACGACATAATTTGACCACGGCGAAGTAATGTTTTAATTGTACACCCTTCTCTTTGTATTTCTTGCCAATTAGTCGCAGTGATTTAATTATTACATCATGAGAGAAATGAAAATCAAAATGGTTCAATTCGAGGTTTGGGAAGAATGGGGCTCGACCGCTCGCGTGACGTTTCCATGATGGCGCATTGCGTGCGCCTAACCCCCGATGGATGCCCGAAATGCAATCGCGATGGTTTCGCAGTGAATTCAGAGATTTAAATTCAAAAATGGAATACAAAAAGAACGGGCTAAGCACGGCGGGCAGAGTGCCCACCCAGTTGGCAGCCGGTCGCCTCGCTATGCGACTCCTCTGCAGTGTTTTGCAAATACCGCCAATTCCTTCCCCGGGCCCCTCCCTAGCGCACAGGACTTAAAACCCACACTCGCTCCCTTCAATTTATCACTTTATTCGCGTAATTATTAAATTCAAAATCGAGTGACATTGACGACTTTAATTTTCTTGCAGAGATAATGATTAAATTGTTTCGGCATGTCAAATCAAACGAAATTATGCTGTTATATCTTGTTTAATAGCGGGACGATTATTTTGTTTTTTACATGCCAACATGGATACCTCCAAGTGAGATTTCTCCTTTGAGCGATTTTCTTCGACTAGGCAGTATCGTCAATCCACCTTAGTCCGCTGACATAAGAGCAATGGGACATATTTATATGAGTAAGATGTATGCACCCATAGTTTTACACTTGACTGTACCTAGTTTATTTCAAACATAATAAAAAAGTGTCATTAGGGAGCTCCTCAGCTGACCGAAAATTATTTAACCTAATTTAAATTTTCATTGAAAGTTCCATTCGCGTTCTTAATAATTTATTAATGAAACTTTTAATTTTTAAATTATAAAAATAGCAATTACGGACAAAATATTGGTATTAATTAGTAAGGAAGAATAATTATTCCATTTTTACCGATGCTACTGCATACGGTCGGTAGAATAGAACGTCTATAAACGTCGCAACATAAGGCTTAACGGCACTTAATTAAGGTACAGTCAAGTGTAAAAATATGTATCGATTTAATGCTCTCATAAATATCTACCGAAACCTTAATCCACCGACATAGGAGCGATGGGTCATATTTATGATTAAGTTATATGCACCCATATTTTTACATTTGACTGTACCACATGCGAATGGGAAAGAAAACATCTATAATTCCTTTATTTATCAATAAAAAAACATACCTATAAAAACAACGGCGGGCATTCATCCATCTGCGGAGAAATTCAAAACTGCATGTGAAGTCATCCAGCGCGCGGACACCCGCATCAAGCCAAATCCAACTCGCTCATGGGAGCTAAGACTTGCCTACCGGTAAAACCGATATAAGAACTACGTACTTTTTTTAAGAAGCCTATGTAGTGTCCCACTGCTGGGCAAAGGCCTCCCCTCTTGATTTCCACACGTCCCGATTCTTGGAAGTCTCTGGCCAATCGTTGTGAAAAACGACCAGGTCGTCCCGCCATCTCCTTCTCGGCCTGCCACGCCGTCGCCTCCCATCATGCGGCACCCACTCCGTAGCTAGTTTAGCCCACCCTCTGGGGATGCATGGGGCAAACGTGGACAGCCCATTCCCATTTCAGCTTGGCGGTCTTGGCTCCAACGTCAGCAATGCAAGTTTTTGCGCGCAGCGTATCGAGCTTCGGACCTATCGATCCGTTTGACTCCCAGCATGCTACGTTCCATAGCTCGTTGGCAAACCTTTAATCTGGTCTTTTGTGCCTCAGTGAGTAACCATGTTTGGGCACTGTAGGTAATGACACTCATTACAGGCACATAATATCGCCGAGTCTTTGCTTCAGGGTTAAAGGAAGGTCTCCGTTGAGTAGCTATTTTAAAGACCAATAGCTTTTCCAGGCGTTTTGATTTTAGACGTACTTTACTTCAATATATTTCTTTGGTTTAAGGGAGAGCCACTGTATTGTATCTATTATATCACTGGCTTTAAAAAAAAACTATCGACGAAATATCATTAGATAACAGTGGCTTTTCGGTGAAGGAAAACATCGTGACAAAACCGGTCTAATCTGAATAAGGTCTAGTTTACTCTCGAGGTTTGAAGGTCAGATGGCAGTCGCTTTCTTAAAACTACTGCCCACGCCAAATCTTGGGATTAGGTGCCAAAGCGGAACCCAAGCTATCGCGTGGGGCACTAAAAGGAAAACGCTAGGAGTATATATGATTGCTTCTCCGGTTTAAATAAATAATAGTGATGAATGAATAATGCCACATCATGGTACATAGTCCATTGCACGTCACCTGTCACCTCACGATCCTCCTATATGCGATTTTGACTAACTGGAACGAAACCCCATTATTCATTCATTTTCAAAACATTCAGCATGATTTAAAATTTATGGAATCTTTATCGAGTAATATTCCCAATACCCATGACTGCGCGATACGTTTCTTAGGAAATGTCGGGGTTGCACCTGTTACATTGCCGGATTAAAAGCGGTTCTCGCAGGTCGAAGCGTTGTGGAAAAGTATTGTATATCGTAACCGGCCTTGGACTGCTTATGACGTAGGTAAATAATTCAACCTGTGGAGTTTGTCCATACGTCAGTGACTCATACATAACTTGTTGCTGCTATTATATGTCATATTAGTCGCAAAGGTATTTGAACCATTTACTTTTAAATGAGATATTTTAACTAATCGCATAATTTGAGAGTAAAATATTAATAATACGTTATGGGAAAAAAGGTAGGTACCTACATCGAATCAAAAATGCCAACGCAAATTATCAAATCTATTTTTATTTGACAACAAGAGAAATGAAAAAATTTTGCAAAAAACCCAAATGCTTTTTAGGGTTACGTACTCAAAGAGTAAAACGGGACCCTATTACTAAGACTTCGCTGTCCGTCCGTCCGTTTGTTTGTCACCAGGCTGTATCTCAAGAACCGTGATAGCTAGAAAGTAAAAATTTTTACAGCATATAACAACAAATACTAAAAACAAATTAAAATATTTTTTTAAGGGGGGCTCCCATACAACAAACGTGATTTTTTGCCGTGTTTATAGATAATGGTACTGAACCCTTCGTGCGCGAGTCCAACTCGCACTTGATTTTTTTAAATATTATAGCATATGTCACAATTATAAGGAATCCAAGGACACCTCATATGTCAAAATCCATTAAACCATTGAAATATAATTTTCTTGTCCACATTCATACATAAATACGCTCGAAAAACATAACCCTCCTTCTGAGGCAGTCGAGTAAAAAAAATAAAAAACGAGTGTAGGTACCTTAGAAATAAATATGTATGAAGATGAATGGCTAGCAGTACAGGACCTTAACATATCGAACGGATCGAACCCTTATTTTCTTAAAAACATAATATCTTATCCAGTTCTAATAATTTAAAATTATTAAAGTAAAGTCTACATTTCAAAACATATATATTGAAAGTGAGGAGGCAGGGGAAAAGCATTCAACGTAACGGTATGATACCAATTGCCGTACGGTAAAACCATTGTATTTCGTAAGATCCTATTCGTAATTGAACGTGCTCCCGGATCCTTTAAGCCAAGATGCATGAATCCGTATGTCCCCCTTGTTACATGACGGTTACGGATTTGTATTGATAAACGTAGATATTGCTGCAAGACTAATACCTAATTACTATGGAATTGGGCTAATTAACTGGTTTTTAATGAATTGATACAATTTTTAAGCTACTTTTCAAATGGTTGTACACGTTGAAATATATTTTAAAGTGGCATGCGATTTTTATTTATGACCAATATTGTAAAAAAACTAAAGCCCACATTTTTTTCATAATGTTGTAAAATTTTATGCCACTGATGATTCATCAAACGCACTCCATGCAAGTCCTTACGAGTCTTTGACAAAAACTCGAGTCCAAGTTCATTCTCTAAACCGGAAAGTAGGCGTATTATTGACTTACAATTTATCACACAAACATCCAATGATGCGACTATTGGTACTTTGGTACCGCTTCAAAGAGAAATTTCACGCCGTTCCCAGCTTGTTCCCCTTTAATTGTATTGCGCTTAGTCTGCTCGGCTCATTGTACTTCCATTTATAAGGCCGCCTGCGCACGGTAAAAACAAACAATGCCCTAGTGAAAATTTTAAATTTGTCACACGCTTTTTTTGTAAGGTGGCTTCAGCTTTATTACGGCCTCCATGAGCGGTTCAAAATTTGCTCACCGTTAAAACTTAAACAAAACACTTTAAAGTAAGATGTACACCGGCACGTACCCGACAATACCTTCATTTATTACGTCATATAAGTATAAAGTAGTGAAAGTTAAAATAACGCTTTGTTTCTAGCATTCATCTGTTAACGGTAAACAAAACAAGATACACAAAGAAGCCGCCCTTGTACAGAAGTCGGATATTTTACAAGCGCCCATAAACATTTTGCGAATATTAATGGGACTTTTACGTCTTTCATATTTATGGGAAACGAAATAGTCGAGACGTGTTTTAAATGCCGAAACTGTTCGTTTGTTTCCTCGATTTCAAGCCTTTTTTATTATCTACAATTCTACATCATGTAATTTAATTTAACCTCCTTTTCTAAGAGGGTACTTCCGTCCGACTAAGACCCAATGTCCTAATATTAGAACTAATTAATAAAGTCCTGAACGCTCAGACCAAAAATTGTTTATATCTGGTTTATCCCAACAGATACATGTCTCAAAGCTTAAGGGTGTTATAATATTGATTTAGGCTAGCCAGACGAAAAGAATAAAATTCCAAAATAATTTGTTCTATTTTTATCACATTGAGCCGCTATACATTTACGTTTGAGGCAGTTTGGACAGCCTTAGAAATTATAAAAAATAAAACTGGCAATGTGACAGTTTACAGACTTAATTAGCATTATTGAATGAAGGCACTTAGCAATCCCGTAAGATATTAAAATTAAGCCACACAATGTAAAAAAAATATCATCGAAATAATGTTGTTAAACAAATTGCCTTCTCGATTTAAACGAACAAAGAAAACTCACTGGGAAAGGTAATTTCTACACGTAATGTCACAAGAAATCAACAAAATACTACAGACGATGTCATTGCAGAGACCCTAGCACACTAGGTTTTATCGCCACGTTTTACGGCGATAATGTACTGAAACGTCACGTACAGCGTGATATAAAACCTAGTGTGCTCGGGCCTCTGGTAACATATTATTTAGGATTTTTACCTATAGGAACATAGAAATCCGACAGAAATGGGACTTAAAACACTTAATATTACAAAAACAAACAACAAAATATATAACTGTTTTTTGTTTGATTTTTTAACTATTTATGTTGTGGAAGAATAAAGAATTTATCTATCTATCTAAAATAATACTTTTAATATCATGTCAGTCAACCTAATTAAACCTTCTTACGTGTAAAAACTTAAAAAACCCAAAATTTCACATAATATTATAACATAGACTTCTCTAAACTAACGTAAAATTAATATGGACCACCGTGGCCTTTTTTTACTACTTAACTGCTAAAGAAACTGTGTAAGCCCAACTAACTTCAAATAGAACAAATTATAATGCTATAAATGTATTTTGTTGCTCTTTCTCTCTTTATCGCACGATCACAATACCTCTTTAGAATGAGTAGGACGGCTCAACAATATATACGGATATCCATTAAAGATACAAAGGCCCAGCGTACTAGTATTAGTACAAAAACAAATCAGCAAGAAAACATATGCATTTTAATGAAATTACTGTTAAATAATAGTACATTTATTTCGGACAATTACACATCCATACAAATAAATAGGTCAAGTAAACAAAATGAATAAAAAACTTAACACTAGGCACTTAAATCTACAGTTAACTACTTGTATATACACCCTCTCCAAGGTCACAGCCCTTGGGAAGGGTGCCCATAAGGCTGGCTACATTTCCTCGTTGAATTGCAATTCCAATTCGCTGGCCGAGGAAGTAGCCAGCCCTATAGTCAGCCGTATTTTCTACAATGTTTTTCTTTATATCTTTATAAAGCCTATGGGCGTCAGGACTACACGGCCTGAGAATTTCAACCGCGAAGGCCGCAAATAAGTAGGAGTTTGTTAGGCCCGCATATTTGCGGCGCTTCGCGGCTTCTGCCGCTGTTGCCTCCCCGCCCGCCCTCAAAGAAGTTGTGGCTTAATGGGACGGGGCCATGGTGTCCACGCAGGTTGCGTCCCATATAAGAGGCCGACCCATCCGCCACGGTATGAGTGTTAATCCATCGGGTCTCTTGCCATCGTCACGAGCCAGGCCGGGAGGTTCCAGGACGGCAGGCACGTTTACGCTGGCGAGACCCCGACGGTTGACGTCATTAAGGCAAGCGTGGCGGGATAAGCGGCCGGCACTCTTTGTGCATGAGAGGCCGTGGTAAGCCACTCTGATGCCTGGCGGCAAAGAGGTTCATCCCAAATTCTTTGTACTGCTTTATTTGATGGTTTACCCGGGCAGGCTAGCTGCCACGCATCCTCTGTTTCGTGTAAGTACGCTACCTCAAAATCACGAAGTGAGGGAGTAACGATTTTACCTATAAGATTTATTTATCCGATTTTGAATAATAGTGAATACATTAAATACATTACCTATTTTAACTCGCATACAAAACAACATTTAATAAGTATAATACAAGGATTTCAAAGATATTCATAAATTAAAGCAACCCCTCCTCGTGCCACCCGCCATCTTCGTCATTACGTTTTTCGAATCGAAGATACCCCTTACCGCTCATTTAAAGCAGTGCTGCCACAATGCCAAATTTATCCACAGACTAACCGGCAACGTAGCGCGTAATACAAACACATCAGGTAACCTTAAACATTTGGTTTTATAATATTATCACAGTGGGTAATTTCTCCAAGTCTCCATTTTAAATTTTAATACGTAATATGTTGGGCGTTTAATGCAAACTGATTTTGTCCTAGTATTATCACTTTGAACCCCACGAGGATAAATATGTGTTATATATAAGAATTAGCAATCGTTTCACAATAGAATCTCGACGGCTGTAATAAAATAGTTTTGTATAAAGATATAATTTTTCCGACGATTCATATCCTTTGGAAAACGTATTTCCAGTGCATCCGGGAAGCTAAATCTCGATATCCGGTGACATGATCACGGAGGGATTTTTTTTCTATTTTACACACCTTCTATAAATTTAGAATGACGCAGAATTAAGGAAGCTTTTCTTATTATTACATTAGAAAAAAATGGGAATAGACATTTCATAAGATTTTTAAAACCTTTATGGGTATGGCATTAGTCATAAACGCCCGGTAGAACTCATTTTAGTTAGCTACGAGTACAATGCCAAATCAAGAATGGACCATCCGGAACCGGACCGTATGAGCAGGATATGTTTTTTCGGGGACATGGGATACCTAGATATATACAAAGATTATTATCAATAATCTTTGATATATATTAAAGCGACTGCTAGTCCAAGTTGGTGATATGTTTTGTACAATGTTATCTGTAAGTTAACAATACATTAAAAATAAGATTTTTATTTTTTTATTTAAGCTCGCTCAAACAGCTACGGTCATTAGCGACCACTATAGGGATACACTATTAAAACAGTAGTATCATAATTTTACAGAATTTTTCGAGTTATTTGGGCATTTTCAATAATTCGTGCACCCAATTAGCATAATTTGTTAAGCAAAAATTAACTCAGTGTCAGTTTTGTAACGACAATTAAGTATTTAGTTTGTATAAAAGTTTACTTTTTCTTTTCAATATATAAATCATATGCATACTTTATTTAAATGCGAAAAAAGTTCAGTTTGACATCATTTGTATGCTTAACTTTCGTTACAAAACTGACACTGAGTTAATTTTTATTTAACAACTCACGCTAATTGGGTACACGAATTTTTAAAAATGCCCACTTAAACAATCTTATCGTGAGCGCAGCAAAGGTTTAACGAGTCTCGATTCAATGAATAAAATCCCACGATACCTAAGCTTCAACATACGAATTATATTGTACCAACTTTAATTCTGTATTTGTTTGAATAAATTCTTAGTACCAGATACATTTTCTTAATATTAGGTCTTACTTAGTAAAAAGTTAGTTCATTTCACTATCTTTGTCCTTGAAACATGGTCAAATTTTAATATATTTTTTAATGGTTTGAATTGTATCATTATCTTAGACTCTGTCGTTGCTTAGGTACCATCAAGTGAGACTAAGATAGATCACAGGACAACATCTTATAAAAAAAATGGCGATAAACAGTTTGATGATCTCTTGTTCATTTGGAGTTTTAATCGTTTTTCATTGAAATGTATTAATCAGGTACCTGAATAATGGTTTCAGATAAACTGGGAAATGATTTGCCCTGTAAGTCTTTATGGAGATGACTATAAGATTGATTTTGACTTGACTAGATGAAATGGTTTCACTATATCTGTACTAATGGTCAGGTAATCAAATCACGTAACGTTCCGAACGCGCGTCGGTACAATTTAACTGTCAATTTTCCATATAAAAAGTGACATTTAGACATACCCGACGTTCGTACAATGCGTTACGTGATCGACCGGCAGTTCTAAAATACAATCAATCGCGGATCTGTGAAAGTAATTCATGCATGACTTGCTGAATCATGCCGGACCTGGACGACGAGCCTAGACAATCGGAGATGTCGCCGATTCCTTCAAAATTACCCAGATTACTCAGATCAACCAAGGTTGTATCAACCAATGTTTAGATCACATACAACGGTAAATATAGAAAACCAATAAAGACAAGGTTAAACGAAGCTTCCCTTTACCTGATTCAGCCAATCTAGAATTCTAAATTACTAAGAAATAACGGAACAACTGGGAAAACCATAAGAATCATTCCTGTTTCGAAATTTTTGTAACTGTCAAATGGTACGAAAATTTATTGTAAGTCGAAATTCTAAAATGCACAATTATACTACTGTGTTAAAATGTTGAGGTCGGTCAATATCAATATCAAAACTTGTGTCAATATCAATATTGTGTTAAAGGGTCAATCAACTTTTTCTTGTTGTTATTCTATCCCGGTAAGCCAAGAGACAACAGTAACAGACTTTCTTAGAAAAAAATACTATAAACTGGACTTCTATCATGCTAAGGATATGCGCCACCATGGAATGGGTTTACCAATATGACAAAAACACGTGTTTAGTGGATTTAAACCCCATAAAATCATAGTTTCAAAGGGTGACCCAGGATACGTAACCATGGCAACAAGCAACAAGAAATAGTTGATTGACCCGTTAATAATGTACAGTTAGCATCAAAAGTAACTACGCAATTGAAGACGTCAAAAGCTCTTATCCCCTTTCAATAAAGCTGTGCGTAGCTATTTTTGATGCTGACTGTACGTCTAAGATATATAATTTGACTGTTAGTAGTAGGTCATGCATCTGAATGCATTATTGCATGATAAAAAAGCATTTTATCCTAATTTGTTCATAGCATAGATAGCAGATGTCTCAAGGGAGCGAAATTATATACTTAATACGGCGAGGGCGGTATATTGAATCCTGATTGAAGAGAAAGTCAGTATGTAGTATATAATAGTAAAATCTTGAGCGTAACGAGGGATACAATTGTTTACACCCTATGCGGAAATTTGTTTGTTATCAAGTGGCGTGTATATACTGCTTTTCACGCCTTATATGAGGAGAATTGATTTAAACAGGGAATAGCAGGGAAGAAAAGTACAACTTTGATCCCTCATTTCAGAAAAACAATGACTGTTTTCTGAATGGCGGGTGTGAAATGATAATTTCATGGTACTATTTGGCTCGTGATGTATATGTAACTCATATCGGAAAGGAAGGAAGTTTAAATATAGCTCATACGTATCTTGACATCATAGATACAGATGAAGGCGTGCAAAACGCCACATAAGTCAATATCAATATTAAGGTCTCGTGCCTCAGTCCAGGACCTGTGTTTAGACACCATGACGTAGATAGACGTATGATGAATATTTGCAGAGTACGAGTATAAATGGGACTAGGTATGTTCTCCATACTTAGATTTGACAACACCTATGACGCGTTTACTGCAAAATGAGAATGAATCGTTTTAGCGTTTCTCCGATATTTACGGATCATAAATTTTCGGTGATGTAGTTTTGTATGATGTCACCACTGACACCAAGTTACGGTACGATTATTTAACTAAACCACCTTTTTATGCCAAATCATTTAACCGAGGAAGGATGTATACATAGCTCCGTAGCCAAATGGCAAAAAACGGAACCCTTATAGATTCGTCATGTCTGTCTGTCTGTCTGTCTGTCCGTCCGTATGTCACAGCCACTTTTTTCCTAAACTATAAGAGCTATACTGTTGATACTTGGTAAGTAGATGTATTCTGTAAACCGCATTAAGGTTTTCACACAAAAATAGAAAAAAAAAACAATACATTTTTGGGGTTCCCCATACTTAGAACTGAAACTCAATTTTTTTTTTCATCAAACCCATACGTGTGGGGCATCTATGGATATAGGTCTTTAAAAATGACATCGAGGTTTCTAACATCATTTTTTTCTAAACTGAATAGTTTGCGCGAGAGACACTTCCAGTGGTGTGGTAAAATGTGTGCCCCCCCCCCTGTAACTTGTAAAATAAGAGAAAAAAAAATATGATGTACATTACTATGCAAACTTCCACCGAAAATTGGTTTGAACGAGATCTAGTAAGTAGTTTTTTTTAATACGTCATAAATCGTAAACTGCCGGAACCCTTCATGTGCGAGTCCGACTCGCACTTGGCCGTTTTTTTCTATATGGCAACTTTTTATATGGCAGCAGTAATAGCATTGTCAATGTGACAAACTTCTTAAATTAGTATGATGTCCTAATCTTGATATTATGGTAACTTAGAAAGTAACTGTTTCATAATAAATAAAACAGTTTTTTGCTATTAAAGAGAATTAAAGGTTGGCATACTGCTAATATTATTCACATTAAAGAATATCATAAAAAGTTTAATTATTATGTTGTCTGGTCAAAATTTTAATTTCTTACAGTGGTTTTGATTACTATTCTTGAATTATGAAGTATAATGGAAGTTACAGTAGTTTATGTGAATGTACATAATGAAGGGCATTAAACACGAGTGTGGGTTTATGAAACGAGCCGAAGGCGAGTTTCATAATAACATCACACGAGTGTTTTAATGCCTAATTATGTACAGTTACATACACTATTTTATCTATCCACATATCATAAGCCTCCATGATGCATTCAGGAGCCGCATATTATGACCGGCATCGCGGCGTCGTTTTCTAGCAGCTGTCATAGTTTTTTTTTTAATTCAGAGACAAACTAGAGTCCAATCCAACTGTCATATCGTTCGATATCTTACTTACGTGCGACATTTGTCAAATTTGTATGCAAATTGACAATTCATTTCGAACTACGTCATCTCGACTGATATTAGAATAGAGGTAAATCAAATCCAAAATTTGAATGAAATAATATTATCGAAATCGATGTTATTATTTAGTAATAATAAAATTTCCAGAGATAAGAAATTTGTTCTAACAAAACAGTTTATTTTTATGGTGGTCATAATGTGCGGTTCTTGAACGCATCATGGAGGGTTTATGATATTTGGATAGATAAAAGAGTTTTATTTCATATAACTTTACATCCTTCTGTTTGATCAGTTGCATTGTGTGAATTGAAAAAAAATAAAAAAAATCAAGTATCATCGCAACGCGCGTTTTTTTATTATATATTTACTTCACAATTCATGCATTCTCAAGAACTCGTAATCTCTACCTTTTCTCCACAAGGTTCTGTATGTATATGTGTGGTTAAGGCTTGGGGAGATCGGTGGGATTAGTTTGATGTGACCCACGATTACAATTACTCATTTATCGTATGGCGGTTACACACTGGTACATATATGTATTCGTATCGATGTCGCTGATAGAGTTCCAGTATGCGCTGCGAGGTTCAGAAGATACAGTGCAGCTGCCGAGTTTGTTGTTCTTTTAGCACCACCGGAGGTCACGTGTAGGGTTCCTAGGGTTATTCCTACGGACGTAGAACAACAACGACCTCCACGATTACAATCATGAGTCATTAATAAAATAGACCTTAAAAATATTTTCCTCCTATGACGCATCACACACTGTCGCCGCATCCTACTGCGGCGTGTGGAGCGGTGGTTCCCATCGTTGTATGCCAGTACCTCAGTTTGTAGTTTGCAGCAGAATGCGGCGACAGTGTGTGATGCGCCTAAACACAGAATAAGTAATAGTACTACGTACAGAAGGTTCTCTGTTAACAAATTCCCTGTTTAGGTACGCCAAACGTGCCTAAATGTGGCCATCCCGTTATATCACATGCAACGCGCTGCGACCCGTGCGAGCGTCCTGTATTACCAACACATGGCAGCCACTGAATAGAGCCCTTCGAAGGGGCGACCGGCATGTACTTGTAGCGATAAACACAAATCGCGAGTGAGCCGCGCCTGGCCTAAGTCAGGCTCTTAAAGTTGAGGACCGTGGTTCCGTCATATAGGTAGGTATTCTCAGCAACAATCCAAGCCTTTTGTAAAGGTATTTCGGCAGTCTTTTCTACGATCCTGTGTAGTTAGCCTACTTAACTACTTATGGAATCGACATGTCAACACGCTGATCACAATTTCATTGCCAATAGTATGATGATAAATAATTATTGTATTTGTTGTTGACATTTAATAGCTTCCAGCTAATAGATAAGCAGTCAGACAGCTTGACGGCGGCGCGGCGAAATGCTACACATGCCATTTGATCGCAGTGATTTTATGCCGGTCAGTAAGTTAATCGGAAATTAAAATTGTATGTACCGATTACGCCAATGTACATCAAAAAATCACGGCTTTTGCGCCCTCATATCTCATCTTTGTTTAGGTAATTAGTTTATTTGATTTGGGCACATCTCACGAAGTTAACAAGTAGTAATATTCCTGCTCTTAACCAACAATGCTTGCTCTTAACCATCAGTTATTGGTCGAACGCCTAAAGTGTGTTGCCAGTTTAGGTTTGCAAAATTATAACTTGGCGTTCGTTTGGTACCTTTCGAACTCGATCGATTATACCTAACCCTAACCACATTGTAATGCTGATTGATCGTGTCAGGTTGATGGTTGATGATTATTCAGATCGACAATAGATCCAAATAGTTCAACTTGGTTACACAGTTGAATCAGACGGTGGTCCAGATCTTGAAGGGATAGTTTTTCTATTATTTTTAGCGAGGATACGGATACTGTTGCCGCCAGTATGAGCGCATTATTAGGCGCACACTTAATATTGTTGAAAGTTTAACCTTTTGATACGCTCTTGCAAATCGCCTCTCCTTTTTTAAAGTTATCCCTCTCGTATTCTGAATGTGCTCGGGGTGCGTGTGCTATCTGAACAATGGGGATACTTTATATTTAACTGCAGCAAGCTTTCAACCCAGAATCAAACCTAGTACTTATGTGTGTGTAAGTAGTGGTTTTCTCGAGGACAGTGTGGGGTTTTTCAAGAGAGGAGTCTACAGGTTTCCAAGGGACGCGACGCCGTCCCTTGGAAACCTACGCCTCCCTGGCTTTCTAGCGTCCATAGGCAACGGTAACCACTTACTATCAGGCCAGCAGGTCGCTTATTTGCAACGGACGTGCAACAAAAATGGTCCATTTTTGCTCTTGCAAATCTGTTACAACCTTATACACTGTGAAATAGCTTATATCGCGGGGGCGATGCGTGATCATCAATTTCTTATCAGAATCCGCTGATGCACTCGCTTCGTGCAGGTGCTACTAGTATAGTTCACCGTCGATTCAAAGAAGCCATATCTACACTGATAACAATTGTCGTTCGGATTTCCTAAATATTAATGACTTACGTCCGGATTTCTCGATGTAGGTATTAGACGTAGGATAATTTTTCAACATTTTTTCCTGAATTATTTAGAATTTTAAATGCTAGTAGGTAGGTACAGATTGTGCTTTTCTTAGTTGCCAATGTTGAATGCTCTAAAATAACTATATATTAGAATATAATAAAATGTGTTATCACTCACTAGTCAAACCTTGTTTAACCTTTACAGGGTGAAATCGGGGTCGTGTAGCAAGAAGACCAAAAGCGAATAAGATGGTAACACTGAACAACTTTTCCCAAGAAACCGACCACGAAAAAAAAAATATTATTCAACCTGGTAGTACCTACACGTGAGGGGCTGCTTTGGTCTGTGAAAACTGATAACACGAGGAAAATAAATTACCTTGGTTATTCAACCTGTTAAAACCTGTCGAAAACGAATTATCTTGGCTATGCGACGCAGCTAGATTGTTCAGCCTCGTTAACCCCTGTTAGCTTTCGAAATTGTTAGAGCCATTTTTGAGAACCCACTTACAATCAACCTCGCGAATCTGTCATTTGTATATATTTTTTTTTTTATTTGCAAGAACTGAATCGACAAAAGAATACTTAATTATCGAACCTGCTCACCAAATTTCACGACAATCGATTCTTAAATGCGACAGTCGGACATCCGCCAAACGTCGGACAGACATACGAAAGAATTTTTGCCCAAGCTGAAACGGAGAACTTCGTTCGAATCTATCTACCAAAATGTAACCAATGATCAATACAACAACATTAGTAATACATTTAACAATGTAAATTCATAATGGAAAGTAAGAATTACATGAATTAAATTTTGTAATTTCTAATTAAAATGACTGCGTTTTATTCGTTAAGTGGGTCAAAAAGTCCCCCTATACAAGGCATTTGTGACGTTTCTTTCGTCACGTAATGAAGTTTTGCACGTAGTAAGGTAAAGGTATTGTACGATTAATTGGTTATTTAGCCAAATTAAGGTACTCACCTGATTCACAATGATATTACTCATGATCATGAGAAATAAGCAAAATATTACCGCGATATAATATTTTGTTCTTGCAGTAGGTAAGTGGAAAAATTGCAGTGAAGGGAAAAGTGTTCCGAACGGGGAAAACAGTTTGGCTTCTCTGTCATAATAATTAAGGTCAAATAGGATATTACTCTACATATTTTTTATTGATAAGTGAATTTAGTAGTCAATTAAATCAAAATAAATAAATAAATATTTAGGGACAATCTTACACAAATCGACCTAGTCCCAAACTAAGCAAAGCTTGTTCTATGGGCACTAGACGAAGACATAAATACTTATAAACATAGAAAACAACCATGACTCGGAATTATATCTAAATTATACATTTTGCGACATTATCCCAGAAGAGAAAATGAGACGCTCTAAGAAACACAACTCTGCACAGAGCCGTAAAAACGTGCCACATATATTGAACAATTATTCGTATTTCAGCCAAAAAAGTACTATTAAACATTATTAAAATCAAAAAGTACTTCCCGTGTCCAAGAACAGTTTTTTACTTTCACGTGATTATTTTAAAATACACGTCGAAGCCTCCAGCGAATGAAAATCAACCATATAAAGGGGCCCGGATATAGCACATAACCACTTTTAGTCTGAATACCTACGCTTCAACCCCTATCTACTCGGGTGGCAATGAATGGGTCGGTAAAGGGGGGCCCGCCCCCGGCCGCTATTGGCCCGCAACAGGGTCCTCCGAGCGCTGACTGGTTGATGCCCCACTATATAACTCACCACGTGCGCATACTTTATGTTACGCGCAGGCCCCGAGTCATTTAGTCGTTTACCCGACACACAGCGCGCACGACCAGCGGTTAGGGGATGTCAAACTAACACATCGATCATGGATTCTACCTTGCCAGATTGTGCCCAACTGCGGCAGAGCGGTACCGTTATAATCACAACCAAGGACGATTGCTACAGGATATGTTCCACAGCTCGTACACATTTTGTTAGTACGCCGGAAAAATGTGAACTGTGTGCTAGGACCAGAACAAATAGCCAATACAGTGAATGTGATAGTGAAAAAGTGAAGAAATGTCGACCCCACAGATCGAGTACAGCTAGGAGCAGTAAGATTTTTATTAATTAATTTTAAAACTTATTTATTCATGTTTTAATTTATTTTAACTTTTAGTGTATTTTAATAAAGATTTATCATAAATAATAATTAAGATGGATATTTGTGCAAAATTCAATTTTTTAAGTATGCCAAAAAGTTATAAATAAGTAACTGGATATAAAAATAATAGTGTCAATAAATAAAATATTACCATTAGCTTCACTCAGTAGCATACTAATTAGTTAATGAATGAAAATAAATAAAGGGTTTAATATAGGTATATTAGCAATAATAATTAGATAATGACAAATCAATTAACGGACGTTTTATACCGGCTTATATGATCAGTAGTTAATCGATCGAGGGCCATCCTAATTGGCGACTAAACCCTAGCCAACGCTAATAATGTAAACGGAATATCCGGTGTTCATAGGGTCTATTCTCATGACGGTGTAATCGCGCCCGTCCGTCGTAATAGAGCTTACAATTTCATTACGCAAAAAAAACCTGGCTCAGTCTCGCCTCTACAATGTTAAACACGAAGATCAGAACTAACTAGGCTTAAACTGCTATTAAACTAGCCTAGTACTGTTACTGGAATGACATGTCTGACTAAATGTTTCTATCCTTTAAAGAGCCGTACAGTTACACGGGTCGCAGCGGCCGTTTCGTAATTGCAAGTATCGCCGGGTACCTCTCTATATAGGGCCGAGAAATTATTTAAGTGTAGCGAGAGAAAAAATAATACCTACCAAAGTGCCTTGTAGATTAGCGCTCGGGAATTTCCGGAAAATTTCTCGAGTAGAATTAATTAGAATCTTCCCTAGCTTTCTTATTGATTGTAGTAATTAGTAAGAACAAAATGTCCGTGATGACTGGCCGACTTGGCTACTGCAATTTGTATTTAACCCAATTCGAACTGTAATTATTGCACTTGAGGGCTAATTAGTTTAACTGTGTAGACAACTTTGTAATCTCTCATTGAAATAAATATCCAAAGGGATTAAGTAAAGCCCTCTTTTAGCGTAAAGCAAAAATAAATATCTGTAAAATCCGTTAATTAAATATGACATAAATATAGGGTTAAATTTACAATGATTTAAGATAAAATTAAATTGTCACCAAATCTCATTTTATTGCCTGCTTATTCAATCCACAAATTATTTTACATTGTCCTCTTGCCCTGTAAGAAAGTGTTGGATTCCCGGCATTAATTATTTAATATTATTGACCACAAAACCACAATTATAAATCATGTTATCCGTATGTATTGGTCAGTAGATAATACCTATAACAATTACATACACCGTTCGTCACCATTTAATTATTAATAACGTATATTACTAAGGAAATAATTCTGTGGGTGTATGATATAATCGGAAACATACTCGTACGATAAGACGCGACAATTATAGAAACTTCCGACCCGTTTCCTTCGACGTCAATTTCTGTAAACAGTTACTACTAGTTTTCTCACTAATTTGAAATTGGAAAACCACTCTCATATCAGTACAAGTGAGTCATCGAAATGCAAGGTGAGCACATATATGGTGATCGACATAGTGCGAATACACCTGCGTGACGTCACTCCATAGTAAAATGCCGCTAATGCCCGATAGCCAATACACCCCGTCGAAACCTAAGTCGACATATCGAAAACTATGTTTTATACTATGTTGAAAAAAAGTCTTACTTAATTATTTGACCTTTACATCATTATAAATAGGTATGTCGAGTTCTCCAATATCTATACAGACAACCTTTCAAAAATATCTACACATGCGGCTAATGTCAGTAACAATAAGCCAGACGGTGTACTGTTTAGATATTTTTGAAATTTACCTACGTTTTGATTAAAAATGTGATGTTTTAATTCATACAATAGCATTCAAATATACAAAATGGGAATTTGATAGTTGAATAGTAAGCTCGGTTTTTTTTTTTACATTGTCGGTTAAAATAGTAACAACATTTACTAAAAATTGTGTGATAAGTATACGAGTAATATCCACATAATATACAAATAAAAAAACACAGTACCTAATATATGTTTTGGTCAAGCAGTGTTTCGTTATAAACTGGTAGCCACGTTCGCTCGAGAACGCGCTGCGCTCGATTTCAGACATGAACTATGTCCGCGTCATTAGGGCTGATCCACTCTCATTAGCAACATTTTCACATAAAACGCTCTTCGTTTACGCGGCAAAGCAGCCGCATCAATTATAAACAGTTATTTCAGTGAGACCGCTCATAATTGCAGTATTTAACTGTCACCCACCCATTTAGCAAGATGTCAATCTCGGCTAAACAGCAATCACTTGCTTTCATACGTAATGAAGGGCACTCATTCTGAAAATGAAAAATTTCTACCCTAACTACCGACCGGCACCGATATTCGCTCTCCCGCAATTTCGGTAATAAGATTTTTGTTATAACTGTAAAGGTAACTGATACAGATTGGTTTTCTAGAAATTGAGATGAAAGTAAGGAAATAACTGCAGCAAATTGCATCTTGATAGGCGCATCTTCGACACGCACCGCCTTAAGCGTGTCAAACTCTGATTGACCGAAATTATTCCTCAAGCATATTACCGAAATTATTATATCATTTGCATTTAATTTTCCTTTAATAAAAGTTATTGCGCTACCGTTAAGTATAATATCAAATTGTTACCTTATTAAATTAAATTCGCGAAAAATTCACGGTTGTTTCGTTAATTTTGTCGAAGGCTATTAGCATTTAGAGCGATTTTCAGTTGATGAAGAGCGTACTGAGGCGCGTAGTGGCGACGCGCCGATAATCGCACTTATTATGCGCAGTCAAATTTTACGAGCGCATCGGTTGTTAGCCGGCTACTAACAAAATGATAATCTGACTCAAATTAACTCTATTATGGATAAACATGACGCTTTTTCTATGTAATGTCACACGGATGGATATTAGTACCGTTAATGACCTGGACCAACCTGGAGCCTGGAGCGCGTTGGCATAAACAAGCATGGTAAAATTCCCTGCTTACGTAAATTCACTCGTCATATACACATCTGGTATTCTGTTATTAACTAAGCGTATCTTTTGATTAATAGTGGGCGTGATATAATATACAACCACTGACGACATTATACAAAATAACAGGACCAGTCCTTTCAGTTCAAAAGATTAGCCGGTGGACACAGACGAACACGGCGAGTTTGGTTTGAACAGTATAATGTGTGATTTACATAATGATTTCGCAGGCGCCGGCCAACATCCGGCGGTCCGTCGACGCGAACTTTTCTCGGTTTTCGAGCCGAAATTCTAGTTAGCGGCGATTTCTTTAAAAAGGGTAACAAGGTGCCCTCGTTTGGGTCGTTTTTCGTGCAGCCAGCCTCCACGGGCGAGCTGTTAAAAAATAAACGAAGTCTTTGTTTCGAGTAGTCGCGCCGACCTCCGACGCGGACCCTACTTTTTTATGCCCCCTTATAACCTGTGTATTACGTGTAGGTATCTACAGTTTTTATGGTCGCCCGGTCAGTTCTTCAATGGGCTAAGGAATTCGATCGAGTCTCCTCATTGTTTAACTTAGTTGCGATCGACAAATACATTTTCTTGAATAAAAGAAAGTAATTAGTATTGTCATCTAACTCGTAATAAGAGACACGGATACACTTTTAGTAATTAGTAAAATGTTTTAGTTTATTTTGGAAGTGTTTTAAAAGTAGGTAGTTCAATAGCAATAGGTAAGCTCCTTAAAAAACCTCATTTAAAAATAAAACTCGACGGTGGTAATGACTCCACATCTCTGACAAGTTGACCTGTTATTTTTTTGGTTGAACTTTTGCCGGCGGTCTCGGCTGCTTTTGACCGCCACTAATAAAATGTTATGATCGTGTGTTTAACGCGCGTTGTGGTGTCGGACCTTCTTTTGACATGATCGTTATTACCGGGGTCCACCTTTGTGGTTTGCTAAGCCCGAAACTGTAACATCATTATTATAGTGTCAATTAGACGGCAATATACCAATAAAGGGTCTATAGATCGTCTAGTTAGCCAGAGTTTTAATGATCACAATTTGTTTATGCAAATGGCTGTGCGTTTTCGAACGCTTCGTGCCGTGAGAGGGTTCTATAGCGCCGTCCTTCTTCTTTATAATAAGAGGGGCGTACGATGATCGAGATCAGTTCACGGGCTCTAGTTAAATAATAAGCGGCGCGGGGCCCTGTAACTATAATTTCCTTTATTTGACCGCCGCCGCCGGCCAAGGGGCGAAATCGCTAACGAGACCGAAAAACAAAAAAAGGGCACGCACACTTCACACACACTCGAGCATATGTTGAAGGTAGAGACTTTTGATCTGCATTCAAAAAGGGTTTAAGTACTTCAGAGTTACTAAGGGACGTGAGCCTCTGTTTTACTTGGGTTTTGTGCGCGTCGATTACGCGAATGCCTTATTTTTTAGGAGCTACAAAACGACTAGATTAGTTTAACGCATCGCACTTGTTGTGAGATTGTTTTGAGTCACCACGCATTAACGATGTGACTCACGTTTGACTCAAAACTATAAAAAGTATAACCGTGAGTAAGATGCGAAATTTTGTAAGTTACAATTCTTACAGCTGTTACGTATACAGTTTCAGATTGCGCGTACACTATATATTTTTATGTATGCAGAAATCAAATTTAATCAACTCGTGGATGTGCTGTGTGAAATATTACACTCACACTACTAATGACGTATACGATTACCAGATGTAAAATGTACGATCACCATTACGGCAACGCTTAACAAGATAACAATTAATCAGTTCATTGATAATGTAGTAAGTAACATCCAGGAGCAAGAAAAAGAATTTCATAAAATTAACTATTGCCAAACACGAACAATAATACTAAATGAACTATTATTATTTTAGTACCTATTAGAATATCGATTTGAAGAATGTCCGTCCGTCCGGCAGCGTTTAAGTAGCGCTACATTAACTATTCACTCAGGTTCACTGCACAATTAGCAAAGGCTGTCCACCTCTCGGGTGTTCATCGATTCATCGGATGTCCATTGATTACCATAATCGATAGCACCGCGCGTGCCGCATACGATACGTTATCGCCCATTCATGAGAAGATTCGATTATACGTACGATAAAATGAAACTAGTGGAATCGTGTACACCGCAATCTGCGGCACAAATACAAAAATTTATGAGTTCAATTTTCAACCACCTAAGTGTCAACTTTGCCAAACAAGAATAGAGTTAATGGGTGAATTGTACATAGTTAAGAGCCTTAATCTAATCTACGCTGTTACTTTTTTCCATTGTGTAACGGCAACTACCCATATGTACATTTTATATGGGTAACTTTGGTTACACAATGGAAAAAAGTAAAAGCATAGATTAGATTAAGGTCCTTAATTATGTACATTTTTTTTTTGCAATCCACCCTAATCTCACATTAGATCAGCCCGTACAGTTTTGTCGATCGAATCCGACCTGAAAAGTAAGGTGAGATTTTCCGTTCAACTGTATGTAAATTACGCAATAAGATCTTGTCCGTTTCAGAAGCAGTTAGTTTAGAAGCTGAATAATAAATTTAACCCTTGTCCTTGATAAATTAGGTCAAAACAAAAGTCCGATGATAAACATTGAGTCTTGGAAATGATTTAGTATTTTACCGTTGCATTTTATTTCATTGCCTATCAACGGACCATGAATGCATTCTTCTCACCAGATATTTTCCGAAACGAATAGATCAACCGAATATATTTTTATTTTATTATAATATTAACTAATGTTTATTTAAGCTACGGTAGCCTAGTGGTTCAGGCATGCGGCTGTCAAGCGGCGGTCGTGGGTTCGAATCCCGGCTCGTAGAAGAAGAAGAAGAAGATGTACGGAATTACCGTTAGCTTTTCGGTGAAGGAAAACATCGTGAGGAAACCGGTCTAATCCCAATAAGGTTTAGTTTTCCCTCTGGGTTGGAAGGTCAGATGGCAGTCGCTTTCGTAAAACTAGTGCCTATGCCTAATCTTGGGATTAGGTGTCAAAGCGGACCCCGGGCTCCTTTAGGGGCACAACCAGGAATAATAACGATAGGAGGATGATGATTAACTAATGTTTATTTGTTTCGTCCAGGATACGTCAACGTCTGTGCAGCGGTGTGTCTGCTGCTATTGGCCGGAGACCTGTCACCCCAATCTTCGGCGGCTCCGCGGCCTAGAAGAGACAACATGGCGAAAGAAAACGATTTGTGGGCGAACCCCTGCGGCTGGGGCTCTGGCAGCGTAAGTGTACTTTTTGTCCTCATTTGGTCTTCTATGTGGCCAGTTACAAATATGCCATATATTGGGACAACTGCAGCCACTGGCCCGTATGTGGGCCCTAAAGAAGCAAGTACGTAAGAACAATAGTCATTTTTGTTTAAGAGCGACACTTGTGCTAGTTGATATCCGCTTTAGCTATAGTATATATTACCACCAGACCTGTTCAGCAGATTAGCACCTGCAATTATATTTATAACAAAATGAACTAAGATCACTTTGACTCTAAAATTCGTACTTATGCAAAGATACAAAATTAATGAGCGGTTACGCGTTTTGCTTCTTCTTCATCAATTTGCACATGCTACTGCAACAGCTACAAGTACAAAATTGTGTAGAAATAGCTCTTGTAAGGACGTCCCTGATGTTTTACGCGATTTGTCATCTGTATGTATACTGATGAGAATTGCCTTTCATTGTAGATGGTTACTGAATTCAGTGTGACGCACCATACCATCACATCCGAGACTCCTCTGAGCACATTACTCGTGATTACTCACTGGGTAATCCCAAGGTATTGTTGTTAAATAACCTTCTTTTTTTTAATTACAGACGACGTCAGCACCAAAAGTATTCACTAAAGACCATGCTCAAAAAGTGGCGAATCAAGCAAATCACGCTTTGCACATTGCCGTGGGAGAAAAAGACGAATTCAAACGGAAATTCGTAAGTACCTATGCACATTTCATGATTCAAGTTGGCAAGTATTTCTCTTTCATTCACCGATTCCACCGAGTAGTATTCGCGGGGCCATCGATATGCCCGACGCGTCGCAAGAAATGAACGGACGGACTGCACCACCGACCAATACCAATAAAACCCGGCTGAGGACGTCAATAGCGTATGCGCGGGTTTGCGTATGCCGATTACTGCTGATTTTATCTGTATGAATGAAAGTGTTGCCATGTCGGTTGCTTTGTCTCGCCGTTTTATTATTTATGCCTGATGTAATGACTAGAAGGTTACAACATTTCCATATAAATGACACTTACAAGTGTTGGTCTGCGGACCTACCAAAGTGCCGAAAGGTATCCTTCGAATTTTGACCCATTAATGATTCCCGGCGTGCACGTTTTAGCGCTGTTTTCTCACCGCGACGAAAGGAATGAAGGAGAGATTGCATCGAGCGCGGGCATCGCCGCCGGTTTCGCCGTTCTACGTCCGGTTCTCAACGTTTCTTCCCTTCTAATTATTATTTTGAACACCTCTCCCGCTTGTGACGTCATGAAAACTCGATACATCTAGCTAGACCGATTTTCATTTGATCAGTTGATCACGTTGAATACCTAAGTCTCATAGACTACAAAGGCTTTAGACTTCATGATTGCGGAAACGCAAGCACCTCAACCTACATTCGAGAATTCATAAATTATTCACGATTTATACGGAACAAATGTTTGGCATGTTAATAAAACAATTCATATGACGCTTCTATAATTCCAATCCTCTGAATATATTTCCGAATCGGAAGTGTGGTGGGTTGATCAACGAGCAGTAATGCGTTGTCGATGTCGCGCTTCGCATCGCTTATAGAAGCCTCCTACCAGAGCCCGTAATTGACAAGGTGACCCTAGAAGCGTTTGCTGTACATTTCGGCTTCTTGGGACAAAACGCTTTCTTGCCTGTGTGGTGCAGCGTCAATGGACACGCTACACGTGATGTTTGTTTTGTGTGTGTAGAGCAGTCTGCTGAGTTGTTCGTTTATGAAGTATGGTGGCATTGTAATAGGCTCAGCAGCCATAACGACGGCGACGTCCTGTCCGCTGCCTCCTTGTCGTAAAACGACATTATCGACGCACAGTAGCCGGAACGGAGTACAGGACGGTGCGCGGACGACTCGAATACTGATTGCACATTAGTATTGCACGACACACCTGCCCGTCGATGTGTCTTTTTTTCTGTCTCTCCCCTTAATGTCGGTCATTCGTTGCTAATGTTTCATATTTATTGCGATTTAGACTCCCGGGAGGCGTTGAACCGCCATTGTTGCCGATAGACAAGGACGCTCCGCTCTTTGTTTTATACGGGTTACGTTTTTTGACTTCTCAATACATCAATCCACCTTCGCGATCGTACGTCTTATAAAACACTTTTTACGGCCGAGATAGAGAGATAGATGTGAATATTTAGAGCTGCGTCAAGTGTTGTCAGACCATTTTGTTTAAATAATAACTGCCCTCGTTGTACTAAGAACGCCATAATAAATTCAACGAACCCTACCGGTACTGTGTGACTCGCCACCGTGCGGCCACCGTGTGAATGTGTTTTAACACTCAGCTTTTGACATTAAGCCGGTGTCATGTTATCGCATATTTCGGGTCTCGAACACCTCTAACATGACCGTCGTGTAACAAATCGTGTTACGAACCATTTTTTATGTTATTATTAGCATGAGATTAGATTTTCTGAAGGCGATCTATTATTTCTCAAGCAATAATTATCGGCACACAAGCTTTGCGTAAAAAACAAGTTTTCTTGACCGGGATTTGTTTTTGTTACCGTGTAAATTTGGTAATTGGTTTATCAATTAATCGGGTAATACGTTATATATATATAACGTATCTGAAACATATTCATATTCACATGTTATATACAACACGGCCAGTATTAGTTCGTCATTCTTTTTATTACCATACATAACATATTTTAACAAAACTCGGCTAAATATTTAATACTAAATCAATTGAAGAAATTGATACGATAATAACCCATACAATGTCGCAAAGTAACCCGAGAGCGTAGCTAGCGTGATCGGGCGGCATGCGCAATGTATCTGTACCGCTTATCTTAGCAAAACCACGACGATACATAAACACTGAATACATACAACTATATATGATATGTACATACTTAGTATGATAGCGTTGTTCACACACGGCGACAGGCTGTCTGCTGCAGCTAGTATGCGTATGTATTATGTAGACTATGTAACGAGCGTTTCGTTGTGTGGGTGTCTGAATAAGCTTCTGATGGTCCGAGCTGGGCATTCGGATGGTAGTCAAATTTCTTTGCGGAAGCCCACCCACTTGTGCCTTCCGAAAGCGATATCAACATATTTACGCCGTGAGAAATTATTCATACTTACACGTAATATCAGACTTCTAATATTTAACTTATTCAATACAAAAATAATAGTGTTAGATGTTTTTTTGTTTCACGATGATTTTGTAAAAGTAGATTCAGAATTACTACTCCTACACCAATTTGTATAAACCCACCACCACCACCATTATATGTTACAGCCAAATTCTCTGTTATCCTATATTTTTTCTAAATAATAATAAATTATTTGTATAGTATCGACTTAAATTTTAGCAATTTTCGAGCATCACCGCTAGTTGCTATTCAGTCCCACCAATGTACAAATGTATGTCAAAATAAATAAGTATCAAAAATTTTTGGTACAAGCTTTTATTGCCTACTGTCCTTGTCTGTATGCATACCGTTATGAACTACTCTTTGAGACGATTCTAACGAGCCCAAACTCAACGGGGTTACGTCGGTTAGGCAAGTACTGAATACCCATGGCCACCTTCTGTCTCCATCATCAAATCAGCTCGATGGTACCATAATATTGAATTGTCATCCAAACTGTACCTTTACCCAAAATTTTAGCTCATTCGGATAACGGCAAGTAACTGAAAAATGGATTGCAAATTTTGACGGACAACTTACTTACATACGTAAGTGCAAGTTAAATAAAATCTTGTAAAAATTACGAAATTTCTCCAAAACAATAATTTAATGTGACAAAACAATAACAATGTTTTCGTGGGTTTTATTTGGAATCTAAATTCTTCGCCCCTTCACGCAAAACACGAAAAAATCTTTCGACAATTATAATAAAATAATAGAAAACGACATGAAGATGATATATATATAATTATTATTATTAGCTTTTACTTATATAGTTCCAACTGGAGTTTTTTTTTATTTTTTTTTATTTAGAAACAAACGGTCTTAAAATATACAAATTAATTAGCTGGAAGCTATACATTAACAATATCACTAGACCTATAGTTTCCTTATTGTTATTAAAATTAACATAACTATTTAAATCACTAAGTATAACCGATATCATTACATACAATATATATATTCATTTACATACAATATAAATACATATATTTTTTAACTCTTACCATTATCTAATGTTTTATATTTTTTTATATTACACACTATATAAACATTATTTTAAAAAGGAATAAAATTGTTTTTTAAATGTTACTAGCGAACTGCCAAATATATCTGCATTCATACACTTTTTATTGTAATATGCAATATGCTATATGCAATGCTGAACAATGCTTTACTGCGGCAACTACGTTCTGTTCTACGAGGCACACGAAAGTCTATATTGTATAACAATTCAGAGGCATCTATAAAGTTGTTGATTATTTTATACAGGAAAAGTGGAGTGGAGTTTTATAATCTATCGCCGATTTTTGATCACCTTTTCCTTCTGAATTGGCCTATCTCAAAAAGCGTGTCTCTGGCCAACGTGTCGTAGGTAACGTTTCGGGGTGGCGTGAGACACCGGACGCACACCTGTGCCCACCACATTGTCCAGGTTAGCACATTCCGAATCTACTATGATTCATACCAACCTCTCAAATTGTCCCAAACATAAACAAATGCACTGACTAACGTTCCCAGAACGAATTGTAGAAATAGCAATCAAAATATGCAGGAGTAATCAAAATGCGCTCGTACGATGCCTACATGATGATATGCGTGTGCGTCTCGGTAACTAGGTTTCTTAGTATGTTAAAAATTGCAACAGGTTCCTTGAATGCAATTCGTTATTTAAGCAAACAATTAACAAATTGCGTATTGTTTACTTGTATTATTTTATATTGATATAGCTGAATTTATTGCTGATTTAATCTATCATAATCTTCAACCATACAATTCAGTTAACTTCAGTTGGAAATATTTTGCGCAAAATTTTATTGCGATTATAGCTGCACTGATCTACTGATATAATAAGTATTGTTGTCGCATATTGACACCGCACGCAGGCTGGGCTCTTTCGTTTAATTAGCTACATTGTCAGATGACCATATTTTTCCAATAATCGACATCTCGTTAACAAAGGGACAGATAATTTCTATCACCTCCGTTGCATCTGCCACCGGTGAGCACGTGGCAAAGGTTTTTGAACTCTCAATCGTGCAACATAAAAATGCTTTTAGTATACGCTCACCGCGTCACGTACCCGCAATAAACCACTAGTTTAGCACAATTTTAAGCGATCATGCGGAGCATTATATGTCTAGTAACGAAACATGCTAGTGTCATACTTTATTGGCTACCGGATAAACGCCTATTGAAGTGTCGAATTCATATGTCAGCATGGTTACTAAACCAGACGTTATCAGACCGCGGCCCGGTCTTGTTTCGGCTCATCTTGCACCGCCGGCCTTGATTTGGCCGTCAAATTGTAAGCGAGGGAGTGGCTCCTGGCTTCCGATCACGAGATGTATAGTTTCAATGATACATAAAAAACGCCACATACAAAAACGATTATTAAGTTCAGTTTACTTCATATCATATAGGGGGGTAATTTAACTGATCCTGACAATCAAATGATCATAAAATATGGCCAGTGTCAACCAGGTTGTTCAAATTATCTCCTCTGTGCCAAACAGGCTGCAATTGTAATACTCCAACCATAACCAGCTACCATAGACCCCCCAACACATACTGATTTGAACAGGTGATGGATCTAATGGAGTGGTCTGTTGTTCACATGGTCTATAAATATCATTTCGAGGAACAGTTGCACGTACGAGTATGTGGGCTTAATTCCATTAGTGTATTTTTCCGCATCGCAATAAAACAATATAAAAATCTTATATTTTAGATTGTCTCCAGTTGTAAAAGCGAAGTTGTCAACAAGTTATTGTAACGTGTGATTAAAGTGCTCTAAAGGTTATCTAAACGGATATAATTGGCATCATAGGGCATCCCGTGTTGATCGAAATCCGTTAAACTATCTTTCAGTATGCTAACTATTAATTACGATTAACTTTCGATAACCTATAATTACTAGTATTTCATTGATATATCTTAACCATCAATCTGTTATGCATTTAATGTTGACATGACCAATCAATGATCAACAATAATAATGTAGAGCGCAAATGTGCTATAAAATTGTGTTTCTGAGTTTACTCACATGAAAAGATTGTACTGTCCATGTCGAATCCTCTAGGCCACTGTCACGGAGAGCAAAACCCGACCTTTTTATATACCGGACAAGAAACAGGACACAGCAATATGGACACCAACTCATCTTCCGTTCATCTCCTCTTTCCATGAAAGTCAATCAACGACCATTTTTATTGTTCAACGGAACGCTGGGATCAAATTTATCAATCTATTCCTATGATTCATAGTCTTGACTGTAATACCCGTTTTTAAGAGTAAATATTTGTTGTTTTTAAAGACTCGCCGCTGTCATACCTAATTACTTGATAAGGCGGAATTCGTGCCAACATACACACGATATCTCGGGTATAATTAACATCACAACACTGTTGTTTTGCCAATATTAAGAAAATAAGATAATATAGAACAAAGTTCATGGTTGTAAATTGAAGATAGCAGGATGTTATTGGGATTTCCCCAGTCGGCTATCTTGCTTTACTCGTACCAAACTGTTTTTCTATTCTATCAACTGTAATGGAACAAGTAAAGCATCGGTGTTTCTCTTTATTTACAGGCTGCTAGTATATACTTCGACGAAAACTCCGACTCGCCTTGGCTGCGAAACTTCTTCACTCCCTCCGTTTTTTCAGAGAATAAAATGTCGCCAGAAGATCTGAGCAAAGTAACGGTGAGTCTCCAATATTTCTCTCACTCGTCAGATGGAATTTTTATAAAATATTTAAGTAGGTATATTATATACCTACTCATTCTATATAGAATTACAAGAGCCAAAAACAGTTAAGGCGCCGTAGTTTCATGGTCTTCTCTCCCTCTCACTGAGCATAAGCGTGAGCGAGATGGAAGTGAGTGTTCGGAAGCGCAAATATCATGTTTTTTTAATTAATTTTTTTTGTGCGTTTAAATAAATTAAAAAGTAATCACTAAGTTCCCTCAAACATGATATTGCCGATTTTTAAAACCATTTTTAATATGTTTAGCTGTTGTGCATAATTTGTTACGAATGTTTTTAGTGTATTTTAGACCTATGTTCGTGTTTTTTTTCTATTGAGCGAAAATTGCTTAATCATGTTTCGAATCACTGATCTCCCTGCAGAAAAGCCTCAAGATTACAATTCGTATTTTTTTGAAACCATATTATTATAAACAGACGCATTATATTGTTTCAAAAACTCTGTTCGCTGAACCTACGGCGCCTTAATTTTTTTTCAAAATTGCGTTCGGTACCTACTTATATATTATGTTGTTTAATTATCTTGTAAGACCTCTCAGTCAACTTACGATTGTCGAACGTCACTTGCCAAATTGTTTCCCAACGAATGATAATCGAAGGGCGGCGAATGCGCTGATGCCAAAAACGTGCATTCGTATGAGTTTTTCAATCGATTTCAAGGAATCACCTCCGTTGGTGGCACTCATTGTCGTGGACCGACTATCGATTACGTGAGAACACAATGGTTTCGCAATGTGGACGTTTCAATCTGTAATAATTGACAAAATGTTTGGTGATAATGCCCATTGGTAAAGGTTAAAGACATAAGTCTAATAATTATTGCACACTGACTATAATGTTTATTGCGGACATTTGCCAAAATTGAGCTTAAGGGGGAGTAGCCATAAGGCTGTGCAGGATAGCGGAGCAGTGATAGATAAAACCTACCAATTGCATTCCTAGCCTCGTCATTGCAAATCTACTTATTAGTGTTTTTTTTCCTCGCACACCGCTTCATCACCTCACAAAACTCTGATGGATGATCTTCCTAAGGGTGCCTTTCCATATCAGTATCACATCTCTGGTGGAAAGGCACAAAGTCATGACATTAGGCGAAACGAAAGTCCACTTCTGGACATAGTCCTCCACCAAAGTTCACCACAGCCTCTCTTGCCTATATGTAAAAAAAGCGTTTTTCAAATTAGTTGAGTATTTACACCAAGGCACAATCCCTAAAATATAAGAAATTAAAAATGGGAAAGAGGATGAAACGCAGATTGTTATGCACTAACTCCTTTATTAATAAAATGTAACATAACTTTGTAAATTACTAAAATGGGTCATTGTCAGATTTAGGTTTGCGACTCTTCGGTGGACATTGTTAAAGTTAAAGGCTGGGCTATAAAGCCGATTTTTTGGTTGATCACTGAATCCGCATAAACGGCGTTGCCCCTTTTATATAAAAACACATATTATATGTGAGCGTAAGCCCTTAACTATTGACCACCGGAAAGATGATTTTTGTTTTAGTGACTGACAATGACCCAAATGTGTTCTGTTCCTTTCTCACAAATACAGTCCTCTTCTCACAAAAGTCACACATACAATGTCAAAGCGACACAGATAAAGACAAATAAATGTTACCCGAAGTATAGCTAATATTGGTTTCATGAACGTTTATGAATAAGGGGATAAACTGTACTTTTACAAGAAATAATTTCACATAAATAATTGGTAACTTTCTTTGTCCACAGTCTACTCTTGAAGGCCAACTGCCAGATATGTATTACGCGCTTAAGATGGTCACTGCGGGATTGTATGCCATCAAGGAAAGGGGGCTTGACCTAAGCGTTAAGGACGAGAAGGATCTAAAACCCTATTTCGATGCCTACTTCAACGCCGTGAAACTAGTTCTTTGTGAATTTAGTGTAAGTATCATCATAAGTCATATAACTAATAAATAACAACTTGGAAAAATTTAAAAACTCCCGACATTTTCATTTCAAAGTTCAATATCTCAAAAACGGCTTAACCAGATTTTGTTGAAACGTAGCTCTCGATCATGTCAGCTTTTGGGCGAAAAAAAACGCGTTAAAATCGGTCCACTCGTTTAGTAGCTACGATACCACAGACAGACACACAGACACAGATACACAGACACACAGATACACAGTTACACAGATACACAAACACAGAGACACGTCAAATTCATAACACCCCTCTTTTTGCGTCGGGGGCTAAAATATAATTATAATTATTGAAATTCCTAAATTTGAGCTTCACCAAGTTTGATATATACTGGAGAACTAACTATTTAAAGTTTTAATGAAAGACAAAAACCGACCTTGCCTATATCTAGTGACATAGACATAATTTATCTGTAATAACATATAACCAGATCAAAAAAATTCAATAATGATTCGCTATAAAAATTGGCATAATTATACTAACATACATACTCCTGCCTACATGTTCCTGGAATGTGTAGGTAATAAGGATTGTTTCAAATTGTTTCTTTTTCTTTTCACAGGATGGAATTTCCCAGAAGGACAATACTCCCCTAATGGATGATGAAATTCCCTCGATCCTACCGAACAGACTGGACACCATGTTCATGATATACAGAGACTCGATGCTGTACCTCAATCACCTTCGGCAAGTAATGGAGCACTGGGTCAAAACAGATTAGACTTCTAGCTTGCTTCGGATACAACCAAAATGAAGCGATATGCAGGATTCTCGGGTTCAATGTCCAGATCAAAATGATCAAATCTTTGTGTGACAATGTCATGAGATATTCGACAGCGTTACTTATTGAAGAACAGAAATCAATGTTAGAACAATTTTGAGGTGTACTAACAATTATGTACATTGAATTATACATAGACGTTAATCAGATGCCTATGTATAGTTCACTGCTCCAAATCTGCAGGAATGTGAATTTCACCCCACGCTTGTAATAAAGTACAATACATATTACATATTTAGTAGCCACGATATTGTTTGTAAAGCCATTTAAAGCAAATATCCGTCCCTATCTCTGCTCCGAAAACTATTACCCTAAACTAGATTAATTTCTGGATCTACGAATTCACATAGCAATTTGGTTTCTGAGTTTTTTTTTTACTCAATATGTGTTACAGGCGTAGTTTACTCTGGTCATCCGCTAGTTTATGTATCGGTTTTCTCTGAATGCAAGTACCTATTTTGAAATTGAATCATATTAAAACGCTCAATAAGTACAATAAAACTCCGCCTGTAACGTCATCCGTTAAAATAACAATTGTACAGCAATCAGAACGGGAATTAACTCTCAATTATTATTTCAGATCTGATTGTGGTAAAATTATTTTTATTACTGATCAAATACTTTACCGCCAGAGTGTTTATACATTTAGGAATTTCTTGTTGTCTTCGCTTAGTAAATTAACATTATGAATAGTAGAAAAATATCATTGCCATTACATTGCCATTTTGGTCTAGAACGAATAAGTTCCTTTATTTTTGTAAATAGTTGTAAATTATCACTTATTTATTATTGGACCGGCATTCATAACATCCTAAATTCCCGTTATCCTAGTCAAGGTCTTAACTTATTTATTCATCCCTAATTTGATTTTAATTTCGACTTTGTATTTTTTTAGTTTAGATTTTAGTTTAGATTTCATTCCATCATTATTGGTTGTTCATGACATGACATGTATTGATATATTAATGAATGTATCCGATGCTGTATCGTGATTTTGTGTGGAGTCTCTAGTTCCAATGACTAGCTGGTACGGTGAGGTCATCGGAGACGTACCCTTTATTCCTACTTACATTAGTATTACTTAACTTTGTTACTATTTATTATTACTGTTACAGAAATCCAATGAAATATTAATTAGCTTTAATACACCTGTTAAATATTATTATTATAAAGAACAGATCTAGCTATAGCCGTAGCTATAGCTATTTATGACTTAATCATTATTTGTATAGCTCAAACATATGTTTGAGAAATTAAATTATTATTAAATTTAAACATTCTTTTTGTTTTCGTCCGAGAGTGAATTGATTAAATACCGCTTTAAACAACCCAGCCCTTTTATCCTGTTTTACGTTAGGTACTAACAGCATTCATTTAAAAAAAACTGTTTTGCAGGGTATTCACACACCTTTTAATTCTTACTCAAGTCTTCAAAATCAATGTCATCATCAACAACTAAAAAACTATTTTTAATTCACAAACTACCTGAAGCGTCACGAATAAATACACTGAACACTGTAGTCGCTTAAGCTTCTATCTACAATTCTCAAATACAAATTACAAAGCTGTGACCAAACGCCCACCGTGCTAGGGTCCTTCTGTTGCTGTCAAATGTCAACGTTTATTATTACAGAGAGCATTCCGGCTCTCACATGTTCCCATGCCTGCCCTGGAAACAATTTCACATCTTTACACAACATATTCACAAAACGACGCAGACGCTTATTTGCGTTGGTGACTCGAAAGAATTAGAACGAACTATGGGAGTTCATAAAAAAACAAGTCAAGAAACACCGTATAGTCCTGGATTTAAGGTTGAGAATCGTTTGAAAATTGAAGTGTGGTGGTTTCGGCTTCTGTTACCGATTACGATATCAAAAGCGTAGCCGATATTTGTTCATAGGTTAGTGGTCGTGATGTCGTCAGGAGTGGCGGTGTTAGGTCTGCTTATTAGAGCAGAGGGTGTAATTAAAGATTTCGCTGAGGTAGGTCAAACGGGGTTTCTTTTAACCCTATAGTACAGTCAGCAGAAAAGTATCATCTTTTATTTCATAGACATAAAGTAGGCATTGGTTTTTAGGTCCAATCCTATCCCATTTCCTCATCATACATGTTCCCAACGCGTCAAGACTCCTAGCTGGACCAACGGGGAGGATTTAGAAATGGAAAGAGATGCGAATGGGTAGGGTACGATGGTGATGGTGACTAGTTGGAAATAGGAACAGGTTGGGAAGAGGGCGAGTTCGGAACAACAAGATGGGTAATGACGGTGATTTGAACCCGAAACTTAAACAGTACTTGAACTAAATCATCTATAAAATAATTGATGAACCAATTACCATGATACACCTAAACATGAGATGCAGCAGTGCCTCATGTATCTGCCCGCCTCATGCATGCCCACAAGGTGGACTGATGACATGGTAAAGCTTGCGGGAGTCCACTGGATGCGGGTGGCGCAGGACCGGTCACTTTGGCACTCTTTGGGGGAGGCTGATGTCCAGCAGTCAACGGCTGATATGATGATGAGGCCTCAGGGCGTAAAGGTTCTCGAGTGGAAACCGCGTACCGTGGATGCAGCCTGGATAGAACCCCACAAGCTGGAACGATATCGTTTCATTTATTTGTACGGTTAGATTAAAACTCATGTGATAGGTACGCTCTGAGGTGATGGCTCCTATTTTGGTGATCGCAGTATTGAGCATCACGACAGATAATTATGAATCAGGGCTTAACTAAGGCTTGATACACACTGGCGCGGCCTGCGGTGACTGTCAATAGATACCTACTAAACTTGACATTAACTGTCACTATTGACAGGTCGCTCCAGTCTGGGGCAGCCTAACAGCTGTCTATTGCCATCACACTCGCTTGCATTTGAGAAACGAATAGCACTGTACTTTTTGAAAAGCTGCCGTTATTAACCTTAGACTGCACTGATTTTGTCCCAAGCCTCGAACCGTGTGAATATGGAACACATATTTACCCTTTATTAACTCAAGGCCTCCCACTTTGTTTATACTTGAGGCATTTTTTTTCTGAGTCCTTTACTGTGTTATGATTTAGCACATTGTAGACCATGAGGGTTTCGTTATACCGAAGAGTCCAACGGGACACTAGCAATGCTCCGTTATCTGCCTGTCTGGTGGTCTGTCTATCTGTCTGCCCGTCTGTCATCATATGGCTGTAATAATTACCTAGGGAAATACCAGTTTTTGGGGTTACATACAGTCGCCATCACATACATCGGAGCAAACAAGCACGTCATAAACATCGGAACACACCTCTATTCTCAAAGCATTAGGGTGCATGTGCCGATATTTTTGAACACCTATACTGTACTTATGTATGTGATGGCGACTGTACTCAAAGAGTAAAACGGAACCCTATTACTAAGACTCCGCTGTCCGTCTGTCTGTATGTCTGTCTGTCTGTCTGACCGTACGTCACCAGGCTGTATTTCCACAACCGTGATAGTTAGACAGTTGAAATTTTCACAGATGATGTATTTCTGTTGCCGCTATAACAACAAATAAATACTAAAAAACAGAATATTTTTATTTTTTTATTTTTTTTACAATCTTACACAAATCGGCTTTGTCCTAAACTAAGCAAAGATTGCACTATGAATACTAGACGACGATAAACATACTTATATAGATAAATAAATACTTAAAATATACATAGAAAACATCCATGACTCAGGAACAATTATTTGTGCTCATCACACAACTAAATGCCCTTACCAGGATTTGAACCCGGGACCTCCGGCCTCGTAGACAGGGTCACTACCAACTAGGCTACAGGAGGCTCCCATACAACAAACGTGATTTTTTTGCCGTTTTTATAGATAATGGTACGGAACCCTTCGTGCGCAAGTCCAACTCGCACTTGGCTGGTTTTCTTTTTTTTTAGAATGTCTAAATATAACTTTTTAAAATAGCTATCGTTAAATTTTAATAATCTCGATTATTTACCAGTGGCGCTCGCTAACGTGAGCTTATCTTCTTTGGGAAAGCGTGGGCATATTTATCTTTTTGCGCTATAGTATCTACCTACATTAGTATTTTTCACAAATAGAGAGCTTTTTAGTCGAGTACCGTGTTTAGGCCACGAAGCTTGCTGAAAGGCCTAAGTAAGGTACGAGATTAAAAAGCTTGATTATAACACTATTGTGAACAATACTTTATGTACGAGTACATTAAAATTAATTTTCTACGAGTCAACTGAACTAATTAAACAAACTCGATACTGTTGAAACGAAGTGCAGCCTATCGCTCGTACGCTCGTTGATATCTTAAAATAAAAGACATGAACGAGCGTACGACATCAACGAGTAAACTCAATAATCAAAGCGATTCTATTGGACCAATTCATTACAGTTCGGTAAAGCAGCCACGTGATTGGTCGAATTTATTTAAGTTCTATTTTCAAATTTTTTTCGGTTGTCTGGAGCGTATCGAAACAGTTATTTCGATTGTTTCGACAGTTACATGGACTACAACTATGAAAAGAGTGACGTTGCAGTATTTTCTATGAAATCTTAATACACAGATTTTAATCGACGAGTACAAAAACGTTTTTATTGAATGAGCTAGCGAAGCGAAAGAAGTTCTCAGTTTCAGTTTAAGAAAATAATTTTCGTATGTCCGGATGCCTCGCTGTCCCGCTGCTGGACTGTCTGGCTGTTCTCCTCTATATGTCGCATTTGTCAACCGATTCTTGTGACATTTTGTAAGCGGGTTCGATAATTATTGAGATTTTTTTATCGATTGTTTTGTATAAAAAAAGGACTCGCATGTTCTGCAGCTCACATAACCACTCATCATCATCATTATTGTCAGCCCGTAATCGCCCACTGCTGAGCATAGGCCTCTTTTCGAGTACGCCACCCATCCCTATCCTGAGCTAATCTTATCCAGAAGTGACCCGGGTCACAGAACCACTATCTTGTTTAAATTCAGGCTGCCCTGATTGACATATACAGCACCGAGGAATATTTTTTTGTTAAAATGGATAATTGTTGGACTATTACTAGGTACGTATTTTTCCTTAATGGCCCTGTACCATCCCAAAATAACGAATGGTAAAAAACGCCTTGGATAAGGAGCTTGGCAACAAACCATAGAGTAGGTATACAATACATCAGATTAGGATTAAAGTATTATCCAACTTAAGGTCCAGGCCGCGGCGGTTAATAGACAACTTGTCATTAGCTGTCAAATTTTCCATGGTCCGCCATCGCAGGCCGCGCCAGTGCGATGCAGGCTTAAGGCCTCTTTGCTCGCCTAGCTACCGTAAACGTTATTTAGGTACCACTTTAAATAACATTTTTTTTAATACAACGTCGGTGACAAACAAGCTTACGGCCTGCTTGATGTTAAGCTGGTACCGTAGCCTATGGACACTTGTCACTCCAGAAGAGTCACAAGCAAAAAACAATTTCAAAAGGGTTGAGAGATGTATCAATGCTTTGTTTGAATTGCTTGAGAAAAGAGTAGGTACAGTCGCCATTACATACATCGGAACAAACAAGCAGCTCACAAACATCGGAACACGCCTCTATTTTCAAGGCATTAGGGTGCATGTGCCGATATTTTTGAACACCTATGTGGTGTCGTATTCCAGGAGTTGAATAAGGTCGCCAGAGCTTCCGAGGATGCACTGTGTTGAGAGTAGCTGCTGGCAGCAGAACTCTGCACCACAAATAATTCTGCTGTGTACACAAAGAATTCTCAAATCAATATAGAGTCGGCAACGTACCTACTTGTGATTATTCTGAAGTCGCAGGCGTCCATAGATTACGGCGTCTGCTTAGTAGGCAGGCTATATGATTGTTTGTCACCTTCCTATTATTAAAATAATGTACGGCATACAATTCAATGATTAATGAATACTTAACAAGAGTTAATAGATTTCATATTTGAACGCTATTTCCTCCCGAATAAAAGCAGCTATAATTATGTCCAAGCCATAAAGTAAAACGTCTGAATGTAAACATATTTCATTACCTTAGGGACGGCTTTTGACTGCTTGTGTTTAAACAAATATACAGTTGACTTCAAAGATATGTCTACACTATTCGCCTTAATACAATGGAGCTAGATGCAAACGTGTTAACATATATTTGACGTCGACATATAACCACGTCAGTTACGACTTTCTGTTCAAGATGTTATGTCAATTACTTGTTACCTTAAGCACAAAATATTTCCACACTTTAACGATCCGTCGGCGTCCACAATGGCCTGGCTCGAGACCCAGCATTATCCCTCTCACGTCCCTTGTTTTATTTATTATAGAGATTTATTATTTACCTCGCTCGCACACGATGTGTCACGAATCTGGGACGAAAAAACGAGGCTATGGTAATTCGTCCGCGCACGTGACAAACTTTTTTTGAGTTTAAAATACTTTTTTAAGATAAGGGTTTGACCCTGGGTGGCAGTGGCAATTGTTGCCCAGTATCCAGCTATGCTTAAGCTTCTACTATCTTTGATTAGAAGATTAGCTGCCGGCTTGATAAAAACAGGTACCTTTCTTGGCTAAACCAAGCTAAACTAAGGCAATCCGTTTAGTGAGTTTTTTTTTATCCCAACTTTTAGATTCTGTATTTACCTAGTCAGTCGTAATTCATCAATTACATACATTCCTAGTAAATGTATGATATCTGACGAAAGCTTAGTCTTATATCCATACTAGTATATATCCTAGGAAAGTAAACCAGCACGTTGAGTGTAATTACTGCTAAATCGTGTCGCGCGCGACTTCTGTCTCATTCACAGTGTGTAAATTAGAAAGAGTGGGGTAGATTTCCTTGTCTCGCGTCACACCGCATTGTCAGTTGTGCTGGCTCGGCAGTGAGTCCTTGTCACCTTGAAACCTGAACTGGTTGAGTTCAATTTGGCTCTGGAAATAGTCTAGAAGTCCCAGCAAATGACGAAGAAAATTATTTTATTTATTCGTATGGCGTTTTTACAGTCGTGCACAATAATCATAATATAATTTTATTCTTTAAATTCTGTATCCAAGTGAATGCGTCATTTTCAAGGGTGAACAGGTCTGCAGGGTCCCCATGGTATTTTGTTATAGAATGGTACTCTAAACCACCTGAGAGTATGGGAGGCAACATTAATCCGACCACAAAACCGATGGGTTTCTCGCTATCTAGAAGGGAACGGTGTCAGCTTAACAGGGTGGGAACTGGATGCGGACGGAGCAATTCAATTGGATGATGCCTTAAGTAATTTTGTATTCCTGCCTACCGAATGTTTTGTACGCCCATTGGCAAGACATAGTATGATCACCAAATGTATTTTAACAACTCTGTATCTTACAGCCTACCTATGTTCTACAATATATAAACATTATTTCTGAATCTGATTCTGCAACGACTTAATGTCCAAGTGTGGGTGGGGGGAGTCGCCGGTCTGTGCAGGACGTTGCGCACATTGTCCGGGACTGCCCTCTTACAAAAGACGAAGAAATAGGACGTGAATAACGGGGTGGAAGGTTGTACGTTCCTATGCAAGGAGTCAAGAGAAGTAGCGGCGCAATGGGTGGGTACCAGTAGGTTGGATGCAATCGAGGATGACCTCTTTCACGTTTAAAACTCCAAAGCTCTTTAGGATCGGTCAGTTTGTAATGCGCTGCAGGCAATAGCAACTATGGCGGTCACGGCCCTCAAGTCATGACTGTCATGTGGTTTTGACATTGAAGTCGGTTTGAAGTTTGTTTTTAAAGTAAATTATTAATTACCACGCCAATATATAGTTAGTTCGTTGCGTAAAAGTCGTAAGATATGTACAGTCGCCATCACATACATAGGTACACTATAGGTGTTCAAAAATATCGGCACATGCACCCTAATGCCTTGAAAATTGAGGTGTGTTCCGATGTTTGTGAGCTGCTTGTTTGCTCCGATGTATGTGAGGGTGACTGTACAAATGCAGGGAAAAAATAACGATAGTAGGACGTTGTTTAGGAAAAAGGATCCAACCCACAAGACATCAGCATTGAAATGTATGACTTTTGTTTTAGACAGAAGGTTCCAATCTCAAATTTTACATAGTGTGGGGTTGGATCCTTTTCCCTAAACTACGTCCTGTTGATATTGCTAAAAGGGCCTCTGGATAGGTAAGATTATGTACAAGCACTACTTTTTTGTCATATTTTCTATTATAAATGTGAATATAAACAATCGCCATCATATAATACATCGTGTCTTGCAAGGGTTCTCAGAAGTATCTACACAAGCTTGAACTCCTTGAATAAGTCCGCGTTCAGATGTTCCTGAGCACATTCTTTTCTATATATCTGATGGCGACTGTTTGGCAATGAAATTTTCCCACACAACACATATACTTAGGTTTGTTTAATCGCTGCAAAACCACAGGACTGCCCTGACCGCGACAAACAAGCAAAAAGACAAAGATAGGTTGACAAGTCTTGTTTGTAGTTCACTGTGTGCATTGCAGGCCCTCAGAATAAACACAAATATTGAGTGCTGGCACTTGGCCGCTTTGTTAATTATGGGCCACAAGTGAGTATTAATACCATATTTCTGGCCCCTATTTCAATTGACAATTGTCACTTCACAATGGCAAGTCGCAGTACATTCATGACTGGGGCAGCAAGTGCCTAACGTCAATCGCTTTACCTACTATCACAGGAATTTGTAGTGATCACTGTAGCCACTTTCATCCCGGTATCATAGTTTGTTAACCAAAACTCGTATGCTAATAATCTGGGGGCACGGTAGTCAAGCATAGCAAGCAAGTATAGCTTTGTTGGGCACATCCCAGTCGCCGCATAGATTCTCGCGCTGAATGAATTTATAAGCGACATTAATAAGCGACGGGTCTATACTTTTTAGCCAAGATATAGAATTTTCAGAGCGTGGCTGGTAGTGGAAGTTTACGCCGTGTGGAGTAGGAAGCTTGGCGCTCCTTGTGATCTGATATCTTTTTAAAGCTTTATGAGCAGGCGAGTCTTGGCAGTCACTTTACATGTAACGTTTTTGGTGGGTTCTGTACTTAACAAATTACGACATCCGATAAGAAGAAATGCTATTGCTAACGAATTATAACATCGGGTTGAAAGTCGCGACAGTGATCGATTATTGCCATGATTTGCACTTAGCATAGATACAATATTATAAGAGTAAGGGTATGTTAGGATATACAATATGTAGTAAGTAGTAAAATATTCTTAGTCATATAGTAATAAAGATGTGTTGCGATGTATTTGGCTACTCTGGCTGCTATAATTAGGGTATGTGCGTAGGCAAGGGAGCAGGTATTGTGATTGTGACGATTATTGGGAAGGCCTATGCCCAGCAGTGGACTTTCTTTTTATGTTATGAAGATGCAATACATAATGATTTAGGCTAGCGAGAATCGAGATGAACCGAGTCAATTCTACGAACGACAACCCCAAACTATTAGGTCTACAATGTAGACTCTACATAATACATATACGGCTTTTTTAGGTTCTAGATAATAATATCCACAAAAATAATAATTATTGAACCACTACACACCATCAAGATCCACAGCGCAGGTTTCGTCATACCACAGATAAAGGATCCAACACAGGTGACGAAACCTGTGGTGGATCCTTTCTTTATCTGTGGGATAAATATACGACTGAACAATAGTATAGATCAACAATCTTTTAAATCCCCTGGAATCCAGTCATTACAAAAGACGGTCAAGCACTTAAAATAAGGGAAGTACTTAGCACCTTTATTATTAGGACAAAAAATCTAAAAACGGTTTTAAGTAATTACCTACGTAATCTGTTTTATCCGGATTTAAATCAATGAACCAGTACAGACAGACTGTAAGTGTAAAGTGATCATAATGAACTTTATAGTAGGTAGTAAATATACGGCCAACTTTCACTTAAATTAGATGAGTTATCGTTATCACAAAGATTAATACAAGTTTTGTACAATTTTGAAAATTTTAAAAATTGTTGTCTATGAATAGGGTAATATAAATTATAAGGTTATATATAGGGTATCGATTGATATCCAGAAACCAAAATAGGATCTTATTTTCTAGGATTGACGTTGCTGTTGTCTTGTAACAAGATTATAAGCGTGAAAATGGAAGATATGGCCACAATCGTTCGTTGAGCCCTACTTACTAACAAGTTGACTCATCCTGTAACAGGCAGACTTCTAAAGAAAAACAAAAGTACAACACATTGTCGTATGGATAAAGGCAGTTTCCCCAAAATCCTTTTACATCCTAAATTAGTCTTACATTAACAGAAATTTAGTCAACCAAGACAAGACGAGATTGGAGACAGACGATTGCCAGCAATTATCATTTCGTCTGCAAAGGTCACACTTGATCCGTTTGCAAGACCCGACCTCGGGAAATGAGGTGGGAAAAAATGACGTATCGTCATATGTTTTATGTAAACTTACGTCGTTTTGCATCTTTGCAAAGTCTTGCCGCTCACGAAACTATGACAGGAAGTGAGGTGCATACCTTTCTTCAGGCGTCGTCAAACGCTGGTCTACTTTTCAGTTAGCTTTTGTTTTATTTGCCTTTCTTTTAGCAAATGTGGTTTTTTGTGTAACTAAGCAGTTAAACACTGCCTTAAATTATTGTGATGATCTAAAACGAAGACAACAAGACATCAAAAAGTAAGCTCTTCTCTTTTAAACTGTTCAGATTTAGTTATAGGTTTAAATGAGAAAGATTGTACAGTCGACTACAAAGAGATGTATCCATACGATGTTACAAAATATGTATACATACATAGACCTTACTACCATAGTAATAATATATACATACATATATTTGTAACATTAAAAAAACATACTTATCTTTAAAGTCGACTATACACAATTAAAGAAGATATCTAGCTAACAGAGATGCCGGAGGCATTCAAATAATACTTAATCACTGTAACTAGGTTCTTATATGTATTTTCGTCTTTAATTTTACTTACGACATTAGTTAGTTGTCTAGTGCACACACACAAAAACATATTTCTTTACACCGCTTTCTAGAACTTCTGAATTAATATAAAATAATAATCACTGAACTCTAAAATACAAATATAATTTTAATAACATACATTGACAACCTCTGGGCCCTGATGCAAAGTTATACAATGATCATTGTCAGTAATTACGACGTTAGAACTGTATCGAACAGTGGGTACCCCTGATCTTGTGCGGTCTGTATCATCTGATTAAACATTGTGTTAATTGTTTACAAGTTCACCTATATTGGTACTGTCATCGAGGTCTATGCAGGTGGTAACTTTTTTTATGAGGAGCAGCGCTACGAGTAGATAATCGTATTTGAAACGCTAGGGCTATTAAATGAGCTGGTGCATAAATCAGAAAAAAATCTACTTTAATGTAGACTTAAAACTAAATAAAAATAATGAAAATAACTATTAAGTATAAATATAATCAAAGATAATTTTTTTTTATATTTTTAATAAATAATATGATTGTGTAAAAACATGTAAAATGGAACTTAGAAAAATAACATTAACACTAAACTAGGCAAAAAAATATTGTCACTTAATAAATTGCCCCTAATCGCCAACAGAGAGCAGCGTTGCCCAGAAGGCTGACAGCATTGCCCCGTTGAATGACAATGCTGATCCGCTGTGCCAGATATGATCCAGCCTTCTGGCCACGCGTCACCTCTACCAGGCGTCTGCAGTATTTATTTGAATTTCTCGTAGTATTCTTCTACTTTCTCTTTTTTTGTAAAATCTTGAAATGAGGCTGTTCTCAACTTGAAATTCGCTACTGCTTCTAAACCACAAGTGGTATTTAAGTATCTATATGTATGTATCTATTATATATATCATCGCCTAGTACCCACAACACAAGCCTTACTGAGCTTACCGTGGGCCTAGGTTGATTTGTGTAAGATTGTCCCGTAATATTTATTTATTATTATTTATTTATTTATTTAAAAAGATTCTTTCGAAAATAGATACTATATATTATATTACAAAATAATAATTAATTTTCATTATATTTAAAATGCCGCAAGTTGATCGGCGAGAGGCGAAGAGCACAGCATATCGGGCTAACATAAGCAAGCAAAAAAGACAACATTTTGGGAACTACAGTCGCTTTTTTTAATTACATGACAATGAAATGAAATGAAAATTATTTATTCCGGAAACATACTAGTCCATAATATTAAGTAGTTACATAATTATTTATTGCAAATAAATGAAATTAAAACATATAATATACTTATAATTACATCAAGAAAACCTTTGGAACATTGGGGGTCACCCCGATCCCGCGATGACCGGCCCATGGCCGTCCAGCGCTCGTTGAAGGAAGAAAGGGTGCTGTTGCTTTTAACAGCATAACCCCCTTTTAACTTACACTAGACTAGGGGACATCGATTATGTGCCAAAAAAAGATAGGAGTCGGCAGCTCAGCAGGAGAGTGACTACTCCACTACCTCATTAATTGTAATTAGCTGTAAATAGGACATAAGTAATAATATGAAAAAAAAATTCAAAGAAAGGTCGCGGGAGTCCGCTGGATGCGGGTGGCGCAGAACCGGTCATTGAAGCACTCTTTGGGGGAGGCATATGTCCAGCAGTGGACGTCTTTCGGCTGTTATAATGATGATCATGAGTAAAATCGGCAAAATTTTACGAAACAAGTTACTATAAAGTTTGTAGGGAAATAGGAACAATGACGTCACGATTTCCTATGGTCAAAATAGCGTCAAGTAGGTATGATAGCGAATACGTCACCTGGAAGAAGCACAGTGGAGATTGACGAAAAGTTATTATTAGTCCAAAGTTCTTAAAAAAACTGAGTCATAGCGCCGTAGTACTCTTTGGATTTACAATATACGTATTGCGTGCAACCACTTGAGTTAATTTACTCGCACTGAACTAATCTGTGTTCTAAGAGGACACAGATTGGTTCTTGGAACGTTCGTGTTTTATTCCAGGATTATATACTGCTGGTATACTGACTAAGAGAACCAAATTAATGTAAAAATCTGCCAAGTGCGAGTCAAACTCGCGTGCAAGGGTCTTATGCTGTTAGGTACACGTATGTTTACAGACGAAATTAATACCTACCTTAATGATAAAAAAAATGTGTTAGCTGTATTCTTCGACTTCAAAAAGGCGTTCGATACTCTAGAATCGAGTACCTTATTGAAGGCTATGTACGACTTGTACGAGTGATGGAGTGAGCGAGCTGTTGAACGAATGGTTCCGCGACTATCTCACTTCACGCTCGTTCAAAGTTAGAGTTGGGAGCACTTATAGTCGTGAGTGTACAGTGGAATGCGGAGTGCCGCAGGGCTTGGGCTGTGGTCCTGTCTGCTACCTGATGCACGTCAACAGCTTGTGCGGTGTTCTGCAGCACTGCTCAGCACACATGTTCGCGGATGACCTCTGTGCTATGCGCACGGGCACGGACCTTGAGGAAACTTTCCGCCTGGTACAGCAAGACATTGACGTGGTGGTTAAATGGTCTCATGACAATGGGATAGTTCTTAACGCTGACAAAACAAAGTTCTTGTTAATTCACTCCCCTCATCTACCATTTAAGAATATCCATCCGCACTTATATGCTCATACCTATCCTTGCTTCCATCAAAATAAGTCTAACTGCGCCTGTGAACCTATAGAAAAAGTTAAATGTATCACTTATCTCGAAATGAACGTAGACGAACATTTTTCCTGGTCATATCAATGTCAATTTTATTTATGAAAAACTTAGAGTTTTATTAGGTAAATTTTATCATTTAAGATTCAGAGTTCCTATTAGCACATTAAGATGTTTGTATATTTCATTGGTAGATTCCATACTGGGTTATGCTCTCGACAGCTTTGGGCTCACAACAAAGACCAATATCGATAAATTAGAAGCCATGCAAATTAGATTTTTAAAACTACTCGTTACCGAAAAAATTAAACACAAATGTAAAGGTAACTATCGTCAACTATTTAAAATCTGTAGAATATTACCGGTAAGCATGAAACATAAGTATCTACTTGCTACTAATAACCATGGCTGTCTGGAACATAACTCAGAGTATTCTTCATTAAAACCTATTGATCATACCTATAACACCAAGGCTATGGCGACTGGTAAACTATTCGTTCCTAGGATAAATAATTACTATGGGGACAGAACTCTCAAAAAGCGTATCCCATACTTACTCAATAGTTTACCTGAAGCCATTAGACGTGAAAAAAATAGGAATAAATTTAAGAGACTGTTAAAAAAGCATTACCTAGATGTACTTATATAATACTCAGTTATACTACTACTAATACTGTTACTAATGAATAACTAAATATATTTGTTAATAAATGCCTTACCTAGAGACTGTCGCTCCCACAGTCAAACTGTCACTACAGTTTTGTGGGGCAATGTTTAATTTTAAGTATGTAAAACACTGTACTTATTAAAATAAATAAATAAATGTTTTGTAGCTATATCAGAGCTATCCATGAGCATATATAGGCAGTAGTGATATAGGTACAACTCGTCGGAAATATCTGGGAACCTCGCTTCGCCAAATCCCAAGCTGTCAGATTTTTCTGGTGGTCTTGCACCTCTATAAGAAGGAGAGGTGGGGGTGAGATTTTGATGGGGTCTTATAGAGGCCGGCAAGGTGACCACCAGAAAAATCTGTTTCGTAGATATCACAAATGATTTGAGCAAGTCATGAGTTATACCACAAATAAATTTCACTGCAAGATATTTATTGTATAACTAGCTGATCCATGCAAAGCGACTGGATATAATGTAGCAAGTGTCCATTCCTAATATCCATTCTATACTTACACTGATGTTTTTAGGGTTCCGTACCAAAAAGGTAAAAAAGGAACCCTTATGGTGCTACTCTGTCCGTTTGTCCGTCCGTCTGTCACAACGTTAAATATCTCAGGAACTACTTAAGCTATCAATTCGAAATTTGGAACAACTGTTAACAGGGTTTTTTTTAAATAACGGAGCAGTACCTAGTTTCGGCGATCCGCCCACAATACAAACTAACAAAGGTGCAAGCTTATATTTCAGAGGCTTTCATCAGCATATCAGCCGTAAGACGTCCACTGTTGGACATAGGCCTCCCCCAAATAGTGCCACAATGACCGGTCCTGCGCCACCCGCATCCAGCGGACTCCTGCGACATGGACCAGGTCGGCAGTCCACCCTGTGGCGGTCGACCCACGCTGCCGGTACGTGGTCGCCACTCGAGAACCTTTCCGCCGCAACGGCCATCGGTTTTACGTGCAATGTAGAACCGATATGGCCGTACTGCCACTTAATTAAGTACTGTCACAGGCATCATTACATCTTTATGTATAACTTTCTTTCGGACTTTATTTTAACATCCGTATTACGTATATTGTAAGTAGGTAAATCTGAACTGGACCAGCCCAGCCTAGTATGACCATTATAATATAGTATAAGTAAGTAGAAGATATGCGAGTTCTAGCGATGGAATTTCCTTTCCTTCCGATCTAGTTTAAGAGATGATGTTATTGTCAAACTGATTAGAACAATTCAGTACTGACGTTAAAGTTTATACGAACTAACAGAGTGTTCCCAACTTCACCGCATTATTTTTTATGGACTTGCGGGCAATTCATAGCAGTTGAAGTCTAGTGCTCTTCTGTCATTTTGGGCAAGTTATACATAATTACCCGGACCGGTAGGCCTAGTGGGTATACATATAGTGACGCTGCCTACGAAGCTGGAGGTCCTGGGTTCGATTCCCGGTAAGGAAAAATGTTTGTGTGATGAGCATGAATAGGTATTTGTTTCTGAGCCTTGGATGTTTTCTATGTATTTAAATATCTATTAAATATACTGTCGCTTAGTACCTATGACACAAACCTTATTGAGCTTATTATGGGGGCTAGTTTAATTTGTGTAAGTTTGTCCCCGAATAATAATTATTTTATTATTATTTATTAACAGGACCGCTCATTGTGGCACTCTCTGGGGGAGGCCTATGTCCAGCAGTGGACGTCTTTCGGCTGATATGATGTTGATGATGAATTATTTTTTTCATTTTTAGAATGGATATATGACGAAAATGGTTTAGAACTACTCTAACGATAACCAGACTTCGGATAACATGATTCACATCTTAGTTATGCACTAGGCAATGTGTTACAAGGTGGACCTAGGTAGGTATCACGTCAGAAATTGATAAGGTTTATTAGTTTTATTACCCTTTACGTTGTCACCGGCGATGGGAATAACCAATTATTCATCGATTTTTCTTAGAATTGTAATGAATAATATTTTTTCTACTTCTCCGTGTTTTATCAATGAAAAATGAAATCGTTTAAAAAAAACTTATAAAACCTAGGCTAGGCGTTACATGTTAATTTAAGCAGAAACGTTTGCTAACAAAATTCAAAATTTCGATCAAAGTGAGATTCGTCGCCATGAGTGGAGTCCACGGTAGCTCAGTTGGGTAAGAGCAATGGACGGATTCCAGAGATTGCGGGTTCAAATCCCTTTCGTAGCCATTAATTTTTAAATTTCTCACTTCGATCGAAACTTAAGCTAATAATTATCGTTTTACAATGTGACGACTACAAGTCAAATAAATGTATCAATCCTGTCACTGACACAGTAGGCGGACCCAAGCTTAACTGGTGGTTAGAATCTGGCATTCTGACAAAAGCAAATTGAGCCCACTGGATTCACTTTACGCATCAAAATTAAACGTCGGTAATGCGTACATATTGTTCAATAGTGTTGCCACGTCATTAAATCTAGCGGGTTCAACTTTTGTTTGCCAGGATCTTAGACCGTAAAATGAGAAACCTGTTGCGCCTTTTGTACCCATCTGCCTCTTGAACCATCCATCTAGCAAGAGTCTCTTGAGGTTGTTCCCGTTTCCCTAGACTGTTTACCGAAACAGCTATATTTCATATACCTATAGGTATTTATATATCAAACTACACTGCCCAAAAGTGTCTAGGGATCAAGTAAATTTTTAGCTTTTTTATCATACTACAATCGCTGTAACACCAGCCCATCCAACCGTGGCCATCCAATAATAGCAATACTTACCGATGTAATTAAAGTTTGAAAGTCCTGAAAAGAGAGAGAGAGAGTAAGATAGAGTTATTTTACTATAACAAACCTCAATGGGGAATGGATGAAAATTTTAGAAGTGCCTGATTTTTTTTTTGATGGTAGGAATAACCTTCCTTAGCACCAGAAAAAGTTTCAGAGTTTTCAGCTAAGTCACTTATTTTTGAAAATATAAACTGTTTCCTCACTTACGTTTTGGGTTTAGGACGGCGAATGAGACACTTTCCTTGATCCGCCTCATGCATATTCCAAGAAAATATCTTAAATATCCGTGGTAAACTGACACTGGCAATGATATTGACAGCTGCAGCAGCTATATTTGTCATTGCCAGGGTTAGATATTTAAACATTTTTTTGCACTATGAGACGGATCAAGGAAAGTGTCTCATTCGCCGTCCTAAACCCAAAACGTAAGAGAGGAAACTGTTTATATTTTTCAAAAATAATTGACGCAGCTGAAAAGTCTGCAACTTTTTTCTGGTGCTAAGGAAGGTTATTCCTATCCAAAAAAAAAATCAGGCACTTCTAAAATTTTCATCCATTCCCCATTGCAGCAATACTCTCAAACGTACTTGATCTCTAGACACTTTTGGGCTGTGTATTTAACAATAAATATTTGTATATTAGTTTGTGCTCCTCCACAACTTAACCAATTGTAACAACATCAATATCGTACCCTATTTAGATTAAGATTTTGTTTTTATGGTTGGGTACATCGTCCTAATTGAAAGGTATTTGCCAAATAGAATGAAATGTATTATTAACTATCACTGTTAGTTAATATCAATTAGCAAATGCCAACTACAAAGTTCTTCGGGCTTAATTTCAACATAATGATTTCATTTAACTATCCCATTAAGGCGGATCTGTAGCCCTTGGTCAACCAAAGCGAATGATTCATACCCTATTACAGATCTTAAAACCGCAAAAACGAGGTGAGTAATGCAACCTGCCTTTTTAAATAGATTTGATGGCAGAAAATACCTCAATGTCAATGACCATTGTAATTGTTTCCTATTTTTATTTCGCCTAGTACGAGCGCCTCTACCCGCGTTTTGCAAATAACGCAGACAAACCCGCGGTAAAAAATATATCTTATGTCAATCCAGACAGTCCATTTTATACACAGGCGAAATAATTTTTGAACTCCCTACATACAAACTTACAAATCTACATTCGCACAGACTTCTTTTCCTCTTTAAATAATAGTAAGTATCGATGTATAAGCAGGCAGAATAGCTGCTGCATCTGCGGGTTCGTCCACGTAGGATTCGGTTTGTATCAATTCCTCTTCGTCGTTCGTAACAGGATTTTTCTTCATTCGAATTTAAGCCATGTCACTTTGACATAGGGTGCCCATGCCATATATGCCATGACAGCGTCGAGCGTTACCTGATCCAACAAATGTTAATTATTATATTTATTTTTTGAAATTGTACGAGGGTCAAACTGAAAGTTCTTAGAAAATCAAAAACTGAGCAATCAAGCAACTTATTACTTTTATTATATCTTTTCAAAATAGCCTCCCTTCACATCAATACATCGCTGCATTCGATAGAACCACTGAGAAAAGCACTTTGCCCACTCGTCCTTAGGGGTCTCTTCGACGGCCTTTTGAAACGCAGCCACTGCTTCGTCGGCGTCCATAAAACGTTTTCCTCGAAGTTTTTCTTTAATTTTTGGGAATAAATAAAAATCACAAGGTGCAAGGTCGGGGCTATAAGGTGGGTGACCCAGTAATTCCACGTTTGCCGTCGCCAAATAGTCGATCGTTTGCTTGGCGGTGTGCGATGAGGCGTTGTCGTGGTGAAGCAGGATCCTACTGCGAGGCCGTTTTTCTCGAACTTTTTCCAAGACAAGTGGTAAACAATTGTTAGTGTACCACTTCGCAGTAACTGTTTTTTGATCCTCTAAAATAATTGTTGCGTAATGACCAGTCCTTCCGAAGAACGAGGCCACCATCTTTTTTCCCACACTTCGACCTCTCTTCACTTTAGTAGGCAACTCCTCGGAAGGAAACACCCACTCAGCAGACTGTCTTTTAGTTTCAGGATCATAACAGTAAATCCAGCTTTCGTCACCCGTAACTACGTCGAACACAGCATTTGAGTCACCTCCGTTGAATCTTTGACCCATTTCACGGCACCAATCAACACGACGGACTTTTTGGGCTTCTGTCAAATTATGAGGTATCCACCGGGCACAAAGCTTCCTCACCGCTAAATGTTCATGGAGGATTTTGTGGACTTGACTCATACCAATGGCTAAGCTTGTACGAATCTGCTGATAGGTTACTCTTTTGTCAGTCTCTATCATACGCCGCACAACACTGATGTTATCTTCAGTAGTCGCCGTAGAAGGCCGGCCCTCACGCAGATCATCAGTGAGATCAGTGCGGCCACGTTTAAATTCATTAAACCAGTTGTAAATAGTAGCACGAGATGGGGCTTCATCGTGAAAGGCCAATCGAAGTCTATCATAACTTTCTTGTTGACTTAAATTACATCGAAAGTCGTAAAAAATCATTGCTCGAAAATTTTCTCGCGTTAAATTCATGCTCACGTAGTACACACAATTTTCAATTTGCCGCCAAATCGTAAAACAAATGACAATCGAGTGGAATTCGTACACAAAAATATTAAGAAAGAGTTCCATTTTCAAATTTTGAACTTATTTTTTTATTATATTTATTACAAGTGGCCAGTTCTAAAGACTTTCAGTGTCGCCCTCGTACCTACTGGGCTTAGTGGGCTTTCACCCGCTGTTCAGGACCTCGCAACGTTGACGAGAAGACCAGAGGTTCCAGATATATCTTTTATTTTGTTGACGAAGAAGGAATGCTTGTACGCAGCCTCCTGGATCCGGGGAAGGTCCTTCTGTGGGTAGTAATGACCCCGAAGGAGACCGCTGAAAGCGGACGAGAGAGAGTATATCCCTCTCGAAGAAGACGACGTCAAGGACGTGATAGGAACAGGCCACCGTAGGCCGTTGTCGTAAAACGTGTACGCTCAGACAAGAATAGGTCTACGGTCTTCCCCGCCTGTCGTAGAAGGCGACCAAAGGGGGTTATCGGGGTCGCAGTGCTTCTGGTGGGGGCCGGGGCACTCACCTAAAAACCCCAAGGAAGGCGACTAACATCCTAGGCCTAGGACGAGCCAAATGTGGAGAGGCCTGAGGCCGTTCCAGTGCGTTCAGAATGAGAGTCCAGGCAGTTCATGAGAGCGCAGATGCCAGCCGCCGTGGAGTTTTTAGTGGCCCTGGTTCATGATCATGGTTCACAGGTTTCCTACACGAAAAATAAAATAAAATAGGGGTATGTGGGAGTCGCCCTTATGAGGGAATACCCACTACATCACATTGGGCGCGCGTTAACCCTCACTGGCGTATGGGATAGCATTCCACCACGATGCCCCCCGGCTGCCGCTCTCTCTCAATGTTCAGTAAAGGATGATTGATAAATTACCGTACCACCAAATCGAGCCGGTTAAACCAAATAGATCAAATTAATCGATAAGCTAACTGTCTAATCGAATATCGGAGCGTGCCAAGTACAATAGCTAATAATTATTTCTATTATGAATCACATCCGGAGATTCCTTACGGATGTAGAATTTGCGTTCCCAGGCGCCAAAGAATGCGTAAGTATGAGTAATTCGATGGTACCGCGGTCAGTTTTGAACCTTTGAAGGAAGTTTGAGAGCGTAATTGAGAATAGTGAACGAAAATGATTATTATAACTAGCATTATCTAATTAATGGTTTAACCAAAGGTGTACACCCTATACGTTAAAAGTACTTCAAGCGTCTAGGATACATCATTTAGGGCCTTTAGTTTAACCTAGATCCCCTGATCAACATAAATCCCCATAACTGTATAGTTTATTCTTTGGGCACAGGTTTGATGCTAAATATTGTGTCTGGAATTATCACTACCAAATAATCTTATAATTTATAATCTTAATTCGGAAGCGCTTCTTCATGACTCCGTGAACTTTTAAGAGTTATATTACTTAAAACTGGATCATCATGCTATAAAATGCTTACAAAAAACACAGTCACAGAAAAAATGCATCGAATATATTTGATACTTAAAGAGAATAAAAACAGTAGGTGTATCACCAAAAGAAGATTTTTCGGCCCTACCACTTTAAAAGAAGTTGAAAAATTAATTCGAAACGTATAGTTTTATAGTAAGGTAACGTATAATGCAGTGGAATTGTATAATTCACCGTTTTACATAACAGCTAGCAGTTTTGCGAAACAGCGCTGTAATAAGGCGGATTGACGATTTGCAGGATTGGCATTAGGTACGATACGTTCTACAATATAGCGGCAATACGCCGTATAACATTACAGCTTTTTACTAACATAATATGGATGTGTGTCCGAAATAAATGCTTTCATTTCATTTCATTTCAATAGATGTTTTACAATATAGCGGCAATCTGCCGTACTTATTACATTACAGCTAGCTGTTTTAAAAAACAGCGCTGTTTTGTAATACGGTGCATAAGTTGATGATTAGCGGGATTATTATTAAGTACGATACATTAGATTAGATTATTTATTTCATGATAAAAATTTACATTACAAATTTGCTTACATGTCAAAAAATAAGAACATAGGTGATATTTAATGTCAAATCATATTAAAACAAATGTAAACAGGTAAAAATAATAATTTAACATGTCAAATCTAGATCCATATACTCTTTAACTGAGTATAATGGATTTTCCAATAAAAGGTATTTCAGGCGGCATCTAATTTGAGAAGAAGATTTTTAAAGAAGAAAGATTATTCCTTACAAACATTATAATTTCGATTCGAATATATAGAGTGAGTAGTGCGTCATAATACCGTGCGTTGAGAAGTGGCCTCTACACGAGGTCCTCGATTTTGCCCCAATCATCGCACGTACGGCACGTTTCTGCATAAGCAGCACTCTGTTGGCATCCGTTGAGTTTCCCCAAATGAGCGTACCGTAGGACATCAGCGAATGAAAATGAGCAAAATACACCTGCTTGATGGCATCGTCTGATACCATAGGTTTTAGCTTACGCAAAGCAAATACTGCACTACTCAATCTATCACATAGTTTGTCTACATGGCACTTCCAGTTAAGGTGAGAGTCCAGATCGAAGCCCAGGAACCTACATCTATCACTTATCGGCATCGGGATGTTTGCTACGTACGGAAGAATCGCAATTTGGCGTCCTGAGAAAACCATGACATTGGATTTTGTTATACTTAGGAGTAAGCCGTTGGTAGCAAACCTCCTCTGCAGTTGATCACAGCCGTCATGTATCTTCTCTCCAAGCTGTTCATAAGTGCGCGCGCTGACAACCACTGTGGTATCGTCCCCGAATAGGACAGAGAGACCAGCTGTGATAGCAGCGGGAAGGTCGTTCATAAACGTTAGGAAAAGGGTATTTCCTAACGCCGAACCTTGAGGGATTCCTACATTCACGCTGCCAGCACTGGACTTCAGTCGATACGTTATACAATATAGCGGCAATGCACCGTATTACATTACAGCTAGCTGTTTTACAATATAGCGGCAATCCGCTTTATTACAGTACATCTAATTGTTATACAAAGCAGGGCCTTTTGCGAAATTGCCAAAGGCCTCCGTTAGGTACGATGACGAGCGAAGCGAGGAGGAGTGTTAGCCGACCACCCACACTAGGTTATAACCGATGGTTATGCCTACACAGCTTATTTGTGCAGGCATAACTGTGCATACACACGTTCAGTTATGTCATACACACGTTCAGTAATGTTCGCCGCGTGGAGCACCGACGGTTTCCAAGCCGTGCTGCGCAAGCGGGTCGCATCCTTGGCCGAGCGCGTACGGGGCAGCGCCAACGCTCTCCTGAGGGTGATCGCTGGGAGGATGGACAGCCCTATTCTAGCTCACTGGATGTCCATGCATGTGCATGCCAACTATAATTATACTTTCCACTAACATTAGTAATGATAAGTAAAGTAGTATAAGTTTTTTACTAACATAATATGGATGTGTGTCCGAAATAAATGCTTTCATTTCATTTCATTATGCCTACACAAATGAATTGTGCAGGCATAACCGTCGGTTACAACCTAGCGTGGGAGGCCGGCTTTAGGCAGAACTGCAACCCTAAAACATGTTCGATTCTGGCGCTTCGCCGGCCGCTACCGCCGCATGCTTGCTTCGGTCGCTCGGCTCGCGCGCTGTATGGGTCGCACCACAGATATAAATATACACTAGATAACTTAAACACCTCAATCTGTATGAAAACCAACCGTGTCACTTTTTCTACCTACTGTGACGTCACAAGGGCGAATTAGTGATCCGAATTCCCCTTTGTCCGCACAAAATCGATTCAAAGGCGACACCACTAATCGATTCACATGAATGACATCGATTTTCTGACAGACGAATGATATAGACAGACGAATGATGTAGATAGACGAACAATTTATATACGTTCAAAGGAGAAACATGTCAAATACATGAACTCTCTACCCGAAGATATTACCCTCCATTTTTAAAGCTGTCGTGTAAAATTAGGACATATTTCGAGCTTGTTTGTATCAATATCTACTAAATTCGCGTTTTTAAAATGGTAAATATCATTCGTCTGTCCGATATCGATTAAAATCGACCATCGAAATAATGTTGTAGAACGAACAACACTAGTTGCTAGATTTGACTGACGAATGATAAGTTTCCTTGTACCACGAACTCGTAGCGATGCGCGCGACAGTATCGTTTATTCTGATATTCATCGTCTCTTAACACTCAACGTCAGATTAAACGCTCAAAGCAAACGCGGCAATGTAATGTGAACATGGTTTACTTACCGATAATCTATAAATAGTTACTTAGGTACAGTCTTGGAATCACACCTCGGAATACTTAAAAAATAGATTTAAAATGAATTTACGCATAATATAATTTGAAAATAACTTACGTGTGATAGGAAAAATGTTCTTGCGTTTGGATGCTTCCAATTGTTGGGCTATTGCACTTTAATACCATGCAAAAAGGCATTTTCTTAATTTTCACGGACAACCGGCTACCACAACAGACGCGCGCGGAATGTCAGTAGCCCACTCGGAGACCTACTCCGAGTTCGGGCACGCGAAGTAGATGCATTGGCGTGATCTAGTGTATATTTAGATCTGTGGGTCGCACGCAGTTCTGCCTAACACTCCTCCTTGCTTCGCTCGTCGTTTCACCTAACGTAATAGACCTTTGACAATCCATCGGATTTTCATTCAGCGGTATTCAATCCACCTGATCGTTAATTCGCCGTATTACAAAACAGCTAGCTGTTATATAAAACGGTGGATTATAGGTACTAGGTATATGCCTGCGACAGGTACATTTCGGGCATCGTACACATTGGCGATCATTCGCGCATAATTAATTTAACTATTCTCACAAAAAGGCAGGCACATGCCAATGATTACAAAAAGAAAATCGTTTTGCCTCATCTGCCGCAATAAATATCCGCATATAACGGTGCGCGCGCGTGATTCACCATCACCGTATTTCATTCATGTTTGCATAGTGACTGATAGTGCGCTGCGTAACTACGGGATTTCATTCAATGTTTGTTTACGAGGATGCGTCGAATTGTTTGTTTTGGCATTAAGGTGAGATATGCCTAATAGAAAATGCAATTGCAAATACCACTAATTGGGGTAGTTGCGATTGTATTTTCTATTGTGCTAATTTTATTTAATCGTTAAAAAAATCTTACAATCATATTAGTAATTTCGCTTGTTTGGAAATACAATGCGCTATTTTTTATTTATTTATCGTATGGCGGTAACACACTGGTACATATATGTATTCGTATCGATGTCGCTGATAGAGTTCCAGTGTGCGCTGCGAGGTTCAGAAGGAACAGTGCAGCTGCCGAGTTTGTTGTTCTTTTAGCAAATTTAGCACCACCCGGAGGTCACGTATAGGGTTTCTAGGGTTATTCCTACGGACGTAAAACAACAACGACCTCCTGCGCTATTATTAGGTACCACAAATTGGGCTCGGAGTAGTTCACCTTAATTTATTTATTTATTTATTTATTATTAAAAACATGTTAACACAACATTACAGTCCTAAAACCAATGCGTCATGAAAACGATACTAAAGTATACAACAAAACAAACAAAACACATATAATTACATTGGTACAGTTGATTGCCTGTCATCCATCTCCTCACAGAAGATCAGACATTCACCGCACACATACATCCATCGCCACGCAAGTAAGTCACACTCCGGTGCTGATGCCAAGAGCGCATTGAGATGTGAGAGAGCACGGATCAGCGGCGAGTTCCTGCGTGACACAGTGCGCGCGACAGGCACCGCCAACAAATCTCGTCGCCGTGGCCTAAGGGTTTTTGGGATATCCGGAGTATAGAGTCGCACGAGGCGACTCACTAGCTCCGGACAATCTGACTCACCGCGTATGATCGTATTAATCACAATTCGATGTCTTATATTATCTCCACTTATAATAAATCTCTAAATTAAAAAAAGAATCAGCCAGTTTGAAACTAAGCTTTCTGTGGTACGAATGTTCTCAGCATCCCATGGACGGAAAAACATGAAACATTTTATATAGGTACATTATTATTCCAGCTGCAACTTAGGATAGTTTTTATCCGACTGCGACGATTAATTTATTTTCCGTAATATACGACTTCATTTAATTTTTCATTTATTATTCTTAAAGTATATCGCCGCCACATCTGTCAGCTAAAAGAAACGTCAAAATCACAGACTAATAAGAAATACTACGGACAAAATGGCGGAATTTCTTTGCCTTTCTTTCGCCTATTAATAATTTTAATAGCAAATATAAAATTAATCGATTTTCATATGCGAACTTATATGCGCAAATGTCGAATTAAGGCGTAATTTGTACAAATGTAACAACAAATTCGAACAATATAAACTTTGTTTTTTTGAATGGCACGCGCGCGCACTCTTTGCGTATTCAGCCAAACCACGAAAAACCGAAACTCGAAGTTCGTATATCTGCATTCCTGTCATTTGTTAGTGCGATAGAGATAGAGACACCCGAATATTTTCGAATTCCGAAGTTCGTGGTTTAAAAGAAAATACGGATGTCGGATAGATCTAAATTAATATTTATGTGTGAATATGGTTAAAATTATTTGGAAATATTATTGTTGTTATTGTTTTAGTATATTTGACTAGCTTTAAGTTTAATATTGTACGTCCGAAACGGGCAAGCTGTTGGACTTTATTTTACCCAAAACAACTAAATGTACACAGTTCTGACTATAAAGAAATCTTATTTTATCTTATCTTATCGAAAATAGGGATGTAGACACTAAACAAAATAATCATAATGTTGTATTATCTCGAAAAAAAACAACGCAAGAGGCTATACTCGTATAGGTAATCACTAAGTTATAAGTGTATAAAGTTTTAAGAGGGGGTTTGTTGCGTCTCTTTTCCGCAAAACGCACCTTTATAATGAAACGATTGTTTTTTACTATGACGCTCGAGGATCGTGACGTCACGGTCCCTGATCGTTTTCTCACTCTAACAAGCGACATTAAAACGGTTGTAGCTTCGTAATTTTTTGAGATATTTGAATGAGTTTTTCGTTTCTTCTTTCTTTTGAAGTGAGTCTACAGCTATACACCTCTATTTGGAAGACAAGCGGAAAGAACCCATACTATCCATACTAATAATCCATACTTCCATATTAATATTATAAATGCGAAAGTGTGTCTGTCTGTCTGTTACCTCTTCACGCCTAAACCGCTGAACCGATTTAGATGAAATTTGGTATACAGATAGTTTGAGCCCCGGGGAAGGATAAAGGGTAGTTTTTATATCTGAGGGGCTGAAATTGGGGGTGGAAATTTGTATGGAGCTACTTAAACCGCTGCACCGATTTAGGTGAAATTTGGTATATAAATAGTTTGAGTCCCGGGGAAGGACATATTATAGGTTTTATCCCGGAAATCATCCCCTAAGGGGGTGAAAAGGGGGGGGGGATTTGGGTGTAATCTATTTTGATGAAATTTGGTGTAGATATAGGTTAAGTCCTGGGAAAGGACATGGGATAGTTTTTACCCCAGAAATCATCCCCTAAGGGGGTGAAATTAGGGGTAAAAATTCGGATGGAACCCATTTTATTACAATTTGGTAAAGAGATAGCTTGAGTCCTGGGAAAGGACATAGGATAGTTTTAATTCCGGAAATCACTCCCTAAGGGGGTGAAATGGGGGTGAAAATTTGGATGAATCCCGTTTAGATGAAATTTGGTATAAAGGTCGTTTGAGTCCCGAAGAATGACATTAGATAGTTTTTATCCCGAAAATCATTCCCTAAGGGTATGAAATAGGGGGTGAAAGTTTGGATACAATCCATGTACCTAGATGAAATTTGGTATAGAGATAATTTGAGACCCTTCGAAGGATATAGAATAGTTTTTGCCTCGGAAATCATCCCTTAAGATGGTAAGTAGAAGTTTGTTTGCATTATATGTTCTAAGTATAAGTTCTACGCGGACGAAGTCGCGGGCAACAGCTAGTATTTCATATACCCAATTACCCACATTATGTCGACGACCGATACACGGTGATTTTTGAATTTAGTGGTCATGAACCAATTTTACTGTTTCATTAATTGATTCCAAGTACGATTAACTCGTATTTACTTAAAACAAACGTCATTTTTTGTATAAACTGGATTAGGAAGTAGGTACCGACGTTTTAATTAAAAATTCAACACCTACTTATCTTCAGGAATTAAAAGCTAATAAAAAAAAGTATATATATAATATGTATAAAGTATATGTATAAATTATAATGCAATTAATAGTACATTACTGCAGACGCCGGGAAAGAAAGTTCAGCCATGCGGCTTCGTATCACTATCTATACCTACTCACCCGGCAAGCCCTTTTCACGGCCAGGCATGTATAGTGCTTTTCTCAAACATGCAATGAAATAAATAAATAAACTCCAAGAAATCAAAATAACTCTCATGGCTGAACGCCGTGATGCTGTGCCACAAATTGTGGAATGAATATTAAAAAAGAATTACTTCCCGGCCTAGGCCTTCAATTTCGTATAAAATTCCTTTACCTGTTCTGTCGAGTTGTTCCGCCTGAAACGAGATAATTTGAAGTCTATTGTAACGCACATAAAGACGACATTTCATAGCATGTTTGAGTTTACTCGTACTTACTTACAAAAAAATATTATTTATTTATTTACTAAAGTACAATTTGCAATTATAATAGTCCATCAAAATTTCTGCCTGCGGCATTTCCCCTTTGGCTCGCGAGGGCGATCCTTTGTGAACGGTACGCGTCCTCTGAGGCGTGGCCCAGCCCCGACGACAAGTTCCTCATGAAGGCCTGCCTTCATGTCGGCTGACCAGGGTCCCATCGCATCGTTTCAACTGCAAGCGCCGCAAACTCGTAGTTTTGAAGTAGACAAGAGTATTTGCGGCGCTTAAATAATTGGGCCTGATCAGCCGCAATCATTCTACGGTAGTATAAATAAATGTAGGTATAACATAGTTATACCTACGCAAATAAAACCTCTTTCTTAAATATTTAGACAAATATTTCGGTACACGTCTTTATTACTGTAAGAATAAGGGTGTGTAACGAAATATTTGGCTACTCTGGCTGCTACTATTTAACTAAATGACACTGTATTTTATTGATATTTTATTACTATTGACCAACAAATAAAATAGTTATAAAAATAAACTAAGTACTGACATTCATAGCTTATAATATGGATCTTATTACCATAATAGGAACCAAAATTCAATCGCAGTCAAGTGGCACGTTAGAAGAAAAAAACGTAGTCGACTTAGATGTGTGGTGTGTGCCGCACCACACGCATACCATCACCACTACCACGTTACAGATGAACAGAACTCTTGGATACTAAAAGTTAAAAAAGTCAGCACTCATTTTACTGTTTTGCTACACAATCGCGCATAGTAGTTCACAATACACTTATTCTTATTTATACACGCGATAATTGATTTTGTAGTTATTTAATCACACCCGCGCGTAATTACTGTGACCGCTACGTGAACGTATAAAAATAAACTATATAATTTACTTTAAAAACAAAGTTAAAACCGACTTCTTTTCAGTACTTTGCCAAGTTCACCAAGCCACATAGGCACATACATGTAAATTTCCACATTTCCTTTCCAATTTACCACATGAATTATTCTCCGAGAGGAAATGCGTTGATTATTACAGAAAAAACCCAAGTTGCTGTGTGGGCTGATTTGAGGAGTTCCGTCGATTCCCCAAAGTATCTCAGAATTAACACTTCAACGGAATGATGTCAGAATCTTTGACGTACTTTACATCTTTGAGTAAATCCATAAGTACCTAATCAGTTCCACTTCACCAAAATTGCGATGTCCGCTGGTTACACGAGTTTATAAAATATAGAAGTTAGTACACGCGAGCCTATCAAATTTGAGGGTTGCCCTCAATTTTCCTGGGATCCCATCATCAGATCCTAACTTGGTGACAATGGGACCACCTCAGGAGTATACTCTTTCGAATGAAAAAATAATTTTGGAAATCGGTCCACAATTGACGGAGAAATCGGAGAACATGTACATTAAAAAAGAAAACAGTTTAACATATAAGCTCCTCTTTTTTTGAAGTCGGTAAAAAAATTGATCGCGTGGGAACAGGGAAGAACCGAACGGGGTGCGGGTTGAAGCAGGGGAGTAAAATTGGTACTTGTAATCGTACGACGACGACGGACGAACTTTACCCGCAACCCAGCTAAATCATGTATCTTAAGTTAACTGATATAGAAATCGACAGAGCTTATCACGATATTACCATGTCTCTTAATATACAGTATTTAACCACGATTTACTATGGTAAAAACAGTTACACGAGTTACGTGACAGGTTCGTATAAGGAATTGTTAAGTTAAATAAAAAAAACCGGCCAAGTGCGAGTCGGACTCGCGCACGAAGTGTTCCGTAAAAATGTTTTTTTTTGTTCTGTTTCTGCGGCAAAAATCAATACATCATCTGTGAAAAGTTCAACTGGAACTATCACGGTATCAGTGAGATACAGCCTGGAGACAGACAGACATACATAAAGACAGACAGACGGACAGCGGAGTCTTAGTAATAGGGTCCCGTTTTACTCTTTTTGAGTACGGAACCCTAAAAATGTTTATGTAGGTCGATTAAGGCATGGAAAAAATGTAGATATAGACTTGTTAAGCGTATTTCGTTTATCTCAAGATAACTGACATAGGATTGACACGGCAGCACGTGTCCCCTAGGTGGTACTAAAGAGTGACAAACTCAAAGGCCAAATAATGTTATACCATACGATTAAATAAATAGAAAAAAATATAGTTGACTGTATTTATCATTAAACTCTTCACACTTCTTCAGACAAGATTTATATCGATGGAGCATAAAAAATAAATCAATTAGGTACATCAAGAATAAAGAAACCTAAAACTAAATAAAACGTACAAGTTTCCGCTGACTTTCATTCACAAAGACCCACCGCGCTCGCTTGAATTAGCGTCACTCGATAGCTCAAAATATCGCTTGTTAAATTGTCAAAACGCGTTAACCATAACAATAGGCGAATATAGTTATAGTATCATGTTTCTTTCCGGCCGCAAATTCAATGGTTAGTTTAACTTGCATTAGCTAATTCACCTGTTTTCAATTATTATCATTTGCAAATTTGTAGGTAATTTTATATTTTAACTTCATGTTTTATAAATTATGTATTTAATTGTTAAACTATATCCATAACATTAACATTACAACTCTTGTAATGTTTATATAATATACAAGATTGTTAATGCTGCCCTCAGCTCCTCTAGGGTACAACCGGGAAAACGCTTGAAGGATGTCGATCATGATGTATTTAAGATTGTTAAAATTAAACCCACTAGATTCAATCTAGCGGAACGCAATATGTCCTTTCTCCGTAAGCTGCGTACGGACTGCCCGTACCCTCTGCTACGCGTAGTCGGTTACGCGTGTGTTTACGCGTACATCGGATCTGGACGGACCGCCACGACCCACTGCCGATGCCGGCGGCTCGTGCACGAGCCGGTTCGCGAGGCACGCGTTCCCCTAGAGTGTACGCGTAGCTGCAAGTACGGACATGGTGTTCCAGGATACGCGTAACCGACTACGCGTGCCAATGTACGCGCAGTCCGTACGCAGCTGTATAATTTAACCAATAGTGTTATCACATTTGTTTGTAATGGGTTCAACTTTCGTAAGACTCACTGGTGACTGGTGAGAATCGAAAGTCCACCAGCAGGGTTAATATTTTTATAAAGCCAAAGTTGCCTCTGTAATTTACACTGTCACAGCCCGAATCGAAACAGCAAACGACAGCCTAACAAAACAAAAGCAGTCGTAAAAAACCGTGACATTCACGCGAGCACAGATTATGTAGCAATTAACGCGGTTAGAACAAACTCGGGACATGAGAACGTTTAAAAGGAGGAATGTTCTGGCTTTCTGTGACATCCTGACGTGCCGGGACGCCTTTATGATAAAAGGAGATTAATAAAACTGAGTGATCGTGTTTTGTTTAAGATTTTATCTATTGATAGCCCTATTTAGGCCTTTAGAACTTTTAAGGTAGGTAACTGTGATACACGTTAATAGTAGGTATTTATTGGTTTCAAAGGCCTGTGTATGATCTTTTTTAAACCCTAGTCCAGTGTGTTTCAACCTGCGGGTCGCGACCCCCACGGGGGGGGGGGGGGGGTCGCGACTTCTTGAAGGGGCTCGCGGCTACTTGAATTTTGTAAGTTAAAACATGTAGGAATTTCATATTCGTAAAATAGAAAATATAATCTGAGAACAGCGCAGAGTGGGCGGTCGCGATATATTTTCTTACTATACCGGGAGTCGCGCCATGAAAAAAAGGTTCAAAAACACTGCCCTAGTCTAAACGCGTGAGAAGATCCTGAAAGGGGCAGTATTGTGCTTGAATTTTATCAGTTTATGTAAATATTATGCAGTTTTAGGCAGGTTGTTATTCGCAAGTGATATGAGTGCAGCAAACGAAGCTAAATATCGTGCGATATGAAGATGGAGAATGAGAGAGAGTAGTTTACAAGTTACAGTTCGGCCCGAGCAAACATGCGTTGCTGGTATAATGCACAATATTCTGCCAAAAAAACTGTTGTTTACCTAATAAAATAGAATCGACCCATTATTTAACACCCCAAATCAAATACTCCATCCTCAACATCCGTGTAACTACACAAATAAACTTTGAAATCGCCGCAAAACAGGAATTCTTTTAGTCGTGTAGGTCAAATAAAAGAATTCGGGTCCTTTAACAATAACATAATTCCAAACGTTGGCGCCGCCGTGGCGACCGCTTAGCACACGCCGTGGTATACCAAAACGACGAGAAATAATACCCCTATTTCCACAATGCAACTAAACCAACCTATTTTGAACTTTACTGGCTACAACTTAAGATCTAACGCGACCGTTAATGTTTTAAAGGACTTGGTAAACGGTAGGGACTTAGGTTGTTTTGACAGTCAGGTGTTACATGGAATATTATAAAGCAGATATCTATGAATGTGTGAAATCGGGATGACACCGGCAGAACAAACAAATCGATGCTCGAGCCGTTACGTTTGAGTTTAGTGAGAAAAAAAAGTTCGGGAAGGATTTTGTATTCATGGAGACGGTGTTTTGTAAGTATGTTTAATGCATTTTAATGGGTTTAGCCCTGTCTATACTTAGAATAATAACGCCTAGAAACGCAGTTCACGCGCAACGGTGAGGCCACCTAAACTCGGCCATAAATGGCCCAGTACGGCGATCGGTGGAACAAAATTGGTGCGTTTGTGTGCGTATTGGCGCGTGTGAATACGAGTTGATCACAACTACATGAATCCATTTTATGCCTCACGCTTATCGCGTCGGCCGTATGAAACTCGTCGAAATCCTTCTAGGCGTTATTATTCTAAGTGTCTATATACATAGGTACTAATATTTTTAAAATAAGGTCAATCATGGTGTTAAAAGCGCGCGGTTTCGTGTAGAAAGATCACATTTTCATTTGTAATAAATTTAAATGTTTATTTATTTAAATTATATCACAGGAAATCGTAGCATTTTTATTGAAGCATAGTGTTTGGGTGTGTGGGTGGCGCAGGACCGGTCACTTTGGCACTATTTGGGGGAGGCCTATGTCTAGCAGTGGAAGTCTTTCGGCTCGCCGTAAATATAACATTTTGCTCCCTTGAGACACAAGCTACTATTTCCACTGGTCAAGTTAAATAAGAAAAAGGTTTATCTGTGTATCTACTATTGCTGCTACCGAGTGGCGGCACACATTGGTTTTCACACCTTCTATGGGGAAAAATTAAATCCCTCATTTGAGACCAACAATGACTTCTTTTCAGAATAGCAGGGTAAGGGAATAAAAGTACAACTTTGATGCCCCATTTAAGGGCAACAACGACTCTCTTCTGAATAGCAGGTGTGAAATAGTACATTACTTACCTAGGGCGATAAAACAAAGAATATCTCAGATCGCAGGTATTTGACGCACGAGCCAAAGGCAAGGGCATAACTATGTTTGATCTTAGGCTTTCTTTATTACCACCCATGGTGAGTACAAAATTTTACGTCTCTCCGTGGCCAAGAAGTAGGATTTTTGCAAGCATAGCGTGCGGTAATTGCTACTTTATGGCCAGGTGTGACGAAAAACTCACTATACCTGTAGTAGTTCTTGCTTTTTCCATAGCGTAGTAAAGATGTTTTTGTTAGTTTTCCAAGTCTCTGAAGCGGAGCTTCTATATGCTATAGGTATATAGTATCGACGTCAGGGAGACCCGAATGGACCACCTTAGAGAAGCGTAGGTAAGTAGATGTAGGGCACGTCTTCGTGGACTGAACAATCTACAGTCAGCAGAAAAAATTACGCAGGCCAGTGCTCAAAGACCTACACACAACTCTAATGACATGAAAATAAAGGCTGTGTAGATCAATTATATTGTGTACTTTTGCGTAGCTACTACTGCTTACTAAAAATAAAAAACGCACTATCGCAATCCTTTCAGCTTGATCTCATTTGAACGGTTGCATGATGAACGTCAAAGCAACACTAAAACCAATTAATCATAAGAAAATAAATTTCCCTTTCATTAATAAATTCGTTAACGGACAAGGCCACCGCAACGATAACGCGTCGAACCGCGCCGACGAACCGTCCCAAATTAATCGGACATAATTAATATCGCGACTAAAACTACGCCTTTATTACAAAAAGACGTATTAACATAGAAATAGTACGGCGCTTACGCCCTTCTTCTTGAAGACCTCAACTCCACCCAGCTCCTGCTCGATCTTGTATGTTACCTTATTTGTTATAACCGCAACCAATTTAAACTTCACCTGTCTCATTTACAACCTTCAAACTTGATAAATACAATCCATTATTCAATGGCAAAAGTTTGGGTATCAGTGGTTGTATTGCCTTGTTGTGTATCTAAGGGTTTTTTTTTACATTCCTAACAAAACGCCTGTTGTAAAGAGCATCCGACTATACCACCCATTCATAAGGACAGTGGTGACCTATTGAGATTTTTTGGATTTGTGTGGATACGCATCAATATATTTTTCAACGTAAGTTGGATATAATATTTCGTTGTTTATTTTCCATTTCGGAAATAAAAGAAGCGGTGCTTATATTGCTGCTGGGATTTGTTAAGATGGCGAATAATACTGTTGACAAATAGAAGAGGGATGCATTTCTGTTAATTCTAGGGCCGAATCACACCTTTATATTATTGAAAGACTAACTCGTAGTAAATCTAAATTACTAAATAACATTAGAGAGCATATTCCTATTTCTTTAAATTTGCATTTAGCTGGCCATGTTTTTACAAAACATATCAGGACGTTCTTTCGTGATATTGATGAAATAACAAATCATGGTTAGAAAAGTGGCCAAGTGCGAGTCGGACCACGCAGAATTATCCGGTAGAATCAGATGTTAAGATGTTATAACACAATTTGGAGGCTCAGGACACGCGTAGCGCTTCTTTTCACATTCGAACGTTGTCAATGCCCCAGAATTTATAATAAGTTACCCGATTCCATTAAAGAGAGCCAAAATAACATGAAATTCAAGAAGGAGTTAAAACATCTATTGTTAGAAAAGGCGTACTACTCAATTAACGAGTTCTTTAGTGATACATGACATAATTAAGATTTGTATTTTTTTAATTTTAATTTCGACATGCCTGCGCTTTAACTTTAATTTTATTGACGTATAATATATTGTATATTTTAATAATAAATTCAATATTGTGGAATAATTTGGTAATTGTAATTTAATTGTAATAATATTTATTGTAAAATTTAATTTCAAGTTTGATATGTATTTAGAATATTTATAGATATTGCAATGCTCGACAGAGCTCATGTTAGAACTACACCTAGCCTTAAGACCTATTTTGTTACAACATGAACGCAATAAAAATCTGAAATCTGAAATCAATTGTTTGGACAGTAACCATACGAATATGACAAAGCGCTACGCGCTCTGAGCCGTGACAAAAAGCCTCGCCTGGCCCCGTAGCATGGATGGCCTCGATAAGTGACAAGGTAAGAGCGTAGTCTCGTTCTATCGAACGGTGTCAGACAGTGAGGGATGCTCTATCTTGTCACTTATCGCGTGATAAAGGTCATCCATGCTACGGGGCCTGGTATCTGACATATGTTACCTAAATTTATCTTGCTTTCTGTAATGTTTTATTTTATTTTACAGTATTTAGTCGTATCCACATATTTCTTACCTGCCTCTAGCCCACACGCGCAGACCTCTTGTAGCGACTCGGCTCTGTTTTGTTGCTTGCCCTTGGTAACAAATTTACGATCGCACCTAGAGTCAGCACCACTATTAACACCTTAGGTCCTCAATGTAGTTGTCACTGAAATCTTGAAAACGCTAAGATACATAATACTATAATAAGTATAAGCTAATCTGAGTGTTCTCCTTTTTTTTTTACCGTTTTTATTGTATTATATTGTATAGAAATATATAGAAATATTTATTTGACAAAAACATGATACACTAGGATACAAAGTCATTGGGTCCCGAGCTAGGATTCCCTGTGTTACGGGACCCAGTAGAACAGCAAGCATACGATATTAAATAACAGACAAGTATAGAATAGATGTTTTACAAATTACAAAGCTACAATAATTTTAGTTCTGTCAGTGTAATGTGTGAGCGTGAGTGTGTGTGAGAGTCTGAGAGTGCGTGTGTGATCATGAGTATTTTGAAGTGAAGGTATAAGTAAGTAAATAAATAAATAAACAATTGATTACTCGTGAGATTAAAAATATAATATAGCTTTAAATTAACAGAGAACAGTTAAGAGCAGTTCAGTCTCACTGTAGTCGTGTTGCAGCAGCCATTTGGTTAGAGTGCTTCTACTAGGGGGGCGACGGGCTGTATAAAATTTGCAGAAGGTCTTTAGGACAAGAGGGGAGATAAATTGGCTGAAACGCTGGGCAAATCTGGATGTATACTTGGGCGTTTTCCAGCGTTGACGTCGTCTTGTGTCTGCGTCAAAGTTTTTGTCGTGTCTTTTGCCGTATGCAAGCATGACCTTTCTAAGGAACAGCTGTCGGACCGTCAGGACATTCGCTTCCATGTAGAGGTCTGTAGTGCGGTACCGGAATGGTTTTCGGAATGCGACTTTTAAAAGAGATCGCTGCGCCCTTTCCAAGCTGATAAGGATGGTCTTTGCTGCTCCACCCCATACTGAGTTACAATACCCTAGTATAGATTCCCCGAGCGCGAAATACACTGATTTTAATAGCTCGGGATACGCAACATGTCTCAGATGCCTAAACACAAACATGAGTTTCCGAGCGCGAGACTTTAGGGATTCAATGTGCTGACGCCAAGTTAGGTGCGCGTCTAGCAGCACGCCAAGATATTTAATAGTGTTCGTACGTTCAAGAATACTAGCACTGCTTGCCGTAGAACTACTCCCATCATTCTGTACACCCACTCGCATGGAAAAGTCATCACTTGGCTGGCCCCTAGCATTAATAGAAAAGCATAAGTATTTAGTTTTACTAACATTTAATGTTAGTAAATTTGCATCCAACCAGCCTGTGACAATCGCCATGCTGATTTCGGCTTGTCTTTGTACTTCTGCCCAGTCTCCGCCCCTAACCACGATTGCTGTATCGTCCGCAAAAGACACAATGGAAGTTTTGTTCAATTGAAGATTACAGAGACCGTTAATGTACACTAGAAATAAGGTTGGCCCTAGAACGCTTCCTTGCGGTACTCCGAAATCAATATTGCAGAACTCACTACAATGGTCGCCAACACGGACACACTGTTTGCGGCCCTGGAGATAGGATTTGAACCAGTCAAGTACCAATCCCCTCAGCCCGAGTCGTTCTAGTTTACCTAAAACAATGGGGATAGAGACCGTGTCGAAAGCCTTAGCAAGGTCCAAAAACACTCCCACGCACTTCTCTCCTCTATCAACACATTCTACTATACCACTGACGAGCAAATCGACTGCCTGTTCTGTAGAACGGTTTTTCCTAATTCATTATTATAATTAATTATTGTAATTCATTTGTGTTTTTTTTTTGTTCTACCTCGAGCCGCACTAGCAGTCAATGTGGTATGAGTGAAAAGGGGATGAACTGAAAACCAGCGCTGTACAGCCGCAATGACTGTCACAGCACATGCTGAGTTCGTTCCTTGAGTCACACAAATAATCTTGTAATTGTTTTTATCTGGTAATGTATTTTTCTTATGTATCTGTTTGTGTGACAATAAACATTTTCTTTCGTTCTTTCTTTCTTTCTAATGAAGTATGGTTAAGTGTAAAAATAAAGGCTCAAACATAAATTAAAAACATTACGCTCCTCAGACTTAGGCGTGAAGCTCATTATCATTACGTGTACCTCTTTTGGCATAAAAGTTAAAAATTACTTATACGCTGCCTGAATAGGATATCCCGACCTGACCAAGCTGCACCTCGCTCAGTGTAACTTATTCGACGTAAGGTGCATTCTTAGCTTGGTCGAGTAGTACATTAAATACTGCAGACGCCGGGAAAACAGGCACAGAATAAGTAATAAGTAAGGCATAAGAAACGTGCCTACTCTCTCCTTCTCTGTCTATCGTATAACTTGTATTCATTCACGCACGGCACGTGTAGCGCTAGGGCTGTCACGCCAAGAAAACAGCAATGAGGGCCAAAATTTGTGATTGAGAAAGAAGTATGTTAACATTTGGTTTACAAATACATTTGGTACACATTACAAGCCCCATAGTAGGTATACTCGTATATATACGAGCGTTTTTCGACGACGTAAGCATTTTTCCCTGTCACACTTGCCTGCTGGCAAAAAAATGATGAAGCCCTGCACCGACTTACCTATATGTATATGTATGTATTGTTGTATTTTGTTAAAAGCACGTTCTCATTTAACTAAAATAGGACAGGACAACCATTATACCTAGCTAAGTAAAATACATTTTCAAACCCGTGCTTCATTTTGAAGAAAATTACTGTAGGTATCCCGTTAAAAGTAATGAGTAAGTAAGTACCTAACCTGCCGGTTCGTATTGTAATTGTAACATGTATTTACGTATTGTTGATGTACATTGTAGGTATCTTGCAACTTCATAATATTAAGTACCTAAGTTATACTAAATAAGTACTTACTTATTCAATGAATAATAAAAAGAAAAATTTACCGGTCACAATTTGCCGGCAGGTTAAAAAAAGATAAACCATTGTTCCTTTGGGTATTTAAACATCCATATACAGAACACCAGCGGCTGTTATTAGTTTTCATCGTGGCCATCGAACTCCGTAAAAACTAACAGAACAATTAATAATAAAATAAGTACGCGCGGCACGACGCACATGTGCTCGTTCGAGCGGCACCGGCCTACGACTGACTGGCTCCTCGAGGTTTCGCGAGCGCTAGGTAAAGAAAAAGGGCTTGCCGGGTGAGTAGGTATCTTATAGACGGCCGACTGTAGGGAGTGTGATACGAAGCCGAAGCCGGCAAGCCCTTTTCACGACCAGGCTTTTCTGAAACATGCAATTCAATATTCAATTCGGGCGGAACTACTTGAGAGAACTGTAAAGGAATTTCATACGAAATTAAAGGCCTACGCCGGAAAGTAATTTTATTTCAATTTTCTTTTTACAAATTCTGGCACAGCATCACGGCGTTCAGCCATGAAAATTAGATTGATTTCTTGGAGTTTTTTTTATTTATTTCATTGCATGTTTGAGAAATTGTACCTACGACAGACGTCGGGAAAGAAGGGCTTGCCGGGTGAGTAGGTATATACCGGATAGTGATAGCCATATTCCATATTTGAGAAAAGTATATTACAAGCTCGTAAATGGTGTTATCTCATGCCTGTATACAGAAGGACAATGGCCTAAATTGTTCCCGCGGGAGTTATGGTTTTTTACAACTCCCGAGGGAGTTATGAGCTTGTGTGTGATCTGATTGGTTTAACCAAATCTAGGTGGCCGCGCGCCACAATAGTTCTGCTCTGTGATTGGTTGAAAAAAAAATCTAGTTGGCCACGCGCTGCCAGAATAGTGAATACTACTCTGTGATGTATATACTTAGTTCAGTAGGCAATAAAAGCTTGTACCAAAAATATTTTTTTCACATAATATGCTTATTGTACAATCAAACTACCGATATATTTGTCGAAATATAATTAAAAACATATTTTAACATAATAAAAAACATAGTATTACTAACGTAGTATACTTAAAATCATAAATTTGTCGGAGTAAATACATAGGGGCGTTATATATTTCCAGTCGCTGCATTTCCTAAAGTTTGATAAAATATTTGCACTCATCTGATAAAAAATATTATTATGAGATAGATATTGTCCTTTAAGTATCTTTCTGCAAACTTTAGAGTAACAGCAACAACATATTTCAAATGTTCCCATTATTTATGCCAGAACTAATTAAAATAATTGTTTTATTTATTTTCCCCCACATTGCGACCCACCGGCCGAGATGCTTCCACCAGATGACCCCGGTTTACCCGCTCCTGCAAACGCCATAGGATCCATTTCTGGTGTCGGTTTCTTAACCACCTTCGATATCATACGTTTCAAATTTGCAATAGCTTTACCTGGGTGCAGGCCTTTAGGACAAACTAGCATGCACACCATTATAGTGTGACATCTGAATGCTTTGAAGTCATCTCTCACATCGTAGAGCCTGCGCTCGCTGTCATCGTCCCTCGAGTCTATCACCCATCGGTAAGTGTGCAGTAGAGAGGCCGGTCCTATGAACCTTCGGCCGTTCCACCAGTAGCTAGGGCATCCTGTCGAGCAGCAAGCACAGAGAATACACTCGTACAAACCAACCAGTTTACTATTGTCCTTAATACTCTGGGCGTACTGCGTGTGACCTAGCGGCAGGGGATTTGACCGCACAAGATACGGCCTTACAGCACTATACTGTCGGAAGAAATGCGTCATATCTACCACCAAGTCTTTCTGGACGTACATATGCGGTAGCGGCAATATAGTGATCACTTTATCCTTTGGTATCGCCGTTATGCACGCCAAACAGTTCGATCCTTGGAGGTTGATTCCACAGGAGCCACAGATTCCTTCACGACATGATCTTCTGAATGTAACCGAAGGGTCCATTTCCTTGATCTTGAAGAGAGCATCAAGGATCATACTGCCTATTTTCGTGATGTCGAATTCGAAGCTTTGTACCTTTGGTTTCTGACCGGATGAGATTCCGGCGAAACGGTAGACTTTGAAAGTGCGACGATCTGGAGCTTTCTTGCCAGGGTCGGCGGATTTCTTTGGCGCAGGGCAACCCTCCGATTTCTCTGGCGCAGGGCAGCCCTTAGTATAACTACATTTTTGTAACAGTTTGATTAAAATCGTCCTTCGTCCACCGTGTATAAGATTCGCAGCCATTGAATACCGAGATATTATAAAAAATTAGTGATCAAAATCGCAACGTCTGTACATATTTCAAGATGACATTGTATGCGTCACATTGGTTTTAATTATAAAACTACACAATGTCATAATTTATTTAGCACAAGCATGTAAAACTTTTTAGTAGCTTACTATTCAAAGTAAACAAGGACAGTAATTAATGAGGTGAAAACTCTTTCATATCGATGTACAAAGCGGTTATATTAATAGCCCCCGGAAAGCTCGGTTCTCCATACAAACGTAGTTACGCTCTCATTTTAAAATGACTAGCTAGTTTGCCCTGAAACTTTGTACTTAAAATAAGTTATGGTATATCCAGGTCTGTAATTAGTAGTGTCCGGAGTATCGGTGGCAAATTTCACACATGGAGGGAAATAGAGTCGCCTAAGTATTTTTATGATTAAGCGAATAACGATTAAATGTATAATGAGATGTAAATGTATATGACACGTATGATGCAGAGAAATATTATAAGTACTTGTTTCTGTTTCGCTCACAGAAATTATCATACTTTTCTGCTCTCACTTGACATCTAGTTGGCCATGGCTGAGAATGGACAAAGAGTTGTAATAAATCAGACTTGCAACTTAATAATTTAATCTCGTAATGTATTTTGTTTGTACCTAAAGAGCTACGGTAGCCTAAATTCTAATTCAAATTCAAATTCAAATATTTATTCGTGACACACAATTTACACATACAAAAGAAATAATATAATACATATTTTGTCACGAAATGGACCCTGCTCAGCATATTGCTAGCTTTGCAGCCAGCGCTGGTCTTCCGCAGGGTCCATTCGGTGAGAGCACGGTGGGCAACAACAATAGATACACATGCAATATCTTATATTTATATATATATTTATAATGAAATATTAATAACTAAAATGCACACTTAATAAAAATAAAAAAAATACACAAAAAGGAAAGAAGTGTTCACACCCCACAAACCACTACGTGTGTGTGGGCCTTTACAGTAACAGTGAACGCAGCCCATACACAATCGTTACTACTAGCGCCAGCGGGGCCTAGAGGTTCAGGCATACGGCTGTCAAGCGGCCGTCGTGGGTTCGAATCCCGGCTCGTACCAATGAGTTTTTCGGAACTTATATTCGGAATATTTAGGTACCGTTAGCTTTTCGGTGAAGGAAAACATCGTGAGGAAACCGGTCTAATTCCAATAAGGTCTAGTTTTTCCTCTGGGTTGGAAGGTCAGATGGCAGTCGCTTTCGTAAAACTAGTGCCTATGCCAAATCTTGGGATTAGGTGTCAAAGCGGACCCCGGGGCTCCTTTATTAGGGGCACAACCGGGAATAACGCTTTGTACATTTATAGTGCAAACATAATGTATGTCTCGATTTAAGAGTCGCCGGAACTCTCTAATTTTAAAACGGCTTGCTTTTATTAATTTAATATTATATCTTAATTTTTTCTTTGTTTTTGACGATCGTGATAAAAATTCTAGTTTTTTTTAACATGTATGCAAATTTGTAATGTTATTTTTGTCATGAAGTAAAAATTCTAATCTAATCTTGAATAACATAGCACTTACTGAAATAAGTCTCTGTTGCTAGAAATTAAGATAGGAAAAATTGTAGTGTGTTGTAGAACGTTTTTTATACAAAGTGTCTAATTGTTTTTTTTTCTATTATCTATTTATAAGTACAAATAATAAAGCTGAAGAGGGTCGAAAGTCTGTACATGGAATGGATTCGAAAAAAATTTTCCTACGGATACTTAAAATCGACAACAGAACACGTTCCAACAGTTTTTAGAATTTTTGTCTGTTCGTCTGTTGGTCTGTGTGTCCTTAACCAATTTTTATGAAATTTGGTATAGAGATAGTTTGAATCCTAGGAAAGGACATAGGATAGTTTTCATCCCAGAAATCATGCTCTAAGGGGATGAAATCGGAGGTGGACATTTGTATGGATCTACTAAAACCGCCGCACCGATTTAGATGAAATTTGGTATATAAATAGTTTGAGTCCCAAGGCAGGACATAGGATAGGTTTGATCCCGGCAATCATCCTCTAAAGGGGTGATTTGCGGGGGTGAAAATTGGGTGTAACCCAATTTGACGAAATTTGGTTTAGAGATAGTTTAAGTCCTGGGAAAGGACATAGGATGGTTTTTGTCCCGTTACTTATCGCCTAAGGGGGTGAAAGTAGGGGTGAAAAGTTGTTTGTGTCCTGGGAAAGGACATCGGATAGTTTTCATTCTAGAAATCACCCCCTAAGGGGGTGAAATGAGAGGTGAAAATTTGGATGGGACCCGTTTAGACGAAATTTGGTTTACGTTTGAGTCTCGGAGAATACAACGGATAGTTTTAATTCCGAAAATCATTCCCTGAGGGGATGAAATAGGGGGTGAAAATTTGGATAAAACCCATGCAGATGAAATTTGGTACTGTGATAGTTTGAGCCGCGGGGAAGGACATCGGATGGCTTTTATATGGGAGGTGAACATTTGGATGAAGCCCATTTAGATGAAATTTGATTTAGAGATAGTTTGAGTTCCGGGAAAGGACATGGGTGAAAGTTTGTATCGAGCTACGATATAAACGAGTTTTACGCGGACGAAGTCGCGGGCAGAAGCTAGTATTTCTTATATAGTTAGTGGCAACAGAAACTAATTTCCGACCTAGATATGGCGGATGCCATTATTCTCATTGTTTATAACAAAGTTTTATATAATTCCAGATTGCCGTTTTAAAATGACAATACTATGTTTGTATGAAGAGCCGAGCGTTCTGGCGACTCTTAAATCGAGACATATGTTTGCAATATAAGGCACTATACATAATGCATGGGAAATATTTATAAGTAAATTATCACAACCGTGGGAAATGGGAATCTATCATAACCCGTTCCTGTTTATACAAACTTAGCCTAGGATGAAACTATAAGGATAATAGTTTTTTTTATTTTATCATACCTTATTTCAAGACCATGAACTTTATCAAAAATCAGCTCACGAATTTCATCAAGACCCCTCTGTTTATACTATTCTTTGATCGAAAAAGTTATTGCTTCTCTATCGCACTCATTGTTCGGGTACCTACTTATATTTTTGTTGCAGTCAACATTGTTCTGGTAGTGGTAACGTATTTTATGTACGTCATTATTGAATACGTAATAGTACATTACTTACCTAGGGCGGTTAAACAAAGAATGTCTCAGATCGCAGGTAATTGATGCCCGAGCCGAAGGCAAGGGCGATAAATATGCGCTCTGAGGCTTTCTTTATTACCGCCCGTGGTAAGTACAACATTTTACGTCTCTATCTGTCCAGGAAGTGGGGTTTTCCGCACGCATAGCGTGCGGTAATTCCTACTTTATGGCCAGGTATGACGTAAAATAATATTATATTAATACTAGCGACCCGCCCCGGCTTTGCACGTGTTTATATATATATATATAATACATGCATGTATATACATATAAACCTTCCTCTTGAATCACTCTATCGAATAAAAGAAACCGCATCAATATCCGTTGCGTAGTTATAAAGATCTATGTGTACATAGGGACAGACAGACAGCGGGAAGCGACTTTGTTTTATACTATGTAGTGATTATGATTATAGAAAAGTAGAATACTTACGAAAGGTTCTTGGCTTTTTTGCTATACTTTGTGCAAAATCGCATCACACACGACGGCATGGTTTTCGTTTCGCGCACCAAATCTGACAGCTAAGATATGTTTACACGTTTCTATTGACGACGCTAAACTGAGGAAAGTTGTGTCAAATGACACAATTGTCGTGTGCCTCTTTTTTTTTTTTTATGGTTTGGTTTTATGGTTTCTTTTGGTTTGTTTTTTATGAGTCTCGTAGTGAGACCTATATCAAAGACAATATAAAAATATTAATATAGATAAATAAATACTTAAATACATAGAAAACATCCATGACTCAGGAACAAATATTCGTGCTCAACACACAAATAAATGCCAAATGTGAATGTTATTTATCTTGTTACAAAATCGTATTTCATTAGTGCTCCGATAAATGATTGGTTTGTTACCATACTTCAACACGGCCCACTCTGCTGCTCGCATGGTAAAATTTCTACCAATGGGGAATGGATGAACATTTTAGAAGTGCCTGATTTTTTTTTGGTGATAGGAATAACCTTCCTTAGCACCAGAAAAAAGTTGCAGACTTGTCAGCTGCATCAATTATTTTTGAAAAATATAAACAGTTTCCTCATGTACGTTTTGGGTTTAGGATGGCGAATGAGACATTTTCCTTGATTCGTCTCATATTACAAAAAATATCTTAAAAATCCGTGGTAAACTGACACTGGCAATGATATTGACAACTGCAGCAGCTATATTTGTCATTGTCAGGGTCAGATATTCAAAAAAAAATTGTAATATGAGACGAATCAAGGAAAGTTTCTCATTCGCCGTCCTAAACCCAAAACGTAAGTGAGGAAACTGTTTATATTTTTCAAAAATAATAGAATCACCTGAAAAATCTGTAATTTAAGGAAGGTTATTCCTAACACCAAAAAATTATCAGGCACTTCTAAAATGTTCATCCATTCCCCATTCAACAGTAATGAATGTTAAACAAGATCAACCTCTTTTACCTTTTTCCGATTTCATTCACACGTTAGTTTTGTAGACAAAGTCGGGGTGCAAGTTTCACTTTTGCCACAAAAAGTCGCCTGCGAAGCGTATAATTAGTAAATAGTCGGGCCGATCTCAAACGACAGACCTAACACCCTGACACACAATAAATCCGGCGCAACAAAAGTCGTTTATGATTTTTAAAAGATTCCTAAACGAAAAAAATAACAATTTATGAGCACTTCACCCCCGCTGTAACCATTCAAAGCCCAATAATTGTATATTCTTTTACAGTAGTGTGCCGTTTATTTTGTACGCCCGATGAAGGCATGAAAAAAAGCATTCAACTAAAATCAGAGGCGCCTTTAATCACCTCTATTGAGATCTATCGCGGGATCAAAGCGGGGCGTTGCCATGACGAAACCACCCCTCACAATATTGACATACGGTCCAATTTGGGGTGCGATTAGTCACGCCCGCTCTGCGTTTTTGTGGCCGAGCGGATGCTCGTGTCAAACGCTTTAGTATTTTGAGTTTGTTTTGAAAATTCTTTTATCTGATGTATTATTTGCCGTTCTTATTGTTCGATTCGCAGGGATGTTCATCTGCATCGGGGGCGATTTGTTGACTCGCCTACTGAAACTGGCTTCTTACAATAATTTAGATGTCAAATAGTTGGTTTTTGTTACGGTGACGTGGCGAAGGTTTCAGGGGTATTTATGGCGTGGCAGGGACACAATGCTGGCACTAGCTTTGACGGCAGCTCGTTGGTGGCATCTCCGTTATTATTATATTTTTTGTGCAAGTAGGACCTGGAGTGCGATGCCGCGATGCATCGCCGGATGTCGGTGACTGATGAAATTGAAAAGTTGTCCTCATGTACCGCGTATAGAAAAGACTTCAACGAGTGTCGGCAAATGCTGTATGGATGCACGTCTTTCATGAAAGCGTCGGCTCTGTATGACTGATGGAAGCCAGTTTCAATACAAAACATTACTGGATAAATTCCGACCACTGTACACTGCTTTAATTTAATTTAAATGCGCTTTTAGCTAAAGACGACTATTGCCTGAATTCGACTATATTAATGTTGGGAGTTTCTCTGCGTGAACGCATCAGAAATGCGGCTTTCCGCAGCAGAACCAAAGGTAATCGATATAGCCCTCCGAATCGCTAAACTTAAGTGGCAGTGGGCGGGGCACATTAAACGTAGAACCGATGGCCATTGGGGCGGAAAGGTTCTCGAGTGGCGACCACGTACAGACAGGCGCGGCGTGGGTAGGCCACAAGGTGGACTGATGACCTGGTAAAGGTAGCGGGAGTCCGCTGGAAGCGGGTGGCGCAGGACCAGTCACTTTGGCACTCTTGGAGGGAGGCATATGTCCAGCCAGTGGACGTCTTTCGGCTGATATGATGAAATTGAATATGCGAAGGTGGTTGTTTTGTTATTGGACACCATCGTTGTATTTTTTTTCTACATTTTGCTTAAAAATCTAAATTTAACCACTGACGAAAAAAAAAAATTATTTTAAAAAGTGCAACTCAAGCCCTTTCATATGATACCCCACTTGATTTATTTATACGATACCCCACTTGATTTATATGATACCCCACTTGATTTATATTTACGGTTTTATACAATAAAATTTTCTATTTCTATTTCTATTAATTAGACTTTGATTTTTTAACCCTCCCTCATATTCGTCATTTACACAGAAAATAAAACTGTATATATATATTTTTTATTTTCCATACACGTGTCTTAATCCTCTTTACAGTTGTTCCAAATTTCGAATTGATAGCTTGAGCAGTTCCTGAGATATTTAACGTTGTGACAAACGGACGGACGGACAGACGGACAAAGTCACACCATAAGGGTTCCTTTTTAGGATTCCGTACTCAAAGAGTAAAACGGGACCCTATTACTAAGACTCCGTCTGTCTGTCTCCAGGCTGTATCTCACTGATACCGTGATAGTTCCAGTTGAAATTTTCACAGATGATGTATTTATGTTGCCTCTATAACAACAAATGCTAAAAATAGAATAAAATAAATATTTTTATAGATAATGGTACGGAACCCTTCGTGCGCGAGTCCAACTCGCACTTGGCCGGTTTTAACCTTTTTGGTACGGAACCCTAACTAGGGGGTGCTAGGGGGTGCCGGACTATTAAAATGCCGGATTAGTCAGACTCCTTATACATATACTGTATGCAATCTTGCTCGAAATACAACATTTTCTTAATCCAGCACTAAAGCGTAACTTCACTTCAATCACAGCTAAAGGGTCACACAAACTCGCAAGATGTACGTACGCCTGCTGCACAAGAACAAATCGCACAGCAGCTGCCCAGACAGGTGTGTGCGCCCGCCCTTAGATCTTCCGCCTCCATTGTGCGCCTGGGCTTGACCACGCGTGTGCTATCACATGTCATTCCATTTATTGTGTTGCTATAAAAACAAATTAATGCGATCCTGGAACGAATTGTGCCCAAAAAATATTACTTAGTACGTTTGCGCGAAGTTGGTTATGCCCGTAGGCAAGGTTAGAGAGAACACATGACATAAGATGTTTCATAGTAGTTGTAAATATAATTTCAATACGTAAAAAACGTGTTACGTAAATGGGTCTTTATTTGCGACGGTTAATTTAATTCAAATTAACGCAAATTACTCGGACAGTTGATTGCAGGCTAACAAGTAAGAGTGCTCCACCTCATACCACAGAATTAATAAATATTAATAATAATACTTACGTAGGTACTTAAGCTACGGTAGCCTACCCAAGTAACATTACAAGCTGTATATAAGCTGTATTCAGGTTAATATTTATACTAAAAGCTGTTAAATAATGCTGTATAAAGGCTGTATAAGCGCTTATACAAAAGGGCCAAAATTATACAGCTTTTGGCGTTATTAGAACTGTATAGTAGCTGTATAAGCAAAAGAAAAGCTGTGTAATAGCTGTATTCGAGCAGTTATTCGGTGTAATAAAAAACTTTAATACTACAAATAGTGTCTTATACGCCACTTGTCAGAATATAAGTTAAAAACAGGTGTTTTAAGAGAATTTCAAAAGAATAAAAAAATATTCATGGAACATTTTTTCGAACCAATATATTATTAAGTATTAGATATGGCTATCGCCATATTGTATTAGACAAAGTGGTTCAGGCGTGCGGCTGTCAAGCGGCGGTCGTGAGTTCGAATCCCGGCTCGTACCAATGAGTTTTTCGGAACTTATGTACGGAATATTTACCGTTAGCTTTTCGGTGAAGGAAAACATCGTGACGAAACCGGTCTAATACCAATAAGGTCTAGTTTCGTGTAAATCGAGCATGACAGTGACAACGCCGGCCACGCAACTATGTGAATCACAGTGTCCACGGTATCAGCCAAGTTCGGTGTGATTTGCACTTCCGAGGTTTGCGGGAGCCCAGTTCAGCCTAAGTGGCAAGAGCAAAAGGCTTACTACCATATAATTTTATGGTATAATGTATATTTTATAGCATGATCATTATCATATAAAGCTACGGTAGCCTAGTGGTTCAGGCATGCGGCTGTCAAGCGGCGGTCGTGGGTTCGAATCCCGGCTCGTACCAATGAGTTTTTCGCAACTTATGTACGGAATATTTACCGTTAGCTTTTCGGTGAAGGAAAACATCGTGAGGAAACCGGTCTAATCCCAATAAGGTCTAGTTTTCCCTCTGGGTTGGAAGGTCAGATGGCAGTCGCTTTCGTAAAAACTAGTGCCTATGCCAAATCTTGGGATTAGGTGTCAAAGCGGACCCCGAACTCCTTTAGGGCACAACCGGGAATAACGCTAGGAGGATGATGATGATTATCATATCAGCCGAAAGACGTCCACTGCTGGACATATACCTACCTCCGTCGAAAGTGCCACAATTACCGGCCCTGTGCTTTCGGCATCCAGCAGACTCCCGCTCCAGGTCATCATTTCATATTTTATATAAAACACAATTAACCAACACAACACAAATGATTTCAAGCAGTGATTGTAACTAAAATCACAACCATAAAATACACAAAAAAGGCTTTTCAAACATAACCCTAAAATTATATATTATTAGCACCCAACTAACCACAGTCACCGCGGCAAAAAACCAAAATTTTAGCAGTCCTTGCACATAGACCGCCATAAAACCCGAAACAGTTCAAAAATATCATGTTACCCAATAAAACCCTTGTCCAAATATTTGGTATCATAAAACCTATTAAGTTATAATATATAGCGTAATCAGCCGCTCGCTTTGTATTCATTCAGTAACTATGTCCGCTACTTAAACGTTTTCGAACGTTTTTTGTTCCGAATTAAACTCGTGTGCATTAACGCACGCATCACGTACGAACACGTTATAAAATGTGCTTTCGATAAATTAAAAACTATAATTTGCTTTTATGGACGAAGAATATAGTAATGTTGAGTTTTGGGAATGACGTGTGTAATGTATTAGGTGAAAATAAACGGAGGTTTAATTTAGGCCGAAAGGAAGTCTAGCGGTTAAAGGGTTAAGTAAAAGAGATTGCTCCATGCGCTGTGTGTCAACTCGACTTTTTTTTACAAGCTTTTATTTAGTTTCACCTGTCCCGGTGTGAAAGAGCCCATGTGGCCTACTTACAGAATAAACCTTTGATTTTGATGTAATAAAATCTTGCAAGTTAAATTCGACCTACTTCCCGGTGACCAATTCAGCTGAAATTTTGGGTATAAGTATAGTTTGGATGACGATTCAATATAATGGTACCATCGAGCTGACCTGATGATGGAGACAGAAGGTGGCCATGGGAATTCAGTTCTTAAGGGTGTGCATTGGAAATTATCGCGTGATTTGAAACGCCATTCTGACTAGATTAAGAAACAATAAGGTCTTATTTTCAGATGTATGGTTCTTGACTATATGATTGCTTATCTGATCTAATCGATACATGATTGCCTAAAATTTCTCTATTGCAAATAAAACCATATATTTGAGTCTTTGTTTTTCTTTTTTTACTCAGCCTACTCAAACAATGCATTATTTTACGACACGATCAACTTAATACTACTTAAAGTATTTCATCTCATCTAAAATCTCACTTAGGTACCTAATGAAATATAAATAAAACTTCAATAAGTTAGTAATTTATCGAAATTTGTCAAAAAAAGTAATTCTCGAAGAGTGTTGCATCTCTTTTTCTCGTGTGCGGAAGGCATAAGCGTGTCTTTGTCAAGAGGGTGTGGTTTTGGCGAATCGACTCGAATCAAGGCATCCCCTTAACCTAAGTAAACCAAATGAGATTGGGCTCGTTAGGATCGTCTCAATGAGTAGTTAATGACGGCATACAGAAAAGTACAGTTGGCAATAAAGCTTGTAGCAAAAATAAGCAGAAACTTCTTTCTATTCAAAATCATTTGCAAATTTTTGTTTTTCTGTAATTGGAGGCCTTATCCGCCCGATCCTCTACCTATTTTTCAAAATTAAGATGGCCATACACCGGCTTACAACATATTGATTGTAACTTGTATTACAAGCGGAAGTCTCTTTCTAATAAACGGGGTAGAAAAGTGATTTCCGATTGTATTATAAGTCATTACGAAACGGAGCCCTGATGATAGGATTCATAAGAGACTTTGCCACGACGGAACTTGTTATATATTGTATAGGCAACCTCTGTCTTACTTTTAGCTGCTAATAAGTAAGTATAAAGATAGAGAAAATGTGGGACTAATAACAGGACACAACACCTTGAACAGACACCTCTATAACTTAGGTATCACAGACAGCCCCATGTGCAGAGCGTGCATGGAGGCAGAAGAAACGACTAAACATATACTACTGGACTGCAAGGAGGTAGAAGTATACAGAATTAAGCACCTAGGTTCTCCAAACACACTACGGGACGCAGTCAGCAACACCAAGGCACTCACCAACTTTTTAGACGAGCTGGGGTGGTGAGAGTAGCGCCACACCGCCGTTTCACGCAAAATAGGCACAATGGATGTCGACTTGCGGAAAACGCCCAGTATAACTAACTAACTAGAGAAAATGTGATAAGTATAGTAGTGACAAATTGCTAGCCCATTGCCCACAATACAATTCGACTCGATTCTCATAGACGACTTTCATGACGGCCACGGCATGCATGCCTTGGTCCACCAAGGCATAGTGATTTATACCCCGACACCACAAGGGTTAACAATCCACAGTCGGTACTTTCTTTAATTTTGTAAAGTACCTATATCATTTAGTAAAAGGCAACTGCTTTGGTTGAATGTTGATCATACGCACGCTACGGCGCTGTCCGACGTAACGTAATTGGAAACGGTTTAGTAATTATGTCGTAAGTATGACAATTTAATTAAAATCTTACGCATGTATTACACTGTAAGTGACGCATATGAGGTACGAATTGAAAAGACCTCAAATAACCTAAATGACAACGCTCAAAAGCCATTTCTGGGTTATAACCAAATCAATACGTCGCCTCATAAATACCAATAAAAGGAATAATTCAAACCATTAACATATAAATGCCCGACTATAATACCTAAGTATCAAAGCTCGATTCAGATACATCATAAAAAAGACATCAAAATCAATTTATGACACAGAGTAATAGTCGATATAATAACGCGGGGTAAAGAAATGCATCATAATCGGGTTGTCAAACGAGCTCCTTACGATATATCGGTAAAAAAGCGTCCATTGAGACAATAGAGAAGTTAGAGACACAATAAATCCTGACACGGTCCATTTATCACGGCAGATTATCATCGCGGGTCGGATTCCAAATCGTGTCCTAAATTGTCGCATCGTTTTGTTATCTAATTATAGGGCACGGTAGACATTAGAATACCCATATAAACACTGTTTGTAAAAATAAATATGTAGGTATCCAAAAAAAGTTTTATGCAATTTAGAATAACATTTTGTATCAATATTGACAACGTGCCCCATAAACACTTAAACGCATTTTTGCATCAACAGGCAGTAAAAATCGCATTATAGCGCGTAAAAATCGCCATTTAGCATGGCGATACACCGATAAATTGCAAAAAACGCTCCGTGTGTATCGAACTAGGGTTTTAACAAATGAGGTACAATATTCCGCGCTGTTTTTCTGACCAATCAGCGTCCTGGATTTGGTTAGCAGCGAGGCACGCGGCCGCTTTCACACGGGGCGATCCCGCGCATCCATTCGCGTTTTACACCATTCTTATTTATGGAGCACATTATATATCCTTACCGCGCCCGCTTTTATAGGCAGTAAAGTATGAAATTACGTATTAGTAAACCTTTCACATCTGAGTTTCATATCAGTGTAAACCCGAGATATGTTTTAGCGGCGTTTTGTGCGGGATCTTTGACGCGATGTTTTTATGGTAATATATTGTTGTCTTGATTTCTTCGGTTTTATAGCTTTTTGGCACTTTGTGAGGCGGTTTTATAATATATGCGTTGTATTCGGAGATTGGTTCATGTTTCTTAATAAAAGGGTTGGTAGATATGTGTTTGTAAACGCTACAAAATGTTGTCTTAAGTGTGGCCTGTTTATATCAAGTGTGTGTAGGAATACACAAGATTTTTGTCGGTACGGCGTGACGTCGCTGGTACTTACGCTACGTGGATGGATAACTATTTAGTTTAATGTAAAATAAGTAGGTATAACTTTTAAATGTATTTAAACGAGAGAGCGTATCATACTCCAACAAACTGTGAATTCAGTTCGGCGAATTAAAATGTATACCTATCGTTATTTTAAGTTTAGTTCAATAAATTAATAATAAATACCTTTTTTAATTATTAGAATAAGTGTTGCAAGTTTCGACGAACTTTTCGGTTAGATGGAAACTCTTTGAACGTACCCAACACATTGTTAGTAAAATATCGAAAAATATGTAAGTAGGTATGAACAATTGAACAAACCGGCATCCAATGACGTAAAAAGAAACTCAAATACCGAACCTGAGGAACTAAAACCATATCAATAACATTTGTCAGACCTAATTGTTAAATGTTCATAAAAATCACGATCCTTAATTAAATCGGCCACCGGCCATCAAATCATACAAAACCTCCAGCATCGCTCCAAACGGTCTATAATATATAATCACCGTCTAATTTATGACTATCATTGACAAGAGATGGCAGGATGCGATATTTTAAACCATTTTGTTTGGCAACACTAAATTATCCGGGTTTGAGTCACAAAAGTACCGCCAAGTACCTCGTGAGGAACGATACCTTCCCATTCTAAAATGACATATGTTTCTAATAAAATGGTACACGTTAGCTGTTTTTAAGGTGTGAGGCTATGACACGCTAATGTCTTAATTTCGAGAACGGAACACTTCTGAGGCAAAACAGACCGCCTTGTTGAACTGTCCTACTGTGAGGCAGGGGACTCGGCCCAGCAATCGGCTCTTTGAAGTACTTACACAGAGCCCAGTAGGAAGCTTTAAGCTCGTGTGCGGTAGGCCTTGATTCAAAAAGAGGTATTCAATATATTTAAATTGCCGCCTTAAATGTTTCATGGTACTTTTACGGCTATTGTGTTCAAACAGTGCTGTTGAATAAGATATAAGTTAGCGTTTATTACTCACACTATAGAGCTCTTGATAATGCTTCAAGTAACTCATCCATATCCAAAAAATATTTTGTAATACGATGATGATGGTGATGATGATGTCCTACTAGAAAAATATAGGTTCGGGAAAGTTTACGTGCATTAGCTCAACTCTGGAGCGTGACTAGCAAAACCAAGTTTGTTTTCGAACGTAGGTACGACTGCAGTAGGTAGGATCACATACAGAAATTTCGTAAACTAATCGTATTGGATTGAAGTCAGTCATATTTACATCTGACCAAGGTCTGGTGTCCCAAGTCACCAATGGGAAAGACTGCCTTCAAAAATGTAAACGCAAGTTTGAACTGATTTAGCTAACCATATAAAATATGATTTATTAAACAACCTTCACACTGGCAAGCCTTATTAACAGTTGCAATAAATTAATTACGTGACAACAAAACTGTGAGAAGTGGAGATGTTTGCGCGGTGGGCGATATCGACAGTGGCGCGGCGAACTCCCGCTGGCACCGACCTCACGGGGGCTAGCGAGCGATCTCTTTTGTTCGCCCAAATGCGTCCTTTTCGCTTCAGTCAGGTGTAAATTGAATTAAGTTGTTGACGGTTCTGTAGATTCGACACGGGTGCTTTAGGAGTGCTTTATTAGTTGTAATGGGACGTGTAATTTTGCCCGTCAATGTCTTTTAACGTGGGATGGTCACTTCATTCAGGCAGTGCATTTATGTTTCGTTGTTATTGTTACTAAAGCTGTTTGAATTAGTTTTAGTAATTTTGTTTAAACTTATTTAAAATTGATTACTAGTCAAACTATATCAAGTAAGAGAAGCCTTGATATTGATCTGGAAAAAATAATGTAAACACCTTTATCGAAAGTTTTTTCATTGCACTATAATTTTGGGTTGCCTTCCTGTCAGATATCAATTTTGTAATCTATGTTAAGACTGCCCTCTACAGCTCCACTATAATACCTACCTCGACGTTAACAAATCAAGGTTGAGTGAACTTTATTGTAATTTTTATAGAAGTATGTAGTTGTGAGTGTCATTAAGATTATAAGACTTTGTTGTGGCCAGGAAGTTCGAGATTTATCTCAATTTCATCATGAGATATAATTATACGGTGCTATGATAGGCACACACCGTTCGGGGTGAATTAGTGGGAATATAGAATAAGGAAGGTTCCCCTAGCCTAGTGCGTACTGGGACTTTGGATGTTACTTATAAAAAATGGCTTTTTGAACGTCGCATCAAATATCAGAGTGACAGCTGTCTGACAGAAATAAATATGCAACATTGGCCTACTAAAGTGAGGGTATTGCTGCTAGATAAGTTTCTACAAGATATCTGTTCAGTTAATTTGCAAATGCTGAACCGTCAACCCGCGTACCCCTAAAAAGCAATCGTCGGCGTCGCCTTTGCGCCGGTCATCATTTTTCACGTTTTATTCAATAACGCACGCATAGCGGCGCGATAGTGATCGACTTTTGAAATATTTCGATGGGAGCCCTTCCCATGGATATGGTGTTACTTTGCGTGCGGAATGTGCCCCGACTGTCTGATTTTTAGCCGACTGTGAAGGCGAAAAGAGGGTAAGGTGACTATCATATTTATTCATTATAACTTTCGAGATGCGGACAATACACACCCTAGGATATGTCATAGATTTGTGTTTGGCTTACGTGATTGAAAATGAAAAAAAAATGAAAATGAAAACTAAAATTATTTGGTTACAAAAATATGTACGATAGTTTAGGGTTGGATAGTTACATAAAAGTAAAAGTAATTTAAATGAAAGTAAAGTGATTATTAGCCGACTGCGACAAGCTAAAACCGGATAACTAGACAATCGTATTCATTTTAACTTTAATAATGTTGTTACCCTCTTTGGATAAATTAAGCTAAATAACATCGCCAACAATCGGTCTTTAAGATTTCTAAAATGTATTTATTGAAATCTACATAACTTTGTCCATAAGAATGTCTATGGTGACGGCATCGGGAGGACTTGATTTACGAGTGTGAAATATATGAAAACACGATTTCGCACATCTCTGGTGGATTAAACTCTAAAGCAGATATACTTTTTCAAACGTGCACCCTATATTACCAGAGTCTTACCAAAGGTGTCTTGATACAAAGTGAGTCTTATAAAGTTGTCATCTACTAATTTGAACATGTTACTTACCTACTATGTGTGAGTGACCGTTCAGTTAGCAGTTAACAATTTGCAATAAAAAATAACCTGCTTTAGTAAAAGTACACCGCTTCGGAACTTACTTTAAGTCAATAAAGATAACCATAAGTGTGCTTCGCAAACAAACCAAAAATCAAATCCCGGTGCATTTGCATCACTTGACACATTATATGCCTGATGCAGAAGCGTCAACGTGCAAAACCGTGTAAGTCATTTATTCCCAACAATAACCGGCCATCTTAAAAAAGAACCCTTTGTGCTGCCCACATAATAGAAAACCCAAGCAAACAAAGTGTTTGGTATTACAATTGTAAAATTACTTGGTCGGCTACTTTAACGGATTACCGCTTTTGTGCCTACGAATTTATTGAATGGTCAAGGGGACAGGTACAGTTACATCCATCTTCATTGAGCACAGATGTTTATCTTTAAAACAATCTAAGTTTTGCAAACTGGGGATTCTGTGGTGGCTTATCGAGATCGTGTTTGGGGCCGCTGGGCTTAATGCGCGTTATCGGGAGAGGGCTCAAGTTCGGCACTTTGATGCGATTAAGTGGCGTGAAGACATCGGTTCCATGATTAGGGCCCGCGCAGGTTGAGTTAGTGTCCTTTATTGAAACAGATGACTTAATAAAGATGTGCAGAATAAGGTTGTGCTACAAGTTGTTAGATGCTGTTTGATTAAAATAAAAACATATGTTCGATACGCTATATTGTCTAGCATAAGGCTATGTTTTTAGTCAAGTGGAGCATGCAAGCTACCTAATATGGAAACACTCACTCTTATATAGCATAACTACCCTATGGACTACGAAGTCCAAGAAAAGATGTATCTCAATTGAAAGCCTATCTGACTCGACTCAGTACTGGTACGATATCAAAATTACTTTTTTTATGCGCTTTCATTCTGAACACTGTGCTGGTAAGCGTCCCTTCCAGGGAGCGCGCCTGATAAATGTAATCTTAGTATGCGATACGTCGAGTCAGATAGACCTCTTATCTACTTTTTTATTTGCATATGTTGTCTTTTGTTTCGTTCATGCCCAATTTGGCTGATTATGTTCTAACGGGCGTTCGTAAAGTTACGCAATTACTTTACGATTGGTACGTTTTATTTTATTATTCTCCATAATTTTATTCATCATGCTACAGACTCGCCAAGAGTCTAAGTTGCGATTCCTCGTGGACGAGTCACTCAAACTCCATTCTAAGAATCGACCTCCCCTGAAATGGGAAAATTAGAAATATCGTTCAAAACTTTAAGCAAGTTGCCGCAAAATCCGCCTACATCCGGTACTGCTGTCTCATAACCGTAAGTATAAGCTTCTTACAAACGACCTAAGTTCTTCGGGAAAACGCGTCATATAAGTTCTTTTTGGAACCTTTTTAGCAATGATGTTTAAAAAAGATTCTTATGAAAGGCGCCGATGTCAGCTTATCCATAAATCCTGGATTTGTTTTGCTTCTGGACTTTTATGAATGAAACTTTTTGGTGTTTTCAGATTAACAATAGCAATCATATGACTCAAACATTATCTTCGTTGTGGTCACACTTCAACTTCTATTATATTAAGTAGGTATTGATTATTTTTTTAATTTCGATATAGTCGTAAGAAACATCTTGATTTCTATTTAATTACAATAACCCTAATGAACATACAATTTGTTATTTTAAATTAATATATTTCTAGGAAATACAGATAATAAATAATAATAATAAATATTTATTTATTCAGATAAGTTTGATCCACTGGTTAGTAATTACACTATCTAATTACAATATTACCCTGAGAAAGTTACGGTTTTTTTGGAAATAATTCAATATCAGTCTAATTATTTGTATACGGCTTTTATATGTTATTTTAAAAAACTTTTACTATAGAAATCAATAATACTATGGACGGGAAGTTAGGAAAAAAAATTAACCCGCAAGCAAAAATGCTATCAGTAGGTATTTCTATAATGAAAACATGTTTGAGTACACAAATTTGGAGAGTTACTACCTGAATCCAAAAATATATTCATCAGGAAATAACAGCATTTTAATTAAATATTTACGACCTTGAGATAATATTGAATTTAATCTGGCCTATAGAAAGGTTTATTCATTAACAAAAATAAGTGGATTATGCGCGTATCCCAAAGAACGTATATAGACGTAGTCTATTATAAAGTAAAGAAAGTTTATACCATTTTCGCCTGATTTTTACAGAATTTATAAAGATTACTTTTCATTATTTTTTACCGTTGTGGTATTAAATTTAGGTAGATTATTAATGAATATTTAGTCAAATTACCCAAACTATTTTTTGGTGTAAAAATATGGCTCATATCGATAAATTGTTGTGTTTTCACAGAGCGAAACCGTAAAGTTATTAGGGTATTAACATTTCAGTGAAAAACTTTAATAAGCTTTTCGTTCATTTTAAACTATCACGCCATCTAGCGGCGAGTAGCGTAAGTAACGAAAAATCGATGCTGCCTGTGCATGAAACTGGTAGAAATAAGAAAATAATACAACGCGATTCTAATAATTTCATATTTATTTGAATACCGTTAAATTACTTAAAAAGCAAGCTGTCGTCAAGAAATAAATATAATGATCACGTAGTTTGCGGAAACGACGATAGATGGCGCTATCGACCATTCCATTCGTCAGGTTGACAGCAATGATAGATTTTCATTTATTTATTTAATTAGACACTTAATTAAATAATCACCTAGTCATTAAACATAAACAGAGGGTGTTTGAATACAAGTAAAAAAGTTCTTACTCACATCCTTTGCAAACTTTTTTTTATTCATGTCCTATCAATTTAGCCACAACAGTTATTTCTTTTTTAACCCTTGTTAGGGCAACCTTATTAATTGTAAACAGCGCCACAAAACCAACATCAAAGGTTCTAAAACTTAATTTAAAAATGCCCTAATAAGTATCACGTCGCGGCGATGGCTATCTAACGACTCACGCCGCAAGAACGCGCCGAACATCCTGACATTTCTACCATTTTACCTTTGAAAAAAAGAAATCAAACCGTTTATCTTCAATCGGCACCCTGTTTCTCGTTCCATGTGAAGGTTAACACCGATTCATTAAAAAAACGACGTCCATGGACCCCCAAAAGACTGAAAAAGGTTTGTAAAAAGACTACATTTGGTTACCGAGCGGCGCCTAGCGGTTGCGCCTGGCGTGGCGTCTGTGAATTTGGGTCCTTTTAGAACACGCGGTCTCTCGAATGAGAATGAAAATTACAGATAACGTGATAAAAAATTCTTCATGTAATTTCTTTATACAAGATTGAATTTTATCTGGCCTGAGGAAAATATTTATATTCGTCTGCATGTCTGTCTATAACATGCAATTTTCTTCAACCTTTGGTCGTTGAAAAAAACTTGAAACTTCAATAAACGTGTTTTTTTTTCATGTTTATTGGAATTAATATGATATGATAGGTATGAACAGCTACGATAAAAGTTTCAACGTCGACATCCTAAATATAATACTAACACTCGCTACTAGATATTAATACATTAAGGTTCAAGGTGCCAAGTATTGAACCGATGTCGAGCACTATGTCGTATCTTTTCTTAGAATTCAGCACTTAAATATTTGTAAGAGACAAAATGTACATTTTCGCTAGTAGGTAGGTTTTTCTGTGGGTAGGTATGTCAAAAATTATGAATATTTCAAATTTTTGCTTTAATTAAGGTCAAGGATAACAAAAATCGACTCTCTTTTTTTAAATAATAAACCATGTCTCTTAAAATTTCACTTCAGAAATAAATAAGTAGAGCTAGAACGAAGAGGTCAGTTCAATTAGATCATTGGCACCGAGGTCGGCCCACGCCACTCTTCACTTTCCAGTAAGAATCGCAAATACATGCCTACGGCTATTAAGTACAGTACAGGGTCATCTTACACATTATACGTAGTATAATATAAATGTACAAGTATTGGATAGTTTTTTTTAGGAGATACGACTATAGGGCCTGGTTACGTTACGGCGTTGTACAGGGTAGTCTTGTTCCGCAGTCTCACATGCCATTAATTATGACAGATTATGTAATAACTTTTAAGTGAACCGTATCGATTCCCCCACGGGACAGGCTACGCCTAGTGTGGGGTTCAGCATAAAATTAACTGTGTTTTATAATATTTTTGGAAATAAACTATTTGTATTTTTTTATAAGGAACCTCTAAAGAGAAGAGGGATGTTAGTGCCCGACTGTTGGGTAGTGGCTAAAAATTTCCACAACATAAATCATGTAAGAATCTAATAAGGAATATCACAGTCGAAATAGTAGGGCAGTTTCAGGTGATAATGTGGACACGCTGCATAAAAGCACCAAATTTTTTTCAGGTACTAGTTAGGTAAGTAGCTTTAAGTTTTTGGTAGGAAACAACTCCTCCGTCGGCCATCTTTTCTTTATGGGGGTCATTTTGAATTATAGGTATATTATTAATATCTCGGGCTCTAAATCACTTAGAATCACAAACTTGGTGTCTAAATATACATATTTGGGGTCAGGGAATGCAACTAGATATTTTTTAGGGTCGAGTTTCCAAAGGATACCATACGGAACCCGTTACCAAGCCTCCGCTGTGGGTCCGTCTTTCTGCGTGTCAGGAATAGCTAGACTGTTAACCTTATTTTTTTTATTATATGTAATTATAGTAGATATAGTTATACATAGTCTGCGGTAATTTCAAGTGTCTATCTATTACGGTTCTAGAGATAGACTGTTTGTAATGGGCGAGAAAAAAAACGTCTTAAAATGACATTCAATGTATTGGAGCACTGTTTAATTTTTAATATATTTTTATTTTTATTAATTTTAGTTAGAACAGCAATAGAAATACAAACTGTGAAAATTTTAACAGTCTAGCTAATACTGACACGCAGATAGATGGACCCACAGCGGAGGCTTAGTAACAGGGTTCCGTTTGCTATCCTTTGGGAATTCGACCTTAAAAAGTATCTAGTTGAATTCCCTGACCCCAAATATGTATACTTAGACACCAAGTTTGTGATTCTAAGTGATTTAGAACCCAAGATATTAATAATATACCTATAATTCAAAATGACCCCCATAAAAAAAATGGCCGTCGGAGGAGCTGGTCCCTATCAAAAACTTAAAGCTATGTACCTAACAGGTACCTGAAAAAAAATTTACGACAATTTGTTCCGGCAGTCTGCCCCACTAAAAGGGGTGTCCAAGATCGTACGGTATAAAGGGCTCCAGATTGCCTCGATATTGGGCGTAGTTTTGTTGTCTCGCGCGCACCTAATTTATACGCGTTGACTCCGACGCGAGGCGCTATGCGCTTGCACATAAAGCGACGTGCAATTATCGCGTTGGACTTTAATTAATAGGTTGACAGTAATCGTGGTGCCAATTATTCTATGATTTGAGTAATCTTTGGACTAGATATATTATAACATTATAAGTCCCTATTTGTAGTCATACTGTATTTTATGAATTTTAAGTTAGGGTTTAATTACAAAGAAATGCAATCCTGCTGGTCGATTACGTACCTACGTGCGATAGGTACATCTAAAATGTCACTCTTTGTATAGGACGATAACATTTGAGTTTTCATAATGGAGCTTCTAGACTGGCTGTATTTTTCCAGAAAAGTGTGGCTGACAAGTATGGACGTCTTGCTCTTAAATAGGTACTTCCATGATAGAGTAAGATGCCCATAGTTTTCGGCCACACATTTCCGGAAAAGTATGGATGGTCTAGAAGCCCCATTACGCTCGTTCGTAAAGTTACGTGTTTACCCCTCTGCTCAAAATATGTACAGTGTCACGAGTTCACAACTTCACTGTTAACAGTATTGACTATGCACTTAGTTAAAATAATTTACCGGCGCGTCGTATATGGCAAAACTACAAAGAACTTTAGGGCTTGTAACAATCAAAGTAGTGTTATAAAAATCTCCAAGAAAACTCAAAATCCTCCTACCTACTATTTCCAAGGAAACATACTTTACCCTAACGAACAAATTAAAGTTTTATTTAATGGGTCAGAAAACGCAATAGCTTGCTTTCCCAATTAAAACTTATTAGCCGCCAAATATATCTTCAGCTTTCGCAACACTGGATATCCATGCTCATTCACAGGCATTTTAATTCTACCCAAAACACACGTATCTCTCCATCAGCGGCACTAACCCTTAAGCACTCTTGTATTTCATGTAATAATTATGGCACCGTCAAATATAGGCGCCGACACCATTATACTGGAAGTTGCGTGTCTCCACGTCTCCGGCGCATCCCACAAAGGATCCAGCGGACAAAATATTGTTCAGTTTTGACAGATTATGGGACTGCCCACAAACGAGACGAATAAAAGGTAGAGATACCATCTGCGGTCAGCGTCGGCTTGAATGGACCCTTTAGATTGGAGATAAATCAACGTTAAATGGTAGGTATTTGTAACAGTTGTTCTACGTGAGAATGTAGTTTGTTTTTGGATGCGGTCGGGTATTAGGTTGCCGTTTATGAGAATCGCTGTTTAAAGATAGCGCTATGGGAATTCTCATTCCTAAGTTATATCCTTATTAAACTTAATATCAAACATTTTTTCGTCACAAACACACAGATAATAAAATAAATAAATACAATAGTAGTTTATGTGACTGTACATAATGAAGGGCATTAAACACGAGTATGGGTTTATGAAACGAGCCGAATGCGAGTTTCATAATAACATCACACGAGTATTTTAATGCCTAATTATGTACAGTTACATACACTTTTTTATCTATCCACATATCATAAGCCTCCATGATGCATTCGGGAGCCGCATATTATGACCGCCATCGCGGCGTCGTTTTCTGGCAGCTGTCATAGTTTTTTTTTTATTCAAAGACAAACTAGAGTCAATTCAATTCAATTAAATTTTTAGTTTATATGGCTCCATCAAAGCCTTGATGATTCCGCCAATGTCGAGTTTAAATAAGACACGGTCAGTATTTTAATCTTGAAAACAAACTAGAGTCGGATCCAACTGTCATATCGTTCGATATCTTACTTACATATTTGTCAAATTTGTATGCAAATTGACAATTTATTTCGAACTACGTCATCTCGACTGATATTAGAATAGAGGTTAAATCAAATTTTCGTTGTTTTTCAGAGACGTTCGAAATTTGAATGAAATAATGTTATCGAAATCGATGTTATTATTTAGCATTTATATAATAACATTTTCACAGATAAGAAATTTGTTCTTACAAAACAGTTTATTTTTATGATGGTCATAATGTGCGGTTCTTGAACGCATCATGGAGGGTTTATGATATTTGGATATGGACCAGAAATGGACCCAGCTCAGCATATACACCCAGCGCTGGTTTTCCGCAGGGTCCTTTCGGTGAAAACGACCCTGCGGAACTACGGTGGGTAGGTACCTAACAACGACCGATGAACGGGCATTTTCAATAATTCGTGCACCCAATTAGCATAATTTGTTAAACAAAAATTAACTCAGTGTCAGTTTTGTAACGACAATTAAGTATTTAGTTTGTATAAAAATTAACTTTTTCTTTTCAATATATAAATCATATGCATATAGACCTTATTTAAATGCGAAAAAAGTTCAGTTTGACATCATTTGTATGCTTAACTTTCGTTACAAAACTGACACTGAGTTCATTTTTATTTAACAACTCACGCTAATTGGGTGCACGAATTATTGAAAATGCCCGAACACTTAAAATTAAACAAACAATAACATATCCAAACACAAAAAGGGAACTATTATAAGCTAACATACATTCTAAAACACATATAAAAGAAATAAAATGAACTAAAATATTTAATAAAACAAAATAGGTATGCAAACCCAGCAGTGTGTGGGCATGCGAGCAAACGAGTGCAATGCGAGTGAACGCAAGCGCATACACAACCCGCACAATTAAATTTTCACTTACAGTCTTTTTTTATAAATGGTAAATTACCATGAATATACTGACCGAATTACCGTACGGCTTACGAGTGAATAACTCAAAGAACGTGAATGATATTTGACAAAAATATGCCTTGTGTTTTCCATTTCCAAACACACTGTACGTATAAGTACCTAACTTTTCGTCATATGACTTTCAAATAAAAGGCATGTCAAAAAATTGGACAAGTGCTCGGACTGATTACGTAGGTAGGTACTTTACATCCAGACTATATTTTGTATCGTTTTCAGATGTTTCCCTGTACTCGTTGTATATTTAAGAGAATATTACTTGCCAAATGTCATAGCTCTAGGTCAACGGAAAGTAGGTACCCTATAAATTTTGATTTCCTTGAGAGTGTCAAAATATAAGTTTTTTGAACTTACAGGTTTGATTTCTCGACGGCTTCAAGGGACTGTAGACCTGAGTACCTATATGGTTTTAATTTCAACATGATACCTCACCGCGTTCCCGAGATAAAGAGTCTTAACAGGCAGACAGACAGACGGACAACAAAGTGGTCCTATAAGGGTTCCGTTTTGTCCTTTTGAGGTCCGGCATCACCCTAAAAAACATAATAAGTGATATGTAATCGTGTATATCAGGTAAATTAATAGGGTACATATAAATGTATGAAACATTAAGAGTCCCCAGACCTTTGACCTAGCTAGAACTATGAAATTTGGCAAGTATTATTCTACAAGTCACACAACAACAAGACAACAACACACCACCACAACAACCACAACACCACAAGTACCTCTAACAGTCGAGTTGCCCACTCACTTGACAAAGGGGAGACAACTGTCACTTGCGTCCGCAGGAGCACAACCCTGCACGTGTCCCCTGGGTGGTACAGTCGCCATCACATACATAGGTACACTCTAGGTGTTCAAAAATATCGGCACATGCACCCTAATGCCTTGAAAATAGAGGTGTGTTCCGATGTTTGTGACGTGCTTGTTTGCTCCGATGTATGTGATGGCGACTGTACTAAAGAGTGACAAACTCAAAAGCCAAGTAATGTATGCCATACGATTAAATAAATACTACAAGTACCTACAGGGAAAAATCTAAAAACTATAGGTACATTTGTTATTTTTTTTTTTTTAATCATTTATTGTTAAAACTGTGAACATAAGATCTCATTTTAGACATTGGAAGGTATCAACAGTTTGCCCTTTTCGAGCGTACAATGTTATTGAACTTAAAATTAAACTTAATAATTTGTAGACCTAGTTACTTAAACGAAATATTCATTCAGATTGTAAAAGCATTTATCTGCTAGCCATTTCTTCAGCTCCTTGTTGAACTTATTATTATTATCTAATGACTTAATATATACAGGTAAGTTATTAAAGATTTTGATTCCAGTAGCATAGGTACTCTTGCTAATTATGTAACTAGAAGGCCTAACTGTACACATATCATATTTATATTGCGATCTAATTTTTAATTTAGAGTCACTTTTCCTATTAAAAATATCGTGCCGTTCCTTAACAAATAAACAAATTTCCAGTATGTAGATACATGTCAGCGTTAAAATTTTTGTGCGGAACCCTCGGTCGGCGAGTCCGACTCGCACTTGTACGGTTATCCGGTTATTCTCTAAGGTTATTTCATTCAGAAGGCCAGTTCTTCTTTAACGGACGTTACCTCAAAATTACGATCATGAGTTCATGAGTGAGGTGCTTTAAAAATGATCATGCCCCACGGGTAGCACAAGATCTCAAGCGAACTATCTCGCGCGCGAGTAAGGCTATTCATCCCTTTCTAATGAGAACACTAAGAAAAGGACCGGCATATCTTGCTCGCGGTCTTATGCTAGCCGTAGTACGCGTCTGCGCACGAGACCGCGATCCTTCACTGCATTTTAAACGACGTCGCAAGACTCGCAGTTATCATTTGAATTAATTATTTCTACATTTGCGTGTCCGCGCATTGGAAAGCTTGAGCTTTTTGTTAGAAGTGTGGAATGTCAAACGATTATAAGAATTGTTTCTTATTGTTGTAGTTGTTACGAGTATCTTCAAGTTGAAATTGGAAAAATACCAAGTTTTTTATTAATAAATAATGCTAGTGTAATGTGCGGATACTTATTATAGAATAGATTCAGATTCCAATTTTTTTTTACATTTATTAATTTTTTAATTACATGATGCGCAATTCGGTTTTCGTGAAGGACTATCTACGGAAAGTGCAATATTAGCCTTAAAACATACAGTAAGCTATTATGTTAAGAGAAATACGCCTATTTATGCCTGTTTCTTAGATCTTTCAAAGGCTTTCGATACCGTGTCGTATGATAAACTGTGGTCAAAGTTGAAGGAGACAGGCATAAATCCGGCTGTGACAGAAATCATGTCTCACTGGTATAGCAACCAGATAAACGTGGTAAAATGGGCAAAAGAGTATTCAGATCCATATGTGCTAAAATGTGGGGTGTGGGGGGGCTAACCTCGCCGGATGTAGAATTGATAATGTTTGTGTAAATAATATCAGTTATGCAGACGACATGGTGCTGCTGAGCCCATCAGTGTCAGGGCTAAAGAAGCTAATCGATACATGTGAGATGTATGCGCAACAGCACGGTTTGAAATACAACGCGGGCAAAAGTGAGTTCATGATGTTCAGGGGTAAAATTAAGTGTCCAGGCTACTCGCCCAAAATAATGTTGAACGGAGTTCCTCTGAATCGTGTTACTCATTTCAAATACCTGGGTCATATAGTGACCGAGGACCTGAAAGACGATTTCGATATTGAGCGGGAGCGCAGGGCGTTGTCAGTCCGAGGCGGGATGCTGGCGCACAGGTTCGCACGTTGTAGTGCCCAAGTGAAGCTGACTTTATTTAGAGCTTATTGTCAAAGTTTCTATACGTGTGGCCTGTGGGCTAGTTTCAGGCTGAAGTCATATAGCGCCCTGCGTATCCAATACAACAACATTTTCAGGAGGCTGTTTGGGCTACCCCGATTCTGCAGCGCCTCTGGGATGTTTGCCGATGCTAGCGTAGATGACTTTTATGCCATAATACGGAAGAAGACGGCGTCTGTGGTGATGCAGACGAGGGGAAGCTCAAATAGCATCCTGAAAATGATAGCAGAGAGGTGGGACTCGGACATACTCCGCCGATACACCGACCTACACGTCCTAAAAAAATAAAATTAAATTAATTCATGTGGCTATAATTTTACTAATATGTAAGTGTTTTGTGTTTTTGATTTGTGTTTTGTAATGCTATGGATCTAAGAAATCTGAAAATAAACCATTTTTATTTCATTTTTATTTATTAATGTAAAAAAAATGTTTTTTTTATATAGGAGACATAAACAGATGACAAAGACACACTCACTTGTGGAACTATAAGGGGACCCAACTCAGCATGTTGCTTGCTGGCTTTTCCAGCCAACGCCGTTCTTCCATAGGGCCAAATGGGTGGAAAGTTTCCTATCGCAATCACTAAATTTCATTTCCCAACTGAATCGTTTGTCCGAATTTTGATTTCGGCGAAAAGCCAGTCTACTAGAAGACCGCAGAGTCGGTCCGCGAAGACCGTTTTCGATTCTTATCGTGTAGAACCCATTAGGTTAGGTTAGGTTTGTATGACTAATAATCATGAAAATTTCATAGTTTCAGAGAAAAATGGCTTTTGCCTAAATGAAAATTCGGACAAACGATACCGAATTGGGAAACAAAAGTCGCAGCTGCTATAGTTAGCTTTTAAAGATTGCGCTATAATTCAAATAAATGTACCGTAGATGGGGTTGCCTATTCCGAATCACATATATTTACTTAATTTAGTTAACCATCGTGAATATCGTGATAGCTAAACTACACACACTAACAGCGAATCCTCAAGTGAATAAAGGGTCGGCAACGAGCTTATGATTCTTCTGGAGTCACAAGTGTCCATAGGATACGGTACCTGCTTTACCATAGGCCGTAAGCTAATTTGTCACCGTCGTTGTATAAAAAAAATTGTATATTTTAGTCACCAGGCAACTTTAGAACTATTTTTAATTTTAAGTCTATGTTGTACCTACCTACTTGAACCAATTCCGTTGGCCTTCAAATCCTTCCTAATTTGTTGCTAAAAGTTTTAGGTCACCACTTGTATCGTAACCAGGCTGAAACAACAAAGAAGACAACGAATGTTTTAGATTATAATTGAGACTAAAGGTTAAGATAAAAAAAAACACGCGATCTTCCCGGTTTGTCTAACACAATCTTTGTTTGTTGCATCTAACCTGAGATGAGTGATTTTGTTTTGTTTATGTTTTATTTTCAGATCGTGGTAATCGTGCTAGTGTGCCTTTTTAATTCTAAAGTTAAACCCTCATGTACCATTCAAATCAGGTAAAGTACCCACGGTCAGATTTGTCAACACTGGGGCGCAAAGGAAAAGCGGCGGAAAACAGAAACGAAATTTAATTGGAGCATTCAACGAGGTAAAAACATAAAATATTCCGACTGTGTGTAAAGCTGGCTTTTTAAACGAACGATCAGGCATCAATAACCTTCTATATTCAAAAAAGTCTATCCATACCAATTGACAAGTCATAATGTATATTACGAGTTTAAAGAATTCAACGAACGCTAATCAAATACACGTGAAATTCACTTTATGACAACAAATGAATACAACCTGTAATAAAATGTAGGGAATGCAACTGTTATGGGTCGTATCAGAGACTTTATATTTCAAGTGACAAATTACTCAAGAATGATGGGAAGTTTTAATTTAAATCTGTTGCAGCGTTATAGAAGTTTTTCACCGGTAGAGATGAGGACGAATAGGCAAGATGATGGACAAGCAACTGAAGTAACATACCAAATGTAGGTTTTTTACTCGACGATTAAAATATGTGTATTAAGATTTCATAGAGAATACTGCAACGTCACTCGTTTCATAGTGGTAGTCCATGTTACTGTCGAAACAATCGAAATAACTACTTTTCGATACGCTCCAGACAACTAAAATAAATTCGACCAATCACGTGGCTGCTTTACTGAACTGTAATGAATTGGACCAATAGAATCGCTTTGATGTCGTACGCTCGTTGATGTCTTTTAAGATATCAACAAGCGTACGAGCGATGAGCTGCACTTCGTTTCAACGGTATCCAGTTTGTTTAATTAGTTCAGTTGACTCGTAGAAAATTAATTTTAATGAACTCGTACAAAAGGTATTGTTCACAATAGTGTTATAATCAAGCTTTTTAATCTCGTACCTTACTTAGGCCACTCAGCAAGCTTCGTGGCCTAAACACGGTACTCGACTAAAAAGCTCTCTATTATAACACGATTGTGAAAAATACTATTTTTTAAACCCATTAATGCCCAGATTAAGCAAAATGTATGGTTAACTGTCCCCAAACGAGTACACTGGGCGTAAATGAGTTGATAGGAGCTGGATATGGCTATAATGTTTTCGTTAAATGACTATTTGGAGATCTTATATCGTGACGCTACCTACGAAGCTGAAAGTCCTGGGTTCGAATCCCGGTAAGGGCAAATATTTGTGTGATGAGCATGAATATTTGTTTCTGACTGGATATTTTCTATGTATTTAAGTATTTCATCATCATCATATCAGCCGAAAGACGTCCACTGCTGGACATAGGCCTCCCCCAAAGAGTGCCAAAATGACCGGTCCTGCACTACCCGCATCCAGCGGACACCCGCGACATTAAATGAATTAAGTATTTATATTTATTAAATAAATCTTCGTCTAACTGTGAGGTTAATTCGTTGTGTGTAAGATATTCCCCTAGTATTTTATTAAAAATGTATCATGATGTTACAAAACTTCTTAATACAGCAAATGCATTAACTTCAGTTTTGCTTGCGGGGATCAAGTAATAACTAAATGTAAGTGACAAAGCGTAAGTAAGTATACATACAAATACAAAAACACTGATGCAAGTCACTTCCGCATTCAAGCCTCGCGCAGTGCACGCATCCAAATATCGCAATAATTTTCCACATAATCATTTACTCCCATAAATGACAAAAGAATCAACGTTCAATGAGATGGAAATGGCGCGTTAAGGCGTGACACCTACGTCGGTGTCGAATTAGGGCTGTGTAATGAGGACGATTAAGGGCGCGCATCCTGTCTGCAGGATATGCGTGGGAGTAATGTTGCTGAGCGTAATTTTTTTATTTAACTTTGCTATTGAATACATGAAAGTAACTTTCCATCGGTACCATAGTTTTTTTTATGTTGACATAAAACATCGAGTGGAAACCGGTCTGATTCCGACAAGGGCTAGTTTTCCCTTGGGGGTGGAAGATCAGACGGCTTTCTTAAAGGAGTGCAATCTTGAGATTAGGAGCCAAAGCGGGCCCCAGACTCCTATGGGAAAAACGCCAGGTGGATGATGATTATGTACAACACAACGATATAAGGACGAATACGTACATCAACCACACCACACATTACAGCCGGTAGCTTTAAACCCATAGGAAACTGTGTAAAACATCCGTATAATCCGATGTTAACCGTCGTAACGTACACTAAATATATCCATCAGTTTATGTGTGAAGATGTGTTTTCATATATTTGACACATGCATGCTTGACAGCTAGGTGTCAATAATATATGAAAACACACAGCCCCGCACATCTCTCGCACATGTCGTGTCTCGGTTTGCCTATATCTCATCTGCATTCAATTGCTCAAAGGTTAGCTGGAAGAAATCCCTTTCAGGGATAAGCTCGCCTTTGTACATGTGTTTATATGTTCTTGTAATAATTGTTATATTGTTGTGTTCTGTTCCATGTACAATAAATAATTTACATATATTATATTTACATACATATACATACTCTCATGGATATTCAGCCTTATACTGCTTCTAGTCCTTAAAAAACTTATGATGGAAATAAATTCATCAGAAATTATTTATTACTAGGGCTTTAATGTGATTGGCTGTGATTGGCTTTAGCTCCGTGCGAGGCGACGAGAAAGGCGTCCCGCTCAAAAATCCAAACATAACTATGACCATTTGTACGAGCCGCGTGACGCTTACGCGTCCACGAATGAGCCCTCAGAGCATAGAATACTATATACTTATATTCATACATCTGTGAATGAGCCTAATAGATTTATGACGATACAGGGGACCGATTTTTGACTTTCGAGCGCTCGACTCTTTCACGCGAAAACTGACAAAAATAATGAAATGCTATTTTAAAATAGCAATAGACAATTGAAAAACGAGTGGAATTGACCACTTGTGTTCAATTATATCGGTAGAAAGTAAGTGCTTGCAATTTAGACACTACAATCGTATTTACTTCTATTTAATTTTCGAGCGCTCGAAAGTCAAAAATCGGTCCCCAGATGTTTGAAAACACAAACGGAAGATTCAAAAGGATAAACCCTTGTTAACCCTTAAATGTTAACGGCATGTTTTAAGTGCTCAACCATTCCGTGGACTTAATCCGACGCGTATATCCTCCGAGCTCACGCTTCGACCATTACCACAAAGACGTATTTCAAACGGCAACCAGCCAAAACCACAGACAACAATAAATTTCGCATTGACACACATCGCGCCGATCGTAAATATTGTTCGTTTTGTTTCCTACCATTTTTATGTGGACAACATCAAAAAAATACTTCCCAAATACCTTTGGAAGAGAATAAATAAAGCAGTGTGGTAGTAAATGTCAATAATATGCAAAATAATGGATGTTAATCTGGACAGGCTTTGTGATTTGCGAGTCTGCGCTTCAAAGATTAGCCGCGTACGAGCCTTCTTAAATGTTCCAGCTTATATTATGACTATAACTTTTATGTCTTACACATAATTTTGTTGTGTGTCAACGTGGAATCCTCGCTTTAGTTACAAAATAAATGAGATAGTGTTGTTTATTGTGTGGCATGCTGTTCTTAAATGATTTTCTTAATTAATAATTGATGTAGTTAAAGTTTTTATTTTTAAGCCCAGGCATAAATTAAACATTCGTCAAATCTTTTTAATCTTCGAAAATCAAGAGAAATCGAATGGTTATTTACGCTTTATAAATAGTGCAAGTATACCTACATACTTGTTATATTAATATTGTAGAACATGTCCAGACACCACAGTGGGTACGAAAAATAAATCGTCTATTATTTTAATTGACAAGTTTAAGCACCCTCGCTCCTAAACATAAATTAGATTATTCTTTCAGGGCCTCCTTTGACAAATTAAAATTTAATTAAAATCTATATTTATCAATGCTTACCGCTCACACTCGCTAATGCAACGGCCATACGCAAATGCAACTGAAACCGCATGAAACAAGTCTCGCATACAATTTCAATAGGTCAAATGAAGTCAAGTGCCAATCGATAGTAGGGCGCAGCTTTCGGTCGCCATTTATCATAACACTTTCCTAATGTGACAGATCAGGGTACATCGTCCCAAAATGACATTACTCGAGGTCGCAGACGTACAGTCGACGCCAAAAATATGTTTACAGTTTTCGCCTTATTACAATGGAATAAGGTGCAAAAGTGTAAACATATTTTTGGCGTCGACTGTACCTCCCACGCGTGACCCGATGACATTGTTATTATTTTCACTATTGCTCGTTACGTCGGGCAAAATACTGGCCAATTAGTACACACTTTCACATTTGCGCGATTAGCTTTCTGAGCCTTCGGTAATCCGGTCAACGACCCATCTGCCTAGTTTCGGCAAGGACAAGGTGACCGATTGTCAACAGCATTATTCTGATGCGCGATTGTTTTAACATTAGACGTACCTAATCCGTCAATATTCTAATGGTCTAAACAAGACAACTCCCGTAGAGTTCGAAACATGTCGCCCGTGGTTACAGTTAACACGTGAGTTGAATCGTGTAATTTTTAGGACTATTTCAACATGTCTCACGAAAGTTTAAATTCGATTCTAATGATCTAATCATACCCATGATGAAAAAGTACCTAGCTTTAGGCGATTCCGATAAAATACAAATTATTGATTAATAATCTCTGTGGGATCAAGCGTAACTTTAATTTTAAAATACAAAAGTTTTTGTACAGTTTGGGTAGGATTACTTGGGTCAATCAACTATTTATTGTTGCTCGTTGCCATGGTTACGTCTCCTGGGTCACTCTTTAAAACTATTATTTTATGGGGTTTAAATCCACTAAACACGTGTTTTTGTCATATTGGTAAACCCATTCCATGGTGGCGCATCTCCTTAGCATGATAGGAGTCCAGTTTATAGTATTTTTTTCCAAGAAAGTCTGTTACTGTTGTCTCTTGGCTTACTGGGACAGAATAACAACTAGAAAAAGTTGATTGACCCACTTGTAAAAGCGCCATTCAAAGGAGAATGGCGCTTTTACAAGTAATCCTACCCGCAGCAACAGTCTGTGTCAAAACATTAAAAAGTAAAAATATTTCAGATTCACTGATGGCTACAATAAGTATGGTTTCATTTAATATTTTCCGCCGTTGATATCTAATGTGTGAGAACGAGAGAAAACATACATCCTTATATGGTCGATTTTAAAGTGCATATTTCGCATCAATATATTTTTTGTTTTAATTTTGAACTAACAAGGAGGTTAAACAGTAAAAAATACATAAACGGTATTAAGCGTGAAGTGTTCTTGATCGACTAAACGGATTTGGGACTAAACAAACATTTGTTTCACACATTTTAAGAGAATCACGAAATAATAATTACTTATGGAGCATAATTAAATTAGTCACCAGCTAATTGAAACAAAAGTGACTATAAATTTGTCAAAATAACGTTTTATCCCTTCCGTAATTGTTTCTATATAAAGAAAACGAAGTAATTTTGTTCCAAAACCATTTCGTTTTATGTTCCATTAAGGTTGAATTTGCTATTAATAAAATGAATGGACTATAAGTAGCTTTCACTTGTTTAATCGTTGTCACCAATGATATATATCAATAAGCCTAATGAAATTAGCCGGACACAGTCTACAATCTGCATCATCGGCATAAGTAGCGAATGATCTTCAACTACAATTAATACGTATTTTAAATGAGTTTAGTTTCAGTACAAGGTACAAAAGCTGCCTGACGAAGCATGTTGCATTTTTGTCAATCCGTGCTCATTTGAGTTTTTACTCGAGAGAAGAGTCCCTTCGGGCTACATGGTTACATCAACTTTATGGTACAAAATCATGTTATCATCTATATTACTCATATTTGTAAAGTTTCGAATTGCCTATCGATCTAACAGAAGTGGGTGAAAAGCGAATTACAAGATTTGATTGTATTGTTTGATGCATTCACCTAAGTAATAAAAATCGCACCTACTTTGACCAACACCGGCTCCTATATTTATGTAAATAAAACATAGTTTGATATGTAACCTCTTGAATATTCATGAGAACAGTTTTACAGCCGGTAATACAACTATAAAGCTTACTTGTAAAAATCAGTATATGGAGTTGACACAGTGCGGCTTCATAAATTATGATTAAGAAAGCTAGATGCAAAAATATGGTCTACATTGATGGCACAGTTTCATTTTTTTATTTAAGACAATATTTAGTGTGGGTTAGAAATAAATCAATATTGGGGTATAACTTAGTAGGTACGAAGTAGCCCTGGGTTGTCCCAGGGCTACTTCGTAGTAAGCTCAATAAGTATTGTGTTAAATAGTACTAGACGATATATCTATAGATATATAATACTTAAATACATTGAAAATATCCAAGACTCGAAACAAATAGTCATTGCTCGTCACACATTATATTTAACTTCCTATTTGAACCCCGGGCCGTCAGCTTCGTAGGCAGGGCTGCCACCCACTAGGCTAAACCGGTTGTCCAACAAATAACATTATAAGTAGCGACAAATCCAGCAGTTCCCTAACACCGCCCTTGATCCTTTATCTCTGCCCTCCGACCCGTTACCTTAACCGTTAATGATGCTGATTCGCAGTAACGGTCACGCCTTTTGGGGGACAATTAAAAAGTGACGCACACTAAACCATTCAGCGAATCGGTGCATCGACAATACACACTCGGACAGGGCCATCTCGATTTACGATTCGCAACCCAATTACACGATTCAGTAACGCTCTGACCCCCTTTCTTTGTGTATCGTGTCTGCGGGTAGTTCATGCGCATTAATCTTATTCACAGCAGAAACCCAATTTGTTAAAAATAAATTTAAATTCCAATTATTGTTCCCAAAAATGATGCGTTACCAAGACAATTTGCATCTGAGTAGCTCGCTCGCAATAAATCTCTTCATCCCGTTACATTCTCGGTTGCATCATCCTTTCTAATCGGAAATTCTGAACGCGTTACCTTAAATTTAAAACCGCTCACCAATGAATCACGGCCGAAACAAGGTATCGATAATCGAACTTTTTTCACGTGCCCCTGTACAAAGAAAGCACTTTTACTTTTTGCTTTCGTTTTTCTCACGGTCCGAAATCGCTTGACTCACGTCTTTCGCTCGAATTTCATCGTGTGCTGGGCCCCTTAATTATGACGTCATAACCGAGGCTGCATCCCGAATTCCTTTTTCAAAGTTCTTTTTATTTATAAACTGACAGAGCTCGTATTATCTTAAAGCAATCTTTTACACTGCCAGTTAGCTTAAAATAAGACATGGATTTTGTGTTTGTTTATTGTTTATTTGATTAAATGTATACTGTTGAAGCCAAAGCCTTGGTGCTAACAAGATGGTGCTGATAAATGTGATGGAATCTAAATGGCTGCGACATTTATTATTTAGCAGGTGTAGCTGCAGTTTGGTTAATTATGCTGAAAATGAAACGTATTAAAACACTAGATTTTGGCTATGGATGGGGTCGACGTCGTCTTCCTCTCATTGTTCATACTTCTAAATTATTTGGCAATAATAACAGGAATAAAAAGCCGGCCAAGTGCAAGTCGGACTCGCGCACGAAGGGTTCCGTACCATTATCAATATTTTTTTTTATTTTATTCTGTTTTTAGTATTTGTTGTTATAGCGGCAACAGAAATACCTACATCATCTATGAAAATTTCAACTAGAACTATCACGGTATCAGTGAGATACAGCCTGGTGACAGACAGACGGACGGACGGACAGCGAAGAATAGGGTCCCGTTTTACTCTTTGAGTACGGAACCCTAAAAACTGCTAAAACTAAAACTGCTCCCGTATTTTTGGTTTAAGTGCAAAAAGGTACAGCAGTTAAAGTAACAAACATGCAAAGTTATTTTTGGCAGTTAGAATATTAAGTGCTGCAGATTCACTAATTTCCGCGTTTTCATATACGATAACCCACAAATTACCGCTACGAACACGTTTATGAAATGCTAGGATTAAAATATTAAGTCTTCAACGATCTAAATGTGGCTGGCTACTGCGACATTTTGTCGTTCCTTTTCACACGTTACAATGGCGCCCGGCTAACGCCTTCAGCCAGCTTATTGTGACTCCTGGCGTAGAGTCGTAAAATGGGTATAAATAAGTATAACTGTCCGATGCAGTCAGAAGAAAGTGCAATCTCCGGTGCCTCGTAAACCGCAGCACAACTCAATGAACATAATTTCAATAAGTAGTAGCTGCATATTGTGTCGGCTGGTAGGCATGTTTCACCTTGAGTCATTTTGGAACACGACTTTTCATTTGTTCCTTACGTGTTTTGTGCAATTCCATTGTTTCCTTTTATTTATATACAGAAGTCATAATTACAGACTACAGCACAAGTAACTACACGTCTGAAGTTTTCAAAATAAACTACACAAGTCTTTATTACTATGACAATGAGAGCTTGTGCCGATCATTTGCAATACTTCGCCCGCGTAACAACTTCTGCTGCCGCCTAGGACGCCAAAACAAAAAATGGCTTAGAATCCAGGAATTTGTCAGAGTCGAAGGGCGAAATTAAGCGTTTTGAGGCCTTCTTTATAAATTTTATAACAGTCCGCAGTGAGTTTAAAATTGTACGTCTAAGCCCTAGCCAGGAAGTAGGATTTTACGCACACATGGCTGCGGTAATCAGCAATAGTAGATATTCAAATTTATTTATCTACAGTTATGTTATATAACTGTTTTTATCGTCCATAAACCGGAGACCATTCCTCTATAAAATTAATGTAAATTTGCCCATGTACGTTGTGCAGAGAGCTAACTTCAGACGTTACAAAAGCCGGCTCCCCAGATTTCACAACGTGAATTATGGGCCTAAGTCGCATGATATGTCCTGAGTAATAGACTGGTTCCATTCAGCTTCTCGGATGGCTTGTTTGTGAGCTGACCTGACACGTGGGCGATTATTTTGAGTTTTAGTGCCACTAACGTCGAAATATTAAATATTTAGCTGTACTGGAGAACATTTGTTATGTAGGTATATTGGCAAAATAAAACTCGTTGAAGAAGCCACAGCCAAAAATTCCTTTAATTTGGCAAGATACACTGGCAGATTCAAATAGTTAGAAGAACATTTTGATATCTTTTTGAGTGTCTGTTACGCTGATGGATCGTAGGTTAATTCCAGATGTTCTGTAAACAAAAAAATAGGGAGTTGTTTTGATTTGCTTACAATAGTCAGTACCATATGTATGACTGTGTTTATCTCTATGTTCAAATCGGATCTAGGGCATTGTGAATTAAATTTTACAGCGTATAATGTTACACATTATAGGCTCATGCCAGTATACAGCTAGATTCAGAAGATAATATACCTTTTCTCAATGCCGTAAAGACTAAGACGTCACCTTTTCGCGTTTGTGCACAACTGCGTTGCAATGGTGCGAAGTTTGTCTCTTTATAAACAGAGATTTTGTTACCCGCTGTAAAAGTTTATACCTTTATGGGATTTTATTATTTTATAAGTTGAAAGGTGGGTCTTTGTGCGCTTTGTTCGCAGTGATAGTGGTGGTCCTTTAGGTTTGTTCTTCTTTGCACCCGAAAGCTTCCGTTCACGATTGGTTCATTTCACACGGACAATAGGCATGGGGACGATATTTTTTTATTACACCAAAAAAAAAGGCAAAAAATGTGCCTAATGCCAAAAATCCCATTCAATTATTTCATAAAATAAACAAGCTATACCCGTTTTAATGTTACTTGTTCGAGAGAGAAAAACGCTCTAGACTCGTGACGTCACGGGTCTCAACCGTAATAGTAAAGGACAATCGCTTCATATGAAGGTGCGTTTTGCGAAATAGGGACAGCGTACCTCTTAGAACTTTGGACACGTATACTTAGTGATTATTTATTCTTTTGTATTGTTTTTGTCCATTCGACTGTATTTTTAAAAGCCTTTTTCTAGAAAATGCAACATTATTGATTATTTTATTTGGTGTCCCGGGATATTCAAATTTATTCAAATTCAAATTGCCAATTTATGACACATTTTAAGCTTTACATAATTATGTGAAACAAGACTTTATGCTAACGGTAGTTTATTATTGTACATTAGGTACTGCAGAGGCCGAGAAAATAGGGATTGCCGGCCAAGTAGATTTATCATCATCATCATTACTTAAGAGCCTTGTTCTTGTCGGTGGAGTAACCGCCACTTTTCTCTGTCCATTGCCAGCCTCTTGACTTCCTCATAGTTCATGACTCGACATCAGCTTTATGTTTTATTTGGCTAGAATATGTTAGCCTAGGCCTTCTTCTGCCTCTCTTGCCTTCAATTTTACCCTCCAGGATGTTTAGGAAGAAACTGTCGTGCCGTATCAGGTGGCCCACCATCTTGCCTCTCCTATTTCTTATACATCCTAGCAAACATCTTTTCTCATCTAACATACTTAAAACTTCTTCGTTTGTCTTTCTCTCCGTCCAGCTAATCCTTTCCATCCTTCGCCAGCATTACATTTCGAAGGCCTCCAGTCGTTTTCTGTCTCTCTGGGTTAGCGTCCACGACTCGCTCCCATATAAAGCAATGCTCCAAATGTAAACTTTAACCAGTCGCTTTTTAGCTGTTTTTGATATGCGTGCTTTTAAGAGATGATTTTTGTTATTAGATGCCTTTTTGGCCATAGCAATCCTCTGTATGATGTCAGGGGTGCACCTAGAGTCACTGGTAATGATACTTCCAATTATTTAAATTTCTGAAATTGCTCTATTGTCGTATCTCTGATTACGATTGGGTTACTGTATACTGTTGTGTGGTTAGAGATGGTGAGAATTTTGGTTTTGTTGCAGTTAATTTTAAGTCCTGTTTGATTGAAAATTTCATCCAGTTTTAATACTAATTGCTGTAACTGATTACTATCTTCGGCAATTGCTGCGATGTCGTCTGCAAATCGAATGAATTGTACTTTGTTTTCATTTATTTTAATACCCCTCAAGTCTGAATCTATTGCTTTCTGTATGGCCCGCTCTATGAAGATATTGAATATAAGAGGTGAGAGTGGACAACTCTGTCTTACATCTTGCCTGATCTAATACCCCTTTTCTTCGCCTACTTCTATGATGGTTTCCTGGTTTCTGTAGAGTTCGTATATAATTTTTCTATCCCTGTAATTGACTCCAACTTCACGCAGAATACGCATAATTTTTTTCCAGTCTACTTTGTCAAAAGCCTTCTCTAGATCAATAAAAGCTATATGTGTGTCCAAGTCGAGCTCCAATCGTCTGTCAATAATTAATTTAAGGGTTAAAATGGCTTCTCTGGTCCCTTTATTTTGTCGGAAGCCATATTGATCAGGTCCAAGACAGTTTTCAGCTATTGGTCGTAGTCTATTTTGAATAATTTTGAGAATTATTTTGGATGCTTGTGAAATAAGGCTTAACGTTCGATGTTCTTCACATTTAAGTGTATTTAGTTTTTTTAGGTAATGCTACTGTTTTACTAAGTAAGTAATCTATTGGTACTTGTACACACGTATTTTATCATTTCGATATAAATTCCATCGTCCCCTGCAGCTTTACGGTTATGGGTACTCATCAAGGCTTTGTCAAACTCTTCTTTCAAAATAGCTGGACCCTTTTCATTTTCATCAACTAGATATGCCTCTTCTATGTCGTTCTCATTATATTATACTCGTATTAAGTGTCTCCACGGGCGACTTTTCTCAGCCGCGAATAAAGCACTAATCCTAAAGAAGAACTCCCGAATGGTTCGAACATGTCACCTATAGTGACTAATTGTCACTATTAATTATTAATTATAAGTGAGTTTAACTTTTATTGTTAGTATTATTTAAAAAATGACTCATAAAAGTTTAAAGTAAAAAAATTATGGATATAACATTATAAAATGCTAATAGCTAGTAGGTACTTATTTAATAATATATTTATATTCTAACCCTTTCAAATCGGGAAAGCGGGACTGAGTTAAGGTGAAGCAGCTTCAGAAAAGTTCCAAAATGGGCTTGGAAATTCCTACTTCATTACGCGAAAACTACATAAAATGTAACGGTTTCTTATTTAAATGCTATTTGAAGATATTTGCTACAATTATATAATGCCCAACACACGATTTGATTAATTTGCCTCGATGAATTAGGCTCGCAAAGTTAGCTCTGATTGCGCGTTTTTCGGTAGGTCGAGTTGACTAAAAACCAGAACCATTTTTTTGCTAGTCAATGTTCAGTATTTATTTTTGTATCCTTTTATTCCTTATTATATATTTGACAACGTAGTAGGCTAATTTAATTTTTAATTAACGTAAATTAGTAACATTAAGCACATAAATATAAAATCTCGCTCAAAACGGATGCGCGTAAGTCATTCGTTTGAATTTTAGTAGGCAGATGGCCAAGGGGCCTCGGGCTGGACGGACGTCTGTCGCGATTTTTTGCATTTTGACAACTGTAAAATTCGCTAGTTTAATACCAGCTGTTAGAAAATAATACGTTTTCAGGGAGAATTAATAGGGTGTCATGTGGGTGGATAGACGTTTAAAATAGATTTTCGGTCATTTTTACAATTTGTTCTAATTTAAAACACAAAAGTTCGTTCACAAACCCTACGATTACAACCCGATTTTTCATATTTCTCATCTTAAGATCCCGTTATTAATGAAAGAAGTTCGAATACGTTTCTTTAGAATGTGGAATATTTTTTTATCACACGGGTCACATTGTCTAGTACGTAAAAAAAGCTCGCTTCCTCATACTGTAGAGTTAACAGTGTTCACGGAGGTTCTTGTATATATATTCACGATAGTGTCAGTTCAATCGAACTCAGCAGTTTGGTTAGCCTGTCTGTGGAAATGGTAATTGAAATCGCAGCAAATTACATTGAACAGTTTGATATAACCATTGTATGTATTTATAGACCTCCATCTGGAGACTTAAATGTGTTTTTTGAAAAGTTATCAGCATTACTGAACATACTAAATGATGACCAAGGAACTAAAAACACAATAATTATTGGGGACCTTAACATTGACTTACTAAGATATTCACAAAACAAAAATAAATTGCTAGACTTAATGCATTGTTCAAACTTAAATACTATAGTTTTGTGTCCAACAAGGTATGATGGCCCTAGGGAATCATGTCTAGACCATGCTTACTCTGACATTGATGATATTGATTTTGTTGCAGTCAAGAGTAATATTTCAGACCACGATGGGCAAATGTTGTCCATTAACTACCAGGCTAAGGATTGTAATTGTGTCAAATTAGTTGAAGTAAGACGAATTACACCTCCTAAATTAAATGGTTTTAAGGAATCTCTCGAACTATTCGACTGGGGAAAAATTATGGATTCTGGCAAAGCACCAGACCTTATTGTAGATTCTGTGATAAATGTCTTCATACACACTTTTCAACAAGCATTCCCAAAACTCAAATATCCACAAACTAGAATAGACAGGAAATGGGTTTCAGAAGAAGTTATTTCAAAACATTTTATATTAAAAGACATTGAACGTCTGTGTAATATATTTCCAAATAATATTCCACTAAATATTTTTAAAGATCAATTTGAAGAACTATATCAAAACCTACTAATTTATAAACGAAGCTGTTACTTTCAAAGTGAAATATCTAGAGCCACAAATAAAGCTAAAGCAATATGGGGTGTAATACAGTATGAATCGAATGCAATAAACGCCAAAACGGCGTCTTTTGAGACCTCTGAACCTACCACACTAGCTAATGAACTAAACGACTTTTTTATTAACTCTGTAAGAAATATCCGGAGACAACCGGAGATGCAATTGTCATTACAAATTCTTGGGATGTACATGCCTGAAGTTTTAGATTGTGCATCATTAGAACCATTTACCATTGGCGAAATTTACAAACTTCTTAAGCAAATTAAGCCTAAACCTACTAAAGATACTTATGACATTCCCACAAATATCTTACGTCAGTTTCCTCCATCATTTATAGATGTGCTTTGTCATAGTATGAACGTTTGCCTAAAAAACGGGTCTTATCCTCAAACTTTAAAGAAAATTAAAGTTGTTCCGGTATATAAGGGCAAAGGAAAAAAAACGGACTATAAAAATTATCGGCCCATATCAATTATACCAGCATTATCAAAAATTTTTGAGTTAGGTCTGGCCAATCGATTAATGTGCCATCTCTCGAGTAAGAATCTACTGGCTAAAGAGCAACATGCGTATCAATCCCAAAAGTCGACAATCAGTGCAGCTAGGGAACTAATAAAAACTGTTGTGGACTATCTAGAAATGGGGCATAAAGTTGCAGTGGTTCTTTGCGATCTATCGAAAGCATTCGACTTGGTAGACCATGAATTAATCCTAAAAAAGTTATATCACTATGGTATACGTGGAACCTTTTTAACTATATTTAGATCTTTCTTAAAAAACAGGGAACAGTGTTGTGAGGTTGATGTAAATGGAACTAAAGGGAAATCAAACTATCAATCACTAGATTCCATTTCTGTACCACAAGGATCCGTCATTGGCAACTATCTTTTCATCACTTTAGTCAATGATCTATCGTCATGTACACGGCATGGTAAGTTAGTTGCTTATGCAGATGATAGTGCTTTTATAGTATCAGGTAATACATTTTCTGAATTACAATGTAAAGTCAATTCTCTTCTTTGTGATATAAAACATTGGTTTACCATTAATGGCATGCTACTAAACCTTGAAAAAACCAATATAATCCAGATAAATCTTAGGGGTCTACCAGAACAAACACTAGAAATAGGGCTTAATGATACACATGTTCCGCTAGTAAATAGTGCCAAATATCTTGGATTCAACATTGACTCTGGATTAAAGTGGGATGTCCATATAGATGATCTAGGTAAAAGCTTGCTTTGCCATTTCACGCTTGACAAAAATGCTCAATGATCAATGCGTCAGAAACGCATACTTTGCTTATTTCCAATCCATAATAACCTATGGGATTGATATCTGGGGGCAGGCAGCTGAGAGACAGCGCATATTTATGCTCCAGAAAAAAGTTATAAGGATAATGGCTAGGGTGCCCTGGGATACGCCTGCCCGCAACTTATTTCGTAATCAAAAAATCTTAACGTTTACAAGCCTTTACATTTTAGAAATTTCAAAGATGGTCCGTAAAAACATTCGTGAGTTCCGAAAATTCAGGCCTAATAGTCGCAACAAAAATAATCTCTTACCAATTAGACACAAACTCAACAAATCGGAACAGTGTGTGTGGTACATAGGTCCCAAAATTTATAATCGTTTGCCTAGAGACCTTAAGCGACCGGAAATATCAGAATGCTTGTTTATATGTAGGCTTAAAGAATATTTGACTAACAAAGCCTACTATTCTCTAGACGAATTCCTTTGCCAATCATCCAATGATATGTAATGATAATACCTAATATAATAATGATAAATGTACCTAATGATAATACTTAATATAATAATAATGTATAATATTTAATGTTGTGTAGCTATAAGAAATGTTCAAATTAATATTATGTAAATATTGACCTGTAACCATGTTATCAATAAATATTGAATTGAATTGAATTGAATTGAATACGGTTTATGTGCGATACATCTCGCTGCCCCAATATTATAGGGTTCTATGTTACATTGTCGGGGTACTTCAATTTAGACCTAGTGTCACTCTGACAGACTTCAAATTTCAAGTTGATAAAAGTGCAACATAGAACCCTATAATATTGGGGCAGCGATCTGTCATATAGAAAGATTTGACATTTGGCATTTACGCTGTCTTAGGACTTAGATATATCGTTTTCAATAAAATAATAATATATTAAATACAATGAAAATCGTATAGTGTACAAACTATAACGATTATGATAGTATATTGTGATCCGCTGTAATAATGACGCCATCCAGTTAAATCCCCTGCAGTTCCAACCAATTGAATGTGGAAAGACATTGTCAGAATATTTATACCTACTCGGAATCTGCAAGCATGATGTAATTTGTGTTTATTGTGGTCAAATCAAGACGGATTATTGTCACCCAATTGGATACAGTTCTTCAAGATACCTCCTAACTACACTTCTACTCCAAGTTTTGAACACATTCACTGCCCAGAATATCTACGCACTACAAGGAGCGATGCCTACGGCGTAGGCGCCCGCTAAGCGGGTTCATGGCAGACCTGAGTGAGAGTTTGAAAGTCAAGTGAGGAAGAAGAAGTAGTAAATAATTATAATAATTAATATGCCTAAACAGTAAAGTATTCCATTGCATAATATATAGTTTTGCATAATTTTGTTGCCTAACATATTTTTTTACCTACAAATAATGAAGTAGGATGATTTCATTGTATGATGTTATTTACATTGAATGATATACTTTTTAGTCTTGTGGTATAAAACATTTCTACTAATGAAGAATTTGTTTCATTTTCTTTACCTACTCTGAGGCTAAGGAATTCACTAGAACAGACATATTTAGATTAAGTATGCTGATTTTGTAATCTGCTTGCGTCTTGGTCAAGTGCGAGTCGGACTTGTGCACGAGGGTTCCGTACCATACTCGCAAGATTTCAAGCTAATTAGCATGTCTAGTTTAACGTAGATGGGACACACGGAGCGTTATTATGAATCGATTGACACCTTATTAATCGGTTCCGTATCTTAAACGCTATGGTGGAATTGGTATGCCTATCCGGAATAGCACGTTCCCGCTGCCGCTCGCTGCTTAGCCAGAAACTCATGGCCAGGCCTTTAAAGCTTTATGGGAAGGATATAATGATGTGACGGATCTTGCCAATGAGAATACAATTAGGTAGCTAAAATCGACTTCCGAGCTATGTTTACTATTTGGCACCTTATACCTTTGTGATAAGGCGAAAAAGAAAAATATTCTATATATCATCATCATTATCATATCAGCCGAAAGACGTCCACTGCTGGACATATGCCTCCCCAAAAGAGTGCCAAAATGACCGGTCCTGCGCCACCCATTCTATATATAGTAGTATAGAATATATAATTTTTTCGCCTTACCAGCTAAGTCTCATATCTGGGAAATTCTTTTTCTCTATTTTCACCCAAGCAGAGCTCAGGTTTATATGTATGTATGTGATACATACATATATAGTATAAAATGGCATATCATTTGTAATCCTGGGGGTTGAAGTTGCACCACGTCCGTAGGAATTACCCATCGCTACCCTACACGTGACCCCTGGGCGGTGCTAAAAGTGCAACAACTTGGCAACCGTACCGTCTTTTCAAAGATCTCACGGTTCTAATACAATGATTTGCCATACGATAAATAAATAAATAAATAAATTTGTAATCCTATGCGTACAAAAGAAATATGAGTAAATAAAATACATTACTTACAAGCAGGAATCGAAATCGAGGGGCCATCCAGGAAGTACGGCAGTCAGTACAATTATCAAAGAATTATTATTAGTACAATTTTTTTATACCATGTATTTTGCAAACAAACACACGGTTTGCGAGATATCGAAGCCTATGGACGCTTGCTACTAAAGAGGATTCACACATTGGAGGATGCTTAGGGTTCATTTGAATTAACTCACAGATATTCACTAGTTTACGATATAATATTGCTTACCTATATTATTCTTTGTAGATATAGGTCAGTAGAAATCGACACAAATAGGCTTAAATCGCAAGGGCATGGTTTTTCGGTATATTGAACCGATATATAGTTAGGATAGTGTGAACACGAAATTTTGGTTTAAAAGTCATAAACTATGCTACTTTGACCATCAAGCTGTAGTACACTTTAAAAGATAAATAAATTTAAAACAATTTGAGTTAAGCCACAGGTCTATAAACTCAAGCGATGGCCCTTCAAAGATAGTCTATTTTCCCGAAGATTGTCAATTTTAAGTCATGGTCCCGTCCGGATCAAAATATTGGCAAAATCCCTCGTCCAATGAGAAAAATTGTTGGATATAAAGTTTTGTTGATATGTAATTTTCTTTTATACAAACCTTTTATAAATTCTGTAAGACTACACGCACAATCTTGAAAATACGAAAAAAAGGTAAAAATAGCTTTTTTGAAGATTTGAGTGCAAAAGGCCTTCGAGTACCAAGTATCAATGGAAAAAAGCAATAAATAATCATCATCATATCAGCCGAAAGACGTCAACTGCTGTACAAAGGCCTCCCTCAAAGATTGCCACAATGACCGGTTCTGCGCCACCCGCATCCAGCGGACTCCCGCGACCTTCACCAGGTCATCAGTCCGGTCCCCACCCGAGAACCTTTCTGCCCCAACGGCCATCGTTTCGACGTGATTTAGGTTTAGATTTATTTCTTTCGAGATAAAAATTACAATATAGGTCCTTATCACGATCGTCAATAATAAGTAATAAAAATAAAATAATATTCAAAATGTTAATACACAAAGTGGAAATTGTATCTCCAATTAAGGATTGTCATTTAACAACTAATAGACACTTACTATTGAACAGAAATAAACAATGTCAATTTATTCATTAGGTACCTAAATTTAAAATTTGAATATTCAACATAAATGTTACACAAGAAATAATATCAAATGTGCAATGTGGCGGCGCCAATACCTACACATGGCGCCTTGCTCCGTTCTGGTCCTTTAAGTTTATATTAAATAGAAAGGTTTAAAAATGAAGGTCAGAAAAACGGTCAGTAAAAAAATATAATGTTGCTAGCTAGCTCAGCAAAGCTAAAAGGTGTAAACAAATACGTAGGTTCGTGCGAATACACGTAAAATCGGATTCCCCTGATTCCCTGTAGCCGAAGTACTCCCCTGTGGTGCGCCGGGTAGGTTGGCGGAGGAATTTCTTGACGGCGCTGAGTTCAGCGCCAGCCGGAAAACCGCTCCACGGTCTCGTACAAATGGCCAGAAGCAAGCGCAGGCAGGCGGAAAATATTCAGGCGATAAAATGTCACTCCGGACCTTGGACCCTGGAACGTGCCATCAAAAAAAGGCATTACGAACGGTCCATTTATTCCTGTGAGCACCAACGGCATGTGGGAAAGTACTTAAGTAGTTGTGATGCCGTGGATGTTCACAATTCAGATGCGGAGATTACATTTAAATGGAGTTGATTTGACAAACAGTTGAATTAGATGATTTTATATTTTATTTTTAAAAATGCGGGTGGATTAAAGTGACACGCACGATGAATAGCAACTTTAAATAAGTACTAGTTATGAGCAAACTTGTATGTAGATACGATATAAGAGATTTGCAGTTAAAATTATTGTGAACTAGTAGCAAGTTAAACTAATTAAGCAATGAATCAGCACTAAAGGTTCTAAGCTACTTGCAAACAAAATATAACCACTTACCCAATTTAGGGGTACACTATTAACACTTTTTTAAAAAACACCACAGTGATTACTGTTTAATCGAGGAACGCGTAGGGACGACACCAGAACACCGATTACGGTTCCGTGCAGCGGACCGTAGCAGAGATCGAGTCTAGGTGACGTGCGTTCTACTCAATATCTTTTGGCTAATGAAAAAATGAGCGGCCTCGCGCGATGACGAGTGCCCGCGCAGATCACGTGCGTCTCACATGCATTCGTTCATGTGCGAATGAAGCTATGAGTGATCGAACGTCAAATCAATGCCGCGACATATTTAAACAGTTTAGCGTGTTGATGAGTTTATAACTTATATTTAGGATAGTTTAAACATGTGTTTTGGTGTGTAGTGTTGTAATGAGTTGTATATGTTATTTTTAATTAAGTTAGTAGCTAGAATTAAGGTTTCTTTATGTAAATATGTACGTGTTACGTTACATTACCCCCGGCTCCAGTGAAAGGGTTTTGTTCTTAAAGAAAACCCTTTTGGACTGTCATTAGTATTTCGCTTTCATTCAATCATCTAACACTTCATACATACTTCATCTAGAAAACATAAAAGCAAACGTCACTTCGATAAGTGGACGGCGCGTCCTTACATACAAAAGGCATCTGTGATAAATTGCACATTTGACTAAATACTGACAACAAGATCTAAATGAGATTATACTGCGTACACTTTACTTAAGACTACTGACGAGTTTATGGTCTTTAATATGCCATACTCCCAAATCCTTACCAGTCATATCTTCTAAAACGTATACCAGTGGAGATCGTTTTTCAGTTATACGGCATTTTATAAATTTGGGCGCTAACTTTTTACTAAAATATTTGTCTTTATCGCTTAGCATGTAAGTGCGTTTAAAGACTAAATCGCCCACATTAAATTCTGCGTGTTTGCGGCGTAGGTTATACTGAGCACTGTTTTTTACATGTGCCTGCCACAATGAAGCTTGCACATCGTCAAACACAGAAGACAGACACCCTCGGTTTTCTGCGTAAACATCGCGTGGTAGGAACAACACCTCGCCATCTAGGTCAGAATCCGTATAATGCGATCCACACAAAACAAGCTCACGGCCAAACACAAGAAAGGACGGTGAGTAACCTGTGGCTTCATTAATGGAATTGTTCATGGCAAACTTAATTTTGGGGATAAAAGTGTCCCAAGTGCGGTGGTCGTTTTGGACAAATGTTGACAAACAAGAGACAAGGGTCTTGTTGTATCTTTCTACGCTGTTTATCTGAGGTGTATATCTAGGCGTGAAGAACACGTTCGGGATCTTATACTTCTTGAAAAGAGCCTCCGTTGTCGAACTAATGAACTGGCTTCCATTGTCAAGAAATATAGTTTGAGGAATGCCGTGTACTAAAAATATATTGTCCTCTAAAATCTTGACAACAGCGTCTGAAGTCGCGCGACGTAATGGAAAGAAATCACAATACTTAGAGAAACAGCAGGATATGACCAAGATGTAGGCATTCTGTTTGCGAGTAACAGGTAAGGGACCGATGAAATCGATGGAGATCATCTGAAATGGACGTGAACACTGTTTAGGACGTCCCATTTCTCCTAATGTGGCGTGATTTTGCGCTTTATATGACAAACAGACAGAACAAGAGCCCACAAACTTCACAACATCTTGGTGCATACCAGGCCAATAATAGTTTAAAGCTAAGCGCCTATATGTTTTAAAAATACCAAGATGTCCCGCTGTTGGTTCGGAATGATTTTGTGCAATTATTTCATCATGAAAGTCAGAAGGCACTACTTCCTTCCAATCAAATTCAGAAGTAAGTTGTGAATGTTTTGATTTTGAAAGTCGATACAGAGAACTATTTTTGATAATGAAGTTAGGAAAATTACTTGGAGCATTAAGACATCCATTATACATTTTCTTATACCAAGCATCGTTTGTATTTACCACTGCGTTAGAAAGAGAGATGGCATTTACTGGAACAGCACGGGAGAGAGCGTCTGGTATAACATTATCGACTCCACGGCGATGCTTCATTTCAAAATTAAAGGATGACAGACGAACTCCCCATCGTGCTAATCGTCCTGATGGATTGTCCAATGATAGGAACCATTTTAACGCAGAATGGTCAGTGTACACTGTAAAGGATTGCCCATTCTCCAGATAACAGCGCCAGTGTTCGACAGCAGTCAAAACAGCAAGGGTTTCCCGTTCTGTGATGCTGTAGTTTCTCTCGGCACCGGTAAGAGATCTACTCATGTAGGCGATAGGGTGTTCTTTACCATTCAGAGTCTGCGTCAACATGGCGCCAACGCCATAATTGCTTGCATCAGTATGCACTTCAAATGGCAATGAGTAGTCAGGACAGGAAAGGACTGGCGCGGAAACCAAGGACTCCTTTAAAGCATTAAAAGCCGCGTCAGCTTCCTGTGACTTCTTGCCATTCGAAGTGAGCTTGTTCAAGGGACCAGCTACAGTACTGAAATTTGGTACGAAACGTCGGTACCAAGTGGCAGTACCAAGGAAACGCTTAAGTTCCTTTCTGTTGGTAGGCGTGGGAAAGTTAATAATGGCCTCGACTTTTTCGGGGTCTGTGCGTAAGCCGCGAGCATCAACCACGTATCCTAAATATCTAAGCTCACTCCTGAAGAACTTGCACTTTTCGAAGTTAACAGTGAGGTTAGCAAGTTTTAATTTGTCCAAAACGCGCAACAGACGTGAGACATGTTCTTCAAACGTTGAGCTGATGATTATAATATCGTCAAGATATGCGAATGTTTTAAACTCCATATCCCCAAATAACTGGTCTACTAGGCGTTGCTGTGTGGCAGGCGCATTGGTCAAACCAAAAGCGGTGGTTTTAAAACGCAGGGAACCTCTATTTGGCACGTAAAAAGCCGTTTTATCGCGATCCTCAGGCACAATAGGGATCTGCCAGAAAGCCTTAGATAAGTCTATGCTCGAAAGGTACTTAGCATCACGGAGACTATCTAAGATTTCTGACACATATGGCAAATTATATGCGTCGCGTTTGGTGATAGCATTCAGTTTTCGGCTATCGAGGCAAAACCGAGGCTGTCCGTTCTTCTTATTAACAATGAGTACTGGAGAAGACCAAGCACTCTCACAATACTCGACCACATCCAGGGCTAGCATTTCATCGACTTGCTCGGTTAAGATTCGCTGCTTTTCGGGGGACATGCGATAATATCGCTGCCTGATTGGTTGGGCGTCTCCAGTATCTATACGATGCGCTATAATATTTGTACGTCCTAAGCCTTTTTCCTCAGTCGATATTGACTTAAACTGGGCAATTATGGTGTCTCCTATTACTTTTTGGGGCGCCGTCAAATTATCATACGAGTGAATATAAGTGTCACTGGAGTTTACTTTAATCTCTGATAAAGAGTTTTCTGATAATTTGACGCTACCTATAAATTTGGGGCAAATTTGGAACGCTCGCCAAAAATCCACGCCAAGAATAATAGAAGTATCTACTTCAGGGACAACATGAGCTTTAATTAAGTGATATTGCCTTTCAAATGTAATGGGTAAGTTAATGTATCCAATACTCTTTAAATATTGACCGCCAGCTGCTACCATGCTAATGCTGTGATCCTGGTGCAAAGTGCAGTCAATTAGATGCTTATGGCAATTATTTCCTAAAATTGTCACTGCAGCTCCAGAATTCAGCAAGGCACACGCGTCAATATCATTAATCTTTATGTTAATGTGAGGTCTAGCATCATGTTCTGGTTTAGTTTGCAGAATTGTAGAAACTTTGTAAGAAGAGGTAAATGTTTTAACAAAATTCAACCAAGTTTCCCAATCCTCCTTGTCAAAATTACTACAACTCTGCTGCACTAGTTTTTTGAATGACTGTTAACTTTAGAGCAAACAGGACAGTCTGGTGTTTTCACATCCTTCATTCCGCACTTAAAGCAAAAAATATCACGTTTAGCTTGACACTGACGGATGTGATGTGTATTGTTACGACACCTTGGACAGTATGGTTGATTGTGAACTGCTTCTACTGAGTGTATATAATTTTGTTGCTGATTTTTACTTTGTGTGTGTTGATTATAACTTGGGTGTTTGTAGTTGTAATTTTTGTTGTAGTTGCTTGTGTTTGGAAAATTGTGTTTGTTACCATTGTTGTTATATTTGTTATTACTTTTATTTGAATCCATAGTATAAGCAAATTCAGGTGCAACAGTATCTGAACTTACTTTAGGTGGTTCTTGGAATTGAGAAAGGCGAGCCTGAATGGTTTCATAGTTACGACACAATGTACGCAAAGAATCTATGTCCGATATGGAAGCTGCCGAAGCCAGGGTGCTTGCATAGCAGGGCCTAATATTGTGAAGAAGGATCTCCAGTTGATCCGTCTCTGAAAGGGACTTGGACAAACGCGAGAACATCCCATCCATGATAGAGAGATAAATGGTGATGTTTTCGCGTTCACCCTGAGTACGAGAACGAATCTCTGAGATGAGCCGGTAGTCATAATCCGACTGGTCAAAGTCCTTCTTCAGTAAGGCTGCTAGTTCAGACCAAGAACCAACCTTGTCCTTTACAGATCGATACCAATGCAAGGCATCTTCTTGAAATATTTCTGTCGAAAAGCTTAATACTTTACTCGACGGTATATTACGAGCTTCTATAAACTCATCCACACGCTGTATAAAGGAGCGCACGCAAGTCTTGCCATTAAACTTCAATTTTCCTAAATCAGCTGAGCCACGATCGCACGTCACCGAAATCACGTTCTGGAGCTCAGGCATTGAAGATCCAGATTCAGTACTGTAAATTAAACTCGAAGTGCTTGCAACAGGTTTAGCTGCCTGAAGAGCCTTGAATTTCTTTGATACGCTGTTATACTCCTTCACAATATCATCATATTCTTTCCTGGTGTCCTCGCTACGCGTTATCCTCGAAATACGATTATATAAATGGTTCAGCATGTTTTGAATTCTGAGGATTACTGGGGCTGAAGAGTCAGCAACGTCTAGGCTAGACTGAATTTTAGTGAGTACCTCACAACAGCCCTGAAGATCCTGTCTAGCTTCAAGTGGAGATTCTAAAATGTGGTCTGAGGGATAGTCTTTGGCTAACTTGACAATTTGCTTGCGTAATTCCTCAACGGATGACGCAGGCGTAGCACCTCTAATCCGAACCTCATACTCCAACTCTGACTTTTGAAGTGACAAGTACTTCACGGACAGCATGGTGAACCAAATATATGTTTTGGGTAAGTGGTGGAAAGCAAAAGCAACTACTTAAAACTATAATCAACTTCCGTTCTCCGATCTGTTACAATTTAGATTGATGATGTTGAACGTTTGGTTTTTTTTTTTTGAAATTAGCAAAAATGAAAATAAAGTTGTTAGCAGCAACAAAAAATAAAAAATGGCTACTAATGTGTACTTCGTTCTTATACAGCAATATCCTTCTTTTAATGTTAAGTGAGTGTAACAATAACAGTTAGCAGCGAACTTCAAATGTACTTTACAGTAAAGGTTTATGAAAAAAAATACAAAAGTTTACGAAAGTTTACTCAGTACACGTTAGCAGCAGGAAAAAACCAAAAAAATAAAACAAAGCACTAGAAAAGAAAAAAACGTTTCACAAAAAGGCCACAAACAAACACTAACTACTACTACAAAGAAAACAACAGAATCCGATGTGTATTACTACCACGTGTAAGGGCGCCAATGCCCCGCCTTGCTCAGTTCTGACTCCTTTAAGTTTATATTAAATAGAAAGGTTTAAAAATGAAGGTCAGAAAAACGGTCAGTAAAAAAATATAATGTTGCTAGCTAGCTCAGCAAAGCTAAAAGGTGTAAACAAATACGTAGGTTCGTGCGAATACACGTAAAATCGGATTCCGCTGATTCCCTGTAGCCGAAGTACTCCCCTGTGGTGCGCCGGGTAGGTTGGCGGAGGAATTTCTTGACGGCGCTGAGTTCAGCGCCAGCCGGAAAACCGCTCCACGGTCTCGTACAAATGGCCAGAAGCAAGCGCAGGCAGGCGGAAAATATTCAGGCGATAAAATGTCACTCCGGACCTTGGACCCTGGAACGTGCCATCAAAAAAAGGCATTACAAACGGTCCATTTATTCCTGTGAGCACCAACGGCATGTGGGAAAGTACTTAAGTAGTTGTGATGCCGTGGATGTTCACAATTCAGATGCGGAGATTACATTTAAATGGAGTTGATTTGACAAACAGTTGAATTAGATGATTTTATATTTTATTTTTAAAAATGCGGGTGGATTAAAGTGACACGCACGATGAATAGCAACTTTAAATAAGTACTAGTTATGAGCAAACTTGTATGTAGATACGATATAAGAGATTTGCAGTTAAAATTATTGTGAACTAGTAGCAAGTTAAACTAATTAAGCAATGAATCAGCACTAAAGGTTCTAAGCTACTTGCAAACAAAATATAACCACTTACCCAATTTAGGGGTACACTATTAACACTTTTTTAAAAAACACCACAGTGATTACTGTTTAATCGAGGAACGCGTAGGGACGACACCAGAACACCGATTACGGTTCCGTGCAGCGGACCGTAGCAGAGATCGAGTCTAGGTGACGTGCGTTCTACTCAATATCTTTTGGCTAATGAAAAAATGAGCGGCCTCGCGCGATGACGAGTGCCCGCGCAGATCACGTGCGTCTCACATGCATTCGTTCATGTGCGAATGAAGCTATGAGTGATCGAAAGTCAAATCAATGCCGCGACATATTTAAACAGTTTAGCGTGTTGATGAGTTTATAACTTATATTTAGGATAGTTTAAACATGTGTTTTGGTGTGTAGTGTTGTAATGAGTTGTATATGTTATTTTTAATTAAGTTAGTAGCTAGAATTAAGGTTTCTTTATGTAAATATGTACGTGTTACGTTACATTACCCCCGGCTCCAGTGAAAGGGTTTTGTTCTTAAAGAAAACCCTTTTGGACTGTCATTAGTATTTCGCTTTCATTCAATCATCTAACACTTCATACATACTTCATCTAGAAAACATAAAAGCAAACGTCACTTCGATAAGTGGACGGCGCGTCCTTACATACAAAAGGCATCTGTGATAAATTGCACATTTGACTAAATACTGACAACAAGATCTAAATGAGATTATACTGCGTACACTTTACTTAAGACTACTGACGAGTTTATGGTCTTTAATATGCCATACTCCCAAATCCTTACCAGTCATATCTTCTAAAACGTATACCAGTGGAGATCGTTTTTCAGTTATACGGCATTTTATAAATTTGGGCGCTAACTTTTTACTAAAATATTTGTCTTTATCGCTTAGCATGTAAGTGCGTTTAAAGACTAAATCGCCCACATTAAATTCTGCGTGTTTGCGGCGTAGGTTATACTGAGCACTGTTTTTTACATGTGCCTGCCACAATGAAGCTTGCACATCGTCAAACACAGAAGACAGACACCCTCGGTTTTCTGCGTAAACATCGCGTGGTAGGAACAACACCTCGCCATCTAGGTCAGAATCCGTATAATGCGATCCACACAAAACAAGCTCACGGCCAAACACAAGAAAGGACGGTGAGTAACCTGTGGCTTCATTAATGGAATTGTTCATGGCAAACTTAATTTTGGGGATAAAAGTGTCCCAAGTGCGGTGGTCGTTTTGGACAAATGTTGACAAACAAGAGACAAGGGTCTTGTTGTATCTTTCTACGCTGTTTATCTGAGGTGTATATCTAGGCGTGAAGAACACGTTCGGGATCTTATACTTCTTGAAAAGAGCCTCCGTTGTCGAACTAATGAACTGGCTTCCATTGTCAAGAAATATAGTTTGAGGAATGCCGTGTACTAAAAATATATTGTCCTCTAAAATCTTGACAACAGCGTCTGAAGTCGCGCGACGTAATGGAAAGAAATCACAATACTTAGAGAAACAGCAGGATATGACCAAGATGTAGGCATTCTGTTTGCGAGTAACAGGTAAGGGACCGATGAAATCGATGGAGATCATCTGAAATGGACGTGAACACTGTTTAGGACGTCCCATTTCTCCTAATGTGGCGTGATTTTGCGCTTTATATGACAAACAGACAGAACAAGAGCCCACAAACTTCACAACATCTTGGTGCATACCAGGCCAATAATAGTTTAAAGCTAAGCGCCTATATGTTTTAAAAATACCAAGATGTCCCGCTGTTGGTTCGGAATGATTTTGTGCAATTATTTCATCATGAAAGTCAGAAGGCACTACTTCCTTCCAATCAAATTCAGAAGTAAGTTGTGAATGTTTTGATTTTGAAAGTCGATACAGAGAACTATTTTTGATAATGAAGTTAGGAAAATTACTTGGAGCATTAAGACATCCATTATACATTTTCTTATACCAAGCATCGTTTGTATTTACCACTGCGTTAGAAAGAGAGATGGCATTTACTGGAACAGCACGGGAGAGAGCGTCTGGTATAACATTATCGACTCCACGGCGATGCTTCATTTCAAAATTAAAGGATGACAGACGAACTCCCCATCGTGCTAATCGTCCTGATGGATTGTCCAATGATAGGAACCATTTTAACGCAGAATGGTCAGTGTACACTGTAAAGGATTGCCCATTCTCCAGATAACAGCGCCAGTGTTCGACAGCAGTCAAAACAGCAAGGGTTTCCCGTTCTGTGATGCTGTAGTTTCTCTCGGCACCGGTAAGAGATCTACTCATGTAGGCGATAGGGTGTTCTTTACCATTCAGAGTCTGCGTCAACATGGCGCCAACGCCATAATTGCTTGCATCAGTATGCACTTCAAATGGCAATGAGTAGTCAGGACAGGAAAGGACTGGCGCGGAAACCAAGGACTCCTTTAAAGCATTAAAAGCCGCGTCAGCTTCCTGTGACCATAAAAAAGGTGGTGACTTCTTGCCATTCGAAGTGAGCTTGTTCAAGGGACCAGCTACAGTACTGAAATTTGGTACGAAACGTCGGTACCAAGTGGCAGTACCAAGGAAACGCTTAAGTTCCTTTCTGTTGGTAGGCGTGGGAAAGTTAATAATGGCCTCGACTTTTTCGGGGTCTGTGCGTAAGCCGCGAGCATCAACCACGTATCCTAAATATCTAAGCTCACTCCTGAAGAACTTGCACTTTTCGAAGTTAACAGTGAGGTTAGCAAGTTTTAATTTGTCCAAAACGCGCAACAGACGTGAGACATGTTCATCAAACGTTGAGCTGATGATTATAATATCGTCAAGATATGCGAACGTTTTAAACTCCATATCCCCAAATAACTGGTCTACTAGGCGTTGCTGTGTGGCAGGCGCATTGGTCAAACCAAAAGCGGTGGTTTTAAAACGCAGGGAACCTCTATTTGGCACGTAAAAAGCCGTTTTATCGCGATCCTCAGGCACAATAGGGATCTGCCAGAAAGCCTTAGATAAGTCTATGCTCGAAAGGTACTTAGCATCACGGAGACTATCTAAGATTTCTGACACATATGGCAAATTATATGCGTCGCGTTTGGTGATAGCATTCAGTTTTCGGCTATCGAGGCAAAACCGAGGCTGTCCGTTCTTCTTATTAACAATGAGTACTGGAGAAGACCAAGCACTCTCACAATACTCGACCACATCCAGGGCTAGCATTTCATCGACTTGCTCGGTTAAGATTCGCTGCTTTTCGGGGGACATGCGATAATATCGCTGCCTGATTGGTTGGGCGTCTCCAGTATCTATACGATGCGCTATAATATTTGTACGTCCTAAGCCTTTTTCCTCAGTCGATATTGACTTAAACTGGGCAATTATGGTGTCTCCTATTACTTTTTGGGGCGCCGTCAAATTATCATACGAGTGAATATAAGTGTCACTGGAGTTTACTTTAATCTCTGATAAAGAGTTTTCTGATAATTTGACGCTACCTATAAATTTGGGGCAAATTTGGAACGCTCGCCAAAAATCCACGCCAAGAATAATAGAAGTATCTACTTCAGGGACAACATGAGCTTTAATTAAGTGATATTGCCTTTCAAATGTAATGGGTAAGTTAATGTATCCAATACTCTTTAAATATTGACCGCCAGCTGCTACCATGCTAATGCTGTGATCCTGGTGCAAAGTGCAGTCAATTAGATGCTTATGGCAATTATTTCCTAAAATTGTCACTGCAGCTCCAGAATTCAGCAAGGCACACGCGTCAATATCATTAATCTTTATGTTAATGTGAGGTCTAGCATCATGTTCTGGTTTAGTTTGCAGAATTGTAGAAACTTTGTAAGAAGAGGTAAATGTTTTAACAAAATTCAACCAAGTTTCCCAATCCTCCTTGTCAAAATTACTACAACTCTGCTGCACTAGTTTTTTGAATGACTGTTAACTTTAGAGCAAACAGGACAGTCTGGTGTTTTCACATCCTTCATTCCGCACTTAAAGCAAAAAATATCACGTTTAGCTTGACACTGACGGATGTGATGTGTATTGTTACGACACCTTGGACAGTATGGTTGATTGTGAACTGCTTCTACTGAGTGTATATAATTTTGTTGCTGATTTTTACCTTGTGTGTGTTGATTATAACTTGGGTGTTTGTAGTTGTAATTTTTGTTGTAGTTGCTTGTGTTTGGAAAATTGTGTTTGTTACCATTGTTGTTATATTTGTTATTACTTTTATTTGAATCCATAGTATAAGCAAATTCAGGTGCAACAGTATCTGAACTTACTTTAGGTGGTTCTTGGAATTGAGAAAGGCGAGCCTGAATGGTTTCATAGTTACGACACAATGTACGCAAAGAATCTATGTCCGATATGGAAGCTGCCGAAGCCAGGGTGCTTGCATAGCAGGGCCTAATATTGTGAAGAAGGATCTCCAGTTGATCCGTCTCTGAAAGGGACTTGGACAAACGCGAGAACATCCCATCCATGATAGAGAGATAAATGGTGATGTTTTCGCGTTCACCCTGAGTACGAGAACGAATCTCTGAGATGAGCCGGTAGTCATAATCCGACTGGTCAAAGTCCTTCTTCAGTAAGGCTGCTAGTTCAGACCAAGAACCAACCTTGTCCTTTACAGATCGATACCAATGCAAGGCATCTTCTTGAAATATTTCTGTCGAAAAGCTTAATACTTTACTCGACGGTATATTACGAGCTTCTATAAACTCATCCACACGCTGTATAAAGGAGCGCACGCAAGTCTTGCCATTAAACTTCAATTTTCCTAAATCAGCTGAGCCACGATCGCACGTCACCGAAATCACGTTCTGGAGCTCAGGCATTGAAGATCCAGATTCAGTACTGTAAATTAAACTCGAAGTGCTTGCAACAGGTTTAGCTGCCTGAAGAGCCTTGAATTTCTTTGATACGCTGTTATACTCCTTCACAATATCATCATATTCTTTCCTGGTGTCCTCGCTACGCGTTATCCTCGAAATACGATTATATAAATGGTTCAGCATGTTTTGAATTCTGAGGATTACTGGGGCTGAAGAGTCAGCAACGTCTAGGCTAGACTGAATTTTAGTGAGTACCTCACAACAGCCCTGAAGATCCTGTCTAGCTTCAAGTGGAGATTCTAAAATGTGGTCTGAGGGATAGTCTTTGGCTAACTTGACAATTTGCTTGCGTAATTCCTCAACGGATGACGCAGGCGTAGCACCTCTAATCCGAACCTCATACTCCAACTCTGACTTTTGAAGTGACAAGTACTTCACGGACAGCATGGTGAACCAAATATATGTTTTGGGTAAGTGGTGGAAAGCAAAAGCAACTACTTAAAACTATAATCAACTTCCGTTCTCCGATCTGTTACAATTTAGATTGATGATGTTGAACGTTTGGTTTTTTTTTTTTGAAATTAGCAAAAATGAAAATAAAGTTGTTAGCAGCAACAAAAAATAAAAAATGGCTACTAATGTGTACTTCGTTCTTATACAGCAATATCCTTCTTTTAATGTTAAGTGAGTGTAACAATAACAGTTAGCAGCGAACTTCAAATGTACTTTACAGTAAAGGTTTATGAAAAAAAATACAAAAGTTTACGAAAGTTTACTCAGTACACGTTAGCAGCAGGAAAAAACCAAAAAAATAAAACAAAGCACTAGAAAAGAAAAAAACGTTTCACAAAAAGGCCACAAACAAACACTAACTACTACTACAAAGAAAACAACAGAATCCGATGTGTATTACTACCACGTGTAAGGGCGCCAATGCCCCGCCTTGCTCAGTTCTGACTCCTTTAAGTTTATATTAAATAGAAAGGTTTAAAAATGAAGGTCAGAAAAACGGTCAGTAAAAAAATATAATGTTGCTAGCTAGCTCAGCAAAGCTAAAAGGTGTAAACAAATACGTAGGTTCGTGCGAATACACGTAAAATCGGATTCCGCTGATTCCCTGTAGCCGAAGTACTCCCCTGTGGTGCGCCGGGTAGGTTGGCGGAGGAATTTCTTGACGGCGCTGAGTTCAGCGCCAGCCGGAAAACCGCTCCACGGTCTCGTACAAATGGCCAGAAGCAAGCGCAGGCAGGCGGAAAATATTCAGGCGATAAAATGTCACTCCGGACCTTGGACCCTGGAACGTGCCATCAAAAAAAGGCATTACAAACGGTCCATTTATTCCTGTGAGCACCAACGGCATGTGGGAAAGTACTTAAGTAGTTGTGATGCCGTGGATGTTCACAATTCAGATGCGGAGATTACATTTAAATGGAGTTGATTTGACAAATAGTTGAATTAGATGATTTTATATTTTATTTTTAAAAATGCGGGTGGATTAAAGTGACACGCACGATGAATAGCAACTTTAAATAAGTACTAGTTATGAGCAAACTTGTATGTAGATACGATATAAGAGATTTGCAGTTAAAATTATTGTGAACTAGTAGCAAGTTAAACTAATTAAGCAATGAATCAGCACTAAAGGTTCTAAGCTACTTGCAAACAAAATATAACCACTTACCCAATTTAGGGGTACACTATTAACACTTTTTTAAAAAACACCATAAATATAAATAATCACTGGATTACTGTTTAATCGAGGAACGCGTAGGGACGACACCAGAACACCGATTACGGTTCCGTGCAGCGGACCGTAGCAGAGATCGAGTCTAGGTGACGTGCGTTCTACTCAATATCTTTTGGCTAATGAAAAAATGAGCGGCCTCGCGCGATGACGAGTGCCCGCGCAGATCACGTGCGTCTCACATGCATTCGTTCATGTGCGAATGAAGCTATGAGTGATCGAAAGTCAAATCAATGCCGCGACATATTTAAACAGTTTAGCGTGTTGATGAGTTTATAACTTATATTTAGGATAGTTTAAACATGTGTTTTGGTGTGTAGTGTTGTAATGAGTTGTATATGTTATTTTTAATTAAGTTAGTAGCTAGAATTAAGGTTTCTTTATGTAAATATGTACGTGTTACGTTACACACATTACTATTAATTTTACTCATTTACTTTATTTATTTTTAATATACAACCACACATTTTTGAACGCATCCTATTACACACCATACCTGGCAACTTTCCTTCACCCCCACCCCAAACCACAGTGCACTAAAAATACCCATCGCGCGCGCGCTAACGCTCAATCAAAAACTAATGAAAAAACTCAAAAATCCTACAAGTGTGCATACAAAAACCACAAGTGATTACCGAAGTACAAGTGTTTACTGTGAAATAACAAAATTCTTTATTGTATGCTGAAACACGAACGCAATACTGGATTGCCGGCTGGCGCCGATTAAAAGGTTTGTCCCGCCGCACCACAATGTGCCCCGCCCTCTGCCTTTTAAAAGCAATACGGAGGGCTATAAATCATGTAAAAACGATAATTACTTTTTAATTTACAGACTTCTTTTGGTTTGGTTCAGCTAGAAGCTTTTCTTCAGGTTCTTCCACGCTTTCTTCCTCAGGTTCTTTCAGTTTTTTGAGTTCGTGTTGTGCCTGGGCTTTCTCAAGATCGTTCTCGTCATCGCCTATCGAAATCAAAGCGATGATTTCGAATAATTTTCCTGAGCAAATTAAGCATAGAACTGAGCATTTGAGCTTAGCTCTCTGCTAGTTGGTGGCAAATGTGCATGCAAAGCCCTTTGAATACCTATACATTTGTCAGTATAGTAACACCAAATGTCTCATTATTTGATAATCAATTTTTACCTATTTTAGTGTTTTCGAGATTGTGATTGAATTATTAGTCTCACAGACCTCTCTGTGTTTTAATGAAAGCAAATTAAATTGAGTATAACTTTATTAATAATATTTTTTCTCATAGCGCGAGGGATTTATGATTATGTTTTGGTCCAGACAGGGCAATTTAAAATCGACGAAGTTCGGAAAAATATATAATTTTCGAAGGGCAATAGCTTCGTCCCCTTAGAGCTTACAGATTTGCAGTTTAATTCAAATAAAATTGTTGGAATAGGGAACTTGCATCTTTTTATTTTATTGCGAAAATCAAATGTATAATTTAGCATTAAAACAACTGTAGCACTAAAACTTTCTTATGATTTATTTTTCTGATTTTATATGCATTTGAAATCTGCACGCGCCAGCACCCCCCGAAAATGCTCTATATTAAACTGGCTTATGCTATGACGTCACAACATATATTCTCGGCGCGTTTACTATGGAGTAAGTCATTAATTTGCAATTATCTCCACAACATTTGCGTTTAAGTCTATACTTGTCATACAAAATATCATTTTCTGTGCCAATTCAATATTCTGTGTAACTGTTATGTTATTTTATCGAAACAATAATATTTTTTTTTCGTCATTTTAACGTGAGATAAAACTAATACAATCGTTTTTTTTTCTTCTGTATGATATTTCTACGTATATCCGCATCAATTGAGTGCCATTTATTCGAAATTGAAGTCCCATACAAGTTCCCCATTTTAATCAACTTTAAAATTCAGGCGTAAATGTAAAAAAAGTCCTAAAATTTCGCAGTTTTACGCGTGTCGCGCAACTGGCACAAGCTTTTCGAAGTCGCAAATTTGTGTCTACACTACCCTAACTGATCCATAAAACAAAACCAAATAAGTTACTGACAAAATTAACCTACATACAAACAGGTGAAGTTAATATAAAGCTTGTAAAAACCAGAACTACATCGTGCTTTGCGATTTTAATGTCGAATTCTATAGTCCTAACAACGCATCGCTTTGAACCAGGTTCATTGGATGTGGTACTGGAGAGCACCGAAAGTTTTTATGATCTTCATGAATATACAAATGACTTCCACAAAGCACTAACAAATTACTATAATTATGTTATTAGTGTCTACCCTTTGATGTAGGTATCACCATCACCTGCGACTACATTACTCACTTTCGGTTTGCTGACGACACTACTTACCGTACATCACAATCATAGAGGCACCAGGGGGTGTCAGTGACAGTCGAGTTTATTAGGTCTATTTAGTATAATTATATTCTAGCCTGATATTGGTTTACGGGTATACCTAATACATTGGTGTTACACTTTCATAATAACACTTACAACAGCAGCAGAAACCGAATGTATAATTATGTTTTAGGACGGTTTTTTATACTTAGTATTATTTGTAGTACCTACTTTTTTGCATTCTCACACTATAAAACTAAGGAGCAAAATAAGGATTACCTAATATAGATACCTACCCAGTAACGTACAAATAGGTACGTACCAACAAGGCTCGATCATTCTGACTGACGTGATCGCTTAATGGCCCCTCTATTTTGATGAGTTGAGACTTGAGAATTAAACTGAATTTTCAAATTTAATTATCCATCCAGGCTCAAGCCCCCCAAAAAGCCAGTTCGATCTGAGTCCTTACCATAATGTTACCCCTTTTGTCAAGCAATGTTAATAAATTTTCGCTTGCTTATTTTCATGAAATTTTGCACCTTAGCGAAGACCGAATAGAGTTGCTATGACATTGCCAATCTAAAGACTAATCTATTGACTTATCAATAGTACATATTTCATATACCAAAATGTACCTAAGAAACATACGCAGAATCATCGCAGAATAAGGAAATGTCAACAAGTCTGACATTTTTCAATAAGATGTTTTGACAATTTCACTTTCTGTATGGAGGTTGGTGACTGATTTACATGTATAATATCACGAAAGCAAAAAAATACCGAGGTCAGTGACCTGTCACAGTAAAGTGAGATGGTGTGCGTGAAATGTAGCGGTGTGTGTTTCTGGGGAGAATTACGATAATGTTGCGCCGCCTAGTAGGTTTTTAGTGTCGCGTATGTAACTTCACCCGAGATGCCTCACCTTAATGTAAAATGAACTATATTGACATATGTTTTGTATTGACAATTAGTTGTAATCAACGCGGATTGTATTGGCCAGCTGCGAAAGGGCTAAGGAATCCTATTGGAATCACTAATCTTAATTTCCCCACTGTATCATTTGTCCAAATTTTCATTTCGGCAAAAAGCCAACTTTCTCCAAGACCTTAAAGCTTTTGTTTTAATTTAAACTTCTTTTGTAGAACCCTTCCTTGCTCTGAAGACGTAGGTTAGGTTAGGTTTGTTTCATAATGAGGGCGCTATGTCGGGTAACCTCCTCGAGTGTCTGGACTCTACCGATTCCTCTTTGATTCGGTTGATCCGCAGGGATGGGTATTGTCTTGGCCGGTGCGTCCTGGAGGCAACGGCAAGTGATAATTTAGTGAACCCTAAGTTATCGCTTGCTGGTGCTACCAATAACCCGACACGGGGGGGGAGTCGGGGGGTTCCACCCAGGGAATCGCAAGATTCCCCAGGTGCGGCTTGAGGGAGAGGCCATTGCCGTTTGCCTCTATAATAAATAACGGACCCGGAACCCTGACAAATCCTCTGCTATCAGAGGATTCATGTTAGGCGCGGGGGCTGCGACTGTCAGGCCGAGGCCGAGTCGTGGCTGCGAGGGAGAAAACCTCTATAAAAAGTTACAAGGGGACCTGAGAGGGTGAATCCGAGGTATATCACCCTCTCCCGGCGTAGAGGTCCTTTGGTCGGGTCGGGAAGCGTGTGGTGTCGCCCTGCACGCTTATGACGGGAGGGGGGGCTTTTGCCTCAGTAGGGAGGGCAGCTGCGGCTGCTGCCGAGGGGCGTCGTGGTGAAATGTACGCGATCCCATGACGCCCCTACTACACGGCAGAGAGGGCATACCTTGGTGGTTTTAGACGGTAGTCCGGGGGGTTCCCGGGAGCCCGGCATACCCATCCTAGTTCTTCGGCTAGGTGGTATGCGTAAAGGCATTTCCCCAAGTAAAAAAAAAAAAAAAAGGTTTGTTTCATAATAATCCTGAAAATGTCATGGCTTCAGAGAAAAACGGTTTTTAGGGCAAATGAAAATTCGAACAAACGATACAGTTGGGAAACTATTATAAGTGATTCAGATAGGTAACCATTTTTTTAAAGAATTATTTGATAAGCTGCTAATAAGGGTTTACTTAGAAAACAGTATAATAATGCCGATATTATAATTAGCCCACTTTTGCTGCCAAGAGGAACAAACCGTCGTTACACGTCGGTCGCCTGTTTTAATGGTCTCATGCTTCGCAATAAAAACGATATGTATCGCGTATATTGTAGCAAAGCGGTGAGTAATCGAACATTGTTTATTACCCAAATAGATACCTAATCTTTGCGGTTAGTTAAAAACGTGTTCGGTACTACAATATCTCCATATGCTTACTGTTTTATGTATGTAAGCAGCACTTTATTGTACACAATAACAAGTAAAAGAATATGCATGTCGGACGATCGATCAAAGTACAAAGGCGTACTTATCCCTATAAGGGATCCCTTCCAGCTAACCTTTGAGCAATGGAGGGGAAGGTAGTTAGAACGAGATAGGCAAACTTGCACCGTGCACAAAAACACACAGAAAATTTAATTAAAACAACATAATAACTTTATTATGGGTTCTGTAACTGCTGAACAAAACGAATAGTTGTTCAAATTATGGATACTTAAATGAATTACCAATATTTTTTCGAAAGAAGCGTAACACATAACACATAACATGATCGCAATAAATGAATATGAATATGAATATGAAAATACCTCTTGTAGATTAGAAGAAGAGTAGAGTAGCAATTCAAAGAGCCTCAGTTCAAATTTTATTTAGACATGGTATGTATTTTTCTGCAAGAAATTGAAAGAATATTTAGATTTGTTCCAAAGCTCATCTAAAAGCCTAAGTGTTTCAAGAACGATGATCTGGCGTTGCTGCTAGAAGGTAGTTCTAAACATTGAATTCTTCATAATAATATTATAGTTACTACTTCATCATCATCATATCAGCCAAAAGACGTGCACTGGTGGATTTACCCCTCCGGCCGTTTTGGCAACTAAGTTTCGCAACCAGTTGTTGAAAAATAAGAAATAATCTTGTTACGCAACTAGTTGCCCAAAAAAAAATTCTATTCCTGAACCACAACTACCATCGATGATAGTGGAGTTTCGCAACCAGTTGTCGGAAAGGAATTAAATGTCTTTGTTTACAACTGGTTACCAAATAAGACTTTCATTTCTCATTTCACAGCTAGACATCACGTGACGCCAGAGATCGAAGGGGAGTGTATATGTCCAGGCTGTTTCCGAACAGACTTCAGACCGTTACCCAACATACTGAGGATAAATTTCTTGTGCAAGCTCAATTTTTTTATATCACCTGGAACGAGCGTTTGCAGTCAACATTGCGGAGTAGGGGAAATTGGGTGGGCACAAGTATTTCTATGCCCCAACAACCGCACCGATTTCGACGCCCGCCACGCACAAGATATTGCTGATCTCCTTAGGTTCTCGTTAGAGATGGTGAATTCCGTGGTGTCAAATATGTTAAGCAATGTTGTGGACTAAAACATTTTTTTATAAAATATTAACCTGTACGCGTTATTTTGTATGTTTTGTGAAATTTAGTAAATCGCAGCCATGGTATTTTGTACTACCACTCAACTAGGTAATCTTTATAGCTTACCAAGAATCTGGCTTTAATAATTAAAGCCAGATAAATAAGCTATTCTTAGCTAAATTAGCTAAAAAATCATGATAATTATGATATGATTTATTTATCTCACAATATACAATGTCACTTAAAACTAACACTCAACCAATTTTAGGAATTTATATTGTGATCGTCAGTTATTTAACATATATCAAATTAAAATTTAAAATTATAATAACAAATATTTTAAAGGGCAATGATGTACACAGGTATTTGTCAACAAGTTACAAAATGATAATTAGAGAGTAAGGTGTCAATAAATATAAAATTAAGATCACCGTATACGGGTCGTCATTTATCTACATGATTATTTTTATTTGACTAAGAATAAAAACTTATTCCCATTCAATTTTCTCACCTACGAATTATTCCAGACAAAATTATTTCGGACGAATCATTCCATAATAAAATCACCGTGTTCTTATTCTTGCAAATTCTTATTCAAATAATGATTTTATTATTGAATGCCTAACACTGTATGTAAGTACCTACTTTTATATGTACATTTAATTTTGTTTTTGAAGCCTTGGAAACTAGCCACATTTTCTGAACTGTCTGAGCTCTATTCTTCGTTGGCAACTGGATGTCAAACAGGAATATAATTTCTTTTTGGGCAACTAGTTGCCTAACACGATGATATAATCTTTTTTGACAACTGGTTACGAAACTTGGTTGCCAAAACGGGCGGAGGGGGATTTACACATCTACTTACAATTAATAATAAGCTCAACGGCTCCCATTCAGGAGGTATCTACCAAAATTTACGACACTCATATTCCTACGTATCTCACTTCATTAAAAATGCAGCATGTCTAGATAATGCAGCGGCGCATACGCCATAAGTTCATGAGATCCACGTGTGGCGATACCGGCCGTAACCCTTTGTTTACTACTGCGGGAATACATGTTAAATTGCCTGTATTTTGTGAGTATGTAAATAAGCTATGATTTATAGAGGCGATGAGGTCGCGAAGACCCGATAACGGTGGGTGTGCTAACCTGTAAAATACCTACTTATTTATGCTTTAATGTCATAATTCTGGCATTTGTTTGTTGATCTCCTGACCCTGTCCATGTAGTCTTCACCTCGTTTGATGTTGGTATATCATTACACCAGTCTTCCATGTGGATTTTGGCCAGTCAGTGTATCACTTCTGCTTAAAATATCAACAACAATGTGTACCCGGTTTTTTTACTCTTGAGTGTAGAAGAAGCAAAATTTTTAAATATTCATACCTAAACACTACTTATCAGATTTCAACAAGATTTTTTCCAATATTTAGAAAGTATGTTCAGATTTGATAAAATACCCATCTAGTACGCATAGTACAAGCTTTGTTTAGTTTGGGACTAGGTTGATTTGTGTAAGATTGTCCGCAAATATTTATTTATTTATATATCGTCAAAACATAAATGCATGAACTTAAAATTTCTTCAAGCGACAAGTTGCTGAAGTGTTTGACTCTAACTTTTCGGCACCAATTCGGATTCAATTTTTAATTATTATATTCTAAATAAATGGAAAACTAGGCCACACCCCTTTTTCAACAAAAAAGCTATCATATTTAATGCATAGTTATAACCCAAGCAGCAAAACTTAGTCGTATGAAAGTCGAGAGCACGTTCCTATTTTCACCTAAAGCTGAAAAAAGGGTCTTTAAACTGTCGAGTAATAGATCTGTAAACGTTTACTCGACGCGATTTGGGCGCAAATCACTCAGCTTAAAGTGCTATAATTGTCGTAAAATAGTCGAGTTAAGAGCCAAATGATGCTATAAAAGTCGAGAAAAAGCGACATACAGCACTAATAATGCTATAATAGCAATCATTTCAGCATTAGTCGACTAATATGTCGGTTGAAAGCAACGAAATTGCTTTTACTCGACTTAATAGTGCTGTGATAGCTACTTTGTTGCACTCACTCAGCTGTTTAGTCAATTGATCGCAACGAGGCGAGCTTTATAGCACTAAATGTTAGAAGCATTTCAGCTTTATAAACGTCTGTTATTTGTGTTAAGAAAATATTGAAGTAAGTACAAAATATTTAATTTAGTTCTTCTTAACACTATATAGAATGGTAGCCATGTTCTTGAAAATAATATGTTTTCGGTGTTAGCTGTTATTCGTGTACCATACTAAATTTCGATGCGAAATTTTATTTTTCGATTAACTTCCTTATATTTTTAGTTATTGTTTTAATGGGTCTCCTCATTTTTGAGGTATTAAGAAACTATTTATAAAAATAAAATATCAAAAGGAATTGTTCCGAAGTACGTTTGCCATCTTACGACCTGTACTCGACTTTTAGTTGAAAAATAGAAAATATATTACATTTACATTGCTGTAGGTGCTATAACAATCACTCTTAGAACGTTCTCTCGGCAGGTGCTGTAATAGTGAATCGATATCTTTTATATAACACTTAGTGCTTTAAGAGTAACTGAGATGCTATTTGGTCATATAAGCAGCTTTTTTACCATTATAATGCTTCCACGGGAACAATGTCGAATGACGGTGCTATAAAGACTTCTTCAGCAGCTTATTAGAAAATTAGAAGCTTTTATACAGCTAATTTAGCACTGACAGTGGTATAAAAGTGAAATTTGATACCTTTATACAATAATTGAGTAAACGCGCTGTAAACATGTCGAGTAAACGTTTAGTCGACATAGTTTTACGCCCAAAATGCGAAAATGCTAAAGAGTTGAATATAGTTCTTTTATACGACGATTTGGCATATTTAACTCTTTTTTACGACTATTTCTCGATCATTAGCTGTAAAAAGCTTTGCTTATACGACTGTTTTGCTGGTTGGGAATGATATACTGAGAATACCAATCTCCTATACACTCTGTTTCATGTAACATTAGAAGTTTGACGGACAAGTTCGTCTACGTTTCTTTGTTTGTCTAAAATCATCATCATCATCATCATCATCAGCGTTTTCCTGGTTGTGTGTGTCGAGCCCGGGGTCCGCTTTGGCACCTAATCCCAAGACTTGGCCTAGGCAGTAATTTTACAAAAGCGACTGCCATCTGACTTTCCAACCCAGAGGGAAAACGTTCGTCTATACAGATTACAAAGAGAACTATTGTAGGTACTAGTTTTGCTTGAAATGTCAAAACACTGCTACTGTAGATTAGTGTAGATTTAGTTTTGCGCCCTCTAGTTTGAAATAAGCAAACTGTTTGACAATGACACTCCGAAGTGTGACATTTAGCTACGTTAGTGTGCGTAAATGCACTTCAAAGGACTATTTTGCATATTTTCGGTCTACATTTTAAAAAGAAACACTGTTCAGTGCAGATTGATTGCGATTCATATTCATACGTAGTACTCGTAAGCCTTCCGCAGTTAGAAACACAGGTGGGTACCTACTGGTCACGGTTTTGCGAAAATGATGAGCAAACACCGAAATTACTTTAGTGCGCCATCTGTTGGCAACTCATTCCACCTTAACGTTTCTAAATTGTACCTACCTACTTACTCCTGGAAATTGCATGACAATTAACGCTTGATTTTTCTAATCTTATATTAAACTTGCTGCGCGTGCGGCTTCGCCCGCGTATTGCGAAGAACGCAGGTATACCCGCGTGATAAAATATAGAAAGAAAGAAAAGAAAGAAAATACGTTTATTTAGCATAAAAAAATAAATAAAATAAAATAAAAATAAAAAGCATTTATTTCGGACAAAATAATCCATAGATGTTAGTATTACAATAAACTTAAATAACTATGTTAGTACCTAAACTTAAGTGCTGAGAGGTCCAGTGCCTGATTAGGGCGCTGTCCCATCTCTCTGCCACGACAGCCAGGAGACCGTGGCGGCTGGTGCGCACTCTGCGGAGCGTCGCGGCGCAGCGTTTGCGCAGCGCGGCGTGGAATCCATATATAAATAAAGACACAAAAAATTACAGTCATAATCATGCTAAAATGGTCGCCACTCAGCTTTGTGCCACGAAATAGTGAAATTTCGCATGTATTCTTCCTATAACCATCCAGAAAATCCATTCTACACGCAGGTGAAAGAATTTTTCAAATCATAAGGAGATTACCCATTACAAACAAACTTAAACATCTACAATCTCACAAACTTTTCCTATATATACTTAATATTAGTATGGATGGTAGATACTATAGATGGTAGATACTATAGATGGTAGGTATAGTGTGATAGGCTCCCGTGACTAAACGAATAATTTAATAATAAGTAGGTCACATAACATTAGATATGATAAATAAATCAATTCAAGTATAAATTCATTGAACAGTTCATGACAAATAGCGTCCAGACACGGAAGACAAATTAACTTGTTTCAATTAAATATTCAATTATCGTCGTAAGTGTATTTATAAGTGTTATTTATTAACCTCATACATTTAAAACAAAATTAAGATCCCTTCTTAGTTTCAAATAGAGAAAGTTAGTATTTCGTTTGTTTATCACATCAGGATTAGGAGGCCAATATTTGTTCGCCGCTTCGCATCGAATTAGCATTTTATTCTAATATCTTGCTTAGTGCAATATGAAAATGAACCGTATTAAGCTCCAGAATAAGAAGTTAAATTTTTACGAGCAAAATATTTTTATAGGTTTTTTTTTTACTAACGTTTTAGTCTTACTGTTTGATGACGTCAATTTGGCACTCGGTAAAAGTCTAGGTAGCAGTGTTTCCTATAGGTAGTAGTGTTACATTCATGTTTAACTGAATTTGAGAGATCGATATGACTTTGGCACGTGCCTAATATAGTCCGTGATTTGCATAATAAACATTTCTAATGTGCTATTTGGCTAATTTAAACGAATACTTAGCTAATCATTATCGAATAAATTTAAAACCATATTTAAAGTCATCGAATCGATTGATCCCCTCTAAAGATTAGGTTTTATTAGTTCCGCTCAAACAAGTCGTAAAGATGAAAACGATCCGAGTTTTCCGATGCTGTTGGTTCGTAAACAAACGCTGCCGCCGCGTGAATTGATTCATTCATAAAAAACGGAAATTCTATGAAAATTATGCTGTTGGCAGAAACTACCAGCACCTCCGACTCTATAGGTGAAATCGTATGATTATGATCACGCATCGGAGTATTTGTATAGCAAGGTAAGACCAAAGTATGCGACGGAGTCGTTGTATAATGTACTTCATTAAATAAATAATACTTAACTATAAAAAGACACCACTATAGATTTTCGTTGACGAATAAAAAATAATATGAGGGTCCACGGAAAGAACATGTCTAGTCACTTTTTTTTTCAAAATGAGATTTTAATGTCACGCAATAGTTCATAACGAGCGCAACATTTTGACATCAAAACCTCATTTTGAAAAAAAAAGTGACTAAACATGTTCTGTCCGTGGACCCTTCATATAATTTGTTATTCGTCAATGAAGATGGTGGTGTATTTTTTAGGGTTCCGTACTCAAAGAGGAAAACGGGACCCTATTACTAAGACTTCGCTGTCCGTCCGTCCGTCCGTCCGTCTATCCGTCTGTCTGTCTGTCACCAGGCTGTATCTCAAGAACGATAGCTAGAGAGTTGAAATTTTCACAGATTATGTATTTCTGTTGCCGCTATAACAACAATTACTAAAAACATTTTTTTAAGGGGGGCTCTCATACAACAAGCGCGAGTTCAACTCGCACTTGGCCGGTTTTTATAGTTTAAAACACTGGCTTCTCACATTGTCCTATGAGGCAACAGAAGACATCGTAAATTCCACATTGTCAAAGTAAACCCTATCAAAATACCAATAGTGGGACTGCCCCCCGCCCCCCTCCCCCCTCCACACACAAACTCACGCGCGAGCGCGAACACACACATACACACACGATATAAACTAAACTATTGCACAAATTGACACACAATTAAGCAGAGAGTAAGTAGCGAATAAGTATAAAATACGTTGTAGTAGGTAGTGGAAGTATTAGTTTTTTTTTTAAATAACGTAAGTTTATTCTTAAAATTGTAACGACTCTTGTGTGTCTGATACCTAAATATTAAATTAATTAATGTTATTGATGTTAAACGCACTGGCACAGGCTCATGATACAGGCTCAGCCTAGTTTGTCTCTGATGGTAAGAAGTCATTGGAGGTATTGTTTTTGATAATAAACCTTTTTTTTTGTTTGTACTTTTTTGTATTTAGTTCTTATTTATTTTATGAATTAAATTAATGAGGATGAGTATGAGCATAAATTTAATTTTAATGCTTACAACGACTCCATAGCTCACTTTACTCTTACCGTGCTAAAAATACTCCGATGCCTTATTCAATATTAAAGACTCATTGCCTAATTTTATTTTGTTGCTTTGCGATGAAAGACTTGGGACATATTTATATGATTGATTAGACCGTTTACCGGTATCGTTCCTGCATATACTTACCGCCTGTTTCTGTGCTCATAATTATGATTCTTATCCAGCATTAAAGTTTCAGACAAAAATACCAATTACTGTTTCCCGGCGCTTTGCTAGAAAACTCATTTAAGTAAGTTGGTGTATTTCTTCGCAGTATTATTCTATAGTTTTTCTCTCTGTAGTATCCAAACATTTCAGTGAGTGCGAGTGCGACGCAACATTGGCAAGATTAGACATTGGCGTGTCGGTCGATTTATAACGATATTATTACCTACACCAAGTCAATACAAACCCGTAGATTCCAGCAGCACATGACTTATACCGTGATCTATCATTAATCTCGACTTGTATGTATTATCCTTGCAATCATTACTCAAAGAGCACATCTGAATGTCTGTCAAGTTAAACCAGCTTGACAGGACTGGCTTACCACGAGGCAGCTTGACCCAGCGTGATCTAACTATCAGAATAGAACTGCCCTAACTTAAATCTAAGTTACAGTGGACGTAAAGATAATTATCTTCCTGTGACCGTAAAATTGTAAACTTCGTTAGTCTATCATATAAGTAATGCGATGTCGACCCCTACCCGTCAGTTTATAATTCCAGTGGCAGATTGTAAACAAACGGTTCTTACAATTTTACGGCGACATGTACATTTTTAGCCGTCTTTATTCCAAAGTGCAATGTTGTAATCATATAATTACCGCCGACTGCACAATAAATATCATATTAACTACTTAGTTACGATAATGTGTGTCTATATAGCCTTAACTATGACTAAAGTAGAGGCAACCGGAAGGGACACGGGCGCGTGGGCGATATCCGGCGCAGCGCCCACTGTTAGCGTCACTAGAAATTCTAAACCTAGACAGCCTGGATCTATAGACGAGCTGGTGTGTGGAGAGGTTGTTTGTAATTAATAAGGTTTTCGTAAAAGATCCATAAAGAAGGTCTGTGACCAGCACTGGAACGTGTATAGATCGATGACGATGATAGCAAATAAATAACAAACTGTTATGTTATTTTTTGTTGGTACTATATTATTGCATCGACACCTAATCTATACATGCGTTATTGTCAAATTTTACTTTAGATTTAATAGATTAACAGATGCTTAGGTACTTTTACTACTACTTACGTGCTTTTACCCATTACGAGTACGTTACGCATCAGCAACACAGAACATAAACATGCCAATACGAATCAAATATTAAAACAAGCGACAGTCGCGCGTTGAGATCTTTCATAGCGTAGCTTACGATCAAACGCGCCGGCTTTTGCTGTCAAACCAAGTATGCCAGACAATTGCGGTACCTTTCGAACGATCATTAGGAACTATCGAACGTCATTTTCACCTTCTAAAAATGACATTTATTTCCTAATGCGTGTTCGAATAGTTATGCAATTACTTACCCAGTACAGATATGTCATCACATTCGGCGTCACCTCCGCTGCACTAAGTGACAGCCGAAAATATCCTGACAGGCATGATGTTTGTGTCTTCTACATAGAAGTAAGCATTTTTGTAACACACATACATAATTCGTCGGGTGACAGTCAAAAGTCACTACCAAAACTGTCACTGCACTTCAAAACCTCTTATCTCGGTACGTATTCGATATCGAGATACGACCTTTGATTTAAGTAGGTATTTGTTACTTAGTGAGTTTTGCTTGTCACCCGACGATTATATGTGTCAATGGCACAGGAAAACTAATTGTGATAAACCAGATCATATAACTGAAACCATAATAGTACATTACTTACCTAGGGCGGTTAAACAAAGAATGTCTCAGATCGCAGGTATTTGACGCCCGAGCCGAAGGCAAGGGCGATAAATATGCGCTCTGAGGCTTTCTTTATTACCGCTCGTGGTGAGTACAAAATTTTACGTCTCTATCTGGCCAGGAAGTGGGGTTTTTCGCACGCATAGCGTGCGGTAATTCCTACTTTATGGCCAGGTATGACGTAAAGAAATTTATCTAAATTTATACAATTACTTGTCATTCATTTAAATACAAAAGAAGATGCGCTATTTCTACATCACAAATCTTATGTACACTGAATATGTAAATAAACTCATAAGAGTGAGTATTTTCGTATATTTAACACCTTGCAAGGTGAAAAATATAATGAAAACTCAGCTTCACAGATGGTGGATTCAAACTAACAAGTATTAGTTTGTTGTCTTCAGAAATATTCAATTGCATCCAATTTCTATGATAGGTATGTATAACTGAATAACTAAAAAGTCCTCTGCCACGCGATCTTGACTCCAGCAAACGTTAAGCTACACTTAGTGTCACACAGACGCCGTAATATTTCATAATATGTACCGCTTCTGCTATCGAGCCGACCCCTTGTGAGCAATTACATAGAGCAAATCCCACCGCACCTGTTCTCACATTGATATCGTTAATAATCCCCCTTAACAAACACCTGGTACATAAGAAACTCAACTCTACACCTTGCTGACAAGATCCAGTTTTAAATGCACTGACTTTGTTCACTCAAGGACAGTGTAGTTTAGACTCTGTGAAGTCACAGTAAGTTTGCTTTTTCTGTGGTTTATGGAATTGATTAAGGATAGCAACCCACGCGTTTTCATTCATAGAAAATGTGTAGCTTTGTTTTGTAATGAAATTGTTAGTTTATTTCTTGAATCGGTAGCCAGTGTGGGGTGGTCCATTGACCGTTCATACGTTGGATCTGATACTGTTAATACATATATTTACGGTTTCGTAACAATAGAGAAAGTTGGAAATGGTGTGATTTACAAAGTGGGAGCATAAACACTTTTGGATTCGGGTCATTTGTTACCATAAGCAACAAAGTGTTCTCTCAATGTCCTAATTAATAACCACAGTAAAATATTATTTTACTTATCTTGTAAGTCGCTACATGCTTTGTAAGTTGTAAGTAAGAGTTGCTGCGGCGCTACCACAAAAACGAAACTCGAAGTTCGTATACATGCATCCCTGTCACTCGAGTAGTGTAAGTGCGACAGAGATAGAGATACCTAAACGTCAAATTTCGAAGTCCGTGATTATAGCTCTGTTGTGAGGGGGCTAGCATAACTCAAGACGAGAAAAATTATCCTCCAATTTTTGATTTGCACAGCGCGCCACGCGACTTGGCAGCAAGTTGTGCTAGCGTTCTTGGTGTTTTTTTTAATAACTAAATATTAGGGAAGAATAACTAAATACAAGGGCATTTATTTGTGTATTTATCACGAATATTTGTTCCTAAGTTATGGATGTTATATATGTATATAAGTATCTATATGTATGTATCAATTATATATATCATCGCCTAGTACCCACAACACAAGCCTTACTGAGCTTACCGTGGGCCTAGGTTGATTTGTGTAAGATTGTCCCGTAATATTTATTTATTTATTTAAGCCTACACAAATCGAACTAGTCCCATACTAAGTGCAATAACACTTGTGCTAAACGACGATATATTTAATAGATATACTTAAATACATAGAAAACATCCATGAATCAGGAACAAATATTCAACACACAAATATTTGCCGTTACCGGGATTCGAAGCCAGCACCGTCCGCTTAACCTGCATTTATCTCTTGATGACATCACAGCTAACCCCCAATTCAGTAAAATCTTTTCTGGAGTCGCAGGGCTACGGTTCTATTCATTTGGGAATCGAATCCTCATATATACGGCCATACTCACCAACAGGAACACTAACAGTAAATACTTCCAGACCAAATAGTAGTGTTTTAATACATGCAGACCTGCTCTTCTGTTCTTCCTCAGTCGGAGTGTCCCAAATATAAGCGAGATGACATGATGAACTACGTAACTACATTCAGCTTTTGAGAAACATATTTGAGCTTAAAAAGGTTCTCGAGTAGTGACCACGTACGTACCAGTAGGCGCAGCGTGGGCAGGCCCCCCACGAGGTGGACTGATGACCTGGTAAAAGTCGCGGGAGTCCGCTGGATGCGGGTGGCGCAGGACCGGTCACTTTGGGCCGGGGGAGGCCTATGTCCTGCAGTGGACGTCTTTCGGCTGATATGATGATGATGATGATTTGAGCTTACCATAATACAAACCAAATTAGAGGACGGAGTCACTGTCGCCGGAATTGCGATAAAGACGATAATCATTTACTTACTTGACACGTAACAAAATATCAAGTAGATAGGTAAATAAAGTTAAGAGTTTTAAAAATTGTTTAAACAATTAACGGTCCGTTAAAGCCAGCAAATTAGGGGCCCGTTGAGGACCCTGGGGTTCCGTACTCGGGCTGCATTCTAATTTGGTTACATAAACTTGAAACAAAAGCTCGAGTGTATCCATGGACGTAAAATATATGGAACAGGCATTATGAATTTAAATGGGAAAACATCTGAAAGCCTGTGTAGACTAGATATGTGACATAGCATATTATACTAAGTACTACTTATTAAGCACTGCCAACCTTTCCGTAGCACCAGGCGCGTAGCCGCTACAGGAGTTTTTTCGCCTTGTAGCGAAAACTGGCATCGACCATCTGCCGATGTCTTTGATAATGCTTTGAGGACGAAGCGGCCAAATTAGACTTTTACATCCTTCATAGGTAAGGTTGCCATACGTCAGGATTTGTCCTGACATGTCAGGATTTTTGACCCTTTGCCAGGATTGCGGCCGGACTTGGCAAGTGTCAGGATTTTTAGAAATTACCTCATAAAATACAAAATATTTTTTTATATATTTGTTTTATGATACATTTATTACAAATTTTACAGTTTTAATGAATGAAATGATACAACTCTGTTACAAGAAATGTAAGGATTTTTATCAGGACAATTGATTTTTCCATATGGCAACCCAATTCATAGGCGAAAAGTAATTTAAATATTCCGATAGGTATTGTTACTTTTATCCTAACTGTTCATATACGTTATCTAGCTCCAAATCTATCTGCTTGTACATTATTAATGCCAGAGACTTTATACTTGGTATTTTAGCTCGGGTGTCAATGTTGCTATGTCATACGTGAGATTATTTCACGATGCGATTAGTACATTTGAGGAAATTTAATGTTTAGCACTTTTGGACTTTAATCTCATTCAAATAGAGTTCAGACGTGCCAGACCTTAATTTTCCTCGACACTTACATTTATTTTTAAACTATGAGATGTAAAATAGCGTTAGATGTCTACTTGCAGAATAAACATAAAATACGGCCAAGTGCGAGTCGGACTCGCGCACGAAGGGTTCCGTACCATTATCTATAAAAATATTTATTTTATTCTGTTTTTAGTATTTGTTGTTATAGCGGCAACAGAAATACATCATCTGTGAAAATTTCAACTGGAACTATCACGGTATCAGTGAGATACAGCCTTGTGACAGACAGACAGACATACAGACAGACAGACAGACGGACAGCGGAGTCTTAGTAATAGGGTCCCGTTTTACTCTTTGAGTACGGAACCCTAAAAATTTGGAATTTACTGATTATTATTATTATTATTTTTTTAACTTTATTTAATCGCGTTATGGTCTACAATGGTGGAATACTTAGCGGAGTTATTTTAACGAAAACTACTCACCATTTTATAATTAACGGGTATTTCTGCCAGTTCCAGTATAAACAGAATTCTATGTATACATCCTACGCACGGAGCCCTCATGATGTTCCCGTTTAATTCTACATTTTCAAGTACAAAGAGCTTAAAAGCAGCCATTTTAAGTTGACATCTGTGCTGTATAGAATTATATGAGACTCGCAGTCTGTACTTAACTGGTCATTTGTACAATTTCTTCTTGAGACGTAATCTTTAGCTCAGAGACGTTATCTAACGTGAGAATTATTGCTATTTAAAATATCTGTGCAAGCAAGTATCATGAAATACATACATTGACTACAAACAAGTTTTACAATGTAACCAAGTAACTACTAAAAACACAAGTTAAAACAATAGCATTGAACAAGACTATTTAGAAGGCAACGCTTGAAGTTCTAATTAATACGTTCCCTCTTTCCAATTTCTGATTGCCTGACTATGTAGAAAGAAGCGTTTTCTAGCGTATGTACCTACGTATGTAACAATATGCTTCTTTAGCACGCTCCTTCGCTTTATGTGGTTAAGACAACTCGAAGCATCGTCATTGGTAAAATTCCCAGTGTCAATCATGTAAGAAGTGAAGATAAAAAATCCCAGCGGTCCGTCTAATTTGCAGCGCAATCCTTTCACGGTTCGTGACATGACGGGACATGGACCTAAGACAAATGCCAACCAGCCCATAACGATAACAAGAAATGTTCTTACTTACAACTTCAAGTTAAGGAATATCTTGAACTTCATACAGGTAAGTGACATTGAAGTGTGTATGCCAGTCTCCAGGAACACAGTTCTTCACCCCTAACCCTCCAAGCTACTCTTGACGGCCATCTAGTTCAATCGCCGCGTGGATGTTGACACCCGTGGTATCACAGATGGCATCTGTTCATGACGTAGGTACAGAGTATCTACGCGATGGAGGCAGAGGTTCTTCTTTCCTTCAACGCAATTAATGTGTGACTGTGTGTAACTTAATTTAATTTAATTGTATAAACTAATTATGTAAAATGTACTTTTACCAATAAAGATCTGTATTTTGTACAAGCAGACAAGTTGATTCTGCTCGCGACCAAGTATTTTGTGACACAACCGAAATGTCGATACAGTCGATTGATCCCAAAGGGGTAAATAATTAGGATTATACGGATTTTGCAAAAGCCACTGAAGCTGAGCGTAAGGCAAGCGACTTTCAATCTGGAGGTAGCGGGTTCGAACCCCAGCTCTTACCAATGGGTTTTTTTTTTAAAAACGTATGTACGAAATATTATTTGATATTTAATAGTGGCTTTTCGATAAAAGAAAACATCGTGAGGAAACCGGTCTAAATCCAATAAAGTCTAGTTTTCCCTCTGGGTTGGAAGGTCAGATGGCAGTCGCTTTCGTAAAACTAGTGGCCTACGCCAAATCTTGAGGTTAAGTGCCAAAGCGGAACCCAGGCTCGTAAGAGCACTACCGAGAAAAAAACTAAGAGGATGATGAAGTCCCGTTTAGCAAAAATTACATGAGGAAATCATGATAAGCTTTATCGTAGCAATAATCATACCTTAAACAAACTGCGTACCTATGTTTATTTAATGTATGAATGCTACGTATATTTATTGAGATTTATTCCTTATCTATTCGATCTGGTTTCGCATGGCGTGTCTATTTTGTCTGCTCACCTCATAAATCATTTCGGCGCAATTAATGGTTTATTGTGTCGAGATCGTGGTTAGAGGCTTAATTGCCGGGTGCGATTTGATATTGTGTCAAATTAATTGAATAATTTGATATTGTTGGACATAACTTGTTAGCCATGTGCAGTTGTTGCCTTATTTTTTTATAACCCTCGATGAATAACTAAGTACCAACCAAGTTATATAGGAAATTTAGGGCATGCTGGAGGATAAAGAACATTAATAATTTACTTAAAATAAGTTTAACCGACTTCAATTAGGTACTTGGCCTTATTTGAAGAGTTCCCTCGATTTCTCCAGGATGCCATCATCATATCCTGACCTGATGACCATGGAACAACCTTGGAAGTACCCTTTCAAACAAAAAATTATAATTTCCAAATCGGCCTAGGCGTCTTCGGGAACATACTTAAAAAATAAAAGATTCCGACGAATTGAGAGCCTCCTCCTTTTCCTCCTCCTTTTTTGTATAACCCTCTGGTACGCATCTATCTCGAAACCGCCTCGATTGTTTGGAGTCCTCACTACCAGGTTCACTCGCAACGGGTAGAGAGCATACAAAGGGCGTTCACAAGATATCTTGCATTTGGCACCCCTGGCTTTTCGACTTTTATTTAAGACATAAGACATTTATTTAGCAGAATCGTTTACATATATATTTATAAGTACCAGTCCCTGCACTAGGCTTTGCCTGTATCGCAGGAGACCGCATATTACCTTTTACATTGCATGGATTCAAAATATTACAATCAATTGGACAATATATTATAAATATTAAATAAGGAATACAATGTGTGTGTTTGTATAGTGTTTGTGTGTGTACGTGTGTGTGTTTTATTTGATAATTTCCAGAATCTTCTCTATTTCCTCATAAGAAAGTGTAGTGAGCCATGATTGTACCGTAAGTTTTACTTCCCTCGTCGAGTAGTCTTGCAAAGGAAATTTTGAACATATTTTATTATATATGAATGGATGGAGAAACGAGCCAAATCTTTGGGCAAAAACTGAATTTTTAGAGGAAACGGGAATTCTGAAATTACGTTTTTGCGATAGTTCTGTATATTCGGCAGAATTAATAACTTTTGAGTGACATTTCAATATGACTCGCAGAATAAAACTCCCACGGACATTAAGTACATCCATGTTCTTATACACGAGCTGAGTCGGGAAACGGCGACGTTCCTTTAGGATAACTTTAAGGACAGCTCTTTGTGCTCTTTGCAGGAGAAGTATATATTTTTTCGCAGCTCCGCCCCAAGTGGTGATACAATATGTAATGACAGTATGACATATGGAAAGTGAAAGGTTTATACCACAATTACAGGAGATACAATAAAACGCGTCGTTTCGTTGAGGCTATTTAATCAGACAAAGACTTCTCGGCATACCGACATATTCCTGATAACATAATATTTTACTACCCTACATTACAGAAAGATAGACGGTTTTTAATAATTGTCTGTCAGCGGAATTGTGTAGACTTTTAAAGATATATATTAGTTTGCGAACACGATTTGCCGTTATTAATGTATGTTGCTGGAATTTATTGTAACTAACACTTTATGGGTCCAATAACCTGAAATAAATATATTGAATTGAATTGAAATTTACATATATCTAAATCCAGCTATACATTAAGCGACGGATTCATTACGACGAAGTTGATAAAATCCTTTTACAGTTGGGATTCTTTTTCCTAATTACAAAAAATCAACATTCAAAATCATTTCTGTAAATTTCGGCTGCCCGCCATGATGCCATGACACTTTTTTTCACGTTTCGGCATGGCCCTCTAGATTAGTTGCACCGCGGCCTTCTCGATTACAATCGAGTAGGCCGCGGTAAGTGGCCAGTGCAAAGAGTTTGGAGGTTGGATATCGTTTAATTATTTTATTTGGGTATATCTAATATCTAATAATTAATTTATTTCATACTAAGCAAATAATAATTTACATTTATTTATAAAATTATATAAATACAAAAAATAAGATCTATTAGATCAGATACGTTTTTTAAACTTTTCTAAAGTTGGCAGTATGTGTAGGTATTTTAACTGATATCTTAATATAGGTACCTGTTTTATAAAATGTACGTGCAGTATTTTACTTTCCTTACAGTCGAAATGAAAAGTAGAGTGTTTAACTCGGGTGAAATTACCCATTTCACCCTCGAACTGTTGGCGCCAGAAATATCTCGGGTGTAATGGGTCACTTTCAACCCTTGGTTAAAAATCTACTATATGCTAAGTATTACAAATATTTATTAATCTAGCTATAGCTATACCTTAACTATTATATCACTAATTAACTTTCAAAAAATTCTTGCAGTGAGTAAAAACAGTTTTTAATTAGAAATTTGGTGACTTTTTTATTAAATAATTTATTGTTCTCCTCGTCCCTTATAATCTTTGGAAGTTTATTGTACACCTTGATACACATTACGTGGGGACTAGAGGCGTGCATTTTTAATTTAGATGCTGGAATTGGAATCTTATCTCTGGGACGTAGGTTTGAGGTAGTCGGTTTCTGTTGGTCTAGAAATAATGTGTTATGCTTTCTTAGAAACTTACATAGCTCTAGTATGTATAAAGAGGTCAAGGTCATGATATTGAGTTTAGGAAAATGTGGTCTGCAACTATCTGTTTGGTATATATTGACTAAGATCCTTATACATTTCTTTTGCAACACAAAGAGATCGTTCACATTTGTACTGTTGCATTTTTGATGATGCAAGTAACCTAAGTCCCGGAATGTTGTTGTTTTAATAGTTATGGGGATGCGAACGATATTTGACAATGAAGGTAAAACGCTTAATTTTTTCAGTTGTCTAAAAGTTATGACAACATGAGTCCCTAGTAGCAACGCATAATATAATTAAAGGAACCCTACCTTACTTGTTTGCATATGTTAGTGTTTAATTGTAAAGGGCGTGTTTCTATGTGTAATTACTTATTATGTTTGTGCTTGTATTGTTAACTATACATATTTAATTATGATCGACAGGAGGATAACACACCTACTCATCCTCCTAGCGTTATTAAAGATTATGCCTTAAAGGAGGCCGGGGTCTGCTTTGGCACGTAATCCCAATAAGATTTGGCATAGGCACTAGTTTTACGAAAGCGACTGCCATCTGACCTTCCAACCCAGAGGGAAAACTAGAACTTCTTCGGATTAGACTGGTTTCCTCACGATGTTTTCCTTCACCGAAAAGCCCCTGTTAAATATCAAATGATATTCCGTACATAAGTTTTTGAAAAAAACCCAGTGATACGAGCCGGGGTTTGAAAGACGCGTGCCTTACCGCTCAAGGAGGATAATGTACTAACACTGATAAATAACATATCAAGAGTTAACGGAAGGGCGTCAGGACATACAGTACGCATTACGACCCATTACCTTTACCATTTCCTCGTACAAGCCAATTACAAAAGGTCACAAATGACCGCCACACCTTCTACGATACGTCTTCCTATGTATATAGAAGGTAGTCGCTCTCAACAACTATTAGAGACAATTTATAGCACAATAATTGGTGTTATTTAAAACGATTAAATTAGCTTGACCTGTAACCGGTAACTTCGGTGGGCTATGGCTTTGAATAATCGTAATGTTGTGGAAAAGTTCTTATACAAAGACTATGATGAAGCGGTCATTATTAAGTTTTTAATGCTAAATCCGTCGAGGTTCAGTTTGCACAACTCTCCTTTTGTTTGTTTAATTGGTCTATGGTTAATCTTTAAACTAGAGATCTGTTCCTTTTATTGTAAATCCAGGTTCCAAAAAAGGGCAGGCTAGTATTTGCATTAATTGAACAATCGGCTATGGATAGTATGGATATAAATAATTGTTTTGTTGTGGAAAATACCTAAAGTCGGCATAAGTATTCCCGGTAAAACCAAGTTTTGAGTCGGCTAAAATTTGATTATAATTTAACAGAAATAGACGCTAGTTCGTATTATTATTTTATATATATTTAGGTAAAAAAATTACGTTAATTTGCTACTAATACTTTGTTACTTCAATAAATTGCAGGTAAGTTAAATAAAACTGAGTAACTTCAAATAGTTAATTACACATACTGATCTACTTAAATACGCGTTTGTTAGACTAATTAGTTAATTTAGAAATCCCGGGAATTTGATTAATAAAATTGAATTGAGTCCGCCTCCAAACAACTCAAGATCAACGGTGCCGCGAGAGTGTAGACATTCAATCCCTGGTTCTAACACAAAGATAAATTTGAAGAGAACTTTGATAATAACTCCGATGGGAGTGGTTTATGCTGATATACGTCGCAACGTTAATTAAGCTCCTGTGAGTCCTGTGTCCTCTACTTTCGTGAAAAATACTACTTGTGTTTATCTACAAAAATATTTATCTATGGTCTGTTCCCTATTAGTGCCCAAGGTAAACGCAAAGGGCAGGCTAGTATTTTAATTAATAGGCCTTAATCCAATGTATTGTTGACGTTAACTCGCGCTTTAACTGTAATCGAATATTATTAACGACTCTATAAACCATTCCCTAATAAAGCAAATAACGTTAATTTAATACAGCGACACCGACCTTATTCAAGTCGTAGATATTTATTGAAGGGCACGAATCAATTTATCATTTGCATTCTCAGACAGAATGGCGGACTTGTGACGTCACCAGTGATGTAATCTCACAAATGGTTCATAAATAAATAATTGTGTTGTTAGACAGACGAAACTTGTAGATGAGGATCGGTATGAAGTATCGATGTATTGATCTCGAGGTTAATATGTAACTAATTAGTTTGCGAATAACTAAACATGTAAGACATATGGCTGCTATCAATTTGATCTATTCTGATCCCTAAATTTTTCTTTTCAAGGGTAAGTTTATTAATCACTTTACATAGAAAATACACAATAATTATATTTGATCTACATCTGATAATGAGATCTAAGAGGACCTATAAGTTTGTACTAGTACTGAATAGCAAATAAAAAGTACACAGTTTTCTTTATTTAGAGCCGAAGGTAGGTGGTAGGTAGGGTATAGCGGAACTATACCTACTCTATGTTCTTAGATGCCTTTTTTTTCTGAAGTTGGAAGTAATGGCCGCAGGCAATATTAGTGGTAACATTTAAATGTGCTTATCTAAAAAAGTTAGTACCTACCTACCATTTAAATATACGTAAATTGCATGCTTCTAATTCCATGTTATTATTTATTTCTCTATAAAAGTATGTTTATCATCGTCCAGTACACATAGTACAAGCTTAGTTTGGGACAAGGTCAATTTGTCTAAGATTGTCCGCAAATATATTATTTATTTTAATATTATTATTTATCATTGGTCCAACTTTTCTCGAAATGTTCAAAATTTGCCACGTACTTGAGGACCCACAAACAAGGTTTTGCGACTAGCAAACCAATAGGCAGGTGGTACGTCGCCATCACATACATAGGTACACTATAGGTGTTCAAAAATATCGGCACATGCACCCTAATGCCTTGAAAATAGAGGTGTGTTCCGATGTTTGTGACGTGCTTGTTTGCTCCGATGTGATGGCGACTGTACCAACCAATTACTGTCTAATCCCGCGAACATTAATAAAAGTTATCCTTCTGAACTAAATATTACAAATCCGGAATGGTATATCTGACCGAATCCGTCTTCGAATATTTGAAACAGGGAATGAAAATAGTTGTAGTTTCTTGAGGGTAACAGAAGTTAAAAAGTTACCTGAATGTTAATTAAAGTAGTATTGGTAGTTTATACTCGTAGGTACATTTAATAGGATGTCACGAAAGATGTCACCGATTTTGTAATTTATTGATAGTATCACGAATACCAACGTAAGAAATAAGATGTAAGACGGGAACAATTTTGTTGGACGACATTGGACACAGAAAACCATCGGAAAATGCTAAGGCACTGGTCCCACCGCGAGCGAGTAAGCTATGAGGTATCGGCTATTTTCTAGCTCAAGAAACGAACAAAAGATAATCGCTTTCGTGTAAATAAAAGAGAGAGTTATATAGCTTATAGTCTGTAGCCGGCGGTGGGACCAGTGCCTAAAGCAGCGACATTTAGTAATTTGCTAGTTTTGTAACACCACATTTAAACGTAGTTCGAAGCAACCTTTCGGAAAACCAAGCGAATACTTAGATGTCATGTATCTAAGTATTCGCTTGGTTTTCCGAATAATAAATAATTAGGTACTTAAGCATTAGGTACAAATTAGTAGTGTCATTATAGGTAATGTAATTTATCTTAAAACTAGTTGCCCGCGCTGTTCCGCCCGCGTAGAAAGACCCATAAAATATAGTCCATTTCCATCCCGAAAGGTCCATTTTAGATATAGTTGGAACAATATACGTTGTAGTAATTTCGGAGACATGCAAACTTACAAAGCTTAATACATGTCATGAAATTGTCATCATATCAGCAGAAAGACGTCCACTGATGAACATATTCGGCTTCCCCCAGAGAGTGCCACATTAACCGGTCCTGCACTACCCGCATCCAGCGGTCTCCCGCTAATACATGGTTAAATTTGGGGAGCTTTAGACACCTTTGGTTTCATGTAATTATTAACGCACTTACTTACCAACATGTGTATGTATAACAGTTTATGTATGCATGTATGTAAATACTTTATTGTGCACAAGACATAGGTAAAATTACAGACAAAATAGGTTAAATCGGTACAAAGGCGAACTTGTCCATGTAAAGGATCTCTTCCAGTTAACCTTTTTGAGTCTATGGGTAAGAATCCGATCCATGTGACGATCTAATTGACGTGTTCTATGTTTTAATCATGTTACCTCGACGATTGTCTGTGGGTCAGTATCACTTGGGTAAGTTTTATTTTGGATAAGATTCCCTTTTGCTGCATCTATAGAACCGATCCATGCTTGGATCGCTCCTCGTGGGTCCATAGATAGGGTCGTGGGAATGGATCGGTAGCCGTGCCGGGTCGTGAGTGTGACGCCTTGGCGACGACTTTGGTCTTAAGCGACCTGCGGACCCTGCGGTGCGGTTTTACTAATTAATTGCGTGTGATCCCTACTAACTACAGTACGTTGTGCGTCTCGACCGCGCAATGAACAGATAAAACGCTTGCCGCGCCGCAATTCGCGCAATGTCGTGGCCGGGCCGTGAACCCGCCATGCCATTATTTTGAGGACGAAGGTAATTTATCATCATCATAATCATCAGCCAATATATGCACCGCTGGGTACAGGCCTCCTCTCATGAATGAGAGGGAACGGGCAGAAGAATGAATGAATGAATGAATGAATGAATGAATGAAATTTATTGCGTATAATGAATCCAGGTTACAAGTGCAGATATAGTTACATAAAGAAAGTTTCACTGAACTCTACCTTTGCAGGTGTACACGCTTATCTTAATAATTAATAGTATTACGTTTCATTAAAATGTCAACAATATTGTATACAACTTTTACCACTAATGTTAAATAATTAAACATACATTAATGGCATAATACAAAATTATTTAAGTTCCATGTATTCCTTTAAACTATAGAAACATTTATCTAAAATCCATGACTTAACTGCATTTTTAAATTTATTTATGTCTAATAATTTGAGATTGTCAGGTAACTTATTAAAAATGTCAATACACATAATAAAACAATTTTTTGAAGTAAGTTTCAGTCTCGCATAGGGCTTGTACAATTTTTGCGTATATTGTGATCTTACCGTCCTAGAAGACATTGATTGGACTTGTTGGAACATATATTGTCCAACACGCTGGCCCCGTGCGGATTGGGGACTTCACATACATCTTTGAATTTCTTCTCAGATGTACGCAGGACGACGGGAATTACGTAGAAGCCTTAAATTACGATTTTTCGACCACTAAAGCTACCATATTTAACAAGCGGGCTTTTTGTTAAAAATTTACGCTACTTTCACTAAGTAATAATATAAATGTTTAACATAAAAACATACGTCAAAAAACAAAATGCATTGATGCCTTAGAGTATGCGTTAAAATCTAAATGGAAGTGGGCCGGGCAAGAATGCACGAAGAAAATTGGACAAAGCTCTTTACGCTATGGACCGGACCAAAAGGAAAGAGAAGACTTGGCAGACCAAATGAACGGTGGACGGACGACATACCTACAAAAAATAGCAAGAAACTGGCAGCAAACTGCGCAGGATAGGGAAAAATGGCATAAACTGGAGGAGACCTTTACCCAAGAGGGGTCCAAACCTATTAATTAGAGGAATATTATTTACTTTTTTATACTAGCTATCATGGAATAAATGGGCTTTTTATTTTTATTATTTTTTATTAATGTTTAAATGAGCGGGTAGGTAAATAACTACTTGTGCCTGTGCGTATATACGCACCAGCAGCCGTTCCAATGTGGCGGCATATAAATCTTAACCACCAATTACAAACAAGTAATATGTCATGCGCAGAGTTGAATAATTCAAGAACGAGAGCACGATTTATAGGTATAGCTTTGTGCGCAGACGCCAACATAAAACATATTCGTATATATGCCCCTCCCCATCTAGACTTATATGATTAGAAGACGTGTTATAATTTGTAAACACAACTTTGTACAGTTTTTCGTGGGTAGGTAATAGCAATTTATTACTAATTTTTTTTCGGCGAAATATGTAGTACCTGCCTATATTTAAACGTGGAATCAGCTCTATAAATGGCTAACTTAGCCATAGTTATCTCTATCGAATTAATCTCTCTCACATTCAAACTCACTAGTACGGACATTCCATGTTTTCCGGCGTTTTCGCGGTCGGTTACCAGCGGCGCTACCACGAACTTCCAATCTCGAACTTCGTGTATCTCCGTTTCGGTCGCTCGAGTACCATAAACCATAAATGCGATAGAGACGGAGATATACGAAGTTCGAGATTCGAAGTTCGTGGTACCGCCGCAGGCACCTCGAAGTTGCGTAAAACATCGCAGTTATAGTGATTGTGTTATGTTATGAAATACATTTGCATCGATATGTATGTAAGTCTGTAAGGTAAGTACCCTATATAAATATGGGCATTTGTTGCCTGGTATAAATGAATAAATAAATAAACGCCATCGTGCTAATTGTAATTACGATTGTATTACGATTTTTTTAGTAGGTTACTTATGGAAGTACGTCAACTAGGTATGTGTTATATTTTAACAAAACATCATCATCATCGCCAAAACATTCATTTAAATAAGATAAATATCAGGTAGGTAACACAGAAGCTGGTTTAAGTTACGTCGTTGTCTATAAATGACACGTCGATATCAATTGGTCAATACCGATTCACGTGTGTGAACTTGTCTCGTGAGGTCAAAGACCTCGGTGAGGTACGAGTATTTAAATATTTTGCGCAATATATTTAACTTATCTTAAATATAAAGTAAACTAACGTGAATAGTCACGTACCAGGTAAGTATATTTTTGAACAATATAAAACTTATCGTAGCAAACTAAAGCGTTCTATACCAGCCAATTATTGTTTATGTACTTACCTAAATTAATATAAGCTTACCTAGTTATAAGATAATTTAATAATTGTAATATTTTGACATGTAATATTTTTTGTATTATCAATAAATGAGTATGAGTATAAGAATTAGCATTACCCTATAGAAACAAAATAATACCGAAAAAAAGAAATCCTTACCTACTACAATGTTAACATTGTTAACTAATTGATGACACCTATTTTATTTTTATCTATCTTACCTAAATACTCGTACATATGTCCAGTGATAAATGGATAACATGTATACAATATTTTCGTAAATCAATTTGTTTCACACTCGCCATATTTAGCGCAACGCTCCTTAAATGGAAACATATGTAGGCTGATGACGGATGACTTTTATGTAAAGTTCGATTCAGCTTTCAAAACTACTTCGACAGGATTTCACTCATTTGAAAAATTGTGCTCAATATTTTTAGCATTCCAGACCCAGATTTACTTATTTAATAATTCTAGTCATGCACCGCCCACGTTTCAATAAATCGTTAATATGTTAAATATCCACTTAGTTTCACAAGTCATCCATGTTTGATTAACCATATTAATTACATCACCAAACCTGGCCGTAGCAAAAACGTTTATGCTAAATCGAGTCCCTAATTGGCGGCATAATTCGGCTTAAGTACATTACTTCCACGTGACGTCATTTCTCTGCCAGACTTGCAGGTGCCAATCGGATACTCATTTACATTCTTGAAACTATCACCATTCCATTACAATTTCAACCGTACTTTTAAAATAACACGGTTGAGAATCGTCCGAAGTTTTGATGAGAAACGTTGTTATGGAAGCAAACGTTTGATGATGAAACGGATTCAAGTATCGAGATTAATGTTTTTGGATATGGGCGGCTGTCTAACGAGTGTATTTAATATAATACAATTGCTGCAATGCTTATGGACAATGATTCACTGGAGCTTCTGTAAAAACTAACAATAGTAGCACTTAATGAATAAAACGCCTACGTTCGACAACACCGATTGATTGGCAATAAAATGCAAATGGATAGATTACTTGCTGTATTTAAATGTCTCGATTGGTTCAACTTTATGTGATTGCTATTGTGTTAGTACGAGATAAAGTTCCTACTTCTGGAATATTAACTTGCTTGGATACCTATAAACTAACTAGTAATTACTAATTAGCTACCCAGCTATTGATTTCACTCGTTTCACGCATTCTGGTTGTTAATACAACCAAACCATTTGAAGTCTAGCAAATGCAAGTTGAATCCACTAGAATCAACAGCACATCTTATCTAGGTGAGGGCCCTTTCGATACACTTCGACCTAGTGGGCTCTTTTGAACAGTTGCACCCCCTCCTTTATGCTTTTTAGGGTTCCGTACTCAAAGAGTAAAACAGGACCCTATTACTAAGACTCCGCTGTCCGCCCGTCCGTCCGTCCGTCTGTCTGTCTGTCACCAGGCTGTATCTCACCGATACCGTGATAGTTCCAGCTGAAATTTTCATAGATGATGTATTTCTGTTGCCGCTATAACAACAAATACTAAAAACACAAAATAAAATAGTTTTTTATAGATAATGGTACGGAACCCTTCGTGCGCGAGTCCGACTCGCACTTGGCCGGTTTTTTTCCTTCCAACCTCGCTCCATCATTTCCACAAAAGATGATGCAGCTCAACGGGAGTACCTTGAATACCTTTGATTGTGGGTAGCCGTTACCAAAGTAATGCATTCTTTATCTGGCAAGCATTTTGACCAACAGTGTTGCTGTGTGATTGAATCTAGCGGGTTCAACTCGCATTTGCAATACTCTACATAGATATGTATGAAACTGTAGCGTTAGCAGGTACCTACGAGAATATTATTTAAGCAGGACATAAAATGTGAAACTCTTTTTTTATGATTTGATCAAGAAGAATTAAAATGGTATTGAAAAACCTACACATACACTATGGATAAAAAATAATCTGAGAAAGAAACAGTTTTATAGTAACAAAGTACATGCATACTTTGGGGGAGGCCTTTGTCCAGCAGTGGACGTCTTTCGGCTTATATGATGATGATGAAAGTACATGCACATTTTTTAAGTCTGAATTCTTTTTTTACGCTTTAATTTCAACACCTCACCAATGCAGCTGTATCAAAAAGTATAATTAGTAACTAAGTCTAAAAAAAACAACGTCCGTGCAAAAATAACTGCGTCAGAAACTCGGCATATCAAAAGAATAATAATAAATCTAGCTCTAAATATATAATATCTATGGTTTATAGTTTATAGTTACTAACGCACCGTGAGTATGCTTACAGTGTCGTTACTATAGTAACTAATGATAATACATTAATATACACCTCAAACCATACCAGTTTGTTATCGCAACCAAAAGTGGTTGGAAATCGCCGGTGTTCAATAGTTTTTGCTTTATTGAGTATAGTCTGTGATATAGACGCCAATATGCTCTGACCACTTTACAAAACCACAATCAAAATATTTATTCTGCAAATAGGCCACAAAGGCACATTTTCAAGTCAATATGTTTAACTTATCATCCTCATCATCCTCCTAGCGTTATTATTCCCGGTTGTGCCCCTAAACGAGCCCGGGGTCCGCTTTGACACCTAATCCCAAGATTTGGCATAGGCACTAGTTTTACGAAAGCGACTGCTATCTGACCTTCCAACCCAGAGGGAAAACTAGACCTTATTGGGATTAGACCGGTTTCCTCACGATGTTTTCCTTCACCGAAAAGCTAACTGTAATTCCGTACATAAGTTCTGAAAAACTCATTGGTACGAGCCGGGATTCGAACCCACGACCGCCGCTTGACAGCCGCATGCCTGAACCACTAGGCTACCGTAGCTTAATATGTATAACTATTGATTCTAAATTATACATCATCATGAAAAAACAACATTATAGTTTTTTATGGTTTTAGAATTATATTCCCATTAAGAATAGACAAAATTCACTTATACACGAGAATACAATATCAAAATAAAACTTAAAACTAGCGTGCAGACAGTGCTACTTGTTAAATAAGATAATAATGCGCCTTAGTAAAAACAAAAGTGGGTAGGTACATACATATTGTAAAGTAAGCGGCTTACACCTTTTTTTTTTTTTTTTACTTGGGGAAATGCCTTTACGCATCCCACCTAGCCGAGGAACTAGGATGGGTATGACGGGCTCCCGGGAACCCCCCTGGACTACCGTCTAAAACCACCAAGGTATGCCCTCTCTGCCGTGTAGTAGGGGCGTCATGGGATCGCGAACATTTCACCACGACGCCCCTCGGCAACAGCCGCAGCTGCCCTCAATACTGAGGCAAAAGCCCCCCCTCCCGTCGTAAGCGTGCAGGGCGACACCACACGCTTCCCACCCGACCAAAGGACCTCTGCGCCGGGAGAGGGTGATAGACCTCGGATTCACCCTCTCAGGTCCCCTTGTAACTTTTTATAGAGGTTTTCTCCCTCGCAGCCACGACTCGGCCCCGGCCTGACGGTCGCAGCCCCCGCGCCTAACATGAATCCTCTGATAGCAGAGGATTTGTCAGGGTTCCGGGTCCGTTATTTATTATAGAGGCAAACGGCAATGGCCTCTCCCTCAAGCCGCACCTGGGGAATCTTGCGATTCCCTGAGCGGAACCCCCTGACCCTCCCGTGTCGAGTTATTGGTAACACCAGCAAGCGATAACTTAGGGTTCACTAATTTATCACTTGCCTTTGTCTCCAAGGCGCACCGGCCAAGACACTACCCATTCCTGCGGATCAACCGAATCAAGAGGAATCGGTAGAGTCCAGACACTCGAGGAGGTTACCCGACATAGCGCCCCAAGCGGCTAACACCTCGATTAACATAAGTTAACGATTCTGAAGTTAGCCTCGAGTCACCTCCCGCATACCCGTCCGACCCCTCTGACACCTTTGCGGCGCTACTAATAGCTAACATCAGAATCGTTAACTGATTTGAATCATATTGTACTTAGCCGCTCGGTTAGTTACTAGATAACATTGTACGGATACTACGTTATCAATGTTTACCATAGTAAAAATAAGAGAAAAAATATTAATTCATAATTCTCAGAGATGTACCTACTCTCTGAGCGTCAAATTTTAAGCTAAGCCAATGATTTAAAATCTACTACATGAATGTGCCCAACACTGGATTATACGTTTTTCACCTTAAATTCTTAACGAATAGGGACAATGGGTTGCCATTTGATGACATCACAAAACTTACGTATATCCCTTGGACTAATACGTGCGCAACCAGCCAGCCCATTTGCATACAAATCAACAGATTATCATAATCTAAATTACTATTAAGGGTTGTCACAAGATTACTTAGCTGGTTCTTAATTGCGTCGTAGTTCATTTTGATTTGCCTTCGAACTTTGAGGTTGTTGGATTTAGTGCTGCAAATGACGAACCAAGAATACGTGGGTCATTCCCATCTTCCAACCTATCCAACCCAGGTTTCATATGCAACCCGGGTTAGATAGGTAAGAAGATGGGAATGACCCGAATAAGTCGAATCAGTAATATAACGAAAACTACAGAAATGAAAAAAAAAATAATCTCCGACACAAAAAATATAGCTAAATTTCAATTAAAGGAAAAATTTAAAGATTTCATGCTACGAGCAAGATTCACCAGCGACAACAGGCATACATGGCCCGTCGCTACTAAATGAGCTACCTATCGGGACAATCCGTCTTGGTCACAAAATCTTTTTCCCTCTTACAAAACCTTAGGGAGGCGTGTAGCGACATCTACGTAGGTAGAAGACTCCAGCTTCCTGTAAATTTTCTTTACTTTTTTTTCATATAATTTAAAATTTATACATTTCGTTAGACATATCACACTGAAATCGGTTCATCCGTGTGGCAGCTACGATGCCACAGACAGATAAGTATATATAAACTTCATTTGCATCAGGAGTTAAAAACGAATCAACCGAATAATTTCTGCCTATGGTGAAGTTGCAGTAGTAGTGACACAAAATAGCTAATTTAAAAAAAACTCTGAGGCTATAGACTTGAATAATAATGTGAACGTAAGGCATGTAAAATTATTGCCATAATAAGGAAGTAGCCCTGGGATTGAGCTGGAATTCACCTTGTAAAGGTCGCGGGAGCCCGCTGGTTACAGGTGGCGAAGGACCGGTCACTTAGGCCCTCTTTGGGGGAGGCCTATGTCCAGCAGTCTTTAGGCTGATATGATGTAGAAATTTGCAATACCCGCGGCTCCGGCGGCATTTCACAAAGGCACGTAGCCACCCCGTTGCCTATAATCATCTGGAAGTTCCATGCCATATCAATTAGAAACAGGATGAGTAGTTTCGGTTTACCCCCAACATGTAAACCAACAAAGTTTTTAAACTTTACCTTTTTTTACATTAGTAGGTATGTATGTAGATTTAGATTTGAACCATGGTATAAGGTAGAATAAATTAAGGTAAGTAATTCCCGACGATGTACTTGCCTACGTCACACAAATGTTGCCATTGACTGACATATTTTTGTTAATCCTAGATTTGTTAATGCATGATTAATAAATACATACATTTTTAACACTATTAACTGTTAATTACTATTATTTTTACTAAAGTACTCGTACCTATTTATGTGGGATGAAAAATTCAATTCAATTCAATTCAATTTTATTTCGGACAAAGTCCATAAATTGTTAGTAACATATTACTTAATTCTAGAAAACAACGGTATACAATTTAGCAGTTTAACGTAAGTATTGATTAAAAGCACGTAAGTGAAGTAATGCAATTTGCACACAGTGGCAACACACAGACAGTCCGCCATTTTTAAGTGTGTATAGTGATGACGTAGGCAAGATACGCTGACGTCACGAGCTGTCACGGGAATAAATTAGGTATGTACAGTCAAAGAATTTAATTTCCTACCCATTTAGGACTATTTCAAAGTGACACTGTAAATAAAATCATAAGAAGTCTCTTACGTTTTGATTGATTACGTCACTTTGACAAAGTCCAAAGTGGGTAGGAAATTAAATTCTTTGACTGTACCTTGTTTTATTCTACCATGATTTGAACAAAGTTCTTGTGACACCGCTCACCGATACTCTCGCTTGGCTGGGCCCCTTGCTTTCCACTCGGCACGTGAGGTGTTCACGAACACGCAATTTTACCCGACGGCGCATTTTCCTTCGCGACGCTAATTGGCAACTCCTTGTCTGAGACCTATGGATTGTCCAGGGAACTATATAGAGCTGAGATGTTGCAAGGGTTTTGCAGTATCTTAATAATCATATTTCTTTCCTTCTACTTTTATAGTTACAAAGAAACTTCAAAATAAATAAGGTGAAGTACCAGGTCAACAACAGGCTTTTCAGGCGTTCCGTCGCCATAAAGTTAATTCGTCTTTCATGGAAAATTTTGTACGCTTCTATAATAAAGTCCCTAAAGATGTTTTGAGTCTATAACTTACTAAATTTAAGAAAATTGTAAAAGACTGCCTATGTATGGCCTATTTATTATAGTGTTAAGGAATTTTTAGAAGACGATAACTCATTTTAAGCCAATAAGTCATTGCTCAGCAAGATTCAATTTTATTCTAGTTTTTAATTTTTATAATTTTTAAGTGACATTTTTTTTATTTGACCTTATTCGTTTTGATGAGAACTGTTTGTGGTTCTAATTTTGTGTGGACTGTCAGCCGTTAAATTTTATTGTGTATTTTTAAATTTGATACTTATGATTGACATTTCTGTATCTTATTGTAATCTTTTCCGTGTATTTGGTCAATTTTAACTTTCTTTTGTGACGTTTCTCTAGCACTCTTTGAGTCTATTTGAAATAAAATTAATTTGAATTTAATTTTAATTTTGAGTTTTCGTCAACTGAGCAACTACGAATATTGAAGTTCTTCGGGCACATTTCCTGGAATGAAAGCTCTATTGAGCTAGACTAGTGGTCCGGACCAAGTGGAAGGCAATAGAGCACGCGGCCGACTCGCTAGACCTAATCAGAAAATTAACCGAGTCCATTTTGGTCCAATGCGAACGCAATGCCTCTTACCGGCAAAAATGGAAGCACATTGTCAAGAAGGCACTCGGTTATGACAGTTGATGCAATATAACTCCAAGTACCACACCTGAACAACCACGAACACTCTGCCAAGAGTGCCCGACTTAGAAGAGAAAGAAATAAATAAATATTTTAATAACAATTGCTACAAGTCAGGGTACAATATTTACGAATATTTATTTATATATGTCGAACTATATTTTATACCCTTTGAGTATTAAGCCCACTGGAGATGTCATAGACAGGCGACCCCCTCCGGCAAAGTACATTGGTCAATTGGTCAACCACGTTATATAAAACTACTTAAAGTCGCTTCATCGCCATTTTGTATCGATCCGTGTCGCGTGACGTTTCTCTCCAAAAATGGTGAATTGTGCAGTATTATCATGTAAAAGGCGATCTGACAGCTCAAATTCGCAACAAGTTCGCGTTTCATATCATGGGTAAATATTTTTACTAACTATTTAATGTGTATTGAAGTACAATCTCCATTTAAAGAAAATACCGTTTGCGATACGTAAACGACGGAAAATGTAAACATGATACAGTGGTACGGGGTCGAATCTGTCTTTAGGGATGCGATAATGGTAAAAAAAGCGACTCAACATTTGAATGAAACATTCATTCATTCAATCACTACAGTTTGTTTAATAGTCAGTTTTTCTATTAGATATTGAATTAAAGAGTAGGTATCGATGTATGTAGGTACAGGAAAAAACGCGGGCGACAGTTCATTCCACAGTTTAACTGTGCGAGAGGGCTAAGGACACAAGGACACATAAATACAGACAGACATACACAAATAAACATTGTTTTGGGTAGTATCTTCAATGTACAAAATTTTCACTTTTACATTTTTATAATAAATAGTATAAGATAATTCAGTCCATTCATCAAACTGATTTGACTCATTCTTCAGATCTGTCCTTTGTGTCCCATCACTAACTTGTTCGTATGTATGCTGCACGGTTACGGGAAAACTCTGTCTGTGTGCGTGTAATTTTTGATGTGTTAATTTTTTTTGTAGTGTGCGTTTATCTCAACAGCTAAATTTGTGTCTGTTGATTTGTTTATCTTTTGGTGGTGTGATGTACGTGTTTACCTCACCCCCCGCTAAAAGTGGGAAAAAATTTGTTCGAAGAGTTTACGTTATGACATCTCCAGTGGGCTTAATACTCAAAGTTTATACCTTTAAATTATCATTGGTATACTAAAGAATTCTGCGTACGAATAGAATGACTCCCGCGTCAACCACTTTTTTAGTCTGACCTTGAATGCTGCGATGGAAGTTGCATCTCTTACGGAGTCTGGCAGGCGATTGTAAATAGAGGGGCCTACAAAGTACGCGGATCGCTCTGACTTTGCAAGTCTGTGTGATTCGGCGATCAGCCTTTTATGGTGTCTATTACTGCGCAGGTTGTAGTTTGTGTTAATGCCTCTGCGCTTGAACATATCCAAGTTCTCGTGTGTGAACACTGAGATCTGGTAAATGAGTAAACAAGGCAGGGGCAGAATCTTGAGATCGCGAAAAATGTCACGCGCTGATAGACCAGATGATTCCGCTTATCTTCCAAATAGGGGAGTAGACTCAAAACTTATTATTACTTCAAAAGAAAGAAGAAACGAAAAACCCGTTCAAATAACTCAAAAAATTACGAAGCTACAACCGTTTTAATATCGCTAAGAACGATCGGGACCGATCACGATCCTTGAGCGTCATAGTACTCATAGTAAAAAAACAGTCGTTTCATATGAAGGTGCGTTTTGCGGAAAAGGGACAGAACATACCCCCTCTTAAAACTTTGGACACTTATAACTTAATGACTACTTAAATAACCTCTTGCGTTGTTTTTTTCTCCATTTGACTTCATTTTAATTTTTCGAGAAAATACAACATTGTGATTATTTTATTTAGTGTCTACAGTGTTTACACCCCTATTTTCAATCTATCCGACATCCGTATTTTCTTTTAAACCACGAACTTCAGAATTCGAAATATTCGGGTATATCTATCGCACTAACATTACTCGAGTGAGGGGAATGCAGATATACGAACTTCGAGTTTTGGTTTGCATGGTTTGGCTGAATGCGCAAAGAGAGCGCGCGCGTGCCATTAAAAAAAAACATTTGTGTTACTAATATTGTTCGAATTTGTTGATACATTTATTAAAATTACGCCTTAATACGACATTTGCGCATATAAGTTCTCGTATCAGAATCGAATAATTTCTTATGCTTTACCTCTTGGTATGTGTTTCGTGAAGGTCTATTGGAAACGGGATTTAAATTATTAATAGGTGAAATTAAGGAAAAGCAGTTCCGCCATTTTGACGTTTCATAAAGCTGACAGTGTGGTGGCGATATACTTTAAAAATAATAAATGAAAAATCAATGAAGTCGTATATTTCGGAAAATGTATTAATTGTCGCAGTTGGATAAAAACTATCCTAAATTGCAGCTAGAATAATAATGTACATATATAAAATGTTTTATATTTTTCCGTTCATGGGATGCTGAGAACATTCGTAACAGCTCAAAGCTTAGTTTCAAACTGGCTGATTCTTTTTTTAATTTAGAGATTTATTATAAATGGAGATGGAGATAATGAGGAAAAGTCTGCGAAATTGTAGCTTTGTATGTAATAGTTAATCTTCGGAACCACTTTTCCGATTTCAAAAAATCTTTCACCTGCATGTAGAATGGACACTGGATGGTAATAGGCTACATTTTATCCCGCGGGTTTGCATGCATTGTTTGCAATACGGGGGGGAAGCCGCACGGGCAGCTAGTATTTAGTAAAAACAGTTGTGTTTACTCTATAAACATGACTGCATTACCGACCAACCAGCAAGAAACGCAAGTCCAAACGTAACCGACAACTGAGCGACTTGAACTGCGTACCGACATGTAATTTGTCAAGCAATTTAAATAATATGCATGATTATATATCTATTAAAGGCGCAAGACGTGTTGATATTGAGCTAATGAGGTAAGTCATTGCGGGCTACTTGTACCAGTACCGCCTTTGTAATTTTTTTGCACAGAGAAATCTTTACGACGTGAATTAACCTTATTTCTTTGTTGATACCTTAAAACGTGTTTTGGTGGAAATGATTGTGGATAATTAGCGCGTAGTGAGAGGTCCTCGCTTGGTACAAAAAGAGAAATGGACGTTGCACTTTTATGAGTTTAAAAAAGAGGTATTACTCAAAATTGATGTTAAAAACGCCTTTAATTCTGTAAATAGGGACACCCTGCTCTCTGAAGTAAACAGTCACATTCCGGAAATCTATAATTATTTATTGCACTGCTATGCAGAGCCCTCTAAATTGATGTACAAACACCACCAAATTTCTTCAGAAGTTGGTTGCCAGCAGGGTGATCCCCTCGGACCTGCCATTTTCAGCTTAGCCATTAACCCTATTATTCAAAAATTAAATTCAAAATTTAACGTTTGGTATCTAGATGACGGGACACTAGGAGGCGATGCAAACACAGTGCTCTCAGACCTTTCTGAAATAAAAAATAAATTCAGTCTTATCGGCTTGGAATTGAATTTCAACAAGTGCGAACTTTTTCTGAATTCTGATCAAGCAAACATTATCCAAAAATTTCATGCCCTAACTCCAAACATCAAGATAGTCAATAAAGACACCCTGAGCCTCCTAGGGTCACCTGTATTCGAAGAAGCCATACCCAACACCATATCCAACGCCATAACTAAATTCAATAACTGCGCCGAACGCCTCCTCGAAATAAATTCTCATTACGCCTTGACTATTCTAAAATTCTGTCTTTTCGTCCCCAAATTTACTTACTTGCTTCGCTGCTGTCCTTTTTGGAAACACCAAAACTCTCTTTTACAGATTGACCAAATTATTAAATCTTCTTTAGAATCGATTCTTAATATACAGCTAAACGAGCAAAATTGGGCCCAGGCGTCCCTGCCCATCAGATTTGGTGGGTTAGGGATTCGCAAAATGTCAAGTGTTGCTTTACCAGCGTTCCTATCATCCGTACACGGCACTTCCGCTCTCGTAGGTAAAATCCTAAGGGCTAGCCCTTCAAACTATGAGACGGTGTGCCTGACGGAGGCTAGGAACGCTTGGCAATTGGCTTGTCCGGGTCAAAATTTACCCACCAATCTACACATCCAACGGAGCTGGGACGACGCACTATCAAAATTGGTATACTCTGATGCCTTAAATTATAGTTCCGGCAAGACGCGCGCCCTGCTTTTGGCTGCTGCAGAACAGGAAGCAGGTCAGTGGCTACACGCCTTTCCGTCTCCCCCAATCAGTATATTTTTAGATCCCGACACACTAAGACTAGCGGTAAGTCTTAGACAAGGTGTGAGAGTCTGTGCCCCCCACAAGTGCCCCTGCGGCACTTCCGTGGACGAGCTAGGCCACCACGGCCTTTCTTGCCGGCTAAGTGCAGGCCGCCTCTCAAGGCACGCTGCCTTGAATGATATCATCCGCCGGACTCTTGCCACCGTCAACGCGCCGGCAATTCTCGAACCCAACGGCGTTTCGCGGGACGATGGCAAGAGGCCGGACGGGATGACCTTGGTCCCATGGAAGATGGGACGTGTGCTGGTCTGGGATGCTACTTGCGTTGACACTCTGGCACCGTCTCATCTTCCCCGAACCTCGACCAGGGCTGGTGCGGCAGCAGAGGCGGCTGAAACTAAAAAAATAGCTAAGTACCAGTGTCTCGGCCCTCATTACCACTTCGTGGCATTCGGTGTTGAGACACTGGGGCCGTGGGGTCCAGGCGCCAGGACGCTTTTTAAAGAGCTGTCAAAAAAGCTCGTCGACACAACTGGTGACCAAAGAGCTGGCAGCTTCCTCGCTCAACGCTTAAGCATTGCGATTCAGCGAGGTAATGCTGCCAGCATCTTTGGCACGATGCCGCGGGGGCCTTATTTAGATGTTTTTTAATTTCTAAGTTTAGTTTTGAGATTTTGTAAATATTTATTTAAGTAGTTTCTTAATTCGTTTTTTATTTAGGTTTTTTTTTATACTTAGTTTTAATTTAATTTACCATTACTTAGGTATGTCAAGTGTATTTTCATATATAAAATTAAAAAGAGGTGATTCCTTGTTTTTTTGCCCGACTACGACAGAGCGTACAGGAAAGGATTAGTTTTTAGTTTTAGCAGTCTATAATTATTTGTATTTACATATACTGAACCGATTTTAAAGAATGAGGTATCATTCGCTTCGAAATTATACTCCGGGCCACATTGGCTACCTTTTGTATGAAATAAAAACATGTTTCTTTTTCAGTTTGTTTTCCATAGTCGGGATACAGTTTTTGAATTTTTTATGCTTGTTGTTTTCAATTTTTTTTTTTTTTTATCAAAGAAGAGGAAACAAATCCCCTCTTTGGTCAAATATCGCGGCCCATAAGTGTCGCGCGGAGTTGAATAGGAATATAATTTTCTCAAAAATGGCCCGCAAAGTGAACATAACTCGCTACATATTGGAAGGTAAAGAGTATAGCTTAAGGCCAGATCAATATTAAAAAATAAAAAACATTGCAGGCCGCCTGGAATGTTACATATAAGTTCCTTTGTTTGTCGAGTACCAAACTTTTTAAAAAGTAGAAACTGGCATATAAAAGACGGCACAGGTCGTATTCAGTCAAATCAAGTCGTATTTTTCTGTTGCAAATGCTACGTTTTTGTATGTGTCATAAAAATATTGCGTTTTTCGGTGGAAAAATACACTTGCGATTCTGTTTAAAAAAATGTGACGTTTAATTTTATGTAATTTGCAGTATCCTCAATTTGTATTTAATAATAACGCTTGAATTCAATTTAGTCTTTTTTAATCCTCCATTTTTGAGAAAAGCACTATAATATTAGCCTCAGCCGGAATGACAATTGCAGGCTTCGTATTATAATAAAACGGACTCGCAAGCTCGTCCGTTTAAACAAAATACTCAGCCTGCAATTGCCTCCTTCCCGGCCACGGCAATAATGTACTATTACCTACTAAGCAATATCTTATTGACTTTATTTTGTGTTTGACCTTATTTGTTATTGACCTTATTTTACATCTTATGATTATTATTATTATCTTATAACATGTGATATTATTAATATTGCGAATAAATTAATATGAATATGAATAATTATGTATTAATTTACAGTCTGTGTTAAATATTTGTAACAGTGATTTTAAAGTGCCACAACTAGGCCTAAAAAGGCCTTCATACCTACTTTAAATGTAGCCACAGGAAAGACTGAACACAAACTCATGCTAAAAAGTGTCTGACCTAACAGGAAAATCACTATCACATTACTGAAGATATAATTTATCTTTCCCTTTCGCCATTCAACTCCCGGAAATCCTTTACTCCCACGGACACTTAAAGCAGATAAAAAAATCGTGAAAATGTTTCCCACATCTGGCATCAACAGCGAAATGCCGAAGCCGACTTGTTTATGTCGGCACATAATTGACTTGTCGTGTCAAATTACCGTTTATTAGTTGTTACGATATCGGCTGTGCGTTATTATTTTGTACGGCACTATACTTAGCCGCTAGTTTGTCACTAAGCTGTACTTAATATTGACATTTGTATCTCTATTTTAATAAAAATTAAGGGATCTGTCAATATGTTTATATTTGGGACTACTACAAGCTTCTGCCCGCGACTCCGTCCGCGTGAAACTATTTTATATCATAGGTATATACAAACTTTCACCCCCTGAACATGTGACCCCTTTTAGGGATGATTTCCGGGATAAAAACAACCTTTTGTTCTTCCCTGGGATTCAAACTATCTCCATACCAAATTTCATCTCAATCGGTTAGCGATTTAAGCGTGAAGAGGTAACAGACAGATAGACAGACACACTTTCGCATTTATAAGGTTAGTATGGATTCGAAATAAGGCTTCAGCTTTAATCGGTGCGGGCTCGATGCGGTATCAATAAGCTGTTGTCAACTTTACTGTCAGTCAAGTCGGTACAGATTCTTTATTACATTAGTGTGGGAAGCGGAGCGGTACGAATCCGGTAGTTACTGCATGCGTACCACACCGCGTCCGCGCAATATAACATATATAGTAGTACTCCGCAAATGTAAACCGCAGTGTACCAACATGCCGCATATCCACAGTCCACCACCAAGTAATGATTGGGTGACATCAGTAACCTCTCGGTAAAGAACAAAATAAAAAACAAAATACCGCATACCGATTCCGACACCACACGGGTGATATACATACCACGTCAAAAGCAATTATCCACTTTCGTTCATACGACTATACCTCATAGTACCTTGTTTTCCCGATTACTCCACGAAAAGTGACAAAAAACTGTTAATGATTGCATCCGATACTAGTCACCATTGTGATTTGATCCGGAATGGAAGCCGGTAGGCGTGGTAACCCATCTATCCTAAGTCCGGGTGTAATAATCTAAATCAATATTCAATTCTGCAGAACGGAACCAAGCTATTGTCACACCATTGTTTAAATTTATTAGTGTAGCGCCCTATATTGAGGTCGTTAGGCGTAATTAATTCTCAATCAATTCACTGATACATAGAGTTTTCTGATGGATAAAGCAGTTAATAATTTAGCTTTGAGTCATACCGTAATGCAGACGATAAGGTAAACGTCCGAGTCCGAGTGGGGATATCCCAGAAGTTCCATATTTTCTAGTTCCATATGGATCTACCGGGATATTCATTTTGAAGGAAATGTCCCAGAAGTACCATATGGAACTACTGGTACATTATTTATATTAAATGTCTACCTATGCTAAGTACGACCTTTGTATATATATTTTTATTTACCATAATTGGCCACTTCTTCACATTGATTGTTAAATATACCTATGCACATGTTAAAAATAAATGTGCAGTGCCAACCGTAACGTTTTCAATGATTTTGCAACACTGATAACGGGGTATGCTCCGAAGATACTCAAGAAACTGATTTAAAACTAAAATAAAAACAAAACCAGGTGTAAAACCAAGTATGTAGTTCCATATGGAACTATTGGGATCACTTTTTTGACATTTACATATGTACCGATTGTTCCATATGGAACTAAAATTATGGAACTTCCGGGATATCCCCGTCCGAGTGCTCAACGCTGTACTAGTATATGGCATGGGCACTCTATGTATATTCAAAGTGACACGGCCCAAATTCAAATGAAGAAAAATCCTCTTAGTTCAAATTTAATCCATTTTGCTTTGACATAAAGTGACCATTCCATATACTAGTACAGCGTCGAGCTCTTGGACCTTTACCTAAATATAAATAAATAAATATTTGGGGACAATCTTACACAAATCGACCTAGTCCAAAACTAAACAAAGCTTGTATATGGGTACTAGACGACGATATACATACTTATAAAGATAAACATCTTACACATATTTTGTGGAGATAAAAAACCGGCCAAGTGCGAGTCGGACTCGCGCACGAAGGGTTCCGTACCATTATCTATAAATATTTATTTAATTCTGTTTTTTAGTATTTGTTGTTATAGCGGCAACCGAAATACATCATCTGTGAAAATGTCAACTGTCTAACTATCACGGTTATTGAGATAGAGCCTGGTGACAGACGGACAGACAGACAGACATACAGACAGACGGACAGCGGAGTCTTAGTAATAGGGCCCCGTTTTAGTCTTTGAGTACGGAACCCTAAAAAGGGTGAATGTGAAAGTGGTGAAATTAAGAATAAAGGGTTGTGTATGTTGTGAGAACATACCTATAGTACATACAAAGGGCGGTAAAACAAGGCAAGGACAATCAATACGCAAATGTTTTCTCGATGACCGAGTTGTGTACAATATTTACGTCTCCTGTTGTTCAGGAAGTGCCAGGTCAGGATTTTAAAATTGATTTTCATTTAAAGATTTTAAGAAATGATTTGGTTTCATTCTGCATATTGTCTTTCAATGGGTTAAATTAGTTGTGGCAGTTTAAAGAAACTTGCGTCTGAGTGCAAAAAAAGGCTGGTGCGCGAATACAGAAAAAGCCTTGTCATCCAGCGGGATTTCCACACTTTTCAAGATACTATCTAACCAATCCGTTTAGATACGGATTAATCTAATTATTTATTTGCATTTGATGATTTACTTTGGTGTTTTTTGACTATGAAGGATGTCCGGCACGTTAATACTTTTACGTGTAAGGTTTAGTCATTGTTATACAAAAAGTTATTTATATAAGCAGCTTGTTTACAATGCGCTGCGATGTATTCCAACGAAATCGTAACAGGCTTTTTTTACACTGAGTGGGAATGTTACCTACAGTCAAATGTAAAAATACGGGTGCATACAATTTACTCAAAAATATGTCCCATCGCTCTTATTGTCAGCGGATTAAGGTTTCGGTACATATTTATGAGAGGATTAAATCGGTATATAATTTTGCACTCGACTGTACAAACTTCAGTCTGCACATCAGGATATGTGACGTGTGAAAGTCTGAGATCTGTATATCACGTTTATACGATTAGTGCAGGCTCTCAGTGGAGTTTCGTTTGCAAAAATTGCAAACCGCAGTTATAGTGTTATCTAATATACAGTCTGATACAGTCTGTATAGATCTCAGTGTCTGATATACAGATCCCTGACATCCAATCATCAGATGTTGCCATCCGGGATCTATACAATATATCAGAAGTCAGAAGGCGCCGCTAACGAAACTGCACTGAGAGCCCGGTCTAGATACCTAACCTACAAAAGCTTGGAAATTGCGCTGTGAATACTCTTTACAAGCTTTTATTTAATTTAACTAGCACTGTTCGTATCTATTTATTTATTTATATTTGGAGAGCCAACAGCTGCAGAAACACATTGTTTATAAATAAAGAATACAAAAAGCCAATTACAGGTTCCCACCAACAACATCATACTAAGTAAACATTTGTGAGATCAATACGAGTATTACAATGCATTACTGATTAGGTTTCTTGAGATTGAGATGACTCTACAAATCACTTTGTAGGTCCAGAACCATTTGTGGGACTCTCGCAGGGGACCATAATATCGGCCTTTAAAGCCTACGCCAAAACCAAACACCAACACGAGTGGAGGAATGAGGCTGGCTTAGGGCACTCTAAGCTCTTCATAGAAGGAGTGGACTCGGGCTGGACCAGAAAACTCTGGAAATCCAGTAGGAAGCAACTCAGAATTATATCTGGGGTGTTCACAGGTCACTTCGGGTTCAAGGATCTCTTGGCCAAAATGGGACTATCTGATAGTTTAGACTGTAGAATGTGTGGCGAGGAGGATGAGACTATGGAACACTTATTGTGTGAATGTCATGCCCTTGCCAGACAAAGAATGAACTACTTTGGTAACGGTTACCCGCAACCAAAGGAATTCAAGGTGCTCCCGGCGAACTGCATCATCCGCTTTGTGGAAATGATGGAGCAAGCCTGGGAGCAGGTATATAGGAGAGGGCAAATGCACAAAAGATCCCACTGGGTCGAAGTGCATCCGAAAGGGCCCTCACCTAGATAAGATAAGATAAGATAAGAGATTGAGATAGATCCATTGTCAGTCACTTGCCGTTATCCGGTTGAGCTGAAATTTGGGGTAAAGGTAGTTGGGATAGTGGGTGTTCGGATGACAATTCAATATTATGGTACCATCGAGCTGATCTGATGATGGAGACAGAAAGTGGCTATGGGAATTCAGTACTTAACCGATGTAACTCCGTTGAGCTTGGACTCGTTAAAATCGTCGGAATGAGATGGATGACGGCATACAGAACAATCGGCAATTAAAGATATAACCAAAAATTAAATTTTTGACAGTGATATATCATAAGTTAAGTGGCGCTTTCCAATATCAAAACCGAATGTTCTTTTAATTTAGTTGTAACTTAAAATTTAATTAAATAAGAATAAGAATAAGAATAAGTTTATTTTGGAACAACAACAGGCATATACATCATATAAGGCTTATATCTAAAGAAGGAATCTAGTGTTGCTTTAAAAAAGGAGTCCACTCAGCATGAGTCGAGACACACAGTGCAACGACGCAGATTTTCAGTGGATCCGTTAAACTAAAACTAACTTATTAACCTATATAAGAGATATTAACCTAAGAATATACATATTGTACGGTATACAGAGATAGTCCACGCTATGTCCAGCGAAAACCAAACCAAAACCTGAGTTGCAATTACTATAATAATACTCAAAATAATATTCTTAGCACTGACGCAGATCGAGACGCAGATTGAGACGCAGATCAGCTAGGCCAAAGAAATTTGTTGCTTTAGTAGGTGGAGTTTAAGCTTATTTTTAAATGTAGATGAAAGTAAATGAAGATGAATCACTTTATAACGACCAGCAAATTGGTCTGGAGTTGTTAATTTTCTTTAAACAAAAACTGTATCATCTAGCAGTAATATAAGGAAAAACTGGTAGCAAATAACAAAAGTCTCTTATATTTAAATATCACTTACTAATTGCAAAAGTTATTTATAAAATATTATCCGTATTATAATTAATTCACAGTTCGTAATCCAATTACTGAGCTGAGTATATAATGTGTTACGTTACGGATACAAGTTATTTTTGTGTAAAAAGGTCTGTAAAGTTTGCGACCTCGTTTTATGGTTGATGGTAATCTCATTTCATTTCATTTATTCATTCAGAATCTCCGAAACTACTCATCGATTACAGAATTGATTTACCATCTAATGCATGGACACAAACAGTGTTTTTTGTGAAACGCGAGAGGTGTCGCGAAGACTGCTAACGTTACTTCTGAGGCTTGACCTGATGTATCATGTTCGCATTGTGTTGGTCCCGTTCTGGTTCTTTAACCCATTCACGGCCACACTACGCTCGTAGCGCTACGCCGTAGTCCGTAGCAGCTTAAACTCCGTATGTAGGGAAAGTCGTCATGGGCGCTGAATGGGTTAAATCAGTGAAAGTTGCACGCAGAACACATTGATTTGTGAAACCGATATCAAGTTATGACCAAAAATCCGACTTGGCCGAAATAGAGTAAGATAAATTAATCTTAAGATGTCGTACCTAATTGAAAGACTTGTTCTTGGAATTAACCCAATTCTATCTTGGTCGACTCAACACTAGTCACTACTGTGCAGTTGACTACATATGCGCTAACTTGCTGATCATGCTGTGTGCACTTGCTTTGGATGTCATTCTAGTCTATAGTCTACGTAATGCTAATTTTCACATGCCTGTTTGGGCTAAACATATTAAGGAACCAAAAAATGACTGTAACACCTGTGCTTGTATTACCATATGTTTAATATGAATAAACGACGTTTCATTTTTCATTTCATTTCATATAAGCTATTCATACAGAACCTATGTACCTCATGAATGATGTCTGTAAAGTGTACCTAATAAATAAATAAATAAAAATAAACCCGTTTAGTCAAACCGACATCAAAAAGACGAATCCATGACCATGACCACTTCAGACCAACCGCAAAATGATAGTGGTTTAAAATAACTAAATGAGTAGCCGTGAATCACCCAGCAAAACGGCGTTACGAATATGAGTTTACTCATCGTGGAGAACAAATGTTACCGTAATAGGTCAATTAGCTTTTTGTCTAAAATGACTAAGAGACGCTTAAGGTCAACTTGATGCCACGCCAAAGTTGCCACAGAAAAATAAAGGAACGTTTCAGTTTCAGAAATTCGAATCCCATGATATAAAACCAAATGACAGCTCATATTTTAATAAAACCGGCCAAGTGCGAGTCGGACTCGCGCACGAAGGGTTCCGTACCATTATATTATCTATAAAAATATTGATTTTATTCTGTTTTTAGTATTTGTTGTTATAGCGGCAACAGAAATACATCATCTGTGAAAATTTCAACTGTAACTATCACGGTATGAGTGAGATACAGCCTGGTGACAGACAGACAGACAGACAGATAGACAGAGAGACAGACAGACAGACAGACAGACGGACAGCGTAATAGGGTCCCGTTTTACTCATTGAGTACGGAACCCTAAGACCCAGCCTGCGGTGGCGGTCAATAGTAAATTTGACAGATAATTTTAATATTTATATAAGGCACGAGTACACCTATTTACCGAATGAATATACAACTCGATGACTATAGTGGCTATAGTGACGTTCTTTTTAACCGACTTAAAAAAAGGAGGAGGTTCTCAATTCGTCTGTATGTTTTTTTTTTTTTATTTTAGGTGTGTATATAACTCGGTAATTTATGAACCGATTTGAATTTTTTTCTGTGTTTGGAAGCATATACTTCCAGATTGGTCCCGTTGTCACCAAAATCCAGTCCATGATGGGATCTTGGAGAAATCGAGAGTTATCTTCAAATTTTATAGGCAAACTTAAATCAATTTGGCTATTGATTTGAAGTCGGTTAAAACTTTGTTTTGAAAAGTATATTATTAACTTTCAAAATTAAATGATACTAGGATGATAGCATAAATTACTCCCCGGCCTAGGCCTTCAATTTCCTATGAAATTCCTTTACAGTTCGCTCTCTTCTTCTTCCGCCTGAAACGTGATACTTTGAATTTGAAGCCTGTTATAACGCACGGAATGACGAAATTTCTTTGCATGTTTGAGAAAAGTAAATTATTGTGCACTGTTATTGTTTTCTTTAAATAAAACCCAGAGACTTCCGAGTTTTTCCCGTGCGTCGCCGCCATGCTCCACGATCCCGCCACACTCTACACTTTGACTTTAACGAACAGTACCCTTATTGTGAGATAACAATCGTAACCTAACGTTACGTAACTAATACGAGATCGAATAAACGCGCTTCGAATAGATTTCGATCTCGCTACGGTATTCTTCGATTCGACCCGTCAAACTTGTAACTCACAATGCCGTTGTCCTACGAAACCAACTGCAAAACGTTAGGCTCTAGCGTTTAGTTTTCGATGCGTAATTTAACGTTCGATTCGTACTACCAATCGGTAGTGTGAGACCCAAATTTGACATTTCGTATCGAAGAATACCGTAGCGACTGTAGTTTACTATTTCACTTGCAAAATGGCCCGTGATATCGTATTATTCCGTCAAGAGTTACCGTAGATCCGATCGAAATTTATCTCAAATTAAAGAACTTATAAAAATAAGGGTTTTGAATTGACAACATATATCCGCAAAATTCGGATTGTCGCGTATTTTGTATTTAAAAATGCAAATAAATGGCCCCCGCGCCGCCATATTGTATCGACAGTGGACACTGTCGACGTCGCGATGCGCGTATTCTGTAATGTCATAACCGACAAACATTTAAACTAAAACGATAAATGCTAGTGATATAAGGTTGAATATTGGAAAATCGTGAACGAACGTGAAGTCGATGGCGAATTAAGTAATGTATAAGTGCCTCACGTTACAGTTTGGATTTTTAGTTCTATGAGTGACCACCAGGGGCGGTGTATAGACTTTTCATACTAAATCTTGACGATAGGCGCTAGCGCCTGTAGTAAACGCAACTCACGTCAATCCCACGCTATAAGTACAGGCGAAAACGTTTAACTTTGGCTATGTCCAGTTCACGAGACAGATGGGATGGTAAATATGTATGACCCATACATTGTCGACCTAATTGCCCCACATATCACGGTCATTGGTTAATATTTACTTGCCGCTAAGAGCAAAAGACACTCTTTATTGCTAAATTGTAAATGTACCCTTTGCCGCGTTTATTACCACTAAAACCTACTTTGGCCGAGCTACTCCTCAAAGCTTCGGCACGGATAGACTAATGTCAGTATTTTTAACAGACTGGTTAGTTCAAATATATTGTTAAGGTACGGAATTAAAGGATACGACCGACCCATGGAAATCTCGAATATTGCCGGCAACGGCACGTCATTAGTTACGATTACTACCCAATATTGGCCTATAACGCTGGGTCCACACGGCACATAATACTTGAGATGATTTGAGTTGGCCCAATTGCATCAAAGTAGTCCTTCAAAAAGCAACTCTCTCTTCTTCTTCCTTCTGGACCTGGTGCCATTTACTTTTGGTCGGCCTTCCTTGTTTGCATTTTCCATTTAGCACGATTTTGTGCTACGTCCTTATCTAAATGAGCTTCCTTTAGATCTTTTTCGATCGTCGTTAACCAGGTGGTGGGTGGTCTTCCACGAGTACGTTTTGTTGCAGGTAATGCTAGGGCAAGTTTCACCATATGGTCCTCTTGGCGTCTTTGAACGTGACCGTACCACAGTAAGCGTTTTTCTTTAACTTTATCAACAATTGGGGCAACTCTAAAACGTCTCCTGATGTACTCATTACGGATCTTGTCTAGTACCTTCAAAAAGCAACTCTACCAATTTAAATTTCAATTACAATTTAATAAAAAGTCGGCTACATTAAATAATCTGAACTATAATTACATTGCGCAGCGCGATGCACAACGTAAGTCGTTCGGGTGTGAGTCGTCCCCACGATACCCATTTCGATGCCCAAAACGAATATCGCCCAAATATCCGTGTGGACGATGAACATTGGTCCGTCTTATTCGCAAAAATTGTCACGCATTGCATTTTCTAGATCGTTTTATCATTTTTGTGGTTTTGGCGATCGATTAGCCTAGTGGGTAGTGTCGTAGTGACCCTGCCTAAAAGTATATTTTTTAAGTAACTCTAAAATGTTGTACCCTGGCTAACAGGATAGAATCACAATAAAATGGTTGGTTGGCCCATTTATGTATTTTAAGCAATGAAGTGAGCGCTTAACAATTAATTGTTATTATCTAACTGAATTTACTACCCAGGGTAGTTTATTTGCCCGATTGCGGAGCCGAAAGGAAGGGATCTATGTTTGTATTTATGTTTGTTCTACCGTAGCAATTGACTTACTGAACCGATTTTGATAAATGAGGTATCATAATATTGATAGTGAGAATATGATGGTACCATAATTTTAAATTGTCATCCAAACTACACTAATACCCAAAATTTCAGCTCAATCGGATAACGGCAAAAGACTGAAAAATGAATTGCTAATTTTGACGGACAACTTACTTACATATTTACATACATACAGTCGCCATCACATACATAGGTACACTATAGGTGTTCAAAAATATCGGCACATGCACCCTAATGCCTTGAAAATAGAGGTGTGTTCCGATGTTTGTGAGCTGGTTTGCTCCGATGTATGTGATGGCGACTGTACGAACAGGTCAAGTTAATAAATATTAAGCTTGTAAAAACATTTTTTTTTTCAGTTATGTTTCCGTAGTTGGATTACAGTTTTTTTGAACTGCTTATGCTTGATAAGCAGTTCAAAAAACTGTAATCCAACTACGGAAACATAACTGAAAAAATTAATCCAATCTATCCCAAATATCCATTGACTGTCAATAACGAATGACGCAAGTGTTCCGTCTGCGCAGACGGCTGCTCCGAGCCCGACAAGCCGGTATGGCCGGTGTCACATGTCTTTGTTTGATTTTAGTATTGCAACGATGGAATTTAAGCTTCAACTTAGGGTTGTCAAACACGGCTTTTAATTTGTTTGCATTTGGCTAACAAACGATTGTGTTGAAGTTTGTAAATCAAAACTTAACACACAGTGGATGGATAACTAGTTTTCATTCAGTTGGTTTTTTGGAGTTACTTCTTACCAGAGAGTTTTACAAGTAGATCTAGACGAAGAAGACGTTGGGAGTTAGAAAGAAAATTATAGAATGGGCATTGTCTTGTGCCTTGGATTAGTCTATGTATTTATCTACGAGTCTATTTATTTACGAGAAATCTAGGAGTACTTATGGACGAAAGACTGCACTTTGAAAACCACGTTCTAGAAAGTGTCCGTAATTGCTTTTACCGCCTCAAAGTTTTGTATAGGATTCGTGATTACTTGAGTAAAGACATGCGTATCAAGCTCTGTGAGACGCTAATCCTATCAAAGTTCAACTATGCTGATACGGCCATTGGAGAGTGTCTGCTATCGCGGGCAAAAATGCAACTGCAAAGACTTCAAAATGCCTGTGCCAGGTTTTGCTTCCAAGTTCCACCCAGAGCTCATGTGACACCATTTTTAAACAATGGTAGTCTCCTCTAAATCGGAGGAAACTACACTTCGCTACTTTGCTATTTGGGATAATACTGAGTAAGCAACCATCGTACCTGTACGAATGATTCATATTTTCCCGAAGACATGTAAGACAAGCCCCCCGCCTCATCTGCCCGCGACACAAGTCGGCTAGCTTCCGTGGTAGCTTCAAGTACGCTGCCACGCGATGCTGGAAGCTGGAACAATCTTCCACCGCCAATAAAAAAATGCAAGTTCACTGGCCACTTTTAAGGATAAATTAAAACTCCACCTGCTAAAGGAACAGACGTCTCCTGTCTAGCTAGCCGATGAAATATAAACCTACTTTTTTTTTTTTTTATATAATGTGTTATTACCATTAAATTATGTCTATGTCTATATATTATATTCATACATCCATTTTATATATGTCGAACATAATTGATTGTTACGTAGTCATTTATATTTTTCACTAGTATGTATTTATCCTGTTTTAAAAATCAAGCTGTAGGTACCTGCGCACTGCACTTTCTGTAATATTTGTATTTAGATCTGCTTTTATTTGTGTCATGTAATTTGCGCAAAGGATTCACTGAAAATCAGCGTCGGGGTTTTCCATGCTGAGTGGACTCCTTTTTGAGACCACCCTCAACATTGTACTTCTTTTTATTTTTTCCTAGTTTTAAGCATTTGTATTTAATAAAGTCAAAGTCAAAGTCAAAATATTTTTTATTCAGGTAGGCCTAGTACAAGCACTTTTGAATCGTCAATTTTTTGAAAAATAATCTTAAATATTGATTGTAATGCGTCAAATATTTTCAATTGATATGCACAGTGTAGGTGCCAAAATAATTAATAATAATTTCACAATAAGATCGTCACAATGTAAAAAAGAAATTATATAAAATACTAGTCTAGAATGTTTCTAGAAAAAAAAAACGAATGTCAAAACGAAATACAACCAAATTAATACTATGGTTGTGTTTATCAAATAAATCATTCATTCATTCATTCATTCATATTTATTTACACATGGCCTTAGCCTTAGCTATTATGACATTAGCCAAAGGTTAGTTGGAAACCAGGTCGATTCGTCAAAGTTTGTGTACTAACTAGCTTCTGCCCGCGACTCCGTCCGCGTGAAACTCGTTTATATCGTAGGTCCATACAACCTTTCAACCCCGTCAAAAAAATCTATCTAACCCCCTTAGGTATGTATTTTCCAAAACGCAAAAAGACATTTTTTTTGTATTCTGATAAGGATCATTTCAAAAGTTTTAATTTTATAGCTAAAAAAAGAGTTTCCCCCATACAAACATTGCACCCCTATTTAACCCGCGTAGGGGTGGGTTTTTCCAAAACCCTAAAATCACTTTTTATTGTGTAAGGAGTGCATCATACACAAAGTTTTAAATCTCTCACTTAAAAATTTACTCCATCCCCATACAAACTTTCACCTCCCCCCCCCTCCCTTTGCCCCCCTTAGGGGATGATTTCCGGGATAAAACCTGTCCTTTGTCCCTGTGTTTTGTTTTTTACACCCATTGTTTTGTCCACGAATACATGTTTTCTTTCTTTCTTTCTTTCTTTCCCGGGACTCAAACTATCTCTATACCAAATTTCATCAAAATCGATTCAGCGGTTTAAGCGTGAAGAGGTAACAGACAGACATACCGACAGACAAATGGACAGACACAATTTCGCATTTATAATATTATAGTATGGAATAGTATGGATGGACAACCGAATATAGAGTCACAAGTAGAAACTGACGATCTTGTAATTACCTTTACTGTAACTTAAATATTTTGTGGTTTTCACTTCCATTTATTTTCAAAATATACTTATACAGGGTGGGCCCTGTAACTGGAGCAAAAAATTAAACGGTAGATTATTAAGCTTGTGAACAATTATTTCGAAGTGGTTTTATGCGAAAACAAAAAAAAAATTTTTTTTAAAAAAATCTTTAAAATACGTTTACTTGTATTTTTTTACTCTTCTGGAGTGCTATGAGTAACTTTTTATTTTAAAAACACAAAAAAAAAAGAAAAAAAAATGAAAAAATCACAAAACTATCTGTTGAACACAAAAATGCAAAAACTATTATGACTCATTACATGATGTTACCTCAAAATCTGCATTGACTGCCGTGATATGATCTCGTGGTGCCAAGATACATTACTTGGAGGTCATAACTTTAGATCAAAATTTCTCCGTAACCAAAAATTTTGAAAACAAGGGGTTACTGCAAATGCTCTAAGGAAGCCTCCTTTTGAATATTTGCTCCTGTTACAGGGCCCACCCTGTATAGCAACGAATGTAAATGTAGGTACTACATGATGTCACGAACCCGCGTTTCGACCTATTAATCGACTATTTGAGTCTTAAAATAGAAATGATCTATAAGACACTATAAATTCAAGTCGGCGTGAGAACAAAACCTGGCTGGTGAATAAACATAGCCTGCTGCATTATTTAACCTGTAAGTATGTGACGAGTACCTACTTTACATACACGTAGGTACGAGTACCTATGCGGTAATCTAAAGCTAAAACACAAAGCGAATGAATGTAAAATGAATAGTATACTATGCTTAGTCAATGTACGATGGTTTGTCGGTCTAGACCACTATTAGAGGTTTTAAAGTGGAATAACATTGTTATTAGTGCGTGTTGTTAGGGGATTCCGTCGAACAAATACTTCACTTTCTACCGGCGCCATATTTTGGTATATTCTTAGGCATGTCCCCGGGATTACAAAACTGCCGGGAGACAATCTCTAAGGAGTCTATCTCCCCTGTAATGAAGTCATAGAAACGCCGCGGCCGCACTTGTAAAAGTTTAAATTACACCCAAACCATGCAACGTACATACTTTACCAAATGAAAGCTGAATAAATTGTTAATAGTTCTTTAGTACGCTATACAGCGTGTATATTATTTGATATATCCGCAAACTTTAGGGGGTTATAGAATAGGTACTTATTAATATATGTATCGATAAATTATTTTAAAAAGCGAACTTTTTTTTCCATATTAAATAATTCAGCACGCAATGGATCACTAATTTGTCTTACTGATGTGACATCACAATTGTCACAAGTGACCAGGCCCGTAGCATGGATGGCGTTATCACGCGATAAGTGATAGGATAAGCGCGTCGTGTCATTCTATCGAACGGTGTCAGCCAGGGACGGCAGCTCTATCCTATCACTTATCGCGTGATAAGGCCATCCATGCTATCCATGTGTCAAATGAGTGTACGCCGTACATTGCTGCTCAAAAAAATTTCAAAAATTTACTACGCCTTGGCAGTTAACGCTAAATTAATAATTGTTATAAATATCAGATTATAACACTAAAATCTACGTCTGGCTACAATATGCGGTTATATTAAATATACACGCTGTATTTCAGTTTACTTACTATTAGCAAAAGTACAAAATAAAACAAAGAATAATTTACTTTAAAAACAAGGTTTTAACCGACTTCAATTTAGTACTCCGCCAAGCCACATGAACATTTCCCCATTTAATTTCCAGTTTACCACATGAACTGATTTCCGAGAGCAAATACGTTGATTATTAGAGAAAAAAACCAAATCGCTGGGCCGATAATATTTGAGGACTTCCGTCAATTCCTCAAGGATTTCAGAATTACCTTTGGCACTTCTTTGTTTGCTATTTCAACTGAATTATATCAGAATCGGTGACGTACTTTTATAGTTTGAAGTACATCATTGACAAGTTCCACAAGCCATCTGTGGTCTTCATCATCACTTCCACTTCACCAAATTTATGATTTCCGGATGTAAATACACGAGTTCTAATAGAAAACACCGAAATTACTACACGCGTGCCTTATATATTTGAGGAGTTCCCTCAATTCCTCATAGTTCCCATCATTCAACTGGAGTTTTGAAAACAATGGGACCAACCTGGAAGCATATACTTTCAATTAAAAAAAGAATGGTACGAATCGGTTCATAAATGACGGAGTTCTTAGGTAACACACATTAAAAAAAAAAAAAAAAAAAAGAGAACCTCCTCCTTTTTTTTTAAGTCGGTTAAAAATCTAAGGACTTTCAGACTTTGCGGCAAAACTAGAAAAGATACACGAATGTAATGACAGACAGACAGACAGCCAGACAGACGGACAGCGGAGTCTTAGTAATAGGGTCCCGTTTCTCTTTGAGTACGGAACCCTAAAAAAGGCAGGCGTGCGTGTTATATGATGTGATTGATGTGCATACTGTCATGTGATGTTCTGAATTAATAAAATAAAGATATTCGCGGACAATCTTACACAAATTGGGTCAGTCCCAAACTAAGCAAAGTTTATACTAGCCGACGATAAAGATACTTGTATAGAGAAAAAAATAGATAGAAAACAACCATGACTCAGGAAGAAATACTCGTGCTCATCACAAAAATACCTTACCGGGATTCAAACACAGGACTTCTAGTTTCGTAGGCAGGATCACTACCAATTAATGTTGTTGCGCTCTTCGATGTCCAGCATTCCATGTAGGTACAGACTTTCGACCCTCTTCAGTTTTATTATATGTATAGATAGATTGCACCTCAACATAACATCACATAGATTAAATAAGTAATGGTAACAACAGGCGGTCTGATCGCTTTAGAGCGATCTCTTCCAGACAACCTTTGGGTAGCAGGAAATTTCAAAAAGAGTTGTAAAATGGTAGTGCAGGAATAAACCAAGAAAAGCTTAATAACACATACATCCACATTAAATAAATTAATATTAAACAGTAAGATAAACGTCCTAGTGCTCGTCACTGACCCATTACATGTCACTCTTAACCTTAGTCAAAACAATAGGTGACAACTTTTGGTCATTAAGGTGTCGAACATTGAGACATTTACCTTACGCGGTGAAAATCATCACTATCACTGTCAACTACGAGTATATAACATCTACCATATGAACTAAACATACACGTAAGTAATAAAGCATAATAGTTAAGATAAAAAAATATAAAGCTAGCCGAGTGACCGCGCATTTACTTTATCTGAAACAAATAAATTCAAATTTAAATTTATTTTACGTAAAAGAGAAAAATTGTTTTTATTGAAAGGGTGTTTGCAATAAAAACAATTTTCCTTTTTTTAAAGGTACTGTATTTAAATACTCAATGAAACAAATAAATTTGAAATATATGTCTCGGATTGACACTTAGATTGTATGTTGCGTTTTGTTTGTATGTTACTGTTTACTTACACGCTCTTACGGCTCTAGGAATAGAGTTGTCAACACTGTCAACAGATATTTTTGCGGACTTTGTCACATCATATATTGCTGCCGGTGACTGTACCTATGTAATAAGGAACTAATCATTTACATACGTGTAAGTACACTAATTTGATCCACTATTCGCCAACAATATACATCGCTAGCAACAATCTGGCATATCGTTTGGTAATGATGAATTGACGAATCAATTATGTTTATTTGCGTCATCAATACCTAATATTATTAACAAATTGGCAATTTAATGGCACATTATCCAAAGTTAGGTATTAGGTGTTTATTGATGTGTTATTTTAGTATAGTAAAAACAAATTTGCTCCTTTTAATGTGAATTAATGTAGGTACGGATCGCCAACAATATACATCGCTAGCAACAATCTGGCATATCGTTTGGTAATGATGAATTGACGAATCACATATGTTTATTTGCGACATCAATACCTAATATTATTAACAAATTGGCAATTTAATGGCACATTATCCAAAGTTAGGTATTAGGTGTTTATTGATGTGTTATTTTAGTACAGTAAAAACAAATTAGCTCCTTTTAATGTGTATTAACAGTGACGACATTGTAGGAATGTGTCATACAATATCATGTGGTAAACACATCCCGTTATAAGTCCATTATACAGAATGGGCCTAAAAATTTTGTACTTTTGAAACTTTGATGAAAATAAAACCATGAAAGTTAATTTCCTGATCATTTAATTTTTGTTACTAACATCTACCGCAATTAATTTTTTGAAAATAACGTCTTTGAATTTTTGAAATCTCGTCGCAGGCACTCCTGCAAACGAATACGCAGATTTTGGGAAACTCGCTGACACATGCTGCGTGGGATCTCGGCTATCTTATCGCGGATGTTTTGCTTGAGTTTGGATATTGTCTTCGGTTTTTTAACTTAGAACTCGACATTATAAATATCCTCGCACGAAAAAATCGGCGACAGTGAGATCCGGGCTTCCTTCTAAATAGGCGGTGAACTGTTACATACAAAACTGTTGCTTTCATAAAACTATTTTACACAAAAAACTCGTCGTTGATCAGTTAAACGCGTCATTGCAAATAAAACTGCATAAAGTAATGTAAAATTTTCCTCCACTCAAAAACTATATAATTTATTATTAGTTATCGTTTAGGAGCTACGATGCCACAGACACACACGCACACGCACACACACACACACACAGACAGGCAGACACCCAGACACACAAACAACAAACTGTATTCCGACCAAGGAAAACTAACTGAAAAAAAACGGTTTATTTTTTCATATTAAAGGTAGGTAGCCTATGTCACTCGGAGCATAATTTTGAATCGATTGATACCTCATTCATCAAATTAGATGTAGCATCTTAAACGTTACGGTGGTTATATATCTTCCTTTCAGCTTTGCCGTAGTCGGACAAAAAGCAAAAACACATACAATAATAGTACCAAGCCTTAAAGTAAGGATCTCATAACTTGCTTGTACTGTTAACATGGATATTCAATTTAAACACAAATGCCTACACCGGCACCGCACCTATCGTCAACTAACGCAAACTTTACGTTTATGAATGCGTTTTGTCACACGCCATCCATCTTGTCGTAATTGCTCGTTACCATAGCAACACGTTTTGGCATGCCAACTTCAGCCTTATTTACAGGGCCATAAGTCAGTGAAAATAAGATACCTACGGGTAATAGGGACGTCTGTTTGCGCAGAAGCAGCTTTCGAGCCGCCGGCGGTGTGACCTTTAGGTGCGTCTGAGTAACTTTGCCGTTTCTCAGCATTTTCAGATGTCACCAAATACTTAGGATTATGCTCGTGTACGTGTACGTTATCAGTACTTTGCATATTTAGAGATGAATTAGTTCTTTGTAGGTATAACTCTAACATGGCTAATTTTGAAGATCTGCTTTTCACCTCCGTATTCCTAACTTCGTAGCTTTAATATAATTTCGATACCTTCTATATAAAATTGTAGTCATTGAGTTTTACAGTATATTCAAACTTCAATAAAGCGCAATTAAGCGACGTCGGTTCACGATACACTCTCAGTTGCAACAACACACGGTGACCCTAATGATATATGTACTAGCACAAAACAGATGTTTTGTGCTACCTAGTAAGGTACCTAGCTAGCCTAGCTTGCAAGTACGTATTATTGACCTGTGCTTCAATATACTAAGCAACTCTCAATAATCAAAATTAGTTTTGCGACATTTATGATGTTTTAATGATTTTTATATTTTGATGCCCTTTCAGCGGATAATATTTAGATCCAAAACATTTAGTATGTGGGCTAAAGATAATCGCGATAATATTTTAATTAAGAACTATGCAAGACAAACTCTTAATCTTTTTAGCGGAATAGCAAAGGAATATTGTTCTCGTAATATATCTTAATCTTGGAATTAAATTAAATGATTTGATTCCTATATGTAGATCACATGCCTAATTCGTTTGTATGTATTGAGACTTTTATTACAATTTATATGAAGACAATAGGTATAGATATAGATAAATACACGGTACACTAAAGGATTCCTCCTACTGAAAGGGCTCTCGTACTGTACCTAGCATTAAGTATCATTTGTGTACTTGGTTGCAAATAAATAAATAAAATTAAATGAGAATCCCAAGAGTAATTTGTCCGAAAGCACATTACATTAATTTCATTTAAGTTTCATGTTAAAATTTAAATGAAAGTTTTATTAAATTGTAGTACCACTTATTATTATTTAACATTTTTATTTTATTTTATGAATTATTGTAAGGCCTAGCTATGTCCAGCAGTGGACGTCTTTCGGCTGATATGATAGTACGTATCTAACTTATTTTCGATTTGGGGAAAATACACCTCCTCTCAACTAACTTGGATTTAGTACGTCACTAAACAAGTACTATGTACAAAGACGAAGAAAAACAATCACTTTAAAAACGTAATAAAATATTCCTCAATAATCATGTTTTATCTTAAAACCGCGACGAAATAAACGCATAGTTACAGATGATGTGTGTTTTGCGACTTCATATTTGTTCCTAGTAAATGATTTACTTTAGAACAATGTCCGTTCTGCTCTGTCGCTATTGTTAAATTTTAGCTATTTCAAGACGAGTCAATTTTTAATTTTATAAAATGATTGGACGTGTACAAAGCCTGGCTGTATTACTCATTTATTTTATTTATTTCAGCAGTGATTCTGCCATAAAATTGCGTTTTTAAATAAGACCCAGTTTAAATACCTACTGTAAGTAGGTAAGTATAATATATATACTAGGGGTTCAATTTAGAAACCCATTTTTGGCTTTTTAGGCAATCTCTTTTTACAAATGTCTGTCACCTGTACTCTCCATCCCTAACATTTAAAGGAAAGCTAAGAACTGAATCAAACGATTTAATTATGATCAATGTACCTGAAGAAATCGTGTTGACAAATGACAGCTGTCCCAGAGTAGCGGCAATACCGATTTTGGCAGGTGCGAACATACGAGATGGTCTTAATATATTAGTTCAGCAGACGGTGGCAAATGTTTATACATCATTATGTAAGAAAAATATTATATTTATAGAAGTATATAACATGGTACGTTTGGATAAAGTACTAGTCTCTTTTAAGCGTCATCTCCACTTATAATAAATCTCTAAATTAAAAAAAGAATCAGCCAGTTTGAAACTAAGCTTTGCGCGGTTCGAATGTTCACAGCATCCCATGAACGGAAAAATATGAAACATTTTATATAGGTACATTATTATTCTAGCTGCAACTTAGGATAGTTTTTATCCGACTGCGACAGTTAATTAATTTTCCGAAATATACGACTTCATTTAATTTTTCATTTATTTTTATTGAAATCAAACGCTGCTCCAACTGTCAGCTATAAGAACCGTCAAATTTTCGTCAAAATGGCGGAATTGCTTTGCCTTTCACTTATTAATAATTTAAATCCCGTCTACGATAGACCTTTACGAGACAAATGCTAAAATATAAACCATAAAAAAATATTCGATTCTGATATGAGAACTTATATGCGCAAATGTCGTTTTATGTCGTAATTTCAATAAATGAAATCAACAAATTTGAACAATATAATTAACACGAATTTGTTTTTTTTAATGACAATGGCACGCGCTCGGCGCATTCAGCCAAAGTACCCACGAAAACCGATACTCAATGTTCATATATTTGCATCCCTGTCACTCGAGTATGGTTAGTGCGATAGAGATAGAGATACCCGAATATTTTCGAATTCCGAAGTTCGTGGTTATAGCTCAGGAATCGAAAATATGGTAAATAATCATAATGTATTTTCTCGAAAAAGAATTTAAAATAGATATAGTCAAATGGAGAAAAAAACAAAGCAAGAGGTTATATAGGTAATGATTAAGTTATAAGAGTCCAAAGTTTTAAGAGGGGGTATGTTCTGTCCCTTTTCCGCAAAACGCACCTTCATATGAAACGATTGTTTTTTTACTATGACGCTCGAGTATATTGACGTCACAGTCCCTCATCGTTTTCTCACTCTAGCAAGCGACATTAAAACGGATGTAGCTTCATAATTTTTTGAGATATTTGAATGGGAGTTTCATTATCTTCAATCTATTTATACATAATAAATGCCTATGTCCTGACTGACTTATTCACTCAATCACTCACTCACTCACTCATCAACGCACAGCCGAAACTACTAATCTTAGAGAGTTGATTTTTGCACAGTATGTTGCTTTTATAACGTGGGCTAGGGATAAAAAGGGATTTTTGAAAATTCTACCCCTAAGGGGGTAAAATGGGGGTGCAAAGTTTGTATGGGAGAACCTTTTTTTTTTGAGCTATAGACTTAAACTTTGTAGAAAAATTAGTTATTAGAATACAAATGAAACACTTTCAGCGTTTTGGAAAATTCCACTCCTACGGGGGTAAAATAGGGGTGCAAGGTTTGTATGGGGGAAACATTTTTTTTTAAATAGAGACTTAAAACTTTGTAGAAAGATCAGTCATTAGAATACAAATAAAGAACTTTCAGGGTTTTAGAAAATTCTACCCCTAAAGGGGTCAAATAGAGTGCAAAGTTTGTATGGGAAAAACTACTTTTTTTTAAATAGAGACTTAAAACTTTATAGAGAAATTATTCATTAGAATACAAATAAAGTACCTAGATTCAGTGTTTTAAAAAAATCTACCCCTAAGGGGGTAAAATAGGGGTGCAAATTTTGTATGGGGGAAACAATATTTTTTTTAAATAGAGACATAAAACTTTGTAGAAAGATTAGTCATCAGAATACAAATTAAGTACTTTCAGCGTTTTAGAAAATTCTACCCCTAAAAATAGGGGGCTAAAATAGGGGTGCAAAGTTTGTATGTGGGAAACAATTTTTTTTAGCTAGAGTCCTCAAACTTTGAAGAAAGATTATTTAAATACAAAGAAAGTACTTTCAGCGTTTTGGAAAATTTCACCCCTAAGGGGGTAAAATAGGGTGCAAAGTTTGTATGGGAAAAACATATTTTTTTCTAATAGAGACTTAAAATTTTGACGAAAAATTACTTATTAGAACATGAAAAATACTACATTCGGCGTTTTACAAAAATCATTCCCTAAGGGGGTTAAAAAAGGGTGCAAGGTTTGTATGGGGAACACTTTTTCTGAGCTAGACACTTATAACTTTATAGAAAGATTACTTATAAAAATACAAAAAAAAAGACTTTCAGCGTTTTGAAAAAATCTATCCCTAAGGGGGATAAAAAGGGGTGCAAAGTTTTTATCAGGGAAAGTTTATGTTTTTGAGTTAGAGACTTGAAACTTTGTAGAAAGATTACTTATTAAAATACAAAAAAAGAACACAAATCGTTTTAGAAAATTCCACCCCTAATAGGGTTAAAAAGGAGAGCAAGCTTGGCATGGGCAACACTTTTTTTTGAGTTAGACTTAAAACTTTGCAAAAAGATTACTTATTAGAATACTAAAAAAGAACTTTCAGCGTTTTAGAAAACTCCATCCCTAAGGGGATCCTTAAGATCCTTAAGAAGGGTAGCCAGTGTTGTGTGGGAAAAACTTTTTTTTTTACTAGACTTAAAACTATTCAAAATGTTACTTATTAAAATTAATAATAAAGTACTTTCAGAGTTTTAGAAAATTCCACCCCTAAGGGGGTTAAGAAAGCTTTGTATGGGCAACACTTTTTTTGAGCTAGAGACTTAAAAGTTTACGAAAAAAGTTCTTTCAGCGATTAGAAAAATTCAACCTCTAAGGGGGTTTAAAAGGGGGTTCAAATTTTAAATGGCGAGCAATAAAATTTTAAAGTGTGAGTAAGAGATTTTTAACTTCGGTCTTATTCTGTACGTTAAAAGACTACAAAACTGATTTCAGACTTTTTGCAAATTCATCCCCTAAGAGTGTTAAAATTGGTTCAAAGTTTGAGTATTTCAAGGCATTTTTAAAGTATGAGATTTTTAACTTTGGTTTTAGACTGTTTGTTCACAAACTAGAAAATGAACATCAACTTTTTTTTTAATTATCCCCTAAAAGAGGGTTCAAATTTTGTATTGAGAGAAATCATTTTCTAAGACGATAAAAAGTTCTACGTGGACGAAGTCGCGGGCAACAGCTAGTCAGAAATATATGAGGTTTGTCATTAGGGTGCTATTTTGTTATTCATATGGCAACTGTCAACATAGTAGGACAAATTTAGTAAGTTTAATAAAATTCTTAAGTATGGCTGCAGCCCATGTATCTCTAACCAGATTTTAATATACCTACATGCATATCCCCCACGACCACCACCATCACCACCATGTACATGTATATGTACCATAGCTCTAAGTTTGTAACCACTATCTCTATGGATTTTATTTATATATCAGACTTCTATTTAGATATAGAAAATCGTATTGGTAGTAAGATGTACTTAATAACTAGCGGCATGTAGCCAAATGTGTGCGAGTGAGACACCGGACGCACATATTTTCAGTTTATTTTCGATAAACGCGTAACCGTAAAGTGTTTTTGTTTTAAGTATTATTTAGAGCCTGGTGTGTCCCACTGCTGGGCAAAGGCCTCTCCCCTCTTCTTCCATGGCTCGCGGTTTTCGCAACTCAAAGTACGCCACGTCTACTTTTCGAGTTCTCAAGTTTCCACTTCGTTTTTTGTTTTAAATAATTTATTTTTTCATCGACGTAGAGATTTTACGTCCGTCTGGCAGACTATATTGATCATCCAATTCAATCGATCATGCTAACTGTACGTTTTATTGTATTTAGGACGATCCGTTATCAAAAAGTCCTTTACATTATGTTTTTATACCATTCAAGAGAATGAGTAGACATTAACTAAATAAACACAAGTTAAAAATAAACAAGGAATCATATCAAATTATGTTAAACTAGCTGTTGCCCGCGACTTCGTCCGCTTATAACATGTTATCGTGTAAATGTTTGTTGAAGGAATGAATTTAAAAAAAAAAACATTGAAATTAATTTTGTACCTAGTCTTTTAGAAAACAATCTAAAACCGAAGTTACAAATCTCTTACTTTCAGAATCTCTTGCTCTCTATACAAACTAAGAACCCTCTCTGAACCCTCATAGTAAACAGTCTGAAACCGTAGGTAGTTACCAATTTCTTACTTTAAAAATGTCTTGCTCTCTATACAAAGTTCGAACCCCCTTTTAACCTTCTTAGGCGATGAATTAAAAAAACGCCGAAATAATTTTTGTAGTATTTTAGCAAACAGTCTAAAACCGAAGTTACAAATCCCTTACTTTAAAAATATCTTGCTAACCATACAAACTTTGAACACCCTTATAATCCCCTTTAGGGGATATATAAAAAAAAACGCTTAAATAAGTTTTGTAGTCTAAACAGGCTAAGATCGAAGTTACTAATATCATACTTTAAAATTTTCTTGCTTTCCATAAAAACTTTGAACGCTTTTCAGGGAAAAATTAAAAATAAAACACTCGGTTTTTTTATTGTAATAGGTAAGTATTTTTTCTACAAACTATCAAGTCTCTAGCTAAAAAAAAGTGTTTCCCATACGAACCTTGCACCCCTTTTTAACCCCTTAAGGGGTGAAATTTTCCAAAACGCTGGCAGTAGGTATTTTTTTGTATTTTAACAAGTAGGTACTTAATCTTTCTACAGAGTTTTAAGTTTCTACCTTAAAAAAAGTTTTCCTAAACAAACATTGCACCTCTTTATCTCCCTCTTAGCGGGTGGAAATTTTCAAACCACTGAAATAATTTACCTAATTTATATATTTGTATTCTAATAAATAATCTTTCTACACAATTTCAAGTCTCTAGCTCAAAAAGAAAATCTTCCATACAATTTTTCACCCGTTTTAATCACCCTTAGGGGTGGAATTTTCCAAAACGCTAAAAGTTCTTTATTTGTATTGTAATAAGTAGTCTTTCAACAAAGGTTTGTCGCTTGCTAAAAAAATATATTTACAAACGTTGCACCCCCTTATACACCCCTAAGGGGTGGAATTTTTTAAAACGCTGAAAGTATTTTATTTTATTTTATTATGTAATCTTTTTATAAAGGTTTGAGATTCTAGCTCAAAAAAATCCCCTTTACCAACATTATACCCCTTTTTCATACCCTTAGGGGTGGAATTTTCCAAAACGCTGTTTTTTGTATTTGTATTGTAATAAGTAATCTTTCTACAAACTTTTAAGCTTCTATCTCAAAACAAAGTTTCGCTCATACAAACTTTGCAACCCTTTTTAACCCCCTAAGAGGCTGAATTTTCCAAAACGCTGACAGTACTTTATCTGTATTCTAATAAGAAAACTTTCTACAACGTATTGAGTTTCTTGCTAAAATAATAAAGTTTCCCCCATACAAAATTTGCACCCCTTGTTTACCCCCTTAGGGGCAGAATTTTCCTAAACGTTGAAAGAACTTTATTTGTATTCTAATAAGTAATATTTATACAAAAATTTAAGTCTCTAGCTCAAAAAATAAAGTCTACCCCATACAAACTTTGCACCCCTATTTGACCCCTTTAGGGGTAGAATTTCCAAAATCCCTTCTTATCCGTTGCCTACGTTGTAAAAGGTAGTTCTGGTGTAAATTTCAACTCTCTAGCCCCAGTATTTTCGGCTGTGCGTTGATGAGTGAGTGGGTGAGTCAGTCAGGACATAGGCATTTATATGTAGGTATAGATAGATATAAAATGATGAAAATCCCATTCAAATATCTCAAAACCGTTTTAATGTCGCTTGTTAGAGTGAGAAAACGATCCGGGGACTGTGACGTCAAGATCCTCGAGCGTCATAGTAAAAAAACAATCTTTCATATGAAGGTGCGTTTTGTGGAAAAGGGCCAGAACATAAAAATTTGGAACTTAGTGATTACCTATACATATAATATAACCTCTTGCGTTGATTTTTTCTCTAATTATTATCCTTTTTTCGAGAAAATACATTATGATTATTTTATTTAGTGTCTACCTACAGCCGGGTCCGCTGCACCAATGTTTTCCATGTTTTAAACATCTAACATGTTTTCCGTCAGGTTCGGCAAACAAATAGGGTTTTGTTTTGATTGGCAAAACATGTTTGACGTTTAAAAACCACTAAAATATGGCGCAGCGGACGATTCCTGAGCTATAGGTAACCACGAACTTCGGAATTCGAAAATATTCGGGTATCTCTATTTCTATCGCACTAACAATACTCGAGTGACAGGGATGCAGTTATACGAACTTCGAGTTTCGGTTTTCGTGGTAGCGCCGCAGGCACTTTGGCAGAATGCGCAAAGAGCGCGTGCCATTGCCATTCAAAAAAAACAAATTCGTGTTCATTATATTGTTCAAATTTGTTGGTTCCTTTTTCTGAAATTACGCCATAATGCGACATATGTGCATATAAGTTTTCATATCACAATCGAATATTTTTTTATGGTTTAACTTTTGGCATGTGTATCGTAAAGGTCTATCGTAGACTGGATTTAAATTATTAATAAGTGAAAGGCAAAGCAATTCCGCCATTTTGACGTAAATTTGACGTTTCTTATAGCTGACAGTTGGAGCAGCGTTTGGTTTCAATAAAAATAAATGGAAAATTAAATGAAGTCGTATATTACGGAAAATTAATTAATTGTCGCAGTCGAATAAAAATTATCCTAAGTTGCAGCTAGAATAATAATGTACCTATATAAAATGTTTCATATTTTTCCGTTCATGGGATGCTGAGAACATTCGTACCACACAAAGCTTAGTTTCAAACTGGCTGATTCTTTTTTTAAATTAGAGATTTATTATAAGTGGAGATGACAAATACCTCCCAAGATCGAACAAAGTTAAAAGCAACAGAAGCCAGCCAAGGTAAGGTAAGTGGGCGATATCTTGATGATTACAGACCACGTTGTCGTCGGCTGATTGATGTGTCTAACGATTACCTTGATTTGACGGATCATACTGAATTAGTCACACAATTTATATATGGTCTCAATATTAATTGTCTTGATAGTTTATAGCTAGCTCTAGATAAGATAATATATACATGCCAGCATCAACTGATATTGATTATACAAAAATCAATCAATACAAAAATGTTAGCAAAACATGTCCAAGTTATGTTAATCGACGAACCGTAAGCTATCGAGGGTTGCAACTCCAAGGGACATGACATGCTGGATTTTTAGAACCTTATGAAGGTTGCCAATACAGTCAATCTTCATAGTCCCGCTACAAAATGAGTTTCAATTAATTTGTGGTGAGGGTGCCAACTGACAAGCTGTATACCTTCATATAGGAGGAGTTCCGAGGGGCAATCACGTAACGTTCCGAACGCGCGTCGGTACGATTTAACTGTCAATTTTCCATATAAAAAGTGACATTTAGACCTACCCGACGTTCGTACAATGCGTTACGTGATCGACCTACTGGCCGAAGGGTGTACTTTCCGACGATTCCGAGGCCGGTTATTTGATAACCAGAACATACGCCGCGCGTCACCGTCTTAGCGTGTTATTGTGTTACTTTTAAGCTCTTGTTGCCTCAGACAAATAAAAAAAAACCGGCCAAGTGCGAGTCGGACTCACGCACGAAGGGTTCCGTACCATTACTTATCTGTGAGAAACTATTTTATTCTGTGTTTTAGTATTTGTTGTTATAGCGGCAACAGAAATACATCATCTGTGAAAATTTCAGCTGGAACTATCACGGTATCATTGAGATGCAGCCTGGTGACAGACAGACGGACGGACGGACGGACTGATGGACGGACGGACAGCGGAGTCTTAGTAATAGGGTCCCGTTTTACTCTTGAGTACGGAACCCTAAAAAAATAAGCTACACATATAACCCCTTTAAAGAAACGAACATAGGTCCCGTAAGCCAAAACATCGCATCCCCAAGAGCTCTGGGGTTCTAGCGACTCACCAACAGGAACACATCAGCATCACTGCACTCCCACGTAGTAAATATGTAGCTAGACTCTTGTGGGGAGCCGACTCACGCTGCATCTGCCGCGCTATAACCTTTACGCCCAATTGGCCTTCAGTTCCGTTCTAGACATCATTTGTTTACATAAGTTGAAAACTAACTGGACCACATCCCGGAACATGTTTCGGACATATTGGTAGGTATGTGAATTGTCAGTGTATGATGTAAATCTACGTGTGACCGTGACGAACTGAATTTAAAAATATGTAAATAGGGGTGTAGACACTAAATAATATAATCAATAATGTTGCATTTTCTCGAAGAAGGATTAAAATGATGTCTAATAGAGAAAAAGCAACGCAAGAGGTTAAATAATCACAAAGTGTATAGTAAAATGTATGGCAACTACCCTTTCCTCTACCCAACCCTCTTTGTTATCGGCATGGTTGGCTACACATCTCTCGAAGCCCGCAGAAACCTCTTTGGTCAAATATTTTCTCCGACTAATACGTGGAGTGGTAGCCAATCCCACACTACTTTCTATGGTGACTATTAGAGTTACACCCGTCTCGGCCAAATCGCTACGTCCTCGCAGCCGCGGCTTGTTCGCCGTCCCGTCGGCCAGGACGCGCGCACAGGACTCTTCTCCCCTACACCAAGCATTGATGCTACTGAATAACATTTTAACCAGTGACACCCATCTCGACGTCTTTTTCACACCAAAGAATCGTTTTCTGGCCGCATCTAGTCACTATCTAAAATCGATTGTCACACCTAGCTCTATCTAATTATTAATACCCAATTACCCATGTGCACCTATTGACTATTGATTGTTAAATATTATTTATTATTGTATTTTGAACCCATTTAATTACTTTAATTTTATTATAAATTAGTACGTAAGGTTTATCTGTCAGTGCTAATTATTACATTAAATAAAATAAAACAAATAAAATAAAAGTTATAAGCGTCCAAAGTTTTAAGAAGGGGTATGTTCTGGCCCTTTTCCGCAAAACGCACCTTCATATGAAACAATTGTCATTTACTATGACGCTAGACGATCGTGACGTCACGATCTCGGAGCGATTTCTCTCTGTAACAGGCAACATTGAATCGCTTGCAGCTTCGTAATTTTTTGAGATATTCGAATGGGATTTTCGTCATTAGGCATATTTTTCCCCTTCTTTCTTTTGAAGTAATAATTTGAGTCTACACCCCTATTATAATATATTTTTTCGAAAGTGCGTGCAAACCGTATTGAATTACTTTGTTTTGATATTAAATTCATCACGTAATAAAAGGTATTCCCACACGTTTCGCTATATATAATATGACTGAACAATGACTGTGCCTTATGCGCCGATAAGATTTCGAGAATCACATGGGCGTGTTGTTGTGAACGGCGCCTAGACGTGTTTGCCCGCGTCTGACGTCAAACGAAGCGGACCCTCCATATACATCGTCATGTTACAATATGCCTTTCATTGCGCTAAAGATACAATCATGAATGTGTAGCGATAAATTCTACTTATAATATTGGGATAATAGCGAATCGGACTCGAGCGTGGAACGTACACGGAATGTTTTGCCTTAAATTTCATTATAAACTACAATAACCAGCCCAACCCAGAGGGTAAACTAGACCTTATTGGGATGAGACCGGTTTTCACACGAACTTTTCGTTCACCGAAAAGCCATTGTAAATATCAAATGATATTTCGTACAAATTATTTTTTTAAACCCATTGGTGTCAGCATCATAAACATGTATACACTTTTTGAGGTTCTAGGGCCTTATCTCGATTAGGTCCTAGGAAGCATAATATTAGCGTAAGATTTATTCCTTTTATTGTATGATACCCTAAAAGAATTTTTTTGTATTATTAATGTAACAACGAACTATAAATGAAATGCCGCCAGCATCCTCGGTACAATGCCTCGAGGGCCTTTTTTTAGATTTAACGTAGTTTTAATTTAATTTAGCTTATGTTAATTATCATGTATTTACTATAGAAAATAAAAACTATAAAGTACCTAGTAGCAAATTAATTACTTGATGATACCCTTATTTGAATAATCGAATAAGTGTGATAAGTACTGTATTGATAAAAGGCTCTTGAATAAAACGCAATAGCCATACTCGTAAACGAAACAGATAATAATCTTAGACAAGTCAGGGAGTCCCATAGCGTCCCATTATTGCACTTAAATAGTTCTCCTTAATTAATTATGTATATCTTTGCTGTGCATAGTAAAATTGAGGTAAGCAGGTAGGTACATATTTTATTTAAATGGGCACGTTTATTTCAAATTCGAATGGATTTGACTGGATATTGAAAAATACCTACGTATTATGAAATAAATAAATAAAAATAATTAAGAATGTTATTTTCTGTGAAAATACGATGGTTTCGTCATTGATGCCTTTTCCATTTAACCCCGGTCTCCCCTACTTTTTACCCAGTTGCATCCTTAAGGGACCCGGGGCCTCCCTTACACTGTATATCCATATCCATACCCATACTATCCATACTTCCATACTATAATTATAAATGCGAAAGTGTGTCTGTCTGTCTGTCTGTCTGTTACCTCTTCACCCTCAAACAGCTGAACCGATTTAGATGAAATTTGGTATAGTTTGAGTCCCGGGGAAGGATATGGGATGAAAATTATCCCCTAAGGGGTGAAATTGGGGGTGAAAGTTTGCATGGAGCTACGATTCAAACTAGTTCCACGCGGACGGAGTTGCGGGCAGAAGCTAGTAAGAAATACAGTAATTTATCTTATTTAAATATGCACCCGTAAATCCGCCTCTTAATAAAAACTGGCTCAGTGCGAGTCGGACTCGCGCACGAAGGGTTCCGTACCATTATCTATAAAAACATTAAAAAAAACCCCTTTGGTGGAGCCCCCTTAAACAGAAATACATCATCTGTGAAAGTTTCACCTGTCTAACTATCACGGTTCATGAGATACAGCCTGGTGACAGACGGACAGACATACAGACGGACAGCGGAGTCTTAGTAATAGGGTCCCGTTTTACCGTTTAGGTACGGAACCCTAAAAACGGAGGAGGTAAACCATAAGTAAATCTGTCGCTAAAGTGACTACTATAAAATACTGATCTCTAACAATTACTGACCGCAAGATGTAAAACAACATATAACTGGTAGCGTTTAGCGAAATATTTGCACTCTAGTATAATCGAGTTCCAATGATATAATTACCATTTTAAAGCGTGTTTCTGAGAATATACATAAGTAGGTGTTGAAGAGCAGATATTTATTGGATTTGTCTAGTAAATAGAAATATTAAGTCACTATGGGTTGTCGTGTATGTATCTCAGTAGGTTTTATTTATTTACATGAATATCGCTAGCTTTAATAATTAATTAATAAAAAAAACTACTATGACGAACGTCGCTCCCATTAACGGCAGAGACGGAAACGCCGGAGTAGTGTAAGTGGGTAGACTCCCTCCCCCTTCTCTTTAAATAGAGATGGCTACAGAGTGTGAGTCCTACATACCCCCAGCTTCCCTGGCTGTGGTGATGCGTAAGTGCATTTTCAATCCGTCAAAAAAAAAGGTTCGAGAATCCATGGAGTTGCTACAAGTTAAATATAATTATCAAAGTCAAAGTGAATAATAATGAAACCATAAGAACACGCTGGCCCAGTGCGGGTTACCATATTCACATACACTTTTGAATTTCATCGCAGATGGTTTCCTCACGATGTTTTTCTGTACCGAAAAGCTAACGGTAAGTAGGGCAAACCTTGGCTAATCTGTGATATGAAGTTATTTGGTGATAGTTACTTTAAGGTCCAATAGCGGAGTTACTCGATATCTTTACGGCTTGTAATAATTTCCAGTAGGTGGCGGCACTGTCATTCAACTTACTTACGTGTAGCAAGTATCCGAACGCATCCGTCCAAATTAAGAAAAAAATACTTGACGAAAAAAAAACTCAAAAAACCTAACTATCACCGATTAGCCAAGGTTTGCCCTATCAAATGATATTCCGTACATAAGTTTCGTAAAACTCATTGGTATGAGCCGGGAGTCGAAACCACCGCCATTTGATAGCCTCATGCTCAAACCAATAGGCTACCGTAGCTTGATGACGCTTATGGCCGTTTTATGGACTAGCGAGGCGTTGAACGGCGCGAGACGCATGCTGACAGGCAAGTATGTATGGGCATTTTTAAAAATTCGTGTACCGTCAAACATGCCTACTTTGCCACCAGGGGGAACTTTGCCCAAGAAGCAAATTTTAAAATTTTCCTCTTGGGCAAAGTTCCCCCTGATGGCAAAGTAGGCATGTTTGACGGTACCCAATTAGCGTGAGTTGTTAAACAAAAATTAACTCAGTGTCAGTTTTGTAACGAAAGTTAAGCATACAAATATGTCAAACTGAACTTTTTTCGCATTTAAATAAGGTCTATATGCATATGATTTATATATTGAAAAGAAAAAGTACATTTTTATACAAACCAAATACTTCATTGTCGTTACAAAACTCACACTGAGTTAATTTTTGTTTAACAAATTATGCTAATTGGGTGCACGAATTATTGAAAATGCCCGTATGTATGTAAACAAATTTTATTTGGTAAAAATACAGACAAAATAGGTTAAGTTGGTACAAAGGCGAACTTATCCATGTAAGGGATCTCTTCCAGTTAAACTTTGAGCAATTGAGACGAGATCAAGAACTAAAAGATAGACAAACTGACACGTGTACAGAGACGTATGCTCTATGCTACAGTAAATTAAGAGAAAAACTATCGCCTGCACGCGGCTATCACAGCGCGGCTGCCACAAGACGGCGCGCGAGCTCTCTCGATTTTTCTCGCACTATACGTCTCTTTCTAAGTTTTGTAATAAGAGAGAGTCGGATAGTATGAGAAAAAAAGCGGCCAAGTGCGAGTCGGACTCGCACATGAAGGGTTCCGTGAAATAAATTGCGGTTTACGATTTATGACGTATTAAAAGAAAACTACTTACTAGATCTCGTTCAAACCAATTTTCGGTGGAAGTTTACATGGTAATGTACATCATATATTTTTTTTAGTTTTATCATTCTCTTATTTTAGAAGTTACAGGGGGGGAGACACACATTTTACCACTTTGGAAGTGTCTCTCGCGCAAACTCTTCAGTTTAGAAAAAAATGATATTCGAAACCTCAATATCATTTTTGAAGACCTATCCATAGATACACCCCACACGTATGGGTTTGATGAAAAAAAAATTTTTGAGTTCCAGTTCTGAGTATGGGGACCCCTAAAACTTAATGTTTTTTTTTCTATTTTTGTGTAAAAATCTTAATGCGGTTCACAGAATACATCTACTTACCAAATTACAACAGTATAGCTCTTATAGTTTCGGATAAAAGTGGCTGTGACATACGGACGGACAGACAGACAGACGGACATGACGAATCTATAAGGGTTCCGTTATTTGCCATTTGGCTACGGAACCCTAAAAGTCGAGAGAGCTCGCGCGCCGTCATGTGATAGCCGTGCAGAACGACCCGCGAGCTGCGTAATAGCGGCCACATAGAATATCCGTCTCTTTCTAAGCGTTCCAATTCCTCGCTGGCCGATAGCTGGCTGGATAGCCGTGCAGGGGGTTCACGTACATAAGTTAATATTTAAGTAGTGTAATGGTAATTATTCGATTCGATGTGTGGCAGCTTAAAATATAAAATGCAGATCTCACATGACCAACACGGCACATCATCAGGTATAAGAGCATACCATTCTATTAATTGATGTTGGACTTTTCATAATAAATCTTTATGCTTACTTTTGGTTTAGCCGTAGCCGTGTAAAGAAGTGTACAAAACATTTTAAGTAAAATCAAATCTTTTTGAAGTGGATAGGTGCTTCTTTGCTCGCGTTCTTGTATAGGGGTAGAGCACGGGTATCACAAGACGGCCGCGACATACTCTCGAGCTTTCTCGCGCTATCCATCTCTCTCTTATTAGACCACTTAGAAAGAGACTGATAGTGCGAGAGAGCTCGAGAGTATGTCGCGGCCGTCTTGTGATAGCCGTGCAGTTCAAAATGTATCACGTGACTTCCTGAATAACTTTTTGTAGAGAAGCCTAATCTGATTTCAAATAATTGTTTGTTATATGTTTGAATCCTACATTATTTGCCATTAGTTCTTAATCACAAAAAGCTACGGTAGCCTAGTGGTTCAGGCGTGGGTTCGAATCCCGGCTCGTACCAATGAGTTTTTCATGTACGAAATTACCGTTAGCTTTTCGGTGAAGGAAAACATCGTGAGGAAACCGGTCTAATCACAATAAGGTCTAGTTTTCCCTCTGGGTTGGAAGGTCAGATGGCAGTCGCTTTCGTAAAACTAGTGCCTATGCCAAATCTTGGGATTAGGTGTCAAAGCGGACCCCGGGCTCCTTTAGGGGCACAACCGGGAATAATAACGCTAGGAAGATGAGTTCTTAATCACAAAATTTTATTTAGTTTATGTGGCAGACATGAAAATAATGCTGACTTGACCGCCATTTTCAATGAATCGCGGGTCAAATGAGCTACGTCAGTCAATGTTGCCATATATACTGATTTATTTGTACTTATACAGATTTTAGTGAATTAATTCAGATATATTAGGGTTCCAAAGCCAACTAAGAAGTATCCACTTAAACTTAATTAATGGTTGTATCTCCGACACAACCCGCTTCTTTTTAATTCTAAACTGAATAGAATTTGTCTCACCAAAATAGGTATTTATTTACGTACTATTTCTGAGTACTTTGTCTATCGATCAAATATTTGGCCCGGCCGGCGCTGGCGTTCCGCCGCCGCGCGTCAGAGCCGGCGTTATGACGCAGGCGCGAGGTGCGACCTGCGACTCTGCAGTTTTTTCTTCGAAAGCCACAAGAGGGGCTTGTCCTGGATCCGTGATATAGTTTATTTTAAAGTTTATCTGACGCCTATCTAAAGCCATGTGACTAGTAACGACCGCTGGGTACTTACTTTACCTAGTCCCTCGCAAGTCCCGGATCTTGGCGATTTCGAATTTGTAAGCTTTGTTAGTTCGTGTAGAGTTTGGATTTGGAATTAGAATAGAATTGTGTATGCATTTGTTATGACTTATGAGCATTAACGTTTATGTTGGATATACTTACATACATATAAAACATTCTTCTGTTTCTAGCATGTAGTTAGTCTGAGTCAAGTGCGAGTCTGACTCGCGCACCGAGGGTTCCGTGCAAACGTTTAATACACCATGCCCGTCACGTCACGACCTCATTCATCATTGAATAATGTTAACAGCTCATAGTAGAGTATTACCGTTGTACAGCGCCATCTGCATCTTGGTACTAATAACTTGCAACTAGTATGTTTGTTTATCAGCGATATTTTTTTATCAAGCGTACCGATTTCGATTATTTTTTTTTTTATTTGAAAGAAGGGACTTTAACGATAATCTCTTTAGAATTTGAAGACATAAAATCTCATACAAAAGTATTTAAATTACAAACTTAGTTAATATGATTTCTGATAAATAAAAAGAATACGCTAGATAGAGGTATCGTTTTATTTTTCCTGTATTCTTTATGTTACTCGTAATCACATGTAATAATTTGAGAATGTTGGCTTGGTAAACTTCGGTGATAAAGGGGTGGGGGGGGGGGGGGGGGGGGTAGTATTATTTCAACATTTACACAAAAATTAAAAATGTAGGTAAATATATTTTTTTCATTCTCCATACATACCTACACGTGTTAAGACACGGCCAGCCAACATTTTTGAATAGAAGTAGGACGGTGTTTAATTTCACTGATTTTCTACCGACACAATCAAGTGCTAGGTCCTCGGCGTTTCTGTAACTACTAACCAACTTCACATTAGACGTAGGGTTGCCAGACGAAGATCTACGTTTCTACCATTGCCGGGACAAAAAATATATGGACTCAAAACTTATAATTTTTTTTCCAAATAGCCTCGCATGTTTTAAATGGCCCCGTTTTACGGTACCTATAAATAGAACATAAGTACCTAGTAGTAGTTCTTATAATTGATGACATGTAAAATTTCAAATTTTATAAATAAAGAATCTGTATCTGTATCTGTTCCAAACTTCAAATTGATAGAACTACTGTTCCTGAGATATTTAACGTTGTGACAGACGGACAGATGAACAGAGTCGCACCACAAGGTTTCCTTTTTAACCTTTTTGGTACGCATGCTTTAAGTCCGACATAAAGTCATGCTAGCTAAGCAAATACATCCTCATCTTTCCGGTAACAAGTCGTATAATTTTAATACTAATCTCACCGAATATGGATTGATTATTCATTAGGATTAGTATTCAATGAAGCAATTCTACGTTATCTCGACGAAGTACCGGGGTTTCCCAATAGCCTCAGCCGCTTCAAAGAAACGTAGATAATGATCGGGTACCAAATTCTAACCCAGCACCACATCTATACAATCGATCGTCCACCTTATCCTAGTGCTTGACATTAGTCCAGTACATGACACTTTCAATTTTGATCCATAACAATATAGGTGAACCATATGTGTCATGTCAAGTATATATAAGTATTAGGAATTGAGGTGTGAAACTATTGGGACGTTTACTTGTTTAATGCGCTCACGCTCACGCTGAATAATGGTGAACTTACAAGTTCTGCCTATATTCCACTCTTTATATGTACTTGTTATTTTGTCGCAATTCTAAGCATCGCTCTATTCATAGCTTGTTCCTTTCTCAGCACTTAAATATCAATAAGCTAACCTAGACCTAATGTTGAAATTGATTACGCAGTGTCGCTAAATAGATAGTAAACCGTCTAATTATTGTAATTAAGGATAAATTACAAAATATACTTAATTAAAACATAAAAAGATATGGACCTCGAAAATTTAGAAAAAATATGCATTGGTTTTATTATCCAATAGTGAATTTAAAGCTCCCAATAGAATCCTTACGCTTTTACAGAAACAAAACTCTATTACAACTGCTGCCCTTCTTATTGCAAATGCAGTACCTACTTGCAAAATGGCGGTTTCGAAATAAACGCGGTAAACATATTTTTTATTACCATAGAATAAATAGGCTCTTGGGATGTAATTTTTTGCAAAAAGGTGAAAATCCCAAAAATGTCGATTACTGCATTTACGATTATCAGGACAGAACTATGGACCTAAACTCAGCACCTATTTAGAAAAAATATGTTTTGTTTTTATTGTACAATTGTAAATTTAAAGCTCCCAATAGAATCCTTACGCGCTGTTATAGAAACAAAACTCAACAACAACTATGGACCTAAACTCAGTATTTCGCGACCGAAACAGCAATTTACTTGATTTTCCATACAACGGTTAGTACAAATAGCAAACTGTGACGTCATACTTTAATGTCAATTAGTATTAAGCGTTTCGGCTGCCGCCAGCGAGGTCCGTCTTTGACTAAATGTTTTGGGTATTTATGAATTTTAATTGTAGTTGCTCCTATACAAACATTCTCTCGAAAAATTGGTTCGAATAGCATCGTTAAATTACTACAACTTAAATAGAAAAGTTGAAAAACCCCCGACATTTTCATTTCAAAGTTCAATATCTCAAAAACGGCTGAACCGATTTTGTTGAAACGTAGCTAAGGACGATCTCGACCACGTCAGCTTTTGGATAAAAAAACCGCGTTCAAATCGGTCCATTCGTTTAGGAGCTACGATGCAACAGACAGACACACATACAGACAGACACATCAAACTTATAACACCCCTCTTTTTGCGTCGGGGGTTAAAAAGTGGGTAAGTTGGGAAAGCTCGTAATTGTAACGCATTTGCGTGACAATTACGTTCCTCCTGTTTCCCACAATTTTATTCCGTTGCGTGACTAAATGTATGGGATTTTTGTAGTTACGTGGATTTTTTAGTAGGTGGATTACCCCAAATGTATGTAGGTAATTAACATACATTTGGGGTAATTCTAAAAATGAAAGAAAGTAAGAAAGATATATGGCACAGAATCAGGAGCTTTTCCAACTTACGCCCACTTTTGTCCAATTCTGACGCAAAATAAAAATCTGCATATTAATGTGTTTCCGCTTTGGTCGTTTTGAGTTTCCAAAACGTTTGTGTCGGAAACTCAAAACGAACGCACGAACTGTATCGACGTCTAATTGGAATGCAAAATGTAATTCTCTCATCGACCTGGAATTCATAGAAACTTAGTTCAGGCAGTCACGAAAGCCTTTAGATTACTTAGTAAATTAGCTACGTAAGCTGCAAATTCTACGTATGTATGACGCTACGTGACCTATGTCATATTTACGCATACTAATATTCTGTTATGTGTATAATGTGCAGTAGGTATTATGTCATAAGCCATGGTAAAGGGGAATAACAATGCATTTACGCATTGTCATTGAGGACTTAGCTAACAACACAACGTAAATATCAACAGACAATTCACTTTATGGGTTTGCTAACATTCGGTTGTAAAGCCCTTCAGTCTTGGCATTTGAAAATCATTTCTGACGTGTAACTGACACATCTGGATACTACAGATGTGCTCGTTTTATACTAAAGGGACTCTCTGTTTTAATCTATGTTGTGGAAGCACCTACGACACTTGCGTAATGATGGCAAGCGAGATAGTGGCCGTGGGTCGTGGCGTCGGCGTTACCAGGTTTTAGAGTTATGGAAAATACTCGTAGTTACGTCATCAAGGAGCCAGGGGAAAAGCTGTGGCGGTAACGGAGCAGAAACACGCAAGCGGCTTGGTGAATGAACGCAGGAATTCTGAATGAGAGTTTAATAGGTAGGTATGTTAAATCGTTTGGTTAATTTTCTAGGTTAACACTGATTAGTTGGTTTTTAAAGAACGGAACATTATAATAACATATATAGCGTAATGATTGATGCCATTCACAAATAAACTTGTAAAATGTCTAGTTGATATAAAGCAATTATATAAGGTAAATCATCACTACATAGTATAAAACAAAGTCGCTTCCCGCTGTCTGTCTGTCTGCCCCTATGTAAGCTTAGATCTTTAAAACTACGTAACGGATTTTGGTGCGGTTTTTTTTAAATAGATAGAGTAATTCGAGAGGAAGGTTTACATGCATAATACATGCATCTATTATCTCCACTTATAATAAATCTCTAAATTAAAAAAAGAATCAGCCAGTTTGAAACTAAGCTTTGCGCGGTTCGAATGTTCTCAGCATCCCATGAACGGAAAAATATGAAACATTTTATATAGGTACATTATTATTCTAGCTGCAACTTAGGATAGTTTTTATCCGACTGCGACAGTTAATTAATTTTCCGAAATATACGACTTCATTTAATTTTTCATTTATTTTTATTGAAATCAAACGCTGCTCCAGCTGTCAGCTATAAGAACCGTCAAATTTTCGTCAAAATGGCGGAATTGCTTTGCCTTTCACTTATTAATAATTTAAATCCCGTCTACGATAGACCTTTACGAGACAAATGCTAAAATATAAACCATAAAAAAATATTCGATTCTGATATGAGAACTTATATGCGCAAATGTCGTTTTATGTCGTAATTTCAATAAATGAAATCAACAAATTTGAACAATATAATTAACACGAATTTGTTTTTTTTGAATGACAATGGCACGCGCTCGGCGCATTCAGCCAAAGTACCTGCTACCACGAAAACCGATACTCAATGTTCATATATTTGCATCCCTGTCACTCGAGTATGGTTAGTGCGATAGAGATAGAGATACCCGAATATTTTCGAATTCCGAAGTTCGTGGTTATAGCTCAGGAATCGAAAATATGGTAAATAATCATAATGTATTTTCTCGAAAAAGAATTTAAAATAAATATAGTCAAATGGAGAAAAAAACAAAGCAAGAGGTTATATAGGTAATGATTAAGTTATAAGAGTCCAAAGTTTTAAGAGGGGGTATGTTCTGTCCCTTTTCCGCAAAACGCACCTTCATATGAAACGATTGTTTTTTACTATGACGCTCGAGTATATTGACGTCACAGTCCCTCATCGTTTTCTCACTCTAACAAGCGACATTAAAACGGATGTAGCTTCATAATTTTTTGGGATATTTGAATGGGAGTTTCATTATCTTCTATTTATTTATACATAATAAATGCCTATGTCCTGACTGACTTATTCACTCACTCACTCACTCACTCACTCACTCATCAACGCACAGCCGAAACTACTAATCTTAGAGAGTTGATTTTTGCACAGTATGTTGCTTTTATAACGTGGGCTAGGGATAAAAAGGGATTTTTGAAAATTCTACCCCTAAAGGGGTAAAATGGGGGTGCAAAGTTTGTATGGGAGAACCTTTTTTTTTTGAGCTATAGACTTAAACTTTGTAGAAAAATTAGTTATTAGAATACAAATGAAACACTTTCAGCGTTTTGGAAAATTCCACCCCTACGGGGGTAAAATAGGGGTGCAAGGTTTGTATGGGGGAAACATTTTTTTTTAAATAGAGACTTAAAACTTTGTAGAAAGATCAGTCATTAGAATACAAATAAAGAACTTTCAGGATTTTAGAAAATTCTACCCCTAAAGGGGTAAAATAGAGTGCAAAGTTTGTATGGGAAAAACTACTTTTTTTTAAATAGAGACTTAAAACTTTGTAGAGAAATTATTCATTAGAATACAAATAAAGTACCTAGATTCAGTGTTTTAAAAAAATCTACCCCTAAGGGGGTAAAATAGGGGTGCAAATTTTGTATGGGGGAAACAATATATTTTTTAAATAGAGACTTAAAACTTTGTAGAAAGATTAGTCATCAGAATACAAATTAAGTACTTTCAGCGTTTTAGAAAATTCTACCCCTAAAAATAGGGGGCTAAAATAGGGGTGCAAAGTTTGTATGTGGGTAACTATTTTTTTTAGCTAGAGTCCTAAAACTTTGTAGAAAGATTATTTAAATACAAAGAAAGTACTTTCAGCGTTTTGGAAAATTTCACCCCTAGGGGGTAAAATAGGGTGCAAAGTTTGTATGGGAAAAACATATTTCTTTTTAATAGAGACTTAAAATTTTGACGAAAAATTACTTATTAGAACATGAAAAATACTACATTCGGCGTTTTACAAAAATCATTCCCTAAGGGGGTTAAAAAAGGGTGCAAGGTTTGTATGGGGAACACTTTTTCTGAGCTAGACACTTAAAACTTTGTAGAAAGATTACTTATAAAAATACAAAAAAAAAGACTTTCAGCGTTTTGAAAAAATCTATCCCTAAGGGGGATAAAAAGGGGTGCAAAGTTTTTATCAGGGAAAGTTTATGTTTTTGAGTTAGAGACTTGAAACTTTGTAGAAAGATTACTTATTAAAATACAAAAAAAGAACACAAATCGTTTTAGAAAATTCCACCCCTAATAGGGTTAAAAAGGAGAGCAAGCTTTGCATGGGCAACACTTTTTTTTGAGTTAGACTTAAAACTTTGCAAAAAGATTACTTATTAGAATACTAAAAAAGAACTTTCAGCGTTTTAGAAAACTCCATCCCTAAGGGGATCCTTAAGATCCTTAAGAAGGGTAGCCAGTGTTGTGTGGGAAAAACTTTTTTTTTTACTAGACTTAAAACTATTGAAAATGTTACTTATTAAAATTAATAATAAAGTACTTTCAGAGTTTTAGAAAATTCCACCCCTAAGGGGGTTAAGAAAGCTTTGTATGGGCAACACTTTTTTTGAGCTAGAGACTTAAAAGTTTACGAAAAAAGTTCTTTCAGCGATTAGAAAAATTCAACCTCTAAGGGAGTTTAAAAGGGGGTTCAAATTTTAAATGGCGAGCAATAAAATGTTAAAGTGTGAGTAAGAGATTTTTAACTTCGGTCTTATTCTGTACGTTAAAAGACTACAAAACTGATTTCAGAGTTTTTCCAAATTCATCCCCTAAGAGTGTTAAAATTGGTTCAAAGTTTGAGTATTTAAAGGCATTTTTAAAGTATGAGATTTTTAACTTTGGTTTTAGACTGTTTGTTCACAAACTAGAAAATGAACATCAACTTTTTTTTTAATTATCCCCTAAAAGAGGGTTCAAATTTTGTATTGAGAGAAATCATTTTCTAAGACGATAAAAAGTTCTACGCGGACGAAGTCGCGGGCAACAGCTAGTACATATATAAACCCGTGCGAAGCCGGGGTGGGTCGCTAGTAGTGTTATAAATTCAATCGAGTTACTTTCTTAAATAATAGGTATTCACATTATATGTAGAATAGAATGAGCATTAATTCGTGACAATAATAAATGAACATGGACAGAATTCATACAATTAAGGTTGATATACGTACCTAATTCGATTGCTGAACTAAATCCTTACTATACCACCCGTAGGGCCCCGTTTGATTTTACACAGCAATAAATGTTAACTTAGACAATTTAACTGTATCTATTAAACAACAAAGGTAGAGGAAACCAAGTTGGACATTTCAGTGGCAAAATGACAAAATGTCTGGCCGCCACCGTATTTCAGAATTTAATCGAGAGAAGCTTTATAGCTGGCGGGAAGTTTACACTGAGCGGTTGTAACGCGGCGTGTAAACCGCCCCAGTTTAGTTAATCGTATGGCATACATTATTTGGCCTTTGAGTTTGTCACTCTTTAGTACCACCCAGGGGACACGTGAAGGGTTGTGGTAGGTAGCTCATGCGGGGGGTGCTAGGTCGGGTAACCTCCTCGAGTGTCTGGACTCTACCGATTCCTCTTGATTCGGTTGATCCGCAGGAATGGGTAGTGTCTTGGCCGGTGCGCCCTGGAGACAACGGCAAGTGATAATTTAGTGAACCCTAAGTTATCGCTTGCTGGTGTTACCAATAACCTGACACGGGGGGGTCGGGGGGTTCCACCCAGGGAATCGCAAGAGGCCCCAGGTGCGGCTTGAGGGAGAGGCCATTGCCGTTTGCCTTTATAATAAATAACGGACCCGGAACCCTGACAAATCCTCTGCTATCAGTTTGCTGCTCACTCAGTAGAAGAAGATGCAACCATGCCCCATGTGTGAAGATCACACTACCCGTAGAATGATTTATTGTAAATATTCCTGTTTACTTAAATATTCACTGGTCATTTACTTACCTACTACATTAAGCCTACGTAAATAAGATTCCTAATTAATACTGTCTCGTCGTCTGGTACCCATAACACAAGCGTTATTGACCTTACTATGGGGCTAGTTCGATTTGTGAAAGATTGTCCCCGTAATATTTATTTCTTGATTTTATCAACATACGAGTATATATTTAAATGCGCCAATTTACACCAAGCGTTAATACCGCCGCGTTCGCCCCGCCGCACAGCGTTCGCCAGCTGGGCGTGGGCCGCGCGGTAGCGCCGAGCATCCATCAGCGCTTGAGTAATTGTAGTCGGCGACTGTTGTGAGTTGCTGGATACTGGTGGATTAGGAGCTGATACACACCCTCACAATTTCTTATGATAAAATGTATGTTTATTATGTTATGTTCACATTAAGCTTTTATTTTAGAGATTTAGAGGATCGATTTGGGCCATGGCGTGCGTTACAAATTGACTTTAATTTGATTGATCTTCTACTCCCGCAGATAGGTCTATATGGCTATGGCTGCGGGAATCGTATTTCATATTGTAACACTATAGTGTCACTATATGAAATGCGATTAAGATGTGAAAGAGATGAACCAATTGAAGCCCAAAGCTACCTTATCATCTAATTGCCTTAGACGAGTAGATGATGGCGACGTGAATCATCAAAAAAGTTTTTCAAAGTTTATAAGATAAGAACAAGCCTAGAATTGATTAAGTCTACTAACTTTAACATGAACTCAGAGTCCCAAAATAAATATGATGAATTGAATTTGAATAGCAAGAATTACTTACTGCTACTTAGTATGCCGTATTATAACCCTATTTTTCATAAAACTTATCAAACATCTGATAACTATATTCATATATTCATATTCATTTATTTCGTATTAATCATACATTGTCATTCATTACATTAAAATATCATAATAAGGTCATTAAAAACAATGTCAACAGGCATTAAATTAAAATTGTTCGTCCAGGAATTCAGCTACCGAATAATAGGCCTTCTGCATCAGCAGGGATTTAAGTTTACTGTGTTTTGTTCTTTTCTAACAAACATAAATATCCCTGACATTACAAGGTTCTGTAGGTCAAACCAGGGTCAACCCGACTCATCCTACTTAATTAAAAGCCACACCTGACGAACTCACTTCATTAAACCGTGCTAGCCACGAACTTGCTTATGGCAACCAGAGTTACTAACTTCGCACACCCCCAAATCGATTGTGGTTAAGGTAACTGTAGTTGCCAAACAAATACAAGTCTGTATTTTACATAAAAATAAATAATAAATCTGTGACTGTATGTAACCGGCAAATAATTTTAAGTAACTTTTGTAGTAAAGTCATGTTGAAACCGAATCTGGCCACCACGTGTCAGGCATAGCCTAGTGTGGGGCCGCAGGATAAGCTGTACTGTAAAAAGGTTTTCTTTTAATAAACATTTTTTTTTTTTTTTTTTTAATAAATAAATATTTGCAGACAATCTTACACAAATCAACCTAGTCCCAAACTAAGCAAAGCTTGTACTATGGGTACTAGACGACGATATAGATACTTATATAGAGAAATACATACTTAAATACACAGAAAACTTCCATGACTCAGGAACAAATATTCATGCTCATCACACAAATAAATGCCCTTACCGGGATTCGAACCCAGGACCTCTTGCTTCGTAGGCAGGGTCACTACCAACTAGGCTAAAGTGGTCGTCAAATGTGGTACAAAAACTGGTATAAAATTATATCACATTCCACCAGAAACTGGCATGCAAAATTAACATACAAAAAAGACCAAAATATCTAAAAACATGCTTTGACTCGCATTTAGAATACTTAAAACAGTGTTATACTGTCAACATGCGTTCTTAATAACGTTATTTCTAAAATGTCACAATTACAACTATATTACTAAGATGTCATAATTACAATACAAATCTAGTTACTATAATAAATGTCAAGTTGAATGAATGATCAAAATATTCTACATTTATTTAAACTAAATAGTAAATAGTGACTATCACTCGCTCAATACTAGAAATAAGGATAAACTTTCCGTGTCCCGTTATCGTTTACAAAAGGTGAGTTCGTCTTTTATGGGAAATTGTGTGCGTTTTTATAACAAAATTCCCAAAAATGTACAAGGTTTGTCATTAAATAAGGTTAAGTTGTTTATAAAAAGCCATTTAGTTAGTAAGGCCTATTACACGATAAGCGACTTTATAAATGACAAAGACGCCTTTAAATGATTTTTATTATTATTATTTTCTCTCTGTGTACTGACAATCTGACATACTCTAATTTTTAATTTGTTTTATATAATCCTGACATATATTTTTCCCTAGTTCTAATAATATTTTTTATTCTATTTTTGACATTGTGAAAACAGAATTCATGTTTGTAAGTTAACATGTGCCTAATTGTAAATGTAAATGAACTTTGACCTACTTATAACATATTGACATGTAAACTAGTGATATTTGACATTATTATAGTTATATATTAACAACTATAATTACCCTTTCGAACTTTAAGTTTATTATACAGGGTGGAATTTCATAAACTGTACATAATAAAAGGAGAAAAATTTCAGCCAATTTCATCGGTGAAACGGTGTTTTTTTTTTTTTTCTAGTCATTAGTTTTTTTTTTACAGAATTTTGAAATTTTTTGTAAAAACTCGGGTAATACACCTAATTCAGACGGTATAACTTTTGATCCAATGGTCCTAAAATGAAAATAAAAAATGCAGAGTATTACCAAGGGACAGGTTAATAATTCTAAATAACAATAAAAAACCGACTAGAAGAGAAAATCCGCAAAAAAAATTATTATTTTTGAAAAATGGCTACAAAAATTACGAATTTTAAAAGAAAAACACAATTTTCTGAAAAAAACGCAGATTTAGTTACCATTTTTTTTGCTTAGTATTAAACCTCACTTAATGCCGATTCTAAAACCGTTTTTAAACTGTCTCAGACTTTGAAAAATAACACGCAAATGGGTACGTAAATCAAACCATAATTTTATTAATTTTAATCCTCTTAAAATCCTTAATGACCGTTTGTTCACAGGTAGTTGAAGGGTGTTATTGGGTTTTAGGTGGAAATAACAAATTACGTACTTAGTATTAATCCTCACTTAATGCCGATTCTAAAACCGTTTTTAAACCGTCTCAGACTTTGAAAAATACCACGCTAATGGGTACGTAAATCAAACCATAATTTTATTAATTTTAATCCTCTTAAAATCCTTAATGACCGCTTGTTCCCAGGTAGTTGAAGGGTGTTTTTGGGTTGAAGGTGGAGATAACATGAGGGGTATAAAGGCATTGGGCAATAGGTCAACTATTCAGTCGCTCGCAAATCGCAATTGCTTGTCTTTGCTCGCCACTTCTTTGATTACTCCAGTACTTGTTCAGTTTGAATCATCATGCCCCGCTTACGAGAGTTTTCGCCGTTACAAATAGCCAACATGCACTATTATTATGGATTGTGCCATGGATCTGCAAGAGCTGCGTGTATCGCCTATTTGGAGCAGTATCCTAATGACGTTCCAGGACCTGCTGCTCGCCACTTTCAAGAAGTTCATCGCCGGTTGTGCAATATTGGCCTGGGATACGGTGGCCGAGATTGCCGAGAGCCAGGAAACATAATTGATGTTGCCATAGAAGAAGCAGTTCTCAGAGACTTGTACGCGGACCCAACCACGAGTCTAAGACGCTTGGCATTGAGGCACGGAATCTCAAAATTCTCTGTCTGGAAAATTTTGAAGAAGGAAGGACTGCATCCATTTCATTATCAACGGGTACAAAATTTGCAAATTGGCGATGCCCGCGTTAGGTGTGTTATGTCGACTTGGATACTTGGCAATATCAGAAGGGATCCGGAATTTACTAGAAGAATTTTATGGATGGACGAAGCAAGATTTACTCATACGGGAATAACTAACTTCAGAAATTTACACACATGGGCTCACGATAATCCAAACCTAGTAAGACCATCTAATTTTCAAGACCAATTCTCCATAAACGTTTGGGCAGCGGTACTCGACGATCAATTGATTGGACCAGTCTTCTTACCGAATACTTTGAACGCCGACAGATTTTTACTGTTACTGAGAGACGAGCTCCCAGAGCTTTTGGAAGATGTGATGTTAGATGTGAGACAACGCCTGTTTCTCCAAATGGATGGATGGCCAGCTCATTGGGCATTAAGAGTTCGACATTTTTTAAATGAGCAATATCCCAATAGGTGGATCGGCCGAGACGGCCCCGTTGGATGGCCTGCAAGATCGCCTGATATGACGCCGTTGGATTATTTTCTTTGGGGTTATATGAAGCAACGGGTATATCACAGAATCGTCAATACCGAAGCAGAATTGCACGACAGAATTTTAAATGCAGCACAAGAAATAAAAAATAATCCGGGAATGATTCGACGGGCTACGCAACAAATTCAAGCTCGGGCCACATTGTGCCTTCAAGAAAGAGGAGGTCATTTTGAACAATTAATACCATACAGGGAACGCCCTTTGCAACACTAGAATAAGTTTTTTCTTTAATAAAGGTTTATCAATCGAATTTATGACTTTTAATTAAAATACATGATTTTATTTACGCAATTTTTAGGACTACTTTTCTTCCTATTGTTTTCTCTACCTAAAACCCGATAACACCCTTCAACTACCTGGGAACAAGCGGTCATTAAGGATTTTAAGAGGATTTAAATTAATAAAATTATGGTTTGATTTACGTACCCATTAGCGTGGTATTTTTCAAAGTCTAAGACAGTTTAAAAACGGTTTTAGAATCGGCATTAAGTGAGGATTAATACTAAGTACGTAATTTGTTATTTCCACCTAAAACCCAATAACACCCTTCAACTACCTGTGAACAAACGGTCATTAAGGATTTTAAGAGGATTAAAATTAATAAAATTATGGTTTGATTTACGTACCCATTTGCGTGGTATTTTTCAAAGTCTGAGACAGTTTAAAAACGGTTTTAGAATCGGCATTAAGTGAGGTTTAATACTAAGCAAAAAAAATGGTAACTTAATCTGCGTTTTTTTCAGAAAATTGTGTTTTTCTTTTAAAATTCGTAATTTTTGTAGCCATTTTTCAAAAACAATAATTTTTTTTGCGTATTTTCTCTTCTAGTTGGTTTTTTATTGTTATTAAGAATTATTAACCTGTCCCTTGGTAATACTCTGCATTTTTTATTTTCATTTTAGGACCATTGGATCAAAAGTTATACCGTCTGAATTAGGTGTATTACCCGAGTTTTTACAAAAAAATTCAAAATTCTGTAAAAAAAAAACTAATGACTAGAAAAAAAATAAAAAACACCGTTTCACCGATGAAATTGGCTGAAATTTTTCTCCTTTTATTATGTACAGTTTATGAAATTCCACCCTGTATAATACTAGTACTATTCATTACTTAATCTGTGATAATTGATAATACTGTAAAAGTGTAAAAATACATTGAGGTACTAAAGAAATGAAAATATACTTTGACCTTCAAAAAGTGTTCTGTATGGAATCTATTTTGAATAAAATATTTTGACTTTGACTTTGACTTTACAACAGAGTAAAACATCGCAACAGAGTAAAACGGTTTTGAATTCGGAATCCGAGATCAAATAAAGCCCTAATAACCTCTCTATGTAAATATTTTACTATCAAGTTATAGTCCATTCATCGCAAGCAAATCGAAAGCACGAACGGTACGCACTTCCCCCTTCATTCAATAACTGAATGGATTGTCCGGGAATATTCACTTTGTTACCTGGCCATTGTACATTGTGAAGGGACATTCGGAATAAATGGGATTTGAGAAATGCTATATGAAACCGTTTGGTTAGCTTTTGTTTTTGAGGGAAGATATTAAACTGTGTGTTGGTTTTTTGTTTGTAGTCCCTCGCTAACCTAGTCCTTAATCACCCCTAAGTTGAATATACTCTAGAGGAATGAAAGATAAAATAAATCCGATAAAAGGTATAAACGTTATTATATCGTTAATCGTTCTGGTTTCCGGTACGCACCACCACCACGGTACTGAAGCCGAGAAAATAGGGGTTTCCAGCCAATTCCTTGCCTTGCCAATTAGCTTTTTTCAAACATGCAATGAAATAAAATTAAACTAAACTAGTACCTAATGTTTTAAATGTCTGAACGCCATGATGTTGGGTCACAAATTTAGAGTGAAACAAAGGAAGGCCACTTTGCAGACCTTCAATATTGTATGAAATTCCATTATGGACCTCTTATCTTGCCGTACCGGAAACGTGATACTTCGCAGCCTATTAATACGCCAATATTTAACTGCATCTTTGAGAAAGTATATTAGCAAAAGCAGTATGAGTATCTCAACTAGTCTCATAAGAAATTTTTAGTCCTGCACTCCACTGAAAACCTAATTTACTGAGCGACACAATATGCGCGACGTAACTGATGCACCGAGAATTTCGTCCTCACAAGATACAGGCAAGGAAACAATATTAGCCCTTCTGGATTTTTCCCGTGCGTTTGACTGAATGAATACCTACATCTAGTCTATTCTGACGTCCACTTACTCATTCACTACCAAGAATCGCTACGCGCTACGCTCGTATATATAAGTATTGGAAAGTGCCTACGGCGTAGGCACCCGCTAGGCGGGTTCCTGGAAGTGAATAAAAAAAATCGTATGTCAGGCTACTGTCCCGAAGTTCTCCTCTACAGGTCGCGATTCGCAAACAATTATCGTGAAATTTTATGGGCAGGTTCAATATTTATAAAAAAAGTCGTTTCCATTACTCGAAAAAAAAATAGTTTAAATAAGGCAAGCTCGCGAGTTCTAGAGCTAACACAGAGCCACTTGTTTTACTGCTTTAAGTATCTACTGTGTAAGTGCGTACCTTTAATATCTACTGTGACAACGCTAACCGAGCGGTTCATTGATGACTGTTAGTGTCGCGGTGGTTTACGTTGAAGGGTCGTTGTAAATCTGCACCAGGAAGAGTTAATGTTCCCAAGTTTTACTGCTATTACATTTCACGACAATGTCAGCGGAATAATAGCTTGGCTCCAGGATTTGTACCAATATACAAGGATATTTTGTATTGTGTGTGTATCAGCTCGAACAAACTTACGATATCCGAAGATGGACTCATTGGTCTTTAACAGGGAATATCCAATATTGTATAAGCACTGTTCGTTTTTAGGGTTCCGTACTCAAAGAGTAAAACGGGACCCTATTACTAAGACTTCGCTGTCCGTCTGTCCGTCCGTCTGTCTGTCACCAGGCTGTATCTCAAGAACCGTGATAGCTAGAGAGTTGAAATTTTCACAGATTATGTATTTCTGTATCCGCTATAACAACAAATACTAAAAACAAAAATACAACAAACGTGATTTTTTGCCGTTATTATAGATAATGGTACGGAACCCTTCGTGCGCGAGTCCGACTCGCACTTGGCCGGTTTTTATTATTTCTAGCTATCTCGTAAAATCTCAACACTCAAACGCTTATCAACAGCCTTTCAACCCAAACCGAAAACTAGACAATTTCGGGCGGTTATTGATCAACGATTTGGCACGCACTCAATTCAAGATCGTCTTTACTCCTTTAGTAATAAAGACGTGTTAATGCTGCTAATTATTTGATGCTTGCATTAAAAACTTTGGATACGGATTATCAATTTCGGGCAATTAGCGAAAAACAGAATAAGAAACACTAAAACTGGGAGCCAATGCCAATGATAAGCGTTTTTAGAGGAATATTAGGTCACAGCGAAATGTCATCTCGCTCATATTTGGAGCAACTCAGCTGGAGAAGTAACTCCACCCTACAGAAGACCGCAACCATAATTACACCATTATTTTCTCTGTGGGTACTTATGCTCTGTTGTGTTCCTGGTAGCGAATAAGCTTCCAAGGATGCGCTGTGTTGTCTATCTATACATATAATAAAGCTGAAGAGGGTCGAAAGTCTGTACATGGAAGATATTCGAAAAAAATTGGCTAGGGATACTTAAAATCGATAATAGAACACGTTCCAACAGTTTTTAGAATTTTTGTCTGTTTGTCTGTTTATCTGTTTGTCTGTTTATGTGACCGCGCATCACGTGAAAACGGCTTAACCGATTTAGATGAAATTTGGTATAGAGATAGTTTGAGTCCTGGGAAAGGACATAGGGTAGTTTTTATCCCGGAAATAAACCCTTAAGGGGATGAAATGGGGGGTGGAAGTTTGTATGGAGCTACTTAAACCGCTGCGCCGATTTGAATGAAATTTGGTATATGAATGGTTCGAGTCTCGGGGAAGGTCAAAGGATAGGTTTTATTCCGGAAATCTTCCCCTTAAGGGGTAAAACGTGAGGGTGAAAATTTGGATGTAACCCATTTTGATAAAATTTTGTTTAGAGTTAGTTTAAGTTCTGGAAAAGGACATTGGATAGTTTTATCCCGGAAATCTGCCCATAAGGGGGAGTAGTGGGGGGTGAAATTTTGAATGGGCTCCGTTTAGATCAAATTTGGTATAGAAATAGTTTGAGTCCCGGAGAATGACAACGGATACTTTGAATCCCGAAAATCATCCCCTAAGGGGATGAAATAGGGGAGAAAATATGGATAAATCTCAAATTTTAATTACAATGCATAGTTTTTATCCTGAAAAATCATCTCCTGAGAAGGTGAAATAAGGAGTGAAAATTTGGATAAAATCCATTTAGATGAAATTTGGTATGGAGATAGTTAGTCCTAGGGAAGGACCTAAAATAATTTTTAGTCCAGAAATCATCTCCTAAGGGGGTGAAATGGGGGATGAAAATTTGGATGGAACTTATTTACGGTATAGCGAGTTGGAGTCCTGGGGAAGCACATAGGATAGTTTTATCCCGAAAATCACCCCCTAAAGGGATGAAATTTTGGATGTGATGTGACTTATTTAGATGAAATTTGGTTAATTCAAATTATTTATTTCAGACTAAGTCCATATCATGTTAGTAACAATACAAACTTATAAAACTTAAGTTAACAGTTAAGAGATAGTTTGAGTGCTGGGAAATGACAAATGATAATTTTTGTTTTTGAATTCATCCCTCAAGGGGGTGAGATGGGGGGTGAAAATTTGGATGGAAACCATTTCGATGGAGTTTGGTATAGAGATGGTTTGAGTCCTGGGCAAGGACATAGCGTAGTTTTAATTCCGGGAATCATCCTCTAAGGGGGTGAAATGGTGGTTTAAATTTAGATGGAACCCATTAGGATAAAATTTGGTGCCCATAGAGATAGTTTTACTCGCGTAGAAGGAAAACAAATAGCTTTTGTCCCGAAAAAAATTCTCCAAGGGCATAAAATAGGGGATGAAAATTTTAATGTACCCTATTTGGATGAAATTTGGTATAGAGATAGTTTGGGGTTCCGAAAAAGGATAATGCATAGTTTTTATCCTGAAAATCATCTAAGAGGGTGAAATGAGGGGTGAAAGTTTGGATGGAACCCATTTAGATGAAATTTGGTATAGAGTTAGTTTGAGTCCCAGAGAATGACAACCGACATTTTTAATTCCGATAATCATCCCCTAAGGGGATGAAATAGAGGGTGAATGAATGAAATATGATTATTTATTATTTTTACAATTATGATTAAAATTTTGACATGTAATATGAAATATTATGAATAAATATGATTATGATTATGAATATTTGGATAAAATCCAGTTAACTGAAATTTGGTATAGAGATAGTGGGAGTCCCAGGGAAGGACAATTCATAGTTTTTTTTCTGAAAAATTATCTCCTGAGGGGGTGAAATGAGGGGTGAAAATTAGAATGGAACCCATTTAGATGAAATTCGGTTTAAAGATAGTTGTAGTTCCGGGAATGGAAATCGCATAGTTTTTGTAACGAAAATCATCGCCTGAGAGGATGATATGAGGGGTGAAGATTTGGGTGGAACTTATTTAGTTGAAATCTGGTTAAGAGATAATTTGAGTCCTGGGAAAGGACATCTGATAGTTTTATTCCGGAGATCATTCCCTAAGGGGGTGAAATGGGGGTGAAAATTTAGTATAGCGATAGTTGGGAGTCCTGGGGAAGGACATAGGATAGTTTTATCCCGAAAATCCTCCCCTAAGGGGTGAAAATTTGAATGTGAGTGACCCATTTAGATGAAATTTGGTTAACAGATAGTTTGAGTTCCGGAAAAGGACATAGGATAGTTTTTATCCCGGAAATCATCTCTTAAGGGGGTGAAATGGGGGTTGAATATTTGTATGAAGTGCAGGAAAACTACGGTTTAGAAAATAAACACACACTTCTGCAAATACAACACGATAGTAATTTATTTAATTTTTCTAAACCGAACATACTTAAAAGAAACATTGTAAGATTTAACACTGTAAATACAACACGATATTAATTTAATTCATTTTCCTAAACAGAACTCGCTTAAAAGAAACGTTGTAGGATTTAACACTCAGTTTGACCAGAGAATATTCATGGGATTCCCCCTCCTTCGTTAGTAACCTACGATAAAGTCCTTAAAATGCTAAACAGGTCAAAGGAAAAACAGTTGTATCGTCGTACGGCTAGCTGTGACGTAAAACATTAAGAGTAGGACATATACAGAACCCTATATGCAATAATAGGTAGGGGTTTCAAGCCGCCAATACGCTTGGTCGTAGACCGCGAACACGGAACGCCACGAAGATTAGGCACACAGGTTCTTTTTAAATAGATGTGGAGGATGAGTTCATGAGGAATGCGTGGTATGGATGATGGGTGAATGAACCAGGATGATAAAAAAAACCTAGGGCATATGACGAAAATAAGTAGACGGTGGCGAGCAATATGCCTTTTTAAATTTCGGGGAAATGATAAGTCCGGAAAATTATTCACTGGCGGAATACGGAAGCAGAGCACGTTAGCGGGTTGCGACCCTACGTTAGAGGTGTAATGTCTGTAGGTACAACGCTAAGCCGAAACGCTATGCAGAAATACTAAAAAGGCAAAACCTAAATGTTACGGTAATTAAATTAACACATAAAGAAAGGAGGGAAAAATATCACTGCTTCTGGCGTTCCACAGCGTAGATCTGCATCCGAAGTGGAGAATGCGTGCGGTGCAGGTCCTTGCACTCAGACGCCAATGTGGGGTACGATTCAGGTAAACGGCCAGCGCACTTCACAGACTCCCCTGTGCTCCGGCACTGGCAGTGGCGGAGTCAAACGCGGTACACGGCGTGGCAGGAAAACTCGTGGCCCGTCCCAGAAAGCTACGAAGTAAATACAGAAAAAAGTAAAAACCCAGGCACGGTTGACGTAACTACAAGCCACATCCGAAAATAAACGAGCAAAACTTACCCAGCACGCTATCAGGCGTCTGGCCTTTCAAGAAAAATCCAGTTAAAGAGGAGCCTGCGAACTGCCTTGTTCGCAGCGTAAACGCAGCAGGGTAGCTCGACTCCTGCTTCGGAATAGGAGGAGTAGGTTTCCCCAACACCTGGATTCAGGAGAACCTGCGAACCGCTTCCTTCGCGGCGAAAATAACAGCAAAGTAACACGATTCCTGCTTCGTAAAAGAAGGAGGTTTCAAACACGGTTTCTTAAAACTGTTGTAGGCTAGAAAATCTTCAACTAAACTGTTGTCACAAACTTGCAGGAAAAATATCACGTTTATTCGCCAAAATCCTCTAACAGAATGCCCGGTCTGTAAATTTTCTTTCCAAATTTGACAAGGTTCTAGAAGGATCTTGTACGAAATTCAAGTTTTGAATAATTTAAAAAAGTAATAGCCAAAAATCAGCCAGACCCCAACACGACGTGAAGCAAGGAGATTTGATTCGGCAGAAAAATAAAACGAACCAGTAAATGCCATCTACGAGAAAAACCTGAAATCACATAGACAACTGAGAACGTATCTAAGTACAACAAACGTAATGAAGTTCACCATCAAACGACCTAACTACCAAAGAGGAATACAGATGGCAGAAAAACATAATAGCCAGCAGTGAGTTTTCACTGCAGAAGCTACTATACAACCCATTTAGATAAAACTTTGTATAGAGGTAGTTAGTAGGCGCGGCGTTGGTAGGCACAAGGTGGACTGATGACCTGGTAAAGGTCGCGGGAGTCCGCTGGATGCGGGTGGCGCAGGATTGGTCACTTTGGAACTCTTTGAGGGAGGCCTATGTCCAGCAATGGACGTCTTTCGGCTGATATGATGATGATGATAAATGATAATAATTATAAAGATAGTTTGAGTCTCGGGTAAGGACATATGATCGTTTTTATATCGGAAATCTACCCCTAAAAGGGAAATGGAGGGTGAAAGTTTGTATCGAGCTACGATATAAACGAGTTCTACGCGGACGAAGTCGCGGGCAAAAGCTAGTGTTAAATAAATATACACTGGCCTGCAAAAGAAGGTATAACAGTTTTAGTTATCGTCATGTATATGAGTGTTATACCTTCTTTTGCAGCCCAGTATATATATATAAGCTACGCGTCTGCTTTGAGCAGACCGTCTGCCTGTTTGCCACCGTCGTAGTACAAAAAAACAGTGCCAAACAATGGGTATTTTACCCAACAGTCTGAAAACAACTGCATTCCATCAGCATTCAACAATGATGTGGTTTGTTTATGTTATTACTTCACTATATTGGTATTTGTGACGTAGCCATGTTCGTCCCTATGATATATTTTCCTTCCTTAATATTCAAAGTGCAGTACCCGATAATAATGGAATCACCGTATGTATATATCTCCGTAACCACTTATCCGATTTAAATAAATATTTCACCTGCGAATGGACTTCCTGAATTGACATGGGTTACATATTATCGCTCTGGTTTGCGTGCTTTCTTTGCAATACGTGGGCGTAGCCATGCGAATAAAAAGTAAATAAATTAAAATAAAAAAAATATAATACTTAATAGTTAATTTTAGATCGTACTAAGACCTCACAGAGAAGTTTTGTCGGTGTAGCTCAAAGTAGGCCCTCCTACTTTGAGCTACACCGACAAAAGCTTAGCTCCTAGCTTAGCACCAAGTGCGGGTAGTTCGGAAAACCCGCGCCGACGAAACTTGGAGATGTTGATACCCGCTCAAGGCAGTTGCATAGACTAATAACCGGCAGTTGTCCCGTGACCATGGATGTTGCAACATATCCGAAACGTCGGGAGACCTCAGAGAGGTAGGTAAATATATTAAGTCCCGTTTAGTAAAAAATATGTGTGAGAATCGTGAAAGTTTAAATCAATATAAGAGCTTAAACAAGAGAAGAAGGAGAATACGTATTAAATAAAACTGAATAAGAATAAGAATAGAATAACTTTATTGCTTTCATGTTGGCATACAGGTGGTCTTACAAAATTTACAGTACAACATGGGACCCTGTAAGCGTATTGCAAGTCTTACAATCTAGAACTTAAAACTAAAGTAATATACCTAGTACTAGTAGGAGGTAACAAAAGTGTTAAATCTAAAAATAATACGCCTAGGTAACACACGTTATATAATGACAATGTATAGGGTCATATCTTTTTACAATGTGTTGCGAAGGTTTTAAGGCCAAGCTCAGTAGATTAGCCTGAAACTGAATCAAACTTAAGATTTTGCCCGCTGATGTATAAAACTCTTATATAATGGGTACTAGAAGACGATATATTTAACATGTATACACACATTGAAGAATCAGTAACAAATATTCGTGCTCATTATTATTCGAACCTAGGACCGTCAGCTTCCCAGGCTAAACCGGTCTTCTAAGTATACAATCTTTTATATTTCCTATCATAATATTGTAACTCCTATTTACTATAAGGATAATATTCATACGAGTATATTGAATGTTTTCCTCATTTTACTGCAAACCACAAAAAATATGTTGTTTTTTTTTTCATTTGGTCATACTGTAACTCGTTCAGGAAAATAATTCTAAGAAATAATAATGTAATTCCATGACTTGTGTAATGAATATGTGATTCATTACGAAATATTTATTTTAGCCATGTACGGAGGGTATTATATTACATTTTTTTTTATACAACGACGGTGGCAAACAAGCTTACGGTCTGCCTGATGTTAAGCTGGTACCGTAACCTATGGACACTTTTGACTCCAGAAGAATCACAAGCGCGTTGCCGACCCTTTATTCACTTGAGGATTCGCTGTGTTGGCAGATAGACATGCAGGACCCTCACTCCCAACACAGCGCACCCTAGGGAGCTCTGGCGACCTTACTCACCACCGAACACAACACCACATACTTGTCTTCATCGCATGCGATAATATAGCAACACTACAAAGCAGTGGTGCTATTATGGCTGCGGTCTCAGAGCATAGAATACTAGAGAGAGGATAAGCCGCCTGTTAGCTCAATGGGCATACTCTGCCATACTGTGCACGCGTGCTGATCGCAGAGAATATTAAGTTTTTTCCCAAAATGTCTGATATGATGCGCGTGTATTGTCCAATAAGAGCGTAGGTATACAAGTGTGTGTGTTTTAGATGTGTGCGTGCTTTGTCTTGTCAATTACTTGGGCGTTGTGTGGGTAAATGAACTTGCGACAGGCGAGGCGTACTCAATACAAATCGGCCAGCATGTCCGATCTCCTTATATTCATACATCTGTGGCTGCGGTCTTCTGTAAGGTGGAGGTACTTCCCCAGTTGGGCTGCTCCACATACGAGCGAGATGACATTCCGTTGTGCCCTACCTCTCTTGCATGGCACATACCTGGCCATGGCACATCAATAATTGCTCTCTTTGAATTTCTGTCAGAAATTTTCAACAAAATCATCCACCTACTACTCAAGCTATCAATAGGTGCGTCCACACCAAACACACGCTCACCCGAGCGCGGCTCGCCCTAGCGTGCGCGCTAAGTGTGGACGGCGATCGGCGAGCAATGGCGCGCCTGAGCCGAGCCGGCTTTTTGGGCGAAATCAAAGGGGCCGCGGCGCCATGCTACTGGAAATGTACTTATTTATTTGTTTATCGTATGGTGGTACTTTTTTGCATCCACATGCGCTTCTGAGCTAGATGCAGAAGCAATATTAATGTCGTAGTAGCGACAGCTGTGCGCACGTGCGGCTCCATGACGATCGCGAGCTCAACTAAAAGCCCGTAAGTAAATTCGGCCGAGCGCATTTGGCTCGGACATGCCGCGCGGTGTGCGTCCACACTGAACGCACGCTCACCCGAGCGGCTCGCCCGAGCCCTCCGTACGCTCGCCTGAGCGGCTCGGGTGAGCGTGCGGAGGGCTCGGGCGAGCCGCTCGGGTGAGCGTGCGTTTGGTGTGGACGCACCTATTGAGTCATGATTTGTATAAATAACTAGCTGCCCGAGCGTCTTCTTCCGCGTATTGCAAAGGTCGCAGGGAAACCTGCAAGATAAAATATAGCCTATTAGTTAAAGGCAACTTGGCCCGTTTTTCACCCCTCCCCCTATTTCCGCACCAGGCCAAGTTGGCTCAGTTCGGGTAGCACAACACTAAAGCGGTTCCACAACACTTCGGGACCTCAAATACCGCGAGCGGTCCGGTTGCCTCTTGGATACTGCAACTAGGCGTCATTGCTCTTATACTTATATTATAAATAAAATAAATAAATAAATATTTGCGGACAATCTTACACAAATCAACCTAGTACCAAACTAAGCAAAGCTTGTACTATGGGTACTAGACGATGGGATGGGATGGGTTATATTATATGACCATCCAGAAAATCCATTCTACATACGGTGCACAATCGCGGAGAGTCAACAGATTCTACATAATTTAACTCACGTAAGTGAACTTTATTCAGTTATTATTGGCTACCTACTACACATTTTACGGAAGGACAAATAAATATCATGGGGAAGAACATGGCTACTTCACAAATATAGTGAAGTAATAACATACTTAAACATACCACGTCATTGTTGAATGCTTACGGAATGTCGTCCTATTCAGGCTGTAGAGTAAAATATTGTTTTAAATCGGATGAATAACTTCAAAGATGACTCCCTACATACAAACTTACTAAGCTAAAATCTGAGATACTTTTTTTTACTAACGTTAGTGCAAATAGTGTAGATATATAATCCTTGCAACACAATGTCTCCATTTCTATCCGTATTGCTTTCAAAATGATCAATGACTCGCCTCTCAATGGCGTCGAATGAGATGTAATTGACTGAAGTAACTGCCACTAACCACCGTTGTTGTTGTATGCCCATACCAGCATAAGAAGACACCTATTCAGAGGGGATCTGTAAAACATAAGAGGTCTGGGTTATCTGGCTGAGAAGTAGTTGAATTTTATTTATATTACGTTCAGCCTACGCCGATGCTCCGTACCGTAAGAACTTTATGTGGTGGCTTATTAGTGAAATTGTTATGTTACTAGCATACATTTGTGTTTAAATTTATCAACTAGGTACCTAGGTGGTACAGATGATTTTTTTGCCCAAAGTGATTTCCCTGATTCCATTCGATACACTCATATTTTGGTACATCAGGAAATTACCATTCCTTTAATCTGCTCCAATATTTATAATCTAGTCTAAATATGAGTGTCCCACTTTTGGTCAAAGGTTTCCTTTTTCCTTCCTTGATTGACATTCATCTCTCGCGATTTCTTCCTTATTTTAGCGTTCTCGGTAGATCCTGAACTTGGCGTCCCAAACCTACCTATACCCAAATAAAATAATCAATAATATTTAATTGCCTCGAAAAAAGGATTTATTGCATCGTATGACAATCTGTAGAATAGGCGAATGTGATATTTTTACAGGAGCGCCTAATTCGCCGAAAGTGTTGATGCTCATTCATTTAGCACCACCCAGGGGGCACGTGCAGGGTTGTGGTAGGTAAATCCTGCGGACGCCAGCAACAGATTGTACATGGAGAAAAAAGTAACACAAGACAATAAATAATCACAAAGTTATAAGTGTCCAAAGTTTTAAGAGGGTTTAGTATTCTGTCTCTTTTCCGCAAAACGCACCTTCACATGAAACGATTGTCATTTACTATGACACTCAAGACCGTGTTGTTTCTCCGTAATTTTTTTTGATATTTGAATAGAATTTTCATTAGAGATTTTTTTCGCCTTCTTTCCTTTGGAGTACCTAATAATGTTATTAGTGTCCACAACCCTATTGACTTAGGCACTAGTGCGGAAGCGACTGCCATCTGACCCCTGCTCTTCCGCAAGAATTACCATAATTTCCTCCAAGGTCGATTACTAGCATAGCTCGCGCATGTGTCAATGACCGTAGGCGATGATGACGTAGCCACACCGTATACTCACATCTCACATCCTACCTTACGTGATTCACGGTGCTCAGCGAATTTGCCCAACCTTGACTAGGATGATGTCAAGTATGACTTAATTACATAACATAACGTTATCTGGCGTGTGAGTAACACCGTTAACAGGCGTTGCAGTCGAAGGTGGATTAATGATTCATTATACATCACTTTTTGACAGGAATCGATTACCATATCATCGATAATATCGATACCAACAAAAAAATTAGAAGATTTTTTTACAATTATTATAGGCTATGTCATGTCATGGACATAATAACGGTGACTTCCTAGAAAGGCCTAAGTGGAAAACGCTACAGAGGAAGACCGCTTACGAGATGGGAAGATGATAATGGGAAAACGGCTGGTCCAGATTGGATGCAAGCAGCCCACGATAGGAAATTAGGACGTCTTTGGAGGAGGCCTTCACCTGCGGAGGGGTTCTTGCAGATTAATTATTTAATTTTCATTCTTTTTTCGTTTTAATATAGTGTAAGAAAAAAGTTTGAGTAAGTGTTTTTTTGCAAGAAATAAAAGGCTTCTTTATTTTTATTTATTGATTTATATGTTATTTATATGACTAACAGGAATTGAAAGATACCTCACATGTTAAAATCCATCAAGCAGTTGGAACGAGTATATATAATATATCACGTAACTTGTGTATGGAAATCAATAAATTAAAAAAAGCGGCCAAGTGCAAGTCGGACTCGCACATGAAGGGTTCCGTTAAATAAATTGCGGTTTACGATTTATGACGCATTAAAAAAAAACTACTAACTAGATCTCGTTCAAAACAATATTCGGTGGAAGTTTGCATGGTAATGTACATCATATATTTTTTTTAGTTTTATCATTCTCTTATTTTAGAAGTTACAGGGGGGGGGGGGGACACACATTTTACCACTTTGGAAGTGTCTCTCGCGCAAACTATCCAGTTAAGAAAAAAATGATGTATAAAACCTCAATGTCATTTTTAAAGACCTATCCATAAATACCCCACACGTATGGGTTTGATGAAAAAATAATTTTAGAGTTTCAGTTCTAAGTATAGGGAACCCCAAAAAGTTATTGTTTTTTTTTATTTTTGTGTGAAAATCTTAATGCGGTTTACAGAATACATCTACTTCGGAAAAAAATGGCTGTGACATACGGACGGACAGACAGACAGACAGACATGACGAATCTATAAGGGTTCCGTTTTTTGCCATTTGGCTACGGAACCCTAAAAATAGACAACTGTAGCCCGTGGGATACAATTATTCTTGTGCACATATATATGTCACCGTTAGATTGTGAAAACCGTCAGTTTATAGTCTTACCCGTTATATTGTAAACTGACGGAATTTTGTGAACTGCCAAAATAATTTATAATTTTACGAATTCATTTTCGTTAGTTTATAAACTAACAATGTCATATCGTCAAATTGTGAACTGAATCAAATTTGCCTGATTCGGAACGCAACCTGTGCGCTATTTGGTTGAGCGAATCCACTTGCATCAGTTTCCACTTACGTCAGAACATGATTGTTTTTTTTTGTGATTCAGACATTTTATACCATTTATTTCGGCATCCAGCAGTGTCGACGGATCCCCGCTGCGTGGAGCTCCTATTTCTGAGCGCTTTGCCCTTCGGGCAACTGAAGATAGGTGTCTTACTAACCTAACCTACTTAGTCTTTGTGTACGTTCCGTAGCAAGCCGATTTGATCTCAGTTCACAATTTGACGATTCCACATTGGAAGTTTATACTTAAACTAACGAAAAATATTGCGTTAAATTGTGAACGGTTTTGACAGTTCACAATTTTTCGACAGTTTATATATCGCGAGTAAGATTATAAACTGACGGTGTTCACAATCTAACGGTGTCATATACATACGCTCGAAAAACATAACCCTCCTGATGCAGCCGAGTGAAAATTAATGAAGATAGACAGAACTTTTCTTTTTTTTAATAAATCTCCTTTCTCGTTTAAAAAAGTGAAAATGCAACCTTCGACTAAGACTCATTTGACTGTTTTTCTTTTAGTTACGAATAAAAGAAGAACGCCCATGTCTTTATATTACCACAACGTTAGCAAGTAATAGATAAGTATATGTTGTGAGGAAATGACTTGCAAATAACCATATCTACTACGTACGAGTAACATTCCTGAAATAGGGCCATCTTTACTTCTATTGGATGTTAAATACCTACGTAACTCATCTACGGTTAAACGGAAATTCAGGTGACATAATAATTCAAAATAAACATACATTTGAAAACAAATGTTTTGTATTTGAAACCAAATAGTAATCTGGGTATTTTCCAAATTACTTGTTTGTCACCATAACTGAAATCATTGTTATTTAAATAAATGCGACTAAGTACCTAATTTAGTCTCTTTCGGTCTAAATATGTTTGAACTTCATATTCTGCGACAATAAAGCAAACTTTACAAGGTTAGTTCATTCAGTTCTACCTAAGATACTAAAAATATTTAAAAACCAACTAACCTTTTCACCATTCATTACATAACATGGCATGGCAAAACCTCTGTGCAGTTGCCGCCTTACTGGCCGCTAATAAAAAAAACTGTAAGTGCATTCGGATTTTCCTCGATCATGCTTATTTTTTTTAAGCGGTGTTTTTCAGTGGATTTGACTGCGCTCTTTTAGGTACATTCTACACATAAACATAACTGCTACAGGTATCACCGCCCATTCTCTAGTTAAATATATTATTATATAATAAAAATAAGTACAACAATTTGTGTTTAATACTTTTAGAGCTTCTTTACATTTAAGTAGGTACTTTGTGTTTCAATAAATGATTTTTATTTATTTACTTATATTATAACAGAATACCGCGTCAGTTAAAGCTTGCTATACATTTATCGATTTTCCTTATTACTTTTCAGTAAAGATATTTACGAACTCGGGAACAAATTACGTAAATTTAGATATTCCTTTGAAGTCTTATCTTCACCTACTCAAAAAAGAAGCGGGTTGTGACGGAGTTACAACCGTTAATTAAGTTTAAGTGGATACTTCTTTGTTGGCTATGGAACCCCAATATATCTGAATTAATTCACTAAAATCTGTATAAGTTCAGATACATCGGTATATATGGCAACATTGACTGACGTAGCTCATTTGTCACGCGATACATTGAAAATGGCGGTCATGTCAGCATTATTTTCATGTCCGCCACATAAACTAAATAACATATTGTGATTAACAACTAATGGCAAATAAAGAAGGATTAAAACATGCAACAAACAATTATTTGAAATCAGATTAAGCTTCTCTACAAAAAGTTATTCCGGAAGTCACGTGATACATTTTGAACTGTACCCCTATACAAGAACGCGAGCAAAGAAGTATCCACTTCAAAATAACAACACGGATAGTCAGTCATCATGGATGATTTATGTCAATAATCGATGACGGACGTGTTTCAAAACGTTGCCACGTAATAGATTATACAAATCGTTTTAACACGCTTTGACTCATATAACCATAAAAGGATTCAACCGAATGAGGATTTCACCTCCATTTTATAGGATTTCATTTCCAGGTGGTGCTAAAAGGGAGGTCGTTGTTGCTCTACGTCCGTAGGAATAACCCTAGAAACCATACACGTGACCTCCGGGTGGTGCTAAAATAACAACAAACTAGATAGCTGCACTGTTGCGTCTGAACCTCGCAGCGCACACTGGAACTCTATCAGCGACATCGATACGAACACATATAGGTATGTAGTACCAGTGTGTAACTGCCATACGATAAATAAAATAAACCGATTATTTTCGGGTTAAAGAGTTTATTATTGTTAGAAGAAATATTACATTTCACTTAGGTATTGAGCAAAAAAATATGCCTTAAATTATTATAATATATGTAGGTACATTACGCCCGTGAGCGTGGTTATGTTACTACAAATAGTAGTATACAGTACAAATATTATAGTTTATAAAATTCAAGCAAGCAAAGCAATATAACAACGCGTTCAGGACGTTGATGGGGCTGCCGTGGCGGTGCAGCGCGTCGGGGATGTTCGCAGAGGCGCGTGTAGACTGTTTCTAAACCACCATGCGCAAGAGATGCGCATCCCTGACTCGCCGTGCCAACACCGTCCCCGTAGCATGGATGGCCTTTATCACGTGATAAGTGATAGGATAGAGCTGCCGTCCCTGGCTGACACCGTTCGATAGAATGAGACGACGCGCTTATCCTATCACTTATCGCGTGATAACGCCATCCATGCTACGGGGCCTGAACATGATCACTAGCCGACTCGATTGCCCTTATATTAGTAATTGCTGCCTTCTGCACATACGTCCTAACTGTTAGATTTACATTAGTGACATTGAATGCTGACATGTTGACATTTAAATTTTAATTTTATTTTTTATAGTATAGAATTGTATACCTACTATTAATTTATGACATGATGATGTACCTACTAATATTAATTGTAATCATTTACTAACATGATTGACCCAAGTTGGCCTTTGAATAAATAAATTATGAATAAATTATTATTATTATTAAAGGTGGGTAATTAAATAATTACTGTACTAATCTAAGAAATACGGTAGGATAATAATTTGTTACACATGCACTCGCGCACTGCGCCTAGCGACACTAGCCGCCGGGGTCGGATTCGGTTGACGGAAATATTAGGTACCTACTGATAACATAGAACTTCAGTAAATTTTTATAGCGAAATGATTATTTGCTATTCTGAAGTCGGTGGCGGGCGATAACCGCATCTGGCATCCTTTTTAGGGTTCCTAATAAATGGCAAAAAACGGAACCCTTATAGATTCGTCATGTCTGTATGTCTGTCTGTCTGTCTGTCTGTCTGTCCGTCCGTATGTCAGAGCCACTTTTTTCCGAAACTATAAGAACTATACTGTTGAAACTTGGTAAGTAGATGTATTCTGTGAACCGCATTAAGATTTTCACACAAAATATAAAAAAAAAATTGGGGGTAAATACTTAGAACTGAAACTCAAAATTTTATGGGTATCTTTGGATAGGTCTTCAAAAATGATATTGAGGTTTCTAATATCATTTTTTTCTTATCTGAATAGTTCGCGAGAGAGACACTTCCAAAGTGGTAAAATGTGCCCCCCCCCCCTGTAACTTCTAAAATAAGAGAATGATAAAACTAAAAAAAATATATGAAGTACATTACCATACCACCTTCCACCGAAAATTAGTTTGAACGAGATCTAGTAGTAGTTTATTTTAATACGTCATTCATCGTAAACCGCAATTTTTTTTACGGAACCCTTCATGCGCGAGTTCGACTCGCACTTGGCCGCTTTTTAGTGACGATTTGAAATGTCTTTGCTAGATTGTTGATAATACTACACTCTTCGGAAATTTCTTTTTTGTACAAATGTCGATAAATATAGGTAGGTACATTTGTAAAGTTTTGACCATGTTTGCATGAGACTCTAGCTGAGAAAATATACAGTAATATTAATTAATTATGCCTTTAATGTTTGGTGTTGTATGACTGGTGAGATAAATATTTTTTTGTCAAAAATTTCATTTTTCGTACAAGCTTTTATTGCTGACTGTACTTTTCTGTATACCATAATCAACTACTCATTGAGACGATTCTAACAAGCCCAAACTCAACGGGGTTACGTCGGTTAAGTACTGAATTCCCATGGCCACCTTCTGTCTCTATCATCAGATCAGCTCGATGGTACCATAATTTTGAATTGTCATCCAAACTATACTAGTCACCAAAATTTCAGCTCAATCGAATGACGGCAAGTGACTGAAAAATTACATACATACGAACAGGTCAAGTTAATATAAAGCTTGTAAAAAGATCCAACCTTGTACTTACTTAAAAATCTCAAAAATATCTGAAAACATATTTTCTATGTTTCCTAGTTCAGGTATCTTGTAATGCTTCCCTTACTCATCGGACGCAAATTACAATATAATTATTCCATGTTCCATTCAGTTCCATTACTTACTTGGTGAATAAAATGTTTATATCCAATCAATTGAATGCGGAACACATGTTTAATTAAGCGCATAAAATTGGTACAATATTTACGACTTTTACCGAGGTCAGTTGTACATCGGGTGACTAGATAGAACTTAAACGGGTACATTAGGTCTGAGAATGTAGTTTAGAGATGTTAAAATCTAGTTTTAATTGGAATAATATCAGTAGGTACATTAAAGTTTACATTATATATACAGGGTGGGCCCTGTAACTGGAGCAAAAAATTAAACGGTAGATTATTAAGCTTGTGAACAATTATTTCGAAGTGGTTTAATGCGAAAAAAAAATATTTTTTTTGAAAAAAAAAATTCTTTTAAATAAGTTTACTTGTATTTTTTTACTCTTCTGGGGTGCTATGAGTAACTTTTTATTTTCAAAACACAAAAAAAAAGAAAAAAAAAAATGAAAAAATCACAAAACTATCTGTTGAACACAAAAATGCAAAAACTATTATGACTCATTACATGATGTTACCTCAAAATCTGCATTGACTGCCGTGATATGATCTCGTGGTGCCAAGATACATTACTTGGAGGTCATAACTTTAGATCAAAATTTCTCCGTAACCAAAAATTTTGAAAGTGAATGATACACAAAGGGTTACTGCAAATGCTCTAAGGAAGTCTCCTTTTGAATATTTGCTCGTGTTACAGGGCCCACCCTGTATACTTTTAAATAAAAAACAAATTAAGTATATGATGATAGTCTTCTCTCTTATATTTATAGCATACCTAATGAAAAATAAAAAGCGGCCAAGTGCGAGTCGGACTCGCACATGAAGGGTTCCGTGAAATAAATTGCGGTTTACGATTAATGACGTATTAAAAAAAAACTACTTACTCGATCTCGTTCAAACCAATTTTCGGTGGAAGTTTACATGGTAATGTACATCATATATTTTTTTTAGTTTTATCATTCTCTTATTTTAGAAGTTACAGGGGGGGGGGGGGGGGACACACATTTTACCACTTTGGAAGTGTCTCTCGCGCAAACTCTTCAGTTTAGAAAATAAATCTATTAGAAACCTCAATATAATTTTTGAAGACCTATCGATACACGTATGAGTTTGATGAAAAAATTTTTTTTGAGTTTCAGTTCTGAGTATGGGGACCCCTAAAACTTAATTTTTTTTTCGATTTTTGTGTGAAAATCTTAATGCGGTTCACAGAATACATCTACTTACCAAATTTCAACAGTATAGCTCATATAGTTTCGGAAAAAAGTGGCTGTGACATACGGACGGACAGACAGACGGACATGACGAATCTATAAGGGTTCCGTTTTTTGCCATTTGGCTACGGAACCCTAAAAAGCATGCTACTTATACTTAGACATACACGTGTAACTGTTTGGTCGCGGGTTAGGATATAATATCAATTTAAATTCTTTTCTGAAGGCTAAATTTACAGTTATAGTATTATGGCCCGATGATGTTCAAACTCGTGTTTATTCAATATAATTATATCTTGTTATTCATAAAAAAATATTGATTGTAGGTAATACTTTATACACATATGTCGGTCATAGTGTGGGATCTAAAATCGTTCTTGAAGATCAATCATTAATATTCGCAGACAGATAATTACAAGAAAACAAATGATAGAGATGGTACATATTGTCATTTTAACTAACTAATTAAGGCTACATTGCTACTAGATGATGATGATCTATAGATACAAATTAAACGTCAGATTATACATACCTACGTAATATCTGCGAACTTGCACAATGACATGCTCTATCTAGGGCAAGATTTATCGGTCAATGCATACAAATTTCCAATCAGCGACTAATATCCGATTGACTAGATATTATTAATCGTTTACTAAATATCAGAGAAGCTAAATAATTTTTTTTTATTCCGTAGACTAAAATGACATTTCATGTATTGCTATTTGCTTGCTATTGTATTGCATGAAATGTCATTTTAGTCTACGGAATAAAAAAATAGGCTATAGAGTTACGGGGTTTCAAAATAACTTCTAAATGATAAGGTGGTCGATGATTAAAGGGTCGATTGTAAAAACATAATAATACGAAATCGATGGAGGAACACATTCGTGCTCGAACGAAAATCACCAACCACGATCATCAGTCATGATGGACACGACTAAGAAGAGAGTAAATACTTACGTTTCACAATTCTGACACATTAGTTCCGCACACGTGGATACGAGCGCACGAAACAAAGTTATATTATATTACATTGGTTTACGAAACGTGAGTAGGTACCTGATTCTTCCCCCGGTGGAGGTTTCAAGATACCGCTGGATCCTTGGGGGAGGCATCTGTCCAGTCCAGCCCCGCTATTCTGTAACTTGTTTTAAGCTCACCTCAAGTCGTTTGACGTCGCGTTTCGTAATATTAACCGCCCTGCAGTGAGCGTATTTTGACAATTTTTGACTTGTATAGTGATGTCTCAAGTGGAGCATTAGGACTTCTTTATTGTGCGTTATAACCTGCATGCATAAAAAAAAAAAAAATAAAAAAAAAAAAAAAAGCATGTTAATCTACTGTAAATTTTGAAATGAAGAAGAAGATATTTTGAAGAAAAGAAGAACTTGAAATTTATTATGTTAAGTTATAAAATGTAATGTTTTAGTTACTATTTTAAGGAAATAAAGAGGCTATATTATTATTATAACCTGCATCCCGCACGCGCGGAGGGAGATCGTATCTTTAACCAAAACAAGTATAGCATCCCGCATGCGGGATGCGGACTCCAGCGACTAGTGAAGAAGAGCCTTGAATCTTTACACTAAGAATTGATTTGATAAGACGGCCGATGACCCCATTTCGCTTTCATCCCCCGAAACTTGGTCACCGCGTAGGTACGGCGCCGCGCGTGGGCGGGGCGAAAGTGCGCTTTGATTGACTGATCCGACGACGTTGCGCGTGCGCTCGAATAAAAATCGACGCACCAATCATAAAATGCCGCAAACATCACGGTTTTCTTTACAATTTTGGACCTTATTTAATATTAACTTGTGTTCAAAATGAATTGTAATTACTTGATGCTTGTATCATCTCCACTTATAATAAATCTCTAAATTAAAAAAAGAATCAGCCAGTTTGAAACTAAGCTTTCTGTGGTACGAATGTTCTCAGCATCCCATGGACGGAAAAATATGAAACATTTTATATAGGTACATTATTATTCCAGCTGCAACTTAGGATAGTTTTTATCCGACTGCGACAATTAATTTATTTTCCGTAATATTCGACTTCATTTAATTTTTCATTTATTATTCTTAAAGTATATCGCCGCCACATCTGTCAGCTAAAAGAAACGTCAAAATCACAGACTAATAAGAAATACTACGGACAAAATGGCGGAATTTCTTTGCCTTTCTTTCGCCTATTAATAATTTTAATCCCGTCTACGATATACATTGACGAGACACATAGATACCAAAAGCAAATATAAAATTAATCGATTTTGATATGCGAACTTATATGCGCAAATGTCGAATTAAGGCGTAATTTGTACAAATGTAACAACAAATTCGAACAATATAAACTTGGTTTTTTTTAATGGCACGCGCGCGCGCTCTTTGCGTATTCAGCCAAACCACGAAAAACTGAAACTCGAAGTTCGTATATCTGCATTCCTGTCATTTGTTAGTGCGATAGAGATAGAGATACCCGAATATTTTCGAATTCCGAAGTTCGTGGTTTAAAAGAAAATACGGATGTCGGATAGATCTAAATTAATATTTTATGTGTGAATATGGTTAAAATTATTTGGAAATACTATTGTTGTTATTGTTTTAGTATATTTGACTAGCTTTAAGTTTAATATTGTACGTCCGAAATGGGCAAGCTGTTGGACTTTATTTTACCCAAAACAACTAAATGTACACAGTTCTGACAATAAAGAAATCTTATTTTATCTTATCTTATCGAAAATAGGGATGTAGACACTAAACAAAATAATCATAATGTTGTATTATCTCGAAAAAAAACAACGCAGGCTATACTCGTATAGGTAATCACTAAGTTATAAGTGTATAAAGTTTTAAGAGGGGGTTTGTTGCGTCTCTTTTCCGCAAAACGCACCTTTATAATGAAACGATTGTTTTTTACTATGACGCTCGAGGATCGTGACGTCACGGTCCCTGATCGTTTTCTCACTCTAACAAGCGACATTAAAAGGTTGTAGCTTCGTAATTTTTTGAGATATTTGAATGAGTTTTTCGTTTCCTCTTTCTTTTGAAGTGAGTCTACAGCTACACCTCTATTTGGAAGACAAGCGGAAAGAACCCATACTATCCATACTAATAATCCATACTTCCATATTAATATTATAAATGCTAAAGTGTGTCTGTCTGTCTGTTACCTCTTCACGCCTAAACCGCTGAACCGATTTAGATGAACTTTAGTATACAGATAGTTTGAGCCCCGGGGAAGGATAAAGGGTAGTTTTTATATCTGAGGGGCTGAAATTGGGGGTGGAAATTTGTATGGAGCTACTTAAACCGCTGCACCTATTTAGATGAAATTTGGTATATAAATAGTTTGAGTCCCGGGGAAGGACATATAATAGGTTTTATCACGGAAATAATCTCCTAAGGGGGTGAAAAAGGGGGGGGGGATTTGGATGTAATCTATTTTGATGAAATTTAGTGTAGATATAGGTTAAGTCCTGGGAAAGGACATGGGATAGGTTTTACCCCAGAAATCATCCCCTAAGGGGGTGAAATTAGGGGTAAAAATTCGGATGGAACCCATTTTTATACAATTTGGTATAGAGATAGCTTGAGTCCTGGGAAAGGACATAGGATAATTTTAATTCCGGAAATCACTCGGGTGAAATGGGGGGTGAAAATTTGGATGAATCCCGTTTAGATGAAATTTGGTATAAAGGTCGTTTGAGTCCCGAAGAATGACATTAGATAGTTTTTATCCCGAAAATCATTCCCTAAGGGTATGAAATAGGGGGTGAAAGTTTGGATAAAATCCATGTACCTAGATGAAATTTGGTATAGAGATAATTTGAGACCCTTCGAAGGATATAGAATAGTTTTTGCCTCGGAAATCATCCCTTAAGATGGTAAGTAGAAGTTTGTTTGCATTATATTTTCTAAGTATAAGTTCTACGCGGACGAAGTCGAGGGCAACAGCTAGTCTATTATATATCATCTATAGTAAATAAGGATAATGCATATAGGTACACAAGAGGTTTTCTAAATCTCAAGATATTATGGTGTAATCATTAACTCTTTTCCAAACCCATATTCACAGACAAATGGATTAATGTGTGTATGTCGACGCATTCATAGTAGGCATATATTATTGTCCTACAAAATATTTGCTATTAAATAGGCATTTAAGATTATGAGCGTTGCTAAAATAAAAACCAAATTACAATATTGTGGTTACTGACTAGTGACACAGTTTTTATTTTATTTTATTTTTATTTTATCAGTTGGTCGGTCAGACTCCCTAAAATGAGCCTGTGCAGGGTAGTATGAAACATAATCGATATGATAATCAAGCCAATCTTATTTCCAATATGGGATTATAAAAAATAATAGGTTTTCATGGCATATCTGAAAATTTAGCGACACCGCATAAACTAAAAAAAATATTTTAATCCGACCATCTTCGCTTTATTCATGAAAACTTTCCCTTTCAATACAAAAATAATGTACATAACCACGATTATAAATTTCGAGAATCAAAAACATTTTTACTATTGTTTTACAAAATAACGGAAATTCAACTATAATTAAAAAGCATAAATTTCATGTAGAATGTAGTTGAACGTTGGTAGGCCGCAAATTAATGTTCAAATATTAACCAGCCATATATTTGTTAAAGTCTTAAATAAAACTACTTTATAGATATTGTTGCAATAAAAGAGACGAGCGTAGGATTCAAAAAGTAGGTGGATCAGTGACCTTACTGCGAAAGTGAAATTAATTACTGTGTCTATCAGACTCAACTGAGTAATATTATTTAGTGTTGGGATTTTACAGATATATTTTTTTCGTTAGTCCATGTCGAGCGATATATGATGTCACTAGTTAAGTTACTATTTCTAGAGATAAAGGGACGAACAGGGGTCGCCGCTGAACTTAGATTAGACTAGATTCATTTATTTCAGTACAAAAATTAATGCTAGTTATGTGTGTGAATAGAATGAACATTGAACATGCTACTAAAAGTAACAGACATACAAAAATGCGCGTAGCTATTTATCACATAAATATGAATAAAGTAAGTAAAGCTTATTACAAAGATGATTTTTATCCATCTAAATTTAAAAGCAATAAGTAAGTCAAAAACTGTCCTGCTGGATAATCGCGAAACTTTTCGAACACACATTAAAACATCGATGTTCGTTTATAAAAATGACAGAATGGCATAAAGCTCTAACGGAAAATTACGCAAATGTCCTTCTGGGCTTGAAAGCACTTAATGATCGAAATCAGTAAAACTAGTACAATATTCCCCTTTGATATCCTAGATAAACGAAAAACGTAGACATTTTTTTCCGTTCAAAATCTAATGTTATAAGGAATGGCGTATAAACTTCAGCGCGTCACACAGATGGCGTGGAAAGGACAAGTCTGAGTTGCATGCCTGTCATCGCCCTTCCAAGAACGTACTCGTTAGTATTCATCATTATTTTAAAGGAAACGAACAAGAAATGCCACGATGCATAATTACGCTGGACAGTAATGATAACAATTACTTGCCATCGGCATGCAGAAATTATTTTGGCCTAGAAATAATCAGTAAGCGAGCTTGCATGTCCCTTTCGAGTAAATACGTGTTATAATAATGAAGTAAATGAGAGGTTTAAAAGGTAATTTTCGTGAAAAATGTGGCAACGTATCATGTAACACTGCGAGACTAAAGTCCAGGCATTGCAATTTGAATTTAAATGTGTGTTTTAGTGTACGAAATTGGAAAAATATTGATATTTGTCACTTAAAATGAAGCTGAACAGAAGTAAATCGATGCGCACATTTAAGGCTCTCTGCATAGATCTTTCCTTGAATGCTCCTTCTTTATCTAATATAAGCCTCTCTTCGAGTACGCCACTTATCCCGGTCCCATGCTAGTCTCATCCAGAAATGACCCACGATCTTTTTTACGCCAAAATAATCATTTTCAATCGTTCTCACGTACGATTGGTACACAAACTAATCAGACAATCAGTTGATCATCAATACTAATCCGATACAATCATGAAAACCTACACATCACGCATTAAATCGCTTTCACTTCACCGACATCGGAAACCACTCAAATAAACGACACTTATCTGTACTTACAATAAGCAATTTATCATAAGCAAAGTTGATGTTACACTTACCCAGTAACTGAAGGAGAGAGCAGACTATGACCTTGATACTGATTCGCACCACTGCATAAAAATATCTATTGGTGTCACTTTTTTCAAGCCTGACCCGAGCATATGCAAATATAGGTACCGCAAAGAGTACGTCGACCTTGAAGTCTATTCGACTCGACACATCCGTTTGAATCCAAAATTACAATTGTTGCACGCACTCGTTCCGATAGGCAAAGGAGTTGGGAGTGAGCACGCACGAAAAAGTGTACATTTTGATATCGTACCAATACTACAAGTCACATAGACCTCCTTGCGATAGCCGCCCACTACTAGTGAATCAATGCTCGTAGAGTATGTGTCGGGAGCTGCTATGCTAGTATAGTGACCTACTGGTTTCCGTGAGGCTGTGGGCGGTTGGCGTTTCGTACTTCTGGCGGAACACAGGTGATGGCGCTGACACATTATGATATTTATGATACCTTAAATGTCGCTGACAAAATCATTCCTTTCCTAAATACTCCAATCAAAAGCGGGTGATTCAAATACCAAATTGTTCAAATTGTTGCTGTCAGATCACTTTAATAATATAACATACATAAGGTGTTGTTATTGTTATAAATAGGTAATTTAAGTACCAACCGCTAAGATTATAACGTATATTGGTGACGATATTGAAGCGATGATCATGTACTATAATGACTCTCTCGATTCTTTAATGGGTTGACGTATTTTACTAAGTATGGATTACAATTAATTATTTTTACTCATACTTGTGATGACAAAACAAACAACTATGGTTTTAAATATAGAATATGTTGTAATAACGGTCACATTTTCTCCGCAATGCATAAGATGCATGCTTGTGTATTTTTGAATAAGTAAGAAAGGGATGCCCTGCATTCTCGTTTGACACGTGAACTTTGTGATGAGGCACGAAATGTCGTTGATGATTTAAGTGATTACCGATTAGCGCTAAAAGTGGCGCTCACAGACGTCATTGTCATAAAATCAACATTGTTTCACTCATGACTTGTAATTCATACACGACTTAAAACCTATCCTAACAATTTATGATTTTGTTATTCTTTTAGCATGTTGCGGGCACGGGTAGTGCACGCCTGGACTGTCTGATTATAAGGTTTTTGCACGACAAAGAAATGTCTACTGCTTTTACCTGCATTCGTTATAATTTAATATTTGAATCCATCAAGTGGCTGACAGACCTTAAAAATAATGTATAGTTATAAATAAATAAATAAATAAAATAAAAAAGCATTTATTCAGTATCTTAAAATATTTACATAGTCTTGAGTTGGTGCCTCTTTTTAAGCATTGAAATATGCTTGTGTTAAGATTAAGAGACCCCGCTCTTCCACGTGTTTATCTTAGTAATTTAATTTTAGGTGTAATGTCAGTGCGGCCAATTCCGTCTGCGGGGTATTTCCGTACAACGGCTTTTGCGGCAATTCTAACCACAATACGCACTAGCCGACTCGATCGATAAAGCAGCGACTGTATTTGCTACCAAGAGTCAAAAACAGATGGCACTATGTAGGCATCACATGCAATAAAATTGCCTTGAAAGTTTCGTTGAGCTCCGAAGTCGAAACACGAGTTCGGAGTCTTGCTCCTTTTTTTGAGATTGCGATCAGAAAATGCGGATTACGGTTTAGTAAGTGTGGTTTTTATATTGTTCGTTAATCAGGTTTATTGGTAGGTTGCTCCATTTTACATTATCGTTGCTTGTTGAGAAACTACAGGTTGTTAAAAATGTATAATTCCTCAACTCTCAAGTGGGAAAAAGCCGTCCGGTATGAATTGGTCAAAACCGTCATATGCCGGAATATCCCCATTTCATATATTGTCAACCTTTTTTAAATTTACGAAAATATGTATCGATTATTTTCTAAAAATGCAGAGGTGATCGAGATCTACATATCAAAATTCTGTATTTTTATTCTAGAATTGTAAGCTGATTCGACTTGTAAACACAAAATTGCACCATGTCGCACAGGTCGTTGTATTAATTAAAAAGTAGACTTGATTTTAAACTTCAATAAAAGGTTTATTGCTTTTGATTTTCAAAAAGGGCCGGAATAGCCCCAAAAAAAGATATTTGGCCATAAAATTAAAAATAAACCTTAAATTTATTTCGCTAATGTTTAGTTTCGATCAAAAGTACATTTGCTTACTTGACGTACAGATTTGTAATACGTCCTGGCACACGAAAAGTAACTGCTAGACGGAAAAGCCCCAAAACCTAGGGAAAATCCGTCTGCTGACATGTTTTCAAAAAAAAATATTTAAATAATATTTAGTATAAGCTATTTTACACAAATATCCTCAAAAAGTTAAATAAATGCTTAACCTACTATAAGCATCAAGTTTATTAAAAAGTGAATAATAACATAGTTATGGCCAACCAAATTGAACTTATACAAAAATACGGCGACGGTTTTGGCCTCATTGACCTTACACATATTATATAAACTTACTTAACTTAACCTAAAATCTAGAATCTTTATATTTACTTTACTAAATAAATAATAGGAGTTATACTTATTATGTTTCTGTTTTCAATGCCATGCGATTAAATAATAATATATGAATCCTGATAGGGGAACAGGGAAAAACGTGGAAGATCACCAGCCCGTTGGACCGACGCAGTGGAGAAATCTACAAAGGAAACATGCAGACGTCTATCCAGATGGCCGAGATCCGATTGGCCTGGAGAGCAATAGTAAGCAAAGCGACGACCTCGTGTAGTCATGACCCTCAGTCATGAGGATGCGATGAAGAAGAGAAGGGGAACACTCTTTCTATATTTATTTCTAATATCATTGTCCATTTCTGTTCTAAGTACCTAATTGTATTCGCGGCGTGCCACGGATTAAACAGTTGTCATTGACGAGGCGTTTCATTGCGATCAACCTCAAGCACCATCCCCGGCACCTGGCTTCTACAAGCGCATATGGCTGCAAGCAGAACATATAACTGTAGGTATGTATTTTTGTAGTTTAGAGTACAAGTGCTAAAACATCGCGAAATTCGAATCTGAGACTAGAGGTCGTTCGTCGAAAGTTGTTGCTTGCGCTTCCGTGATGCACAGATAGATAATGAGATGAGATTAAATATTAAAATGCTTTTTGTTTTACGTTACGGGCATAGGTAGGTAGGGATCATAGGGAACCTACAATCATGTAATCTATAAAATAGTACATGGACTCTGTGGCAGTAAATATTTATTGGTCACTAAAATTCGGTACTTATGGCAGTAATTTTGCGTAAGCGCCTCCCACGTCGCAACCTTTACATTACAACAGCCTTAGCTTTGGCTACAAACCTAACTGAAAAATTGTCTTGTTGTCTTCATAAACGTAACAATTCGCTGGAAATAGTTTACATTTGGACTAATTTCCTAAAGGTTGGTAACACAAGCGGGGGCATCGTTTCAACTCCTTTTATTAGAAAGTAACTTCCATTTGTATTAAATTATTTTGGGATATCCTATTCATCAGGCGAATTTGACTGCATAGAGCTTTTGGCCGTCTAAAGCAACAAACGACACAGTTTAAGCAAGCTATTATGTACAGTACGTTATTAGTGTGATTGTACTTTAACGAGTACCTATAATGATTTAAAAACCAGCAATCATGGAAATCTTTCAGCAGAAGAAAAGTTTAGGTAATAGTGGTTATACCTTTGGCGTAACAACTAATAAAGGCAAATAAATCCTTATTCATTACATTATGTTAACATTTTCTTATACATTTAATTAAACCGCAAAAAAAATGTACTAACAATGAAAAACAATAGACGAGACAATTTAACACGCTTGTTAACATGCGGTCAGCCACTTTTGATCAGAGGTCAATTTGGTTCTCCACTTCGCGTCACAATGTGATTTCAATGTTCTTCGCACGCTTACTTCCGCAGCCTGTAACGTGTCGGAAGAAACGCAATGCGTTGAAAACACATGCGATGCGAAGTGACGAGACAAATAGATCTAGTTTTTGCACACTATGCCTGAATTGAGACAATGATCATTATTATAATGAATCACAATGACAATCAATGCTTAAGTGGGATATGAGGTTCTCATTAGGGGGGACTAAATGTATTGGTTTGTAACTTTGTAATCAAATTAACATTGGTGGAGCGCACTCATTATGACGCCCTAATAAGCTTCGCGAACGTAAAAGGGATATCATGCAAGCGCACGTAAAAATTGTCAATTAAACTTGAATCCAATATTTTAATTCTAATAGCCCCCTAGGTCTCAAATATGTATTTGCACTCATATTTCTCAAATGACTTAATTGTACGGTTTTGCTGTTTCGCAAATGCCACCATCTCTTTCTTCCACAGGTTTGAGATCACTACCGCTACCACATTGTTTTAAGAAAGACGGCGTGGTTCTCACAGAAAAGGCACAAAAACGAATGACCAAAAAGTTTCCATTCCATAAAAGGAATGTCGCTATCCCATTGTCTATTGCTTACAAATACTTATATATATCTAAATACAATGTTGTTCTCTACGATACTCTTATGTGGTCAGAAAACGCCCGCAGCTCGTTTATTCCTTCAAGCAGTTAGGCTCTTTTAAATGTAACAGATTGGCTACTCTGCGATTAGCCAGTAGTGAATAATTATAAACAATATGATTGGTAACGGCTTTTAATTGACAACCCTAAACGCCTTCCACCCACTCGTCGAGATGGTTGGTGCGACAGCAATGGGAAACTTTGTAGTGTAAACGACAAATATTTTATGCGGAGTTCCAAACATATTTCTGCCGTGCTGTCCTTGATAGTTATCAGTGGGCTTAATAGCATAATTTATAAAATCTAAATACCTACCTATGAAAGCACTTTTGGTATTTATACACTTCAGAGGCCGATAGCTTCAAAATTTAAAAAATATTTGGAGGGAACTCGTGATTGCATTGAAATATTGCCACACTTGTGCTAATGATATTTGAAGAGTCTGAATAATCACTCGTGGATCCCATCTTCAGATAAAATAATCGAGTTCTGAGAGCAAACCCTGAAAAAAATGCGGGAAGGGAAAGATCATAAAGATAACTTAGTGTCTATACGCGAAATATGTACAGAATTATATTCAGTAGTAGCTGGGTCAAACTTTTCGTCAATAAGTCTTCCGAACATATAAGTCATATGCCTATGACCAAGCAAATCTAATATTTCTTTTATTTTGTATTGTGTCAGCGTGTGGAGTTAACTAATCGATCGACAATTGAGCATTGAAAAGATTCTGTTAAATGAAAATGGAGCGCCTTGTAATTAGAGTAGGTATCTAAGTAAGACATATCTCAAGACTTTCTCTCATTCCTCCCATTCGAATAATAAAAGACGCACGGAAGGCTAGATGCTTACATAAAACTGGCACGGCAAAAAAGGCTAATTCCTCAAGACTGGCCAGCTAATGACGGTCTCTTTATACCACAACCCGTCCTGTATTTCCTGTTCCGTGCGAGTACAAAATTACTCAGAGTTTAAATTCCATCACTATTGTGGAAGTAAATCGGTTCTCAGATTTTTCATTTGCTTTGTTTGAATATGTATGTTGTTGCGTAATTTAATTGTGGATTAAATAAGGTGCGCGGCAGGTTTGAGATGTTGCGGAGGAAATTGTATGATAATGTAGCTCATTATATTGGAAAATAATGTTATACTTACTACTGGAGCTGCCACAATGAACATTGTAGTTGTGCACATTTTAAAGGTCACCTTAATAAGGTTCAAGAAATCGTCTAAGGCTTACAAAAGAGAGAAAGATATTTAACTTACTTTGGAAGAGAAATTCACAAATCTATTTTCACTCATTTCCATGGCGTGGCTATTTACCTATATTAACAAAAGTAAAAAGAACGAGTATTTTGCTTACTTTTAACTACTTGACAATGCTGTAATTTCGCTGAGCTTATGCATTTCAATTATAGAAGTGTTGGCAGGCTAAGCTAAAATGTGACTGGTTTCAGTTGACAATAGATCATTATGGACCGTAAAGTAAGCCTGGATGACGCGGCAGCCAATGCCACTCTTATTAGTAAACCGTCTGGGGCGTCCGGTGGTAACCAGTACAGTGGCAGTTTTGGTTACAAATAATTCAGCTTTACAGATTTTACACATTACTAACATTTTTCGTGATTTGTCGCAGTAATACGATTTATTTATTTCAATTACATTTTCATAATAATCTAGCGGGAGTTTAAATGTGTCAGCTATTTTGGGGACAATATCATAGATATAATATACAAAAAGTTCTGAATTAACAGCACTGAATTTTCAGTCGTAATATATCCAATAATACTCTGCCGTTGCCGGCAAGAGTCGTAATTAGTATAGGAAAAGCTTGGGAATATTGTCGGCAACGGCCAATCACTAGAGCGAAATATAATTTGTGGAAGCTTTGTAAATATAGGTTGTTTTTATTCGTATATGTTGAAGTTCGACGACCCCATTTATGTTTCTATCTTATGTCACGTACGTTTACTAATAATTGGTTCGCACCAATACAAAGACATGACATATTGTCATGTGATACGATAATTTCTAAGGCTATTGCACTATTATTACGTTAAAATTGCTATAGACTCAGATACTTAATTTTTTTACACTTTGTAATTATTGTATCAAATCTCAAATCAAAGCTAAATCTTGAGTTGATTTTCCTCAACTTTCGTCAAACGCTGCTATGTTTAGTGATCATGTTAAATTATAACTGCCATGCCAGAATTAGGTTAGTAACAAATCGTAGACGGTAAGCAATTGCAAAAATTGAGACATTGGCTATTATTGGTCACATACAATAATAGCCAATATCTCAATTTTTGCAATATTACCGTGAAAAATACGAAACTTAATGTAATATCCTGGAAATCTGTAGGCATCATTTGCATTACCCGCTATCCGATTTCACCTATTTTATTTAAAAAAAGTTGTCACTAAAGTGCAATCAGTAAAGTTGTTAGGTAAATCGGTATGCACCATGCATAGAATTTTGTATTCAAGGAGGGTCAATTTTCTCCCAGCAGATTGTAAATAGCACAAGTAGCAGTTAGTCTTCAGAAATCGTAATTACCGTCCAGCATTTGCATTACCAGCCCGCGTCACGTGTCAATTTCTACAATTTGCATGAACATACATCTCACGCTACGGGTATTCCTAGTTTTTGCAAACGTAACATTTCTGTGTATCACTAAGGTAAGTGCTCCGTGGGTAAGTATTCTCGCGGCATAATTGTCAATGGCTATTACGTTAAGATGATCTGATCATTTCCCATCTGTACTAGATGCAACAGGAACTATAGATACGGCAGTCGGAGTGAACTTCAAAACAACAAAAAAAAAAAAAACACTGCTTCGACTCAAAAATCAATCAGACTTACAGTAGACGGCAAACTTCGTGCGCAAATGACCTTGCCTGCGCAAAGGCGAATTGTACGTGCAAGCTGCCCCCCCACTTCCCCTCATTTGCGCACGAAGTTTGCCGTCTACTGTATTTAATACTTCACAAAACTCATAAAAACGGTTCAAATCGCGCTGTGAATAATTTTTTAAATTTTCCACTTAGATTGAAACTTAAGATTTATAGATGTTTTACCTGGCGTGATAAAACATTTATAAACGCATCTATCCGTCCACATCATCTAAATGTCCAAGGACTGCAAGCGCCGTGGGAGCGATGCACCGTATTCAAATAGCTTTACTGAAGAAAAAACCGTTTTATGGAAAACCTTTCCAGTTTTTCCGGTAACGTTGCATCGTGCTTGAGATGACTCCACCGAACGGGATCGCGTAATTGTACAACTGACTTTTATATTCAAATGAGCCTTTGTGAATAAATATGCGTTTCACGTTTTAAACTATGGGCTTTCCCGGGATGTTGGGCGATTGCTACTTATTCTTTGTTTGTCGTTGTATATTTTTCAATAAAAGAAGCGGGTTGTGTCGGAGATACAACCGTTAATTAAGTTTAAGTGGATACTTCTTTGTTGGCTATGGAACCCTAATATATCTGAATTAATTCACTAAAATCTGTATAAGTACAGATAAATCGGTACATATGGCAACATTGACTGACGTAGCTCATTTGACACGCGATACATTGAAAATGGCGGTCATGTCAGTATTATTTACATGTCCGCCGCCACATAAACTAAATAACATTTTGTGATTAACAACTAATGGCAAATAATGAAGGATTAAAACATGTCACAAACAATTATTTGAAATCAGATTAGGCTTCTCTACAAAAAGTTATTCCGGAAGTCACGTGATACATTTTGAACTGTACCCCTATACAAGAACGCGAGCAAAGAAGTATCCACTTCAAAACAGCACGAAGTTGTTCTCAAAATTTTGAAACATGTAAAGTTTCGTGTTCTTCTTACTCTTTACGATTTTTTTGAAAATGATGGTACACGAGTAATAAAAAACCACTATTGAGAATGCAGCTGGTTTTTAGCCGACTTCTAAAAAGGAGGAGGTAATAAGTATGTTCCACTGTATGTATTATTATAATTTTTTATGTAAAGATTATGGACCGATTTCCAAATTATTTTTTTAATCGAAAGAGTATACTCTTGAGGTGGTCCCATTGTCACCAGGTCAGGATCTGATTATGGTATCCCAGTGAAATTGAGGGCAACCCTCAAATTTTATAGACACGTGTGTAGTAATTTAAGTATTTTCTAGTATAGCTCGTGTATTTACCCTAGGAAATCGCAATTTTGGTGAAGTGGAACTGTGGAACTGGTGATAAAGACCACAGATGACTTATGGAACTCCTCAAAGATGTAAAGTACGTCAAAGATTCTAAAATGATTCCGTTCAAGTAGAAAACTAATGAAGTTTTCATTTTGAGATCCTTCTACGTAACTCCTTAAATATTATAGCCCACATATAGCGACTTGGGTTTTTTCTATAATAATCAACGCATTTGCTTTCGGATAGCAGTTCACGTGGTAAATTGGAAAGTAAATGTGTAAATTTTAATGTACCTGTGGCGAAGTACTGAATTGAAGTAAATTATGTCATATATTTAGCGGCGTCAACATGTATTCATGAATTGATATTTCCAAACCTATCACGGAAAAATGAATAAAGTATAAGTAGGTTATTCGGTAGTAACTAAGAAGTACCTACTATGGACACTAAATAAAGAAAGCACACTTATATAGGTAAATAAATACTTAAATATATACCTACATCGAAAAACATCAGATACTCAGAAACGCATTTCACTCTTCTCAATACCAACTAGGCTAAAGTAGTCGTCACATAAATCTAGTACATTTGGAAAACAGTTTCAGATAGGCATTTGCCGACTTTGGCAAATACAAGCATTAAATTCACTACAATAACATATCTTTAAAATGCTTGCAAAAACTAAGCGGTTCTGAGTTAAAACTTCAATCCCATGTCACTTTTTATACACAGAAGTTTTAAAGAGAACCGAAATATTTATCCCTTAGTTCAAATTTATGGTTATAACAAGGGTCAAGACCAAATTTATCGCGCGTTCAATCTTGTTCCTAAACCAATAGCTGGGTTTGTGGTTTCGCCAACATTCATCGGTTAGGTGGATGGTTATAATTCAGGTTAAGGCTTAGGTTTTCTTATTTCGTTTTTTTTTTTTATATAATTTATTGTCATTTATCCTCCATTGCATGTTAGTTTTACCATCAATAATTCATGAATCATGATCCTTGTGTTTAGAAGTACACGTTTAGAGTAACTTAATAACGATCGAACTTAAGGCCTGCGCAAACCGACGGAGCGCAGCTCAGATCACCTAGGAGGATTTACTCCGCGCAGCGCACACCGACGAGGGAAAATCCTCCGCGATACCACGTGCACCCACCAGCGCAGCGCCGGCGGCCGGCGCACCTGAAAGTACTTCTGCGCATACCGAGGGATGCCGCGGCGGTATCCTCTCCCCGCGGCGTTGAATAGCGCCGACGATACTGCGGCGGCATCACCGGTATGCGCCGAAGTCACCTACGAATCACCGATCACGGCATGCCGAGGGATGCCGTGGGATACCACAGGATTGCGTTATCAAAATTCGTCTTCTCCCCCGTCGTCCCCTCCCGCAGCCCCGCTACCCCGGCGTACTCGGGAGGCCTCAGCGCATAGCGGGGGATGCCGCGGCATGCCGCCGCCTACCGCCGCGGCATCCCGCGGCTCCTCGATGCCGCAGAGTAGAAATCCTCCGTCATGCTCCGAGGTCGGTTTTAGAGCATTCCAATTTATACCCTAATGTAATTAAAATAGAAAAGAATATACAATGATAAATTTAAATTGATCTGCGCTGCGCTCCGCCGGTTTGCGCAGGCCTTTAAACCAAATCCGGACTGTTTATCTTTATATAAATAATACCAAAAAATGATAAATCATAACGTAGTTAGTACCACTGTGATACCTAAATGGAGCAATTTTTTAAAGTTAGTGCGTTTTTGGGCCATATATGCTCTATAGAGCATAGAGTTTTCGACGACTTACTATCGGTGTCATTCTGTCATTGTATTTGAGTTGGTGCGTATATAAATGGCAGACACGGGACAGGAGTAGAAAAGAACTTTAAACACTTTATTTAATATATCGTAATTAAACATGGTGCTGGTAAATCACTGTGCCGTACGAAAATGTACGAGTAAATAAACAGGAATATTTCCATGGGAATATTCCTCGTTACTTACACAAAGTTAATAAAATATCATTTTTCATACTCGCCGCAGCGTCTTCACGCCACGGGCTAAAATAACTTGTCTTTATGTCCTTAACCGAACCGCATACCTACTATTAAAGTAACTGTTCATATTTTTAGGTACTTAAACATAATTCGATGCAAAAGTGCAGCTGTGATTTTACAGTTATCGACGTTATCGTATATAAAAGTTTCAATTTCCGAACTTTTTTATGCACAATGAGCTTTCACGAAATAGAGATACATCTTCTATAAATTCATACATCCTTCTTCAGGAGAATAAAATATAAATTCTTACATTTTTCATTTATTTATAGGTAGGTAATTCACAAATACATTAAACCTAAAAAAAATCATATAAGGAGATATCAAATTAATTTGAATGTATACAAAACGCCATTAACAAGTGAATCTTATGAATATTCAGTCGAATGACTGACTGACTCATCAACGCACAGCCGAAACTACAAATTTTAGAGAGTTGATTTTTGCACAGTAGGTTACTTTTATAACGTGGGCTAGGGATAAGATAGAATTTTTTGAAATTTACCCCTATGTGGGTAAAATAGGGGTGCAAAGTTTGTACAGGGGAAACTTTTTTTTTGAGCTAGATACGTTAAACTTCGTAAAAAGATTACATATTAGAATACAAATAAAGTACTTTCAGCGTTTTGGAAAATTCCACCCTTAAGGGGGTAAAATAGGGGTGCAAAGTTTGTATAGAGGAAACTTTTTTGTTTAGAGCTAGAGACGTAAAATTTTGTAGAAAGATTACCTATCAAAATACAAAAAGATTAATGTTCAGCCTTTCAGAATATTTCTCCCCCAAGGGGGTTAAAAAGGGGTGCAAGGTGTGTATGGTAAACACTTTTTTTTGAGCTAGAAACTTGAAACTTTGTAGAAAGATTACTTACAAGAACACAAAAAAGCACTTTCAGCGTTTTGGAAAAGACCATCCCTAAGGGAGTTAAAAAGGGGTGCAAGGTTTGTGTGGGGAACACTTTTTTTTAAGCTAGAGACGTTAATCTTTCTAGAAAGAATACTTAATAAAATACAAAAAAGTATGTACCTACAGCGTTTTAGAAAATTCTACCCTTAAGGATGTTAAAAAGGGGGTAAGCTTTTTATAGGCAACACTATGTTTGAGCTAGAGATTTAAAAGTTAGTAAAAAGATTACTTCATAAAATACGAAAAAAGTTCTTTCAGCGTTTAGAAAAATTCAACCCCTAAGGGGGTTAAAAGGAGGTTCAAAGTTTATATGCAGAGCAAGAAATTTTTAATGTAAGAGATTCGCAATTTCGGTCTTGTCTTGTATGTTAAAAGACTACAAAACTAATTTCAGAGTTTCTTCAAATTTATCCCCGAAGAGTGTTAAAAGGGAGTTTAAAGTTTGTGTACAGACCAAGACATTTTTAAAGTATGAAATTTGTAATAGTTATTTGTTATACAAGGGGGGAAAGTTGTATTTTACCTGCGAGTGTTTCAACACACGAGACGTAAAATAACTTTTCACCCGTGTATAACACAAATCTTTTCACCACACTACAGCAAGGAAAATAAGAAAAAGGGTAAAAAAAAGTAAAAAAAACAAAAACAAAAAAGTTAAATAAAGTTTAAAAAAAGTAAAAAAAAAATATAACACGTAAAAAAAAAGTTTAAAAAACAGCAAAAAACGTTAAAAATAAAAGTTAAACAGAAATATGTCATAAAATATACCTACAAAAAACAAAAATAAACATTTAACGTTCTACGTCAAAGTACTTTTAACGTTCTACGTCTACTTTCTTCACATGTGGATAAAAAGCGATTTTTCTCAATAGTTAACAAACAAACAAAAAGGACTTTCCGAGCTAGTGAGGTGAAAAGTATGTTTTTAGTCTGTTTGTTTAAAAACTTGAAAATGGAGTTCAACGTTTTTTAAAATTTATTCCTTAGGGGATAGAAAAAAGATTAGATTTATTAGGATTAGTCCTATATTTTTTCCAAGTCGATATAAAGTTCTACGTGGACGAAGTCGCGGGCAAGAGCTAGTTAATTTATAAAATGTTTTAATTGAATAAAATTTATACTTAAATCTCATAGTTTATTCCAAAATAGAGTTTGAAATTGAATCAACCTTTCTGACACACGAATATGTACGTTTCGATCATGCCAAAAATGTCCAACGCAAACGTCATCACTTATTCCGTACATTTAGACCTCCAAAGAAGGAAGCGGGAACTTTTCTAGCGTCATAGTGAGCCGACTGTTTAGGCATTTCCTCCTGTGTAGGTATCCGGTCGAAATACCTCGCCGAATCACCGTGACCCTGTTAGTCATCAAGTTAAATCATACCTGAACTTTTCAAACTGCCCTATTCTGAACTTTCGATTTCAAATGTGACTTGCGTCTCTTATAAAACTGATGTAAATGAAAGAGATAGCGCTTAATTCTGTCAGCTTATTTGTATATTCGCGTCAGAATTTTGACTGAATTGGGAAGGCGGAACGTTGGATTTTCGTGAGATTCAGAATACCATTGTCATGACTTCACGTTAGGTTGTGATGGAAGCCTTATTATAGTAGACAGGTGATTTAAAATTTGTGATTTAGTATTATAAACATCAAAGCGCCGAACTATGCTTGTTAGCCTATAAGGTTATTTTTGATTGTATCTTTCGTCGTCAAAGGTGATTCATTACAATTTACTGAATGAATTCAAATGGTAGCCTTTACATTCCAATCATTTTGTAGACAATGGGAGCAGAATTGAATCAAGCGAACCAGTTACTACTCAACATATCCTACTTACCAAATACACACAATATTAAATAATAAATGTGAATGTGTGTTGCTCAATCACGCATAAACGGCTGAACTGATTAAGATAACTATGGAATAAAAATAGTCTCTAGGTATTCTAAATAACATTTTTTTACTCCGAAAAATGTCTCTCAAAGGCATGAAATGGGGGAAGTACATTGATATGGGAGTTCACACAGACAAAGTCGCGGGCAAAGCTAGTAACTGACTAAAATTGTGCCACGTTAGGAAATATTCGGATACATTCTGCTTTACGTATGCAACTAGATTATTTACGACACTATTGTCACGGATTGCGGATTTGCTGCCATTTGCATAAAACATGGCCTACACATCGCCGGGGTTTCACCGTAAACTGTTCCTTGTAATCGTGCTAATCAGAATTGTTCTAAAACCCTAATGAGTGCATTTAAATTACGCGCTCCGACCTAGAATTCCCTAAGAAAGGTGCGCTTTTTGTGCGTTCGGACGCTCCTTTAACGACCGCATTTACACCGTTCCGAACATCCTCCATCCTATGATTTTCGTTATCGCATACGGCTGCTCTGGTGGGAATATTCCGATTATCTAAATAGATAAAGAATAAATAAATAAATATTTGCGGACAATCTTACACATATCGACCTAGTCCCAAACTAAGCAAAGCTTGTACTATGGGTACTAGACGATGGATAGGTACATGGGCATGGGATATGTAATGCCAAATGGATAATATAACCTATTAGAATAGTTGCTGTATTGAAATAAATAAAATAAAATATTCAGTAAAAAAGCGCTATAGTGCAAACTAAGCACACAGCCGGGAAGAATACTCTTTCAGAAAACTGAATTGATAATTGAAAAATAACCAGGTCATTCAATAAAAACACACAATCATGACACGCAAAGTTTTTATTAGATGAATAGGTTAATTAAAATATGTATGTATTACACAACTCAAAGGTGTATTCAAATGATTTAGAATTGTTGAAATATAGCTACTTATATACTCGTATTATTTTTGTTAAAGATAAATTCATACTGAGTTCTATAAAAAATGCAATATCAAAAAGTGTGTCATTGAACTGCCTCTGTTTTATGAAGTTCGAGTTTAAACTTACTTTTGCACTGAATAAGTTTCAATCACTAGGTATTCAAAAAAAACAAAATGAGAACAAGGGTCTCGGCACTCAGAACGAGGGGTTCGTCACTTCCACATACATAATGTTTCGTACACTCGCCCTGTTTATTACACGCGCAAAAATATACCTCCAGTTGAGTATACTTAGCACTTAACGGTGTAATACAAACTCTGATACATAATTGGGTCTTTTGTTTGCATTTGTACCAGCGTTTGTTTTACGTGGCAATTACTGCGTGAGACAATGCTCGAAGAGTCACGATATCAACACGTTGAACTCGCGGCGTTGCTAGGCTCCATTCAGACGAAAGCAAACCTTTCTGAAAGCGAAATTTCACACATTCTTCTATAATCACAACATTAAAAAGTAGACTATGGTATTCTATGGCTGACTATGTTTTTCCTGAGGTCCGATTCCATGTCATACAGATATATTAGCCACTTTCGTGACTCTTTCAAAATCAGAGTGACAGACACATGAAACAAAAGCGATATCCTAGAGTCATCCCCTTCTGTCTTAAGACCGATGGAATCGCAGTCTTGAACCGTGACACTTTAGACAAGCAACGCCGTTCGCCAATCCAATACCTTGTTTGTTAGCACCAAGGTCTGAGAACGATTATCACTATAAGACTTGCTGTAAACGCATTAAAGGACTAAAGGGGCGTTATTAAAGGTTATTTTGAGTGAGTGTTGTATTCAATTATAATGTAGTAAGACGGTACACCATATCATCTTCGAGTGTCCTATCACCAAATTTAACAGGAAAACGGCTGATTTCAAGACTCTTTCGAAGGATGCAGTTGCTTACCTTAAATCTAATATCATTCGAAAAATGTAGAAGAATTTATAAGCCATACAATAAATAAATAATGGAGTTTTCACAGAACAGGCACTATACTGACGCCACCAAGCAAGATCAATTTTAATCGGTGAAATGTAGTGTGCGTATTAGCAGAATGATCTATCCATAAATACTTAGATGTTATAGTTCTACACCCGACTATTTTGTCTTTTTATTGTCTTTATATGGCTAAACACATTAGGGCGATCGATGATAAAATCAGTAAGTTTTAAATATTCGAGCAATGCAGCTCAGACCCAATTCCAATTTTTGACGTGTTGGTTCATGCGTTTCCTCTTGCGTTAATGTATAGTATGTGTGAGCACAGTGATCAGATAGTACAGAATGATTAGTTGTTGCAAATTTGAAGCCTAGCTATAATTTTGTCTTTAACGTTCCATATCGTGCGTAGACAATATAGTTGGGGTCATAGCAAGCGTAGCACTTAAATACAGCGTTACGATCAAGAATTGATACAAAAATCAGACCAAAGGTACATTTACTTATATGCGTGCTTAATACTTAAAAGCTACAAGTCTATAATACCTACAGTACTGTAGGGACCTCTCGCGGTGAATTTTCATAAAAGCCAGTTTAAGGGGCTACCACGTCTTCTTCAATTCTACATCTGCTGTCACCATTGCTAAATGGGTCATTGTCAGATTTAGCTTCGCTTCTCTTCGGTGGACATTGTCAAAGTTAAGGGCTATAAAGCCTAACACTTGTGACTGACACTGACCCAAATGGTGGAGGGTATATAAAGTTTGTATACACACCTTTACTAAATTCTGAAATATTTATTGTAGTAAATGTTATCAGTTATCAATTATCATATAATGTTTAACGCTGGGCCTATGCCTAAGTTCTTCTCATCAGCTAGAAGGAATAGGCTGTAAGAATACCGGTCCAGCTCAATAGGGACTTTACATATAATACATATACCTTAGGAATAGTATGTGTATATGAGAGTTTGCTCACTAGGTAAATATAGTAGTTATTCATATTACTATTCGCTAAACTTTTACGCTACGGGATAACCCGACTGCTAAATAATGGCTGACGTCGTCTTACATAACTTGGATGGATATTAAGGAAGAAGTACGAGTAGACACTAAAATTGCAAGTATTTTATTTTGTGAATTAGAAGAATAGGTTAGTAACTATAAACACTGAATAATTTAGATTATAAATATTTAGAAACATGTGCGCAGCCCTATGGGAAAATAGAGGGGAATCCTTTCCCTAGCTGTTAGAACTAATACGATCTATATAATATTAATAGAGTAATGCATAATAATTTAAGAAAACAAATTAAAATATAATTGAGTTCCTTTCAAAATTTTCATTTTTGGTACGGGTAATTACCCGGACCAAAAATGAAAATGGGCAATTGCCTACGGTACTTTTTTCAACAGAGGATTCTAATGAGCCAAAACCCCACAGGTTTATCTTGTTTGCTTTAGATGATGCTTTGGATAGTACGGATACCTTCCGTCTCCATCAACAAACCAGTTTGATGATCCATAGTATTTGCATTATCATCTGATGTACAGTAAAATAAAATCTGTAACAAAAAGTTAAGGATTTAAGTAAACATTTGATAAATAGTTTAATAATTTGTAGTTAAGATTTTCACCAATATTAACATTATAAGAAAAACAAACTTCAAATTAACCATAAATTTATCTTAAATAGTATCTATCATATAAGTTTAAGTATTTATTTGTGTAAGTACGCTTAACAACAAATCGTTTTTCTTCTAAGATTTAATTTCATAACATAAACCAAAAAACTTCCTCACCCTCCCTCACTTCACTAAGCTCCGCGAACCAAACAAAAACTTTACGCACATTTTGAGAAGTAGGTACTCATACGCACGTACGCTAACTAGGTCGTGTCCGTATGTATGTACGTAATAGGCGAGATGATGATTCTGGGCGACCAATAGAGTGGGGCTGGGAACCGTTCGCCGCCTCCCGATCTCCCGGAGGCGGTCCCGGCCGGCCAAATGCGAGCGAATTTAAATTTGGAACGACTGGGGAAGCGATTGTTTCAGCCAGTAATCGAATCATTTATTTTTAAACTTCAATAGAAGGAGAGGTGAAGAAAATCATTTGATTATACGTGATAAAGTCCTGCCAGGAGAAGGTTTTTAATATGTTATCAATGTTTTTTTTTTATGTAAAGTAAATTATGTTAATATTAGGCACGAGCCCCGAAGCGTCTCGGCTTGAGCCGTTAGGTGAGGGTCTATACTCGGGCCGAGTATTAATGACACTTCCGCACGTGTATAAAACGAGGCAAAAAGATTTGAATGAAACTAAAAATAAAATATTACCTAATTAAAAGACAAAATATTTGCCATTAATGTCTTTGCACGTAATTCTTGCGGATTATATTGTTATGTATTCTTTGGCGTAAAAAGCAAGTGGCCATTCATAGGTAAGTTCAGATTTTTATTTTTATAAATTTATTCTGTAATACTCAATGAACCCGACGGCCTCGCATTATACTCATCTCAAATCCATTGGTACTCTAAGCTTAATATGTTAGAAACCCAAAAAAATAAAAAAAACAAAAATTAAGTAAAGTAAGCTACAAAACCTATCACTTTTTAAGCAACTGTATTATGTAGATTTTACGTGCAATGTGCCCCGCCCAATGCCACTTAAGTTTAGCGATTCGCAGGGCTATATCGGTTACCTTGGTTCTGCTGTAATATCTGATGCGATAACCTCATTTCTGATGCGATCACGTAGAGAAACTCCCAACATAGCCCTCTCCATTGCCCTTTGGGTGACTTTGAGCCTTCTTATGAGGCCCATTGTAAGCGACCACGTTTCAGTGCCATATGTCATCACTGCAACACACACTGGTCAAAGACTCTCGTCTTGAGACACTGCGGAATATGGGACGAAAAGATGTGCTGTAGCTTCACGAACGCTGCCCAGCCGAGTCGGATTTGACGATTGACCTCTTTCTCAAAGTTGGACCTACCTAACTGGACAGTCTGTCCTAGACATAATCGTCTACAACTTCGAGCGTAAAGTGTCCGATTCTAATGGGAGTTTGAGTGACTGCATGGGCATTTGACATGATTTTCGTCTTATCCATGTTCATTCATGTTCATTCTTAGACCAAGTCGCTCTCCGAGCTTTACTGAGGTCATCGAGCATCGTACTTAAGTCCTCCATGGTCTCAGCCAAGACTACTATATCGTCCGCAAACCGAAGGTGAGTGATGTACTCGCCGTTTCCTCTTCTTGTCCTCCAGTGCAGCGGTGAACAGTTTTGGAGAAATAACATTTCCTTGCCTGACTCCATTGCACGTTGAACGGAACGGGCGGAAAGGTTCTCGAGTGGCGACCACGTACCGGAAGGCGCGGCGTGGGTAGGTGGACACACGGTGGTTTGATGACCTGGTAAAGGTCGCGGGAGTCCGCTGGATGCGGGTGGCGCAGGACCGGTCATTTTGGCACTCTTTGGGGGAGGCCTATGTCCAGCAGTGGACGTCTTTCGGCTGATATGATGATGATGATTATGTAGATTAGAAATTATACTTTTTTGTTCAAAGCGATGTCCCCATATTAACCCTCTGGAACTGATGTGCGGTCTATCAGACACCGCCAAATAAACTTCATGTTGCCAATTTGCCGTTTGATTTGATGTAGCTCTGTCTCGCTCAGTACAAAACGACTCGAGGCATTCGTAAGTGACGCTCGAACGGTGACGCGGTGCACAGGCTCGGAGGTACGAGCTGCAGGTGTACCACAGACGTGAGTACAGCAACAAGTCCTGAGTCTGACAGACCTCACCTCATAAGAACATCTATATGTCCATATTGTTCATTGTTTCCAACAGACCTCACCTCATAAAAATCTTCTACACGTTCATAGAGTCTGTCAGACGTCACCTCAGAAAGAGATCTAGTCACAAAGAGTGCAAAATAGAGTGCAAAATGGATCTCTAAAATAAGTGCTAACTAAAAGACTGATCAGTAGTAAAAAAATCTGACAAATCTAAAGAGATTTGCCAGATTTTTTTAAAGTACCCACTACTCGTATATTTAAAAGAAAAAAAAATTGTTTAGTTTAACGCAGTTGTGAATTGTTTGCTTTTAATTTTATTTGTACCTAAGTTTTGTTTTGTGTTTGTGTACCTAAGTACAAAATATATTAATTTTTGATCTCATTAAAGTTGATTATATATTTCTTCTTTATTATATTTCTAAACCAATTTTATAATATACTATAATTTATCAAAAATGAAATATTTGTTTTACAAAACAATAATTGGCATTTTTGTGTTATTATGTTTTTTATGAATGATCAACAATTACGTCTGACAGACTCCGCGTCAGTAGAATCTTTTTTGTAAAGTCACCACAGTTGCAGAGCGTTAATGAAGAGGATTTTTGATGTTGGTTCCATGAGGAATAGGCTATTCTACATTTTTTTATTATAATTTATATGTTCGTATAGATTCGATACGAACATATAAATCAACCTGGTATTTTTATTTCCTCAAAATAATATCGCTTTATAATATTCGCGCCAAAAAGGCAGCCGCCATTATCGTGACGTCATAACTGCAACACCAAACCACAGACTACTAAGAAGATACTATGTGCAGAAACATACAAACGTCAAATAACGAAACAGTACATTTCGATGCTAGTGCGGAAAGTGTGTCATTACTTCACGAGAGCCGAGATATCTTGCCACGAGCCGTAGGCGAGTGGTAAGACTCGGGCCGAGTGAAGAATGACATTTCCGCACGTGTATCGAACGACATTTTTTAATACAGTTGCGAAAAAATAAGAAAAACAACAAGCAAGAAATGTGTTAAAAAAAAATTAACAACTTCTTTATTTTTCAACTGTATTACAATGATGTTACAGAATTAATAATATAAAAGTTTCAAATTCCTTGCTTGTTGTTTTTCTTATTTTTTCGCAACTGTATCAGAAAACGTCGTACGATACACGTGGAAAAGTAAAAAGCACTAGTGCGCAAAATACAACTTTGCCCACGATTTGCAGCTACAAAAAGTACCACTATTTGAGCAACTGTAGTAAAAACTTGTTTTCGGATTTGCTATTCTGACGTCACTCACAGAAGACAAAATTACGGTCGGCGTTTTTAGTCACGTACAAATAATAAAACTATGTATTTAATTTTCAAATTAAAAATAACCTTATGATTTTATAACAATATAGTGTTATATTCGTATTTCTTATGGTAAAAACTATATCAAAATAATACTTTGATAATTTAATTTTGATGGATGAAAATACCCTATTGAGGGCATCACATACAATATATAATATTTTGCATGCATTTGCTCTCAGAAAACACACATTTAGACATAGACATAGACATAGAAAAACTTTATTTAACATCACATTTTATACAAAAGGAACAGTGTACAAATTAGACTTAGGAATAGACAAACACACTTAAACAATATCGTACGAGGCATTTACATTTTGTGATGCCAAAAAGGGGCTAGACTCAGCATACTGTTGCAGTGAGTACCTACTGAGTACCTACACTGCAACGCTGATTTTCAGTCAGACCCTTACATATAATAAGTTTTAATTCTAATTAATATTGTCGGAAGGGAATGAATATCTTATTGGAATGTGAGTAATGTTGTGTATATTTTAAATTATGTAATGACTGTGGTTTGGTTGTACTTGTATAAATATGTATGTTAAGTAAGCAAGTATATAAAAAATATGAAATAAAATAATAAACAATTTGAAATGACACGTATATAGTAAGCATCAAAGATACGAGGCCAAGACTCGACCGCCCAAGGGTAGATTTTTTTGTATCTGGAGGAGGTGTCGTTTTAATTTTAATTTAAAACTGCTCAGACAATTAATATTTTTGAGAGGTGGAGGTATATTATTCCAACACTTGGTTGCTGTGTACTTAAAACTACCCCGAAAAGCGGTGGTGTGGTGATGAGGAATTATGAAATTTTGGCTGATTGATCTAAGGCCATACACTGTGGAACTATTTTTACGCCAAGTGACCTTTTTAAACAAATACTCGGGTACTGAAGTTTTTAAGATGCCGAACAACAAGAATGACAAGTGAAGCTCTCTTCGAAATGCCATTTTGAGGATGCCTGCCGAATTTAAGTAGGGAGTCACATGTGTTCGAGGAGGAATTCCGAAGCAGTACCGCGCACATGCGTTTTGTACTCGTTGCACAATGCGATCAGTGCGTGCTAACAGTCGTGGACCGTATACAACATCGGCATAATTGAACCTCGAGAGAACCAAGGAATCGCATAGCTTGATACGTAAATCTACGCTGATGAACTCCCGGATTCGGTAAAGTATCTTTAGTCTATAAAATGAGGTTCTGGCAACTTCCGATATGTAACTCTCAAAACGCAGAGCCTCATCCATTATGATGCCTAAATTACGCGACTCTGATATACGCTCCACCTGATCGCCCATTACAGAAACAACTGGATTATGACTATCTATCAGTTTTATTTGATTTTTAGATCCGAACAACATATATTTGGTTTTACTAGGATTTAATACTAGGCAATTTGACTCTGACCAAGCTGTAATATTTTCTAGATCTTCATTTAAATTAGCAACAGCTTGAATAGTATCAGAGGGATAACATGAGACATAAACTTGTATATCGTCGGCATACAAGTGGAAATGACAATGTTTTATTACATCACGGACATCTGCAGTATACATAATAAAAATGAGTGGGCCCAAAATGGAGCCCTGCGGCACTCCTCTGGATACTGCAGATGGTTTAGACTTTATATATAAACCATTGTCATCCTGCAGCTGGACAACTTGAGTGCGGTCACTCAGATAGCTTGAAAACCACGCAATTGCATCTGTCTCAAAGCCGTAGTAACTCATTTTAGACAACAGTAATTTTGTGTTTATGGCATCAAAAGCGCGAGAGAAGTCAAGCAGTGCCATTAAGGTACCCTGACCCATGTATTGAGCAGACAGTATATTGTCAACTACATCGAGGAGGGCTGTCGTTGTGCTATGTGACTTGCGGAAACCGGATTGCAAAGCAGGAAGGACTTTATTTTTTTCAAGAAAAGCTGATAACTGTGTGTGCACAACACGTTCGAGTATTTTTGATATACAAGGGAGAATGCTTATAGGTCGTAAGTCTTTAAAACCCGTGATGTTGTTTTTTTTAGGGAGTGGAGTAACCATTGCCAGCTTCCAGGCATCAGGAAATATTGAGGATGTAATTGACTTATTAACAATTGCAGTAATTGCGCCAAGAGAATGAGGAAGAGTAAGAAGAAGCATGTCTAAGGAGATACCATCACCGCCCAGAGCAGCAGACTTTAGTGATTCAATTATTTTAAGGACAGAGTTTTGACCTATTGGTTCTAATTTAAACGATGCAGGGTGACGTGGAACTTTGAATAATGACCACAGATTAGGTACCTATGGAACTCTTCGATTAATGAAACAACTCACAGATTTCGATGAGATTTTGTGGGACTAATGCTCAAAAATGCTGTTTTTTTTATATATGCTAACATTTTCAAGCTTAAGTGTGTTCCAACTTTTAATTGTGAGTATTTTTGCAAATTTTGATCAAGATCACCACCATGTGTTTTTTTAATTAAATTACCTAAATATTTTTTTAAATTAAAAGTTGGCACCTATACGAAATTTTGCGATTATGCTAAAAAAATTTACGTTGTTTCAGACAGTATGAGCTACCAGTTTTATTGCATTTTAATGATAGATTGTTTCTGCTTATAGTGCATGAGTGAGTTTTTTAATAATCTACCTCAATCAACGACTGGTTTGTTAATTAGAGCTTAGTTGGACTCGCGCACGAAGGGTTCCGTACCATTATCTATAAAAACAGCAAAAAAATCACGTTTGTTGTATGGGACAAAACGGGACCCTATTACTAAGATTTCGCTGTCCGTCCGCCCGTCCGTCCGTCCGTCTGTCTGTCACCAGGCTGTATCTCAAGAACCGTGATAGCTAGAGAGTTGAAATTTTCACAGATGATGTATTTCTGTTGCCGCTATAACAACAAATACTAAAAACAGAATAAAAAAAATATTACAGGGGGCTCTCCCATACAACAAACGTGATTTTTTTGCTCGTTTTTGCTATTGATAACGGCAACAGGTAGACGCTTGAATTTTTTACAGATGATGTATTTCTGTAACCGCTATAACAAAAAATACTCAAAAACAATAAAATAAATATTTAAGGAGTTCCCATACAACAAAAGTGATTTCTTTGCTCGTTTTTGCTCGATATTGCAAACAGCATCAGGTAGACGCTTGAAATATTCACAGAATATTTAGTTTTATATTCACTTTAAATATACCTAAATAATTAAGTAACAATAAAACTAATATTTAAGGGAGGCTACCATACAACAGACATGATTATTTTGCCGTTTTTATAGATAATGGTACGGAACCCTTCGTGCGCGAGTCCGACTCGCACTTGCCGGTTTTTTAGGGTTCCGTAGCCAAATGGCAAAAAACGGAACCCTTATAGATTCGTCATGTCCGTCCGTCTGTCTGTCTGTCTGTCCGTCCGTATGTCACAGCCATTTTTTTCCGAAACCATAAGAGCTATACTGTTAAAACTTGGTATGTAGATGTATTTTGTGAACCGCATTAAGATGTTTACACAAAAATCGAAAAAAAACATTAAGTTTTAGGGGTCCCCATACACAAAACTGAAACTGAAATTTTTTTTTTCATCAAACCCATACGTATCAATGAATAGGTCTTCAAAAATGATATTAAGCTTTCTAACATAATTTTTTTCTAAACTGAATAGTTTGCGCGAGAGACACTTCCAAAGTGGTAAAATGTGTGTCCCCCCCCCCCTGTAACTTCTAAAATAAGAGAATGATAAGACTCAAAAAAAAAAATGATGTACATTACCATGCAAACTTCCACTGAAAATTGGTTTGAACGAGATCTAGTAAGTAGTTTTTTTTTAATACGTCATAAATCGTAAGCTGCAATTTATTTAACGGAACCCTTCATGTGCGAGTCCGACTCGCACTTGGCCGCTTTTTTATATTTGCTTTACTGTCTCGACTTTTCATTTTTATATTTCGTTTTTCACATTCCAGCCAAAACCGGCAAAACTCTAAAAAGAAGCAGACATACATTTGAAAAGGTATATATTATGTGCCTAGGTTTGTTTAGGTAGATATATTTTTCGGATTTCGAAATCAAGCTGGAAATTGGGCGGCATTCGATTACGGAATAATAATAACAAATTCAACCAAAGTAACTAGCTGTGATCACATTAGACCAATGATTTTCACATACAACCAGGATCTTACGCACTAAATGTATTTATTTTGATAAGTGGCTACGTTATAGCATCTGGCGGTCTTACGTCCTAATCGCGAGCGACGTTATCCGTGACGTAATGACCCTAGTCCAAACAATTTTTTGCACCCTTTATCGCGGGTGCGCCGGCCACATAAAAGCCGTGTAAATCGTTCAGGATACACATTACAAGTGTAGCGGCCCGCTGAACAAGCGCGAACTGAACACGCCGCGCCATTTTCAAATTTCAAATATCGAATGCGCGTCGTTACATTCGAATTGAAAATTTGTGATGTGCCAGTGATATTATTGACTGTGAAAGTGAATTTGAACCAAAGTATATTTATTATTTTTAATCTGTGATAGTTAATTTAAAAGAAAACATGGATTTCACCGCCTGCAACAGATGTTCCTCAGAAAAGCAAGGATCGTTTAAAAACGGTAAATATTCCATATTCTTCATTATGTTTCTGACGCTTTAACAGTGACTATAGATAGAGAATCAGTGACGTTATAAAATTTGATTTAAAGTTATCTACATCGTTCACGTGTATGACGTAACTACATATACCGGTACAAAATAAACAATAGCGTGTAAAACCAGACACTTTATAATTGTGAATGCCTTATGAATACCTATAGGTTATCCTGAAGATTTCCTACAAATAGAATGGAATAAAGGTTACTGTGATAATCAAATAAAAGATAGCATATTTTATAAATAACTGAACATCATAAAAAATAAATACTAGAAAGTGGCCATGTATTACCCAATTAATATTTAATAAATATGAAGTAACTCATTCACAATCATTTGTACCCTACCTAGAGTAGCTGGACAGTCGCCATCACATACATCGGAGATCGGAGCAAACAAGCACTTCACAAAGATCTGAACGCAACTCAATTTTCAAGGCATTAGGGTGCATGTTCAGATATTTTTGAACATCCTTTAGTGATATATGTGTGTATTTAGATGTATGTGATGGCGACTGTAGGTACCTAGTCTAGGTTTAGGTTCGCTTACTCATATCAATTATGTCAGACACAATTCTTATCGATGATTCGATATTCAGCTGAATTCTGAATTTTGTTACTAATGCATGAAGTCATTGATATTGAGTGAAATTTTAAATATATTTTTTCTTTGATAGTTTACGTCTTCATATTGATAAAAGCACAACTACTAATAGCTCATTGCCAATACCTGGCGATGAGATTTCACGCATAACTCTTAAATGGAATTTAGATTACATCTATTCTTTATTTGTTTTGTTTGTATGATGACTCACAGTGATCTTAAGTTTCCCAAAAAGAAAGGTCCAATCAACAAGCGTGGTTGTATCTACAGTCGACTTAAAGATATGTTTACATTTTTTGTCTTATTGCAAAAGTATGACATATAATAGTTGACGTCGAATGTACAGATAAGATTAAGCATTTTTGCAATAACAAAGTCATTAACAATGAGATAATTAATCGGATTACAGAAGCTTAAACTTAACCAAAGGATTTTGTTTTGTGGTTCGGAAGTATGATATTAATATGGATTAGGAAAGACTAAAATATTGTACTTAACACTCGTTACAGTCACATCTCATTTTAACACCTTAACGGTGACATAAACAAAACACTCATTAACAAATGATATTTTTCCCTACAAATTTCCCTTGACGTTGATATAAATAATTCCATTGATCACAGCAACAAATAGGCATAAACTATAGAATAATACGTCATTAAAGGAAAGTTAGATGCTTATATAATAATGAATACGTCAATAACTGTATATGTCCGCACATACGGAAACTGATAAACGCAAATTAATTCCTATCCGTCATTCTCGAATGAGGTAATAACCGTTGAAGAAAGTCCAGGTTACAAATTCCAAAACGAAGAAAAGACTATCAAATCGGACCAGTAAACATGCGCTTACTATTCCTACATATTCAAATGCATGTTTGTTTGCGCATCAGCCAAATGCTTTCTCGCGCCAGTCAGCGTGATTTATACTGCGGTGCAAACAATGCCATTCGGCTATTGGCAACCACGCCGCAGGTGCAGGCAATCCCGGCTGCAGCTACTATAGCTTACGGTAAACTTAAATTAGCTAAACCAAGAAACTTTGCTAAACCATCTATAGACTCAGCTGATTCATATAGCACCTATGACACGCCTAATTCACAGTTTCAACATCAAGGTTGTCAATGAAGAAACCGTTGAATCAAAGCGGATCCAGTAAGTACCCGCGCTTTCTACAGGCGTGAGTAATGTCGGGCCAGACTTTTGCTGGCTTCCCTTCCCTTTTCGCGATGAGTCCACGAAAATTCGGGAAATCCGTGACTCATCGGCGGGGCAAATGCCGGAAAAGCCGCCAGTTAAACTAATTACCGTCTGAAAAACAGCTACTGATGAAAGCTGTATCATTATGTCAGTAGACATAAACAAAAACGCACGCGCTGGGAAACCGCGGCAAAAACAATTGTAATCTCCCGCTAGTCGTATCGCAATTACAAATTGCATTCCGTCTGTCGTACTGCCACAGCCGTCATTTCACTTGCATCGCTACTGGCCAGTAATCGCAACACGATAAAAAAAAGGTGTTCGAATTTCAAATTTAAAAAGGACGCGTAGCACCAAGATAATCTACCGCCCACTAAGGAAAAACAAATGGTTCAAATTTGGTGCGTTATTAATCATGAACTTTAATAATCCTGTATTGACACTATCAATAAGCGGTCACGTACAATAGCGACCGCTTGTTAAGCACGGGACAAAAAACGTGTTAAAGTAAATAGTGCGAGGGCAGAGTACCGAACCATACGCGGTAAAAGTTACGAGCAGACTCGTTCCCAGACAAGCAGTATACAAAGTGATACGAATGTCCACATATTTGTCTCTGTTGAGGTTAGTATAAAATAGTAGTTTATTTTGTATGCCTACGTATGAACGTGAATCTCTACTTTAATCTGTGTCACAGAGTCGTTGGCGAGTCTTTCCCAGACTCGAGATGTTTTTTGTAGTTTGCTTTCTTATTTTGGTCCTTTTCTGCATCGTGTTTGCTGTTCATATTTAAAGGACAGGCGACACAAGTAATTTCCTTTTCTTATATACGGAATGATGTTCATTTAATATTACTACGACACAATGTGAATTCCATAATGTTGTAATGTTTTGTAATATGCAAGACAATTAACAAAATTGAATTGTATAAAATGTAGGCCTATAATTGTTGACCTATATAACAATCAATCAAGATTACCCTGGCTATCAGTTAAGGAGACGCCATAAATGATTAAGACGGTAATAAAAATCACCAATGATTATCTTAGTGTCGCGAAAAGTGCGGACCCACGTGCCAGACGCCGCGTGCTCGATAAAAACTCACTTTGGATAGACTCATCGATGATTCACCGCCAACCGAATAATGTTCGCTTGCACAAGATGTGGAAAGAGATTGGAGTAGAAGCTTTTATAATTATATTTTCACTGAAAATGTCATATCAATCATGAAAAAAAATTTTTTTCACATGCTGCAAACAGTTGAGGATTTTTTTATGTGATTGGCATTGTAACGTTAATTATATAAAGAAAGTTTTTTGCTAAGATCAAATGAAAACTGAAATGGAATGCTTGAAAGCTTTTTTCATGTAACTGAATAAAAAGCTTTAGCCATCCATAGAAAATATACTACACGAGCGAATGTTCAAAAGTAATAAAAAAAAATGTAAATGTGAATATAATTTCACATAAGTCGTCTCCGCGATCCGATGAACTTCTGTCCAGCCGGCGCGGCGGTAAGGGTTTTCGCATAATGTTTGACCGGCTATTTCATGTACGGTGCCGCATTTCGGTACCCATTCATCGAGTGGAGGTTGCCCGTGCGCCGGTCTCGTACTCGCAACTCGCACCACACCGGTGACACACAATTCGAGACCATTAGTGCAAATTGGAATAGTGCCTTCCTAATTCAAATTTAGAATTCGATTTAAAAATATAAAAATGTTGTGCTTTTGTTTTTGAGTGACGCGCGTGCTTTCAGTTTTCAGCCAGTGTTGTATTCGAACTTTCATCTGTTTTCCGACAATCGTGAAAATTGAAAATCGTGTTTGTTATTGCCCATGTGAATATGGACTTGTCCAAAGGAGCTACATCAATGCATTGTTCATGGATGTCTTTTTAACCGGTGTGTGTTATTAGGAATATTTTAATACAATCTTAAGGTGTTTTTTTACTACAGCTTTTTTTGGAGCTCATAAAATTCATGTTATTTTCTGTGTGATAATATAACTTGATGGGCCTGCTGGAGCTGCCATCGTCAGTTTGACAAAAGCTCTCATATAAACGTAAATTAAATAATTTTTATATTTTCTCAAAAAAATATAACGGTAACTAATAACCATTTTGTTATAACCTTTATTTATTACCCATTGAAACTACATAAATAAACAATAAATCACTAAAACTTATTAATATGCATACAACAATAGCAATAAATACAGAAACGCAGACACAAGTTAAGGTGCAACACTATAACGATGCAAGTGCTCCAATACCATTCTGAATATGTCATTGTTATTGTTCAAATCGATTGATGTTCGTTTTTGGAAGTCGACCGACGGGAGAAGTGGCGACTACCTATTCAGCAAGTCGTGTGGGAATGTTCAACAACCCGTCGGCACCATGTCAAAAGGATTTTTCCTTGAAACTGTCAGCGATGACATCCTATACTCGTTTGTTTTTCGAATTCGTAAATTCGATGATTAACTTTTTAATTGTTTAATTAGTTTAAACGTTAAATAGAATGCCGGTCGATTGACGATTGTTAGCGTCACACACGTTGATGTCAGCGTCGTAATGTTAAGTTTTCCTCTCTTGTGTTCTAAGAATTTTGCATAGTGAGCAAACATATTAGAAAATACTTAGTATTCCAGTAAATAATATTAGTAACACACTATCGAGCATATTAGTTGCATAGCATTCATCCATAAAGTACAAATAAGTTAAATCAAATATGTTGAGTTCTAAAGATTTTGATATTGAAATCTTCATAGTAGAAAACACAGTACTTTCATTGTATAAATATTAATCCATTCAACCGACCATGACATAATTTAAATCATAATCCTGTTTTGACCCTGTTCGGCATTGCGGAAATTTAAATCAGGCAACTATGACGCCAGTAAAAAGGGGAAATTCCAAAGTATTGTCATGTTTCAATTTTCGCGGTACTGCACGAGCCGCATTGTTTGATCTCGCGATTCATCCCACGATGCTAATACGCTACTAATCGTACACAATAGCCACAGTATAAAAAAACCCACCAAAAACGACCATGAAACTGACAGATCCACAACACAAATAAGGCTAGTGGTGCTATACTGTGGTGAAAATAGCGTCATGTTTAGTTAACATACATTAAATTGTCAACGACATGGGTTGACCCAATGATTCACTGACCATTAAACTGGACTTTATCCTTATCTGACATAATACTATATTACGTGCGAAGTTCTACGACACCTAATGTTGAGTGCTTTAATAAAGTCATAATTTCCAAAATAATGCCTATGACAGTTACTTAAACAGCCGATTTGTTGCTAAGTGAGTAAAACCGCACACTGAGGAAAATTTGCACAATTTTATTGGTTTTGAACGTGATGTAATAGGACCTCATATAAAAAAGGGAATAAAATACCTATACATAACCATCTAACCGCAATGTTAGCTATTACATTAAGAATTATCTTACATGTATTAAGCTCACTCACTATATACCTACTTGGCGAAGCCAATCCTAGGTCGTAAAGCGTCACTTTTGCGCAATCTGAAATGGTCACTTTCTACGCATTTGCACCCAGCGCCGTTGTTGGTGGCGCTTTTTAAAAGTCTGGAAACGTCGCTCTGTAGATTGCAAACCTCGGACCGTAAAACATATTTTACGGCCGGCGCAAAACATCAAAACCTTCAATATGTTTTAACAATAAAATCGAATGTAACGGGTGATGTTCTGATGTTTTCGCGAAATAGTTTTAAAGCGTGACGCTTTTGACAAAAAGGAATTGTCCTTAGTTTCAATATCGTTTATATATTTTTTAAATCCGTTTATCAATTTTACTTCACCGACAAGCACACAACCGCATGCTTGATTTGTAAAAAAAAAGATATCTCTATATAAGTGACTGAGAAAGTACCTTGAGACGAAGATCACCCTATACCCGCGTATGATACACAGAGGTGCCTATCTCCTCCGCGGTAATCGCGGGGCTTATTATTTTTTATGTGACTCCTCGAGTACTTTGAGGAATGCAAGCTACTGTGTGAACCAACGTCAAAAGTATCTTACGTTCAAGAATGCACGAGATTGTATTCACGAAAATATTGACACAAACAATACGTTTTTGAGACACTTTTAAAAGGTCAATGACAACAATGACTAATGAGATAGGTACTATAACAACAATGGTATCGATATCATATCGATTTTTTGTATTAATTGTTAGTTTACCTACTTATAAATATGATACTTACCAACTTACAAAATAAATTAAATTTCTTATATAATCTGCAATATCACTGTCTCAAAAGTTGTGTAATTATGACATATTGATACCGATGTATGCAAAATAGTACTGATAATATACTGATAACAGTGATAACCTATATCCAATATGAAAATCCGTTATCAAAATTTTGGATATGAAAATCATTAAAAACATGCTAAGCACGTTGTAAAAGATTAACCATTATCAATGGGTGAATACTTTAATTAGCACTTATCAGTCTAGTTTCTTAACCTACACACTTTCTGATGAAAGTATCATGTCTTTTGTCTTGTTGCAGGTTTTCCCAAAAAGCTTTTGGTAGCTGTATGCGTAGTAATAATCATCACGATGTGTCTCACGCCAATCGAAGCTCGACCACATCAAAAAACAAGACACGAAAGGAACAGGGAGGAAAGACTAAGAAATAAGCTAATGCCAAAAGAAGAAAAAATAAAGACTAAAATGACGCCGCATCATAGGCCAAAGAACGTAGCTCTCCATGCAACATTAGCAAGAAAAATAATAAAAAAGTTGAAAAACACAAGGCGCTTCTTCGAGGAGGCGCGACAAGAAGTGCGTGACTCCATGGAACACAGATTCGGGAACCCAAAATGGCTGCCCAAAGTGAAGTTTACCGACATTCATAACCACACTTACACGGACTTAGAGTATGGAATGTCCAAAACAAAAGTAAGTTTTATCTTGAAATGATGGCTTTCTATAATTTTGATATTTTTTCGGAAAATCAATCGTAGGTTTTATTGTTGTCATTCAAAAAATTAATCAGCTACCGAAGTATAAACTGTTATAACTTTAAATAATTACAAATATAATTTGCATAATAAGTTCGAACCACGGTGACCACCAAAGCTACGGTAGCCTAGTGATGGTTCAGGCATGCGGCTGTCAAGCGGCGGTCGTTGGGTTCGAATCCCGGCTCGTACCAATGAGTTTTTCGGAACTTATGAAAACATATACATGATGCAATAAATAACTTGAACTTGAACTTGAAATATTTAAGTACCGTTAGATTTTTGAATCGTGAGGAAACTGGTCTAATCCCAATAAGGCCTAGTTTTCCCTCTGGGTTGGAAGGTCAGATGGCAGTCGCTTTCGTAAAACTAGTGCCTATGACAAATCTTGGGATTAGGTGTCAAAGGTTCCGGGCTCCTTAAGAGGCACAACCGGCAATAAACACTAGGAGGATGAATATGTTCGAATCAATGCACTATATTATGAGATTTTTTATTAACCTTTAGGCGATCAACAACCTCATGGTTCCGTCTGTCTGTTTCGTAATTTTTGCATATGACTAAAGCAAGTTATGACACGTCTTCGTCGGCCGGATATACTATTAAATAGGTCACTGATGATTCGTTTGGGTTAAATAATTTGAATCAAGTGATTCACATCACGTGAGAAAGAGTTCGTTATGTCATTATGTTTCAATATGTTACTATTAGTTAGCTTATTACGTATTCTCAACAATCTCAACACAATTTTTTGTATAACATCTAAGTAATTTAATACTTTCATACATGTAGATTTAAATATTTTTACAGGAAAAGCTGAAAGTTTTATAAAACATTATTCCACTACTAGATAAGAATAATGTTATACCATGAATGCAATAATTCGTAGAAATACTTATACATTAGCTAAATTAACCTCATATTTGACCCAAGTTTAAAGCTTATATCCCGTTGCGGCGCGTCGCGGGGGAGGACGGGTCGCGCCCATCTCTCTTATTTTCCGTTCAATGTTTTAAAATTATTTTTAATTTTTGTTCTCTTTAAGATAAAGATTCCCGCGCACATTAGCCCGCTCGAGGCTGCGCGGCGGCTTAAATGAGGCTCCGTCGGCCAAATTACACGGGCCCAGCCCGCCGCGCGTTTATTTACTTCACATTGTACTTAAGGGCAATAACTGCAAATGCAGCCCTTCATTTTCAATACCGCTTTGCGCGAAAATCAATGCAATTTTTCAACGCCAGATATTACTTCATTTAGTTCTTTATCAGCGTCCTAATTCATGAAATTAAATCTACAAAGTTCAATTTCGTAATTTAAGCACGTCGATTATCAATTCAAAATTTAATTGGGTGGAATTATCGCTTCAAATTTAATATAGCACCGCCTCCAAGCGTGGCCAGTCGGAAATGATCTCTGGTCAACAGGGAGCCGCACTGGTGGATTTCAAATGCGAGGGTTCAAGTCGCACCGGTGCTTCATAAATCCGAGCTTTACAGTGCGTGTTAGTGGGAGCCGGGCAAACAAAGAAGCCAGTTAAATATTTCGAGGAAATTTGCATAGATCGACAGCGTCCATGGTGGCACGCGAGCCGATAACCACAGTCTACGCCGCGTATGATAATTGCTTCTAGACCATTGATTGTTCTCGCCGCCTCCAACCGATATATAAGATATACAAGCATGTGTAACGGGCCTTCTTAAGCTCTTTTATTGTTTGCCGAGCACACATCTGGACCGAGACTTTCTATTACGTATTAGTATTGGACACCCACTAATTAGTACACAAAACTAATGCGACACGAGACAATAAGCATGTGTGTATGCGATGGTTTGGTGTCCGTTCACATTAGGAGAGTTTTACTGCCTATAGGCGGCCGAGGAACGAACTTCTCACACGGCGCAGCAAAGTCGCACAGTGCACACACCGTTGTATGTTAAATATTTCTGACGTTCGGCTCGACATTTCATCGATGTATGGCCACTTAAGAAATTCAAATATTTGACGTTGGGCAAAGGAAAGCGTTAGAATTCAAGTGATCTCAGCTCCGCTCCGGCTTTAGTTGACTTACGGACAGTTTAAAAATTAAAGAGCCCTCAAATGAGTCGTTAAAATATTGGAGCTACGGACTTGAAAACACAATAACGTGGATTTGTTTTTCAATAGATGAATGTGATTTTCTGGTACAATATTGTTGACTAATGTTACCGTCGACAAGGAATAAGCATTCGTTGCTAAAGCAGAATGGCAAAGCTATCAGCGCGCGCGCCGCCGACGGCGGCCGACAGAGACAAGCGCTTTGCCTCGCCGGAGACGCTAGAGTTTGTTCAGTATTTACGATTTAACAAAACAACAAGAAATGTTAAAAACACATTATTTGCTCAAGTGAGACGAATGTGAACTTACGATTCCGAGCGAGCCGTTTGTCTGCGACACGTTCTCGCCTCGCGCCGCTCTTTAGCGCAAATATACGGCTTATTGTCGGTTTTCAGCTTTAATACTTGCGTTTGCGCCGACGCTTTTATTATCGCTCGACAATTTCTTCTTTGGAATTCCATGCGCTGCCAGGAAACTATGAAATGCGTAGTTTATGGCCCATACACATCGATTATTAATTGTAAAATTAATTATTTCGATTGTAACATTCCTTTATTACGCTTTGAAGAAACGATTCTTCCTACGCATCTAAGGTTCAAATTATTTTAACGTAACCCAAACCATTTGAAACCAAACCATGAAACAGCATTTATAAATAGAGCATCACTAAGTAACAATATACTACAAACGTAAACGTTATCCCATGAATTGTGAATCACCCATTCACCGAGAGGAAGTTTACAAGTGACACTGTTTATACGTAAACAAAATATTCGATTACGTCCGACTCTCAACCGTCCGGTGTAATATTATATTCTATGAAGAGCGAAAATTATTCTGGATGAGTTCATTCATTCAGTTGTTCAGTGTCAGTCACAGATCAAAGAGAACTCTACTGCACGACATTACAGGGCAAAGTTGACTGCAGTAAATTGTAGCATAGCAAATCGCAAAGTTTTATTGAAAAACTGAATAGTTTTCGTCGTAACAAAATGACTATGATGCTAAAATAGTTTATTTAACTATTTGTTTCGTTTTGAGTAACTGCAAGTGAGTTATATGTGCTAACTGTTAGCAATCTCTTAAATACTACTTTTGTTTTCTCTTCAGTTTTAAAAACTTTGTTAAGAGTACTATTATAGATGACTGGTCATCACATAACATGATACTGCAGTAAGTAAATAACGCAACTAGAATGAAGACAGGACGTTTTAAAAGAATAATAAGCGATCAGTTACAAGAGTCGAGGCAAACCGGCTGAGCAACTTGTATTTACCTAGATTCTGCGCTTCAGCACAACTATAGTGAATATAGTATCTACTGAAGCATACATACACACAGTCATTATTATTGTCGTAGGACCAAAGCTACTACAAACGTCCCATGTGCTATTCCATACATACATACCTTACCCTATACTGTGTACTTTAGGAATCAATAACAAAATAAAGTGAATAAACTGGTGTTTTCTTTAAAGTTTAAATATTGCGTGTCATATGTCTTTAAATTGTATCGACAGCTGAGAGATTTAAACCTTTATATTCGTTTAACCTAATACAGGCTGCGAAGATGGCTTGCCAAATGCTTTTAGTGCAGTTTCTATTCAAAGTCTTACTTTGCACAGTGCATGCCAACAATATTAAGCAAGACTGTCACCGTGATAGTGGAACAATGAAGTCAGACCAATTAACTGACCGACTTAGACAGGAGTATGCCCTATCGAACGGATTTCTAATCACTTATCTGCGATATGCACAAAGCATTAATGTTAATTCTTGTCAAATATGTAGAGATTTGGTTTCGCGTGTCTTTTGTGGAGATTGCTATAGTTAAGGGCTATAAAGCCAAAATTTTGGTTGGATACTTAATACGCATAAATGACGTCCCTTCTTATATGATTTCATGCAATTAGAACTCTTTTTTTATAACCATGGAAGCTCTTAACTATTGACCACAGGAAAGACGACTTTTGTTTTACTCCATCTGTGTAATTACGACTAATATGATATGAGAATATTCCTCTCTTTATCAACCTAATCTCAAATTTGCCATCGCAATATTATTGGCGGTGCAACTGGATACGACACTTGCAATTATGCTTGGGAGATTGTGTCATAGTCAAGCTATGTGTTTAACTTAACTCCTAAAGGCTTAAGAAACATATAATCTTTACGTATTTGCGTCGTTTCTGATTTAAACAATATACGTACATAGTTACATAGAGGCGTACCTGGGTATTCACCGGTTAGCAGCTATTCAATGCTAGGGCAAATAAATTAATCGATATCGTATTTCAAACTGTAACCTGAATTTAAAGTGTTCAACGTTTAATTAAGTGATTAATTTTATAAGTGATAAAAAGACTATGGTTAAAGTATATCTTTGGTGCGATAAATCTTAGATGTTTTGACCTAAATAAATAGGATCTGCAACTGAATAATCTCCACTTATAATAAATCTCTAAATTAAAAAAAGAATCAGCCAGTTTGAAACTAAGCTTTGCGCGGTTCGAATGTTCTCAGCATCCCATGAACGGAAAAATATGAAACATTTTATATAGGTACATTATTATTCTAGCTGCAACTTAGGATAGTTTTTATCCGACTGCGACAGTTAATTAATTTTCCGAAATATACGACTTCATTTAATTTTTCATTTATTTTTATTGAAATCAAACGCTGCTCCAACTGTCAGCTATAAGAACCGTCAAATTTTCGTCAAAATGGCGGAATTGCTTTGCCTTTCACTTATTAATAATTTAAATCCCGTCTACGATAGACCTTTACGAGACAAATGCTAAAATATAAACCATAAAAAAATATTCGATTCTGATATGAGAACTTATATGCGCAAATGTCGTTTTATGTCGTAATTTCAATAAATGAAATCAACAAATTTGAACAATATAATTAACACGAATTTGTTTTTTTTGAATGACAATAGCACGCGCTCGGCGCATTCAGCCAAAGTACCTGCGGCGCTACCAAGAAAACCGATACTCAATGTTCATATATTTGCATCCCTGTCACTCGAGTAGGGTTAGTGCGATAGAGATAGAGATACCCGAATATTTTCGAATTCCGAAGTTCGTGGTTATAGCTCAGGAATCGAAAATATGGTAAATAATCATAATGTATTTTCTCGAAAAAGAATTTAAAATAAATATAGTCAAATGGAGAAAAAAACAAAGCAAGAGGTTATATAGGTAATGATTGAGTTATAAGAGTCCAAAGTTTTAAGAGGGGGTATGTTCTGTCCCTTTTCCGCAAAACGCACCTTCATATGAAACGATTGTTTTTTACTATGACGCTCGAGTATATTGACGTCACAGTCCCTCATCGTTTTCTCACTCTAACAAGCGACATTAAAACGGATGTAGCTTCATAATTTTTTGAGATATTTGAATTTATTTCATTATCTTCTATCTATTTATACATAATAAATGCCTATGTCCTGACTGACTTATTCACTCACTCACTCACTCACTCACTCATCAACGCACAGCCGAAACTACTAATCTTAGAGAGTTGATTTTTGCACAGTATGTTGCTTTTATAACGTGGGCTAGGGATAAAAAGGGATTTTTGAAAATTCTACACCTAAGGGGGTAAAATGGGGGTGCAAAGTTTGTATGGGAGAACCTTTTTTTTTGAGCTATAGACTTAAACTTTGTAGAAAAATTAGTTATTAGAATACAAATGGAACACTTTCAGCGTTTTGGAAAATTCCACGCCTACGGGGGTAAAATAGGGGTGCAAGGTTTGTATGGGGGAAACATTTTTTTTTAAATAGAGACTTAAAACTTTGTAGAAAGATTAGTCATTAGAATACAAATAAAGAACTTTCAGGGTTTTAGAAAATTCTACCCCTAAAGGGGTAAAATAGAGTGCAAAGTTTGTATGGGAAAAACTACTTTTTTTTAAATAGAGACTTAAAACTTTGTAGAGAAATTATTCATTAGAATACAAATAAAGTACCTAGATTCAGTGTTTTAAAAAAATCTACCCCTAAGGGGGTAAAATAGGGGTGCAAATTTTGTATGGGGGAAACAATATTTTTTTTAAATAGAGACTTAAAACTTTGTAGAAAGATTAGTCATTAGAATACAAATTAAGTACTTTCAGCGTTTTAGAAAATTCTACCCCTAAAAATAGGGGGCTAAAATAGGGGTGCAAAGTTTGTATGTGGGAAACTATTTTTTTTAGCTAGAGTCCTAAAACTTTGTAGAAAGATTATTTAAATACAAAGAAAGTACTTTCAGCGTTTTGGAAAATTTCACCCCTAAGGGGGTAAAATAGGGTGCAAAGTTTGTATGGGAAAAACATATTTTTTTTTAATAGAGACTTAAAATTTTGACGAAAAATTACTTATTAGAACATGAAAAATACTACATTCGGCGTTTTACAAAAATCATTCCCTAAGGGGGTTAAAAAAGGGTGCAAGGTTTGTATGGGGAACACTTTTTCTGAGCTAGACACTTAAAACTTTGTAGAAAGATTACTTATAAAAATACAAAAAAAAAGACTTTCAGCGTTTTGAAAAAATCTATCCCTAAGGGGGATAAAAAGGGGTGCAAAGTTTTTATCAGGGAAAGTTTATGTTTTTGAGTTAGAAACTTGAAACTTTGTAGAAAGATTACTTATTAAAATACAAAAAAAGAACACAAATCGTTTTAGAAAATTCCACCCCTAATAGGGTTAAAAAGGAGAGCAAGCTTTGCATGGGCAACACTTTTTTTTGAGTTAGACTTAAAACTTTGCAAAAAGATTACTTATTATCGAATACTAAAAAAGAACTTTCAGCGTTTTAGAAAACTCCATCCCTAAGGGGATCCTTAAGATCCTTAAGAAGGGTAGCCAGTGTTGTGTGGGAAAAACTTTTTTTTTTACTAGACTTAAAACTATTGAAAATGTTACTTATTAAAATTAATAATAAAGTACTTTCAGAGTTTTAGAAAATTCCACCCCTAAGGGGGTTAAGAAAGCTTTGTATGGGCAACACTTTTTTTGAGCTAGAGACTTAAAAGTTTACGAAAAAAGTTCTTTCAGCGATTAGAAAAATTCAACCTCTAAGGGGGTTTAAAAGGGGGTTCAAATTTTAAATGGCGAGCAATAAAATTTTAAAGTGTGAGTAAGAGATTTTTAACTTCGGTCTTATTCTGTACGTTAAAAGACTACAAAACTGATTTCAGAGTTTTTCCAAATTCATCCCCTAAGAGTGTTAAAATTGGTTCAAAGTTTGAGTATTTCAAGGCATTTTTAAAGTATGAGATTTTTAACTTTGGTTTTAGACTGTTTGTTCACAAACTAGAAAATGAACATCAACTTTTTTTTTAATTATCCCCTAAAAGAGGGTTCAAATTTTGTATTGAGAGAAATCATTTTCTAAGACGATAAAAAGTTCTACGCGGACGAAGTCGCGGGCAACAGCTAGTGTAAAATAAGGAAACTCCAGGTCTTATATGTAAGCAATAAAATAAAAATAAATAAATAAATATTTGCGGAAAATCTTACACAAATCAACCTAGTCCCAAACTAAGCAAAGCTTGGATTATGGGTACTAGACGACGATATAGATACTTATATAGAGAATTAAATACTTAAATACATAGAAAACATCCATGACTCAGGAACAAATATTCGTGCTCATCACACAAATAAATGCCCTTACCGGGGCAATATTTTATAGCTCTTTTTTGTAAACGACTGTTTGTTTCTTAAATAAATAAATGAATAAAATAAATAAGTTACGAAATAGGTAAATCTAGGGTTAGGTAACGTTGCAATGAATTTGAAGAAAAACTGGCTAATGAGCTGGCAATCGGTCATAGGTTGAGTAAAGTTGTGTTAATGCCAGTTGAACAGTCCTGCCGATCACAAAAACGGATTATACAACCTCGACACGAATTAGCTCCGCAGTAAAATATCGCACTTTATACGTGTTTAACAGCCAACAATATGATTGCATCTAACTTTGAAACGATAATACTTGAAAATAAAGGCATTCTGTAAACTTTTCGTCAAAACTTGAATGTAAAAATTGCTAATATAATAAACACATAACTTACCTTATTTTTCTTTTGTTTCAGTTTGAATTTGTGGTACCAAAGCTGTACAGGAGCCTAATGCACTTCAAGTTGGTTTGGGAGCGGCTTGGCAACGTCAGCATCACTCACTTAGACGTCGATTTCAAAATGCATTACGCGAAGAAGCGTAATGTCCTCATACACTCAACCCTCGACGAACTTTTCAAGCTCCTCACAGAAATTGAGGATGACATGGATAAAGCTGGTATTCCTAAACCACATATTAACATCGACAAGCTAAATCTAGAAGATTTGCAGAAAGACAATGTAGAAACAACCCGGTGCCTTCGACAAGATACCATCGCGATTAGATCGTATGGTAAAACCCTGAAGAAGTGGTACTGGGTCCTGCGGTGTCCAGACGACTCAAACGCGAAACTTTCTGAACAGTGCAAAAAAGTGGATCAAACACTTTTTGCGAACAGAAGCCTGCAGCGCAACGCGCGCCCCGTCAATCTTAAACGACTTCAGAGGCAAAGAAGACACCGGCACTTTAGATCAGTACCGTAGGTAAAGTCACTACTGTGTCGCGTGAAGTTTAAACAAGTTCATTGCATTCCAATGATTTAGAATTCATCTAAAAGTAGGCAAACATGTATGTTACCCTACGAGACAAGCCTAGCCTACATGTCCTCGTAATTAATTTGTGAAAATCATTGAGCAGTTTGATTTTTACTAGTTACTGGTTGATTATTACTGTTGTTAACCAATAATAATTAAGTCACTGGACTTTTTTAAGTCAGATCATGAGTATTATAGTGACGTAATTTGAACTCTTAACTATTTATTCTAATGCTAAGTGCCTGTATTATATATTTATTGTTAGTGTTTAGGGTGTATGCTCTCTGTTACACGTAAGGCCCGTCGTCTAGAGTTCTTGCAACCAGTTTTATGACTGCCCAGTCGTGTTATTAAATATTGATATCTTCTTAATAGTTTGATCAAGTTTTAAGTAATTATCGATTTAATCAGTATTGTGTTTTGTTTGAGAATTTTTTGAAACATACAGCGATTGGTAAAGTGTTTGAAGTAACGGTTTCGTAAGTATTGGGTATTTTTCTGTGATATTTAGTAATCCGTTGTAAGTAATCTTAATTTATTCTAGATTAAGCACTTGTAATTAGTTCCTTTTTGTCACTATATTTTAGTTGCACGGTTGTTTCAATAATATCATCTCATATTTTCAAATTATTTATTTAGTAACTTCCACCTATTTCATATGCCCTCAATCTCATTTCCTTTGTTTTCTATTATTGTTATTTCTTGAACATTTTTCATCTTAAAAAAAATATATTTGTTTTTATCGATTATCAAATCGGTAATTATAAATTTGGTAATCTTTATAAGAACCAGTGTTGCGATTTACTTTAAAAATCTTACTATGTAAAATACTTTAAATTATTGGTATCCGATGAAAGCAAAGAGTTAAGTATAACAGATTGGTAAAGTGGATTTACTTCGTTTAATTTTAATTAAGTTATCACTCTACTGCAACTCTACTACTCAATAGTTATTTGTAAAAAAAAATATTCAATTAGTAATGCATACACAATACGTGACTCAAAGTTAAAATAAAAGAAAATAACCAAGCCAATAACCAATTTCCGTTGGCATTTTTTTCTAAAATCTCAGATATCTCCCTGCTCTTGCGTACTTATCTCACTTAATTTGCTAATTATTATTTCTGCTAAGATTTTTTACCTCTTCATGCAAGAAAGACTTCTATGAATATGTTATTCTCCCTATTTATTAGCTGAAGTGGATAAAAATAAATAGTTTTGTTCAATATTACTTTATAATGGACACTCTTTTCATTGACGTGGAAGAAAACAAAGTATATATATGAGTAAAATTATTATTTATATTCACTTTATCCATTATGCATAGTTGTATAGTAATGTCCATTTAAATGTGCCGTTAGTTACGTAGTAAGTAAATGAACTGAGTATTACGAATATGTAAATAATATTTTTTACGAATGCGAATATTGTTACCGCATATAAAAATAAAAGATCAAATAAAACAATTCCGAATATGATATACGACTGTCTTTCTTTTCACCTGATAATTAGGTAACCTTTTATGCTTTTTAACATATTTAGTACGGAAATCCAAAAATAATGACACAAGTTGCAGCCCCGGATAAAATAGCCTATGTCCAAACTGAAGGTCCATTCTATATAATAATAAGGTATTCAATTTTTTTTTTATATCAGATGAATAGTTACGGAGATTATCCCTGTACCTACTGAAAGCGGTGGCGGTGAGGCGCGGCGCGGTGCGGAGCCGGTACCGGTACCGGTTGTAATGTTCGATATAGCCCTTTCGGACCCGGTTAATACAATCGTGCGGGTTGAACATTTAATTGTCAATTAAATAACATATGTCAATAAACTTCGTTTTACGTTGGCAAGGTCTTATTTTTCGGGTCTGAAATGGCTAATGCGAAAGGGTCCGCACAGAATACCGCGGCTTGACGTGGCGCGGTGAGGTATTCTGTGTGGACCTTTTCATATTTGCTCGAACATTACAACCGGTACCGCCTCCGCGCCGCACCGCGCCGCACCGCGCCGCGCCGCTACCGCTTTCAGTGCGTTTCCAGCTACAATGCTACAAAATTATACTTCACTGCTCGCATATAAAATAAATGTTACTAGGTACTCAATACTATCAAGTAAACAAAAAGGGAGAAATGTGGGAAATTCTGCCAAGTAGGTAAGTAGTATTTGATCAAGTAACTTTGTAAAAAATGTTTGTTGGGGTGGAATCTTGCAACTCAATTTTGAAGCAGATATATTCAACCGATTGAGCTGACATTTTGGATAAAGGTATAATTTGGATGACAATTCAAAATTATGGAACCATTGAGCTGATCTGATGATGGAGACAGAAGGTGGCCATGGGAATTCAGTGCTTAACCGACGTAACCCCGTTGAGTTTGGGCTCGTTACAATTGTCTCAATGAGTAGTTGATGACGGTATACAGAAAAGTACAGTCGGCAATAAAAGCCAAACGAACCAAACAAAAACCAAGAAATAAAATCAAATCAAATCGATATAATGTTATTTCAAATAGACTCAAAGAGTGCTTGAGAAACGTCACAAAAGAAAGTTAAAATTGATTAAATACACGGAAAAGATTACAATAAGATAAAGAAATGTCAATCATAATCAATATCAAATTTAAAAAAAAAATACATAAACTTATTTTTTCTACTCGTCGACTTTAATCTTTGAATTAAGATTTCGTACACGAAACTAAGATCACGTGCTTTTTAATCCTGGACCTCTACCAGCTGGTAACGGAGCTCGTGGTTCCATAAGATAACCGCCAGCAGTCATCGTATGAATCCAGGAGCTGTATAAGATAACTGTGAAGACATCAACGCGCAAATATACTAAGCTGCTGCGCTTCATTTCAGCAGGGCGATTTTCAATAGATACCAAGTTTGTTTAATAAATTATTATTTCCGTTGACTCGTAGAAAAAGTATTGTATACAATAGTTATATAATTAGCTTTTTAAGTCTCGTACCTTAATTAGGCCACTCAGCAAGCTTCGTGGCCTAAACGTGGTACTCGACTTAAAAAGCTTACATTATATAACGATTGCATAAACTACTATTACTCCCTGTAGGATAGATCTTCAAAAGTGACATTAAGTATAAAGGACGAAAATATTTTTGAGAGAAGCTTTTGTTGCCAGTGTACTACTATTATTTGCACAATCATCTAAAAGAACCTATCTTTTATAATTTAACCTATCCGACTCTAGTTTGTCTCTGAATTAAAAAAAACTATGACAGCTGCCAGAAAACGACGCCGCGATGCCGGTCATAATATGCGGCTCCTTAGAATAATAACGCCTAGAAGGATAGTTTCATACGGCCGACGCGCCAAGCGTGAGGCATAAAATAGATTCATGTAGTTGTGGTCAACTCGTATTTACATGCGCCAATACGCACACAAACGCACCAATAGTGTTGCCAGCGCATTCACATTCCCTGAAAATATATATTATAATAAAACTACAATATTAACTACATTATTAAAAGTAACGTACGCCCAAGATGAATTTTCTAATTTGTTGACGATGTCATTACCATGGTAACCATAACGCCGCTCTCGCAACATAAAAATATTTGGTCTCCATACAAAGTTTCATCCCCTTTTTGATGAAATTTGACATAAATTATAGCCTATGTCTTATTCAGCTACATAAGGTACATTACTTACTGGAAAGTTTCATAAAAATCGTCCAGTAGTTTTTGAGATTGATTGGAACGTACATCCATCCATCCAAACTTTCGCATTTATAATATTAGTAGGATAATTTAGGAGTTCCTATGGCCACCTTCCGTCCTCATCATCAGCGGCGTTCGAATCTCGAACTTCGTATATCTCCGTCTCTGTCGGTCGAGTACCATAAACCATAACCATTTAAACTCGATTGAACTCTGGGAAGTTAGTCAAAATTGACTTGCAAGATTTGACCTAGATAAACTCAAATATACACCGGGGAGTCAAGTAAAAGCTTGGTACAAATCATGTGATTTATCTTCTTCGTATTTTCAACCCTGCCGATTATTAAATGTTAGTATATTATCAGAACAGAATTATGGGTAAATATATCCGTTACATTGGCAACACTACGCTGTCATGCCGCTTATAGAAAATATGCAATTTTGATTACTGTTTTACGTAAACATACGAGTTAGAGAATAATACTTACGTGTGAAATGTTATCTTAGAATGTTTATCCTTCTTATCCGATGCATTGTGACACCCTTTCACTGCACAAACCGTCATATTAATGAAAAATGTGGGAGCTATTTACACTTGACACGCGTCCTTGCAACTGACAAGCCGATCGGCGTACTGGGCCATTTATGTCCTACTTTTGGTGGCCTCACCGTTGCGTGTTAACTGCGTTTCTATGCGCTATTATTCTAAGTGCGGCTCCTGAATGCATCATGGAACTGCCAGTGTTATTATAATGTATGAAAAATCATAATAGCATCGACAATCGATGTTATTATGGAAATCAGGTCCGGTGTTGGGGTCGTGCAGCATGATGTAGTTGGTCATGATTTGAAATCTAGTCGGCCATGGCGGTGCAATGGCGGTTATTCTAATGGTTCCCGAACACATCTTTGAGGATGTATAACATGTGGGTAGATAAAATTGTGTATGTAACTGTACATAATTAGGCATTAAAACACTCGAATGATGTTATTATGAATAAACCCACACTCGTATATAAAGCCCCTCATTATGTACTGTCACATAAACTACTATTGCATTTTTGTGTTCAACAGATAGTTTTGTGATCTTTTAATTTTTTTTGTTTTTAAAATAAAAAGTTACTCATAGCACTCCAGAAGAGTAAAAAAATACAAGTAAAATTATTATAAAGATTTTTTTTTCAAAATATTTGTTCACAAGCTTAATAATACATACATACATATAATCACGCCTCTTTCCCAGCTTAATAATCTACCGTTAAATTTTTTGCTCCAGTTACAGGGCCCACCTTGTATATTATTTGTGTCATACATTACATTCGTGCATCTTTTCTAATTTTGCCGCAAAATCTGAAAGTCATTAGATTATTCTTTGATTTTTTAGGGTTCCGTACTCAAAGTGTAAAACGGGACCCTATTACTAAGACTTCGCTGTCCGTCCGTCCGTCCGTCTGTCTGTCACCAGGCTGTATTTAAAGAACCGTGATAGCTAGAGAGTTGAAATTTTCACAGATTATGTATTTCTGTTACCGCTATAACAACAAATACTAAAAACAAAATAAAATATTTTTTTTAAGGGGCGCTCCCATACAACAAACGTGTTTTTTTGCCGTTTTTACAGATAATGGTACGGAACCCTTCGTGCGCGAGTCCAACTCGCACTTGACCGGTATTTTATTTATAATTTTGATTATAGTACTTAAACTAGCATAAACATTGAAATATAATGATTGTATCAAAGAACTATTCAAAATTTATTCAGCTTTCATTTGGTACCCCTTGTGTATGTACGTTGCATGGTTCGTTTCGTTTCCAAGCGCGGCCGCGGCGTTTTTGATGACGTCATTACAGGGGAGATCGACTTCTTAGAGATTGTCTCCCGGCAGTTTTGGAATCCAGAGGACATGCATTACAACATACCAAAAAATAGTAAAATATGGCACTGGTATCCGAAAGTGAAGTATTTACCCCTAATACCATGCACTATATCTAAAATTAAAACAAAGTGCCGATATACCTATTTGTCAAACATTCCAATTCAATTTCAATACGTTCCACGCGCCCCAACCCAACGCGTCTGAATGAACGCGCGAAACGCGTTGAAATCGGAATACGTAACGTTATCTTAGCTCTGATCAAGTGATCAACTTCCTATTTGACAAAGTTTTAACGACTAGCGACATCTAGTTACGATCATTTGAACTGCTTGCTAACCAACATTTATGTTTGTTCCGCTACTCGTCACTAGATGGCGGAACAATTTGCTACAAGTTACCAATATTTTTACTAGATGTCACTGTACACGAAAATATTTGAGTTTCGTGTGCATAAATATAAACTATTTAGGTACCTAGTATATACTAGACGCCGTATAGAGATTCCAAAAAAGTTACCAAAGATGGCCGAATGTCACTGTCATAAAATGTCGAAAGAATAGGCTTGTTGCGTGGTGTTAAAATTGATAACGTCGTGTTGCTAAATGGATAGTAAACCATCAAAAGATTGTAATAAAGTATAAATTACAAAATATAATTCAAATCATAAAAAGATATGAACCTTGAAAGTTTAGAAAAAAAAGTTTTTTTTATTTATTGTCCAAGAGTAAATTTAAAGGTTCCAATAGAATCCATACGCTTTTATAGAAACAAATTTGTATGACAACTTTGGACCTAAACGCAGTATTTCGCGACCGAAACAGCAATTTACTTAATTTTCCATGCAACGGTTAGTACAAATTGCACGGTGTGACGTCGTACTTTAAAGCCAATCAGTATGAAGTGTTTCGGCTGCTGTCAGCGAGGACCGTCTTTAACTCGATATTTTGGGTATTAATGTCCTTTAAATGTAGTTGCTTCCATACAAACATTTGTTCATCTACAAAAACTGGTTCGAATGGCATCGTAAACAAATTTAAGGTCACAAGCCCATTGGAGATGAGTTCGATATTTCAGGGTAATGATTTTCAGTATTTACTTCTTCCTCAGCGATTTCGATGATATTCAAACAAAATGCCTGTCAAAAAATAGTTATTTGTTATACAAGGGGGGAAAGTTGTATTTTAACTGCGAGTGTTCATTTGAAACACGAGCTAGCGAAATGATTCTATGATTGACCACGAGCGAAGCGAGTGGTTCAAAAATAGAATCCTGAGCGTAGCGAGTGTTTCAACACACGAGACGTAAAATAACTTTTCACCCGTGTATAACACAAATCTTTTCACCTTACTACAGCAAGGAAAATAAGAAAAAGGGTAAAAAAAAGTAAAAAAAAACAAAAAAAAGTAAAACAAAGTTAAATAAAAATTAAAAAAAAAGTTAAAAAAAAATAAAAAACGTGAAAAAAAGTTAAAAAAAAAGTTAAAAATAAAAGTTAAACAAAAATATGTCATAAAATATACATACAAAAAACAAAAATAAACATTTAACGTTCTACGTCATAGTACTTTTAACGTTCTACGTCTACTTTCTTCACATGTGGATAAAAAGCGATTTTCTCAATAGTTAACAAACATACAAAAATGCCTTTCCGAGCTAGTGAGGTGAAAAATGATTTGCAGAATAGCCGATAGTAAGCGCTAGTAGTATTCTTATAGGCTGATATAAACTTGAATCGTCTTCCTATCGCTTGTTATACTTTAGTTTAATAATGTTTTTATATATTTGAACTCGAAATTTTCTCCTCTTTGATCCCCCACACGCTATGAAAGAAAAAGATTTTTTTCAAAGTCAGTCACTTATTTGTACGTGACAGCCATCATATTTTTCTTTTTCATACAAAAGGTAGCCTATGTTACCCGGAGCATAGTTTCGATTCGATTGACTATTTATCAAAATAGGTTCAGTATTTAAAACGCTACAGTGGAACATACAAACATAGACTGCTAAAAACATATCCCTTCCGTTCGTCTCTGCCGTCGTCGGGCAAATATACGTCGGGTGACAAGCAAAACTCATTAAGTAACAAATACCTACTTAAATCGAAGGTCGTATCTCGATATCGACTACGAACCGAGATACGAGGTTTTGAAGAGCAGTGATAGTTTTGGTAGTAACTTTTGCTTGTCACCCGACGATATAACGAGCCGGGTTTCACGGCGATCTGGGGACCGATTTTTGACTTTCGAGCGCTCGAATCTTTCACTCGAAAACTGACAAAAATTACGAAATGCTCTTTTGAAATAGCGATAGAAAATTGAAAAGCGAGTGGTATTGACCACTCATATTCAATTCTATCGGTAGAAAGTTAGTGCCTGCAATTATGACACTAAAATCGTATATACTTTTATTTAATTTTCGAGCGCTCGAACGAAAGTCAAAAATCGGCCCCCTGATGACTTTCATGTCGCTTGAGGTTATACAAAAATAAGCGCCAAATTTAAAAAAGCGGCCAAGTGCGAGTCGGACTCGCACATGAAGGGTTCCGTTAAATAAATTGCAGTTTACGATTTATGACGTATTAAAAAAAAAACTACTTACCAGATCTCGTTCAAACCAATTTTCGGTGGAAGTTTCCATGGTGTACATCATATATTTTTTTGAGTTTTATCATTCTCTTATTTTAGAAGTTACAGGGGGGGGGACTCACATTTTACCACTTTGGAAGTGTCTCTCGCGCAAACTATTCAGTTTAGAAAAAAAATGATCTTAGAAACCTTAACATCATTTTTGAAGACCTATCCAATGATACCCCACACGTATGGGTTTGATGAAAAAAAATTTTTTGAGTTTCAGTTTTGTGCATGGGGACCCCTAAAACTTAATGTTTTTTTTCAATTTTTGTGTAAAAATCTTAATGCGGTTCACAAAATACATCTACATACCAAGTTTCAACAGTATATCTCCTATGGTTTCGGAAAAAAATGGCTGTGACATACGGACGGACAGACAGACAGACGTCCGTCTATCGACGTAGTCGTCGATGACGAATCTATAAGGGTTCTGTTTTTTGCCATTTGGCTAGGGAACCCTAAAAACGCTACTTTATGCGACACACTTTTTTAATAAAATCTAACCTGTGTCACTTAACCGTACACTCAATCATAATAACCATGGTCGCATACAGTATTTTCAAAAATCGTTCATTTTCGATGTTATGTCACTAAAAGTGTTTCTTCCAGATACGTATTTCATAAGATAAGTTACTTAAGTGTTTCTTCGGACATATTGAAAATAACTGTTGTCGCATGATGGTGTCGCTTCAATGGTTCTCCCGGAGTTTTTTTGGGGGCTTTTTAACTTAAGTGACATTTATTTATGAATCCGCCTTGTTTAGGAGGATAACATTATTTTTATTAAATAGCTATTCAATTTGAAATTACACGTGCATATAACTCAACGCTCTAAGTTAACAAGAAATAAAGTTACGATTTTTTAGTCAAAAAAATAATTTTAAATGCTCTCCTGTAAAATTCAAAAAATGTCGCTTCAGTGGTTTTGCCTTTCCACCGTCGATTATGTGCGGTGCTCTTTATTGAGGCTAGATTTTGTTTTTATAAGTAGACAGATGTTGAATCTCTAAAATAAATAAAGAAGCTGATGTACTAGATTAGTCGCTGAGTCATCAATTTAGAAGATTTATATTTTACCGGTACATGAGTTATGTGAATTGTTGTTTGTAAATTGGCGCTGGATTGTTCATATTCGGTTGGGATAGTAAATAGGCGCATTACTTAGTTTAATAGAAGCTATTCTATTAACCCGTTGCTTACATACTAACACGTTACATTTCAGGTGCTGATAAAAACTTTAGTCGCTGCATTTATAATTTCCTAAAATTTATTATTACTTCAAAAAAGAAGCCATAAAAATGCCTAATTAATCCCATTCGGATAAATTACGAAGGTACAACCGTATTTAGTACCTACACATAAACATTTATTATTATTTTTCATTACCATGTGTGATCGAAACGCACTGATAATTATGATGTTATTTAGCATAATGTTTAAATTTGCAATAATATACTCGTAGTAATAGTGCACTACTCGTAATATATACTACTCAAAAGAAAATAAGGGCCACTTACATATTTCTGTTTTTGAGTAAATTTTTAGATGTAAACTAATTAATAAGTGACTAATTAATGATGTCCGGCCTCCTTCAGTATCCAACCTCTTTAATGCTGGTGTTTAAGTCTTACAGCTGGCCAGAAATTGAAGCAAATAAAAAAAACGAGTTTCAGGTCAAATTCCTTTCAGATGGAATCACAATTTTATTCTGTTAAAAAACTATTTCTGTCTATCTTTTGCTTCTTTTAACATCTTTTGTGCCACGTCAACGAAGGCATATGGATACCATTACTGCCACCAGAGCCGTTACATTGATTGCTGAAGGTAATTCACAGCGGTCTGTAGCTTTTTCGTTGGGTTTCTCTCGCCGAGCCATCCAAAATGTGTGGGATCGGTTCCAAGAGACTGGCAGTGTTGCAAGAAGGCCTGGATCGGGCAGGGTGCGAGCGACTACGGCACAAGAGGATCGCTACATCCAATTGAGTGCCCGTCGAGAACGCTCTGTGACGGCACGTAAGTTACAAAATCGCCTACGGTTGACAACGGGGACTCGTGTTAGTGACCAAACGATACGTAATCGACTGCATAAAGACCAGCAAAGGTCCAGACGCCGAGTAGTACGAATTCCTTTATCTAGGGTTCAACGTGGAAATCGTTTAAGTTTTTGCCGCGAACATTCAGATTGGAGCATGAATCAATGGGGTATGGTGCTCTTCACAGATGAGTGTAAAGTGAAGCGTTATAGTGATGATCGGCGGATTAGAGTATGGAGACGACAGGGTGAGAGATTTTCCGATGTCTGCATCAAGGAAATTGACCGCTTTGGAGGTCCTAGTGTGATGGTTTGGGTTGGGATTAGCTTACAAGGCAATTCTTAAATCAAGGCACAGTAACTGCACAACGGTACATCGATGAAGTCATCAGGCCTCATGTGATTCCATTCTCACAGAGAGTGGGCCCAGGGTTCTGGTTAATGCATGACAATGCCCGCCCACACACAGCTCGGGCCACTCAGACTGTACTGGATGACTCCCATATTCGTGTCCTACCATGGCCAGCGTATAGTCCGGATTTAAATCCAATAGAGCATATGTGGGACCAATTAAAACGATGGGTTAGGGAGCATGAGCAAGAGGTTCACAACCAGCAACAGCTTATGGATGCTCTGAAACGTGCGTGGGAAGAGATACCTGATGAAAACATCAGAAACTTAATCGAGAGTATGCATTCAAGGCTCCAGGAGTGTAAAAACATGAGAGGAGGACACACCCGTTACTAAACCATTAAAAAAAACAGCTTGTGTCAGTTTTTGTTTTGTTTTGCAAAGAGTTTCTGTTTAGTTTTTGCTGTTGACAATGGACTAATTTCATGTTAATTGAAATAAGTGAAACAATTGACTATACAATTAAATGGTTATTAGCATACGTTAAAACAAAAGCCTTGTTACATGTTATTTTAATAAATATACATTACTGTTTACTATATTTTTCACGTAGCAATCAAAATACTTAGTGGCCCCTATTTTGTTTTGAGTAGATAAAAAAATTGCTTTTGCCCGCGATGCCGTCCGCGTACGGGAACTCGTTTATATCGTAGCTCGATACAAACTTTTGCCCCCCCTTTCACCCCTTTAGCGGATGATTTCCAGGCCCCGTAGCATGGATCACGCAATAAGTGATAGGATAAGCGCGTCGTCTCATTCTATCGAACGGTGTCAACGAGGGACGGATGCTCTATCCTGTCACTTATCGCGTGATAAAGGCCATCCATGCTACGGGGCCAGGATACAAACTATCCATATCCTTCCCCGGGACTCAACAAACTATCTCTATACCTACCAAATTTCAATCAATCAATCAATCAATCAATATCATTTATTGCATCCATAGTTGTACAGATCTTATAATAGGTACATGAGTTCCATATGGGCCCTGATAGGGCGTAGCAATTTATATTCTATTTAATTACATGCCATTTATATGCTTAACATTCCTTAAAATATATTTTTTCCTTAGGCAGTTATTTTATTAATCATGCACATGCATTTCAATCTTCCTCTAATTACTAGCTAGGTCACATTCTATATCTAAACATAGCTACTTATTTGCATCTATTAACTAAAACATTATTTGATAATTGTATATACCTATGTAATTCTAATGTCAATTTATTATTTTGAGCGGTAAATTTTAAATGTACTATTAAACTATTTAAGGGTGTCTGTAATAAATTCTTGATACGAGTAATATGTTTTACTTATTAGCCAATCTTTAAGTCTACTGCGGAAACTATTAAACTTATCCTCTTTTTTTATGAAGTCAGGGATTTTGTTGTAGACTTTTATTGATTGGTAATGAGGTCCACTTTTATACATATTTAGCTTAGGTTCCGGGAGGGCTAATTGGTTATTTCGACGGACGCTTTTAACAAATGTGTATTGAGTTAGATGTTTTTTTACAAACAGTGCTACTTCCAGTATATATATGCACGGTAGGGTTAGCAGCTTAAGTTTGACAAAGTGGGGTCGGCAACTTTCCGGGCAGCGTATGTTTGCTATTATGCGTATACACTTTTTTTGCGCTACGAACAAGTCGTGGGCGTCAGTGCTATTTCCCCATAAGATAATGCCATATCGCAGCCATGCATATGCATACGCATAATATGCCGATAATGCACATTCAATATGAGTATTCATCTAAATCGGTTCAGCGGTTTAAGCGTGAAGAGGTACCAGACAGACAGACAGACAGACACACTTTCGCATTTATAGTATACATATAGTATAGTGAATAGTATAGTGTATAGTATAATGTATAGTATAGTGTGGATCACTAATATCATTCTGATAGCAGTTATACCAACAGGCTACAACTGAACTAGATCGTCGTCCTTCACAGCTGGCCGGCGTTGCTTCCGCTAGTATTGCAGCTCAGCCGTCGCTGATAAGGCTTATTAGGTCACACTCATTAATCAGATTAGAAGGTCCATGCCTTCGATCCACGGTTGCGGGTGGGATTGCGTTGGAGGCGCGATCGATGCACGTTAAGCTGGCCGCGCAGTCTCTGCGACAATGGATGCATCCAAATCCATTTCAACCGTGAAAGAATAAAACACGACTTTAAAAGAAAATTAAAACGACATTATTTAAGTATCATAACACATAAGGCATAAGTAACTGTATGCAATTGTATGTAACATGTGTTTAACCTAAACCTATTTATAAATTAGTACCTAATTAATTAATTATTAACTCTCTACAATCACACAGACAAACTGTTCCGACAGTTTTATGAGACCCAGTTAATGTACCCATGTTTATATACTCTGTTTATTAAATAAATTAAATAAATAATAAATAAATGGATGGACCAAAGTAGTAGACATCGGACGACGTATCGCAGGTTTAAAATGGGCCTGGGCGGCTGACACGTTATGTCGCCGAAACGACGGGAGAAGGAGCGAGGTACGTGTTCTGGAATGGAGGCCTCGCTCGAAGAGACAGGCCGGGAGACCCCGGGCAAAATGATCGGACAACATAAAACGATCGCAGGGCCTGTCTGCGAGCGAGTTACGGCAAATCGGACTGAATGGAAGAAAATTGGAGAGGCGTATGCCCAACCGTGGGCGCATATACACTGAAGAAGAATAAGAAAAAATGGAGGGACAACATATTTTGACTACATTTACGGGCGCGCCACGTCGCTGTCACTTCTTGGCCGTAGTCGTGTGTCACAGTGGCTTTCCATCCGCGAACTATATGTAACGTTACCGTTTTGACATTCATGAAACGATTTTGGAGCGGCACTCGGCTTGGAGGGGTCGTGATGGCCCAACTTTTGGGCGGCAATTCACAGATTTTACGTACTGCGTCGTTACAAGCAATTGAAGCCCCATCACCCATACTTGTTACGGATGCCTGGGTCAAATTATACGAGGAAGGAGTTGAGAGATCGATGTGGGAATGCAAACCGCACTCAACAGATAAGAGGTAACATTGAACAGTTCCCGACGCGTGGTGACTCACACAATTATAACTTCAGGCGGCGCGGCGATCTGCGCCCTCCCGCCACACGTCTCGCAATCGCAAAGCCCCAAAAATGTCTTCACGCGATAGGGCCCAAGTTATATATACAACAAGTTGCCCCAAGAAATCAAAAGCGCGCCGAGTATGAGGTGTTTTGTGAACAGACTTAAAATTAAACTAGCATCCGATGCACGCGATTCCATAGACGAATTTCTCAATAATGAATTCAATAATGTACACTGACAGCCGAACGACTTTTCAACTGGCTCGCTACCCAATTAATGGTTATGTAATATTTAAGGAGCTACTAATAATAATTCATTCGTTGACAAACACGCTGCAGTGTGACTAAACTAAGACATACTTACCTACCTGCTGTAATCTATCTATACATATAATAAAGCTGAAGAGGGTCGAAAGTCTGTACATGGAAGATATTCGAAAAAAAATTGGCTAGGGATACTTAAAATCGATAACAGAACACGTTCCAACAGTTTTTAGAATTTTTGTCTGTTTGTCTGTTTATCTGTTTATCTGTTTGTCTGTTTATGTGACCGCGCATCACGTGAAAACGGCTGAACCGATTAAGATGAAATTTGGTATAGAGATAGTTTGAGTCCTGGGAAAGGACTTAGGGTAGTTTTTATCCTGCAAATCAACCCCTAAGGGGATGAAATGGGGGGGTGGAAATTTGTATGGAGCTACTTAAACCGCTGCACCGATTTGGATAAGATTTGGTATATAATTAGTTTGAGTCCCGGGGAAGGTCAAAGGATAGCTTTATCCCGAAAATCTTCCCTTTAGGGGGTAAAATGGAGGGGTGAAAATTTGGATGTAATCCATTTTGATAAAATTTGGTTTAGTGGTAGTTTAAATTCTGGGGAAGGACATTGGATAGTTTTTATTCTGGAAATTTTCTCCTAAGGGGGTGAAATGGGGGGTGAAATTTTGGATGGACTCCGTTTAGACCAAATTTGGTATAGATATAGTTTGAGTCCCGGAGAATGACAATGGATAGTTTGAATCCCGAAAATCATCCCCCAAGGGGATGAAATAGGGATGAAAGTGTGCATAAATCCCATTTAGTTTAAATTTGGTATAGAGATATAAGGAGTCCCAGGGAAGGACAATGCATAGTTTTTATCCTGAAAAATCATCTCCTAAGGAGGTGAAATGAGGGGTGAAGATTTGGATAGAACCGATTTAGATGAAATTTGGTATGGAGATAGTTAAGAGTCCTGGGGAAGGACTTAACATAATTTTTTGTCCAGAAATCATCTCCTAAGGGGGTGAAATGGGGTATGAAAATTTGGATGGAACCCATTTATGGTATAGCGAGTTGGAGTCTTGGGGAAGGACATAGGATAGTTTACTCCCGAAAATCATCCCCTAAGGGGGTGTAATTGGGGGTGAAAATTTGTTTGTGACCTATTTTGATGAAATTTGGTTAAACGATAGTTTGAGTCCCGGAGTATGACAACGGATAGTTTTAATCCCGAAAATCATCCCCTCAGGGATGAAATAGGGGGTCAAAATTTGGATAAAACCCATTAAAATTAAATTTGGTAAAGAGATAGAAGGAGTCCTAGGGAAGGACAATGCATAGTTTTAATCCCGAAAAATCATTTCCTGAGGTGGTGAAATGAGGGTTGAAGATTTCGATAGAACCCATTTAGATGAAATTTTGTATAGAGAGAGGTCTCAGTCCAAGGAAAGAACATAGAATAATTTTTATTTCAGAACACATGAAAGGAGGAAATAAGGGGAACACATAAGGGGGTGAGCTATGGTGGATGAAAATTTGGATTGAACCCATTTACGGTATAGTGGTAGTTGGGAGTCCTGGGGAATAGGAACATTACATAGGTAAATATATGTATGTGACGTTCCAAGGGTAAAGGTACCTTATGGCGGTAGTTTCGAAGATGTTTTCTAAAACGGGGTAAAAAAGAGAGAGAGTTTTATTTAAAATTTTTAAATATTAAAATTATTCAAAAATATTTTTTTATTATGGCTATTTTGAAAACTATTAGATGTAAAATTTTGTTGACGTATCTTTATTTTTAATATAAAATATTTAAATTACAAGTAAGTAATTAACTGTAATTTAGTCCTACGGTTTAGTAGCAAAGGTCCTTACGGCCGTGTGATATGAAAATATGCAAAATAATACTGAAAAAAGCCTACATGCATCTATTATGGTGAGGCAGGTCATAGAAACCAAGTTTGCGGCGGAGTCTATTTTGTAAAAAAAGGCGTTCGGAGTAAGCTAATCTATATTTTCATGCAACTCAGCCATAATGACCCTTTCCGTCATAAAATCCATACTAATATTACAAATGTGAAAGTAACTCTGTCTGTCTGTTACATTTTCATGCTTAAACCGCTGAACCGATTGAGATGAAATTTGGTATAGAGATACTTTGAATTCCGGGGCCTTCCCAAAGAATCCTTACTAAAGATAGTTTTTTATCTGGAAATTCATCACCTAAGGGGGTGGAAAGGGGGGAGAAAGTTACGATATAAACGAGTTCGCGCGGATGAAGTCGCGGGCAAAAGCTAGTATAATATAAGACATACTTACCTTAATGTGATATGATTATGTATAATGTTATTTAAGATCTTGACCCTATAAAAATTGACATGTAAAACTAAGTTTTATAAAGGAATATATGAAATGAAATGAAATCACTCCAAAAGTTGACGGCGCGGCGTCAGTTTGCGGACCTACCTTACGAATGTCGATGGTAACATTATCATTGAACGATCTGTAAACTTGTTCCTTGGAGATAATTGCTTAGATGTCTAAATAATAAAGGTACGTGGTTGTTTGAAGCACTGTGTCATATTAACGACAAAGCTAATAAGCATAGTTTTAAATATAAACATCTGTGACATTAAAAGGAACAAACGAATCAAAAAAATTGAAAACATCCGACAAAAATTTAAGAACCAAAATCTTTTTGACCCTTAATTTGACAAATAATTAATTTCAAAAACCAGGACACTCACGTGTACGAGGTGGGAAAACTAACGGAGGTGGGAAAGTTAACGGTAAGGTTCATAGTTCAAGCCTCGGTGACGCAGGACAGACCCAACGATTCTGGCCAGGAAAAATATACAAAAGTACGGCCAAAGAGTTTGTGTTTGCTGGACACTGCCTTTAAATTAAGTGTGAGGTTTGGTTTAGCAAATAAACGTTAGATTAGAACTTGAAGTAAGGATGTGAGAATTTTATTGTTTTATGTTTCTGAAAATGGAAATAGTTTAGTGTAACTGGCTGTTAAAATCGGACATTTAATTAAATATGGTTTCTGTGAATTAAATAAATAAATATTTTTGTGCGCGTACCATTAATTTATTTTTCATCAAGAATCATGTATATCAGTCGCTTTGTCTCTTATATCAGAGAAAAGTGATTCAAAGGTTAAAAAGGGACTTTCGCGGTTCTGCATGTGTGCACAAAAAAACACAAACACAACAAAATTTTCAAATGTTTTATTACGTTCTGATTACCTACGTATTCTTCAGATGCAGATGCATAAGCAACTGTTATGGTCGCACCACACTTGGGGGTTCGTGTTCGCGTTGCGTCGTTGCCTCTCTTTCATTTACCGTAGGAAGGAAAAAGATGCAACACGAATATTTGGGCAAACACCACCAAGTGTGGTGCGACCATGACAGCAACAGACAGCCGACAACAAGCTGGTAATGCTGTATAGACTTACTCCCTTAATTCATAAATTTTAAATCCTCCTTTAACTAAATGTGTTTTGTCCCCTTCTCATACACAAAAATGTCAAAGTGACATTTAGCGACAAAAGAATTATAACGGCATTTTAGCTAAAATAAGCTTTATAGACGTTTATGAACAAGGCCAATACAGTTTTCTAAGATAATATGAGTTAGGTACCTATAGATATATAAGTGGTTAATAATTTGGCAGTAATAAACCAAATGAGCACCGATCGCAGTTTCCACACGAATTCCTTTATTCATGCGTGCAGTAATCCATGAAAACCGGGTAATTGGCCGTGTTCAACCGAAGCACGCTCTATTTACGACCAAGATTATCGGCATTAAGTTATTAATAACAAATGAGGTATTTACATCCTATGCCAAATTAGACTTATCATTTGCGTAAAGGTCATTGCGGTGGTTGCAAAGTGAAACTGGATCTCCATAAACTAATGGCTATTATACGTACAGTATAAGCAGAGATGCAAGCTTATGTATACGCGCCACATAAGTTTGCGTCTCTGAATCTCTGATGTCAGGTATTATAGTTGCATCGCAAAGGTGTCACAGGGGTTCGGCGGGTGTACGTGAGGCTAACTTCAGAGACGCAAACTTATGTGGCGCGTATTGTAACCCGAAGGTTAGATTGGTAACTTGGATAACTCTTACTTACTATTGGCTCTGTGAGCAGCAGAATTCAAGGGGCTGAATAAAAAAAAATGATTTTGGAATTTAAAAAAAATATGTGATTCGATTAAAATATTATATGTAACTAACAAACCTGCTCACAAAATTTCACGAGAATCGGTTGATAAAAATGCGACCTGTAGAGGAGAACAGACGGACAGACGGACAGCCGGACAGAGTGACAAACACCGGACACCGGATACGAACGACGGCCTAACAACAGAAAAGTGCATACTATATGTGTATACGAATATTCAATAAAATACCTTCAACTATTAAGACACTGCCTAATGCCGAATTCAAGTTTAAATTCAAAAGTATTTTAAATAACGCACGTTTTTACACAATTGACGAATATTTTAGTTATACATTTTAATTCTTACATCACTTTTGACATTTAAAATTGTACTTTAAATTATAATCTAATAATAATGAATGACATTCCAAATTAAAAATTTTGTATTTATGTTAAGCATGTTCTTAGGCAATTGACAGTTATTTAATTTAATTTATATTCTAGTATATTAGTATTATGACATTAATAATATATGCACGCAATTTAAACTTAATTTTAATTTTGACATGAATGACTGACTATGTCATGTCATAATAATTATTTTCACATGCCTTGAGGCAGAATGTATTGAGGGTCAACAATGTAACTACACTTATAACATCTACCTACTGAACTTACCATATGTTCGTGAATAAACTTTAATTTCATTTCATTTCATTTCATTTCTAAGCTGAAGCATAGAACTTCAGACGCTAGGTATTTTATTGCAAAGTGAAAAAATAATACCTACAATAAGTACAGTACGCGCCACATAAAGCCTCTGCTAGACGGTCGCCAACACGCCACTCCGACCGAGCGACCTTGGTCGGCACCGACCGCTGCGCTGTAGTATGAAATTTTGCTCCAAACAACTCTCTACACGGTCGTTGCGGACCAAGGTCGCCCGGTCGGAGGGGCGTGTTGGCGACCGTCTAGCAGGGGCTTAAGTTTGCTTCTCTGAATCTCTGATGTTAGGTAGGAGGTAGGAGGTTAGGTAGTAGCGTCGCAAATGTGTCAGAGGGGTTCGATTGACGGGTATACGGGAGGCGAGGTGACATGAGGCTAACTTCAGAGAGGCAAATTTATGAAGCGCGTATTGTAGCTCGAAGATTAGATCGGTAACTTGGATCATACTCTTACTTATTACGTCAGCGAGTGGGAAGGAGAACGTCGTTTAGGTTATGGTTATATCCTTAGGCAACTGATAAAATGCTCGTCAAGTCGTCCGTTTCAAAATTTGCACCAACTGCTGATAATAGATCGAGCTAATATTTGGTATGTATGTATGTGTGTTGGGTGTTTAAATGTGATAATAATATAGCTAACTGATCACAGATCTAATGATGCAGCTCAATTACATTTGTACAAAGCTCGTAGAATCGTCAAGGTGTAATTGTTTACTGTGTAATATCAGATAACAAGAATAAACTTAATTAAAAAGAAATAGAACGGTTAGAACAAGATGGCACGCGCGTCAAAAAGCGATATATGGCGCGACATAGCTCTGCTAATTCGTAGCACAAGACGCCTCTTGTCTCGCGGTCAAATGTCATAGCGATAGATTATCTGCCGTTCAATTATTTATCGGCCTATTAGAAAGGTAAACGTAAGAGACTATACTTCTGAAGTCAAAGTCAAAAACATTTACTGCAAGTCACATTACAGTTAAAAAGATGGAATTAAGAATAGGTATATGCCGCCCTGCGAGGGCACAGCAACATTGAGAGGACTAATTAATAGCATAATTTTTACTTATACTACTATCTATACAGACTACTATCTAATACTACTATCCTTTTCTTATTTATTAATTATTAGTCCTTTTCTTATTGTGCCTGTATTGAACACGCACCAACACCAGACATGTTCCTCTTGCCACTTCGGCTATAAACTAGGCTAGTACGGAATTCACCCGAACGCTGTTGACCCTGTTGACAATATTACTTATCGTACATAGGACCGGCGCGGGCGTTATACAGTGTTATACACGACGCTGGTAGAGCGGCCCCGTAGCATGGATGGCCTTACCACGCGATAAGTGACAAGATAGAGCAACCGTCACTGGCTGACACCGTTCAATAGAACGAGACGACGCTCTTATCTTGTTATAACTCATAAATTGCGTGATAAGGCTATCCATGCTACGGGGCCTCTGGATGCCAAGATTTGAGTTATATAGCTGTCAGCCTGTCAAATACCAGTTTTACACGACAGACGATCTTCTGTACATACCTAAGAACTATTAGTTTTGTGACAACTAACCCCATACAGCGATTCTTACCTTCCATCTATATATATGTTGGGCTGAGAGTAGAGGACGAGATGTTATGCTGTTTTAGCAAGATTTTCATCGTCAGCCTGTGGTCCCAAGTTTTAGCACAAGTCAGCACTCTTTGAGGAGAAATATGGTAGTCCATGGGCAGTGCCACGAAAATCGATAACAGTATATCTCCGTGCCTATCGCACTTGTGAATTCGAACGATAAAGAGGTGTCCGAAAAGTCACGCAAGATTAGAATTTTAAAAACTTTTTTTAGGGTTCCGTAGCCAAATGCCAAAAAACGGAACCCTTAAGGATTCCTCATGTCTGTTTATCCGTCCGTATGTCTCAGCCACTTTTTTCCGAAACTATAAGAACTACTTATACTGTTGAAACTTGGTAAGTAGATGTAGGTATTCTGTGAACCGCATTAAGATTTTCACACAAAAATAAAAAAAAAACAATACATTTTAGGGGTTCCCCATACTTAGAACTGAAACTCGACTTTTTTTAATCAAACGTGTGGGGTATTTATGGATAGGTCTTCAAAAATGATATTGAGGTTTCTAATATAATTTTTTTCTAAACTGAATACCTAGTTTGCGCGAGAGACACTGTAACTTCTAAAATAAGAGAATGATAAAACTAAATATAATATAATATGATGTACATTACCATACAAACTTCCACCGAAAGTCGAAAGTTGGCTTGAACGAGATCTAGTAAGTAGTTTTTCTTAATACGTCATAAATCGTAAACTGCAATTTATTTTACGGAACCCTTCATGGGCGAGTCCGACTCGCACTTGGTCGCTTTTTTCTTATTTTATTATTGGTCATATAGGTCACATTATAGAGTTATGTATGGAATAGCACATGGGACAAATTATCTCCACGGCACGGTATTTTTCTGGCAAGTATAGTACACATTCTTTTGTCGAAAATTTCCACTATCATTATGATTACAAGTTTTTGAATTTCAAGGAAACAGCGTTGAATGTCCTCTTTCGGGGGAGATTTCAGGGTTTTTAGCATAAAACAGTGTTTTTCACACGATCCTTTTGATTTTCGCGAAACAAACGGATTGAATACAGGGTTTTCGCGAAAAAAGGTACTTAGATTAGTTTATGGGCATGGAGGAGATTAGAGCGACGACAGCCAAGTCCTAATCCAAGTAACCAAAAAAATGCATTGTTTAATTTTTAACAGGTTTCGAATAGATAAATAGGTAGGTAGATACTTTGTTTTTTTTTGAGCTCCATATTTTTTAAGTGAATAATTCACCCCAATTTTCTACGTTACGTACCTACGGTAGTAAAATTGGGGTGAATTACATAGTACATGAATAAAAAGAACAAAGCACAAAGAAAAAGAACCGTATCACTAAATTAAAACTTTAATATACTTATGTAATGTCAATTAAGTACTTAGAGATTTTAGAAATGTCAAATAGCTATTCTTTCTGATAACCGAGTAGCAAAATTATATATGTTTGGTATCAGCCAATAAAAATCTAAATCACTATGAACCACAACACCATAATTTACAGCTTAGGTAATATCCTGGCCGAGAAATCGCGTAACATACCAGGTACTCAAAAAAATCCAGTCAAATCAATTCTTTATTACTCAAATCTCATAATAAAGAATGACGACGAGTTTAATGTTGGCTTATGATTCCCTAGTAGTTTTTTTTTTGTTTACAAACATTTTCCTGCAGCGCGCATTACAAAGCCCGCAGTATGCGTGTGCGCATAAAGCCGATAGAAAGTACCGCAACGGGTTCAGTCGTCGAATGCGCGCGCACTGACACTGACGCGTGGCGCAAATGTTACCAGCTGCACGCGGGAAATAGTTGCGTCCTGAAAACTGTGAAATAAAAACATTACAAATAAAAAAAAAATCGTGTTCGATTTTGTTTTTCAAAATGGGTGCCAGTGCGATTTTTGTCCTATTGCTGATCTCAGTTGCGGCAGCCGTTCCCGCGGGAGACTCCAGGAAACAGCCATTTATAGGTATGTATTATTGTTTGTTTTATTTTGCTCCAATAAGTTAGGTAGGTCCAAAAATAAAGATGAGAGCAGCTCAAAAAGAAATGTTGTACAGGAACTTATTAGATAGCATTAGCATTTTTTCAGACAGTTTTTTTTGTGAAATTGTGGTCAAATCACATCTGAAACATACGCTGAAAGTTTTTTTGCGGTAAAAATATTTAAATGAGAATAAGCATTATATTGTCACCCGAGAGCATTATAAACAAAGTGGGTAATCTATATATCAGAATCTAGCAGCACAAAATCATGAAAGTATTTAATAACTTATCCTTATCACTGACCAATTAAATTTAACGATATACTTCGTTGCAATGCATAAAAATGCCATTTCCAATTATTATGTCGTAATATAAGAACCTACCCTTAGTTACAATTTCATGAAGGCAATAAAGTTAATCGTTCTCTAATTGGTTAACACTAAACATTTAATTAAGAAAACACTTTAATAACTATGAATAAAAACGTAGTAATGTCGTAGTCGTGCAAACGTCGAGACAATGGGAGAGGATTGTGCCGCTAAACGAGTGTACCTGGGGCGCCCAAATGGTCGACGTCCAGTCAGCCGACCAAGGTATCGCTGGATAGACGAAGTCCAGAAAGACCTTTGCCAGAAACTGCCGATCATGATTGGCGGCAAGCTACCCGGGACAGAGCACAGTAGCGTGTCTTAGTGTCGGAGGCCAAGATCCACTTCGGGTCGCTGAGCCAGCGTAGTAAGTAAGTAGTAATTTTGAAATCATGTGAGAACTCATTAAATCATTATTAAATAATAAAGTTATTGAGAATGAAATGTAACGACGGTAATTCTACATGCAAACTTAATACTTAGCAATAATGCAATCGAAAAATTAAGCAGCCATTCAGCCATGCAGTCATCGCAAAGGTACTAGATAGGTTTCTTGACAATTGTTTGAACCTACATGTTAAATTACATGATGCGCAATTCGGTTTTCGTGAAGGACTATCTACGGAAAGTGCAATATTAGCCTTAAAACATACAGTAAGCTATTATGTTAAGAGAAATACGCCTATTTATGCCTGTTTCTTAGATCTTTCAAAGGCTTTCGATACCGTGTCGTATGATAAACTGTGGTCAAAGTTGAAGGAGACAGGCATAAATCCGGCTGTGACAGAAATCATGTCTCACTGGTATAGCAACCAGATAAACGTGGTAAAATGGGCAAAAGAGTATTCAGATCCATATGTGCTAAAATGTGGGGTGAGGCAGGGGGGGCTAACCTCGCCTAGATTGTTTAACATGTATGTTAATGAACTGATTGAGGGGCTCAGCAGTATACGTGCCGGATGTAGAATTGATAATGTTTGTGTAAATAATATCAGTTATGCAGACGACTTGGTGCTGCTGAGCCCATCAGTGTCAGGGCTAAAGAAGCTAATCGATACATGTGAGATGTATGCGCAACAGCACGGTTTGAAATACAACGCGGGCAAAAGTGAGTTCATGATGTTCAGGGGTAAAATTAAGTGTCCAGGCTATTCGCCCAAAATAATGTTGAACGGAGTTCCTCTGAATCGTGTTACTCATTTCAAATACCTGGGTCATATAGTGACCGAGGACCTGAAAGACGATTTCGATATCGAGCGGGAGCGCAGGGCGTTGTCAGTCCGAGGCGGGATGCTGGCGCACAGGTTCGCACGTTGTAGTGCCCAAGTGAAGCTGACTTTATTTAGAGCTTACTGTCAAAGTTTCTATACGTGTGGCCTGTGGGCTAGTTTCAGGCTGAAGTCATATAGCGCCCTGCGTATCCAATACAACAACATTTTCAGGAGGCTGTTTGGGCTTCCCCGATTCTGCAGCGCCTCTGGGATGTTTGCCGATGCTAGCGTAGATGACTTTTATGCCATAATACGGAAGAAGACGGCGTCTGTGGTGATGCAGACGAGGGGAAGCTCAAATAGCATCCTGAAAATGATAGCAGAGAGGTGGGACTCGGACATACTCCGCCGATACACCGACCTACACGTCCTAAAAAAAAAAAATTAAATTAAATTAATGCATGTGGCTATAATTTTACTAATATAGTTATATAGTTGTATAAGTGTTTTGTGTTTTTGTTTTGTGTTTTGTAATGCTATGGATCTAAGAAATCTGAAAATAAACCATTTTTATTTTATATTTTATTGCCCAAATGGGTTCACGAACTGTTCGAACACTCGTTGCAAAAGTCAATAAAGAACTTTTACGGTAATTTCACGGCGAAAAACTGACTGCACGCTTGACAATGACCTGGAACCTACCGTCACGCCCCGCGATTACAAAAAGATTAGGCTTATTTGACGTAGACACAAATGGACTGTTTTGCAAACCTCGACGGTTTTGACAATGTTGGAAACGCACATTGAAATAAAGAGTAACTGCTTGTACGACTTCTAATATGATGAATCACTTTACTTAAACCTAAAATAAAATTTGCTCTATTAACGGCTTAGAAAGAAACCAATTTTCTTGCCAAAATGGTTCAAAATGATGAACATGATCATGCAAATTATCTTTTAAATAAGATTAGTGATGACCAGACATGAATTAATTATTCGGTTACACTATAAAATTATACTTATATTGTGTGTAAGTAGAGTCTAGACCATGAGGAATTGAAACACTCGATAACTGAGTAACAAATGAAGAGGCCGCCACAGCAATTATTCACTTCATAGGCATAACATTGCATATTAGAGGCAACGATCGACGCGACCCAGATACCTAACGGCGCCAAACAAATTTGATATTTGATAACACCGTGAAATGTATTAATACCAATCGACTAGAACACACTTTACAAGCGTTTTTGGCGTTAATGGGGGTTATAAATTTTAGTCAAATACAGTTGCCTACAGATGGAGCATAAATTTGCTGAAACAAGATGTATGCATCGGCAATTATATCTGTTGCAATGTGAAACTATGATAATTTACCTGTACTTAATTAGAAATAAATATACAATTTGAGCAATGCATCCGTTTGAACTACAATAAAAGGACATTATAGATAAGCAAGAAATTATAAAAGGTCTTATCAGACGTGAGATGAAACTCTTAGGGATCACTTGCTTAAATAATATGCCAAAATATTTTTTGAAACAATCGTTTAAAATATACAGTTTTTTTTTTATTTGTGAATATATTTAATTTAATAGTCACATATTGTGATTATTCGCCCTTTAGTGGAAAAGTAAGTCCTTCAAATTAATAACTGCCCAGCTAGCACGATACGACGTCTCAGTACATTTTTGCCGTAAAACGTGACGATAAAACCTATCGTGCTAGAAGGCCTCTGGTTTCGGTATATTTATAACTATGCGAATTCATTAACACGCTTAAATACCTACCTCAACATTGTAAACCTTAATTAACCGTTATAACAGTCTAGTGTCCTAATTCTCCGGAAATAACTTTTTAGATTCTCATTGTCCGTAATAATCAGTTTCTTTCAAGCCCATTGTTGTCACTGCATTGTCTTATTTGTCTTAGCTTAATCCGATTTAAAACAATATCTGTGTTTTATCGAAGCTGGTAAAACGTTTACGAAATAAATTGATCGCATATTTCTAACAATGAAACTGAATGCCCATCAAATTGCGTTTAACTGATTTTCTTTGGCCAAGGATTTTTGCGTCAGTCCTAATATTGCCTAATTGCTTCAACCTCCAGTACTGTCGAGTAACAATGGAAGCCCAGCAAGGCTCTTTAATGCTCACAGACAGACAAATTTAAAATGCTATTGTTAATTTTAGAGCCAAAAACCGTTCCATTCTAACTTATATCTGAACGCATGCGGTACTTGTGTCACGACACGAATAACATATTGAACAAAATAACTGTTTCCAGTATACGCAATTTTTTCAGTAACATTTTTTCTAGTAGTCCGATTGGGTAGCTTGTTATGTAGGAACCCAGTTGTTAATATAATAGGGGTAAATACTTGTAAATACTTCAAATGGAATAAGGCAAAAAATATGCCTAATGAAAATAATCCCATTCAAATATCTAAAAAATTACGAAGCTACAACCGTTAGAGAAAAACTTTTCTCATATTAAATGACAATATTTTCATATGAAGGTGCGTTTTGCGGAAAAGGGACTATACCCCCTCCTAAACCTTTGGACCCTTATAACTTTGTGATTATTTATTGTCTTGTGTTACTTTTTTCTTCATTTGACTACATTGTTAATCCTTTTTAGTGAAAATACAACATTATTGATTATTTTATTTAGTGCCAGAACTAGATTATGAGGCCAGAACAGGACTTGTATACCTACTTTAGTACTTTATATTATAGTGTAAAATTGTGTCCTACAAACAATGCCTCCGTAAAATTTGTGCCGTGTATTTCAAAAACCGCTACCTTTAGTGACCTTGATATCAGCAATTCTGTTGTTTTGGTCATAAAACAAACGCAATTTCAATGTATTATTCCAAACAACTTAATTATCCAGTCCCTAACAGTGCTTTTGGGGCGCCATCAAGTCAGGATTAGCTGCAATTAAGAATTCCGAAATTTCATAAGAATTTTTCATCTTCCTTAAGTGACGCAGCTTTTTTACCTGTGCGTTGCCCTGAGTCCTTTCACAGTTCAATACCCTGGACAAAGTTAATATTGACAATGTACTTTGAGTTTACGATTGCACGTTAACTTACACTTTGGTCAAGAATGCGGTTTTCGAAGAAAATACAACGTCAGGGCTTTGTTTATGGCTTTGTCATGAACAACTTCGCCCACTTGCTTTTGAATTGGCCGGGATTTCATTTGTTTGTCGTTCATTGCAATTATTCTTATACATATAATAGTTTCATACTGCACTGACCAACAAAATAATCAATGAAAAATCGACCCCGACACTTATCCGACGACCTCAATGTAGACACATTGTCTAATTACACACTAAAGATAGATAAATAATCAAACAGGTGTTTTGATATTCATACTATCCAAGATACAGCACGTCCATCGCGATTATAAGCAACCTCCTTTTATCAAAACCCTTTGTCGTCATTTCTACGTAAGTCGTTTTGTTACTAATGTTTTTAATTATGTTTAGTTACTTCATGCATTATCGTCAATTTTAAAATCATGCCAAATATTGCCATATTACTTTGATTAACGATTTCGTTATAATTATCGTTCATCGTGTACTGAATTACAATGTGTTATGTCATGTTTGTTTTGCAATAATAGCTAGTTAATCAATATTTTGAAAAGTAGTCGCTTGATTACGACCGATAGCTGTCTAGATTTCCTTAGTACTCAGAAATCATTAACATTGTACTATATATTTTACAAAGATATCAAACCAATTAATGAGCCGATTCTTCGGAGAAGTACCATTGTAAAAACATTTGGTACGGAGAAAATTATATCTCTACTTTGTGATTAAGATTATCCAATAACATAATCGACCTAAAACATTTATATTATTATTTTTCCAAAACAGTTATGTGGCCAAAAGTATTTTTTTTGTATGCACTTATCTATTAACTATTTAACTATTTAAATTATCGGTAGTTTAATTTACGTTCATATTTATTAAATGTGACGAACGAGATGACTTCCTAATAGTACGATGATTGAAATACATTAAATGACTCACGTCGGTCGATAACCTTAGATCATTAAAAGTCAATTAATCATGATCAGTATCATTTTGTACCCCTATTGATTTTATGATTTATTTAATGTAGCTCATATCAATAGAGCTATATTAAATAACTCATAAAAACAAAGTATTCTCGACCTGTTTAATTTAGGTACTTTGCTTTTAAAAAGGTCTTCTCTGTTAATGAATCTTCATAAAAAATCGGGATTCCTAACCTAAGGCAGCTTAAAAAGGATAGTTGGTGTTACGAACGAACCATCCATAAAAACTACAACACGGCAAAAAAAAACGTCACAATTTAACATTACTTCACACACTACGGATGATATTTATACTTGCCCTGCTGCTTGCTTGGGTACCTACATCCAAGTATACATCATCATATCAGCCAAAAGACGTCCACTGCTGGACAAAGAGTCTCCTCCCCCAAAGAGTTCCAAAGTGACCGGTCCTGCGCCACCCGCATCCAGCGGACTCCCGCGACCTTTACCAGGTCATCAGGTCCTACCCAAGCCGCGGCTTCCAGTAGGTACGTGGTCGCCACTCGAGATCCTTTCCACCCCAACGGCCATCACTTCTACGTGCAATGTGCCCCGCCCACTGAAGTTTAGCGATTCGGAAGGCTATATCAGTTACCTTGGTTCTACTGCGGATAGCCTCATTTCTGATGCGATCACGCAGAGAAACTCCCAACATAGCCCTATCCATTGCCCTTTGGGTGACTTTGAGCCTTCTTATGAGGCCCATTGTAAGCGTATACGAGTTTACGAATCGGAGAAATTGTAAATACCAAAATCTGAAAAGAGAAAAAATATGGATATAAATAACTAGTGGCTCTGCGAGCTGTAACTTGTAAGTAAAACTCGCAAGGTAGTATTTTTAATTTCTTAATTGTAATTTTATTCGAAAAACTGAGTCGGCAAAATTTTAAATCATTCTTAAACCTACTCACAAAATTTCACTTGCATTCTGACGCACGGAAGAATTTTTGCCCAAGCTGAGACGAAGAACTTCGTTCGCTGCGCTCGCTCGTTCAAAAGTGTGATGATACTCCAAATATTAAGCTGCTGATTTAAACGATAAATGAACAGCCATCAACCATCATAAGCAAAAGAAAAAGAATTCTAGAGTTTTATAACAGCATTTTACTACCTAAATGTATATATTTAATAAGCCAATATTTCAACAAAAACTTCCCAGCCTCGTATGGTGAAAAGGGATTCAAGACATTTCAAAATGTAATCTTGTGCCAAAATGGATAATCAGGCCTCAGTTGCGACACGGTTTCGCCACGCAGCTCTTCATCTGCGCAGGCACCGCCTTTGTGTTCCTTGTTTGTGAAACTTTGCGGCTTACTGCATTATGGTGACTAGTAAACACGAGGACTTTTGTCTTGGAAAGGAAGATGCCTTTAAACGACTTGAATTGAAGTTCCAAATGGATCTCCAAGCTATAATGTAAAGAACTTTAGGACGTAGAACATTTTTAATGAAATTACTAATTACAAGCAAAGAAAGAATAAATTCTCTAGAGAAAAATATTTAAGTCGACACTAGAAGCTGTGGATTGGTTGTGCAATCTGGATGTTGATGTATAAGCTACTACTGTTAATAATTATCTACATTCATACTTTAAGAAAACGCCATACGATTAAATAAATAAATGTCGACAAACAAAAAAAAAACAAATATTCGTAGAACTTTTTGCGGCAAAGTGTCCTCACCTCACGCAGCTTGGTATCACACGGGACATGCTCCGTGACGCTGATTTTCAGTGAAACCATAATTGGACAAGTTGGCACTGAGAGAATATAACGTAATTAGTAGGTACTATTTTTATTCAAAATGTCAATAAAGTAAAATGATAATAATTTAAATGATCGTGAAATGGCAGTAAATGTAGCATACTCGTAGCACGAGTCTTTTATTTATTTTAAACCAAAAATGTTTTTTCGTGATTCCGAACGTAGTTTTTGGTTTTGTCCGTAACTATCGGGACAGAAAATATAAATGAACACCTAAATATCTGTGTGATACAGACATTTGATTACACGTTTTAAACTCATTTCTTTAATTTTGTTGTTTCTCTATTCCTCCTGCTGTTAATATATCTACGCTTTCCACTTTTATTCTCAATCACAGTATCTATTCGAATGTTTATTTTCTTTAGTCGAAACTAATAAAGAAGCCTTCAACCAAACTCGTCATATTAATTAATTAAAATTCTAAGCGCGTAGGCACTACAGTTCTCTGTCAACAATCCAAACACTAACCCCCGCCGTTGGGAAATCTTCAAATGTCATCAAGGAGGTATCCATGTTGGCGTCTGAAGGGTACCGAGCTATGCTTGCAACACGATCACAATGCAATACAGCTACATAAACACTATGCACCACACAATGAAACTCTGCTGATTATAATACGTGGAGAATTAAAAGTGGCAGTTATTCAAAGGATGGCCAGGATGAATAAAGTAAGTAGGTAGGTAATGGACATCATTTAAATTCAAAATGCTGCGTGCAATGTTGTGTTTCGTAAAGCTGTTTAAGGTATATTGTCGATAATGGCTGTACCGAAATGTTCGAAAGGAAAGAAGTCACTACGTGGCTTCTTTTTTGGCGTATGCCTAGCAAATCTAGCAAGAAGAGAAGTTTCCAAAGGTGCGAAATTTCTTGTATGGAAAGTTATCAGAACTTAAATTTTAGAAGAACTCCCTGGACAAATGTATTGTCAGCTGTTTTAATTGTCCTCCTAGGGAATAATAGGTTATAGATGTAATTAATACATGAAATATCTCCATCGAAAACTTCCTAACAAAGACTTATTTTTATGAATTCTCGTGAAAGTTTAATTAAATTTCTGACAACTTTCCTGATATTTTGAGAAAACATTTGAAACAACAATTTTTAAAAATTGTTATTTAATTTCCCTTGGTTATATATTAGTTGCCGCTTCCAAAGCACAAATATTTGCATCCGCATGCAGAGTGAGACGCGCATCGTGTAATAGTTGGATCACTTAAATATAACTGACAGCTTCGCGCAGGATTCTGCAACCACCCTGATATAGTCGTGAGCCATAACATCACAATCGGACAAAGCGTTTACACTGTTTCATCACCCCATCCATCAGCTGACAATTTACAGCAATATTGTGCCAACGAAAAATCGTGACCGCAGGACTTGAAACACCGCTCATAATAACTATGATTTAAGTACGGAATCCTCATTATTCCAATGCTCGGTGTAATCGAAAATGGGCAATTATGTCGCCGACATTCAATTGTCCTAAATTGTCAATGGTAAGAACAATTCAATTCGTACGGCCTTCGGAGAGTCTGTTCCATCAACTGTCATCATTGGTTGGGAAATGGTTGCTCTTCGAATGGAGATTGCTAAAAATTTGAATTGGTTTAGAAAAACCATGTATAGATATCGGTCTGTATGTTACCTTTTCACGCATAAATCACTGAATAGCTTCAGATAAAGTATAGTCTGGAGATAGTTCGAGTCCCTGGAAAGGACAAAGAATAGTTTTATCTCGGAAATCATTCTCAAAAAGGGTGAAATGAAGAGCTGAAGTTTGTATGGAGGTATAAAGAAATTACATGCGGCAAAGTCGCTGGCAAAAGCTATTCATAAAATTGGTTCTTCATTCATCTTATTCATGGGATTCTACTTACTTTGGTATATTTATATATGTATATGTAAGTGATCAAGATGATAACGAAGATTATATTTTGTATAATGCATGATACTTTTCAATACTCGTACTTCAATAAGTTAACTAAAACTAAAATACATCTAAATAAAACTAAAATATATCTAAAAATGGCCCCTGCGGCATGGTACCGAAGACGCTGGCAGCATTTCCTCGCTGGATCGCCAGGCCGATGCATTGAGCGAGGAAACTGCCAGCTCGTTGGTCTCCCGTGGCGTCTCTGAGCCTCTTCGACATATCCTTAAAGAGGCTCAGAGCGAAGTTACTTACATCTTGGTATTCGTAAGAATCGATTATATTGATTTAGCAGTTTCGAAGGCTCTTTTGTTAGTCAAGGTAGGCAAATTAGCAGCACACACCCGAACTGAACTAGTTTCGCAGCCATTGCAAAACGTTCATAAGGATAGTAGGTACTTAGGGCATAACTAATAATAAATAAATAATAATAAACACACAAATAAATGCCCTGACCGGGATTCGAACCCGGGACCTCCAGCTTCGTAGGCAGAGTCACTACCAACTAGGCTACGGAGGCCGTTAACTACGGCGGGATACTCAATTCTAGTAACGAAATTGCATTCGGTGCAAATATTTTGCGAAATCGATCTTTTCGACGGGACTTTCGGCGCAATCATACATACAAAATATATAGAAAAACTCAAAAAATCCCAAAATATTAAACATTGTTAGCAGTAACAATTCGCTTATCGCACTCTACCTAATAGTACATTATATCAGAGGCCGGGAAAACGCGGACTTCCGGCCAAGTAGGTATAGACAGTAGTATATAGACAAATAGGATAGAGATACGAGGCCGGGAATCCGTTTTCACGCCGAGGCATGTATAGTGCTTTTCTCAAACATGCAATGAAATAAATAAATAAAAATCCTCAAATCAAACTAGGTATAATATATCTCTAAAATACGGTCCACTGTTACTGACTGGAAGGCGGAAATACAATGTTGCCCCGGTAACTGCTTGTAGATCTCAATTTGCAATGTCCCAGTATTGTCATCTATCTGCTCGTATTTATAATAAAATAAATAAAGCTAAGAATATTTATGCACTACAACAGTATAACTGTAAAAAACTGACGAACTGGTTAAAAAGCCTTAACTATGAAGAAGTCGAAGCACTCCTATGCAGCACAACCTAAAAAAATATATATCGATAACCACTTCTATATAAACATTTTTTTTTTTCGTCTTTGTTTCCGAAATAATATTTATATATTTTATTCATAAAGAAAATTTACAAACAAGGGGTGACGACGGCAATGACAAAAAGAAAAGATGGTGCGGAGGGGGAAATTGGTTGTTAAATCTTGCCTGGTTTAAAATTCCTGCTCCGTCTTCGTAATACATAATATAAACATACATTTAATAAAGTATATACATATAAATATATAAGTACTACATACACACACACACATTGAACTAGAGGATAGTTTTATTTTTATGTAATTGTTGTTATTTTTGTTAATTATAACCAAATTTTATGGAAGAGCAGGATCTCCTGTCACAGGTATATATATATACTTACTAAGAGATCCCACACCTTTGTGTATGTATCCCTTGAAATTTAACGAAAATAAACAATTTTCATTTTCATTCATTTTCAAACTAATTTTCATGGCTGAATGCCGTGGTGCTGTGCCACAAATAGTGGAATGAAAAAGTTACTTTGCAGGCCTAGGCCTGAAAAGTTGTATGAAATCCCATATCAGGCCGCCTCGAGATGCTGCGCCCGAAAAAGCATACTTCCGTGCAGTGATCGGATCTAGGATGCAATTTCCCGGGGTTTATGTCCGTAATATTAAGATGGATATGACTTACAATCCCGCGACTTTTTTTGTTACCTACCTTTAGAAAAAGGTAAATAACTTTTAATTTTAAGTAGTTTACAGTATAAAATTTACAGAAAATGTAAAAACAACAAAAATGTTTACAGTACCTACTGCATAGAATAGAATAACTGAACGTAACTTGTATGTCTTATCTTTTATCATCATCCTTCTAGCGTTATTCCCGGTTGTGCCCCTAAAGGAGCCTGGGGTCCGCTTTGACACCTAATCCCAAGATTTGGCATAGGCACTAGTTTTTACGAAAGCGACTGCCATCTGACCTTCCAACCCAGAGGGAAAACTAGACCTTATTGGGATTAGACCGGTTTCCTCACGATGTTTTCCTTCACCGAAAAGCTAACGGTAAATATTTCGTACATAAGTTCCGAAAAACTCATTGGTACGAGCCGGGATTCGAATATGTCTTATCATTTATGTATTTTTATTATTCTTGTATGTTTTCCAGGGTATACAAGTAAAAGTAATAATTTTTATTAGTTATTAGTATCACCACTTTGTTAATCTTATCACCAGGGCTCGAACTTTTAGCGCTGATGACGTTGCACTGCACCGCACATAAAATGCCTTCTAATAGTATATTCGTAAACAATTACCACTGCCACTTACCACATTCTCAACATATCGACAAATAATAATAATTACAGTTATATATACCCATTATTAGACAATTCTAATGTTCTTTAAGTGTGCAAATATTAAGTGACGTATTTTTAGGGTTCCGTAGCCAAATGGCAAAAAACGGAACCCTTATAGATTCGTCATGTCTGTCTGTCTGTCCGTCCGTATGTCACAGCCACTTTTTTCCGAAACTATAAGAGCTATACTGTTGAAACTTGGTAAGTAGATGTATTTTGTGAACCGCATTAAGATTTTCATACAAAACTCGAAAAAATACAGTAAGTTTTGGGGGTCCCCATACTCAGAACTGAAACACAAAAAAAATTTTTTCGTCAAACCCATATGTGTCTACATCTATGGATAGGTCTTCAAAAATGATATTGAGGTTTCTATGATATTTTTTTTAGTTTGCGCGAGAGACACTTCCAAAGTGGTAAAATGTGTGCCCCCCCCCCCCCTGTAACTTCTAAAATAAGTAAATAATAAAACTAAAAAAATATATGATGTCCATTACCATGCAAACTTCCACCGAAAATTGGTTTGAACGAGATCTAGTCAGTAGTTTTTTTTTAATACGTCATAAATCGTAAACCGCAATTTATTTTACGGAACCCTTCATGTGCGAGTCCAACTCGCACTTGGCCGCTTTTTAATTTACAATAGCCTATTTCCCAAACTCCCGGGAAATCCGAGACATCCACGATAACCATAACGTTTGAGGTCGTTCACCCCAAATTGCATCCTAGATCCGATCACTGAAATAAGGAACGTAAAGAGAATATTTCATTGCATGTTTGAGAAATAGTACATTGTTTAACAAGGGGCGTATGAGGAATATTGCAAACGAGAGTCTCTCAGGAGCCCCACGCCGTAAAGCGGAGGGCTTTTGATGACTCGAGTTTGCAATATTCTTACGCCCGTGTTATACACAATGTTTTTCATCACATTTGCGAGGAAATAAATAACCACAAAAGACAGAAAAACCTATGTTTTATACAAGCGCATCAATCAAATGTTGACGAAATTGACCACTTCACTTCTAGATCAGTGCGAGTGGAGGGCGGAGCTTCGATATTTCAACCAATCACAGAGCATTGAGCATGTGGTTCTTGCAGGGCGGGGCCTGCTCGTTTTTATTTTCCAACCAATCACAGAGCAGAATTCTTGCCGTGCAGATTTGCTTAACCAATCAGATCACACACAAGCTCATAACTCCCATGGGGCCATTATTTCCCGCGGGAACAATTTAGGCCATTGTCCTTCTGTATAATGGCAAGGAATAACGCCATTTATGAGCAAGTGTGATGAAAATATAATTAACAACGATATGTAAAGTTTTTTTGAACTGCATGCTTATGTGTTAATCTGCTTCAGCAGATTCTGTACATATTATAATTATCTTGTATTTAAAGAACTTTCTATCAAATATTATGAATATACATAGCATCAGCTTTCGTCAGTATTTCCACCGCTGAACACTACATGGCGACCCCGCAAGAATTCGAACTAGGAATCTTCAAGAATAAACTGTAAGAATAGATGCCGACTTTTGATGTAGAAGAACAAAAAAGATGGAACAAAATGAAGTATAACAAACTCTTGCAAAAATTACAAAATTAAGTAAATGTTTAAGGTTCTAAAAGTAAAATGGCGAATGTATTTTAAATATTGACCAAAACACAAAAGTCCCGAAACATTATGTTAACTACGTGATAGGGGCGATTGTGCACTACACCGTCCGGCAGTCCGGTCCGGTATGGCACGCCATTCAATGTACATAGTAGTTTGTGCACTATACGTAATTTTACCGTCCAACATTCAATACAAAAAATATCGGACCGTAAAAAATCGGACTGCCGGACTGTAAAATTCATTGTAGTGCACAATCGGCCATAGGGTTTTAAAGCAGGCTTTCTCCAACTGCACACGTGTAAATTATATTTATTATCTCATTTAAAGCATCAGTAACAATAGGAATGCAACTAAGGCAACGCCTGTCTACGAACCTTAAAGTTACGAAATTTCTTACAAACACCTGATTTATTAGCAACACTAAGGCTCGAGCGTATTTTCGCAAACCTGATATTTACCGGTATAAATTCACGGCTTTATCCGATAACGTAGGTACTAAATTAAATGTTAAAAATTACTAATAACTTTCGCAAACTCTTATAATTTCACTGGACTTGCTCTAAATGTGAACCTTTCTGCAACTAGACAAGGTCGCTTTCTGTATATATTTAGTCATCTTCTTACGACCGTGCTTGAAAGTGTTAACGAGTGTGCGTGTAATCTCCCGCGAGTCCCGCGCGCTACCGTGGATGCATTTGCGTAAAAAAGGAATTTTTATGTGACCCAATAAATTGAATTTTGTTTTTAAGGCGCCAAAGGACGTCAGGGTCGTTAACCTGCACAACAAAAATAAGGTTTTAAGTTTTATTTTCATTTTATTGCCGTTGAAGCAATCGTGTCCGTGGTTTTATTGAAATTGAATACTTACGTCAATATTTATAATAATATGATCGCTCCGAATAAAGGTAATGCAGCATCGAATACAGCGTAATTAAGGTTTTGGTTTGTATGGACTGACATGTTTTTGATGTTTTGAAAGCTCTTGAGAACGGTCAGAAAAACCTAAAGGTTAACTGACAAATGGAAGATGATTCTATTTTTGGCAACGATGATCAGCACTAACTCGTAATTTAAATGACGCTTAACACAAAATATAGTGACGTACTAATTCATACCAATGTCAATACATATTTAGTATGTTTTGGTTGAATCAATTAAGGCCTCTTCTGCGCCACTTATTTTTCTTACAAACTCATGCATTTCTAAGAAGGTAACGCGTAAGTAAACTCGACATCGGGTGAAGAAAAATATTGGATACGCTTAAAAACATCTGCAGTTAACTGTAGTGAATTAAAGTATACCTATGTAGCGCGAAAATGAGTAATTATTATTATGCAGTCAAGGAGGTTTAATAAATATATTATTTTAGTAGTAGTAAGTAATTCATTCGTTGAACTTAACTTTGCGTGTAGCTAGTGAAACTTGCTTTGAATTTTGGAAGATATTTTACCATACTGGCTATAAATATAAATACCTCTTCACCATACTTGGAAGCCACAACATTATGGGTTCATCGTCTAATTACCATTTTATCTATAGTAATTTTGGAGCGTGAAATCGGTGCACCGCAAATGATGTTCGCAGACGCTTGTGACAAATTTCAATTGACCCGGTTATGAAATTGGGTGCTAAGCAGACATAATCATCAAAAGTTACGAAGGATTCGCTAAATTTAACAACAATGTGTCAATTGATAGCTTCAACTGACTGGTTTATTTTCTGATGATTAATTATGAATATAATAATTATATTGTTGTCGTTAATTTCTTGTTTCCAATTAATATTGTTATTTGTGCTAATTTTTTTACATGAATTTTCTGATTTTTTGTTGATATTTGCATACTTATAAACATTTATATTGGCCTTAATAATTTCCACGATCATTTCAGTACATAACATGAAGATGGCGATCTTGATGGTATGGTAGCATAGGAATTTGTTTAAAATAAGAGCAGACTAACATAATAATTACACTCTTAATCTCACAACGCATTTCTAATAGCCAGCTATTTACTAAAATTGCATTCAAATTGAGAACCTGAATTGTAGACACATAATAAGTTGATATTCCTAATGCTTACTGTTCTCAGTGTTCGACGGAAGGAGCCTATAATTTGTTACGTAAAATTGCCCGTTTTAATCATTTCCTTTGCTAGTTTCCTCTGTCCGGTGTTTATCTAGCAATCCATATAACATTTGCGTTTCAAACGACCTTCTTAAACAAAATTTAAATGTGTTAGTAATAATTTTGACAATTCTTAAAAATAGTAGGTATAACGTAATTTACACTAAGTTCAACTAGGTAGTAACAATATTTTTTTGGATTAAGTAACTTACAAGACATTACGAACGGGTCCTTACCCGCGTAGCGCGCTTAGCGTATTTTGCAAAATGCTTCCTTTTTCATTCAAGACTACGACGTAACTATTAGTATTTATTCAAAAAACTGATAACGTACTTAAAAAATAATTTGTCATTCAAATTTTCATTTTCTCATTCTAAACCAGCGAGATTTTTACGTCTTTAAAAAAATATAAATTTACGGTGACGTAGGTCCTATAGTTATGATTATTTTTATATGGGTTAACATAATGTTAGAGTTTAATTTTTTAAGCAGAATATGAGTACAATTTGCGGTAAAAAAATATAATTTAATCCTGATTCACCAAAAAAATTAAGAAAACTCGGTAGGTATTTTATCATTTTTAGGGTTCCGTAGCTAAATGGCAAAAAACGGAACCCTTATAGATTCGTCATGTCTGTCTGTCTGTCTGTCCGTCCGTATGTCACAGCCACTTTTTTCCGAAACTATAAGAGCTATACTGTTGAAACTTGGTAAGTAGATGTATTATGTGAACCGCATTAAGATTTTCAGACAAAAATCTAAAAAAAAACATTAAGTTTTAGGGGTTCCCCATACACAGAACTGAAACTCAAAAAATTTTTTTTTCATCAAACCCATACGTGTGGGGTGGTATCTATGAATAGGTCTTCAAAAGTTATATTAAGGTTTCTAATATCATTTTTTTTCTAAACTGAATAGTTTGCGCGAGAGACACTTCCAAAGTGGTAAAATGTGTGTCCCCCTGTAACTTCTAAAATAAAAGAGTGATAAAACTAAAAAAAATATATAATGTACATTACCATGCAAACTTCCACCGAAAATTGGTTTGATCGAGATCTAGTAAGTAGTTTTTTTTAATACGTCATAAATCGTAAACCGCAATTTATTTTACGGAACCCTTCATGTGGGAGTCCGACTCGCACTTGGCCGTTTTTTTTATAATGAATCTTTGATGTTCGATCATATCAGCCCCTCGTACAAGATATGGTGAATTGAATTGTAATCATTCATGTACTAAATGATTCTTGTTAACTGCAAATTTGAGAACCGAAACGAAACTACTCACGCAGAAAAGGACTCCCACAAAAACTTATTTATTTTAGGTTTAAAAAGAGTAAATTAAAATTTGATCTTTGTTAGCCCCTAGTTTAAGAAATGGTTATTTAAATGTGTACGTTATCAATTTTCGAATAAATACTAATAGTTACGTCTTAATCTTGAATGAAAAAGGTAGCATTTTGCAAAATACGCTCGTCTGTAGGAGTAAGGACTCTTATCAACAGCGTTGATATTCTGTTCAATATTTTTAATAGTGATATGATAACTGATATTAATGATTACCCGTTAAACTGGTCTAAATGCAAATTATTTAAGTAATAAACGTAGGTAGCTTATATTTAAATTGCAATTGATGGCTTTGCATCTACAACTCCTACAAGTGACTTCCTACCAGAGGTGGTATTTACAAAACCAAAAAATTCAGGACTATGAATATAAATTAACACCAGGCAAATGGTATATCCACTCTCGAGTCAAACTCATACCTACAACATACATCCGTTACTTGCTATAGATAGGTAGTATTTAGGTTTATATCATGACAAATGACAGTTGTCTGTTATACCCATTATTAATTTAACTAAACTTGAATGCTTCACAGCTCACTTTAATTACAATAACAGATCACATCGTCTAACCTTGATCCAATGGCATTTACAGACTCGGTGTCAATCACCCGATGTATTGCTTTCACCGCTCCTCACACCACTACATCTGGTGAATCATTGTTTGGCCTGTTTGGCATTTGGGTCGATTGATATAGGTCAAGACTACATTTTGTAATTTGTTTTAGATATATATTTTAACATGTGTAACCTATTGAAGAGTTATTTGTGCTGTTTGCAATACCATGTTAAAATTCACCCGATGCACTTCACAAGTTAAAATGTCTTTTGATTTTAAACGAGACTGTATCGAGGTTTACATGTCTTGAATGAAATGTTGAGACACTGTCTGCATTAAGTAAGCTTCCCTCCTTTATATAACAATACTATTGTAACCAGTAATGTAGAATGTGGGTGTTGTGTTGATTTCTATGGCGGGATTTCTGTTGAGTTTTAATCTTTAATCACAGAATTACAATCTGCATTGGTGATAGCTTACAATGGATCTAAGAGGATTAGATTTTCTACAGACTGACTTTCGCTACGCTACAATACGATTACAATACGTGGTTTATCAGCGCGATTCATCAGCTTTCCCAAGTAAGCAAAAACGTTAAAGGAAAAAAATACTGGTTCCGAATTCGAATCGGCACGCTGATTCTGAGTGTAGCGATATGATTTGGACACGGGTGAAACTGTAACTCACGCGAAAGTGAAACTTGGATATGTTCGATGTCAAACATTACGTAACTTCGCATAGCCTGTCGAGAACACGCCGTGATCGAACTTAAGTAGCCATTCCGGGGAATCGCGGGCGAATCGTAATAGCTACTTGCGGTGCTTGCGGCGGAATTGGATAGATCATGTGAGTGAGAGTTATCAGAAATGTTATTATTTCTTATGATAATTTCGTTTGCCATTATGAAACACTTGAAAGGTGTTTGAGGCTGTTCATGAATGAGGCTTGGTACAAAACAAACCCAACCTTTAACCTAATGAGCTATACGATGATTATTGAAATAATTCTGAAATATATTTATATCAGAAAAATACTTTTGGACCATTTTGCGATTTGGGAAAATAGGAGTAGCTAGTTAAATTATGGAAAACTCATCGGATCCTTACGACATGTTAAACAAATATGCAGTATACGCACATACTTCTAATAGTTCTTATCCAGCTTGAATTAGTCGTCAGAGACACAATACATCCGTGACGACACGTCACGACGTGGTGACAGGGTCTCAAATATTTATACATATAATAAAGCTGAAGAGGGTCGAAAGACATTCGAAAAAAAATTGGCTAGGGATACTTAGAATCGATAACAGAACACGTTCCAACAGTTTTTAGAATTTTTGTCTGTTTGTCTGTTTATCTATTTATCTGTTTGACTCCCGGGGAAGGTCAAAGGATAGGTTTTATCCCGAAAATCTTCCCTTTAGGGGATAAAATGGGGGGATGAAAATTTGGATGTAACCCATTTTGATAAAATTTTGTTTAGAGGTAGTGTAAGTTCTGGGGAAGAACATTGGATAGTTTTTATTCCGGAAATCTTCCCCTAAGGAGGTGAAATGGGGGGGTGAAATTTTGGATGGACTCCGTTTAGATCAAATTTGGTATAGATATAGTTTAGTCCCGGAGAATGACAATGGATAGTTTGAATCCCGAAAATCATCCCCCAAGGGGATAAAATACGGATGAAAATGTGGATAAATCCCATTTAGTTAAAATTTGGTATAGAGATAGAAGGAGTCCCATAGCACCTACTGTTACCTTTTCATGCTTAAACCGCTGAACCGATTGAGATGAAATTTGTTTTTATCTGGAAATTCATCGCCTAAGGGGGTGAAAAGGGGGGAGAAAGTTACGATATAAACGAGTTCCACGCGGACGAAGACGCGGGCAAAAGCTAGTAGTGAATAAGGCAGAAAATCAAGAAAAATTTACTATTTAGGCTATGGTCAAGATTATACTTATTTGCATGGTTGCTAATTCAAATTTAAATTATCATAATAATATATATTCGATAGCTTAAAAAAGAACCAGATCACTGCTTCATTCTTTTCAAGTTACGTCAACAACTTTGTCGCTCTTGCTTATCGTTTTGTGTAAAATCAATGTTATCTATTGATTTTATTTTTGATCCACAATGCAGCATTCCTCTGTTATCAATATCTGATTGTTCCTATCTGGCGGCTCTGCGATCTCTTATTGAATTATGTAACTTATTTGTAATTGCTTTTCACACAGTCTCGTAACTGCGATCTTTCTTCCTACTTCTCGCATGCAAAGCCGTCGCATGCGTCTTTGTCTATTTCTTCCGGAACTCGATTGCTTTTACGTTGTAAACTAGTTTCTGGGGTTCCGTTTAAATACATTATTATTTTATTATAAGTAGGTACTCGATTTATAAACTATGTAAAGTGTCATAGTCAAGTAAAATGTAAAGTTTTAGATATAAACGATGTCACCTTGCAAAACGCCTTTTTTCTCAGTTTGGTAAAAAAATATTACATGCAGGGAGCTTTTTTTACTTCAATATATTTTTGACATGACTCAAGAAGATATAAGAAGAGGAAAGGATAGCAAACGTGATTATACTTAAGCCAAATGAAAGAAAAGGTAGACGAACTTGCTGAAGAAATAACTAAAAGAAACAACACTGACAAGACATATACGGGTATATGTGTCTTATCAGTGTTATTTCCTTAAGTTATATACAGTGTGAATCTTTATAATGTGCACAAAAAAAATGTAGGAAAGTACAGTTCATTTTATCGACGGAAAAAATGTAAAAAAAATTTTTTTCCTTTATTTGATTTTTTTATGATTTTTTAAAAAAATTGGATCGCTATTGTGCCCTACTTGTAAAGAAAACATCATGTCTCTTAAATTAGTTGATTAATTGCAACCAAATAATAAAAAAAATGGTAACTAATAATAGGCTGTAGTGTTGGAATGATAACTAATACAAAACCTAACGCCATAAATTAATTATTACGAGGTTTATGGCGAAATCCTGGCAATTTTTCATCATTTTTTTTAAATAATGTAAAATTTCTCAATAAAACGTCCCATTTACCAAACATTTTTATGATTTTATGTTAATCTACATCGTATTATCTTTCGAACAGTGAAATCACCACGCGACTAGCTGACACACACCATTTGTTATCAGCGCCCAAACAATGACCTTGCCCGCGGTAATCTACATTGTAATTAGCGTTCGAATGGTGAAATTACCACACAGCTACCCATCATTTGTTATCAGCGGCAAAACAATGGCTTTACGCAACTGCGCGCCCCCCTAATTAGCAGGCGAAACCTTATCTCCTACTGTCCTTAGAGGGTGGGGGACAATAAAACCAGGAGAACCTAGAAGAACTCTTACTTCTTCTTCTTCTTCCTGCCCTTGTCCCAGTTCAGCTGGGATCGGGCCTCCTTGTGCAGCGGCGCCAGGAAATTCTATCCTGGGTTGTCATAGGTGAAAGGTTCTGTGATTTTAGGTCCCTCTCGATGTTTGACCACCACGTAGCTGGTGGTCTGCCTCTCCCTCTGGGTTGGGTGTTGATATTAAGCACTGTCTTTACGGAGTAGTCATCTTCTCGGCGCATTACATGGCCATACCAACGGAGCCTACATTCTTTGAGCTTTGCTGGTATTGGAGTTACTTTGAACGATCCCCTGATATACTCGTTGCGAACCTTGTCTAGTCGCGTTACGCCACCCGCCCATCTCAGCATTTTCATCTCTGCTGTGTGCAGTTTTTGTTCGTGCTTCTTTAGGGCAGTCCAGCATTCCGCACCATATAACATAGCAGGCCTCACTGCGGTTTTGTATATTTTGCCTTTCGTTTTTACTGGCATCCTAGTATCGCACAGTACCCCTGATAAGGTTCTCCACTTCATCCAGACTGTATTAATTCTGTGGTTCACATCTTCGTCTACGCGCGCATCAGTCGTCAGCATGGACCCGAGATATTTAAAGCGTTCGGCTTTGGGCAGTGATGCGTCGCCGATCTGTATTTTGCAGTTTAACTCCTCAGTCCCGCCCAGATCGCACTCCATGTACTCAGTTTTCGAGTTCCATTAACCACGTGTTAAAAGTTTGTTGTAGCTCCGATGCTGTTTTTGCTATCAGTACAATGTCATCTGCGTACAGCATGTACCATGGGATTCGAGACTGCAGGGCTTTAGTGATGTAGTCCATACTCAAATTGAAGAGTAGAGGGCTCAGAGCCGAACCCTGGTGAACGCCAACTTTGACCTGAAATGGTTCGGTGATACCAGCGGGCGTCTTAATTTGGGTGCAAACATTTTCGTACATATCTTGCACCAGAGAAACATACGATTCCGGTATATTCTGTGCACGCATTGCTTGCCACACTAGTTTCCTCGGCACTCTATCGAATGCCTTTTCCAGGTCAATGAAAGCAAAATAGAGATTTTCCTTGTTCAGTCGATATTTCTCCATCAGAATTCGGATAGTTTGGATAGCCTCTGTTGTAGATCTACCGGCCGTAAAACCAAATTGATTTGCAGTTGTGCAAGAAGCAAGAAGCAAGAAGAACTCTTACAGTCTCTCCAAAAGTTTAGCTGCTACTTGTTTCTTTTATTTCCTTCATTTTCAACCATTACGCTATGCCACGTGTTAGTGACTTTACTCCAGCTCACATTGCCGACATCCACTTTTACTATGGAATGGCACGAGGAAATGCCATGGGAGCACGCGTAGCTTACATAGCTGCATTTCCGAATCGAGAACCAGTCCCATCTGTCCGCAACTTTCAAGAGGTACACCGAAGATTGGCTATTATTGGTCTTGGAAATGGTAGAGACCGCCGCGAACCTCAACGAATCATCGATGTTGCTGTTGAAGAAGCAGTACTACATGCGGTATTCGCAAATCCTGCGGCCAGCACTAGACGTCTTGCTCTACAGTTCGGAATATCGCAGATGTCGGTGTGGCGGATTTTTAAAAAAGGAGGCCTGCATCCATACCATTATCAAAGGGTACACCATTTACATAAAGACGTAGACCAGCAACCAAGGCGCATCATGTCGAATGGGATTCAAAACAGGACTAGGGACAATCCTGACTTTCTGAGGACAATACTGTGGATGGACGAATCAACGTTTACAAGGGACGGAATCACTAACTGCCGAAATTAACACCAGTGGTGTCCCAAAGGTGAAAATCCTAAATTGAAACGTTCATCTGGGTTCCAAGTAAGGTTCTCGGTTAACGTTTGGGCGGCTCTTATTGACGACAAATTAATTGGACCAGTGATATTGCCGAGGACCTTGAACGCAGCAAGATTCTTGGAGCTATTAAGAGACGATTTACCAGAGTTATTAGAAGATCACCCGCTGGATTTGCGCCGAAGAATGTTTTTGCAAATGGACGGTTGTCCTGCTCATTATGCAATTATCGTCAAGGCATGTTGATTACCCTAACCGTTGGATCGGCCGGCAAGGACATGTAGGATGGCCGGCACGGTCACCTGACATGACGCCCCTCGACTACTTTTTGTGGGGCACAATGAAACAAAAAATCTACAGCACCCCCATCAAAAATGGAATTGATTTGCAACAGCGCATTTTAAACTGTGCGAATCAGTTAAAAAATGACCCTGACATGATAAGGAATAAGAAAATAAGGCAACTCATCAAATTTTACTTCGTGCGGCGCTTTGCCAGCAACAACGTGGTGGACATTTTAAAAATTTGATGCATTAGGTAGTTTCCTTGATAGTTTACATTAAATAATTTTACTGATCTTCGTGTAACTTATTATGAAAAATAAAATTTACTCCACTTTCCCCCACCCACGTATCACACTAGCAGATAAGGTTTTACCTGCTAATTAGGGGTGCGCGCGCAAGGCCATTGTTTGGGCGCTGATAACAAATGGTGTGTTTCAGCTAGCCGCGTGGTAATTTCACTGTTCGAAAGCTAATACGATGTAGATTAACATAAAATCATAAAAATTTTTAGTAAATGGGACGTTTTATTGAGCAATTTTACATTATTTAAAAAAAGTGATGAAAAATAGCCAGGATTTCGCCATAAACCTCGTAATAATTAATTTATGGCGTCAGATTTTGTATTAGTTATCATTCTAACACCACAGCCTATTATTAAACTTTTAAAAAAATGGTAACTAATAATAGTTACCATTTTTTTTATTATTTGGTTGCAATAAATCAACTAATTTAAGAGACATGATGTTTTCTTTACAAGTAGGGCACAATAGCGATCCAATTTTTTTTTAAAAACAAAAAAATCAAATAAAGGAAAAAAATATTTTTTTATTTTTTCCGTCGATAAAATGAACTGTACTTTCCAACATTTTTTTTTGTGCACTTTATAAATATTCACACTGTATATAATCTCTTGAAATAATGAAATTATATGGGGATAAAAAACATAATTCTCGAACTGATCCGCTATATCAGCATATCTCCTAAAGAGTAGATCATATTACTATTAACGAAAAGTAAAGGCTGAATTTTTAGCACAGCCTAGAAGAACAGAACCCCAGATAGGTAGTTTGTTTGTTTACGGTGACTTTTTGTGCACTTGTTAGCGTAATTCAAAGGCTAACTACTGCTGCTGTTACGATTGACATTAAAAGTCTATTTCATTATTTGGGTTAATGTTCATCTGACTATTTTCAAGCAACTATTTGTTATGCTAATCTCCAGTGCCCAGTAGATATGAGATCTACTTCCGTGGTAAAAAAAACTTGAACACACCTTTAAAGTTCTATTAGCTGGTGAGCATAATTGCAACGATGAGCAGATAAAGTAACGTTACAGGCAGAAATATTCCAATTTTCCTAGAAAAATCTTAATAGGTTTATATATGGAGGCTGATGTATCCCACTGCTGGGCAAAGGCCTCCCCATCTTCTTACACTGATCCCAGCTTTGAGTTTCAGCTGGCCAGTCCTTTAAAAAAGAGTCCAACTCATCCTGCAATCGCCGACGAGGTTTACCTACGTATAATAACTTTTTATCGGAATACGGCTGGTACAATTGTACCTACTCAATTGAGTAGTAATAATAAATTAAATAATATCGATGTATAAAGCACTTTACTATTTGTACCATCTATTATTATTTATTCGTAATTCATTACTCGATTGTCGTTTCATTAACTAACACATCATACAACAAAATTACTCATACAATTGTTTACTTAATTGCATATTTGCCAATTACGGCAATATCAGATGAATCAATGTTTGCCATTTATTACTATTGAAGTTTTCATTGGAGTTCGATCACGATTTTATTATTTATCTTGATCTTGGCTGCATTTGGAATGAAAGTTTCGTGTCTAATTAAAACTATCATCTGTGATCATAATGCATATTGTTAAATTAATAAAAACATAAATATCGTGATTTTTTATGTGCAAATATAGTTATAATAGCTTCTTTAGACCTTCAATGGGAACAAATTGAAAAGTACAACAATAATCGTTCGATGGATATTAATGCGAAAACAACACACACACACACACACACACACACGCACACACACACACACAGTTACACTTTCCTAACGCTTGCGCTTTGGAAACAAAGACAAATATGTAGATTATGTGGTTTGAATATAAATACCTATTGTGGAACTTTTATTCACAATCTTCATCCTTAAAGAAATCCAAACTTTAGAAAATTTATTTATAAAGGACCGATCGCACCCACACACACACACCGCTTTTCGACTTGACACCGCGTATCTGCGGTGATGCGCACGGGCCAATGTTTTTATTATACATTTTGTTACGTAAATGCAGTGTTAGTTTCTGTGTGGTCGATTATAATTACTTTGTTTCCATTCGTAATTTTGACTTTTATTGTGAGCACCACAGACCTTTTAAGCTTTCTAAATACCGTGTGAATCGTCTATGATGAGGTGAAAAGTGGTTGATAATTTTTAATGTGTTCCTAAATACCGACGAGGTACTTCGATGTTAAAATGCCGTGCACTATTAAGTTAATGCAACAAGCTACCACATCGACTAGCTATCTCTTTTTGTGTATTATTACTGTTCATGATTATTTCAAACCGATCTAGATACGGAAGATCATGCAACCACCACAATAAGGTAACTAATAAGAGTATAATTAACAAAGAGTTATCCATAAAAGTGCGCTGTAACATAAAGTCCGGCAATTCAGCTATTAACTCGTAAAACATTACTTTCACTTTCGATTATCGTAAGGTATTTTCAGATAGAGTTGTTACAGAAAATTACATTGGAGCGGTATATTTATAGTATGACGACGTATAAAATTTATCGTCTAGGAAGTAAGATATCAACATTTAAGTTTTTAGTTTCAGTGTAATGAATGAGAACACAAAGTGTGGGCATGAGGAGCAATTATCTGTTTTAATTAATATATGTATGTTAAGTATTAATCTATAGGCCTGACCAACCGAACCACTTATCTTCAATTTATTTAATAACTGTCCGAGTCATTGAGGTAAGTATCATTGTAGTTGAAAATGGTGACCTAATAATGGCTATGGTACTCCAAAATAATATCTAAATAAAGGACACTACTAAGGCAGAAAAAAAAACATTATCAATTTAATCTGACAAATCAGAAAACGTTCTATTACAAATTGACTATTTAATAGAGTCGGTCTATAACTAACGTTGAACTTACTAAAAAGGCCTCTTGAGTATAAAGCCCTGAAACGTTCGCCATATTGAACGAAAACAAAAAAGCCAGACCGGTACTCCAACAACGATTTTGACAAAGAAGAAACAAAGGATGTGCTTTTTTTGTCTCTATGTTTCAAATATGAATGACAGGGAAACCAAAGTGGGTATATCGCAGATACCGGCCGTGTCCCCATAGTGTACTGACTGACTGATTGACTTTGAAAAGCACTATAATGCCTTGATAATAGTCGTGATGTGCATGTCATTGTACTCGTACTTGATGGCGTTATCCTCTCTATAACTTCAATGAGTACCTATTTATCAAATGCTTTAAACCACCTTAACCCAAGGACAAACAGATGCTAACAATTATAGTATTCAGCTAATGTTGTATGTCTGATTATAGTAATTTATCTATTTTAATCATCGCGTGTGTCTTAATTACTGTTTGGGTTGGATCTTGTCTATTTAATTAAATAGTTTATCAAGTTTTTGATTCTGACTCAGGCGGCTATAAAATAATAATGAGTAAAGCAAAGACACAAATCTTATGAACGTCTTTGGTAGTTTTGAAGATCCGAGAATCAATTATTTTTCCATATTTCTGCAATCGATACACGTTGAAGATTAAACAAAAAGATTCGATACGGATCGGAGCAATATTTATTGATGGCATTAGGAAAACATGATCAATATCTGACCACCCTCAAATCCCGCAATGTTCTTCTGCAAACCAGCAAGCTAAGTTGGTTTCTAATTTTATAGATACTTAATGCAGAATTATTTCAAGTTTAAAGTGTAAAGTGAGCAGAATTTTATCATTTTTAAGCAGTTCTGTTCGATTTGTAATTCACCAATTATCGTAAAATTTAATATTTCCAGGGTTCGAGTCCCGGTAACGTTTTGTTTCTGAGTCTTTGATGTTGTCTTTTAGATAAGTATACAATACAATACAAATACTCTTCACTGTATGTGTACAAAGAAGTGTACTGTTGTAGAATCCTATTGATTTGTTAATATTCAATAACATAAGCCTTATTGAGCTGACTATGGGGCTAATTTGAATTGTGTAACATTGTCCTCTAATATTTATTAATTTATTGCATTATATATAGATAAACCGCATCGAAACTAAAAATACAATGTCGCTACAATTACGTACACAGCCTAAGTTTTGGTGTAGTCTATCCTTTATACGGTAGGTATGATTACTATAATTGAATAAAGTTGACTACATAAATAATGAACCAATGAAGTTGAACCATAGTAGACTGCCAAATCATTTCGCCTCGTAGCGTTGTTTGTTGCAGGAGCATCGTGACACTTCGTTACGAAAACCGTCAATTAACAAAATTACTGAACATCGTTAGTAATCCTTGCTGCACTTAAAGTAGATTTATTCAGCAGTCCTGTTTAATAAGCGAGCGTGACTCCCTCATTAGATTATGAAAAGTCAACTCTACATTCACTCTGAGGGTCGCCGCCGAGACGCTCGACTATCCATACAAAGGTTGTTTGGGTGTTATTTGAAAACGAATGCTAAAATAACAACTTTGTATACCTACACTTTACGCTCGGGGGGCAATGGTCACTCGCGTCCGCAGGAAGATTTACCCTCAGTTTCCCTGCACGTATAATAATAATATATTATACTAGCTTTTGCCCGCGACTTCGTCCGCGTAGAACTCGTTTATATCGTAGCTCAATACTAACTTCCACTCTCCATTTCCCTTTTAGGGGTAGATTTCCGATATAAAAACTATCATATGTCCATCCCTGAGACTCAAACTATCTTTATCATTATCATCATCATCATCATATCAGCCGAAAGACGTCCACTGCTGGACATAGGCCTCCCCCAAAGGTTTCCAAAGCGGACTCCCGCGACCTTTACACCAGTCATCAGTCAGTCAGTATAAGGTCATCAGTCGACCTTGTGAGGGGCCTACCAACGCCGCACCTACTAACTACCTCTATACCAAATTTTAAAAACCTCTATACCAAAAATAGTAGCTCCATACAAATATTCACCCCCAATTTCACCCCCTTCGGAGATGATTTCTGGGATAAAAACTATCATATGACCTTTCCCTGAACTCAAACTATCTGTAAACCAAATTTCATCTAAATAAATAGGTCACTCACATCCGATTTTTTATTTTTTTATTTTAGGACCACCAACGGCTAACACGTCTAAACAATTTATTTATTTTATTTATTTTGTTGTACGGGTCACCAACAGAGTACATGTTAACAAATCTTAATTTAAATATTTGCTTTTATTTGGGTTTACATGCACCCCAATTACAGGTGAACACATCATTCGCAAATATAAATCATGCATAATTTAAAACAGTTAAAAGGAGATAATCGAAAATCTTAAATAGCTCTTCAACAATCATAACGCTTGGACAATAAAAGAATATACATAACCAATTCATGAGGAAGATATTCCAATAAAGTTCTAAATTTTTGTTTCTTTTTAGTTGTTTTTATAGTTTCATTAAAATGATTTAAATACAATTTGATCTAAAAAACTAAAATTAAAAGATATATAAGTAACATGCAATATTTAAAACAAGATTTCATAACATTATAACATTATACATTGTTATAAAAAAAGAGAGGATTTATTTGACATTTGTTTCTTCTTAAATAAAGATTTAACTTTTTTTTGTGAGTTCGAAGGTTGTCGTGGTAAATGTCTAAGTCAGCATCTGTGGCGATATTGTTATAGCATGTAAGCAGTACAATACATTTGGCTTAATAAAAAAAACAATTAAGATGCTTAGCCACTTATAGGTGACAACAGTTCACACAAGTGTAAAATCTAGAGTAACAAAAAAACCATCATATAAAACTACATTAATTAATAAATATTTACGCTTAATAGTAGATTAGTGGATTATTAGAACATTAGGAAAATCTGAACGATGAAAGGCGATGACTTACGTAACAAAATCTATGCAATTTCCTTTCACGGAACTCCAACTATCTCCATACCAAATTTCATCTAAATGGGTTCTATTCTAATTTTCACCCCTCATTTCTCCCCCTCAGGAGATGATTTTTCATGATAAAAACTAATAATTGTCCTTCCCTGGGACTCCCACTATCTATATACCAAATTTAATCCAAATGGGTTTTAGCAGAATATTCACTCCCACTTTCATCCCTGAGGGGATGATTTTCGGGATTAAAACTTTCCGTTGTCATACTCAGGGCTTCAAACTATCTTTATACCAAATTTCATCTAAATGGGTAACATCTAAATTTTCACCCCCAATTTCACCCCATCAGGGGATGATTTCTGGAATTTAAAACTATCATATGCCCTTTCCTAGGACTCAAACTGTCTTTCAACCAAATTTCATCAAAATGGGTCACAAATAAATTTTCACCCCTAATTACACCCCCTTAGGGAATGATTTTCGGGATAAAACTATCCTATAAGCTTTCTCAGGACTCCAACTCGCTATACCGTAAATGGGTTCGATCCAAATTTTCAGCCCCCATTTCACACCCTTAGGAGATGATTTCTGGACTAAAAATTATTTTATGTCCTTCCCCAGGACTAACTATCTCCATACCAAATTTCATCTAAATGGGTTTTATCCAAATTTTTACCCATCATTTCACCCCCTCAGAAGATGATTTTTCAGGATTGTTTATCCTTATATATAGTTTTTCTATGCATTGTCCTTCCCTGGGACTCCTTCTACCTCTTTACCAAATTTTAACTAAATGGAATTTATCCACATTTTCACCCCTATTTCATACCCTTAGGGCATGATTTTTGGGATTCAAAGTATCCGTTGTCATTCCCCGGGACTCAAACTATCTCTATACTAAATTTGATCTAAACGGAGTCCATCCAAAATTTCACCCTTCATTACACCCCCTTAGAGGAAGATTTCCGGGATAAAAACTATCCAATGTCCTTTCTCAGAACTTAAACTACCTCTAAACCAAATTTTATCAAAATGGGTTACATCCAAATTTTCACCCACCGTTTTACCCCCTAAGGGGAAGATTTCCGGGATAAAACCTATCCTTTGACCTTCCCCGGGACTCAAACTATTTATATGCCTAATTTTATTGAAATCGGTGCAGCTTTTTAAGTAGCTCCATACAAACTTCCACCCCCCATTTCATCCCCTCAGGGGTTGATTTCCGGGATAAAAACTACCCTATGTCCTTCCCCAGGACTCAAACTATCTCTATACCAAATTTCATTTAAATAGGTTTAGCCGTTTTCACGTGATGCGCGGTCACATAAACAGACAAACAGATAAACAGATAAACAGACAAACAGACAAACAGACAAAAATTCTAATAACTGTTGGAACGTGTTCTGTAATCGATTTTAAGTATCCCTAGTCATTTTTTTTCAAATATCTTCCATGTACGGACTTTCGACCCTCTTCAGCTTTATTATATGTATAGAAGATAAGCTTGTACAGAACTGTACCCATGCCCATACGAATAAATAAAATAAACGCTCGAAGTTGCAGACGATTATGTATACCTAGGACAGACTGTCCAGTAAGGTAAGAGGTCAATCGTCGAATCTGACTCGGCTGGGCAGCGTTCGGGAAGCTACGGCACATCTTTTCATCCAACATTCCGCAGTGTATCAAGAAGAGAGTCTTTGACCAGTGTGTGTTGCCAGTGATGACATATGGCACTGAAACGTGGTCGCTTATAAGCGCATAGAAGGCTCAAGTTCACCCAAAGGGCAAAGGAGAGGGCTATATTGAGAGTTTCTCTGCGTGATCGCATCAGAAATGAGGTTATCCGCAGCAGAACCAAGGTAACCGATATTCGAATCGCTAAATTTCAGTGGCAGTGGGCGGGGCACATTGCACGTAGAACCGGTGGTCGTTGGGGCTGAAAGGTTCTCGAGTGGCGACCAAGTACCGGCAGTCGCGGTGTGGGTAGGCCCCCCACATGCTGGATGCGGGTGGCGCAGGACCGGTCATTTTGGCACTCTTTGGGGGAGGCCTATGTCCAGCAGTGGACGTCTTTCGGCTGATATGATGATGATGATGAAAAGAGATTCTCTAAATTACTATTTTACATAACAGGTAGTATCAAGGAATGTTACATTCCACATTACAATTGTATTCATCTCATCTCGGTGTGCGCGCGCCTCTGCGCAGACTCGTTGACACATACAACAAAAGATTCTGTAAATTAGACATATTTGGAAATAGTGTTAGTGTTTATAAAAAACGAAACATCGACGTACTAACATCTAAGCACTAATTGTTAATATATTTAAACGATTCGATATGTTAAATAAAATATATAGATCTATAAAAGGATTTAGTCACCTTTATGTTGTTATTGTTGACACCGGCAGTCCTTAAGACTAAAGGTGCTATCGTGCTATGAATGACCCTGAATGGCAAACACATGTTTTCTAATATGTGGTAAACGGTGTGGGTCACACATATTGTAATCATTAGTCATATAAGTATGCATAAGTACCCCTTGTAGTGGCTGTTTGTTTACCTAAATAAAAAAAAATAAAAAAAAATGATGAAAAGAGATTCTCTAAATTACTATTTTACATAACAGGTAGTATCAAGGAATGTTACATTCCACATTACAATTGTATTCATTTCATCTCATCTGATACGACGGCTCTATACGGAAGGGTGCCGATGTGTACAATTTTCTTTTTATGTTCGGAATAACGGGTTTTCTATATTTAATAAACGTATTATGACTCGATTAAAAAAATAACTATCACAGATTGCACTAAGACATATAAGGTTCAAACTCTTTCTAATAGTCCAGTGTATCACCTCCGTTTCTGCATCGCTATTCCGAACATCCTGTAGGTATAAAATACGGCAGCCTTCGGAGACATGACTTCAAGTCACAACTCACAACTTTGTCACCTAAATTTTGTATTGATGTCAGTAAGGTATCTTTTGAGTCAGATAATTACTTTTTGTGTAATTTCCACGCAACATCTTGCAACGTCACAAAAATTAAACCTGCAATTATTTACCACCACGCTTCCACCATCCACCATGCTTCTATTGAAAACGTTAATATCGTGTCCAAATCTAAAGTACGCAAGTATTTCATAAATTCTACACCAACTTACAAATGTCATAACAGATATTAGTTCGCACTAAACGCGTAACTAAACAAATTACAATAATATCCAAAGTAAAACCTATTACGCAATGTTCGTGAGAAAATTCTTAAGATTCACTCATAGACGTAACAGTTTGAGTAACGCATTGTGATTGTTTGTCAAAGTGTACGTACTTCCGGACGGGATTGAAATCAGTGATGATGAATGCCTTGCATAACTAGACAAATCGTATCAAAGCAAACATTAATCGACATGTCGGCCACAACGTACTCTACTACTATCAGCGCTAAGTCATTGACAGGGGCGGCTATATTGTATGACGCGCTCACCAACCTCGGCGATGCACGCGCGCTGGCTGGCTGCCTGGCACAGCCGCTGCTGTCAGCGCGCGTCTTTTGTTTTCAACCGACGAAAAAAACGGAGGAGGTTCTCAAGTCGAGGCGTATATATATATATTTTTTTTTTATGTATGACCACGCATAACTTTTTACAGAGTAGTTCGATTTTGATAATTCTTTTTTTATTGGAAAGGGTATACCCCGAAGTTGGTCCCATATAAATTTGAAAAAAAAAACAACCTTAAGGGAAAATAGGGAATGATTGATTTTTCGTCGGTTAAAACTTTGTTTTTAAAGTAAATTATGTTTATTATTGTTTTTTTCTCTTTCTGTGTGGATTTGAGTTGTTTCCACCCTTGCATGTTTTATTTGGTTCAAATGTACCTACTTTTTGTGCTTTCTTCTTGTGTTTTGTAAATATTGTAACTGTACATATTCTATGCTGTCCCTGTGTAACTGTAAATAACCAAAACGTACGTGTGTTATTATTATTACCGTCTCGTAGTCTTTAGGTACACTATTCTGAAATGCACGACTGGCGTTTTGTATTTAGACGAGTACTGTTAAGTTACTGATTTGTACGGGCTTTCTCACATTTGGCTTTGATGCAACCAATGCAATCACAATTTCATGACCAAAATGTTAAAGTTACATTAATTTCGTGGGTTTTGTCCCTGAAATAGTTATTAACTAGTAGGTAGGTAGTTTTTTATTGCCGTTTAGAGCTTATTAGTAGGTTCGTTTTGTATCAGTCGTAAAAAAAGGCACATGATACTTATGGTGCATTCGGATACAAAATTAAAATAGTGGTTAGGGTAGCATCATGCACGGTGGTCATTCATCGATTTTTATACAACATAAATTTCATCAACAATTATTTATTTTTCACAGGTAAGCAGTTTCCGGTTGGAAAATGACAGCAGAGCCTTCAATTAAGTATGGTACGACTATGTCTTATCTAGATTAACTCTGTTTAAAGAGTTCTAAGTTAATTACATACAACAAAACGACAAAGTAGCACCGAAAGCATGAATTTATTTTTAAGAGGTTTATTCTTAAATCAATAAATTAATACTCCGGGACGATCTTACACAAATCGAACTAGTGCCATTGTAAGCTCAATTAGGCTAGTTATGGGTGAGAGATGAATGAAGGCTGAAACGCACTGAAACGGGGACGGTGCGGCGCGGCGCGGTGCGAAGGCGGTACCGGTTGTAATGTGCGAACTAATGCGAAAGGGTCCGCACAGAATACCGCGGCGGGACGCGGCGCGGCGCGGATTTCTGTGCGGACCTATTGATAAACTATTTTATTCTGATAGTAGTATCTATTGTGATTGTTGAATGATCACACGTCTGTTTCCTAACTTTATAGCAAATATGTTTATGTCACAAAGTAAACCGTGATGAGTGGAACGCATGCAGATACGACGTACGCATGGAATGCGTAATGATGTAGCATAAAAACTTGATCAAATTTTACGCGTACTTTTCACGCGTATGGACAAACTTCTTACTACACTTGTATCGTTAACCTACTAAACATTCTTATGACAAGATGAAACATGACAATCTTCATTTGCTATGGGAGTTACAAATTTTCCCACAAGTAGAACACACCACTGTGAGATTTTTCATATCCAACTAAAAATATTCAAAGAAACACATTGCTAGTAATAAGTCAACATTATTAAGCTTTAAAATAAGCATTGTAGTCGACTTTTAACCGATATTGGTTGATGTTTATTTGCTATATTTATTTTAAGATTATAATTTTAAACCGCAACTATTACCCGTGTATCGTCGACCACAAAGTTTTATAGCTGCATATATGTCATCAGAACCGGAAAGGCCGAGTCAACGTTTTTGTATCATTAATGTTATCTCATAGATTAGTCGTTGGCCTTCGAATAATTTGGATAAAATGCGAATTTTACTAGAGTAAAAGAAACTAGTTCAATGTTGTGACCTTCTTAGTTAATTTTATAAATGCATAGTTTTCAAAATGTTATGCAAAATTTAGTAAAAGTTGCGTTTTATCGTCAATGACTGGATTAAATTTAGTATACCTTCCTCTAGCGTTATATAAACAATTAAGATAGTCACATTTATCGTCAATAAACAATTATTTACTTTGTCGCACTTGACTGAAGTATGCTGTATTTGTAGACAAGGACTTACCGAACCTCTCACTTATTTTGTGTCATCCTAGCTAGTTCATACTTACTCCAAGTTCCTATTGTTCCTAACACTACCGGTTAGAATAAAATGGTTGTTTAAAAATAAATTGTTTTGTTCAATACATTTATTTTACGCGATTGAGTCTCGTTAAGTAAAAATAATGTGGGAGAATCGTGAAAGTTTAAATCAATATATAGTTTTGTTCACTAAAACATAATAGTACTGTACTGATGTCAGTGGTAGTTGTTGTTCTGTATTGTTTTCATAAATTGAGTAGTGCAATAAAGAGTATTTGTATTGTATTGTACAGCTTATTTACTGCTAGGTAGCAGTACAGTACAATAGTATGGTAGTTATATTTTGATACAAACATCCGAGCTACACTCTAAGTAAACGTCGTACACAAACTCTGCACCAATTTTAGGTGTCTCTGTTTGGCTATTTGGTTGACGGGTAGAGAATGCCATCTGGCATTAAGTCCGCTATTTGTACATTATTTTGTTTTGTGCAATAAAGTTTAAATAAAGACATCCCGCTTACGAACTCACCTACTTTAGTAGGTACATGCGCTAGTATAGTTAGTTATATTTTGATTTGAACGTCCGAGATACGCTCCAATCGTTGAGCATTTACTCGGCACCAATTTTAATTGTCTTCTTGGCCATTTGGTTGACGGGTAGAGAATGCCATCTGGGATTAAGGCCGCTATTGGTACATTATTTTGTTTTGTGCTATATTTAATGAATAAATCCCTCAATACGAACTCACCTACGCTAGTACAGGTACAGGCAGATTATGAACGTGAACAGCTTTAATCAGGAAGCGGAATCACATTCTACCAGCCAACGTATAGATATACTACACTGTGCACAGATAACTGGTTCCCGCATACCCATAATACTACGCCCTGTATGTTATGTCAACTGGCCGCTATTACCGCAATTAGAGAAAGTGCTTCTTTACCAAATAAGCGTTGGTTCATGTTTGCATCTTCATTGCAGGTCTGGTTTATCATATTCCTCATTAATCTTTAACCGCACAAGTCTCAAGTCTATTGTTTTTGGACTTCGTATGAAGTCGTTGGCAAATGGGTAGGAACAGTGACGAACTGGAGTTCAAGTCAGTCGCAGCGAATTTTACAAGCTTTTATTTAGCTCACCCCGTTTGCTTTTTTTTTTCTTGAGTCAAATTTAGTAATTGAAATTTCACCCACTTCCCGGGTCCGATTGAGCTGAAATTTTGCATGCACATGTATATCGCATGACAATGCAATATTATGATGACATGGAGCTGCCCTGATGCTGGAGCTGGAAGGTGGCCATAGGAACTCCGCAATAAAACGACACAACCCCATCGAGTTTGGGCTCGTTAGAATCGTCTCAATGAGTAGTTGATGATGGTATGCAGAAAAGTGCAGTCGGCAATAAAAGCTTGTACCATAAATTAAATTTCTGCCAGAAACTTATTGCTGCTGCTTTTCATGTATCATCTACCTGCATTCACCACAGTTCTAGTTTATAGTGGGAAAAAAAACTGAAAGTGTATATCTTGTCCTTTAATTTTTCATTATTGATAATACGTATGAAGAACGTACGTAAAATAATTCTGAAGAAGAGACTGTTTTCGACTTATTATATGGTACTGCTACAAAACTACAAGTAATATTTTCGCGGATCTTTCGAAAAAATATTGGATTGGAAAGACTTATTAAGTACTTACCTAAAATCTGAACGTAGTTTATTCCGAAATAATAATTCCTTTTGACTATATGTTTTTTATTCAAATGCCGCAAGTTGGTAGGTATGTGTGCGGACGAAGAGCACGGCATATTGAGCTCTTTGGGACAAGTCGGGATTCGAACCAACGATCGCTATTTGACAGCCGCAAAGTTTGTGAAGCTTATTTTTGAACAAAATTTGGTTCGTCATTAGTGTCCTTAATACAAATTTACGAGTTCTTGACGATTATTATAATACAATTAAGAAAATGGGCATGACTTGACAATCGAATAATCTTTCAATAGTTTGGAAGTTTGACCCAGTGCGCTCACGTCCGTTATAATGGTGGGCAAAAAAAATAAAAATATTTGTCATGTAAAATGGAGTTCACCAGGCCACGTTAGGAGTCAATGAACGGAAATTCGACGACTGAGTCATTGTTTGGTCAAGTAATATTGCATGTATTGCCAGTAACTATTTGCCTAACCGCTAAGTTCGAGTTGATTTATCTGTGCCACTGTGGTCCAAGGTAAGGAATAATTAGGTTGTTGCGAATTTGGTGAAAAAACTATAATCGTTGTTTGGTAACCCATAGTGAGGCCATTGCCTAGACTGTCTCTTTGCGACCTACTGATTTAAACAAGGCTAATTAGACATCGTGAATTATACATCGTTTGGTTTAGTAACGCTGAAAACTTGGTAAGAGATTATTTATACCCTTAAAAGGTACGTATGTTGAACCAGTCAATCAAATGGTCTTAATTATAGCGACACAGGGAGGTATTGAAAATGGTCAGGTCGTCATAAATATATATTTTCTTATTTAATGCTTTATTGCCATCAATTCTACTAAATCAAACTATTACAAACAGTCAAAACGTGCGCCCAATTTCAACTTAAGTGAAATTCTGTTTGCAACATTACAATCGCAATGAATGTTAAATATATTATAAAACCCTGTATAACTCAATCCTACTATTTTAATAGCAGAAAGTTGAAGTATCTAGAGAAAAAAACTGTCACGCTATTAGGAAATTACTCGCAAGTAATTATTTATTTCAATGGTCAACAGATATTTATATTTTATACCAAAACCATAAGCATACAAATAAAATGGATTATGAGGTCAACTTAATAATAAAAACCGGCTAAGTGCGAGTCGGACTCGCGCACGAAGGATTCCGTACCATTATCAATATTTTGTTTTTTTTTTTTTTGTTTTTAGTATTTGTTGTTATAACGGGAACAGAAATACATAATCTGTGAAAATTTCAACTCTCTAGCTATCACGGTTCTTGAGATACAGCCTGGTGACAGACAGACGGACGGACAGCGAAGTCTTAGTAATAAGGTCCCGTTTTACTCTTTGAGTTCGGAACCCTAAAAAACACTTCGATATAGACAATATATGTGTCAGTTAATTTTAAAATCATAGTTAATAAAACCAAACCACAGTCTTGTGCAACTTATCTTCAACTTACATAATATTGATCACACACTGCGCCGCGTTTGCCCCATGCCCCAATAATCCGTTGGAGTAAGTTCCGTAATGTCACCAAATAGTAATTAATGTAATTATATTGTAACATACTTAACATTTCCGGTGAAAAAAACTGGAACTGCTGTTGTCTTGAGGCAATTTTGTAAAAACCAGCTGTAAACAGAATACTTTTAAACCCGTTCAGATGTTGAACGCCTACATCGTACACAAAGCATTTGTGACAGACAAACTATTATGTCATGTTGACAATAAAATCATTGATTAAATCAACATCAAAACGGAACTATCGACGTTAAGAGTGCTCTTCAAAAAAGCGCTCGCTCAGAATTCGGTATTTTGACACGCGTAGTGCGTTTGTGTGTGTAAATACTACTACCACCCACACAAACGTACCTAACCCCCACATGCACAGCGAGATCGCACCAGCCGCGGGTGCCGTCCCTTTCTAGCTATATGTAAGTGCGATCGGGATAGAACTAACCGCGGAGCTTGCCGATGCAAATAGCTGTATAGCGCACCGTTGAAATTCACTCCGTGACCGATATTAATACTTGCACTAAAAAGTGGTAAGTATTACTTCGCTAACATGATGTTCTAGAACATCATGTTAGCGAAGTTAGATAACTTGAATAAAGTAAGTATTTGATTTTTGAGCACAAGTTTTCTATTTGTATTAAAATACTATGATATTACAAAGTATATTTAGTTTCGTTTTTTTAGTATAAAATAAACTAACGAGTTTTAAAGTTGTCAGTAATAAGAATAATAATTTGTTTTACGGATATTAATAGTTTGCATGTTATCTGAGTCTTATTTATATATAGTTATGTAATGAAATTATACCAGTAGACCCACCACTAGGAAATTACTGGGTACTTACGTATTCATTTCTTGAAAAATTTTTTTTTTGTTATGGACAGTAAAAAAAAATGTCCGTTTCTTACCAAAGGAACTGAAAATTATAAATTATGCAAACACAGCTTTTTATCTAGAATACAATTAATTAATGCGTGACTTTATTCAAAAGCCTAAAACCTCAGATGATAAAAAGGAATTGATATGAAACGGGGGCTTGGCGCGTGTCGGTGCGACATGGTCAAATGGGCATGTCACTGCCCACCGCATGTTAGTCGCAATTTGCCGTGAATTTCTATTTACTTAACGTAATAATTGTTAGTTTAACTATAGACGATGCACATACACGAAGCTGAATTTATTTCTCCATTTTATTATCTAAGGTATTTTAAAAAACAAATTGTATGTAAAAATCCCTTGACATGTTGTAATAATTTTAAGTCTTAAGTATATTTAATAGAACCTGAGTGTTTCTAGTGTTGTAGCTGATGACTGACGATGCAAAAGTGGTTCGATGAATCCTATTTGAATAAATAAATTCTTTCTTTCTTTCTTTCTTTCTTTCTTTTGAAATGTTTTTCCACGTTTACTCAAAATGCCGAATTGTAGCGTGGTTACATGCAAAAATAGGAATGAAACTAAAACCTACATGAATGGTGGAGTCACGCACCACATGTTAGTATTAGTATTTTCACTTAAGTCAGTAAAAACTAATATTTTAACAAATAAACGCAACTCCAGTGTGAGAACCTGGAGTTATTCGCATGGGACCGCAGATGGTGACCGCCGTGGAGTTTTTTACAAGCTTTTATTTAGCTCACCCCGTTTGTTTTATTCTTTCTTGGGTCAAATTTAGTAATTGAAATTTCACCCTCTTCCTGTCAACCGATTGATCTGAAAATTTGCATGCATATGTATATCGCATGGTAATGCAATATTATGATGACATGGAGCTAATCTGATGCTGGAGCTGGAAGGTGGCCTTAGGAACTCCTCAAGAAAAACGACACAACCCCATCGAGTTTGGGCTCGTTAGAATCGTCTCAATGCGTAGTTGATGACGGTATGCAGAAAAGTACAGACGGTATTAAAAGCTTGTACCAAAAATTTTATTTTTGACAGAGACTTATTTAGGGGAAGGTGAGGGAATACGATCCCTGGAGGTCAAATGATCCCCCGCCGTAAGTACCGTACTAGGCTACAGGGGGCTCCTATACAACAAACGTGATTTTTTGCCGTTTTTAGATATAGATAATGGTACGAAATCCTTCGTGTGCGAGTCCGACTCGCACTTTTTTTTTTTACATTTATTTCGAAATAAAGAGTGATACTCGGAAATGTTGAAGGGAAGGTCAATCGTCGAATCTGACTCGGCCGAGTCGGATTCGACGAGGCAGCATTCGGGAAGCTACGGCACATCTTTTCGTCCAATATTCCGCAGTGTCTCAAGAAGAGAGTCTTTGACCAGTGTGTGTTGCCAGTGAGAAATATGGCACGGAAACGTGGTCGCTTACTATAGGTCTCATAAGAAGGCTTTAAAGTCACTCAAAGGGCAATGGAGAGGGCTATGCTGGGAGTTTCTCTGCGCGATCGCATCAGAAATGAGGCTATCCGCAGCAGAACCAAGGTAACCGATATAGCCATCCGAATTGCTAAACTTAAGTGGCAGTGGGCGGGGCACATTGCACGTAGAACCGATGGCCGTTGGGGCGGAAAGGTTCTCAGCAGGAAGGCGCAGCGTGGGTAGGCCCCCCGCAAGGTGGACAGATGACCTAGTAAAGGTCGCGGGAGTCCGCTGGATGCGGGTGGCGCAGGACCGGCCATTGTGGCACTCTTTGGGGGAGGCCTTTGTCCAGCAGTGGATGTCTTTCGGCTGATATGATGATGATGATGACTCGGAAATGTAATAAAACCACGTAAAAATCTTCCTTTCCAGTGTAAACCCCCGGTGTGTGTTATTATTATATATAAACGAAAATACGAGGGCGACACTGAAAGTCTTTAGAACTGGCCACTTGTAATAAATATAATAAAAAAATAAGTTCAAAATTTGAAAATGGAACTCTTTCTTAATATTTTTGTGTACGAATTCCACTCGATTGTCATTTGTTTTACGATTTGGCGGCAAATTGAAAATTGTGTGTACTACGTGAGCATGAATTTAACGCGAGAAAATTTTCGAGCAATGATTTTTTACGACTTTCGATGTAATTTAAGTCAACAAGAAAGTTATGATAGACTTCGATTGGCCTTTCACGATGAAGCCCCATCTCGTGCTACTATTTACAACTGGTTTAATGAATTTAAACGTGGCCGCACTGATCTCACTGATGATCTGCGTGAGGGCCGGCCTTCTACGGCGACTACTGAAGATAACATCAGTGTTGTGCGGCGTATGATAGAGACTGACAAAAGAGTAACCTATCAGCAGATTCGTACAAGCTTAGCCATTGGTATGAGTCAAGTCCACAAAATCCTCCATGAACATTTAGCGGTGAGGAAGCTTTGTGCCCGGTGGATACCTCATAATTTGACAGAAGCCCAAAAAGTCCGTCGTGTTGATTGGTGCCGTGAAATGGGTCAAAGATTCAACGGAGGTGACTCAAATGCTGTGTTCGACGTAGTTACGGGTGACGAAAGCTGGATTTACTGTTATGATCCTGAAACTAAAAGACAGTCTGCTGAGTGGGTGTTTCCTTCCGAGGAGTTGCCTACTAAAGTGAAGAGAGGTCGAAGTGTGGGAAAAAAGATGGTGGCCTCGTTCTTCGGAAGGACTGGTCATTACGCAACAATTATTTTAGAGGATCAAAAAACAGTTACTGCGAAGTGGTACACTAACAATTGTTTACCACTTGTCTTGGAAAAAGTTCGAGAAAAACGGCCTCGCAGTAGGATCCTGCTTCACCACGACAATGCCTCATCGCACACCGCCAAGCAAACGATCGACTATTTGGCGACGGCAAACGTGGAATTACTGGGTCACCCACCTTATAGCCCCGACCTTGCACCTTGTGATTTTTATTTATTCCCAAAAATTAAAGAAAAACTTCGAGGAAAACGTTTTATGGACGCCGACGAAGCAGTGGCTGCGTTTCAAAAGGCCGTCGAAGAGACCCCTAAGGACGAGTGGGCAAAGTGCTTTTCTCAGTGGTTCTATCGAATGCAGCGATGTATTGATGTGAAGGGAGGCTATTTTGAAAAGATATAATAAAAGTAATAAGTTGCTTGATTGCTCAGTTTTTGATTTTCTAAGAACTTTCAGTTTGACCCTCGTAATAACTAAATGCAAGGTAGGATCGTGCTGTACTTAACAAACGCCATATAAGCTTGTTTTTTAAAAAGTTTTTTATTCATCTTGTTATTTTCAATAACCCTGCATATTATGTCGCTGGTTCGTGGGTACTTGTACAGACAAATCACACAAACCCAAACAAGATAGGTTTATCTATTTTAGTTTAGGAGTTCCCATGACCATCTTCCATCATCAGATCCTGGAAATCATCCATCACCTAAGTGTTTACCAAGACAAAACAGATGAGCCCAAACTAGATGGGTTTATCTAGTTTAGTTTAGGAGTTCCATGACCACCTTCCAGCTCCATCATCAGACTCTGGAAATCATCCAGCACCAAAGTTTTAATGTATAATTAAAAAATAAATGAGCCCAAATTCGATGGCTTTATCTTGTTGAGTTTAGGAGTTGCTATGACCACCTTCCGACTCCATCATCAGACCAGCTCTATGATATTATGACATTGTCACCGAAGATACGCAATTGTACCTAATTTGAAGATTTCGCCCAAACTTACATACATACATACATACTAACTAATCGTGATGGCCGTTGGGGCGGGGAGGTTCTCGAGAGGCGACTACGTACCGGAAACTGCAGCGGACCCTCCACAAGGTGGACTGATAGTAACAAGTAAATAAATTAAATCTATCAAGTATCACGATCACTCGTACAATAATAATTGACTATAGAACGCGTAGTTTAGACAAAAGGATCCAACCCACAAGACATCACCATTGAAATGCATGACTTTTGTTTTAGGTAGAAGGTTCAATTTTAAATGTTACGTATCCTGTGGGTTTGAGCCTTTTCGCTACACCACGTCATATTTGGCAGCTATGCAATTCATAACTTGTCTCGATTAGCCTCACGAATGTATCCCCAGTATAGTTTGACCCCGAGGTTGGTAACAACTATGCCTAGTCGGAGATCAAAATAATATTATTTTATCTGAAGAGTGGCCGGTTAGCTTCGTGAATAGCCACAAATAAACAGAGTACACGTCTGTCTCGGAGGGCTATTCAGCCGGTACTGAGATAAATTCCCGCGCGACGGTAAATTTATACTAGTTTTGAATAATTATTTATAAATATAAATTTTGACAAAAGTTATATTTTTTGGACTTGATCTTGTTGGTACAAGCATGAACTTTATTGTTGTGTAAGATTCAATTCACAAATAATTCTACAATAATGAGAAAATCCTTGAGTTTTCAGTACGATTTTGTTGACAAATATGGTGTAATTGAGAACAGTTTACACATATATACGTGCAGAATAAGGAAAATTCGAGGCGGCTAGGCGCAATGGCAACATATTACGCTAGTGAAAATAGAATAAAACAAGTAGGTTCTCATATAACATCATGGAGTATTAGGGGCTCAAACTTATGACTCTGCGGTCTCTTCAGAAAACTACTGTCGGTAATCGGGTATTTTCGGTTAAAGTATTCAGTTCTTCGTAAATTGGAGGCGGCTAGGACCAATACGAGGAGTTTACCTATGCAAATAAGTAATCAGGGTCTAGAAAAAGCTCTCCGTTTCTTAGAATTACAACGTCAAAAATCCGTCATTCTCGCTTATTCCTGACCAAAAAACGAGCGCCCTCTTAAGATATGTAAGTGTTTAGAATACCATTGACATTCTTGATAAAACCACCGAATGCAATTAATTGGAGTTATAAAATTCTTGATTATTATGACTTTAAAACCAGCTAGTTTTAAATATAGGTAAACTGAATTCATTAACACTCGGAAACTAGTATCGATTTAATTATCGGGTTCATAAAATTAACAGGCTTTATCGGTTAAGCAATATTGGCTTTGACCATAAAGAACAAGTCCAGCAAAGAAATTATATGGCATCAAGGCTTTATTTACTTACCTACACAAGTCATTATCATTAGTTTAGAAGTAATTCTTCCGCGACGACTTCCTTCTTGGGCCACAATCAATGCCGCTGTTACTTCAATACCGGTACATTGCGGTAAAGAAATAAGCCAGTAAATTATTCACGCATACAAAACTGTTAGCGAATAATCTATCATAACGACAAAATGGTGTTGCTATAATACCCATAATACAAAGACTGGTACATCTTAAATTGATTTTCACGTCGAGTACTTCTACTTGACATACTTAATCAAAAGATGAACGAGATACTCCATTTGCAGTGTCATGATGTATTGATGATGGTATAATTTCATGGTACTTAACCTACTTCATACGGAGGCGATGTCTTCTAAATATTTATGCAAGTAGATCTCGGTTAGTATCGTCATGCACAAAATATTCAAAGATGGATTACTCTCTAGGTGAAAGCTATCAAGTGTTCTTAAAACAAATAATCTAGGTACTTTTACTGAATATTTTCTTAATAATTATTTAGATAGATAGTTATGAATCATGCATGGTATATTCACGTAAACAGGTAAATAAAATTACATATTATTATTTATCATCACTAATCAATCATCAACAATGTATGTGTCCAATCATTGCCTATGCAGCACCATAGGGCGCATGACTTCCTAAATATGTAGGCATTAAGTACGTTCACACAACGCCGCATCCACACGCTAGCATTGTCTCTCTTGCGGTCAAGGACACGCATATGATGAGTCCGTGAGTGTTTCATCTGGTAATGTTTACTTTTGTTACATTAAAACTGCTGGCAATCCAGCGAGCATGACGTACGTAGAGGTCGTTAACCTCAACTACCTCTCAATACTTGCATATATATTTTTTTCTAAATTATAGTCATGGTTGAGATATAAAACAAGCCATACGAATGAATCTGGCTTGAGTTAAATTAAGAAATGGCTGAGAATAGAATTTGGATCTGATGACATTCAACTTTAACGCGTGTAGTTTTCTATGATTCCGTACGCAAAGTTTACCGAGGGGACCCTATTACTAATAAATAAAATAAAAAAACGTTTATTGCAGACGACCACAGGTCCTAAATGTAAAAATAATTATCTAGGTATACTTAATTACTAGTGTTAGTTATGTCAAAACCAGGACAGGACACTCACGCATCCTTAGGTGACAGTTACGTACTCGTATTTGCGACGTTCGCCGTGGAGACATTGGGTCCATGGGGACCGGAGGCCTTAAAACTGTTCCAAGAAATTCTAAAATGCTCATCCACTCCACTGGTGACCATAGGACTGGCTCGTTCGTCGCTTAACGCATTGGCATTTCCATTCAGCGACATAACGCAGCCAGCCTTATGGGCACCCTACCAATTAGTGGTAGGTAATGACTAGGGGATATATGTAAATATAGTGTATAGGTTAAGTTAGTTTTAGTCATTTTAGTTCATAGTTTCATGTACGTATTTGTCTGATTTTGAAATAAATACCTGTACGAGGCGGGTATCGAGTGTACTCACCGAAGTGACTAATTCGCGATTCGCGGCGATTTCTATTCGTCTGTCATATATATGAAATGAACCATATTCTTAATTTATAATCTAAACTTAGATGTATGTTCACCTGAAAAGGTAAGGTTTGGTGACACTACCAAAAATGACTGCAAATGGGTAACCCAATTCCCACGTGCATAAATAAATCATAAAAGGTACACAGTTCACAGAAATTGTATTACTTATTATTGGCCTCTGTTACATTAAATTATTATAAATAAAAATAATAGTACATTATGATACAAGTGTGCTATGTTGGTCATTACACTCGAGTCGGTTTTTAAGCCTGAGCCGAAGGCGAAGGCTTAATGGAGACGAGAAGTGTAATGACCAATGCTCACGTGTTTCATACGACGTTTTTCAACACATTTGCGAGGAAAAAATAAATGAATAAAAAATTAAAATGTTAAAAGATATGTAATGAAAAGGCACTAGTGCGATAATGTAATGTAAAAGTCACGGCATGGGTAATATTCTGCATTATTTTGCTAATATTTAAAAAGATATGTAATGAAAAGGCACTAGTGCGATAATGTAATGTAAAAGGCACGGCATGGGTAATATTCTGCATTATCAGTGTAAATACGCTGTAATAAGACCTACTTTACGAGCAGGTGTGTTGAAAAGTAACTTAAGCGGTCCCTGTACAATTTTACACATAGTTACACTACACATTTTGTTTTTGATCGTTCTTAGTAATGTCTAAATACTGTACGGTGGCACCGAACCCTTGCATGGAGGTCCGACTCGCACTCGGCGGCTGTTTAGGTCTAAATTGGCCATAATACCAGTATATTCATATTTGATTTAATTTACGAGCTGTTTATAACTACCCTATATAACACGTCAATAAATAGTGGTATGTATAGGTACTTTGTATTATTACACATTAATGACATGTATTGTAGCTCAATAAATCACAATAAGCGAATACTTAAGAATGGTAAAGCTCACTTTATTCTCACAATAAAATGCGTTCTATTTAGCCGAACAATATACATCAAAAAGATAAGAATTTGAAATCATTTTGTCCACAATTCCCAGGCCTGGAGTCACTGTGCATTGTTTCTGGCCATTTACATAGAGGTAGGGACGGCACGAAACGATTATTTACCAAGTGGTAAATGCCTCAAGGATTCGATGCGATTATTAGTGGACGCTTTGGGACGCTGTTACTCGTAATAAATGCCAGTTTTGAATAAGTGTTATGATATTTATAGAAAATGTTTAGTGTCTGTAATTTCGACCACATAATTTACCACGGTCATTATTGTAGTATTATACCTACACAACTGCATTGCACAACCGATCCCAGCATATTTCAATTCCAACATGCTTTCAAACAAAGGCACATTTCCAGTAATTAATGCTGTGAATGATTTTCCAATAGTAATTAGAAACTATTTGACAATAAGTCCAAGGCCAACGTAAAAAGTCGCGTGACAGCGCCCGCGATTCCGCAACGCTGTGTTATTGCTGTTTATGATATTGTCGCAGAAAAAGTGCGGAAATATTGGGTGTCACGATTAGGGGGAAATTTCAGCGATTTCAATAAGTAATGATAGAGGATCTTACTGTTATGTAAGTAATTACTGTTATGAGTGTCTTCTATGCTGTATTATAATGAGGAAAAGTCTGTGTGATTGTAGCTTTTGTAAGTTTGTAAATATTGTATGTTAAGGTGGTTCGATTGCCATACAAAACGTTATTTGACATTCGCAGGCCAACGGCGTGATATTTTAAGAATCTTATGTAACAAACATTCATAAATTGGCTTCCCATTTGCGCCAAATTCCCCCTTTCCTAGAATAAACTTGTATAAACTAGATTAATTTGAGAAATTGGTTTGGGGCGTGATATTTTGGGAAAACTAGTTTTATTTATTTATTTATTTATTTAGTTGTACGGGACACCAACAGAGTACATGTTAACAAATCTTAATTTAAATATTTGCTTTTATTTGGGTTTTCTCAAATTAATCTAGTTTATACAAGTTTATTCTAGGAAAGGGGGAATTTGGCGCAAATGGGAAGCCAATTGATGAAAGTTTGTTACATAAGTTTCTTAAAATATCACGCCGTTAGCCTGCGAATGTCAAATAACGCTTTATGTATGGCAATCGAACCACCTTAATGGATAATCACCGGAACTACTGCTACTTTCACCTGCATATAGAATGGACCTTCTGGATGTACTATGTTTTATCCTGCGGGTTCGCCTGCGTTCATTGCAATACGCAGGCGAAACCGCGCCGGCAGCTGGTATTGTATACTGTACGACCGAACATTTAAACCACCACAATGCAGCTTTCCGAGGCATAAAGATATTGCGAGCTCATCAGAGAAAGTTGTAAAGGTCGCCGTTGGCGTCGAATACGGCAAGGAAGACTTTATAAGGATACTGTGGAATTTTACTATAATTATGAGTGTTTGGAGCTAAATAATGTGGCTTCTTAAATAATTCTAAATGCATTCTTCCTTCTTCTTTTTAGTCGTGCACTCTTGACAGAGTGGTCATGGTCATGTCACGGTCAAATAAAAAAAAAAGGAAAAACTTATTTATTTCGTTTTTATAGATATGTCGGCGGCCGATCGTAAAATTCGGCAGATGACGAAATTCCTAGGCTTATCGTGAAACGCCGCCATTTCATGATTTGGCTAAATGACATCCGCCAGCCATAATATCATTCAAAACTTAACGTTTAACGATTTGTCTAATGACGTTTAGGCAGATCATGAAATTCCTAGACATATCATGAAAGGCCGCCATTTCATGATCTGCCTAAGTAAATCCCACCAGTGACGTTTAGGCAGATCATGAAATTCCTAGGCATATCATGAAACGCCGCCATATCGTTCAATTATCGCCGTTATACGTAAGTAGGGTTTGCAAACACGTTTTTCCGCTCTTTTATAAAATAAAACAACCTTTTTTAAATAACTTTTTGAACCTATCCGCGATCCGAGTCGTTTTGCCACTAAATCGATCTGCCGTATTTTTTATCAGGCACATCATGATATGCCTGGTCAACTTTTAGCCAAATCATGAAATGGCGGCGTATCATGAAATGGCGGCGTTTCACGATATGATATGATTAGGAATTTCGTGATCTGCCGGATTTTTACGATGTGCCCGGTATAGAAATAGGAATATCGACGAATGTGTTGCTCTAATCGATCTGCCGTATTTTTTATCAGGCACATCATGATAAGCCTGGTCAATTACTATTAGCCAAATCATGAAATGGCGGGGTTTCACGATATGCCTAGGAATTTCGTGATCTGCCGGATTTTACGATCGGCCGCCGACGGCGCCGACAGATACATTATTTTGAGCTCTTCTAATGCGTCGCCATGTGGCTCTGTTTTTGGCGGAGTGAGAGCAACCATTGATTGTGTATTCTGGGACCGCTTTGATGAGGTCTGTCCATCGTGTTGGAGAGCGCTCACGAGATCTTTTGCCCTCGACTTTCCCTTATATAAATGCATTAACTGGTTGCAAGTTGCCATTCATGGGACAATTTTTACGGTCCCATTTTGCCGATGTATTCGGCTTCTAAAACTAACACAGTCAGTTTTTACAATCGTGAACATATTTATTCTCTAATTTAAAAGCAACAAGGAATGCTATATTCGTTATCATTTATTATGTCCCAAATTCTAAACCGCCTGCATTATTTTTTACCAAAACATATTGCTTTAAGAATTGTAGTTGATTCGATTATTTACTTCTTGTTATGTTTTTTGTATAAAAAACATCAAGAACTATTTCTTGGTCAACTGATGCATGTTATGTGCTATTCAAGCGGTTGTTCCCAGTATTTTGTTTTTCGAAAGTGGGGCGCTAGGTGCTCTTTATTGGCATTACATTATCCGGATAGTTCAAGGACTAGTCCTGCACAATGGGACAATAAATCGACAAGACACTGGACATAAACATGGAATCTAAGGCGTCGGTTCTCTTAATTCCATAGAACATAAGAGTACTTTGCAATACTTAATGCAGTTCCAATCGCATCTCAATATCCGTGCATCTCGCAAAATACGTTAATACAAGAGCGCGCTCATCTCTCAATTAGTTCCGAAAATGGTGAGATGTTATGAGGGTTTTCTGAAATAGTTGCACTGATGCATTAGGATCGGACCCATCAAAGCGCTGTTCCTTGAGCCCTCATTTTGGAATTAGACGCATATCGAGTTGCGTGAAATGACGAGCTCTGCATTGGATATCAGAATACTCAGAATTATACTGATTCGCCTGCGCCTGCACCGCTGCGATGCGCCGTAGATGTGGAATGTACAATAATGGTAATTCCTCGGCGATTAGATAGTGTTATAAGTATAATGTCTAAGGCTTGTTTTTTTTATATACTTAAGAGCTAGACTCTTGTCGGTGGAGCAACCTCCATGTATCTGTTTCCTTGATTTGGTCCATATATGTGCATCAATACGAAATATTAATTCAACAACAACAATTTCTTAACTGCTGGTAACGTCAAATTTTGATGCTAAATTAATAGTATTGAGAAGCATACGTTTCATTTTAATTAATGCACATTATACAACATTTTTTGTACCTTAACTAATAACCTAGATCCACTCGCACGGCGTTTATTGAAATTTTTTGTAATTAGCGCCAAGCGAAATCCGCTGGATAGGTTCTACGTGTATTTCATTAAACTTTAATCTATTATGATAATCTTTAAATTATGAAGGAAACTTATTAAGGTACCTTCTCCGAATGTTTGTAATAATTAGGGCTCGGAATCTTGCGTGCGGCTACTGAAACATGTAAGGGAGGGAGCACTGCTTTTTTATCGATATATCAGTCATTCACTCTATCATTGAGGTTAATTTATCTAAATTAAATAACACTTGCAAGCACGTTATGTAACTAACTAGGTAGTCTCAGAGGGATGAGTAATTTGTTCACGTTATAAAATATAAAGGTTTCGTAATTATACTCATTTAAATAAAGCAAATGAAACGGATTAAACTTTCCGATATTTGGAACTTTTTCATAATTGACCGTTGAAAAGAGTAGAAAGAGCGGAAAGTTTGAGGTATTATTTTAAAAAGACACAAATAAAAAAACTCTCGTATTATCGATACCATCGATAAACATTGGTGTTCTCTCCCTAAGACTTGTCAAAAGCCGCACGCAACATTGGTGTTCTCTCCCTAAGACTTGTCAAAAGCCGCACGCAACATTGGTGTTCTCTCCCTAAGACTTGTCAAAAGCCGCACGCAATATTGGTGTTCTCTTCCTAAGACTTGTCAAAAGCCGCACGCAACATTGGTGTTCTCTCCCTAAGACTTGTCAAAAGCCGCACGCAACATTGGTGTTCTCTCCCTAAGACTTGTCAAAAGCCGCACGCAACATTGGTGTTCTCTCCCCAAGACTTGTCAAAAGTCGCACGCAACATTGGTGTTCTCTCCCTAAGACTTGTCAAAAGCCGCACGCAACATTGGTGTTCTCTCCCTAAGACTTGTCAAAAGCCGCACGCAACATTGGTGTTCTCTCCCTAAGACTTGTCAAAAGCCGCACGCAACATTGGTGTTCTCTCCCCAAGACTTGTCAAAAGTCGCATGCAACATTGGTGTTATCTCCCCAAGACTTGTCAAAAGTCGCACGCAACATTGGTGTTCTCTCCCCAAGACTTGTCAAAAGTCGCACGCAACATTGGTGTTCTCTCCCCAAGACTTGTCAAAAGTCGCATGCAACATTGGTGTTCTCTCCCCAAGACTTGTCAAAAGTCGCATGCAACATTGGTGTTCTCTCCCCAAGACTTGTCAAAAGTCGCATGCAACATTGGTGTTCTCTCCCCAAGACTTGTCAAAAGTCGCACGCAACATTGGTGTTCTCTCCCCAAGACTTGTCAAAAGTCGCACGCAACATTGGTGTTCTCTCCCCAAGACTTGTTAAAAGTCGCATGCAACATTGGTGTTCTCTCCCCAAGACTTGTCAAAAGCCGCACGCAACATTGGTGTTCTCTCCCCAAGACTTGTCAAAAGTCGCATGCAACATTGGTGTTCTCTCCCCAAGACTTGTCAAAAGTCGCATGCAACATTGGTGTTCTCTCCCCGAGACTTGTCAAAAGCCGCACGCAACATTGGTGTTCTCTCCCCAAGACTTGTCAAAAGCCGCACGCAACATTGGTGTTCTCTCCCCAAGACTTGTCAAAAGTCGCATGCAACATTGGTGTTCTCTCCCCAAGACTAGTCAAAAGTCGCATGCAACATTGGTGTTCTCTCCCCAAGACTTGTCAAAAGCCGCACGCAACATTGGTGTTCTCTCCCTAAGACTTGTCAAAAGCCGCACGCAACATTGGTGTTCTCTCCCCAAGACTTGTCAAAAGCCGCACGCAACATTGGTGTTCTCTCCCCAAGACTTGTCAAAAGCCGCACACAACATTGGTGTTCTCTCCCTAAGACTTGTCAAAAGCCGCACGCAACATTGGTGTTCTCTCCCCAAGACTTGTCAAAAGCCGCACGCAACATTGGTGTTCTCTCCCCAAGACTTGTCAAAAGTCGCACGCAACATTGGTGTTCTCTCCCCAAGACTTGTCAAAAGCCGCACGCAACATTGGTGTTCTCTCCCCAAGACTTGTCAAAAGCCGCACGCAACATTGGTGTTCTCTCCCCAAGACTTGTCAAAAGTCGCATGCAACATTGGTGTTCTCTCCCCAAGACTTGTCAAAAGCCGCACGCAACATTGGTGTTCTCTCCCCAAGACTTGTCAAAAGCCGCACGCAACATTGGTGTTCTCTCCCCAAGACTTGTCAAAAGTCGCATGCAACATTGGTGTTCTCTCCCCAAGACTTGTCAAAAGCCGCACGCAACATTGGTGTTCTCTCCCCAAGACTTGTCAAAAGTCGCATGCAACATTGGTGTTCTCTCCCCAAGACTTGTCAAAAGCCGCACGCAACATTGGTGTTCTCTCCCTAAGACTTGTCAAAAGCCGCACGCAACATTGGTGTTCTCTCCCCAAGACTTGTCAAAAGCCGCACGCAACATTGGTGTTCTCTCCCCAAGACTTGTCAAAAGCCGCACGCAACATTGGTGTTCTCTCCCTAAGACTTGTCAAAAGCCGCACGCAACATTGGTGTTCTCTCCCCAAGACTTGTCAAAAGCCGCACGCAACATTGGTGTTCTCTCCCCAAGACTTGTCAAAAGCCGCACGCAACATTGGTGTTCTCTCCCCAAGACTTGTCAAAAGCCGCACGCAACATTGGTGTTCTCTCCCTAAGACTTGTCAAAAGCCGCACGCAACATTGGTGTTCTCTCCCCAAGACTTGTCAAAAGCCGCACGCAACATTGGTGTTCTCTCCCTAAGACTTGTCAAAAGCCGCACGCAACATTGGTGTTCTCTCCCCAAGACTTGTCAAAAGCCGCACGCAACATTGGTGTTCTCTCCCCAAGACTTGTCAAAAGCCGCACGCAACATTGGTGTTCTCTCCCTAAGACTTGTCAAAAGCCGCACGCAACATTGGTGTTCTCTCCCCAAGACTTGTCAAAAGCCGCACGCAACATTGGTGTTCTCTCCCCAAGACTTGTCAAAAGCCGCACGCAACATTGGTGTTCTCTCCCTAAGACTTGTCAAAAGCCGCACGCAACATTGGTGTTCTCTCCCCAAGACTTGTCAAAAGCCGCACGCAACATTGGTGTTCTCTCCCCAAGACTTGTCAAAAGCCGCACGCAACATTGGTGTTCTCTCCCCAAGACTTGTCAAAAGCCGCACGCAACATTGGTGTTCTCTCCCTAAGACTTGTCAAAAGCCGCACGCAACATTGGTGTTCTCTCCCCAAGACTTGTCAAAAGCCGCACGCAACATTGGTGTTCTCTCCCTAAGACTTGTCAAAAGCCGCACGCAACATTCCGGGCGGTGTAGGTACAGTCAGCATCATATAGCTAGTAGCAGCCAAAGTACCCAAATATATCGTAACACATCAGTACTAACCTACACGTTTCAGAACAGAATATGACGTATGGCCACAGGACTGTATCATTTTCGTGTTGCATTTTAAGGGATTCCGTGCTAAGCCAACTGCTTTAAGGAGGAAAGTAATTGTATGAGTTATTTATTTTGGATAAATTCAAATTCAGAAGTCTGGTTTTTTTAAAGTCTACCTGATGGTTAGTTCATAATTTATAACTAAAACGCATTTAACACTTATCCTCAGAATCTACGTTCTTGAATTTTTCTTTGTCTATTCTTTAAGTAACATTTAATTATTTGGAATCAGGTCTGAGATTGAATGACAAGAGTTAAATATTTAATTAACTGGTTTTGTACCGTGTAGTTTGTCTGTGATCATTTACTAGCATCAGCCCACGTCTGCAGTATATGATTAACTCAGTTAATTAATTAGTTATATTACTCGTTCAATCTTTTATATTTACATGACCTTCATTAAAATGCAAAGAGTTGTAGTTTAGCAACATTTTTCTACGGCATTATAGCGGCATACTAGCGGATGCTCGCGCATAACCTAGTATTTACTGAGCCGAGGATAGCTAACTCTTAATTATACCACTCATAATAACCATCATAATCAGCCATATATAAGTTCACTCGCGGGTTTACGACGAAGAAGACCACGTGAACACCCATAGCGATGGCAATCACTTGTCAATCCACTTAGCGGATGATTTGAGTATAAAAGTAATCTGTATGTGCATATAATGTAGGTTCGGGTTATTTTATTCAAGTGTAGGTACCATATATCTGTGTAACCAATTTCAACTAAATCCTTACGGCAGTTTTCGCATGATTGACAAACAAACTTTTGCATGTAATCATTTAGTCTTATATCTATTTAGATCTTAAACAGTTACATAGTTTAAGTGATTAATTAAGCCATAAGTTGCATTGGCCGCTTCCTTGGCCTATTGGCTTCTCACTGGACTATGGAAACTAAGGTCACCAGTTCGATTCCTTCATTAAAACCGATTTTTGTCATGGCCGTTGATAATTACGATAGCCTTATATTCAGCATAATTTTGAATCTAATAAAATGTTGAATTAGTCTATTTAATAATCGACAACCTAACGACTAGCATAAGGGACTTTCGTGGATTTTAACTACGACACTTTGAACGTTGTTTATGGAAATACATATTCAGTTCTAATTTGTACTTTCTATAGGAGCACTACAGTATTAAATACCTTTAAATTGGATATAGTCCAAAATTACCACGGTCCTCAAAAATCTAAATTAAATTGTCCTCAACGTTGAGAAACAGTAAGGACATTTCTCTTTTTTTCAGTCTGTACGTGACCTATTTTATGGTCCTTATTACATATAAACAAAGGTATCTTGATAGATGCGTTGCGCGTGAGTTCGGGTCGCGACATTCTGCGCCTGACCCTTGTTCGTGCTATCATACATTTTCTCCAACGTGACCCCTTATTTTAAGGCATTCAAAGACATTTGAATGGAGATATAATTTAACCCGTCAAGGGGTCAGAAGTTGATATTAAAAGTCTAGTAATTGAACATCTTTTAGGCACACAAACGATACAACTTTCGCTGCTATAAACTTGAATGATATAATAAGCTATGTTGGGTTTTTTTTATTGAAAACAAATCAAATGTAATTTAACATTACAAATTACAATTATACATCCGAAAACACAACTTCCTTTAAACACAAAGGACCGAAATCAACAGTAGATACGATACAAGCATTTTCTAAGTTCACGGGTGACGTCGAGACTGTTTATAATCACGATGCATAATCATAATCAAGCATCAATACCACAATCAAGGCATTAATGGACTAACTGTCCCCAAAAAGCGATGTCAAAATCAACACAAACAATGTATACTTACTTCAGAATACTTAAAAGTGCGCGAGATGCCATAAAGCCTCATCAAACATTAAAACAAGCAAAGGTTCGGCAATAAGACACTTTGAAACCGTTGAACACGAAACTAAACCTTGGCACTCCGGTCGAGTTACGACAAATCCACTTAATTCTTGTAAAAGCCCCATTGTTAACATATTATCGTTATTGAAATCATTGTTCACATTTTATAATTATTACAACACCATTTTTCACATAAAATTTGCTAACCTAAACTTTAACTTGATTTTTATCGGTGATTTATAAATATTATGACACTGCTTTCCGCTCTGTCCTCAAGATGATGAATCATCTGGATTACTTGTCAGTCTTGTCATTGTCATTTTGTTATGTAAGGTTTTTTTGTCTTACTTAATTTATTAGAGATTATCTACATTGTTGCACTTGATAAATTACTGGTGGTTTTAATTTGTAACATTACCTTCAATGAATAATCATGGGACTTTAAGGGGCACTTACATGGTGGAACAACTCATATACAATTTCCATTTTGCGGGGCTGCGAGCGAAAAACGATGAATTCAATCAAACCCTGCCATGTACCTAATAAAACTTGCATGCTAGTTGTTGCACCATATAAATGCCCCTTAATAATAAAAGTAAACTTTATCTTACGTCACATCAAAGTATGGATCATACTGATACTGAAAAACAAAAGAGAGAGACCACCTCCTTCCCGCAAATGAAGGACATCGGATTTAAATTTATGTTTAATAGTTTTACCATTTGTTTGCCATATTAATTAATATTATAGATAAGCCATGTTTGTGAGTATGTAGCTATGTGATGGTGTAGTTTTGTAAGTTTGTATGTATGGGGTAATCTCCGGAACTAGTCATCTGATTTCAAAATACTTCGTTTTAAAGGGCATGACGCTAGGAGTAACCACGGAGAAAGCGCAGACACCTCGACACAGTGTTAGATTGTAGCTTCATAAGTTTATGAGTTTGTACCAAATATTGCACGTGGCAACCACAGTTGCCAACTTCGCGCTCCCCTAAACTGATTGTGGCAACTGTGGTAGCCATCGAAGTATGGGCTGCTTTGATAAGAAAAAAATAAAATCATTTCTTAAATCTGAAATCAAGTGCGCCGTTAATCTGTATATTAAAATGTTAATCTTAATTAGGCATGAACAGTTTCCTAACCTTCTCCAGCCGAAATTTCGTAACTAGATCTAGGCACAATCTTTAGCATCGGAACTACTTATCAGTAGCTCGCGTGTCAATCCATCAAAGCATGAAGCGTGTCGAAAACTACGACCTACTGTTTCGAAAAACTGCCAACCTTGGTAGCTTACTCGTTTCTTAAGCATCGTTAACAATGGTTAACTGCTCCAAAATTAACAAGACACACGGTTTTATCATTTAGCCGACTGAGTTCATTATGAGTATGTCTAAGTAGTTAGGTAGGCACTACTAGTACTTTAAATGGTTTATCTATCCAAATAGCATAAACCCTCCATGATGCGTTCAAGAACCGCACATTATGACCACCATAAAAATAGACTGTTTTGTTAGAACAAATTTCTTATCTGTGTAAATGTTATTATTGCTCAATAATAACATCGATTTCGATAATATTATTTCATTCAAATTTCGAACGTCTCAAAAACAAAGAAATTTGATATAACCTCCATTCTAATATCAGTCGAGATGATGTTTAGTTCGAAATGAATTGTCAATTTGCATACAAATTTGACAAATGTCGCACGTAAGTAAGATATCGAACGATATGACAGTTGGATCCGACTCTAGTTTATCTCTGAATTAAAAAAGAACTATGACAGCTGCCAGAAAACAACGCCGCGATGCCGGTCATAATATGCGGCTCCTGAATGGATCATGGAGGCTTATGATATGTGGATAGACAAAGTAGTGTATGTAACTATACATAATTAGGCATTAAGATACTCGTGTGATATTATTATGAAACTCGCCTTCGGCTCGTTTCATAAACCCACACTCGTGTTTAATGCCCTTCATTATGTACAGTCATATAAACTACTATTATCTACACCCATATCATAAATCTTCTATAATGTGTTCGGAAACCATATAAGTATAATGACCACCATTATTGCAACCAGTAACGTAACATCCGCGTTTTATCAGTGCCAGTGTTATTATAATGTATGAAAATTATAATAACATCGATATGTTATTATGGAAATCTAGTTGGTCATGATTTGAAATCTAGTCGGCCATGGCGGTGCAATGGCGGTTATTCTTATGGTTCCCGAACACATCATTGAGGATTTTTAATATGTGAGTAGATAAAGTAGTGTATGTAACTGTACATAATTAGGCATTAAAACACTCGTGTGATGTTATTATGAAACTCGCGGACGCTCGTTTCATAACACTCGTGTTTAATGCCCTTCATTATGTACAGTCATAAACTACTATTATACCCTATCTGGTTAGGTAATTAACTAAATGTAAATAAACAAAACCACGTGACTTGGTCATTCAACCAATCATATCTAGCAACCTTTTGTACCTATGGTATTATCTTACGTGTGGTGTCGGGTTAGAATAGCACCACCCCCTGTCTTCCCGTGGGTGTCGTAAGAGTCGACTAAGGGAACAGGGTTGAAGTGTGTTGTGGGCGATGGGCTAGCAACCTATCACTGCAACATCACATTTTGTCGATCTTTTTATACCCACATTTATGCTAAAAGTGGCACTGGAACACAAGTTTCATGTGCTCTGCCTACCCCTTTTAGGGATAAAGGCGTGATGGTATGTATGTATGTATTATCTTATTGGCTGAATGACCAAGTGATGTCGTTCTTTTTGTTTATACTTAGTTAATTACCTAACCAGATAGGGTATAGCCACATGTCTAATTACATGATGTCCGAGATACTATAGCAAATTGTCCTTAAGTGTATCGAACATATTTCTAAAATATATACCACATAAAAAACGAATAGCTCTGTGTTCTGTAGAACTCGCAAGCCTGGATTTATTTAATTTCAAAAAAACCTGTACAATTAAAACCTGCTCACACAATCTCACTGAGAATCGGTTGAGAAATGCGACTTGTAGAGGAGAACAGCTGGTCAGACACCGGACAAACAAAAGAATTTTGGCCCAATCTGAAACGGAGAACTTAGTTCGCTTCGCTTGCTCGTTCAATAATCATAAACAAACAAACAAACAAACAAAACAAACAAAATTATTTATTACATTAAATACATGAGGTAATTGATCCAAGGGATGAAGTATCCCTGCAAGCAAAAGATTGCCTGTGTTGGGATTGGGAGACACCACTCTTCCTTAGGTAGATTAAGATTAATGTAACTAACTATTATTAATTAATTTATATTTATACTTATATCCATTATCTACTTTTATTTTTGAAAATGTAAAGTTATTACAATTATTATTAATTCACGAAAGAAAAATTATAGCACAGATCTTAGACTAAAACTGAACTAAACAAAACATACACACTAGGTATAGATAAATTAACGAGAGCATGGAATTGCATTACATATGTAGTATTGTATGTTTACAGGCATTCTATATTTGAATTTTCTATTTTCTCCTACTATCAGCATAAAAAGAGGTTTGTTATATATTGAAGAAGTAAATACCAAAATAATGTCAGTGTCAAATTAAGAGAAAATTATTCTCCTTTTGTTGCAAACGGTACAACCACTACAAAAACAATTCCATGTTCTCGAATATCGATAATTCATCTATAGTAATAACTCGCGATATTATGTATATTGGGCACCTTAGCAACTGGAGTTACGCGGGCGGGACCACAGTTGCAAACGTGCCCACCAAACTAGCAGCATTGCCGCGCTGAAATATGTAGCTAACCTTTGCACCAGAAATATGTAGCTAACCTTTGCACCAGAAATATGTAGCTAACCTTTGCACCAGAAATGCACCCGTCAAGACCTAGACCAGAAGATAACCGCGGTTGAACATGAAGAAATTAAAGCACATTCCCAAAAAATCCCAGGCATAAGGTACCTAAATGTCCCGGCGCCCTACGCTATGCCAATAGTTTCCACCTTCAATCTTAAGACAGCAACAAAGGTGACAAACAGCGTGTCAATTATTGTAATTGAGGTGTCAAATAATCATACAATAATATCTTACTCAGCTCTCAGCACACATAGTGCTGAATATAGATTGATCAATGGAATCTCCAAAGACAAATTCGTCAATTATAATAACCTGTGTGATGATCCTTAGCACTATTCAATGATGCCTAATATGCGAATCGGAATGGCGCCGATAGGTCATGAACAAGGATTCCACCACTAAGTCCGGTTACTTCAATAACCAGAGCACCTCGTTAAACCAAAGTACGACTGACACCTTAACTATAAATCCGTAATGACCGAGTGTTTATAATAGATCGCGGGAAACAGTTCAGAGGTGCGGTCGCCTTGACTTGATGATATTCAAATGATGACGGTTGAGGTCGATAGAATAACTGAACTGAGTGTAAAAGGAGGAGCCAAGCGTGTTTATTCAAGCTTATTAAGTAGGTATTGTAAAGCTAGCGATTCCTAAAACAGAATAAGGTAGCATAAATATATAGCAAGGTTTGGAAAAATCGATTCTGCTTCTAGGTGGCGGTAGCTTTCGCAACTTCACAAGGTATGACTAGATTTGAATCACATGTTTAAAGAGAAGGTCCTAGTTGAATTACATGTTTAAAGAGAAGGTCTTAAGATAGAGAACTGAGGAAGTCCTATCTTTCTTTGAACGTTCTTCTATCTTTGTTTTGACATTAACTTCCTTCCTTTAAAAGAACTGATTTAATGACTCAAACTCAAAGGGGTATAGGTCCGATGGAGTCACGCGTACAATATGTAACGATGTGTAACGTATGTTTAACCTTAACACCGAAATATTGGAGTTCAAAAGTGGTAGAATACTTTCCTTGCTGACTGTACATCTTCCAACACAAACATGAGCAACATTTTGTCGTGAGATAAACCATCTTTACAATGATCATAGATCAACATTTGTGGATTACAAAAATCTGATTTACTGGTTGTGGACTGCGGACCCGTTTGGCTGACTAGCCGTGAGTTCTTTAGTCTATAATGGCTTTAATATATTATCATTTTACATGCAGTTACTATTGAACCTGCAGACTCCTACGCGTTTTGGGTGATGAAAACTGATGACTTTATCGATTTAGTAGATACAATTATTAATATTAATAGGCCTTGCTATTTAAAAGGTCGGATTTGGAACGAATTTGATTTGGCCGTTCATATTAATTCTATTGGTTAAGAAAATACCAAAGAAAAACCTGAAAACGACAACGCTTAATATGCTTGTTTAAGTTACCTTATCGTCCCAATGTCTGACACATTTAATTCCCAATAGCTGACAGGGTTTTGGAACACTAGCGGTAGATGCTATGATGAAGTGAGATGGAGGAGTCTTTGGAGAAAATAAACCGTCTAAACACAATATACACACATACATTATCAGGCAATTCATAATTTCATTAAGTATTTAAAAAAGCTACAGTTCGTACTACTTAATGCTTATAAATATAGAAAAAGCAACTAATATATTACACCAACCTATGCGCAAAAAATATTCAGCATAAAATGATGTAGGTAGATGTCCTAGAGCCTGACACTGGCCTAATACATGACACTTTCAATCTTATGTCAAAACAAAAGAGGCGTCAACCATTAGGCATTAAGGTGTCAAGCATTGAGACGTTTATCTTATCTAGCGTTAATTAAAAATGATGACATCCAGCATCCCAAGACCATGACAACGTCACTAGTGATCGAATTCTATAAAGAGTTTTGACGTATTGAGATCATATGTGTCTCGTCTTGGTTTATTTATTCCTTCTGCCTAAGGACATATCTAATCGCGTTCAGTTCAAGTTCAAGCACGACGTACTCTTATTATTGAGATGAGATGGGTTGAAATTGAAATCAGATTTATATTTGCAAAGTAGAGGCCGAAGACTGAATCATGACATTCATGAGTGCCATGCATAATTGACCCGTGCTCTTAGAGAATTTTATTACAATGTGACAAGTAAAACGGCTCAATTATACTGATGACGAGTACATGCATGTTGACTACATCCGGTTGAATATAATATTTTTAACCATAGATGCCATACACTGTGTATGTAACTTTCAAGCAGTTGTTTTTAACCCCCGACGCAAAAACAGGGGTGTTCTAAGTTTGACGTGTCTGTGTGTCTGACTGTGGCATCGTAGCCGATCCGAATTTAATGCGGTTTTTTGTCCGAAAGCTGACGTGATCGAGATGGTTCTTAGCTACGTTTTACCAAAATCGGTTCTGCCGTTTTTGAGATATTGAACTTTAAAATGAAAATTTCGGGGGTTTTTCAACTTTTCTATGCTTTTAATTATTTGCAGGCGCACTTAGCATGACTAACTACTGAGTTAGCATTACTCAGATAATGATTTACCTTTTTTAAGTCTTAATAAATTAACTGGTAAAGTTTAGCCCCAAAATATATAAAGTTATGATAATTAGATTTATTTTAAATTTAATGTTTACATAGCATGCGTTCGTTGGACGTATCTTGAAATGTTTGACACCTTAATTGCTACTACTTGAAACGTATTGTTCAGTAGGTAATATTGCTATGAATTAAAATTCATAGAGTACAGTATTAGACCAGTGTCAAGCACAGAGACGTTTACCTTGTTTGGCTATTGCAAAGAACACGTTTAAAGACGATTATCGAAGTAAATAAACTTAAACATATAATTCCATAAAATGAATAGTTACTAATAACACAACCGTCTATGACATATGCAATAAATAGAAGCTAATTACGGTAGAGCACAGTTCGCAATACACCCATAGATATAAATCAAAGTGGCAGCTATAATGAGCCGCTAACAGCGAGATGATTGCACTTAATTAGCGCTAAAGAATTGCTTAATTGGGGTGTTAGTTGATTGTCCGTTGTCACAGTTGGTGACTCCATTTGAATTAGTTAGCGTAGTTTTGCTATGGATTTTATGCATATCAATGCAGTGTCACTCTAAATTCGAAGCAATAGAGGTTACAAACAGCGTGTCAATTATAGGAACTAGGATGTCAAACATTGGGACCTTTACGTTAAATATTTTAAGTATTGCAGCTTTTGACAGCAACCCACTTGGATTATTTATTTATTTAAACTTTATTGCCCAAACAAAAAGTAGAAATTGCACTTAATGCCTTCAGGCATTCTCAACCAGTCAACCGCAGGGCTAAACAAAAAAGCTTATAGAAGCAGGCACTTGCCAAAAAAGCACAGCGATCCGCAAGTAAATAAAGGGTCGGCAACGCGCTTGTGATTCTTCTGGAGTCACAAGTGTCCATAGGCGAGCGCACCAGCTTAACATCAGGCAGGCCGTAAGCTTGTTTGCCACCATCGTTGTATAAAAAAAAAACATAAAACGGATAGGTATGTAGATCTAACTAATGAAATTACATTTCCTAATGTAATATACAGGGTGGCTCATTCAAATCGGTCAGTATGGGAATGTCTGAAACTATAAGACATACGAAGATTTGTTCTTAGGAACCATGTCACCGATTTTGATAAAAATAAAAACTGCATTCATACTTTATACATACTTTAATTTATCATAGTAGGTGTTCGAAGTGACCACCGTTTTAAGTGGGCCTTTCAATTGATTGTGTATGTTTGATTACTGTAGATAACAAAACTTCCTTAAAGATTTAATGCAATGCTAATGCCACATGATAAGGTGTATGTAACAAGTAGAGAGGTACAAACAGCCATAGAGACAATTTTACATGCCTGAACTTGTTGAATATTGTAACGGTGGTCACTTCGAACACCTACTATGATAAATTAAAGTATGTCAAAACAATGCATTTTATTCATTTTAGACATCTTGTTTCTTAGAGACATTTACAGCTTAAGACCTACACAATCGATATTTAAATAGAAAAAGTGTAAGTTTATTTTTTCAAAACAACCGGGTTCGATTCCCGAGCTGGGTACAGTTTTTTTTTCAAATGTATGAATGCAGTTTTTCTTTTTATCATAATCGGTGACATGGTTCCTAAGAACAAATCTTCGTATGTCTTATAGTTTCAGACATTCCCATACTGACCGATTTGAATGAGCCATCCTGTATAAATGCATAGATTTACATATATACAATAAATTTAAAAGATTTATAAAAATTATAATACACATACATAAATATATACATTGGTTACCTAGTGCAAAAAACTACGTCGTTAAACTCAGAGATATCGTCGAGAAAATGCTTGCGCAACATGCGCTTGAAGGTGAGTTTTGTTTGTGCTTGTCTGGTAGTAAGCGGGAGAGCATTCCAAAGAAAATCAGAATTGAGAGCATTCTGATTTTCTTTGGAATGCTCCCGATTACGTTATGGTAAGTATTGAACGTTCAAACTTATATTTAATTACTTTGACGTAATTACACTCACCACTAAGAGAACTTTTCCGGCCATCGGTTTTGCGTGCAATATGCCCCCGCCACTTATGTTTAGCGATTCGGAGGGCTATCGGTTACCTTAGGTTCTGCTGCGGATAGCCTCATATCTGATGCGATCACGCAGAGAAAGTCCCAGCATAAGTAGCCCTCTTCATTATTACCCTTTGGGTGACTTTGAGCCTTCTTATGAGACCCGGAACCGCTCGTACCGGAAGACGATGCGTGGGTAGACCCACCCACAAGGTGGACTGATGACCTGGTAATTGTCGCGGGAGTCCGTTGGATGCGGGTAGCGCGCTACCGATCACTTCGGCACTCTTTGGGGGAGGCCTATTTCCAGCAGTGCATGTCTTTCGGCTGATATGATGATGATGACGACGGATTACACTCCTTTTATTACTATACCAAGTGTAATTTACCTACTGACATAGGGGGCATTTCAAGTGAAGCGGACATAAGAGAAAAAGTTATATCTATCTTGAATTTTGCTCATATTTAGGTAAATTAAAGTCTTTGACATATTCGTTAATTTTTTTTCTTCACTTACATTGTTTTAAAATTATGGACTACTAAAGTTTGACCCATTATGAAATACTCATTTTTTTAATTGTGCTGTAGCCGTTAAAAATGCAGTAAAAAAATACAAATAGTATTTAGACAAATAAACAAAGGGTTTTTTTATTATATTATGGTACGACAGTAAAAAAAGGAACTTAATTTTTTAACGTAAAATTTTAATAACTTTAAATTTAAAAAAAAAAAATTGTTGTAACAAAGTACCTGAAAAAAAGTTAATAAAAAGAGTAAGAAAGTAAAAAAAATATCCAAAGTATACTTAATGTATAATATTATATTTATCGTACCTATACACATTATTTATTTATTCCCTTCTAATTTCTTTCATTAATTACCTAGGAGCCTATTAAATATTATATTAAGATAAAAAAAAAACATGTATACAGTCGAATATAGAACCTCCTACTTTGAAGTTAGTTAAAAATACGCTCCCAAGTAGTTTGAATAAGTTCACTTATAAGCAAACTCACACACTTCGGTCGGCTCGGCCTACGCGTGCAAGACGCTCTGTTACACATAACGTCCTCTATCTCGAAAACGAATGCAGTCTCCATTTTGGAACTTTTTCGGTAATATCTAGATAGATTTAGCTTTATTTTGAGTTAATAAAATTAAAAAAAAAATTGTTGAAGTTATTAAAATTTTACGTAAAAAAAAACAGGTTTGAAAAAAAGATAGTTTTTTTTACTGTCGTACCATAATATAATAAAAAAACCCTTTGTTTATGTGTCTAAACACTACTTGTATTTTTTTACTGCATTTTTAACGGCTACAGCAAATTTAAAAAAATTGTATTTCATAGTGGGTCTAACTTTAGTAGTCCATAATTTCTCAACTAAGTGCCGTACAAGAAAAAAAATTAATGAATATGTTCATGCCCTCAAAGACTTTAATTTACCTAAATATGAGCAAAATTCAAGTTATCACTTTTTAGGGTTCCGTAGCCAAATGGCAAAAAACTGAACCCTTATAGATTCGTCATGTCCGTCTGTCTGTCCGTCCGTATGTCACAGCCACTTTTTTCCGAAACTATAAGAGCTATACTGTTGAAACTTGGTAAGTAGATGTATTATGTCAACCGCATTAAGATTTTCACCCAAAAATCGAAAAAAAACATTAGGTTTTAGGGGTACCCATACTCAGAACTGAAACTCAAAAATTTTTTTTTCATCAAACCCATACGTGTGGGGTATCTATGAATAGGTCTTCAAAAATGATATTGAGATTTCTAACATAATTTTTTTCTAAACTGAATAGTTTGCGCGAGAGACACTTCCAAAGTGGTAAAATGTGTCCCCCCCCTGTAACTTCTAAAATAAGAGAATGATAAAACTAAAAAAAATATATGATGTACATTACCATGTAAACTTCCACCGAAATTTGGTTTGAACGAGATCTAATAAGTAGTTTTTTTTTAATATGTCATAAATCGTAAACCGCAATTTATTTCACGGAACCCTTCATGTGCGAGTCCGACTCGCACTTGGCCGCTTTTTTTCTTATGTCCGCTTCACGTGAAATGCCCCATAGATTGTAACTCTACTTTCATGTACTTCCTACAAAAAATGTGCAAAATTACCTTAATGAGTTGCGTATAATGTATAATCCGCATGCCCTCACAGCATTTTACAAATGGTTTAATACTTAACGCTTTCGTGCATTAACCCTCTATTTGCGTAATAGACACATTGACATTTAGCCGGATGTACACATTAACGTGTGTTATGTCGATTGTTATGAAAATTATCTTACGTGCGTGACTTTCTTATAGGTTAACCTTTATTGATGATGATGACAGTATCAGCGCTTCATACAAAAGATAAGATGGCAAAGGCCTATAAGCCATATGAGGTCAGCTTTCAATTCGTTATATTATGATATAACACCGTTTGTGAGTTATTTGCAAATAAATCATGTATCGTGACCTGAACCGCCCGCGTGGAATTATTAAGTTACTTATGGAGCATTGCTAAGCTAGCACGACTCTATGTCCAATAGTACTATTACCATATATATTTTATAATAGGTATACTGACCTCCATGAATAGTCAGTGGACTCAGTGGGCAAGGGTCATCACCTGCTTCAAGGGTTGCCAGGTGGTCGGGATGTCCTCCTGACTCCCGACAAAGTAAAAAAAATCTCACGAAAACAACTTTAGTTCATAATAAAACAATAATTTTAAGTTCCGAATTCACTATCGGCAGCGGACAACAATAGTGTTAAATGTTGTTGTTTTTAGGGTTCCGTACTCAAAGAGTAAAATGGGACCCTATTACTAAGACTCCGCTGTCCGTCCGTCCGTCCGTCCGTCCACCAGGCTGTATCTCACTGATACCGTAATAGTTCCAGCTGAAATTTTCACAGATGATGTATTCTGTTGCCGCTATAACCCTATACACGTGTAGCTTATGGGCAAACTTCACGCAGCGGGCCTATGGGGCCCTACGGGTCCAGTATAACAATGCGTTCCGGGTGATAGTGGGGCTGCCCCGCTTCTGTAGCGCATCAGGGATGTTTGCTGAAGCGCGCATAGATTGCTTTTATACGACTATGCGCAAGCGATGCACATCTCTGGTGCGTCGGGTGCGGGCCAGCCCCAACCCCATCCTGCGTTTGTTGGCTGGGGGGTTTAACTGCCCATATTTGAGGCACTGCGATGACATGCATGTTTCTATAAGTACATACTATGTCTAACCTAAACTTTAACACAGCTATAAGTACACACTAACCATAAATATAAGATATATGAGTCTAAGTTACTTGAAATAAATACATAAATAAAATAAAATAACAACAAATACTAAAACCACATAATAAAATAGTTTTTTATAGATAATGGTACGGAACCCTTCGTGCGCGAGTCCGACTCGCACTTGGCCGGTTTTAATATATTTACTTTATTTGATTTTATTTTTGACACCCGACCAAAGTAACAAAGTCCCGAAAAAAAAAAAAATCTCGGTAAATGGGTGATTCGGTCTGGCAACCCTACCTGCTTCAGATGATAATGATCCACCGTAAGTATTAGCTAACTTTTGGAATTTCATTTGTTTAGTGTGTCGATGGCATCTTAGCGACCAAAGACATGAACCGATTTGAATATGTTTTTTTGTGAAGCGCCATATAAAATGGGCCCATGATTGTGCAGCAAGTCCTCATTAAGTCTAAAAACGAAAAAGTCGTTATTTTTTATTGCTTAGGTGACGAAAGCTGGGTCAGAAACCCACTTGCCTTTGATCTGAACTGTCAGCTAGAATCACTTCCTACATAATCTGCGATACCGCTTATATTGCGATATTTGCTTAACGGTAAAAGTCCCAATGCTCGACACCCTATAGTTGACACCCTATTGTTCAACTTTATTGATTTGTAGGAATTAAGAGGATTGTGAACCTGTAAATTTTCATACAAAAAGCGATAACGTTTTTCACCCCGTAAACATCGTTCGATTTTTATAATTTTTGGACATGTTGTAGATATGGTGAAATACTAGGTCTGTACGTTTTTATCTTTTTATTTTAATATATTTTAATAATAAAACTTTTCTATCTTTTTATTTTTTTTAATTAATCTAAGCTGATCTACTAAAAACAGAAAACGTACAGACGTAGATTAAAGTGTACCTAATCCAATCATACCAAAATTATTTAATTTCATTAAGGTTTAGGGGGGTAAAAACGTTATCACCCGAAACCATATTTCAACAAGAAATATCGCACTCTCTATCGCACGATACGGGTCGGGAGGCAGAGCGGTGTGAGACAGATAGATTTTTTTAAATACCTACTCGCGCCGCGTATCGACACTTCACAATCCTCTTAAGATAGAAGGTGTCTATTACTGGGTCCATGTAAAGCACTGGAACGTTGACAAATTCTTACTTAAACCGACGTTAATAACAAATACCTAAGTCTGTAATCCCCAACATTACACCGACTTTCTATTTACAGAGACGACCAAAACTCAAAATCAAAATATTTATTTTACATAAATGCTTCTTTATCAATGTGGTTATAAATAAATCCATTTGAAACATAGTAACCATTTAGTAAATCGCTTATTCCAGATAAACTATATAAACTACAAAATGTCAACAACTGGGGACGTCGTCAATAATAGGGCAGCGTTATCACTATTATTACGTCGTAATTGTTACCAAATCGCGGCATCACCTTGAACTTCCGTAGCGGAAAGAGTGAAAGCGAGAGTAAGCCACACGATGAAACCGAAAGGCCTCCAAGCCTCGGAGTGAACCACATTGTGAGCCGGTCAACCAAAAGCGGTTCCTATTTCTCAAACAATCGATTCAGATCAGGTTGTGTCAACCTTGTGCATTTTAACTCTGATATTTAAGTGGCGCACTTAGCTCATGTGAAGTTCTTTGCATAAAATGTAACTCTGAATATTAAAATATTATCTATTTAAAAAACGAACGGAAATCGATAGAATCGATGGACACTGTTTTTAAGGCGTAACGTAATCAATTAGTGCCTTTCTTTAAAAAGGAACACTTCATCTAAAATAATTTTTATCACACTTGCTCGTAAAGGGTGTATTATAGGCAAGTTTATAGAGCAGCTATACCCGATTTACCTCCCGCGGGAGTTATGGATTTATAACTCTCTAGGGAGTTATGAGCGTGTGTGTGATCTGATTGGTTGAAAACCAATCAAACAAATTGGTTGGCAAATAGAGTTGGCCGCGCGTCACAAGAATTCTTCTCTGTGATTGGTTGAAAAAAACGCCCCCTCGCCCTCCTCAAATCTGTAAGTGAAGTTGTCAATTTCGTCAATTTTTGAGTGGTGCGGTTGTATGAAACTTAGATTTTTCTGTCTTTTGTTTCGTCGCAAATGTGGTGAAAAACATCCTTTGGCGTCGGGCTTCTAATAGACTCTCGTTAGTAATCCCCTTCTTACGGCCCTTAATGCACAATGTACTATTTCGTCTGTATCAGTATCAGCCGATTCTTGATATTAAGGCGCTGTCAACACCAAAAACGCACACAATGTCTATTTGTATCGGAGTAAACGAGAGCGAGTGTTACTTGGGCGGCCAGGTTTTAGAAGAAAATAATTAATAAATATTGAAATAAAAAAAGTGTAAAATATTTGGGGACATCTTACACAAATCGACCTAGTCCCAAACTAAGCAAAGCTTGTACTATGGGTACTAGACGACGATTAACATACCTACTTATATAGATAAATAATAAATACTTAAATACATAGAAAACATCCATGACTCAGGAACAAATATTTGTGCTCACCACACAAATAAATGCCCTTACCGGGATTCGAACCCGGGACCTCCGGCTTCGTAGGCAGGGTCACTACCAACTAGGCTACAGAGGTCGTCAAAATTGACGATAATGATGATGTAAGCATAAATTATTATACCCTGACGTAAACTTAATGTGTGAAAATAACCTCTGACATGCCCTTAACCTCACCTCAAATTAGATAACAGTGGAATCCATACGAAACAAGTGAAAACCGTTTGATAAATGGTGTCAAAATTAATTGATAGTTGATTGTCGATCGTTACATAAAGCGTATAACGTGACATTTAGACATTGGGCAACCAGTTTATGGTGTCGGTGGGATATTCATTATTATCAGAGTATTTTTTTTTAATTAGACAAAGACATTTATAAGCTGATTACGAGTATTCAATTAGAGCACAGTGTAAAAAAGTCACTTGGGAGCACAGAAATCGAGCCACCTTCATATTTTTCCAATTTCTGTTTTATGGATAAACTGTCAAAGGAAATGTGGAAAATGGGGTATCATCTGAAAGATAATTTTGTTTTCTATCGAATGACTTCATTTTCAGGTGAAAAACGGGTGATTTTCCATTGATTTAGGGCGGAAAACAACACCCACGTCAAAATGGCATTGTAGCAACGCAATGAAAATTCGAGTAGGTATAGGGAAAAATTACATTCCTTACATTACTTTATTCAATAGCTGAATAAATTACCTTTATAATAATAATAATAATATATTAGATCCTCGGTATAGTCAGTATAACTAAAACAATAAATTGGCCCAGGTATGGTCGCGAGGTGTCATTAGGTCATGAAAGGGGTTGACATGGTTTTTAACGCGCACGCGAGTCTCCAGAAAACAATTTTGGTATTATTGTATTAATATATGTTTACACTTTAATCTATGTCTGTACGTTTTCTTTTTATAGTAAAACAGTTTAAATTAATTTTAGAAAATAAAACGGTAGAAAAAGTTAGATTTTTAGATGCTAATAACTTTAACGTAAGCAATATTTCTTAAAAATCAAAACGTACAGACCTAGTATTTCATTATATCTACAACATAATTATCCAAAATTATAAAAATCGAACTATGCTTACGGGGTGAAAAACGTTATCTCTTTTTGTATGAAAATTTACGGGTTCACAATCCTCTTTAAAAAAAGTAAAAAACATATCGTTCAGCTAGGAAATATCAGACTCGCTTCACGACTCACGACCTCACGACAGACTTCGCCGTGTCATTTGTTTGTACAAAAAAAGCTACGTCAAACACTACAGGAGTCAAGAAACCATTAATAATCCTAAATCCGTGTAACAACAAAGAGAGTGTCACTTTAACAGGCTAGTGTACCATAATGTATCCTTGAAATGAGTCAAGTCGCAAACGATTTCCGTAAAATGTTCTACAATCTCATGCCCAGTCGATCGTGATGTTGTTCTAATGTAAGTAAGAATAAAATGTAGTTTTTAATTTCATACATTTATGCATGAGTCAGTGCAGTGGCTCTAGGTTATCATGCACATAATTATAAACATACAAAAATACGTTTATAACAAACACACCAAGTTAATAATTCTGCCCGTTACACCTAATTGCACTCTTCCTTTATGAAGTTATTATTATTAAATACTTATTAAATCTTTCGCAACTATATATATGGTAATAACTTTATTGAGATAAATACGGGTAATTACTTAATTACGTATTTTTTTTACTTAAGCGTCGTTCATTGTGATATCGTTTAAGATAAACATCCCAATGTTGGACACCCTAAGTCCAATAATGGCCCCATTTTTAAATAATAATCAAAGGTGTCAAAATAGTAGGGCAGTGCCGTGGCACACATTTACCTTATTTTACAAATGTGCATGTAAAAAAAATACAATTCTCAATCATATCAAAGCGTAACCTACATTTTATATACGAGTACATATATACAAAATAGCTTATAGGTGTTCAGTATCCTACTATCTTACTTAATATTATAAATGTATTGTATGTTTAGATTTTTTGATGTTTAGATTTTTGGATGTTTGTTACTCAATCACGCTTAAACGACTCAACTGATTTGGATGAAATTTTGTAAGAAGATAGTTTATAGCCTGGATTAAAATATAGGATAGTTTTTATCCCTGGGCCACGCAGACAAAGTCGCGGGCGGAAGCTAGTCTACAATAAATATGTAGTGTAGGTATTGCGGAAGTCAACACACGACGATTTACATATACATATTGTATCCGTGTACTCCGTATTTCTCCAATTAAACGTACGAGTATTTTATTGTCAGCGTCTCACGGAAGAACGCAGAACACACGTTTTTGTACTAGAGGAGTCAATCGCTGTCGGAGGAAACGTGGTTAGACCATGCGAATGTTGTGGTGTCACGTGAATGTTGCATATATATGTACCCAGGAACCCAGTCTACCAACAGTAGTAACGGGTAGACAAATTCGTAAAGAATCTTTCACCTCACCAGCTCTTAAAGGCTTACTTTATCGCTCAAAATCAGCGCCCTAAACTCCCTAAAGTCCATTCTATCCGCTACCGTGGAAAGTGATTTTGAATTTCGAACGTGACGTTCTATCGCGACGCGAGATCCAACTACATATTTTCTTAAATGAAATGAGAGGTCATTATCATGCGTTCTGAAACTTGTGGTAAGTACTATGCTAATAGTTAACAACTATTTTTGGGTAGAAATAAATTAATAACACTTATTCTTGTATAATAACATTATGAAATAACAATAATTACATTCACTTATAAAGATACCTACAATATGATTTTTTATTCTTTTTTTTTCTCTTGCACATTTGAAACGCACTGTTTAAAAAAATAATTTAAGGAAAAACTCCCATACATTTAAATTTGTTTTGTTTTGTTGCCGCAGTAAAATCAAAATAATTAAAGTTATTTATAGATTTTAGTGCAGAAGATGAATTTGAATGCCTGCTAAGTTAGCGGAAAATTATTGAGCCTTACTTTACCCTTCAGTACCCAACAATACTTTTACTTTTTTAATGGAGATTATATGAAGATGCAAAAAAATATGTTACATAAAATAATTATTGTATAATATTGATGTGATGAGACATTGCTATTGTTTCATTTATGGTATGTTTTATTTTTTTCACACATTGATGAGATGTAAACAAACCTTTTCTCAAACATGCTCGGAAATGTATGCGTTAATGTCACGAAATGAAGACATGAAGTTCCTTGTTTATGGCTGCCTACATTACTTCTTGGCCTAGGCCAAGAAGTAATGTATGAAAACCCTAACTAAAAACATTATTGGCCGCTACTCTAAATTTTTAAATTTGCTTACTGATATTAAACAGACAAAGGAAAAAATACATATTTGAATTTGAAATGAAAATTGTTAGTTTTTTAAATTTTTTTGTTATTTTTCGTTTATTTTTTAGTGTTGTTTATCGTTTTTAATGATTTAAAAAAAAATCTTTTCTTTTCTTGATGTTTGTCTATTTTTTAATGTTAAAATTTTTGTAGGGTCTTTTATGTTATTTTTAGGTTTTTTTTTTAATTTTTTCAAGTTTTCCTTTTTGTTTTACTTTTTTTAATGTTTTTTTTTTGTTTTTTTTTTTTGTTTTTTTTTGTTTTTTTAATGTTTTTGTTTTTTTTTTGTTTTTCTTTTTTTTTGTCAAATTTTTTGTTTTTTGCCTTTTTTTTTGTTTTTTGTAATTTTTTTGGGCGTTTTTTTTGTTTTTTTTAGTTTTTTGTTTGTTTTTTTAGTTGTTTTTTTTTATATTTTTTTCCTTTTTGTTTTACTCTTTTGTAATGTTTTTTAATATTATTCTTTTTTAATGTTTTTTTTTTCTTTTTTAGATTTTTTTATCTAGAATCTTTCTCACTTTAGTGAGGTGAAAAGGATTATATTTTTAAACCACTCACATTCGCTAGCTCGTGTTTCAATTCCACACTCGCGGTTAAATTATAACTGCACCCTTGTATAACAAATAACTATTTATTATTTCCTCACATCGTTTGAGAAAAGCACTATACAAGCCTCGGCCGGAACAGGGATTGCTGGACTCGTTGTATCCGGCCTCGTCTACGACTCGGCCGTCTAGCCCAAACTCGTCCATCAATCCCTTACTTCACGGCCTTTGCAGTAATGTACTATTATTGAAAACTAGCTGTTGCCCACGACTTCGTCCGCGTAGAACTTGTTATCGTCTTGGAAAATTATTTCTCTCAATACAAACGTTTCAAAAATTTAAAAAAAAACGTTGATGTTCATTTTCTAGTTTGTGAACAAACAGTCTAAAACCGAAGTTAAAAATCTCATGCTTTATAAATGTCTTGAAATACGAGTACACAAACTTTAAACCCCCTTTTAACACTCTTAGGGGATGAATTTGGAAACACTCTGTAATTAGTTTTGTAGACTTTTACCGTACAGAATAAGACCGAAGTTACAAATCTCTAACTCATACCTTAGAATTCTTCCTCTCCATATAAAATTTGAACCCCCTTAGGGTTTGAATTTTTCTTATCACTGAAAGAACTTTTTTCGTATCGTAATAAGTAATCTTACTACTAACTTTTAAGTCTCTAGCTCAAAAAAAGTGTTGCCCATACAAAGCTTGCTCCCCTTTTCAACTTCCTTAGGGGTGGAATTTTCTAAAACGCTTTATGTTCTTTTTTTGTATATAAGTAATCTTAATACAAAGTTTCAAGTCTCTAACTCAAAAATATAAACTTTCCCTCATACAAACTTTGCACCCCTTTTTTCCCCCTTAGGGATGGTTTTTTCCAAAATGCTGAAAGTAAAGAAAGAGTAAAACGGGACCCTATTACTTAGACACCGCTGTCCGTCCGTCCGTCTGTCTGTCACCAGGCTGTATCCCACTGATACCGTGATAGTTCCAGCTGAAATTTTCACAGATGATGTATTTCTATTGCCGCTATAACAACAAATACTAAAAACACAGAATAAAATAGTTTTTTATAGATAATGGTACGGAACCCTTCGTGCGCGAGTCCGACTCGCACTTGTCCGGATTTTGTATTTTTATAATCTTTCTACAAAGTTTCAAGTGTCTAACTCAGAAAAAGTGTTCCCCATACTAACCTTGCACCCCTTTTTAACCCCCTTAGAGAATGATTTTTGTAAAACGCTGAATGTAGTTTTTTCATGTTCTTATAAGTAATCTTTCTACAAAGTTTTAAGTCTCTATTTAAAAAAAAAAACCGTTTTTCCCATTAAAACTTTGCACCCTGTTTTATCCCCTTAAGGGTAGAATTTTGCAAAACGCTGAAAGTGCTTTATATTTTTTTAGTAAATAATCTTCCTACAAAGTTTTAGGTCTCTAGCTCAAAAAAAAAGTTTCCCGCATAAAACCTTTGCACCCCACCCCTACTTTACCCCCTTAGGGGTAGAATTTTCCATAACGCTGAAAGTACTTTATTTCTATTCTAGTGACTAATCTTTCTACAAAGTTTTAAGTTTCTATTTAAAAAAATATAGTCTCCCTCATACAATTTTTGCACCCCTAATTTCAAAACGCTTAATTTACTTTATTTTTATTTCAATAAATAATCTTCCTACAAAGTTTTAAGTCTCTAGATCAAAAAAAAAGTAGATGTTTTCTGTGAACCGCATTAAGATTTTCACACAAAAATTGAAAAAAAAAAATTAGATTTTGGGGGTTCCTCATAGGTACTCAAAACTGAAACTCAAAAAAAATAAAAAACATCGAACCCATACGTGTGGGGTATGTATGGATAGGTCTTCAAAAATGATATTGAGGTTTCTAAGATATTTTTTTTCTAAACTGAATAGTTTGCGCGAGAGACACTTCCAAAGTGGTAAAATGTGTGCATTTGGATACGGAACCCTAAAAACCGCGTTTTGGGACAATTTTTGGGGTGAGAGGGGATGAAGCTCCCCCACGGGGGATGCGGAGAGTAGTTTTTAGGGTTCCGTACTCAAAGGATAAAACGGGACCCTATTACTAAGACTCCGCTGTCCGTCTGTTTGTCTGTCTGTCTGTCCGTCTGTCACCAGGCTGTATCTTATCAACCGTGATAGTTAGACAGTTGACATTTTCACAGATGATGTATTTCTTTTGCCGCTATAACAACAAATACTAAAAACAGAATAAATACATATATTTTTTTCTTTTACAATCTTACACAAATCTGTCGTGTAAAGGTTCCCTTTCTCTAAAAGGAACTTATTTCCGTTTTAATACGTCGTAACCTTAGCCAAGCTGTTTATAATATCAATCACTTTTTAAGTCCTCATCAATTAAAATATAACCGGATTGGAATATAAACTTACATCCAATCCGACACTAATCTCATTGTAAAACTCGTAATCTGTACGCGAGAACTCGCATGTCTCGTGACAGCGGGTGATCGCTTGCCTCACTGAGAGCAATGACTTGACAAATTAGATCGTTTACTTATGGTTTTGAGGTTATGTAATAAGGAAGTACCTACGAGCTGATGCATTCAGTGGGTGTACGCACAGCCCCGCTATTCTGTAACTTGTTTTAACCTCACCCCACCGTACACCCACAAATATAATATATCTTAGCGTCGCGATTGGCAGTTTTTATTTCTTGATTTATTATTATAGCCTTGTGTTTATATTCGACTAGCTGTTGCCCGCGACTTCGTCCGCGTAGAACTTTTTATCGTCTTAGAAAATGATTTCTCTCAATACAAAATTTGAACCCTCTTTTAGGGGATAATTAAAAAAAAAGTTGATGTTCATTTTCTAGTTTGTGAACAAACAGTCTAAAACCAAAGTTAAAAATCTCATACTTTAAAAATGCCTTGAAATACTCAAACTTTGAACCAATTTTAACACTCTTAGGGGATGAATTTGGAAAAACTCTGAAATCAGTTTTGTAGTCTTTTAACGTACAGAATAAGACCGAAGTTAAAAATCTCTTACTCACACTTTAAAATTTTATTGCTCACCATTTAAAATTTGAACCCCCTTTTAAACCCCCTTAGAGGTTGAATTTTTCTAATCGCTGAAAGAACTTTTTTCGTAAACTTTCAAGTCTCTAGCTCAAAAAAAGTGTTGCCCATACAAAGCTTTCTTAACCCCCTTAGGGGTGGAATTTTCTAAAACTCTGAAAGCACTTTATTATTAATTTTAATAAGTAACATTTTGAATAGTTTTAAGTCTAGTAAAAAAAAAAGTTTTTCCCACACAACACTGGCTACCCTTCTTAAGGATCTTAAGGATCCCCTTAGGGATGGAGTTTTCTAAAACGCTGAAAGTTCTTTTTTAGTATTCTAATAAGTAATCTTTTTGCAAAGTTTTAAGTCTAACTCAAAAAAAAGTGTTGCCCATGCAAAGCTTGCTCTCCTTTCTAACCCTACTAGGGGTGGAATTTTCTAAAACGATTTGTGTTCTTTTTTTGTATTTTAATAAGTAATCTTTCTACAAAGTTTCAAGTCTCTAACTCAAAAACATAAACTTTCCCTGATAAAAACTTTGCACCCCTTTTTATCCCCCTTCGGGATAGATTTTTTCAAAACGCTGAAAATCTTTTTTTTTGTATTTTTATAAGTAATCTTTCTACAAAGTTTTAAGTGTCTAGCTCAGAAAAAGTGTTCCCCATACAAACCTTGCACCCTTTTTTAACCCCCTTAGGGAATGATTTTTGTAAAACGCCGAATGTAGTATTTTTCATGTTCTAATAAGTAATTTTTCGTCAAAATTTTAAGTCTCTATTAAAAAAAAATATGTTTTTCCTATACAAACTTTGCACCCTATTTTACCCCCTTAGGGGTAGATTTTTTTAAAACACTGAATCTAGGTACTTTATTTGTATTCTAATGAATAATTTCTCTACAAAGTTTTAAGTCTCTATTTTAAAAAAAGTAGTTTTTCCCATACAAACTTTGCACTCTATTTTACCCCTTTAGGGGTAGAATTTTCTAAAACCCTGAAAGTTCTTTATTTGTATTCTAATGACTGATCTTTCTACAAAGTTTTAAGTCTCTATTTAAAAAAAAAATGTTTCCCCCATACAAACCTTGCACTCCTATTTTACCCCCGTAGGGGTGGAATTTTCCAAAACGCTGAAAGTGTTTCATTTGTATTCTAATAACTAATTTTTCTACAAAGTTTAAGTCTAGCTCAAAAAAAAAAGGTTCTCCCATACAAACTTTGCACCCCCATTTTACCCCCTTAGGGGTAGAATTTTCAAAAATCCCTTTTTATCCCTAGCCCACGTTATAAAAGCAACATACTGTGCAAAAATCAACTCTCTAAGATTAGTAGTTTCGGCTGTGCGTTGATGAGTGAGAGTGTGTGTTATTGAGTGAATAAGTCAGTCAGGACATAGGCATTTATTATGTATAAATAGATAGAAGATAATGAAACTCCCATTCAAATATCTCAAAAAATTATGAAGCTACATCCGTTTTAATACTTTTAATGTCGCTTGTTAGAGTGAGAAAACGATGAGGGACTGTGACGTCAATATACTCGAGCGTCATAGTAAAAAACAATCGTTTCATATGAAGGTGCGTTTTACGGAAAAGGGACAGAACATACCCCCTCTTAAAACTTTGGACTCTTATAACTTAATCATTACCTATATAACCTTTTGCTTTGTTTTTTTCTCCATTTGACTATATTTATTTTAAATTCTTTTTCGAGAAAATACATTATGATTATTTACCATATTTTCGATTCCTGAGCTATAACCACGAACTTCGGAATTCGAAAATATTCGGGTATCTCTATCTCTATCGCACTAACCATACTCGAGTGACAGGGATGCAAATATATGAACATTGAGTATCGGTTTTCGTGGTAGCGCCGCAGGTACTTTGGCTGAATGCGCCGAGCGCGTGCCATTGTCATTCAAAAAAAACAAATTCGTGTTAATTATATTGTTCAAATTTGTTGATTTCATTTATTGAAATTACGACATAAAACGACATTTGCGCATATAAGTTCTCATATCAGAATCGGATATTTTTTTATGGTTTATATTTTAGCATTTGTCTCGTAAAGGTACGATAGACCTTTACGGGATTTAAATTATTAATAAGTGAAAGGCAAAGCAATTCCGCCATTTTGACGAAAATTTGACGGTTCTTATAGCTGACAGTTGGATCAGCGTTTGATTTCAATTAAAATAAATGAAAAATTAAATGAAGTCGTATATTTCGGAAAATTAATTAACTGTCGCAGTCGGATAAAAACTATCCTAAGTTGCAGCTAGAATAATAATGTACCTATATAAAATGTTTCATATTTTTCCGTTCATGGGATGCTGAGAACATTCGAACCGCGCAAAGCTTAGTTTCAAACTGGCTGATTCTTTTTTTAATTTAGAGATTTATTATAAGTGGAGATAAATATAAGTCGACTGAAAAAGGAATTTTTTAAGACGTCTGATGAAATAATTCTTCAGTGTATTCTATGTTGGTCAAAAGGAAATAAATTATGAGTTTCTTTTTCAATAAATACTTCTATACTTAGCAAAGATAAGCCACCGGTTTAGGAAATATAATATTTATTGCGCGTAGTAGACCTATGTGTATGCATGCGTGTATTATGTTTTAACACAGTTAATTATTTTCTCGTTTTTAATGTGCACTTTAATTTGTACTTTTATACGCACGTAACTTATATTAAATTAGCAGAAAGTGATATAAACAAAATTAGTTTGCCGTTTTAGTTTCAGTCCCTGGGCGACCGAGCTCTGCTGGGGTGAAAATAGAGAAAATACGGTGAAAACGAACTTTCCCAGACATGACACCTGGCTAGATTGGTTTCTCGCCCCCGTGAACCCCTACATTCTAAATTTCATCGAAATCGTTAGAGCCGTTTCCGAGAACGTGATTGCAAATATATATACAAAATATTGCTCGTTTAATAGTATAGCATTATTTTTAAGGAGGTTATTGTTTATTATTAGACTGCCTCCATTAAGTTTCTACAAAATGACACAAATGTGGATAGATTGCAAACTGCCGATTCACAACCTGTCTCTACTCACCTCACTATTACTGCCTAGGTGTATCTTGACGCCGAGATTCCTGACAACTATTATGCGTAATAGGAGGTCAGTTTTATACTGGATCATCTTGAGTCGAGTGGGCTTAAATCGTAGGTAAGTAGTGATTACAATAATACAAGCTCGAAGGCTCTGTTGCCCGGCTGCCAAGAAGGGTATTGTGTTTCGCGCCTATATAGGTACATATGTGGGTTTGCAGGGATTGTAATATTCATTTCCATCAATATTTATCGCCAACAAACTGCTTCGCAGTTTGGCGAATATTTAGATTAAGTTAGTAAGATTGTATTTTTTTTGTTTCCAAATAAAAAAATATTTCTAGCTTCCGCCCGCGACTTCCTCTGCGTGGACCCGGGATAAAAAAACTATTCTATATTTTAATCGTGTCACAATGACCGCAAAACAAATTGAAATTCGATTGGAATGCGACAGAGATCCGAATTGAGGTCCTGATATCGTATTATTTCATAGTCACGTTCAGCTGCGTCAGCGAGGTAATTGAACGGTATGCAGCGAATGCACCCGCGGTGCATAGATTGCAAAACAGTGCGGTGAAAAGGATGCAACTTGGAACGGACAATGACCCGATAGGTACTGCGCTTACAGGCTGTGAACGAAGTAAATAAATAGCTTTTAAATGGTTTGAATTGCAAACACAAGCATCTTAATAGCATCATAGCATTTGGATTTCTTTGGTTGGACAAACATTTACACTAATCACGACACAATTGTACAGTTGATTTTTTTGCCCATCGGAACTATTCGATTATTGGCGACATATTGAGGGAAATACTGAGGAGTTTGTGCCTTTAACCTACACGAAAGACTGGTTAGTCTTGACATGGATCTGTCTAAAAATGTCTACGATATTATGAGGAACGCAATGGACCGTAGGCGACGGTGGGAGCACATTAGTAATCCAGGCATGATGAACAATAGAAGAAATAGAGAATTACCTATAGGTACAGCTAAAAAATATCCACCTTTATTAAAGCCACCCTTATATTACTTACATATCCTATTTTATTTTATTATTTTATTCGTCATATTTTAACGTCGTTCTAGTAAACACGTAGGCCGCAGCGCAAGCAATTATTCGTAAAAAAATATGTATTGCACTCAATCACTTAAACTTGCTTGACCTACTTAGTCTAACGCAATTGCAGATGCTGACACTGTAATTATGTATACCTAACGTAATTTTAATAGACGATTTTGATATGTATATACTTATTTATTTTTTAAATAGATATAAGTTACTATGTTCTATATGCCAATTGTTTCTAAATGTACGATAATATTATATACCATTCTTTTGCACAAATTGCACTAATTAGTTTGTGTTTATTATCTTTGTCTGAGACACAGGATCATCCTAGTTCAGACGCATGTAATATCTAATGTATGTACTATGTATTAATACGCAAGCACTTTGTTAAAATTAGCAGTAACGTTTTTCAATAAATTATTATTATTATAAAAAAAAATATCTTGTAGATATCCAATATACTCTCTCAATAAACTTTTCTTCTGCTTATCACACTTTTGCCAGGGGCCGCGTTCCTTCTCGATTTTGTCCACTTTGCAGGCTTGCGAGAGACGTGACATAAGAGGCAACATTCCTGGACCTTCTCCGCTACGTCACGAAGTCCGAGGCTGCCACGGATGTACTCGTTACGTTACGAATGCGATCCGAACGCGTAACGCCGCACATCCACCACAACATCTTTATTTCAATAACGCCATCCAGGGGTCATTGAAAACCATATCATGACGCACTATTCACTTTATCTGTACCTACGAAGTCTTAATGTGTGTGAGAAGCAACTCGTCGACATTTTCGAGAGTTGACGTTTTGAACAAGATGATTCGCTCATCGGGGCGCCTGAGAACAGTCCCACGTCACATGGCACTTGCAGGGAAAAACCCGCGTGTTATAGGTCAGACATATTATGAGCTATTACTACCCTAAGATTTAAAAACTGAAACATCTGACAAAACATTTTAAAGTCGACTGAGAAACTTTTTTTGTACTCGACGATTAAAATATGTGTGTTAAGATTTCATAGAGAATACTGCAACGTCACTCTTTTCATAGTTGTAGTCCATGTTACTGTCGAAACAATCGAAATAACTACTTTTCGATACGCTCCAGATAACTATAATAAATTCGACCAATCACGTGGCTGCTTTACTGAACTGTAATGAATTGGACCAATAGAATCGCTTTGATGTCGTACGCTCGTTGATGTCTTTTAAGATATCAACAAGCGTACGAGCGATGAGCTGCACTTCGTTTCAACAGTATCGAGTTTGTTTAATTAGTTCAGTTGACTCGTAGAAAATTAATTTTAATGAACTCGTACAAAAAGTATTGTTCACAATAGTGTTATAATCAAGCTTTTTAATCTCGTACCTTACTTAGGCCACTCAGCAAGCTTCGTGGCCTAAACACGGTACTCGACTAAAAAGCTCTCTATTATAACACGATTGTGAAAAATACTATTATTGGAAAATCCTCTTCGATAAATGAGTATTATAACATGACCAATTAGATTTATTGTATTGTAACCTCATATATTTTAAATGTTGTTTGATGATGATGACGACCCGTAACGTGATCTTAGCTTATAACTCATTTTGTATCTTGTTGCTTGTATTATTTATTATTATGATAATTACGACATTGTTTAATATCTGACGATCACATCATCATCCTCCTAGCGTTATTCCCGGTTATGCCCTAACGGAACCCGGGGTCCGCTTTGGCACCTAATTCCAAGACTTGGCCTAGGCACTAGTTTTACGAAAGCGACTGCCATCTGACCTTCCAAGTTCCAACCCAGAGGGAAAACTAGACCTTATTGGGATTAGACCGGTTTCCTCACGATGTTTTTCCTTCACCGAAAAGCTAACGGTAAATATTCCGTACGTAAGTTCCGAAAAACTCATTGGTACGAGCCGGGATTCGAACCCACGACCACCGCTTGACAGCCGCATGCCTGAACCACTAGGCTACCGTAGCTTATCTGACGATCACAATATAGATTCCTAAAAAAAAGTACTATGTGTAATTTTAAGTGCAATTTCATGTTGTGAAATAAATAAGTATATCTATCTATAGATATACAGGGTGTGGCCTGTAATAGGAGCAAATATTCAAAAGGACGCTTCCTTAGAGCATTTGCAGTAACCCCTTGTGTCCCAATCATTTAATTTTTTTTGGATTCGGAGATATTTTGATCTAAAGCTATGACCTCCAAGTAATGTATCTTGGCACCACGACATCATAGCACAGCAGTCAATGCAGATTTTGAGATAACATCATGTAATGAGTCATAATAGTTTTGCATTTTTGTTTTTAAAATATATTTTTGTGTTTTTTTTTTGTGTTTTTATTTATAAAAAAAAGAAAAAGTTACTAATAGCACTCCAGAAGCGTAAAACAATACAAGTAAACATATTTTAAAGAAAAAAAAAATAAAAAAATTGGTTTTTTTTTCAAATAAATCCACGTGGAAATAATTGTTTACAAGCTTAATAATCTACCGTTTAATTTATTGCTCCTATTACAGGCCACACCCTGTAGATAGTACTTATCCAATATAACTATGACGAGTTTTTCTGTTTCCAATCGATCTCCTGTGGGCGAACCTTGAAGGGCCCTCTCTAATTCCAAAGATGACTGTTTGATAACCAATTCGAGCATCAGCATTGTTCTGACCGTAGGTAATAACTGCAATCACGACCGTTTACGGTTATTGTTACTAAATAATCTATCAATATATCGATACACTTAACAATAACGAGTGGTTATTGAATCGAATATTCGATATCGATTTTGCCGACTGTTCGTGTTGAGTGAATTTCTGATTTACAAAATATCTGTATAATAATGGAGGTTGGGTGAATAACATCTGTTTACTGAAAGGTTAGATTGAACTCGGCACAATTTCGACCTATATTGTTGTAATAATTTAATTTGCCTGAATGAAAAAAAAAACAGTTTTATTGTAATGTTTACTAACAATATGGGAGCATATTATTATCGATTTATATGAAGTATTAAAATTTTGAAATACTCGTATATACAAATATATATGAAATAAAACAGTAACAACTTGATTTTCGACATACGACAACATATTTAAAGTGCACCAAAATTTTCACCGCATTTTGTATTCAGGGCCCGTCTAATTATTTAAATCATCCTCATAAAATAATCATAAACCGTTATTCACGCATTTGAGTTCTGACGCAATGACGAATGGAAATGTAGGTAATGTAACGTAGTATATAACAAGACCGCAATTTCAATACCATTATTACCAATAAACAAAAAACTCCAAAAATGTTATGTCATATTAGTCATCACAACATAATCCAGTAAGTACCCTCTCTAATGCATTTACCATTACTCTTTATGATGAACATTACTTGTTTTAAAATCATTTCGCAACTCATGTAACATCATAATTCAGAACTTTTGTTTCATAATGTGAAACTCGCATTATTTTGGTGAGGAAGCTTAATCTTAATGTATTATTTCATAACAATAATTAATCTTTCTGCTACGAGTAAATGACGAGTAGGTAAGTGCACTTTTCGCGATCAGTAAGAGGTTATGTAAGTCATTAGCTTGATGTCAATGGACGCAACCGAGTAAATTATCTAATTGTTACAGGGATTAGATATTTTACATTGTTTACAAACGCTTATTGTTTACAAACTGTAAATTATTTGGAAGACGTCGACTTTATTGAAACAATGCTTTTATTGGATACATGCGATACAGCATGCTTGCCATATTGACGCTATTAACAGACAACAATATTACCATAATTATATTATAGCTTTTACCAGAAAACAACGCATGGTATGTCGATTGCAAAAGCAAATATAGTTTTACTTTTTTCATTTACTAGTCTTTTTGAAAGCTGTAAGTACTTTACTAGGTATACGTGTATATTCATTCTGTGCTATAAAGTTATTTTCAGAGACCATCCGGTTTTCGAAATATCCTGTGAATGGTCCGAGCTCAGTGCTGAAACGAAAACAATATTTTTTCACTAAAAATCGAATATTCATTGTGTGTTGTGTGTTATATTTTAAGGCCGTGCCTAGCAGTGGTGCCTATACTTATAAGCAGATGTTACGTCTAGATGACCTGAAATGAATATTTGTACTTAATGTTTTCTTTTAAGATCTGCGACCATGATATCAGATAATGCCATACCTACGACTTATATTGTGCTTCCTGACCTGCAGCAGGCAAAGGCCAGTTTAAATTACATAACATAATATTATGTTATCTCAATGTAAATAAAATGAAATAACCTGTTGGACATGCTTTGTGCAAGTACTTAATAATAATAATGTTTGGTAGGTACCTTATTTAGTACCTATACCTACTGGTCTTGCGTTACATCCATGCCTAATGCCTTAGTTGGTTTCGAAAGCAATATTAAAATTTACTCTAGTCATCTCTAAATAGTCATGAGCAATACCTATTACACGACCCGAAAATTTAAGAATTGTGAAGGGTCACTCACGCACGATGAAAATGTAACTAAAACTAAATTATGATTCCCTTAAAAAACTACAAAAACATTTTTGATAAAAAAAAACTAAGCACAGCTGTGGAAAAGCATAGTAATATACTGCATTCGTTTTCCTCATTCCGTCATCTAAAGCAATTTGTTCAGAGCCCCAGGTGGGTTATTGTCAGTCACCAAAACAAAAATCATCTTTCCGGTGGTCAATAGTTAAGGGCTTACGTATACATATAATATGTTTTTATCACATAGAACTATAGAAGGGGCAACGCCGTTTATGCGGATTCAGAGTTCAACCAAAAATTAGGCTTTATAGCCCTTAACTTTGGCAATGTCCACCAAAGAGACGCGAACCTAAATCTGTCAATGACCCACCTATTACACGACCCGAAAATTTAAGAATTGTGAAGGGTCACTCACGCACGATGAAAATGTAACTAAAACTAAATTATGATTCCCTTAAAAAACTACAAAAACATTTTTGATAAAAAAAACTTTAAGCACAGCTGTGGAAAAGCATAGTAATATTATACTGCATTCGTTTTCCTCATAAAGCAATTTGTTCAGAGCCCCAGGTTATGTTTGCTACCTAATCTCAATAATTACCTTAGGCACTAGATTTGCGGAACTGACTGCCATCTGACCTTTTAACCCTGCAGGTCGATCACGTAACGCATTGTACGAACGTCGGTTAGGTCTAAATGTCACTTTTTATATGGAAATTTGACAGTTAAATTGTACCGACGCGCTTTCCAGTGCGTGTTGTTAGGGGATTCCGTCGAACAAATACTTCACTTTCGGATACCGGCTCCATATTTTAGTATGTTGTTAGGCATGTCCCCTGGATTTCAAAACTGACGAGAGACAATCTCTAAGGAGTTTGTCTCCCCTGTAATGACGTCATCAAAAACGCCGCGGCCGTGCTTGGAAAAGTTTAAATTACACCCAAACCATGCAACGTACATACACATGTGGAGTACCAAATGAAAGCTAAACAAATTGTCAATAGCTCATTAATACATTATATTTCAATATATATGCTAGTTTAAGTACTATTAGCAAAAGTATAAAAAAATCAAAGAAAATTCTAAGGACTTTCAGACTGCGGCAAAACCAGAATGTATTTTATGACACAAATTATAGTTTTTACATGATATACTATATAAGGGGAATTCGACTCCTTAGAGACTGTCTCCCGGCAGTTTTGGAATCCAGGAGACATGCCTAACAACATACTAAAATATTGCGCCGGTATCCGAAAGTGAAGTATTTTCCCCTAACAACATGCACTATTCGGAACGTCACCCCTCAGAATGACATTGTACATTGTTGTCCCTTAAATATTTCGATCACAACAAAATGTGTATGGCTTTATCGCACTCTGATTAACTGTCCATATATACACACAAATGGTAATTTATAACATCGCTTCAACAATGCGTTCCGGGTTAGACGTTTCATTTAGGGATGACATTGAATCTAACCGACCAGCTTATTCAGGCCTTAAAGTAATTTATTTATAAATACAGCAGCCAATGTCTACTTAGTCTGGTTATAAAGTAATTGTGAATGCACAAACCTTTACGCAGATGTCGAGTTGTGACGTGGGACATATAGCTTCTAACAAATGACTGTCGTTTGTGGCAAAGGACGTATGCGGAAATGTAGGAAAGGCGGACGTCATTTGAGTTACAATCAAAAATCTAGATGGATCAATGCCAGTATGGCAATAAATTAAGTTAATTTATGTATCAAGTAATCATATTCAATTTAGTTTAGTAATAGTAATTTAATTAGAAATGTATTCAACGGTTTAGGGGTCCTAGCTCATGTGCTAGTCTGGATCACGATGACAGACTGGTTTTCTCCATCTATACCTTACTTCATACATGAATGTCAAAACTACCTACATTGTCCATATATAACATACCTCTCCCACTAAGAGAGTTCACAAATTCATTAAGTTTACTTGCACTTTACACTAATACCTACTTAACACTAACGTACATTCGGACCGGTCCAACTCACTGTCACTATCAGCCAAGGCAATTCGTTTGGATTCTGGTGATTCAGGGGGTGGTTGCATATATAAATATTTCCGGAATTCTTCCGAGACAGAACTTCTCCCGTTATCACTCACAACCACATCAGGATGTAACTATTTCCATTATTCATCATCATAAACTTAAGAGCGAGGCTCTTGTCGGTGGGAATCGCCATTCTGTTCTTCTCTCTGCCACTGTATTGAGCTTTTGAACTTCCACTTTAGCTTGGTCCATAAACGCACGTCTTGGTCTTACCCTGCCTCTCCTCCCTTCTATATTTCCTTCAATTATAGTTTTTTTATGTAATTAGTTTTAGTAGACATCTCTTTTCTCCTATCAAATTAGGAACCTCTTCGTTTGTTCTTCTTTCTGTCCAACTAATACCTTCCATCCTTCTCCATGACTACATTTCAAATGCATTCAGTCTATCTCTATCAAACTGGGTTAGAGTCAACGTCTCGCTTCCGTACGACGCTATGCTCCCGATGTAGGTCTTAATTCTTAATAAATCGTTTTCTGATATTTCGACATATTTTCGCTTTTAATATCTGCTTTTTGGCATTGAAAGCTTTTTTGGCCATGGCTATGCGTGCGATGATATCCGAAGTGCATCTAGAGTCACTGGTTATACTGCTGAACCTCCAATTTTATGGAATCTATTATTTGGTTTGTCTTAGATGCAATTTCCATTCTTAAACAGATTAAATATAAAAAGGTGGCGAGGTGTTCAGGGCGCTACGCTACGAGGCGACAGGAAGTTATTAATTATTAATTAAATAAAAGGGTGCCTAATGCATAACTCGTCCGGGGCGCCTACATGATTAAGACCAGCCCTGTATGAGACCATTGGTGCGAAATTTACTTAGAATGCAATTCAAGCTTCTCATGCAACTCTCATACCAATCTATACTACATATACATATGTGTGTACTACCTGTTACGTTTACTAAACATGCTTTTGAACATATAATTATTTGTTTGAACAGCCTCGTTTAATATCAACCTAGTTTTGCACAGTCAAAGAAAAGACAAACAATAATTGCGTCCGTTGCGGAACCATGCTAAATCGGCGTTACCTATTAGAAAATAATGCGTATTTGTTTCACTAATCGATGTCGTGCTCTAGATTTCAAGTATGTCAAATATTGCAAGATGCGTTAAAATGTAAATTGAAGCTAGTTCAATCTAAATTCTAAACTACCATAGTATCATCACTACTCGCCGTATTCAGAAGAGTGAGGGATCTGTATTTAATCTATTTACAGCGAATCATTAAAAAAACAATAAAGGGTTGGCATTCACGACTATTAAAAGTAAAAATCGAATTCCTTTCGTGACCTCATTTCCGATTACATCGAGATTAAAAACCTATTGAGATGGCATGGAATGTCAAAGTCACTTCTATGAAATGTCGTAATCGTGATGAACTGAAAATTTGTTTTAAATCTTTACTATGTAACTTATGTTAATATGTAATGAAATCACAAATCACGAACGTTAAATTAGGTGATTAAAAATGGCAAGCTAAAAATTGCTGCAAAAGGGAAATAAAATACCTGTAGTAATAAAATAGATAACTTACAAGTATAAACGCAGGTATAAACTAGACATATAGCTTCGAGGTAGCGGAAACTGCGAGATAATCATTTTTGCTAGTTATTTGTTATGCCTTAGGCTGGCAGGAAAATGTCGTATAGGTACTTATTAATAAAAGGAAGTGTTCAGTTAGCTATGAAGAACGAATAAATGTATGCAATTACTCGTAAATAAATTACGGAAATTATTTTATGCATAGACACTACTTTTCGTCATAAGTATGCGTAATTTTATTATTATCCGATAATCTAAAGACGTGTTTATACACTATCAAGTACCTATTATATTACACGTTTCTAAGGGTGTTTTACGTGTTAACGAGCTGCCACAATTACTGTGATCACTGCATGATCGATCAAAAACTTATTTTCTATCATTCCAGTGTCTTGACAAATATTCCAGTGAATCTCGAGATAAATGCATAAGTGCATAACGTTTGAACCACTTATGTCATCAACGTGTGCGAATGGTTTAGCAATTTGTGTGGAAACTGTCAACCCGTTAGACGATGAACGTAACGCTACGGAAAAGTGGGAAATTACTGCGTCATTATTTGTCTTCTTCGTTGAACTGTTAAGTCACAAAATAAATTGTAGTAAAATTAATTCTACACACTGCATAAAGTGAAGAAAACAACAAAATAGAAACGCGTAAAGCGCAGCATGAGTAATCCTAATTCCTACGCAACTTGGGTATTACCTTTTAATCTGATACAAACGCACATTTCATTCCGTATTACGTGAACAGACGTGACCGAAATTATAACGGCAGTACGATCCTGCTACTCATAAGGCGGACCTATTTCGATCTAGCCTCGTTATACCCTAACCCGAGCTTTCTCCTAACCTTTGGCACAGTTTCGAAACACCGCGTTGTTTTCCTAACAAAAATGCAGATTTATTTCAAACTCTAGGCCGAAGGTTATAAAGGTCAGTAATTATCGTTATATATTTATGAAAGCCTGTCTTAGAGATTGAGAATCAAATGAATATATTCAACGTATTAGTAATGAGTTTCAGTAACATACCTTCCTACTCCGATATTGCGTTCGAATGACATTTCGTTCTAGATTCAAAATTAAAAAAAACGCTACCGCAAACCACAATGGTCACTTCACTGGCCAGTACTTATGACATAACCGAATAGGTTAATTTTCTCCGGTCCAAAAGGCTCAGACGTAGTAATTCATGCAGTCAATCTGCAGGCAGTGTGAAAATATGCTTGGACTTATGGTGTCGCACGTAATGGTAGACGTAATGACTTTAACGAATGATAACGAGTGACAATTAATCATTCAGTTGGGTAAGAGTGTGTCAATGTTTGTTGATATTATATCTAGTACCATTTCTAGTGTTGTATTTACAACATTGACGATATTATAAGTGGTGGTTCTGTGAGCTCCAGTATTCGCGAAAATTTCACGAGAATCGATTGAGAAATGTGACCTGTAGAGAGGAGAAAGAATTTTGGCCCAAGCTGAGCTGAAGCAGAGAATTTCGTTCGCCTCACTACCTCATTCAATGAGATACCTACTCTCTTTCGAGCGTTAGTAAAATATAAGCACTATTGAATTACAAATACAGACGATTGTAATAGACATCCTGCTAACGCAACTGCCTTTAGATATTGTTTGGATCCATTCTACGCCACTAAAAGCTCATTGGTGTCTTATGGCTATTCTATTCATATAAGGATTTGATTGAAAGCTAAAGTTGAGAAATTCACTCGGGAAACAGTCTCGGACCGCGTTTCTCAATTTATTGACTAACAGCCAAATAAAGATTTACATGACGTTACGGCGTGGTTTAGCAAGAATCTCATTTCCTTATAGGAATATATCTACTGAATCCTCTTTCCTTAGTGAATGAATCTGACTTGGATGGTTACTGACATTCGAGTTGTTTATGATTTTAACAGCAACTTTCGAATGTACTCGTATTGGTATAGATTTTGTACTTACTCGTACTATACTTATTTCGGCTAATGAGTAGACTACATAACAGGTTTCCTCATCTCCACTTTATCTCCACTTATAATAAATCTCTAAATTAAAAAAAGAATCAGCCAGTTTGAAACTAAGCTTTGCGCGGTTCGAATGTTCTCAGCATCCCATGAACGGAAAAATATGAAACATTTTATATAGGTACATTATTATTCTAGCTGCAACTTAGGATAGTTTTTATCCGACTGCGACAGTTAATTAATTTTCCGAAATATACGACTACATTTAATTTGTCATTTATTTTTATTGAAATCAAACGCTGCTCCAACTGTCAGCTATAAGAACCGTCAAATTTTCGTCAAAATGGCGGAATTGCTTTGCCTTTCACTTATTAATAATTTAAATCCCGTCTACGATAGACCTTTACGAGACAAATGCTAAAATATAAACCATAAAAAAATATTCGATTCTGATATGAGAACTTATATGCGCAAATGTCGTTTTATGTCGTAATTTCAATAAATGAAATCAACAAATTTGAACAATATAATTAACACGAATTTGTTTTTTTTGAATGACAATGGCACGCGCTCGGCGCATTCAGCCAAAGTACCTGCGGCGCTATCACGAAAACCGATACTCAATGTTCATATATTTGCATCCCTGTCACTCGAGTATGGTTAGTGCGATAGAGATAGAGATACCCGAATATTTTCGAATTCCGAAGTTCGTGGTTATAGCTCAGGAATCGAAAATATGGTAAATAATCATAATGTATTTTCTCGAAAAAGAATTTAAAATAAATATAGTCTAATGGAGAAAAAAACAAAGCAAGAGGTTATATAGGTAATGATTAAGTTATAAGAGTCCAAAGTTTTAAGAGGGGGTATGTTCTGTCCCTTTTCCGCAAAACGCACCTTCATATGAAACGATTGTTTTTTACTATGACGCTCGAGTATATTGACGTCACAGTCCCTCATCGTTTTCTCACTCTAACAAGCGACATTAAAACGGATGTAGCTTCATAATTTTTTGAGATATTTGAATGGGAGTTTCATTATCTTCTATCTATTTATACATAATAAATGCCTATGTCCTGACTGACTTATTCACTCAATCACTCACTCACTCATCAACGCACAGCCGAAACTACTAATCTTAGAGAGTTGATTTTTGCACAGTATGTTGCTTTTATAACGTGGGCTAGGGATAAAAAGGGATTTTTGAAAATTCTACCCCTAAGGGGTTAATGGGGGTGCAAAGTTTGTATGGGAGAACCTTTTTTTTTTGAGCTATAGACTTAATACATAATAATACAAATGAAACACTTTCAGCGTTTTGGAAAATTCCACCCCTACGGGGGTAAAATAGGGGTGCAAGGTTTGTATGGGGGAAACATTTTTTTTTTAAATAGAGACTTAAAACTTTGTAGAAAGATCAGTCATTAGAATACAAATAAAGAACTTTCAGGGTTTTAGAAAATTCTACCCCTAAAGGGGTAAAATAGAGTGCAAAGTTTGTATGGGAAAAACTACTTTTTTTTAAATAGAGACTTAAAACTTTGTAGAGAAATTATTCATTAGAATACAAATAAAGTACCTAGATTCAGTGTTTTAAAAAAATCTACCCCTAAGGGGGTAAAATAGGGGTGCAAATTTTGTATGGGGGAAACAATATTTTTTTTAAATAGAGACTTAAAACTTTGTAGAAAGATTAATCATCAGAATACAAATTAAGTACTTTCAGCGTTTTAGAAAATTCTACCCCTAAAAATAGGGGGCTAAAATAGGGGTGCAAAGTTTGTATGTGGGAAACTATTTTTTTTAGCTAGAGTCCTAAAACTTTGTAGAAAGATTATTTAAATACAAAGAAAGTACTTTCAGCGTTTTGGAAAATTTCACCCCTAAGGGGGTAAAATAGGGTGCAAAGTTTGTATGGGAAAAACATATTTTTTTTTAATAGAGACTTAAAATTTTGACGAAAAATTACTTATTAGAACATGAAAAATACTACATTCGGCGTTTTACAAAAATCATTCCCTAAGGGGGTTAAAAAAGGGTGCAAGGTTTGTATGGGGAACACTTTTTCTGAGCTAGACACTTAAAACTTTGTAGAAAGATTGCTTATAAAAATACAAAAAAAAAGACTTTCAGCGTTTTGAAAAAATCTATCCCTAAGGGGGATAAAAAGGGGTGCAAAGTTTTTATCAGGGAAAGTTTATGTTTTTGAGTTAGAGACTTGAAACTTTGTAGAAAGATTACTTATTAAAATACAAAAAAAGAACACAAATCGTTTTAGAAAATTCCACCCCTAATAGGGTTAAAAAGGAGAGCAAGCTTTGCATGGGCAACACTTTTTTTTGAGTTAGACTTAAAACTTTGCAAAAAGATTACTTATTAGAATACTAAAAAAGAACTTTCAGCGTTTTAGAAAACTCCATCCCTAAGGGGATCCTTAAGATCCTTAAGAAGGGTAGCCAGTGTTGTGTGGGAAAAACTTTTTTTTTTACTAGACTTTAAACTATTCAAAATGTTACTTATTAAAATTAATAATAAAGTACTTTCAGAGTTTTAGAAAATTCCACCCCTAAGGGGGTTAAGAAAGCTTTGTATGAGCAACACTTTTTTTGAGCTAGAGACTTAAAAGTTTACGAAAAAAGTTCTTTCAGCGATTAGAAAAATTCAACCTCTAAGGGGGTTTAAAAGGGGGTTCAAATTTTAAATGGCGAGCAATAAAATTTTAAAGTGTGAGTAAGAGATTTTTAACTTCGGTCTTATTCTGTACGTTAAAAGACTACAAAACTGATTTCAAGTTTTTCCAAATTCATCCCCTAAGAGTGTTAAAATTGGTTCAAAGTTTGAGTATTTCAAGGCATTTTTAAAGTATGAGATTTTTAACTTTGGTTTTAGACTGTTTGTTCACAAACTAGAAAATGAACATCAACTTTTTTTTTAATTATCCCCTAAAAGAGGGTTCAAATTTTGTATTGAGAGAAATCATTTTCTAAGACGATAAAAAGTTCTACGCGGACGAAGTCGCGGGCAACAGCTAGTCTTTAATATAAAACTACATTCCATATACAAGTTTTATGTTCTAATTGGTCTTTTTCATTGATAGTTAAGGACTTTGGAGTACAGAACATCCATTGTTCAGTTTTATGCACTACTTATATAACCACTGGATCCTTCATTTTTAGGAACAAGAGGGGCGTAGTTTGTTTGACAATATGAGCCTCGTGTGACATCGACTTCATCATCCTCCTAGCGTTATTCCCGGTTTTGCCCCTAAAGGAGCCCGGGGTCCGCTTTGACACCTAATCCCAAGATTTAGCATAGGCACTAATTTTACGAAAGCGACTGCCATCTGAACATCCAACCCAGAGGGAAAACTAGACCTTATTGGAATTAGACCGGTTTCCTCACGATGTTTTCCTTCACCGAAAAGCTAACGGTAAATATTTCGTACACAAGTTCCGAAAAACTCATTAGTACGAGCCGGGATTTGAACCCACGAGAGCCGCTTGACAGCCGCATGCCTGAACCACTGGGCTACCGTAGCTTTGGTGTGACATCGACTTATCATAATTATTCAAATTTGGACATGAGGGTTACAAATAATTGAATTCAGGAAACTAATTAAAACTCCGGTAGCTAACTAAATCAGTTTGAAAGACAATGAGCGTCAGAAAACATGTGTTTTATTAAAGCGTGTATCAAATCACGGTTGATTTGACGTCACCCCCACGCCCACACTCCAAAGAACTTAATTTACAAGTGTAATGAAAACAATGCACACATGCATTATGTATTAACAGCCGCAATCTCCGTTACAACACATCAAACCTACATGCGTCAAACATCGTATTGTCTTCCTTATCAAGGTCTCAGTCTTCCAAAATATTCACTGACATTTGAGAACGTTGACTAACGTTTTAATTCTTTCCTCTTCTTGTTTCAGATGACGCAACAGATCTCAGCGCAGAATCATCCGAGATCGTCCCTGAGACGGTGGTGGCCCCGCACCAGCTGTGGCAGAACCGACAGCATGAGCCAGAATCAGCAGCTTCGACGGACGTCCAGACTGACCACTCGATAGAGCTTGTCGGCGGCTCACAGACGTTCTTCCCTTCCTTCGCAAATCTCTTTGAACCCCGACAGCAGAGTAGCTACAGATTAGGCTACGGCAACCAAGAGGCAGCTTACAGTCAGAAACCACAGTCGTACAGATCGCTACTAAACTATCCATTGTTCGGAAACTACAGGAGTCTCGATGGCTTTGGAAAGCAGAATAGCGCTGCTGCAGCCCCTCTAGTTGATGCTAGTTCTAGCGTTCTCGGTTCAGGAAACTTTGGAATCATTAGAGGAGGCACGTTCTTCGCTCAAAACGATGAGGACAGCGACGATTTCCACGACAGCTTTAGCTCGTTCTACAACAATGGTCACGGCCGTCCGTCACTCGGATCTGGCTACATAGCCAACCCTAGACCTAATTTCAATCAAGAACAATTCGCAAACTTCAGAGACTTTGCCGACATCAACTCTCCCTCCAACTCCGCTTATTCACACTACGTCGTCGTGTACGCCAACAAAAATGCAACTATGGACGAAATCAGCGAAGAAACTAGACGGGTCGTCTCAGAGCCTAAAAACATAATAGAGACATTAGAGCGTCTAGACGACCCCAAACCGCCAAAGATTACGAAAGCTAAAGCGAAGCTAGCAGTAACAAAGCAAAAGTTCAACAAAAAGGAGCAGTGGAAGAAAGCGAACGCGAAACACATAAGCCCAAAGCACGATCCGGAAGAGCCGTTGCTGGCTTTAAGTTAAAACCAGTGTAAATACAAAGACTTGCGTTACGTAAGTGATTGAAGTAGGTACCAGTAGAAAAATGGTGTGACAAGTGCGTCTGACGAGTGACGAAACGCCACTGCCTAAATTTAATTTGTGCGTTGTCTGTAGCCTATGTGTTGTATGAGTGCTTGTGTAAGCGATATGTGTATGTGAATGGAGTGTGAATGCGAGCTGTTTGCTATTGAATGAGAATTCAAATAATAAATTAAATTAAGAACCTTAATTACTTTAGTTTCATTTTCGTTCATCCTTCAATTAATCAAAGTAGCAGATGCGCAACCGGCGGATAATTTATAGTGTTGTAAGTAGATTGCTTGTTACAAAATTGAACTAGATCTGATATTTACGTTTCATATTGATACCGTAAATAATATCTGCGCGGAACTTTCGAATTACCTATTCAAGGTTTCGACTATACAAATCAGTTGCACAGTAGAGCCTGTTTTCTTGCATTCCAAAAGTCTGTACTATAGTCTAGTCTTGATGAATATTTTTACGAACCTCATATACAAGGTGTAACAAAAGTGGTGGCGATCCGTTTAATTGTCAATTGGTATCGTATTACGACTAGTAACGTTGTATAACAAAGACATAATTACTTTAAAAACAAAGTTTAAACCGACTTCAATTCAGTACTTTGCCAAGCCACATAGGTACTTGAACATTTCCACATGTCCTTTCCAATTTACCACATGCACTGCTTTCCGAGAGCAAATACTTTGATTATTACAGAAAAAACCCAAGTCGCTATCTGTGGGCTGATAATATTTAAGGAGTTCCGTCGATTCCTAAAGGATCTGAGAATTACCATTTCATGAGTTGCTACTTCAACGGAATCATGTCAGAATCTTTGACGAGCTTTACATCTTTGAGGAGTTCCATAACTCATATGTGGTCTTCATCATCAGTTCTCCACTTCACCAAAATTGCGATTTCCGAAGGTAAATACACGAATTATAATAGAAAATACCGAAATCACTACATGCGTGCCTATAAAATATGAGGGTTGCCCTCAATTTCCCTGGGATCCCATCATCAGATCCTGATTTGGTGACAATGGGACCACCTCGGAAGTAGGTATCCTCTTTCGAATAAAAAAATAATTTTGGAAATCGGTTTACAATTGACGGAGTAATCGGCGAACATACATTAAAAAAAAATACTTACAGTGGAACATATAACCTTTTTTGAGAAGAAGGTATATACAAATTTATTTAACTTCTATGCGATACCAATTAACTCCATAACAGCCGATCTTCACCATTTTTCTACTACCCGTAATATATATAGTTAAAAAACAATACAAATAAATGTGTAAGAACTGCAGGGATCGGAACCGGTTAATTGCTAAAACCTCGGTTTACCACAAATCTCGAACTATTTTATACTTCACATGTAGGACTCAGTTGTGTTTTGAGGTAACGAGTGCGTATTAGAGATTGCCCAATTAGAAATGAAATTATTATCAAAAGAACGAAAAAGAACCGTTTTCGTTCCCATGCAAACAATACCGGTTTCCGCTCCCTGGTAAGAAGACATGCAGTACCTAGCAGTGGCGGGGCGTGAGAATTTTCACTGGTCAAGCAAAACAAAGGGCTGTTTTTTGATGATTTATGTGTTTGGTATATACTTAGCAAGACATTTTAGGTAAGCCGGTGCGAATCTGCTTGTATGGGCGCTCCGCCACTGGTACCTGTTAGAGCAAATACGGGCTGAAACAATATAATTATAACAGCAACAAGTAAACATAGGAGCATAGTAAAACTCTTCGTTAATTAATAGGTTAGAAAGAAGATTTACATAGGTTTTGACGTAGGGTAGAGGAACCAAAAGATGAACACCACCCAATAGTTGAACGTTTTGTCGTAAATTTGAAATAAAAAAATCGCGATAGATTTTACACCTTCGGGATATTTTTTTCCTAACGCATCATCCATTTGCCGAGGCTGGCATTTAAACTCCCATACAGTTCCCACACACACACGGCTGTGAGCAGTTGTCTCGCGCCAAAATCACCGTTTGTATGGAGATTTACTTAAGGAAAGCGCTCTTAAATTTAAGCTCTAAATTATGTATAAAATTGAATAAAACGTCTACATGGATTGTTTTGCGTGATATAGATTCTTGATTAATGCCTTTAATGGATTATCTATCACAAATTGCGTATTTATTGTTAATTAAAGAGATATTTAGCGTTCAACTAACGGTTCCAACTTTTTGTACCTGAGCCAATAGATGAACGGCGTTCATCTACTGGGCAAGGTATAGTTTTTTCAAATGCTTATATAAATTCTTATTATAAAGGTACATAAAACTTTTATGGCTAAAATTAATCGTTTTTTAACTGTTGATTTTTGAGCCAAAAGTTGAACGTGAGTATCCATTCGCAACACGGTTATTTTGGGCTTTGTTTTACTATGAAAAGCACGATTGTTCAACAAAGAACCGCTGCCCAGAAGATGAACGAATAAAATTAGTTCGTTCAACTTTTGGCTTCGATTCCAATAAGTGAACGCTCTGTTAAATTTAGTCCGTTCATTCCTTTGCCATCGTGCCCAATACATGAACGAACAAAATTTATTCGTTCAAGTTTTAGGCAAAGGTTAGTACAATGAACATCTTAATAACATAGATACGTAATAAATATGAAATATGACTTATACATATAAAACCCAACAATTTATCTATTTTAATCTAATGATAAATTAATAAAAAAATGTTTTAATGATTAATATGTAATAAATAATCTCTTATAATTGTAACCATATGAAAAGGGTACATTTGAACTGTTTTATTATGTGTTTAGTATCAATATTGTGATTGTTAACTAGTATAAATTGCTATAACAATGATTATATAATAACTAGACCAAAAGTCAGAGGCTGCGCGGTGTTACGTTTTTCTTCGTTCAACTATTGGTGTCAAAATGTTCAACTATTGGGCACAGTGTTCATCTTCTGGGCAAAATGACATACTTCAGCATAAAACCATTTTTAATAAAATACTGTATTGTAATAGGATGGTTTAAAATAGTCATATCCAATCTCCACTATATACGAAATCGTATAAAAAATTAAATGTAAACAAACTAAATCACCACTCCTCGAAAAAAAATTGTAAAGTTGGGATAGTCGCTTAAACGTTCATCTTTTGGTTCCTTTACCCTAGCTTGAAATTTATTTTTTTGGTTGGAGCGCGAGCCGGCCCTTATTTCCTATGTCACTGGAGTCTGGCCAGTAGCGATCAATGTTGACCAAAACTCATACTTCGATAGCTAAAGAATTACAATAACTCTCCAATGGGAGAGCTAGTAGATAAAAATAGGTAGGAGGTCAGAGGGGTGATCAGTGATCACGTATCAGGGGTGACAACTCAACTGTCATTCATTTTCCTATACAAAAAGTGATCGACATTAGCTCACATTTCCCACGATCCAATTTAAAAAAAATAAGAATGAATGAAATATAAAATCAGTAAATAAAGCATGTAAAATAAAATAATCCTACCAAAAACGGGGGGGGGAGGGTAAAGGGTAGGGGTCGCCAGAATCGAACATTCGCGACGGCTTGCAGAAATGTAGTTTTTTTATGGCAAATGAATATACTGTGAAGTAAAATTATTGCATTTAAAATGATGGCAAATAAAGTTTATTGCATAAGAATGATTCGGGCATATCTACCTACAACATTATGGAAAATAATATTTGTTTTGTTCGACTTGGCGGGGGCGTTGCCGTGCCCCCAGATGTCGAATGGATTTCCTTTTTACATGGAATGTTTTTATGGGATTTATATTCCATGGTAGTACAAACTAGGTCCCCAAAATCGTAGGTACATGATATGTAGGTATTAGAAAAAGTTTTATTTTTTATTTAAGTTGGTGAACTGCGCGTTCTTCCGTGGACACTACGAGTGTGTGCCAATTCGGCCAGACAAGAATAGCCTTGATTTCAATACTGAAATCCGTTTTGACGTTATCTTCGAATGTGCTTGTTAAAAGGCCCAATCGTACCTACCCAAGTATGGCAAAAATATAACCACGGATATCCACTAGAGATGTGCGAATATTTATGAAAACATAGTTTCGCACATGTGTGGTGCATAATCACCCTAACCGGAGACCAATAAAATATGACAGGTCGACAGGGGGGCTAGCACACTAGGCTTTATGTCGCGTTTTACGTGACGTTTCAGTACATTTTCTCCGACATAAAACCTAGTGTGCTATAGTATCCTCAAACCAAACGGACGACTGAGCCAATACGAGCGCCAATATGAGCCAATACGATCCCAGTCGTCTATTTGGTTTGAGGATAGTATAGCTAGGCAGGTGCAGCGATTGCGTCTTGACGAGAGCACAGCGCACCCTTAGCGTGGGATTGAAGTGAGTCGCGTCTACTATCGACGCTACCGCCTATCGTCAAGATTTAGTATGAAAAGTCTATACACCGCCCCTGGTGGTCACTCATAGAACTAAAAATCCAAACTGTAACGTAAGGCACTTATACATTACTTAATTCGCCATCGACTTCACGTTCGTTCACGATTTTCCAATATTCAACCTTATATCACTAGCATTTATCGTTTTAATTTAAATGTTTGTCGGTTATGACATTACAGAATACGCGCATCGCGACGTAGACAGTGTCGACTGTCGATACAATATGGCGACGCGGGGGCCATTTATTTGCATTTTTAAATACAAAATACGCGACAATCCGAATTTTGCGGATATATGTTGTCAATTCAAAACCCTTATTTTTATAAGTTCTTTAATTTGAGATAAATTTCGATCGGATCTACGGTAACTCTTGACGGAATAATACGATATCACGGGCCATTTTGCAAGTGAAATAGTAAACTACAGTCGCGACGGTATTCTTCGATTCGAAATGTCTCACACTACCGATTGGTAGTACGAATCGAACGTTAAATTACGCATCGAAAACTAAACGCAAAGTGCCTAACGTTTTACAGTTGGTTTCGTAGTGCAACGGCAGTGTGAGTAACAAGTTTGACGGGTCGAATCGAAAAATACCGTAGCGAAATCGAAATCTATTCGAAGCGCGTTTATTCGATCTCGTACTAGTTACGTAACGTTAGGTTACGATCTCACAATAAGGGTACTACAGCTCCATGGTTAGAAAATGTAAGTATGAGTTTTGAAGTGAACACATAAAATCAAAGTGTGTCCCTTTCCGTACACCTAATACCAAATTTAAATATATTCTTCTATACTAATGTTATATAGAGGAAATATGTGAGATTGTAGCTTTTGTACAGTCAGCAGCAGAAGAAGCTAAGCAGGCCGGGTCTTCAAAATGACCTGCACACAACTTAATTCTTAAGAAATTAAGAGCGTGTGTAGTTAATTTAGAACACCCGGCCCGCTTAGCTACTTCTGCTGCTGACTGTATGTACCTAATCTCCAGAACCGATTATCCAATTTAAAAAATTAATTCTCTTGTGTATGGAATAGACCTAGGTAGGCTATGGTAGTAGGTATACTTTGCAGGTTCATATCAACAGATTGAAATAATACATTAGACGCAAAAATCATGATAACTACAAAGTTTCAACAACTTTACTAGGTCTATTATGGTTACCTATAAACATCGTCGTATCGAGAGCAATTTTCAAAAATAGTTAAACTTAGATACTGTTAAAATTGTATCACATCTTGCTCCACGCGCAATGTTGCTCTGTTAAAATGTAAGGCGTTTGTATTTTTCTTCTATACAGAAGAAAAATACAAACGGTGTCAAAGTAAGACATGACACGTTACTTAGACTCAAGGAACCGTATTTAATTTTCTACTCCTGTTATACTCCAAAACATGGTCCTAGACCGAACCGGATTGAAGCTTTGCAGCCTGTATTTAATAAAAGGAGTTAATTAGCGGAGAAATTAAGAAATTCGTCCAACAAGTGCAAAGGTCAAGCAAAGGGCAAAGAAACAGCGGACATCGTGCTTAAGTTGGACTGTTGAAATTGAAGACAGTGTTAAGCCTTCATTTATTCTTAATTTTCACCCATCATCCAAAAGGTAGCAATTATATGGTTAAGATTTATTACGGCTAGTATCATCTTGTAATTGTTTAAGTTGCTACTCATACCTAACTGTTAGGTTAACCCATGTTACGTCAGATTGCTAACTACTTTACTTTCATTTAATTTCGTATTCATTTAATTTAATACTAAGTAACTCATTGTTGTGTGATCAGCTCTCTTGATTAACTAGTATTGTATTTACGAACTGTAAAGTTAGATAATCATCATTTTACGGAGATAGGTACGTAGGTGTTAAAGGAAACTGTAGGTTAAACTTTCACTTTTTTTTTAATCAATTAATTTATGCTTCAAGTTACATGTAGTACGCAATTAGTAATGTATAAACTTATAATGCACTAAATTTTACAAAGTATACTAAATAAATGATTTATAAAAGGACACTTAGATAGCATCTATAATTGTAATTGCTGTAGCAGTCTTAAATACATTTAAGTAAATTTTGTATAACGTTACAGTTGACTGCACACGCCTCTCAAAATGACCGAAAAAAAAGGAATTAATCAAAAAACGAGGCAGCTACAAAGGCCGGCAGACTACCTTTTCGAACTACGTAAACATTTTGAAAATTGAATCACTTACCAGTGTTTCGGCCAATGAGTTGCAGTTACGGATTCGTAGGATGGAAAGATTATTTAGTGAGTACGATGAGTTTCAGTTACAGTTGGAGTGTTTGGCTTTTTTGATTTCTGAGCGAGCTGAGTTCGAAACCCAGTATTACGGTGTCGTTGCTAAGGCACAAGATATATTAGATTCGTTTCACAAACGGCGTCAAGTGAAGGCTCAATCATGACACCCTCAAGGTGAACACTCTCGTTGTCCTGAAGGAAGACAATCTCCCTCGGTTGAAGTGGAGACTAGGCCGCATCGTCGCCATTCACCCAAGTTGTAAAAAATATATAATGGAAGAATACCTTGGACCAGACCAATATGGCTTTAGACAGGAAAAAGGTAAGAGGCCATAATATACTGGCGCTGAGGTAGGTTCAAGATATCTGATATTTGATTTGTCTAATCAACTTATAATCTTTATGTTATACGTAAGTAACTGTTTATAAATTGTCAGGTACCGTCAAACATGCCTACTTTGCTACCAGGGGGAACTTTACCCAAGAGGAAAATTTTAAAATTTGCTCTACGAAAAATTTGGCTTGCTAGTAAAAACTAGCCAAGTCAAGTCTTGATCATCACTTTATCCTAAATGATCTGCTGTGTGTAAATAATTCGAGTGTTCAAATTTAAGAAGTTATGCTTTTATATAGCAAACATTGTTGTAGTAGAAACAAATAAGAAATTGTATGTTCTTAAGAATACATTTTATTTTAGGATTATCAACTGAACTTGGCCCCCATTTAGATCTCAATTCTTTTGTCGGCGAAGTTGACAACCACGCATATTCTTAATATTGAATTTGACTCCCATTTTCTCATTTATTTTTTTGGTGGGATGATTTTATAGTCTACCTCAATTACCTAAGTAATCCAAGTACGTATATTAATACTTATTATAAAGAGGCAAACCTATTTTTTTTATGTAAGGGGTAGGTGCTTCATTACTCACCCTATTTCTATGGTCTTTTCTTCCATAGCCTAGGCCTATAGAATGGACGTTTAGGATAGATTAAGTATTTAGTCTGTGGGCATAAGTAGTCTTCAAAATAACATGCCTGTGGTGTAGACATTGGCGGTCCTCTACAGAGAGGCTACAGAGCCAAAAATTGTGTCCCTCCGTTATGATTAAGTATGACATAATTTTGGAGATTTCAATGCTCAACTTGGACCAAAGACAACTTTAGAAAATATTTTGGGAAAATTTAGTACTGGAAAGCGAAACAAAAATGGAGATAGACTAATCAATATGGCATTGGATACACAATCTACATATTATGAACACTTTCTTCAAAAAAAGCTAAACAGAAAATGGACATGGATCTCCCCAAGCGGAACAGTAACAAATGAAATTGACTTCATTCTGACAAACCAGCCAAAGACTCAACTTTAATACCAATCACAGAATGGTCAGGAGTGCAGTACTCAATCAATGTCCGAGAAGAAGTAGAAAACAGATCAATCAAACCCAAAACCATGTCCAGATTCCGATCCCTGAAAATACACTTAAATATTTAAGGAGATATCTAGAAAAAACAAATATTATTAAAAACATCCAAGCAAAATACAACATATTAGAAGAAGAGCTTAAAAATATACACAGGAAATTAAAAATGGAAACACAAGGATAAATTAGGGGAGAAAGCCAGACAGCTACTGAGAGAGAGAGAGCAATTCTGATTACTGATAGAAAAACTAATCAAAACCAAATAGCCCATACAAGCAAGCAAATAAACATGGAAATAAGGAAATATAGAGAAAAACTAAGAACAGACACACTAACACATTACATAGAGAAATCAGGAGCTGTTAAAAAAGGACTCAAACAATTTATAGATAATACAAATTGGCTCCCTAGTTTAAAACACAACACAACTCAAAAGTGTATTACCCAAAGACCTAAAATCCTAGAAACTGCAACTGAGTTTTATAAAACTTTATATGATGATAACCAAGACCCAGACCATTGCTTCACAAGTATGGATCAGGATTGGGAGGAAAATACCTCCCCTATCCTGGATTCTGAATTGGTCAAGGCAATTAACTCCTAAAAAAATGATAAAGCACCTGGCGAAGATAACATCACCAACGAATTATTGAAGGGTTGCTTGACAGCTATCACCAAAACATTAATAGATTTATTCAATGATATAGTAGGAACAGAACAAATAACAAAGCAGTGGACAACCTCTACAATTACACTTATATATAAGAAGGGAGACAAAAAATATATAGGAAACTATAGGCCTATACCTAAGCCTGATGGCAAATCTATACAAAATATTTTCAAAAATAATCCTACACCGCATTGAGAAAGTCCTGGATGACAATCAACCTATTGAACAAGCGGGTTTCCGGAAAGACTTCTCCACAGTAGACCACATACATACAATAAAACAGCTAATCGAGAAATACAATGAGTACGGAAACATATATTATCTGGGTTTTGTAGATTACAACAAGGCATTCGACTCCCTGAAACACAAATATATATGGATGGCTCTTCAGACCCAAGGAGTACCAAGCAAATACATTAGAATAATAAGCAAATTGTTTGCACAGACTACTGCAAAATTGAAACTGGAAAATATTGGAGAAGAGTTCCAAATCAAAAAAGGGGTCCGTCAGGGAGATCCGCTGTCTCCAAAACTGTTCTCAGCCGCACTAGAATACTTATATATTCAGAAACTTGAACTGGGAAAATCAAGGAATAAATATAAATGGGAGAATATTGAATCACCTACGTTTCGCAGATGACCTCATTATTATCAGTGACAGCCCATTCAAACTCCAAGATATGTTACAGCAGCTAACCATCGAAAGTGAAAAGCTGGGACTGTCAATGAATACACAAAAAAACCAAAGTCATGACGAACCACTTGAAGCAAGAAATTAAAATGAATAACAACACAATTGAATATGTAGATGAATATATATATTTAGGCCAAATTATCTAACCACAACAACAAACTCGAAAAGAAATCAAGCGAAGAATACCTATCAGTCTCATGGAAAAAATACTGGGCTATGAAAGAAATTATGAAAAACCCAGGATTCAAAATAAAAGAAAAAAGGAAAGTCTACAATACATGCATACTTCCCTGTATGATATATGGTTGCCAAACATGGTCTCTAACCAAAAAAGATACCAAGGACTTAGAAACCTGTCAACACAACATGGAACGAAGCATCCTAAATATAAAAAAAGCTGGATAAAATAAGACTAAAATATATTAGGCGAAGAACAAATATAAACGATATCACAATTAAAATAAAAAGGCTAAAGTGGAGATGGGCGGGACACATATTCAGAGACAAAAAAGATAAATGGACAAAGCAAATATCAGAATGGTACCCAAGAGAAGGAAAAAGGAAAAGAGGTAGACAGGTACGGAGATGGGAGGATGACCTTAGACTAATAGGAGGAAACATATGGAGAAGAAAAGCTGTAGATCGAAAAGAATGGAAATCTTTAGAGGAGGCCTATGCCGGAAGGCAAGACGACAGTGTCGATGTCTAATATACTTACCTATTTAAATAAGTTTTTTTTGTAAAAAGTCGTTAAAATTAAAATAAAATAAAAAAAATTGGGCTGAGCAGCCGTAATTACAGGTAGGGCACAAGTCAAAATTTAACTTGATCTAATCTGTGTGAGGCAGTTTCTTAAGGTAGGGCACTGCCCCATAATGCCATTTTTAGGGTTCCGTAGCCAAATGGCAAAAAACGGAACCCTTATAGATTAGTCATGTCCGTCCGTCTGTCTATCTGTCTGTCCGTCCGTATGACAGCCACTTTTTTCCGAAACTATAAGAGCTATACTGTTGAAACTTGGTAAGTAGATGTATTCTGTGAACCGCATTAAGATTTTCACACAAAAATCGAAAAAAAAATATTAAGTTTTAGGGGTCCCCATACTCAGAACTGAAACTCAAAAAAAAATTTTTCATCAAACCCATACGTGTGGGGTATCTATGGATAGGTCTTTAAAAATGATATTGAGGTTTCTAACATCATTTTTTTCTAGTGAAGTAGTGGTAAAATGTGTGCCCCCCCCCCCCTGTAACTTCTAAAATAAGAGAATGATAAAACTAAAAAAAATACATGATGTACAATTACCATGTAAACTTCCACCGAAAATTGGTTTGAACGAGATCTAATAAGTAGTTTTTTTTTAATACGTCATAAATCGTAAACCGCAATTTATTTCACGGAACCCTTCATGTGCGAGTCCGACTCGCACTTAACCGCTTCATTTTTTTAATGGCATCGCGCTAAAGTCACACATTGCGCATGCATAGCACTACGAGTACATATACCTCACATCAGCGCCATCTGTATTTGACCAAGGATAAACATTTTACTAAGTTAGCGACATCTGTTAAGGAATAGAATAAATAACGATTTAGTTTTATAAATGTTGGTTTTCATAAATGAATTACAGAAAACTGTTTGCGAATTTATTTCTGAAAAAAATCAGAATAACCAACATAATAAAAATAAATGCTAAGTGCTGCCAAACTACATAACTATAACTTTCCCAAGCACGTGGCAACATTTGTTCAATCGACATTATACATTATAAAAAAAAAAGTTGATTCTAAATGAAATGTGCGATTTTGGCTGTGATATGTGGATATTTGTTCTCATGAATCGTATTATTTACCTTATTTTATAGTTTTATGAAGTGCCAATGGAATCATAATGTGTTAATTCTATGTCTTCAGAATAACAATTGAATCTATAGTGTAAATAAATAAATTAGCCATAATGTATTCCGGCAAAGATGCCGTGAACCCTTCATATCCCACGCAGTGGGCCCTGAATCCCACTGCGTATCAAAATATTGATTCGAATTCAGTGGACTGGGCATCTTTAGCTCAACAATGGATAGCAATGAAAGAGGCTGCGGCCATAGTCGGCGTGCCATCGAAACCCGACATCGAGGAGGGCGAAGCGCCCATGGAGGTGGAAAACCCGGACACAAACAGCGACGCCTCGGGCCCAGCTGACTGGAATGCTAGCTCAAACTCTTGGGGCAACAATTGGAATCAATGGGGTAAGACTTTCATTAGTAGTTTTAGATTTGTTGAACTATAGGTTACCTCTAGGAGCCTAAGATAAGATCTGATAATTTGGCTCACATTCAAATCTGATGGTCTATTTACCATAACAGCCAATAATAAATTAGGTAGGTTATCCAGCCTAGTACAGGCTAGTTTTAGATTTAATAAAGCTGTCATTCATCATCACATACCACAGCTAGGCACCTCAGAAGGCTCTATCTATGAGCCGGAAAGGGATTTAGTTCCCATGCAAGCCAGTGCAGGTTAGCAACTTAGTAAAATAAATAAAATTACCGTTGTGTTATAAATACTGCATTGCAGTGGTTGGTTGCTACTGTTTATAATTCAAGCATCTATGCCATTTAAAAGCCTGAAGAGGATGAAAAGCTAAATAACATTTTAAGCAGAGTGCCTAGGATGATGCTAGATAGTATAACATTGTTTACATTGAATAAGTGAATATTATAATTATTCATAACCAGCAGATTTGGACCTAAAATCTTTGCGTTCCATGCAATGCTCTAACACAACTAAGGTATTGCGGGTTCCACTTGTGGTGCCAAACTTACACCTTAGACAGGCTCAATATAGATCTTTTTGGGGATTTTTCACTTTGATTGGAACTTAGAATTTTGTTAGCAAACAATGCTTGGTGACAATTAACAGCTATTTATTTACATTTGCCAATTATCACATATAAGTTTGTAATACATCACTTTTGGTATGGAATTCCTCGACTCTCAAATATGATATGATATTATAACCAATGTAATGTTGCCTTAGTCTTGAAGAAGCAACCATAATAAAAATGTTTTACTTTTACATAAACCATTGAAGTTCCATTTATAAATCTACTATTGGCAAAAATATGCTTTGAAAACAATTCTATTCAATAGATGCAGAAAGCATACAAAGATACCTAATCATATTATTATACGGAATATAGTTTTTTTTTAACAATAGTACTATTATAGTACTACTCTTAAATAACCAATGAATAAAATCCACAAAAATAATTGAAAAATATTACAAATCAACTTAATAAAGATTTTTAAATAAAAAATTTGTAACTTGCAAGTATGTATGTACTTGCTCTTAAGAGTAAATTATGTGCGCCACTAAACTACCTTTGTGAATGTACCATAATCTGCAATAAATACCATTTTCATGTTATACTACTTTTGTTATTGATGTTTTATCTTCGCACGGGTTTATATGTATAATACATGCATCTATTATACATATAAACCTTCCTCTTGAATCACACCATCTATTAAAAAAAACGCATCAAAATCCGTTGCATAGTTTTAAAGATCTAAGCATACATAGGGACAGACAGCGGGAAGCGACTTTGTTTTATACTATGTAGTGATGATGCTGATTTGACTATCATTCAAATACGGTGTTGAAATAATTGTAAATGGATGAAAATTTTAGAAGTGCCTGATTTTTTTTGGTGATAGGAATAACCTTCCTTAGCACCAGAAAAAAGTTGCAGACTTTTCAGCTGCATCAATTATTTTTGAAAAATACAGGGTGGAATTTCATAAACTGTACAAAATAAAAGGAGAAAAATTTCAGCCAATTTCATCGGTGAAACAGTGTTTTTTTTTTTTTCTAGTCATTAGTTTTTTTTTTACAGAATTTTGAAATTTTTTGTAAAAACTCGGGTAATACACCTAATTCAGACGGTATAACTTTTGATCCAATGGTCCTAAAATGAAAATAAAAAATGCAGAGTATTACCAAGGGACAGGTTAATAATTCTTAATAACAATATAAAACCAACTAGAAGAGAAAATCCGCAAAAAAAATTATTGTTTTTGAAAAATGGCTACAAAAATTACGAATTTTAAAAGAAAAACACAATTTTCTGAAAAAAACGCAGATTTAGTTACCATTTTTTTTGCTTAGTATTAAACCTCACTTAATGCCGATTCTAAAACCGTTTTTAAACTGTCTCAGACTTTGAAAAATACCACGCAAATGGGTACGTAAATCAAACCATAATTTTATTAATTTTAATCCTCTTAAAATCCTTAATGACCGTTTGTTCACAGGTAGTTGAAGGGTGTTATTGGGTTTTAGGTGGAAATAACAAATTACGTACTTAGTATTAATCCTCACTTAATGCCGATTCTAAAACCGTTTTTAAACTGTCTCAGACTTTGAAAAATACCACGCTAATGGGTACGTAAATCAAACCATAATTTTATTAATTTTAATCCTCTTAAAATCCTTAATGACCGCTTGTTCCCAGGTAGTTGAAGGGTGTTATCGGGTTTTAGGTAGAGAAAACAATAGGAAGAAAAGTAGTCCTAAAAATTGCGTAAATAAAATCATGTATTTTAATTAAAAGTCATAAATTCGATTGATAAACCTTTATTAAAGAAAAAACTTATTCTAGTGTTGCAAAGGGCGTTCCCTGTATGGTATTAATTGTTCAAAATGACCTCCTCTTTCTTGAAGGCACAATGTGGCCCGAGCTTGAATTTGTTGCGTAGCCCGTCGAATCATTCCCGGATTATTTTTTATTTCTTGTGCTGCATTTAAAATTCTGTCGTGCAATTCTGCTTCGGTATTGACGATTCTGTGATATACCCGTTGCTTCATATCACCCCAAAGAAAATAATCCAACGGCGTCATATCAGGCGATCTTGCAGGCCATCCAACGGGGCCGGGGTCTTACTAGGTTTGGATTATCGTGAGCCCATGTGTGTAAATTTCTGAAGTTAGTTATTCCCGTATGAGTAAATCTTGCTTCGTCCATCCATAAAATTCTTCTAGTAAATTCCGGATCCCTTCTGATATTGCCAAGTATCCAAGTCGACATAACACACCTAACGCGGGCATCGCCAATTTGCAAATTTTGTACCCTTTGATAATGAAATGGATGCAGTCCTTCCTTCTTCAAAATTTTCCAGACAGAGAATTTTGAGATTCCGTGCCTCAATGCCAAGCGTCTTAGACTCGTGGTTGGGTCCGCGTACAAGTCTCTGAGAACTGCTTCTTCTATGGCAACATCAATTATGTTTCCTGGCTCTCGGCGATCTCGGCCACCGTATCCCAGGCCAATATTGCACAACCGGCGATGAACTTCTTGAAAGTGGCGAGCAGCAGGTCTTGGAACGTCATTAGGATACTGCTCTAAATAGGCGATACACGCAGCTCTTGCAGATCCATGGCACAATCCATAATAATAGTGCATGTTGGCTATTTGTAACGGCGAAAACTCTCGTAAGCGGGGCATGATGATTCAAACTGAACAAGTACTGGAGTAATCAAAGAAGTGGCGAGCAAAGACAAGCAATTGCGATTTGCGAGCGACTGAATAGTTGACCTATTGCCCAATGCCTTTATACCCCTCATGTTATCTCCACCTTTAACCCAAAAACACCCTTCAACTACCTGGGAACAAGCGGTCATTAAGGATTTTAAGAGGATTAAAATTAATAAAATTATGGTTTGATTTACGTACCCATTAGCGTGGTATTTTTCAAAGTCTGAGACAGTTTAAAAACGGTTTTAGAATCGGCATTAAGTGAGGTTTAATACTAAGCAAAAAAAATGGTAACTAAATCTGCGTTTTTTTCAGAAAATTGTGTTTTTTTTTTTAAATTCGTAATTTTTGTAGCCATTTTTCAAAAACAATAATTTTTTTTGCGGATTTTCTCTTCTAGTTGGTGTTCTATTGTTATTAAGAATTATTAACCTGTCCCTTGGTAATACTCTGCATTTTTTATTTTCATTTTAGGACCATTGGATCAAAAGTTATACCGTCTGAATTAGGTGTATTACCCGAGTTTTTACAAAAAATTTCAAAATTCTGTAAAAAAAAAACTAATGACTAGAAAAAAAAAAAAACACCATTTCACCGATGAAATTGGCTGAAATTTTTCTCTTTTTATTATGTACAGTTTATGAAATTCCACCCTGTATAAACAGTTTCCTCACTTACGTTTTGGGTTTAGGATGCCGAATGAGACACTTTCCTTGATACGTTTCATATTGCAAAAAATATTTTAAATATCTCACCCTGGCAATGACAAATATAGCTGCCGCTGCTGTCAATATCATTGCCAGTGTCAGTTTACCACGGATATTTAAGATATTTTCTTGTAATATGAGGCGGATTAAGGAAAGTGTCTCATACGCCGTCCTATACCCAAAACGTAAGTGAGGAAACTGTTTATATTTTTCAAAAATAATTGACGGAGCTGAAAACTCTGAAACTTTTTTCTGGTGCTAAGGAAGGTTATTCCTATCACCAAAAAAAAAACAGGCAATTCTAAAATTTTCATCCATTCCCCATTGGTATGATATTATTCTCTAATGGAAACACTAAACATCATCATCATATCAGTCCACTGCTGGACATAGGCCTCCCCCAAAGAGTGCCACAATGGCCGGTCCCGCGCCACCCTAAACACATGGGTGAGTAATTAGTACCTATGTCTGATTCTCTGATTTGAACATTTCGTTGAAAGATTTTAAAAACATGAGCATGAACTCATAATTATCGTGCTAATTGCGATACATTTGTATTTTTTTTATTCAAGGATGGGGATGGTCAGGCTCTGGAGATGGCAAGATGCCAGATCCCTCCATGCCAATGCCGGCCATGATGGATGGATACACTGTGCCGTCAGATGGTGCTACTGCTATGCCTGGGTAAATATTTGCTTCCTTACTATTATAAACGTGAATGTATGGATGTTTGCAACATCCCTATAACATGCTTTTAATTTCATTTCAGCCCTTAATGGACTAAAATGGCCTAACAGAACAATGTTGCTGTCGTTTCTCATTGTCGTAGTTGTCATGCCCACAACCTATACTGAACCCATTATGCCCAGATTAAGCCTACTGTATGGTTAACTGTCCCCAAACGAGTACAGCAGGCGTAAATGAGTTAATTTAATTCTGTACACTTATGTGGGCATTTTTTATTTTTCTTGTACCTTGATGTTTTTGGCGTGTCCAGTGCCTTTGACACCCTACAAATACGAAACACGTTGAAAAATTGTACTTGTAGCGATTTTAAAACGTCAATAATATATCTAAATCGTATAAACCCAAAAAACCTATCATTTAGCATTAAATTTACCACATTTTCTTGGTTTTTCTGGCTGCCGACCCTCGATTTTTGCCTGTCCACCTGCGGAAAGCCAACTTCAAGTATCGATTCGAAGTATTAGGACTTGCATATTGTGCCTGGAAATACTTGTGGTGGTACTGATAGTGGAAAACATGAATTTTCTTTAACCTTATATTTTCTTAACCTTATATTTACCTTGCTAAAGTATTTTTTACATAATAAACTAAAATTTATCTTGTCCAATCATTTTGGAAAAGTGGACATGTCCACATTCCGTTACGATGATTTTGTGGGAACGAGGTATTTTTATTACCAAATTAGGTGTTTATCTTCATCTAGCATCACATACCGTTACGTAACATCATTCGTTTTGTTTACAAACTGTCAGTAGTGGCTAGAAATCGCGCGAGAACGGTGCGTCGAGTGGTGGACCCAAAAACTAGTGTCCTGGTTCTGTTACGAGATTACGAAAGTTCCTATAATTGTTCTTCTAATGCGACTCAATTATCTTAATCTGTCATTATCATTAACCATGATTTCAGTAAAATACTATTACAATTGTTAAAAACATTATATTAAACACGTGTTTTTATCTGCAACTAGTAACACAGCAAATAGTAACGGAATGGACGTAACGGAACGAATACTTCGTTCCGTTACGTCCATTCCGTTACTATTTGTATGGTAAAGTAGCCCTCTTAAGTAATGGCGCCTATTCAAATAAAATGGTACACTTTGAAAAAAAAATGCCCATGTACATCTTTTAATTTGGAAATCATACTTTTGGTTCATCAATAATACAAGAAGTTGAATAAGCAACCTGAAGATATCAAGAATGTTATTGTGTGTGTCTAATGCTTAAGAAAAATACAAAATCTCTATCAAAACCTGCTACTACACAGATACACAACAGCGGGTGTGGGTGCGCCCACATTCCAGCACGGCTACTGGACGGCCGCGCAGCCTGCCGAGGCCAACAACCGGAGCACCTCGCGCGACCGCGGCTCCAAGTCCCGCAACAGAGAAGCCAAGTCCTCCCGCAGTCATCGGTCGCACCGCCCTGCTAGGTGAGTATCAAGTCCCTTATCTGCACGGCTACTGGACGGCCGCGCAGCCCGCCGAGGCCAACAACCGGAGCACCTCGCGCGACCGCGGCTCCAAGTCCCGCAACAGAGAAGCCAAGTCCTCCCGCAGTCATCGGTCGCACCGCCCTGCTAGGTGAGTATCAAGTCCCTTATCTGCACGGCTACTGGACGGCCGCGCAGCCCGCCGAGGCCAACAACCGGAGCACCTCGCGCGACCGCGGCTCCAAGTCCCGCAACAGAGAAGCCAAGTCCTCCCGCAGTCATCGGTCGCACCGCCCTGCTAGGTGAGTATCAAGTCCCTTCGCCTTCGCCCGCGTATTGCAAAGAGCGAAGGCAAACCCGCAGGATAAAATATAGCATACAGGTAAACGATTTTTTTAAATCGGGAGATTACCCAAAATATCTTCATAATCATCATCATATCAGCCGAAAGTCGTCCACTGCTGGATATAGGCCTCCACCAGAGTGCCAAAGTGACTGTTCCTGCGCCACCTGCATCCAGCGGACTCCCGCGACCTTTACCAGGTCATCAGTCCACCTTGCATTCGGGAAGCTACGGCACATCTTTTCGCCCAATATTCCGCAGTGTTTCAAGACGAGAGTCTTTGACCAGTGTGTGTTGCCAGTGATGACGTATGGCACTGAAACGTGGTCGCTTACAATGTGCCTCATAAGATGGCTCAAAGTCACCCAAAGGGCAATGGAGAGGGCTATAAATTAAATTAAAATTAAATACATATCTCAATCTCACGAACTTTTCCTCTTTAATAATATGAGTAAGTATTGATTTACTCGGTTGTGACAGATTCCTGACATACCTGAGGGGCAATATAATCGACTTTTAATACGGAAGTTGGAATCATAACCATTCCTAACTAAATACTAATATTACGAGCAAAATGATTTGTAAAAAAAGTTGCTCTAACGTCTAACTAAACCCAAATTTATATCTGCGTCCAAGCAAGGCAGCTCTTAACGAGATTTCTGGCGTCCAGTTAGCTGTATTCATTTTACCAGTTTTTATTTTGTGAATGAACTTGTCTGTGCAGGGAAAAGGCGCCTCCAGTGGCACCGCCAGTGATAGAGCCTGTGATGGTACCAGCGGTGATGCCCACACCTACCATCGATGCGGCCAAACGAAGACAGCTCCCCGCCTGGATTAGAGAAGGTGGGTCGTATTTCTTGTTATTATTCGGTCCAGTTAGCGAAGAAACAATAGACTTTCTTAGAAAAAAATACAGCATGGACTTTTGACGTGCTTAGAAGGTCGCCCATATAAAAACGGGTTCTAAATGTCAACAAAACCATACATTTGGTGGATTTCAAAGTCCCCAGTATGGTCAACTCAAGTCGACTTGCCATACAAACGTAATTTGGTTCTCATTTTAAAACGGCATACTGGGATAACATGAAACTTAATACACAAGGGAATATCGGAAACTAGTTTCTGTTCCTATAATCAGTTATCTCTTCAAAAATGTTTTTGTAAAATTATTGGCAGTTATGTTATTTTTGTGCAAAAATCATTTGTATTCCTATAGTAAAAATAATTATTGAATTTACGAAAACTGTTTTATTACCAAATATATTGCATTTAAATTAAATACATAAATGTATAAGAGAATGTCATTAATTATGTTCTATAAGTTCCATGGAGCTGAGTAATTCCATTTTAAAGATAGGCGGGTAATTTTGGGCAAAAGGGTTCCTAATTAAACAATGTATATTGCACAATTGTAGCGTCTTCACAGACGGACATAATCATAGCAATAACTCGATTTCGTAAAATATGTCAGTTATGTTGTTTTTGTAAACAGCCCTTCAATAGGGAACATTACGCAAAACTCTTCGTAGGTGGCGACACTAGCAGCGTTGAAATTGTATCTCGTTCCCACTTGCGGTATTGTCTATGCAAGCATCCTTGTCACTCATTTGACAATCAATTGTGCATGTGTGTGTGAATCCCTATATTTCTATACTGGTTTACTATTAGTGGTAGTGCTGCCTCTGGCGGCAGAACATTGCAGTAATGTTCCCTATTTGTAAATCATAAAATCACCAGACGTGGCAACAAGCGACAGAAAAAGGTGATTCACATAAATGCGCTTCTGTTCCTTTGATATCGTAAATAGCTGATCATATTTTTGTGTACTGTAATTGGTGCAAAGCACATGACTGATAGCGATTGATCAGCGATAACCTTACACTCAGCCAACGTTAATTATCATGAAATAAGATCATTTTAAACTCTGCCAAAAGCAGTATTTGAGGTCAATTTATGACAGCAGTCGCATATTGAATAAGTCGAAAACATATAATGACAGTATTTGTTAAGAATCTACCACTGTCACATATTATTCCACTCTGTATATCTTACTTATTACTGAACTAAAAGCTAAGAGCTTTAGCAATCCCCAAAGGACACATACAACTTGAATTTAATTTGTAATTTTAGTTAGATTCGTTTAGGAACTTCGATGCTACAGACAGAGACACACACAGACACGTCAAACTTATAACACCTCTCTTTTTTCGTCGGGAGTTAACTACTAAACAGCCCAGAACACAGCGAATATAAGCAGAGGCAAACAACAGCAACTCTAATTCTATTTTAATAACGATGGATTATTATGTACAGGTCTAGAAAAAATGGAGCGAGAGAAGCAACGCGCCATCGAGCGCGAGCAAGAGAACCAAGCGCGAGAAGAGGCGGAGAAGCAAAAGAAGCTTCTAGAGGAAGAGCAGCTCGAACGAATGAAGGCGGAGGCGGAGGCGAGCGGCCAGCCGCTGCCGCCGCCCAAGAGCAAATTCGTACGTACAACCATCTTTTTTTATTCACCTGTTGACAGTCATTTGTCACAATAGCCTAGCCATTAGAAGAAGCTTCTAGAGGATGAAGCTCGAGTAGATGAAGGTTTACTAAAAAGTGGAAAAAAAAACCAAAAGGACCAAAAAGAAACGCACACTGCCACTATTTTTTATTTATTTATAAGGTAGGCATTTGACACGGCTGTTGATGCCTGTTTCCAATTTATTTAATCGTATGGCGTGTGTACAGTCGCCATCACATACATCGGAGCAAACAAGCACGTCACAAACATCGGAACACACCTCTGTTTTCAAGGCATTTAGGGTGCATGTGCCGATATTTTTGAACACCTATAGTGTACGTGATGTATGTGATGGCGACTGTACATAAACGTTTCATGCAATAAAAATTATAAGTCCACATTCAGGGTCCCGAGCCAAGTAAGAGAGTCAAGTGTTAACTTATACAGATCTTCTGGAGGCCCCGACTATGAGTGCAGGGGGCAGCGTTGTATGACGTGATCCATGTTTTGATCCTCCTCGCCACAGTCGCAGAGTGCGGAGGCTCGGCAGCCCCACCTGTGCCGGAAATAGTTACAGCGGCCGTGACCCGTTCTCAATCTGTTCAAGCGGCACCAGAGTTGGCGTGGCAGGTTGAAACCGTCAGGCTTAGCCGTGGGATCGAAGGCTTGCAAGACAGCCCCAGTTGCGTGGGTACTCCACTCGTCCTTCCAACTTTGTCTGAGGTCAAAACTTTTCAACTTTTGGGCTGCAATGCAAGCAGGGTGTCGAGACTTAAGCCGTTGTGCGGGAGGGTAGCAGAAAGGCTGGTGGATAGGAAGAGACTGTTGCGAATGTATCTTATTCGATTCTCTGTTCAGCCTGTATCCAATTATCTTCAGGCATTCTATGATAAATACTTATTTATTGACCTTTTGACAGTTAATTCGTACAATAGCCTTAGCCGTTAGAAGAATCTTCAAGAAAAGGATAGGAACCGGTTTGAGTGCGGATGTTATTATTCGAAATTCTTGTCTGTAAAGATGGTTGTTAGCTGTGTTTGTTGTGTCGGGGGTGTTATACAATTTTAAGTTATCCGTACGAATAATATAAATGCGAAAGTAGTTCTTTCTGTCTGTTGCCTTTTCACGTTTAAACCACTGAACCGATTCAAGATAAAATTTAGTAGGTATAGAGGTAGTTTCTACCCTGCACTGGGAAAGGACATAAGAGTTTTTATCAAGGAAATATCCCCTAAGATGGTAAAAAGGATTGAAGGTTTCTATGGAGTTTATTTATAAACGCGGGCGAAGTTCCGGGCCGAAGTAGTGATATAAATATGAAATTGGTATTGGTTTGCTACGCAGGACACAGATTCAGAAGGCGAGCCAGAAGAGAAGGAAGAACCCTCAGCGCCGCCGCCGCCCGCGCTCAGCGAGCCGGCGCCCGCGCCCGAGCCCGAGCCCGAGCCGCAGCCCGTGCAGCGCTCCAAGGAGGAGATTATGCAGGAAGTGGTAAGAGAGTTCATATATTAGGTGGGCCAAAAGAAGTCATCCAATGCTGTTTGGCGAGCCATACAACATCGGATGACTAATTTTGGCCCACCTTATATTTCGTAAGACCATCGTAAGACCAGCGGCTTCCCGAGCCGTCCACACGCTCGCCCGAGCCGCTGGCATGCTCGGTCGCTTGCGCTCGGTCGAACTTGCTCGCCGAGCGACGTCCACACTGAGCGCGCACGCTAGGGCGAGCCGCTGGCATGCTCGGTCGCATGCGCTCGGTCGAACTTGCTCGCCGAGCGACGTCCACACTGAGCGCGCACGCTAGGGCGAGCCGCTGGCATGCTCGGTCGCATGCGCTCGGTCGAACTTGCTCGCCGAGCGACGTCCACACTGAGCGCGCACGCTAGGGCGAGCCGCTGGCATGCTCGGTCGCATGCGCTCGGTCGAACTTGCTCGCCGAGCGACGTCCACACTGAGCGCGCACGCTAGGGCGAGCCGCTGGCATGCTCGGTCGCATGCGCTCGGTCGAACTTGCTCGCCGAGCGACGTCCACACTGAGCGCGCACGCTAGGGCGAGCCGCTGGCATGCTTGGTCGCATGCGCTCGGTCGAACTTGCTCGCCGAGCGACGTCCACACTGAGCGCGCACGCTAGGGCGAGCCGCTGGCATGCTCGGTCGCATGCGCTCGGTCGAACTTGCTCGCCGAGCGACGTCCACACTGAGCGCGCACGTTAGGGCGAGCCGCTGGCGGTCGCATGCGCTCGGTCGAACTTGCTCGCCGAGCGACGTCCACACTGAGCGCGCACGCTAGGGCGAGCCGCTGGCATGCTCGGTCGCATGCGCTCGGTCGAACTTGCTCGCCGAGCGACGTCCACACTGAGCGCGCACGCTAGGGCGAGCCGCTGGCATGCTCGGTCGCATGCGCTCGGTCGAACTTGCTCGCCGAGCGACGTCCACACTGAGCGCGCACGCTAGGGCGAGCCGCTGGCATGCTCGGTCGCATGCGCTCGGTCGAACTTGCTCGCCGAGCGACGTCCACACTGAGCGCGCACGCTAGGGCGAGCCGCTGGCATGCTCGGTCGCATGCGCTCGGTCGAACTTGCTCGCCGAGCGACGTCCACACTGAGCGCGCACGCTAGGGCGAGCCGCTGGCATGCTTGGTCGCATGCGCTCGGTCGAACTTGCTCGCCGAGCGACGTCCACACTGAGCGCGCACGCTAGGGCGAGCCGCTGGCATGCTCGGTCGCATGCGCTCGGTCGAACTTGCTCGCCGAGCGGCGTCCACACTGAGCGCGCACGCTAGGGCGAGCCGCTGGCATGCTCGGTCGCATGCGCTCGGTCGAACTTGCTCGCCGAGCGACGTCAGTGAGCGCGCACGCTAGGGCGAGCCGCTGGCATGCTCGGTCGCATGCGCTCGGTCGAACTTGCTCGCCGAGCGACGTCCACACTGAGCGCGCACGCTAGGGCGAGCCGCTGGCATGCTCGGTCGCATGCGTTCGGTCGAACTTGCTCGCCGAGCGACGTCCACACTGAGCGCGCACGCTAGGGCGAGCCGCTGGCATGCTCGGTCGCATGCGTTCGGTCGAACTTGCTCGCCGAGCGACGTCCACACTGAGCGCGCACGCTAGGGCGAGCCGCTGGCATGCTCGGTCGCATGCGCTCGGTCGAACTTGCTCGCCGAGCGACGTCCACACTGAGCGCGCACGCTAGGGCGAGCCGCTGGCATGCTCGGTCGCATGCGCTCGGTCGAACTTGCTCGCCGAGCGACGTCCACACTGAGCGCGCACGCTAGGGCGAGCCGCTGGCATGCTCGGTCGCATGCGCTCGGTCGAACTTGCTCGCCGAGCGACGTCCACACTGAGCGCGCACGCTAGGGCGAGCCGCTGGCATGCTCGGTCGCATGCGCTCGGTCGAACTTGCTCGCCGAGCGACGTCCACACTGAGCGCGCACGCTAGGGCGAGCCGCTGGCATGCTCGGTCGCATGCGCTCGGTCGAACTTGCTCGCCGAGCGACGTCCACACTGAGCGCGCACGCTAGGGCGAGCCGCTGGCATGCTCGGTCGCATGCGCTCGGTCGAACTTGCTCGCCGAGCGACGTCCACACTGAGCGCGCACGCTAGGGCGAGCCGCGCTCGGCTAATACATTCGTTTAGCGCACCAATTGTTAACCAGAAACGTCATCCCCAGATGCTGACAGTGCGGCGGTCGCTTACAGAAATCCTACTGGAGGTGACTGACCATGAGATTCATACGGTGAGCCAGGAAGAATTGGCCCGGTATAACGCCGTACAAGGTATTTCCTCTATCCACCATATAGGCTTACCGGCCAACGCAAGACTATATCATATACAACGAGAGACATACGCGCACTGACTCTAGTGATACATTTACTCTGTGATGAAGAAACTGTGATGTGCTAAACTGTGCCCTATTTTTATGGCTAATAAAGTCTTATTTCAGATTGCCTGTTGACAAATGAATATATGTGGTGTGTGTGATTAATAATGGTTTTATTTATATGGTAAAAGCTACGCGTCTCAACGCCATCAAAGCTAGCAAGTCCAAGGCGCTGGCTGCTATCGCTAGTGGACTCGGTGAGTTCCTTTCTTGTGGCCTTTTTGACGGACATTCTCGCAAACTATTATATACCTTATTCCTAGCACTTAAAGTTTAATATCCTACATCCTTAATATACATGACAACCTATTTACTTTACCCAAGTTTGCCAGATTGTTACGTGAAACGTTTGTGATGGTTTTGTCAACTTTTTAAAGCTTTTTGTTTTTATAATAAAGTTATTATGTTCACAAAGCCATCATAGCGTTAGGTGACCTTTTCTTTTCAGAAATTATCCATCAAAATTTAAAATTTAGTATTGTCTTTGGCAATGCTGTTTAATTCGACAATGTTTGAATACATTGTTTTAATGGAATATTGGTAAGAAATGAATAAATTATTTTCGATGTTGAATGACTATGTATACGTGAATATATATTTACTATTTTATATTATACCACCTACCAAAGGAAAAATGCATGACATAGAATTCAAGTTTATTACTGCATTTTTTCTTAGATGAAGAGTATATAATAGGTTCAAGCTGGCGTAACTTTATAGAAAAACTAGGTTATGTCTTTGTCAAGTTTTCAACCGAAATGATCCAATCTCGTCGTCTATCATTCAATCAATCTTCATATTTAATATGAATGTGAATAATCAAAATAGCTTTAGACAATTGAATATATCAGTGTAGATTAAATACTTTTGCATAATATAAATACTACTTACTATATATAAATATTGCATTATTATTTTTAATTATTTATTAACCAAAAATATGAAAACTTATTCTAATACATGTCCCTGCAAAACTATTTAAACAGTTTGCCTGCACGCATTTGAAATGTCATTGAAAGTAATTCATGGACATTTTTTTAAAACCTTCTGTTAGCTTATTGTAGATAAGCAAGGGCCATCGATACAGAATATTTTCTGACAGTATTCTGACGTGTTTATCATATATCGTATCAATATTACTTTAACATTGAGATGAATCCAATGCAAAGCAAAATTGCAGTTTCCTCACAAAAGAATGGTATTTGAAGATTTTTTATTTAATTTTGACTTAACTGTTAACTTAACGTTAAGAAGAGACTCGGAAAACATCAAGCTTCAACATAAAGATAAAAAATTAACGCTGCCTGAACGTAGAGAATTGTGACGTCACTTTTATGTATTTCCCTTTATGTTTTTTTTTTTTTTTATTACATTTATAAAAGAAAATACATTTCGTTAAATCTAACAGTGTCGTTAAACCCTATCGGGTTTGTATCGACACAGCAAACTCCTCCTAACTCCCTACAAACTACAAAGAATTTTTGAGATTACGTAAATTTTCTGATTTGATTATTAGTCAACTACCATATTGAGAAACTAAATATCGTTTTAATGTATTACTTCTCCAAACGTATTGTTTAAAAGAACATCACGCCCGTGCGTTTGCTAATATGCCCTAGTTACAGCCCGTTCACGCAGGGTTTCCGTATTTACGGTACCCGTTTTAACGGATACAACAAAAAATTATGCTTTGTTCACACATAGGCACCGTATAGCGTTCAACGTATCCGTCATTAACTGAGAGCCCGTTCACATAGTCTCCGTAATTATATCCATACCCAGTAAAAACGTACGGATACATGACGGATACGTATTCCGTTCATCCAGTATTCGATAACAAAACGGAATGTCATAATTTAGCGGACCGACATTTTTTACTGTATACTGAATACTGTGTCATATGTGAAGTTGCTCATACAACTCCATACGCCATCAATGAAAAAAAACGTATACGATAAAACGGAACAGTAAAACGGAAACCCTGTGTGAACGGGCTGTTACGCAAAAGGGCACGGTAAGATTGTCAAAAGAAGCATGCGTTTATCATTAAACTGGTCGTAGCTAATAATATCCATAATGAAACCAAATTTAGATTTTACTAATCATTTTAAAATGGAGACCAATGATTTTTAAATCCAGTGTATGTTGGCCTTGTGATCCCTGAGGCTTAGGTAAATTTATACCAATAATGGCTAAATTGCTACCCTCTAATGCAGGGAAAGCACTATGAATCATAAAAATTATGTACACCGCTGCTATTTAGTATCCAACTAAACTCCGTGATTAAAAGGCTTAGGTAAATTTATACCAATAATGGCTAAATTGCTACCCTCTAATGCAGGGAAAGCACTTTGAATCATAAAAATAATGTACACCGCTGCAATTTAGTATCCAACTAAACTCCGTGATTAAAAGGCTTAGGTAAATTTATACCAATAATGGCTAAATTGCTACCTTCTAATGCAGGGAAAGCACTATGAATCATAAAAATTATGTACACCGCTGCAATTTAGTATCCAACTAAACTCCGTGATTAATAAAAAAGCCATTCGTCACAAACAAACAAAAATCTTTTTTATTTTTTTTTTATTGATGAACTGCCGTCAGTCGAAAACAAAAATCTAAAAACTGTAAAGCCAAGGCTACTACTACTAATACTAAACTATAAAGGCAAGGTCAGACACACGGCGCGACGCAGCGCCGCGGTCGCGCCGCGTGATGCCGACGCGATGCCTGTTCAAACAGGGCGCGCGCGGATCGCGCCGGCCTCGCGCTCTCAACACGCCCTCATCGCGCCGCGTGATGCCGACGCGATGCCTGTTCAAACAGGGCGCGCGCGGATCGCGCCGGCCTCGCGCTCTCAACACGCCCTCATCGCGCCGCGTGATGCTGACGCGATGCCTGTTCAAACAGGGCGCGCGCGGATCGCGCCGGCCTCGCGCTCTCAACACGCCCTCATCGCGCCGCGTGATGCCGACGCGATGCCTGTTCAAACAGGGCGCGCGCGGATCGCGCCGGCCTCGCGCTCTCAACACGCCCTCATCGCGCCGCGTGATGCCGACGCGATGCCTGTTCAAACAGGGCGCGCGCGGATCGCGCCGGCCTCGCGCTCTCAACACGCCCTCATCGCGCCGCGTGATGCCGACGCGATGCCTGTTCAAACAGGGCGCGCGCGGATCGCGCCGGCCTCGCGCTCTCAACACGCCCTCATCGCGCCGCGTGATGCCGACGCGATGCCTGTTCAAACAGGGCGCGCGCGGATCGCGCCGGCCTCGCGCTCTCAACACGCCCTCATCGCGCCGCGTGATGCTGACGCGATGCCTGTTCAAACAGGGCGCGCGCGGATCGCGCCGGCCTCGCGCTCTCAACACGCCCTCATCGCGCCGCGTGATGCCGACGCGATGCCTGTTCAAACAGGGCGCGCGCGGATCGCGCCGGCCTCGCGCTCTCAACACGCCCTCATCGCGCCGCGTGATGCCGACGCGATGCCTGTTCAAACAGGGCGCGCGCGGATCGCGCCGGCCTCGCGCTCTCAACACGCCCTCATCGCGCCGCGTGATGCCGACGCGATGCCTGTTCAAACAGGGCGCGCGCGGATCGCGCCGGCCTCGCGCTCTCAACACGCCCTCATCGCGCCGCGTGATGCCGACGCGATGCCTGTTCAAACAGGGCGCGCGCGGATCGCGCCGGCCTCGCGCTCTCAACACGCCCTCATCGCGCCGCGTGATGCCGACGCGATGCCTGTTCAAACAGGGCGCGCGCGGATCGCGCCGGCCTCGCGCTCTCAACACGCCCTCATCGCGCCGCGTGATGCCGACGCGATGCCTGTTCAAACAGGGCGCGCGCGGATCGCGCCGGCCTCGCGCTCTCAACACGCCCTCATCGCGCCGCGTGATGCCGACGCGATGCCTGTTCAAACAGGGCGCGCGCGGATCGCGCCGGCCTCGCGCTCTCAACACGCCCTCATCGCGCCGCGTGATGCCGACGCGATGCCTGTTCAAACAGGGCGCGCGCGGATCGCGCCGGCCTCGCGCTCTCAACACGCCCTCATCGCGCCGCGTGATGCCGACGCGATGCCTGTTCAAACAGGGCGCGCGCGGATCGCGCCGGCCTCGCGCTCTCAACACGCCCTCATCGCGCCGCGTGATGCCGACGCGATGCCTGTTCAAACAGGGCGCGCGCGGATCGCGCCGGCCTCGCGCTCTCAACACGCCCTCATCGCGCCGCGTGATGCCGACGCGATGCCTGTTCAAACAGGGCGCGCGCGGATCGCGCCGGCCTCGCGCTCTCAACACGCCCTCATCGCGCCGCGTGATGCCGACGCGATGCCTGTTCAAACAGGGCGCGCGCGGATCGCGCCGGCCTCGCGCTCTCAACACGCCCTCATCGCGCGCGCGAACACGGCGCTACCGCGGCGCGATGCGGTCGTGATGCGCGGCGCGATGCGGGCGTGATTCGCGCCCGGATACAGGATACCGGAAACATTCATTTTTCTATATCCATACCTAATCACAAAATAACTAATAATTATGCTACGCTCGCACTACGCACTGCGCGCTGCCTAACGTCCGACTGATGTGTGTGACCCAGCGCGGCGCAGCGTGCCGCCGCGTCCGCGCCGCGCGAACGCAAGGGGCCGCGCCGCGCGAACGCAAGGGGCCGCGCCGCGCGAACGCAAGGGGCCGCGCGGCGCGGGGCGCGACAGAAGCGGGGCGCGATGCCGGCGGGACGCAGTCTGTTTGACGTCGCTAACCTGTTAACATTTGTCGCGGTCGCGCCGTGTGTCTGACCAAGGCTTTAGAGAGCATAAAAAAATACCGATTGCTATAGTCGTAGAGTACGGCTTATGACTTTGTCATTAACATTCAAAAGGTATCTTTGCCGTATCCGCTTGGCGTTTTGCGAGCGACACGCTCAGCGAGCTCGCTGCTATGTTTTTCTATGGACCTTGCCGCTCCAGACCCGCTCGCAAAACGCAACTGTGATAGTCGAAGTAGATCAATGTGGAAGGCCACCTCGCAGATCACAATGCCTTCCGAAGGCGTTCAGCTTGACTTTTGTAATGGTGTGTGTATTTTGGTCGTATTACCGGTGTGTTGTGTGCAGGGCTGGGCGCGTACGAGAGCAGCAGTGACGAAAGTGGCGACGAGCAGCGAGAGGAACTCACAGACCAGCAGTTGCAGGTATAGTTGAAATTATCCTATACTATTAAACGAGCAATATTTGTATATTATATATATACTAGCGACCCGCCCCTGCTTCGCACGGGTTTATGTGTATAATACATGCATGTATGGTTTGTATTATACATATAAACCTTCCTATTGAACCACCCTATCTATTAAAAAAAACCGCATCAAAATCCGTTGCGTAGTTTTAAAGATCTACGCATACATAGGGACAGACAGACATACAGCCGGAAGCGACTTTGTTTTATACTATGTATTGATTTGCAATCACGTCCTCAGAAACGGCTCTAACGATTTCGATGAAATTTGGAATAGAGGGGTTTAGAGGGGCGAAAAATCGATCTAGCTAGGTCTCATGTCCGGGAAAATTCGTATTCTCCGAATTTTCATCGAGCTCGGTCGCCCAGGGACTTTAACTTAAATGCCCCGATTTTTTATAAAATTGCCTTGGAATCTTGAATATTCTAGCTTGCGGGGCTAAGCACATCTGTCGCCGCGACGCGACGTGAGACGGGAAAATCTACACAACTCTTTTAATTTGTACAGTGCGAGTGAGATAGAAGCCGCTGAGTCATAGTATAAAGAGGGCAATTTATGTTATCTTCATACAAAAACACCGCGCGCGGCTTGTATGTGTGCGCTATACTATCTATACGTCGCCGCACGCACACTCTAACAAAGATTTTGTTAGAGTGTGCGTGCAGCGACGTATAGATTATTATTATTTATTGAACCATAAAAATATGCAACATGACAGTATTAACCAAAACGTTACAGCGATTCAACTTAACCTAAATTACTAAACAAAATCAAGTACCTACTAACTAAAAACTAAAACTAAAAACAATCCATACGTCTCTCTAACACCCTCTTACATTCAGTCATCAGTCGCGACATCCCTGTTACAAACAGCACACACTGCGGTGATGCTGCGACTGCTCGCACGGAGTTGAGGAGAGCAGTCGCGCGAGGTATGGCAGATACAGGTTCGTCCGCGAGGTCGCAATCGCCAAGAGAGGCACTCCAAGGCGCTAGTTCCGATAATCGTTCGGCACATTGAATTTGAGCATCTTTTCCACCAGATTAATGCTGTCAATTTTACTTGTTATGACATTTAAAATGAAACTGAGTAAACTTAGGTTTCGTCGCATTTCTAAGGAATCATACCCCAGGTGACCCTGTAGAAAGCGTGTGTGGTATAAGAGTGGATAGAAGAATTGTTTCTTTTTGTAGAGATGTCTTAAAAATCTTTTTTGGACTTGTTCCAACATGAGAGTGTATGTGCTTTCATGTGGACTCCAGACTACTGTGTTGGTTTCAAAGATGCTTCTTACTAGTGCCGTGTAAAGGACGCGCGTTGCTGCAACAGAGAGCGGGGCAGCGTTACGCAGCACAAATCCCAGCCTCTGGTATGCGGATTTTGTGACATTTCGAACATGAGTCCGAAATGTGAGACTAGTGTCGAAGGTGACTCCGAGATCACGGACCTCGTTAACACGAACCATCGTCTCTCCGGCTATGCGATAGTCGTAGTGGACGGGCGACGGAGAGCGCGAAAACGTCATGATCTCGCATTTACCTTTGTTAAAAAGTAATTGGTTTTCTTCACTCCACCTGTTCACCGCATCGATGTCCCTTTGTAAGGCTTGGTTGTCCAGTATGGACCTGATGGGCATGACGAGCTTTACATCGTCGGCGAACAGTAGAGGAGTGGCGTTGTCAACTACCTCAGGGAGATCGTTAATAAGGGCTAAGAAGAGAAAGGGTCCTGAATTAGATCCCTGACTGATACCGGAACGTGTATTGTATGGTTTGATGAAGATACAAGCCGCGCGCGGTGCGTTTGTATGAAGATAACATACTTTGCCCTCTTTATACTATGACTGAGTCGCGCGCGATGCGACAAAAAAATAAAATAAAAACATTTATTTCAGACTGTCTACAGACGGTCCATAGGTATTTTGTTAGTAACAATCAGCTTAAGGGCTATGTTAGTTTGGAATTGAATAAGATTTTATTAAATTACATTACGTTACATTGATTTAAATAATTTGAATGTAATACATCTTTATTTTCTAAATACATGATAATTAACATAAGCTAAATTAAATTAAAACTAAGTTAAATCTAAAAAAGGCCCTCGAGGCATTGTACCGAGGATGCTGGCGGCATTTCGTCGTTGAATTGCAATGCTGATGCGTTGCGCAAGAAAGCCATTTGAATTGAAATTAATAAAATAAATTAAATAAAAATACAAATTTAGTTTAAATGCGAAATATAAATGCACGGCGTCTCCTCTTGCTGACGTACATCAGTATAAGGTGGCGCATTATGCGCGAGTCAAACCGCTCGGCTATGGTCTTCAGGATGGAGTTGGAACTAGCGCAAAGTCTGCAGAGCAAGGAAGCAGTTTTTATTGCGCATAATGGCGTAGAAGTCGATTGGTCCCGCGAGCGCAAACATACCTGATGCACTGCAGAAACGCAGCAGTCCCAGCAACATCCTGAAGCCGTTGTTGTACTGGACTCGATAGGCGTTGGCGTTGATGGCCTTCTGCGTATAGTTAGTCCATAGGCTGCTCGTGTAGTATACCTGGCAGTAGGCTTTGAACAAAGTTATTGTTACCTGCTTACTACATCGTGCAAACCGCCGAACCAACATATGGCATCTGACCGCCAACGCCCTCATTTCCCGCTATATATCTGTTTGGTCCTTAAGGTCATCGGTTACATAGTGGCCGAGAAAACTCGTTTAAGGTCGCCACCTCAGAGCATAGAATATTAGAGAGAGGACAAGCCGCCGGCGGCCGCGTTGCCATACTGTGCACGCGTGCTGATCGCAGAGAATATTACGTTTCTTCCCAAAATGCCTGATATGATGCGCGTATGTATTGTCCAATAAGAGCGTAGGTATACAAGTGTGTGTTTTAGATGTGTGCGTGCTTTGTCTTGTCAATTACTTGGGCTTTGTGTGGGTTAATGTACTTGCGACAGGCGTACTCAATACAAATGTCCTATCTCCTTATATTCATACATCTGTGGTCGCCACCATAGCTTTACGGGAGGCACTGTCTCAGGCAACTTGCCTCCGACGGCCTTAAAGACCAGATACTCGCTCTTTTACAAAGCGTACTTCTCACATGAGCCCAGCAGCTCCCTAAGCGCCCTGACCGACGGACTGAGCAACACCATATCATCAGCGTAGCTGATGTTATTTACGATAACATCATCCACACTGCATCCGATGCGTTTGTTGCTAAGCCCGGCAATCAGATCATTCACGTACAGGTTGGTGAGGTAATACCCTCCTGCCTCACCCCACATTCCAACCTGTACGTGTCTGATATGTTATCCGCCCATTTCACACCGTTCAGCTGGTTCTGATACCAGTACTGAACGATGTGCAACAGGTCTGCCGGCACATCACTACTCCTCAGCTTGTCCCACAGGACGCCGTACGACACAAGGTCGAACGCCTTGGAGAGGTCTAAGAAACAGGCGTAGACTGGCGTTCGACGCTCTGTATAGTACTCAACCGTGTGTTTCAAGCCAAGGATAGCAGTTTCGGTAGACAGCCCGGGTCAGTCATTAAGACATGTATTCAGCAGGCTGTCGAGCACCTTTGCCAAGACTAAAGCCTCTGTTAGACGGTCGCCAACACGCCCCTCCGACCGAGCGACCTTGGTCGGCACCGACCGCTGTAGTATGAAATTTTGCTGCAAACAACGGTCGGTGCGGACCAAGGTCGCTCGGTCGGAGGGGCGTGTTGGCGACCGTCCAGCATAGGCTTTAACAGCAGGCGGTTGTGCTAGACGTGCTGGGTGGTAAAGTCGCTTTTTGGATGGGATCACTTTGATTTAAACTTTTAAAGTATTATCTATTATCATCAATTTCATTTGTTGAAGTGTGTTGTAGGCGATATATATCACTGCAATATCCTATTTTCCCCATCTTTAAGCCTGCATTGGCTAGAAGTGGAACTAAATATTAATGTTCAAGTGCTCTGCCTACCCCCTTTGAGAATACAGGCGTGAAACTTTTAAAGTTAAAACCTTTACCCGGTTTATTAATTCACGAAAGCGTAGAAAACGAATGCAAATGTCCGAGCGCTGATAAGCGCTCAGTTTCAATTACCACGCATCGATATAAAACTAAAATAATCAATTTTGACCTATTACTCGGTACTATATGATTTTATGGCAAGTTTAGATTGACCAGTGTTCTATGGCGTGTCATCAGCGCAATATCATATACAGTCGCGGACAAAGAATACGGGTCGGTAAAATACCGTCATATTTTCTAAAATAGTGCAAGGTCGTACAGTTTTTTTTTTAATTCTTGTCGTGATCTTTATTTATTCTAAATCAATACAACAAAAATAACAGTAAAAATGACGTTACCAGATTTAAATCGGACTCGTAACGACCCATGGAAAAAACAACGTTAACGGAGCGAGATATCGCAGAAGTCGTCATTTTTGAACATTGATATTTTTATGAGCGGATCCCGGAAATTGCTAATACAGTTGGGTATTATAAAGAATACCTAGTATATAATGTAAATAAAACTAGTGTTAAATATAAAAAAAACCTATAGGGAACATTACTGCAATGTTCTGCCGCCAGAGGCAGCACTACCACTAATAGTAAAACAGTATAGGAATATAGGGATTCACACACACATGCACAATTGATTGTCAAATGAGTGACAAGGATGCTTGCATAGACAATACCGCAAGTGGGAACGAGATACAATGTCAACGCTGCTAGTGTCGCCACCTACGAAGAGTTTTGCGTAATGTTCCCTATTGCGGTTATTTAATTTAGGGTGACCCGAATTTTTTGACCGCGAGTATATGTCGTGTCGACGGTTTGTTATACCTGGCTCTTAATTGAATAACTACTGTAAATATACTTTTCTCAAACATGCTCGGAAATGTATGCGTTAATGTCACGAAATGAAGACATGAAGTTCCTTGTTTATGGCTGCCTACATTACTTCTTGGCCTAGGCCAAGAAGTAATGTATGAAAACCCTAACTATAAACATTATTGGCCGCTACTCTAACTTTTTAAATTTGCTTACTGATATTAAACAGACAAAGGAAAAAATACATACTGCCAACCACCAATACTTTTTTTTAATTGTTTAAAAAAAAAATTGTTAGTTTTTTACATTTTTTTTGTTATTTTTCGTTTATTTTTTAGTGTTGTTTATCGTTGTTAATGATTTAAAAAAAAATCTTTTCTTTTCTTGATGTTTGTCTATTTTTTAATGTTAAAATTTTTGTAGGGTCTTTTATGTTATTTTTAAGTTTTTTTTATCTATTTTTCCTTTTTGTTTTGCTTTTTTTAATGTTTTTTGTTTTTTTTTGTCGTTTTTTTTAATTTTTTCAAGTTTTCCTTTTTTTAATGTTTTTTTTTTTGTCGTTTTTTTTTTAATTTTTTCAAGTTTTCCTTTTTGTTTTACTTTTTTAAATGTTTTTTTTTCCTTTTTTTTGTTTTTTTTTCGTTTTTTTGTTTTTTCTTGTTTTTGTTTTTTAATGTTTTTTGTTTGTTTTTCTTTTTTTTTTGTCCAGTTTTTTGTTTTTTCCCTTTTTTTTTGTTTTTTGTCATTTTTTTGGGCGTTTTTTTTTTGTTTTTTTAGTTTTTTTTTTAGATTTTTTGTTGTTTTTTTTTAAATATTTTTTTCCTTTTTGTTTTACTCTTTTGTAATGTTTTTTTAATATAATTCTTTTTTAATGTTTTTTTTTCTTTTTTAGATTTTTTTATCTAGAATCTTTCTCACTTTAGTGAGGTGAAAAAGATTCTATTTTTAAACCACTTACATTCGCTAGCTCGTGTTTCAATTCCACACTCGCGGTTAAATTATAACTGCACCCTTGTATAACAAATAACTATTTATTATTTCCTCACATCGTTTGACAAAAGCACTATACAAGCCTCGGCCGGAACAGGGATTACTTCACGGCCTTTGCAGTAATGTACTATTCTCGCAGGATATAATCAAGCGCAAGCGATCGGAGTTCGAGCGGACGTCTCGCGAGATCGAGGCGGAGGTGCGGCGCGCCGAGCTGCGCGACTCCTCGCCTCCCGCCACGCCGGACCCACACACACGTAATCTTACTTATTGCTTCATATGTCTGTACCTGGTCTATATTATACAGACTAGCCCGCTGGATGCGGGTGACGCAGGACCGGCCATTGTGGCACTCTTTGGGGGAGGCCATGTCCAGCAGTAGACGTCTTTCGGCTGATATGATGATGATGATGACAGACTAGCGCAAGCAACCCCTGTCCCCTGCAACTGCAGGAGACTTTGCGTAAGTGCCCGCCGAACGCCATGCCGGAACCACATACACGTAGCATAATACACATTATTTGGTTCATATAGTCATGCTCTAGTGCAAGCGAGCCGAGTTCGAGCGGACTTCTTGCGAGACCCTTTATTACGTGTTTGAGGCAGGAACCTCAAACACTTACGTGTTTACAGATAAAATATTATCGGTTCTCAAACGAGCTATGCAATTAACCGACGCCCGACAAGACTACCTATTAAATAATGCTGACTATATATAGTTCCACTAGTCCAATAAAAACTATATCTATAAGCCAGCAGAATAGTTAAGAAACTTGGTCTAAACGTTGAAAATAAAACGGTGCTTTTTGAAAGAAAGAAAGAAAGAAAACATTTATTCGTGGACAAAACAATGGGTTTAAAAAACAAAACACAGAACGTAAAAAAAAAAAACAGGGTCCACGAAAAGGCCCCGACTCAGCACGGTGCTAACCTAGAAGGCCAGCGCTGGTCTTCCGTCGGAGCCTTTACCTGAGTTATCTCCTGGAAGGCAACACAAAACAAATACCTACGCTAAACACAATATATCTTAAAACTATTACAAATCCGACGCCAGAGTGGCACGGCAAATTGCATCGTGTGAATCATAGGTAATAGGTATTTTGAGTCATAGGTACATTTAAGTTACAACTGTGACTACTTTATCAAATTTAGAGCATGTTAAATCACCATTTATAATGACAACATTAATACAACATCCTTTCCTATCCCAGGTTCGTCAGCAACTCCACCGCCCGTGGACAGTGACACCCCCGAGAAGCTCCCGGAACGTCGTCTTTCCAAAGACAAGAGAAACAATCACAAATCCGTAGACAAGGTTGATGGAGTGAGAAAATTGGACACTATTCTTGAAGAGAAACCAAAGAAGTCGAGCAAACGGGAGCGGACCCCTAGCCCCCTGGCTAAAGCCAACGATAAAGGGAACCACAAGGAGCGCTCCTCCTCTCCCTCCAGTGACTCGGAGGACTCTTCCAGCTCCAGCGAGTCCTCCTCACCGAGCGAACCCGAGCCCAAAGTGGAACCCAAATCCAAGAAACACAAACGGTCCTCCTCCAAAGAGTCCCGACACAAATCAAAGAAACAAAAGAAAGAAAAGTCTCACAAATCAGATAGAAACGACAGAGATCGCCACTCCAGAACTAAATACGACGAGTACGACACAGAGAAATCGAGGTCCAAGCGGAGAGACGACTACGATAAGTACAGAAGGAAGGATTACGGACACAAGGACAAATATAGGGATGATTCCGACGACGACAGACCTCGGAAGAGGTCGAAGCGGTCTCGGTCGGCGAGCTACCGGTCGCGCGACCGGTCGGACGACAGACGGCGGGAGAAGAGATCCTACGACCGGAGCAGCTCCAAGCGCGACCGGTCGCACGACAAGTACGATAGGTATGAGCGGTATAGGGACGACCGACGGCGCTCTCGCAGCCGCTCCCGACACCGCCGGTGAATGCGTCACGACAGGTTGTACTTTTTTCTATTTATTTAGCTTTAGCACGCGGTGTATGCCCGATAAGTGCCACTAATTAGCGATAAAGATAACGAAAACGTAGTTTTAATGTTAGTTTTAACTGTCCGATAATATAGTGCCTACTGTGAATTGAAAATTCCTTTTGTACATTTTAAATTATTATCAAACATTAATTTTGTCTAATTTTCATGAACTTTTTAGAGGAACAGTGAATAACAGCTTAGGGAATAAAGTACTGTAAACATGTCAGAATCACAATAACATTGTTAAGTTTCTATATATTATTTTTGAATACTTTTAGAATTTAAGAATCAAAATTAGCCACTTGAAGTGACTTGCTTCTTATTGTGTTTCTGACATACCACATTAAAGAAGACTGTGATATATTATTTTTATTCTTTTCTCTTGCAGATGGCGATTAGTGCTTGCTTCAGGTGTAAATACTAGTATTTGTGTATAATATTTAAAGTGCGCTAGCCTTGTTGCATTACCCTTATTCCAATAAATCTACAACTTACCGAAACCTTGTTTTTATTTATAGACCGGCGCTACCGCCTAAATCGAAGTTCCTATGTCTCGTTCTATGTCGCACAAGTGAGATAGAGATGGAGATATCGAACTCCAGTTTTTAGTCCCACTGACTCTTGGTATGAGAAAATTGTATAGGGTAAATCGCCAGTAGCTGGCCCCCATACTAAAAATTAACTCTGTTACCCTACAAACAGAATCCAATTTAGTATTACATGGCCAGTTATTGAAGAGTAGCCAGTAATTTAAATTGAAACCTTATACTATAATGAATACTATTATAGGCAGTTAGACAATAAATAAAAAGGTACAATGAGTGTTAATAATAAATTATTAAGTTAGTCAAAAAGCCCGCCCCTCACCACCCCCGGTGGAAAGGTGGCCATCACGCTCGCCGCGTTGCCGCGCTGAATCGCGATGGACAGACGTTGCACCAGGAATGACCCGGAACGGGGGTATATGGTAATAACAAAACATAAAAATTCAATCAATCTTAAATCACCTACATAATGTGCTAAAATCTCCCACTCAACTATTATAGGTGTATAGAGTAAATTTTTAGTGTGAGGTGGCCAGCTACTAACGATTTACCCTAGTTGTCATATTTACTCATAAATTGACTGCAACTTTGCAAGATATGGGGTAAAATGTTGAAACAGATAAATAAAAGTGACCTAGGTCAGTTGCATCTGAGTGATCAAACTTAAAATTTATTATTGAGGAAATTCAACCAGGGTGCAAAATTGGCGAATTCCTACTACTTCTAAATATTATGTATGGATAAGTATGGTCAACTGTAAAAATCTAGGTGAGCGGTCAGCGGCTTAAGGTTTCGGTACATATTTATGAGACGATTAAATCGAATACATATTTTTGCACTTGACTGTAGTTAATTAAAACTAAACTAATTAACATTTGAAGGGTCCACGGAAAATCATGTCTAATTATCTAGTCACTTCTTTTTCAAAATAAGATTTTGATGTCAAAATGTTGAGCTTGTTATGAACACGAATGACATTAAAATCTTATTTTGAAAAAAAAAGTGACTAGACATTTTCTTTCCGTGGACCCTTCATTTGCACTTTACGGCTGAGTAATCCAGGGATGTGCAATGTGTCAATTTACCTAGTTGTGATGCGACAGAAACGCAGGTCGGTGGCGCGCTTAAAAAACGAAGTCTACATGGCCTATGGCCTATGCAGACTGCGGCCTAATAAGGAAATTATCAAAGAAACGCATGATATATTATTAAGCTTTTTTATTTGGCTATTTTTGTTAATAAAATGTGCTATGTAGTAACATAATATTGGTTGCTGAACTTATTTATATCACAGTTCATACAAGATTTAGGACTAAGTCATATAAAACTGAAGTTAACTTCGGTAAGTATTTACAACTTGGTATTTCATTAGTTTTTAGTAAAGTAAGTACATATACCTACAGAAGTTTAACATTTTATTTTTTAATTTCACTGGGTAATAAACACCTTTGGAAGTTGTAAAATGCAAATGAGGTTATAATAATAATTGTTTTCCATGTTTATAGACAATACAATAGCCATATAAAAGAAATCACATTTCATCATATAGGTATTGTACTCTGCAATAATCATGTTTTTTTAAATGCATAATCAGTGACATATTTACTTAGTCTTAGATGAAAAATGACAATAAGGTCATGCATTCTTGTTTCACATTGCTGTTTATGTTAACATCAAAGCTACTGTTACACATGCTCTTTAGTAGCATGCTCAATTATTTTGTATGCAAATAGCATGCTACTTACTAGCAACTTTCCAGATACACATATATGCTATGTTCTCGAAATTAGCATGCTTTCGTGCTACTAAAGAGCATATGTAACAGTAGCTTTATTTCATATTTTACCGTACTTTGTGATATCATACCAATTACTTTACAGGATATTAAATAGTAAATAAATACCTAACCATAACACTTAGGCCTAGCGCTAGTAATCACTAGATTTCATTTACCAAATCTTTGATCACATTTATTATACTTATACAGAGCCCCTACATAACTGTTAACATTTACATTATGGTCTATGGATAACTGTATAAACTCGGTGAGTCTAATCTGCCATGGGAGAAGACCTTTTGTACGGCACACTGGTCCTGTATAGACTACTAAATCTGGATCTGGAATGGAAGGGTATATGGAGCTAAGCCTATAATTTAATTCTTCTACCGTAAGTTCTGTACAGCTCTCTGTGCTTTGACTACTTTCAGTAGCAATTTGACTGATGCATTGTGCAATTTTAGGTCGCCCGTCATGAGAATTGAATATATTGATAATCACAGTATGGGCACTCATGCCATTTGTGTAACCATTCAAATCCGGTTTATTTGCCCACTTTATATAACCCGGAACACCTTTCTTATGCTGTTCAATCTCAAGAAACAATTTCTCCTCATCTTGCTTTAGATTTCCTGCAATATAAAACAGATTAAAATATAAAACATCAACACATACACAAGTTTAGGAGTAAAAGAAAATAATCTTATTCATCAAAATATAAATTAGAATCATTTTGATAAAAAAAGGTAATCTTTTGTAAGTACCACATAGTAAATTTTATGAGGGACACAATATTGGTCAAAAGCGACAATTTTGCACATAATTCTAATATAACAATGGTAGATTAGATCAAGTGTTTTGTTATCAATAACAATCTACGCTCAAGGCTAAATAGGCAATTGCATCATAACAGTGGATTAGGCAGGCTAAGTTTGGGCAGTCCTATGTTTACCTGTGACGTCATACAAGCTGACGTATGGGATCCCAGCCACGAGACTCCAGATCACAACGCATGCCAGATCGCTTAGAGAATGATACTCGGAATGAGCCAGCACCACCAAATGGTTTAACTTCTTTTTCAATCTTGGCATATGTTCCATGACAACACTGATGTCCCTCTTCGTCAGCTCACACCTTGGTAATCCATCCGTTGTAGCCCAAAATTGGTGATAAACATTTTGAACAGCAACAAGTACGTTTACCACCAAATGCACTAGAAATAATAGGAATTCACCTAAAAATCGCGACAGCATATTCGATGCATTCACTTGGGCCCTTTATATCAATTATAATCACGTATTTTATTTGATCATTTTATTATTTTCCTGAAAATTTCGGCAAAATTGGACAGATCACACGGCTAGTCAGCCGCTTTCCCAGGCAACCAATCAAAAGCTTCAATGTGTAAATGCAGGACCGCCAATATAAAAAACTAAAAGTAATGTATTTTCCTGTCTTCATAATATTTTCTTATCGTAAATTACAATTCTAGAATGTTTTAATTTGATATCATCTATTATTTATAACCGTATTTTAAACAGCAGGAACTACTTAATACAATTTAGAAGAAAACCGTTTTTTACATGGAAAAACACAACTAAATTTAAGCATTAGTGGCAAGGTTATTTAGTATAAAAAATAAAGATATTATGTTCATCAAAAGTTGCGCAAATACTATGGCCACTGTTTCTATATGATTTCATATCAGGACCCTTGATAATACCTATCATTATGAATTAAATACACTACCGAAGTAAAAATGGAGTCGTGTAAACTCACCTTAGTATTTTATATTTTTTCCGGTGTATTGCAACACACTATCGTATCCGTTTCCGTGCAGCGCCATCTTTGTTTCTTTCGCTTGTCAGAATTGACTGATAAGGTTAGTAATTCTTGGCTTTCATTACTCAAATTGTTAAATTATTTAGTTTTTGGTGAGTAAAAGTGTCTTGAAATACAAAATAAGCAGTGATTCGTACGTAAATGTTAAAATTCCAGTGATATGTGCTAAAACATGGCTCCAGTCCTTTATCGTGTTGAGACCATGCTGTTGCTGATTGCGTTTTCTATTTCATAGGCCTCAAGATGCAGCTCCACATCAGAGGACAAACTACGCACGTTCTAGACGTCGATGGACTAGAATCCATTGGCCAGATCAAGGTACGTAACCCTTTATATTTGGATGTGATCAGTTGATCGCGGCATGATGAATTTCATATGACTGAAAAATACATTTGTCTTTTTATTTATTATTATAGCCGCTGTATTTTACGTGTTTAAATTCCCGTCATAATGTCTATATGTGCTTATTCTGTCTGTTGTAGAATAAAATGTATCTAAATAATGTAGAGATTACATCCAAACATTTATAGGTTATGTTAGTAACCTTCCATTTGCGTCATTTTCATGAACATTGCAATACGTGCATAATATAGGTAGATGTTAGATATTTCATTGATATCAAGTTTTGCACCTAACCCTGCTATAAGGATGTTGGTTGATCCACAGTGGTGACATCAATTTCCTGCAATTTATATTTGTAGGTTGTTCAGCGCTACCTCATCTGTAAACATTGGTCTATAATTTTAATTTCAGGAGCGCCTCCGCGCCCTTGAGGGAGTGGAAGGCGAGGATGTGACCCTCTCGCTGTGCGGTGCCCCCCTGGAGGACTCCTTCCTTGTGTCGGAGCTCTCCTCCGCTGAGCTGGACTTCACTATGCCACTGCTCGGTGGTAAAGTGCACGGATCCTTGGCTCGTGCCGGTAAGCATTTCAATTGGATTCATGATCATTTCATCAGATAAATACATTTACAAATTGATCCTTAGATGATAAAATTATAATCAGAATTCTAGAAAAACCTGTATATATGTAACCTTTGCGATGGTATATGAATGTTACCAGCATCTCTGCAGTCTGCAAAAGTATGTGATAGTAAAAGGTGCTCTAAAATATCTGACATGGCTCATTAGAAGAACTGTTAGTGCCATTGCAGGCAGTGTCATAATGTACAGTACTCATCATAGTGTTTCTCTAGTAGCAATTTTGGCTTCTTAGCCCAAAGTTTGCTGGATAACTCCCAGTATCTTGACAGAGTTGCCCACTAGAACAAAAGCCTAATCCGAACAAGGTTGAACCTAACCAGAACAGTTTTGTCTTAGGGCTGGAAAGTCAGATGGCAGTAGCTTCTGCATTATCTATTTTCTACCCTGTACAAAGTCATAATACAAAAACTCATCATATGGGATTAGGTTGCAAGCTGACCTCTGTCTCCTATAGCCACTCCACAGGAGTCAAGACCCCTTCGGGACGCGCCGGCGTCCATGCGAACATGGTGGAGTATATCTCCAAAAAAGTTTGAGAAAACGAAAAAAAAAAAAGGATATTGCTAAGTGCAAGATAACAAATACCATCGCCCATGTTACTTTACGGTGAATAAAATGAATACATTACAGTATAAAATGGTTCAATAATTTTACTTGAAAGTATTAACTTATTTTATTTTGTCCTATTACAGGTAAGGTGAAGGGTCAGACCCCCAAGGTGGAGAAGCAGCAGAAGAAGAAGAAGAGAACCGGCCGTGCCAAGCGCAGGATCCAGTACAACAGGAGGTAAATCGGCAATTAGTTGAACTAGATCTCCTGCATTACATTTCATGAACATTCAAATAAGGGTTACAGTTTTTTGTGTTACATTACTGGACAAAATAGTGTTGGTACAATTTTGAGTGGCCCTAATTCTATATCATCATACGTCGTTATCGCGGGGGCAAAAATGATTTGACAGTACAGAAAGATTATGTATGACACAAGCAATAACAGACGTGAAGCTCATTTAATGAGGAACAAGTTTAGCCATCGTTCAAAAAACATACAAGCATACAAGTGTCATCATCCTCCTAGCGTTATTCCTGGTTGTGCCTCTAAAGGAGCCCGGGGTCTGCTTTGACACCTAATCCCAAGATTTGGAATAGACACTAGTTTTAAGAAAGCGACTGCCATCTGACCTTCCAACCCAGAGGGAAAACAAGACCTTATTGGGATTAGACCGGTTTCCTCACGATGTTTTCCTTCACCGAAAAGCTAACTGTAAATATTCCGTACATTAGTTCCGAAAAACTCATTGGTACGAGCCGGGATTCGAACCCACGACCACAGCTTGACAGCCGCATGCCTGAACCACTAGGCTAACATAGCTGTTACAAGCATTCGAGTATATCGAAATTAAATTTGAGTGCAAATGGAAAAAATATATTTAAAAAACTAAATCAACTTTTAGAGAAAAATATTGGCATAATAAAAAAAAATTATGAATTGTATCAACAAGGGAAGGAAATAATACTTGAATCATCGTTACGAGTTTGTCACACTACGAAGCTTCTAGCGAAAACTCTCCAGATGTGAAGAACTTATTAGATGCTTAGTATTTATAGGCAGAATATGTCCGTTTCTACCAAATAGACATTCTGTTATATGTGTTCTTTATCTGATTTGTTATTACCCCCGCGATAACGACGTATGTATATCATTGAAGTCTTTTACAATGGGCTATTCTACTATTTGATGATCATAAGTTTTGGACATTGTTGCTTACATTAAAATTCATATTTAATATTTAGGAATGCATATTAAATGGGTCTAATTTAGGCTAACTCTTTCCATAGTTTTCTTAAATAGCCAGCCAGATCCATAAAGATCAATAGAAACAAGTTTAACGATCCTCTCTAATAGGGTTGAGCCTAAAATATTTAGTACTAAACATTTGTACTCTTCCTCAGATTCGTGAACGTTGTGCAGACCTTCGGCCGCCGTCGCGGACCCAACTCCAACTCGTAGATTAACTTTACATAAAATGCAAATATAACATCAAATTGCAACATAACGTGGTTTTATTCAGACGTTAGGAAGGAGACCTATCCCATTGCTTATTGGGTGACATTCCTGGTACAGTCGCCATCACATACATAGGTACACTATAGGTTTTCAAAAATATCGGCACATGCACCCTAATGCCTTGAAAATAGAGATGTGTTCCGATGTTTGTGACGTGCTTGTTTGCTCCGATGTATGTGATGGCGACTGTTGTACAAAACACTACACGGGTCACACAGTCACTTAACCCTTTTCCAGGCTGGCAGTTGAGAAATGACAATCAAGTGTCAGTCTTATTCATTGACCTTAACCTCTGCATGTCTTGTCACATATCTGTGATACCCTCTATGTATATCTGTCCTGTCACAGATCTGTGACCAAGTAACCTTCGTAAGTTTTTACCTAATTTCAACTTTATATCGTGCAAATAAACGGTTTAATTAACTCTTAATACTCGCAATCGCCATGACAGATTGAGAGTAATGCCCTCACGCCTCGTTGACATACCAGAGGTTAAGAAACATGTTTGACAGGCAGTATGTGGTCGATATAACGCCTCTGCCTGGAAAAGGGTTAAGAGCAATGCCTATCTGAGCAACTTTTCAAATCTCAAATTTTTGACTCAATGCTTCTGTCGCGCTGTTGTAGGCGCTGTAAGTTTCTTTAAAATAAAAAAAACCCAAAAAAGCGAAACAGCGGCATAGATATTGATGACCTTATTTGAAAAAATCATTGCTTTAGATTCAAATAACCAGGGAGGAAACAGTCGAGAGCGTTTGTATGGGAAAATCGCAGATAGGCATTAACACTTTCACCTCCAGGAACCCGCCTGGCGGGCGCCTAGTCGCTTGTCGCTACATACGAGGAAAACCAAGGGATCTGCTAAGAGCGTAGCGCGTAGCGATTCTTGGCATTGTTAAGGCTCGTTAACGTGCTCACTAGCGCCGCTGGTAAATTATAATTGTCATTATTTAAATTTAACGATAGATATTTAATAATTTACTTTCAAAACAAAGTTTTAACCGACTTCAATTCAGTACTCCGCCAAGCCACATTAACATTTCCACATTTTTTTTCCAATTTACCACATGAACTGATTTTCGAGAACAAAAGCGTTGATTTTTAGACCAATAAACCAAATCGCTGTATGTGGGCCGATAATATTTGAGGACTTCCGTCGATTCCTCAAGGATCTCAGAATTACCTTTGGCACTTCATTGTTTGCTATTTCAACGGAATAATATCAGAATATGTGACGTACTTATATAGTTTGAAGTACATCATTGAGAAGTTCCACAAGCCATCTGTGGTCTTCATCATCACTTCCACTTCACCAAATTTATGATTTCCGGGTGTAAATACACGAGTTATAATAGAAAATACCGAAATTACTACACGCGTGCCTAATATATTTGAGGAGTTCCCTCAATTCCTCATGGTTCCCAATCCAACTGGGGTTTTGGAAACAATGGGACCAATCTGGAAGCATATACTTTCAGTTAAAAAAAGAATTGTACGAATCGGTTCATAAATGACGGAGTTCTGAGGTAACAAACATTAAAAATAAAAATAAAATACATCCGAATTGAGAACCTCCTTTTTTTGAAGTCGGTTAAAAAAGGAGGCCACTACCAACTGTATTTTGTATCTTTTGAATACATCATATAGTCCAGGCAATGAACTGAAAACTTGTTTTGAAAAAATTACATTTTTGGAAATAATTTATAATAGCAGATTTTTTGTATGTAAATGTAACGGATATATGTGTTCAACAAAATATCAGACATCAAAAAAGTTCTTCTTCTCAAATTTAATTAGCTCCTGAAAAGTCGGAATAAATATTAATAAATGTAGCCTCTTATTTTGGCTCATTCACATTTGCTGTAAAATATTCAATATAAATCAAACAAAAAAAGACAATGAATGCTTAATTAAAACAAAAAAAAAACGCTATTATAAATTAATGTTTTTCGAAACCGTATTTTGCCTGGAGTAATATTTTCCGCTCAATCTGTTTAGCAAGTGGCTGAAAAACGGATTGATATTTAGAAGGAAAACTTTAAAAAAAAAGAGGGATCAAATGGTGGGTTTACGAAATAAAAATTGACACCATTTAAAATTTATGTGGATCCACATAAATGACAACCGCATCAAAATCGGTCTAGTAGCTTCTCAGATTATAGCAAACTGGGTACAGTATTGAACTTTCCTATGTTATTGTACTGATTGGTTCTCTACTGTTGTCTCATGCGCAGTGAAAAACAGACCTGGGCGATTATTCGAGCGTTTCAAACGCTTGACTTCGGTGACCACATTTTTGAAGAATTGGGCATAGATGTTGATGCATTTCTTCAAAAACCGAAGTCAAGCGTTTGAAACGCTCGAATAATCGCCCACCTACGTATTGTTGCCCATGACTATTGTGTTAAAAAATAATCGAAAAAAAAACCTTTTAGAGGATTAAGTATTTGTTGATGTGTTTTTGGTACAATGCACTATACTAGGTGTGCATTGTAACTACGTCACGGGTTGGAAATATATTGAAAGATAAAGTAACAATAACAATAGTTGTTAATTCAATTCCCTTGTTACCTATACTTACGGATTTCGTATCATCAGAGATAAGATGCGGTCGGTGGCTTTGACGTGAGTTGAACGATTTGCATGGTGTTTACGTATTTACCTACATACCTACGGGAATTTCGGAAACCAGCGCAATCTTTTAGTGTTTTTACAGTTTCTATAACTAAAAAAAACCGGTCAAGTGCGAGTCAGACTCGCGCACCGAGGGTTCCGGACCACCCCGTACATTAGAAACTAGTATGTATCACCACATACTTAGTGCGTGTCAGTTTATACTGGACAATACATTTTCAGTGATGTAACTAAAAATTTACGGTTTTCGCAATTTTTCCTTTATCTGTGCTATAAGACATTGCTTCGTACCAATTTTCAAGATTCTGAGTTCACGGGAAGTACCCTGTAGGTTTTGATTCCCTTGAGTTTCGAAAATTTGCGGCATAAACGGCTGTATCTTTTGATTGCGTTGGTTTAGAAGTCTGATTTTTTCACAACTCCAAGGGACAGTAGACCTGAGTACCTATTTGATATAAATTTCAGCTTGATACCTATCTACGCGTTCCTGAGAAAAAGGGTCTTGACAGACGGACGGACGGACAACAAAAATTTTTATTTTATTTTATTATTATCATAAACGGGGAATAATTTTACAAATAAGGTCTGTCCCACAAAACGGTTTACACAGTTTGTCTGTGGGATCTGAGTCTCTTCACTAACTAAATTATGACAGTTACTATGTACTTATATGCTATCTACTTATGCTATCTAAGAAATAATTAAATAATTTTCTTTTAAATGTGGCTCTATTGGCCTCCAGTCTAATATCTGCCGGCACGCAGTTTAGAGTGTAGGGTAGGTGTTTCCGCAGGCATCTATCGCCTATATGATCCTATAAGGGTTCCGTTTTTTCCTTTCGAGGTACGGAAACCTAAAAATTAACACGAAAGTAATGTAGGACACAAATGGCTATATTTCAGCTTCAGACCGCAATATTTTTTTTCAAGATACGACCAACCGGCTGCTTATCGATTTGTTGCCTCATTCTAACATTGTTGATGCGTCCCTCTCATCAATAACTCTTACTATTAGGTATTCCTAGTAGGTCAGGTAAAATACACCCTTCATATTCCGTTTGCAGTGTGAAATAATTGTTGCTGACCAGTTGCATTGCTGTATAACTAACATGATTTAAATTTAGAATGTTCTACACCGCGCTATTATCGACATTTTTTTACTCGAGTAGACATATAATACCTACACCAGTCTGTTATAGGGTAGACCGGTCGGAGTGGGGGTAGGCACCTTGTTACACATACTTACTATTTTAGCGCCCCATGTTTTTGGCGCACGAATATCTATGGAGGACTAACTAGTAACTCATTTGTGAAATTGAAACACAAAAATAGTTCAACAAATAGATTTATTCATTACAAATTGTTGTAAAGGGTAAACCCTGGTTAAAACACTCTTCTATTTTACACTAGGCTACATACCATTGCTTGCATTGCCTTCAACAATTCCTAATCTAGGAATCTAATTCGTTTAATCCCTGTATTAAACACCCTTATTAAACTAACGCTTCTGTTTCATGGCATCTCTATGGACAAGTATTTACATAATTTCCTTTAACCCTTTTTAAGCAGCAATTACACTAGTTCGTTTGGCTATTGCGGTGGCCGAACTTGTTTCAAATTAGGTAGGTACTTCGGTCAACGGCTGTCGTCTTCACATTAGACCCACCTACCCCTACCACCACCACCACCACCACCTACGCCTTCCTGCGGTTACACAAAAAGGCGATAGCAGCCGTCGATCACCGAATGCGGCCGACTACCGTCGTCTCCGCACTGTGGCGGTCGCCGCACGTTGAAAGAGACAAAGAAACAAATAAGTTTATCCATGACGTTTTAAAACTTAGGCTACTTAATACATAAGAGAAGTAACAGTAGTGAGAATTTTAAATCGTCATTGAAATGGCCTCCACTCAGCTTACGTCAAGGTACCTTTGTGAGTACTTTGACGCTGGTCTTCCGTGGATTGTTGACGTTGCATGCGGCGACCGACTTAATGTAATTACCGCTTTATTAGTTGTGAACGACCTGAACGATGATCTTGCCTATCTGTGTCGTTACAGAAATAGCGCCTTATTGACACCGCCAAAGAGGGATCTCTTGCACCTAAAGCCTCGTGTCGCCAATGTGCAACAAACTATACTTACCTACATTTGATTTCAATGGAACCTTTTATAAAACATGTAAAATTCCATTTACTTTTCCTAAAATGTTAGAGAACTTAAGAAATTCAACCGTATTTTCTAAGGAACTAGATTCAAAATGAACTGACAAATAATTGTATAGTGAGCAACACGAGGATACAGTAGTGTAGATAAGTACGTACCTACAAAATAGTGGCTACCGTGAAACGCCAACTTCGCTCGTTCGTGTATCTCCCTTTCCATCGATATCGCTCGAATGCAAGTGCGATAGAGACAGAGATTCGGACACGATCGGACGCAGTTTTGGTTTCACGGTAGCCGCTCTACACGTTAACAGCATCATCATCATCATCATATCAGCTGAAAGACGTCCACAACTGGACATAGGCCTCCCCCAAAGAGTGCTAAAGTGACCGTGGCGTTTACAGCATATCTAGAAGCATGGCGAGTTTCATGTAAAGGGTTTCTGCAAGCAACTGGACTTCACGTTTAATATGGCACTGTGGTATTCCACACTCAACACACAAAAAAATCATAGTCATGAACAAAACAACTTATAAAATAAATAAAGAAAAACGCAATAGATATAAGTATAAAACCACTCCGAAATCGAATCTATATCAAAAATTATAAAAACGACTTCCATTTGCATTTGTGTAAATATTTTATTAAGTCATAATATTTTTTACAATGACCAGCATCATATAGGGTCATTTCGCCGGTTACGCGACCACCTTCGGTTAGCGACCACTTGAAGAACATGGTTTTTTCAATTGAAGATAACATCAATTCTACAGAGCCTATTGAAACAGTCAGCCGTATGCCTTATTGTTTGTAGTTATGGAATAGGAATTTACAAAAAAAACGAGAAAATATGCTTTCAGTTCACCAAGTCAGCTAAATGGTCGCTAACCGGCACATGAAATTAGGTGGTCGCCAACCGGCGAAATGACCCTACGTAACATATTTCATTACATAACACTAATTTATAAAAGAAGGAATCAGTTTATGATTTGGCAGTGATTTCATATAAATAATATATAAATTAAAAAGTATAATTGCACAAATGACAAATATTTAGCGCATACTGTAAGTAGGTGTAGTAGAATAGAATGGTTACGTTAGAGTTAACCCATTCAGTGCCAATGACGCAACACATGCGTTAAAGCACAGGGCGCTTTTCGGTACATATGGAGTGTAACGCTACGGACTACGGCGTAGCGCTACGAGCGTAGCGTGCCGGTGAATGACTCACCTAGCGGGCGCCTACGCCGTAGTCGCTTTCCGCTACATACGAGGAAAACCCTGGGATCGGCTACGAGCGTAGCGATTCGCGGCAGTAGCTATTAGCTATTCTAAGGTGCTGCTTCGTTTTTTTTCATGTTTTACTTTTTAGTAGTTACGTATTAAAATACTTCGCCAATGGGGAACTTGCATGGGACTTCAATTTCTAATAAATTGCACTCAATCGAGGCGGATATACGTAGAGATATCATACAAAAGAAAAAAAAAGAAAAAAAAAACCATTTTATTAGTTTTACCTAACGTTAAAATGACGAAAATGTATTTTTTTTATTTTTTCGATAAAATAACGTAACAGTTACATAGAATATTAAATTAGAAATGATATTTTGTATGACAAGTATAGACTTAAACGTAAATTTTGTGGAGATAATCGCAAATTAATGACTTACTCCATAGTAAAGGCTATGCTGTGACGTCATAGCATAAGCCCGTTTAGTATAGAGCGTTTTCGGGGGGAGCCGGCGCGCGCAGATTTCAAATGCATATAACATCAGAAAAATAAATCATAACAAAATTTTAATGCTACAGTTGTTTTAATGCTGGATTATACTTTTGTTTTTCGTAATAAAATAAAGATGCAAGTTCCCTATAGGAAACATTACGCAAAATTCCGCGTAGGGGGCGACACTATAAGAGTGGGTATTGTATCTCGTTCCCACTTGCGGTATTGTCTATGCATGCATCCTTGCTACTCATTTGACAATTAATTTTGTGAGTCCCTATCTCCCTCTACTGGTTTACGGGTTGTGCTAATGCTGCACTCTGGCGGCAGAACATTGCAGTAATGTTCCCTATATCCTTTCATGTGCTCCTACATGATAATGAAAATACCCTATCAATATCACCAAATTATTTATGTGACGATATTAATGCGAGTACCTACGCGATATAGTAAAGAAAAGAACACCCGATGACTATGATTTCTTATATTTACAAGCTTTAGAATACGCTAATATACCAAATACCACAGCCATAGCAGTAATCCTTATACTAATTAATATATAAATTCTATGTTAAACATACATAAAAAAGTAAAAAAGGCCTTGCAAGTATACAATAGTATCTACAAATGGCATTTGGAACTTTATTTCCTACATACACGGGAGATTGTATAAAATATATCTAATATATAGTATCATCTATAATAAGTACCCACTCATTCAATAAGGCACGAACATTAACTAGCAAACCTTTGAATATTATAAAATCACTATTTGCATATTGTATGCAATTAATTATTATTACAAAAATGTTAGGCATAATAGTCTTAAAATATGTACCTACTACAAACTTACTAAATTTTTACACTTTTAACACTTGGGCGCATGCGATCTGTACATAACTTGTACATAGAAAAAGGTTTTCCAAAATGTAAATTAGTCACAATACTTTTTGCTATAAATACCTGCCTTCTAAGTAAATTTCATAGGTTATGATTTCTGACACACATTTTTTAAAGCATGTTAGATATGTTTTTACAAAAACCGTAATCGTTTTAAAAAATATAAACTAGCTATAGGTTACATGTAACTAGTTAGGTACCACATGGAAGACGTCAGCCGAGTCATTTAGAGACTTCTTAGTGTTTTCACTCTGTAAGTACAAATCTATTCTTAACCATAAAATAAGTTTTGGCTTCAAACCATATTCACTAACTGGACACTGTCAAAACTGCACACTAAGATAAATATTTCGAGTCTTTGTACTTTCTAAATCTAATTCTATATTTAAATGCAAGATCTGACTTAACTGAGCCATCGCCAATCACCTTCACCATCAGTTTTGTCCAATTCTACATGGGAATGTTTCTACTTAAGAATTTCGTATTCGAGGTATCGTCCGATATTGATTTACGTCATAATTAACAGTTTAATTTGTACGTTCATAGTTGTAGCACGTCGTCGCCTGAGATTCTTCTAGGTTTCAAGCTGCCGTACACTACTGGACCGGGGTTTTGGCACCATGTCTTTATTGAACCGAAATCGGCGTAATTGAGGTCCTGAGTGGTCCAGGAGGGATCAGACTTTGGGTGGTGTGGCGAGCTTGGCGCGCTCCTGCTCGCGCCGGCTGAAGTAGTCGATGGGGTAGCAGAGCACGGCGGAGAACACCAGGAATGCGCCCGCCACGTAGAACGGAACGACATAATCGTTCGTCATGTCCTTTATAGCGCCTGTAACAAAGCAAACAGGAATCAGTTTCACGACACGTATTTCATTGTAGGAAGTTGCAGTGAGATCCTCGAATGGGTATAGGTTCTTTGGCTGCTTTTTAAGGTTCCGTAGTCAAAGAGTAAAACGGTACCCTATTACTAAGACTTCGCTGTACGTCTGTCTGTCAATCCGTCTGTCACCAGGATGTATATCATGAACCGTGATAGTTAAACAGTTGAAATTATCACAGATGATATATTTAAATTTTCACAGATGATGTATTTTTGTTGCCGCTATAACAACAATTACTAAAACACAGAATAAAATTATTATTTTATAGATAATGATACGGAACCGTTCGTGCGCGAGTCCAACTCGCACTTGGCCTGTTTGCTTAACTGATTCGCATTTGTAAATATACAAATTACTTGTAGGTACCTATAACATTTAACTCTAGGAATTTGTATGTCACAAACATCTAAAACTCTGAACAATTTAATTTATTTTGGAATTTGATTAAACTAGAGCTGTCATCTAACAAATGATGTTCGCGCCAATAAACTGTTCTGGCACAATTTAACATAGGGCTTGTGCCCCCCCCCCCCCCCCCCCCCTGGTCATAATATAAATAAGTTGATTATAAACTCACGCATATTTTTTTATCATTCGACATATTTGTAAAAAAATAGGTAAAGATTTATGTTTAACGAAACCGAGAAAAAGTATCTACTCGTGTGGTAGATAGATATTTTTTCTTAGTTTCGTTCACTGTAGAAAAATACCTACACGTTAGGTCTCCTTATTAAGTCCTAACCTAACGCAAATGCTTCTGCAACGACCCTGCCGGTTCTCACGACACAGGCTCGACCTAGTGTGAGGACCATCTGATACTCTAACACCAATCATAACTTGTCACACTAATTTGTAAAACTCATGCTTGTAATTGCACCTATGGTATATAAAGTCATTTGTATTTGTATAAATATTTGCCCTTATCGGGATTCGAACCCAGGACCTTCAGATTCGTATGCAGCGTCACTACCCACTATCAGCTAACCGGTCGTCAACTCTAGACTATAAAAAAGTTAATTAAAAACATCAATAATATAGAATGTAGTATCTGGACTCACTTGCGATTGGAGAACCCAACAACGCGCCCAAGCCTTGGAACAGCAGGAAGAGGCCGAAGCAGTTGGTGAGCTGCTCTAACCCGATGTATTCCACCACCAAGATCGACCGGAGCGACGCGAAACAAGCTGCAAATAATGTTCATTAGTCAATGCTCACATGATATCATAATGGACAAGAAATTGGGATAGATATTTGAAGGATATCTTACCGACGGAAAGACCGAACAACGCGCAATATGCGAACTGGAAGGCCGGATGGAAGCAGTAACCGCTGAGCATAGTCGCGATCCCACCAGCCGTTAGCGCAATATTGTTCAGCCACAGCGGAGGCACTTTAGGCATCGACGACACCACCCCGCAAGCCATACGGCCCACGATGTTCGCCACACCGATCGCAGACACCAAAAAGGTGCTAGTATCCGGGTCCATACCACTGTCTTTCGCCCTCTGAGTCACGAAAACGAAAGGTACGAAAAATCCCAGCATCGTGAAGAAACCAGACACGGCCAGGATGACGAAGGTCGGTGATCGGAATAAGCTGACGTCCAACATGGTGGCCAGCGTCCGCTTCACCGCTTCTGGGCAGAGTCGGCATTTTCCCGAAGTTTCTTCTTGAGCGTCTTCCTTTGTTGGCACGTGAGTAACAGCCATGTGGTAACCGAGAGAATTCCGAGACATGTATTGGGGTAGTCTGATCAAACTGCCGCTGAAGAAAATGTCGTCTCTGTACAAAGGCCTAGCGATTAAATCAGCGTGAGAGTGACGAGGCCTGGTATCTCTTTGTATAACTTTGATAGGGGCGCTGATAAGCGGTTCAGTGTTGTCGATGTTGCTGTTGGAATCGTCTTCATCTTTCTCAGCGACAGGGCCTGTGATGAACATAGGTCTATTTCCAAGAGTATTCTTAATCGTTCCAGCGGTTGCCGATGACCGTCGGCTTAGATGCGAGTTGCTTCCTCGGAAAACTTCCTCTGCGGTTGGGTACCGAGTGTTGTTTGCGACTCCGACCCACGTGTGAGGACTAACTTTGTTGCTGAACCTCATTTCAGCCGGCATCGAGATCCCGGAGTCTAGTTTGCTGTGTAGTTTGAGCATGGAGTTGAGCTTTTCTACGGCCTCTTCGTGCCGACGAGCAACGTCGTCCTCGCCGGGTGGATCGCCGAGCGCCACTCGGATGGGTTTAATGGGTCTGAATAGTGATCCGAAGAGTATGCAGAGGAGAACGAATCCTAGAAGAAAACGACAAAAAAATGAGTATGTCTTCTTCATTTGAGCGTCTATAATATGGTGCGTAATCAATTGTACTTTATTTACCTCCATGGATAAGAATAGTGATCCTCCATCCGTAGGCTTCTACGAGGTAGGTTGATAGCGGCGCGAGCGCGAAGGTTCCGACGCCAGAGCCACACAGCGCTATGCCGGTGGCCAGCGCTCGCCAGCGCTCGAAGTAGAACCCGACGACCAAGACCGCTGGCATGTATATCATGCAGAAGCCGATACCTGGCAACAGACGCTTGGTTTTAATCATAGTCCCTGGGCGACCGAGCTACGGTGAAAACGATTTTTCCCGGACATGAAATCTAGCTAGATCAGTTTTATCACCCCCGTAAACCCCTAACTATATTCCAAATTTTCCGTTTAATAGTATTTTTGTACTAAAAGCGAGCGATTTTATTTTAATTTGTGTTTCTTGAAAAACTGTTAGTTTAAACCTCCTTCGTAAATAATTTAACACACCTCCAATAACACCGTAGACCATGTACAGGTACTCGACGCTGGTCGCAAAGTACGAGAGACCGAAAGCTACGCTACTAATCACACTGCCCACAATCGTCACCACTCTGAAGCCATATCTGGAACAAAATGCTTTGTTGAAAACTTGAAACGTCTTACAGAACATTCCTGTCCTATGAATGAATGAATGAATGAATATATTTTATTTCAGGTCTTCACCGATCCATATAAGAGGTGTTAGTTACATTTTAATTATAAGGTTAGATTACAAAGCTTACATACAATTTACATGGTGACACAATATACCTACAATTCATTCAGGCTCTACATGACATCGAAGGATGATTTGTATAACATGGACATTTCAGTCCCCATACTTACTGACGTAGTATCGATTGGGGAAGAGTAGCTAATAAATTATTGCCTTATTACAATGGAATAAGGTGCAAAAATGTGCCTACACATATGTGTGACGTCAACCGTAGTACTTGAGAGAAAACTATAGCTTACTTGTTTGCTAAGGCCGAAACGTAGGGTCCCGCCAGTAGATAGAAACCGGCCATCAGGGAACTTATAGGCGCCACCTGGCCATCAGTAGCCTGAAACAAGAAAACGATGCTATTATTAAAATTAATACAATAAACATAAGGTACCTAGTAACGGAACGCAAGTGTAGAGAGGAGCTTAAGGGAATTGGATTAAACCGAATATAGATACTCGTATGCCTACCTGCCTAAGTACCTATGCGAGAAAGATGTCGCGAGGTGCAACAGGGACGGTGAGAACAATTTTAACAAGGAAGGAATGCGTGTCCTATAATGCTAATAAATGCTTCTAATGATACCTAATATCGGTATGACAGATCCGTGTATTCAAGATATAGGTACCTACAAACCTATATTTATAATATATTTTACGAGGAAGTTTTCGCAAAAAAACGTTGACAGCAGTCACTGACGCTTGGCCGAAACCGGCCGTGGACCTCATAGTTTTTTGCTAATTTTAAGTGGGACATGTGTCTCAGATTTTTTTTTATCGATTAAGATATGTGATTTGGAATCTCCATTTCCTGTCCAACGAAGGCTCGTCCAACGGGGAAGTCCGGTCGACCGCTTCCGACACCCGCACCCTACTGACCTTGTCACGACACACGTCATAGTCATACGCTTAAGTTTTTCATCCTCGCACACTTGTAGATGTCGTTTGGAAAAGTGAACGTTATTTCGCAATATTCAAGGTTGTTTTTCATTCAGGCAAATTAGGACGTTGTGAAAGTAAATAGTGAATACCTACTGGCCGATCACTGCACTTTTGGTATATAACTACGGTAGGTAATATAATAACCAAATGACGCGCGCATTGAGAACTCGGAATCAAATGCGCCTGTTTATTACAATATGCATTAAACTAAGTAATTACGAGTTATTTTCCGTTATTGCGATTGCTACTTTAGATAACTACTCAGAAAAACATATAAACTTACATACAAATCCTCTTACCCCCTGGCCACGACTTTGGTCTTAAGCGACCTGCGACCAGCGTTTTATCTGTTCATTGCGAGTGAATCGCGTGATCCCAACTAACCACAGTGCGTTGCGCGTCTCGACCGCGTAATGACCAGATAAAACGCTGGTCGCAGGTCGCTTAAGACCAAAGTCGTGGCCAGGGGGTTAGGACATATACGCTTGGCTTACGCCTTGGCCACGACTTTGTTCTCAAGCGACCTGCGACCAGCGTTTTATCTGTTCATTGCGCGGTCGAGACGCGCAACGCACTGTGGTTAGTTGGGATCACGCGCAATGAACAGATCAGACGCTGGTCGCAGGTCGCTTAAGACCAAAGTCGTGGCCAAGGCGTTATGGATTTAAAGCTGGAAACGTTCAAATGAACCTCAACCGTAGGGTAGACCACATTTTTGGCTGACTGTACATGACATGACATAAGAAATACGTAAGTACTTCATGATTTCTAGATGTATACTAAATAATGCCACATGTCAGCTATATACGAGGTACTTAATAATATCGCCAATAAATAACACTTAAATTTTATCAAAATCCCGGAAACCGGGATTTCAAAAAAAATTGTTATCTCCGGAAGTCCGTGAGATATGCAATCGGATTGTTTTGTGGTAGTAGTCCATTATTGTGGCAACGTTTTACAGCCAAAATAAATTGCGAATACTAAAGACATTAATCACAAAAAAATAAATAAGATTTTGACATTTTCGTGATTATCTTGAAACCGACCAGCCCTAGCCTGGCCACAAATGGTTTATAATTTAGCCTTACAGTAAGCCTTTTAATTACAGTGCAAAATCTAGATTTATCTAAGTTGGTTTCTTTAAAAAAAAAAGATTAAGATTATCTTAAGATTCCGGGACTTAAAGTTTAGATTGCATTCGTATCAAAACTATGATAGTGAGCCACGCGGGCGTTTTTGTCCTTCATTCGTGACATTTTTCTCTATTCGATCATCCAATAAAGTTAGACTGTCTCAAAATGAGGTCCAAGGGAACACTGTGCTACTGTCTCATTTAAAAATACATTTCCAAGCTTTATTTTTGAGGTGTCCGTTTCAAATTGTTGTAGGTATACCACGTTACATTTACAGACAAAGCCATATAGTGGAAATCCTAGTCTAGAAGCAAGTTTACTCTATACAATGTTTCGGTAACGTCATATTTTCAGTAAACACATACCTTATATCAAAGTAATATGAGGGATTTTCGAATGATTCTGTACAAAGTTAAGTCTTGGTAGCCGCCGTCGCCTGGGTACCGTAACTTATAATGGTAAAGATATACTACTTACAACATCATACTATCATATACGTATTACGTGTTGTGTCTAGACGGGCAGTACAGTCTAGCTCACTAATATGTATTTTAATTTTCAGTGTTTTGTACCATAAATCTCGGTGTCCCGGTTTCCCTCCTGCCCAGTTTGGGGAGTAATACAAGGTACAGATCATTCAGTAAGTACTCAAAACAAGTACCAAAGGCCAATCTTACTATAATCGAAAAGAGAATAATTAATAGGAAATGTAACTTTTCCTTGGTCTCTCAATTAAATAAGTGACGTGATAACGCAGGGCGCAAAGGTTAAAGTAATTGTAATTGTAGACTTTTTCCTCGTTCTAAAATGTTTGTTCACCACGGTTATCAACTTACCACAACGCGCGAGCGGCGATATAGACTATCCGTCTCTTTCTAAGTGTTCTAATTACGAAGAGACAAATAGTTTATCTCGTCGCGCGCGACGTGATAACCGTGCAAACGAACGAACTCCCTCTCTGTCACTCGAAATATCAAGTGCGACAGAGAGGGAGATACACGAACGAAGTGCGTTTTAATTTCGCGGTAGGATATCGAGAGTTTTGTAAGGCTGGGCGCAAACGTTCGGTTTCCGCGTAAGGTTTCCAGATTCGGTTTTCAACTGATAACGCTCGCAGGCGTTTACAGAACAACAATTATCGCTCTAGCTAGAGGGCTGTAAGTCGAAAACCGAATCCGGGAACCGTACGCGGAAACCGAACGTTTGCGCCCAGCCTTAAGTTGATTTTGCACTGGCGAGACGAGGCGAGGATTGAAATTTAAACGGAAATAAAACAAATGACTATTTCATACTACTTATGACATTTACCGTTTGATCATTATCAAAACGGTTCTAACTCCATCGTATCGTAAGTCCAATTTTAGCGGTGCGAATAAGACGCGCGAAGACTAAGTCGATTTTAATTAATTTTTGACCGCGACTGTACACTCACTTGCCCCGTGTGTGGTCTATGCACTTTGTGTTGCAGGCTAGGTTTGAGCTAACGGGAACCCATTCCGCAGTGCATTCCGACCGCAACCACCTATACGGAAAGCTTTCGAGCGCGTCACTGCTTGCCAATCCACTTGTACAGATGAATTATCGAGAACATGGAATTGCATTTGTAGGGGTTGTACCGTTTGCAACAAAAGGAGAATACTTTTCTCTTAATTTTTCTTCACAATTTGACACTGACATTATTTTCGTATAGGGAACATTACTGCAATGTTCTGCCGCCAGAGGCAGCACTACCACTAATAGTAAACCAGTATAGAAATATGGGGATTCACACACACATGCACAATTGATTGTCAAATGAGTGACAAGGATGCTTGCATAGACAATACCGCAAGTGGGAACGGGATACAATGTCAACGCTGCTTAGTGTCGCCACCCACGAAGAGTTTTGCGTAATGTTCCCTATTTACTTCTTCAATATACAACAAACCTCTTTTTAAATAAATAAATATTATGGGACAATCTTACACAAATCAACCTAGGCCCACGGTAAGCTCAGTAAGGCTTGTGTTGTGGGTACTAGGCGATGATATATATAATAGATAAATACATATAGATACTTATATACATATATAACATCCATAACTCAGGAACAAATATTCGTGATAAACACACAAATAAATGCCCTGACCGGGATTCGAACCCGGGACCTCCAGCTTCGTAGGCAGAGTCACTACCCACTGGGCTACGGAGGCCGTTTCGTTTTATGCTGATAGTACGAGAAAATAGAAAATTCAAATATAGAATGCCTGTAAACAAACAATACTACTACATATGCAATTGCTCTCGTTAATTTATCTATACGAAAAGAATGAATGATGTATTTTTACCCAACTGCCCCAGAAGGAGGGCTATGTTTTTCGAGCTTAGGTATGTAATGTATGTATGTATGTGTATGGACAAGAAAATTCTATTTCACGGACTACATTCCAAACGGCTTGATGGATTTGGACATATGAGGTGTCGTCGGAAATCGTGGGACAAAAGCATTTTTGAAAAAAGCGGTTAGGATTTATGAACAATCTTATAATTTCACTTTTGTTTCTTGTGTGACTAAAATCAATGTAATTAAAAAGTATTAAAATTTTAAGGTCTAGGTTGGAAGGTCAGGTGGCAGTCGCTTCCGTGAATTAGTGTGGCCCGAAGCTCTTTTTAGGATGCAACCGGGATAACGCTGAGACAAGAAAAGGCTTCGGTTCCAACAGAGACAAAAGCTAGGCCATCCAAATTGCCGAAGTAAAAGGTAAGTTCGGCGACATCGGCACCTAGTACCTACCTACTGCATGAGTAAGTTACTTAAATACACGTTTTTTTTTTGTTTACTTACTCATGTATCAGAAATTAGACAGACATTATATATATTATTATATATCTATAGTAAAATAGAGCCGTACATAAAGTTTTCTACTGTAGATTGACGTTTGACCATCACAGCGCCTTACAAAAACGAAGAATGTATGTATTATACCAATTTCTACTATTCAAACACCTCTAGCAATGGATGCCAATATACTGACACTGCTAACGACCTTATACGTGACTTGTATCGCGCCAAAGACGAGGCCATCTATTCCCTATCTGGCATTTATCGATCGATCTGAAACCGCGGGAGAAATCCTATATATACTAGGTCTACTAGGAGCTCATAAATTGATGGGTTAGACTCCAAGAAATAACGGTAGATATATGTAAGGTCGTGGTCTCCGCACGTCACGTACAGCCAGTCATCATATAGAAATGTATGCACTACCATACAACTTGTCGCTATATATACGCGGCGTGCGGACTCAAGCCTAACGAAGCGACGGCCCAGTGGGGTGTATTACGAAATTACGATGCTTAATTGGTAGTTTAACCAGTCATTTAATTGATGAATTAGATGAGAGCATTATTGATTTCTCGCTGCGCTACAAAGAGTCTATTAGAGAAGCATAATAAATTAGGATTGCTTTTGAATTTGTCGCCCGCACTCCTCACATGTTAGATATTAATCATGGGAGCGAGCGCACGCGCCGAATTCAAAACCGATTCTTTTTCAATATGTATCTCGAATATACCCCTGTAGAAAGTAGAAGACATGGAACCTGCAACAACCGTCGTTATAGACTAATAGGTACTCATATCAGGCACACAAAAAGTAGGTACGTACTGCAGCAAATTTGTGCGGTGTAGTAGGTACCTCTACCTACCTATGAACCCCTCCCAGTGTTATTTACCTCTGTTGGCGAGTTGCGACTTTACAATATTCCAGTCGACTATGTTACATTTCTCATACATGATAAGGTCTTTTCAAAACTCAAGAGACCATGGTTAAAATGTATAGGTACACTTTTTTTCGGTCAATTTTCCACTGGTATATAGAGTAAGCCACTGTATTAGATGGAGTTCTCATTTATTACAGGTGAGGTAGACTATTGTCACTACTATAGCTAACAACTGTAGGACCGTAGCCTCAATGAATAATCGATTGTATATTTTATTCACAATGTTTCAGAGCAAATCGCTTCAACAATATTGTGCCGATAATTTGTTGGCATGGAAAATTTTAATAGCGGACCCACCGGTTTAGACACGTGGCATTAAGTTTGCTAGTGTATGTAGATAACGTCTTATAAATCGATGAACACCGGCAGCACGCACGAAAAAGTATGACTCATTGTCCCGTTCCGCCTGAGCCGAGCGTTCGGCTTCATGACCGTCCGTAAACCGACTTTATAGACAACCAATTTTTTATGAAATATAGGGGAAAAGTCTATACTAATATTATAAAGAGGCACAGTCTAAAAGATGTTAGTGACAAGCAAAAGTCACTACCAAAACTGTCACTGCTCTTCAAAACCTCGTATCTCGATACGTAGTCCATATCGAAATACGACCTTTGATTTAAGTAGGTATTTGTTACTTAGTGAGTTTTGCTTGTCACCCGACGTTATAGTTTGTACATAAGTTTGTATGTAATGGATACCTAATCTCCGGAGCCAATTGTACGATTAAAAAAATTATTTCATCTGCGTGTAGAACGGACTTTCTGGATGGCTATAGGCACAGATGTATGAATATAAGGAGATTGGACAAGCCGGCCGATTTTGTATTGAGTAGGTACGCCTGTCGCAAGTTCATTAACCCACAAAAAGCACAAGTAATTGACAAGTCAAAGCACAAACACTTGTATACCTACGCTCTTATTGGACAATACACGCGCATCATATCAGGCATTTTGGGAAGAAACGTAATATTCTCTGCGATCATCACGCGTGCACACTCGGTAACAACGGACGGTGAACTAGCGGCAGAGTATGCCCATTGAGCTAACAACTGCGACGTGGCCGCCGGCGACATGTCCTCTCTCTTAAGGACCGTATCGGAAAGAAAGTAGACAACTAGAAACCCTACACGTGACCTCCGGGTGGTGCTAAAAGAACAACAAACTCGGCAGCTGCACTGTTCCTTCTGAAACTCGCAGCGCACACTGGAACTATGTCAGCGACATCAATACGAATACATATATGTACTCGTACCAGTGTGTAACCGCCACACGATAAATAAATAGTAGACAACTTCAAAATGGTATTATTTTTATTCTGTGTGAAAACTGATAATGAAACAAAAAGAAACTGAAAAATAAGGTCTTTATAAAAAACTGTTTTGAATGAATTCGTCGTATTATATCTATTTTGCCTGCAACCTAACTTTCTTTTTGATGTGTCTCATTAAATTCTGGACGATCACTTTTGACACATTTTATGATGCCCTGTTCTACTTTTTTTTAAAGTCGTCAATTGAGGTGGCAGCTTTGACGATTTTTTAGAGGTGTCGTTTCATGATAGCCCAATATCGCTCAGTTGGGCGAACTTCTGGGCAATTGGGAGGATTCATCTCCTTATCCACTACTTCTACCTTATCGGCTTTATACCATTCCTTCGTTGTTTTAGAGTAATGACAAGAAGCCAAGTCTGGCCAAAATAAAGTGCTAGTCCTGTGCTTCTTTATTAGTGGTAGTAATATTTTCTGTAAGCATTCGTCACTGTATACCGTAGCGTTCAAAGTATCTGTAGTGAAGAGGGATTGCGATCGCAAACCTCATTGAAAAATCGCTTGCCACACTAATACTTATTTGCCGAATTTCTCGATGTTGATGGCCTTATGTTTTCGAGTAACCTTCTATAAGCCGGCACCGTAATAAATTGAGGTCCTGGTAAGGCTTTAAAGTCCAATTTGCAATAGGTCTCGTCATCCATTATAATGCACTGATTTTTCTTGGTCAATATACGGTCGTATAATTTCCTTGCCAGTTTTCTGACAGCTATTGTTTGATTTTCATCTCGTTTTGGTTGTTTTAGTTTTTTATAGGTTTTTAGGTTGCATCTTAGTTTGATTCTTTGTATCATAGCCGAAGAAGTTTTGGCTCTTTTTGTCGCATCTCGAATTGAAAGGGACGGATTTTGTTTAAACATTCTTACGACTTTCTTTTCTAATGCCAAGTCGGTTGTCCCCGGTTTTCTTCCAGATTTAGCCAAATCTTCGAGAGTACAGAAGTCACCAAATTTATGTATTATCTTGTGCACGCTCGCGGGACTCTACTCGTACTTTTTAACCAATTTTCTAATCGTCATACCTTTTATTTTGCACCAATCGTCCAAAATATTTTTACGAACGTGTAAGCTAATTCGCCCCATGTTGACAGTTTGACAAAAGTAGTAATTGCTTTTAGTTGCAATTAAAAGACAATCGTTGTTTAAAATAATGTTCGTTATTTAAAAAAAAAAATTATGTACGTACCAGTTTTTAGAGATCCCTAAAGTTGTCTACTTTCTTTCCGATACGGTCCTTAGTATTCTATGCTGCAGGCTCTGAGGTTAGAGGCTATATTTTATTCCGCGGGTTTGAATTCGCTCTATGACTATGTGGTGATTATAGCTATTTAAGCACGCCCGTTGAGTCGGCTCTCATAATTTGCATTGCAAACCGTATGCAGGGTCAAGAATGCAAGCGTCTACAGATTTACGGCGGAGCCAGACCGGGTAGGTATATAAATACAGTTCATTTACATAACTGTTCCAAGGAAATAATATTATCCATACTAATATTGCAGGTAATAAATACGTGTCTGTCTGTCTGTCTGTTATTGCCTCTTCACGCTTACCTAAACCGCTGATTTAGATGAAATTTGGTATAGACATAACTAGTTTGAGTCCCGGGGAAGGACACACATAGGACAGTTTTTATTCCGGAAATCAAATTTATTCAGCGAATCCTCAAGTGAATAAAGGGTCGGCAACGCGCTTCTGATTCTTCTGGAGTCACAAGTGTCAATAGGCTACGGTAACTGCTTAACATCAGGCAGGCCGTAAGCTTGTTTGCCACCGTCGGTTGTTTTGTATGGAGCTACGCGTACAGAGTCGCGAGCAGCTATTCTTATTTCTATATTTATCTATACTAATAATAATAATAAAGAGATAGTTCTGTGAAACGTAAGTTTGTATGTAGAGGTCTTCGAATCAAACTACGTCCTATTTAACCCTCATCAGAATACTGATGTGCCGACGGTGCAATTTAACATTTTTGTATGGGAATTGAAACTATCCATTTCCAACATGGAAATTTACGTAGGTACTGAGAAGCATAAAACTGTAACTCTTATAAATAGTGTAGGTATAAAATTTACATTTTTATGCTTCTCAGTACGTAAATTTCCTTAATTCCTTGTGAAACTTTCTAGAAATTTCCGAGATCTTTTCCAACTATTTGGAAACTTTCCGCAATTTGCACATTTGCTAGTAGAATAGAATGAAACTTGGGCACATAAGTTGACTTATCATCATCATCATCATATGAGCCGAAAGACGTCCACTGCTGGACATAGGCCTCCCCCAAAGAGTGCCACAGGTTATACCTATTGTATAATACGCGATTTTGGTTTTATGTAAAATGGCAGTTCCTCCATTAAACCACAAGCCCGTGTAAGAGACACGTTTATGTCTTACACGTACCAGATAAATTCTTTCGAAATTGCTTTTTGGACAATAAAATGTCAATAAAGTTTGAATCTATATAAGTATCTATATCGTCGTCTAGTACCCATAGTACAAGCTTTGCTTAGTTTGGGACTAGGTTGATTTGTGTAAGATTGTCCGCAAATATTTATTTATTTATTTATATTTAATTATATACCAAAAACTGTTTGAGTTGGCTAAGGTAAAAAGGTAGGTTTTTTTTGTCGAAAATGACTAAAGCAATCTAATTTTCGCCTCTATTAAACAACAAAACATATAGTCAACAAAGATAACTCCGAAAATTATTTTTGATTCCCAATTTTCAGTTCACGCAGTTTTGAAGTACAATCACAGATGTATGAATATAAGGAGATCGGACATGCCGGCCGATTTGTATAGAGTGAGCCTGTCGCAAGTACATTAACCCACACAACGCCCAAGTAATTGACAAGACAAAGCACGCACACATATAAAACACACACACTTGTATACCTACACGCTTATTTGACAATAAACGCGCATCATATCAGGCATTTTGGGAAAAAACGTAATATTCTCTGCGATCAGCACGCATGCACAGTATGGCAGTGTATGCCCATTGAGCATACAGCTGCGACACGGCCGCCGGCGGCTTGTCCTCTCTCTAGTATTCTATGCTCTGAGAGTACAATAGATGTGCTTATAACTACAATACCTACTCTCTACTTAAAATCGATTGGTTCTTCCTCGATTGCATACAATTTCAATTAAATTCCTACCTCGCTTTACCAATCTAAAACAGCTCACTAGACGTAGAAGGAACTAGAATTAACTGGTAATTAAAACAGTAACTTACTTATCTATTCGCGACTGTTTAACCGCATAATTATCTGAGAATAGATCTCTGGCTCTACGAATCATTAAAACAAATGCCTGTTGTATTTGAATGTTTCGTGTTTCTTACGCATGCGCGATGCATTCATTCATGTCTGCGCCATTATGCCCAAAGGAAAAAACAGTGAAAAGTACGAAATCCGTACTAAGTTAGGGCGTTTTTCTTTTGAATCTGAATTTCTCGTGGCGATCATTAGCTAACTTGGACGGAAACTTTACGAATACATTTACTGGTCCTGATATTAGCATTGCAAAGATTTTATTGCGGAGAATGAGAATTGGACAAAAATAACTGTTAAGTAAAAGTACAATACTTATTTGTAAGTGATAAAACGAATTACGAGAGAAGTGACAAATTGTCTACTCAATTAAGGAAAATTTGATTCGGTATTTGGAGTGAAAATTTGCATGTAAACGTGACCACCGTTTCGTAAAAATACAATGTCCAGGCAAAGATAACGAAATGAAAAATACAATGTCCAGGCAAAGATAACGAAATGAAAAATACAATGTCCAGGCAAAGATAACGAAATGAAAAATACCATGTCCAGGCAAAGATAACGAAATGAAAAAAAATATTGAGTATAGTTTGAATGTGATTTATGCACACATTTATAAGCGTCATAAGTCACTAGCTTTAGTTTTAGAAGGGGACAGGTAAAGAAATGGTGCATGGATAAAACTCTTCGGTTCGAGAGCACTTTGACCATCTGGCGCTTACAAAAGATTACCAAGTTTTTTAAAGGGATCCCCTAAATTTGACAAAATGATTTGTGTATGTGTGGGTGGGAACTTCTTGCAGTCTGTCTTCCATGTAATAAGGTTGTACATGAAACTTATTGTTAATTTGATTGAATAAAAAAGCTAGGCCAAACGGTATTCATCATTTCAGTCCAAGTTGAACTTATAGGCGCTGGTTTTAGACATATTTTTACAACAACGCTCTGACGATGTACGTCATCGTCAATTCTACGTCGTTGATCTAGTAGTCTATTATTGATTAAAATGGGCATATTTAATTGGCGTAAACAGTTATTTCATTGATCTGTTATTAACCGAACTTTGCATGATTGTCCTTGCCTCACCATTAAGTGAGTACTTCACTTTCAGCAAGGCTAATAAATTGGTTTGTTTTCAATCATGTCACGTAAGAAGTAATGACGTAATTGTAACTAATATCAGGACCGGAATGTACTACGCCATTTTACAAGCTTTTATTTACTTTCACCAGTCCCGTTGTCTGTCTGTCTGTATGTAATCAAATCTTGCAAGTTAAATTTGACCCACTTCCCGGTTTCCGATTGAGCTCAAATTTTGCATGCATATGTATATCGCATGACAATGCAATATTATGATGACATGGAGCTTATCTGATGCTGGAGCTGGAAGGTGGCCATAGGAACTCCGCAATAAAACTACACAATCCCATCGAGTTTGGGCTCGTTAGAATTGTCTCAATAAGTAGTTGATGATGGTATGCAGAAAAGTACAGTCGGCAATAAAAGCTTGTACCAAAAATAAAATTTTTGACAGAAGCTTGTTTGACTTGTTCTTCGTCGTCACACAGTTGGCAGATTGGTCGTGGTCATCAGGGCCGCCCTTGATATGAGGACCGGTAAGCTTGACAATCCATCGCCGTTCGTCCCGTACTGTAAGCTCTGTACAATCGACGTCAAATACATGTTTACAGTTTTTGCCTCATTACAATTGGGAATGGATGAAAATTTTAGAAGTGCCTGATTATTTTTTTTTGTTGGTAGGAATAACCTTCCTTATCACCTGAAAAAAGTTGCAGACTTTTCAGGTGCGTCAATTATTTTTTTTAAATATAAACAGTTTCCTCACTTACGTTTTGGGTTCAGGTAAGGCTAAGACACTCTGCTTAATCCGTCTCATATTACAAAAAAAAATCTTAAAAATCCGTAGTAAACTGACACTGGCATTTATATGGACAGCTGCAGCAACTATATTTGTCATTGCCAGGGTCAGAAATTAAAAATATTTTTTTGCAATATGAGACGGATCAAAGAATGTGCTCATTCGCCGTCCTAAAGCGAAAACGTAAGTGAGGAAACTGATCATATTTTTCAAAAATAATTGACGCACCTGAAAAGTCTGCTACTTTATTCTGGTGCTAAGGTTATTCCTATCACCAAAAAAAAAATTGACGCAGCTGAAAAGTCGCGTCTGGTCACCAGCTGCCACGCGCTTTTGCAACTTTTCCCTGCACTACAAGTCATTCCACTTGTCTTCTCAACGAGTGAAATATCCAAAGAAAGTAAGAAAACAACATTGGACGTATTAGAAAGACGCCGTTGGATACCGACGTTTTGACAGAAGACATTCATGTCTCTGCTTTTCAGTTAAAGTGAGGATATGTCCCTTTCTGTCAAATACTGCGGATAGAATAACGGCGCTGTTGCCTTAGTCACTGTTTTTGCTCGAAAATGTACAGTCACCGGAATTAATATATGATGGAACAAAGGCCGCAAAAATATCTGATCTCTACTTCTCTCATTCACAAGTCTATTCCTAGAGCCGTAAGAGCGTGTCAGATATTTTTACGGCCTTTGATTCATCATATAATGATGCCGGTGACTGTACAATCACATTTTTTTATTTTTTATCATCCAAAACATAGTAACAAGTACTTAATCCATTCGGAATTTCAAGAATATGCAACTTTTTAAGTAGAAAGGTAATGGGAACTTTAAAATTTATTTTACTACGGCATCATGGCGGCTTTGAGTAATTGTCTTTCTGTAAAGGCTTCTAGAGTGCTTGTTTTTGTTTTTAATTTGCTGTGTTCTTGCGCCAGTCAATTCTATATTAAAAAAATAAACTTAACTTGTACATTGAACAAACCGCCGAGGAATGTGCCTTGCAGTTGTGCGTTCTTTTAGCGACACTATTATGAGATCTTAAAATAAATAGACGCCAGCACAGTTAGATCTTGGGCCACCGCCAGACATATTACAACACTCTTACCACACATGTGTATCATGATACTATTAAGAGTGCGTGATACTGACTTGTTTATCCTAATTTTATCACTAAATAAACTCACTTTCGCAATAACAACTGTAGATTTCCCACACGTGTTTGGTTGCCCTTCTTTAAGCCAGCTGTAGAAAAATGACAGTCGAATGTCAGTTGATCTCGTACAAATTAAGATTAATGTTTGACAGGTATAACCTATATATGTGGTTGATATAATTCCTCTGTCTGAAGGATTAAAGGTATTTCTCGGAAAAAATACGCGGGCAAACGGAGATAAAAACAACCTATAAACAGCAGAGGGCAATGAATAAGCAACTTGATATCTTATAACGTCTACTTTAGATACCTACGTTTATACCAGCAACCAAGTATGTAGGTATTGTGTGCAATAAGAAGACTTTGTGTTCTTATTGCTTGTTTATGTTGAAATAACTCTCCCTTTACCTAATAATTCTTTTATCTCTTGCAGTTTTGTACCTATATATTTTCCGTAATCTGCACCCACATTTCCATGTAGGCACGCAAGAGAGCTACAAACAGCACGACATGTCACATGAAACAATAAAGGTGTGATGTGATATACCTACTATATAAATTTTTCGTCTTTTGTACTTCTGATGTGACAAGAGTTCAAATAGCGATTTCAATGGTATAGTTGAGGGTGAACGAATATGTGCATAAATAATGACATAAATATCTGTACACGCCTTTATGACAGTGACAATAGAGTCGTGTACAGCTATTTATATGCGTTATCCTTATTTATGTACGTATTCGTTCACCCTCGGATGTACCTACCTGCCCGACTTTCTGCCACGTTTATAATTATCCCCATGAGTCCAATGGTACATATTTATACGAGTAGGTAACTAGGTACATACATACATACCCACTATACTCAATTCCATATAAGATTAGAAAAAACGTGCGATAATCGTAATGCGATTTCAAGGTAAACCATTATGAAACGCAAAAAATATGAGTATTGTTATTTTTGGAAAGCACTTAATGATCGAAATAAGAAGAACTACCTAGCACCTACATTCTTTTTCTTTGAAATAAACGAAGAAACGTACCTAGACATGTTACCTATATGGAGTGGGGTGTTCTGTATAAGGTGTTGGATGCAACGCAACACCTTATAGTTAAAATGTTAGGCGAAGATTGTTTTAAGACTTACTTTCAAGAGTGCTCACGGCTGAGGTATATTTCTAGACTGCGAGTTAATTTAGTAACACTATCCCGCTGTTTCCGGATCGGTATGTCGATACGTCTCGCGCCTGAGTTTGCATGGGCGGACATTGCTCTCGAATGTGCTTGCACACGAGGTATGCTAGGGTTGTTAGCTGCTAACCAAACTTTTTTGTACCAAACATCTTATTTCTTGGCATGATGCCACGTGACATGGACATGAGTTTAACTGTTTGTGAAGCTGCTGAAGATTTTGCGGTCACTACTGTTAATGAGACTAAGTAAGGAATGGCGTAGTTAGACAGTAAGTACCTATACCTACAGATGTCGTGAGCCACAAATTAACGTTTGCAAATCTCTTACATGAAGGTGACTTTGAATCATTAAGTAAATGTGGTAGACGACTACAAAGCTAATCCACAAACGCGAACGTCACAATTAGTCACAAACTACAAAACTACATTAAGTTTTTATTTTGAGCGAACTTTATGTATTGATATACAAAGTACAACCTTGTGTTGATATTCCTAAACAATGAATGAAGCTGCCTAATGGTAAGGTACCTCCATTATTTAAAGTGCGTAGAAAATGTTTTCACCTTATAGATAATCGCATAACATAACCACCAAGTTATTAGAGAAAAAATTTTTTTTTGATGTGATAACGTCTTATAAATCGATGAACCCCGGCAGCACGCAAAGCGTAAAATTATCGTCCGTAAACAGACTTTATAGACAAACAATTTTTATTTAAAAGTAAAAATGTAGCTACTTTTTTGTTGTGGTGACCCTAACGAAAGCAGTCGCAGTACAATTGCAATGTCAAGTCGATGCGAAGCGGCGTTACTTGAGCAATTAATTGCCTGCCTTTGGCTTCTTTGACGTACTAACTCTGAATAATCAAATAAGGATAGTAATATATACTACTCAAAAGAAAATAAGGGCCACTTACATATTTCTGTTTTTTAGTAAATTTTTAGATGTAAACTAATTAATAAGTGACTAATTAATGATGTCCGGCCTCCTTCAGTATCCAACCTCCTTAATGCTGGTGTTTGAGTCTTACAGCTAGCCAGAAATTGAAGCAAATAAAAAAAACGAGTTTCAGGTCAAATTCCTTTCAGATGGAATCACAATTTTATTCTGTTAAAAAACTATTTCTGTCCATCTTTTGCTTCTTTTAACATCTTTTGTTAATAATGCCACGTCAACGAAGGCATATGGATACCATTACTGCCACCAGAGCCGTTACATTGATTGTTGAAGGTCATTCACAGCAGTCTGTAGCTTTTTCGTTGGGTTTCTCTCGCCGAGCCATCCAAAATGTGTGGGATCGGTTCCAAGAGACTGGCAGTGTTGCAAGAAGGCCTGGATCGGGCAGGGTGCGAGCGACTACGGCACAAGAGGATCGCTACATCCGATTGAGTACCTGTCGAGAGCGCTTTGTGACGGCACGTAAGTTACAAAATCGCCTACGGTTGACAACGGGGACTCGTGTTAGTGACCAAACGATACGTAATCGACTGCATGAAGACCAGCAAAGGTCCAGACGCCGAGTAGTACGAATTCCTTTATCTAGGGTTCAACGTGGAAATCGTTTAAGTTTTTGCCGCGAACATTCAGATTGGAGCATGAATCAATGGGGTATGGTGCTCTTCACAGATGAGTGTAAAGTGAAGCTTTGTAGTGATGATCGGCGGATTAGAGTATGGAGACGACAGGGTGAGAGATTTTCCGATGTCTGCATCAAGGAAATTGACCGCTTTGGAGGTCCTAGTGTGATGGTTTGGGCTGGGATTAGCTTACAAGGCAAAACTGAGCTGGTTTTCTTAAATCAAGGCACAGTAACTGCACAACGGTACATCGATGAAGTCATCAGGCCTCATGTGATTCCATTCTCACAGAGAGTGGGGCCAGGGTTCTGGTTAATGCATGACAATGCCCGCCCACACACAGCTCGGGCCACTCAGACTGTACTGGATGACTCCCATATTCGTGTCCTACCATGGCCAGCGTATAGTCCGGATTTAAATCCAATAGAGCATATGTGGGACCAATTAAAACGAAGGGTTAGGGAGCATGAGCAAGAGGTTCACAACCAGCAACAGCTTATGGATGCTCTGAAACGTGCGTGGGGAGAGATACCTGATGAAAACATCAGAAACTTAATCGAGAGTATGCATTCAAGGCTCCAGGAGTGTGAAAACAGGAGAGGAGGACGCACCCGTTACTAAACCATTAAAAAAAACAGCTTGTGTCAGTTTTTGTTTTGTTTTGCAAAGAGTTTCTGTTTAGTTTTTGCTGTTGACAATGGACTAATTTCATGTTAATTGAAAAAAGTGAAACAATTGACTACACAATTAAATGGTTATTAGCATAAGTTAAAACAAAAAGCCTTGTTACATGTTATTTTAATAAATATACATTACTGTTTACTATATTTTTCACGTAGCAATCAAAATACTTAGTGGCCCCTATTTTCTTTTGAGTAGTATACATTGACTTACTATTACTAGGTAGGTACGTATAGACTGGCAACCCAGAACATTTTTCTTGACGTTTTCCAATCAGGCCGCCATCTTGGAAATCAAAGAGTATGTGAACGTGCAGTAGATGCGTCATTTTTCTGAGTTTAGATTCAGATAAAGCCATAGCGTGATTTAATACATTCATATAAAATAAACTACTTATTGATTTAAAAACGAATCACATAATCGACATTTGGTAAGTGTTTGTAATTTTTTTATTCTGGATATCTTTATACTTCCCGAGGATGCACTGTGTTATATGTGTTGAAGCAATTGGAAATTAAAATGGATGGCGGCTAATTTTTATTATTCTTCTAAATTGCCAAATGGGTTCATATTCAGAGAGCCTACTCGCTTGGCGGACATTATTTATATAAAAGAATTGGCCTAGGATTTAAATGAGTAGAACTTGAAATCTTAATAGCAACCTGAACGTTGTCAATTCATAAAAACGATTAAATAAATAAAAACAAATGGTTGCTGCTAATTTGGCACTAAAATGCTGATCTTTAAAGCTTTAAATAGTCAGTTTATTAAGTTTAATGTTCCATTAGCACGGCTTATACTTAGTTAATAGGGAGAAATAGTATTAGGATTTTGTCACTTCTACATTTTTTAATCTTTGAGATAATGGCCGACAGTATGGCGCGCTTCTTATAAATTACAACAAAATTTAATAAATTTATATAATGAAAAATATCCGTGAATGTACCGATGAAAAGTGATTCCCGTATTTTTACTATTGTTGTGGTGTTGTTGGTGCAATAGCGCAATGTACAAGAAGGCATTTTTAAAAGTTTAAGTCAATCTGCTCTCCAAACGACGGCCATCAGTGTTCGCCACAGACTAAACAAAACCAACATACGCCCATGAGCGTATGTTGACATGCGCAAACTTATGCTAGGTGATGTCTACTCTAGTAATATAACTCAATGGTAATATATGACTTCTGGCCTTTTAGGCACACTGTAATATGACCATCACATTTAAGGGGATGCCTCGATTCGAGTCGACTCGCGAAAGTCAGGCCCGTAGTAAGACACACGCGTTTTAAATTCCGCGCACGAGAAATCGAGATGCAACACCCTTCCGAAATGGCTTTTTTTGGAAAAAAATCATTAAATATATCTTATATTGTGAAGTTGTATTCATATTTCCTTAAATTACATTTTAGGTGTGGTAAGATATAATAATTTTAACTTGATTGTATCGTAAAATAATGTATTGTTTAAGGTGGTTCGATTGCCATACAAAACGTTATTTGACATTCGTAGGCTAACGGCGTGAAATTTTAAGAAACTTATGTAACAAACTTTCATAAATTGGCTTCCCATTTGCGCCAAATTCCCCCTTTCCTAGAATAAACTTGTATAAACTAGATTAATTTGAGAAATTGGTTTGTCACGTGATATTTTGGGAAAACTATTTTTCTCAAATTAATCTAGTTTATACAAGTTTATTCTAGGAAAGGGGGAATTTGGCGCAAATGGGAAGCCAATTGATGAAAGTTTGTTACATAAGTTTCTTAAAATATCACGCCGTTAGCCTGCGAATGTCAAATAACGCTTTGTATGGCAATCGAACCACCTTAAGTAGGCAGAGCTAAAAAAGGAAAATAAAGACCCAACACCCAACTTTGGTTTTTTTCTGTATCGAGGAAATTTTAAGCAATGTTTCGGTTAGATCGGATAAACAATCATAGTCAATAATCATATATCTGAAAATCAGTCCCTATTATTTCTTAATCTGGTCAGAACGCGAGGCTGTCAAGACCTAATCTATTGAAATTGATATTATTTAGGCAGTTTTTTAAGAAAAGTTATTTGTTCTAGCACATCAAAAAAAATATAAGTTAATATTCATCATATTTCCAAGACCGTAGACGGACTCAAAACATAATTGGACGAAATCGGCTCGGAAAATAATTGCAAAGATTGGTCTTAAAATCATCTTAAACGGTTAGAATTTTACTTGGTTTTCACCGTCTTATCAAGGAAAACGCATGTGAAAAAATGAGAATTTGCCGGTCCCTAAATACAACGGGCATCATAATTCGATAGTTGTAGCAACTTAATCATAATAAATAAGCAAGCAATCTGTTAAAAAATATTTACCCACAAATCATTATTTAAACAAAACTGTGAAGACTTCTCTTTTGTAAAGTCGTGGTTAAAGAAGTATTCACATTTTTTCACTTTATCCCTATGAAATATTACAACATTCTGATATAACCGTGAAGCAGCACTTGTTCAAACAAAACTGATGACAAGGTCCTAAGAATAACGAGTTTAGTCGTAAAATAGAAACTTCGAGAGAAATAGTACTACATCTTGACATTGTTCCAAATAGTGTTTAGGAATTACATGATCGGTTACGAGAACGATGGCATGAATGAATGGGTTTCGCCGGCGCCGGGGCCTTGACCTTAGCGTTATGTTAATGATCGAGCATTGTGCCGTTCGGTCTAGATCCACGCAATTGTCTAGTCTTAATTATTACGACTACAACCATGACAAGCTAACTTAACAGGATGTTAGAAGTTAAAGCGAGACTTATTGTTCAACTGATGCTGTGGTAAAACTGTATACTTATACGTAATTAAAAACCTAATTTAACATATGTAAGTACTGGAGTCGAATTTATTATAGAGGAATTTTAAGCGACGCAAAAGAAAAATACAAGGTTAACAATTCAGACGGTCAAAAACCAAGTAACGACATACGTTTTAAAAGCACGACGAAGCAATGAACGCAAGACACTATTCGTTACGCTGCGTAGTAATGGTAACATTAACATAAAAAGTGGCAAAAACGTTAACTGATTCTTAAAAGTCCGATGACGCAATTTATAATGCCCTTCAACTTGATCTTTGTCAAGTTTTCGATGGCGAGAATTACAAACAAAATGATCAAAGAGGTCCGGATCAGATCGCTGGGTACATGTCGTAAATTTGTTACCAATTCTCCAAGAATTAATATGGAGGCCCGACTCTGACGCAAGCGACTGAGGGTGTGGCTGGAGACGAAAATAGCAGCGCTGACACATGGTCGAGTAATGTTAGATATTTGAATCTACTCATCACATCAGTTACTCGTGGTTACAGTTTGATATTTGCCAAACACACATCTTCGACACTCTGGTGTTGATTCACCTGCACAATTGTTAAATACTTTTTATATCCCTAACTATTAAACTTTTTCGTCATTGGACACGTGTTTGCTTATCGCTTTATAAACGACCAGTAGTCCATAATGAATAAATTTACAGTGATTATCATTGTCATGACCTCAACCTAACCTAACTTATGATTATGACAATCTGTTCAAAACCGGTCATTCAGTTTGATCACTTTTACTGACCACTTAGATTATTTTAATTGGCTAATTTGAGTATAATATCGCATCATAACACGTGCACGTGCACGGGACCTCTATGGCTAAAGTAGATAAGTAGGAACTTAATGTTATTTCTGCAGTTATCAAAGAAAAGTTTTATTCGCATATCTAAATGCGCTGATTGTGACCAAGTTACCAAGTACCTAGGCCTAGTGACTGCAATAGAGTGGCCACATCTCAAATGTGTTTCTATTTTGAGACGCGGCCGTATTGCAGTACTAGGCGTGTAGGTATTTAAGAGCAATGCCTAGCTGAGCAACTTTTGAAATCTCAAATTTTTGACGCAATGTTTCAGTGGCGCTGTTGTAGACGGCGGGAGCTGTCAATGCGATAAGGACAACTGCAGCTCGAACTAAAATTCCCACGCAAATAACTCAAAAATCGAGGTTTCGCTCTCAACTATTTCCTCCTCCAAAACGCAACTAATCATAATAACATTTTAGAAACTGCAAGAGGAAGAAATAATCTACGCCGCTATGTTTTGATTTTTTTGATATTTGTTGTTATATTTGTATACTGCGCTTTTTTGTGATTTTTGAGGCGCTGTAAGTTTTTTTAAAATATAAAGATCCAAAAAAGCGAAACATAGCGACATAGATATTGATGATTTTGACCTTATTTGAAAAAAACATTGCTCTAATAGGTTTAAAAACCAGGGAGGAAACTGTCGAGAGCGTTTGTATGGGAAAATCGCAGATAGGCATTCCTCTTAATGAGACTAACGCCACGTTATCTCTTCTCGAATTTGAATGTGATAATACTTACTTAATACTTAAACAATTTAAAAAGTAGGTTTTCTAACAGTTTATGCTGCGTATGCTGGTAAGTACCGTCTGTTGTCTACCTCTACCACATAAATAATTTCAACCAGTAGAGATAGACCCTCTGCGCTCGGTCCGGCCTGTGTTTCTTGCCGCTTTGACTATACTCGGCTCTCGCACATCCGAGTTGTCGATACATCCGATTGCGCTTGGAACGAAACAGAACACGCTATGCGGTGAGCGCGTGCAAGCGGGCTGCCATGATTAAAATTTCCTAGCCGTCAAATATCGGTATTGTTAGGTAGAGAACCTCCTGTACGGTACACTTGAGATTATTTGAGGCCGATTTGCATCAAAGTAGTCCATTCAAAAAACAACCCTACCGCCCAAGGGAGAAGATTGCAATTCCGATGACAGTTTTTTAAAAATTCGGCCACATCAAATAATATCAACCATGGGTAAAAAATGTTTAAATGACTTACGTTAAACTCGAGTTTTATCGGCGTGGTGATGGCGCTAGCGTTCATGATGATCCCGTCCACCACCACGTTGCACATGAACGAAGCGAACACGACGACCCAGCCCCAACCGCCATCTGGCGGGACCACCTGTCAACGGAAATGTACATTAGTCATCTGTGTAGTCCTGAGCGTAGTGAGGGATTCAAAGTGCCCGAGTTAGAAGTAATTTTGGGACCGCTTAATGATGTTTTAATTGATATACTATGTAGTAGTAGGAAAATTATTGAGGTAGCCTTCCACATATAGAACGTATAAAGGTACCTACTCCAATGCAAGGAGTCGCTTAAAGCAACCTAGAAAAGGGAATTAAGATCAATGGACATCTGGCTTCTGCAACAAACAAACGGGCGGAAAACAATACCGTCAATACCGAATCGGGGCAGAAAACTGTTAAAATCGAAACTGGTTGAAGATACTAAAGGCATCTAAAGAAGGAAATCTGACTCACTTACTGGCTCATAAAATTTTAAGTAAGTACATAACTATAGTCAAAGGGAGAATTTAGGAAATAATTTGCAACTGTATAAACAAATAATGAATGCAAGGATGGTCATTGCCCATATAATTCTCTGATACTTCTGCACGCCTGTCACAAGACGGCACGCGAGTTTTTACGAGTTTTCTCCCACTATACGTTTCTTTCTAAGTTTTCTAATAAAAGATAGAAAGATAGTGCTGAGCCGAGATGAAGGGGCAGTTTATATTATTTATATGTAAATTAACAAAAATTTAAGAACGAAACGATACTTCACACAAGATTCTTCCACGCGGCCTGGATTGTGGCCCTCGACGCTTTTGTCTGATATTATGAGGACATTAACCATTTTCAGTGGAAAAATATACAAGCAGAATCAGCAGCATAATGACATTGACATCAAAGAGTACTATGAATAATATAGAGATAGAGACGTCAGTCAAGGTTTTGCATGCCGCGCGTCATCTAGTTTTTATCCGACTTCAACAGCCCAAGAGTTAGCTCTAGAAAGTTCATATGTGTGCGTCAAGTGTACGAATGTGTGCGTGAACGGAGATACTCACACACACATATACACTTTACCTGTACCTACATGCATACATATTGACGTATAATATGCCAATTCCTGCTTAACGAATAAATTTAAAATAATAAAGACAATTTATGAGTTATAATATATTTTATTCGAGGAATCACAGTCAATTACGAACATGAAACAGTTATTCAAGCAGTAGGTACAGCAGTTTGGTATCCTATTACTAGTTTGGTACAATATTATTGACTTACAATCGTCAATAAGCAAATCAAGGTCCAAATGAGAAAACAGCAGGTCCAAGTGATCAGCGCACCCGTAGCACACGATAATAAACGATAAATAATAATTAAAGGCAATTATGAAATCATTTTCAGAGTAACGGTGACAGCCTGACAATGACGTGACGTGAATGACGGAAGCATAGACTAGACGGAAAGTTTACGTTCCATTTCATGTAAAATGTTCTAACCGTAAATTTAATGTTCTGTTTTAATAATAAAATATCTATAAGTAGTAAGTTTTTTTAGGAGAATCAATTGTATAACGAATATACTAACGTGGAAATGTAGTCTCAGTTATAATCAAACTACGTAAAATGGATTTATTCCTGAATGTCATACTTAGGCAGGCCTGTTTCCGCTTCCGCTTTGGACTGCCACCTGCAGACGTCGAAACAGAACTACGATAGGTCTCCTCAAACTCGCCACTATTTTGACGTATAAACGTCAAAATAGGCTTTATAAGGCACTGAAAACACCGTGATTGACATTGAGAACAAAGACTACAATATACATACTGAGATAGACAGGCAACTCGACCAAATTGAGAAGGCATTTAATGCTTGCGTATACAGGCGCCATCTCTTCTGCGGTAGTTACAACTTTTCTTTGAATGTACAAAACATACAAAAAGCGCGTCGGTCGTAGGGATCGAACCCCGGATCATCGACTCCAAATACCACCGTCTGTACCCCTAGGCTACTGATGCCTTGTGACAATACGGCGAATTTTGAAATACCTTGACAGCCTAGCCTAGCAATCGCTAGAGCTTCAGAGAGTTCGCCAGCTATCAAGAAGGTGGCACTGTTTTCAATAAGAAACTGGATTTGCATTAAGTTCTAAGTTCGCATAGCAACATTGACATTGAGAAGTAACCAAAGAGTAGGTATTGTAAGTAATAGTAACAGAGATGTTGCCCGCTGATTGAATAATATTATCCCACACATTTCATTCCATTTATTTCATCAGATGCCTTTATCACGGTTCACTAATGTTGCCCAACCTAACGTTTGGCAACCTGATTCATTTCGCATCTTTTCATTTCCCAACCACTTAAAATTTCTGAAACTGTTAAATATTTCAGGATTTGTATAAACTAACCTAACCTAACCTATATGGTTCTACACGATGGCCCTGAAATAAATCCTGAAATATTTACAGTTTCAGAGTTTGAGAAATGAAAAGTTGCGAAATGAATCAGTTTGCCAAACGTTAGTTGCGAAAAGGGGTTCCCTTTATCACAGATGAATCATTGGTCAGGTACATGCTATGCGAACTTAGAACTTACTCGTAATGCAAATCATGTTTCTTATTGAAAACAGTGCCACCTTCTTGATAGGTGGCGAACTCTCTGAAGCTCTAGCGATTGCTAGGCTAGGCTGTCAAGGTATTTCAAAATTCGCCGTATTGTCATAAGACATCAGTAGCCTAGGGCGGCAGTATTTGGAGTCGATGAGCCGGGGTTCAAACCCTACGACCGATGCACTTTTTGTATGTTTTGTACATTAAAAGAAAAGATTAAGTATCGCAGAAGAGATGGCGCCTGTATACGCAAGCATTAAATGCCTTCTCAATTTGGTCGAGTTGCCTGTCTATCTCAGTATGTATATTGTAGTCTTTGCGGTAGTTCATCTTTAAAAGTTCAAGATAGTTTTTTCTATTTCTATGGTTGTTAGTACGTTTCAGATATTATTGCCTGCCTTTTTATGGCAGATGCTAGTGACTAAATACTACCAAATAATCACAAATTTAGACAGACAATAGGTAAGTTAGTTTTCCAATGCTGCCGTCTCAGCAGTGACCTTTCACAAACCAAGAAGTGTATTGCTCGGCCTTGAGGCACAGCGGGGTGACCCGGTTGCCACCCCACATTACAACGTAAGCGACCAATCAGCTAATAAGCTAATTGCTTACCTAACAGCTCTCGTAACCTATATCAATGGAACAACCCACTTGAATGAAAGCCATTATTTTATCATAATATCACTTTAATTAACATCGGATCTGTAAAATGGTTGTGTAAAATATTAAAGCCAAAAAAATATATAAGTTACTTAGAATGATAGGAATACTCCAACTAAGATGTACAGCCCAGTTATCACAAGCGCCCAACCACAGCACTCGGCAACAATATCCGCTGTTTTGTACCAAATTTGTAACCGTTGTTGCCAGGTTCTTCGCGAAGTCATAATGGGGCTGTTGGATCAGTTCTATAGCAAAGAGTACGCCCCTATTATCAGGAGTGCCCAAACACAAGTTTCCAGAACAAAATTTGCCGTTTTGTATAAGATTTCTTTCCGTCTTCGCCACGTTCTTCGCAAAGCCATCGTGGATTCTACAGCAACAGTAAGATTACAGACAGGATCAATTCAGCAAATGCAATGGTTACAACTCCAAATAGACACCCGTTGATTACAGTCTGTGCCACGTGTCTCAAAATCCTCTTTCGTCCCTCTTTTTTGGGTTGGACGCTCATACTTAAGATCTGCTGATACTAGAATTTTGGCCGAGGTTTCCAATCTATGGTATCAGTTTGTCCCCCTCAGTTCATTGGAACTATTTTATAGAACAACTGCATGATGGTACACATTTCGACGGCCGATCTGCCAGTCTGCGGCCGGTCTGCGGGACGCTAGCTGGCTTTAGATTCACTGTTTCAAATCCTATCAAAACGAAGACTATGTGAATTGCAACTGCTACAGTGAGTATTGTAGTTAACATGAGCACCGACATGGGGTTCAAAAAATGTCGTGAACCCCATGCATAATTTTTAATAATTTTGTAATTTTTAGACCATATTGATCTTTTGAATTTTTATTGTACGAATCTAACGTTTGTCAAAGACGTGTCATTATTACTTTTCATACTAAAACATTACACTACTTTTCGTTGGGCAGTCGTGTGAAAAAGGTAGGTAGCATCCGATCCGAAACCTGCAACCTTTTTTGAAATTGTGATTTGGAAATAATTATTAAAATTGTAGAATGCTTAAAATCTAACGCCCGCAGCACACATCGGATTTCCGGACCAGGTTATGTGTCACGGATTTGGGATTATGTCGCGTGTAGTGTATATAGTCATATTCGACCACTGACAGCGTTCTAACGATAAGCGCTCCGCCCTGAATCCCAAAGCGTGTGAGAGAACCTGATCCGGTACGTGACGTGTGCTTTAAGCCTAAAGCACCTCTGTGCTTTAGGCTTAAACCAGGCCCCGTAGCATGGATGGCGTTATCACGCGATAAGTGACAGGATAAGCGCGTCGTCTCGTTCTATCGAACGGTGTCTGCCAGGGACGGATGCTCTATCTTGTCACTTATCGCGTGATAAGGTCATCCATGCTACGGTGCCTGGTCTCTGTCATCCATGCTACGGTGCCTGGTCTCTGTCATCCATGCTACGGTGCCTGGTTTCTGTCATCCATGCTACGGGGCGATAGCGGCACGAACCTACCTCTCGCTACCTATTGTCTGCTTTTGAGAAACAGTGAGTACCTTATACTTAATACGATCAAGTGGCAGCCACCAGTCTGATTAAGAAGAGGAGGAATATAAAGTTGGGTTCTCACCAACGCCGCCTCCGGCTCCGACTCCTCACTGGGCGAGTCGCGCCCCAGACCGCTGTCGTCTGACGACGGTGTCTCGAACGGACGCTCGTCTGTTGCCACTCTTACCACCATCGTGGGTCTGGAATATAAAGTTGGGTTCTCACCAGCGCCGCCTCCGGCTCCGACTCCTCACTGGGCGAGTCGCGCCCCAGACCGCTCTCGTCTGACGACGGTGTCTCGAACGGACTCTCGTCTGTTCCCACTCTTACCACCATCGTGGGTCTGGAATATAAAGTTGGGTTCTCACCAGCGCCGCCTCCGGCTCCGACTCCTCACTGGGCGAGTCGCGCCCCAGACCGCTCTCGTCTGACGACGGTGTCTCGAACGGACGCTCGTCTGTTGCCACTCTTACCACCATCGTGGGTCTGGAACAAATAAAAAAAACTTTTAGTAAGCAAGTAGATTTTATATCAACTTTTGTACCTCATAAACTGTATGATGTATTTTCAAAGGGTGCAATAATAGTATTTTTCACAATCGTGTTATAATAGAGAGCTTTTTAGTCGAGTACCGTGTTTAGGCCACGAAGCTTGCTGAGTGGCCTAAGTAAGGTACAAGATTAAAAAGCTTGATTATAACACTATTGTGAACAATACTTTTTGTACGAGTTCATTAAAATTAATTTTCTACGAGTCAACTGAACTAATTAAACAAACTCGATACTGTTGAAACGAAGTGCAGCTCATCGCTCGTACGCTTGTTGATATCTTAAAAGACATCAACGAGCGTCCAATTCATTACAGTTCAGTAAAGCAGCCACGTGATTGGTCGAATTTATTTTAGTTGTCTGGAGCGTATCGAAAAGTAGTTATTTCGATTGTTTCGACAGTAACATGGACTACAACTATGAAAAGAGTGACGTTGCAGTATTCTCTATGAAATCTTAATACACATATTTTAATCGTCGAGTACAAAAAGGAACTTATTAGGGTAAGGACGTTAAAATGATCACTTTTTAAATATATACAATATCTGCTTGCGTGTTACATTTTGTTTTACGTGTACCACTAATTTAGTGTTATGGTTAACACAAATGCATCACAAAAGCAGATTTTGGTTTTAAAAAAGTGATAATTATGTACCTATTGGTAATTTTGACGACCTTACCCATTAACTATACATCTACGCAAAACCAACTCATCTGTCATTCATTCATACATTGCTGGTTCCAAATGTAAGTTACATATATTTTAAAAGTCACTATTTAAATAGGTACAGTCGGCCAAAATGTGGTCTACCACCCTACGGTCGAGGTTCATTTGAACGACATGAAACAACAAGGTCGATTTCCACTTGCAATAATATTATGACAGTAACCTTAGCGAAACTTTTGTCAAAACTGGTAGACCACTTTCTTGGCCGACCGTACACGTCAATTTACAAGGAATTTGTAAGACGTATTCACAAATGCGCAGAGTATTAGGGCCTGCTGGGCAAGCCTGGGAGCAGTAGGTCGATCACGTAACGCATTGTACGAACGCCGGGTCTAAATGTCACTTTTTATAAGGAAAATTGTCAGTTAAATTGTACGCGTTCGGAACGTTAGGTTAGGTTACATGATTACTCCTCAGGTATAAAGGATGCAAGGGCAAATGCACAAAAGATTCCACTGGGTCGAAGTGCATCCGAAAGGGCCCTCACCTAGATAACATAAGTTAAGATAAGATAAGAGTGTTAGGGCTGGTTGCACCAACTTACGATTACAGACCGATCAACGTTAAATATGGCGCCAATAGAGCATAATGAATAATGGCGCCGGCAGCTGTCATCCCATAGAAACTTGTCATACTTTCCATGCATTCCGATTTTAACGAACACCTCTTACGATTACAGAGTTTCGTGCAACCCACCCTTAAGGCCTCCACACACGGGCCCGCGCAAGTTGTAAAACATTGAAACTACACTTCAAAGTTTGAAGTTCAAACACACATCGAACGCGGGCCCGCCCCGCGCCCGCGACCGGTGTGTGGAGGCCTTAAGTGTAAGGCCTGAGTGGACGCTCCGCTACGAGCGGGGCGTGCAGCGTCCATATAAAACAAATGCAATTTATATGTTTGTGGAGTCCGGTCTGTTCATGCTTGCAAGGGCATAGTAACTACCTAAATACTAGTGTTATTATCATTATTTTGACGAGAGACATCATTCTGTTCTTGACACGTTTTATTGTTATTGACCCTGTACATCTCTGACAATATTACATTAATGATCCTTTTTTTCTGTTTTAACGCTTAGAGACAGTATACATCTCTATAAGAACATTAGAATAATTATTAATTGTATTTGGATGCTCAGAGACATTATACATCTCTGGGGTACTAAATTAATATCATAAACTTATTGTTAATTCTGATACAGACCTTATATCGAATGTATTTGATAATATTTTACAATTTTGGATTTTTTAGTTTTCATTTAGTGACATTTAGTTTGTTAACCATTTAGGTACTAATTGGTTAAAATCTCCAATTTTAAAATGATTATTGTGTAAGATTATTAATATTATATTGTAGAATACCATTTGACATGTAAAAGTGCCCTTGTGGCCTATTTGCAGAATAAATAATTGATTTTGATTTTGATTTGCACTTAGTCTGTGATTGTTTCGGTTTAAGCATGCGTTTCTTTTCAACGTATTTTATTTTTGAGTACTTCACGTTCAAGTGACCTGCTAATATATTTTCATTACTACAGCATGTTCATCATTATATTATATTCTTGGTTAGATTATCGATCGATAAACTGACTTGAGCGGTTTTCCTACTTAATTACCATTCATGAAAGCCGAGTGAGGATAACCTCGCAATTGCGATCATGCGAATATGCCATAATGATCCAAGCATCTTCTGCGTACTCTAGCTAGCGTGAGGCCAGATGACTCTTGGTCAATGAATAATGGAATAATGCTAATACGAGTACATAGGTACTATAATGTCAATAGTTGATTGTACAGAGTGTACACAGTAAATCCTCAGACGGATTATCAATTGACACTGGGTTTTCTCATGCTAAAGTTTTGCGTTCAACGCTGTCTTTAGCCAGAATCTATTAAGGTGGTTCGATTGCCATACAAAGCGTTATTTGACATTCGCAGGCTAACGGCGTGATATTTTAAGAAACTTATGTAACAATCATCAATTGGCTTCCCATTTGCGCCAAATTCCCCCTTTCCTAGAATAAACTTGTATAAACTAGATTTATTTGAGAAATTGGTTTGAGACGTGATATTTTAGGAAAACTATTTTTCTCAAATTTATCTAGTTTATACAAGTTTATTCTAGGAAAGGGGGAATTTGGCGCAAATGGGAAGCCAATTTATGAAAGTTTGTTACATAAGTTTCTTAAATTATCACGCCGTTGGCCTGCGAATGTCAAATAACGTTCTGTATGGCAATCGAACCACCTTAAATGGTTTAGGGTGGATTTCACCAAACCGTCTGTCATCGTAAGCGGTGTTCGTTAAAATCAGAATGTATGGAGAGATTGACAGGTTTCTATGAAATGACAGCTGCCGCGCCATATTTAACGTTGAGCAGCTTGTATCGGAAGTTGGTGCAAGCCGCCCAGCAGCAGGAGTTTCGTGCAGTATTTAAAATTAAGTAGTCATAGGTGAAAATATTCAGATAAGATGTCACTTAATTTACACCACGCCCGAAATATCGAAGTAAATAATTGACTTTCAAAACAAAGTTTTAACCGAATTCAAATCAGTAGCCAAGCCATAGCTTCAAGTTTGCCTGTAAAATTTGAAGAGTTTTCTCGATTTCTCCAGGATCCCATAATCAGAACTGGATTTTGGTGACAACGGGACCAATCTGGAAGTATATGCTTTCCAACGAAGAAATATTTTTTCAAATCGGTTCATAAATTACGGAGTTATCGCGTAACATACACACATAAAAAAAATATAAAAAGACGAATTGAGAACCTCCTCCTTTTTTGAAGTCGGTTAATAAATAAATAACAATACGAGTATTTTGATCCCGTTTAATTAGAATAGGTAATGCCACTAGCGACAAACATATAGGTAGGTTCAGTCTATATACTAAATAGTGACATATTTTTTGTAACCAGATGAGAAGTTCCGGAGATTACCCCCTACATACAAAGTAACAAAACTACACCCTCACAAAGCCACGTTCTCGCAAACTTAACCTCTCTAGTTCGACTTGGCGGGGGCACTACCGTGCCCCCAGATAATGTATAGTACCGAAGTATATTTTTCTTGGCCCTTTTCCTTTCTTGTATAGTGATACTAGCCCTGACTCTGACCTCATCACATTGTTCCTGCGTGTACAGTCGACTTCGAAATTATATTTATTTATTAAGGATTGCCAACAGATGCAGAGGTCGCTCCTATAAGGAGGCTGCCAGAAGAGCCACGGTCGGGACAGCACTTATGATAGATATAATTCATGAGCTGGATCTCAAGGTGTCCCTTCCAAAGACAGAAGCTCTCCTATTCCATGGTCCTAGGGGAGGCCCTCCTCGAAATGCCGGAATAAGGGTAAGTGGGGAGGTCGTGACGCTGAAACCTCATATGAAGTATCTGGGTCTTATTCTAGACGGACGATGGAAATTTGGGGCACACTTTGCCAAGCCTGCTCCGAAGTTAATGTCTACAGCCGCTGCCCTTAGCCGACTGCTACCCAACATCGGTGAGCCCAAATGCCACACGTGCAGGCTCCTGTATTCAAGGGTCATACGGAGCATGGCTCTATAGGGAGCCCCATATGGGTTTATGCCCTCTCGGCGACAAATAAGACCCTACTCCGCAGACCTCAAAGGGCAATTTCGTTAAGGGGCATTCGAGGATATCGTACGGTATCATTTTCAGCGGCAAAGATCTTGGCTGGGGACTCTCATTCATTCATGGGACCTCCAAGCACATGTGCTCGCTAAGGTCCATCAACATATGGCTGAGAAAAGAGCGGCAGGGGAGTTCCCCGACCGGCAGAAGTTAGACTGTGTTCGAGCGATTGCCCAGAACGAATCACTCCGCCAGTGGAAAGAGGAGTTGGGGTCTGCGGATTACGGCCTAGTAACAGTAGAGGCAGTACTGCCTCGCTTAGAACGTTGGGTTGAGAGACAGCATGGAGCCCTGACGTTCCATATGGTGCAGATACTTACTAACCATGGCTGCTTTGGTAAGTATCTGCATCGCATAGGGAGGGAACTCTCCCCTTGCTGCCATGAGTGTGGCGCGCCTGTGGACACGGCGCGTCACACTTTAGAAGAATGCATTGCGTGGAGGCCCCAACGGGCTGCTTTAGAAGCAGTGACGCGGTCGGACCTCTCATTGTCGGGTGTTATTAGGGCCATGCTTGACAATGAGGAAGCATGGAAGGCGAAGGCCTCCTTCAGTGACCAGGTTATGTCGCAAAAGGAGGTCGCGGAGCGGGCACGCGAAAATGATCCCCTCGCGGATCCGCTCCGCCGGCGACGGGCGGGAGGCAGAGCCAGACGCTACGCGCATTTACTGCCTCCTCCGCCGTAGTGGGATGGTGCGGGGGGTTCGGGGGATACCCTGCAAAAATTAATTCTACTGGAATGAATGCGCTGATCTGGCGCGTAATTTCTGCCTGTAGGCCGCCCGTCGGGACGTACGCGGTCGAATGCGGAAAGCGATCCCGCGGCGCCCCTTTCTTAAGGCGGAGCTGGCAATCGTTGGGGTTTTAGACGGTAGTCCAAGGCTTTTGCCGCGGTTAGTCCGTCATACCCGCCCTGCCCCTTCCCCGTGGCGGGCGGGATGCGTAAAGGCATTTCCCCAATGTAAAAAAAAAGGATTACTTTTTTATGGTTGTGTTATGGTGGTATTGGTTCACGTGACTCATATAAATATGCAGGGAGGGAAAACATAATCAAAGTAGCCCCATTTTATTTTCTAAAGTAACCCCAGTTTACGGTACTAACTGGACTGTACTAATATAAGCGTTGTAGCTGTACGTAAAGCCGTGAACGAATCATAAGTATCATAACCCTCAATACGACTCGGTCACATGTCACGTGATGGGGCCATTAATATACAGCTGATTAAATATTAATTACTCATAGTACAATGAGTTCGTTAAGTTATGGGTATTCGACTTTTCTGACGCACGATAATGGAATTATTTTACATGTACTTATGTTTCTTTAGAACATGTTTATTTGTAAACAATAACGTATTAGTATTATATTTATATGATATTGATAAATTGTCGCAGCGGTTGTAAAGTATTTGCTGCTTTGAAATCCAACAATACACGGAAGGCGTAGACACACGAGGCGTTATAGCACCGCTCTCCGCCGTGTTGCGCAGCCCGCGCGTATAGCCCGTGTGTTATGTTATGCGATAGTTCGTTTCGCCGCGACACAGCTCGCGCGCCGGTATGTGATAACCGTCCTGGAGAATTCCAGCACGGTTATCGGCTATTACGAAATCGCGCGTTTTACATACAGCCATAGCGTGATGCTGGTGCCGAAACACCTCGTGTGTTCTGCGCCTAACTTGTAAAATAGGTACCCATTCTGATCTATAATATAATCTACGTTAACTTTTATGCTTTTGGAATAGAATGTCTTAGAGAAGACACTCTATATATTTTTGTGTGTGACTCAGTTCTTTCTTGTTAACATTGGGTTGGATTGTCACGAAAACAACATAAATCCGCTAAAAGCTGTGCGAGACACAAGCAGTTTCGACTCACCCCCAATATATACTTATTTCACCCCAATATCCGTAACAACTACGCCAAATCGGAGACCAGACTAGAACGTAGGTACCGTGGATTACGTTGGTCGAATATTCCTGGCGCCCCAACGCGTAGTAAGCCACAGGCACTGGCACTGCACTGCAGCAGATTTTTGTAAAACTCAATGTTATGAAGTTACGTTTAACGTTTTTCTATTTATCATCACTATGACATTAATACTAACTTTGTCAGTTAAAATGTAAATATTGGACATTATTAAATCCACATGCGTAACTTGTTAGACCAGAGTTTCCCAACTAGTGAGGCGCGCCCCACTTGGGGGGCGTAGAGTGATCCAAGGGGGGGCGCAGGGAGCGGCTCCAGATTTAAATGTTCGAAAAGCTACCGTTTGTCGTAGAAAAGGACAGATTGCATGTTGAAGATGATCTTCGCTGTGCATTAGGGGGGGGCGGAGTATTTTAGCATAACGTTGAGTGAGGCGCATATGGTTGGGAAACCCTGTGTTAGATGAATAAGAATTTAGCTTCTAAAGCATTTCGAGTTCCAACCTGATTGTTGGGGATACCCCAAGTTTACACTGTTTTGTCCACATCCGTTATTAAGCAAAATAGACAAAACATTCTTTGCTGTGCTGCTTTCTCTGTTACTTGTTTCATAACCAAATAACGTGTTTTGGAATTTTTAGATTGAGTAGCGCTTCAGCATAAACACAAAACTGTAAGTATGTGAAGAAACCAACATACTACCACAGATTACAGTATAAAGGTATCATCGTATAGGTAATAAACAGAGTCGGCGCAAGACCTAGATTTGATGTGGACATGCTACTTTTTTGCGGGGCCCTCTGCTAGCGGAAAAGACACATTTGTACTTATATAAAATTAAAATACTCTCGACAACGACATAATTTTTTTCATTTTATCCAAAACCATTAAGTAAGGTTACCTACTAACATTAAACGAAATTATTTTTTAACCCTTAAATTGGCAGAGTATCAAAAATGCACACATTTTTGAGTTATATACCATTTTGCATTTTTTTCTAAAACGTTTTTTTGCGCTTTGTACAGCGGCGCAAACGAGACTTAAACGTGCGATTTTTTTCTTACTTTGCAAAGTTTAGGGTTTTAAAGGAAGAGGATTTTTCTGCTTTTTAAATAAAGATCCATTATAAATTGGGCAAATTATAAGAATCTATCGTGCTACAATACAATGTGTGCATGCTAATCTCGCCATGTACGATTGCTCTTACTAGGATTTCTGTTAAACTCGTATCTTAGGTAACTACATATTTATTCTGGCATCTTCTGGATAGAATGGAAAAATCCATTTTCGGTACTGATAAGGTATATTTAACAACTGCTATGTGGATCGACGACCGCGCGACCCGTTGTCACGCTGATACCGTACTGATAACGTACCTACTTGCGAGTCTTGAGACCTCTACGAAGCACTTTGTAGTCTTGAACTTGCCATTCAAAACGAACGACCTTATAATATTCCAAGTGGCCCCTGCATTTCAAAGTCACCTCGTTTTACGGTGTCAATGAAACATGGGCAACATTTGTGGCATAAAGAGGACCAATTAAGGCGCTATAGTATCATGGTCTTCTCTCCCTCTCGCTGAGCATAAGCGTGAGCGAGATGGAAGTGCGTGTTTGGAAGCGCGGATATCATGTTTTTTAATTTTAATTTTTTGTGCGTTTAAATAATAAAAAAAGTAATCACTAAGTTCCTTCAAACATGATATTGCCAATTTTTAGAACCAATGTTAATATGTTTAGCTATTGTGCATAATTTGCTACGAATGTTTTAAGTGAATTTTAATATGTTTTAGACCTATGTTCGTGATTTTTTTCTATCGAGCGAAAATTGCTTAATCCTGTTTCGAATCACTGATTTCCCTGCAGAAAAGCCTCAAGATTACTATTCGTATTTTTTTGAAACCATATTATTATAAACAGGCGCATTATATTGTTTCAAAAACTATGTTCGCTTCACTTCGCTGAACCTATAGCGCCTTAACTTTAAAAATATCGTTTAAAGCCAAAGCCTAATACGAGTAGAATGGCGCCAGTTTTCCCAATAAATATGTACATATGTTAACAACCCTTACATTTATAATTTACGTTAAGTATAGGTAAATTAAACAGATTAAACTGCACAAGCGAGTATTACAATAACGTAACCCTTAGTTGTAATATTTTTGGTAAACCACCTATTCTCAAATCAGTCTCAAGTTCTAGTGCACTGTATAAATATAACTTACATAAATAATTGTAATTTGCATACATTGGATTGGACACATATTGAACAATAGAGCTTCTACGTCATTTGACCACCATGACGGCTGGCGTTATGTGAATGTGACAATGAATAAACTAAAGTCATGCTAATGAACACATAATAAGCCGACGGTGAGCCGAACTATTTATTTGATAAGAAATGCTATGATTTATATACCAAAATGGAAACTTTATTTAATTAATATAACCTTTATTACCAGTTTACCATTGTAGGTTATTTGTAACCCCCCCGACGCAAAAAGAGGGGTGTTATAAGTTTGACGTGTCTGTGTGTCTGTCTATGGCATCGTAACTCCTAAACCAATGGACCGATTTGAATGCGGGTTTTTATCCGAAAGCTGACGTGATCGAGATCTTATCTTATCTTATCTAGGTGAGGGCCCTTTCGGATGCACTTCGACCCAGTGGGATCTTTTGTGCATTTGCCCTCTCCTTTATACCTGCTCCCAGGCTTGCTCCATCATTTCCACAAAGCGGATGATGCAGTTCACCGGGAGCACCTTGAATTCCTTTGGTTGCGGGTAACCGCACTGAAAAAAATAATTAGCCGAACTAATTAAGTTGTTTAAAAAATAACTCAACTTAAGTTAGGTGGAAATAAACTTTGCATAAATTTACAAAAACTATTTTGTAATGTACTCTCTTCTAGTTATGTTAAGTTATGTCTGGTAAGCAGTAAATTAATAATTTGGTTATTATTTACTGAATTAAAGTAAACAAACTAGTATGGCTGCAGCAACAAAATATTTTTTTTAAATTAAATTAACTGTACCCTTATTTATTATCGATGTGTTTGATGGTATATTACCAAACCGTATGTTATGATTACAACTAAACTGTATATACTTATTGGTTACCAATGCGATTAAATATCTCACCTAACCGTATGTTTACTACTAAATTTTTACAATTGTTAATCAGGTACCAATTTTTTTGGTAGTTACCTATTTGGTGAACCGTTTATGTTCTCTTTGATTAAATATTTTATTTATTAACAACAAATGCTTTTGTAACTATTTAACTAGTAGTTCGAATGTTCAATAGTCAACAAAATTAAAGTTAAAAATAAGTAACGTTTAGCAAGATAGTTATCAAACTTTTGTTATTATTAGCAAACGTTGCACGTTGACGAAGCCGAACGAAGCGAACCCGCGAACCAGTTCATTCCTGCTGGAGGTTCGGTTGTTGCGAGTAAAAAGAAATTAAAATCATGTGAATATTGGTGATATAGTTAGTATAAGTAGTGCGTGGCATGGTGTTTGTGAAAGAACTATATAAAACGGGGCGAGGACAAATATTTGAGGATATGAACGACTTTGAGGAGGCCGCGGCGGCTGCCGCTGCACCGGCACATATTACTAAGGAAGAGTACTTAAAATCATGGGATCTTTCCATGCATAATTGACAAGTTCAAAGGTAAGTCATGTCATTATTTAGTAACATTACACGTTATTCATAAATCGTAACATATGGTGGTGAAAGAAAGACTGGGTGCTACCGCATATTATATTCATTTTATTCTGTATCTGTAAGGTCTAGTGACGACATAGAAGGCTTTGATTGTATTTAAATTGAAACAAAACTAAAACAGGCTAACGGAGCTTACTTTATTTTATTTCAGAACACAGCATTGATTTCGGAACCCTATTAGAAATATTGTCTCCGATGACATCAAGGATCTCATTCCAGTTATAGTCCATATATAGGAGCCAAGCTGATAACTCAGATTTCCATGCTAAAATATAATAACCGATGCGTTTTCACAATCCAAAACAGTAAGTACCTACCTATATAACTAACATTGCCCATTTATTTTTCTAAACAATTATTTGATACTAGCTGTTGCCCGCGACTTCGTCCGCGTAGAACTTTTTATCGTCTTAGAAAATGATTTCTCTCAATACAAAATTTGAACCCTCTTTTAGGGCATAAATTAAAAAAAAAAACGTTGATGTTCATTTTCTAGTTTGTGAACAAACAGTCTAAAACCAAAGTTAAAAATCTCATACTTTAAAAATGCCTTGAAATACTCAAACTTTGAACCAATTTTAACACTCGTAGGGGATGAATTTGGAAAATTCTGAAATCAGTTTTGTAGTCTTTTAACGTACAGAATAAGACCGAAGTTAAAAATTTCTTACTCACACTTCAAAAATTTTATTGCTCGCCATTTAAAATTTGAACCCCCTCTTAAACCCCCTTAGAGGTTGATTTTTTCTAATCGCTGAAAGAACTTTTTTCGTAAACTTTTAAGTCTCTAGCTCAAAAAAAGTGTTGCCCATGCAAAGTTTGCTCTCCTTTTTAACCCTATTAGGGGTGGAATTTTCTAAAACGATTTGTGTTCTTTTTTTGTATTTTAATAAGTAATCTTTCTACAAAGTTTCAAGTCTCTAACTCAAAAACATAAACTTTCCCTGATAAAAACTTTGCACCCCTTTTTATCCCCCTTAGGGATAGATTTTTTCAAAACGCTGAAAGTCTTTTTTGTATTTTTAAAAGATCTTTCTACAAAGTTTTGAGTGTCAAGCTCAGAAAAAGTGTTCCCCATACAAACCTTGCACCCTTTTTTAACCCCCTTAGAGAATGATTTTTGTAAAACGCTGAATGTAGTATTTTTCATGTTTTAATAAGTAATTTTTCGACAAAATTTTAAGTCTCTATTAAAAAAAAATATGTTTTTCCCATACAAACTTTGCATCCTATTTTACCCCCTTAGCGGTGAAATTTTCCAAAACAATGAAAGTACTTTCTTTGTATTTAAATAATCTTTCTACAAAGTTTTAGGACTCTAGCTAAAAAAATTGTTTCCCACATACAAACTTTGCACCCCTATTTTAGCCCCCTATTTTTAGGGGTAGAATTTTCTAAAACGCTGAAAGTACTTTATTTGTATTCTAATGACGAATCTTTCTACAAAGTTTTAAGTCTCTATTTAAAAAAAAAATTGTTTCCCCCATACAAAATTTGCACCCCTATTTTACCCCCTTAGGGGTAGATTTTTTTAAAACACTGAGTCTAGGTACTTTTATTGTATTCTAATGAATAATTTCTCTACAAAGTTTTAAGTCTCTATTTAAAAAAAGTAGTTTTTCCCATACAAACTTTGCACTCTATTTTACCCCTTTAGGGGTAGAATTTTCTAAAACCCTGAAAGTACTTTATTTGTATTCTAATGACTGATCTTTTTACAAAGTTTTAAGTCTCTAGCTCAAAAAAAAAAGGTTCCCCCATACAAACTTTGCACCCCTATTTTTAGGGATTTTTGAAAATTCTACCCCTAAGGGGGTAACCTTAGGGGTAGAATTTTCAAAAATCCCTTTTTATCCCTAGCCCACGTTATAAAAGCAACATACTGTGCACAAATCAACTCTCTAAGATTAGTAGTTTCGGCTGTGCGTTGATGAGTGAGTGAGTGAGTGAATAAGTCAGTCAGGACATAGGCATTTATTATGTATAGATAGATAGAAGATAATGAAACTCCCATTCAAATAATTATCTCAAAAAATTATGAAGCTACATCCGTTTTAATGTCGCTTGTTAGAATGAGAAAACGATGAGGGACTGTGACGTCAATATCCTCGAGCGTCATAGTAAAAAACAATCGTTTCATATGAAGGTGCGTTTTGCGGAAAAGGGACAGAACATAACCCCTCTTAAAACTTTGGACTCTTATAACTTAGTCATTACCTATATAACCTCTTGCTTTGTTTTTTTCTCCATTTGACTATATTTATTTTAAATTCTTTTTCGAGAAAATACATTATGATTATAACCACGAACTTCGGAATTCGAAAATATTCGGGTATCTCTATCTCTGTCGCACTAACCATACTCGAGTGACAGGGATGCAAATATATGAACATTGAGTATCGGTTTTCGTGGTAGCGCCGCAGGTACTTTGGCTGAATGCGCCGAGCGCGTGCCATTGTCATTCAAAAAAAACAAATTCGTGTTAATTATATTGTTCAAATTTGTTGATTTCATTTATTGAAATTACGACATAAAACGACATTTGCGCATATAAGTTCTCATATCAGAATCGAATATTTTTTTATGGTTTATATTTTAGCATTTGTCTCGTAAAGGTCTATCGTAGACGGGATTTAAATTATTAATAAGTGAAAGGCAAAGCAATTCCGCCATTTTGACGAAAATTTGACGTTTCTTATATAGCTGACAGTTGGAGCAGCGTTTGATTTCAATAAAAATAAATGAAAAATTAAATGAAGTCGTATATTTCGGAAAATTTATTAATTGTCGCAGTCGGATAAAAACTATCCTAAGTTGCAGCTAGAATAATAATGTACATATATAAAATGTTTCATATTTTTCCGTTCATGGGATGCTGAGAACATTCGTACCACACAAAGCTTAGTTTCAAACTGGCTGATTCTTTTTTTAATTTAGAGATTTATTATAAGTGGAGATTAGGGCAGTTTCCTCCGGAGAGTGCTATGGATATACCTTGTTGAGGGGACACTCGTTGACACATAAATAAGTGTATATTTATTGGGTATACCAATGTAGAGGTACAGTATATATTTAAGTAATACAGATTTCAAATACCTTTCAGACGGATGACATTGAAGATATAAGAACCATGGATGGATGCATATTTAATTGACGGTTGACAGAGCAAGCAGAAGAACCACCATCCGATGCTGAGCCACAAAGAGAGCAGAAAAAACGTTGTGTAAGTAAGTGAAATTCTGCAATTTAAAAGTTCACACTAATGTTAGGTATAAAGTCGAAATTACCTCTGTTTGTCCGTGTTAAGTCTCGGCCTAATAGCTTTAATTTTTGTATGAATGTCATATGAAGATAATTTAAGCTAGTAGGAACAGTCAGGGGTAATAATATAAGGACATAAATATCTGTACAGGACTCTATTATCAATGTCATAGAGGCGTGTTCAGACATTCATGTCCTTATTTATGTACGTATATCATTACCCCTGACTGCACCTAAGTTATTTCAAAAAAAAATTGGAGTTAAACTTGTCCCATTCCAAAAAAATATGTGAAAATAAATTGATGATTTTTATTGCAATTTATAACAAAGTTATGCAAATTATCAAACAAGGATCAACACAATTTCAACGTCTCATTACTTATCAAATAATCTGTGTTGTACCTAATTATTTGTATTATTGTAGTAATTTTTAAATGTGGACTTTTTACGATTTTAATTAATTTAGAGTCATACAAACAGAAACATCATCAATTTACAAAATGATAGATAAGTAAGTTTTTTTTTAGTAACATAAGTAGTGGTAATATGTATAGTTATAGATAAGTTGTTTTAAATATTTTCGTTAATTTTGTTCGTGTTTGAGTGTTAGCAAGTTTGGATGAAATAGATATGTAACGATTACTTAAGAGTCACTTATAAAACTGAAATAATTATGAGAAGAATTATAATATAATAATGATTATGAATACTAAACAATTAAAGAGGGATATAAAAACTATGTATTTGTATTAATTTTATCAGATAGAACATACTGTAAAAATAAAACTGTTAATACTAGATTGCTGATCAATAAAACTTTGCTTAACTTTGTAACCATGAATTTTATTATAGGCTACCTATAGAAATGAACAATTTCGTTTAAAATATTCATATCAAGTTGTAATAGTGATAAAACCTAATGATTGTTTTTCATGTGACGTTACCATTTACTTACAATGTAGTATTTATTGTTTATAACAATAATATAATTGTAATACAACTTAATATGACTATACTTTTAAAATTTAATTAATTGTAATCACAATGTGAGTATACCTGTCATTATGTTGAGTATGTTGGGTGTGTATTTTTTCTAGTTAAGTAGTTACTTGAGGCAGGCATGACATCAAATAAAATCCCAGTAAAAATACAAGCCCAATATACTCAAATATCAAATACGAATGCTCTGTTAGTCAGTGTTAGTTCGTTTAAAAGTCCGATTAACTTTTTAAAGAGATAACAACCTGTTAGGCGTTGTGATTGGCTAGAAAAGCGTGGCGCACTAGGCCTAAACAAGTTTCATATCAATGTTTCCAAAAATTGTTTCCCAGATTTATCGTTTGTCAAACTTTCGTTTGGCCGAAATGCATTTTAATTAATTGATAAGATGACCTTACAAACAATATTGATAAGCTTAAGTTAAAAAAATCTGTCAGATGAATTTTTGGATAAATGATACATAGAGGAAACAATGTTTTGAAACATTGACAGGAACCTATTGTAAAAAGGTATACTTACATTTTATCAGAGGGTATCGAGTTGTGATAGAGTGCAGAGATTGGACCTTCCAAGAAATAAATTGTGTTTCAAATTAGGTGTTTCACTAGATGGCATCCCAGTTAGTTAGTTAGTTAGTTATACTGGGCGTTTTCCGCAAGTCGACATCCATTGTGCCTATTTTGCGTGAAACGGCGGTGTGGCGCTACTCTAACCACCCCAGCTCGTCTAAAAAGTTGGTGAGTGCCTTGGTGTTGCTGACTGCGTCCCGTAGTGTGTTTGGAGAACCTAGGTGCTTAATTCTGTATACTTCTACCTCCTTGCAGTCCAGTAGTATATGTTTAAGGATGATTCACGCTAAAACGGGCCGTCTCCGGCCCGGGCCGTTTTCTAAGAAAAACGCGGCGTTTTTGCGCGGCTGACGTCATACCCAAGCCCGGCCGGGCCACGGCCGAGGCTCGGAAGCGGCTCGGTGTCGGCACGGCCCGGTCGCTCAACTGTAACACCACCGTTTGACGGCCGTTCTACCGCCAACCGAGGCTCGGAAGCAGCTCGGTCCCAGCCCGGCCCGGAAACGGCCCGGAAACGGCCCGGTTAAGTATAACAACGCTCCAATGCCCGTAGCCCGGTCTCAGCTCGGGCCCGGCACGGACATATACATCAAAAATACGAAGGCTGTTAGCTGTCATATATGAATATGTGAAATATGGTAGTCCATCTAACCTTGCATTTAGTCGGTTTACATTATGTGATGTTGACCTCATAAAAAATAGTTTAGCACATGTAAAGGTTTATTACAACGATACACTGACCGAATTTTAAGGTCTATTGTACATTGTTAGATATTTTTGTATGAGGCATCTTATGAAGAGAAAACATAACGTCTGATTGTTCTAATAGGTAATTAAAATAGATATAATTACATTGTATTTAACAAAAACCAGTCAGATTAGGACTGATTCATGATATTATTTAATTATGAGTGACTAGTTTCCGTTTATCTTCGTCCGCGTGAAACTCGTTTATAACGTTATAAAGCCCCATACTAACATTCGCCCCCTTTTCTACCCCTATAAAAATAACATATGTCCTTCAAAAGGATTCAATCGGTTCAGAGATTTAAGCGTGAAAACGTAACACACAGACAGATAGATATATTGCCAGAGCTTTCGCATGTATAATATAAGTTAGGATTTAGGCTGGGCACAAACGTTCGGTATCCGCGTATGATTTCTGAATGGTAGGAAACCGTAACCGAACGTTTGCGCTCAGCCTTAGAACTTAATTTGTTGTTCCGTTATCAAACTGAATATCCAGAAGTAGCTTCTGGTTGTCTAACTGGTTATACTAAATACAATAATAAATAAAACAGGACAAAGCATAATTTTATTTTTATTTTTGCAAATCTTGGAAAATCACAATATCTGACAGATTTGACATGGTGTTATGTTGTGTAACACACGGCTATTAGTTTTTTTTAATGCTTAGCTCATTTACAAAATGCGTTCTTATTATTAGGTAAATTACAGTTTTCGTACTGATATCGCCTTGATTTACTCGTGCCTAAGATTAGTCAGATGTAAGGAATGTGCGGATAGATGTCCATCTTCCTAGAATGAGCAGATTTTTTTAACGCCATTCATCGCTGGCAAAAAAAAGACACCTTAAATGCAGATAAGTATATCTTTCCCCTAGTAAACTATACACTTATCTGCATTTATATCAAACTCGTACCGTGCGTTCAGGGGGGTCTATCCCAGAAGTTCCATATTTTCTAGTTCCATATGGATCTACCGGGATATTCATTTTGAAGGAAATTTCCCAGAAGTACCATATGGAACTAATGGTACATATTCCGCTGTTCCACCTATCCCTACCGGGTTGTCTCCACTGGTAGGGATGCATGGATTTTTTTTCATATCAAACGTCTACCTCTGCTAACAAAGTACAAACTTTGTCTATACATATAACTCTAAAGCCGGGTCCGCTGCACCAATCAATGTTTTCCATGTTTTTAAACATCTAACATGTTTTCCGTCAGGTTCGGCAAACAAATAGGGTTTTGTTTTGATTGGCGAAACATGTTTGACGCTTAAAAACCACGAAAACATGGCGCAGCGGACGTGGTTTTAAAATATCAAATGCATAAGCGTGCCTTTCACGTTAATAGTAATGTTTGAACGCTGTTAATCGTGTAGGTACAGTCACAACATAGAAATAATAAATACTTAAAAAAATGGTCAAATAAATTGTTGGAGAATCGAAATACAACTGATTCACCCTAGAGCACATCTCCGAAGATAGGTAGGTACTCAACTGATTTAAAACTAAAATAAAAGGTGTAAAGCCTAGTATATGGAACTATTGGGATCATTTGTTTGACATGTACAAATGTACCGATAGTTCCATATGGAACTAGAAAATATGGAACTTCTGGGATAGACCCGTTCAGAGCGACAGAAAATTTCCGATTTCCGCTTTTGCTAGTCTGAGTAACATGCATGTGAACTAACCTTAACCTAGGTTAACGAATAATATTACTTTTTAATTTACCGTTGGAATAAAAAAAAACACCAATAGATTTATTTACAAAATTGAATAATAAAGTATAGTATGGCATGGCATCCGATCGTCTTTTCGCCGTGCCATGTGTGAAGAAATTATCTCCATCCGTTAACAGATAAGTAATGGCATCCGATGGGCCATCGTCTCTCCGCCGCCGTTACATGTGGTGAAGCAGTTGGGTCTACCCACTGGCAGAGAGTGATGGCATCATGCTACGTGTGATGATGCTGGATCGAAAACCAGCTCGTTTGGACTGCTTCAGCTATCAGCCTGTTGTGGCTGCAGTATTGTATCATCTAGACCGAGCTCACCTTGCTCGTACATGTAACAAGAAATAAAACATCCAAAGTAAAATTTTATTCAGTGAATTAAATAAATGCAGGGTTCTTTTAGTTTTATTTTTAAGTAGTGGATTATTAATCATCCTCGGATAAATGGTTCTGGATATTGCCCACTACATATAAACTTACAAAGCACAACCACAACCTCACAATCTTTTTTAGCATCACACGTTGTTATGCCTCGTACGTGTGACTGTATAGTTTTTAGGGTTCCGTACTCAAAGAGTAAAACGGGACCCTATTACTAAGACTTCGCTGTCCGTCTGTCTGTCACCATGGCTGTATCTCAAGAACCGCTAGAGATAGCTAGAGAGTTGAAATTTTCACAGACTATGTATTTCTGTTGCCGTTATATCAATACTAAAAACAAAATAAAATATTTTTTAAGGGGGGCCCTCCCATACAACAAACGTGATTTTTTGCCGTTTTTATAGATAATGTACCGGTACCCTTCGTGCGCGAGTCCAACTCGCACTTGGCTGGTTTTTTAAGTCTGATTTGTACACTGCGTGTATAAAATGTGATGTATGATTAAGCTTTTCCATGTCTATGATAATTTACTTTAAAAACAAAGTTTAAACCGACTTCAATTCAGTACTTCGCCAAGCCACATGGTACATGAAAATTTCCGCATTTCCTTTCCAATTTACCACATGAACTGCTTTCCGAGAGCAAATGCGTTAATTATTACAGAAAAAACCCAAGTCGCTATATGTGGGCTGATAATATTTGAGGAGTTCCGTCGATTCCTCAGGATCTCAGATTTAACACTTCATTAGTTGCTACTTCAACGGAATCATGTCAGAATCTTTGACGGACATCTTGGAGGAGTTCCATAAGTCACCTGTGGTGTCTTGTCTGTGGTTTCCACTTCACCAAAATTACGATTTCCGAGAGTAAATACGAGTTATAATAGAAAATCCCAAAATCACTACATGCGTGCCTATAAAAATTGAAGGTTGCCCTCAATTTCCCTGGGATACCATCATCAGATCCTAAATTTCGGGAAATCGGTCCACAATTGATGGAGAAATAGGCGAACATACATTAAAAAAATATATATATACAGTGGAACATATAACCTCCTCCTTTTTTGAAGTCGGTTAAAAATTAGGTTAAATGGGCTTTATAAAACAGGGGCTTAATAGATGTAGATATTAAAGATTATACGTACCTATTTTTAGCAGCCAATCTTAAGCTGGCGTAAGTTGTGGGTCTTGAAATCATCTTTCGTGTTTTACGGTTCAACTACTTTCTTAAGTAGGTACCTCGACTACGCGATAAGCTATAAGAATACAATATGCTGCAAGAATAAACAGTAAGTGAATCAACCAGCTATATACAATACACAAATACCTACAATATATATAATTATAACTAGCACATTTGAAGCAGGAGCAGCCCAACTGGAGTAGTGCCTTCACCTTACAGAAGACCGTAGTCATAATAAGGCCACTACTTGCTCTGTAGGTTAGGTATGTGGTGTTGTGTTCCTGGTGGTGAGTAAGGTCGCAAGAGTTCCCGAGGATGTGTCGTGTTGAGAGCGAGGGACCCGTGATCGTCTCTAGCTATCACCACAACGAATCCTCAAATCAATAAAGGGTCGGTAACACGCTTGTGATTTTTCTGGAATCACATCAGGCAGACCGTATGCCTGTTTGCCACCCACTAAGTATAAAAAAATCTTCCAAAGCTATCTCTCTCGGCATATCTTCAAACGATACAATCCAGTAACAGAACAGACGGACGGAGCCTGAGTTGTCGAAGGTTCCCTTTGGGTAGAGATCCCGAAAAAGACAAAATAAAAACTTCCTGTTCGGATAAATGGTTCCGAATAATACCCTCTCCCCTACATACAAACTTACAACCTTACAATGCTACAATCTCAAAGACTTTTCCTCTTTATTATATTTCTTTAAATCAAATTTCCGTAATTCGGTATATTTGACTTTACTAAACGAAATTAGGTCTAACGGGCTTTAAAAACCCGAGCTTAATGGAAGTAGATATTGTAAATACCTACCTGCCTATTGTATGTACCTATTTTTAGAAGTCAATCTTAGTCTGGCGTTGGTTGTGGGTATTGTAAACGTTCGTGTTTCAGGGTCCAACAACTTTCGTAAGTAGGTAGGCTAGCTCAAAAGAGTTAGTGCACTACTCGTCATTTTCCCTGATTCGACATTTTCGTTAATTCGTCAGTTTCCCTAATATGTCAATGCCATCAAAATTAAATCCATATGAAAAATAAAAGAAAATTGGTAAACACGATAAAAGAATACCTACGGATACGTACGATTCACGTTAACGAAAATGATACGCATACGGAGGGTTCCGTACTAGAAGAAACAGGTGGCAAGATATTGCAGGTCAAATGATACAGCCCTGTAACAGACAGACGGATACACGAGCCTGAGGGTCCATTTCAGCCAGGGTACTTCGATGGAGATTTGACCACATATACTTACAACAAAATCTCAACTACGGCTCAAATTAAATTGCCCTATTGGATGTCATAAGGTCATAAATGTCGTCATCACCATCATATCAGCCGAAAGAAGTACGTTGCTGGGGAGGCCTATGGGAGGGAGCGTATTTGCCTACCAGGTCATCAGTCCACCTTCTTGAGGTACGTGCTCACCACTAGAGAAACTTTCCACACCAACGGCCATCGGTTCTCGTCCTGTCCGGGTAGGCAGTACGGGTATGACGGACTAACCGAAGCTGGACTCCCGTCTAAAAACACCCACGAGTTCCGGCGCCGCCTTGTAAAAAAGGGCGTCGCAGGATCGCTCTTGGCATTCAACTGCGTACGTCCCGGCGGGCGGCCCACAGTAGCAGGCCACAGACATTGCGAGGCATCAGCTCCAGACCTGTGGAACCTTTACATACAGGGACCCCGACTCCCTGCATGGTTCCGCTACGGCGGAGGTGATGTTTTGATATCATCATCATCCTTATTAATACAACACGTTACAGAATAGCGGGGCTGGCGACTATGCAGCGCATACCTACTCAGATTTTAGTGGATTTCGATATTGCTTACCTTGACAAAGGGCTAACCGATACCACAAAGTTCGTGGGTTGGTTTCAGAGGATTTTAAAGGTTTCTGGAGCCTTGTAATTTTCTTTTCCAAACAGTGTTTAAAATTTTGAACAAAAATTTTCTGTTTGTAAGCAAATTTGTCAATTTGTCATAGTTATGTCACACACGTCAAAGAGAATATAACCACTACGTACGTTACGTAGTAGTTATATTCTCTTTGGTCATACATATAGAAAAATGGCTAGCACCACACTGATGAGGTTTCGGTATTTTTATTTTTGGTTTTATACTTAATAGATAAAAACATAATAGGCTCGTAAGTTACTCAGCTAAACTTTGAATAGTCTGACTTCTTATTATATATATTATACTCGCTGTCGCTCAGGCATAGGTAAACAGGGTGGAAAGTTAAAACGGGACAGTAAGGGCAGATACTAGATCCATTGCCGCCACGCAAAAATGGCATATGGATTTCATTCCTAACTTTTTAAGTGATGACAATCTACATTCACAGATTTAAAAAAAAAGTACAGTCAGCGAGAAAATCATCAATTTTGTCAATTTTTTTTAATGCCATTCGATCCCATTTTTATTACGGATCAAAATACTCTTCGGGACCGACTAAGGTTTGACTACTAGAACGCCCAGAAATCAAAGAAAACTTTTTCCATACAGTTAGTATTGAAATCCCTAAGTGCAAGTAGTCCTTTAGTTAGACGATCATCAAATTGTGTGGAGGCGGAGATAACTTCATTTAGATTAGAAATGAAAGAATTTATTCCTTTGTTAAAAAAAACTGGTTTAATTCAATGACTAGCTTTTGCCCGCGACTTCGTCCGCGTAGAACTCGTTTATATCGTAGCCCGATACAAACTCTCACCCTCCATTTCCCTTTTAGGGGTAGATTTCCGATATAAAAACTACCCTAAAATATTCATGTACTCAATAGTATACTTAGCTCTTAATTCAAAGTTCCTCCCATCAGAGCAGGAACCACACACTGACTAATAACTGAACAAAAACTATATGTTCCAAGATGAACATATATTATTAAAACAATGCATTTCAAAATGGCTCAACAGAATAACGTTAAAGGTCTCTTACCATAAACTAAATAGAGTCATCACTTCTAGAATCAACAACAGGATACGGAAGCGTTTGGTAACATGGAGTATTCTTTTATCATAAATTATGTACAGGTAATTATAAAGGTGTCGCTACACGACACAGTCTTGACGGATTCGCGATCGTCGCGACAGCTTTATTATACTTATGCATAGAAGATAGATTAAAATTTACTAAGGTAAGGGTTTTACAGCACCTCTCCGCTAGTGAGTTCTGTCCACATAGTAACGTTTATGAATACGGGTGTAATTACGTTACTTTTTTTTTTAACAAAGGAATGAATTCTCTCATTTGGGGTATATGTATGGAAAAAGTTTTCTTTGATTTCTGGGCGTTCTAGTAGTCAAACCTTAGTCGGTCCCAAATAGTATTTCGATCCTAAATAGGAATGGGATCAAATGGCATTAACAAAAAATCGTCAAAATTGATGATTTTCTCGCTGACTGTACTATTTTTCAAAAATCTGTGGATGTAGATTGTCATCACTTAAAAAATTAGGAATGAAATCCATATGCCATTTTTGCATGGCGGCAAGGGATCTAGTAGCTGCCCTTACTGCCCCGTTTTAACTTTACACCCTGTATAGCATACCTGGGTACCTCCAAGCTCACTGCTCCTTTAGATTTCGTTTTATTAACTACCTAACGTTTTAAAAAGGTTTTTAATTACCTCATTACAGACTTAGCAACTTATTTCATCGATTTGTTTAAAAAGTAATCATAACACTATCTATAGCAACCACAAAAAGGTAATTATTACCCTTTGTTATTACCTAAGCATATTACAGTTGCATATATTCTTCGACATGGATGAAGAAATGCTGATTGAGGAGGTCCGAAAGTATCCAGGTCTATACGACATGTCGGACAAAAAATATATGGACTCAAAATATAAAACCCAACTGTGGATTAAAATAGGCAAACAATTTAATCGCAGTGGTAAGTTATATAAAATGTTTTTTTCCCTCTGTTCTTCTCCTAGGGCATAGCGGAATGTCATCGGTCAATAGAAAACTCTTATATTTATAGGCGGCTGCTTATAATCAGGCGGATCATATACTTGTTTGCCACCGTCGTAGTACAGTCGCCATCACATACATAGGTACACTGTAGGTGTTCATAAATATCGGCACATGCACCCTAATGCCTTGAAAATAGAGGTGTGTTCCGATGTTTGTGACGTGCTTGTTTGTTCCGATGTATGTGATCACAAACATCGGAACACACCTCTATTTTCAAGGCATTAGGGTGCATGTGCCGATATTTATGAATACCTACAGTGTACCGATGTATGTGATGGCAACTGTACCTATAAAAGAAACCTCCCACTATTTACATTTAATAAAGTAGTCGACCCATTAAACTATTAAAGTCAAGTTTTTTTTGGAGGAGTTAGAATCAACATTTCCACCAATAAGATATAAAAAAGACGAAGAAGATTCATTACTTATAGTAAGTAGGTTTATTACTTCTTGTTTTACAATTTGTTACAGAAGCCTATGTGAAAAAAAGGTGGGCGAATATCCGCGACCAATATAAAAGATCTTTAAATAAGCTCAAGACCAGCAGTGGGCAAGGGGTAGCTGTGGTAAAAAAATACAAATATGCAGAACATTTGCAATTTTTAAAGCCGTACTTTGTTGATCGTGGGACTATTACCAATATCGGGGATGACACAGATAGTTCCACAGCTCTTGAGCCCGAAGAGATGGAAATACCCTGCGGTGGTGATCCCATCGCGTCGGGCTCGAGAGCTTTGGAACTATCCGTGCCCTTGGAGCAGCAGGCTGGCCCGTCGAGCGCACCGCATTTAGGGCCAAACCTCGAGTCGGAACACGGAACTCCACCTGAGCGCTTCCGTGCCCCGACTCGAGGGAGTCGGATGAACACGCGTGCCCGGCGAACACAACCGGCCGCGACCCAATACCACACGTCACATGAATTATTCAAACTGATAAAAAACAGGGAGCAAAGAGAACCAGACGACATCGACCATTTTTGCAATAGCCTGGCCAGCACAATGAGAACGTTTCCTCCATTTCTGCGAAATAAGGCCAAAGGGCGTCTTTTTCAGGTTCTACAAGAAATAGAGTTGGAGTATATTTTAAATATGTCTTCACCAATCCCCGACCCCGTTCACGTAGACTTGCTGAACTCGTCTGCTATAGCGACGTCGCAGGAGTGTTTGGCTGGTTCGCCATCCAGAAACTCTAGTGCTAGTTGGGCTGTCACAGAAGGTGGCGTCCAAGAGAATTACACTTACGTACCAGTCAATCCCAGCCCTGAGACGTCGTCTGTAGTAGATGAGTAGTTTCATACATACCTACTAAACATGAAATCATTATAAAAACTAAGCCACAATTAAAATTATTCTCTACTTCAAAAAGGCACCCTTTGGCCTTGTTAACTCAAACATCGAAATAGACATTTTTAATGGTCTCCTCTCTTTGCTCCCTGTTTTTTTACCGACTTCAAAAAAAGAGGAGATTCTCAATTCGGTTGTATGTTTTTTTTATTCACCCCCGCCGCTCGTTCTATATTATGACACCATCGATCATTTCTGGTGATGGAAACAGAATGTGGCCATGGGAGTTCAGTACTTAACCGACGTAACCCCGTTGAGTTTGGGCTGCTTCTTAGAATCGTCTCTATGAGTAATAGTTGATGATGGTGTATATACATGGTGTGTATAAAAAATATCTACTGTTGGCAATAAAAGCTTATACCAAAAATGTACGCACACCAGAAAGCGATTACCGTAGTCTATAGACGCTTACAACTCGTGCAGGGTTAGCACAAGATGGCGCGCGAGCTTTATTGCGATGAGATAGACTATCCGTCTCTTTCTAAATGTTCCCGTTAGAAAGAGACGGATAGTCTTTCTCGCTTTTCTGCAGAGGACTAGTATGCGAGTTGTTGTCACTAACAGAGTCCTTAGCACGATTAGGTTTTATCGTCACGTTTTATGGCGAAAACGTACTGAGACGTCACGTCAAACATAGCGATAAAACGTATCGTGCTCGTGCTAGCTTGGGAGTTGATCCTATCCTATACTATAATTATAAATGTGAAAGTTTGGATGTTTGTTACTCAATCACGCTTAAACGGCTAAACCGATTTGGATGAAATTTTGCACGAAGATAGTTTATAGCCTGGATTAAAATAAAGGATAGTTTTTATCCCGGGTTTACGCAGACGAAGTCGCGGGTGGAAACAAGTACTTACTATTATAAATGTGAAAGTTTGGATGTTTGGATGTCTGGATGTCTGGATGTTTGTTACTCAATCGCGCTTAAACGGCTGAACCGATTAGGATGAAATTTTGCACGAAGATTGCTTATAGCCTGGATTCAAATATAGGATAGTTTTTTATCCCGGGTTTACGCAGACGAAGTCGCGGATGGAAACTAGTACTTTAATATGATCTGAACGCTACCTTTAAATCACTACGATATTTCGATAGTCTATTACCGTTAAATATGGAGAGCGTATAGATTTAATTTCCGATGAACAGTTAATTTTTGTCTGTCAACTTGAATTTGTATGTTGTATTTAGAATTTAGCATTTAGGGTTTAAACATTAAATTTAGAATTTTGAACATTGAATTACGAATTTAGAATTTGGAATTTGGAATTTGGAATTTGGAATTTGGACTTTGGAATTTGGAATTTGGAATTTGGACTTTGGAATTTGGAATTTGGAATTTGGAATTTGGAATTTGGAATTTGGAATTTGGAATTTGGAATTTGGAATTTGAAATTTGGAATTTGGAATTTGGAATTTGGAATTTGGAATTTGGAATTTTGAACTTTGAACATTACATTTTTAATTTTGGATGTTGGATCCAACATATTGAATGTAGAGGCAGCATGCGATCAGCCGATCATCTTCATATTAGTATAGCACATGCAACAGTGCAAAAATAACGAGTCATCCGCGTTCGATGGCGCGAAAGGAATAGGCGAGGCGAACAGACTATGTGATAATGACGAAGTCGTTTGGAAGAAGTTCGGCGACTGAATGATACGACCGAAGCAGTGTGTAATCGCCGCTTAACAACCGAAAGACGGCCACAGCTGTATACTCGTATATAGGCCTCCCACGAAAAGCGGTACAAGTGCCACTCGCATCCAGCAGACTCCCGCCACCTTTAATAGGTCATCAGTCCCACCACATGTGATGAACCACGCTGCGCCTTCCGGTATACACGTCATCGTACGTCATACATCCTCGCCACTTGAAAACCTTTCCGCCCCAGAGTGTGTTATTTTCTATATTTTTCTCTGTTTCTTATTTAGGTATAGCCGTGGTTTCTGTTGGTTTATATTAGCCATTATGCGCTATTTCGAGCAGATAAGTTAGTCAAGCAGTGTTCACTCTCTTACGAGTTTGGTAATTACACTAATTACATATCACTTCATAAAATTCAATTTTTAATTTTTATTATTATTGAATTTTGAATGTTGAACTTAGTAGAATATTTACAATCGAAGTCGCTGAGAGTCAAAATAATTTTTTAATTTTTCCCTAACAGCGAAAGCGTCATTGGTCGTTTGTTCAACGGGGCCAGATAACGATTCCAAATTTGGTTGCTCTGTAAAGTCGCTTGTGTGTGTGATTGTGACATAAGCCATATCGTTTCTCTCTCGCAGAAAGTTATGCAAAACACAAGTACTTAATATTATATAATCAACATTTTTTGGCGCTGATTTCATTCGTCGAGAAAAGATGCGAAATTTTTGTGTCAATAGTCCGAAAGCATTTTCCACTAACCGTCGGGCAAGAGATAATTTGAAATTATAATTTGTTTCTGGATCTCTACCATTGGCCTGATCTCGGGGATACGGTCGCATCAAATATGTTTTCAAAGGAAAAGCTTCGTCGCCAACCATGACAAACGGGGTGGTAATTGTTGAATTAGGTAAAGATCGACCAGGTGGTATACTTAAAGTATTATTATTTAATTTCTGTCCTAAAGAGCTATTCGCAAAAATGCTGCCATCGCTATTCCGGCCGTAAGATCCAACATCCAAGTAGATAAATTTGTAATGTGCGTCAACCAAGGCCAATAAAACGATGGAAAATGTTTTTTTGTAGTTAAAGTATACAGAACCACTATTTGCTGGTGCTTCGATACAAAAATGCTTGCCATCTAATGCTCCAATGCAATTTGGGAAACGCCACAGCCTTTCAAATTCATCCGCAATTTTCCTCCACGTCTCTTCGTTTGGCTGTGGCATCACCTCTTTCATTAAACAATCAACGATTACTCGACAAGTTTCGTTAACAACTTTACAAACGGTAGAATGACCCATTCGAAAATTGAGCGAGAGTGTTTTGAATGAATCCCCCGTAGTCAGGAATCTGCAAATAAATTTTACCTTTAGTTACAAATGACAAATGAATTTAAAATTATAATTATTTAAACATGTCTATAATTCAATAATAATAGGCATGGTAGCATTATTTACCTACTTATAAAAACCTTTTTAAAAAGCTAAGTTACATGCTCATCCGGTCCTCTGGTGACAACAGGGCTGGAACGTTCCTCGCACAGCGAATAGGCATTGCCATTCAACGGGGCAACGCAGCCAGCCTTATGGCTACTCTGCCTAGTGGCAGCGATTTGGGGGAAATATGTGTATATAGTAGTTTAGGTTCACATAGTTTAGGTTAGGTTTAGTTCGTTTTTTACTTTCTCTTTCTGTTCCATGTTTTTTTACTTATAAATATATATTATTGGGTCATTCATTCAGACCTCTGATTACGCTTAGTTTCTACGAATCACGGCATCAAGATATATTTGTGGGTGAACGTTGAGGTGAGCTTAAATCAAGTTACAGAATAGCGGGGCTTGAGAAAAATGCAGTTCACCCACAGTCTCATAGCGCATACCTACTTAGATTTTATTGGATTTCGATATTGCTTACCTTAAACATAGAGCTAGTCGATGTTCGGAGGATATGGGATTCTGGAACCTTGTAATTTTCTTTTCCAAACAGTGTTTAACTTTTTCATGGATAACACGGAAAGAATCTTGTGTCATGTGAAAATAATCATAAAATTTGTCATCATAGGTCCAAAGTTCTTTACACAATATTTCGAATTCTCCTCTAGCTTCACGGGAACGCCAAAGCGGATGCACGCCAAATTGCCTTGAAGAACATGGTGCCAAATCTTCTTCTTCGTCTTGGATTATTGCAACAGCCAATATTACGTCAAAATCGGATACTCTCGCCATTTTATTTAGGTTTTATTTTCGTAAGAGAACGTATGTTTATGTAAGTAATTATATTTATGTTGCAGTGGTTGAATAAATTCAGCTCAGTGACAATGACAGCTAATGACAGAGTTTCTTTGACATTAAAACGACGGAAACGGCCCGGTCGCTGCCCGCTGTGATTGACGCGCAACGCTCGGAAGCAGCCCGGACGTGGCACGGCGACCGAGCCTCGGTGTCGGCCCGGCCCCGGCCCGGTGCGAGCTCGGTGACATAACGTTTGCACAATGTCCCGGCCCGGTGTCGGCTCGGCGTCGGCCCGGAAACGGCCCGGAAACGGCCCGGTGGTCAAAGGTGTATCAAAATAAGCTCGGCGACGGCTCGGTAAGTTTACGGCCCGGGCCGGAACCGGCCCGGTCTAGCGTGAATCATCCTTTAGTCGTTTCTTCTGCCTCCATGCACGCTCTGCACATGGGGCTGTCTGTGATACCTAAGTTATAGAGGTGTTTGTTCAAGGTGTTGTGTCCTGTTATTATACCCACTATCTTGCGCAGTTGGTTTCTATGTGTCCTTAGTAGTGTGGTTGTGAGTTTTTGGTCGCGTTTCGACAGAATCTCTTTGGTCTGTCTGCATGTGTCTATCTCCTCCCAGTATCTTTGGTGTAGGTCTTTGGTGTGTTGGTCCAGTTGATGGTATATGTAGCTTTGTGGCAGGGGCAAGATTGGCTCCGGTCCGTATGCCGTTGTTTCTGAGCCTTTCCTGGCCAGTTCATCCGCTGCATCGTTTCCTCTTGAGCCACTGTGCCCCTTGATCCATTGTATTGTAACTTTGTTTTTATCTGCGCACACCTCTGTGAGGTTTAGGTGACATTCGTATATCAAGCTAGATGTGATGTTATCACTGCTCAGTGCTTGTAGTACCGATTTACTGTCTGAGAGTATCCGTATGTTTGTGTTTTCGACTTGTCGTCTCTTTATGGCATTGCAGGCTTCAAGTATCCCTACGCATTCAGCCTGGAATACCGTGTTTTGTACACCCAGTGGTTTGGAAATGTGTATGTTTAAATCCTCTGAGAACACACCACATCCTGTTCCCGTATTTGTTTTTGAACCATCTGTAAAGATTCTGAGGTCTGTTTGGTTTAACCCCTCTTTGGAGTCTTCTGTCAGTAATATTTCGTAGTCTTTCCCAAAGACTGCAGTTTTTGGTATTTTGTCGATTGAAGCTTCCATCATAGGTAGGCTTGTGATCAGTTTGTTGTGGATCTTTGTGTGGGGTATGTCTAGTTTCGTCCATAGGTTGAGGCTTTTTAGGCGTATTGCCGTCGCAGCCGCCTCTTTTTGTATGTGCATTTGTAGAGGTAGTAGCCCTAGCATGACTTCTAGTGCTGCTGTTGGGGTTGTTCTCATGCAACCTGTAGCAGCGACACATGCTAGTCTTTGTGTTTTCTGAATTTTGGTAATTGCACTCGTGGTTTGGGTGCGGGGCCACCATACAATGGCACCGTAGCTTATCATTGGTACTATCACCATTCTGTATAGCCACAGTATGATGTGGGGGGCCAGGCCCCATCTTTTCCCCACCATCCTTCTGCATTGCCAGAAGGCTACTGTTGCTTTGTTTAGTCTGCTGTCTAGGTGTTTGCTCCAGTTTAGTTTATCATCTAGTGTTATGCCTAGGTATTTTACCTCCTTCGAGAGTGTTAGTTTGGTACCGAATAGAGTTGGCATTTCGTAGGTACCCAGTTTTCGTTTATTTGTAAAGAGAATTGTGTCGGTTTTCTTTGGGTTTACCGATAGGTCATTCTCCTTGCACCATTTCTCTGTTATTTTCAGTGCTGTTTGTGTGAGTTCACACAGTGTGTTTATGACCAGGCCGTTGACCAGTATCACTATGTCATCTGCATATCCTATAGTTAGGAAGCGGTTACTGTTTAGTTTTGTTATAAGGTCGTTTACTACCAGGTTCCACAGTAGTGGCGAGAGGACGCCCCCTTGTGGGCATCCTCTTATAACTAATGCCTGGTGACTTTGGTTTTCAGATAGTCTTATGATTCTCTTCTTTAGCATGTTCATAATCCATTCTATGAGCAGCGGTTCGGTTTTGTGTCTTTCTAGTGCTTGTCTTATGCTGCTAAAGTTCGTTCTGTCGAAAGCACCCTCTATATCAATGAAGGTGCCTAGACAGGAGTTCTTTCTAGCTAGCGCGTTTTCTATATTGGTTACTACAGCATGGAGGGCTGAGTCTGTCGATTTGCCCTGGCTATAGGCATGCTGGTTTGGATGTATCTTTATGTTTTTAAGGGCCGTATCCTTTAGTTCCCTGTCGCAGAGTCTCTCTAGAGTCTTTAACATGAACGAGGTTAGGCTTATGGGTCTAAATGATTTTGAGTCCGAGTAATCGCTTTTTCCTGGTTTCGGTAGGAAAATTACCTTTACCTCTCTCCATTTTGTTGGTATGTATTTGTATGCAAGGCAACTGCATAATAGGTTTGGTTAATAGATTGCATAATAGATGGCATCCCAATCCGCGGGCATTCTTAATAAATGCCCGCCGAATGTGGCGACATCTCGTGAAACAGTAATTTTCGCGGCACGATTTTTTCTTTGACTTAGCACTCTAATACAACTCGATAAGTAGGTACAGTCAGCATCAAAAGTAGCTACGCAATCGAAGACGTCAAAAGCTCTTATTCCCTTTTAATAAAGACTTATGACATCTTCGTTTGCGTAGCTACTTTTGATTCTGACTGTACTCTCTGATTATAGTTACAAATAACTAAACTAGTCAAGCTAATGATAACCAAACAGTTTAGTTATTGGTTACCGACCAAATAATCTTATTTACAACGAAAATATGGTAATTGGTAAACAAAATAAATAAGTAACCACTAAACGAATAAATTGGCTACTAATAGCAAAATAATTTGGTTACTAATAGCAAAATAGTTTGGCTACTGATATCTAAATCATTTGGCTACAGATATCTAAATTATTTGGCTACTAATATCTAAATTATTTGGCTACTAATATCTAAATTATTTGGCTACTGACAGCTAAATAATCTGGCTTCTAATAGCTAATTAAGTTAAGAAAACAACTTAACCGTAAAGCCACTAAGAATAAATTGGTTCATTTGATTATGACAAAGCACTTTGTTATTTGTAGGCGAAAATAAGTATTATACATTCATGAACAGTTTGGTTAGGAACTGTAAAATTGTTAGATAATTAGTATCGAAAATAGCTACCTGAATCTGACTGTTCGTTTTGTTGATACTTACAAAACATTTCAATTAAATCCAGACTAACACCTTTGCTATAGTTAACATAAATAGTTAAGCTGTAAATACCTAAACACTAATAGCAAAACACGGTTTTGTAACAGATAACACCTAGTTCGCAAGTCCCAATTTTTGAGTAAGCAGTAACCAAATTTTTTGTTACAGTTATGCAAACATTTTTTTCAGTGCGTTACCAAAGTAGTTCATTCTTTGTCTGGCAAGGGCATGACATTCACACAATAAGTGTTCCATAGTCTCATCCTCCTCGCCACACATTCTACAGTCTAAATTATCAGATAGTCCCATCTTGGCCAAGAGATTCTTGACCCCGAAGTGACCTGTGAACACCCCAGATATAATTCTGAGTTGCTTCCTACTGGATTTCCAGAGTTTTCTGGTCCAGCCCGAGTCCACTCCTTCTATGAAGAGCTTAGAGTGCCCTAAGCCAGCCTCATTCCTCCACTCGTGTTGGTGTTTGGTTTTGGCGTAGGCTTTAAAGGCCGATATTATGGTCCCCTGCGAGAGTCCCACAACGTGAGACACAGACGTGATCGAGATAGTTTACGTTTCAACAAAATTGGTTCAGCGTTTTTGAGATATTGAACATTGAAAAAAAAAAAAACAACTTTTCTAAGTTGTTAATAATTCATTTGAGTTTTTACACTTTATTGATGAAGAAGTACCTAATATTCTTTATTCACTTTAAAACATTAGTAGGTCAACATAAATATTGATAATTAAATAAGAATCCGCAACAAGCTTCTTACACTAATTGAATCGTTAGTCATATGTGTTAGTTTGAACATGTTTAAGAATTGCTCCGTCTTTGAACTGGTCACGAACAATACTTATATGTAGGTATACCTAGGACCATACTGAAAATGCATTTCAGTTACTAACACCCGTTATCTTAATACCCACTCGCGTTTAGCCGCTGTTGTATTAGCAAAAAGCTCACAATCAGCTTCCTGATTGTGCAGCTGATAGCGATAGTAAATCATTAATTTACCTAAATTGCTATTGCGCCCCCATTAGATGCCAAATATTTTATGGGACGCGACAAGTGGTAGTATAGCTCAGGTCTCGGAAGTCGGAAGAGTACAGAATACAAAATAATATTATGTGGTGGAATTGTTTATGCAAGAGCGATGTGACGAAATGGCCTTCTTAACTATTTGCGTGGGGTTGTTTACAGTATGTGATAGCGAGTTAACCCCGGAGCAACCGCTATCGCCACTGCAAAACAATAATAGGGTATCGATAACAACCTCTTTACCCTTATGATGAAAGCAAGTCACCATACAACACAGTTACTAGGAGATAATGTATCAAGCTAGTTATTGGAGCTAGGTAATGACCTAGCTGCAAATGTTGCACAAAGAAAAAATTGGTCGTTGAAAGGAGTTGGATTTGTACCAGCGCAGCCTTAAACTTTTCCGTGAGGGTTCGACCTCACCAAAACTTATAAAGGCTGACTCAGTGACGCGTCTTATGCGTATTGTTTTTTACACTCAAATAGACGCTGCTTCATCGTATGCGTTAAAATCACGATCAAATCAAAAATTCGTTATGCCATGTAAAATTATGCAGTGTTTTAACGGCCTCCGTAGCCCAGTTGGTAGTGACTCTGCCTACGAAGCTGGAGGTCCCGGGTTCGAATCCCGGAATTTTGAGATTCCGTGCCTCAATGCCAAGCGTCTTAGACTCGTGGTTGGGTCCGCGTACAAGTCTCTGAGAACTGCTTCTTTTATGGCAACATCAATTATGTTTCCTGGCTCTCGGCGATCTCGGCCACCGTATCCCAGGCCAATATTGCACAACCGGCGATGAACTTCTTGAAAGTGGCGAGCAGCAGGTCTTGGAACGTCATTAGGATACTGCTCCAAATAGGCGATACACGCAGCTCTTGCAGATCCATGGCACAATCCATGATAATAGTGCATGTTGGCTATTTGTAACGGCGAAAACTCTCGTAAGCGGGGCATGATGATTCAAACTGAACAAGTACTGGAGTAATCAAAGAAGTGGCGAGCAAAGACAAGCAATTGCGATTTGCGAGCGACTGAATAGTTGACCTATTGCCCAATGCCTTTATACCCCTCATGTTATCTCCACCTTCAACCCAAAAACACCCTTCAACTACCTGGGAACAAGCGGTCATTAAGGATTTTAAGAGGATTAAAATTAATAAAATTATGGTTTGATTTACGTACCCATTAGCGTGGTATTTTTCAAAGTCTGAGACAGTTTAAAAACGGTTTTAGAATCGGCATTAAGTGAGGTTTAATACTAAGCAAAAAAAATGGTAACTAAATCTGCGTTTTTTTCAGAAAATTGTGTTTTTCTTTTAAAATTCGTAATTTTTGTAGCCATTTTTCAAAAACAATATTTTTTTTTGCGGATTTTCTCTTCTAGTTGGTTTTCTATTGTTATTAAGAATTATTAACCTGTCCCTTGGTAATACTCTGCGTTTTTTATTTTCATTTTAGGACCATTGGATCAAAAGTTATACCCTCTGAATTAGGTGTATTACCCGAGTTTTTACAAAAAATTTCAAAATTCTGTAAAAAAAAAACTAATGACTAGAAAAAAAAAAACACCGTTTCACCGATGAAATTGGCTGAAATTTTTCTCCTTTTATTATGTACAGTTTATGAAATTCCACCCTGTATATTTGTTCCTGAGTTATGGATGTTATATATGTATTTATATCTATTATAATATATCGTCGCCTAGTACCCACAACACAAGCCTTATTGAGCTTACCGTGGGCCTAGGTTGATTTGTGTAAGATTGTCCCGTAATATTTATTATAAAAAAAAAAAAAAATGTGGCGGCGTGGGCCGTGGGCCTAGTGCGTGTGCCCGAACAAACACAAAAATATTTTTTTTTCGCATAAAACCACTTCGAAATAATTGTTCACAAGCTTAATAATCTACCGTTTAATTTTTTGCTCCAGTTACAGGGCCCACCCTGTATACAGGCGTGAGCGTTTCGATGGTTGGCCGACAACACGCGTGTCGCGCCGCAGTACGCAGTGTCCATAAACAAACTACACAACAGTTAAGTAACAGACATCACTGCAAACGGTCTGGGCAACCCTCAAAATTAGTTAAGGAACTTTACAGTAGGTTAAGGAGTTTGCTTACCAGTTCCTTCAGATACCGCAAAAATGCTAAATGATGTAAAATATGCAACAATAACTTGAAAGATGTTTTTATACTTAGCAGCAAGGAAGCTTAGTGACGACTGAACTTTGTGAGACACGGTTATGTTTATAGCTCAGGTCGAATGTTGTTTATGTTAATACTGGTTGAGCTGGTTTTGCAAAGGATTCTATTAGTTATTGTGTTTCAAATTGTTACGTAATTCGTTTTTTAAGGAGTCCTGACAAAGTAAGAGCCGTTTAATTTAAGCCAATCAATGGATTTAGGATACACTTTAGAATTAGAATGAACAGAAACTGTTTATGAACTCAATGATTAATTGAGATGTCTTTAACAAGGCATGCATAAGTCATATTTACCCCTCATGGTTCCTCTGTCAATTCAAAACAAGAGGGGAACTAACACGCAACTTTTCAAGTGCGTCAAACTCCGCAAATTGTACCTAAGTAAATGCTAAATACCGAACAGATTTTCACGAAAATTTCCAGTATAATAACTATTAATAACATGTACTTACCTACAAGCTAGGTAGGTACTAGACGTTATAATGAGTCCGTTTGGTAGTTTCTTCCTGAAAGAATAGCAAACATACATAACTAATAACTATTTTTAAAGGATAAACCATTAATAGTTTTTCCTTTAAAAAATTGTTATAACTTACAATTGAGACAAAAGTTTGTAAGAGTGAGGATGCTCCTTTTTTTAAATATCTATGGTTAAATTTAGGTAAATAATGATTATTTATTTTATTATTTAATACAATTATTTACCAGTGTGCACGTGAACGGGCTCTTAATATTAGTTCCAATAAATTTACTGGAGCTATTATTAAGAGCCGAGCTGACCTGCTATACACTGTATTTCGTATTTAAGTATGTATCTTGTGAATTTATCAAACTAGTTTTTATGTTGCTGGCCCGGATTCGTCGATCTATGAACTCAAAAGAAAAACGGCCGTTTTAACTTTAGACGCATAAATAGATTGACGAATCCAGCAACGTAAGAACTATTATGATGTATTCAAAATATACTTAAATACAAAATACATTGTGTAGCGGCCTCCTTTTTAGGGTTCCGTACTCAAAGAGTAAAACGGGACCATATTACTAAGACTCCGCTGTCCGTCTGTCTGTCACCAGGCTGTATCTCACTGATACCGTGATAGTTCCAGTTGAAATTTTCACAGGTGATGTATTTCTGTTGCCGCTATAACAACGAATAAAATAAATATTTTTATAGATAATGGTACGGAACCCTTCGTGCGCGAGTCCGACTCGCACTTGGCCGGTTTTTTAAATATTTATTCATCGTTAATTTTAAATAATCACATATATTTACCAGTGGCGCTAGCGTGCACGTGAACGGGCTCTTATAGGGTTAAAAGTTAAGTCAACATGGCTTTGGCGAACATGCGTTTTACTAAGTGCTAAAGTTTTTACATGGCACTCATTCAAACGACATTGTGATACAAACAAGTTTTCATTGCAGAATATGATGACGCACACATACCTAACAGATGTGTTTTGTATTTTATGTTAAAACCAAAGGAAGTCGGCACCAGACAATTCTTCTCTTTTTAATATCATAAAACAAATGGCAGGCACCGCTGCGTGAATTTAGTTTTAAAATGAAAATGCTGTATCAAATGAGGCTCCCACGAAGATAGCAACAGTAGCTCTTGTATAAGTTTTATCGATACTATACGTTTTCGAACGCGTTTGCGTTTAGCTTCAATTTGTATGGCAACGCGTAGTTAGTTCCTTATAGTTACCACCAGAGGCGCTGTTCGCGTTGCCATACAATTTGGTACTAAACGTAAACGCGTTCGAAAACGTATATATTGTGTCGATATAGTATTTTATGCAACTGTTGTATAAGAAGGGTCTTAAAAGGCGAGTGGCTTGGGTTGCGATGCGAGCCTTGGCGAGCATCGCAATTGAAGATGCCACGAGCGTTTTTAGACCAGTTATACACCGTTGCATACAATACTTTTTCTACGACAAATTTTAAATAAATAGCAGACTACAGAATAGTTAAACTTTTCAGGCAGCAAGTTTTCTATTCGTACTTTTGCCACTCACGCAATTTCTTCAGGAGCGCAGTTATTAATTTCTTCGACCATTTTAAAAGGAACATACACTTTTGTCTTCACAAACACGAATAAAATCTTAATAGTTTAGGACTAATAGTTTATCCATCTTTCGTCTTTTCATTTTGAACTGTATTTTGGTGGGAAATCGGAAATGTGACAGCTCTTGCTTATGGTTTGTTTTGTTTTTAATTTGTTTGCACCTGCCATCCGAACCAAACCGAATCCGGACCCGGACCGAATTCGAACTGTTTATTTTTATAAATAATACCAAGAATTTATAAAACATGTAATTTAAAACATAATAGATGATGATTTATTATTATTGTAGTAAATAATTTATAATATACAAATGAGAAATCGTAAATAAATACTTTTATTTCGAAATATTTGTTTATGAAGTTGGCACGACTGCAATATAGCGGCCGATTAAAAAAAAAGTTAAACAGTGCTTTTATGAAAAATGTATGAACCAAAAAAGTACGCTAAACAGTGCGTTTTTGGGCCATAGAGCATAGAGTTTTTCGACGACTTATTAGTGGTGTCATTGTATTTGAGCTACAGCCTATATAAATGACAGATAACGGTACAGGAGTAGAAAAAAACTTTTACTAGCTATTTTGCGCGTTAGTAACGCTACAGTGAGTTTTACGACTTAATTTGTAGAATAGTTTAACTGTCACATTAATCCTGCGTAACTGCTCGTTTGAAGCGTCCTCATAGTGTGTAAATTCTTACCTACTATCAGTATCATACTTTTTACATTCTACATAGATATAAAGAGTAAATTTAGACAAATCGAAGAAACTGAAAATATCTACGATTAGGTACAAAGTTTCTAGAAGTAAAGGATGACTCACGCTAGAACGGGCCGTGTCCGGCCCGGGCCGTTTTCTAAGAAAAACGACGGAGTTTTTTGCGCAGCCGAGCCGTATCGAAGCCCGGCCGAGCCACGGCCGAGGCTCGGAAGCGGCTCGGTGTCGGCACGGCCCGGCCGAGGTTCGGCCGGGCTTATAAAAATGAAAATGTTAAAAGATATGTAATGAAAAGGCACTAGTGCGATAATGTAATGTAAAAGTCACGGCATGGCACGGTCAATATTCTGCATTATTTTGCTAACATTTAAAAAGATATGTAATGAAAAGGCACTCGTGCGATAATGTAATGTAAAAGGCACGGCATGGGTAATATTCTGCATTATCAGTGTAAATACGCTGTAATAAGACCTACTTTACGAGCAGGTGTGTTGAAAAATATAATTCCATCTTTTAAGACCGTTTTCGAGTGAAAGAGTCGAGCGCTCGAAAGTCAAAAATCGGTCCCCAGTCTTTTTTTATTTTCAGTGATATTCTAGTACATTGCGCACTATAAGACATCGGTTACACGCTAATTCTGGCGTCAGTTCAGTCCATCAGTATGATGAGAGAATGATAGTGTAACCGTTGTGTACGACAGAGACGGACAGATCATACTGATGGACTAAACTAACGCCAGAATTAGCGTGTAACCGATGTCTTATGATATTCTGCAATACGTGTAAATAAATTGTTCGGCTAATATAATACGAGTATTCTAATAAAAGCAGACCAAACGATTTGCATATGTAGATATACCGAGACGTATTTACTACCACCGGTATTGCGAAAAAGAAACGATGATTTGGCGTTTGAAATTACGTATGATCAAAGTCACTCCAGCCGACGGTAACATATTTTATCATAGCTAAAGTTTTAGATTTCCATCAACACAGTAACCCAGCATCTACTCGACCAGTGTTGATAAACTTACTATGTAACATAGCATTTGAAATTATCCGTAGGTATACTAGGTATACCTACTTAATTCTTGATTTTTTTTGTTTACATAGAGTTCATTAGACAATCTAGAAAATGTTTGCGTCGGCAAAAAACTTCCGAAACCAGGAAGCAATACAGCCAGCCACAACAACCTTGATACAAAATATAAATAAATCAGATCGTTTGTGAGGAATGTTGTCGCAGCGACTTTCCATGAGTTGTACATACAAGTTCTGCGTAAGCGATCTCACGTGCTGGGCCGTCGGAGAGGACGATTTATGCGACGTGTCTTGTTTGTATACAAAGAAAACTGATTATAATATATTGCGTCTACCACACTTTCATATGAAGATCTGGCTGAACCATATGACAATTTGAACGATTTCATGTTTTATTCAATATATTGACGTACACAATAGAGTTATAGAATAGATTCTTTTCAGTTGTCATGAATTTAATGTATAGTGTTGACTTATAATGTAAATAAAAAAACAAAGGTTGTCGACATTATTGGCATAACTAAAAATACCACCATGACGTGAATGTTGCGTTGTTGTGATTTAAAATTCTGTCACATCACCATACATCATAAGCTATTGCTTCAGACTGAAGGTACTTTTCTCTTAGATATGTCTTCAATTTATTTGCATTGAGTCGATTTGAATGAACCTAAAGTGGATGGGTTAGAAATGTTAATGTAATGTCGATGTCTGATAGATAAAGTTAGAGCATATTTTGGCTCTATCCCCAGATCTGCTGCGTGACATCATAATATTGCTTGTAAAATTGTCATCGAATTTACCTTCTTGATAAAGGTTAATCGAAGATCATGAAACTATAGTAGGTATATAATATAGTACAGATACAAATTAAATTTATAATTAACGTCAAATTCGATTGAACTCAATAAAATTAATCTCAATGTCGTTAAAATGCATTCCGACCATTAAGAGTTAAAAAGAGAAAGCCTCTTAAATGTTCTGTATGAAATTACGCCGGTTTGCTAAACTGCTTTTATTGTCATTCGAGAGCAGTGGAAATTTCCAGCGTAATATGGCGTTTAGTACCTACTAAGTGTTATTGAGATAGAAAACATTGAACAGGTGTTTGGACAATGGAGGATCGAGCAGTCTAAAGCTGAAATGTATGTACGTACCTACGAAGACAATAGTTGTGACAATGAGTTATGAATCATTTAAAATTATATAACTACATATATTTGGCTACAATTTTTCGCAAATCAACTTAATCCCTAAGTAAACAAAGCTATGTGTACAAGAAATCAGTAGGTACACTTAATTTCTCATCGTTACGCTCTTGACAGATCGGTCGTGGTCGTAATGTAGCCAGCCGCATTCCTGGCAGTTATTCTCCTCACAATCTAGGTATCACCATTTCGCCTTGCACTCATGCAATTTGTTTTAGTCGATCGGATTTAAAGATAAATAAATATTTAACAACACCAAACACCAAAGAAAACATCTGAAACTCGGGAGGTTAACAAATTATTCGATAATGGAAGGTTTAGTTAGGTACAGTCGCCATCACATACATCGGAGCAAACAAGCACGTCACAAACATCGGAACACACCTCTATTTTCAAGGCATTAGGGTGCATGTGCCGATATTTTTGAACACCTATAGTGGACCGATGTATGTGATGGCGACTGTACGTTTAAAAAATAAAACAAATTTTGACTGTCACGTGTTTGACACATCAATTATCAGAACGTCTTTTAAAATTACTTATACATTCAAACAGTTCACATGTACCCGAACCAGTTTTTGGCAAGATTATCCCTAAACGAATAAAATAAATATGCCAATTTAATTAGCATACGGCCAATTGCCATCATCATTTGCTATCATACGTAGCAAGTTGGTAAACTTGCTATGTTTGATCTTCACAGGATTTAAGGAGTTGTGTAAGTTGTGTTGATATAGTCATACAAGAATGGTTATTTGTTTTTAAAACATCCGCCATTTTCTTAAAGTGTAATATGGTCATGTGACGAGATACCTACCTATCTCCACTTATAATAAATCTCTAAATTAAAAAAAGAATCAGCCAGTTTGAAACTAAGCTTTGCGCGGTTTCGAATGTTCTCAGCATCCCAAGAACGGAAAAATATGAAACATTTTATATAGGTACATTATTATTCTAGCTGCAACTTAGGATAGTTTTTATCCGACTGCGACAGTTAATTAATTTTCCGAAATATACGACTTCATTTAATTTTTCATTTATTTTTATTGAAATCAAACGCTGCTCCAACTGTCAGCTATAAGAACCGTCAAATTTTCGTCAAAATGGCGGAATTGCTTTGCCTTTCACTTATTAATAATTTAAATCCCGTCTACGATAGACCTTTACGAGACAAATGCTAAAATATAAACCATAAAAAAATATTCGATTCTGATATGAGAACTTATATGCGCAAATGTCGTTTTATGTCGTAATTTCAATAAATGAAATCAACAAATTTGAACAATATAATTAACACGAATTTGTTTTTTTTGAATGACAATGGCTCGCGCTCGGCGCATTCAGCCAAAGTACCTGCGGCGCTACCACGAAAACCGATACTCAATGTTCATATATTTGCATCCCTGTCACTCGAGTATGGTTAGTGCGATAGAGATAGAGATACCCGAATATTTTCGAATTCCGAAGTTCGTGGTTATAGCTCAGGAATCGAAAATATGGTAAATAATCATAATGTATTTTCTCGAAATAGTACATTATGATACAAGTGTGCTAAGTTGGTCATTACACACGAGTCGGTTTTTAAGCCTGAGCCGAAGGCGAAGGCTTAATGGAGACGAGAAGTGTAATGACCAATGCTCACGTGTTTCATACGACGTTTTTCAACACATTTGCGAGGAAAAAAAAAAATTAAAATGTTAAAAGATATGTAATGAAAAGGCACTAGTGCGATAATGTAATGTAAAAGTCACGGCATGGGTAATATTCTGCATTATTTTGCTAATATTTAAAAATATATGTAATGAAAAGACACTAGTGCGATAATGTAATGTAAAAGGCACGGCATGGGTAATATTCTGCATTATCAGTGTAAATACGCTGTAATAAGACCTACTTTACGAGCAGGTGTGTTGAAAAAGAATTTAAAATAAATATAGTCAAATGGAGAAAAAAACAAAGCAAGAGGTTATATGGGTAATGATTAAGTTATAAGAGTCCAAAGTTTTAAGAGGGGGTATGTTCTGTCCCTTTTCCGCAAAACGCACCTTCATATGAAACGATTGTTTTTTACTATGACGCTCGAGTATATTGACGTCACAGTCCCTCATCGTTTTCTCACTCTAACAAGCGACATTAAAACAGATGTAGCTTCATAATTTTTTGAGATATTTGAATGGGAGTTTCATTATCTTCTATCTATTTATACATAATAAATGCCTATGTCCTGACTGACTTATTCACTCAATCACTCACTCACTCACTCATCAACGCGCAGCCGAAACTACTAATCTTAGAGAGTTGATTTTTGCACAGTATGTTGCTTTTATAACGTGGGCTAGGCATAAAAAGGGATTTTTGAAAATTCTACCCCTAAGGGGGTAAAATGGGGGTGCAAAGTTTGTATGGGAGAACCTTTTTTTTTGAGCTATAGACTTAAACTTTGTAGAAAAATTAGTTATTAGAATACAAATGAAACACTTTCAGCGTTTTGGAAAATTCCACCCCTACGGGGGTAAAATAGAGTGCAAAGTTTGTATGGGAAAAACTACTTTTTTTTAAATAGAGACTTAAAACTTTGTAGAGAAATTATTCATTAGAATACAAATAAAGTACCTAGATTCAGTGTTTTAAAAAAATCTACCCCTAAGGGGGTAAAATAGGGGTGCAAATTTTGTATGGGGGAAACAATATTTTTTTAAATAGAGACTTAAAACTTTGTACAAAGATTAGTCATCAGAATACAAATTAAGTACTTTCAGCGTTTTAGAAAATTCTACCCCTAAAAATAGGGGGCTAAAATAGGGGTGCAAAGTTTGTATGTGGGAAACTATTTTTTTTAGCTAGAGTCCTAAAACTTTGTAGAAAGATTATTTAAATACAAAGAAAGTACTTTCAGCGTTTTGGAAAATTTCACCCCTAAGGAGGTAAAATAGGGTGCAAAGTTTGTATGGGAAAAACATTTTTTTTTTTAATAGAGACTTAAAATTTTGACGAAAAATTACTTATTAGAACATGAAAAATACTACATTCGGCGTTTTACAAAAATCATTCCCTAAGGGGGTTAAAAAAGGGTGCAAGGTTTGTATGGGGAACACTTTTTCTGAGCTAGACACTTAAAACTTTGTAGAAAGATTACTTCTAAAAATACAAAAAAAAGACTTTCAGCGTTTTGAAAAAATCTATCCCTAAGGGGGATAAAAAGGGGTGCAAAGTTTTTATCAGGGAAAGTTTATGTTTTTGAGTTAGAGACTTGAAACTTTGTAGAAAGATTACTTATTAAAATACAAAAAAAGAACACAAATCGTTTTAGAAAATTCCACCCCTAATAGGGTTAAAAAGGAGAGCAAGCTTTGCATGGGCAACACTTTTTTTTGAGTTAGACTTAAAACTTTGCAAAAAGATTACTTATTAGAATACTAAAAAAGAACTTTCAGCGTTTTAGAAAACTCCATCCCTAAGGGGATCCTTAAGATCCTTAAGAAGGGTAGCCAGTGTTGTGTGGGAAAAACTTTTTTTTTTACTAGACTTAAAACTATTCAAAATGTTACTTATTAAAATTAATAATAAAGTACTTTCAGAGTTTTAGAAAATTCCACCCCTAAGGGGGTTAAGAAAGCTTTGTATGGGCAACACTTTTTTTGAGCTAGAGACTTAAAAGTTTACGAAAAAAGTTCTTTCAGCGAAAGTTCTTTCTAGAAAAATTCAACCTCTAAGGGGGTTTAAAAGGGGGTTCAAATTTTAAATGGCGAGCAATAAAATTTTAAAGTGTGAGTAAGAGATTTTTAACTTCGGTTTTATTATGTACGTTAAAAGACTACAAAACTGATTTCAGAGTTTTTCCAAATTCATCCCCTAAGAGTGTTAAAATTGGTTCAAAGTTTGAGTATTTCAAGGCATTTTTAAAGTATGAGATTTTTAACTTTGGTTTTAGACTGTTTGTCCACAAACTAGAAAATGAACATCAACTTTTTTTTTAATTATCCCCTAAAAGAGGGTTCAAATTTTGTATTGAGAGAAATCATTTTCTAAGACGATAAAAAGTTCTACGCGGACGAAGTCGCGGGCAACAGCTAGTATTAAATAATGTCGTAATTTTTCAATGCATTTTTAGTGTTCCGTACCAAAATTGGCCAACGGAACACTTATTTTATTTAAATAGTTGTCCTTGTCACTAAACTAGACCGTCTAGACCCTTACCCCATTATTTATAAAACTTAAAATGCCTCTGGTAGTAAATTAAAAATTGTTTTGTCAAAGTGATACAGACACCCGAATTTTAATAATGACATTTTAGCTAAAAAAGATTTGTTGAATGTTTATGAATACGACCATTAGTGTATTAATTACTCAGATGTGTCCTAAAACACTCCACTCAGTGTGATTTTAAACTAAAATTTCTAAGAGTAGAGTGCAATGCAGTCCATATTTTTGAAACGGTTTTAGAACCGGGAAATTCCCTGAGGCCCATTCACAACCATCAGTTATCACAATGGCGCCCATTATTAAAGTTACGTCAAAATTGTAGCGTATCCCACAATTCTCACCTTTTTAGGGGTGTTGAGACCTTCCAGGAACGAACTTATAAATAAAACCCTTCACGAAATCAACAAAAAATATCCCAAACATCAATGAAGCGGCGCCTTCATTTGTTAATGGTCCTTGAAACGAAACTGTTTATTATACTAAAAATTATAGGGCAGATATTTTTAAATTATTGACAGTTTTTTGTGGAATGCGCACAAAAATGCACTACTTCAACACAAGCAAATTTCATCTTGCCTAAATGAATTGTTATGAGGTTTTTGACGTCATTTTCTTTAGTCTTGATTACCTTTTCAAATACCTTTTTCTACTCGTTGACTTTAATCTTTGAATTAAGATTTCCTACACGAAACTAAGATCACATACTTTTTAATCCTGGAGCTCCACGAGCTCGTCACGGAGCTCGTATAGTTTCATAAGATAACCGCCAGCAGTCATCTTATGAATCCAGGAGCTGTATAAGATAACTGTGAAGACATCAACGCGCAAAATTACTAAGCTGCTGCGCTTCATTTCAGCAGGGCGATTTTCAATAGATACCAAGTTTGTTTAATAAATTATTATTTCCGTTGACTCGTAGAAAAAGAATTGTTTACAATAGTTATATAATTAGCCTTTTAAGTCTCGTACCTTAAGAGGGCGCTCGTTTTTTGGTCAGGAATAAGCGAGAATGACGGATTTTTGACGTTGTAATTCTAAGAAACGGAGAGCTTTTTCTAGATCTTGATTACTTATTTGCATAGGTAAACTCCTCATATTGGTCCTAGCCGCCTCCAATTTACGAAGAACTGAATACTTTAACCGAAAATACCCGATTACCGACAGTAGTTTTCTGAAGAGAGCGCAGAGTCATAAGTTTGAGCCCCTAATACTCCATGATGTTATATGAGAACCTACTTGTTTTTTTCTATTTTCACTAGCGTAATATGTTGCCATTGCGCCTAGCCGCCTCGAATTTTTCTTATTCTGCACGTATATATATGTAAACTGTTCTCAATTACACTATATTTGTCAACAAAATCGTACTGAAAACTCAAGGATTTTCTCATTGTTGTTGAATAATTTTTGTATTGAATCTTACACAACATTAAAGTTCATGCTTGTACCAACAAGATCCAGTCCAGAAAATATAACTTTTGTCAAAATTTATATTTATAAATAATTATTCAAAACTAGTATAAATTTACCGTCGCGCGGGAATATATCTCAGTACCGGCTGAATAGCCCTCCGAGACAGACATGTAGTGTGTTTATTTGTGGCTATTCACGAAGCTAACCGGCCACTCTTCAGATAAAATAATATTATTTTGATCTCCGACTAGGCATAGTTGTTACCAACCTCGGGGTCAAACTATACTGGGGATACATTCGTGAGGCTAATCGAGACAAGTTATGAATTGCATAGCTGCCATATATGACGTAGTGTAGCGAAAAGGCTCAAACCCACCGGATACGTAACATTTAAAATTGAACCTTCTACCTAAAACAAAAGTCATACATTTCAATGGTGATGTCTTGTGGGTTGGATCCTTTTGTCTAAACTACGCGTTCTATAGTCAATTATTATTGTACGAGTGATCGTGATACTTGATAGATTTAATTTATTTACTAGTTAGTCCAGTCATCGGAATTCTCGTAACATTTTTGAGCTGTCATGGGGACTTCTCGTTTATCGACTTCTGATACAAATATTTTGTCGATACATTATAGAGCACAACACAACATATCAAAGAAGATTAAAAGTAGAGGTAAACAACAGGCGGTCTTATCGCTAAAGACCGATCTCTTTTAGATAACTTTTGACTTTCTGAAAATGTTAAATAGAGATTTGCAATGAAATCAATGAAAAATTAATAGTTAACAATTTTACATTTAATCAGTTCAGTTCAGTAAAATTATTCTTTGTTACCAGGTACACGTTTTTAGGTTTCCGTACTAAAAGAGTAAAACGGCACCCTATTACTAAGACTTCGCTGTCCGTCCGACCGTCCGTCTGTCTGTCACCAGGCTGTATCTCAAGAACCGTGACAGCTAGAGAGTTGAAATTTTCACAGATTATGTATTTCTGTTGCCGCTATAACAGCAAATACTGAAAACAAAATATTTTTTTTAAGGGGAGCTCCCATACAACAAACGTGATTTTTTTGCCGTTTTTATAGATAATGGTTCGGAACCCTTCGTGCGCGAGTCCAACTCGCACTTGGCCGGTTTTTTCTTACGATGTGAATCACTTGATACATGTTTTTTGATATTATGTTTTTTGAACTGTTTCAAATTAACATAACAAATAGAACAGTGTATCACGGAATCTTGTTCTTTATAAACCAGTTCCGGGTACGTTTCTAACCATTTACCAATAGTAGATTTACGAGGCATTTTCAATTTGAACGAGTGATTGACATAATAATAATAATAATCAGTCAACGTAAGGCAGCTTGTGGCGGGCTGTTAGGGAGTAGCGACCCTACGTACCTGAGTGCCCCTGGGGGTGTCCTGTGGTCAGGCTGAGCCGATCGGGTGGTTGGTTGGACAGGCCCCCCACCTCTGGCTTGCCTTAACTGGCTGTCCAGAGTAAAGTCGCAAGAGCTGTTGCTCGAGGGTAGATGTGGACACCTAAGTGGCGAGTTGGCTATATGTTTAAAGTCCAGTGCCACCTCTCTACCCCCCCAGCCTCTCTGACTGGTGTTGCCCTTAGGCAATTTTTTAATGTCGCTAATAATAGGGGCCCATTTAGCAGTTGGCGAGTCACCGTCTGCCAGAAATAAAAAATGAGACAGTTTATAAGGCAGGCGTCCGATGTTTCACCCAATAGCCCAGCCACTAGTCCATCATTTTCACCCAATAACCCGTTTTCTTTAGATTCCATCAACCAGCAATAGTCCCTATACACCCCAGCGGGTGCTGTCTCTGTGTGCGTCCCATGACACGGGCAGGGACAGCATCCGCTCGGTGTACTCCTTGCATTTCATTAAATTGTCAAAAGGGCCTCTACGTGTTGGCTCAGTTGGTACTTTGTAGGTACCTAGCCCCACGCACGCCTCCCAAAGGTCCGGGACATCATTGTCCCGTGAGCGGGAAAGACATACATAATAAATAATAAATCATTTATTCACAGGCGAAACATAACCCAAAATACAAATACAAGTTTGACAAGATACTTAATTAAAATTAAAATGTTAAACTAAAACATCAAAAAAATTATCCCCTTGTTCTTCGTACATTACTGAGTTACATTACTAGTAATGTACAAAGAGAAAATAGTCTTCGTTCAAAACTGGGTAATGTAGGAAGAAACTTTCGTTCTTTGCACATTACTAGTTCCGTTGGTATGTTGCCTCCAGGCCCTAAGCTAAGTCTAAGAATTTCTTAGATACCAACCGCTGCAATGATGATTGTACGGCATAGCTATTTAATTAAGATCAAATGCTGCTCTGTAAACTCTTGATTTATTTATTTAATTAAACTTTATTGCACTATACAACGGAAAGTAAAAATGGCGGACTTAATGCCATGAGGCATTCTCTACCAGTCAGGCATTTTAATTTGATTGAATTGATTGTGCCCCTTCGGCCGTTTTCTAAACCGTTAAAGAGCCATTTATTTTCTTCCACCATTGCTCTCTTCAACGGATTTGCGTTTTCCATATTGGTTGACCAAGGTTAGATAAATTTCTTAGATACCAGATTTATAATTCCACGCACAATTGTTAGCTATCTGACGCCTAAGTGAAGTTCTTAAATATTTCATCATGCACAGATAGCCAATATCGGAAAATAGGGCTCTCCAGGTCGTTGTAGATGACCTTGAGGATCTCGTCCTGAGAGCGCCCCCGCCTGTCCCAGAAAGCGGCAACTCTCGCCCTCATTACGGCGAAGAAATCTGGCACCCGCGCCTCAGCGAACATGCTGGACGCGCTGCAGTAGCGCGGCAGCCGCATGAGCGTGCGAAATGCATCATTATATTGCACCCTCATGGTGCTGTACGACTTTCGCATAAATTTAGACCACAGTTGGCAAGTGTAGAAACACTGACAAAATGCATTGAACAATGTCACTTTGACTTCGTTGCTACACTTACCAAATCTGCGTGCCAGCATGTTGCAGCGGACTGATAAGGCCCTCCTCTCCCGGTCAATATCCTTATTGTCTTTCAAATCCTCGTTTAATTCAATTCAATTCAATAGTTTTATTTCAGACCATGTGATAGTGCATATACTGTTAGTAACAAAATAAACTTAAAACTATGTTAGCAATTATTATTATACATTTTAAAAAAAGCGGCCAAGGGCGAGTCGGGCTCGCACATGAAGGGTTCCGTGAAATAAATTGCGGTTTACGATTTATGACGTATTAAAAAAAACTACTTATTAGATCTCGTTCAAACCAATTTTCCGTGGAAGTTTACATGGTAATGTACTCAGAGCATAGAATACTATATAATATATTCATACATCTGTGGTAATGTACATCATATATATTTTTTTTTAGTTTTATCATTCTCTTATTTTAGAAGTTACAGGACACACATTTTACCACTTTGGAAGTGTCTTTCGCGCAAAATATTCAGTTTAGAAAAAAATTATGTTAGAAACCTCAATATCATTTTTGAAGACCTATCCATAGATACCACACGTATGGGTTTGATAAAAAAAATTTTTTTCAGTTTCAGTTCTGAGTATGGGGACCCCTAAAACTTAATGTTTTTTTTTTCGATTTGTGTGTGAAAATCTTAATGCGGTTCACAGAATACATTCTACTTACCAAGTTTCAACAGTATAGCTCTTATAGTTTCGGAAAAAAGTGGCTGTGACATACGGACGGACAGACAGACAGACAGACATGTCCGTCCACATGACGAATCTATAAGGGTTCCGTTTTTTGCCATTTGGCTACGGAACCCTAAAAAGAACTGCAGTACTAATTAACATAAGTCAAAGTTGAACAGTTTAGGAGACGTCAGGCCCCCCTGCCGTACTCCACATTCCAACCTGTAATCTGTGGACAAAGTCCTGGCCCATCTCACCTGGATTAATTGGTTTTGGTACCAGTACCTCAACAAACCTATCACCCGGAATATCTGCTTCCTCCAGTTTTGCCCAGAGAATATTGTAGTCCACTCTGTCGACGGCCTTGGTCCAGGAAGCAGGCATAAATCGGTGTTTTTCTAGCCGTGTAGTACCCGACAGTACTACACGGCTAGAAAGTAGTAGTGCCAGACAGCAAATTATTATTCTTATTACTGACAACTTTAAAACTTGTTAGTTTATTTTATACAAAAATAAGTTGCTGTCAAAATGTTCATTTTTGGTACAAGCTTTTATTGCCGACTGTACTTTTCTGCATACCATCATCAACAACTCATTGAGACGATTATAACGAGCCCAAACTCGATAGGGTTGTGTCGTTTTATTGCGGAGTTCCTATGGCCAACTTCCTGCTCCAGCTAATGCTAATCTAATGATCAGCTCCAAATCATCATAATATTGCATTGTCATGCGATATACACATGCATGCAAAATTTCAGCTCAATTGGATAACGGGAAGTGACTGAAAAATGAATTACAAATTTTGACGGACAACTTACATACTTACATATTTACATACATACGAACAGTGCAAGTTAATATAAAGCTAGTAAAAAAGAATGAATATACTTTGTCATAGTATTTTAATATAAATAGAAAACATGTGCACAAAAATCAAATACTTACTTTGTTCAAGTTAGAGCATCATGTTAGCGAAGTAATGTTTACCACTTTTTAGTGCAAGTATCAATATCGGTCACGGAGCGAATTCCAACGGTGCGCTATACAGCTATTTGCATCGGCAAGCTCCGCGGTTAGTTCTATCCCGATCGCACTTACATATAGCTAGAAAGGGATGGCACCCGCGGCTGGTGCGATCTAGCTGTGCATGTGGGGGTTAGGTACGTTTGTGTGGGTGGTAGTAGTATTTACACACACAAAAGCACTACGCCTGTCAAAATACCGAATTCTGAGCGAGCGCTTTTTTGAAGAGCACTCTTAATTAGGCCACTCAGCAAGCTTCGTGGCCTAAACGTGGTACTCGACTTAAAGAGCATACATTATATAAACTACTATTTGAAAATGGGTCGTAAGTCGCGTCTTTTCTGTAAACACTGCCAAACTTAAGGGCTATATTTATAAATAAGGCCTAATTTTTGCTTGGACTCTTAATCCGCATAAGCGCAGCCGCCGCGGCGACTGCTTATATGAATTCATGCAATCAAAATATTTTGCTTTTGTTTTACTCAATCTGTATGACCCAAATTATTAAGTTTTTTTGTATGTATAGTATAGTATAATGTTTAAAGTAGTGCATAACGTATTTGTGGAGTTATGGATACGAAATCAGCGATAGTGGATTCTACCTTTCATACCAACTTTTAATAGTTACACCAACCGGTTATTTTCGAGATTCCTTCAATCTAGTTCTTAAGAATTCGAACTCGTAATAAACGTAATTCTGAACCTTATCAAGTTCACTTCAAAAGTGACACTAAAGCGAAATTGAGTGTTATCATTCGGCGGCTTTTTATCCTTAGATATATATGTGGACTCAACTGGTAACACGCACTGCTGCACAAAAACTACTCAACCGACCCTAATTGACTTTTAAAACATGTAGATGTCTATCGTGGTCCTTCGAACCGGGTAACGACTTGTTGGTTGGTACGCTACAATGCTACAAACAGTTCTTGTAAAATAACATTAACGCCATTTTTATATTTTATGGGTAAAGTGTTATGCTTTCAAATTATTTTATAAGCTGTTTGAGTTTTATAATGGGGTTCGTTTTTGCTAATTACAGAGTTATCTAAGTACTACGTATCGCAAATGTTACCGGTATTGATTGAATAAGGCATGCACCAGTGACCAAATGACATTCACTTCGAGCTGTAAGTAGGTGTCGCTCATTAACAGTGTCATTTTTAATTGCTAATAGCTCTACCACTTTTTCTAACTTGTCTCACGACGAAAGCCTGTCGGGACTTCAACCGCTGTCGTTATCTACTTGTCTAAGTATCTCTGCTATAGGAAAGCGTAAAAATAAAATATAAAGGTACATGGTACCTAGCCGAGGATAGATTATGTGGTATTAAAATTGATTCCGCCTAACAACTTGGTGTTGCGATTCTTTATATTTATAAGTGATTGAGAATGATGAAGAATTAGTGATGGCCGTTACATTTTCCTGAGAAACATTCTCATATCTTGACTTCGCGATACGGAATTCCTCAGCAACGTCCACCACATAATAACTATACACATTCTAGTATTTTTATTGCGGTAAATTAATTTATAAGGTATTTTGGACGACCGGTTAGCCTAGTGTAAGTTTTACAAATTTATTACATTTATTATTTATTATGTGTATACAATAATTAGGTGTTTATGGTCTTATGTTGTGTTGCGTTCCGTGGGTCACGTACGGTGCTGTCTGAAAATCAGCGCTGTATGTGTCTGTCTGACACTTCGGCATAATGCTGAGACAGCGACCTATTCACTGCCGCGAAGACACACACAACATGTGTTAAATTGTAATGTATGCCTACTCCCTTTGTCTCTGTGTGTCTTTTGTGTAGTAAATAAATGTCTTCTTTCTTTCTTTCTTTCTAGTGGGTAGTGATCCTGCCTACGAAGCTGAAGGTCCTGGGTTCCAATCCCGGTAAGGGCAAATATTTGTGTGATGAGCATGAATATTTGTTTCTGAGTCTTGGATGTTTCCTATGTGTTTAAGTATTTATATCTATTACATATATCGTCGTCTAGGTAGTACCCATAACACAAGCCTTATTGAGCTTACTATGGGACTAGTTCGATTTGTGTAAGATTGTCCCCTAATATTTATTTATTAATTTATTTATCTATATATATAAAAGAAGACTTCCTGACTGATCATTAACGCACAGCCGAAACTACTGGAACTAGAAACTTGAAATTTACACCCATACTACCTTTTATAACGAAGGCGACGGATAAGAAGGGATTTTTGGAAATTCTACCCCTAAAGGGGTTAAATAGCAAAGTTTGTATGGAGGAAACTTCATTTTTTGAGCTGGAGTCTTCATACTTTGTGGAAAGATTACTTTATAAAATATAAATAAAAAACTTTCAGTGTTTTGGAAAATTTCACCCCTAAGGGGGCTAAAAAGGGTTGCAAAATTTGTATGAGGGAAACTCTTTTTTGAGATAGAAGCTTAAAAGTTTGTAGAAAGATTACTAATTGAAATACAAAAAAGAACTTTCAGTGTTTTAGAAAATTCCACCCCTAAGGGGGTTAAAAGGGAGTGCAACATTTGTATGGAGGCAACATGTTTTCTTAGCTAGAGACTTAAACCTTTGTAGAAAGCTTACTTATTAGATTAAAAATAAAGTACTTCCAGCGTTTTGGAAAATTCCACCCCTAAGGGGGTTAAAAATCATTGCAAAGTTTGTATGAGGGAAATTCTTTTTTGAGATACAAGGTTAAACGTTTGTAGAAAGATTACTTATTGAAATACACAAAAGAACTTTCAGTGTTTTAGAAAATTCCACCCCTAAGGGGGTTAAAAGGGAGTGCAACATTTGTATGGAGGCAACGTTTTTTTTAGCAAGAGACTTAAAAACTTTGTAAATAGCTTACTTATTAGAATATTATTGAAGTACTTTCAGCGTTTTGAAAAATTCAATTTTAGAATATTCCACCCCTAAGGGGGTTAAAAGGGGTTGCAACATTTGTATGGAGGAAACATGTTTTTTTAGCTAGAGACTTAAACCTTTGTGGAAAGCTTACTAACTGGAATAAAAATAAAGTACTTTCAGCGTTTTGGAAAATTCCACCCCTTAGGGGTTAAAATGGTTGCAAAGTTTGTATGAGGGAAACTCTTTTTTGAGATAGAAGCTTAAAAGTTGTACAAAGATTACTTATTGAAATAAAAAAAGCACTTTCAGCGTTTTGAAAAAAATCCACCCCTAAGGGGGTAAAAAAGGTTTCTAAGTTTGTACCAAGGAAGCTTTTTTTTGAGATAGAAGTTTAAAAGTTTGTAGAAAGATGACTTATTGAAATAAAAAAAATACTTTCAGCGGTTTAGAAAATTCCGCCCCTAAGGGGGTTAAAAGGGGGGTGACATTTGTATGGAGGTAACATGTTTCTTTTGCTAGAGACTTAAAACTTTGTAGAAAGCTTACTTATTAGAATAAAAATAAAGTACTTTCAGCGTTTTGGAAAATTCCACCCCTTAGGGGTTAAAATGGTTGCAAAGTTTGTATGAGGGAAACTCTTTTTTGAGATAGAAGCTTAAAAGTTGTACAAAGATTACTTATTGAAATAAAAAAAGCACTTTCAGCGTTTTGAAAAAAATCCACCCCTAAGGGGGTAAAAAAGGTTTCTAAGTTTGTACCAAGGAAGCTTTTTTTTGAGATAGAAGTTTAAAAGTTTGTAGAAAGATGACTTATTGAAATAAAAAAAATACTTTCAGCGGTTTAGAAAATTCTGCCCCTAAGGGGGTTAAAAGGGGGGCGACATTTGTATGGAGGTAACATGTTTCTTTTGCTAGAGACTTAAAACTTTGTAGAAAGCTTACTTATTAGAATAAAAATAAAGCACTTTCAGCGTTTTGGAAAATTCCACCCCTTAAGGGGTTAAAAAGGGTGCAAGATTCGTATGGGAAACACTTTTATTGAGCTTAGATACTTGATAGTTTGTAGAAAAAATGCTTATTACAACAAAAAAACTCTTCTTCTTAATTTTTCCTTGAAAAGCGTTAATAGGGGTTCAAAGTTGGTATGGAGAGTCAGAAAATTTTAAAGTATGAGATTTGTAACTTCGATCCTAGCCTGTTTGTTAAAAGACTACAACACTTATTTTAGCGTTTTTTTTTAATTCAACCTCTAAAGGGGATTATAAGGGTGTTCCAAGTTTGTATGGAGAGCAAGTAATTTTTAATGTAAGGGATTTGTAACTTCGGTTGTAGACTGTTTGCTGAAAGACTACAAAACTTATTTCATCGTTTTTTTTAATTTATCGCCTAAGAAGGTTAAAAGGGGTTTCGAAGTTTATGTAGAGAGCAAGACATTTTTAAAGTAAGAAATTTGTAACTACGGTTTCAGACTATGAGGGTTCAAAGAGGGTTCTAAGTTTGTATAGAGAGCAAGACATTTTGAAGGTAAGAGATTTGTAACTTCGGTTTTAGACTGTTTACTAAAAGACTACAAAACTAATATCAATGTTTTTTTTTTAATTGATTCCTTAAACAAACATTTAGACGATAACATGTTCTTTGCGGACGAAGTCGCGGGCAACAGCTAGTGAACCAATAAATATCAAACAAAACTGTGGTTTCCCAACTTAGGTATACTTTGTGGTTTTATAGCTGTGGTCAGCGCCAGCGTGGGAATTCTGTTAAGTTCATAATATTACTTACATTTACTAAATAACAATGTATGTATACCTTGAGTGATGAATAAAATATTATCTATCTATATATCTATCTAAATACAATAATTTTCGTTCGTGTTTATTACTAACGTTTAACTTTGTAGGTTTACATAATAATTATACTTATAGGTACGATGCTTTTCATACCTTTTAGTACTGAGCATATTATCATATTTAATTCATGTTTGGCATTGTTCGGGTGACCTAGTTTGAAGTGCCAGTTAAGCTATGAACCAAATTAGCAGTGGCACCGTCGACAACAGAAGTTTGCAATCATTCACTATGTCCACCTAATCTGTTATTTTTTTAGTGGATGATACTTCACTATTTAGCTCCTAGATACGCAAACTTATATTTAAAATTAACTCTACTTACCTTGAACAGTACAAATAGGAATAACTTGGTGACCGAATGAATGAACTGCACCCTTAGCGTGGGATTGAAGTGAGTCACGTTTACTATCGACGCTACCGCCTATCGTCAAGATTTAGTATGAAAAGTCTATACACCGCCACTGGTGGTCACTCATAGAACTAAAAATCCAAACTGTAACGTGAGTCACTTATACATTACTTAATTCGCGATCGACTTCACGTTCGTTCGTATAGTTTAATCGATTTTCCAATATTCAACCTTATATCACTAGCATTTATCGTTTTAATTTAAATGTTTGTCGGTTATGACATTACAGAATACGCGCATCGCGACGTCGACAGTGTCGACTGTCGATACAATATGGCGGCGCGGGGGCCATTTATTAGCATTTTTAAATACAAAATACGCGACAATCCGAATTTTGCGGATATATGTTGTCAATTCAAAACCCTTATTTTTATAAGTTCTTTAATTTGAGATAAATAACGATCGGATCTACGGTAACTCTTGACGGAATAATACGATATCACGGGCCATTTTGCAAGTGAAATAGTAAACTACAGTCACGACGGTATTCTTCGATTCGAAATGTCTCACACTACCGATTGGTAGTACGAATTGAACGTTAAATTACGCATCGAAAACTAAACGCAAAGTGCCTAACGTTTTGCAGTTGATTTCGTAGTCCAACGGCAGTGTGAGTTACAAGTTTGACGGGTCGAATCGAAGTATACCGAAGCGAGATCGAAATCTATTCGAAGCGCGTTTATTCGATCTCGTAAGTAGTTACGTAACGTTAGGTTACGATTGTATCTTACAATAAGGGTACTGAACTGAACTGTTTTGGATTTTCACTCTCGTCCCGCTTGCAATGGCGCACGCACACATCCAGTCGCACGCTAAGATGAGTTGAACTAGATATCTGTACCGGATCGTGGAAGTTCCTGTGGCTCCACCAGAAGGATTCCGTCATAGCAGGAGGCGTAAAAGCATTTCCTCACGAAAAAAAATGGTATCTGTAGGTACCGGAGACTCCAAGGGAACGAGGATTTTAGATTAGCGATGGTAAGAACGTGCGCATAAGTTGTTGTTGTTTATTATATAACAAGAGCCATTAAACCGCAGACAAGGGTTACGTTGCGAACTTGAATTCGTCGGGGTCAACGACCTTTTGACATTCGCGGAGAAAGTAAACTACCTCGAGGTCGTCTCATCAAGTGACCTGAAAATATTCCTATAGAATTGCTTGCGGCTAGGTTTCTCCGAACGAAAATCTAGTTAGTCCCAGTAGCATTCTATAGGTAGGTAGGTATCTAGTTATTTATCTTGAGTCTTCAAAAATGTTGTAACGTGATGATCTAATGATTGTTATAAGGTGTCTGGTGAAAATTTATCTGTACATCGCTGGTATACTATAACATGGGAGCTTAGCGTACTTTATGTTCTTTGTATATTATAAAGTAGAATATAGTACGTCTGGCAACCCTAGTCGTAATGACCACACGAAACTATTTATACTTATGCTACACAGGATTAATATACATGCAGTGTGACATGATTATACATTCCCCAAACTAGAACCATTATCCAAGCCTTTCTACTGTATGAGCCCAATTAACCTACCCTAGGCTAGGCGCTAACCTTCAGTGTTAATTAGGATCTATACACGTAATCGATTTGCCATTCGATGGAAACGAGAAGCATTTCATTTAGTTAGCACTCGTTTCTGCCCGCTACTTCATATGTAGTAACTATGAAAATTATAACCTATGATATTTTGGAAACTGTTGTTCCATCCAAATCTCTTCGATACATTTTACAAATTACGAACAGGCATCCTCGAAACCTTCGCTTTTAAAATTTTGATTTTGTTTAAGTTATTTCGGTGAAAGGTATTTTGTTTAAGTTACTTGACCTATTTTCGTATCGTATTTTACAAAAGATTACCGTTTCAAGAATATTCAGTATTTCATAACAGAAACCACTCAAAGTTCCTCTCAAAAGTCACGAACCATTAGTAAATAATAAGTGTTCCGTTGGACCAATTTTGTTACGGAACACTAAAAGAACCTGATTAGTATTAAAATTTCTCCATCAATAAGTGCGTTTGTACGATCAAGTGTCAGTGCCAAACATTTAAAAAATCCACAAGCTTAGTAATTATATACCTATTTAAAATCAGTTATCGACTGAGACTGGTGTAGCGGGTTACAAATTGGAACATTTGGAACCCGCAAACAGCTTCGGGAGATAAAAACTCTTATCGGCTTTGATAAGGGACGGCCGGCTCCACATGTGTGTTATAGCTTAAGCTTTGACCAAAACCAGAGGTCGATTAGGTAGATTTATTACGCATTCTGATGTGATATATTCTGATAAGATATAAAACCCAATGTTTTTTTGACCTATATAGCAGGAAAAAAGGGAGAGTTTTTTTATCGTGGACATAGTGGTTTATCTTTGTTGCTAAAATAATAACTTAGTAGAGTATTCCAACTAAACACATGATTATATCGTTATAGTAAAACATCCTTGTGTGTAGGTGGTTTGTCTTTCATTAAGCCGTCAATTTTGGGCAAAATTATTGTTGCAAAGTAAGTACACATTAACTCATGATTTAAATAAAAAGCGGCCAAGTGCGAGTCGGACTCGCACATGAAGGGTTCCGTTAAATAAATTGCTTTTTTACGATTTGTGACGTATTAAAAAAAACTACTTACTAGATCTCGTTCAAACCAATTTCGTTGAAAGTTTGCATAGTAATGTATATCATATATTATTTTTAGATTTATCATTCTCTTATTTTAGAAGTTACAGGGGGGGGGGACACATTTTACCACTTTGGAAGTGTCTCTCGCGCAAACTATTCAGTTTAGAAAAAATATATATTAAAAACCTCAATATCATTTTTGAAGACCTATCCATTGATACCCCATAAGTAGTTTCTGTTCTGAGCAATTTATTTTACGGAACCCTTCATGTGCGAGTCCGACTCGCAGTCGCCCCAGTTGGCCAACGCTCCGCAAATGTGAAAAAACTCACTAGTACTCTCAGTCCTAATTTTTTTTTATCGCAGCAGATATTTAAATGCTTCAGCAAACCAAACTTCACAAATAGTTCTTCAAAATACATTTCACTCCTCACCGCATATCGCGTAAACGACGTCCAGTGATAACTATTCTGTGGTTCCGTTATCGAAGTAGGTATGTAACAGTTAATTTTACGACCGTCATACATTACTAACAAAACATTTCGTTAACAATCCTAGCAGATGAAGGACATTTTAAATTGTGTAACATGCTGATAATACTCACATATTTAAAGGTTATTCAATATTTCATATACAATAGGTGTCAAGATATGTTTTAGTAGTGTAGATATTTTTGCTGCAGACTGTATTGTAAAGTAGAGATGCGCCGAATATTCGGTAAATATTCGGTATTCGGCATATTCGGCACGTTTTTCAATGTTCGTTATTCGGCCGAATTATTCGGTTCAAATGCCGAATATTTACCGAATAATTTTGCAGGTTTTTTGTCTGCAAGTTGTAAGAATGTAACATAGTCATTGTCCTGTGAAATTATAATTCTAAAACGGATTCTTATTGTTATTTAACTACCTTTAGTATAAATGTTTCACTAAAAATCAACAAGATTTTTACCACTGAAAAATGAGTCTGTTTTGGAACGGCTGATTAAGGCATTAAGGCATTCCTTTGAACCGAATTATTCGGCCGAATATTCGGTTCGGCAAAAGCTGGACCGAAAATTCGGCCGAATATTCGTATTCGGTAAAACCCATATTCAGCGCATCTCTATTGTAAAGTAATCTCAAATTCAGTTTCAATTTTAGGGTTCCGTATCCTCGTACCCAAAGAGTAAAACGGGACCCTATTACTAAGACTCCGCTGTCCGTCTGTCTGTCTGTCCGTCTGTCACCAGGCTGTATCTCATGAACCGTGATAGTTACCTACTGACAGTTGAAATTTTCACAGGTGATGGATTTCTGTTGCCGCTGTAACAACAAATACTAAGAAACAGAATAAAATAAGTATTTAAGAGGGCTCCCATACAACAAACGTGATTTTTTTGCTGTTTTTTATATGGTACGGAACCCTTCGTGCGCGACTCCGACTCGCATTTGGCCAGTTTTTTTTATAATAACTGCAGTTTTTCTACTTTATTTTTATAATAAAGTCATTCATTTCAAGGGTTATTTTTGGCATAAGAATGCATTTGAATATCTCAATATTTACTTAGTGAAGATCGGATCGTATTATTTACCTGGAGACAGTATGCCCGACTTATCAAACCGTCGTCGGGATTAGACTAGGAAGTTTATGATGTCGTCGTGATGTTAACAGAACATCACATAAAGTCTATAACATTTTTTTAAAATTCTTGTAGGCGACGGATGCAGGCACAGGTCGAGAGGAGCGAAATCAAAACAATAGGGGGGCTTACCCGAGGTTTTCATAGATTTTTGACTAGTTTTGAATCGCATCTCCTACTTTTGCACTACAGATAGAATTATAACGCAAACGGCTATCGATTCTTCAATCTTTAATCTCCATGTTTGGAGACCACATTTTGAAAGAAATGAATAATAGTACCTAATTTTTTTATGATTTTTTTAAACATTGTCTTTAAAAACAGCTTTTTGTATCTAGATTGCTGTGAAAAATCTAACATATACGAAATCTACATACTTGGGTTCGTCTCTGAGGTCTCTATTAAACGTGTGTAGGGTTTTGGTTTCAACTAATTAACACAAAAGTTATGGCCAGAAAACCAGTTTTTTGGTCCAAAATTGTTCAACTTTGATGCCAAATGTCTCGAAGACAGTGATGTTTGAAGTAAATATGGGATACTATACTTCTTAAAGCTGTTGTTGTTAACAATACGATAAGCTACAAAAAACATTAGAAAACTAATGGATTCAGATCGAAGGTCATTGGGGCATGGGATCCCCTGAATGCGTTATCGCTCGGTAGCTGTACTGTAAGGTAACTGAATCGGGATTGGCCGATAGCCGATGCACAGTATGCACACATATGCATGCGCTCGCGCACACGTCTATTACCTACATAATATGTAATTTTACAAAATTTTATACTACTTACCTAATTAATAAGTTTGTTTTTATGTTTCAGGTGCGGTTGTATAGCGTCGTCTACAATTCTATTATACGGTCGGAAGTGATCTAACTAAACTATACCTCACAATATGATTAGGTAGAGTAAAATAGAGTAGCTTTGTTGAATTAGTTATCAATTGTTATCTTTTAAATAAAGGAACAAGTCCCTACTTTTAAATAATTTGGGGCGGGTTTGACACCAATCTATGTTTTATTGAACTGCACAATGCTCGAAAGATTTATCTGAGAAAAAAAAAGGTACCTACCTAATTAATTTAATGTAGTAAACACGGTTAATTATGCAATTTTAGTCTGGGAAATTACCTCTCCCCTCAAAGCATCTTAAACCAATAGATAAGTAAATAAAATACAAAATTTTTAAATCTTATTTACTTATAAATATTTATTCTTGGTAGATAAATAAACCATAAAACTTACAAGAATGATCGTCGTGTGTGGGTAAACTGTTCAGTAATCTATGTCACCGACATATGTGGGACATATCGTTACAATACTTATAATTCATGCTACACAAGGTAAATCTACGTTCATGGTTTAAAAACTGTATGAAGCGTTATTCCTGACATAAAGGTCACTTAACTTTAATTTACGAAATAACCCGTTGAAATATCTATTAATTCGTTAGCTCTGTTAGACGATAACTAATACCTAAAGTTAAAAGTTCCGCGCAGAGCGTTGGAATGTTGTACCTATGTAACACGAGAATTCAGTTAGGTTACGGGTGTGGACCAAAAATAGTTGCGTCTGAGCATCTCGTGAGCGCGCTAGTCTAAAATTCTAAAAATACAGCTATGGCTAGCTTTCGAGATGTCACTCACCTGTAATGCACTAACTAAACGAAAGTGCGACACAAAAGGCGCCAATATGTTGAATGGACCTTGACGAATTCAAAATTCGAATCCGCGTTGCCGGCATCCACACGTGAACGCGCCCGATATACTCCCGCGAAAACGAAACTTTTTTCCAAAACGTTCCGTATCGACTTCAAAAATCCGTTGGACACTTATTCACAGTTTTGTTGATAAGTTATTATTTTATCAGTTTATTTGTTAGTAGTGGCGACGCGTGCTTGCGGCGCCGGTTGCGAGTGAACTGAGCGTCCGCGCGGGCCCCAGCCATGTTTATCGTAAGGCACGCTACGGTAGCTATCCGATAAAAAATATTTTGTTACGATTTCAGCGCATTGTTTACTCAAAGGATAGCCCGCGCCGGAAGCACGGAGCTTTGATACGGATTGCGTTACGCGAAAGGCAATTCAGGAACGACGTGTAGATTTAATTACATAATTACCTACGCTTCGCGCTTAAGTGCTCGTTTTTATTAAACATATTCTGGTTTTCCAAATAGGTGCTCAATTATGGGTAAAAAGTTTCTGTCACTATTTTAATTTATTGCTGGCTGTACATGCTTTTGCCGAGTGCATTAAGCATTCGAGGTTGGCCTACGTTGTTTCTAGAGATTCTAACTAAGGCCAGGCTCCCGGCTTCACCATCATACTAGCTCTACAACATGATAATACTACATTGCCTTGATTTTTTCTAGCATACTTTAAACTCAATCGAACATCTAGAAATGTTCACAACTATTCAGCCTACCGTGGATCACCGAAATACAATACAATACAAACAGGTACTCTTTATTGCAGACCTCACACAGATAAAGCAGAAACAAAAGAAAACATAGCGACACAAGGAGACAGAGGTAAAACACCAGGCGTTCTTGTCGCTATAGAGCGACACAAGGAGACAGAGGTAAAACACCAGGCGTTATTGTCGCTATAGAGCGATCTCTTCCAGGCAACTTTTGGGTACAAATAGTTCACCGTCTGCAAATGTTTTGACTCCAGTTCTACCTATATGTTATTGAACTTTGTCAGTTTATCGATTTCATCTTTCCCCAAAATTAGATCTGCGATATAGTTAACTATGTAATATGACGTGTTTGATGTAGTTTCAGATTCAGAATGAATCATCGTTTGTTGGTGGGCATTTAACAGGTAAGACGCTTTATTGTCGTCAGCAACTGGAACATCAACTAGAACCTGATGACTTGACTTGACTTGTATGAGTCAGATAATTTAGAACTTTGCTGAGTTCCAAGGTTGTATCGCCAATTAATGTTACCGCAAACCGTGCCTACCCGAATTGTTAACGAAACGAACAGGAACTCAAACAGGAAGTAAGTGGCTGCATGAATCTGATATACATTAGTTTTACTCTTAATTAAATATAATACAAATTATTGAAAATATACCTACATAAATACTTGACTTGGCAGAGCACGTCATATGTAATTTTCAGAGACACTTGTAACAAATAGAGGTTGTTGAAAATGAGATATGGTTGGTAGCTAATCGCCCACAACACACTTCGTCCCTATTTCCCTATTCTTCCCTCAACGGGAAAAAATTTAAACGGTTAATGTCACTGGTCACTTTAATCAAACCTTATCCCAACGCCGTCCTTTAATTATTTTTAATTTAATTATACCTAAAAACAAAACAACTATAACAATTTAACTAAGTATTCTTTTTCCTCCTTTGGGATACATATTTATAGTAACTGGGAATTACCACAATTTCTGCGTGGCTCCCGTATCTAAACTTTACTAATCCATTGATTATACCTACTTAAATCTAGTTCTGCGGATACCTACCTACTACGTTCAAATGATTATTTATTATTTACAATATGTATATGTTTACAACTAAAACTAAGATAAATATTAACAATATAATTTACTTAAAAACAAAGTTTCAACCGACTTCAATTCAGTACTTCGCCAAGCCACGTACACCTAGTGTACCTACATGAAAATTTCCACATTTCCTTTCTAATTTACCACATGAACTTCTTTCTGAGAGCAAATGCGTTGAGTAAATATTACAGAAAAAACCTTAGTCGCTATGGGTGGACTCATAATATTTGAGGAGTTCCGTCGATTCCTCAAGGATCTTAGAATTAACAGTTCATTAGTTGCTACTTCAACGGAATCATGTCAGAATCTTTGACGTATTTTACATCTTTGAGGAGTTTCATGAGTCATCTGTGGTCTTCATCATCAGTTCCACTTCACCAAAATTGCGATTTCCGAGGGTAAATACACGAGTTATAATAGAAAATACCGAAATCACTACAAGCGTGCCTTTAAAATTTGAGGATTGCCCTCAATTTCCCTGGGATCCTATCATGAGATCCTGACTTGGTGACAAATCATGAAATAGTTCGACTAGCCCTATAGTAAGCTCATAAGGCTTGTGTTATAGGCACTAGATGACGATATATTTAATTGATATAAATACTTAAATACATAGAAAACATCCAAGACTCAGAAACAAATATTCATGCTCATTACACAAATATTTGCCCTAACCGGGATTCGAACCCAGGACCTTCAGCTTCGTATGGAGCTACCCACTAGGCTGACCGGTGGTCGACAATAAATGAAAATGAAAATGAAAATGTTTTATTTCATAGATTGCTAGGTTACATTGAAAATAAGGTTGGGTCTTCCTAGTAGGTAAAAAATACCTGTGTCAGGAAGACCCGCTCCTCCATAAAAAAGCAGTTAATGTTAATTTCTTATATGTAGGTAAATATTTATAACATAAAATAAAAACAAAGACGAATTAGGTATCACAGGCATAGTGTCGTGACCCTAAAGTTGAGTGTGTGTGTGTGTGTGTGTGTGTGTGCGTGTGTGTGTGTGTGTGTGTGTGTGTGTGTGTGTGTGTGTGTGTGTGCGCGCCTGTGTGTGCGCTTGTGAGTGTGTGTGTTAGTGTGTGCGTGCGTGTGTGTTAGTGTGTGCGTGCGTGTGTGTTGTTTGATAAAGTAGGTATATATTATATATAACATTTTCCATTTTGTTATGTTTTACTAACTATAGAATTAAATTTAGATTAATACAAGATTAAGTAACAGTTCAGTATCTTCATAACTTAGCATCTTTAACCATTCCGTTAGAGACCTCTTACAATTATATTTCTTTTGTTGATAGATATTAATTTTAACATTTATTTTATTATAAAGGTATGCTGCACGTGTCTTATACTGCCTTTTAGCAAACAAAGATCTATATGTTGTAAGTGGGGCAACGGTGTTTTTACGTCTTCTAGTTAGAAGCGTTCTATTAAATTTTAGTGTTTTATGTAACTTTAATGTTGTATGGAGGATATACAGTTTTCGCATTGATAATTGGTCACTAATTTTATACAGTTCATTTGTGGGAAATCTGTATGGCCTCAAGTACATTACCTTTAACAGACACCGTTGCCCTCTTTCAACCTCCAAGAATTTGGATTTAGTTGCTCCACCCCAGACGGTGATACAGTAGGTCATGATGGATTCCGCTAACGATACATATAGTTGGTTAAGTAGTGTCTTGTTTGCAATATGTCGAAGAATTTTAAAGATCCATACCAATTTTCGAATTCTACCATTTACAAATTCAATATGCTGATGCCAAGATAGGCGCTGGTCTAAGATGACACCAAGGTATTTAGTGGAACTAGCCCTCTCAATGTCCTTACAGTTACATAGAAGGCGATCAGTAAGTGAACAGGTGTGTATTTTGAGGTTTAGGTTAGTCTGTGGTTGAGTGCTATTGTACTTGGTAAAACAAATGTAGTTCGTTTTTTTAACGTTTAAAGTGAGGAGGTTGGATTTTAGCCACGAGGATACCCTACCAAGACCCACATTTGCATTCACGAACACCGACTCCCAGGAATCACCCTCAAAGACGATGACAGTGTTATCAGCATAAGACTGGATATTACCGTGGTTTACATTTAGGTTAATTAGATCGTTGATGTAGATTAAAAATAACGTGGGCCCCAAGATACTTCCCTGGGGGACGCCAAAAGTGATGTCAACTTCATTGCTTATGTGGTCTCCCAACTTAGTTTTTTGAGTGCGACCATGTAGATAGTCACTTAGCAATCTCAGTGGGAGTCCCCTAATACCAACGCACTCCATCTTGCGTACGAGTGTGGGGAGAGAGACGGTGTCAAAGGCCTTTTTTAAATCGAGAAACACAGCTAAGCATTTTTTTCCACTTTCTATTTTGTCTATAATTAGGTTTGTGAGTGAAAGAATCGCGTCCTCAGTGGATCTAGATCGCCGAAAGCCAAACTGGAAGTCAGAAATGATGTTAAATTTATCTAAATATGCTATTAGTCTATTATTTATTAGTTTTTCAATTATTTTAGAAATAGCCACTGACAATAGTCAATATTCACGCTTGATCTATATTTCTAACGTATATGTGATTGGGGACATTGGGGTAACCACCTAGTGACACCAAATCCCGTCTCTGACGTCATTCAAAACGTGGGCACCGAGCCAGCTATTCATTCATACACTAATAGTAGCTAAATAAATAGTTAATTACTACAAAGACAAAAATATCCAGGAACTAACATAATGTGTAGGTTTGTGAAGCAGATGCGTTGTGTCTTATTTCTTACTTATGTTTACATAAAAAAGAAGAAAAGCTGTCAAAGTGTTTCTTTAGGACATTAATATAAGATTGATAGGGAAGAATATATAGGTCATTCTGCGTAGGTATACTAGGTACTTATACCAAAAAAAGTCAGTCAACTTTTATAGGATCGTCGAAATGCATACGCCTCGGGAATTCCGAACATTGACTCAGGACTCCGTTTCCATAACAGTAGAGTGTTAAGTTAAGATATATGGAGCACCTAATAGTGAACATATTTTTCCGGCTGACATTACATGAAATTAAAGGAAACAAACCACCGTAGTAATTCCTAATTACATACATTTCGTCATCCGCATCACATACGTCGTATGCTATGTGATTCAAGACCTGTCTCCACTCACCTCATCGTTCTTTAGCATAACTTGGCCCCCAGATTCATAAAGACTAAGCGTAATTGGAAGTCAACTTATACTGACTTGTGGTAGTTGTCAGTAAGCTTGGTGAATAATATCAGTAATCCGCGTGTCACTTGCATGCTCTATCTGGAGCGGAAAGCATGCTCGTCGCTGTCAATTTGACGTAAACGTCAAGACTTGTTCCTAATTTACCGCGTGAGTTGGTCACATTAGCTCGAATTGAATTAAGAGCAGTCTCACATTATGATATTTATGATATCAGACGTGTAGTTAAAATTGAGTTTAACTAGTAAAGTTGAAACATAAAAAACTCGATTGCACTAATCAATTTGTGATTAAGAGATCGGCTGAGCATTTAAGAACACTCGAATCTTTGAGACTCGAGACTTTAAAGCTAAGATTACTCGTAGCGTTATGACTTACTTGACTTAGACTAGCGTTAGCCTTGACGGCTCAAGTCTTTGAAGCTTGGTCAAGCTCTTACTTACAACACTCAAATAACCGTGGAGTGGATAATCCAAAATAATGATTCCAAGCAATTTTGACAATTAATCAGATAAGTACCTACTATGGTTTAGTCACTCCGACTCGACCTCTCAGAATATCATTAGGATGTCCCAGGGACGCTATACGATATACACTATATTAAATTGAGACTCATCACTTTTAATATAAATATGATATTGAGTGGGACTCTTGAGGAATCAACTAAACTCCTGTATGACACAGTTTTGAAGCAGGGCCTGGTATATAAACTGATGATTGCGTTACCCTGTAGAAAAATAGTTGGACTAATAAATACCATGCTCAGCAACCGTGAATTTATCGTACACCTTGGAGAACACCAAAGCACTGCCAGAAAGCTCAACAATGGCCTTCCACAGGGATCAGTCTAGGCTCCCCTTTTGTTCAACTTGTACACGTATGACATACCGGAAACTCAAAGTCGAAAATTCATGTACGCTGATGATATTGCCATCACATCACAGCACAGCCGCTTCGAGCCCTCAGAAGAGATCCTAAATAATGACCTCATACGTCTGCAAGCCTATTTCAGGAAATGGCGCTTAGTACCTAACACCAGTAAAACCGAGGTAACAACCTTCCACCTTCATAATAAAGAGGCGAAATACGAACCCAAGATGTCCTTTGGAAGGTCGGTACTAAAATATAACCCCACGCCAAAGTACCTTGGAGTGACTCTTGATCGCAGTCTCACTTATGCACCACACATAAGCAAGATGGGGAAGAAGCTACAAACCCGAAACAACATCCTGCACAAACTAGTTGGCACCACATGGGGAGCAAACAGTGATGTGCTTCGCACCTCTGCTCTCAGTCTGGTTTACTCGACAGCAGAATACTGCGCACCTACCTGGCTAAACAGTGCGCACGCAAAGCAAGTGGATGTCCAGCTCAATCAAGCTATGAGATGCATATCTGGGACTATCAAGAGCACACCCGTGACGTGGCTCCCAACCCTTTGCCACATATGTCCACCTCACTTGAGAAGACAGTAAGCGCTGGTTCGTGAGACACGTAAAATCTTGGCCCGCCCCGATCTGCCTGCCGATGCCGAGTTTGTAAACCCTCCGGCACACCGACTGAAATCTCGACACCCTCCCTACCAGACTGCAAGAAACCTCATGGACACGCACTTTGACACAATGGCAAAATGGGAAATCGAATGGATAGACAATCATCCCAAAAGCATGGGTGTTTAGAGTTCGCTACAGGGGTGTAAGTAAAAGGTTGTTCTTTACGGTTTAGTTATACAATATATTATGAAAACAGGTTAACAGGTCATGTGCGTACCAGGCATGTCGCTATAGGTGTTACAATCAACCCAACAGTGAAACCACCCAGCTTCTCATTGCCTATAAAAAATGGTGCCAGCTGAACAGGTTGAGAACTGGCTGCGGGCGCTGACGTGCATTCCTATACACGTGCGGTTGGATAGAGTCTCCGAGGTGCGATTGTGGGGCCGCGGTGCAAGACATTGAGCATATCATCAAGACCAGGGGACCGATTTTTGACTTTCGAGCGCTCGAAAATTAAATAAAAGTAAATACGATTCTAGTGTCAAAATTGCTGGCACTTACTTTCTACCGATTGAATTAAATACGAGTGGTGGATACCACTCGTTTTTAAATTTTCTATGTCTATTTCAAAATAGAATTACATCATTTATGACCGTTTTCGAGTGAAAGAGTCGAGCGCCTGAAAGTCAAAAATCGGTCCCCTGCCCGCTCAGTAAATACGACGGTAATCCGGCAGACTTGTTCACCCTCGACAGTGACGTAATCCTATGGATGCAAAATTTGAAAATTCTTTTATAGTATACGACTGATTAAATGCCATACGATTAAATAATTAAACTCCTAAAATACTCTCAATATACTGTATGAATATCCATACTAATATTATAAATGCGAAAGTGTGTCTGTCTGTCTGTCTGTCTGTCTGTCTGTCTGTCTGTCTGTCTGTTACCTCTTCACGCCTAAACCGCTGAACCGATTTAGATGAAATTTGGTATAAAGATAGTTTGAGTCCCGGGAAAGGACATAGGGTAGTTTTTATCCCGGAAATCTACCCCTAAGGGGATGAAATTGGGGGTGAAAATTTGTATGGAGCTACTTAAACCGCTGCACCGATTTGGATGAAATTTGGCATTTAAATAGTTTGAGTCCCGGGGAAGGACAAAGGATAGGTTTGATCCCGTAAATCATCCCCTAAGGGGGTGAAATGAGGGGGTGAAAATTTGGAGGCAACCAATTTTGATGAAATTTGGTTTGGAGATAGTTTGAATCCTAGGAAAGGACATAGGATAGTATTTATTTCGGAAGTCATCCCCTAAGGGGGTGAAATAAGGGGTGAAAATTCGGATGGAACCCATTTGAATACAATTTGGTTTAGATATAGTTTGAGTCCTAGGAAAGGACATAGAGTAGTTTTTATCCCGGAAATCCACCCCTAAGGGGATGAAATTGGGGGTGAAAATTTGTATGGAGCTACTTAAACCGCTGCACTGATTTGGATGAAATTTGGTATTTAAATAGTTTGAGTCCCGGGGAAGGACAAAGGATAGGTTTGATCCCGGAAATCATCCCCTAAGGGGGTAAAATAGAGGGTGAAATGAGGAGGTAAAAATTTGGACGTAACCAATTTGACGAAATTTGTATCAGAGATAGTTTAAATCCTGGGAAAGGACATAGGATAGTTCTTATCCCGAAAATCATCCCCTAAGGGGTTGAAATCAGGGGTGAAAATTCGGATGAAACCCATTTCAATACAATTTGGTAAAGAAATAGTTTGAGTCCCGGGGAAGGACATAGGGTAGTTTTTATCCCGGAAATCTACCCCTAAGGGGGTGAAAATGAGGGTGAACATTTATATCGAGTCTCTTAAACCGCGGCACTGATTTGGATGTAATTTGGTTCATAAATAGTTTGAGTTTGAATCCGGAAATCATCCCTTAAATGGGTTAAATGAGAGGGTGAAAATTTAGAAGTAAGCAATTTTGATAAAATTTGGTTTAGAGATAGTTTAGGTCCTGGGAAAGGACATAGGATAATTTTTATCCCGGAAATCATCCCCTAAGGGGGTGAAATTAGGGGTGAAAATTCGGATGGAACCTATATGAATACAATTTGGTATAGATATAGTTTGAGTCCTGGGAAAGGACATAAAGGGTAGTTTTTATCCCGGAAATCCACCCCTTAGGGGATGAAACTGGGGTTGAAAATTTGTATGGTGCTACTTAACCGCTGCACCGATTTGGATGAAACATAGGACTGTTTTAACTCCGGAAATCACCCCTAAGGGGGTGAAATGGGGGTTGAACTTTGGATGGAACCCGTTTAGATAAAATTTGGTATAGAGATAGTTTGATTCCCGGAGAATGACATTAGATAGTTTTGAAAATTTGGATAAATCCCATGGAGATGAAATTTGGTATAGTAGGAGTCCCAGGGAAGCACAATGCATAGTTTTTATCCCGAAAATCAGCTACTGAGGGGGTGACATTAGGCGTGAAAATGTTGATGGAACCCGTTTAGATGAAATTTGGTATAGAGATAGTTTAAGTCTCGGAGAATGAAAGCGGATAGTTTTTATCCCGAAAATAGTTCCCAAGGTAATGAAATAGGGGGTGAAAATTTGGATAAAACCCATTTAGATGAAATTTGGTATAGAGATAGTAAGAGTCCCAGGGAAAATGCATAGTTTTTATCCCGAAAATCATCTCCTGAGGGGGTTCTTAAAACTTTGTAGAAACATTACTTATTTGAGTACAAACAAAGTGCTTTCAGCGTTTTGGAAGATTCCACCCTTAAGAGGGTTAAAAAGGGCTGCAAAGTTTATATGGGGAAACTCTTTTTGGGATAGGAGCTTAACAGTTTGTAGGACGATTAGTTATTGAAATACAAAAAAAAGGATATTCAGCGTTTTAGTAAATTCCACTCCTAAGGGGGTTAAAAGTGGGTGCAACATTTGTGTGGAGGAAACATTTTTTTAGCCGATTTACAATTTTGTAGAATGCTTACTAATTAAAAATAAAATTAAATACTTTCAGCATTTTAGAAACTTCGATCTTTAGGGGTTTATAAGAATGTTTGAATGAAGAAAATATTTTTTTAGCGAGGGACTTAAAACTTTGTTGAAAGATAACTTATTACAATAAAAATCAAGTACTTTTAGCGTTTTGAAAAATTCGACCCCTAATGAGAATAAAAAGGGGTGCAAGGTTCGTATGGGAAACCCATTTTTTGGGCTAGAGACTTGATATTTTGTAGAAAAAATACTTATTACAATAAAAAAACTTAGTTTTCTTTTCAATTTTTCCCCGAAAAGCATTAATTCAAAGGTTCAAAGTTTGTATACAGACTATCAGAGCAAGAAAATTTTTAAGTATGAGAATTGTAACTTCGATCTTAGTATGTTTGTTAAAAGACTACAAAACTCATTTCAGCGTTTTTTGAAATTCATCCCCTAAACGGTATTATAAGGGTGTTCAAAGTTTGTATGGAGAGCAAAACATTTTTAAAGTAAGGGATTTTTAATTTCAGTTTTAAACTGTTTACTACAAGACTACAAAGCTAATTTCAATGATTTTAAAAATTAATTCCTTAAACAAACATTTAGACGATAACATGTTCTACGCGGACGAAGTCGCGGGCAACAGCTAGTTACCTATAATTTAAGTAAAATAATACACACTTTTGACTGCAAATAATCCGCTACCACCAACATCCATTCTTTGGGACATGTTTTTTTTTGCGTGTCCCCAGAAATCTATTTTAGGTATTGTTTAAAATAGCAGGATAATGGGAATGAGTGAAAATTCTAGGGAACACCTTCTTTTCGCAACTAACGTTTGGCAAACTGATTCATTTCGCAACTTTTCATTTCCCAAACTCTGAAACTGTAAATATTTCAGGATTTAATTCAGGGCCATCGTGTAGCACCCTATATGTGAGGTTAGTTTGTAAAAATCCTGAAATATTAAACAGTTTCAGAAATATTAAGAGGTTGGGAAATGAAAAGATGCGTAATGCATCAGGTTGCCAAACGTTAGGTTGGGAAACATTAGTGCACCAAATTCTAGATATGACCACAAATTTTTAGCGAGATGAGTCAAGAAAATCTTTATAAAAAAAATTCTGGGTACCTATATGTTTTCTTAATATTATTCATTTTGAGTTAAACGAATTTAAACCTTGTAGTTCACAAAATCGTGTAAATCCTACTTTCTCCTAATCGGTTGCGACTTGCGATTTCTCCCACCCTCTTTAAAATTTACCATCACTGCCTGTTAACGTAAAAACGTAATTGATGCAAAGCGATGCATACACTTAGGATTAGCGCAACCTGCTCCTTCAGTTGTTTGCTTTCTCATTTGTATTTTCATTTATTTATTTATTTGGCTCACAAAACTAGGTAGTTACAGACAATTACAGAAAAACAATATTAACATAAAGGTTCAGATCTGGACTATACTAGTAACTCTGTGTGCACAGAAGGAAAGGAAATTAGGGCAAAGTAAGGGCGCTAATGAGAAAAAATGTGAACTAAACTAAACTAAACAAAAACTAAACTAAACAAAACACAAACACTTTAGGTAATTGGTTAGTGTGAACGCAGCGTGAAGAAGATATTGTTGGTGTTTTTTTTTTAAACGAGGGTAGCTACAATTAAATTTGTCTATGGACGGATTCTCGGTAACGGTTTCGTTGTATATGTATAAGCGACACATTCTTGTATTGCCTTACAGAAATACGTCACACAAGTTACCTAAGCAGTATCTATCTAGTTTATTTATTGATGACATTTTCCTCCACTTTTTCCTCAACTTAAGTCGTTGTGCAATGAAAAAGTAAGGTCTTAACTTTTTAAAGGATGTTTCACACAGTCCGGCCCAAACTCGCCCGGTCCATACATTCGCCCGTGCGCTGTCCAGCAAACGAGGTCACCCTACAAAATCGCGTAGAAAACAAAATGTCAACAATGAACAGGCGAAATGTTTGATTGTAACTAAAACTGTATTAATTAGTCAGATTAAAATGTTCCGGCGTCGGCGCCGACACGAAGCGGCGTATTCTGAATAATTCTTAATCTTAAAAAAATAATAAGTTATGTTATAAAGAGAAAAATTCTGTGAGATTGTAGTTTCGTACGGAACCGCTTATCCGATTTCAAAAATTATTTCATTTGCGTGTAGAATGGACTTTCTGAATGGTAGTCTCCATCTCCACTTAAAATAAATCTCTAAATATCAAAAAAGCGGCCAAGTGCGAGTCGGACTCGCACATGAAGGGTTCCGTAAAATAAATTGCTTTTTACGATTTATGACGTACTTATTAAAAAAAACTACTTACTAGATCTCGTTCAAACCAATTTTCGTTGGAAGTTTGCATGGTAATGTACATCATATATTTTTTTTAGTTTTATCATTCTCTTATTTTAGAAGTTACAGCTTTGGAAGTGTCTCTCGCGCAAACTATTCAGTTTAGAAAAAAAATATATTAGAAATCTCAATATCATTATTGAATACCTATTCATAGATACCCCACACGTATGGGTTTGATGAAAAAATTTTTTTTGAGTTTCAGTTCTGAGTATGGAGAACCCCCAAAACTTAATGTTTTTTTATATTTTTGTGTAAAAATCTTCATGCGGTTCACAGAATATATCTACTCAACAAATTTCAACAGTATAGGTCTTATAGTTTCGGAAAAAAGTGGCTGTGACATACGGACGGACAGACAGACAGACAGACAGACATGAAGAATCTATAAGGGTTCCGTTTTTTGCCATCTGGCTACGGAACCCTAAAAAGAATCAGCCAGTTTGAAACTATGCTTTGTGCTGTCACGAATGTTCTCAGCATCCCATGAACGGAAAAATATGAAACATTTTTATAGGTACATTATTAATTTATTATTCTAGCTGTCACATAGGATAGTTTTTATCCGACTGCGACAATATTAGTTAATTTTCCGAAATATACGACTTCATTTAATTTTTCAATATTATTCTTAAAGTATATCGCTGCCACATCTGTCAGCTATAAGAAACGTCAAAATGGCGGAATTGCTTGGCCTTTCACCTATTAAAAGTTTAAATCACGTCTACGATAGACCTTCACGAGACACATGCCAAGACATAAAGCATAAAAAAATAATCGATTCTGATATGAGAACTTATATGCGCAAATGTCGTATTAAGGCGTAATTTCAATAAATGTATCAACAAATTCGAACAATATAAGTAACACGATTTTTTTTTAATGGCACGCGCGCGCGTTTTTTGCCCATTCAGCCAAACCACGAAAACCGAAACTCGAAGCTCGTATATCTGCATTCCTGACACTCGAGTTATGTTAGTGCGATAGATATAGAGATACCCCAATATTTTCGAATTCCGAAGTTCCCATATTTAGTACAGCTTTGCTTAATTTGTGACAAGGTTGATATGTGTAAGATTGTCCGCAAATATGTATTAATTGAAGTGTGTTGTGGGCGATGTGCTAGCAACCTATCACTGCAACATCACATTTTGTCGATCTTTTATACCCACATTTATGCTAAAAGTGGCACTGGAACACAAGTTTCATGTGCTCTGCCTACCCCTTTTAGGGATAAAGGCGTGATTGTATGTATGTATGTATTTATTAATTGTATTATTTATTTATTATTAAAAAAAAGGTGTACGTACCGGTTCATAAATGACGGAGTTCTGAGGTAACAAACATAAAAAAAAAGAATACAACTGAATTGAGAACCTCAGTTAAAAAGAGACTGGGAGGTAGAGTGCAATAGTCAGTAATGTTCTATTGATCTGATTGGAGGTTAAGGCGTCTATGCATCACAAACATCCGTATCTCGTCTTACAGTTATAGCAGTAACACTCGTAATTACTTATCTACATTTGCTGTGCCTATTAACTTATATATAGATCATGTTAGTACTAATGAAATTACTATGAGTATCTAAACTAAAAGTAAATATGTAAGGTAGACATAGTTGTCAATTTCCCAGTTCTGGACACTATTTCCATTAGTTGACCAAACCTTAATTTAATGCATAAGATATTAAAACGGGGTGTATATTATTTGGGTGTTCATCGGGACGTTTACCCTATAGGGAAAATCGCATAGTACCTAAGCGTGATAAGACTGCCATAACGAAACATTCTCGCACTTTGCTTCAAACGGTGTTTACGGAAAAGCTTGTATCGAAACAATGTCAAGGCATTTTATTGGTATTCATAAGTTTGTGTTGATGTTTCCTGGCTTGCGGAATAACCTTATGGGGACCAAGGATCCTTCATAGCGTTCCAAACTACCTCATAAGCAAGGATAATATAAATTTCAACAAATAAATATTTAGTCCTGCTACAGAAATAAATTTACCTAATATTCAACAAATGAATATATCAAATGTAGAGACATTTTAGCAGCTTTTAAGTCATCTGGCCCTATAGGAGACTGATGAAAAGTCTTGTTGGGTGAAAGCCAGTTATCCATATCGGTCTGAAGGGCAATATTTCATATTTCCCAAGTGATTTTTTTATATGAAAATAAACAAATACATAAAACTTAAGTATGGTGTTTTAATACTTTACCCGCTTAAAAAATATGCAGGCATTTCTAAGATCGTAATATTCATCCTAACACATTGCACGTAGAACCGATGGCCGTTGGGGCGGAAAGGTTCTCGAGTGGCGACCACGTACCGGAAGGCGCGGCGTGGGTAGGCCCCCCACAAGGTGGACTGATGGCCTGGTAAGGGTCGCGGGAGTCCGCTGGATGCGGGTGGCGCAGGACCGGTCATTCTGGCACTCTTTGGGGGAGGCCTATGTCAATCAGTGGACGTCTTTCGGCTGATATGATGATGATGATGATGAATATTCATCCTCACGCCGCGCCGTGCCCAATTAAGGGCTAACAAACAAAATATAGACAAAAAGTATATGTTATTTGCGTTATTATAACAGAAAAAATCTATTAAATAAAATTGTTGCTAGGCCCGGTCGCCTAATAAGGCCCATTATAAACAAATTTAAATAATCGGTTAATCATTGTTTAAAGTATTTTGTATTCATTAAACTCAAATGAATGAAGAACAACTTACCTTTAGTGTGTTGGGCATTCTGTGGTTTGTTTATAAATTATCAAGACTTTATCTACTTACGAGTAAAGTACTATAGTAAACCTCAAATTAAATCGAATAAAACAAGTCACCATAAAAGTTAGCTAAATGCAATAGCATATGTAGTCTTATACGAGTAATATCACAGAGTAGCTTCGTGGCTATTTTGACTCTTGATTATCCTTCTTGGACAACTCATTCATCGCGACGCTACGCTCGTAGCGCTACGCCGTAGCCCATAGCAGCTTAAACTCCATGCGTAGCGTAAAGCCTCTGTTAGACGGTCGCCAACACGCCCCTCCGACCGAGCGACCTTGGTCCGCACCGACCGTGTAGACAGTTGTTTGCAGTAAAATTTCATACTACAGCGGTCGGTGCCGACCGAAGTCGCTCGGTCGGAGGGGCGTGTTGGCGACCGTCTAGCAGAGGCTTTAAGCGCCCGTGGCGCACTGACGCATGTGTGCTTTGATTGGTGCTAAATGGGCTGGGTCATACACAGATTTAGGTTTGCGTCTTTCCTGTCGACATTGTCAAAGTTAAGGGCTACAAAGCCTAATTTTTGGTTGGACTCTTAATCCGCATAAACGGCGTCTCCTCTTACATATATATTATTATGCGATAAAAACATTATTGATATGCACCTAAGCTCTTAAATATGGTTACCTATCTGAATAACTAAAAATTGTTTCCCAACTGTACCATTTGTCTGAATTTTTATTTGTCCTAAAAGCCGTTTTTCTCTGAAGCCATGACATTTTCAAGATGATTATAATACAATTGCTTTAACGCTTCCCGCCTGGCTGGGGAACCAGGACGGGTATGACGGACTCACGGGAACCGCCCGGACTACCCCCACCCCCACGGTGCTCTGCACGCTGCTTCATGGTGGAGCCACTGGAACGCTCACGCACACTTCCGCGACTCCGTCAGCAGCTGTCCCCATGTGAGACCCGTCACGGGAGGGGAGGAAATGGATACTCGTCCCCCAGAATAACATTGTCAGGGGCGTGCCCAAACACCCGACACGCCCTCCAGCTCGAGGACCTCTTCCCTATGGATGGCAGTCGCCCCCGTGACTGCCACCCGTTCTTCGTTAAGGCGGCAATCGCCGGTTGTGCGCGGCGCGCCTGATTCCAGTCCTGCGGCGGCGCATTGGGTCAGCCTCAGCCCGGGATTCCCGCTCGCGCTCTGCCGCCTCCTTCTCGGCCATAACGTGCTCGCTAAAGTCCAGCTACGCCTTCCAGGCTGCTTTGCTGGACACCATAGCCCGCACTACGGTTGGCAGCGACAGATCTTGCCCTATTCGGGCGACCACCTCCTGTCTTTCTGCACTCCTATGGAGGACTGGGTGAACCGCCTCTATGGTGCGGGAGCTGGTGCTCGGCCGTTCCAGCCGCTGCTCCCATACGTCCATCGCCTTCTGCAGCAGCAAACCTAATGGGTTCTTCGCGATAAGTATTTATAAAAAATGAAAAGCTTTTGGGTTTTCGGCTTATTGCCGAAATGAAAATTCGGAAAAACGATACAGTTGGGAAATTAAATTTAGTGATTGCGATGGGCTACCCTTAAATATAGACCACAGGGAATTTTGTTTTAAGTATACACTGTGTGACCGGCTAAGCATCGACTTTGTGAGTTCCTATATAAACTCAGCTTCGTTATTGTATCATATGGAAGTTATCGTTTCAATATCTATCGTCTAATCGATAACATTAGGATGGTAAGGAATTTTTAGACAATTGTTTTTTAAATTGTATATGCTTTTGTTGTAAACAAAAATGTGTTTAATTATACACCTCAAACTCCAGTTCGGCAAAAAGGCGAAAGTTACTTATTTAAAAAAAAAAGTCATAAACTGATAACATTAGGCCTCTCACAGACTGGCGCGGCCTGGCCGCGGCGGTCAATAGCAAACTTGTCTGTCAAATTGACTACTTATTGACCGCCACCGCAGGCCGCGCCAGTGTGTTGCAGACTTAAAGTGAGAAGTTGGCGAGTAATGCGACAAGAGGGCATTGTGCCTAATGTTATTTTCCTCGCATAGTTCATATACCTACACGTAGGTAAAAACAGGTTGTAGCCTGTAATAGGAGCAAAAACTTAAACGGTAGATTATTAAGCTTGTGAACAAATTGGTTTTACTTGAAAAAAAAAATATTTTAAAACATTTTTTCTTCAAAATAAGTTTAATTGTATTGTTTTACTCTTCTGGAGTTTTTATGTTAAAAACACTAAAAAAATCATAATTCAAAATCACAAAATATCTGTTGAAAACAAAAATGCAAAAACTATTATGACTCATTACATGATGTTACCTCAAAATCTGCATAAGATACTTACATTACTTGGAGATAATAATAACTTTAGATCAAAAGTTCTCAGAGTCCAAAAAAAATTAAAATTAATGGGGACACAAGGGGTTACTGCAAATGCTCTAAGGAAGCGTCCTTTTGAATATTTGCTCCTAGTACAGGACACATCCTGTATATTTATTTTGTCATAAAGCTTACCGTATCACCGCGAGGATTATGTGTCTTGTCCTAATTTCTACTAAATAGGCAGTTAATGTTCAATTAATGTACTTTTTACCATCTCAGATCTGCACCGACAATTTTACTAGCGAGCCTATAAAGTAGGTAATTAACCCTAATTATTGCCAATTCGAGATGAGCGCTTAGAGAAATTATAACCGGCTAGTGCTAGAAACCTATAAACTATATTTAGAGATACAGAAGATACATACGTTGCATTTAACCCTTTATTTGGGTCATTGTCAGTCATCAAAACATAACAATTTACTTTAAAAACAATAATAATAATAATAAATAATAATGAAAATTTCCACATTTCCTTTCCAATTTACTACATGAACTGCTCTCCGAGGGCAAATGCGTTGATTGTTACAGAAAAAACCCAAGTCGCTATCTGTGGGCTTATAATATTTGAGGAGTTCCGTCGATTCCTCAAGGATCTCAGAATTAACACTTCATTAGTTGCTACTTCAACGGAATCATGTCAGAATCTTTGACGTAGGTACTTTACATCTTTGAGGTGTTCCATAAGTCATCTGTGGTCTTCATCATCAGTTCCACTTCACCAAAATGGCGATTTCCAAGGGTTATAATAGAAAATATCGAAATGACTACATGCGTGCCTATAAAATTTGAGGGTTGCCCTCAATTTCCCTGGGATCCCATAATTAGATCCTGATTTGGTGACAATAGGACCACTAAGGAGTATACTCTTTCGATTAAAAAAATAATTTTGTAGATCGGTCCACAATTGACGGAGAAATCGGCGAACATACTCAAATAAAAAATAAAAAATACATACAGTGGAACATAATATGACCTCCTTTTTTGAAGTCGATAAAAAAAAGTATTTTCTGTGGTCAATAGTTAAGGGCTTATGTTTAGGTATATTATAATATGTTTTTGTCGCAATAGGGGTGAAGCTGAAGACTCAACATTTATTATCACTTCAAAATAATGAAGGCAAAAAAATATGCCTAATGACGAAATACCATTTAAAAATCTCAATAAATTACGAAACTACAACCGTTTTAATGTAACGTCATGATCCTCTAGCGTCATAGTAAATGACAATCGTTTCATAAGAAGCTGCGTTTTACGGAGAAGGGACAGAACAACCCCCTCTTAAAACTTTGGACACTTATAACTTTGTGATTATTTAACCTTTAGCGTAGCTTTTTTCTCCATTTGACTAAATTTTTAATCTTTTTTCGAGAAGATACAACATTATTGATTATTTTATTAAGTGTCTACACCCCTATTATAGAAGAGGCGACGCCGTTTATGCGCATTCAGAGTTCAACCAAAAATTAGGCTTTATAGCCCTTAACTTTAATCTTCACATAAATCTGACAATAACCCATTTTGCAATGTATTAAATTGTTGATCCCTTGAGAATCCATGAACTACATAATCATCATCATATCAGCCGAAAGACGTCCACTGCTGCTGGACATAGGCCCAAAGAGTGCCAAAGTGACCGGTCTTGCGCCACCCGCATCCAACGGACTCCCGCGATCTTTACCAGGTCATCAGTCCACCCCCTACCCACGCCGCGCCTTCCGGTACGTGGTCGCCACTCGAGAACCTTTCCGCCCCAACGGCCATCGGTTCTACGTGCAAAGATGAACTACATAATGCCACGTACTAATTTACAATCTCGCGGTACTTTCATATTATAACTTTTTTATCCTTGTAATGTTGTCCATAGGGGTAAGTTCCACATATTAAAAGGTAGCATGATATTAGGTAATATATGCGTCGAAAAACATGGTATCGTACAATTTTATTTCATTAGCAGACATCGTTAATTTTGTAGCATTTTTGGTGCAGCGTAGTGTTGTTAACGGAATTGGTATATTTTATTTCAGACGTAATGTGTTAATAATGTCAATATTTACCCTAATTAATAATTTTGGTTGATATTGTCCATGCCAATTCCGATAACAGATAATAAGGACTTCCTTCAGGAATAAATTATTTTCGTTTCATTTCATACAGTATAGAAAATGAGGATGTCAAACCTTTTCCTTGCTTTTTCCTTAAAGAAATTTGTTCCGGTCACGCCTTGAAGACTATTTTTTTTGAAAGTTTTTATTGAAGTTTTTAAGTAGAGTAAAAAAATAAATAATTCATGCAAAGTTAACAAAAATATTCTACCTACCTATTGGTCACAAATTTACAAATCGCTATTGTGACTTATTCAAACTTCAAAATTAAACCCTAAAACTTGAATCAAAATTATCAAAAACTAAAACTAGACTAAAAAGCGTTCCCTGAGGCATGGTAGGTTCCTACTGAAGAGATATTAAAACACGTTTAACATGACTCATACATTAATTGACTACAGAGACTAAACTAGTTTAGTTTAGTAGTACCAATTTTTTTATGCGACCATCTATGACCTTATTTCACACGATTATTAGCTAGTTCCGCGTGTACCTCGTCAAACAGTGTTTTTATTGTGTAGTGGGTTATCTGATATGTGTGAACCATACATAGGCCTATCGCTTACTTCCGACATCTCCGGATACTAATACTATTGGATACGGAAATAGGAAACGAGTAACTACTTTGTTCGTAGGTAACTACGTATTATCTATCTTAGATTTAAGTATTGTAATGTTTTCAGACACAATCTATATTGTACCTACTTGAATAAATGAACTTGAACTAGCTTGAACTTGAATTATTCTTCAAATGATTGCATTTTTAATGAAAGTATAGAAATGTGGGTCCCATTCTCCCATTCGCATTAGATAAGGTAAATGCCCTACATAAAGTGCCCGTGTCGTGCCCGGGACGTTTACCTTATTTGTTAACAAGAGTATTGGTAACAACTTCTGTCCTAAGTTGAGTATTGGTAACAATTTCTGTCCAAACACTGCGTACATTACCAAGCAGTTAACTTATTTAACAGACTGCCAAGTGAATTAAGATTATATTAACCCGCGATCACCGTAAATTCAAGAAATCTCTCAAAGTGTAAACCTTTTAAATAATGTACCCAGTTACCTAAATTAATATGTTTATTTTTAAGTAATTCGATAACTTTGAGATTTAATTTGTGCAAGTGTGTTAATTGTAAATTATTTGTCATTATTTCCTTTTAATTCATGAAATGTTATTATATTTTTAACTGTAAGTATTCATGTTTTTGATATGACGAACATGCACACACTTGCTATGTGAAATTTGTACCATTTTGCCACACCTGGTGTGATCATGAATGCAAATAAATAAATGAAATGATAACAGTTCTAGCTTACAGAATCCGACATAGTGTGTCACGAGGTTTAGTGTTTCCTTTCCTGCACTTTTACCGCAAGGCTCCGCCCGCTTATTACAAAGTATCCAGGCCATGATAAGGATAAAATATCGCCTAACTATATCCATTCCGAAGGTCCATTCTACATACCTAGCTACCGGTGAAAGATTTTTTTTTATCGGATGTTTAGTTCCGGATCTACATATCAATTTACAAAGAAGAAAACAAAAGGATGAGAAAAATAAAATAAAAAACCGGCCAAGTACGAGTCGGACTCGCGCACGAAGGGTTCCGTATATCAATAAAAATATTTATTTTATTCTGTTTTTAGTTGTTATAGCGGCAACAGAAATACATCATCTGTGAAAATTTCAACTGGAACTATCACGGTATCAGTGAGATACAGCCTGGTGACAGACAGCGAAGTCTTAGTAATAAGGTCCCGTTTTACTCTTTGAGTACGGAACCCTAAAAAAGAAGGTTCATAAAATATATAGGGTAAACGTAAACGTCCTAGTCATCGAAGTTGCATGACATGGGCACTTTATGTCAAAGTGACATGGCTTAGTTTAGGTATGAAGAAAAATTCGCTTAGGTCGAATTTAACCGATATTGCGTTGACATAAAGTGCCCTTGTCATACACTAGTGCACCGTCGAAGACTAGGACGACCTAAAGATTTTTCTGACATGACGTGTTAGGTACAATACGTTTAGGTAGGTGTTTTATTTTTGGTAGAAAGAAAAAGTATTCCGAGGGAGAACCCACCTTTTAATACTGTGACTCTGTGTCATGAGAATGATTTAGTTGATGTGTTGACCGCATGTTCAGTTGAATTGATAAGCCTTTTTATGTTGTCTTTGTATCTTACACACGTGGACCATACATCATTGTTTATGTCTACTTATTCAAATTGACGTCAACCGCAATTGTTAACCTATCATTTAACTTTATATTATATAGAACTTAAAGCATTTGTGAGATCCGACGTCGCACTAAGGTGCGTGACGTCGGCGAAGTCATAACCAAACTCAAATGGAGTTGGGCAGGACATATTGCCAGGCAGCGTGACGGTAGGTGGTCCAAAACGTTAACGGATTGGTGCCCAATTGCAGGAAAAAGAAGCGTTGGTCGTCCACCAGCTCGATGGGTTGATGACATAAAAAAGACCGCGGGTCATTTCTGGATGAGACTAGCACGGGACCGGGATAAGTGTCGTACGCGAAGAGAGGCTTATGCTCAGCAGTGGGCGATTACAGGCTGAAAATGATGAAAGCATTTGTGCTAACGTGTTATACTTGTAGGTTTAAACAAGTACCACGTAATATGAAATTTTTAATATGCTTCTTCATTAATGATCATCAAACATATTTAAACCTATCTATAAATGCACTTATCACAATTTTGAGTGTAATAATACTCGTAGGTATGCCTCAATTCTTGTCATTCACACGCCCTTGTGTCTTCTAATGTGAGTTTTGGTCACCTATAAGTGGCTAAGCATCTTACCACACGCTTTAAAATAGACTTCCATATTACTTGATACCTAAATTCTGATAAACATATAATAAAAATGTATAAGAAGTGTTAATAGATAATTTCACACTCTTAAGTGTTTTCATAATGTAATAAAGTAAGTAATAAGTCTAATTATAAATTTCGATTAGGCAACCTACAATCTTAAAATAATAAATGTAGCAGTATGTAATAAATGTACATATATTTTACAAAGAAATAGACAGTTAATTTTTTTTTCATAGATTGTATTTAAAATGTAATGTTCAGATGTGTGTTATTCGTTGGTGGTCATTAAATAAATAAATAAGACACGATTATGAATTTCGCGCTCGAGAAACCAAGATGTAATGCAATGCAATGCTACACTCTTCGAGAGTTTATGGAATGTCTTTTTTGGACAAGTAGATACCTATATAGTCGAGATACATACATCTGAAAATTTATTCATTTTATTTCCTACTTGAGGCACTCAACTAAAATGCACAATTAATTATCATCAAATGTCAATGGGGAATGGGGATAGCACTTTCCCCGGAAAAGTAAGCACGTCATGGAACGTACAAGAAATAATTGAATGAGCTAACTACGAGTAACACAGAACCGCCACAGAACGTGTAATATGATCCCTAAGTACAAGTTCAGGTTGTGCTAAAGCATTGAACTCTTTTAACCAGTTGTCCTTGGCTTCTGAAATAAACATACGAAACTCAAAATTACTAGTCAAGTGTGCTGTTATGTAATAACTAATAAGTAATAACATATTATTTAAAGAGAAATAGTAACATTCTATATTTACGTGTGACATTAGCACTTTTATGTCAAAGCAATAAGTATATGGGTTAAATTCGAACTAAGGGGATATATATTCATATGTCCACAACAAGAAGCAAGAAAATCTACGCACTCAAATATTCTGACACAAACTATTCACTAGCAATAAACTCGGTGTCAAATCTTTTTCCCCTCACTACCTCGGAAAGCCGTCTTTTATCCTTTAAAACCAGTGAGCAAAATCGCATTTTATCCACTAGTCTAGTGGGCAAAGTAATTTGACCTTGGAGCGTATCTCATGCATGTATCTCATGAACCGTGATAGTTAGACAGGTGGCATTTTCACAGATGATGTATTTTTTTTGCCGCTATAACAACAAATACTAAAAACAGAATAAAATAAATATTAAAGGGGGCTCCGATACAAAAAAAAAAATCAGAATTGCTTGTTGCCTTCATCAGGCGCTGAGTCTCAAAATGTATGGGAAAACTAAAATCCGACTCAAACTTGACCAAAATAAAAAAAAAAATAGTTATTTGTTGTATTTTATTATAAAACGTTGCAAATTTATTATTTGAATTAAATTAAGTAGTTTTGCATGTTGCACTTTCTTCGCTACAGTGAGGTGAAAAGTTTTGTGTGTACACACGGGTGCAAATGTATTTTACTTCTCGTGTGTTGAAACACTCACAACGCTCAGGATTATATTTTAGAACCACTCGCTTCGCTCGTGGTTCAACTATAGAACCCTTTAGCTTGCTCGTGTTTCAATTCCACACTCGCGGGTAAAATACAACTTTGCACCCTTGTATAACAAATAACTAATTTACTTCTCGTGTGTTGAAACACTCGCTACGCTCTGTACCCTTATTGTGAGATTCAATCGTAACGTACGTAACTAATACGAGATCGAATAAACGCGCTTCGAATAGATTTCGATCTCGCTACGGTATTCTTCGATTCGACCCGTCAAACTTGTAACTCACACTGCCGTTGGTCTACGAAACCAACAACTGCAAAACGTTAGGCACTTTGCGTTTAGTTTTCGATGCGTAATTTAACGTTCGTATCGTACTACCAATCGGTAGTGTGAGACATTTCGAATCGAAGAATACCGTCGCGACTGTAGTTTACTATTTCACTTGCAAAATGGCCCGTGATATCGTATTATTCCGTCAAGAGTTACCGTAGATCCGATCGAAATTTATCTCAAATTAAAGAACTTATAAAAATAAGGGTTTTGAATTGACAACATATATCCGCAAAATTCGGATTGTCGCGTATTTTGTATTTAAAAATGCAAATAAATGCTCCCCGCGCCGCCATATTGTATCGTGCGGTGTCCAAGCTAGTAAGTCTCTCTTTTACGCCTGCTTTCATTCCCTAATGTCTTACGGAGCGCTGATATGGGGTCATGCAGCAACGGGGTCTAGAGTTTTTATATTGCAAAAAAGGGCAGTCAGAAATATTTATAATGTTTCTGCGCGAGAAACCTGCCGAAATATTTTTAGAGAAAGTGGCATAATGACATTTTACTCCTTATTTATATATAAAAACTTATTATATGCTCGCAAGCACCGGAGCGGCAGTAAGAAAAGATGTAATACTCATAATTACCCCACACGAAATAGACATAAACTCTGCCTTCCAAATGTACGCCTAGCCAAATCTAGAAAATGTTTTATTTACCAAAGCGAGAACGTCACATGTACCTGCACTCTGGAAAACCTCCCAAATAATAATGATTCCAAAGCCTGGCAAGTCACCCAATGAAGTTTCATCATACCGTCCCATAAGTTTGACGCCTGTTCTATCAAAGTTGTGGGGAAGGATCATCCTTGAACGATTGTCACCTTGCCTAGACAATGACCATATTATTCCCGACCACCAATTCGGATTCAGAAAACAACACTCGACCATAGAGCAAGTACATAGAGTGTACAGCACTATAAGACAATCTCTTGAAAAAAAGTGCTACTGCTCGGCTGCCTTTCTTGACGTTCAACAAGCATTCGATAGAGTTTGGCACAAAGGACTCCTGTGCAAAATCAAAAAACTTCTTCCCCACTCCTTCTACCTAATTATGGATTCTTACCTGAGCGACAGAAGATTCCAAGTGAAAGTACGAGATGCAAGATCTTCGCTCTACAGCTGTCAAGCGGGAGTACCTCAAGGCTCTGTGCTGGGTCCAGTCCTCTACAACATATATACGTGTGACCTACCCCAGTCTTCGAATGTTTCCGTAGCCACCTTTGCTGATGATGCAGCTTTCCTTGCCTGTCACCCAGACCCAAATAAGGCTAGCAGAGTACTGCAGGCACAGCTTGATGACACCAGCGCATGGCTAACCAAGTGGCGCATAAAAGCAAGTGCCCCTAAGTCCCATCATATCACATTTACACTTAGACGCGAAACGTGTCCCCCAGTCAAGCTGGGCACCGATATACTTCCCCAATCAACTTGTGTGAAATATCTGGGATTCCACCTGGACCAAAGAATGACATGGAAGAATCACATAAAGAAAAAGAGAGACGAAATGAATCATCGGTTCAGAAATCTCCTCTGGATTCTCGGCAGACAGTCGGCCTTATCTCTACCCAATAAGCTGAATGTTTACTGCGCAATAGTGAAACCAATATGGACATATGGCATCCAACTGTGGTCATCGGCCAGCAAATCCAATATACTGTCTCTCCAGAGAGCTCAAAACAACATCTTAAGGGTCTTGTCATCAGCGCCCTACCAGGTACCACTCGCAACTCAGAAATCCATGAGTATCTCGAAATCCCAACCATACTCGAAGAGGCAAAACGCTACACAGCTAACTACAAGGACCGACTAGCAACTCATCCAAACCCTCTATCACAGTCGCTTCTAAAGCCAAACCCAATAAAGAGACTCAAGAGAGCCAATGTGCTGCCTGACTAAGGGAAGCTGGGGTAATGGCCCTACCTTGCCAATCGCCAACCTCTCTCCGCTCATCTGCTCATAGTTGTTTTGACTGATCGCAGATTATACAAAATATAAAAAAAAAAAAAAAAAAAAAAAAAAAAAATTCACCAAAGCATGAAATTGTATAACCATTTACCTGACTCTGTTACCATACTAAATGACATTCAATATAAATTATACCTCAAACAAATGTTAACTGAGAATGCACTGTATAATATAAATGAGTACTATGACATAGAATTTAAATTATAAAACTTTCTCTATTAATCTCTGAAATATAAATTACAAAATGTTATGAATCTCAAATTGATAAAATGTAAACCTAAACCTGCCTAGTTTTAAGACATATTCTAGTGCATATTGTATGTCAATGGAATAAATGATTTTGACTTTGACTTTGACAGTCGACACTGTCTACGTCGCGATGCGCGTATTCTGTAATGTCATAACCGACAAACATTTAAATTAAAACGATAAATGCTAGTGATATTTGGTTGAATATTGGAAAATCGTGAACGAACGTGAAGTCGATTGCGAATTAAGTAATGTATAAGTGCCTCACGTTACAGTTTGGATTTTTAGTTCTATGAGTGACCACCAGGGGCGGTGTATAGACTTTTCATACTAAATCTTGACGATAGGCGGTAGCGTCGATAGTAGACGCGACTCACTTCAATCCCACGCTAAAGGTGCTGGATTCTATTTTAGAACCATTCGCTTCGCTCGTGGTTCAACTATAGAATCCTTTTGCTTGCTCGTGTTTCAATTCCACACTCGCGGGTAAAATACAACTTTGCACCCTTGTATAACAAATAACTATTTCAGTGCGTTCGTTGTATCGTAATCTTTGCAGCTAGCATCGCGTTTATGTAGGAAGAGGAACATATAGCCTTCGTCCCTTACTAGCAACAGCAAGTGTGTAAATAAGTGCTAGATGAACGAGTAATATATGTCCGAAATAAAGGCTAGAAGTGTTCAAAAGTGGTTAAGGCCAGGATTTAAGATTCGAGGGCCGACTTCTGATTTTTATTTGAGAACAATACAAATATGTACTCTATAATAACACTAACGATAGGCGGTGTTGTTGCAGGGCAGTGCCTCCGGTCCCATTCAGACAGCTGCTGGCGGAGTCGCGGAAGTGTGCGGAAGCGTTCCCGTGGCTCCGCCAAAGAGCAGCGCGCAGAACACCGTGGGGTTTTAGACGGTACTCCGGGCGGTTCCCCAGCCAGGCGGAATGCGAAAAGCATTTCCCCACGAAAAAAATAAATAAAAAAAGGGCAGTGCCTCCGGCTCGCACTGTGTCGCACAGGACCTCGCCGCACCTCCGTACGCTGACGCTGCTGAATGCCCATGTAATGCTGTGTAAATATTTAATTATAATAAATTGCAAAGATAACTTTAGGTTTGCGGAGATTTGCAACAAATTCACCAAACTTCTTCAGATAGCAAAAACGAATAATAAAATACGTAGTGATCATATTTGGCCAGAAGTTTCAATCACTAGGAACCACAATACTAGAAAATCGTATTTCAATAAAATAAATGTTTGTAGGTATAACACATTAGAATAGCTATAAGATCTTGTCGTAAGGTCAAAGATGTCTAAAGGTAGGAAGGAAATAACTGTCACTGTCTGTTGTAACAAGCGAAATGATAGAAGTACCTAACTATGGACAGTGACTGATTGATTATCTAACACGATTTAATGGGTTTACTTCCGTTTTTATCCGTCGATTTTTTGAAATATTGATCCATACTAATAAGTCTGCGAGGTTGTAAGTATGTATTATGTATCAGTAGCGGCGCGTGAAAATGTTCGATGGGCAACCGGAACAAAAAAGTTGTGAACGAGTTTATCTAAACTCATACACATCTATGTACAAGGTGGGCCAAAAGAAGTCATCCGATGTTGTTTAGCTCTATTTTTTTTTCTAAATGAAAAACTTCGATTCTGTTTTTTTTATTATATTTATTTGAACCTTTAGAATTTTATTGGTCAAGTCGAGAAAATTATATCGGCCAAATGGGCGCCGTCACAATTGATTATCATACGGGCTCGTTTTATGGCATTTTTCATCACTTCGGCGCGAACTTCGGGCGACAGATTCTCGCACTCGTGTCGAATGTTGTCCTTGAGGGCTTCCAGAGTCTCGGGCTTGCTCGCGTAAACACGGGACTTCAAAAAACCCCACAAAAAAGTCTGGAACGGTTAAATCGGGCGATCTTGCGGGCCAGTGCAAATCGCCAAAACGAGAGATGAGGCGACCCGTTAACGCCGCCTTCATCATTATTCCGCGTTCTTGGGGAGTGTATCGCTCCATGGCTTGTTCACTTGTATTCTGCATCTGTCTAGTCCACAAATGTCAAAACAGATTTGACATTGGCGACCATTTGCAAAAATGGGAGCATCTTCCAATAGGGTGATTTCTTTTGGCCCACCTTGTACCTAACTATAGACTTGCCGGTGGGAAACGGCTTGTATGGGCGCTCCGCCACTGGTATTGTATGTAGGGGGTAACCTTCGGAACCACTTGTAATGATCATTCTAGCGAATATTACATTGCAACTTTTAAGCTGACAATTAGTTATTTGTGTCACAAGGGAGCAAAATAGTATATTTACGGCGAGGGCGGTGTATTGAATCCTGAACGTAGCGAGGGATTCAAGTGTTAACGCCCAAGACGAAGATAATTTTGCTCTTGAGTGACACATGCAAGTTTTCACACCAAACTTTTCTAGTATAAGTATAAGTATGAGGAAAAACAAAATAAAAATTTTAAAAGGAAAAAAAATACTGAAATTTTTCCGGTTCGTCCGGTTCGGTTTAACGAGCATTCTAGCAAGTGTTCTAGCGAGCATTCTATATAGTCAAACGACATTCAATTTACTTACAGCTTTTTGCCTAGCCGAGCAATTTTGTGTGCACAGTATTTAAGAGCATTTAAGTAGAATGATCGTGAAAATATTCGCAGCGATGTTTGGCTCTATGCTTGGCTGTCTTCGTTGTTCAGTTCGACAAATTAAAACCGCGCGAGTGTTCGATGTTCTATTACATGTGAATGCTGTAAAATACTGTGATACTGAAATTATATATTTTATACTGTCTTCAAAAAACGATGCCTCGCCAAGTTTTTTTTTTGCCAGTTCTTCTCGAGGCAGAAATTTCATTTCCTAACCGGTGGTTTATCGCCATTCATAGGTGCAAGTAATATGCCTAAATTGAAAAATTACTATGAAACATGAAACTCTGAAAGCTTGTTTTAAGGAGTTATACACCAACCTTACGACGCGACGGCGCCGCATCGTTTCACGTTGACGACGCCGTGCCGTAGCGATGTGACCGAACCCTATGCAGGGTATTATCCTCGGAATCGTTACGAGTACATCTGCATCTCTGTCAACTTAGACCAGCTTGACAGGAATGGCTTCCGACGAGGCAGCTTGACGCCCCTACGCAGGGGCGTTCCTTTTCTCTGCAGCTTACTGTACCTGTAGCTCTAGTATAAGTTTATCGATACAATATACGTTTTCGAACGCGTTTGCGTTTAGTTTCAATTTGTATCGCAACGCGTAGTTCCTAATAGTTACCACCAGAGCTGCAGAGGCGCTGTTCGCGTTGCCGTACAAATTGAAACTAAACGCGAAAGCGTTCGAAAACGTAGTCGTAGTGTATCGATAAAACGTATACTATAGCATCTGCATGTAACGACAAAAAAAAATTAATTCGCTAAATGAACAGATAGTTTATCAAAATCCGCTTTTACTTTCAGCGTCCCGATTCTGTTGACACTGGCAAGTTGCAGCGCCAGTTTTTAATTGAAACAAATTAATGTTAGAACTAAATACTCATTCATATTGACGCTTGACAGATGAACTAGTTATCTAAATGACAGACATAAAATTTCTAATACGAAAAATATTATGTGTATTGAGTGCCGCGCCGTAATCACAAAAATATCTAATATTCATTTTCATTGCCTGGTCGATAATGGGAGGGTAATGATTTTTTGTAGCTTTCAAATGGTGTTTTCAGGACCAGATAGAAGCATGGTTCACAAAATGTCTTTGTTAACGAACGATTACGAAGTAAAATCGAGTTATGCAGTCAGATAGCAATTGCATATACATAAAGCGGATTTTGTACAGTCCAGTCATCACACAACACAAGTGATGCGAACAAGTCGTTACAGTTAGACTTAGCACGTGCTAGTGACCTCTGCCGGGCCTTGACCGATTTGCTCACGACTATGAAAAACGTTAGATACATTCTGCAGTGCGGAACTAAAAGTCCTATGTTTATATGTATATCTAAGGGGTGTTAGGCCTTTTTAGAACTGAAGCATTGTGTTCAGCTGTAACTAGCGGAATCCGCTGAAATGTTGCATGCTCTAATGATGGCGGGATATCGGTTACTAATTGCCTCATTTGTGATAATTAAGATTAAAACACAAAGCAGAATTGAAATCAGCTCATTTCTCATAATGCGATCGTATTAATGCAGCTAAGCTTTTTTTTCAATTCATTTTTAGTAAATTACAAAAAAATATATATATATTTAGTTAAAAAATTAGAAAAAAATAATGTTTTTTGTAAACGTCGTCAACGTCCTAATGCTGTTCCTGAAAACTTTACCATCTTGCGAGGTTTGCCGGTATGAGTACCTACAATAAAACATTACCTAGTTTACCTACCTAAACTAACTACAGAATTAATTCATGATCATAAACAAATTTTGATGTATGTTTTTTAGACTTTGTGTTAATTTATATAGCATTGTATTAGTAGGTTAATGAAATAATGGAATGAAGTTAAACATTAAGATGCATTTGCTCAAGTTCAGTTCATATTTATTTAGCAACTTCCCGTTCCGTAGCAACAATGCATTTTCAATCGAAGGTTCTCACTGCAGCGTAACATTTTTGCATCGCATTTTTTGCTGATAATCTATTAATGCAGAAACGCTTACAAGAATTCGTCTGGTGTAAGTCTGCGAGATATTACATCATTCACGTGCGTGACTATGAGCCGTGCGTCAATGGAGCGTGGTGTGTCTCTGAAACTTTCATTGCTGCGTGCGTTAGGAGTAATTTCGAGCAAATGACCTTGATTCGTCAATGGAGACGTTAACTTATTTAAATCTCAGTTAACTCGTTTGTTGTTGTTTATGAGTATGAATTGAAATACCTGGTTGGTTTTGGAATGCATCCACGATGGATCACTTCGACTTTTGCTCTTGTTATTTTTAACCCAACCGATGAGCCAAACGGTGTTTGCTTACACTGAACCCAGTGGCCTAGAATCGTTTACGTTGTCTGCTTATGTTGCGTTTAGATTTTAGCATGTCTGCGCACTATAATTTTTTAAATAACAATCGATCTTTTTTACAAGAAATCTAGTAATTTATTAATTCTTAAACAACGGGAAGGTAATGATAGTGGTAAGATAAGTGGTAATGGGCCTCTGGTTGATGTAAGTTCGTTGTAAAATTGCACTGTACCTACGTACTTACCGGTTTTTTTGTTTAGAAAAAAACCAATGCAGCAAAAAGAAATAGTTACGAGGCCAATTATATTGTATCGGTAATGAGATAGAATAGAAACATCAACGAGCTAATTGTGCAGAATATGAGGAAAAATATTTACCTACTATAGGTAGCCATAAGACGAAAGACGTCATGGCAAGATAAATAAATAGTTTATAGATGTGGGTGGGACTTTACCGAACATGTGACGAAATTCAGTTAACCATAGCAGTTAACATTCTCTCTTTGGGGAAAAACCTAAGAATTTATCACAAAAAATGTAAGTAGACGGAATATTTTGGACCAAGCATCTACTTAGTAGCTGTATTTGTATGCTGAGCCTGTCTACCCATAAGTCATAGTATACCCGCGCATAGACACTCTAACACATAACATAAATTAAGTGATCGTTAATTTTCCAGCATTTTTGGTGCATCGTAGTGTTGTTAACGGAATTGTTATAAACTATTTCAATCGTTATGCTTAATTAGGGTTAATAATGTCAATATTTACCCTAATTAACCATTTTGGTTGATATTGTCTATGCCAATTTATTACGCTGCACCAAAAATTCTGGAAAATTAACGATCACTGCACATAATTCATCATTAAAACAAATGAAAGCACACTACATCAATATGATTATTATTATTACCCACGATAGACCCAAGTGTCAAATCTGCCATGCCCTAATTACTAAATAAGCACTACTTGGCACTACTCAAGGACATCCACGAAAACGCTCGTGAAATAAAGTAACGTATTGTTACTAAAAATCGTCATTTCAGGAGGACCACCTGCATAAATACAGAAATTCTGATTCGAATTGATAATTCCGTACTTACTTACACAAAACAAAATAGGTCAGTGATAAATGTGATAATCCAGAGTCCACACTCCAAACTGAATAACTGACCAAAATGAACGATACAAGACTTTGTTCGTATCAAGTTCGTATTTAGTTTTTTTTACGTCATCTATGCAATTCTGTTACCGATATTTATAGTCTAAAGAGTCCGCACCCGCAGTAAGCTCTGCCGAATTTCACCTTCCCATACAAACGGAGTTTCGTTCTCATTTTTAAACTAGGTACGTGTTGGATTATAACGAAATTTTGCACATACAATGACATGAGGTATATCTAGGTCTGTCATCAGTTTATAGTTATGGCTCCAGTTTATAAAACAAACGAAATACAGCAAAAACAAGTTTTGTATGAAGAACTTAAATTTGCTGTATTTTTTTTACTATGGTATCTGAAGCTACATAAACTAATTACAGACCTCAGACCTAACATTAATTAACAAGAAGAAAACAATTAGTCGATCGTTTTAAGTATCTGGGACACAACATGACACATGCTCTCAGAAGACTTGAATGATGACCTTGACTTGGAAAGAGAAATAAGGGCAATGGCAGTTCGCCATATTACTTCGAGGTAATATGCTCACCCGCAGGTTTGCACGGTGTAACGAAGCAGTTAAATTGACGCTCTTTAGAGCTTATTTACTGTCAGACGTACGTTCTACACATGCAGCCTGTGGGTGAGGTTTACACAACGGGCGTACGTTGTGTAAACCTCACCCACAGGCTGCATGTGTAGATGTGCGTTAAGCATTCAATATAATAACATCTTGAGGATGCTGTTGCGGCTGCTGAAATACTGCAGTGCATCTGGGAGCGCGATTCGATGTTTTTTTTGCCATCAGGCGAAAAAGAGTCGCCTTTATGCTAAGGCGAGTGCGAAGCAGCAGCAACGGTCTTCTCGGGGCGCTGTTGGCCGAAAGACTCGACTGCCCGATGATGAAGTTTTGGGTTGAGGTGGCTATAGGGAGAGTTAAGTAGTATTGGTGTTCTCTTCACTCTCTCAATAGCCAACTCTTTGTAAAACTTCAGAATTTTATTGATTTTTTGAATCTTTTACTTTCTTACTTTATTCTATTTTTGTTCCCAATACTAACATAATACGTAAGATTTTACAATAATATGGATATGTATGGTCTGAAATACCTAAATGTTTTTTATTTATTTTATTTATTAACTTAAGTAAAAGTTCAGAGCAAACTAGCTAGTCGTTTTAAAATGGGAGCGTAACTACGTTTGTATGGAGAATCTATGGGATCTCTTATATTCGTAACTTAATCAAAAAAAAAAGTATATATAAAAAGAAAATAAACATACACATCAAGGTTTGTTGTTTCAACAATTTCGTAACATTTTGTTCATTAAGTAACTGTTTACCGACATAATTTCGAAACTTAAAGGCAATGGCACGCAGACACCGCACGTGCACTGTAAACATTTAAAACAAGTGCTGATGCATATGCGTTGCGATTGTTTTGATGTCGCGCGATACTATCCGAATTGGATACTACGTGTGTAGGGTGGCCACGAAGCAGACACCGCTCAGATTGTCACAGGAAAAAAAACTTTACTACGGGGTATGATTATTTTGCATCGTCTCCACTATCCATAGGTTGACTGGAAGATATCTCTTTTTAGCGGTAAGATCGCCTGTTGTCTACCATTGTTTATGTTTAATTTACTTTTTTTTCTATTATGTACTATTTTTGGTGAGCAATAAAGAATATTTGTATTGTATTTAATAATATAATAACCAATCGATGTTATGCTAGTTATGTTATGACTGGTTATTGAGAAACTACGCATAATTTAGCTCTGTGTAATAAATAGTATTATAAAATTTAACATCGGTTAATAATGGAATGGCATTGGAAATTATCACCTACCTAGTTAACAATAGTACATTATGATACAAGTGTGCTAAGTTGGTCATTACACTCGAGTCGGTTTTTAAGCCTGAGCCGAAGGCGAAGGCTTAATGGAGACGAGAAGTGTAATGACCAATGCTCACGTGTTTCATACGACGTTTTTCAACACATTTGCGATGAAAAAAAAAAAAAATGAAAATGTTAAAAGATATGTAATGAAAAGGCACTAGTGCGATAATGTAATGTAAAAGTCACGGCATGGGTAATATTCTGCATTATTTTGCTAATATTTAAAAAGATATGTAATGAAAAGGCACTATAGTGCGATAATGTAATGTAAAAGGCACGGCATGGGTAATATTCTGCATTATCAGTGTAAATACGCTGTAATAAGACCTACTTTACGAGCAGGTGTGTTGAAATAGTACATTATGATACAAGTGTGCTAAGTTGGTCATTACACTCGAGTCGGTTTTTAAGCCTGAGCCGAAGGCGAAGGCTTAATGGAGACGAGAAGTGTAATGACCAATGCTCACGTGTTTCATACGACGTTTTTCAACACATTTGCGAGGAAAAAAAAAATTTTTAAAATTAAAATGTTAAAAGATATGTAATGAAAAGGCACTAGTGCGATAATGTAATGTAAAAGTCACGGCGTGGGTAATATTCTGCATTATTTTGCTAATATTTAAAAAGACATGTAATGAAAAGGCACTAGTGCGATAATGTAATGTAAAAGGCACGGCATGGGTAATATTCTGCATTATCAGTGTAAATACGCTGTAATAAGACCTACTTTACGAGCAGGTGTGTTGAAAATTAAATTAATTACCTCTACAACAGTCTTTTCCACTTATTTTAGTTATCTTTATTAGTTTTAAATGTGGTCACGTTATTAACCTAGGTATTGTAGTCACGAGCACTGTAACTTTATCTTACTCATTAAATACTTAATGAAAAAGACTTCAGGAAATGCCTGAACTGTGCTGCAGCGAGCTATTGTTCCGTATGGAAAGGTCGGCTGATGTAACAGCGGCGCATATTGCGCCAGCCTGCGGTCAATGACCTTGCGCAGAGTCGCAGACCATCCTGCATCCGATCTGCGCACGAGTAGAAGCGAAGCATACAAATAAGTTTGTGCGGACTAGCCATTTCGATCACGATCTAGCCAGAAACGTGTTCAGTGCGATATTTATTGATGGCTCTGATAAGTACCTAATCAAATAAATGATTACTGACACCTTAATTTGAAGATTTTTACAATTGAGAGTAAAATCCTGGTCATCCTACCTACAAGGATTGAAATTTGACGCTTAACAGTTAAGCGTAGAATATGTTTCATTCAGCAAATATCTCGACACATACCGAGACAGTAAGTTAGTTACTCTTTATTCATGTTAGACTTAGGCCGATTGTACACTACTATTATGAATTTTACTGTGCGATATTTTTTGTATTGAATGTTGGACGGTAAAATTACGTATAGTGCACAAACTACTATGTACATTTAATGGCGTGCCATATCGGACCGGACTGCCGGACAGTGTAGTGCACAATCGCCCTTAGACTATTAGGTTTTTACAATAGGTAGGTTAGGTTAGGATATCACTTGTCCCCCTCGAGGGTGCTCGCCTTGTCGGGGCGGGGGGGCTAAGTAACAGTGGACTGCTCACCTACGGCGAAGCTAAGCGGCACCCAGGGCCGGCTGCCGGCTGGCCCGAGGAGGGCACTCCTAGCGGGCTTGCTTAAGCCCGCATAGGATGCGTTGGGGAGGGACCGCAGAAGAAGAGTTCTCTCTATCTTCTACGGCCGAGGTGGGATCGTCGGGGGAGAGGCGTGTTGGTATAACGGTGCGCCACTCTCCCTACCCCCTGCGAACTTGGCGGGGCCGTTCCAGCATTGGTGGGACCGCAGAGGAAGAGGAATGCCGGTATTACGGTGCGCCGTTTTCCCTATCCTCTGCGGCCGAGACGTGGTCAGTGGTGGAACCGCAGATCTGATCCGCCATCGGGTGCTGGATTTCCCGCACCCATGATCTCCTTGTAGCGGACTCAGGGGGTTCCGCTACTGAACAGGTGGAGATCAAGGAGGCAGGCGCGCCAAAACATCTGGCGTGCCTCACGTGGAGGGCTCCTGGGCATCCGTGAAGGAGCCGCTTGTGGGCGGCTGCCGCCGGCGGTGTCGCGGATGTGTGCGCAAGCGTTCCCGTAACCTCGCCACCAGGCGGCGAGGCGGCAAGTGGGGGGGTTTTTAGTGGGTACACCGTGGGTCTCATTAGCCCACACGGGAGTCCCACATAACCACTTGGGTCACCCCCTGCACCCGGGTGGTATGCGTAACGCATTTCCCCCCCCCCCTAAACAAAAAAAAAGGATATCACTCATGGCCGTGGTGGGGCATGACCTTTCCCTGCCCGCCGTGGTAGAAGCCATGGTGGGGAGCGACAGGACGTGGAGGGCAGCGGCTTCCTTCTGCGAGGACGTGATGACGCAGAAGGAGGCAGCGGAGCGTGTGAGGGAGGACGATCCGGCCTCCCAACCGATGCACCGCAAGCGCGTGGGGCGACGGCGGTTGGCCTACGACTGCCGATTTCCCCTTAATTTCCTGTAGGCGACGGGCATGGGGACGTCTGTCGTCTACACGAAGGTCCCTGAGTGGCGGGCGTGCCGTCTCTCAGTGCGTCTCTTTGCTGAGGTAGGGGGAAATGACTTCCCCGGAGTTGAGCCGCTGGCGAGGCTGTGGAAGTGTGCCCAGGGCGTTCCTGTGGCCTCGCTTTCTAGGGCAGAGGCGGCAGATAGAGGGATTTTTAGTGGGTAAACCATAGGCCACATAAGCCGACATGGGAGTCCCACATAACCACCAGGGTCCCTCCCCGCACCCTGGTGGTATGCGTAAAGCATTTTACCCTCTTAAAAAAAGGATATGATATAAAAAGTAAAATAATAAAACTATAGGTAGGTACATACAAAACATCATTCATCATTATTCTACCGGGAGCCAGGACGACAGAGAGAGGCACCTCCTGACTGTACGAGCAGTGTCCAGGTCCAGGAGTATAAATACAAATACAAATCGTTTATTTGTTTATTTGTTCAACATAGGTGCATGACGGTACATGAGGGTCTTATAATTTAATTTTTGTATCACTATGCTGGGCCATTTGGCATACAAATTTGTGAGTAATGAATGGAGAGGCTCCATTAATTACAGTCTGACAAAAAGTCACTTATTTTGTAGTACGCTTTTTCTACTAAAATGTTAAATAACTTCTTCTTAAACTCGACCATACTTTCTATACTAACAATATCGTTAGGAATTTTGTTATAGATTTTTGGCGCCATTCCGAGTATACTTTTTTGAAATAAAGCTGTTTTTGAGGACATTCCGTTTATTTTATTCCTAAGTCGTTTACTCTTAAAACTATTAAACAGGTAACGATTCGATTTTGTAAAAATTGCAATTTCAAATATATACAAGCATGGCAGTGTTAATATTCTTAATTTCTGAAAATATGGTTTACAGGAGTCGAGTTGACGTATGCCACATAACGAGCGAATGCATCTCTTCTGCGCTTTAAACGCTATTTCTCTGTCAACTGAGTTTGCCCAGAATATGATGCCGTACCTTAGAGTTGATGTTACCACCTTCTGTTACTGTGTCTTCGGTTTTTTTGGAAATAATTCAATATCAGGCTAATTATCTGTATACGGCTTTTATGTTATTTGATAAACCTTTTACTATTGAAATCAATTATGGACCGGAAGTTAGGAAAAAAAATTAACCCGCAAGCAAAAATGCTATCAGTAGGTATTTTTATAATGAAAACATGTTTGAGTACACAAATTTGGAGACTTACTACCTGAATCCAAAAATATATGCACAAGGAAATAACAGCATTTTAATGAAATATTTACGACCTTGAGATAATATTGAATTTCATCTGGCCTATAGAAAGGTTTATTCACTAACAAAAATAAGTGGATTATGCGCGTATCCCAAAGAAGCTAATATACGTTCTTTGGGATACGCGCATAATCCACTTATTCAATTATTATAAATTAAAGAAAGTTTATACCATTTTCGCCTGATTTTTACGGAATTTATGAAGATTACTTTTTATAATTTTTTACCGTTGCGGTATTAAATTTAGGTGGATTATTAATTAATATTTAGTCAAATTACCCAACCTATTTTTTCGTGTAAAAATATGGCTGATAGCGATATATTGTTGTGTTTTCATAGAGCGAAACCGTAAAGTTCTCAGGGTATAGGTATTTATCGTTTGACCCAGCCATCTAGCGAGTCTCTATGGTGTTGCTCGACTCTTCGCTGACTGTTTGCCGAAACGACAATCGTCCATCGGGATAGATACGTCTGGAGTCATCACTTTTAAAAATAACAATACAATAGTAGCCATATGTGATAATTTAATTCAGGCTTCAGCGCAAAGTTTCAGGATTGACGTAAATCAGTACAACCAACAGTTGTATGAATAGCATGATAATGAGTGATGATACATTTGTTAACGCCTTTTATACGTATCACAATGATACTGAATGGGCACGCCAGTTGTAAGGTCGACAGAAACAATTGAAAGTGTTGAACTTCTGATGTAATAAGTGAACCTGTTTCGCGAGACAGCCACTAATTTGCGGAGGTCAATAAAATGACGATGGTGTTGTAGACGTAATAAGAACAAGAATGATCACTAAACAACCATAAAACATTTCGCACACTGGCTGGCTTAAAAAGTCGCACATGCTTCAGTGTACCAATTGAAGTACCTATAGGTAGGTACGCGACTTTTTTATACCTTAGATAAGGGAACAACTAGTGTCAATTCGATCAAACAAGAAACTTCGGCCGATCAGTCCTTACAGGTCTGAAGTTTCATCTCAGAATTTGTCCTTAATCCAGTTTGGTAAACGGTTCTATAGCGGTTTCATTTCATACTGCATTTCGAAAGAGGCCCGGGTCCATGTGCTACCTCGTCCCAAAAATGATAGCAATTGATGAACATGATAGCAATAAATAAATATGAAGTAGGAATTGGCGTAGGCACCAGATTTAAAGTAAGTGACTTATATTTCATGCTAGGGAATACCTCGTTTTCGGCGCTTCGTTTGTTTCATCGCCGATGGTCAGTAAATTTAATTCAAGACACTTCGCCTTGCGTGTGGAATATAAGTGGACTAACTTACGGATATTTTATCTGCGCACACGCCGTTACCATTATTAGATCGGCTGTAATCGGCCGGGAGCAAGACATTGGCGCGCATTGCGTTGTTTCACGACTTGTGTTACTGATAGGTCTGATATGACATTCTGAAATATGGCCGTTGATATTTCAATGCTTTATATCCACTAAGGGTTCATGGGAGGTTCAGTTTATTTACCGACATTGTTATCATCGATACTGTATAATGTAAACGACGTATTCCTCGACTTTGCACTACTTTATGGCATGGGCACATTGGGCACTCTATGTCAAAGCGACATGGCTTCAATTCGAATAAAGGAAACTCCTCTTAGTTCGAATTTAACCCATATTGAATCAATCAAAATCAATCAATTATTTATTCTGCAAATAGGCCACAAGGGCACTTTTAACTGTCAAATGGTATTCTACAATATAATATTAATAATCTTACACAATAATCATTTTAAAATTGCAGATTTTAACCAATTAGTACCTAAATGGTTAACAAACTAAATGTCACTAAATGAAAACTAAAAAAAACCAAAATTGTAAAATATTATCAAATACATTCGATATAAGGTCTGTATCAGAATTAACAATAAGTTTATGATATTAATTTAGTACCCCAGAGATGTATAATGTATCTGAGCATCCAAATACAATTAATAATTATTCTAATGTTCTTATAGAGATGTATACTGTCTCTAAGCGTTAAAACAGAAAAAAAGGATCATTAATGTAATATTGTCAGAGATGTACAGGGTCAATAACAATAAAACGTGTCAAGAACAGAATGATGTCTCTCGTCAAAATAATGATAATAACACTAGTATTTAGGTAGTTACTATGCCCTTGCAAGCATGAACAGACCGGACTCCACAAACAGCACCCGATCACGGGTATGACGCATATCTCAGCCATTGCTTTGACATAGTGTCCATGCCATACACTAGTCTGACTTCGAGGACTATAGACTTTTACCCGAGTAGCTAGGTAGGTTAGGGGTATCTATAGGTATGCTTACATAGCTCTCCTCCCGTCTTAGAGGCTTCGAAAGGAAATAGAAAATCATCTGTGAAATGACGCAGACTGTTCCAGATGACATTATCATTGAGATATGTTATTTTGTGATTATATACCTTGTGGCTTTTTCATTGGAATCTATAGTAGGTAGGTAGAGTTTGTGATCAGATATTAAATTAAATTTTTATTGCTGACTAATACTACTTACCTACCTATCAGTGGCGGAGCGCCCATGCATACAAACCGATTCCCACCGGCTTGTCTAAAATATGTTTTTAGGAAAGCCTATAGTTATATACTCTTAACTTTTACTGTTTCGGGTTGCTTGTCGAAACATTTCACCCACCGCCGCTGAACCTATTAACAAAATCGAGATCAAACCTTATTTATTTTAGGTAGGTAAATAGGTAGGTATCTAACTATGTGTTATTTTCCTGTTTCTAAACCACGAAGCTAGGTTGTGATTAGGTAACATTCAATTAAATTCCATACCCATTCATTTGTGTTAATTAGGTTGGTAGTGTTGGGTCAAAGAACGTAACTATATCTATAATTAACTGATAAAATGCAATCAGTAAGTAGGTCCTGAATAAATGATGTTCCATTAATCTTCAAATACCTATAAACCATTACCTAATAAGGGGAAGATCTTAGACAAAACGGTTCTACCAATGAAATATAGGTACCTACTACTATTACCCTTGTTCATACTACGGGTAGGTCTAGGTACCTATCTACTTCCACTTCTTTTTAACCGACTTCAAAAAAGGTTCTCAATTCGATTGTATTTTTTTTGTGCGTTTGTTACGCGGTAACTCAGTAATTTATGAACCGATTTGAACAATTATTTCTTTGTTTGAAAGCATATACTTCCAGATTGGTCCCAAATCCAGTTCTGATGATGGGATCCTGGGGAAATCAAGGGGACTCTTCAAATTTTATAGGCAATCTTGAAGCAATTTGGCTACTGATTTGAAGTCGGTTAAAACTTTGTTTTATTTAAAGTAAATTATGAGTCGTTTCCTTATTGCTGAGGGTCGTGGCTACCACAGACGTCTTGCTTCACTTTCCTCCAAGCACTTCGAGTCTGCGCCAAGCCTGAGCGGTGGTTCCTACTGAAGCCTTCACAGTAATCTATCTATTTATCGGATAGGCGCTCTTCCATCTATCTCCAGGTATCCTACTAGACACCTCTTCTTCTTCTTCCGTCCCTGGTCCCAGTTCATTTGGGGTCGGGTCTCCTCACTTTTCCTCGCCAGGACAGTCTGAGGCTCTAGTATAAGTTTTAACGATACAATACCTTTTCGAACGCGTTTGCGTTTAGTTTCAATATGTATGGCAACGCGAACAGCGCCTCTGGTTACTATTAGGAACTACGCGTTGTCATACAAATTGAAACTAAACGCTAACGCGTTCGAAAACGTATTGTAACGATAAAACTTATACTAGGGCTACTGTCCCGGGTCGTCACTTCACGCAATTGCCCATTCCCCATTGGGAATGGATGAAATTTTAGAAGTGCCTGATTCTTTTTTTGGTGATAGACTTTTCAGCTGCGTCAATTATTTTTGAAAAATATAAACAACTTCTCACTTAGGTTTTGGGTTTAGGACAGCGAATAAGAACTTTGCTTGGTCCCTCTCATATTACTTACAAAAAAAATATCTTAAATATCCGTGGTAAACTGAGACTGGCAATGATGTTGTCATTGCCTAGGTCAGATATTTTTTTTTTATATGAGACGGATCTAGAAAAGTGTCTTATTTGCCGTCCTAAACCCAACACGTAAGTGAGGAAACTGTTCTGCAACTTTTTCTGGTGCTAAGGAAGGTTATTCCTATCACCAAAAAAAATAAACAGGCGCTTCTAATATTTTCATCCATTCCCAATTGGGCTCTCTCGAGGTCTCTCTTTATCATGGACCACCAGGCTCTAGCTTCGTAAGCGCTCACTATTACTACTGAGCTAAGCACGTCGAACGAAATACATCGGTATACTTACTAAATAAAACCTCGGTACCTATTTAAAACTTCGATTCACCATAACGTAGAAGAAACTTATTACATCAGTAGCTCTAGCATAAGTTTTATCGACACATATACGTTTTAGAACGAGTTTGCGTTTAGTTTCAGTTTGTATGGCGACGCGTAGTTCCTAATAGTTACCACCAGAGGCGCTGTTCGCGTTGCCATACAGAGGCTCTAGTATACATTTTATCGGTACAATACGTTTTCGAACGCGTTTGCGTTTAGTTTCAATTTGAATGGCAACGCGAACAGCGCCTCTGGTGGTAACTATTAAGAACTACGCGTTGTCATACAAATTGAAACTAAACGCAGACCCGTTCGAAAACGTATATGTATCGATAAAACTTATACTATAGCTACAGATTGAAACTAAACGCAAACGCGTTCGAAACCGTATTGTATCGATAAAACTTATACTAGAGCCTCAGAAACTTATGGCGACGACGACATGAGCTCAGAAAACGGATTTTTAAAAAGTCGTAGGTCTTGTTTGGTTGCCCTAAATTTAGCCCTAATCAGCTATTCGAGTCCTTAGTTTTTGACTTTCGCTCTATAGAAAAAAATCACGAAAATAAGTCTAAATTCACTTTAAAAAATCGTACCAAATTATACACTACAGCTAAACATATTAAAATTGGTTCTAAAAATCGGCAATGTCGTGCTATTACTTTTTATTTATTAAAACACACAAAAATTAAAATTAAAAAACATGATATCCGCGCTTCCATCTCGCTCACGCCTATGCTCAGTGAGAGGGAGAGAAGACCACGAACCTACGTCGCCTTAATACGAATGTCTTATGTAACGAAATGGCTACCATATTGTTTACGAACGCAGATGCTATCAACTTGTTTTTAAACCTACAAATCTATAAACAGCTACATACTTTAACTTGACCTGAATGTAGTTGGTAAACAACACCACCCGCTGTTGTTACTTGACCTAATCGCGTTGCTTTGTCCTATTTATACTTACTTTCTTACCTACCTACTTACAATTCCAAATTAAAATGGAACATTCGTTATCGTCTGATACAAATCCAATTGAAACTTGTATGCCTTTGAAATACTTTGAATATAAAGTTAAGTCAATATGTTGTTAGTGTGTACACATTTTATTATTACTAGGTAAATTGGTTGTGGCTACTGCCACTGCAGCGGATCATCATGTAACATCGTCATAGCTATTTCTGTCATCATATGTCATTAAAAACGAATAAGGAAGTGTACGGCATGGCATGGGTATATGTATGGCATGAAATACTTGTACAAAATATGTCGAACTACATAAAAACTGAAGACAATTCAGTTACTAGGTACATCATAATTCTCCTAGCGTTTTTCCCGGTTTTATCCTAGAGCCCGGGGTCCGCTTTGGCACATAATCCCAAGATGTAGCGTAAGCACTAGTTTTACGAAAGTGACTGCCATCTGACCTTCCAAGTCTTCCAAATCCAGAGAGAAAGCTAGAGCCAGGTGGGCTTTTTTTGTACCATTTTGCAGTGTCATCATCATCATCATATCATTATGTCAGCCGAAAGACGTCCACTGCTGGACATAGGCCTCCCCCAAAGAGTGCCACAATGGGCTGTCCTGCGCCACCCGCATCCAGCGGACTCCCGCGACCTTTACCAGCCTACCCACGCCGCGCCTTCTAGTACGTGGTCGCCACTCGTGAACCTTTCCGCCCCAACGGCCATCGGTTCTACGTGCAATGTGCCCCGCCCACTGCCACTTAAGCGATTCGGAGGGCTATACCGGTTACCTTGGTTCTGCTGCGGATAGCCTCATTTCTGATGCGATCGCGCAGAGAAACTTCCAGCATAGCCCTCTCCATCGCCCTTTGAGTGACTTTGAGCCTTCTTATGAGGCCCATTATTAGTAAGCGACCACGTGCAGTGTGTGCTTATGCTAATAAACAATTTTCTATTATATTCTATTTTGGTTAAAATTCGTACAAGAGAGACCCACGACCTCAAGATTGAAATTCAATACGGGTGAAAAAAGCTATAATCCCAGTATAGCACCTTTTAAACAAGTTCAATGGTTAGGCATACTTACGTACGTATCCCTTGCGAAAATGTCTACGCCAAAACCGACACTATTGGCATTGAAATAAGAGTTTCTGTTAATGTGAAGAGATTTTAAGGCGCCTATTTTTACATGATCATATGCTGTAGTAGCTTAGTGGTTGCATGCAGCTGTCAAATTAACGACTTCGATTCGTATCCTGGCTCTTGCCAACGAGTTTTTCTTGGAACTTAAGAGTCTGCAGTAAGCTCGATCGTCCATACAAACGTAGTTACGCTCTCATTTTAAAACGACTAGCTAGATTGCTCTGAAACTTTGTACTTAAAACGAGTTAAGTACCATCCAGGTCTGTAATTAGTTTATGTAGCTTCAGATACCATAGTAAAAACAATAAAGGAAATTTAATTTTTCATACAAAACTTGTTTTTGCTGTATTTCGTATGTTTTATAAACTCGAGCCATATAAACTAATTAAAGACCTAGATATACCTCATGTCATTGTATATGCAAGGTTTCGTTACAATCCAACACGTCGTTTTAAAATGAGAACGAAACTCCGTTTGTATGGGAAGGTGAAATTCGGCAGAGCTTACTGCGGACTCTTAAGTATGTTAGTGCTATGGTGAACACTAAGTTACAGTTTAATTTCAAGGATCGTGTAATTCTAATGCCTATATGTGCGTGTGTGTGTGTGTCTGAGTGTAGCCGAATCATAATATATGTATGAATATGAATAAAAAGAAACCACAAACCGTGAAGCAAAACCAAGAAGCGTGCACGTTTTTATGGGTAGGTACAATAACACAGCCATTCAGTCATCATTATTATTTAATGAGTCTGTTTTATATAAAAGTTTCGGTGGACATTAGTCAACAAATAGCATGTTAAAACATGTTGTACATTCGTAGCGATTGCTTGCTGTGACTGTTTACTCAGTTTGGAAGCTGTTTACACAACGATAGACAAATGTTCTTATCACGTGGCCATTCGTCATATCAGAGAGAAACGTTATTAATGTTATAATATAATAATTGAAACTGCTATAAAAATTCGTACCGAAAAAAGGCCAGTTTGATTAGTTGACGTTAAACAGCGAAATATATTTTATGTCACACCTACACGGCTATCACACGACATAAATCATCCGTCCCTTTCTAAGCATTCTTTTTAGAAAGAGACGGGTAATCTATCTCGCCGCGACACAGCTCGCGGACCGTCCTAGCTGTGATAGCCGTGCTGGCCATTAAGTGGCTATTATCCAGTTCCTGGCCAGGTGAGACGTAAAAATGTTTACTCATCACGGGCGGTAGTAAATAAAGCCTCATATCGCATATTTATCGCCCTTGCCTTCGGCTCGAACGTCAAATACCTGCGATCTGAGACATTCCTTATTTTACCGTCCTAGGCGAGTAATGTACTAAGTCCCCAAGGAGCTCGACTCTGCATAGTTGCATACAAACGTAGTTTGGTTCTCAATTTAAAACGGGATGTTATTCCAGCACGCCGTTTTAAAATGACAGCTAAACTGTTGTATTGGGAGTCGACTTATGTCCAGCTTCCTGGGAACTATCAAGGGATTTAATGTTCAAAGGTCAAACGCAATCTAGGAACGCAAACTGGAATTTTACCGGCAAGTTTTTTTTTGACGCTTATAACTTATCACTGTAATCTTTCTCTCTAGTATATCCAGTACGTCGCTTAAGACTTATATTTCTAGATAAAATCTGTCGTGAGCCACAAAATTAAGGATTTCGTTGTCAACATTGCTCATAATTGTATGTGCTGTAAAAAGTAGGTACCTAAGCGACTTGGAATGTTAAAAGCACCACGTATTGTATACTTCAGATTATTTGAATTGGCCAAATTGCACCAAATACCCTGAGAACTTTACGGTTTCGCTCTATGAAAACACAACAATATATCGATATCAGCCATATTTTTACACCAAAAAATAGGTTGGGTCATTTGACTAAATATTCATTAATAATCCACCTAAATTTAATACCGATACGGTAAAAAATAATGAAAATGAATCTTCATAAATTCCGTAAAAATCAGGCGAAAATGGTATAAACTTTCTTTACTTTATAATTGACTACGTCTATATACGTTCTTTGGGATACGCGCATAATCCACTTATTTTTGTTAATGTATCTTTCTATAGGGCAGAATGAAATTCAATATTAGCTCAAGGTCGTAAATATTTAAGTAAAATGCCGTTATTTCCTGATGCATATATTTTTGGATTCAGGTAGTAAGTCTCCAAATTTGTGTACTCAAACATGTTTTCATTATAAAAATACTGATGGCATTTTTGCTTGCGGGTTAATTTTTTTTCCTAACTTCCGGTCTATAGAATTATTCATTTCTATAGTAAAAGTTGTTTCAAATAACATATAAAAGCCGTATACAAATAATTAGCCTGATATTGAATTATTTCCAAAAAAACCGTAATTTTCTCAGGGTATAAGTAGTAAATTCAAAAAGCAAATCTACCTTCCACGGCAGAAGATTCCAATTGGGAATGGATAAACATTTTACAAGTGCTTGATTCTTTTTTTGGTGATAGGAATACCTTCCTTAGCACTAGAAAAAAGTTGCAGACTTTCAGCTCCGTCAATTATTTTTTGAAAAATATAAACAGTTTCCTCACTTATGTTTTGGGTTTAGGACGGCGAATGAGACAATTTGCTTGATCCGTCTCATTATTCATCATTTTCTGCTTGTAATCGCCCACTGCTGAGCATAAGCGTCTCTTCGCGTACGCCACTTATCCCGGTCCCGTGCTAGTCTCATCCAGAAATGGTCTTTTTTATGTCATCAACCCATCGAGCTGGTGGACCGTGTATCCGTTAACGTTTTGGTCCACCTACCGTCACGCTGCCTGGCAATATGTCCTGCCCAACTACATTTGAGTTTGGTTATGACTTCGCCGACGTCACGCACCTTAGTCCATCCGTCTCATATTACAAAAAAATATCTCACTTCTAAAATTTTCATCCATTCCCCATTCCAATGACAGTTTTATAAAAAAGTGGGCCACATTAAATAATCTTAACCATATAGAACAATGTATCGCTAATTGAAATTGAGCGTTTTTTTAGTTATAGTGGTTTGCCACCGGCGGGACGGGACGGGGGGGCTATAAAATGATAATTTGTTTTATCGTAAAATGAATAACGGCCCGCCTCGCCAGCTGAAAAGCACCTTTACACTTTACGCTGATAACTAGGCACAGCTGTAAAGCACAAGCTTTATAAAACACATGACAATTCAATATTTCATGACAGCGTAGCATTATAAAATCATTAAGATAATACCTATATTCAATAACGACATGCTTAATTTGAGATATAATGGTTTTTGTAGCGTCTCTACAATCGTATAGATAAACGAATAATGCGTAAACAGCTTTCTTAATACAAATAATCTAAAACAATACTTATAAGCCAAGCCAATACTGAATTAAATACATAATATAACATTTCCGCCTTCAAATAAAATTTCACTAGATAATAAAATACATAGGAAATAAATTGAAGTTTAACTAAATACAAACGATAGATCCTCGAACATTTGATGCGTGGACTTCATCACATTAGTACTAATTATATAACCCTGGTGTACGTATGGGTCATATATCACTTTTATTTTTCTCAATCTTAAAAACATAATAACACTTTTGGTTTTTTTTTTACATAAAGCTATAACAACAGTAACATTACTAACTTTCTGGATCCTTAAGATTTTTTTACACAATTTGTAACATTATACCAGTTTTAAACCTTATAAACGAAAACCTAATTTTAATTACATGTTTCAATAATAGGCATATCATTATCATTAAACTATAAGTGTTACAAAAAAATCGGTATTCGTATTATATTTATCACATAATACCATTTCCTACATCCTTACGCGTTCCTATACGTACAACTTACAGCTAAATTATGCAGCTTATTGACAGAAAAATATCTATACACAAAAATATATTAATTTATAGGTACTCTGTGTCCGCTACACGAGTGGCAAGTCCCTGCGGCGTGCCCGCTAGTTCTATTATCAGTTCCATTGATATACAGGGTGTATTGCACAGCGCGTGCCTTTCAACCAGGTTAGGTGGGTAGAGGCCCTTACAACAGATTTGGGGAAAATTAACTCTTTTTCTGCCCTCGGTTTTTTTAATATTTTTTTCAGTTATTTCGAAAAATGTACTAGTTTCGTTACCTACCTATCTGTTTTACATGTGCTAGCGGAATAGTTTTTTAATTTTAATTTTTATCTTGAGTGTATTTGCGTTTTTAACTGAAATCTCAATTTTATTAAAATATTGATTTAAAAAAAATTAGCCGGCAAAGTGTACGTTAAAACCTGTGCACCAGTGCACTCAACATAAAAATTAAAATAAAACTATTTTGTCAGCACATGTAAAAAACAATATGCAACGAAAATAGTAAGATTATGAAGAACACCGAAATAAAATTTGAAAAAAAGATTTAAAAAATACCGTGTTTATTTACCCCAAATAAAGAAAAGATAAGAAAATAAAAATAAGGGCTCTACCTACCCACACTAATTGTGTGGCACACGCTTTACAATACACCCTGTACCTATAGACGTACTCGTTTTCCAGGAATTTGTTATGATTTAACTCGAAAGACCTGGTAAAGAATTTATCCTCAAGTAAATTTAATTTCATATGACCATACGTCGGACTATAGGGGGCAGTTTGAGGGCACGGTAAGGTTTACAAAAAAATCTTAACTTACGAGTATTATAATGTATTATTTGTAACATAGTCAATTAAATTAGTTACCCGTTATCATTTATTCATATTTAATGTGTAAATACTCTTTGAAGTGATGACTGATAGCCCACTGAAGTGGCCACTTAAAAAACAAATAAATAGCTGACATGCGTCATTATGATTGTTGTTCATACTTATATTTGTTGGTAGAATGCCGTCTAATCAATAGAAAGATTTGCTTTATTTGTTAATTTGCATATCATGTGTTGTATTGCAATGGATACGATACTAGCACTCCGAACTTAAGTCACAGAAAGGTCACATTATTGGAATTTCACATTATAAATACTAGGTACCAAATACTCGAAAGTGAATTGATTGATTTGCGAACCTTACCTATCATTCTGACATGCCACGAAAATGCCCGCTGGAGTCCGACGTTTGCATATGACTAAACTCTGCTATTTTAATATAACAAACAGGAAAAGTTTATCCTACTAGTTTCCTTGTAGTGCCTTTGTATTTAATGGAACTACTAAGAAATAAATCCAAGTAGTTCTATTAATGGAACTAAAAATAGAACAAGCGGGAATACACCCTGCGGTTCGGGAGTCGGAAATTGACTGCGTTGCATTACCCACTCTAGTCGTCCTACATTATCTACCTGCTTATGTACATACAAAAACTTGTTCGTCAATGGCACAAGGAACGATGCAGGTCTACTCTCTACTCCAAAATGAGGATACCAATAGGATGACACAATGATGTAACATAAAAAAGAGGTAGATACGATACGTTGTCTATACGAAATTCCGTGTTTAAAAATGGCCACCAAATTCTGACAGCATTCGTTTCCATTGACGACGCGAAACTATGGCAAGCCGTGTCAGTTAACAAGGTTTTAGTGTGCCACTTTTGGAGCGCTTATAACATATCTACCTATATTTTATAATACATCATTGGGATGACATATATCGCGTCGGTTTACATTTTATTTAATACCTACCTAACGCCATCGAGACAATAATCTCATCGTAAAGGACCCCCATGCTAACAGCGAGACGTAAAATAGTATCTAAACCTCACAAGTAATATAAGGAAAAAGCCAAGCTCGAAAATTCTCAACACATTGCTATAGCAAGTTTAAAAATGTATCTTACAGTAAACACACATTACAAATATACCGAATTCACTTGTCAACGTATTAAAACGACTTCTAGAGTTAACTATATCGTACAGCAGTTCATTTGTCATTGTTACTGTAAGGCTGCCATTTTCAACCAAATGACAACTACAATGGCTCCAAGTTGCATGCTACGTTTAAAAGCGCACACATGCAAGAAATTGCATGCAAGTTAACTACATTGTGGGGTTTGGTAGATCAATGGGGAATGGATGAAAATTTTAGAAGTGCCTGATATTTTTTTTGGTGGTAGGAATAACTTTCCTTAGCACCAGAAAATAGTTGCAAATATAATATTTTTGAAAAATATAAACAGTCTCCTCACTTACGTTTTGGGTTTAGGACGGCGAATGAGACACTTTCCTTGATCCGTCTTATATTACTAACAAAAAATATTTTAAATATCTGACCCTGGCAATAACAAATATAGCTGCTGCAGCTGTCAATTAAATTGCCAGTGTCAGTTTACCATAGATTTTTTTGTAATATAATATGAAACAGATCAAGCAAAGTGTTTTATTTGCCGTCCTAAACCCAAAACGTAGGTAAGGAAACTGTTATAATATTTTTCAAAAATAATTGACGCAGCTGTCTGCAACTGCGTCAATTTTTTTTATTTTTTTGGTGATCAAAAAAATAATCAGGCACTTCTAAAATTTTCATCCATTCTCAATTGAACTCAGCATACCTCTAAAACCCGCAATGTAATGAAACTTGCTATTTCTTGCATGTGTAAATTGCGCTTTTAGGATAGAAAAATAGAGGATAGCGAAGAAGTGTTCAGGATTTTATATGTAGTCAGTGCCATGATTGTTTAAACATCCTAACTATTCGTGTATTTACAACAGTGCTTACTTTAATGGTACTATTTACAAAAGGTCATGCATTTCAAAATACTGGATTATTTATCTGTATTCCACTTTTGTAGTAATATATGATTCTAACACGGAATCCTACAGAATTAGGCGTATTTTAAGACCAAATAGGGTTATTCCCATCTGTGACCACCAATTTGTTACCAGTGGTAACAGCTGGGATTTTTTTTCATCTTTTAGCCACTGCTAAACCCACTGGAACTAATGGGAATGTAATTGATGGTACTGGATATTTTTTTCCAGTAGTTACCACCGAGTACTTCAGTGGTAAAAGATGGGAAAAAAATCCCATCTGTTACCACACTGGTAACAATTTGTTGGTAATAGGTGGGAATAACCCACAAAATATCCATTTATTGTCACTTTTTCAAATTTGAACTGACTAAACAATTGTGATATGCTTTGCGGAAAAGGTGACACTACTTTTTTTTTGTATTTTATATAGTTTTCAAACTAAGTACTTACAGCCTAATAAGTACAAATATTATTGCTAATGACATTTTGGACTTTCCATATCGGCCGCCATCGCAAATTTTCCGAAAATAGTGATTTTTCAAGTATATCTTCCTCATAGATTTTGAGCCTGTTTACACCATTTTCCTCCGAGTATTGAGTGGTATCCATCGGTGTAGCCGCTAGCACCACAACGTACTTTACATAATATATGGCACGTCAGAATTAAGTTCCCTAGTTAGAAGTGCAACGAATACTTTCTTAAATTTATTGCTTGCAGTCAATTCCAGTATCATACCATTCTTATTATTAGAGCTTTGAATATCAACGTTAATACATTTTAAGGATCACCAGACCAAAGGCAGAAACGTATTTAAATTTTCGGTCTGGTCGTTATCTTATATTACATTTCAATATTAGGGTATATCCCCTGATATTGAAATGTGCCCCTGGGTACCGCGTTTTGAAACGCCCCGTCAACGAGCGTTTATATACACACGTGATTCGAGACAAAAAAATTGTGTGCAATAGGCCCTTAGGGTCATTGTCGTTAAAATACTATGGTATAAAAGGAAAAGGACATCAAAATACTTTCAACTGTTTTCTGTAAACGTAATAATGAGCAATCGTTAATTACAAGACCTCTTCGGGAGTAACTTCGAGCAATGAGATCGTGTATTTTATTAAAATATATTTTACGAAGTCACATAGCAAAGACATCTTATACAAAAAAAACTGAACTACAGCTTTTGTGTGATCAGGATATTTCATCCAACTTCGGTTCGTATTCGTTTATTAAATTATTGTTTTATTTACATAATGTCATATGTGAAACTGTCGTAAACCTAAAAAAAAGATAAATGAACTATATCGAAAATAAAATAAGGTTTGATTTACAGTAAAAACCCAACCATAAAGACAATATTTTCAATTGGATGAGTCATGCATTTATAAACATAATCTATTATCAACCTTACAAGGTATACTTTTGTTTGTACAAATGCCAGTATAATATTCCTTAAAGTATATTCTTCATATCCTTCATTTACTATGGAAGGTAATTATTTAACAAAACTGCCAAGCAAGAATGTGCCTTACGACAAAGTTACAAGGTCCAATTCAAATTATTTGTACAAGTTTCATTACAGCCTTTTTACGGAACTTAGTAACTTTGTTGTAGTAACCATTGCATTATCTAGCAGTTTTATTAACACCGCTAAATTATCCCCTGTGGCGTCAGAGAATCTCGTACGATATTGCCACATATCAAAAACAGGTGTGTTGTATAACATCTCTCATACAGCTATCCGAAATGAACCGTATGTTATTTTGCAAGACCAATATGAACATAATATCTTGACATAGTGAAAATAGACGGTCTGAAGACCTCCTACTATTCAAATTTGCCGTAGACCCATCACTTTGTGGTTGTTATAAATCTCATCTTCAATATTATAAGCATGCTCTCATGTCGTTGAACGATCACAGAATTCCATACCTTATTTATAGTTCGCTAAAGTTCATTTTCGCCGCGCAAGACGGCGTGAATATGGTTTTACACAAAACGTTAACCACCATTCCATTCTTATGGACTGGGAGCTTGGAGCTCTTTCGCCTTCAGTATGCAAACCTGCACCTTATTAGCATAGGTTTAGAGCACACTTTTTTGCCGCGATCGGTCTCAATTAAGACTAAGCGTTCTTAAGTTTTTTAAACGGCAAACTGAATTTTATCAATGCAAGTTGAGAGCACACTTTCCCGCTGCGAGTATACATGCTGGGATGATCGATCCATTGAAATGGCATACAAAAATCACAGCGATTCGAACTCTACCTCAACAGCCTTAGAGCACATTTCCGCGCTGCGAACGTTCATTTAAATATCTTACATAGCAATTCGCACCTTATCACTCCTTGTTTAGAGTACACTTTACCGCTGCGAAGACTCACTAGGCGCGGGCTCGATGGGCAAACAAAAATACCGTACACTGCAATTTGCACCTTACCACCCCTCGTTTAGAGTACACACTCCAACTGCGAGAGTTCGTCTTGTACAAGCAGCAGTGCGGGTATAGAGGCGCATGCTTTATGATCGAAGCAGCCGTCACGGGATGATCGATTTCTTACAACACAGCGATTCAAACTTTACCGCCGCAGCCTTAGAGCACATTTTCCCGCTGCGACAGTTCATTTAACAAAAAATACCGTACACAGAAATTCGCACCTTATCTCCTCTCGCTTAAAGTACACTCTCCCTCTGCGAGAGTTCCTTAGGCGCGGGCTCGGTAGGCGAGGCGGCCGTGCGAGTGATGGCGGGAGGCCGCGCCAAGGCTCCCATAGTGATGGGCGTGTCGTCGGGGTCCTCGTCCGCCTCTTCCAGGTCCTCGTCGATGGGCGTGAGGACGTCCAGCGGCTGTTGGACCTCGTTAGGTTTCCTGGGGGACAGGTTAGGGTTAGCGACAACGTAAAGCGGGTGGCGACTTCAAACATTCAAATAATAAATAAAAACCGGCCAAGTGCGTGTCGGACTCGGGCACGAAGGCGACGACCATCACTAGATAGTATAAAACAAAACAAAGTCGCTTCCCGCTGCCTGTCTGTCCCTATGTATGCTTAGATCTTTAAAACTACGCAACGGATTTTGATGCGTTTTTATTTAATAGATGTGATTCAAGAGGAAGGTTCATATGTACATGCATGTATTAAACATATAAACCCGTACGAAACCGGGGTAGATCGCTAGTTATTTATAAAAACGGCAAAAAAATCACGTTTGTTGTCTGCGAGCCGAGAATAAGTATGACGAGTTTCTTACCTCCTGAACAGCGGAGAAGCGAATGAAGTAAGTGTAGCAGCAAGGAAGAACGCAGCCGCCATATAGAAGGACGCGTCGTAGCTCTTCGTGGCGTCGTACACGGCGCCCGCTAGAGGCGAGCCCACTATGGCGGCCGCTCCACGGAATAAGTATGACGAGTTTCTTACCTCCTGAACAGCGGAGAAGCGAATGAAGTAAGTGTAGCAGCAAGGAAGAACGCAGCCGCCATATAGAAGGACGCGTCGTAGCTCTTCGTGGCGTCGTACACGGCGCCCGCTAGAGGCGAGCCCACTATGGCGGCCGCTCCACGGAATAAGTATGACGAGTTTCTTACCTCCTGAACAGCGGAGAAGCGAATGAAGTAAGTGTAGCAGCAAGGAAGAACGCAGCCGCCATATAGAAGGACGCGTCGTAGCTCTTCGTGGCGTCGTACACGGCGCCCGCTAGAGGCGAGCCCACTATGGCGGCCGCTCCACGGAATAAGTATGACGAGTTTCTTACCTCCTGAACAGCGGAGAAGCGAATGAAGTAAGTGTAGCAGCAAGGAAGAACGCAGCCGCCATATAGAAGGACGCGTCGTAGCTCTTCGTGGCGTCGTACACGGCGCCCGCTAGAGGCGAGCCCACTATGGCGGCCGCTCCACGGAATAAGTATGACGAGTTTCTTACCTCCTGAACAGCGGAGAAGCGAATGAAGTAAGTGTAGCAGCAAGGAAGAACGCAGCCGCCATATAGAAGGACGCGTCGTAGCTCTTCGTGGCGTCGTACACGGCGCCCGCTAGAGGCGAGCCCACTATGGCGGCCGCTCCACGGAATAAGTATGACGAGTTTCTTACCTCCTGAACAGCGGAGAAGCGAATGAAGTAAGTGTAGCAGCAAGGAAGAACGCAGCCGCCATATAGAAGGACGCGTCGTAGCTCTTCGTGGCGTCGTACACGGCGCCCGCTAGAGGCGAGCCCACTATGGCGGCCGCTCCACGGAATAAGTATGACGAGTTTCTTACCTCCTGAACAGCGGAGAAGCGAATGAAGTAAGTGTAGCAGCAAGGAAGAACGCAGCCGCCATATAGAAGGACGCGTCGTAGCTCTTCGTGGCGTCGTACACGGCGCCCGCTAGAGGCGAGCCCACTATGGCGGCCGCTCCACGGAATAAGTATGACGAGTTTCTTACCTCCTGAACAGCGGAGAAGCGAATGAAGTAAGTGTAGCAGCAAGGAAGAACGCAGCCGCCATATAGAAGGACGCGTCGTAGCTCTTCGTGGCGTCGTACACGGCGCCCGCTAGAGGCGAGCCCACTATGGCGGCCGCTCCACGGAATAAGTATGACGAGTTTCTTACCTCCTGAACAGCGGAGAAGCGAATGAAGTAAGTGTAGCAGCAAGGAAGAACGCAGCCGCCATATAGAAGGACGCGTCGTAGCTCTTCGTGGCGTCGTACACGGCGCCCGCTAGAGGCGAGCCCACTATGGCGGCCGCTCCACGGAATAAGTATGACGAGTTTCTTACCTCCTGAACAGCGGAGAAGCGAATGAAGTAAGTGTAGCAGCAAGGAAGAACGCAGCCGCCATATAGAAGGACGCGTCGTAGCTCTTCGTGGCGTCGTACACGGCGCCCGCTAGAGGCGAGCCCACTATGGCGGCCGCTCCACGGAATAAGTATGACGAGTTTCTTACCTCCTGAACAGCGGAGAAGCGAATGAAGTAAGTGTAGCAGCAAGGAAGAACGCAGCCGCCATATAGAAGGACGCGTCGTAGCTCTTCGTGGCGTCGTACACGGCGCCCGCTAGAGGCGAGCCCACTATGGCGGCCGCTCCACGGAATAAGTATGACGAGTTTCTTACCTCCTGAACAGCGGAGAAGCGAATGAAGTAAGTGTAGCAGCAAGGAAGAACGCAGCCGCCATATAGAAGGACGCGTCGTAGCTCTTCGTGGCGTCGTACACGGCGCCCGCTAGAGGCGAGCCCACTATGGCGGCCGCTCCACGGAAGAGAATGAGCAGACCGAATGCGTTTGTGAGCTTGTCCAGACCCAACAGGTCTACTAGGATGATGGATGTCAGCGAGATGTACCCGGCTGGGGAACAAAAACGTTGTTGTAGACTTAATGGTCTCGTTTATCGGATGACAATGACGAAACAAAGTGGGCTCCTTATATATTCAGAGCAATGCCGCGTAGTTGCAGTTATCCAAGAGGCAACCGGATGGGTCGCGGTATTTGAGCTCCCAAAGTGTTGTGGAACCGCCCGCCGCAACCCGAACTGAGAAGGGGCGGTTGCCTCTTGGACACTGCAACTACGCGTCATTGCTTTAACTAATACCGTTGACACTTTATCTTGACGTTTTGCAGGTGATAGCTGTTATGGATAGAGTGTGGCTATCCATTTCCGAAAATCGATATTTTCTGCAAGCAATCTTTCCATTCGCAAATTTTCCGATTTAAAATTTTCCGTTCTGTATTTTCCCCTGTCATGGATAGTGTCGGTGCTCTGAAGACATGTAGGTAAGTGAAATTGAAGTGATATAACTACAATTATTTATGCAGTGCCATGGGACCAATTCCTTTTTCATTGACTGTGGCTTTATGGCGACGTAGGCTCGTGGTATTTTCTCCCTCTCACTGAGCATAAGCGTGAGCGAGATGGAAGTGCGTGTTCGGAAGCGCGGATATCATGTTTTTAGGTTTCCGTAGCCAAATGGCAAAAAACGGAACCCTTATAGATTCGTCATGTCCGTCCGTCTGTCTGTCTGTCTGTCCGTCCGTATGTCACAGCCACTTTTTTCCGAAACTATAAGAGCTATACTGTTGAAACTTGGTAAGTAGAGGTATTCTGTGAACCGCATTAAGATTTTCACACAAAAATCGAAAAAAACTGAAACTCAAAAAAATTTTTTCATCAGACCCATACGTGTGGGGTATCTATGGATAGGTCTTAATGATATTGAGGTTTCTAACATCATTTTTTTCTAAACTAAATAGTTTGCGCGAGAGACACTTCCAAAGTGGTAAAATGTGTGTCCCCCCCCCCCCCCCCCCTTGTAACTTCTAAAATAAGAGAATGATAAAACTAAAAAAAATCCATGTAAACTTCCACCGAAAATTGGTTTGAACGAGATCTAATAAGTAGTTTTTTTTTAATACGTCATAAATCGTAAACCGCAATTTATTTTACGGAACCCCTCATGTGCGAGTCCGACTCGCACTAGGCCGCTTTTTTTAATTTAATTTTTTTGTGCGTTTAAATAAATAAAAAAGTAATAGCTGAATTCCCTCAAACATGATATTTCCGATTTTTAGAAACAATTTTAATATGTTTAGTTGTTGTGCATAATTTGGTAGGATTTTTTAAAGTGTATTTTAGACCTATGTTCGTGATTTTTTTTCTATCGAGCGAAAGTCAAAAACTCAGGATTCGAATAGCTGTTGTCCCTCGAGAAATGCCTCAAGATTGCTAATTAAATTTAGGGCAGCCGTATTATAATCTAAACACGAGCTAAAATTTTTTTGAAATCCGTTTTTGGAGCTCACGTCGCCTTAAACTGTCTTATAAGAGGTATATCACTAACTCAAAATTGGTTTGAAATAAAAAGGCAATGAAAAAAATTGTAAACAAGTGTAACCGTCCTCGCGTGGTAAGTCAATTACAAACTTTGTATTAGAACAAAAACGTTTAACCAATATATTTTCTGTTTAAACAGGGGTGTTATACTTACAAATAGCAATCCCAAAGAATATTGCGACCGCAACGTAAGAACCATAAGACACGCAGAACGGAGTCGCCGCAACAGATATCTGAAATGAGATAAAACAGGATTTGGTAAACATGATATTTATTAGCGAATTACAAAAGGCTAGTTAAGTTGTACAACCACCATTTTTTAGGGTTCCGTACTCAAAGAGTAAAACGGGACCCTATTACTAAGACTCCGCTGTCCGTCCGTCCGTTCGTCCGTCCGTCTGTCTGTCACCAGGCTGTATCTCACTGATACCGTGATAGTTCCAGCTGAAATTTTCACAGATGATGTATTTCTGTTGCCGCTATAACAACAAACACTAAAAACTCAGAATAAAATAGTTTTTTTATAGATAATGGTACGGAACCCTTCGTGCGCGAGTCCGACTCGCACTTGGCCGGTTACATAACAGTCAATCAAAAAAAGTTTTTTTTCAATTAGAAGATACCCTATCTATTTATTTATTTTATTTGAGCTTTATTGATTCCATAATATTAGTGTTTTCTAAATGTAAAAGTTGCGTTAATTTTTTTATTAAAAACATTTTTTTTTTTATTTTCCATTCGGGTAAATCCTCCATCCCATTCCATTTTTCACGGTCATTAGCCAACTGCATCCAGAGGTCCGGCGACGTCAGTTATGTCATCTGTCCAACGTCTTCGTCACCATCATCCCCACTTATAGGGAACTATACTGCAATGTTCTGCCGCCAGAGTGCAGCATTAGCACAAACCGTAAACCAGTAGACACACTAGCACAATTGATTGTCAAATGAGTGACAAGGATGCATGCATAGACAATACCACAAGTGGGAACGAGATACAATGCCAACTCTGCTAGTGTCGCCCCCTACGCAGAGCTTTGCGTAATGATCCCTATTGGCAAACACAATAAAATTTAGAACCTAGGGTCACATGAATAAAGTAGCATTTACCGTGGCAATAATGAGGCAGACGTTATTGAGCAACAGCGAGTCCATCCAAGGGAAGTCTGCCACCCAGCCGCACGCGATACGGCCGATCGTGTTTGTGATGCCGATTATGGACAGCAGGAAAGACGCTTGCGATGATTCCACACCCTGGAATACAATTGGGTATTTACCAACAGTGAAAATAAATTGTTTTCACACCTTTTATGCAGAAAAGTAAGTTTTGGTCCCCGACGAGAGGGAGCAAAATGCTACTTTTCTGTTTAAGCTACTTTTTTAATTAATTCATTGGCATGTAGCATTTACACTATGTGCCAATTGAACACAGATCTTAATAAAATAATCGATTGTAATTTCATCGTAATCGATTAAAAACGAACTTTTTTTATATTTCTTTAAAAAAAAAATGTTAGATTAGTTTTCATTAAATTTGACCAACTTCTGCTGTTCAGATTTTTTTCTTTCCATACAATGAAATAACCCTTACATGAAACAGAGCCGACCCGCGTCAAAAAAAAAATTACCAACTTTATAATTTTTTAAGAACAACTCACGCTTGACCAAAAATTGTAATGAGCCAAATTTTTTTACATAAAAAAACACCTAATGTCTCCTTGGACACTTTTCCTCTATCTCCTTTAGATTCAGATTTCCCCATACTGTCCCATTTAAAAAAAACACTCTGTATACACGAAGGGCACGTAAAGCCTCGCCATGCAGAACAGGTTGGACACGTTGGTTAATTGATGGTAACTGCTAGAAACATACGTCCGGTTTGACTCACGTTAATCTTCGCCGCGTCCACTATATACACGAAGGGCACGTAGAGCCCCGCCATGCCGAACACGTTGGACACGTTGGTTAATTGATGGTAACTGCTAGAAACATACGTCCGGTTTGACTCACGTTAATCTTCGCCGCGTCCACTATATACACGAAGGGCACGTAGAGCCCCGCCATACCGAACACGTTGGACACGTTGGTTAATTGATGGTAACTGCTAGAAACATACGTCCGGTTTGACTCACGTTAATCTTCGCCGCGTCCACTATATACATGAAGGGCACGTAGAGCCCCGCCATACCGAACACGTTGGACACGTTGGTTAATTGATGGTAACTGCTAGAAACATACGTCCGGTTTGACTCACGTTAATCTTCGCCGCGTCCACTATATACACGAAGGGCACGTAGAGCCCCGCCATACCGAACACGTTGGACACGTTGGTTAATTGATGGTAACTGCTAGAAACATACGTCCGGTTTGACTCACGTTAATCTTCGCCGCGTCCACTATATACACGAAGGGCACGTAGAGCCCCGCCATACCGAACACGTTGGACACGTTGGTTAATTGATGGTAACTGCTAGAAACATACGTCCGGTTTGACTCACGTTAATCTTCGCCGCGTCCACTATATACACGAAGGGCACGTAGAGCCCCGCCATACCTAAGACGTTGGACACGTTGGTTAATTGATGGTAACTGCTAGAAACATACGTCCGGTTTGACTCACGTTAATCTTCGCCGCGTCCACTATATACACGAAGGGCACGTAGAGCCCCGCCATACATAAGACGTTGGACACGTTGGTTACTTGATGGTAACTGCTAGAAACCGCCAGGCTCCATGCCCACGAACTAACCCGCAGCCACCCATCACATCCAGGCCAAACACCAATCCTACCGACAGACCTACACCCAGGCCGCTACAGGGCACTACTATGAGGACCACTACGTCCACCGTGAATCCAACACGTTTCACAAATATCAACGTCAATTTTGTGAACAGACCTGGTACAATGATACTCGTACCTATCGAGATTTTGCAGAACGTCTTTGGTAACGCCTCACCGACTACCAGTGATACAGACGAACCCAAATTAGACATAGATAAGCGTAGGAAACCCTAGATTCAATGTCTAAATTATATTTTCATTTAATAAATGAGTTTAAGTAATCTAATCCGTCTTTCATTAGTAAGCAATGAGTTAAATTATCTAATTTGAGTTCCTTTCTTAAAAGTGATTAAAGTCATTAATATCATAATTTTTAAATGACTTCGATCAGCACTAATTATGCCAGTGTTGGTATAAAACCACAAAAAGGATATAAATGGGTTAGTTATGCCTTTGGGTCCACACGAGCAAGAAGTGTAGATTAAATTAGAATACATTGTGCTTAAAGTTAATCAAGATGAATCAAGTGCTATGTGTTTTAACTGGGATACTTTTTGTGTTTATTTCATACGTAAACGCAAAATCACGTAAGTATTAATCTTTATTCACTATTGCTGTTATATTTCTTAAAATCTGATTGCACATAATAAATCACATTATTTGAGAAATACCCAGAGCACAAGAGTGCTCTGGGTATTTCTCAAATAATGTGATTGACTTGTCACAACCATGTGCAAAAGTTAACACTACTAATACTTAATTGTTCTTTTTTATATATTGACCAAAAGATTGATAAGGACAGCTACGTATTATATAAATACATATTACTTACAATATTTAACTGCTGGGAAATTCTTAACTTTTGCACATGGTTGTGACAAGTGATGTTAACTATTTGAGAATGACCCCCCTATGCACAGGATCGTTCAGAGTCACTCAAAGATAATAATAATAATGACACTGAATATGTCAAACACAAGTATGATCCCTTTAATTAATATTCAAAATGCAATTGCACATGTAACTAATGTAAACATATTTTCTTTTTTTAGCTGATTTTATCAAAGTATGCAAAGATACCTCTAACGATTGTCTGAGGGAATCCCTACAGGCGTCTTTGCCTGATTTCTTAATGGGTATACCTGAGCTAGGCATAGAGAAGATGGATCCGTTCTTAGTGGACAGTTTGAACCTGACGTTGCCGGGAGGCCTGGTGATCAGCTTCAATCAAGGCATTGCTACGGGATTTCAAAAATGTGTCATTGATAAAGCGAGGTACGTAGATACAATTATATATCAATTGTATATTATTTTATAGTTTAAGGAGCTTTGTGTTACATTATATCAATAAGAGCGTGTGAGTAGAAAAGAAACAACACAAAAGTGGCGCGATGTATTTAGGTACCTTCGATAATCCATAGTATCCATGCTGATATTACTGATGTTATTATTTCGAAAACCTCACATGTCACTCCTGAACTTCTCAAGTCATTTATTGCATTCATGTCAATTAATCAATCAAAGAGTCGGTCTGAGTCGGTTTGCTTCTGAGTCAACGTTGATGAAATTTGACACTGTATAAAGCTTACACTTACCTACCTTTTGAAATGACTGATTACTATGACGACAGAGTCGCGAGCACAGCTAGTACCTAACATATAAAACTAATCTACTTCAAAATCAGCCGAGTCTCAGGCGGCGGTGAAGCGCCAAAAGTATGCTCCATTGGGCTCGGGGTATATTTTCGTCCCTTTTGCGGTGGAAACGGCGGGCTGCTGGGGTGCTGACGCGAAACAATTTGTACGTGACATAGGCCGTCGACTCAGGCAAAAGGGAGAGGACCCCCGCTCCGAATCGTTTCTGGTGCAGACTGTCCATAGCCATCCAGCGGGGTAATGCCGTGAGCATTATGGGCACTTTTGCACCGGAAGCGATAACGAACGGGGTTAACTAGTTGTAGTGTAGTTGACGTGTGTATTATATTATACTAGTTTTTTGTATTTAAATAATAATTGACTTCTGCTTCAAAATTATCAATTTAGTTGTATTTTATTAATTATAAAATGTATTATATTTCCAGAATGATAAAAGACATCCTGGACATTCAAGTGCACTGCAACTTGACGATAAAAGGGAAGTATCGATCCACCGGCAGGCTCATCATGTTCCCAATCGATGGAAACGGTGACTCCATGATTAAATGCAGTAAGTACTTACCTACTAATTTAGCCCAAATTGAAAATATTTTTTTTATCTCTATATTTGTAATAACTTTCAGTTGGCACATGAAAAAAGTCAATGAGGCGATCAGCTGTAGCTCTAGTATAAGTTTTATCGATACATATACAATTTGTATGGCAACGCGTAGTTTCTAATAGTTACCACCAGAGGCACTGTTCGCGTTGCCATAGAAATTTAAGCTAATCGCATACGCGTTCGAAAACGTATCGTATCGATAAAACTCATACTAGAGCCTCTGACGGCGCTGACGCTGAGGCATTCTCTAAGTAGAGTTTCTCTGCATCACGTGACATGTAAGCACAGTGTGGAATTTGTAGCCTTTCTATACCATTACCGTTTCGTAGTGCGATTTCCTTGGGAGTTACGTAATCATGTACCCACTAATTACATACGACGATCGATTTCCATAATCACTTAACTCGGCAATGTGAAGACGACAAGAGTAAACGCTTATTTATAATGGAATTTAAAATAATATGTATTTTTTTTCAGGAAACTTAAGACTGGAGGCATTGATCAAATTAGGATCTCAAACAAAGAATTCCGAAAAATACTTAGAGGTTAAGAATTGGAAGGTGAATCACAAGTTTCAGGGACGAGTGTCCTACAAACTGACGAATCTTTTCAAGGATAGCCCCGAGATGAGTAAGTAGACTTCATATCTTGCACAAAATCATTCAAATTACGATTACATTACATCGAGTTTGTGACTAACAATATTAATAAGAATCTGTGAAAATAGTCATTTATGGTAGAGGTTTTAATTGTTGACTGTACTTTTTTGCACAGTTCAAATTGTGTGCAGTGTTTCTCATTGAAAGGACTGTAGTGTGGAGTTGCTATGCCACCTTCAGTCTCCATCGTCAGACCAGCTTGGTACCATACTATTGTACTGTCAGCTGACTTTACCTGGAAGCAGTTTTTCTAAAATAAAGTTCATCAGCAGTTTGTGCAACCTTTTTGAAATTTACTGTCATTCAGCACATACGGAAAATTGACAACTCGAAATTATTGATCGAATCTGCATAATGTCTATTTGAAAATCCTCGACATGGAAAATTGTCCAGCCTGAATAGTGCTAAAATGTAATTATGTCCTAAATTAAAACTGATATACTTAATATAGGTCGAAAGAAATACGTTCATATGGTACCTACGTGCACTCCAAAAATATGACCAAGCGGAAATACGTCATATATGAATTTTGTTCAAAATAGTCGATTTTTATATTAAATTTTAATATTTATTTAAATTAGACAACGTTTACTTTGCAAGTTTGTACGTACTTGAATATGAACCTATTTCATAGTGGAACAAATTCAATTTGGGCTAGATTCATCAATACATAGTATAAAACAAAGTCGCTTCCCGCTGTCTGTCTGTCTGTAGCTCTAGTATAAGTTTTATCGTTACATATACGTTTTCGAACGCGTTTGCGTTTAGTTTCAATTTGTATGGCAATTCGTAGTTCCTAATAGTTACCACCAGAGGCGCTGTTTGCGTTGCCATACAAATTGAAACTAAACGCAAACGCGTTCGTAAACGTATTGTATCGATAAAACTTATACTAGAGCCTCTGTAGCTCTAGTATAAGTTTTATCGATACATATACGTTTTCGAACGCGTTTGCGTTTAGTTTAAATTTGTATGGCAACGCGTAGTTCTTAATAGTTACCACCAGAGGCGCTGTTCGCGTTGCCATACAAATTGAAACTAAACGCAAACGCGTTCGAAAACGTATTGTATCGATAAAACGTATACTAGAGCCTCTGATACGGATTTTGATGCGGTTTTTTTTAATAGATAGAGTGATTCAAGAGGAAGGTTTATATGTATAATACAATACAATAAATGCATGCATTATACATATAAACCCGTGCGAAGCCGGGGCGGGTCGCTAGTTATGAAATGAAAAGTAGGTCGTAAAAAATTGTGTCTATAACAATTAAATTTTAACCATATTCACTTTTGGTGGTATTACTTTTGGTCCAATTTGAAAATGGTCATTTCGTGTTGACGAATTTCCATTTGTGCTGAATGACAGTAAATCCTTTTTGATCGTAATAGAAAGCAAAAGAAGAAAAAATAGAAGTTAGTTGGGGATAGAAAACTATAACCAAAGTAATTTTTTGCCTACAGGTAAATTGGTGCTAGAGTTTATGAATAGGAATTGGAAACTCGTAGCCGAGGAGTTTGGGAAACCAATCGTCGACTTTGGCGTGAGCTCCATCATGACCAGCGTCAACCAGCTGTTCAGGTCTGTGCCGCTGGAAGACCTGGTGTCGGGGCCTGTCGACCTGTGATACGACCAGAGATAATCGCCCGAGGAGTTAACTTAGCCATGTTAACTCCTGGAAAAAAGAACTAGACTCTAGGAGCAGCTGCTCCTAGTTTTTTTCTCGAAGTTCTGGAGGTTACCTCCAATGACAGTTGCATGAGCGCTGGACTGTGCGGACTCTTAGAGGTCAAATAGACTCGAATGACATCCATGTTAGTAAGTGATATTTCACTGTTACCAGTGCGTCGTTAGACGTCACGTCACAAATATTACTCATCTTTTTAGCAATTAATGATGGGAATAATATAAATATAAGTAAGCATAGCACAGTTCAAAACAAATATACTGGGTGATTTCGGAGTCATGTTCCGGAATGACCAAAAGCGAATAAGCTGGTCACATTGAATAACTTTTTCCATGGGACCAACCACGAAATCGCAAAAAAAATAGCCAGTTAAGAGTTAACTGTCAGTTAATTTAGAGTTAATTTTAGAGTTGCGATTTAGTAGTTGGTCTCATGTGAAATGTTGTTCAGTACAAGCATCTTATTTGCTTTTGGTAATTCCGGATCATGACCCCAAAACCACCCAGTAGATCTAGATGCTCGTATAATTTATGAAACAGCACACACTCCTGAGATGTAAATACAATATTTTTATATGTTATTGCGATTTAGTAGTTGGTCTCATGTGAAATGTTGTTCAGTACAAGCATCTTATTCGCTTTTGGTAATTCCGGATCATGACCCCAAACCCACCCAGTAGATCTAGATGCTCGTATAATTTATGAAACAGTACACACTCCTGAGATGTAAATACAATATTTTTATATGTTATTGCCATTTAGTAGTTGGCCTCATGTGAAATGTTGTTCAGTACAAGCATCTTATTCGCTTTTGGTAATTCCGGATCATGACCCGAAACCCACCCAGTAGATCTAGATGCTCGTATAGTTATAAAACAGTACCTACACACTCCTGAGATGTAAATAAAATATTTTGTCTGAATAAATGCTGAAGTACTTAATTTATTATTATATATGTTTTATTTCATTATTGTGTTTAAAATGATTACTTGTTCAGCACCAGCTTAGGATTTAAACTCAATCTATTTGAATGTATACCAGTGGCGGAGTGCCCATACAAGCCAATTCCCACCGGCTTGCCTAAATTTTCTTGCTATATATTAACAAGCTCATCAATCATCAAAAAACAGCCCTTTTTTATGCTCCGGGTTGTCCAGTGACAATTCTCACGAACCGCCACTGATGTATACTATGTATAGTCGAAGTCAAAGAGATGTTTATGCTTTTGCGCCTTATTCCATTGCAATAAGGTGAAAAATTCAAACTCAATCTATTTGAATGTATACTATGTATAGTCGAAATATCTAGATGCTCATATAGTTATGAAACAGTACCTACACACTCCTGAGATGTAAATACAATATTTTGTCTGAATAAATGCTTAAGTACTTAATTTATTATTATTTATGTTTTATTTCATTACTAGCTGTTGCCCGCGACTTCGTCCGCGTAGAACTTGTGGTCGCCTCAGAAATAATATTGCAAATAAACCTTCTTTCCCGGCGTCTGCAGTAATGAATGTACTATTAAATAAAAAACGCTGTAAGTAATTTGTTTTCTAGTTTTTGACAGAAGTTATAGTTTCCAGTTTAGCTTCTGCCCGCGGCTCCGTCCGCGTAGAACTCGTTTATATCGTAGCTCGAAACAAACTTTCGCCCTCCATTTCCCCTTTAGGGATTGATTTCCGGGATAAAATCTAAATCATCTAAATCGGTGTAGCGGTTCTAGTAGCTCCATGCAATTAATGTTCACCCCAAATTTTCCCGCCTTAAAGGCTGATTTCTGGGATTAAAACTATTCTTTGTCCTTCCCCGGGACTCGAACTATCTCTGTACCAGATTTCATCTAAATGAGTTTCATCCAAATTTTCACCCCTCATTTCACCCTCTCAGGGGATTTTTTTAGGGATAAAAGCCACCCGTTGTCCTTCTCCGCGGCTCAAACTATCACTATACGAAATTTCATCTAAATGGGTTCCATCCAATTTTTCACCCACATTTCACCCCCTTAGGGGATGATTTTTGGGATAAACACTATCCTGTGTCCTTTCTTAGGACCCTATATATCTCTAAACCAAATTTCATTTAAATAGGGGGTAACATCTAAATTTTCTTCTCCAATTTCACCCCTTTAGGGGATGATTTTCGGGATAACACTAACCTATGTTCTTCCCCAGGACTCCAACTATCTCTATACCGTAAATGGGTTCAATCCAAATTTTAACCCCCATTTCACCCCCTTAGGGGATCATTTCTGGGAAAAAACTATCCTGTGTCCTTCCCCAAGACTATAACTATCTCTATACCAAATTTCATCAAAATGGGTTCCATCCAAATTTTCACCTCTAATTTCACCCCTTCAGGAGATGTTTTCCGAAATAAAAACTATCCTATGTCCTTTCCCAGAATTCAAACTATATTTTTATTAAATTTACATCCTAATTTTCACCCCCATTTCATCCCCTTAGGGGATAATTTCTGGGATTAAAACTATATATCCTATGTCCTTCCCCAGCTCTCTAACTATCTCTATACCAAATTTCATATAAATGGGTTACATCCAACTTTTCACCCCTAATGTCTCCCCCTTCGGAGATAATTTTCGGGATAAAAACTATGCTTTGTCCTTCCCTGAAACTCCTACTATCTCTTTACCAAATTTCATCTACATGGGTTTATCCAAATTTTCATCCCCTTACGGAATGATTTTCGGGATAATCCAATTTATCACCCCTAATTTATCCCCCTGCGGAGATAATTATCGGGATAAAAACTATGCTTTGTCCTTCCCTGGAACTCCTGCTATCTCTTTACCAAATTTCACCTACATGGGTTTATCCAAATTTTCATCCCTTATTTCATCTCCTTACGGAATAAGAATTATCCGATGTCATTCTCCGGGACTCAAACTATCTCTATACCAAATTTTATCTAAACGGTTTCCATCCAAATTTTCACCCCCCGTTTCCCCCCTTAGAGGGTGATTTCCGGAATTAAATCTATCCTATGTCCTTTCCTAGGATTTAAACTATCTCTAAACCAAATTTCATCAAAATTGGTTACATACAATTTTTCACCCCCCGTTTCACCCCTTTAGGGGATGATTTCCAGGATCACACCTATCTTTTGTCCTTCTCCTGGACTAAAACTATTTATATACCAAGTTTCATCCAAATCGGTGCAGCGGTTTAAGTAGCTCCATACAAATTTCCACCCCCAATTTCATCCTCTCAGGGGTTGATTTTCGGGATAAAAACTACCCTATGTCCTTCCCCGGGACTCAAACTATCTCTATACTAAATTTCATCTAAATCGGTTCAGCGGTTTAGGCGTGAAGAGGTAACAGACAGACAGACAGACAGACAGACAAACACACTTTCGCATTTATAATATTATAAGTATGGATTGTGTTTAAAATGATTAGTTGTGCAGCACCAGCTTAGTATTTAAACTCAATCTATTTGAATGTATACTATGTATAGTCGAAGTCAAAGAGATGTTTATGCTTTTGCGCCTTATTCCATTGCAATAAGGTGAAAAATTCATCACTCACATGCACTAAGTATCTATCACGCATAGTTTAATATTATTCTCAAGAATGTTTTACAGTAGCAAATCAGATTTAATAAACCACATTTACCTGCTGTCCTACTTATTTATGTATTCGAATGTCTCGAATGCATCCAATACACGCAATGCAATATTATGTTCGAGTGAACGAATAATTAGGAAGGTACAGTCACCAGCATAAATATATTATGGAACAAAGGCCGCAAAAATATCTGATGACAAATCTATTCCTAGAGCCGTAAGAGCGTGTCAGATATTTTTGCGGCCTTTGATTCTTCATATATTGACGTTTGACGATTCACGTTAATCTTCGCCGCGTCCACTATATACACGAAGGGCACGTAGAGCCCCGCCATACCGAACACGTTGGACACGTTGGTTAATTGATGGTAACTGCTAGAAACATACGTCCGGTTTGACTCACGTTAATCTTCGCCGCGTCCACTATATACACGAAGGGCACGTAGAGCCCCGCCATACCGAACACGTTGGACACGTTGGTTAATTGATGGTAACTGCTAGAAACATACGTCCGGTTTGACTCACGTTAATCTTCGCCGCGTCCACTATATACACGAAGGGCACGTAGAGCCCCGCCATACCGAACACGTTGGACACGTTGGTTAATTGATGGTAACTGCTAGAAACATACGTCCGGTTTGACTAACGTTAATCTTCGCCGCGTCCACTATATACACGAAGGGCACGTAGAGCCCCGCCATACCGAACACGTTGGACACGTTGGTTAATTGATGGTAACTGCTAGAAACATACGTCCGGTTTGACTCACGTTAATCTTCGCCGCGTCCACTATATACACGAAGGGCACGTAGAGCCCCGCCATACCGAACACGTTGGACACGTTGGTTAATTGATGGTAACTGCTAGAAACATACGTCCGGTTTGACTCACGTTAATCTTCGCCGCGTCCACTATATACACGAAGGGCACGTAGAGCCCCGCCATACCGAACACGTTGGACACGTTGGTTAATTGATGGTAACTGCTAGAAACATACGTCCGGTTTGACTCACGTTAATCTTCGCCGCGTCCACTATATACACGAAGGGCACGTAGAGCCCCGCCATACCGAACACGTTGGACACGTTGGTTAATTGATGGTAACTGCTAGAAACATACGTCCGGTTTGACTCACGTTAATCTTCGCCGCGTCCACTATATACACGAAGGGCACGTAGAGCCCCGCCATACCGAACACGTTGGACACGTTGGTTAATTGATGGTAACTGCTAGAAACATACGTCCGGTTTGACTCACGTTAATCTTCGCCGCGTCCACTATATACACGAAGGGCACGTAGAGCCCCGCCATACCGAACACGTTGGACACGTTGGTTAATTGATGGTAACTGCTAGAAACATACGTCCGGTTTGACTCACGTTAATCTTCGCCGCGTCCACTATATACACGAAGGGCACGTAGAGCCCCGCCATACCGAACACGTTGGACACGTTGGTTAATTGATGGTAACTGCTAGAAACATACGTCCGGTTTGACTCACGTTAATCTTCGCCGCGTCCACTATATACACGAAGGGCACGTAGAGCCCCGCCATACCGAACACGTTGGACACGTTGGTTAATTGATGGTAACTGCTAGAAACATACGTCCGGTTTGACTCACGTTAATCTTCGCCGCGTCCACTATATACACGAAGGGCACGTAGAGCCCCGCCATACCGAACACGTTGGACACGTTGGTTAATTGATGGTAACTGCTAGAAACATACGTCCGGTTTGACTCACGTTAATCTTCGCCGCGTCCACTATATACACGAAGGGCACGTAGAGCCCCGCCATACCGAACACGTTGGACACGTTGGTTAATTGATGGTAACTGCTAGAAACATACGTCCGGTTTGACTCACGTTAATCTTCGCCGCGTCCACTATATACACGAAGGGCACGTAGAGCCCCGCCATACCGAACACGTTGGACACGTTGGTTAATTGATGGTAACTGCTAGAAACATACGTCCGGTTTGACTCACGTTAATCTTCGCCGCGTCCACTATATACACGAAGGGCACGTAGAGCCCCGCCATGCCGAACACGTTGGACACGCCGATGAGCATGAACGCGGGGTCCCGCAGCAGACTCATGTCCAGCATGGAGCCCAGCGCGGACTTGAAGGACTGTGGCAGCGAGAGGCACGGACATAGGTCGTATTCTGAAACGTAAGGATAACTGTGAGGGACACTTGATACAAATGTGCAAGTTGCGGAAAGTTACTATATGTTGACAAATTCCTTATAGGGAATTTTAATGAGGACGATTGTTGTGCCAGTGGTTAAAAACAGGACAGGTGACCTATCTAATAGGACGAACTATCGGCCTATTTCACTTGCCACAACTGCCGCGAAAGTATTGGACAGTATGTTTGACACGATTCTAGGAAGGCATCTGAGGATACATGACGCTCAATTTGGGTTTAGGCCCGGTTTGTCCACAGAAAGTGCGATACTTAGCCTCAAGCATACTGTCAAATATTACACGGACAGAAAAACCCCAGTTTATGCTTGCTTCCTAGATTTATCAAAAGCGTTTGATCGTGTGGATTATGAATTGCTATGGCGTAAGCTGGGGGAGACTGGATTGCCGGTGGAGTGCGTGGCTGTCCTGAGGCACTGGTACAGCAATCAGACCAATCAAGTTAAGTGGGCTAATGCTCTGTCTAGCGAATACAGGCTGGAATGCGGGGTTAGACAGGGAGGAATTACGTCTCCGAAACTATTTAACTTGTACATAAATGGGTTGACAGAGGGGCTTAGCAGCATGCATGCTGGTTGCTACGTGGGGAGCACTTGTATTAACAACGTAAGCTATGCCGATGATATGGTGCTGCTTGGCCCTTCTATTGTAGCCATCGAACAACTCCTGGCTACATGCGAGGCGTATGCCCGGGCACATGGGCTTGTGTACAACCCCACTAAAAGTGAGGTCATGATCTTTACGGCAGGGAAAATTAAGCCCTATAATGTACCACCTATCTGGCTAAGCGGTAGTCAGCTGTTGGTCGTGGATAAGGTCAAGTACCTGGGACATATTATCACGAGCGACCTGAAAGATGATATGGATATTGAGAGAGAGCGCAGGGCGTTAGCGGTTCGTAGTAATATGCTTGCTCGCAGGTTTGCTCGATGTTCATACGAAGTAAAGATAACGCTTTTTAAAGCGTATACACAATCTTTTTACTCGAGCAGCCTGTGGGTTAGGTATACAAAGCGAGCCTATAGCGCCCTGCGCGTGCAATACAATAATGCATTTAGAATGCTGCTGGGGCTGCCGAGGAGGTGTAGTGCCTCGGGTTGGATAGGTTGGAAGATGGGAATGACCCTTTCTGACTTACGTTCCTGAGTCTCGACGTCGCCCGCCTGCCGGCACGGAGTTCCGGTAGGCCTGCAGGCTCTTCTGGCTCTGGTACTGGGGCAGGTTGAGCACGGAGCCCGAGTAGAAGATGTCCTTGCGCGACATGGGAGTCACTTACGTTCCTGAGTCTCGACGTCGCCCGCCTGCCGGCTCTGGGGCAGACTGAGCACGGAGTTCCGGTAGGCCTGCAGGCTCTTCTGGCTCTGGTACTGGGGCAGGTTGAGCACGGAGCCCGAGTAGAAGATGTCCTTGCGCGACATGGAAGTCACTTACGTTCCTGAGTCTCGACGTCGCCCGCCTGCCGGCTCTGGGGCAGACTGAGCACGGAGTTCCGGTAGGCCTGCAGGCTCTTCTGGCTCTGGTACTGGGGCAGGTTGAGCACGGAGCCCGAGTAGAAGATGTCCTTGCGCGACATGGAAGTCACTTACGTTCCTGAGTCTCGACGTCGCCCGCCTGCCGGCTCTGGGGCAGACTGAGCACGGAGTTCCGGTAGGCCTGCAGGCTCTTCTGGCTCTGGTACTGGGGCAGGTTGAGCACGGAGCCCGAGTAGAAGATGTCCTTGCGCGACATGGAAGTCACTTACGTTCCTGAGTCTCGACGTCGCCCGCCTGCCGGCTCTGGGGCAGACTGAGCACGGAGTTCCGGTAGGCCTGCAGGCTCTTCTGGCTCTGGTACTGGGGCAGGTTGAGCACGGAGCCCGAGTAGAAGATGTCCTTGCGCGACATGGAAGTCACTTACGTTCCTGAGTCTCGACGTCGCCCGCCTGCCGGCTCTGGCGCAGACTGAGCACGGAGTTCCGGTAGGCCTGCAGGCTCTTCTGGCTCTGGTACTGGGGCAGGTTGAGCACGGAGCCCGAGTAGAAGATGTCCTTGCGCGACATGGAAGTCACTTACGTTCCTGAGTCTCGACGTCGCCCGCCTGCCGGCTCTGGGGCAGACTGAGCACGGAGTTCCGGTAGGCCTGCAGGCTCTTCTGGCTCTGGTACTGGGGCAGGTTGAGCACGGAGCCCGAGTAGAAGATGTCCTTGCGCGACATGGAAGTCACTTACGTTCCTGAGTCTCGACGTCGCCCGCCTGCCGGCTCTGGGGCAGACTGAGCACGGAGTTCCGGTAGGCCTGCAGGCTCTTCTGGCTCTGGTACTGGGGCAGGTTGAGCACGGAGCCCGAGTAGAAGATGTCCTTGCGCGACATGGGAGTCACTTACGTTCCTGAGTCTCGACGTCGCCCGCCTGCCGGCTCTGGGGCAGACTGAGCACGGAGTTCCGGTAGGCCTGCAGGCTCTTCTGGCTCTGGTACTGGGGCAGGTTGAGCACGGAGCCCGAGTAGAAGATGTCCTTGCGCGACATGGAAGTCACTTACGTTCCTGAGTCTCGACGTCGCCCGCCTGCCGGCTCTGGGGCAGACTGAGCACGGAGTTCCGGTAGGCCTGCAGGCTCTTCTGGCTCTGGTACTGGGGCAGGTTGAGCACGGAGCCCGAGTAGAAGATGTCCTTGCGCGACATGGAAGTCACTTACGTTCCTGAGTCTCGACGTCGCCCGCCTGCCGGCTCTGGGGCAGACTGAGCACGGAGTTCCGGTAGGCCTGCAGGCTCTTCTGGCTCTGGTACTGGGGCAGGTTGAGCACGGAGCCCGAGTGGAAGATGTCCTTGCGCGACATGGGAGTCACTTACGTTCCTGAGTCTCGACGTCGCCCGCCTGCCGGCTCTGGGGCAGACTGAGCACGGAGTTCCGGTAGGCCTGCAGGCTCTTCTGGCTCTGGTACTGGGGCAGGTTGAGCACGGAGCCCGAGTAGAAGATGTCCTTGCGCGACATGGAAGTCACTTACGTTCCTGAGTCTCGACGTCGCCCGCCTGCCGGCTCTGGGGCAGACTGAGCACGGAGTTCCGGTAGGCCTGCAGGCTCTTCTGGCTCTGGTACTGGGGCAGGTTGAGCACGGAGCCCGAGTAGAAGATGTCCTTGCGCGACATGGAAGTCACTTACGTTCCTGAGTCTCGACGTCGCCCGCCTGCCGGCTCTGGGGCAGACTGAGCACGGAGTTCCGGTAGGCCTGCAGGCTCTTCTGGCTCTGGTACTGGGGCAGGTTGAGCACGGAGCCCGAGTAGAAGATGTCCTTGCGCGACATGGGAGTCACTTACGTTCCTGAGTCTCGACGTCGCCCGCCTGCCGGCTCTGGGGCAGACTGAGCACGGAGTTCCGGTAGGCCTGCAGGCTCTTCTGGCTCTGGTACTGGGGCAGGTTGAGCACGGAGCCCGAGTAGAAGATGTCCTTGCGCGACATGGGAGTCACTTACGTTCCTGAGTCTCGACGTCGCCCGCCTGCCGGCTCTGGGGCAGACTGAGCACGGAGTTCCGGTAGGCCTGCAGGCTCTTCTGGCTCTGGTACTGGGGCAGGTTGAGCACGGAGCCCGAGTAGAAGATGTCCTTGCGCGACATGGGAGTCACTTACGTTCCTGAGTCTCGACGTCGCCCGCCTGCTGGCTCTGGCGCAGACTGAGCACGGAGTTCCGGTAGGCCTGCAGGCTCTTCTGGCTCTGGTACTGGGGCAGGTTGAGCACGGAGCCCGAGTAGAAGATGTCCTTGCGCGACATGGGAGTCACTTACGTTCCTGAGTCTCGACGTCGCCCGCCTGCCGGCTCTGGGGCAGACTGAGCACGGAGTTCCGGTAGGCCTGCAGGCTCTTCTGGCTCTGGTACTGGGGCAGGTTGAGCACGGAGCCCGAGTAGAAGATGTCCTTGCGCGACATGGGGCGCACCATGCGGGAAGGCTCCCGAGGACCCGCTATTGACAGCTTGGAGTTGTACATCATGCTTTCTGAGTCACCCTGGAAGACATTCATACTTGTAAAGAAAATCACATATTTCATTTACTTTTTGAGATGAACGCATGATCTTCTACCGCAAAAAATGTACTTAATAAACAATAATGACGTGAATTAAAATGAATATTTGGATGTATTTATTATTTTGCATTAATTTTCGTCTCGTGATTGTTAGACTGGAGTCTTACTTAATCACTTATGTTTCAGTGTCCACAATTTAACTAATAAAATTAAAAAAACCGAGTGAAATTTGAAATTCGTACCTACATGTAATTTATTATTTACTTAGTACTTACGTCGACTCTGTATTGACTATTCATGGAAGTTTTGGACGTGGCTTTAATAGCAGCTAAGGACGGTTTGAATCTGAAACAAAACTTGGATGTGAATATCGGACACTTAAAATAGTATGTCGTGCAAAAGGTACCTCCTTGCAAAGCATCCTAATACATAAAGCAGGAGCGTTTAATTGACAAGCTGACCTTTCGCCTGAAAACAACACAGAGTACTAGCTTCTAATAAATATCAGCGGTGTACTACGCTCTTGTATTTAAGCATATTGCCATTTGTGTTTCTTACAAAAACAAGTTAAAATGATAATAACTCCTTCTGAGAAGTATAACACGCCAAGAAAAATTATGCCACAGCCTCCCGACTTCAGCACTCATATCAACATGTTTACTGCCTATCGCCCAACTCATAGTCGGAGTTCTGCTTGCGCTGGCGGTCAAAGAAAGGTACGCACCCGGCATTTTGAAGTGCAAACGAAGTGAAGCCGTCACGATACAAACTACTGCTACAAATCTACAATGTACCTCCACCGATTCCTATAGTCCACCACCTATATCATCAAGTCTACGCTACCTATCGCCTGACCTATCGCCGGTGCTCTGCTTGCACTGGTGATCGTACAACGACACGCACCCGGCACTTTAAGGCGACGTGAGCTCAGAAAACGGATTTTTAAAAAGTCGTAGCTCTTGTTTGGATTATAATACGCCCTAAATTTAATTAGCAATCTTGAGGCCTTTCTCGAGGGAAATCAGCTATTCGAATCCTAAGTTTTTGACTTTCAGTCGATAGAAAAAAATCACGAACATAGGTCTAAAATACACTTTAAAAAATCGTAACTAATTATGCACAACAGCTACACATATTAAAATTGGTTCTAAAAATCGGCAATGTCATGTTTGAGGGAAATCAGCTATTACTTTTTTATTTAATAAAACGCACAAAAAAATTAAATTAAAAAACATGATACCCGCGCTTCCAAACACGCATTTCCATCTCCAGGAGAGGGAGAGAAGACCACGAGCCTACGTGGCCTTAAAATGCCACACACTACTGCTACTAAACTACCACCGCCGCTTTTCATCACAGTCCACCACCGCCTCCCATCACAGTCCACCACCTATATCATCAAGTCTACGCTACCTATCGCCTGACCTATCGTCGGTGCTCTGTTGGCGCTGGTAATCGAAAAACGACACGCACCCGGTACTTTAAAATGCCACACACTACTGCTACTAAAATACAATGTACCTCCACCGCTTTCCATCACAGTCCTCCACCGCTTCCCATCACAGTCCATAACCTATATCATCAAGTCTACGCTACCTATCGCCTGACCTATCGCCGGTGCTCTGTTGGTGCTGGTAATCGAACAACGACACGCACCCGGTACTTAAAAATGCCACACACTACTGATACTAAAATACAATGTACCTCCACCGCTTTCCATCACAGTCCTCCACCGCTTCCCATCACAGTCCACCACCTATATCATCAAGACTACGCTACCTTTCGCCTGACCTATCACCGGTGCTCTGCTTGCGCTAGCGGTCGAAGAACGACACGCACCCGGTACTTTAAAATGCCATACACTACTGCTACTAAATTACAATGTACCTCCACAGCTTTCCATCACAGTCCACCACCGCTTCTCATCACAGTCCACCACCTAAGAGTATATCAAAAAGTCTACGTTACCTATCGCCTGTGCTTTGCTTGCACTGGTGATCGTACAACGACTCGCACCCGGTACTTTAAAATGCCACACACTACTGCTACTAAAATACAATGTACCTCCACCGCTTTCCATCACAGTCCTCCACCGCTTCCCATCACAGTTCACCACCTATATGATCAAGTGTACGCTACCTATCGCCTGACCTATCGCCGGTGCTCTGCTTGCGCTGGCGGTCGAAGAAAGGCACGGAGCCGTTCTTGGGCAGGCCGGGCGCCTGCGCGCTGAAGGCGGGCGACGACACGTTGCGCGACATCTGGTTGCCGCCGTTTGTGACGCCGTTCTCACCCTGCTGATTGTAAACTTTCTATGATTATCTTGAACCTACAGTTCGGCAGCTCTTAATCCCAGTAACCTTGTCGCCTGAAAGTACGGGGTAGTTTGCATCAAATCCGGTAGTTCTGATTTTTTGCAGACTTGGCCCAATTAATAATCCAAGTTTGTGACCTCGAGCGCCGAACGCCACTTTGTCGAAAATCGAAAATACCGCCAAAGTTTTTTATCATAACCCTAATGAACTAGTTTTTAATAGTTTCGGATTTGACGCATGTTCTGGATGTATAAAACACCCTCTCTGGATTATCTAGTAAAAGCAGGGATCGAAACCGGTTTTTTTCAAAAATCCCCGAAGGAGTCTAATATTCTGAATTATTTTAGGCTCTTAATTTACAGTCACCAGTCAGTCGTCGGTCAGTCTTAGTTTATCAGTTCAATTGCAACGCCTCTATCATAAACCAAAGAACGAAATAGAACATATTAATAACATTTTTTTTTTTTTTTTTTCAAACTACGGGATGAGATGGGAAGTCTTACTTTTCTGCGTTTATCTTTAAAGTTATGAAATGGAACTACCTAAAATCATAAAAAAACTAAAATACTGTATACATTAAATTAAGTTTGTATAAAATGTAAAAATAAAATGTTATCGAGGTTTGAATGTCAGTTTTGTCCCTAATCACCCCGTTTACGGTACTCATTGAACAACATTAGAAGTGAAGTTTTGTCAATGAACAGATAGATAACAAGGAGGGTTTTTAAGAATGCATTGTGACGACAATTTGTAGCAAATTGGTAAGAAGACTTTTTTGACAAAGTCCAGCAATCAAATTTATTTTGATTAAAACATGAATGGAGAATTTTGACACCCACACCTCTCACCGCAGTTATATTACAATATTGCCAATAACATCGTGGAAGGGACCAAAAGGAAAACGTCGCAAGGGGAGACCCTTCACAAGATGGGAAGACGACATCGTTGGAACTGCTGGTTCCTCCTGGACACGAATAGCCCAGGATATAGAGAGGTGGAACCTTTTGGAGGAGGCCTATACCCGCTTAGGGGTTCATTCAGAATTTAGTTCTTAGATCTTAATCATAAATATTAATGTTACTAAAAATGAAATAAAGGCTTTTTTATTTTATTTTATTTTTATTGCCAAATGGTGTTAGAAAAAGACAAATGCTTTCTTTTGTCTTGATAGCAGACAAGGCTTAGAAGAAAAAATCGAGCGATAAAAATATCTATGTCGTTGTATATTGATTGCAAACAGAGCAGAAAAATTTCACGCGCATTCTTGATCTTTACGTGCAAAATACAATAAAGTACATAATGCATGTAAATGAAATTATTTATCAAAATCCAATGTATTGTATTATTTTTGTAAAGGATGATTTGTGTTTCTTTTATATGTCTCGTGATTTAAAAACTTTTAACAAACATAGTAATGATACATTCTATTCATGAATAAACCACGATTCCGCTGAGACGAAAAGCACAGAGCAACGAACAAGAAACGCCCAATCCTAATGTCGCTCAACCGCAAGCGAATTCTGACCACTCTGCAACCCCCTGCCTCAACGGAACCGCAGCCTAAGAAAGTAAGAAGATACATAACACAAAGTCATGAAATTGTAATGACTAATGAAGATTTAGAATCATGCAGCCTATTTCCACTGACGCATGTAGGCCACACTTTATATTATACCTCAAATAAGAGATAGCGGCAAACCTTTTAACAAACATAGGTATGATATATACATTTTATTCATGAATTACGCTACGATTCCACTGAGACGGCGAGCACAGAGCAACGGACAAGAATCGCCCAATCCTAATGTTTCTAGTCAATCGCAAACGATTTCTGACCACTCTGCAACCCCCTGCCTCAACGGAACCGCAGCCTAAGAAAGTAAGAAGATACATAACACAGAGTCATGAAATTGTTATGAAGATTTAGAATCATGCAGCCAATTTCCGCTGACGCATGTCGGTCACACTTTATATTATACCTCGAATACCCTCGGTCGTCGCATACTTGTGCTATAGCGGAAGCCAAAAACGACAGATTTGGATACCTAATAAATAACACAAAAGCTTACAGGTCTGTTATATATACTCGTATTCTTCGTAAAATTAACAAGTAGGTTGATTGGATTCTTGATGTGTGTGATCAATCTCTTCCGACCAGATTTAATAAAATAAAATAACGTAGTAATCGTTTTGTAAATAATTGATCGTCATGGTGATAATTCTGATGCATTTTATCATCTTCTTAACCTAGTGGATACAGCAGACTTGCTGCTAAAATGAACAAAGAACAATGTTCTAGAGCTCAGGTTTTTTTTTGACTAATTTAAGGCGTCGCTTATGGATAGACGTAGCATTGCGCGGTGCCCGCGTCAGTACACGTGCCAACACAAATATAATTTAACATGTACAGTCAGTCCATGATATATGTCCATGGTATATAATCTTGTAGTGTTGAATTGATTAGTTCGTTTCGGACATTGAGAGTTTTCATACACGCTTACGACGTCCGAAGCCTTGCACGTCTACCGCATAGATTTCATATTCATATTCATATTTATTTCAATTGCGGTATAGATACATACAGATAGAAACAAAACTCGTCTCGCGTGTAGTCAATAGGTAGCTTTTGTACAGTCGCGGAATGAAAAGGTTGACCACATTAATATCTGTTTTTGCTTGCTCAGTATAAGTTATCAGTATCTGCTTTATCGACCGAGTGTCAGACACATTCCGAATGTCATTTCACTACATGGCCTACAGATACGTCCACTATGAGAATTGACCTTTTTGAATTTTGGAAAACGAGTTAAAAGAAGAAAAAAAACGTATACAAGAAATAGCAATGATGACATTGACAGGACCCGTTCACTCACATTTGAGTCGCTTAACTTCAAACTCGGGTAAATCCAATTCTGACATTTTTTAAGATTTTGGTATGAAATAAATAATAATAATAAATAAATAAATATTACGGGACAATCTTACACAAATCAACCTAGCAAATAAAAGGGTAAAAAACTAGTTTTGTTATAATTTAATCGGTTTAGTATCATTTTGCCTGTTTTTTGAGAAAAATACAGTTAAAATCATAATATTTTATCAAAATCAGATATATCCATATGACAGTTTTTTTCAAATGTAGGTAAGTTCATCCAAGCCAATCAGCGAAAGAAGTTTGTTCAACATGGCTGACAATTTCTAATCGTATTTTTTTCAAATCTAGATAAATCCAGGTCTTTTAAATCAAAATTATACAAATCCACACTGAGTTTTTTCAAAGATAGATAAATTACAATCGATTATATCAAATGAAGGTAAATCCAATTTAAATTTGATTTTTTGTAAAGAATGGATGGTTTTAATGCTGAATTTGCCGAACAGGATGGCTTTATTTAATGGTTTAGCCAGAATAAAAGAAATACTGCCTTTCACATCACCATATTAACGTTATTATCACTTTATTTCAATTATCTCGGAAGTGGTTAGAGTGGATTTATCTGAATTTGAAGTTAAGCGACACATTTATAGTTTTAATAATTTTAAGCGAAGAGGATTTAATCATTAGATTTATCAAACTTGACACAACGTAATGGCAAGATCAAACTAATAAAAAGGTTTCAGTTCAACTATTAATAGTTAAGGAAAATTCGTCTAAGAAAATTTGAACTTTGTTGTCAAACAGTTGAACATAATTTTCAATACAAAACTCTCGTCAGATACACAGTTTAAAAAGGTAACATGTGCTTGCAACGCGTAAATGATTTGATTTGAAAACTGGTCAACCTTTTCATTCCGCCACTGTACATTAACTTCAAGAACAACGCGAACCCTAAGCCTCTGCATAACCCGTATAAAAAACACCCAGAAACCATTTTAAACGTACCTTCTTCTTATCTCCATTATCATCAGTAACCCTCGCTTCAGTGATAGTGGGCAGCGTGGGCACAGTGGGCACACCCGGCATGTTGGGCACAGTGGGCACCCTCGCCAAGGCCTCGAGGTTCAGCGAGGAGTGCACACCGGGGTCCACGTTGAGCGGGGCCTGCAAAGATTGCCCTGACTTGTCCGTGGCCTGCTAACATACAACCTCTGAACATGTGCACAGTTGGGGAATACTTCAGGTAAGTATGGCTGCCCGATGGATGGTGATGGCGCGGTGGAGGGCAGATTCGTTCCGATTAAAATATGTATAGCGATGCGCACGTCAGTACAATTTAGGCATTAATAGTCTACCTGCTAGCTAGATTTGACCTGTTTGCGGGGATTCGATTGACCTGCATATTTTAATATCATCGAGCTGGTCTGATAAAGGTATCGGAAGGTGACGGTGAAAACCACACAGCGAAATCAAAGGTATTCCAAAAAATTTACCATAATTGTAGTTGAAAAATGACGTTTTTATCATTTCTTAAAGATTTAGGTATAATTTCACCTTACTACAATTCAAAAAGGTCGGCCGCAGTAGGGACAACTTATTGAAATGGGGTATCCTGAGCGACCTGCGACGCCCGGTGTATGTGCGGGACGACCCCTCAAGCCGTGGCACATATGCTGTCTTGTCCGGCGTGCCCGTACACATGCTCCACACAAGACCTCCGTGACGCGTCAGATAGGGCTTTAGCAGTCTCTAGTTTCTGGTCCCGCACAATATAAACCCAGGAAATAGGAAACCATCGACACGAGAAGAAGAAGAATTCAAAAATGTGAAAAAAATAATACATCTCTTTATATTTTACAATCAAAGTTATGAATCAAACGAAATCAGAATATACCTAGTACCTACCACATTAGGGTACTTAGTATGCAGATATTATCTTCACAAATTCTCCAATTACTGTACGAACGTTTGAATCGCTATAAACAGAATGATCTGGAACGAACTGCTCTATGTATTCGGTCAACGTGCATGTGTGAGGTGTACATTACATGGAGGATGCTAGGACGGTATATAGTATGAAGCCAATCCTAGGTCCCGTATGGAGGGGTTTCTAACATCCATAACCGCCCATGCTTTTCAATACCGGTAATGATATAATCACACATTATGGACCCAATGGTGTACAATATTGTAGATGACCCAATTGGAATGGATAAACATGGAATGTTGACACCGACAACTGTGGGTAGATTGAGTCCCGCATGCGTATCGCTGTTTTGATTTTGATGAATGAATTTCGAAAGACTTAAGACGATTGCGTGTCGTACTTAACGTTATACGTACATATATACTACATACAATATAATACAGATCTAAATAAAGATAAAGAATTTTGTAATAAACATTTTCAATTATTCGAACAAAACCCGGATGGATCTAACTCAATAATAACAAATTGTAGCTCTTAATATTTTAATTTTTAGTCGTTAGTTGCAATTGCGTCGCGCATCGCATATAATGCACCACTTCAGGGCATTTAGTGCACATATATGTCCTATTTTACGCAGTTGAAGTTGCTTATTAAAATCTAGTTAGCTTTAATGCTCTTATCTTAAAACGTCCAAAACAATTATTTAAACTAAAATTGCGTTAAAATTCGTTTATCTGTCACTATCATTTTATAAGAAAGACAAAACACATTGTAACTAACCGAGACATGTCAAGTTTTAGGAATAACAGGGTTAAAGTTGAGAAGACTCATTTTAAACGCGACGTCGACTGTCAATTCAACTTGACCAAAGAAAAAAGTGTATTCCAAGAATTGAAATGATTAAGTTCTTATGCGGACTAGGTAATACCGGGCTAAGGATACTTAAGACGAATTGAGGAACCCCTTCTTCAATTGACGAATGTTAAATAAGCTATGTACAAGTCACAGTCTGATGTCAAAGCAAACCCCTTACCCGAATGCTGACCAAAGCGCCCGGTTAGTGAAAAGGTTGTAGACATTACCTTCAATCTTTTCTCCATAGTACCATCGGGCAGTTGGACCACGAAGTACGAGCCGCCGATGGAGCCTCTCTCCATCTGGAGGCGTTTCTCTTCCGCCATGCGTTGCAGGAGTGGCTTCTCACCAGAAGACTGTAAGGAGATAGGTGCAATTTAATTATAGGTCTTAATGATACAATGTCTTCTTTCGGCGCTATCTTCTAATGAAAGTGGAAGATCATTGCGATTGGTAACTACCAAGCAGCCGATCAACTGATCAACGGCTGCTCTGGATATCCACTTATGCTATCAAATGTAACCTGCAGGTTTGTTACTGGGAAGGTATAAGATTAATAATCATGGCGTATTAAAATTGTCCTGGTAACTCATAAAACAACAGCACAAGGACTAAAATGAGTAGGTATTGTGTGGATAAAGTGACAAAAACGGCCAGGGGCCGATTTTTGACTTTCGAGCGCTCGAAAATGAAATAAAAGTGACTACTATTTTAGTGTCCAAATTGCAGGCACTAACTTTCTACCGATATAATTGAATACGAGTGGTCAATACCACTCGCTTATCAATTTTCTATCGCTATTTCAAAAGAGAATTTCGTAATTTTTGACAGTTTTCGAGTGAAAGATTCGAGCGCTCGAAAGTCAAAAATAGGTCCCCAGCTCACCTTAGGATACACGAGCGGCCTCATGAGCGCTCCAAACACAGCGCAGTTCAGAATCAGTCCAGCTAGAAGCAGATTGGCGTTCTGCCACGAGCCGAACTCGTTGAGCAAGATGGAGGCTAGCGGCGCGAAGCTGAATGTTCCCACACCGGAGCCGCAGACGGCGATGCCAGTGGCCAGCGAACGCCGCGCCTCGAAGTAGTAGCCTACGGCCACCACTGATGGGAGGTAGATCATGCCGAAGCCTATGCCTGTAAAGGAATTGAACGAAGGCGTTTAATAAAACCTGACAGGACATTTCTATTGCCACGTTTTAGGAGTGCCTGTGTTAATAGACAAATAAAAAAGTTCAGAAAAATGATACGTTAAACCAATAAACTTACTAAATACTTATAAAACAATATAGAAAAGGTTACGATTATTGATTTGTGCTAGTTGATAAACATGTCGTTCCCGTATTGGCCTATCAAACCACGTACAAACAATGTGAAAGTGCGGTACTGTTAAGTAGGCGGCCCTGTCTTCGTAATTTTTATACATGTAAAAAGCCATTATTGATCATGGTTCAACAATAGGTAAGCTATGTAATTAATACGTAAGTGCAGTATCTAAATTTACTTTTAGATATGCCTATAGCTATATACTCTAAAATCTTTCAATTTTTTTTGTTTCGGGTTGCCCATTGAAAATATTCACACGCCGCCACTAGGAAGTAGGTATATGACTGAGTTCAGATTTGCTATTCAATTAGTATCATCAACTAAACCACAAAAACAGGAACCATGATCAAAAACGTGGTTGTCAACAATGCCCGGCAATTTGGCGGCGTGCCCAATAAGAGGACTTTGGGCAATTTACCGGCATCACCGCGAGACGATAGTCATTAATTAAGGTGCTTTGATGTGTTAACAAGCAACCTCTATGACTTAGATACGGAGTGTCGCTTGAACTGAACAAGTAGGTATATCATTATAATTTGGTGAAATTACGAGTATATGACCGCTTTAGCCTAGTTGGTAGTGACCCTGCCTACGAAGCAAGAGGTCCTGGGTTCGAATCCCGGTAAGGGCATTTATTTGTGTGATGAGCACGAATATTTGTTCCTGAGTCATGGATGTTTTCTATGTATTTAAGTATTTATTTATCTATATAAGTATCTATATCGTCGTCTAGTACTCATAGTACAAGCTTTGCTTAGTTTGGGACTAGGTTGATTTGTGTAAGGTTGTCCGTAAATATTTATTTATTTATTTTATTTATTATTTATATGAGGCCGATGTAATCAGAATAATTAACTAAGCGCACACATTCACATGAAAAAAAATCCTCTACTCTATACTCTAATGACAGTAAGGTTGGGACTTCCTAGTAAGTATTATCTACCTGGGTAAGAAAATAGGCACATATATCCTAACTATATAGATCTAAGAATGTGTAATAGATGAAGTAGTAATATTGAATTGAGAAGGAACTGGTGCTGGAGGGAGATATAGGAAAAGGAACCTAGTTTGAGAGGGCTTGATTTAGAAAATTTACACCGAGTCGCCTATTTTAAGACCAACGGATACCTTATTCCTGGAGTTCTTGAAGCCCAAGTCCGCGGGTTTGCCACTGTTATATATTTCATATTAAACTATTATTACTTATTATTGTTAGGATTCCAACTTGTGGTTACCTTATGATGATACACATTATAGAAGGCAACATACTTACTTAAATACCGCAAATGACTTCATAGGTCCAGTCATTACTCCAGCTACTTTCGTTATTAACGTATTAATTACAGTGAAATTACCTTATGTACACATTACCACAGAAGGCGACCTTAAATACCGCAAATGACTTCATTGGCCCAGTCATTACCTACTCCAAATTCTTTCTATATTAATGTAATCATCATCCTCATCATCATATCAGCCGAAAGACGTCCACTGCTGGACATATGCCTCCCCCAAAGAGTGCCAAAATGACCGGTCCTGCGCCACCCGCATCCAGCGGACTCCCGCGACCTTTACCAGGTCATCAGTCCACCTTGTGTAATAATTACAGCGAAAGTTTAAAAAAAAATACCTTATGTATTAAATACCTACGTAGCAATATGGAATAGTGGAATATGATAGCGGGTGATTCAGCGGCGGTCGGCCCACAAATCGGTATTGAAACCGGACAAAGGAGATGGGTTGCGAAGCGGGGTCGACGGTCTCAAGCGTGCGTACATATCACAATATTAATAACTAATTAGCAATACACATAATAGGTGGTAATTGTAATTGAGATGGCGTTAAGTATAATTATTTATAGCTTTCGATAAGTTCAAAGGAAATCGAGCGCGGATAAGGTCTGTTATTCTTTGTTCAGTTAGCCAGCCAAGGTAAAAGATTTGAGTGGATGAAAGTGAAATTGTTTGTAAGAGGAAGAAAACAAAGAACAAGGGAGTATATTGTTTTGTGTTTGCGTGTTTATAAAAATTACACAAAAATGTTTCCCAACCGTTCAAAAAACCGTCAGTAGGTATTATGAAATTAATTGGAATTTATGAATGATGATTAGATTACAATAAAGCAAACGGAAATGTGTATTATATTTTTTATCCCTCATGTATTATATTTCCTTTGACACTTGTAACTCCAATGCAAAGGTCACTAACAGGCGGCGCATCATGACTAATGTATTTACTTTTGGACTAAATATAACGTTAATGTAAATGATGTGCATATAGCAGCCCTTTTTGAGACGATTCTCGCAAATCATTAACATGTCACTCAACTCTGAACCCGAAGGATTCCTTTGTTCTCGAACGTAAATTTCCACCCGGATAATGTTTTTTTTACGCTGGAGCAATATAAAATGTAGAGTATTGAAGTGCACAGATAAATGTTTCGCAAAGCGTTTTAATACATGCTGACATGTTGATAACAGAACAATTTGCTCTCGTGCGATGTATAAAAGATACTGTAAAATGTAACAATCAATTTACAAAGCGATGAAACGAAAATAGTTCAGCGTTTCGAGCTCATAACCGTGGCGAAGCGTTTACGTATGGAACCGACATTGAAATTCGATGATCTCACGTTTGGCTGCCAACTGGGATTCGACGACTGATGCTAAACAGCGCTAATGATTCAAGATTTCGAATAACTACAAGGGATTCTGTTTGACGCAACCTTGACGGGGCTCTAACGAGTCTCACGACAATTGCATAAGGATTGTATAAATATTGTACTATTCAACAGGAAGAGACAGTGTCAGCATCTCACACGGTCGCGAATTACTTGGCGTCAAAGTCAAAATGCTCGAGATATCGCAAGCTTGCGTTACAATAACGTCTTGATTGCGCTGCGACGAATTAGGTCAACTCGTCGCACATGACATAGAATGATGCCGTGTGTCGCCGGCAGACGTATAAAACTATGTGAAACTGAAACCGTGTGTTTACTTCGCATTTCAAATACTTTTGTCGTTTATCAGCTCGTTAAACTCCGAGAGCGTTTTAAGTTTGCGTGATACAGGTGTTGTTGGCACTAATACAGTCGATCGTTTTCCTGTATCTGCGTGATTTGAGGATAATTATAATGTAAGTGTGCTACACGGGCCGAGTGCACCATGGCCCAGTGCGGCGCCTTGTCGTCTGTGATTGCTGGCGAGGAGCCAACATCCCGCCTGGGCGACCTTCAAATGGGCTTACACGGTAAATTTGCTATAGCTACCCTACCGTTTAAAGCAAATAACGTAGGAAAGATATACGAGAGGCGCCTAAAGAAATGGCACACAGCGGCCTGATAACGCTCGCATCTACGAGTAAAACATGACAAATGTTTTACACGTTACGTATTTCTGACATTATTTCGACACCCACTTGCAAATAATAGCCAAGCATCCAAGCAATCTCTATTTTATTACACCAAAAACCCAACCATAAACGACTTAAGCTTTGAATTTTCAAAAGCAACATATTTGTAATGTAAAAAACGAGGAGTTTTATTGATTATCGTGCGTCAGACATCATCCGGGAAAACCGTATAGCATTAATATTGCACGACTCTTTGTGCAGCGCTGCATTCGTAGAAAGGAACGCCCCCGGACACGTTTACCTGCGATTTCAAGTATTAAAATGGCCAGGACACATCACTAACATCGTTTGAATGCCGGCACTGCTGGCAACTGTTCAATTTCACACACGCCTTGTTACCACCGCTTCAGGGAATATTCGAGAACAAAAGAGATGGGGGGAAACTAATTTAATTTCAAATTGCACGTCACTGTACGCGCTTACGGTACCTAATGTGAATGAAATAAGGGCAATAATTAAATAACGAGCAAAATAACTCTGAGACCAAGGAAATACGTGTACCTATTTAAAAGTACGTAGTATCTTATCTTATCTTATCTTATCTAGGTGAGGGCCCTTTCGGATGCACTTCGACCCAGTGGGATCTTTTGTGCATTTGCTCTCTCCTTTATACCTGCTCCCAGGCTTGCTCCATCATTTCCACAAAGCGGATGATGCAGTTCGCCGGGAGCACCTTGAATTCCTTTGGTTGCGGGTAACCGTTACCAAAGTAGTTCATTCTTTGTCTGGCAAGGGCATGACATTCACACAATAAGTGTTCCATAGTCTCATCCTCCTCGCCACACATTCTACAGTCTAAACTATCAGATAGTCCCATCTTGGCCAAGAGATCCTTGACCCCGAAGTGACCAGTGAACACCCCAGATATGATTCTGAGTTGCTTCCTACTGGATTTCCAGAGTTTTCTGGTCCAGCCCGAGTCCACTCCTTCTATGAAGAGCTTAGAGTGCCTTAAGCCAGCCTCATTCCTCCACTCGTGTTGGTGTTTGGTTTTGGCGTAGGCTTTAAAGGCCGATATTATGGTCCCCTGCGAGAGTCCCACAAATGGTTCTGGACCTACAAAGTGATTTGTAGAGCCCCCTCTTGCAAGCTCATCTGCTCTTTCGTTGCCGATGAAGCCCTTGTGCCCTGGTATCCAAACTAGTTGCACCTTATTGTGCCTTCCAAGTCTGTTTAGTGCTTGGACGCCATTATAAATTAGTCTAGAGTCCACTTTCGGCGCCGTAAGCGCTTTAAGGGCCGCTTGACTGTCACTGAGTATATAGATAGTCCGCCCTTTGGTTCGCCTGTCTATATTCTCCTGTACACAAGCAATTATGGCGTATGTAAAGTACGTAGTAGGTACCTAAATGTTAATGTGAAAATTGACGCAATTACGCTATGTGACTTCAACACGCTAAGCATATAGCATACTTCTTAGAAACTTTTGCATGTACGAACTAAAGCGATGGCTTCCTCCTGTTTGAGCATAATTCTGTTTTCGCAGTAGTTTTAACGGGTGACCATTACCTTACGCTAGCCCGGCGAAATACCACGTTTCAGATGATATATTAATTTAAAGTACAGCAGCTAATGAAGCTATAAATAGCTGCGGTTAATTGCTGCCGCGGGTCACAATTGCAATGAAGTTATACAAATGGTCGCCACCCGCTGTGGGAATTGCGACAGTTGTAGCTGTACTCTACATATAATCGATTCGCTAGAATTTCCCTTGGGGTTGATTTTCACCGATAAATAATCAGTTAAGTGCGAGAGTTTGCATCAGAAACACCATACAGCAAATTGGAAATCGAGCCCTTAGAAAAGCTTCAAAACAACTAATCTCTCGTAGCTCTGATTTATCGTAACAGTATTCTCGATTTACACGTTTTGAGGGTTACATCAGATTCTTTAAAAACTGGGGGTAATGCTCGAGTTCATCGCGAGACTAAGACAGACAAAGTAGTAAGTTTTGGACACTAACTATTTGACAACAGCATCGGATGCGTCATCTTTCGTATCACGCGGTACGGCCACCGCCGTCGCTGTTAGAGCAGAAGTTAACCCTTTTCCAGTCAGAGGCGTTATATCGACCACATACAGACTATCGAACGTGTATCATAATAATGTCAATGAACTAACCTTTGATTGTCATTTTGTGGAACATTCATACTGAAGCATCGAAGGACGTCACTTCAACGCACTACGCTATGGCATGCCATAATTGTGCCAAGGCTACTCTCGGGCATACATTTACATAGAGCACGCTCACTCTCGTTAAACATACATGCTTGGAGTTATAGCACTATAATAAAAACGGTTTCAATAAAGAATACCGAGAGAACTCAAAGATTTCCTCACGAACGACGAAGGACGCTCCGATGCGTAATTTCATTATTAAATGAGAACACGCCAAACAAAGGCGCATACCATCAAAATGAATACACCATCACATCGAACCGTATAGCCTGCCGTTTGATCCCCACTTAATACCGAACCGTAGCCGCAATCCCTATTTACCAAACGTGAAATTCTTGAAAAGCTTTGAATTGAGCCGGTCGATAAACGTGCCGGCACATAATTTCTAGTTGTTTACGAAATCCAAGCGGTTACCCTGCTGGGTTGAGTTGGCAGCTCGCTTGTATACAAACTGTTTCGAAGGGCGGTAAGTAAATTTAGTCAGGTGACTACAGAACAGCTCTCCTACTGGATACCGGCCAATTGTTATCAGAATGGCCAATTGAATGTTTAGGATCTAGCTAGGCAATTAGCAAGTAAGAGCTCTTAAGTGAGTCACATTCAAAACACTAGCTCACGTCCGTACAATATGTTGATTATAAACTATTTGGTGTCAGATAAATTGATGATGTTTAGGTCGACTATCTAAACTAAACCGATAATCTGTGTTTTGAACGTCAGAAACACGACTGCTGCACGCCACTCCACACTTTGGTGGTCATGCGACAAAGCAGGATCATGTCACATCTTTAATTTAATTTAAATCTTTATTTCAGATATAGGTAATCCATATTTTGTAAATGAAGACTTACGACTAGTGTTAGTAAATAATAATACTAAATAAATCTAAATTATTTCCTATATGATAGAAAGCTCTTTGTCATCCCTATCCAATGAGTCAAAATTGGATTATCATATCGGCCCGCAATCACCCCCCGAATGCTGTTGGAGCTGCCCCTAAGTCGACCCATCATCGAGACGATTTTTTTTCCGTATAATGGCGTAAAAATCGTCCGTCCGTATGGGCCTCGGCGAACATATTACGAGATGCACTAAACCATGTGGGCAACCCCAACAACATTCTGAGTGCGTTATTATACTGCACGCGTAGGGCATTATAGTCTCTTTTCGTGTACTTCACCCACAGGCTGCTCGAGTAAAATGACTGAGTGAAGGCTTTAAACAGAGTTATTTTAACTTCAACAGAGCATCGAGCAAACCTGCGGGCAAGCATGTTTGACCTTACTGCCAATGCCCTACGCTCGCGTTCTATATCTAGGTCATCACTTAGGTCTTGTGTAATGATGTGACCTAGATATTTAACTTTGTCTACAACCGAAAGTGTGGCTCCATGTAGCACGATAGGTGGTATTGAGGTCGGCATAAACCTTCCAGCCCTAAACAATAGCACCTCACTCTTCTTAGGGTTGTACTGCAATCCATGCGCCTCAGCATATGCCTCACAAACTGTCAGCAGTTTACTAAGAGCGCTTTGAGACATTTTGGAGTGAAAATACATATTTCACGACTACGGCATGTTCCTAAATATGTAGTGACGAATATATGTAGACAGAGTAAGTGCAAATCTATAATAAAGCACGCTCCAATTCTCAAATGGATTCTGGGCTCTTTTTATTCGGTCGAGCTTTCAATGTGTGCAAGAGACCTACATAAATGCATGCCCGGCCGTGTTCTTGGAAGGGATTATTAGGCAGAGCCCATTTATTTGGGAATGGATGAAAATTTTAGAAGTGCCTGATTATTTTTTTGGTGATAGGAATAACCTTCCTTAGCACCAGAAAAAAGTTGCAGACTTTTCAGCTGCGTCAATTATTTTTGAAAAATATAATCAGTTTCCCAAATTACGTTTTGGGTTTAGGACGGCGAATGAGACACTTTCCTAGAACCATCTCATATTACAAGAAATATTTTAAATATCTGACCCTGGCAATGACAAATATAGCTGCTGCAGCTGTCAATTATCATTGCCAGTGTCAGTTTACCACGGATTTTAAGATTTTTTTGGTAATATGAGACGGATCAAGCAAAGTGTCTTATTTGTCGTCCTAAACCCAAAACGTAAGTGAGGAAACTGTTTAATTTTTTTTAATACAGTTGCTCAAAAAGTGGTACTTTTTGTAGCTGCAAATCGTGCGCAAAGTTGTATTTTGCGCACTAGTGCTTTTTCCTTACAGTTGCGAAAAAATAAGAAAACAACAAGTAAGGAATTGGAAACTTTTATATTATTAATTCTGTAACATCATTGTAATACAGTTGAAAAATAATGAAATTGTTCAAAAAAAAAATACTGTTCTTACTTGTTGTTTTTCTTATTTTTTCGCAACTGTATTAAAAAACGTCGTTCGATACACGTGCGGAAATGTCATTCTTCACTCGTCCCTAGTCTTACCACTCGCCTACGGCTCGTGGCAAGATATCTCGGCACTCGTAATGTAATGACATACTTTCCGCACTATATAGCATCGAAATATACTATTCAAAAATAATTGACTTTTTATGGTGCTAAGGAAGGTTATTCCCTCAGAGCATAGAATACTAGAGAGAGGACAAGCCGCCGGCGGCCGTGTCGCAGCTGTTAGCTCAATGGGCATACTCTGCCATACTGTGCACGCGTGCTGATCGCAGAGAATATTACGTTTTTTCCCAAAATGTCTGATTTGATGCGCGTGTATTGTCCAATAAGCGCGTAGGTATACAAGTGTGTGTGTTTTAGATGTGTGCGTGCTTTGTCTTGTCAATTACTTGGGCGTTTTGTGGGTTAATGAACTTGCGACAGGCGTACTCAATACATATCGGCCGGCATGTCCGATCTCCTTATATTCATACATCTGTGGTTATTCCTTTCAACAAAAAAATAATCAGCCACTTATAAAAATTTCATCCATTCCCAATTGTGCGTTTAAAGACGGATAAAATGTGATATTGCAGGTTATGGTTGCCATCAACATCACACCCCAGCCCGATCCCGTAGTCGACGTTCACGACACCTATGGGGAAAATGGGGTAGTGATATTCTAACCAGACACCACACAGGACATATATCATCAACATAATAGTTAAAGCAAGATCTAGCTTACCTCCAAGCAGGCCATAGGTGAGCATCATGACTGGGACGCTCTTACTCAAGGTGGACAGCACGAAGGCAACGGCGGCGACCAGCGCGCCAGCCACGCACACCGCGCGACACCCATACTTGTTGCACAGCGCTGACACTATGGGGCCTGGAAACAAAAGTGTGCTCCTTTAAACTTAGTGCCGTTGTCTAAATATATGGAGAACAAGGAATAGATACAAGTTGTCTGGACCTGGTACCACGAGGGTGTTGCGCCAAATATCCGTAAGTACGATCGCGTTCTTTAATTTATGAGTTTTATGACCCATTTCGCGAAAATATTCTTTGGACCTAATACAGGTCTGTTAACGTTAAGTAGATCCCAAATTAAAGTTCGTGACTGTAGCTACCTACAGTACCTAGAGGACACTTGCCTTAGTTTCATTATACTCAATTGGTTAGGATTTGGGTGATGCTGATGAGCGTTTCGCCTCCGTTATACAAACGATTCGGTTAACTCATGCGTGTTTTCCTGTCTCCGGTCCTATTTGTATTATTTACAAGCCGATTCCTATGCCATTACAGCAACATATTCTCTGGAACAAATAGAACGAGGCTTTTTTTCCCGATTTAAAACACGGATATTTTAGTATTGACTGGATTCAATTTTCATCGATTATGTTTTGTTTCGAATTGTTGCATTCTTCTACATCGTACAAAATATGGTACGAGTAGGTACAAGTAACAAGGTAACGCACGCACCTTATCAATGGCAAATCATGCGTCGCCATGGCCGTGAAACGACAAAGTTTGTTATTCAATCAACATACATAACTAGGCTGAATGAGCTGAGACGTACGCTTAGTTCTAGACTTTATTATGAACTAACATGAAGCTCTAATTAATAAGATAGTAAGTAAATTAAAATACGATGCACAAGACATCTAACACAGCGGACCCCGGGCTCCTTTAGGGGCACAACCGGGAATAATAACGCTAGGAGGATGATGATGCACAAGACATCTAACACAGCGGACCCCGGGCTCCTTTAGGGGCACAACCGGGAATAATAACGCTAGGAGGATGATGATGCACAAGACATCTAACACAGCGGACCCCGGGCTCCTTTAGGGGCACAACCGGGAATAATAACGCTAGGAGGATGATGATGCACAAGACATCTAACACAGCGGACCCCGGGCTCCTTTAGAGGCACAACCGGGAATAATAACGCTAGGAGGATGATGATGCACAAGACATCTAACACAGCGGACCCCGGGCTCCTTTAGGGGCACAACCGGGAATAATAACGCTAGGAGGATGATGATGCACAAGACATCTAACACAGCGGACCCCGGGCTCCTTTAGAGGCACAAACGGGAATAATAACGCTAGGAGGATGATGATGCACAAGACATCTAACACAGCGGACCCCGGGCTCCTTTAGGGGCACAACCGGGAATAATAACGCTAGGAGGATGATGATGCACAAGACATCTAACACAGCGGACCCCGGGCTCCTTTAGGGGCACAACCGGGAATAATAACGCTAGGAGGATGATGATGCACAAGACATCTAACACAGCGGACCCCGGGCTCCTTTAGGGGCACAACCGGGAATAATAACGCTAGGAGGATGATGATGCACAAGACATCTAACACAGCGGACCCCGGGCTCCTTTAGGGGCACAACCGGGAATAATAACGCTAGGAGGATGATGATGCACAAGACATCTAACACAGCGGACCCCGGGCTCCTTTAGGGGCACAACCGGGAATAATAACGCTAGGAGGATGATGATGCACAAGACATCTAACACAGCAGCTTTAACTTGTTCCAATTCAATGTAAATGCTAATCTGAATATTCTATCAGTGTAGGCAGGTACATTTCTAACGATCAACATAGTTTGTGATAAAAAAATAAAATATAATATTTTGTAATTAATTGTCGCCCCTGTATGCCCCTGTATTGCAAATCTTATCGAAATGGTTAGACCCGTTTTCGAAAACCCATTAACAAACACAAAATTGAATAAATATGTTGCTCTTTAAAGTAAATTTTGGTAGTTCAAGAGCTCTGAACTTATATTATGTATATCCACTTGCGATCGTATACACACAGAATTTAGAGAATTTATATCACGCCCGATATGGGTCAACAATGACGGACAATTTAAATGAAAACGACACAGTATCGTCGATTGCCCTAATTAACACCACACGTCATCGAATTCCAAAACGGGTCACTATAACCGTTTACATGCGGTTTAGTGTCACCTCAAATGGTAGTATAGCACGATTATGCAATATTATGCTATGCGAAGGCAAACTTCGTTATTTACTTAAGGAAACTGGCTTTTATTGTTTAGTTTAGCAAATTTGTCCTTAGTGCAATGTCAAGTTAGCGCTACTAAGAAAACTTTATTAGGCGGATCATGATGCTTTGTTTATTGTGCATTGTCTGGGTATGGTGCTAGGTTATATTTCATATAGTTGCATACCTTATGCCTCTTGTAGCGCATGAATATTTGCATATGCATACGTTCTTAATACTAATATAAAGCATAGTTTAAGAGCGTTAGCGCGGCATTCGAATCGACGCTCTTTAATTTGCTATCATCTTGATTATTCTACGCTGCAAACCTTGCCCTAAAACTTATCTATATTACCATAGCATTATGGCCTCTATAACATTATTATCTTTTGGTATACCTAACTATCATCTTTTTAATTAACGGAGAGTTTGTGCAACGACCATCGTGAATAACTTTATTAGAATTTGCATTAACTTGAAGCGTGCTATCTCCCCGCGCTAAATATTCGTTGTTCAGTTATTTTATCAAAGTGAGGCTGGGAAAGCATAATCACCTAAATATAGTAGTATACTACAATTGAAGATAAACCAGAAATTCGTGCAACAGGTTACTTTGTCGAGCTACAATCTGATAACGATATTGCTTCTGTATTAACACTTCACTTATTTAATCGGACGCCATTACATGATTATTAATAGGCTAAAATAATACTTTATCGCTTTTACAGATACCACCAGCCTAATGAAAGTTTTATGAAAATGATGAAATGACTGACAACTTTCTGACAATGACAATCTCCTGTACAATGCCGAGTCTACATATGTATAGGTATAAGGAAATATATTCGTTGCACTCAGTACTATTTTTACTTATCAAGCCAGATATTTACGACGAATTGTGGTTGTGTAGTGACAATTGTCAATTGTTCATACAAATAATATAACACTCGTAAATTTCGACGGCGAATTTTCTTTGGTTTGATCCAATTATGTCAAATGATTGGTAAAAATATTCCATATTGCTTATGGACCTTAGTCCGAAATAAATAAATAATTGAAATTGAATGAAATATTTCATAAAGTGACAGAGCGCACTATTATCATTAATCCAAAAATGTATCTAATCTAAAATTTCTCCAACTAACCCAGGCAACATAAAACATACAATTTAATTATATTCGTAGAGTTGCTAGGCACCGGTGATTACATATTTGAAGTGATAATATTTTTATCTCAGACGATCAGATTAAGATTGTCACACTAAAAGTGCTAGGTAACAACTTCAGTAGTGATAGTAAGTGATAATTAAATACGTATCACGTGACCTTCATATAAGCTGTAATATTTCAGCAAAACCTCTACTCAAGATTGGAACATAATATAATGTAATACTATCTTAACACGCCCACTTCTATTTTAATGTTTGTGAAATGACTTGTGGTATCGATGTGTACTGATGATATTGATGATGTATGTACAGTCACCGGCATCAATATATGATGAAAAATATCTGACACGCTCTTACGGCTCTAGGAATAGAGTTGTCATCAGATAGTTTTGCGGCCTTTGTTCCATCATATATTTATGCCGATGACTGTACTATCATAATACGAATTACCATCCTCGTATACTATATGCTGTACCTATATATAGTACTTGAACTATTCGTGCGAATTAATTTAATTATAATGGGTCCATGCCGCAGTTCGCAGGCGGTATCCTTTTTATAACTTCCCTTTTCTTTGCTTTCTATTATAGTTATACCTATTTTAATTTTTATTGTTCTTGTTAAATTTCTGTTTCATTTCAATAAACGGTGTTTTCCATTATATCTATCTATTATTTTAAAGTAATGTGTGTGACATGTAAAGGTGACATTTATATTGTTTTGCATCGTTTACCTGTCTTATATTTATAACTACTAGCTGCCCGTGCGGCTTCGCTCGCATATTGCAAGGAATGCAGGCAGACCCGCGGGATAAAACATAACCTATGTCCATCCGGAAAGGACATTCTATATGCAGGTGAAAGAATTTTTGAAATCAGATTTTTATTTAAATACTGTTTAATCCGGGTCTAACGCGATATTTATTTACCTTTATTTCTGACGTTTCGACACGGGTTGCACCGGTCATGGTCGCAGACAACTGTCGTCCCAGCAAGTTGTCAACAGAGATATGGGTTTACAATATTTCACTACCCTCCAAAAGTCGATGAAAACATGGAGGGTACACCCGAAATAAGTCCACTACCCATCCATTTTAATGTTAATTGTCTAGGTACTTAAATATGTGTGAAGTATATAGTAAATATATGTGTACAGTATTTAAATATGTGTACAAAGCGCGAGAGTTTAAAGTGTTATATCAGATTTTTAGTTCCGGAGATTGCCCATTGCATACAAACTTATATACTCTAAAAAGCTACAATCTCACAGATTTTTCATGTTTATAATATTAATATAGAATAGTCCACAGTTTGCTGACACACATTAAGTTTTCATTAAATGTCAATAAAGTCAGAAAAAATCTTCAAAATTAGCTCTACTCGGACGCCTGGACTAATTTCACATTCGACTGATTGAAGTTCAATTAATTACTAAGTACGGACCGTCGGCCCTTTTTAAACCATTCAGCGCCAATAAACGACACACATGCGACAGAGTGCTATACGGGCGCTCTTCGCTACACATGGAGTTTAAGCTGCTACGGGCTACGGCGTAGCGCTACGAGCGTAGCGTGGCGGTGAATGAGAATAAGGCGGTTATCACACTGCCGCTGCAGCGTGCGGAGCGACGGTTCGCAACGTAGTGGCGTAACTGGCAAATATGTAGATACCTCAGTTAATACTTTACACTGCACCGCACCTCTGTCCGCACGCCGCAGAGACGCCTAAGATTCCCACCAATTGGGAATAGATGAAAAATTTCAGAAGTGCATGATTATGTTTTTGGTGATAGGAATAACCTTCCATGATCAAGGAAAGTGTCTTATTCGCCGTCCTAAACCCAAAACGCAAGTGAGGAAACTGTTTATATTTTTCAAAAATAATTTCTGGTGATAAGGAAGGTCTCCAAAAAAAATATCAGTAACTTCTAAAAATTTCATCCATTCCCCATTAAATGAGGCCGGAGCGTTGCGTAGCATATTTTACTAAATGCTAAAGGAATTTGAAGATTTTCAAGCGTCTATGTAGTAAATAGGTACCTATATTACATTTCACATTTGAATGTAACGTAGCGGTCGTTAAAATGAAGTAACTGTAAGTGCGAACGTAATTTGTTTGATCGTAATTGACACCACAAAGAAGGGATTTTTAGAATATGCCAGCGGAAAATCGATTTAATGGTTGCTAGAGAATCACCAACCACCAAGCAACGCCGAGGATTCAAGCTCGATTATAAAACAAATATTTATAACACGACAAAGCCTTATTTCTAAAACTGAAGTATCTCGCCAATGCGATGCATTTGATACGAGTACGTAGATATTGCAGCGTCCAAGCATGACCCAATTGACAGGAAATAACAGATTTGCTGAACGCATTAAAATCCGAAAACGATTTGTTCGACATTCGACGAATGGGAATTGCTACACAAATCAGACTTGCAAAACCTTCAAGTAAGAAATGAATAATTTTTTATTGACGCATAATACGACCCATTGTTGATTTTTACCGCGACTTAGGCATTTCTTTCAGGTTATTAACGTATGCGGAATGAAATTTGCACAAAGTTCAATGTCGTATTAAATAAAAAAAATACATGGTTATTTTTATAAATGTTAATGTTTTTTAAAAATTACTCCAATGCAAAATGATCTACGGCAGTTTTGTGGTACTTTATCCATCGCTGTCGAAAATAAAGATGTTAGCATTTTTTAAGGTGCATTTTTATCCTCCTTTAGAAAACTTTCTTAGGAAACTTCGTATGCTCAACATATTTCACGTTCTCGTACGTTGGACCATTGGTGTTCTTAAAATAAAAGTTACCTTGCCACGAATTTCCATTTTAAGTGACATATGATTCGTCACCCATAAATCCCATAACGCAAAAACCGCTAGTTTTTAAATTTTTTCACCAAATGACGTAGACGCATTTCCGAGTTAGTTTATGATTTTCAGAGACGGTGGGCTTAACTTTTCTTGAACGGTTGAAGATGTCCATGTCTTTAAGATATGTTTTTACAGTTTTGCCGTCATATTTGATTTTCCTCTGAGCTCTCTGTAAGATTTTGCGACTCGGCCGGCCATATTTTTCTTTAATCGAGCCCCCTCAGAAAACTGGCTAAAGCTGGAATGTTTCCCTGAACCAGTCCTTCTAGTAGTACTTTTTCTCAAAGAAAAGGACACAAAAATAATATAAACAGAGCTTCGGCTCTCACCAATTTGCACAAAATGTTTCACTATCTTCAGTTTCGGCCGAGGGAATGTGTACTGTAACAGTTACAAATAGTTTCGCGACGTCGTTCTTCTCGATGTCATAATTTCAAGAGAAAACATCCAATGCCCATGAAACTTACTAGATTGATTGACAGATATGTAGACTTTAAATTAACCGTAAGATGCCATTGCTGTCTCGATTTTTTTAAACATTGTACATATTTAAAACTTTGTGCAAATTTCATTCCGCATAATACGTTATTACGACTCATATAGCACAGACTATTTTTGCACTCGGTCAATATTAAGCTATTATATTATAACTGATAATTATTATCTGTAATTAAGATTGACGACAGAACACAGTATTCAAAGCCGTCGAGGATAATTATAATCTTCGTCACAGCGATTACCTTCAAGATTTATAGTTAATCATTATGAACTTAGTCACGTGGGTATACACTTGTAATCATTACAAGCGGTGTCCTTATACTTTACGTATTATTATTCAAATATTAATTAATTAGAAAATGCTACCGACTCGAAACGGGAGGGAATCAACTCACTTGCATACGAGTATAAATGTTTTGTTTAAATCGACTTGTTTTAAGCGAGCCGGAAATAACACACATCTCATTAAGCCAAAATTAAAAACTATTTTAAAAGTGTCAATGGACAGGAAGCGCAAACAATGCCAATAGTCCACTTACCGGCAGCCAAATAAACTCCCGAGAGCAAACTTCCGACCCACGCCACCGTGCCCTTTCCTTCCCCGAAGTACGTGACGAGCTCTGGCAGGAATATCCCGAAGGTATAAGCTATTCCGTCAACTATCAAGTTGCACATGAAAGACGCGAAGACCACGACCCAGCCGTATCCCCCATCTGGGGGTGGTGGCAGGGCCCCATAGTCGTACGCCTCCTCATCGTCTTCGGCCCCCTCTGCAGTCAGTCGCGCCGCCTCCTCGCATGATGTTTCGCTTTCAGTCTGTAACAAGCAAACATTTGCTTAGCATTATATTGGATCGGTTACCGGCTTAGAATAATAACGCATAGAAGGATAGTTTCATACGGCCGACGCGCCAAGCGTGAGGCATAAAATGGATTCATGTAGTTGTGATCAACTCGTATTCACACGCGCCAATACGCACACAAACGCACCAATTTTGTTCCACCGATCGGCGTACTGGGCCATTTATGGTCGAGTTTTAGTGGCCTCACCGTTGCGCGTGAACTGCGTTTCTATGCGTTATTATTCTAAGGTTACCGGTAATGTCAGGTCGTTTCCAGTTACGCCCACGCGACGTGGGCGGATCTTTTACTTTCGGCAAGTTACGTACATTCATTTAGGTAACCAATATTATTCGTGCGTGAGTGTATTGATATTTTACAATGAAATTAGAACGATTTTGTATAAGTTTAGTAAACATGTTTGCTTTTTGCAAATGGCTATTAAAAGGTAACCAAGGTTACAAATAGGTGATATATAATTCACGTGATTTAGGCTGTCCCGCCACATACGCAAACAACCGATTTACATAATGTCTATTTACAGCAGAATCCCCGTAGAAAAATGATCGAAGAGCATCAATCATTTTCTCTTCCGATAACAACTTTGGTGTAGGAAAATCCCTAAAGTACACAAATGATCTCATCAGGACAATAAAATGGAGTGGGCCTGATTTTAATACACCCATCAAAATCAACGATTCATAAATGTACAAGCATTGCGTCACTGAAATCGTATTTAATATTTGACTTGTTTTTATCGTCCTCAGTCCTATCGTAAAGTTTTCTGAATGTTGCCATAAATGAATTAGGGCTCATCCATTAATTACATCACCCGTATCCCTGGGGGGGGACGTGGGTCTATAAAATGTGACATGTTGTGTGAAGGGGGAGGGAGGAGTCCCAAATTTCGTGACGTCACATACAAAATATTAATAAAATCTAAAGTATGATTTTTTTTACTACCATTGTAAACAAAAACTGCTTGTATTACATTTTCTACATAGGGTAAATCGCCAGTAACTGACCACCGTTCAATAACAAAAAATAAATAAAAATGAACTCTATTCATCTATAATAGAATTCAATTTAGTATGACGTGGCCAGTTATTTAAGGGTGGCCAGTAATTAAAACCTGAAATGAATCCTATTATAATAATTATAAATAAATAAATATTTGGGGACAATCTTATATTATATTATAGATGAAAAGAGTTAATTTTTAGCATGAGGTGGCCAGTTATTGGACTACTAGTATTTATTTGGGTACTTTCCTTCGCTGTAAATTTATCGTTGAAAATGTCTAACGATTTTAAGTACATGTTTGGGAAAAAAAGTATCACTTGTGTCTTAACTTCAGTATTTAATTTCGCAGTTACAATACCAATATAAAAATATTAAAGATAAGTAAACTCCATGGATTCAAGATGAATAAATCTGTTAATTACTTTTTATGTTAATTTCCTCTTTATTGATTTCATAAACACATTTTTAAATTGTAATATTAAGTTCGTTCTGTGCTGGTCTGATTTTAACTTCTCTAAATTGAAAATTGCTAAATATGTGACGTCACACCAGGGGGGCGGTTACAGCCAAATGTGACCACATGTGACGAAGGGGGAGGGTTCAAAAAATCATTAAATTCGTGTGACGTGATTAATGGATGAGCCCTTAGACTGACCTATTTTTCGGTACAAACCTGCCACTACTAATCGAGAAATTCGATCCCATCGCGTCAACAGCAATGGAGAGGGCTTGATTTTAACCCTTTCACCGCCACTGACTGACACACTGACTCAAGTTCGTCACTGTTGCCACCCACCTGCCATCGACGTCATACGAAGTCCAGAAACAATAGACGTACGATTAACTTAATTTAATTGTGTATGAAAATTATAACTTGTAAAATGTACTTTGAGAAATAAATATCTGTATTCTGTATTCTGATTTGCGGGGCGTGGGAGCCACCTCGCATTTTTTTCTGTGGCGGCGAATGGGTACGTACATATTCCTACTTTCATCAATGTAGTTTCATCAAAATCTACGGTTCAGAGCTATACGAGAATTCAGTCGCTAAAATCGTAATTATACATAGGTATTTATTTGACTCGCTTTTATTGTCCTATCGTAAAGTTTGTCGAATGTTGCCGTAAATTAATTCGAAACGATAGGTACGCTATTTTTAGAACAGTAGTCGCTTATCAGTATTTGGCTTATAGACAAGCATTCCAGACCAGAGCAAGATCTCCTCTTTTCAATTCACCAGGATTAGCGACCCATTTAGGATTGACCTATTTTTCGTAAAAAAATCCCGACATTACTTATTGAGACATTCGTTTCCTACTGCGTATTTACGAGCAGCCAGCAGTTTTGTTTACGGAAAATAACATTGCTCGAGTTGGCTAGTTTGCTTATGTAGTGTATTATATAGGTATTAATCCAATTTACATACGAATTAATCTGATATGTAAGTAAAGTAGGCGTATAACACTGCACAGATAACAATACAACAGTGTCAGAAGTAACACATCAAACGGAAATTGTTTGTTATTCACTGGACGTAGCAATAATTATAACATGGGCAAAATATTTTGACTGTATATAAAACCTCTGATTGTAATTAGCCTTCATAGTGTGTACTATGGCTTTTATCATAAGAAAAATTCCGCTACCGAATCATGTTCACACACCTAGTAGCCCTACTCATTGTCATTGTCGATATCGTAGCCTTGACGTGCTAACGTTTTTTGTGGTAGGTGTAAGTGTCTAGTAACGTAATAACAATGGCCCTGTTTGGTCATGACCAATGGTGCTTGTACATTATCCTATAAATATATAGAAAAGCATTAGGAGAAATAACCGTATTCTAACAGTCAACAACAGGCTACGCGTATTTTATCGACACAGACAAAACACTGAAGCCGAGGACAAAAGGGCATCGAAACGATACCACCCTACAATAAAACCTTTCAATGATATAAAGATAGAACAACGGACGTAAGAGTGGGCCAGACTGATCTGGCCCAGTGTTATCGTTGTTAATCGATAACCTACATGTTCGCAGTTCCAGAAGTTGCTAGCTGTCGTGAACAGAGACGTTTTGCACGTTCTTAGCATAATAGAAGTCGATATTTCCAACAATTTATCGCCGCTTTGTACAAGACGTCAATTAACTTCGTTAATCGAACGTTCATGATGTATCGTCCATGCAAAGCTTCCTGCTTGATAGCTTGTAATAACACTAATAACTATTATATTTATCTTCCACTAGTTGCCCTTAATGTTATTTATAGTAGAACCCTATAGACATATTGCTGTGTGTAGAACATTATATGCAAACCAAAATGAAATACGACGGTAAAACACCGAAGCGTGAATAATTGACTGTGTAAATTAGATATGTGCGAAGTCATCAGCAAATGTGGTCAATATTTTTATTTTAACCATGAAAACAATAAATAATGCTTTTATACACTTACGAGCAAAATAATTGCATCACTTTGCATTTTTTCATCTGCACCCTATACCTTTGTAAACGGGGGTTTATGCGCTCGGGACACTACCCCACAGCATAGAAACTTGGCCGAGTCATCATGCTGCACAAGCCGGGTAAAGACCCGAAGAAGCCGGAGAGCTATCGCCCGATCACTCTTCTCAGCAACATCTCCAAGGTGTTCGAGAGACTCCTGCTGAGCCAACTCCAGCCCCACATCGAGCCCAGACCGGAACAATTCGGATTCCGGAGCGGACACTCGACAACGCTGCAGCTGACGAGGGTACTGCACTACATGGCAGTCGCCTTGAACAAAAAAGAAGCCACAGTCGCAGTACTCCTCGACATGGAGAAGGCGTTTGACCGCGTATGGCATGAGGGCCTGCTATACAAGGTCTCCTCAGCACCCCGCCGAATCGTCCGTGTCCTCGCGTCGTTCCTGGACCAGCGCCGATACCAGGTGGCGGTAGAAGACGCCGTTTCAACCGAACGCCCGATAGCGGCAGGCGTTCCACAAGGCAGCTGCTTGTCTCCGGGCTGCTACGCACGATACACCGATGACATCCCGGTGCTCGTCGTCGAGTGCAGCTCGGACTTTATGCGGATGACGCGGCGTACTACGTCTCGTCCTACAAGCCCGCTCATGCTGCCGTCAAACTTCAGAGAACCCTGGACGCCCTGCCCGAATGGCTCACTCGATGGAGACTTTCGGTGAATGTGGGCAAAACCCAGGCCCTCCTCACGGATCAAAAACAAGAAAGCTGCCTCCGCCACTCCGTCTACAGGGACAGGAAATCTCCTGGTCCAGTACCGTGAAGTACCTGGGCGTCACGATCGACAGAGGGCTGACGATAAGGAAACACGTAGAGGAAACGGCACGGCGAACAAAAGTCGCGAGAACTTTGTTAAGACCAGTCCTATCCAGCAGTCTCCCCATGCCGACCAAGCTAGGGATCTACAAGACGTACCTGCGGTCCCGCCTCACGTATGCGGCACCCGCATGGTACGCGCTTGTGTCGGCATCCAATAAGAAGAAGCTACGTGCGCAGGAGAACCAGGCCCTTCGCACAATCACCGCTACCCCTCGTTTCGTGAGAAACGAGGTGATCCAGAAGGACCTTCGGTGGGAGACACTGGACGTCTTCATCAGCCGCCTCGCTTGCGTCATGTTCGACCGTGCCGATAACTCCAGCTTCCCGCTACTACAAGAAATCGCCACGCTCCACGCGCGCCCCCCGGATCGACGCTCGCGCCCTCTACAGAGAGAGCTCGCCCCAAAATCCGATGACCCCTGATACGCCCAGGTAACCTCAAAGCCAAGACTCGCCAACGTGACCCCAAAGCTGTAAAAGGCCAACGGACCACCAAGCCATGACTGGCCAACGAATCCGCCTAAAAAGGCCCCCGAAGACCTTCCCGTTATTACGGGCTGAGTAGACATCCGCCACCAGAGAGCCAACGCTACCTTGTGTGGGGTTTATCAGTCACTTATCAGAAGTCGACCGGTACACATCTCCGCATATTTTCCCGGGAACAAGAACCTGAAAACATGGATACCACTGAAGCTGAAGTCGCCGCAGTCGTCCGTTTGCTGCAAGAGGGTCGTAGCCAACGATCAGTAGCTGCCGAGCTGAATTTAACGCAATCTACAGTATGTAGAGTCTACCCGAGGTTCCAGCAGACTGAGGCCTTCACTCCAAGACCAAGAACCGACCGCAGAAGGTGCACATCAGAGCGGGACGACCGCTTCATCGCCACGTCAGCTCTCCGAGATCGTCACCAGACAGGCGTTTCCCTTCAGCAGCAACTCCGTCAGTCAGGAAAAGACTCAAGAAAGCCAACTTGACACCGAGAAGACCTGCGACGGGGCCCAGATTGCTGCCACAACACCGAAGAACACGACGTGAATTTGCTGCAAATCACGTGAACTGGACCATCGAGCAATGGACCCCGGTTCTCTTTTCGGACGAGTGCAGGATGTGCCTGAACGGCAGCGACAGAAGAGGACGAGTCTACATGAGAGCAGAAGAACGATTTGCTGAGTGCTGCATCTCCGAGAGAGTCGCCTACGGAGGAGGTCCTGTCATGTTTTGGGGCGGCATTTCTTACGGCGGGCGGACCGAGCTGGTTTTCGTGCCTTCTGGAGGTCGTGGACGTGGTTTGAACGTTGGAAGATACATCACCGAGATCCTGGAGATGCACGTTGTCCCTTACAAAGGAATGTTTGATGAGAAGTTCATTTTTATGCAGGATAATGCCCCCTGCCATACCGCAAGAGACACCACCACCTACCTTTCCGAGGTGGACATCACCACGATGAACTGGCCAGCGATGAGCCCGGACCTTAATCCGATCGAACACATGTGGAACTGCCTAAAACGCAGGGTTCGGAAGCGGAAACCTGCCCCGTCCAACATTGAGGAGCTGAAGGAAGCCTTGCTGGAGGAGTGGGATGCCATCCATCAGGATTACGTCAGAAAGTTGATAAGATCCATGCAAAGGCGCCTAACTTGTGTAATAAGAGCTAGGGGTGGCAACACCTGGTATTAATTTGTAGTAATAAATTCTATGATTGTTAAATTGTCCTTTTATTCTCTGTTTTCATAGATCAATTTTTCATACATTTCCGACTACTTTCAGTTTTCCGATGTTTTTTAGTCTTTGGACTGGAATTTCCTTGAAAACTTTTACATTTTCTACTGCGTTATATTGCCAGTTTTCATTTGGTACCTCACTTGTCAGTTTTGGGTAACTATTTACAAAGTTATAGGGTGCAGATGAAAAATTGCAAAGTGATGCAATTATTTTGCTCGTGAGTGTATATTCAAATGTACGGAGTAGTTCACGTCTGTTTTACATTATAATACTATAGCATTCAATAAAGTGGAGATGAAATCAAAATACTTTGTATATAGGCACTGCTTGTAAATGACTGTTATGTATATTCATACGTCTGCTTTATATCGTAGGATATCATGAGACTAAGTGGAAATTAAGACAAATAAACTTTGTATGTAAGTTCCATTTATGGCAAAACCACTTCGTGATCGATTATTACCAACAATTATATCAACAATCAAACCCTTCCCGCATTCCATATAAGGCGGAAAATCTAAAATGCATAGCACAAACTGACCTCCAAAGTGCTTGTGGTTTACTTAACCCGTGGACTGCGGTTTCGCTAGTAAACAATTCTCAAGACGACGGAAATTGCAAGATTCCGCATTGTACAAGAATCTTTTATTTTTCGCACGTTACTTATTGACATACTAAGGTCACTTCTAGTTAATTTATCCGTCTAATACAGTTTCCTCGTAGGTAGTTGAATAGTAGTAATGAAATGTAAGTACGATTTCATTGTCATACCAGACCCCAGAGTCACTTTCTGTGACATTTGGTATATTTAACCAGGTTAACAATCATTGTTGACTATCGGCCAGTTAACCTAAATTAAAGTTAAATAGAAGCACAAAATCGATTCAAATATGTGTACTAATGTGGAAAACAAAGAAACGAAGTTTATTGAACTTTTAACACGGATCTTGATACGGGATTAGCATTGGAATATTAAACTGTGTCTGCACTGCACTGCATTTATGATATGTAATTACTTATAGAATGTTACTTAGAAAAGCGAGTTAAAGTCAGCCAAAAGCAGTTAGGTTCGGATAGGACGCACACAAGCAAATATTTACAATACTTACATACGTTTCTGTAACAGAATCGGGTCTATTGTAATTAAAATTATCTAATTGGAGCAATATCAATCGTTTATACAGTCAGAAGGAAAGAGGATATAATAACATAAAAACATTATTTAAGTACTTATGTTCCAAACCATACAAATTTTTGCTCATGGCATATTTGGTTAGAAACGTAATATTCTGAGATATATCTAACGTAACGACCATTCAATGTACCTAATAAATTATATTCAATAGGGTATACCTGCGCCACCCGCATCCAGCGGACTCCCGCACTCCGCGCTTTGGCACTCTTTGGGGGAGGCATATGTACAGCAGTGGACATCTTTGATGAGGGTATACCCAAGAGCAAGACTACCTAGTTAGGCATAAACTAATTACACGGGTGATGTTCACATAGTAAATATGCCTTAAACACATATGCCTTAAACAGATATGCCTTAAACAGAAATTGATCCGTAACAAAAAAAAGCTACGGCCTATTTTCTCTAATCCGTGAAAGGAGGCCTGCGCACAGCAGTGGAACACCATATATAGAAGCACAAGCATTTGAGAGCAGTGCAGCATGAATGTGAGTTAGTCAAACCTTTCTCCTCTCAGTCAGCATTTTTCCTGACCTTGCCCTTAAAAGGATCCAAACCACACGATGTAAAATTTGAATTTGGAACCTCCTGGCTAAGACAAGCCATACATTTCAATGGTGATCGTCTTGTGGCTTGGATCGTATTCCCTAAAATACGTCCCTTTGGCGTGATTGCTGAATCCACATGTGACGCGTACGCCTACTACGTCAAACCTTTCCCTTTCAGCACAGCGGACGCCTGGCGCTGGGCAGCCGGCAACGGCGGCAACGTCCCCCATTGTCGCGCCGGCACGTGACGCCGATTGCCTCTAATTGATTAGCGCCGCTGTCGCAAACTTCGCGAGATATTAGATTTCAGGCCGCCATGTCTGATATAATAGCGTTTAGTATAGCCTTAATACTGGAAAAGGGGGGTAGAGGTTTTGCCCAGCAGTGGGAATCTACAGGGTCCCAATAATAGTAACAAAGCTTTAATAATATGATCAGAGACTTGTGAAAAAAGGGGGCGTAAATGGCTTTAAAACCGAGTTGTCACTGACCGCTGAGATTTAGCGCTTTACACGCATTAACATTTAAATAATCATAAAACCAAGACAATTTGACATTAAAAATTGTGGATACTAAGAAGACACAAGGATATAAAAATATAAAAATAAAATTTAGATACCATCGCAATCCACTCTATCGTGAAATTGTATGATGTCTTTAACTGTAGATTGCTATATGGAACCCCAAATAATTATCCGTGGATAATCTAATCCGACAATGAGCCTATAGTGGGCTGAGTGACGGCTAACTATAAATTACTAAATGTATGATGGGTTCAGAACGCTTCAAGAAATTAACAATGATATAACCTAGTCATAACGTGGCTGGTTAATCAACCGAATAACATATATCAACTATGGACACATTATTTGGTTGATACTGATACACTACATTTCTCAAAGTGTTCCAAACCCATTAGCCATCATAAGTAGTTCAAGTTTTAACGCGAAGTTAGCTATTCTGACTCAGGAATAAAAGGTTTAACAAATAGGTAATCTATAAGGTTTTGCAAAAATACTAATTTAGGTTTAATTCGGTACACACTATTATTATAGCAAACTAATAAATGTATCTTACATAAGAGGAATGACCTTAACATAACGCGTTTGTTAATTCATACTGCCTACTGGCTAGCATATCGCACAGTAATTTGATCGACATATTCAATTGCAAAGTTATTTGGATCAGAGAGGACATCGAAACGATACGTATTCTTACTAAAGACATAAATGAAATTGAATTGTAAAATGCTCACCATTATCTGTAATTATCTAAGAACACTGCACGGCACAAACACTTCGATTGGAAATTCAATCGGTAGTGATAAAGTTAGGTAAGTATTATAAAGTCTAATTTGATATTACTTATCGTAATCGAAAATCAACACAGATCGTACAAACTTATCATTGAACTAATTACTAGAAAATGTAATTGAGAATTATACATTGCATTTGCTTTTATTACCTAAAATATAATTTACCTAATTCATGGGTTCATGCGTGACCCTTTTCATGTATAACGCAAAAACAGGACAGCGCAAGTGAAGAAAGAATGCTTTACGTTCGACAGAAACATGATCATACTAGCTGGGTCCACGTCCGTTCTCTCCTCAGACCTACCAATATTATGAAAGGTCTGAAAGCTGAATGCAAAGAACTGGGGATGACAGCATAGACGATGATACTTTAGACTTTTTCCAGGCGTATATACTCATAAACATGTCAAGGTAAGCAAAGAGACAGTGAGAGTACTTAAATACTTGTATAGCTAACACACCAAAAATCCGAACGGTCATTTGTCCGAAACCCATTTCCGCTAAACGAAAATTTGGACTCGGATGATTCTGTAGAAAAGTAGGTTAGGTTACGGTGGTAGGTATTATATCCTGAAAGATCATGAAGTCTTTCAGCGGTATAAAGGCATGTTCGTTCAGAGTTATGAAATTCGGAAAAATATGCTTTTAAGGGAGACTTTGTCCTTGAAATTTTCAAAAAATCATTTTTTTTATTACGGATTTTTAATCTACATGTAAGTAGAAATAAATCTGTCGAAGCGTTTCCCGGATTTCGAACGTTTACGATATATTAAACGCGTTTGAAGTTGATACCGTCACATACAATCAATACACATAACAAAAGTTTAAACGCTTTTTTCTCGAAAACACGTTTTTAAAAATGGCTGACATTCTCCTGACCGCTGTAATTAACATATCGACCTGAAATTTGGAGAGCATACTCAGAAAATATGTCTTCACGGAATGACGGATCGTTTTTTCGATAGATACATTTTTGCATGTATTATTTATCTTTTTATGCGAAAAAAAACGCGAAAATTAGTTTTTTTTTTGCCTCCATTTTTCGAAATTTGTACTAAACGAAAAACCCATCCGTCATTCCATGGCCAAAGGGTCATACATTGATAATATGCTTTGAATCTGTGTTTCAGATCAACAAAGAGGGGGCAGTTATGTCAGCTGTTTACCTCCCGCGATTTGAGGACTTGTTTTCGCGGAGCTGCAACGGCCGCCATTTTGGTTTTTTTTTTCAAAAACATTTTTTTAACGTTTTGTATATCATGAATAAAAGCAAGAAAAAAACCGCACTCAAAAAGCTTTACTCGTTTCCTTTAAAAAAAATAAAACGTAAACACCTGAAATATGGCACTCCAAGGACAAAGTCTCCCTTAAACAAATCACTTCGGGTTTATACTGTACCTACCCGTGTAAATGACACACGTACACGTGCCGGTCGAAGTGCCTACGTACAAATGGAGCAAATAAAAATAAGAGCTTGTACAACGGTTTTAGCTTCATCCCCATTACGTCATCGTGTCACGTCCAGGCAGACATTGCACGCGCGGCTAAATTGTTTAGTGTTTACATTTATATTGCCTGGCAGATAACACCTGAGTACCTGAGCCCTATCAGCTGAGCGTAGCACTCGTGTAACGCACAGGGATTAAATAATAACAACGCTGTGTAAGTGCATAATGTGATTACAACTCCATACTTTTATTATAAAGCGTCTAATAAATATCATCGAAACTAGAACCTTACGGCTCGGCCACGATCTAGCAGCAGCGGTGTGCCGTGAGACTCGTGAGAGAGAGCGAGAGCCCGGAGCATGGCCTCTAGCTCCCACGTGTTAACGCTGCCGCTGCCGCCGCCGCTGGTAGTCGTGACAGAGCCTTAATCACCATGTGGGTACTCCCGACAGCACCAAGAAACAGCCGTTGTAAAAGATGACCGACAACGTTACAAAAAATGTCAGCAAGAGATATCAGGGGAAAGTTTCAAGTCCAAGTACCGAGAAAGTTTACACCAAATCCAGCAATGGAGTACCAAATGCTAAAGAGAAGGCATCTTGTGATGATTGTTTGAGATGTATTTGCATCAAAAGTAACAAGAGTATTAAGTATAATAACTGTGGCAAAGAAGATTACCTCATTTAATATTTGTTGTTGAAAACATTTTAATCAAACTCAGTCAATGTCAATATCATTAAAGTAACATTATGCATGATATATTAAGCCATCTCGCCACGTGTCAGTATCATGTTTTGAAACGTGACCTATGGTGAGAAAATGGATGCCTAACAAGCGTGTTTATAAATATGATTTAAAATGAAGAAGACACTAAGCAACAGGTGTAAAGAAGTACCTATTTACCTTGTATGTATATATGGGTAAACCACTAAAGAGTCGCTGTTTGTTCAGATAATAATAAGTGTGTAAACATGGGTGCCTTGATCTGGCGAGTTTCACAATAGATTTTTACATCATCATAATATAACAGCCGGAGGTCTTACTGATATAAGTCTTCTAGCTGGCATCTATATCACGTATAATTTCCAACTTTTAGGGCTAGGCAAGTGCTGAAAAGAATCCATAGCTCATTTTGTCGTAACAAAGTTTTGCCAACGTTGTTGTAGTTTTCATGCGATACGGTCTCAGGTGCTCGTTGCCACGAAAGTTAATTCTGCCTCCGCAAACTTGCCCAAATCCTTCCGCCATAACATCAAAGTGTTGACGTCGACTCAGATAGATCTATAAGTAGCAATGGAAAACTCATTTTGCTCCGCACGTTTCAACATCAATATTTTCCAAGAGCAGATTATCTCAATAGGCTTGTGCTTGTAACAGGCAAACAGTACAACACTGTTATAATCCATTTTATCTTTATCAGCTGTTTACCTAAGAATACTGTTGCTTTTTTTTTCAGATAATGCGCATGCTGATTTATAGCTTCAAGTCCAAACTAGAACATCACGCTTGTGAAGATGTTCTTGACTGAAGTTTTTTATATTGTATACCACGGAAATGATTTTAATAACCTTCCCTTTTGGTCAATGGCACAGGTGGCACGCAACCATCGATTACAGTTTAATAATTCAGACGGCTTGCAGATTTGCTTTCAGTGGTCTTTGTTGAGTGACAATAGGGTATAGTTTTCTGTATCAGAAACGCGTGATAGAACACACAGTACTTCAAACGAACACTTTGTCCTCCAGTAAGGTTCCGCTGTAACCTTGTCAAAGTTTAAAGGCTGTATGGTCATTGCCAATGTCACTTGTTATTCATGTGTGCTGATGGAAATGTTCGAACCGTTTGTTTAATTTATTACGATCAATGGAACAATTACGTGCTCCCTTCATGGCGATACCGTGTGGTGTTTTATTTATATGGCCTTCGTCGAATTTAGACCCTTAATGCGTTTTTTATGTTTCAGTCGTAGGTACTCATAGGTAAACTATTGTGCTTCTGATATCAGTTTAGCACGACATCTCCCGAATACTATAGCCCATAAAAAACATTCCATGTAAAAAATAGGCCAAGTCTCGAAACTCGGAATCACACAACTTTACTGCATTTATTATTTTTTGCATTGGTACCTAAACCTATATGTAAGTGTGATTGCCAAGTCACAAAATTTTATTTAGCAAGCAAATAAAGATTAATAAGAATGCCTGACTAGGCTCCACGAAATATCTCACCACTTTTTACTGTGCAAGAGTTTCGAGACTTGGCCTATTTTTTACATGGAATCCTATGTTGAAATGAGCGGCAAAAGGACTATCAAAAAACAATGGCCGCAAATTTATTACTTTTATTAGTCATGTTTTATACGCATGCATCTAGTTGACAACCTAATGGAATGTCCAGTTGATTGTCCCCTACGCTTCCCACTCAATGATAGTGAGTTGCGACGCCGCGCTTAGATCTGCGCGAATCGAATTAATGAACTGCGCGCTCTCGCGAACAATGCGGCGGTGAGGTCAACTAGACGTAGAGATAATTGAAGCGAGTTGGTAATATGTGGCAAATTCATTCGGTCGTTTAATAAACAACGAGTATATCAACTGTATTGCTAATCCGATAGCAAAATATGGCACTAATCTAGACTACTAATATTTAACGAAAAAACATGTCCAAAATCCTATCCCTAAGGAAATACTTTTGAACAAAATGGTGATGAATAGAACAGACTATCATCTATTTGAAACCACCTCCTTCCGATTGGAAAGCACCAACCAAGAGAAAACTGGGTCGTCTTCACTCCTTTGTGACCCAGGTTCACAGTTGACAGGAAGGTTGACAACTGAGCTTCTTGATACGTGTAAAGATGTAGGAGTTTGCCGCAAAGGACATAGCCAAAGGGAAAACCCCTTCATCATATATTTGTTTATACCATGTTGTTGGCAAACAAGCTTACGGCCCACCTGATGGTAAGTGATTACCGTAGCGTATTTGCAACTCCAGGGGTGTTACATGCGCGTTGCAGACCCTTTAATATTTGATACACTCCTTTTTTGAAGAACCCCATACTGTTGCCCCTCGTCCGAGGGAGGAAATTTATCTGAAAACGGTACGGTACGCGACCATTTAGGTTCGAGGGTGTGAGGATGAATGCCCTGCGGACGGCGAGCGGTGCGATGGTAAAAACTAGCCGTAGGCATCATGTCGAACAGTTCTTCGGAGCACAACCCGTTATACAGGTTATCTCTCATGAGTAATACCATCATAAAACCAACCACATACACTCAACAACATGATTCCATTTAATATGCATCGTCTACAACCGACAACATATCCCAAGAGCTCAGTGAAACACTCTTTTGATGACGGGTTTAGCCTAGTTGAAAGTGACCCTGCCTGCGAAGTAGAGGGTCCAGAGTTCAAACCTCGGTAAGGGCAAATATTTTTGTGGTGAGCATGAATATTTATATATGTCTAATAAATTTATCGTCGCCTAGCAGTGGCGGAGCGCGCATACAAGCCGAGTCCTTGCCTAAAATTTCGTGCTATATATCACTAAACTCGTAAATCATCAAAAACAGCCCTTTTTGCTCCGGGTTATCCAGTGAAAATTCTCACGCACCGTCACTGTCGCCTAGTACACAATACACATATTTAATTTAATTTTAATTTATCATTTATTTCAAGTAACTTACTCATATATTTATGGTAAGTGTGTACTTATAGCTATGTTAATATCTATATTACTTAATCATTGAACATTTTATTATTATTTTTACCTATTTTTAATGTCATGTTTCTAGAAGCACTTAAGTAGGTCAGACATAGTAAGTACTTCTAGAAACATGCATGTCATCGCAATGCCTCAAATATGGGCAGTTAAACCCCCCAGCCAACAAACGCAGGATGGGGGACATAACACAAGCCTTATCAAACTTACTAGATTAGATTTGTGTAAGATTATCCCCTAATTCTTATTTCTTTGACCCAAGTGTGTTTATTAGTAGGTATCCAATTACCGAATGACCAAAGTGCACATACCTGCAAATGGACTAAACAAGAGAGATTGTCCCGTGGCGTGGGTCATATTAATAAGTAATAAAATTGGGGCAGCAAACCACCAATTGTATTAAATCGACATTGACATGGTATGCTTATGTCCAATTTAAAAATCTATTTAACAGGAGGCTCCATAGGGTTTCCGAATTCCTTAATTGAAATAAATATATTGGTTCATTTTTTTTTCTGCAATTGCAATTGGAGATAAACTTGCCATAAATCGTCAATTTTTAGGATTCCGTACCCAAAGGGTATTATTATTATTATTTTGGTAGTGGCTTTCGGGCTGTCAAAGCCCTTATATCACTGCGACCATCGCTGATCTATTGTGATCGCCACTTACTACAATTCTTGGTCAAGTCCTGCAAACTCGAAGAATTGCAGGATTTTGTTGGTTTTTTTTATACTCAAGTGCATTCAATATAACTAAAAAACCAAAAAAAATGGGTTAACTATGAATGATGAAGATAGAATGGAAATTAGTTAAACTAATGATATTTGAGCACCTACATTAGTGCAGAGGAACAAATTGAAAAGCATCAAGGTAATGAGTTCCGGTACTAGTAGGTAATTAACAAATGGGATGTATCCTATGAGACTGATAGCATTCACGAGAATGATCATTCGTTCAACATTCGGGTGCAAACCAGAATGAACCGGTGGGCCAACATCCGTCAGTACCTACAACTGCACTTCGTGCAAGTAGGAAATGGTAATTAGACTGTTTAGTTTTCTTTTATTTTTACCACGTCGGTGACAAACAAGCGTGGCCCGTATGGTCCAGCCACCATTTTTTTTTGGCTGTGTGAAAATGCCTTACGCATACCGCCGGCCCGGGAAAGCTATTTGGGGGTTATGTGGGACTCTCTCCTCCCGTCGCCATCCGACTGATGGTTTTTCCCCACGTAGCCCGCCGGCAGCCCTGGCTAGCCAGGACACTTGCGCAAAAGTAGAGGAGGGCCAGGACGCTTGACCCTCCCACTCCACAATGTAGAACCGTGCAGTGTGGGTCCCCTACCCACTGGCTCTACTGGGGGAGGCGCGACCAGCGGCCGCAAACCGCGCGCGTCCCCGCCGTCTGCGCCGGAGCGGGAGCGCGTCCGCACTGTCTTCCAGTAGTAGTCCACAGGCTATGGTCCGGTTATCATAGCTTATGGACTACTACTGGTACTGGCCTGAGTTATTTTAAAGTTAGTTTTTTGATAATTTCCAGACATATAGCAAAACAACACATGAATTATGGAATACCCTTGTTTTACCGACAAACGGTTCATTTCATCGAATGAATATTTCGCTGAATTTTCATTTCATCGAAAACATTTTTTTTTTCAGAAACTGTAAACTTTTCGTGATAGCATAGAGAAAATACTTATACTTTATTTATGGTGATAGTTATAAAACAAACATAACCTAATGGGTTCTACACAATGACCTTTTAGCTGTACCTAAAATGTTAACGGTTTCTGAGTAAGTACCAAACAAAAATTCTATGAAATGAAAAGTGAAACGGTTGTCGGTGAAACAAGGGGATTCCGAATTACATATTTACAATTTTTTTTTACAGTTTTTTAAGACAGACTGCCACCATTATACAGGTAAATACAATCCATTCACGGAATGTATGTGGGTGAGAATGGTCATATGATGGATAACTATGAGTTAATAATTTACGTTATACATAAATAACTTTACAAAAGATGTTGTTTGTAAGGAGTAAAGAAAGCTAATAGGGTAATTGATAAGATAAGTTTCCAAGAAACATACCAAACACAAAAATTGTTTGCCTATTCTTCCCGAGAAGAAAATAGAACCAGGTGTTAATGAGATATTGACTTGTTAGTGTTAACATCAATACATAGTATAAAACAAAGTCGCTTCCCGCTGTCTGTCTGTCTGTCTGTCTGTCCCTATGTATGCGTAGATCTTTAAAACTACTCAACGGATTTTGATGCGGATTTTTTAAATAGATAGAGTGATTCAAGAGGAAGGTATAATACAAACCATACATGCATGTATTATACACATAAACCCGTGCGAAGCCGGGCGGGTCGCTAGTATTGTATAATCATTTAGTCATCTTACTACCAACATAGAATACTCCAACTGATAGCAATTTAAGACGACCACTTACCCTAGTGGGTAGTGACGCTGCCTATGAAGCTTAAGATCCTGCATTTTAATCCCGGTAAGGCCGAATACATATTTGTATTTATTTATTTGTATGATGAGCATGAATGTTTATTTCTGAGTCTTAGATGTTTTTGTATGTATTTAAGTATTTAAATCTATTAAACAATAGAAGCGACGCGATGGAAAAGACCTTGCGGATAAAGACGAAAAGGTGGAGCGATGACATCATAGCTACAGCAGGAAAGGACTGGATGAAACACACTAAGGACAGAGAAAACTGGACCAAACTGGAGGAGGCCTATACCCAAATAGGGGTTCCTACCCAAGAAAATTAATATATACCTAATACATACATCATACGTCATAATGGAGGAGGCCTTTACTCGTAGAGAGGTCCTCAAATAAATTTCTAGTACAAAACTTATAAATAAATATACAACTTGTAATTATACTTATTTAAGGAAATAAATGACTAATATACATACCTATATATATATATATACATACATACATCATACATGTAACACTTAGTGTAAGATTCTACCCTAATATTTATTTATTTATTTTTGTGCTTGAAGCAGGCCTTAAATATATGACAAATGATGGATGGATGTATGGATTATTTGCAGTCATGGAGGCAGAGGGGAGGCTAAGGTGCTCAAGCTTTCCCAAATCTTCTGAGCCCTTCTATGATGAACCTTACATCATACCTAATTATAATTAAACCCTACTCTCAACACAGTCAAGCCCCTCTCAAACCCAAATACTGCGGGCCTAAGATGCTTGCTACGATGATCCGTCACTCTCACACTCGCATACTTGTCAGAACGTAACGGATGTCCTATCAACAGTGATAAGTGATAAAATGTCAACCATGCTACGCCGGCTGGATCAAATTAGCTGGTTGTTGATAAGGATGATTATTTGTTATGCCAATAATGCCACTTAAACTAGAAATGACCCATTTTATAACACAAATTGTGGATTGATTAAAATAGTAATTGATTTTTAATTACGTATTGCATATGCTACATTGAGCATTACATTACAAATCTATGTTATTCACTGTTACTATATAGGGCCAAGGTTTATTGTGATGGATCATAGATTTACAATGCCACACTTGTTGCAAGGAATACTAATCACTAGTTTAATTATTGTATTCATACAAGTGTTTATTACACTAAGATAAATTGGATGTACAAGAATAGAATATCATATCTTGTTTAAAAGCATTATATTTTGTCTCTCATTCCATTGTTAAGGCTATTCTAGTAGAAAAAAACTGTTATTTAAACTTAAAAAATGTGACACAAAAGTCAGCCAAAGGTATTGTGTTCTTAAAGTATCTTGCAGACTGTCAACCCAATTCAGAATACACATTATCATACTGTGAGACAGAAGAAATCATTCAAAGCGCATGATAAAGTAATATTAACCCTAGAACTGATTTATAAACGGGGACTCACGCACAGCACAGACGCACACAACCACAACTTCCAAACACACACACACACACACATACATACATACACACACTGTAATTAGTTGTCTCTTTGTTTGTCTAATACGTAGATATGCTAGATGTAATCCTCATTTTGCTATAATTATTATACTCGAAATCATATTTTAATTCAAGTACAATCTGTTAACCACACTCGAAGTAGGCCAAGATACAGGCTCAGCTTAGTTTGGTCACTGACGGACAGCCTTGATTTAATGTAATATTTGTTTTTGTGAAATCAACTATTTTGTATTTGTATGGTATTGTAATTAGACCTAACATTGCCGACACATTACACATTGGGGATCAATAATATGAATTTATCTACAAACTATAGTAGTAAACTACAAAATGTAACCAATCTGACTTAGGCCGAAAACAGACGGAGAAACACAACTGCAACTAAACGCCACTTCTAGTTACTTTTGAGTTTCATTTGAGTTTATGCCAAAGACTCCTTTGAGAGACCACACATAATGCGACCAGTTTAAAACGCAGAAAACCAGTTTCAAAATGGTTGTCATTTGTGGTCTCTAAAAGGAGTCTATGGCATAAACTCAAATGAAACTCAAAAGTAACTAGAAGTTGCAGTATTGTTGCAGTTGTGTTTCACCGTCTGTTTTGGGCCTTAGAGATAATGTTCATGTTTACTGACAAGCATTGTTCATTTGTTTTATAGGAAATTGGAGTAATTCCAAGGGATCTACACATAACTGGGGCTAAAACCAAGGCATAAACAAAAACCAATGCAACAAGCAAAATAACTGTATAGCTGCACATATATTACACAACCAGCATTATTTTATTTACATTTTTAAATACATTGGCCATTACTTATGATAAATTGTCTTTTGTTTATATGAGCCATCATAACAACAATGCAAACATTCAATAGCAAAGTAAAGGAGTCCTCTTTTACTGTATAATTTAAACCAGCTGCTCAAAACATGCCCATATTTTATTGTAATTTGAAATCAAGACTGTAGGGCTACATAAGTCCACATCAAAACAAACACAGCTAACAAAGAAGTAACCTCAAATTATCTATTTTTAGCCGTAACAGCAATGATGGGCTCATGAAAATTTTGCTAATGATAGAGGAAATAAATAGCTTACCCTAGAATACGTTCTCAACCTGCTGATTCGTGGATTTGACGGTATGTTCTGTAGAGACACCTTAGACATTCTCGTACTATTTCACAGTCTGCTCACGATCGGAACAAAAAATAGAATCTTACACACCACACTGTTGGCACTGAACGCTATTAACTACATCAAATCTCGACCAAGTTCAAGTGGATTTAAAACGAAATAATTTCAATTTTTACAACCCCACGGTAATTATCACGACCCCATAATAATAATCTGCTGACAATTACGGATTTAAAACAAATTTAAAGCTAATTTTTAATATATTTTTGTATTAATTGGAAAATAATTAAAACACTGTATTCGCAAAGTAGAAATTATGACAGATGAGGTCTCTGTCTGCAGCGTTTTGTTCGCAGCGAAATGACAACGCGAATGGAATCGGCTACTTCTTGCGCCGTTCGACACACGACTGTCAGACGCTCGCTTGCGCTATTCACGCCATTGACACGTTCAGTTCAGCGCCAAAAATATTGTTTGTTTGTTTGAATATGTTATTCGTTAATGAGGTTTTTTTGCCGAACGGCTAATATACCTACCTAAACCTAATATTTTCGATGAATACATCAACTTTGTTACAGTAGGTACAGGAAACATCTTGTAGTGCGTTGCGTTATGTTGTGCCCTGAGAGCATCTAGCTGGGCCTGGTAGGTCCTCAACTCACGAATCACGACAATCAGACCACAACGCTACACTACAATAAAAATAAAATAATTCTACACATGGAACAGTACAAAAAAAATTGAAAAGACAAACCTCTGTATAAGTAAAGTTAAAAACAAAGCAATGTACTTAGTAGATTTAGCAATATAAAAATAAATTCTCTCAATCGTTGTCAGTGTCAGCTGATTTGTTTTGACATTTCATAATTATTGTTCATCCGTTTAAGGAAGTATCTTTTTTGCATTAAGGTTTATAAAGTGACTGTGAAGTGTTTGAACGCTTAGCTTTTTCCTTAGCGGAGGTATGTCTCTGCCAGTTAATATCTAAATTCCTAGTTTTTTGTTCAGTTTTTATTTATTTATTTTTTCCTAATGTATTTTTTTGTATTTGTTTCACCCTGAATGCCGTCACAGCCTTGCCTGACCTCGGTGGAACTATTGGAGTGTCGTATCTGCGGAGACAATAAACAGTACAAGGGGCAGCGGGGGCTCGCGATCCATACTGCTCGTCGGCATGGCACCCGTATGGATGTCGATCCCCCGCTGCCAAGCGCTTCTCAACCTGCGCCTTCGTCTCCCGTCATAGTCCCAACACCAACCTCCAATAGGTCCACCACACTTACTCAAAAATTGGGACTGCTAAAGGCAAATACCCCAATTATAAAAAGAATACCGCGAGGCGCGCGCATATCTGTAGCCAGCTGCCTCACTGAGTGCGTCGCTAAGGTCGTCGCTGAGAACTCCCCCGCTGCCTGGGAGCGTTTACTCACATTCTCCTACACTGTTCTCCACATAGACAAAAACAACAAAGAGTCTCTTACCAATCAAATCAAAAGTAAAACATTATCCCCGCCCGAACTCCTCACTAACTTGGTACATCATCATAGTATTCGTAACGCTGATCATCATTATAATAAAATAAAAACTATTGAGAGTAAACTTTCTGAAGGGAATGTGAGTGGTGCGGCCAGGCTTTTGTTCTCTAACGACGACCTGGCGTCGCACTCCGCCGAGACCTTTGCGGCCTTAAGAGCAAAACACCCAGTCCCCTCGGCTTCGTCTCAACTTCCAGACCCACCCGGTCCAGATGCATCTGCTGCATCTGTGTCCGTAGACGCTGTACATCAAGCTATACTATCATTCCCGAACGGATCTGCAGGTGGTTTAGACGGGTTGTCTCCGCAACACCTAAAAGACTTGACCACTGTACCATCGGGGGACACCGGAGCGGCTCTGCTCATTCAATTAACTGCACTAATCAATTTAATGCTCTCGGGCCTCGTTAACGCCGAAGTCGTGCCGCTCCTTTATGGTGCCAACCTCATTGCTCTTGCCAAGAAAGACGGCGGCATCCGCCCAATTGCTGTCGGCTGCACTTTCAGGCGCTTGGCTTCGAAGCTCTGCTGCCGGAAATTCCACCAAACACTGACCAATATTTTCAAGCCCCGTCAGCTGGGTTTCGGCGTTAAAGGCGGCTGCGAGGCAGCGGTTCATGCCGCGCGCACCTTTCTCAGTCGCCCGGACTACGAGGTATTCATAAAAATTGATGTGCAAAATGCATTTAATTCGGTCGATCGAGGGGCCCTCTTATCAGAGGTGAAAAAAGAACTACCAGGCATTTACAATTATTTATGGCAATGCTACGGGGCTCCAACTAAATTACTCTTTGGCGACAATATTATTCTTTCTAGCATGGGTTGCCAACAAGGTGATCCGCTTGGGCCCGCTATTTTTAGTTTGGCAGTACATCCCATCATTTCTAACTTAAAATCATCTTTCAATCTTTGGTACTTGGATGACGGCTCCCTTGGTGGAGACGCCGAAACGGTTCTACAGGACCTACACCTAATAATAGACCGTTTTTCTGACATCGGCCTCTCTCTAAATTTTACTAAATGCGAGATTTATTTACCCAGTCACCTTTCACCTGAAAAAAAAATTGAGATACTGACAAATTTTAACGCAGTTTTGCCTAACATTTCGGTTCATTCAAACTCATCGCTATCTCTCTTAGGTTCTCCCATTTTTGACGAGGCCATCAACCCAATTATAACTTGTAAATTAAACCTCTTTAACAATACTTCCGAATTACTATTCCAAATCAATCCCCACATGGCTCTTTTCATAATTCGGTTCTGCCTTTTCACCCCAAAGTTCATGTATTTACTTCGCAGCTGTCCAATCTGGAAATTTCCATCCATCCTATCTGCCATCGACGACTCCCTACAATCCACTCTGTCTAAAGTCTTAAACATAAGTTTCGATTTCAGTTCTTGGTCCCAAGCGGTTCTCCCAATAAGATTCGGTGGTCTGGGCGTCCGTTCTTCTTCCAGCGTGGCATTACCGGCTTTCCTGTCCTCCGCCTACGGCTCGATGTCTCTTGTCAGTATTATTTTAAATAAACCACAGATACTTGACACGGAGATAGCGAGCCTGGCGGAGGCCAGGAGAGCCTGGTGTGACTCGTGCCCAGGTGCAGACGTCCCCGACTCAATGCACGTTCAGAGAGCTTGGGATACTCCACGCCTCAAGGTAACCCATGCTTCAATTCTTGCCAATAGTCCGGGCGACTCAGATCGTGCTCGTATCCTGGCTGTTTCGGTGAACGAGTCGGGGCACTGGCTGCATGCTCTCCCGTCACGGAACGTAGGCACGGTTCTGGACCCAAGCTGTCTGAGAATATCGGTATGCCTCAGACTTGGAGCCAGAATTTGTGTCGCTCATACGTGTAACTGTGGGAGGGCCGTGGACCAGCTGGGTAGACACGGTCTCTCTTGCCATAGAAGCGCCGGCCGCCTGTACCGTCATGGCACTTTAAATGATTTGATCCGTCGTTCGCTTGCCACCGCCTCCGTGCCGGCAATTCTCGAACCTGTGGGTTTGGCGCGTGACGATGGCAAGCGTCCAGACGGGGCTACATTGGTGCCATGGAAACTAGGCAGAGCCCTGGTGTGGGATGTAACTTGCGTTGACACCTTCGCCCAGTCCCACATCCAGGGCACCCGTTCACAGGCCGGCGCTGCAGCCGACCAGGCCCAAGTGAACAAGCGCCGCAAATATTCCTCCTTGTTAAAGGATTACGATTTTGCGGCGCTTGCTGTGGAAACCTTGGGTCCTTGGTCGTCAGATATGAGGAATTTCATTAAGGCCTTGTCTTCGCGGCTGGTCCAAGCAACTGGAGACCCCAGAGCTGGCGCTTACCTCTCGCAACGTATTTCCATTGCGATTCAGAGAGGTAATGCTGCCAGCGTAATGGGGTCCATGCCGCAGTCTGACCTCTTAGAGGCGGTATTCTTTTTATAACTTCCCCTTTTTATGTTTTTTGTTTATAGTTATAACTTATTTTAATGTTATTTGAACTTAATTGTATTTTTTATATTTGAATAAATATAATGCCTATTGTTTGTAACTACGGAATTAAAGTTTTACGCCATTTAGAATACGCCAAAAGAAACATGTTTTATTTGAAAAACTTTTCTCTAAAATCAAGAATGATATTGGACCCATTTGCGTTTGCGAAACAGGTTTAGGTTAGGTTCGTTAGGTAGCTTCAGATGCCCGAAGGGCAAACAGCCTAGAATTAGGCACCCAGCGGGGCTACGTCAAAACTTTTGAATTAGGTAGGTACAGTCAGCCAAGAAAGTGGTCTACCACTTTTCGACTTTATTGCATACAAAATAAGGTCCAAAAGTGGTAGACCGCTTTTTTGGCTGATGGTACGAAAAAAATGTTTGCAACGTTATGATATTTGCACTTTTGATCCAGTCCTTTTTTGCGTACCCTTTGGTATGTACAATCCCGATTTGCAGAGGCTATTCGCCGTGGACCGTTGCACGTTGCACATTCGTAGACGTCAAAACTGAAAATTGTAGGTAGGTAGGTATGCACTCCTTACTTGAATCCTGATGAAGTGCTGAATGCACGAGCTTTCTTACTTTTTGTATTTTTCCCCTTAATAGGCTTGTTGCGTGGTGTTAAAATTGATAACGTCGTGTTGCTAAATGGAGAGTAAACCATCAAGTGATTGTAATAAAGTATAAATTACAAAATATAATTCAAATCATAAAAAGATATGACCCTTGAAAATTTAGAAAAAAAACTTTTTTTATTAATTGTCCAAGAGTAAATTTAAAGGTACCAATGGAATCCTTACGCTTTTATAGAAACAAATTTGTACTACAACTATGGACCTAAACGCAGTATTTCGCGACCGAAACAGCAATTTACTTCATTTTCCATGCAACGGTTAGTACAAATTGCACGGAGGGACGTCATACTTTAAAGCCAATCAGTATGAAGCGTTTCGGCTGCTGTCAGCCAGGTCCGTCTTTAACTCGATTTTTTGGGTATTAATGTCTTTTAAATGTAGTTGCTTCCATACAAACATTTGTTCATCTACTAAAACTGGTTCGAATGGCATCGTAAACAAATTTAAGGTCACAAAAGCCCATTCCTCCGCAACCACAACCGCTGCGCATTATGACGATATCACGCAAGATAGGGCGCGCTCGACTACTCGTATCGGAAGCCAATCTCCACTTCGGCTCATTGAGCCAACGGATCTAAGTAGGTATAACTAAGGTGCTTATTTACGTGCAGAAGGTTCGCTAAAAATCCGCCGTTTGTCAGAACTCTCCTCTTTTCTCATTACCTGTTATTTTGTGTACGTTATATAAGCTACATTTTGAGGGAAAGTCCGAGCACCTGGAGAGCCGAAAGTACAAGAAAATTAAGCCCGTGTGAGACCGGCCTGATCAATCCAGCACGAGCATGACCCCCGCTTCGTAAACAACGAATAAAACAGGAATGCAAATCAAACCTTCGACACGCTGATTGCTTCTTCCGAAAATGAAATGGTAGGTTACTGAACTGAAACGTCTTGAAAGAATAAGCCTTGATTATGGGTCTATCATTAAATACAAGTAAAATCAAGCTTATGTTATTTTTGGGGTGTTTACTGTTGAAGTGTTCCTCTGCCCCTCTCTGACCTCTCTCTCTCTACTCTAGGAAGCGGACGATCCTGACATATCCTGATCTCGAATCTCGTCAGGGGCATTCATTTCTGTGATTACCTACCCGAATTGTGTACCTAAATAAGCTTTCTCAGACATTTTAAAATTAATTGTGTGTCCTACTTTCTAAGATAATAAGGTCCAAAAGGTTTGTGAGTTATCTTATCGCTGAATTGACATCATTACCGGTTTTTATGTCGATTTGGCGCAAACTGCCCCCTACCTTTCAGGCGACAAGGTTACTGGATCATATTAACTAACTATTATTATATTGGATTTCCTTTTATGCCCTTCCTTGTTGCCGTGATGCTGGCAGAAAGTCTTCGTATTAATTGCCATAATTTAAAAACAGATCAAGATCATCTGTTCTGGTGACTTCTCATGATTTTGAATATTTTTATCCACAATGTGTGTTGTGTTGTGGGGCTCTGCAACAATGCCAACAATGGCCCGACAAACGGCCCGGCCACGACATTGCGCGGCGGCGGCAGCGGTTTAATTCATTGCGTGTGATCCCAACTAACCACAGTGCGTTGCGCGTCTCGACCGCGCAATGAACAGATAAAACGCTTGCCGCGCTGCAATTCTCGCAATGTCGTGGCCGGGCCGGGCCGTAAGGGCTAAGTAACAATAGACTAATACCTCCAGTTAGGAATAGTCAGAGACTCTTACGGAACTGTTGCCAGGCAAACAAAGGTACCTAACTATCACAGGATAACTTGAGCAGGTTTGGGCAACATGGAGAGATTGTTTCTTGCTCCACAACACTTGGGTTGTGGCGATACTGGCGATCCTTACATAATGTGATGAGCTCGTTCAGACAAGACTATATTCTATTCTAGACCGTAGCCGTGTGAACCATACGGGTCACTCGGGACACAATAACCGGGTTCTTTTTGTTTCTTCAATGATCTATGTGAGAAAAACCTGGAAACAATGTTGAGTCCCAAAACCGAAGGTATGCTTTAATCTACCTATATGCTATTAGGTCGTCCTTATACCGCAGTATGGCGCCTTAACGCATTCACTGCCACCTCCTTTTCCTGGGCATTCGCCAGGTGCCACACTTTTTAAAATGTACTTTATGTAATGCACTTTACGTAATTACGAACGCGTCTGTGCGTCGATGGCACACGGTGAAAGTCACTGGAACGCACATACGCGTCGGTGGCAGTGAATGCGTTAAAGGGTCCACGAAAAGAACATGTTGTCTATTTCATATAAAATGTTAAAATAGTTTTGATATCCTACCTTAGTTTTCAAACTCTATGCTACTGTCTATGGATTTTAAATTGGACAATTCAGTTGATTCAGTTGACTCGTTGTCAGAGTTATTCCATGTCATAATACCTCGTGTGTTCATAAGTTTTGAGACGAAATAAATGTTACATAAAAAAATAAGGAATAAAGATATATTTATAAAATTTACAGATAATGATAATTAGATATTAACGAACAACTACAAGCAATTACTATTCAATATGACCACCCCTATTTTTAATACAAGCTTTTAGACGTTCTGGCCAGTCATCTATCGTGGCACGAATCTTCTCCATTGGGATATCCTTCGCTGCTTTGATGAGGGCTTGCTTAAGGGAATCTACGTTTGGGTGGGACTTTTGGCAGGCCCTGAGCTCCAACCACCCACAGAGAATAGAGCTGTCAGAGTGTGTCAGAGCCGACTGTCTCAAAATGCCCATTTGCGCCGTAAAAGGGTGCAAAAATTATGATATAAAAGTAAAAAAATACATGGGATATCGTATCATCGGTAAGTATCGTCAGTTTCTTTTTTATCGCTTAGTAACACATTTTCAAAATAATTATTTGGTTACCTAGCGCCATTACGTTTTGTTAGTGCGCAACCGCTAGTCAATCAAAAGTAACCTTGTAAGGGCGTCATTTTTATACTGTTGGATGAACCATTGACTATGGGCATTGTTTGATAATATATAGCTATACAATTGATTGTTATTGTTTCTTATACGTATCTTTTACTAATATAGGTAAGTAGATGCATAAGAATAATGTACAAAAGGAATTCGTTTGAAATGTATTTATTTTCAGAACACTTACTTTAATATTTTCAACTTTAACGAGTCGATTCGTCGTTCATTGTTTGACGAAGAGACACATAATGTCATGTTATTTGGCTCTTATTCTATCATTTGCCACATTGTAAAGTGGTGTGCAACTAAGAATAAATATTTGTGTTGTAATTATTGTGAGCCTTTGTAGCCTAAGTCACTAAATTGCGCCCGAGATTTCGTCCGTGTGGTTTTCTATCATTTGGAGAAAGTAGTGCTTATGTGTATTAAAATCTTATATTTGTTACGGAAAAATCCTCTAAATATACAAACTCACTTTCACATTTATAATTACTTATTTATTACATAGGTACCACTATCTCTGTGTTGTTTACATCAACCACTGCCAGCCACTTCATTCATATTGAGAAAAGTCCCCCTTACAAGGTTACTCCGGCCAGCCGAACGTGTGGTACGCAGTCCGTACAACAGATGGCATAACTCATTTTGAATAAGGACAGATGTCAAGCGAATTGTTCGGACGGGCGTATCTTTACTTTATAAATCTATGAGTCCAGCGGATTGAGGTCAGGGCTGGAGGATGGCCATTCTTCCGCCGCGATGAAGCCTGGCAAATTTTTCCTCAACCAAGCTTGAGTCGTTTTAGCCTTGTGGGCAGGTGCTGAGTCTTGCTGGAAGATCCATTATTTGTTGTGAAATAAAGTATCAGATAGGGGTGAGGCAAGCAGGCACCTAAATAACCTTATGGATAAAAAGAAGGCATGGTGCTATAAAATAGTATTTTTCACAATCGTGTTATAATAGAGAGCTTTATAGTCGAGTACCGTGTTTAGGCCACGAGGCTTGCTGAGTACGAGATTAAAAAGCTTGATTATAACAGTATTGTGAACAATACTTTTTGTACGAGTTCATTAAAATTAATTTTCTACGAGTCAACTGAACTAATTAAACAAACTCGATACTGTTGAAACGAAGTGCAGCCTATCGCTCGTACGCTCGTTGATATCTTAAAAGACAAGAACGAGCGTACGACATCAACGAGTAAACTCAATAATCAAAGCGATTCTATTGGTCCAATTCATTACAGTTCGGTAAAGCAGCCACGTGATTGGTCGAATTTATTTTAGTTCTATTTTCAATTTTTTTTCTGTTGTCTGGAGGAGCGTATCGAAACAGTTATTTCGATTGTTTCGACAGTAACATGGACTACAACTATGAAAAGAGTGACGTTGCAGTATTCTCTATGAAATCTTAATACACAGATTTGAATCGACGAGTACAAAAATATTTTTTCGTCGGTGAAAAGTATCTTTTTCGCATCGTGTCTCTTAAGCAGCATCGGATAACGTTCACGTCGTAATTTACGAAGGCGATCATTTAGATAATGAACTTTCCTACGACTGTAAGCCTTTACTTTGAGATCGTATTTAAATATCCTGTTGACTGAAATACGCGAAATGTTAGTCTGCAGAGCGAGTTTTTTCCGGGTGCGACATGGATTTCGGCGAAGTCGCTCTCTTATTATTTTGACGTTTGTAGCCGTCCTTACAGACTGCGGGCGACCACTCCTATGGCGATCTTTCAAATAATTAGTCTCTTTGTAACGTTTAAAAGTGTAATATACGAAGTTGCGGCTTACCCCAAAACATTTTATGTCACGGAAAATGTCCACAGGTTTTTTTACCGCCATATGTCGCGAAATGACAGTCGCACGTAAGTCTTTCGTTCCCTCCATCACGAGAAAAACAAAAGAAATGAATTTTAAAAACATTAAAATAGCACACTAACATTCCAAATTCAAAATTTAAAAAAGAATAAAATAGGTGCCAGAATTATTTTGTTTCATTTTATTAAGTAAAAAGTTTGTCTCAAAACTTATGAACATACGAGGTAACAAATAAATACGAGTAGGTATATCGTGTTTTAGTGTGGTGAAACAAATTTTCCGTACGTGCAGAAGTAACATGCGTCAACTAATACAGTAGTAATAATAGTTATATAAAATTAGAAAAATCCTGAGTTATTCGTCATTCGATTACCTACAAGGAAAACCATTTTGAAACGCAACAACCATATTATTGTTAATGACGTTTGAAAAACACATGATGATCGAAATAATTAAAACTAGTAAAATAAAAATAGACAAACAAAGAAACGCAGACGAATGTGTCAGTTAAAATTATAATGGTAGTTTTATAGGTATTGTTAGCTCCTTACACTCTGGAATAATGTCAGTATACAATACCTAAATACCTATATGGAATCGAAATCTCTTTTTTCTATTATTCCTAAACTTCTAATAACTAATTTCAATAGAGGAGGCAGCTTTCTTGCGCAACGCATCAGCATTGCAATTCAACGAGGAAATGCCGCCAGCATCCTGGGTACAATGCCTCGAGGGCCTTTTTAGGGTTCCGTAACCAAATGGCAAAAAACGGAACCCTTATAGATTCGTCATGTCTGTCTGTCTGTCTGTCTGTCTGTCCGTCCGTATGTCACAGCCACTTTTTTCCGAAACTATAAGAGCTATACTGTTGAAACTTGGTAAGTGGATGTATTCTGTGAACCGCATTAAGATTTTCACACAAAAATAAAACAAAACATTAAGTTTTAGGGGTTCCCCATACACAGAACTGAAAGGTCTTCAAAAATGATATTAAGGTTTCTTATATATTTTTTTTCTAAACTGAATAGTTTACGCGAGAGACACTTCCATAGTGGTATAATGTGTGTCCCCCCCCCCTGTAACTTCTAAAATAAGAGAATAATAAAACTAAAAAAATATATGAGGTATGACATTACCATGCAAACTTCCACCGAAAATTGGTTTGAACGAGATCTAGTAAGTAGTTTTTTTTAAGACGTCATAAATCGTAAACCGCAATTTATTTCACGGAACCCTTCATGTGCGAGTCCGACTCGCACTTGGCCGCTTTTTTAGATTTAACGTAGTTTTAATTTAATTTAGTTAATATTAATTATCATCTTGTAGGTATTTACTTTAGAAAATAAATTATTTCAATAAGAGTCCGAGCATGCATGTTTCTATTTCACGTCCCCTGCGCTTTTCTCTTCGGCAGCAAATTGATATTTAGTTCTTTAATTGGAGTAGCGTATGATCTAACTTATCAGTGATCTTCCTAATTTAAGTGTGCCATTGTGAAATCAAAATAAGACTACTGCAGAGATAAAGGCAAGGACGCGGGCAATGATATTCCTTAAACGCCTGATACTTTTTTTATTCCAAATACACCGCTAGATGACACAATCACACAGGCGTAGGCGTTCCAATCATCAAAGACTGTCAACTACAGAAAAAAGCAGCTGGCCGAAAAACATAAGGATACCGCGCACCGTTCGATATAAAAAAAAAATTAAATTTGGAACTCACCAGTGAACTTTCCGTAGGGTTAACACGAATGCGGGGTTCATTATCGTCATCCTCGACGTTGGCTTCGGCGCCGGCAGTCTGGCCCATGGTGAGTAGGAGGGCCGGCTGCGCGGCCGCCCGCGCGTCGCTCGCGCGTCCACTGCCGCACCGATGCCGAGTGCACAGCCCTAGGGGTGCTAGGAGTGTCGATAATGGGGGCTGGGCACACATAATCGACATTCGTAGTAGCGATGATTATAGGGGTGAGTAAGTACCTATTTGTGTAATCATTGTTTCGTTTTATATGTGAACGGCGCGCTGTATATAGGGAAAGCGAATTTACATGGTAATAACTCACATACCGCATCTGTACGCCGCGCCGCCTGTAGTCTCTCTACGCCGCCGTAGCGCATAGCGGGCACATACAGTGCATGCCGGGAACACGACTATCGGGTGCCTACGCCGTAGCCGCTTTCCGCTACATACTAGGAAAACCACGGGATCGCGACGCGCTACGCTCGTTGCGATTCGCGGCACTGAATCACAGAATAAGTAATGGTACTGAGTGTGTTAAATTGAAAGATTTTGTAGGAAAGTAGTGAAAAAACTTATAAAATTATTTTTCGAATTACGTTACTAGGTATGCGAAATATCGAACCGAATTGAGCTCTTAGAGTGACAGCTGTGAAGTTATCAACCTGTATACGAATTTTGAAGCTGACCATATCTACTGTCAGGCATCAAACCCTTATTGTTTGATACAAAGGTGGGTAAAACCGTAGATTTTGCCACTTTTTGAAAGCAAAAAATGTCTCATAGTTTGACAATGCACATAAAAAAGTACCTATTAGTACCTATTTTGTTTTTAGGGTTCCGTAGCCAAATGGCAAAAAACGGAACCCTTATGGATTCGTCATGTCTGTCTGTCTGTCTGTCCGTCCGTATGTCACAGCCACTTTTTTCCGAAACTATACGAACTGTACTGTTGAAACTTGGTAGATGTATTCTGTGAACCGCATTAAGATTTTCACACACTAAAAGAACTCCATGCTTAGAAATGAAACTCAATTTTTTTTTTCATCAAACCCGTGTACGTGTGTGTGTTTATTTATGGATAGGTCTTCAAAAATGATATTGAGGTTTCTTATATCCTTTTTTTTAAACTAAGGAAAATGTGCCCCTACCCCCTGTAACTTCTAAAATAAGAGAATGATAAAACTAAAAAACATATATGATATACATTACCATGCAAACTTCCACGGAGAATTGGTTTGAACGAGATCTAGTAAGTAGTTTTTTTTACTACGTCATAAATCGTAAACCGCAATTTATTTTAAGGAACCCTTCGTGGGCGAGTCCGACTCGCCCCTAACCGGTTTTTAATATTAATGTAAATAAATAAATAAATATTTGCGGACAATCTTACACAAATCAACCTAGTCCCAAACTAAGCAAAGCTTGTACTATGGGTACTAGACGACGATATATATATACTTATATAGAGAAATAAATACTTAAATATATAGAAAACATCCATGACTCAGGAACAAATATTCGTACTCATCACACAAATAAATGCCCTTACCGGGATTCGAACCCAGGACCTCTTGCTTCGTAGGCAGGGTCACTACCAACTAGGCTAAAGCGGTCGTCAACAATGTCAACGTGTAACAATGGAATTTTATCTGAAATTAATTATGATTATTATTTTTATAAAAAAAAAAACACTAACTAGCTGACGCTGACTAAAAAAAACCTGATACACGAGAGATGCGAGAGTTAATCATCTATAAAACCGGTGGCCGCTTTATACCTATCGATATTCGGCACAGCCCTACGCTCCGGGCGGTCGATACAGCGGGCGCACGCTCTCAGCTGGGACCTCTGACAGATCAACTCGAAAACAAATCCGATTCCATTGAACCTTCGCAAGGAGTAAACGATGTATGAAATTATTATGATAGGCTTGTAGTAGGTATCATGAGCGGAGGACGTCGACTCAGCGTTAAAGTTTGCCTGTTTTGTTTGCGTTGGTTTTTGGGACTGATTTTTCCCTCAACTATCTACGCATAACTGGGCCAGTTCTAATTTTTATAATACAAAAGCCTGCAGCGACCGAAACTGGAATAAGGACTTAATCTTCGTTTAAATGTCAATTATATTTGGACTTATCTCGGAATATAATCGTACCTACCTACGTAGGTATAATGACGTGTCCAGCCCAGCTATTCACGAATAAGTTTCTGTCAAAAATATAAATTTTGGTAAGTACAAACTTTTATTGCCGACTGTACTTTACTGTATACCATCATCAACTACTAATTGATACGATTTTAACGAGCCCAAACTAAACGGGGTTACGTCGGTTAAGTACTGAATTCCCATGGCCACCTTCTGTCTCTATCATCAGATCAGCTCGATGGTACCTAGATATTGAATTTTCATCCAAACTATACCTTTATTCAAAATTTCAGCGTTTCCTCACTTAGGTTTAGGGTTTAGGACGGCGAATAAGACATTTTGCTTATTCCGTCTCAATATTACAAAAAAAATAACTTAAAAATCCAGGGTAAACTGACACTGGCAATGATATTGACAGCTGTAGCAGCTACATTTGTCATTGCCAGAGGGCGTACCGCGAACGGCATTCGAAGTTTTCCCTCTCTGTCGCACTTACGTACGAACTCGTAAGTATGACAGAAGTAGTAAGAAGAACTCGTAAGGGTCAGATATTTTAAATATTTTTTGGAATATGAGACGGATCAAGGAAAGTGTCTCATTCGCCGTCCTAAACCCAAAACGTGAGGACCTGTTTATATTTTTCAAAAATAATTGACGCAGCTGAGAAGTCTGCATCTTTTTTCTGGTGCAAAGGAAGGTTAATCCTATCACCAAAAAAATAATCAGGCATTTCTAAAATTTTCATCCATTCCCCATTATGCTAGGCCTGATATTTCCTGTATTTGTCTTATACGAACCAGGTAATTGCTTTTTATACCATGTCAGTGGCAAACAAGCACACGGCCCGCCTGATGGTAAGCGGTCATCGTGGCCTATGAACGCCTGCAACTCCAGGGGTGTCACAAAAACAAGCACACGGCCCGCCTGATGGTAAGCGGTCATCGTGGCCTATGAACGCCTGCAACTCCAGGGGTGTCACAAAAGCAGGGAAGTGCGCGTGTCCGATCTTTTAAAAAGTTATACACTCGTTTCTTGAAGAACTCCTACTAATACTGTACCTTAGTGAATGCCTGAGTGGGTTATCCCATCCATACAAAGAAGTCTGGCTTCCGTTAGAACAACTAATTATCAGTCATTTTCTTAAACTGCCGCTTTCCCACTTTGATTCTTTCCCTAGCTGGAACACCAGCTTCGCTTTTACAAGTTTTATAAGTATCCATCATGTAATAGGTACTAGTAAAAGCGAATCTAGTAGATCTTTGTCCTTTATTCCCAGTAGTCCCGTGGAAGAAGTTCCGTGGCGGAACTAGTGAGACTTTTTTTCCCATTAGTTCCGTGACGGAACTAGTGAGACTTTGTTTTTCCCAATAGTTCCGTCAACGCTACCTACTTTTTGGAAATTTGGTGGGGCTATTAGGATTTGCAAATATTTATATCTATTTATTTATTATGAAACAAACAGTTATACAAAGATTATTCGTACAAGCTATCTTATTAGGTAGGTACTAAACAGACCTATAGTTTATATCTCCCTTTTGGTTGTTTTTCCCAATAGTTACTTCAACGGTACCTACTTATTGGAAATTTGGTGTTCCTATTAGGATTTGCAAATATTTATATCTATTTATTTATTATGAAACAAACAGTCATACAAAGATTAAGTATTCATACAAGCTATCTTATTACTAAACAGCCCTATAGTTTATATCTCCCTTTCTGATGTAAAATATAGGTAGGTAAGGTTCGTCAGGTAAGTATCTTCAGTTGCCCGAAGGGCAAACAGACCAGAAATAGGAGCCCCGCGGAGCGGAGCTCCGTCAAAACTGTCTTGATACCAGGAGACCATACGTTAATAGAAGGTTCTGGTTATGAAAATGGAAAAAAGTCAAGTTTCTCCTGTGTATGGTCTCCTGGTATTTCGACAGTTTTGACGAAGCCCCGCGCGGGGCTCCTATTTCTGGTCTATTTGCCGTTCGGGCAACTGAAGATACCTAACGATCCTAACCTACCTTAGTTTTGGAAGAAGAAGTCAAATATGGCCAGTGGGGCCACGTGTCCTTTTTGTGATATTATCATCTACGAGGACTACGAGAACACACGAAACTACTTAATGGGATAATAAAATAAATATTTAATTGATGCTTTTGTTCCGCGGAACTATTGGGAAAAAAAAGTCTCACTAGTTCCGCCACGGAACTTCTTCCACGGGACTACTGGGAATAAAGGAATTTGTTTATGGTAAAGTTTCAGCCATGCTTCAATACTTGACGATGTGCAGTGTCGCCCTCTTTAGGTGGTATACCGAACTATGAGGGCCGAGCTCACGGGCCGCGGCAAGTAGTGTTCACATCCTTCGTATGAGGGCGCTACTAATATAAACTAGTGTCTCTGTGAGCAGAAAAGTGAATCGACAAAAAAAAAACTACTTACTAACGAACCGCTCACAACATTTTACGAGAATCGGTTGACAAATTTTTGTCTTTCGAGCGCTCGAATCTTTCACTCGAAAACTGACAAAAATGACGAAATGCTATTTTGCAATAGCAATAGGAAATTTAACAACGAGTGGTATTGACCACTCGTATTCAATTTTATCGGTAGAAAGTAAGTGCCTGCAATTCTGACACTACAATCGTATTTACTTTTTTTTAATTTTCGAGCGCTCGAAAGTCAAAAATCGGCCCCCTGAAGGCCCCCTGTAGAGGAGAACAGCCGGACAGCGGGTCAGACACCGGACACCGGCCAGACGAACTATTTTCGGCCCAAGCTGAAGCATAGAACTTCGTTCGCTTCGCTCGCTCGTTCGATTAATGTCTAAAATAGTAATACAAATTCTGCGTCTTTAAATCGAATCAATTAGCGATAGAGTTCATATCCGGTGCGTTCCGTAACTTCCGTATGCAAATTTCGGTGTGGGTTATTTTGAAGAATTTTCGTTTTATTGCATTTTCTCCAGAACGATACACCATGGGCATAGAAGCCATTACATTGCTATGTAAAAATCGGCAAAGTTTCTGGATTTCATTCATAATAAAAAGTTTCTTCGCTAGTAAAAGTTCTGCCAGAGGAAAGTGTATACATAAGGACTCCCTTGCACCAAATAATCAGTGATCGGAATTAGTTGAGCAAAAATATTCAACAAGCAAGAACAATATTCATCTCAATATTCTTCGCAGGAATATAGTGGTTAGAACCGAGTAGAAAAAAAAATCTTGAATACCGGGTATTCGATATTTTTCCGGGTACTAGGTAGTCGTAATGTTGAACATACATGTTTCTACTTAAAGTACTCTTTCACCGATACAATTCTACGCATTCAATTTCAATTCCATTTCAGACAGTGCGAGCAAAGAGCTCAACTTCATCAATAATGCATGTTTCATCAACTACATTAACTGTTATTGCCTTTCATGTTTTCTTTTAAAAGGTATCGATCTTCGGTACCTATCTATAAACGATATTATATATATCACCTAAAACGTCTAACATCATTCGTAAATGACTGTGAGTACCGGGCGCTTCCTATGACGCCACCTCCGGCTTACTCTTCGGCTAAAATGGTCTCTCACAAAGATACAAAAAAAAACAATGCAACAAAGATGAAGCTAAGTACAGAAAAAGTAGTTCATTGCTTCGGCCCTGCTTTCTTTCTGGAACGTATATTCGGAATTTATCGATTCAGAGTTTCAGAAGCAACTCTTATGGTCACAGGCAATTTGATGAAACTATTCGGATTTCTTATTACACTCTCAATTACTGCTGTTTTTGTCTATTTCTACGACATATCACGAGCCCTATCCTATGAAGCACCATTAATAGATACCTTGGAAGACTTAACATCGATGGTGATCCTCATTCAATACGTCACGTCTGCTGTAATGACGTCATGTTTGTTGAGTCAGGCGAACATTCGGATCATGACTTCGCTTGCGAATATCGATGCAACTCTTCGCCTCAACTCAAGCGAAGAATTTTATAGAAAATCAAGAAGATATTCGGTTTGTGCACTTGGTATTGTGATACTCATTCACATAATTTCCAGCTCATGTGATTTTTTTCTACAAAAAGACATCACCGATATTTATGCCGTTGATATTGTTAATTATATACTAAATTACGTGCAAGATCTGGAGATATTAATTTTCTTCTTAATGATAAGCATGTTAAACTGCAGGCTGAAAGTCATAAATAATTATTTACTAAAGATGATTCGTCACCAAGATAACAAAGACAAGATTTCAGTTTATACGATCGGGCAGAAAAACTCAAAGACCAAAACGCAGGTCTATTTCCATGGCAACATTCCCGTTACTAATCTGCGCGACTTATCCTTGGCTTACGACATCATCGGTGAAGCTTGTCACTTGATCAACAACGTCTACAACTATCAAATTTTCATGACTCTGCTATCAGCGTTCGTCTACATTGTGCTTACTCTTTGGACGTCGCTGTATTACTATCGTACTCAAGTATTGGCTGATAATTTGATATCTATTATACTGTGGTGTTGTAGCGAGATGTTGACGGTGGCTGCGATGGCGTTTGTGTGCGAGATGTTGCTGTCGACGCGCAACGTGACGAGGGAGCTGGTGAACGAACTCGTGATGCAATACTCGTTGCCCCGCGCGGCGCGCGCGCAGGCCAAGGCGTTCATGCGGCTGATCGACGCGTGGCCGCTGCGGGTCTACGTCTACGACATGTTCACCGTCGACATCACGCTCATGCTCAAGTTCATAAGCGTATCTACCACTTATTTGATTGTCATCATACAAATTTCTCATTTCGTGTAAAAAATGTATATGCTAACTTAAAATTGTGCGGTGAACAAATTATCTGCATGTTGTACGTAGCTATACCGAAGAAATCATTATCATTAGTCTTGTCAGTTTAATAAATTACAATGTATGTTTTTCAGTACTTTGTGTACCTAGCTTGTTGGAGTTTCCATTATTGATTCAAGGAGAAGTATATTTGATATGAGTTAAGTAATTGAATGCTATGCCACTTTAAAAATCCATTTCATTAATCATTTTTGAGACCGTCGCTCAACGCAGACAAGCTCTCAGAAAAAATATATCCTGAATCGTAAATACGATACAAACTATGATTATTGAACACAATATTGAATCCAAGTGCCGGAGAAATGAAAATAGTAAAGGTGACTTTGAAGCCACACCTGAAACATATGGTTTACTTTACTCGCTAAGGCCACTATTTGTGTACGGACAGATATTTGGTATATTCAGGTTCCGGATCAAGAATAACAGGTTGCTACAGACTGACTGGAAAATTAAATGCTTTGGACTATGCTTGGCGATGATTTACATAGGTATATATATTTCATATCTTTTCAATTATGCCCTCCCGGCAGGAACGAACTCACTAGCTGCATTCCTAATGGCTATGCAATACTTTTGCACCCTGGTGGCTGTAATTGTTTACATTGTCGCACTATCGACCCATATGTTGCTAAGAAGTTCTGTCAACGTACGTAACATCTCATTTTTTGCGGATCTGGATTCAAAATTACGCCTCAATGTAAAAAAAAACTTTTACAAGACGGCGAGAAATCAAAATCTCTGCGTTATTTTTGGAATACTTCTCGTAAATATGCTATTCGTCGTATGGTACACTGCAAAACTTGGGAGTAACACTATCAGTTTTGTTTACTTTGTTGTAACCAATGGCATATATCTCATGCAAGATGTTGAATTAGCGATTGTTTGTGTCATGATATACATGCTTAAAACCAGGCTAGCTATTCTCAATTGCTATCTCCATAGACTTGTCAGAGATGAAGAAAACTTAATGTTGGTCAGTACAATTCGATGCATTAAAGTAAAGACAAAACGACATTTTGTGGAGCAAAATATCACCTCACCAAAGCTGCACGAACTTTCGCTAGTCTACGACATTATCGGAGAAACCTGCTGCTTGATTAACAGCCTTTTCAACTTTCAAATCTTCATGGCATTGATATCCACTTTCAGTTATATACTTATTTCTCTGTGGATATGTATTTATGCGGTCAAGAATGAAATGGACATCAATGACGTAATATCGTCGGTTTTATGGTGCGTTACCAAGTTGCCTTATGTGATGGCGTTGTCTATTGTATGCCAAAGATTGTTGTCAACCCGCAAGGAGACGAGGGAGCTAGTGAACGTGTTGGTGATGGACTACGAGATGGCGCCGTCGACGCGCGCCCAGGCCAAGGCGTTCATGCGGCTGATCGACGCCTGGCCGCTACAAGTCTACGTCTACGACATGTTCACCGTCGACATTACGCTCATGATCAAGTTCATAAGCGTTTCCACTACATACCTAATTATTATTACGCAAATATCGCACTTCGTTTGAAAGGGAGTTTCGGAAGCATTTGTCTTTGCACGCTAAATTGATTTTACGCACCGTGATTTTGACAACCGTGGGTATTTTAGTGTTCGATTAAAACGTTGATAAAGTGTGATTGTTAGTTTTATTTCTTCCTTTGATTGAGGCTGCCCAAAGAAGAAAGAGTTTATGTACCTAAGTAACCCTATACTATTAAACGAGCAATAAGGTATATACCTATGATGATTACATACCTATATTTGCAATCACGTTATCGGTAACGGCTCCAACGATTTCGATGAAATTTGGAATATAGGGGTTTACGGGGGCGAGCAATTGATCTAGCTAGGAAATTCTCATGGGAAAATTAGTTTTATCCGTATTTTTATCCGAGCAGCGTGCCGATTTTTGACTTTCGAGCGCTCGAAAATTAAATAAAACGAAATATGATTGTAGTGTCAAAATTGCAGGCACTTAGGCACTGGTCCCACCGCCGGCTACAGACTATAAGCTATCGGCGATTACTCGCCCAAGAAACTAACATAAGATAAATTAAAGATAAAGTGTAAATAAATTTATAGTTCATCGCCGGCGGTGTGAACAGCCAGCTATATTCAATCAATTCAATTCATTTTTATTTCAGACAAGGTCCATACACATTTGTTAGTAAAAAATAATAATTAACTTATGACTAAATGCGTGTTAGTTAATAATAATACTTAGGGTCTAAAATTCTCGTGCGCGCGTCTTTACCTGCACATGCATGGACGTCCAGCGGGCTAGCATAGGACTGTCCCAGCGGTAAGCGAACATGCTCAGGATGCTGTTGGGGCTGCCGCGCAAACGAGACAAAAGCGAAGCGCATCTCTTCCTCATCACAGCCGCGAAGCCATCCGTCCGCGCTTCGGCAAACATGCCGGAAGCACTACACCATCGCGGCAGCCCCATCAGCACCCGGAACGCGTTATTGTATTGGACACGAAGTTCGTTGTACGCCCTCTGCATGTAATTGACCCACAGGCTGCATGAATAAAAAGATACACAAAAGGCTTTGAACAAGGTAATTTTGACATCTTTAGTGCATCTTGCAAACCTGCGGGCCAACATATTGCACCGAACGGCCAACGACCTTCGCTCCCGCTCGATGTCCATGCTGTCGCTCAGGTTATAAACTATAAATATATAACTCTGTCTTTTATTTACACGAAAGCGACTATCTTTTGTTCGTTTCTTGTTCTAGAAAATAGCCGATAGATCATAGCTTACTCGCTCGCGGTGGGACCAGTGCCTTACTTTCTACCGATAGAATTGAATACAAGTGTGGTTGATACCACTCGTTTTTCAATTATCTATCGCTGATTCAAAATAGCATTTCTTCTTTTTTGACAGTTTTCGAGTGAAAGAGTCGAGCGCTCGAAAGTCAAAAATCGGTTCCCTGAGCTCGGTTGCCCAGGGACTGTAAATTAATAGAGGCTAAGGTCCATACAAGTTTCACGTAGCTGTCAAGCATGGGACGTGTCAGTGTCAAATATATGAAAACGCAGCACATCTCTGGTGGATACTCACCGTAAACCATTTTTAGGGTTCCGTACTCAAAGAGTAAAACGGGACCCTATTACTAAGACTTCGCTGTGCGTCCGTCCGTCCGTCTGTCTGTCACCAGGCTGTATCTCAAGAACATAATAACATCATAATTACATAATAGAAAGCCATTTCAAGAAGGTTACAAACGCTTTCGTTAAATGAGTCTGATGAGAATGATGTCTAATGTTTATTTAGCACTAGTGAAATAATTAAGGAAACTGTAGGTCTGGTTTTATTCTGAATAATAGTGTGTAAAAAAAAATTCTGTATGTGACCGTTTGTTTCTTAATAAATAAATTAAAAAAAAAATATATATATATATATTTGGAATATTTAGATTCCGAGTGAAAGACTAGCAATTCTTCGGCCATGTTATGCATCAATGAGGATTTTGCATGTAATCTTTGCTTCTACGTAGGTATAAAATGTTTTGAAGACCCTACCACATCAAGCACAATCTTCTACTTGCTCTTCTATCGCCCCTACCTCTTTTTAACCCCCGACACAAAAAGAGGTCCGGTAAAAAGGACCAAATTTTTATGTTCGCGTACCTTCATAGCTCACGCACTGGCCCTAGATTCCCTGGCGTTAACCTGAACGGGCATTGAGATCCTCAAATATATGGCAAACCACTGACCTTGTACTGGCAGGCTCCGACTCTGGGATACTCCTTCGTCCTGAGTGTCTTCTGCTGGCCAGCTACACCACAGCACCACACCTTGAAGTGTCAAGTAAAACCACCGAAAACAATACTGTCCGATTTTTTGCACCGAATCAATTTCTGTAATTTCAATAGTGAGACGCGCGTGCGATTACTCCGAGCAAGCCGGGCTATCTGTCACGGAGGTAATGTGGGTCTACCCTCCGTGTCGCCGTTTAGCAGTTTACCCTATATTAAAAAAATAATTACAATGCCCGAACAGGTGTTATAAGTTTGACGTGTCTGTATATCTGTGTGTCTGTTTGAGGCATCGTAGCTCCTAAACCAATGGACCTATTTTAATGCGGTTTTTTGTCCGAAAGCTGACGTGATTAGAAATATAAAAGTTAATTTTTCCGAATATGGTACAATTGTTGGTATGTTTTACAATTACACATGTCAGTTTCACATATCGCTGCCCCAATATTATATGGTTCTATGTTGCACTTTTATTAACTTGAAATTTGAAGGTTGTCAGAGTGACACTAGGTCTAAATTGAAGTACCCCGACAATGTAACATAGAACCTTATAATATTGGGGCAGCGATATCCTGCCGACACCGGCGTAGAAATATTATTTAAGTAAATCATAAACATTAAAATTATCAAAATTAATAAAATTAATAATAAAGTGAATAATTACAAAATTAAATATTTAAAAATTTATTTATGGAATAAAAGCAAATCTCAAGCAGCCAATTAAATAATTTGCTGTCAAATTGAATATTTGGTAAGTAAACATTTCAATGTCATTTGGAACATTATTTTACAATTTTATTGCCATAATATGAGCATTCTTACTAAAAAATTTCACATTCTGTCTAGACTCATAAAGCTTGTGCGGATATCTACCTACTCGTTTAACCAATTTAGTTATCTCATATATGGATTGAGATGGTTCTTAGCTACGTTGCAACAAATTCGGTTCAGCCATTTTTGAGAAACTTTGAAATTAAACGTCGGGAGTTTTTCAAGTTTTCTTAGTTGTTAATTATGGATAAAGGATCAGTTACGCACTTGTGACTCCTCTACACGGTTATAACAAGACAGCGCGCGAGTTGTGTCGCGGCGAGATAAACTTTCCGTCTCTTTCTAATTAAACCACTTAGAAAGAGTGGGATAGTCTAGCCCGCCGAGACACAGCCTGTGTACCATCTTGTGATAACCGCGCTGGACCGTGGGCCAGTAAATTGTAAACAAATGTGTGTATTCATCGTGTTGTGTACCTATAGGTATTGTATTACGTATACTTACATCAATCAACACATTAAAAAATCATACATCGGTGCACAAAGTATATTTTAAACAACTTCTTCACAATTCGCTTCACAACTTCAGATGGGATAGGGCATCTGTAAAATGTATATGTCACCGTAAAATTGAAAGAACCGTTAGTTTATAATATAATCTACCTGGGCACTAGGTCCTAGTGAGATTATAAACTGACGGTTAGGTTAGGTTGGTTCATAATTGTTAAATTATAAACTTAACACGTTAGATTATAAACTGACGAAGTTCACAATTTTACGGTGACATATACCTACAGCGCTACTTCAAATTTTTAATCTAAGTGAGAAATTTGTAGGATAACAATCAAGTACGTAGTGGAAAGGCTAATAAAATACCATGTCGTAGGCGTAGACCCTGAGCGGCCATGCTTCGATCAGCCGCATGAACGCCTTGGCCTGCGCGCGCGCATCGTGCGGCTGCTCGTAGTCCAACACCAGCTCGTTCACCAGCTCCTTCGTACTCCCTCGACTCGACAACAAACCTTCGCACACAAAAGCCATCAAAGCGATGCTTGACATTTCGCAAAAACACCACAACGACTCGTTCATCAACAAATCCGGGATTATTTGAGTACGTATGCCATATTTATATTACAGACCAAATTGTTATGGTGATGTAAAAGAAACCTGATATTAAGCTGAAACAGATTTGGAATTTGAAACCATTGTTGATCATGCTGCAGAGTTCACCGATTGTATTATATATACTAGCTGTTGCCCGCGACTTCGTCCACGTGTAACATATTATCGTCTAAATGTTTGTTTAAGGAATAAATTAAAAAAAACATTGACATTAGTTTTGTACCCAGTCTTTTTAGGGTTCCGTACTCAAAGAGTAAAACGGGGCCCTATTACTAAGACTTCGCTGTCCCTCCGTCCGTCCGTCCGTCCGTCTGTTTGTCACCAGGCTGTATCTCACTGATACCGTGATAGTTCCAGCTGAAATTTTCACAGATGATGTATTTCTGTTGCCGCTATAACAACAAATACTAAAAACACAGACTAAAATAGTTTTTTTATAGATAATGGTATGGAACCCTTCGTGCGCGAGTCCGACTCGCACTTGGCCGGTTTTTTTTAGTAAACGTCTAAAACCGAAGTTACAAATATCTTACTTTAAAAATGTCTTGCTCTATATACAAACTCAGAACCCCCTTTGAACCCTCATAGTAAACAGTCTGAAACCGTAGTTACAAATTTCTTACTCCTTTTAACCTTAGGCGATGAATTAAAAATAACGCTGAAATAAGTTTTGTAGTATTTTAGCATGTTTATTTTGTCTAAAACCGAAGTTACAAATCCCTTAATTTAAAAATGTCGTGCTCTCCATACAAATTTTTAACCGCTCTTATAATCCCCGTTAGGGGATGAATTAAAAATAACGTTGAAATAATTTTGGTAGACTAAACAGCTTAAGATCGAAGTTACAAATCTCATATCTTTAAAATTTTCTTGCTCTCCATACAAACTTTGAACCCCCTATTAACGATTTTCAGAGAAGTTGTAGTAGGTAAGTATTTTTTCTGCAAACTATCAAGTCTCTAGCTAAAAAAAAGTGTTTCCCATACGAACCTTGCACCCCTTTTTAGCCCCTTAAGGGGTGGAAAAGTACTGAAACTTTCCACAGAGTTTTAAGTTTCTACCTAAAAAAAATTTCCCCATACAAACATTGCACCTCTTTATCCCCCTCTTAGCGGGTGCAACTTTCCAAACCACCGAAAGTAATTTACCTATATTTATAACGGCGGTATACTTTTTATTACTTCCCCTTTTTATGTTTTTTGTTTATAGTTATAACCTATTTTAATGTTATTTGAAATTATAATTATTTATATTGTTCGAATTTAATGATATGATTATTGAAATTACGCCTTAATACAACTTTTAGTTTAAGAGTTATTTTAATAAAAATAAATATCCTATATTTGTATTCTAATAAATCATATTTCTAAACAATGTCAAGTCTCTAGCTCAAAAAAAATAGTTCCCTCCATACAATTTTTTACCCCTTTTTATTAGGGGTGGAATTTCCCAAAACACTGAAAGTACTTTATTTGTATTGTAATAAGTAATCTTTCAAAAAAGTTTTAAGTCGCTGGCTAAAAAAAATATTTCCTCAATACAAACGTTGCACCCCCTTATACACCCCTAAGGGGTGGAATTTTCTGAAACGCTGAAAGTATTTCATGTTTATTTTATTATATAATCTTCATACAAAGCTTTGAGATTCTAGTTTAAAAAAATCTCCTTTACCAACAGTGCATCCCTTTTTCATCCCCTTAGGGGTGGAATTTTCCAAAACGCTAAAAATACTTTATTTGTATCGTATAAAGTAATCTTTCTAAAAACGTTTAAGCTTCTATCTCAAAAAAGAGTTTCCCTCATACAAATTTTGCAACCCTTTTTAACACCCTTAGGGGTGGAATTTTTTAAAACGCTGAAAACACTTTATTTGTATTCTAATAAGTAATCTTTCTACAAAGTTTTAAGTCTCTTGCTAAAAATATTAAGTTCCCGCTATACAAAATTTGCACCCCTTTTTAACCCTCTTAGGGGCAGAATTTTCGTAAACGTTGATAGTAATTTATTTGTATTCTAATAAGTAATCTTAATACAAAGTTTTAAGTTTCTAGCTCACAAAATAAACTTTCCCCCTTACAAACTTTGCACCCCTATTTTACCCCTTTAGGGGTGAAATTTCCAAAAATACCTTCTTAGCCGTTGCCTACGTTATAAAAGGTAGTTGTGGTGTAAATTTCAACGCTCTAGCCCCAGTAGTTTCGGCTGTGCGTTGATGAGTGAGTGAGTGAGTCAGGACATAGGCATTTATATATTTGTTTCCATAATACATATAGTTAATTACTTAGTATACTTTTTGCTGCCAATCCGTACAGTTATTTTTCCTGTAGGTATTTATTTCTTCACATGAGTCACATGACTCATCTTTAATATATAAAGTCGCCGTCAATAGAACTTGCAAACTATGTAAACAAACAATGTATTGGAATTGACATTTGATATGTCAATTCCAATACATTGTTTGTTTACATACTTAGTTTGCAAGTTTTATTGACGGCGACTTTAGATTACTCTTTCCGCTTGTCTTCCAAATAGGGGAGTAGACTCAATAAGGATAGTAACACGCAACCCTTACGATCACCCCGCGAAAGACTACGCTGCCCGCTGTTTACATCTTGACTGCATGTAATTACGTAAGAGCAAACCTTCTGAGCTTCGACAAGACCCACGCCCACAGTCCCAGATACAGACTTGCTATATCTTTGAAGTCAGTTAGTGTCATTGGGGCAAAATTATACAATTCGCTCCCACAAGACATATCTGAATTGGATAATGATAGATTATTTGAAAATAAACTTAAAACGCTATTAATTGACCGGGCATATTATAGCATTGACGAGTTTTTCGGATAGCGTTGCTGACAAAAGACAAAGCTAAAAATATGACTACTAGAAATAGCACCTATGTAACCATGTACCATGAAAAATATTACACGATTAAATTTTAGTGACATTAACATTATTTAAAAATGAAATGTAAATCATTATATTTTAAGTTGACATGTAAAATACCATATTATTACTTCAAAAGAAAGAAGAAACGAAAAACCCATTAAAATATCTCAAAAAATTACGAAGCTACAACCGTTTTAATATCGCTTGTTAGAGTGAGAAAACGATCGGGGACCGTGACATCAATCACGATCCTCGAGCGTCATAGTAATGGTCGCACCACACTTGGGGGTTCGTGTTCGCGTTGCGTCGTTGCCTCTCTTTCATTTGCCGTAGGAAGGAAAAAGATGCAACACAAATATTTGGGCATACACCCCCAAGTGTGGTGCGACAATAAAAAACAATCTTTTCATATGAAGGTGCATTTTTCGGAAAAAGGACAGAACATACCCCCTCTTAAAACTTTGGACACGTCTTATAACTTATTGATTACCTATAAAACCTCTTGCGTATTTTTTTTCTCCATTTGACTTCATTTTAAATCTTTTTTCGAGAAAATACAACATAATGATTATTTTATTTAGTGTCTACACCCCTATTTTCGATCTATCCGACATCCGTATTTTCTTTTAAACCACGAACTTCAGAATTCGAAAATATTCGGGTATCTCTATCTCTATCGCACTAACATTACTCGAGTGAGAGGAATGCAGGTATACGAACTTCGAGTTTCGGTTTTCATGGTTTGGCTGAATGCGCAAAGAGCGCGCGCGCGTGCCATTCAAAAATAAACAAAATATAATTTGTGTTACGTATATTGTTCGAATTTGTTGAAACAATTATTGAAATTACGCCTTAATACGACATTTGCGCATATAAGTTCTCATATCAGAATCGATATATCGATTCTTATGCTTTAATTCTTGGTATGTGTCACGTGAAGGTCTATCGTAGACGGGATTTAAATTATTAATAGGTGAAATTAAGGAGAAGCAATTCCGCCATTTTGACGTTCATAAAGTTGACAGATGTGGCAGCGATTTCCCTCAAGAATTGTTTCGATAAATTTATTAATCGTCACAGTCGGATAAAAACTATCCTTAGTCGGAGTCAGGATAATAATGTATGTACCTATAAAAATGTTTCATGTTCTTCCGTTCATGGGAAGCTGAGATCATTCGTGACAAAAAAAGTTTGAAATGTTACTGGCTGATTCTTTTTTTATTTAGAGATTTATTATAAGTGTAGATAAGTGTAGATAAATGAAAGCTCGCGCAATGAAGTCGGTCTGTATATCTCTTTGTGTTGTATTTTGGAAATTGGTTTTTTGTTCGAACTGTCCTTTTGATTGACAATATAGAGAAGATTCTTATTAATAATATCGAGTCTGCGCTTTACTATGAGTGTCATCATAGAAAACATTAGTGTGTCGAGAGTATGCGCAAGATACGCTAAGTTGTCAATTAATCCTGAAATCAATCGCATATTATTAATATTATTATTCAAGTAATCATATAAAGTAAAAGAGCTGTTTGCAATGAAAATAGCAGCAAACACTAAAATATTTTGGGTTCTGGTCGTTACATAAAAGTTATTGTTCAATGGAATAACTAGTGCTGAATCGATTTTAGCAAAACATTCAATGTAGTGACTATTACAGAAGCACAGTACTGAAACATAACAATTAAGTTAGGCAAGTTATCTACGGTCCCATACAATCCAGAATCACTGAATGACATCCTCATGTAGTAACCGTCACTAAAATATATAATATTAAACATAAAAATCAACGATATGCCATATAAAATCATGATTGCGTTGGTTTGTGTATAAAGTGGAATTTAATTTTTCCGAGCACATTTTCAACCATAACAATCGGTCGGAGTGATCCAATAATCACAAGTTCTTCTAATCACAAGTTGCTGATCATTGCTTCTTTTATTACTTTCACTCGTCATTTTTATACGAAATGAATGGTGACTAATATCTGCTAATGCTTCGAATGCATTGTTTCGATGCACGATGTTCATCGACCACTTCTTGTCATTACTTAATCAGGTAATTGCTAACCAAACAGAATGACAAATGACAAACGTTTGATTGACATTACCAACAATAGACATAATAGACATAATAGTACCATAATGCGACATTTATTCATTATATCTGCGTTATTTCGTTATATAATGAAAAATATAATCATAAAACTTGATTAAGGCATTATCTAACTACTTACTGATAAATCTAATATGTATAGGTATTCAGCAGGCGTAGTAGACCTACTTTATTTACCTTTATGATTTGAGCCATGTCCTCTGGTCATCTTTGTAAAATTCAACCCTGTGACGAAATTACGAAGCATATTTCGCGGACTTGCCGAGTGATATTGATATATCAATATAGGTATGTACCTACTCGCTAGTTAGGGTTCCGTACTCAAAGAGTAAAACGGGACGCTATTACTAAGACTTCGCTGTCTGTCTGTCTGTCACCAGGCTGTATCTCAAGAACCGTGATAGCTAGAGAGTTGAAATTTTCACAGATTATGTATTTCTGTTGCCGCTATAACAACAAATACTAAAAACAAAATATTTTTTTAAGGGGTGCTCCCATAGAGTAGATTAGATTATTTATTTCATGATAAAAAAATACATTACAAATTTGCTTTCATGTCAAAAAAATAAGATTATTTATCACGATCGTCAAAAACAAAGTACCTCAAAAAACGTCAAAAGCCATATTAAAACAAATGTAAATAGGTAAAAATAATAATTTAACATGTCAGATCAAGATACATACACTCTTTGAGTATAATGGATTTTCCAATAAAAGGTATTTCAGGCGGTGTCTAAATGCTTCGTCAGATGGTTCCAGTCTAAGATCAGCGGGTAGTCGCTCGTAGTAGGTATGCCCAATGACATGCGGGTTCTTTTCTGCAAGTGCCATGCGACGGGGAGCTGTTCTCGAACGCCCAGTGCGGCGGAGTGTTTTGCCAATCACATTTACGGTATCGAACGAGGAAAAATTATTCCTTACAAACATTATAATTTCGAATATATAGAGTGAGTAGTGCGTCATAATACCGTGCGTTGGGAAGTGGCCTCTACACGAAGTCCTCGATTTTGCCCCAATCATCGCACGTACGGCACGTTTCTGCATAAGCAGCACTCTGTTGGCATCCGTTGAGTTTCCCCAAATGAGCGTACCGTAGGACATCAGCGAATGAAAATGAGCAAAATACACCTGCTTCATGGCATCGTCTGATACCATAGGTTTTAGTTTACGCAAAGCAAAGACTGCACTACTCAATCAATCACATAGTTTGTCTACATGGCACTTCCAGTTAAGGTGAGAGTCCAGAGTGAAGCCCAGGAACCTACATTTATCACTTATCGGCATCGGGCTGTTTGCTACGCACGGAGGAATCGCAATTTGGCGCCCCGAGAAGACCATGACGTTGGATTTTGTTATATTTAAGAGTAAGCCGTTGGTAGCAAACCACCTCTGCAGTTGATCACATCCGTCATGTATCTTCTCTCCAAGCTGTTCAGAAGTGCGCGCGCTGACAACCACTGTGGTCCGCGAATAGGACAGAGAGACCAGCTGTGATGGCAGCGGGAAGGTCGTTCATAAACGTTAGGAAAAGGGAATTTCCTAACGCCGAACCTTGAGGGATTCCTACATTCACGCTGCCAGCACTGGACTTCAGTCGTTTACCGCTCGCAGATATTTTAACTACTTGCTTCCGGTCGGACAAAAATGATGTAAACAATTTGTGGCTTAAGTTTCGTATCCCTTAATGATGTAACTTGTCCAAAAGCAGGTCATGATCAATCACATCAAAAGCTTTGGACAAGTCACAAAATATACCTGCCATCTTGCATTTGTCATCCAGACCGGAAACAATGCAGTCAAATATTTTGAGCGCAGCAGTTGTTGTGGACATATTTTGCCGATAAGCGAATTGGCGGTCAGTCAGTGTCAGTAGGTCATTGTTCTCTAGGTGGGCCATTAAATGCGATGAGAGGATGGACTCCACAATTTTAGAAACTGTGGGGACTATTGTTATTGTTCTGTAATTGTTGACATCGCACTTGTCACCCTTTTCCTTATACACTGGGCACACTCTGGTACTCTTTAACACTTCTGGGTATACACCTGTATCAAAAATAATATTAATAAGTACGATTAAAATGACATACAACAAACGTAATTTTTTTTGCCGTTTTTATAGATAATGGTACGGAACCCTTCGTGCGTGAGTCCAACTCGCACTTGGCTAGTTTTTTTTACAGGAACGTTGTCCCGGGTAGGATAAGTATTATGTAACAAACACATCTCGACGTTTCGAGCCGTTTATAGCAATGATAAGATTATAAATATAATATTCATCTGTCAAATTAATACTAATAAATAATAATAAATATTTGCGGACAATCTTACACAAATCAACCTAGTCCCAAACTAAGCAAAGCTTGTACTATGGGTACTAGACGACGATATAGATACTTATATAGAGAAATAAATACTTAAATACATAGAAAACATCCATGACTCAGGAACAAATATTCGTGCTCATCACACAAATAAATGCTAATTATAATGTGCAGTAGCCATACATGTACAAAATTCTTAATTACAGAAGCTAAACCTTATCTTAATTCATTGTAATCACAACGCAGATTAATGTTCTATCCATATGTGTAGCAAAAAGCTTAATGAATACTACATTTCCTATGAATATTTGTGACACCAAAGCACTGCTATGAAGGTTACATAACATTAAGTGAGACATCTGAATTAAGATGATTAAATAAGTAGTTATGACGCTTATAAGCTTTAAGATAAGAGTAATGTCGACGGTGAACATGTCATAGACGTAGACCCGCAGCGGCCACGCGTCGATCAGCCGCATTAACGCCTTGGCGCGCACGCGCGTGCACGCAGGCAGCTCATAGTCCATCACCAACTCGTTCACATTGCATTTAGTATCCTTACGAGTCGATAACAAACTCTCACACGCAAATGACACGAAGAAATGTCATTTCTTGGTAGATTTGATGGAATCTAATTATATATTAGGGTATAACATGTAGTCTACATCTTGTATTTGCAGTGAGCTCAGCACCGACCACATCGTGATGATAACCGTCCCGATCGTTGTTATGAGACACGTGAACAGTTGTAAATTGAATAGCTGGTTGATTAGCTAGCATGCTTTTCCTATATTGTCGTAAGCTAAAGATAGCTGTCGGAGGCTGGAGAAAGTGACATGATGGAAATTTTCCGGTAGCATGTTTACATTTCTAGAGCAATTGTATGCCGGATTTCTTACAAAAAGAGTGCGGTCTTTGAAGTGGTTATTATTTTCCAACAATTTATTAATGATCGCCAGCCTGCTGTTGATAAGTTTGATTATTAGACAGAAATATACAACATCGAACTCTTGGAGTAAATATAGAAAAGTTATCCCAATAATACCAATTATTGAAAAAATTGCAGTGTAAAAATACCAGAGGCCCAGTAACGTGTTATATAAGAAGAAAAAGGCCACAGACAAAATGAGTTCTTTACGTATTTTTCTGTACCCATCACCTTTTAAAGTCATCCCAAGTTTTATATCCAGATCTGCTAATAAAAATATAATGGTGACATTGGCTTTGCTGTGTAAGAAATTATAGAATACTAGCTGTTGCCCGCGACTTCGTCCGCGTAGAACTTTTTATCGTCTTAGAAAATGATTTCTCTCAATACAAAATTTGAACCCTCTTTTAGGGGATAATTTAAAAAAAAACGTTGATGTTCATTTTCTAGTTTGTGAACAAACAGTCTAAAACCAAAGTTAAAAATCTCATACTTACTTTTAAAATGTCTTGAAATACTCAAACTTTGAACCAATTTTAACACTCTTAGGGGATGAATTTGGAAAAACTCTGAAATCAGTTTTGTAGTCTTTTAACGTACAGAATAAGACCGAAGTTAAAAATCTCTTACTCACACTTAAGAATTTTATTGCTCGCCATTTAAAATTTGAACCCCCTTTTAAACCCCCTTAGAGGTTGAATTTTTCTAATCGCTGAAAGAACTTTTTTCGTAAACTTTTAAGTCTCTAGCTCAAAAAAAGTGTTGCCCATATAAAGCTTTCTTAACCCCCTTAGGGGTGGATTTTTCTAAAACTCTGAAAGTACTTTATTATTAATTTTAATAAGTAACCTTTCGAATAGTTTTAAGTCTAGTAAAAAAAAAAGTTTTTCCCACACAACACTGGCTACCCTTCTTAACCCCCTTAGGGATGAAGTTTTCTAAAACGCTGGAAGTTCTTTTTTAGTATTCTAATAAGTAATCTTTTTGCAAAGTTTTAAGTCTCTAACTCAAAAAAAGTGTTGCCCATGCAAAGCTTGCTCTCCTTTTTAACCCTATTAGGGGTGGAATTTTCTAAAACGGTTTGTGTTCTTTTTTTTGTATTTTAATAAGTAATCTTTCTACAAAGTTTCAAGTCTCTAACTCAAAAACATAAACTTTCCCTGATAAAAACTTTGCACCCCTTTTTATCCCCCTTAGGGATAGATTCTTTCAAAACGCTGAAAGACTTTGTTTTGTATTTTGTAAAGTAATCTTTCTACAAAGTTTCAAGTGTCTAGCTCAGAAAAAGTGTTCCCCATACAAACCTTGCACCCTTTTTTAACCCCCTTAGGGAATGATTTTTGTAAAACGCCGAATGTAGTATTTTTTATGTTCTAATAAGTAATTTTTCGACAAAGTTTTAAGTCTCTATTAAAAAAAAATATGTTTTCCCATACAAAGTTTGCACCCTATTTTACCCCCTTAGGGGTGAAATTTTCCAAAACGCTGAAAGTACTCTCTTAGTATTTAAATAATTTTTATACAAAGTTTTAGGACTCAAGCTCAAAAAATTGTTTCCCACATACAAACTTTGCACCCCTATTTTAGCCCCCTATTTTTAGGGGTAGAATTTTCTTAAACGCTGAAAGTACTTAATTTGTATTCTGATGACTAATCTTTCTACAAAGTTTTAAGTCTCTATTTAAAAAAAAATATTGTTTCCCCCATACAAAATTTGCACCCCTATTTTACCCCCTTAGGGGTAGAATTTTTTAAAACACTGAATGTACTTTATTTGTATTCTAATGAATAATTTCTCTACAAAGTTTTAAGTCTCTGTTTCAAAAAAAATAGTTTTTTCCATACAAACTTTGCACTCTATTTTACCCCCTTAGGGGTGAAATTTTCCAAAACGGTGAAAGTGCTTTCTTTGTATTCTAATAACTAATCTTTCTACAAAGTTTTAGGTCTCTAGCTCAAAAAAAAAGTTTCCCACATACAAATTTTACACCCCTATTTTACCCCTTTAGGGGTAGAATTTTCTAAAACCCTGAAAGTACTTTATTTGTATTCTAATGACTGATCTTTCTACAAAGTTTTAAGTGTCTATTTTAAAAAAAATTGTTTCCCCCATACAAACTTTGCACCCCTATTTTACCCCCTTAGGGGTGGAATTTACCAAAACGCTGAAAGTGTTTCATTTGTATTCTAATAACTAATTTTTCTACAAAGTTTAAGTCTCTAGCTCAAAAAAAAAAGTTCTCCCATACAAACTTTGCACCCCTATTTTACCCCCTTAGGGGTGGAATTTTCAAATATCCCTTTTTATCCCTAGCCCACGTTATAAAAGCAACATACTGTGCAAAAATCAACTCTCTAAGATTAGTAGTTTCGGCTGTGCGTTGATGAGTGAGTGAGTGAGTGAATAAGTCAGTCAGGACATAGGCATTTATTATGTAAAGATAGATAGAAGATAACGAAACTCCCATTCAAATATCTCAAAAAATTATGAAGCTACATCCGTTTTAATGTCGCTTGTTAGAGTGAGAAAACGATCAGGGACTGTGACGTCAATATCCTCGAGCGTCATAGTAAAAAACAATCGTTTCATATGAAGGTGCGTTTTGCGGAAAAGGGACAGAACATACCCCCTCTTAAAACTTTGGACTCTTATAACTTATTCATTACCTATATAACCTCTTGCGTTGTTTTTTCCTCCATTTGACTATATTTATTTTAAATTCTTTTTCGAGAAAATACATTATGATTATTTACCATATTTTCGATTCCTGAGCTATTACCACGAACTTCGGAATTCGAAAATATTCGGGTATCTCTATCTCTATCGCACTAACCATACTCGAGTGACAGGGATGCAAATATATGAACATTGAGTATCGGTTTTCGTGGTAGCGCCGCAGGTACTTTGGCTGAATGCACAGAGCGCGTGCCATTGCCATTAAAAAAAAACAAATTCGTGTTAATTATATTGTTCAAATTTGTTGATTTCATTTATAGAAATTACGACATAGTACGACATTTGCGCATATAAGTTCTCATATCAGAATCGAATATTTTTTTTTGGTTTATATTTTAGCATTTGTCTCGTAAAGGTCTATCGTAGACGGGATTTAAATTATTAATAAGTGAAAGGCAAAGCAATTCCGCCATTTTTGACGTTTCTTATAGCTGACAGTTGGAGCAGCGTTTGATCTCAATAAAAATAAATGATAAATTAAATGAAGTCGTATATTTCGAAAAATTATTTAATCGTCGCAGTCGGATAAAAACTATCCTAAGTTGCAGCTAGAATAATAATGTACCTACAAAAAATGTTTCATATTATTCCGTTCACGGGATGCTGAGAACATTCGTGACAACCAAAAGCTTAGTTTCAAACTGGCTGATTCTAGAGATTTATTATAAGTGGAGATGGAGATTACAGTCAATAAGTACCCTATAAAAACTGAGACTTCAGGTATCAATCTTATAAAATTAGGAACTGAAAAAGAATCAACAGATTCCAAACAGGCTTGGTAAATATAGAAGAGGAATATGGTGGTGTGAAATATCATTATAATGGTGGATAGGATAACCATGAGCCCATTAATCATCTGCAGTTTATCGTTTGTGACGCGGAATCGAAAAATTCCAAATATCGTCTCAAAGTTGATCACCGGGCTAAAAGCCTGCACGCCTTTAAACGGGGATTCACTGATTGTGTCCGGCTTCTCATTTGCTTTTCTATCGCAGACATTGTACCATAAACTGAAAATGTGCCCCACTGAAAGTGTCAGCGAGTTTCATAATAGGATCACACGAGTGTTTTAAGGCCTAATTGTGTATAGATGCATACACTACTTTATCTAAACACATATCATAAGTACTCTAAGATGGGTTCAGAAGTCGTAGGAAAATGACCTGCATTGCTACGAGTGCTACCTGTAAGTTATCTTTGAAAAAAAAAAATGAAAATTTTTTTTTTTTTTTTTTTTTAAATTGAAAAATAGTAAAAAAAGTTAGAAAAAGTAAAAAAAAGTGAAAAAATTAAAAAAACAGCAAAAAAAATGAGAAAAAAGTAAAAAAAAGGTAAAAAAGGAATAAAAGTGAAAATGTGCCCCAAAATGACAACTCTAGCTATATTTCAGTATAGTTGCTAATAGCGTTAACTTATAACCTGCATCAAGATATATGTTTCATTAAAAAAAGAACTCAGTTATTGAGAAATTAAGCACCATATTAGCAAATCAACATCAACAGATAAAATACTTTTTAGTTTATTGAGATTTTATCATAATGTGACTTAAGGGGCTACCCGAGGTTTTCGTCGATTTTTGACTAGTTTTGAATTGATACAAATACTTTTGCACTACAGATAGAATTATAAGGCAAACGGCTATCGATTCTTCAATCTTTAATCTCCACTTTGGTGTAACATATTTTGAAAGAAATGGAGAGTTATTTTTTTATGATTTTTTTAAACATTGTCTAAAAAACACCTTTTTTTGTTATAAGATTGCTGTGAAAGATCTAACATATACAAAATCTACATATTTGGGTTCGTCTCTGATGTATCTATAAACGTGTGTACGGTTTTTGTTTTAAACTAATTAACACTAAAGTTATGGCCAGAAAAGCTGTTTTTTGGTCTAAAATTGTTCAACTTTGATGCCAAATATCTCAATTGTGATGTTTGAAGTAAATATGGGATACTATATTGCTTAAAGCTGTTGTTGTTAATATGATAAGCTACAAAAAACATTAGAAAACTAAGGGATTCAGATCGAAGGTCATTGGCGTATGGGATCCCCTTAACTGCTCACGTCAAAACTAAATAGCGAATTAATGGAGTCGCGTTATAAAATTATTTTAACAATATTTTATGTAGGAATTTAAACAGAAAGACCAATATCACAAATAAATCAGGTTTCTTTATTTTACAAGTGGGGAATAAACAGTTTCAAATGTCCAAATTATGTATTGATATTGGATTATACAATTATATTATAGTAAATTAAGAGTCCGCAGTAAGCTCAATTCTCCATACAAACGTAGTTACGCTCTCATTTTAAAACGACTAGCTAGTTTGCTCTAAAACTTTGTACTTAGAATACCGTCCAGGTCTTTAATTAGTTTATGTAGCTTCAGTACAATAGTAAAAAAAATCAGCAAAATTAAGTTTTTCATACAAAACTTGTTTTTGCTGTATTTTGTTTGTTTTATAAACTGGATCCATATAAACTTATTAATTTTGCCTGACAAATTATTGGAAAGAATTGAAATTAAAATTGGACTCGTTAGTCCATTTCTTTCCATGACAGGTGTGGCAGTTTTAGTTGGCTGTTTAATCCATTTTTTGTCGTATATATTATCCGAAGCAGAAAAATGAGTCCAACAAACGACGCGCGAATAGAATAGAATAGAAAGTTCTTTATTGTTTTTTCTTTTCGGTGTTACAATCATGTCCGTTAAACGGGTGTCTCCTTTATGGAATATGTCTTAAAGATCAGTACATTTATTTTATATCGTGTAGCAAATTTACAGCTCACAGATTGTAACATATTAATGTTTTACTTCGCTTTTTATTTTAAAGTCGTTTTGTTTAAATAAATCGTCTCGACTGTCGCGTGCTATGACTGCAGCCAATTTTGCATGTCGCTGAGGATTTCTTGGAAATCTTAAATATGAAAACCATATAACGTAGGTAACAACGTCATAAAAAAAGTATCTAATACCGACTCCTTAGATTTATGTTCTGCGACCTACGTCATTTGAACAAACAAAACTAATTATTTAAAACATGTTTAAAACTATTAAGAGTGCTCTTCAAAAAAGCGCTCGCTCAGAATTCGGTATTTTGACACGCGTAGTGCGTTTGTGTGTGTAAATACTACTACCACCCACACAAACGTACCTAACCCCCACATGCACAGCGAGATCGCACCAGCCGCGGGTGCCGTCCCTTTCTAGCTATATGTAAGTGCGATCGGGATAGAACTAACCACGGAGCTTGCCGATGCAAATAGCTGTATAGCGCACCGTTGGAATTCACTCCGTGACCGATATTGATACTTGCACTAAAAAGTGGTAAGTATTACTTCGCTAACATGATGTTCTAGAACATCATGTTAGCGAAGTTAGATAACTTGAATAAAGTAAGTATTTGATTTTTGAGCACAAGTTTTCTATTTGTATTAAAATACTATGATATGACAAAGTATATTTAGTTTCGTTTTTTTAGTATAAAATAAACTAACGAGTTTTAAAGTTGTCAGTAATAAGAATAATGATTTGTTTTACGGATATTAATAGTTTGCATGTTATCTGAGTCTTATTTATATATAGTAATGTAATGAAATTATACCAGTCGACCCACTACTAGGAAATTACTGGGTACTGACGTATTCATTTCTTGAAGAATTTTTTTTTTGTTATGGACAGTAAAAAAAAACTGCCCTTCATAGAAATTGCTATGTCCGTTTCTTACCAAAGGAACTGAAAATTATAAATTATACAAACACAGCTTTTTATCTAGAATACAATTAATTAATGCGTGATTTTATTCAAAAGCCTAAAACCTCAGATGATAAAAAGGAATAGATATGAAACGGGGGCTTGGCGCGTGTCGGTGCGACATGGCCAAATGGGCATGTCACTGCCCACCGCATGTTAGTCGCAATTTGCCGTGAATCTGAAATGTTTTTCCACGTTTACTCAAAATGCCGAATTGTAGCGTGGTTACATGCAAAAATAGGAATGAATCTAAAACCTACATAAATGGAGGAGTCACGCACCACATGTGAGTATTAGTATTTTCACTTAAGTCAGTAAAAACTAATATTTTAATAAATAAACGCAACGCCGCCTCATTTCTCGGGATCGAACTAACATATCGAACGAAAAAGCATATTTTTGTTCTATGCGTTGTACATTGAATGTTCAATACAGTAAACCACGGCGCAATGTATTAAACCACTATGGATATGGACGATGCTTGAATTTTTTAGTGGTACGGCCGCTGCTTGGCGTCGCAAACTAGAGCGGTGCCAAAGTGCAGTTACAATTTACGCGTAATCGATAAAATAGAAGTACGATATCATACTAGTTATTTTATTTCGACTACTTTCGCTGTTTTATTTTATTTAATTACTTGTTTTGGTTGGGTGCCTATCTTAAAGGTAACTAATAACATACTTATAAGATTAAAAGGCACAAAATGTTTACGGTACCTACTAATAAGATTTTCACTAAGTTGCAGTATGAACGGTAAATAGACATATTAAAATTGTATATACAAGTATATAATTTAGTTGCAAATGGCTTCAGAACAACTTAAAATGTGATATTATTACCAATAATTTATTTTAAATGAGTATTTTTTACTTTCATTTGAAATGTGATAATTGAAGAAGAAATCTCGGTTTCTTATTACAGTTTTCCAAAGAATCCGAGTAGGTACTAAAAAAATGGATAGATGCTACTGGCAGAGGTCCTAACTGGTTTCCTGTACAGAGAAGAGTTAATGTGTTCGTAACATTTTCAAGAAAAATGTTTCCAACCACTTAATAAGAGCCGTACACTTTTCGAATATTTGACACCTCGCTTGCTTGAAACCTAGGTGTAAAATGTATGGTAACACATCTCCGCACATCTTTGGTGGATACTCGCCCTTAGCCTTAAATCTCGTAATATGAGTAATGGACATATTATTTCGCGCCAAAATGCGATACGGATCGGCCTGGTACCTACAGGTCAAAAATATCGATGTGACCAGAGTTTTAAATGTATGTGAACACGAACTTATAAAAAGCCGTTTATGTTACTCTGTAGGTATTCGTCAATATTTTTTACTTTTGCGATTTATGGTAAGTTAACAATCCGTGTTATTTAAACTTGTAGCTAAAAGTTTAAATACCACCACATAAACTTACCATGTTGTTGAAGTTGTTACCTATCAATATCATAACATAATATTAATTTTAATATCAATGTCGATAAAACATAATTTTAACGTTTGTCGCCCCCCTAGTGTAGTGCGTTTAAGCCAATCACAGCCCTTGTTTGCATGTTGCCGTAGACTCACTGGCAACGCCCGAGTCTTTGTTTTTACACGGTTCAATGTGTGTGCCTATGGGCGCTGCGGTGGGAGAAAACTGGGGACATCGGTTTTGGTTGGAATTAAGCAGTACGGCACTTCTCCCTTTTTTATGTTCTGAGCCTAAAACCTATGTCACTTATTAGGATTCCGTACTCAAAGAGTAAAACGGGACCCTATTACTAAGACTCCGCTGTCCGTCTGTCTGTCTGAATGCCTGTCTGTCCTTCTGTCACCAGGCTGTATCTCATGAACCGTGAAAGATAGAGATTTTCACAGATGATGTATTTCTGTTGTCGCTATTTATAACAAAAAATACTAAAAAACAGAATACATCTTTTTATTTTTATTTTAGTTTTTATTTGTTTCTTTTTCTTTTACAATCTTACACAAATCGACTTTGCCCCAAACTAAGCAAAGCTTGTACTATGGGTACTAGACGACGATAAACATACTTATATAGATAAATAAATACTTAAATACATAGAAAACATCCATGACTCAGGAACAAATATTTATGGTCATCACACAAATAAATGCCCTTACCAGGATTCGAACCCGGGACCTCCAGCTTCGTAGGCAGAGTCACTACCAAGTTACTAACTAGGCTACAGGGGGCTCCTATACAACAAACGTGATTTTAGATATAGATATTTTGCCGTTTTTAGATATAGATAATGGTACGGTACCCTTCGTGCGCGAGTCCGACTCGCACTTGGCCGGTTTTTTTAACATTTATTTCGAAATAAAGAGTGATACTCGGAAATGTCGAAGGGAAGGTCAATCGTCGAATCCGACTCGGCTGGGCAGCATTCGGGAAGCTACGGCACATCTTTTCGTCCAATATTCCGCAGTGTCTCAAGACGAGAGTCTTTGACCAGTGTGTTGCCAGTGATGACATATGGCACGGAAACGTGGTTGCTTACTATAGGCCTCATAAGAAGGCTCAAAGTCACTCAAAGGGCAATGGAGAGGGCTATGCTGGGAGTTTCCCTGCGCGATCGCATCAGAAATGAGGCTATCCGCAGCAGAACCAAGGGAACCGATATATCCCTCCGAATTGCTAAACTTAAGTGGCAGTGGGCGGGGCACATTGCACGTAGAACCGATGGCCGTTGGGGCGGAAAGGTTCTGGAGTGGCAACCACGTACCGGAAGGCGCAGCGTGGGTAGGCCCCCCGCAAGGTGGACTGATGACCTGGTAAAGGTCGCGGGAGTCCGCTGGATGCGGGTGGCGCAGGAACGGCCATTGTGGCACTCTTTGGGGGATGCCTATGTCCAGCAGTGGACGTCTTTCGGCTGATATGATGATGATGATGATGATTACTCGGAAATGTAATAAAACCACGTAAAAATCTCCCTTTCCAGTGTAAACCCCCGGTGTGTGTTATTATTATATATAAACGAAAATAATAACTAAATGCAAGGTAGGATCGTGCTGTACTTAACAAACGCCATATAAGCTTGTTTTTTAAAATGTTTTTTATTCATCCTGTTATTTTCAATAACCCTGCATATTATGTCGCTGGTTCGTGGGTACTTGTACAGACAAATCACACAAACCCAAACAAGATAGGTCTATCTATTTTAGTTTAGGAGTTCCCATGACCAACTTCCATCATCAGATCCTGGAAATCATCCATCACCAAAGTGTTTACCAAGACAAAACAGATGAGCCCAAACTAGATGGGTTTATCTAGTTTAGTTTAGGAGTTCCATGACCACCTTCCAGCTCCATTATCAGACTCTGGAAATCATCCAGCACCAAAGTCTTGCCGTGCCATGACCAAATTAATGAGCCCAAATTCGATGGCTTTATCTTGTTGAGTTTAGGAGTTGCTATGGCCACCTTCCGACTCCATCATCAGACCAGCTCTATGATATTATGGCATTGTCACCGAAGATACGCAATTGTACCTAATTTGAAGATTTCGCCCAAACTAACATACATACATACATAGTAACTAATCATAATGGCCGTTGGGGCGGGGAGGTTCTCGAGAGGCGACTACGTACCGGAAACTGCAGCGGACCCTCCACAAGGTGGACTGATAGTAACAAGTAAATAAATTAAATCTATCAAGTATCACGATCACTCGTACAATAATAATTGACTATAGAACGCGTAGTTTAGACAAAAGGATCCAACCCACAAGATATCACCATTGAAATGTATGACTTTTGTTTTAGGTAGAAGGTTCAATTTTAAATGTTACATATCCTGTGGGTTTGAGCCTTTTCGCTACACTACGTCATATCTGATAGCTATGCAATTCATAACTTGTCTCGATTTGCCTCACGAATGTATCCCCAGTATAGTTTGACCCCGAGGTTTGTAACAACTATGCCTAGTCGGAGATCAAAATAATATTATTTTATCTGAAGAGTGGCCGGTTAGCTTCGTGAATAGCCACAAATAAACAGAGTACACGTCTGTCTCGGAGGGCTATTCAGCCGGTACTGAGATATATTCCCGCGCGACGGTAAATTTATACTAGTTTTGAATAATTATTTATAAATATAAATGTTGACTAAATTTATATTTTTTGGACTGGATCTTGTTGGAACAAGCATGAACTTTAATGTTGTGTAAGATTCAATACACAAATAATTCAACAATAATGAGAAAATCCTCGAGTTTTCAGTAAGATTTTGTTGACAAATATGGTGTAATTGAGAACAGTTTACATATATATACGTGCAGAATAAGGAAAATTCGAGGCGGCTAGTAGCAATGGCAACATATTACGCTAGTGAAAATAGAATAAAACAAGTAGGTTCTCATATAACATCATGGAATATTAGGGGCTCAAACTTATGACTCTGCGCTCTCTTCAGAAAACTACTGTCGGTAATCGGGTATTTTCGGTTAAAGTATTCAGTTCTTCGTAAATTGGAGGCGGCTAGGACCAATATGAGGAGTTTACCTATGCAAATAAGTAATCGGGATCTAAAAAAAGCTCTCCGTTTCTTAGAATTACAACGTCAAAAATCCGTCATTCTCGCTTATTCCTGACCAAAAAACGAGCGCCCTCTTAAATTACAACGAGTTTACACAAATTTCGTTACGTTATCAAGATAATTTACTGGAATAAATATATCCCATCTTTTTTTCTTGTTTTTTTGTTGGTATTTACGCAGTTTTTGACTGAACATTTAGACGTATCTGACAACCAACAAGTCTCACGGTCGAAACCAGACTCAACCAGACTAAACGCAAAAGAGCCGGCCAATTCCATCAGCCGGTTCTTTTGGACTGCCATTTTTTTCGGCTGATTGTGTATCTAGTTACATATACTAAATCAATGATCGCAGACATGTTTAAAACATTGTTTATTGTGTGACACACGTGACAATCAAATGGCAATATAATAAGTAATAACTAAATACAATCCTTCAACATCAAGCTGTTTCGTTGTTTAATCCCATTAGACAAAGAAACTATTTATTTGAAAGGCTCTCTTTATATTTATATCAATAATATTAATTAACAAACGACCTTCACTTTATGTGCCCCCACATTCCTTATTCTGCCGAAATATGTTTGAGTCCTTCGTTGTCAATGGTTACGGATAACGCTTATGTTGGGTAAAATTTTAATAATGAAGTATACTTCGTTTTTTTTAGCATTAGAGAGACCTTTGCAGAACGAGATATAAGGTTTTTTATCGGGCACACTCTGCGGATCGAACAGTGAATACGAGTTAATAAATATCACGTATTTATTATCATGTTTTAGTAATACATATATTACTCAGTGTTGTGAACAGATAAGAAACATAATATTAGTTAATTTATATTCTAAGATGAAAAGATAAGAATTTTAATAAATTGCGTTTGCAATTTTTCATGGAAAGGTTGTACATTAAAAAACCTAAAGAGGCAGAGTTCTCACACAATTTTTAAACGTCACTGTCACTATCTGTAATTCACTCATGTGGGTTTTTCATTCGAGTTCATATTGTTGTCGGTTGAGTCGGTTGTGATTTCTATAGCTGTAAGTTTACTTAAAGATTGTTGTTATCGTTTTTGTTGAATTTTGTTATTAGTTGTTGATCTATCTAAATAGATTCTATTTAGATATTTTGTTTGTTGGTGCACATTTACAATGTATGAAGCCGAGGCTGGCCCGAGTAGGCTACAGAAGTCGCAGCCGGTTCCGGCTAATGTTTTTTCATCTCCAAAGAAGAAAAGGCAAAAGCAGAATCCTCTGACTGCCAGTGAAAAGCGGAAACGGGTGGTGAATATTTACAAATGAGTGTCAGAAATGTGCCATAGAAAGGAGTATCCCACTAAATCGGACCGTGTGAAAAAGACTGCCGAGACTGCTGGCATATCGTTGGCTACGGTATACAACATTTTAAAAGAAAATATATGCGTTCAGCTATCGGTAAATATCAAATGATATGTACTCGTATGTACATAAGTTCCGAGAAATTCAGTGGTATCGGTCGAAATCGAAGAAGGAAGGTTTACGACCACTGCTTCTTTGTTTACCCGTTTGACAGATAATTCTAATCTTAAAAAAAACGAAGTATAGGTACCTGAGACACCGAGCTTTCCTGGTTTCTTGACGAAAATCTCTTCAGATATTTTTAGAGTTCCGGACCAAAAAGGTAAAAACGGAACCCTTATGGTGCGACTCCGTCTATCTGTCTGTCACAAAGTTAAATATGTTAACTACTAAGGTTATCAATTTGAAATTTGGAATAGTTGTAAACAAAGCAATAATAAAAAGGGGAAGGCCGAGGATATCTTACATGGAGCAAATAAAAGCGAAAATAAACGCTTCATCGTATAGATAAATAAAAAGAAAGGCTCTTACATAAGAAGAAGAAGTAAACAAAGCTAAGCCACGTGTATGGATGGATGGAGGAACAAAATAACATTATGAACAAATATTAAACTCTATTTCTTTGCTTTATTGAATACCTATAATAATTGTTGTTATTTAAAAATGTGAGATCTTAAAGAAGGTTAGATTTTACTTGGCCAGTTTTCATTAAATCAGTCATTTTATAAAGTTATTCAAAATATACCTATTTATTAATTCTGATAAAAACTGGCCAAGTCAAATATCTAACCTTCTTTAAGATCTCACATTTTTAAATAACAACAATTATTATAGGTATTCAATAAAGCAAAGAAATAGAGTTTATTATTTGTTCATAATGTTATTTTGTTCCTATAAATACATATTTGGATTTTGCATATAACTTGGCACTCATTTAGATCTCCATTCTTATTGCGGCGAAGCCCACAGCCAAGCATAATTTTTGTATTGAACTTGGCTCTCCTTTTTTACATTTATGTTTTTGGTGGGATACCATTACTTTTTGTAAAGAAAACTAGGCAGGTGTAGAAGGATACGACAATAGAGAGATCTCTCAGGGACCGAAGTCGGATGAGAGTTGTTTGGATGTTATATTTATGCAACTGATTTAAGAATCTTCGATAGTGCGATGCAGAAGCAGAACTCGTCAGATTTGACAGGAGTGACGCCACATCAGCCCCCCTTTGAGACGGAGGGGTCATGGATGTATGAAGAGTAGAGTGCAGCTTGCCAGTGCTCAGAGCCAGCGTGGCGAGCGAATGCTCAGAGCCAGGGTGGCGAGCGGAGAGAGAGAGAGAGAGAGAGAGAGTCTGGCTTGCTGAGAAGAGTCGGGCGTCAGTCAGGATATTCAAGAGTTGCGCTTATGCCCATTGTCGGGGTCACCAATGTAGAAGATACGACAATAGAGAGATCTCTCAGGGACCGAAGTCCGATGAGAGTTGTTTGGATGTTATATTTATGCAACTGATTTAAGAATCTTCGATAGTGCGATGCAGAACTCGTCAGATTTGACAGGAGTGACGCCACACAGGTATTGAGATTTAAAGTTTTTTCTTGCGTTTCCGCTGCATGGTTTTATTTTTTAAGAACTATGTGGTGCCGCGCGCCGCGCGCCGCCGACGACAAACCGTTTGTTTAGCGCGTATTTAAGTTTTTTGTATGGGGACACCACTTATTTTTTGACTTAACTTTATTTTTATATTTCTGTTATATAGCAAATATAATAATACATACATATATTGGGATAGTTTCAAATATCTGCTTGTAACGGTTCCAACGCTACAATTAAAAAAAAAATTGTATGGGGACCCCCCCTATTTTCAATTATTTTTTTTTATTTTTAGACTTTTTCCTACGCTTACATACAATTACCGAGCTGGATTCCAAATGTCATCCTTCTAGGTCATCTGGAAGTAAGTTAGGTTTAGGTACACACATACTTATGTCAGTCAGTCAGTCAGTGTTAAAATTTGGGCTCCTAGATGTACTTATGGATATAATTAAACACACGTCGTTTTATGTGTTAACGTTAATGAGGTTTTGAGTTATAGAAGGGTCAAAAGTGGCACCAAGTGGTTCGTGTAATATTACACTCGGCGCTGGCTAGCCAGTTCCTTTGCTTGAACTTGGCTTGACACGCTGCCGCGTGTCTAGATACCGCAGCCATAATAACACCACTGCGTGCTATGTAGGTATTAGGCCTGTGGTGTTGTGTTCCTGGGGGCGGGTAAGGTAGCCAGAGCTCCCAGGGACGCGAAGCGTTCACAGTTAGGTAACTAGTTATTTTTAAAGATTCGTGTAGGTACCCAATTAGCGTGAGTTGTTAAACAAAAATTAACTCAGTGTCAGTTTCGTGACGAAAGTTAAGCATATTACAAAATATGTGAAAATTAACTTGAAATAACGTGTATATCCATATCATTTATAAATTGAAAAGTTATTTTTGAACTAAATACTTAATTGTCGTCACAAAACTGACATTGAGTTAATTTTAATTTAACAACTCACGCTAATTGGGTACACGAATTATTGAAAAATTATCTCTCGCTGTCAGCGTCAGCACAAGGAATCCTCAAATCAATAAAGGGCTGGCAACGCGCTTGGGTTTCTTCTCGAGTTGCAAGCGTCCATGGGCTACGGTGTCAGGTAGGGCGTATGCTTGTTTGCCACCGTCTTAGTATAAAAACGGCCAAGTGCGAGTCGGACTCGTGCACGAAGGGTTCCGTACCATTATCTATAAAAACGGCAAAAAAATCACGTTTGTTGTATGGGAGCCTCCTGTAGCCTAGTTGGTAGTGACCCTGCCTACGAAGCCGGAGGTCCCGGGATCGAATCCTGGTAAGGGCATTTATTTGTGTGATGAACACAAATATTTGTTCCTGAGTCATGGATGTTTTCTATGTATTTAATTATTTATTTATTTATACATATAAGAATCAAAGAAATGTCAACTGCATAAGCTTTATAAAATTTTGCTCAAAAATGCCAATAAATATATATTATTAATATCGAAAATAATATTTACAAGCAGTGGATGCCATTTGAAAAAGTATAAAATTTGTTCCTTTGCTTCCACCGGATTTAAAGTGGAAGAATTTTACTTAAACAACCAGAGGTCACAGAAGAGAAGTTTGGAATTTGTTGCAGATCAAACGGTTTTTCCTGTTTTACGACGATCCTGTATACCTATTTATTCCTATACGAAATACCGCCGTAATATTTTGCATCAGGATATAGTACTTAATTAGGGCCCCGTTTTACTCTTTGAGTACGGAACCCTAAAAAACTATATTACGTGTCACTGAAGTCCGTACAGTCTTATGCCGTTAATCATAAACATCCGTCTATTTTAGTTAAAACGCCTTTAAAACTTCACAAAACACTTTTGTTTACAGAAGTATTTAAGTGTTAAGTGATGTTAATGCATACGGTTTAGTCTGCACATATCTGCGGACGGGGTATACAGGGTGGAAAGTTAAAACGGGGCAGTAAGGGCAGCTACTAGATCCCTTGCCGCCACGCAAAAATGGCATTAGGATTTCATTCCTAACTTTTTAAGTGATGACAATCTAAATTCACAGATTTTTGAAAAAAGGTACAGTAAGCGAGAAAATCATCAATTCTGACGATTTTTTTAATGCCATTCGATCCCATTCATATTAAGGATCAAAATACTCTTTGGGGCCGACTAAGGATTGACTACTAGAACGCCCAGAAATCAAAGATCTTTTTTCCATACAGTTAGTATGGGAATCCCAAAGTGCAAGTAGTCCTTTAGTTAGACGAACATCAAATTGTATGGAGACGGAGATAGCTTCATTTAGATTAGAAATGAGAGAATTCATTCCTTTGTTAAAAAAAAAACTAACTTATTTACACCCGTATTCATAAATGTAACTATGTGGACAGTACTCACGAGCAGACAGGTGCTGTAAAACTATTACCTTAGTAAATTTTAAATTTTGAACAGAATTTCTGAATACGGATGTTAGTATTCTTTTTACAAACTTTTTACAGAATAAAGCTGGCCGACATTGAATAAAACCAGAATTTTAAAAAAACGTAGGTATTGAATTTAAATTTGGAATAAGAACGGTAACAATGTAAAGTTTTATTTGATTTAACTTTATTCGCCGCATCGTCTTACTAAAAGACTACTTGCACTTTGGGATCCCCATACTAATGATATGGAAAAAGTTTTCTTTGATTTTTGGGCATTCTAGTAGTCAAACCTTAGTCGGTCCCAAAGAGTATTTTGATCCTTAATAGGAATGGGATTGCATGGCATTAAAAAAAATCTACAGAATTGATGATTTTCTCGCTGACTGTACCTTTTTTCAAAAATCAGTGAATGTAGATTGTCATCACTTAAAAAGTTAGGAATGAAATCCTAATGCCATTTTTGCGTGGCGGCAAGGGATCTGCCTTTACTGCCCCGTTTTAACGTTCCACCCTGTATAGAGGGACTCACGCACAATACCTACACACACGAGTAACAAAGATGTAAGCATAGATAATGCCACAAGTGGGAACGAGATGCAATGTCAAATCTCCTGTCCTGTCCTTCATCGCGTAGGTACCTATAGGCTTTTTGTCCTACGTTCCACCGTAGCGTTTAAGGTACTTTAAAAACAGATGCCCCGCGTAACATGGGCTACCTTTTGTAGGAAAGAAAAAGAGTTATTTATTAGTTATTTTTGTAGTCGGGATACGCACAGTATCTTTCAACTTATTAGTTTGTCACACACTTTATTTTGTTTGTCACCAGCTGTCGAAAATTCAATTGAACTTGCCTTTAATTATCAATTTATCTATTCATTCGTATAGCAATATACAGAGTCGCTTTTTACCCCAAACGGATGTAAATGGATAACTATATAAATAATACACATTAATGTATGTAATTGATTGTATAATCACAATAATAATAATTCGCATGTAATTATTCGTTCACACAAACATATTGCGTGTATTGGATGCATTCAAATAGCTGTACATACTTGGTACATACATAAGTAGGACAGCAGGTAAATGTGGTTTATTAAATCTGATTTGCTACTGCAAAACATTCTTGAGAATACTTAATATTAAACTATGCGTGATCTGTAAGTAAATTCAAATAGATTGAGTTTGAATCCTATGCGGGTGCTGAAAAACTATACCTACCCATATATAGGTGTCATTTTACAATACTGAATTAAATTAAACATAAAGAATAATAAATAGGTTTGGGGACTCCAATTTTATTATTACTCCAAAAGAAAGAAGGCAAAAAAATATGCCTGACGGCGAAAATCCTATTCAAATATCTCAAAAAGTTACGAAGATACAACTGTTTTAAGTTTTCTTGACAGAGAGAGAAAACGCTTGAGGCCCGTGACGTCACGGGCCTCAAGCGTCATAGTAAATGACAAGCTTTTCATGTGGAGGTGCGCTTTGCGGAAAAGGGAAAGAGTATACCCCCTCTTAAAACTTTGAACACATATAACTTTGTGATTATCTATTTATTGTCTTATGTTACTTTATCCTCCATGTGACTATATTTTTAATCCCTTTTCGAGGAGCTGCTCCTAGAGCCTAATTCTTTTTTCCAGGAGTTAACATGGCTAAGTTAACTCCTGGGACGATTTTCTCTGGTCGCATCATAGGTCGACAGGCCCCGAAACCAGGTCTTCCAGCGGCACAGACCTGAACAGCTGGTTGACGCTGGTCATGATGGAGCTCACGCCAAAGTCGACGATTGGTTTCCCAAACTCCTCGGCTACGAGTTTCCAATTCCTATTCATAAACTCTAGCACCAATTTACCTGTAGACAAAAAAGAACTTTGATTAGTTTTCTATCCCCAACTAACTTCTATTTTTTCTTCTTTTGCTTTATATTACGATCAAAAAGGATTAACTGTCATTCGGCAGAAATGGAAATTCGTCAACACTAAATGAACATTTTCAAATTGGACCAAAAGTAATATAGGTACCACCAAAAGTGAATATAGTTTTTTTTTTATTTAATTGAGTCTATATTTGTTTATAACCATATTTTTTCTTGTTCATAATTAATCTAGCCCAAATGGAATTTTGTCCGCTATGAAATAGGTTCAATACGTGCAAAGTAAATGTTGTCTAAATTAAATAAATGTCAAAATGTAATACGAAAATCGACTATTTTGAACAAAATTCATATGACGTATTTCCGCTTGGTCATATTTTTGGAGTGCACGTAGGTACCTTAAAAAAATACTTTATTTTGTTTTTAGTATTTGTTGTTATAGCGGCAACAGAAATACATAATCTGTGAAAATTTCAACTCTCTAGCTATCACGGTTCTTGAGATACAGAACGTATTTCTTTCGACCTATATTAAGTATATCAGTTTTACTTTAGGACATAATTACATTTTAGCACTATTCAGGCTGGACAATTTTCCATGTCGAGGATTTTCAAATAGACATTATTGAGATTCGATCAATAATTTCGAGTTGTCAATTTTCCATTTGTGCTGTGATGACAGTAAATTTCAAAAAGGTTGCACAAACTGCTGATGAACTTTATTTTAGAAAAACTGCTTCCAGGTAAAGTCAGCTGACAGTACAATAGTATGGTACCAAGCTGGTCTGACGAAGGAGACTGAAGGTGGCATAGCAACTCCACACTACACTCCTTTCAATGACCAGTTGATGACTGTGCAAAAAAGTACTTACAGTCAGCAATTAAATCCTCTACCATAAATGACACTTTTCACTCTTATTAATACTCGTATTGTTAGTCACAAACTCGTTGTAATGTAATCGTAATTTGATTGATTTTGTGCAAGATATGAAGTCTACTTACTCATCTCGGGGCTATCCTTGAAAAGATTCGTCAGTTTATAGGACACTCGTCCCTGGAACTTGTGATTCACCTTAAAATTCTTAACCTCTAAGTATTTTTCGGAATTCTTTGTTTGAGATCCTAATTTGATCAATGCCTCCAGTCTTAAGTTTCCTGAAAAAAAAATATTATTTTAAATTCCATTAAAATAAGCGTTTACTCTTGTCGCCTTCACATTGCCGAGTTAAGTGATTATGGAAATCGATCATCGTATGGGGTACACGATTACGTACCAAGGAAATCCCACTACGAAACGGTAATGGTATAGAAAGTCTACAATTTCCATTGAGGTATAATGTACTAACGTAATAGAGAAGACAACCCGAACATTATCTGTGCGCCGGCCGGCAAGGCATGCGAGGGGAGGGCAACTTGTCATAGAACTGACTGAGACGGTGCGGCCCATGGACCGCAACGCGTAGCCCAAACTTCTTGTTCGGCATGTCTTCTTTAGTACGTTAGTACATTATACCTCAATGACAATTTCCACACTGTGCTTACATGTCACGTGATGCAGAGAAAACCTACTTTGAGAATACCTCAGCGTCAGCGCCGTCAGCTGATCGCCTTATTGACTTTTTTCAAGTGCCAACTGAAAGTTATTATTACAAATAAAGAGATAAAACATTTTTAACTTACTGCATTTAATCATGGAGTCACCGTTTCCATCGATTGGGAACATGATGAGCCTGCCGGTGGATCGATACTTCCCTTTTATCGTCAAGTTGCAGTGCACTTGAATGTCCAGGATGTCTTTTATCATTCTGGAAATATAATACATTTTATAATTAATAAAATACAACTTAATTGATAATTTTGAAGTAGATTTGTTTTATATGTTAGGTACTAGCTGTGCTCGCGTCTCTGTCGTCATAGTAATCAGTCATTTCAAAAGGTAGGTAAGTGTAAGCTTTCTACAGTGTCAAATTACATCAACGTTGACTCAGAAGCAAACCGACTCAGACCGACTCTTCTTTGATTGTTCATTGACATGAATGCAATAAATTACTTGAGAAGTTCAGGCGTGAAATGTGAGGCTTTCGCAATAATAATATCAGTAATATCAGCATGGATACTATGGATTATCGAAGGTACCTAAATACATCGCGCCATGCACTTTTGTGTTGTTTCTTTTCTTCTTTCACGCTCTTATTGATATAATGTAACACAAAGCTCCTTAAAACTATAAAATCTGTTATATAATAATTGTATCTACGTACCTCGCTTTATCAATGACACAGTTTTGAAATCCCGTAGCAATGCCTTGATTGAAGCTGATCACCAGGCCTCCCGGCAACGTCAGGTTCAAACTGTCCACTAAGAACGGATCCATCTTCTCTATGCCTAGCTCAGGTATACCCATTAAGAAACCAGGCAAAGAAGCCTGTAGGGATTCCCTCAGACAATCGTTAGAGGTATCTTTGCATACTTTGATAAAATCAGCTAAAAAGAGAAAATATGTTTACATTAGTTACATGTGCACTTGCATTTTGAATATTAATTAAAGGGATCATACTTGTGTTTGACATATTCAGTGTAATAATTATGCTCTACTCTTTCAGTGACTCTGAACGACCCTGTGCATATAGTGGCATCTGTTCACGACATAAAAGTGCAATATACGGCGTTTGATGATTAAGAGGTGTCCTTTGGCAGAGTGAATCCCCTGAGCCCCCAGACCGTTTTAAGAAGGGGAGCTATCTTGATTTTTTTTTGAAGCAGGAAGATGGGGGGGGGGGTCCGTTATCAATAATGTGTTAATTTTATAACAGCTTGTGTTTATCCTATTGCATTCAACTTCGTGTCGGTTTCGAATAAACCAAAGATGACAAATTCATTTAAAGAATAATATTTACACCATTTCATATAAAAAAACTTTAGATAAAAGAAAATAAGTTTCTGTCAAAAAAAAAAAATTGTACAAGCTTAATAAATATCGCCAGGTAATTCGGGGTAAGCCCCCCCCCCCTCCCAAAATTTACATCAGAAATTTTGATGGCTCCCCTTCTTAAATCCATCTTTGAGTCGCAAGGACCAACTCAGCAAAAGGAAATCTCTTAATCACAAATCGCCGTATAATGAAGCCAACACCAGCAACTAATAGGGGGGTCATTCTCAAATAGTTAACGTCACTTGTCACAACCATGTGCAAAAGTTAAGAATTTCCCAGCAGTTTAATACTGTAGGTAATAAAATATTAAAATAAAGTAATATTTATTTCTATAATACTTAGCTGTCCTTATCAATCTTTTGGTCCGTATACAGGGTGTGGCCTGTAATAGGAGCAAATATTCAAAGGGAGCGTCCCTTTGAATATTTGCTTGCCTTAGTGCATTTGTAGTAACCCCTTGTGTCCCACACTCATTTAATTTTTTTTTGGATTCGGAGATATTTTGATATAAAGTTATGAAAAAAAAATGAATGAAAAATTAAAAATAGTTTATTCAGTAACTTAACTTAGCTTAACTAAATACATCGTACATATCGAGATACCTGTTTCGAGCTTTCTATATCGGAGTAGTTTTTATCTTTTAGCCAAGTCATCATTTACTTTTTACATTCTTTAAAGGTTGTGGAGTTGATGTCAATAAGAGGATTTATTAGGTTGTATAGGTGAATAGACTGGAACTCGTATTGTCTCCTAGCGTAAACAGAGTTAGCTGTCGCATGACCTCCAAGTAATGCATCTTGGCACCACAGATCAAGTAAACACTATAGAAACGGTAGTGGGCGGGGGTGCATGTAGCCGATGTTATGAGTGGACACTCATAACACTGTCAAACGCAGTCAAAAAGCAGATCAGTTGTCTGTTGACCGTGGGTGACGATTTTTGCCCTATTAAAAATATAAACATGCCGCGTTCTGCAATTTAGTCGTGCCGACAGGCAAGCCAGGACCCAAAGGTTCCTCCGGGAGCGATTTTCTATCACCGGTAAGTACTAAAATAACAGTTTTTTGAATAAATACGCAATCGATTATGAAATTCGCCATTGCTTGGCATTGCTTGCTAGCCATTAGGCCATTAGGGACTACCGTAATGTCACAGCAATGTATCGCATTATTCGCGTTTGACATTTTAACGGGGCGATTGTCAGTATGACTAGAGTGGTACAATGCTTAGTGTATAAACTTACCGATAAACTCACTAATTTAAAATTTACAAAGACAAAAATTATCTAATAATATAAATATTCTTCTTCTTCTTATTCGTGTAAAGGGATCCAATAATTTAAACTATACTTTATTTTGCCACCTCTATATAAATATTAAATGGTTTATTTCTTAAAAGGACACATTAAATGGATACATAATAAATCTACTGCCAAACTGCATGACAGTTGGTTGGCAGTTCGTGCTGCTCTTGATCATGGACATGTATTTTTCAAATATCATTTGTTTAGACGTCAAATTCCCAAAAATATAATATAATAATTCTGTCTCATTTTGACCAAGCACCATTTGGCTACCAAAAAAGAGATGGTAGTATAACATTCCGAAGTAACTAGCTATCACGCCGCTTCCATCTTATTTAAATATTCCGTGCTTGGCACCACGACATCATAGCACAGCAGTCAATGCGGATTTTGAGGTAACATCATGTAACGAGTCATAATAGATTTTGCATATTTGTTTTCAAAAGATATTTTTGTAATTTTTTGTTTTTTTTTTAATTTTTTTGTGTTTTTAAAATAAAAAGTTACTGATAGCACTCCAGAAGAGTAAAAAAATACAACTAAACACATTTTGAAAAAAAAAATTTTTTTTTTTTTTAAGTTTAACGATATGTGGTAATAATTGTTCAGAAGCTTAATAATCTACCGTTTAATTTTTTGCTCCTATTACAGGCCACACCCTGTATAAAAAAGAACAATTAAATATTAGTAGTGTTAACTTTTGCACGTGGTTGTGACAAGTCAATCACATTATTTGAGAAATACCGGGCACAAGAGGCGATGATTATGTGCAATCAGATTTTAAGAAATATAACAGCAATAGTAAATAAAGATGAATACTTACGTGATTTTGCGTTTACGTATGAGATAAACACAAAAATTATTCCAGTTAAAACACATGGCACTTGATTCAAACCTAAGGACTGCATCTTAATTAACTTTAAGCACAATGTATTCTAATTTAATTTAAGTACACTTCTTGCTCGTGCGGACCCAAAGGCATAACTAACCCATTTATATCCGTTTTGTGGTTTTATACCAACACTGGCAAAATTAGTGCTGATCGAAGTCATTTAAATATTATGATAGTAATGACTTTAATCATTTCTAAGAAAGTAACTCAATTAGATAATTTAACTCATTGCTTACTAATGAAAGACGGATTAGATTGCTTAAACTCATTTATTAAATGAAAATATAATTTAGACATTGAATCTAGGGTTTCCTACGCTGATCTATGTCGAATTCGGGTTCTTCTCTATCACTGGTAGTCGGTGAGGCGTTACCAAATACGTTCTGCAAAATCTCGATAGGTATCGTTGTACCAGGTCTGTTCACAAAATTGACGTTGATATTGGTGAAACGCGTTGGATTCACGGTGGACGTAGTGGTCCTCATAGTAGTGCCCTGTAGCGGCCTGGGTGTCGGTCTGTCGGTAGGATTGCTGATTGGCCTGGATGTGATGGGTGGCTGCGGGTTAGCTCGTGGGCATGGAGCCTGGCGGGCTACTGCCACGTCTGTAAGAAAAGAAAAAAATAACATTTACTTGATGTCAAACGCTTTTTATGGGTCTATTTCATAGTGTTCTACTTTATTGCACTATATCTATAATCTTACCTCAAGTAAGTCTAATAAACAATACTGATAAAATTATGTGTTGTGAAGCTGATTTGCGAAGATATAATCCAAAATATTATCTTGATAATCTTTTTCCAAGGAGTAATCTTTAAATAACTAAAGAACAATCCCGTTTGCGTTGTTGAGTAGGTACTTGGTACTTATTATAAGCGCGTAAAGTTAATACTTATTATAAACCACTACACTACGGTGTTACGGCCAATGATGTTTCAGTATACGGAAGTACATACTTTATCTTGCCTAGGGTATATATCTCTCTTTTGGCTCGCCTTTCCGGTCACAGTAAGCTTTCTTGATTGTACAAAACAATTTATTTCGTTACGGCATAGTTCAGCAATAAGGATCTCACAATAAACCCAATAAGAAGTTTCTGTCAAAAATTTCATTTTTGGTACAAGCGTTTATTGCCGACTGCAATACCTGCATACCATCATCAACTACTCATTGAGACGATTCTAACGAGCCCAAACTCGATGGGGTTGTGTCGTTTTATTGCGGAGTTCCTATGGCCACCTTCCAGTCGTGTCATCATAATATTGCATTGTCATATGCATGCAAAATTTTAGCTTGATCGGAAACCAGGAAGTGGGTCAAAATTAACTTGCAAGATTTGATTACATACAGATAGACAACGGGACAGGTTAAACTAAATAAAAGCTTGTAAAAACAACTTTGATTTTAGGAAGAAGGCTCCACTATTTTGCTAAACTGTCCAAAAATACTCACTGAGTCCACAGTTCCTAGCGCACTGCAAGGCCCCCGGGTTGTTATAGGTGACGTTGTTGGTCCCGCAGACGGGGTTGTACTCCGACGTGGCCGGGCATGCTCGTATGCAGATGACAAGGTCTAGCAGCGTCCTGTCCGTCGTGGGGGTCTGAGGGGTGGTCCGAGGGGTGGTCTGGGTGGTGATCCGAGCTGTGGTCGTAGCGGGCCTGGTTGTGGATGGAGACCTGGAAATGATGATGTAGAAACAATAAGCGGTGGAAGCTGATTAGCCGAGTGGTTCAGGCGTGCGACTCGCTCGTGAGCTCGAGTTGTATGGAATAGAATCTATATATATACTACGCGAGGCCGATTTTTGTACATGCCATCAGATCTACAGTTATGGTCCGATTTTAATAAATGATATGTTATTCGATTCGATGTTGGAGATTTGCAATAAGCTCTTCGTTTTTTAATTTGTTATCGAAAAAGTACTAAACATTTAATTTAAAAAACCTACTGTGCGCTGATCAAGTGACTTTAGCTGCCTGCCGTCACGTGACGTGTTTTGACTTGAGATGACAATGTAAAATAAATAAACAATAATTGAACTCAAACCTGTAGTAAGTTCTTCAGCATAAGAAATTATGTATGTTGAGTTGAGTCGGCCACATATGGATACAACAGAAAGAAAATTAAGAAAATAGAAAATCAACGATCTATTACAATGTTTACAAAAACTGACATGTATTGTGTCAACTATGGATTTATTTTTTTATTGACATAGAGATGTCAATATTATTGGCAATGTTTTTCTTTACTTCAAAAAAGTTTATATGCAAACTTATTTTCCCATACCTATTCGAGGTGTTGGGAGAAGAATGAGGTTTAAACCCATTAATTGTCGTGGACCCCATACACAGCTTTGTTAACCTTACTTAGCACAATGCCGTAGGCGCCGATAAGCTTCCACTCGATTACCTACTAAAATTTCTTCTCGGATGCCGGGGACTCCCATTGGCGACTTTGTTGACCTGACTTGAATACCATCTAAATTATTACAGGTTCATATAATTGTATTTCGATTACAGGGATATTTACATTGTAATTTGTCAATCCATTATGACTTTAAAATACCGGAAAACATAAACCAGTATTAAACTATTTAGCGGTATAAATAGTCAAATGCCGTTAATGGTTAAAAATAACCGGTAAAATATTATTTTTAATCATTAACGGTCCTCGATACAGTATTCTTTGATCTGTGCCAATACTAATAATAAACATTACAATGTCTGTGAAAAGTAAGTTTGTACGTTGGGGGTAATCTCAGAAACTATACCCATCCTATCTATCTACCTAGGTATTCCTATCTATCTATTCTAAAAACCCTTTCTTCAGAAGGTTATATGTAGAATGGACCTACGGGATTAAGTATGTGCTATATTTTATCCCGTCGCTCCGCCTAGGTTATTTGTATACGCGGCGGAGCCGCGCGGGTAACTAGTTTGACATAATACTCGTTTATTTGGTTTTATAATTATGTGATTTCGACTAAATAAACTAAACGGATTGATATTGATTCTCATGAAATTCACTTAAAAAATCGAATATGGACAGAGATATTTATTTTGCAAGTAGACTTCAAGGATTTTTTAATTTACGTATCTGAGATCTGACGTTCGCTTCGAAAGTAAGACACAACAGGGCTAGCATAATTGTCATCGCGTCGCGACGCAACACGAGAAAATCTAACCTCCAGAGCGAGTGTGCGACATGAGTCGTTGAATCGCGCGCGATGCGACTTGGCAGCTATTTTTGCTAGCGAGAAGACTTAACATTAGGTAATACCTACTAAACTAGATAACGGCATAAGCATAGTAATTTTATGACTTATGACGTTAAAAATGTAATGTAATGTGATTTCCAAGTCAATTATAGAAACAGTAAAACCCCAGGGATGAGAATGCGTGGAAACTACACATAAGCATTGTGTCTCTTTGAATCCGAATGAGAATCCTTCTCCGAATACCAATAAGGAGCATGATGAACAATTGAAGTGAATGCAAAGATTTTTTTACCAAAAGTTATCTGGTATATTTGAGATTTCCGCAGCGTAGATGAACACAAAAAATATAGGCAAAAAGTTTAGAAGATGATTTGAACACTTATTAGATACGAGTAGGTACTTAATGATGACTCAAAACGTACATACCTGGTTGTAGGAACTTGGTTGTTAAAGTTCGGAAATACTATTCGGTCAGCATCGTTTCTAGGACTTTGTGGTCGGTTCATATTATTTTGAGGTAAATCCCGTGAAGATCCGGTACTTTGGGCGTTACCAGGTTGACCAGGATTTGCGCTTTGAGTATTATGCCCTTGACCATGCTGATCAGGCGATCCAGTTTGGCTCTGATGATGTCCGTGAGATACCCCATTTTCACGATGACCAGTATATCCGGTTTGACCATGGTGTCCCTGAGATCCCCAATTTTGGTCAGGTTGATCAGGGTATCCGGCTTGAGTATGATGTCCATGATATCCCCCATTATCATGATATCGATGATCATGATGGTGACCGACTTGGTGATGATCCGAGTAACCATGACTGCCGTCGTGGTCCTTGTGATATCCATTATTACTCGAAATAGGTTTATCATGTTCATATTGATTTTCGTATCCTGAATCGTCGAAATCTTCATCACTTCCCCACGAATCTTCGCCGGTGTAATAGCTTGATTTCTGATTTGATCCGTACTCATCAGGGTCAGCTTGCCATGACACGAAATCATCAGTATCATCGAACCCGACCCAACTTCGGCTGAACGACGAACCGCTCATACACACCAGTACCACTGTAAAATAATGTTATTTTTAGAATATTAAGTAGATAAATAAGTAATCACATCGCAATCCCTAAATTTCATTTCCCAACTGTATCGTTTCTCCGAATATTCAGTTCGGCAAATAACCGTTTCCCCTATAACCATGAAATTTTCAGGATTATTATTGACTAGCTGTTGCCCGCGACTTCGTCCGCGTAGAACTTATACTTAGAAAATATAATGCAAACAAACTTCTACCATCTTAAGGGATGATTTCCGAGGCAAAAACTATTCTTTATACTTTGAAGGGTCTCAAATTATCTCTATACCAAATTTCTGTTGGAGAAGCCGGGGATATTCATTATAAACACCTTCTCTGTTCCATGAATTTATTGATAGTACGCCTGAACACAACAAAGCAAACGGACAATGTGAGTGACATCTGTCTGACTATAAAAACAAACCTAAACAGATTAAAGAGGTTAGATTGGTCCATAATATGTTCCAACACTGGCCCTTGAACCAATATAAACTCAACACAAAAAGTTAACACAACACAATAAATAAATAAAGCACTAAGTAGTAACACATCTGCTGTCCTTACAACAAAACATCACAGTAGCAAAAAAATAAATTAGAAACAGTATAAATCAATAAATATATCCGTAACATATAAAACAGTAAAATAAACTACAAGCGATATATGAAACGGATCTAAAATAATTTATACTAGTTCTATACTAGTACACTACTTAGAAACCTACAACATCTCACTTATTAGGCATAACAAATAAATGAGATAAAAACTTATCGTGTTTTTCTTTTGCCAATGGTTTGGTCAACACGTCGGCCACCATTTGGTCAGTGGAGAGATACTTAAGGGTAACTGTACCCTCGTCAACAATTTCCCTAATGAAATGGTGTCTGACGTCAATGTGTTTGGTTCTGGCGTGGTACATGGAATTAGTGCATAACTTTAATGCCGACTGATTGTCATTGTACAAAGTTATGTTGAACTGTACCCCGTAAATTTCAAACAGGAACTTGCGCAGAAACAGAGCCTCTTTGCAAGCATCTGACAGAGACATATACTCCGCCTCCGTGCTCGAAAGAGCGACCGTTTTCTGCTTCCTACTCTCCCAAGAGATGGTAGAATTTCCAAGTTTGAAAACGAAACCGGTATAAGATCGACGATCGACCTCGTTCGACGCATAATCAGCGTCAGCATAAGCGACGATGTCTAGCCCTGACTTCTGAAAAGTTAAACAATAATTAATCGTACCTTTCAAGTAACGAAGGACGCGTTTTGCCGCCTTCCAGTGCGTCTCATCATATGCTTCGTTGAACTGGCTCAGCGAACTGACAGCATACGCGATGTCGGGTCGGGAACAAATCGCGATGTACATGAGACAGCCTATCAGGCCTCTGTAGTCGTGAGTACAATCCTTCGTTGTAGACTTCACGTGCTTCAGTCCTGTTTCCATAGGTGTTCGCGCAGGGTTGCAATCAGACATTTGAAAACGTTCTAGAACCTTCTTAATGTAACTTGACTGGTCTAGAGTAATCTCATTATTCTGTCTGCAAATCCTCATGCCGAGAATGTGGTGTGCTGGCCCTAAATCCTTTATTTCGAAGGCCTTTCTCAAGTCTTCTTTGATTTCTGCCGTTCCTTGGCATTCCGCTGAAGAAAACAGCATTATGTCATCGACATAGAGCGCAATTATAATCATAGATTTCCCGCTTGACTTGACATATACACAGGGTTCAGAAGATAAACGTTTAAATTTCATTTTATTCGTTAAAACGTCATTTATCTTTTCATACCATGACTTCGAAGCTTGCTTCAGTCCATATATGGCTTTGTTCAACTTATAAACCTTATCCTCTTGACCTTTTATTTTGTAACCCTCTGGTTGCTCCATATAAACGGTTTCTTTGAGATCTCCATTCAAAAATGCCGTTTTTACATCCAGATGTTCGATATTCATGTTATGTTCTGCAGCTAAAGCCAATAACGTGCGTATAGTCGAATATCTTACTACAGGAGAAAATGTTTCTAGATAGTCTATACCATACTTCTGTGTGTAACCCTTTGCAACAAGGCGCGCTTTGTACCTTAGTATTTCCCCGTCGAGGCCAAGTTTTCTTTTAAAAATCCACTTGCATTTGACAGGCCGTTGCTTCATACTGCGATCAGTCAGAGTCCAACACTTGTTATCGATGAAGGATTTATACTCTTCCGCCATTGCGGCTTTCCACTTACCCGCTTCTGGGCCGTTCAATGCCTCGCGAACTGTCTGAGGGTCCCCCGCGTCACTGCACAGAGTGCGCGCTACACTCGCAGACTCAAACGTGCCGTCGCAGTCTTCCAGTGTCGAATCTCCTGGGGCATACGTTTCATCCGCAGGGTCATCTGGGGTCTCACTACTGCTCTCAGAATCATCTTTCGTGATGACGCTATCGTCATGACTGATTTCACTACGAGTAGATGTTTCTGTGGGCTCAGGGGATAGATCGGGTTGCACTTGAACATTGTTAGTGACACTTACATTCTTGCTAGTTAGTTCGAACAAATTGTAGCGTGAATTGTCATTCTCACTTTCTGATACGTCATTCCAAAAAGCATGTTCCACAAAGGTGACATTTCTAGCTTTTATGACATTCTGTGGATGCGCCGGGTCTATTAATCTATAACCCTTTGTATCGTCACAATATCCAGCAAATATATATTTCTTGCTTTTGGGATCCAATTTGTCCCGTTTATGCAGTAGGGCGTAGGCTTGACAACCAAAAATGCGCAGGTAACTAAGATTTTCCTTTTTACCTGTCCATTTTTCTTCTGGAGTACACCCCATCACAGCCTTAGTTGGAGAGCGATTCTTTAAGTAAACAGCCGTGTTGACCGCTTCTGCCCAAAATTCCTTTTTCAAACCCGCATCCTGAAGCATGCACCTGGCCTTTTCCATGATAGACCTGTTCGCGCGTTCAGCAACTCCGTTCTGGGGCGCTGATCTCGGAACTGTGGTCTGGTGTCGGATCCCGTGCTTCTTCAGGAATCGCTGAAAATTAGAATTGACAAATTCACCACCTCCGTCACTGCGGAAAATCTTTATTTTCTTATTAGTTTGGTTTTCTACGAGAGTTTTGAATTCTGTAAAAATCTCGAAAACCTCACTCTTCGCTTTAAGAAAATAAACGAATGTTTTTCGTGAGCAATCGTCGATGAACGTCAAAAAATATCTTTTCCCACCAAGGGACGGGCATGGCAGTGGTCCGCACACGTCACTGTGGACCAAACCAAGAATTTCCTTAGCCCTGGTCTCTGATTTCTTGGGAAATGGCAATCTACTCTGTTTACCTACTATACAGGAAACACACGATTGAAAGTCATTGTTGTCATAAGAAATACCAGTGACCATACCTTTTCGCAATAACTCCATGCTTCTAGTATTCAGATGTGCTAGCCGGCGGTGCCAGACATGTTGTGTCGACTGGCTTTGTGGTGCTGCAGGAGACTTCGCTTGCATAACATTCTCAACAGGACGATCTTCATCCTTCAGTTGAGGCGCTGACGTCACGCTGTCACCTGTATCTACAGACAAAGACGAACACATCGCTTGCGAAGGTGGCTCGCTACACAAAACAGACACTGTTTCTATGGCATCGAGTTGATAAATACCATCTCTTAGAGTAGCGGTGGCCAAAACCTCTCCGTTGTCAGTAACCGTACACACGCCAGAACGAAACATAACTTTGAAGCCTTTATTAACCATGGCACTGACAGATAACAAGTTAGCAGTTAATTTAGGAACTAAATATACATTACTTATTGGTCGTATACAATTGTCCTTCAAAACAACTTGCACTGTGCCTTTTCCAGCCGTCATCATAGCCTCACCGTTGGCTATGTACACTTTCTTCGGCTTGTCGCTTGTGAAATCCGACATCACACTGCGATCATTGCAAAGATGAAGCGAAGACCCGCTGTCTACGTACCAAACATCGCGCTGAACTCCTACAGCCAACGCCGTAAGAAGCGACGTATTTTTCCGGCCACTCTTGTTGCCGTCAGACTTTTCAGGGCAGTCCTTCATGCAGTGCCCAATCTTCTTGCACTTGAAGCACTTAATAGGTTTACGTGCTTTATGAGCTTTAAATGCCGTTATGTTTTCATCTTTTTCATCTCGACGTAAATTTTCTTGAAGCAATTTCAATTTGACAACTTCACTTGACAATGACACGTTCGAATTTTCTAGAGCCATAATTAACGGATCGTAATCGCTTGTCAAACCGCTCAGCAATATTACGGCCAGGAAGTCGTCTTCTAGAGCCGATCCAATATCGCTCAAAAGTTGCGATGTATCCATGATCCTGTTCACGTATGCCTCCATACTCGCACATTCGCTCAATTTTGTTGCGAATAGCGTTCGAAGTAAGCCGAGTCGTCGACACAGACCTCGATCTTCGTATGCCTTCTGCAGGTTCTGCCATGCTTCACGCGCCGTCTTCGCATTTCGAATTTGTGGAAATACTGTAGGCTGCACAGACAAGGCGATTTTCGCGAGCGCCTTTTCCTGCTTCTTGGCGTCTTCACATTTATTTTCCGTTTCTCCTATACAATCCCAGAGATCGTCGTGGATAAGCACCATCTTCATGATGAATTTCCAGGAATTATAGTTCTGAATTCCCGACAATTTTTCCACGGAAACATTCTGACTGGCAGATGCCATCTTTTGTTTCTTACGAGAAAATTTGGAAAATAACTTGATCGAAAACTATACGAATTCACTTCAGGAACTAGGTGAATTTTGAATGGTCTGCTACCATGTTGGAGAAGCCGGGGATATTCATTATAAACACCTTCTCTGTTCCATGAATTTATTGATAGTACGCCTGAACACAACAAAGCAAACGGACAATGTGAGTGACATCTGTCTGACTATAAAAACAAACCTAAACAGATTAAAGAGGTTAGATTGGTCCATAATATGTTCCAACAATTTCATCTAGGTAGGTACATGGATTTTATCCAAACTTTAAACCCCCTATTTCATACCCTTAGGGAATGATTTTCGGGATAAAAACTATCTAATGTCATTCTTCGGGACTCAAACGACCTTTATACCAAATTTCATCTAAACGGGATTCATCCAAATTTTAACCCCCCATTTCACCCCCTTAGGGAGTGATTTCCGGAATTACAACTATCCTATGTCCTTTCCCAGGACTCAAGCTATCTCTATACCAAATTGTATTAAAATGGGTTCCATCCGAATTTTCACCCCTAATTTCACCCTCTTAGGGGATGATTTCTGGGGTAAAAACTATCCCATGTCCTTTCCCAGGACTTAACCTATATCTACACCAAATTTCATCAAAATAGATTACATCTAAATTTCACCCCCCCCCCCCCTTTTCACCTCCTTAGGGGATGATTTCCGGGATAAAACCTATTAAATGTCCTTCGCCGGGACTCAAACTATTTATATACCAAATTTCATCTAAATCGGTGCAGCGGTTTAAGTAGCTCCATACAAATTTCCACCCCCAATTTCAGCCCCTCAGATATAAAAACTACCCTTTGTCCTTCCCCGGGGCTCATTTCATCTAAATCGGTTCAGCGGTTTAGGCGTGAAGAGGTAACAGACAGACACACTTTCGCATTTATAATATTAGTATGGAAGTATGGATTATTAGTGTGGATAGTATGGATTATTTCCGCTTGTCTTCCAAATAGAGGTGTAGCTGTAGACTCACTTCAAAAGAAAGAAGAAACGAAAAACTCATTCAAATATCTCAAAAAATTACGAAGCTACAACCGTTTTAATGTCGCTTGTTAGAGTAAGAAAACGATCAGGGACCGTGACGTCACGATCCTCGAGCGTCATAGTAAAAAACAATCGTTTCATTATAAAGATACGTTTTGCGGAAAAGAGACGCAACAAACCCCCTCTTAAAACTTTATACACTTATAACTTAGTGATTACCTATATAGCCTCTTGCGTTGTTTTTTTTTCGAGATAATACAACATTATGATTATTTTGTTTAGTGTCTACATCCCTATTTTCGATAAGATAAGATAAAATAAGATTACTTTATTTTCAGAACTGTGTACATTTAGTTGTTTTGGGTAAAATAAAGTCCAACAGCTTGCCCATTTCGGACGTACAATATTAAACTTAAAGCTAGTCAAATATACTAAAACAATAACAACAATAGTATTTCCAAATAATTATAACCATATTCACACATAAAATATTAATTTAGATCTATCCGACATCCGTATTTTCTTTTAAACCACGAACTTCGGAATTCGAAAATATTCGGTTAGGTATCTCTATCTCTATCGCACTAACAAATGACAGGAATGCAGAGGGCCTACCGCGAAAGGCATTCGAAGTTTCCCCTCTCTGTCATACTTACAAGTTCGTACATAAGTGCGACAGAGAGGGAAAACTTCGAATGCCGTTCGCGGTAGGCCCTCAGATATACGAACTTCGAGTTTCGGTTTTCGGTGGTTTGGCTGAATACGAAAAGAGCGCGCGCGCGTGCCATTCAAAAAAACCAAGTTTATATTGTTCGAATTTGTTGTTACATTTGTACAAATTACGCCTTAATTCGACATTTGCGCATATAAGTTCGCATATCAAAATCGATTAATTTTATATTTGCTTTTGGTACCTATGTGTCTCGTCAATGTATATCGTAGACGGGATTAAAATTATTAATAGGCGAAAGAAAGGCAAAGCAATTCCGCCATTTTGCCGTAGTATTTCTTATTTCTGTGATTTTGACGTTTCTTTTAGCTGACAGATGTGGCGGCGATATACTTTAAGAATAATAAATGAGGAATTAAATGAAGTCGTATATTACGGAAAATAAATTAATTGTCGCAGTCGGATAAAAACTATCCTAAGTTGCAGCTAGAATAATAATGTACCTATATAAAATGTTTCATATTTTTCCGTTCATGGGATACTGAGAACATTCGTACCACAGAAAGCTTAGTTTCAAACTGGCTGATTCTTTTTTTAATTTAGAGATTTATTATAAGTGGAGATAATAAAACAAACTAAACATAAATAACCTGGTAGAGAATGCCTTGTGGCATTAAGTCCACCATTTGTACTTTTTTTATTTGTGCAATAAAGCTTAAATAAATAAATATCCTAATGAGTTCAACGTGATATTTAAATAAAAAAACTATGTAAATCATCGAGAAAACTGTTTTTTTGGGGATATGAAAATTCGGACAAACGATACAGTTGGAAAATGAAGTTAAGTTATTGCGATAGGATACCAAGTAAATAGGTACAATCAGGGATCGGAAACCGGTATTGTTTGTATGGGAACGAAAACGGTTCTTTTTCGTTCTTTTGATAATCATTTCATTTCTAATTGGGCAAACTAATAATACGCACTCGTTACCTCAAAACACAACTAAGTCCTACATGTGAAGTATAAAATAGTTCGAGATTTGTGGTAAACCGAGGTTTTAGCAATTAACCGGTTCCGATCCCTGGGTACAATGTGTGTAATACAGTTTTTGTCAACCGATTTAAAAAAAACAGTATAACCAAAGAAAATTCTGATGTTACTAGTCTGTATTTCTCTACATATCTACTACTTCGTCATACAAAAGTTGCTGATTTTAGTAAGTATTAGTCGAAACCATATTGTGGAAGTAAGGCATATGGATTGGGCATACATAACTATATTCTTCGTAAGGGCAATGAGGACATAGTTTGCCCCAAGCTCACGGTCCTGAAAACAAGTGAACTAAGGGCATTTCACTACGATCGCTAAATTAATCCCATTAAAATATTTTTAAGTGTATAATAAGTTAATAAGCTGCCTGCGCGCCTTCGCTCGCATATTGCAATGCAAAAAACACAGGAAAACACGCGTTATAAAATATAACCTATACCTACTATAACCATCTAGAAAGTCCCTTCTACACGCAGGTGAACGTATTTTTGAAATCGGATAAGCGGTTCCGGAGATTACCCATTACATACAAACTTACATTTTACAATCTCAGAGTTTTATAATATTAGTATAGATTATGTAGTAGGTAAGTACTCGTATAAAGCAATTGTAGTTAAAAATATAAACAAGCTGCCGTAAATGTGTATTTGGAATATAATCGTGTTGACTCCGGGTGTCCTTAACAAACGGGAACTAGAGGGCTAGAGGGGCATTCTTATTTTTCGGTATAATCAAGGTTTTTCAACAATATTGCATTCGCTGTATTGTTGCGTGACTTTCACATGTAACCTTGAACCTGTGGTGCATTCTGCATTCACTTCCTAGTGGGCTTGCAAGTTGCAACCCAATCGAGCCACTTTAATTAGGAAAGTCGCTTATATAACATATGTGACCCCAAGGTCTGCAATACGAACCTATATTGTACCCCACTTAGCTGGATTATTAATTCCGCTTCTACTTAATAAAAATTCGAACGTTTCTGTGAATGTTTGGACGTATTTAGGGTTCCGTACCTCAAAAGGAAAAAACGGAACACTTACAGGATCACTTTGTTGTCCGTTTGTCTGTCTGTCAAGACCCTTTATCTCGGGAACGCGTGGAGCTATCGAGTTGAAATTAAAACCATACACTCAAGTCTACAGTCCCATGAAGCTGTGAAAAAATCAAACTTCTAAGTTAACGTAAAAAAAGATACGGTCGTTTATCCCGCAAAAAACGTATATTTCGACACTCTCAAGGGAATCAATATTTATAGGGTACTTTCCGTTGACTTAGAACTATCAAATTTGCCAAGTAATATCGTCTTATACTTGTAGTATACTATGTAGTACAGGGAAAACTCTGAAAACTATAAATTTGTAATAAAAACTCTGGGTGGACGAGTCTGACTCGCACTTGGCGGTTTTTTACTTGACATTTATAATACTGAAAGGTTTTGAGGAGGCTTTATAGTATAAAAATAGATTATATATCAGAATAAAATCATAGACTTTAATATACGCATACGAAGTCGCGACCAGAAGAAGCTACATTAAACGCACAAGCCGAGACATAACTGTACTATTCTGTCTCAGTTTGTGCGTTCAGGTTGTAGCAGTACTGTGCTGCCTACTGTTCTGCCCCACTGCTCTACCTCTACCCTCGTGTGAAACGAGCATAACTTTGCAACTCAAATATAATGAACTAAGCGTAGACTAACTCCTAATACTTTATGTTGCCCTAGTACTTTTCACTCTTTTCTCACCACGAAATTCGTCACTTATTTCCACACCATGTCTTCAATTACTAAAAAAATATATTATAGGTCCTAGGTAAAGCATGGGTCCGGTCCGGATCACTCATGGTTTCATAAGAGTATTATTTATTCCTTACTGGACACTAGTTACGAACAATCAAACAGGTATCAGAATAGGAATAGTACATTATTGCCGTGGCCGGGAAGGAGACAATTGCAGGCTGAGTATTTTGTTTAAACGGACGAGCTTGCGAGTCCGTTTAATTATAATACGAAGCCTGCAATTGCCATTCCGGCTGAGGCTAATATAGTGCTTTTCTCAAAAATGGGGGAATAAAAAAGACTAAATTTAAATCAAGCGTTATTATTAAATACAAACTGAGGATAGTGCAAAAGACATAAAATTAAACGTCATATTTTTTTAAACAGAATCGCAAGTGTATTTTTCCACCGAAAAACGCAATCTTTTAATGACACATACAAAAATGTCGCGTTTGCAACAGAAAAATACGACTTGATTTGGTTGAATACGACCTGTGCCGTCTTTTATATGCCAGTTTCTACTTTTTTAAAAGTTTGGTACTCGACAAATAAAGGAATTCATATGTAACATTCCAGGCGGCCTGCAATGTTTTTTATTTTTTAATTTTGATCTGGCCTTCAACTATACACTTCACCTTCCAATATGTAGCGAGTTATGTTCACTTTGCGGGCCATTTTTGAGAAAAAAAATATATCACTTGGATACCAGTATCCTATGAGGATCATTTTTTCTTCTTAGGTAACTGGTTACAAAACTCCGGTTACATACGCGGCCGAAGGGACATTATGTATGTATATATACATATATATTTGCAAACACGTTCTCGGAAACGGCTCTAACGATTTCGATGAAATTTGGAATGTAGGTGGTTAAGGAGGCGAGAAATCAATCTGGATAGGTCTCATGTCCGGGAAAATTCGTTTTCTCCATATTTTTTCCATTTTCATCCGAGCGGAGCTTGGTCGCCCAGGGACTTTAACTTATGTACGTACTTTATATATGGGAGGTCAGTTTGGAATCAAACAATTATTGTTTATATACTGAGGCCCTAGCCGTCGCTGAACTGCCAGTATAAATAATGCAAAGGCCAGGGCTCCGTGTGTGGACATGTGTGCTACCTCATGCACGTTAACAGTCTGTGTGGAGTACTGCGTCACTGTTCCGCGCACATGTTTGCAGACGATCTATGCACCCTACTTGCCGGAACCAACCTTTCAGAAACTTGTCGCTTGGTTCAACAGGACATAGACGCGGTCGTTAAATGGTCCCATGATAATGGTATAGTGTTAAATACAGATAAGACAAAATTCCTCATCATTCAATCACCTTATTTGTCAATAGCTGAAACCTCCCCACTTATGTATACCCATAGTTTTAATTGTCATCATAATAGTTTAAATAATTGCCAATGCAAACATATTGAAAAGGTAGACTGTGTTACATATCTTGGCGTCAAGGTTGATGTTACATTTTCCTGGCTACAACATATTAACTATATTTGTAGTAAATTAAGATTACTCCTAGGAAAATTTTACCACCTTAGCTTTAAAGTACCAAGCAATATACTAAAATGTCTGTACTTTGCTATAGTAGACTCGGTGTTGGGATATGCCCTTGATTGCTATGGACTTACATTCAAATCTTACATAGACAAACTTGAAGCATTGCAAATTAGATTCTTACTAGAAATAAAAAAACAAAAAACAGTTGCAAGGGTGATTATTCAAAATTATTTAAAACTAGCTGTTGCCCGCGACTTCGTCCGCGTAGAACTTTTTATCGTCTTAGAAAATTATTTCTCTCAATACAAAATTTGAACCCTCTTTTAGGGGATAATTAAAAAAAAAGTTGATGTTAATTTTCTAGTTTGTGAACAAACAGTCTAAAACCAAAGTTAAAAATCTCATACTTTAAAAATGCCTTGAAATACTCAAACTTTGAACCAATTTTAACACTCTTAGGGTATGAATTTGGAAAAACTCTGAAATCAGTTTTGTAGTCTTTTAACGTACAGAATAAGACCGAAGTTAAAAATCTCTAACTCACACTTTAAAATTTTATTGCTCGCCATTTAAAATTTGAACCCCCTTTTAAACCCCCTTAGAGGTTGAATTTTTCTAATCGCTGAAAGAACTTTTTTCGTAAACTTTTAAATCTCTAGCTCAAAAAAAGTGTTGCCCATACAAAGCTTTCTTAACCCCCTTAGGGGTGGAATTTTCTAAAACTCTGAAAATACTTTATTATTAATTTTAATAAGTAACATTTTGAATAGTTTTAAGTCTAGTAAAAAAAAAAGTTTTTCCCACACAACACTGGCTACCCTTCTTAAGGATCTTAAGGATCCCCTTAGGGATGGAGTTTTCTAAAACGCTGAAAGTTCTTTTTTAGTATTCTAATAAGTAATCTTTTTGCAAAGTTTTAAGTCTAACTCAAAAAAAAGTGTTGCCCATGCAAAGCTTGCTCTCCTTTTTAACCCTATTAGGGGTGGAATTTTCTAAAACGATTTGTGTTCTTTTTTTGTATTTTAATAAGTAATCTTTCTACAAAGTTTCAAGTCTCTAACTCAAAAACATAAACTTTCCCTGATAAAAACTTTGCACCCCTTTTTATCCCCCTTAGGGATAGATTTTTTCAAAACGCTGAAAGTCTTTTTTTTTGTATTTTTATAAGTAATCTTTCTACAAAGTTTTAAGTGTCTAGCTCAGACAAAGTGTTCCCCATACAAACCTTGCACCCTTTTTTAACCCCCTTAGGGAATGATTTTTGTAAAACGCCGAATGTAGTATTTTTCATGTTCTAATAAGTAATTTTTCGTCAAAATTTTAAGTCTCTATTAAAAAAAAATATGTTTTTCCCATACAAACTTTGCACCCTATTTTACCCCCTTAGGGGTGAAATTTTCCAAAACGCTGAAAGTACTTTCTTTGTATTTAAATAATCTTTCTACAAAGTTTTAGGACTCTAGCTAAAAAAATAGTTTCCCACATACAAACTTTGCACCCCTATTTTAGCCCCCTATTTTTAGGGGTAGATTTTTTTAAAACACTGAATCTAGGTACTTTATTTGTATTCTAATGAATAATTTCTCTACAAAGTTTTAAGTCTCTATTTAAAAAAAAGTAGTTTTTCCCATACAAACTTTGCACTCTATTTTACCCCTTTAGGGGTAGAATTTTCTAAAACCCTGAAAGTTCTTTATTTGTATTCTAATGACTGATCTTTCTACAAAGTTTTAAGTCTCTATTTAAAAAAAAAATGTTTCCCCCATACAAACCTTGCACCCCTATTTTACCCCCGTAGGGGTGGAATTTTCCAAAACGCTGAAAGTGTTTCATTTGTATTCTAATAACTAATTTTTCTACAAAGTTTAAGTCTATAGCTCAAAAAAAAAAGGTTCTCCCATACAAACTTTGCACCCCCATTTTACCCCCTTAGGGGTAGAATTTTCAAAAATGCCTTTTTATCCCTAGCCCACGTTATAAAAGCAACATACTGTGCAAAAATCAACTCTCTAAGATTAGTAGTTTCGGCTGTGCGTTGATGAGTGAGTGAGTGAGTGAGTGAGTGAATAAGTCAGTCAGGACATAGGCATTTATTATGTATATTATGTATAAATAGATAGAAGATAATGAAACTCCCATTCAAATATCTCAAAAAATTATGAAGCTACATCCGTTTTAATGTCGCTTGTTAGAGTGAGAAAACGATGAGGGACTGTGACGAACTCGAGCGTCATAGTAAAAAACAATCGTTTCATATGAAGGTGCGTTTTGCGGAAAAGGGACAGAACATACCCCCTCTTAAAACTTTGGACTCTTATAACTTAATCATTACCTATATAACCTCTTGCTTTGTTTTTTTCTCCATTTGACTATATTTATTTTAAATTCTTTTTCGAGAAAATACATTATGATTATTTACCATATTTTCGATTCCTGAGCTATAACCACGAACTTCAGAATTCGAAAATATTCGGGTATCTCTATCTCTATCGCACTAACCATACTCGAGTGACAGGGATGCAAATATATGAACATTGAGTATCGGTTTTCGTGGTAGCGCCGCAGGTACTTTGGCTGAATGCGCCGAGCGCGTGCCATTGTCATTCAAAAAAAACAAATTCGTGTTAATTATATTGTTCAAATTTGTTGATTTCATTTATTGAAATTACGACATAAAACGACATTTGCGCATATAAGTTCTCATATCAGAATCGAATATTTTTTTATGGTTTATATTTTAGCATTTGTCTCGTAAAGGTCTATCGTAGACGGGATTTAAATTATTAATAAGTGAAAGGCAAAGCAATTCCGCCATTTTGACGAAAATTTGACGGTTCTTAGAGCTGACAGTTGGAGCAGCGTTTGATTTCAATAAAAATAAATGAAAAATTAAATGAAGTCGTATATTTCGGAAAATTAATTAACTGTCGCAGTCGGATAAAAACTATCCTAAGTTGCAGCTAGAATAATAATGTACCTATATAAAATGTTTCATATTTTTCCGTTCATGGGATGCTGAGAACATTCGAACCGCGCAAAGCTTAGTTTCAAACTGGCTGATTCTTTTTTTAATTTAGAGATTTATTATAAGTGGAGATCTGTAAAATACTTCCGGTTAGCCTAAAACATAAATACCTTTTAGCAGTTAACAATCATATTAGCAATCGAGTACATAGCCCAATACCGATAGAACACAAACATAGCACAAGGTCGGTGTCCGCGGGTAAGTATGAAGTACCTCGGGTTGATAACTATTTTGAAGACCGTACTTTAGCCAAGATACTTCCGTACTTCTTAAATACTTTACCCGAAGACATCCGACATGAACCAAATAAACATAAATTTAAAAAAGCACTAAAAAACACCTACTGCATACACTTAAGTAACGTTTGCTTATTTTGCAAGCAAGCGTTATCACACTCATCTCCACTTATAATAAATCTCTAAATTAAAAAAAGAATCAGCCAGTTTGAAACTAAGCTTTGCGCGGTTCGAATGTTCTCAGCATCCCATGAACGGAAAAATATGAAACATTTTATATAGGTACATTATTATTCTAGCTGCAACTTAGGATAGTTTTTATCCGACTGCGACAGTTAATTAATTTTCCGAAATATACGACTTCATTTAATTTTTCATTTATTTTTATTGAAATCAAACGCTGCTCCAACTGTCAGCTATAAGAACCGTCAAATTTTCGTCAAAATGGCGGAATTGCTTTGCCTTTCACTTATTAATAATTTAAATCCCGTCTACGATAGACCTTTACGAGACAAATGCTAAAATATAAACCATAAAAAAATATTCGATTCTGATATGAGAACTTATATGCGCAAATGTCGTTTTATGTCGTAATTTCAATAAATGAAATCAACAAATTTGAACAATATAATTAACACGAATTTGTTTTTTTTGAATGACAATGGCACGCGCTCGGCGCATTCAGCCAAAGTACCTGCGGCGCTACCACGAAAACCGATACTTAATGTTCATATATTTGCATCCCTGTCACTCGAGTATGGTTAGTGCGATAGAGATAGAGATACCCGAATATTTTCGAATTCCGAAGTTCGTGGTTATAGCTCAGGAATCGAAAATATGGTAAATAATCATAATGTATTTTCTCGAAAAAGAATTTAAAATAAATATAGTCAAATGGAGAAAAAAACAAAGCAAGAGGTTATATAGGTAATGATTAAGTTATAAGAGTCCAAAGTTTTAAGAGGGGGTATGTTCTGTCCCTTTTCCGCAAAACGCACCTTCATATGAAACGATTGTTTTTTACTATGACGCTCGAGTATATTGACGTCACAGTCCCTCATCATTTTCTCACTCTAACAAGCGACATTAAAACGGATGTAGCTTCATAATTTTTTGAGATATTTGAATGGGAGTTTCATTATCTTCTATCTATTTATACATAATAAATGCCTATGTCCTGACTGACTTATTCACTCACTCACTCATCAACGCACAGCCGAAACTACTAATCTTAGGGAGTTGATTTTTGCACAAAATGTTGCTTTTATAACGTGGGCTAGGGATAAAAAGGGATTTTTGAAAATTCTACCCCTAAGGGGGTAAAATGGGGGTGCAAAGTTTGTATGGGAGAACCTTTTTTTTTTGAGCTATAGACTTAAACTTTGTAGAAAAAATAGTTATTAGAATACAAATGAAACACTTTCAGCGTTTTGGAAAATTCCACCCCTACGGGGGTAAAATAGGGGTGCAAGGTTTGTATGGGGGAAACTTTTTTTTTTTAATAGAGACTTAAAACTCTGTAGAAAGATCAGTCATTAAAATACAAATAATTCAGGGTTTTAGAAAATTCTACCCCTAAAGGGGTAAAATAGAGTGCAAAGTTTGTATGGGAAAAACTACTTTTTTTTAAATAGAGACTTAAAACTTTGTAGAGAAATTATTCATTAGAATACAAATAAAGTACCTAGATTCAGTGTTTTAAAAAATCTACCCCTAAGGGGGTAAAAAAGGGGTGCAAATTTTGTATGGGGGAAACAATATTTTTTTTAAATAGAGACTTAAAACTTTGTAGAAAGATTAGTCATCAGAATACAAATTAAGTACTTTGAGCGTTTTAGAAAATTCTACCCCTAAAAATAGGGGGCTAAAATAGAGGTGCAAAGTTTGTATGTGGGAAACTATTTTTTTTAGCTAGAGTCCTAAAACTTTGTAGAAAGATTATTTAAATACAAAGAAAGTACTTTCAGCGTTTTGGAAAATTTCACCCCTAAGGGGGTAAAATAGGGTGCAAAGTTTGTATGGGAAAAACATATATTTTTTTAATAGAGGCTTAAAATTTTGACGAAAAATTACTTATTAGAACATGAAAAATACTACATTCGGCGTTTTACAAAAATCATTCCCTAAGGGGGTTAAAAAAGGGTGCAAGGTTTGTATGGGGAACACTTTTTCTGAGCTAGACACTTAAAACTTTGTAGAAAGATTACTTATAAAAATACAAAAGAAAAGACTTTCAGCGTTTTGAAAAAAAATTTCCCTAAGGGGGATAAAAAGGGGTGCAAAGTTTTTATCAGGGAAAGTTTATGTTTTTGAGTTAGAGACTTGAAACTTTGTAGAAAGATTACTTATTAAAATACAAAAAAAGAACACAAATCGTTTTAGAAAATTCCACCCCTAATAGGGTTAAAAAGGAGAGCAAGCTTTGCATGGGCAACACTTTTTTTTGAGTTAGACTTAAAACTTTGCAAAAAGATTACTTATTAGAATACTAAAAAAGAACTTTCAGCGTTTTAGAAAACTCCATCCCTAAGGGGATCCTTAAGATCCTTAAGAAGGGTAGCCAGTGTTGTGTGGGAAAAACTTTTTTTTTTACTAGACTTAAAACTATTCAAAATGTTACTTATTAAAATTAATAATAAAGTACTTTCAGAGTTTTAGAAAAATCCACCCCTAAGGGGGTTAAGAAAGCTTTGTATGGGCAACACTTTTTTTGAGCTAGAGACTTAAAAGTTTACGAAAAAAGTTCTTTCAGCGATTAGAAAAATTCAACCTCTAAGGGGGTTTAAAAGGGGGTTCAAATTTTAAATGGCGAGCAATAAAATTTTAAAGTGTGAGTAAGATATTTTTAACTTCGGTCTTATTCTGTACGTTAAAAGACTACAAAACTGATTTCAGAGTTTTTCCAAATTCATCCCCTAAGAGTGTTAAAATTGGTTCAAAGTTTGAGTATTTCAAGGCATTTTTAAAGTATGAGATTTTTAACTTTGGTTTTAGACTGTTTGTTCACAAACTAAAAAATGAACATCAACTTTTTTTTTAATTATCCCCTAAAAGAGGGTTCAAATTTTGTATTGAGAGAAATCATTTTCTAAGACGATAAAAAGTTCTACGCGGACGAAGTCGCGGGCAACAGCTAGTATTTATAATAAGATTAATAAGTTAGCATTTAAGTATAAAATAGGATTAAAAACGATGTTATTATTATGTTATGTATATTATAGTACATTACTTACCCAGGGCGGTTAAACAAAGAATGTCTCAGATCGCAGGTATTTGACGCACGAGCCGAAGGCAAGGGCGATAAATATGCGCTCTGAGGCTTTCTTTATTACCGCCCGTGGTGAGTACAACATTTTACGTCTCTATCTGGCCAGGAAGTGGGGTTTTCCGCACGCATAGCGTGCGGTAATTCCTAACTTATGGCCAGGTATGACGTAAAGCATAAAAGAGACTTACCTGCAGGCAAACTGTTTAAACAGTTTTGCAGGGACATGTTTTAGAATAAGTTTTTTATATCTTTGGTTAATAAATAAAATTAATAAATAAAAAATAAATGAATATGTACTAATAATTTTTTTTTTATTTACAACAATTAAAAAAACATGAAACAGAAAGTTAAAAACTAACTAAACCTAACCTAAACTATGTGAACCTAAACTACTATATACACATATTTCCCCCAAATCGCTGCCACTAGGCAGAGTACCCATAAGGCTGGCTGCGTTGCCCCGTTGAATGGCAATGCCAATTCGCTGTGCGAGGAACGAGCCAGCCCTGTTGTCACCAGAGGACCGGATGAGCATGTGACTTAGCTTTTTAAAAAGGTTAATTGCATCCGGTCCCCAAGGACCCAAGGTCTCCACGGCAAACGCCGCAAATATGTAATTCTCGTTAAGAGTTGCATATTTGCGGCGCTTTGCTGCCTCAGCCTCGGTGGCCGCTCCACCAGCCCTCAACGACGTCGTGCCCAGGTGGGACGGCGCTAGTGTATCCACACATGTGGCATCCCAGACTAAGGGCCGCCCCTGTTGCCAAGGCACGAGAGTCATCCCGTCGGGTCTCTTGCCGTCATCACGTGCTAGGCCATTTGGTTCTAATGTGGCCGGCACGTTGACACTGACCAGAGCCCGACGGATAATATCGTTGAGGCAGGAGTGACGGGATATGCGGCCGGCGCTTTTTGAGCAAGCGAGGCCGTGATGACCCGTCCTATCAACCATAGTGCCGCAGTGGCAGCGATGTGGTTCCACTATGTTGGCCCCAAGACGCAAACCAACCGCCAGCCGAAAACTGTTCGGGTCCAAGAGGTTCCCGTAGTTGGCAGAGGGGTAGGCGTGGAGCCAGTGACATGACTCCCTCTCCGAAATAGCCAACATACGGGCCCTTTCTGATGGCGATGATGTCGTTTCCATGAGATGATCGTGCACCCGTCGGCAGATAGGTAGGTCCCAATGTTTTTGGAGTTCAGGGCGGGCAGGTAGATCCTTGCCTGGACAGGCCATTCTCCATGCGTCCCTGGCCTCGGACAAGCACGCTATCTCACAATCACGGCGTGATGGGTTGAGAATTTTACCAGTGAGAAGCAGCGTGCTGTGTACCGAGGACAAGAACGCCGGAAGGGCGACGCTAGAAATTTGTCTAAGCCCGAGACCACCGAACTTAACAGGGAGTGATGCCAGTAAAAACATTCTGTTGTTCATTTTGATGTTTATTATTTTTTCAATCTTTTTTCAATCACTATATTATCTTCTGTCGGCTGCCAGCAAGGTGACCCCCTAGGCCCGGCCATTTTTAGTCTTGCCATACACCCATGCATCACCGAACTTAGATCAAAATTTATTACGTGGTACCTAGACGATGGCACCCTGGGAGGTGAAGCGAGTACCGTACAGGACGATTTTGTCGCCATTACATCTAAATTTGAACACATTGGCCTACAACTAAATTCTAGTAAGTGTGAACTTTATGTCGACCGAAACAGCGACAATAGCATTGAAACCATTAGAACGTTTGAAAATCTTTGTCCAGGTATAAAAATTCTCACCAAAGAATCTCTGCACCTCCTTGGGGCGCCGATTTTTGATGAGGCGATCCCTGGTTTTATCAATAAAAACATAGACCATTTTAATTCATTTTCGGACCGCCTTCTCCAAATTAACTCACACATGGCCATATTTATCCTCCGATACTGTCATTTCGTCCCAAAATTTACATACGCTATGCGCTGCAGTCCCTTTTGGAAACTTCAAAATTTCTGTGAAAAACTTGACAATACTAATAATTAAACAGTTGTAAATATTATGTAACCTAACATTTACTAGCGTGTCAAATGAAGATCATGCAACAAATATAAATTTGATTGAAATGTTTCTATTCTTGACCTAAAATTAAGTGAAGATCCCACGTGAGGTTAAGGCTGTCCTGCACTGGGATTATTCGCTTGTAATGTAATTGTTACATTAGGTACAAGCGAATGCTAGGCTCAGATTATGAATCCAGAATCCCACGGTGGCGCTAAGAAACGATCCCGCATTGCGGTTGGAGGTGCTATGCAGTATGCATGCAGTCCGAGCATTAAGTAGGTATATCAAATGTCCTTAAATGCAAAATCAAAATCAATTATGTGTTCTGCAAATAGGCCACTAGGGCACTTTTACATGTCAAAATGCTTATCGGAAAATGTCCGAATTTCCCGCACGAGCTTAGTTTTGCGGAAATAGACCGATTACAATTGTGGGTAAATACTTGAGATCCATTTCCATACAATTTTTTTTCGGGTAAATCGTAATTTAATACAATTACATGTTAAATTACTGATTTATTATTCCCATTTTAAATGTTCATATAAGCCTCTTGAAATCTTACCTCCGATAACAAACAAGTGTTTATTATTGAACTAATAAGAAACACAATAAATAGCAGATCCTTTGAATCCTTTGGATGGAGGAAGCCTTTGTCCATTTTTACATACCAGGAGGTAAATTTGCTTCTACATTTCACAAATATTTTTTGGTATCAATTTATATACAAAATGTCGAAATAAATTGACTTCTAGTTATGACAGCAGCGCTCTCGGGGCCCTATTTCACCACTTTACCAACAATTCGACTTACTTCGCTTATCGACGCAGCAATGTACGTCGAATTTTCAATGTCGGGTGACAATTGGTGAATTGGTCTAGTTGGTGAAATAGAGGCCCTCTTAACCACCAAATGGACTGGCATACCTAGGCCTCCGATTACGAGCAGCTGTTAATTTCCAGTCCATATGTCAAATTACACTGGGCATTCCAACTAGCAAGTATTCTCTTATAACAGAATATATATATGTAGGGTTGAAGTGTGTTGTGGGCGATGTACTAGCAACCTATCACTGCAACATCACATTTTGTCGATCTTTTATACCCACATTTATGCTAAAAGTGGCACTGGAACACAAGTTTCATGTGCTCTGCCTACCCCTTTTAGGGATAAAGGCGTGATTGTATGTATATGTATGTATGTATGTATATGTACCTATATCCGATTTCTGAATCACTAACCCAATAATTTTCAGGGTTAAATTCGCTAACAGACTGATGAGTGATGACACCTTGTGCAGATGACTAACGCCGATAAATCACCGGTGTTGAGATAAAATACTAATTAGATGCTTATGTGTTAATGGATCATAATAATAAAATAACCATCAAGTAATAAAAAAAATTAAAAAACAAGACTTACCTAGAATCGCGATCCATTGAGCCATTTTGTTAGTTACGAATATAAAGTACTTACTATAACTAAATGTACCTATATTTAATCGGTATTCTTAAGGGGACTCTGTGTGCACACTCGGTCTGCGGTCAACGAGTCTCACACGTTTAAGAAGCGAATCTAAAGTCCTGTGTATATACACTCCCCACTATGCGTGTTGCCCTCGCATGTGATTCATATCGATCGAAACATGACAATTATCGAACGTGTAAAGAAGTGAAGACTGAAGTCGAGCCGGTTAAAGCACTTAAAACGTTCATGTTGAGGTTATGTATCCATTTCAACTAATAGCTACTTACACTAGCTCTCCCCTCAATGATTAGTCTCGCTGGAGACGGTCAATTTGGTACCACATTTCTCATACATGATATGAAAAGTGTTGCGCACATTCGCTCGTGATATTTTAAGAAACTTATGTAACAAACTTTCATAAATTGGCTTCCCATTTGCGCCAAATTCCCCCTTTCCTAGAATAAACTTGTATAAACTAGATTAATTTGAGAAATTGATTTCAGACGTGACATTTTGGGAAAACCATTTTTCTCAAATTAATCTATAGATCATACAAGTTTATTCAAGGAAAGGGGGAATTTGGCGCAAATGGGAAGCCAATTTATGAAAGTTTGTTAAATAAGTTTCTTAAAATATCACGCCGTTAGCCAGCGAATGTCAAATAACGTTTTGTATGGCAATCGAACCACCTTAAGTTAGTCTCGGCGCACCTGAAATTGAGCTAGGACAAAATGTCTTATCAAATTACCCTCAGCTTAATTAAAAAGGCCAGGCAAAGCCGCGGAATAAAATAAGCCCTATGTCAAGCACTAGTGAAGGTCCATTTTATATGTCACTGGAAAATACGTTGCAATCGGAGTTTCGAATTTTTTTTTTTTATATTATTAATAAAGCAGTCATAAAAATGTATAATGGGCGAAACAGTCACAAAACTTGGTCCATATTTAATGGACGTTAAATGCAATGGAGATATTATAGAACTAACATAGATATTTCAGACGAAGACATAGCGTACATATATACAAGCCAATACTTATAATATACTGACCACAGAACAGTATATTATAAGTATTGGGTTGTATCGAAATGATACATCATTCACCCTAACTTTAAGGAACCAGGGAAAACAAATTAGATCTGACTACTACCTATCTATACTATAAGTATACCTAATAGTACGGGAAGTAGTGTCACCCAATGTATGGGAGGTGCAAATGTTGGTATCGGATGAATTCACTTGGCACAGATGTCATGTCATATACGTAAAGCTAAGCTATTGACGAACATATCAAAATCAGTTTGCAAAAATCTAAGGACTTTCCGACTTTGCAGCAAAACTAGAAAAGATACACGAAATGATATTTATGTGGTACATTACTTTCGTGTATCTTGCATTTTAGCTTAACATTTCAGTTTATTATTTTTAGACAAGAGCAAAATTGGAAAAATTGTGCTCAAAAAACCAACAACGCAAAGCGAGTTTGCTCTACAAGATTAATTTTATCGAAATTGCTATTTTCCGGAAACCAGCACAAACTTTTAGTATGTTGTTAAACATGTTATGTGCACCGCAAAACTGCAGAGAGACAGTCTCTAAAGTGTCTAGTTCATCAGTAATGACATAATCTTCATTGCCGCGGAGGCTTTTTGAAAAGTGGGTATATTACCTGAACTATGTAATATACATAAATGTGTGTTATATCATGTAAAAGCTAAACAAATATGCTATAATTCTTGCCAGCATTGTGATTCCATATATCCTTAAATTTAAAAGGTATTTGCAAAATTGTAGAGAAGAATTGTGAAAAGCCTTCTAACATTCGATTTTCTGGAATTGAACATGCTCTGAAACGTAATATATTGGATTACAATGTTAGAACGAGTTATAGCATATTTTATTAGCTTTCATATAGATGCATTCAAAAAATACATAGTTTGGGTTAAATTTTGACATTTCAAACAGTGGGAGCGGGGGGGCTTTTCACTTTTCTTCTCTACTATTTTGCAAATACCTCTTAAATGTATTGATATATGGAATCACAATGTTGGCAAGAATTATAGCATACTTGTTTAGCTTTTATAGCATATTTGTTTAGCTTTTACATGATACACGCGTTTTTATATATTAAGTACATGGTTCGGGTGAAATTCCCACTTTTCAAAAAGCCTCCGCGGCAATGAAGATTATGTATTTACTGATGAACTAGACACTTTAGAGACTGTCTCTCTGAATTTGCGGTGCACATAACATTTTTAACAACATACCAAAAGTTCGTGCTAATTTCTGGAAAATAGTAATTTCGATAAAATTAATCTGGTAGGGAAAACTCGCTTTTGCGTTGTTGGTTTATTGAGCACAATTTTTCCAATGTTGTTCTTGTCTAAAAATAAAAACTAAAATGTTAAGCTAAATTGCTAGATATCATTTGTGTTATGCTTTACTTTCGTGTATCTTTTCTAGTTTTGCCGCAAAGTCGGAAAGTCCTTAGATTTTTGCAAACTGATTTTGATATGTTCGTCAATATTTTCATTTTTTCTAGGCAACTATGCATTGAATGTCTCAAAAATTAATTATTCATCTGTGTATAATTATGAGGTGCCGCGCGCCGCCGACGACACACCGTTGGCCGGTTGTTGTATTACAAGTTTTTTGTATGGGGACACCACTTATTTATTGACTTAACTTTATTTTTATATTTCTGTTACAAAGCAAATATACATAAATACATATATTAGGATAGATTCAAATATCTGCTTGTAACGGTTCCAACGCTACAATTAAAAAAAATGGTATGGGGACCCCCATTATTTTTTAACTTTTTTTTTATTTTTAGATTTTTCCCTACGCTTACATACAATTACCGAGCTGGATTCCAAATTTCATCCTTCTAGCTCATCTGGAAGTAGGTTAGGTTTAGGTACTATATGTCAGTCAGTCAGTGCTAAAATTTACGACTTTTTGACCTTCATATCTTTATAACCGTTTGAGCTAGCTTCATGAAATTTGGGCTTCTAGATGTCCTTATGGATATAATTAAACACACGTAGTTTTATGTGTTTACGTTAAAGATGTTTTGAGTTATAGAAGGGTCAAAAGTGGCACCAAGTGGTTCGTGTAATATTACACTTGGCGCTGGCTAGCCAGTTCCTTTGCTTGAACTTGGCTTGACACGTTGCCGCGTGTCTAGATCTGTGCCAGGTGAATTCATCCGATACCAAAATTTGTACCTTATGACACTACTTCCCGTAAATTTAAGGAAACACATCTTCGCACATTTCTGTTGGATATTGATTAAATCCTAATTAAGAGTATTAGCCTACTATTAGAATATTAGATACCCTATTTACTTATTGCATAACTTTCGTGTAAGTAAGTAAATATTGTGCAAAATGAGTAATATCGTAAGGTCAATCTTCCGACCTTTCCTCGAACACTGTCGGTTCAAGGTCACGTTAAAGTGTTAATTAAAACGTAAGTTCCTACATGAGTAACTGTAACGAATTTCATAATCAGGAACTGACAACTTACAGCCATACAACCTTACATGGCATCATAATAGTCACTGATGAAGGTTCAAGTGAAATCATTCATTTCATGCAGCTACAAAAATCGGAACAGCTCTACAATGTTAAATTAAATTGTCCCAGATTAAACGAAGTTTCTAAAAATATATGCATACTTAGATAATTGTTGTAGCCGAATTGTTCCGGTATCCAAATCGCAATTAGATTAAAAAGATTGTGATTTAGATTATTTTCAATAGGGATGGTGACACTAAATAAAATAATCAATAATGTTGAATTATCTCGAAAAAGGATTAAAAATATAGTCAAACTAGCTGTCGCCCGCGACTTCATTCGTGTAGAACATGTTATCGTCTTAATGTTTGTTTAAATAATGAATTAAAAAAAAAACTTTGGATTTAGTTTTGTAGTCTTTTAGTAAACTGTCTAAAACCGAAGTTACAAATCTCATACTTTCAAATTGTCTTGCTCTCTATACAAACTTAGAACCCCCTTTTAACCTTCTTTAGCGATGAATTAAAAAAAACGCTGAAATAAGTTTTTTGGTCTTTTAGCAAACAGTCTAAAATCGAAGTTACGAATCCCTTACTTTAAAATGTTCTTGCCCTCCATACAAACGTTGAACCCCCTTATAACGCTTTCTGGGTTTTTTTTTAAAACGGTTTAACTTGTTTTTTATTTTAATATTTTTTCTACAAACGATCAAGTCTCTAGCTCAAAAAAGTGTTTCCCATACAAACCTTGCACGCCTTTTTAACCACTCAAGGGGTGGAATTTTCCAAAACGCTGGCAGTACTTTTTTATATTTTAATAAGTAATCTTTCTACAAAGTTTTAAGTTTCTAGTTAAAAAAAAGTTTCTCCCTTACAAACATTGCACCCCTTGTTCGCCCCCTTAGTGGTGGATTTTTCTAAATTACTGAAAAAAAAATAGTTGTATTCTAATAAATAATCTTTCTACTCTCGAGCACAAAAAAGTTTACTCTAAACATATTTTCACCCCTTTTTATTCCCCTTAGGGGTAGAATTTTCCAAAACGCTGAAAGTACTTTATTTGTATTGTAATACATCGAGTCCCCCTTATATGGTTATTAAAATATATAACCACCTACCGAATTCCATTAAAAATATAGAAAAAATAACTCCTTTCAAAAACACTTGAAAACATTATTTATTAACAGATGCTATTACAAGTTATATGAGTATTTTAATGATAAACACAATGAGTAATATTGAATTAGCACTCTCCCTTAGTTTAAATTAATTGTTCCACCTAATAATTATAATGTAATGTGATTTATGCAATAAACAATTTAAATAAGTAATCTTCCAATAAAGTTTTAAGTCTTTAGCTAAAAAAAATATTTCCTCCATACAAACGTTGCATTGCACCCCCTAAATGATCATGATTTACATTACATTAAAATCCAAAACAAATTGTGAGTAATTCCGGATACCGGAACCAAAGGAAACCTGCAACCTGCAACTTCCGGAAGTGACGTGTTTCAAAGAATAATGAATAAATATTTCTTTAGTTTCCTTTGACTATCAAAACAGTGGACAAGGCTAACTTGTTGACTCATGTCGCGTGTAAAAAGAGAAAAAAAACCCGGCCAAGTGCGAGTCGGACTCGCGCACGAAGGGTTCCGTACCATTATGTACATATCACGTGTTGGACTAGTCTGTAAGCGATATGTATATTTATACTACTAAATAAAAATAAAAATAAAATAAAAAAAATCTATAAAAACGGCAAAGCCCCCCTTAAAAATACATTCTATTATGTTGTTATAGCGGCAACAGAAATACATAATCTGTAAAAAAATTCAAGTCTCTAGCTATCACGGTTCTTGAGATAGAGCCTGGTGACAGACAGACAGACGGACGGACGGACGGACAGCGAAGTCTTAGTAATAGGGTCCCGTTTTACTCTTTGAGTACGGAACCCTAATAACAAATATAATACCTATATACTTAACAGGAAACCATCTCAAATTATTTGTTCTCTTTCTGTTATGGCTTTAAAAAATATACCATATACGACCAGTCGGACAGGAGTGAACGGACCTGCGTTGCCTTGCCATTACTCAGCGGTAATTCCCGTCTCATCACATACTCATAGGTTCTAACTTATCATCAACTATCCGCAAGTATATTATAATTTACCCGTTTATTAAGAGGGCATTCATGTGCACACAAGCGCCACTGGTAAATAATTGTAATTATTTAAATTTAACGATATATATTTAAAAGAGGAGGCCACTACACGTATTTTGGAATTAAGTACCTGAACTCAAAAGAAAAACGGCCGTTTTAACTTTGGACGCATAGATTGACGAATCCAGCAACATAGCAGACGGACATGACGAAACTATAAGGGTTCCGTTTTTGCCATTTTGGCTACGGAACCCTAAAAACTAGTTTGATGTATTCACAAGGTACTTAATTACAAAATACAGTGCGTAGTGGCAAATTTAAATAATCACAATTATTTACCGGTGGCGCTAGTGAGCACATTAACGCCCTCTTAAGAGGAGGGAGGGGAGAGGTTAACCGCGCTACAGAAATCCCGCGCAAAACCAGTTTGTCTCGAAACATTGTGTCTGCCTCTTCCTTTTGTAAATTAATATTTGCGACGACTTTTAACAAAATGGAGGGTTTTACCTGGGGTACATTTGGATTGGAATGTTGGACCGCTTTTTCAAGCTGACATTCGACTTTGGTTTTAGACGGCTCATGACATCGCAAATCTTGTTATTTAACCGTGATATCACGAAGTTAGTTAAATATCCACCCACCCACGCCACCCTGCCTTGCCCACTCCATTGTGCCAAGATATAGTATTTTTAGAGCGTGGCTGGTAGTGGTAGAGTTACGCCGTCTGGTGTAGGAAGCTTGGCGCTACTTATGATCTGATATCTTTTTAACGCTGAAAGCTATATGAGCTAGGGAGTCTTGGCAATCACTTTACATGTAATGTTTTTGGTGGGATCTCATGCCTTTTTGTAAGGCAATTTCTAGAGAAGTGTAAGGGAAAACCCATACAGACTTCCATCACCTAATTTTAATGGGGGGGGGGGGGTGATTTACAAAAAATCCTAAAATATGTATTTTATTATTTATAACAAGGAGTCCCTGTATCAATTTTCAGACCTAGCATTTTGCGGAAGTCTCATACAAAATTCCATCCCCTAGTTTAAGGGGTTGAAGGGTAAAAGTTAAAATTTTTAGATACATTGTTGATTGCGTACTAATACTTAGCTTACATACCAAATTTCAGCTTTCTAGGACTTCAGGAAGTACCCTAGAGTTTGATCAACGTGAGTGAATCTGTGAAATCGGCGTTTTTTAGATATCAATAAAATCTAAAGTATAAGAGCTATGCAATTGAAATTTTGTATGTTTAATAAGTCTACTATTAATTGTCCCTGTCTAGTCATAAATAAAGTAAGTCAAACGAAATATTTGGGTATCATGATTGACCAGCGACTCACATGGCATGTCCATACTGAGCTCATAATGTCTAGGACTCGTAAGCAGATCTATATTTTTAAAACCTTAAAGCATGTAACATCAAGGCGGGTATTAAATCAAATATACACATCATTGGCTCAGTCAGTCCTAGCTTATTGCATCCCAGTCTGGGGTGGAGCCACGAAGGTTAAATTCCTTGAACTGGAGAGAGCTCAGAGGGCACTACTTAAGGTTATGTACTCGAAGCCATACATATTCCCTACTACTGAGCTCTACGAAACATGCGAGTTGTTAACAGTCAGGAAGCTGTATGTTCTGTATATGACTTTGAGGAGGCATAAAATGACTCCATTTACACCGGTGTTGCAGATTCGTAGAAGGAAGCCTAAGATCATTCCCACAACAGCTTCTAAGACAGTGTTTGCGAAAAGGCAGTATGACTGTCGCTCTGCAAAGCTGTATAATACTATTAGGGCGTTTTTCAAAAAAAGTGTACAAAGCCTTTTTTTTCAGAATTTGAAATTTTTTGGTTTTTCTTACTCAGAATCGTTGATATTATCGATCCTCATACAAGAAAAAAAAGTGTCCCAGATTTTACTATGTAATTTTTTTCTTCCAGTGCGTCACGATCATATAAATAAAAAAACCGGCTAAGTGCGAGTTGGACTCGCGCACGAAGGGTTCCGTACCATTATCTATAAAAGCGGCCAAGTGCGAGTCGGACTCGCACATGAAGGGTTCCGTGAAATAAATTGCGGTTTACGATTTATGACGTATTAAAAAAAAACTACTTACTAGATCTCGTTCAAACCAATTTTCGGTGGAAGTTTGCATGGTAATGTACATCATATATTTTTTTTAGTTTTATCATTCTCTTATTTTAGAAGTTACGGGGGGGGGGGACACACATTTTACCACTTTGGAAGTGTCTCTCGCGCAAACTATTCAGTTTAGAAAAAAATGATATTAAAAACCTCAATATCATTTTTGAAGACCTATCCATAGATACCCCACACGTATAAGTTTGATGAAAAAAAATTTTTTGAGTTTCAGTTCTGAGTATGGGGACCCCTAAAACTTAATGTTTTTTTTTCGATTTTTGTGTGAAAATCTTAATGCGGTTCACAGAATCCATCTACTTACCAAGTTTCAACAGTATAGCTCTTATAGTTTCGGAAAAAAGTGGCTGTGACATACGGACGGACAGACAGACAGACAGACGGACAGACATGACGAATCTATAAGGGTTCCGTTTTTTGCCATTTGGCTACGGAACCCTAAAAAGACTGCATACAAAAATGTGACGATCTGGAATGGAATATTTAGGACACTTTTTTTCTTGTATGAGGATCGACAGTATCAAAGATTCTGAGTAAGAAAAACAAGAAGAAAAAATATTTTGAAAAAAAAGTTGTTTTGTACACTTTTTTTGAAAAACGCTCATTAACGATCAACTCAACATCTATCCAACAACCATTAGGCAGTGTAAAGTTATGTTAACTGATTGGCTGAAAAGTAAGACCTATACTGAAATTGAAGACCTATTGAGATAATAAAATTAATATTAATGATAAGTACGAATATTTATGTTTCACCCACATTCACACACATGAACACACACACACACACATACACACACACCTACGACGGCTCACCAAAGTACTAGTTAGTAATTATTAGTATTATTGTAAACCAAAAAGAATATCTGTATATTTTTGTATACTTTATCCTTTTTCTAAATCTTATTCTTACACCTTGTGCATATTATACCTCCTCGAAGAGCGGTGTCTCTTATCACAAGTGTCTTGGTATGCTTAATAATTTACTTTGAAAACAAAGTTTTAACCGACGAAAAATCAATCATCCCCTATTTTCCTACCCTTAGGGTTGGTTTTTTTTTCCAAATTTACATGGGACCAACTTCGGGGTATACCCTTTCCAATAAAAAAAGAATTATCAAAATCGAACTACTCTGTAAAAAGTTATGCGTGGTCATACATAAAAAAAAAAAAAAATACGCGTCGACTTGAGAACCTCCTCCGTTTTTTTCGTCGGTTGAAAAGAGACACCAACCTGCATTTTTATAAATCTTTTAAGTTACTGAATAAATTATTTTGTATTTGTATATTTTGTACTGACATCATATCCCGAGAATTTTGTTTAAACAAAGGTACCAATGTAGCACCAGTGCGTGGCTGCGTAACTCGGACAGTATTGTTATTGTTAAGATTTTTTTTTAAATAGAGCGGGGTCGTGCGTGACGGGCATAGTGTATGAAAGTTTGTACGGAACCCTCTGTGCGCAAGGCAGACTCGCATTTGACCGGTTTTTTTTACTTTTAGTTTGTGCAATAAAGTTTAAATATAATATAAATAAATCATTTTTGTACAAAATAATTAATTTTCATTTTCAACTAAAAATTACATATATGTTTTAGGCACGATTATATTTTCACTCAATTCACATATATATATATATATTTTATACCACGTCGGTGGCATACAAGCTGACGGCCCACCTGATGGTAAGTGATTACCGTAGCCTATAGACGCTTGCAACTCCAGGGGTGTTACATGCGCGTTGCCGACCCTTTTTAATTATTTATACACTCCTTATTTGAAGAACCCCATACTGTAGTCCCTTGGGAAAACCTCGGCAGGGAGCTCATTCCACAACCTGAGCGTCCGAGGGAGGAAATTTCTCTGAAAGCGTACGGTACGCGACCATTTAGGTTCCAGGGTGTGAGGATGAATACCCTGCCGATGGCGAGCGGTGCAGTGGTGAAAAGCAGCCGTAGGCATCATGTCGAACAGTTCTTCGGAGCACAACCCGTTATACAAGCGATAGAACACGGACAAGGAGGCGAAGTCTCTCCTTAGACTCAAAGGTTCGATGCCGCTTGTAAGTTTGGGATCGTCCACGATTCGCACAGCACGTCTTTGAAGCGAGTCGAAAGGCCCAAGCTGGTATCCAGGCGCTCCCGCCCAGAGATGACAGCAATACTCCATGTGGGGACGGACTTGATACTTATATAATAATATAGTCTGTGTCCCGGGGAGAAGTACCGCTTTGCTCTGTTAAGCACACCGAGCTTTTTGGATGCCAGCTTGGCTTTGCCCTCTAATTTCAATACAATTTATTTTTACGACTTGCTATTCGTCCAAAGTTAAAAATGAATCCTCTATGTATATTTCTCTCTCACCTTTCACAATGATATAGTAGTTTATATAATTATAATTGTATGAAGTTTCCGCTGGCTGAAAATCAGCGCTGTGTAGGTGTCTGACTGACAACTCAGCATAACGCTGAGCCAGTGTCCGGTTCACTGCCGCAGAGACACGCTTGTTACATGTTTTATGTGTTTTTACTGTTTTTTTTTGTTTAATAAGTGTGTCCTGTGTGTTAGTGAATAAATTTATGTATCTTTCTTTCTTTCTTTCTATAATTCGCAGGCTTCGCAGCTCTCTGTTTCATAAAAGTAAAAATGCATTTAATAACTATAATTTAATCAATCTAAAAGTATACAATGTCGTATTTAGTTCGGTGCAACAGTTGCAGTCGTCGGGCATGGCGAGGACCTCAGCAGGGAAACACCTGGAAAAACAATACAATATATAAATAAATTTCATAATCATCATCATCATTTCATCATGACCATCATCATCATCATCACCATTATCAGCCTATATATGTAAGTCCCACTGCTGGCCTCCTCTCATGGATGAGAGGGTGGACAATAATCCCAACGCTGGCCCAGTGCGGGTTCATAAACAACATTGAATTTCTTCGCAGATGTAATTATATATTAATTAAGCAGTAGCGTAGTACGAGCTAACCCGTCTAAGTCTTCTAGGTAGATGTCGCTACACGCTCGCCTAGGCGTCATCATATCAGCAATGTGCCCCCCACTGCCACTTACATTTTGCGATTCGGAACGCCTAGGCGTAAGAATAGGGAACTGGCTGAAAGATTAATTGAATCGAGCATCAGCATCGACCGCTCAGTTGGTCAAGAGCGGCTGGCCCGGCATGCCAGAAGGTCGCTGGTTCAAATCCAGCTCGATGAAATTAATTTTCACATTTTTACATAAAGTTAACCTGATAGTTACATAATGTTACAGACTATAGACGTCTTATTTTAAAGATATAAAAATCAGTCTTTGGAAAAACGAACCCATCTCTGTTTAGGACGGTCTCTGAGGTTTTTCCAAGGAGTACTTGAGAGGTAGAGTGTGTGGGCGCTCCAGCATGGTATATATTGCTTTCGATACCCAAGTGGGATGCATTTTTTGGTCGTGGAGATTATTAATTTATGAAATCTCTCGTAGTCGTCAAGCGTCCTCGTGTACTTCTCCCAGTCGGATTTGAGGAAGTTCCAAGCGGGGTGCCGGGTAAGACTGAATTATTGGTAATTTTAAGCCGATATCTAGGAGGACTGGGCGATATTGGCTGTGCTTGCAGTACAGTTATCTTTGCTGGGAGGGGTTGACGGTGGCAGTCCAGGGAAACAAAGGCCAGGTCCGGGTTATATTCGCGGCCCCAGCAGGCAGATTTAAAGATACTTTTGTCTTTGTTTCCGAACACCAGGAAATAATTGGACTCATCACTCATATTGCGATTCGACTTTCCTTGCCTCTAGAGTCTTGTCATTATCATTTTGGCTACCATATACATTTTTAGCCTTTGGCTCCATATCTTGAAGTTTTCTGCCAAGTTACCTTCGTAGGACATGGGTGGAACCCCGCCTGACCTCACACCTGACACCATGTTTATTTATGCATTTAAAATTAATTAAAATACATTGGGTATTTTGAAGAACTATTTATTCGCGGTAGTCATGGTTAACCGAATACAACAAACCGTACATGTTTATGAAAACTCCTATAAACACTAGTCTACCATGGATTCTCCATTAGCATCGTTATTTTTATTTCTCCAGGCCCCGTAGCATGGATCACGTGATAAGTGACAAGATAGAGCATCCGTCCCTGGCTGACATCATTCGATAGAACGAGACGACGCTCTTATCCTGTCATTCCTGTCACTTATCCATGCATGCTACGGGGCCAGGTCGTGTGGTTTCAATTTATGCTGCCTGTGTTAATTGGTGCAAGATAATACCTCCTCTACGTTATTTATCATCAATATCATTATTTGTGGAGTCGTAACTCTGAATGTTCGCGATATTAATAACTAGACTACTCATTACTAAAGCTAATTGCTTCTAATGAGCCACAATTCAATCTTTACAAGCTTAGAATTATTCTAATTATCATACGGTTAAACTTTTACATTAATAGTCATTACGGGCAACATGTTAAGGGTCTATAACTGTAATAATGTAATTAGTATAACTCGTAACATGACCCGTGATATAGTTGAAAATGTTGAAATTCTCCTATTCAAACTTGTTGCATAGTTAAACCGATTTCAACTGAGCTCATGAATGACCATTGTTCTCTGCTTATTAATAGACATTGTTTGCGAACGCGTGCCAAATTTTGCAAAAAAGTTGACTCGCCACGTCAATAGCATTCAAGTCTAGCAATACGACTATGTGGTCGGACGCATGCCATTTTTTGCACGAAAAAGGTTAGCGCCACATAAAAAGTTCATTGAATAATGTACTCTATCTTCTTCTACAATACATTCCAAATTAGCTACGAGATAAAATACCACACACAGCGCCTTATACCTGGCTCGCTGGGAGTGGGTTATTTTTAATATTTTAGTCCATTTTGTATCCATTGAATAAGACGAGAGTTCATTATACAATGAACATTTTATGTGGCGCTAACCTTTTTCGTGCAAAAAATGGCACGCTTCCGACCACATAGTCGTATTGTTAGACTTGAATGATATTGTTCTGAAGATAAGAAGATCAGTCCAGTTCAGAAAATCTCAACTAAAGTGGATAATGAAATTAAAGATAAAAAATGTAAACAAATGTGTTGCCACTGCAATAAAATCAATCCCAAGAAGTGGAAACTAAAAATTCGTTAAATACGCGAGATAAAAAATAATGCGACTAATTTATACGTAAAACAATGCCTGGAAAATATTCGTAAATATTTAAATAAGCAAAATGAAAACGTAATTATTTTATATTGATAAATATGTGCAGTTTATACTTACGCCACTGGCAATGGTTAGGAATTGTAAACCTTTGGTTCGTAATCCTCAAAGATGGAGTGATTGTGTGGCTCATGTAATAAAAGTAGAGGATAAAATGTGCCAACTCGAACACCTAATAGACAATGTAACAGAGACATTAATAATAAATGTAACTGAGGAGGATTCGACGTGTTCCTCAGAAATCGAGAGTGGAAGTGAATAAATAAAAATTTAAAAATCTAGTGTTATTTTTCTTTGTGTTTTCCTGCCCTAATAAGACATATATAATAATGGCACGTTTGCTTCGATCGCTTGGTGTGGTTCTAGTGGCTGCAGGCAATAGGCTTTTGCTGTATATCGTACCAGGACTATCGTCACCTACTAAGTACCTATTCATACCAACCTACGACATTAAAGTGATCAAAGTAAAATATAAGATTGTTTTAAAAGTAGTGACGATATATTCATTAGTTAAAACCAAACCCTGGTTGATTGCCCCTGAGACGTCACTTTGACGTTGACAGTTCTTTGTTTACATTTTTTATCTTTAATTTCATTATCCACTTTACATGTAAATTTGTTGTTGCACTGATCATAATATTGTCACAGCAGTCTGAGGTCACCTAAACACGTGTTGTTTCTCATCATTTTCCTCAAACAGGAGCTATATTACGAGTAAGACCACTTAAACGGCTAGTGATTTAATTTGCTATTGCGTTAGGAGAATAACTTGCTTATATAAATACACAAGCAGCCCGCCCATAGGGCCTGGCCACATGTCTGCGGTGAAAAAAGATGTCCCCAATTTTCCATAAATTTTTTTAGGATTCCACTATGTGACGGTACATACAGAATGTATGAAAAAAACGTCACGTTGTGGAATCAAAAACTGGGGACATTTTTTTCTTTATAATCTATCTACCCTTTGATGTTTTCTCTCTTGCCCAGTACCGTCATAGGCGCCGTTTCGGTTAATAAGTAGGCCTAGTCGCAAACTGTTAAAGTGTAATTTAAATACTTACTGACGCCACCCGACTGGGCGCACGCCAGGCGCCCCGGGTTGTTAAATTGTACTGCACCATGTGGGTGCCACTGCCACACACCGAGTTGTACTCGGCGGGCACGAGGCACTGGCTGATGCACTGGTGGAGCCACTGTACTGGTTGTATTTGTATACTTACTGACGCCACACGACTGGGCACACGCCAGGCGCCCCGGGTTGTTGTACTTCACCATGTCGGTGCCACACACCGGGTTGTACTCGGCAGTCACGGGGCACTGGCTGATGCACTGTTGTATCGCACGGTGGAGCCACAGTATTTGTATACTTACTGACGCCACACGACTGGGCAAGTGGGCACACGCCAGGCGCCCCGGGTTGTTGTACTGCACCATGTCGGTGCCACACACCGGGTTGTACTCGGCAGTCACGGGGCACTGGCTGATGCACTGTTGTATCGCACGGTGGAGCCACAGTATTTGTATACTTACTGACGCCACACGACTGGGCAAGTGGGCACACGCCAGGCGCCCCGGGTTGTTGTACTGCACCATGTCGGTGCCACACACCGGGTTGTACTCGGCAGTCACGGGGCACTGGCTGATGCACTGTTGTATCGCACGGTGGAGCCACTGTATTTGTATACTTACTGACGCCACACGACTGGGCAAGTGGGCACACGCCAGGCGCCCCGGGTTGTTGTACTGCACCATGTCGGTGCCACACACCGGGTTGTACTCGGCAGTCACGGGGCACTGGCTGATGCACTGTTGTATCGCACGGTGGAGCCACTGTATTTGTATACTTATTGACGCCACCCGACTGGGCGCACGCCAGGCGCCCCGGGTTGTTGTACTGCACCATGTCGGTGCCACACACCGGGTTGTACTCGGCAGTCACGGGGCACTGGCTGATGCACTGTTGTATCGCACGGTGGAGCCACAGTATTTGTATACTTACTGACGCCACACGACTGGGCAAGTGGGCACACGCCAGGCGCCCTGGGTTGTTGTACAGCACCATGTCGGTGCCACACACCGGGTTGTACTCGGCAGTCACGGGGCACTGGCTGATGCACTGTTGTATCGCACGGTGGAGCCACTGTATTTGTATACTTATTGACGCCACCCGACTGGGCGCACGCCAGGCGCCCCGGGTTGTTAAATTGTACTGCACCATGTGGGTGCCACTGCCACACACCGAGTTGTACTCGGCGGGCACGAGGCACTGGCTGATGCACTGGTGGAGCCACTGTACTGGTTGTATTTGTATACTTACTGACGCCACACGACTGGGCACACGCCAGGCGCCCCGGGTTGTTGTACTTCACCATGTCGGTGCCACACACCGGGTTGTACTCGGTAGTCACGGGGCACTGGCTGATGCACTGTTGTATCGCACGGTGGAGCCACTGTATTTGTATACTTATTGACGCCACACGACTGGGCACACGCCAGGCGCCCCGGGTTGTTGTACTGCACCATGTCGGTGCCACACGCCGGGTTGTGTCAGTGGGCACGGGGCACTGGCTGATGCACTGTTGTATCGCACGGTGGAGCCACTGTATTTATATACTTACTGACGCCACACGACTGGGCACACGCCAGGCGCCCCGGGTTGTTGTACTGCACCATGTCGGTGCCACACGCCAGGTTGTGTCAGTGGGCACGGGGCACTGGCTGATGCACTGTTGTATCGCACGGTGGAGCCACTGTATTTATATACTTACTGACGCCACACGACTGGGCACACGCCAGGCGCCCCGGGTTGTTGTACTGCACCATGTCGGTGCCACACGCCGGGTTGTGTCAGTGGGCACGGGGCACTGGCTGATGCACTGTTGTATCGCACGGTGGAGCCACAGTATTTGTATACTTACTGACGCCACACGACTGGGCACACGCCAGGCGCCCCGGGTTGTTGTACTGCACCATGTCGGTGCCACACGCCGGGTTGTGTCAGTGGGCACGGGGCACTGGCTGATGCACTGTTGTATCGCACGGTGGAGCCACTGTATTTATATACTTACTGACGCCACACGACTGGGCACACGCCAGGCGCCCCGGGTTGTTGTACTGCACCATGTCGGTGCCACACGCCGGGTTGTGTCAGTGGGCACGGGGCACTGGCTGATGCACTGTTGTATCGCACGGTGGAGCCACTGTATTTGTATACTTACTGACGCCACACGACTGGGCACACGCCAGGCGCCCCGGGTTGTTGTACTGCACCATGTCGGTGCCACACACCGGGTTGTGTCAGTGGGCACGGGGCACTGGCTGATGCACTGTTGTATCGCACGGTGGAGCCACAGTATTTGTATACTTACTGACGCCACACGACTGGGCACACGCCAGGCGCCCCGGGTTGTTGTACTGCACCATGTCGGTGCCACACACCGGGTTGTACTCGGCAGTCACGGGGCACTGGCTGATGCATTGTTGTGCGTTGCTTGCGTTGGTGGAGCCACTGAAAAAGGAAGTTCAGTGAGATGAGCAAAATGAACAGTATTGCTACGTTTTTCAGCAGTCTTTCAACAACACAGCTTTAACCAGGCTTAAATAATTAAAAATGCAGTAAATAGGGTATTTAAAACGAAAACCTACACACGTCGTTGTATTGTAATTTGTATCTGTCCACATAACAATCAATCTTTCATCTTTTAATATCCACCCCGCGGCATATGTGTCAAGTCAAGACTCAAGTCAAGTTTGAAGAACCGATCAATTGTTACTGTACACTTCGTCATTAAGTTTTTCAAAAAGGTTTTAAAAATGAACGCTTACCCATTCGTTGGGGCTGAAGTTGAAGACTGTTGCTGCTGGTTTGGGAATTGTCCTTGACCAGCGAATTGGCCTTGACCGGGAAACTGTCCTTGACCGGGGAACTGCCCTTGGCCAGGGAATTGTCCTTGGCCTGGGAACTGGTTCTGCCCCGGAAACTGATTCTGTCCCGGGAACTGGTTCTGACTCGGGAATTGGTTCCACTGGCGACCAGGTCTGCCTTGCCAGCCATACCGGTCTTCCAGGTCATTAGAATCTTCGGCCTGGGAAGACTGGCGCTTGGGTCTGATCTGCATCGCCATGGCGCTGGAGATGGCTGGAAGACAAGTAAACTCGGATTAGTCCTGCGGTGAACGCAGTAGATGTGCAGTTTGCAACCCGTACCGTAGTCTACCGCTGACGCAAATTTTGGTTTTGTTCTTCATTCCTGAAACTCGTTAACCCTTGAAATAACACGTACTTTTCTAGGTAGGTAGGTATATAAAAAAAAATCCAATCAACAAAAATGATCTAAAATCATGAATTCAAAACAAGTCTTACTCAGAAACCAGGTCTCCGAAAACTGGATTTGCATATACAAATCTTACTGGGGGCCGATTTTTGACTTTCAAGCGCTCGAAAATGAAATAAAAGTAAATACGATTTTAGTGTCAAAATTGCAGGCACTAACTTTCTACCGATAGAATTGAATACGATTGGTCAATGCCACTCACTTTTAAATTTTCTATCGCTATTTCAAAAGAGCATTTCGTAATTTTTGTCCGTTTTCGAGTGAAAGATTCGAGCGCTCGAAAGTCAAAAATCGGTCCCCAGGGTCCGGTAGATTTGAACAAAGTTAACTCATAGATTAATAAATCTTTGCACAAACAGTGTTTGAAAAGTCTACTGTAGTTCTTCAACCTTTCTTAATGACTCTGGGAATCCCAACTCGGTTCAAGAATCGAAATCAATCATAATATTTTCACCTCCGCTACTCCATATTCATTTGCTTTTAACCACACAAGCTATTATTTTATTGGTCAGCGGGTCAGCAAGTTAATGCTCACTAGGCGTAGGCGGTAGGTGTAGATTCAATTCTACTAGGACTATGACCCTATTTTCCCCGATCATTAATTCATTATACAACAATTCAATGAGATTGTTTAAAAATGTTAGATATCACGTTGGCATTTCAAACTTGATCACGGCGTAGATTGTATACTATAAAAAAAATAGGTATTTACTTTGTTTGTCACAGCGAAGATGATATCTATCGAATAAATTAAGATTCAACAAAATAAATTATTATAAGGTTTTCCTTATAGCCGGGATCATTCATTATCAATGACATTTTGACTACGTATCACAAAGCATGTTTATTTGTTGTAAATGTTTAGTAGTAAACGTATACCTAAGCGTGTGGCAATTTTGTGCTAACGCGTTTGAGTGAGTACAAAAAACTCGTTAAGTGTAGGTGTCAAAAACGATCATATTTTTGTTTTTTTTTTCTTGGCAATTGTAAAGGGTTACGTTAAATTACGCAATCAATGTTACAAAAGGAATTTTTATTTATTATTATTTTGTTTGTGGGCCTTAATGTGCCGCTTCGACCAGCAAGTGATCTATTGTGGCAGCCCTTGCTTTAGAGTTCACCGTTAAGTCGCAAAGGAATTAACCTAAATATTTAAAAAGGCTAAGATTCAATCAAAGGACGCCGTTACCCAATAATTGTTTTAACACGTAAATTTTAGTATTTAATATTTAACCACCTATGTGTATTTTAGTGAGGTACTTAGTTCAATAGCTTTTGAGAGCAGGCAAATATTTCAAGTACATAACTACGGTCATCATTAACTTAGCTCTTAAATAAAGCAATGTAAATACAATTTGGAAAACACGCTGCAGTCCAGAACCGTCACTAAAGTTCTTTTGATAATTAAGTTCTAACATTCGGTCATTAGCAAATGTAAATGATTAATAAATAAGTAACTTACCGATGACGAAGAAGATGCACAACGGCTTCATTGTTATTAAATTAGTATTAATTTGTGTTCTTGTGAGATCGTCCGCTCAGGGCGAGTGTCGTCGGGTTCTGACCGACGCGGATGGCGATTATATGTTTATAAAAGAGTCGCTCGAATCCCGCTTATTCACAAAACATTTTGCACTCGTGTGGGGTCTGGTCAGTTGGATCTCTAGACCTCGAGACCGGTAACAACTATGCTTAATCGAAGACCGAGCTTATACTGGTTTGCCTCTGATGCGTTCCGTAAGTTTCACGAATGGGGCCTGATTTGCGCCTGCTAACTCGTTTTGTAGGGTTGTGAATCATTTTAGCGACTTTTAAAGGGAATTCACCAGTACCAGTTTATTAGCTAGTTACTGTATTGTTTCCCCATAGACAATGAAACAGGTTGAGTTAGTTTTGAAACAGGCCCATTCCTCAAGAGCGATCTACTATAGTCCGCGCCAGTAGAAAACGAAAAAAATGTAAACAAATATGGCTGACTATCAACTGCATTAGTTGTCCCGTGTCTAAATCGAATCGATAACAAAATAACACTGTTCATGTCTCATCACTACCAATTGAAGTTTTTTCATAGATTCAGAGAGATCAATTGATAAGTCAGCCATATTTGTTTACATTTTTTTAGTTTTCTACTGGCACGGACTTTACGAAGGCGTCTAAATAATAGCGCGATACGTGTGCTGCGTTCGGTTGGAAGTAAGGTAAGTATGGGGTTGCTCGAGAAAGGATGTATCCCATAAAAACATTCCATGTAAAAAATAGGCCAAGTCTCGGAACTCTTCCACTGTAAAAAGTGGTGAGATGTTTCGTAGAGCCAAGTCAGGCATTCTTATTAATCTTTATTTGCTTGCTAAATAAAATTCTGCAACTTGGGAATCACACAACTTTACTGCATTTACTATTTTTTTCATACCTTAAACTGTGTAAGTGTGATTGCCAAGTCACAAAATTTTAAATAGCAAGCAAATAAAGATTAAAAAAGATAAGAATGCCTGACTTGGCTCGACGAAATATCTCACCACTTTTTTCAGTGGAAGATTTCCGGGACTTGGCCTATTTTCTGTTGGAGAAGCCGGGGATATTCATTATAAACACCTTCTCTGTTCCATGAATTTATTGATAGTACGCCTGAACACAACAAAAGCAAACGGACAAAAAGTAAGTGACATCTGTCTGACTATAAAAACAAACCTAAACAGATTAAAGAGGTTAGATTGGTCCATAATATGTTCCAACACTGGCCCTTGAACCAATATAAACTCAACACAAAAAGTTAACACAACACAATAAATAAATAAAGCACTAAGTAGTAACACATCTGCTGTCCTTACAACAAAACATCACAGTAGCAAAAAAATAAATTAGAAACAGTATAAATTAATAAATATATCCGTAACATATAAAACAGTAAAATAAACTACAATCGATATATGAAACGGATCTAAAATAATTTATACTAGTTCTATACTAGTACACTACTTAGAAACCTACAACATCTCACTTATTAGGCATAACAATTAAATGAGATAAAAACTTATCGTGTTTTTCTTTTGCCAATGGTTTGGTCAACACGTCGGCCACCATTTGGTCAGTGGAGAGATACTTAAGGATAACTGTACCCTCGTCAACAATTTCCCTAATGAAATGGTGTCTGACGTCAATGTGTTTGGTTCTGGCGTGGTACATGGAATTAGTGCATAACTTTAATGCCGACTGATTGTCATTGTACAAAGTTATGTTGAACTGTACCCCGTAAATTTCAAACAGGAACTTGCGCAGAAACAGAGCCTCTTTGCAAGCATCTGACAGAGACATATACTCCGCCTCCGTGCTCGAAAGAGCGACCGTTTTCTGCTTCCTACTCTCCCAAGAGATGGTAGAATTTCCAAGTTTGAAAACGAAACCGGTATAAGATCGACGATCGACCTCGTTCGACGCATAATCAGCGTCAGCATAAGCGACGATGTCTAGCCCTGACTTCTGAAAAGTTAAACAATAATTAATCGTACCTTTCAAGTAACGAAGGACGCGTTTTGCCGCCTTCCAGTGCGTCTCATCATATGCTTCGTTGAACTGGCTCAGCGAACTGACAGCATACGCGATGTCGGGTCGGGAACAAATCGCGATGTACATGAGACAGCCTATCAGGCCTCTGTAGTCGTGAGTACAATCCTTCGTTGTAGACTTCACGTGCTTCAGTCCTGTTTCCATAGGTGTTCGCGCAGGGTTGCAATCAGACATTTGAAAACGTTCTAGAACCTTCTTAATGTAACTTGACTGGTCTAGAGTAATCTCATTATTCTGTCTGCAAATCCTTATGCCGAGAATGTGGTGTGCTGGCCCTAAATCCTTTATTTCGAAGGCCTTTCTCAAGTCTTCTTTGATTTCTGCCGTTCCTTGGCATTCCGCTGAAGAAAACAGCATTATGTCATCGACATAGAGCGCAATTATAATCATAGATTTCCCGCTTGACTTGACATATACACAGGGTTCAGAAGATAAACGTTTAAATTTCATTCTATTCGTTAAAACGTCATTTATCTTTTCATACCATGACTTCGAAGCTTGCTTCAGTCCATATATGGCTTTGTTCAACTTATAAACCTTATCCTCTTGACCTTTTATTTTGTAACCCTCTGGTTGCTCCATATAAACGGTTTCTTTGAGATCTCCATTCAAAAATGCCGTTTTTACATCCAGATGTTCGATATTCATGTTATATTCTGCAGCTAAAGCCAATAACGTGCGTATAGTCGAATATCTTACTACAGGAGAAAATGTTTCTAGGTAGTCTATACCATACTTCTGTGTATAACCCTTTGCAACAAGGCGCGCTTTGTACCTTAGTATTTCCCCGTCGAGGCCAAGTTTTCTTTTAAAAATCCACTTGCATTTGACAGGCCGTTGCTTCATACTGCGATCAGTCAGAGTCCAACACTTGTTATCGATGAAGGATTTATACTCTTCCGCCATTGCGGCTTTCCACTTACCCGCTTCTGGGCCGTTCAATGCCTCGCGAACTGTCTGAGGGTCCCCCGCGTCACTGCACAGAGTGCGCGCTACACTCGCAGACTCAAACGTGCCGTCGCAGTCTTCCAGTGTCGAATCTCCTGGGGCGTACGTTTCATCCGCAGGATCATCTGGGGTCTCACTACTGCTCTCAGAATCATCTTTCGTGATGACGCTATCGTCATGACTGATTTCACTACGAGTAGATGTTTCTGTGGGCTCAGGGGATAGATCGGGTTGCACTTGAACATTGTTAGTGACACTTACATTCTTGCTAGTTAGTTCGAACAAATTGTAGCGTGAATTGTCATTCTCACTTTCTGATACGTCATTCCAAAAAGCATGTTCCACAAAGGTGACATTTCTAGCTTTTATGACATTCTGTGGATGCGCCGGGTCTATTAATCTATAACCCTTTGTATCGTCACAATATCCAGCAAATATATATTTCTTGCTTTTGGGATCCAATTTGTCCCGTTTATGCAGTAGGGCGTAGGCTTGACAACCAAAAATGCGCAGGTAACTAAGATTTTCCTTTTTACCTGTCCATTTTTCTTCTGGAGTACACCCCATCACAGCCTTAGTTGGAGAGCGATTCTTTAAGTAAACAGCCGTGTTGACCGCTTCTGCCCAAAATTCCTTTTTCAAACCCGCATCCTGAAGCATGCACCTGGCCTTTTCCATGATAGACCTGTTCGCGCGTTCAGCAACTCCGTTCTGGGGCGCTGATCTCGGAACTGTGGTCTGGTGTCGGATCCCGTGCTTCTTCAGGAATCGCTGAAAATTAGAATTGACAAATTCACCACCTCCGTCACTGCGGAAAATCTTTATTTTCTTATTAGTTTGGTTTTCTACGAGAGTTTTGAATTCTGTAAAAATCTCGAAAACCTCACTCTTCGCTTTAAGAAAATAAACGAATGTTTTTCGTGACCAATCGTCGATGAACGTCAAAAAATATCTTTTCCCACCAAGGGACGGGCATGGCAGTGGTCCGCACACGTCACTGTGAACCAAACCAAGAATTTCCTTAGATCTGGTCTCTGTTTTCTTTGGAAATGGCAATCTACTCTGTTTACCTACTATACAGGAAACACATGATTGAAAGTCATTGTTGTCATAAGAAATACCAGTGACCATACCTTTTCGCAATAACTCCATGCTTCTAGTATTCAGATGTGCTAGCCGGCGGTGCCAGACATATTGTGTCGACTGGCTTCGTGGTGCTGCAGGAGACTTCGCTTGCATAACATTCTCAACAGGACGATCTTCATCCTTCAGTTGAGGCGCTGACGTCACGCTGTCACCTGTATCTACAGACAAAGACGAACACATCGCTTGCGAAGGTGGCTCGCTACACAAAACAGACACTGTTTCTATGGCATCGAGTTGATAAATACCATCTCTTAGAGTAGCGGTGGCCAAAACCTCTCCGTTGTCAGTAACCGTACACACGCCAGAACGAAACACAACTTTGAAGCCTTTATTAACCATGGCACTGACAGATAACAAGTTAGCAGTTAATTTAGGAACTAAATATACATTACTTATTGGTCGTATACAATTGTCCTTCAAAACAACTTGCACTGTGCCTTTTCCAGCCGTCATCATAGCCTCACCGTTGGCTATGTACACTTTCTTCGGCTTGTCACTTGTGAAATCCGACATCACACTGCAATCGTTGCAAAGATGAAGCGAGGACCCGCTGTCTACGTACCAAACATCGCGCTGAACTCCTACAGCCAACGCCGTAAGAAGCGACGTATTTTTCCGGCTACTCTTGTTGCCGTCAGACTTTTCAGGGCAGTCCTTCATGCAGTGCCCAATCTTCTTGCACTTGAAGCACTTAATGGGTTTACGTGCTTTATGAGCTTTAAATGCCGTTACGTTTTCATCTTTTTCATCTCGACGTAAATTTTCTTGAAGCAATTTCAATTTGACAACTTCACTTGACAATGACACGTTCGAATTTTCTAGAGCCATAATTAACGGATCGTAATCGCTTGTCAAACCGCTAAGCAATATTACGGCCAGGAAGTCGTCTTCTAGAGCCGATCCAATATCGCTCAAAAGTTGCGATGTATCCATGATCCTGTTCACGTATGCCTCCATACTCGCACATTCGCTCAATTTTGTTGCGAATAGCGTTCGAAGTAAGCCGAGTCGTCGACACAGACCTCGATCTTCGTATGACTTCTGCAGGTTCTGCCATGCTTCACGCGCCGTCTTCGCATTTCGAATTTGTGGAAATACTGTAGGCTATGTTCCAACATTTTCTACATGGAATGTGTTTATGGGGTCTTATTTCTTTTTGTAGGTTATTGTGTTATCAACTTTGTATGGAAATGTTATTTTACCAACCGCAAATAATGTTTGTATAGTTTTGAGGGATGCAACTGCAAAAGTAACTTTGTAATCGCATCTATTTGTATAGGATTACAAACTTACTTATGGAGTTTGTATATCTCAGAATCGTGATGAAAACGGCTAGGCTAAAAAATAATTATGTTCAAAATTTGGAGCTTGTGGGACTGCTGGAAGTACCTTAGAATTACGATGGTCATAAGTGAGTCAGTGTATATGTCAGTGACAAAACTAAGGAACTTTGACGGTCAATAGTTCTTAAACTAAACGTTCAAATTGAATGTTATTTAGACTTTAATATATGTAAGTCATAGTATGCCCTATATGTCACTGAAAATTCAGGGTTCTGGCTTTAGCCAGCACAAAATTAAAGGGTGTTGATTTTGAAAATGGCCTGAATGGCTTCGAGAAAAGGATGGTACGGCCGGCCGTGCCTCTTTGTTTTACTCGACTTGGCGGGGGCACTGCCGTGCCCCCAGATATAATTATAACTCCTCTGGAGTTGCAAGCGTCCATAGACTACGGTGACCGCTGGCCATCAGCTTACGCTTGTTTGGCGCCGACGACGTGGTATAGGTATCATGCGCGCAAATAATAAAATATAATATGTTTAAGAATCAATTTGTCTGGACGTCGGACGTCTGAAAAAAATAATATATGCATTTTTTTTTACTGCCCAAGAGTAAATTTAAAACTACCAATAGAATCCTTACGCTTTTATACATAGCAATAGTGCATGTTGTTAGGGGAAAATACTTCACTTTCGGATACCGGCGCCATATTTTAGTATGTTGTTAGGCATGTCCCCAGGATTCCAAAACTGCCGGACAACCTCTAAGGAGTCAATCTCCCCTGTAAATGACGTCATCAAAAACGCCACGGCCGTGCATGGAAGAATTAGAATATGGTATTCTAATGTTGTCAAGAATTATAGCATATTTGTTTAGCATTTACATTTACACACGTTTATATATATTACATAATTCAGGTAAACTTCCCACTTTTCAAAATGCCTCCGCGGCAATGAAGATTATGTCATTACTGATGAACTAGACACTTTAGATACTGTATCTCTGTAGTTTTGCGGTGCACATAACAAGTCTAACGACATACTAAAAGTTCGTACTGGTTTCTGGAAAAAAGTAATTTCGATAAAATTAATCTTGAAGGGAAAACTCGCTTTGCGTTGTTGGTTTTTTGAGCACAAGTTTCCCAATTTTGCTGTTGTCTTAAAATAAAAAACTAAAATGTAATGGTGAAAAACTGTATATCATTTGTGTCATGTCATACATTACATTCGTGTATCTTTTCTAGTTTTAGCTAGCCGCAAAATCTGAAAGTCCTTAGATTTTTCTTTGATTTTTTTATACCTTTGCTAATAGTACTTAAACTAGCGTGTATATTGAAATATGATGTATAAATGAACTATTGACAATTTATTCAGCTTTCATTTGGTACCCCATATGTGTTTATACGTTGCATGGTTCGGGTGTAATTTACACTTTTCCAAACGCGGCTGCGGCGTTTTTGACGACGTCATTACAGGGGAGACAGACTCCTTAGAAACTGTCTCTCGGCAGTTTTGGAATTCAGGGGACATGCCTTACAAACTAACAACATACCAAAAGCGCCGGTATCCGAAAGTGAAGCATTTGTTCGACGGAATTCCCTAAAACAACACGCACTAAATCAAAATTGTAGGACAACCTATGTACCTAAACGCAGTATTTCGCGACCGAAACAGCAATTTGCTTGATTTTCCATACAACGATTAGTAAAATACACCGCACCACAAAATATACGTCACCCGTGTATCAATTAGTAGGTATGAGGCGATTATGGCTGCCGCCAGCGAGGTCAATCTTTGTCTCAAGTTTTTGGTTATTTATGTTCTTTAATTGTAGTTGCTCCCATAAAAAAACATTTGTTCCTATCCAAAAACTGGTTCGTATAGTATCGTAAAAATCTTAGTCATCATCCCTACTGTAGTTGCATGCCAGTGCACTTGACCTGTGAATACCCGCAGGTACTTCATTTTCCTTAAAGCGCCCACGCATCCCCCCACGCATCTTACAAACGAGAATCGCGGTCTTGCTTGGAACTTAATTAGTCTTAGATATGCAATATAATTCTGCTTATACCAATGTGTATGTACTTATGTAATAAACAAAGGGATGTACATCATCATCATCATCATATCAGCCGAAAGACGTCCACTGCTGGACATAGGCCTCCCCCAAAGAGTGCCAATATTACCGGTCCTGCGCCACCCGCATCCAGCGGACTCCCGCGACCTTTACCAGGTCATCAGTCCACCTTGTGGGGGGCCTACCCAAGGGATGTTATTTACCAGCAATCTAATAACTCCGTAAAGTAGGTACGTTTTCATCAAACATTATAATCCGTCCCCATGTCCAATTCCTGATGCATGTAATCCGAAACGCAGTCCTCTACAGAATGGGCCATCATGGCCCGTCATACAGGACGCAACTATGCGTTAGGGGGAGAAAGACATACTTCCATCGCATTCCAACGCATAACTGCATCTCGTCTTGCACCATATTGTGTAGAGGGTAGTAGCCTTTAAGGAAGCTTATTCCTAGCACTGACGCCGCGACGCGACGCGAGTGAAAATCTACCCTCACTTTCTAATTTGCACAGTGCAAGTGAGACAGACGCGGCCGGGTCGCGAGCGACGTGACTTGACACCAAGTTGTGCTAGACGTAGTTAAGCCCGCCCATGTTTATCCGCATTTGAAAATAAAAATGGTTACCATCGACAGTTATCAACGCGCATAACAACTTAAAAACGTTACATTAAAATCATAACATGATGCCATCTTATCACAAAAAAGCTGGGTTCAATTCCCAGAGTTTATCTCCATTATCTCCAAAGACATGCGATTTATTCGTGATTACATTGCTTTGTGTTACACTGTAATGTATTAAATAAATAAATAAATATTACGGGACAATCTTACACAAATCAACCTAGGCCCACGGTAAGCTCAGTAAGGCTTGTGTTATTGTGGGTACTAGGCGATGATATATATAATAGATACATATACATATAGATACTTATATACATATATAACAACCATAACTCAGGAACAAATATTCGTGATAAATACACAAATAAATTTCCTAGCAGAGTCACTACCCACTGGGCTACGGAGGCCTTTAATAGAGCAACAACAGCATTATATCTTTTCCTGAAAGATTCATAATTTTAAGAAACTAGCTACCCGCGCGGCTCCGCCGCGTACCTATACAATTGGACTGAGAGCTAAGGGACCAAAACTGCAACAGTTTTTGGGGCAACTGGCGTGGGGGTAGTTCCGAACTTGTTAAAAAAACACCTACGTCGCAACTGTTTTATAAAATCTAAAAATTTGTCTGTGGATAGTAAGACAACTAACAAACTATGCGGACATAGTCAGTCTGCAGAATATTGGAACAGTACGCGTCGGCAGCCCGCTAAACCCGTCAAAAAATTTGGTTGCAAAAATAGTGTTTTATAAAATCTAAAAAAAATCGTGCAAGTAGTTCATAGTACCTACCTAAAACCAGACTAACATAGTCAGCCCAAATTTTTATGGAACATACGCCTTCAGCAGTCAATAGAACGGCGGTGCGGCGCGCCGTTCTAATTTTCTTAGTGGTGTATCCATATGTGGCCGACTCAACATTTATAATTTCTCATGCTGAAGAACTTAGTACAGGTTTGAATTCAATTCTTGTTTATAATTTTACATTGTCATCTCGAGTCAAAACAGGACTTATACGTCACGTGTCGTCACGCAGCCAACGTCACGTGGTCAGCGCACAGTAGTTTCTTTAAATTTATATTTTAGTACCTTACCGATAAAAAATTAAACAACGAAGACCTTATTGCAAATCTGCAGCATGAGACGAATCGAATGACATATCATTTATCAAAATCGGACCATAAATGTAGATCTGATGGCATGTACAAAAATCGGCCTCGCGTAATAATAATATAGATTGCTCTACAATAAAAACCCCCTTTTAGGAACGTGTTAATGTCGTCCGTCAATTGGTGAATCATTTTAATCTAATAAATAGGGTAAATCGTTAGTAGCTGGCCGAGTTCAATAACTGGCCACCTCATACTAAAAATGAACTCATTCATTTTGGTATAAGGTTTCAATTACTGGCCACCCTTCAATAACTGGCCACGTCATACTAAATTGAAAATATTCTATTTGTAGGGGAACAGAGTTATTTTTTAGTATAAGGGGGCCAGCTAATGAAGCGTGGCCAGCTACTGGCGATTTACCCTACCTATTAACTTGGTCAATAAGGTATGTACGTTCACTTAAGTTAGATACGAGAGTGTACAGGACTCTTTTTTAACCGACTTCAAAAAAAGGCGGAGGTTCTCAATTCGGATGTATTTTTTTTTTTTTAATGTTTGTTACCTTAGAACACCGTCATTTATGAACCGATTCGTACAATTCTTTTTTTAACTGAAAGTATATGCTTCCAGATTGGTCCCATTGTTTCCAAAACCCCAGTTGGATGATGGGAACCATGAGGAATTGAGGTAACTCCTCAAATATATTAGGCACGCGTGTAGTAATTTCAGTATTTTCTATTATAAATTTGGTGAAGTGGAAGTGATGATGAAGACCACAGATGGCTTGTGGAACTTCTCAATGATGTACTTCAAACTATATAAGTACGTCACAGATTCTGATATTATTCCGTTGAAATAGCAAACAATGAAGTGCCAAAGGTAATTCTGAGATCCTTGAGGAATCGACGGAAGTCCTCAAATATTATCGGCCCACATACAGCGATTTGGTTTATTGGTCTAAAAATCAACGCTTTTGTTCTCGAAAATCAGTTCATGTGGTAAATTGGAAAAAAAATGTGGAAATGTTAATGTGGCTTGGCGGAGTACTGAATTGAAGTCGGTTAAAACTTTGTTTTGAAAGTAAATTATTAATGCTAGCGCTTTATAAAGACCCAGGTGAGAAACTTCAGCAACTGGGAATGGATGAAAATTTCAGAAGTGCCTGATTATTTTTTTGGTGATAGGAATGACCTTCCTTAGCACCAGAAAAAAGTTGCAGTCTTTTCAGCTGCATCAATTATTTTTGAAAAATGTAAAAATTTTGCTCACTTTCGTTGTGAGTTTAGGACGGCAAATAAGACACTTTCCTTGATCCGTCTCATATAATGCTATGGGAACTTAGAACTTAATGCAAATCCAGTTTCTTATTGAAAATAGTGTCGCCTACTAGATAGCTGGCGAACTCGCTGAAGCTGTAGCGATTGCTAGGCTAAGCTGTCAAGGTATTTCGAAATTCGCCGTATTGTCATAAGACATCAGTAGCCTAGGGGTACAGACGGCGGTATTTGGAATCGTTGAGCCGCGGTTCAAACCCTGCAACCGACGCACTCTTTGTATGTTTTAACATTCAAAGAAAAGTTTTAAGTATCGGCAGAAGAGATGGCGCCTGACGTAAGCATTAAATGCCTTCTCAATTTGGTCGAGTTGCCTGTCTATCTCAGTATGTATATTTGTAGTCTTTGTCTCATATCACGAGAAAATATTATCTTAAATATGCGTGGTAAACTGACACTGGCAATGATATTGACAGCTGCAGCAGCTATATTTATCATTGCCAGGGTCAAATATTTAAAATATTTTTTTGCAATATGAGACGGGTCAAGGATAGTTTCTTATGGTGGGTCCACACTTGTGACAATTTACCGAACATTATCCCGTGACCGTATCACATACACGTGTCAGTACCGATAATGTGGACGTCTTTTGTTCCGCGAACAATTGTCACAAGGTGATGTACGATTAAATCCATTCCATTCCATCTAGGTTAGATCGTCCACATTTAGAGTAACATGTCCTTTACGATGACCAGAGCCCGGATTTTCCACGGCGAAACAAAACACTATCGTAATCTAGCCAGTGGGAGAAACATTATTTTATCGATATCGATAATTGTGTAGTAGAATCAAAAACGTCACCAAATAAAATTGATGTTTCGTATTTGGTTGTCCCGAACGGTTATTGTGGCGGTTGCTTTTCAGATTATTGTCAATATTGCATTTCTTCAGTTTCGGATGTATATCGCACATAGAGCAGTATATAGTAGAGGTCACTTCATTATAGACTAATCCAGGGTGGTTCTCTATCCACGTTTTGATCCGATCGTGCACATTACAATTTTTTTAATAATAACTGTAATATTAAGGTATTATACGTATTTGAAACACGTCGGTTTCATAGCGTTATAAGAAATAAATAATATCTAGACGCAATTTATGTTTTATACGTAATGGAATGACATTTAAAGTCTTATGGAGTAATAAGTGTCTATTATTGACTGTATTGTCTATTATTTTCAATGAGGTGGTAGTGGTATAGTCATTTTCGCGACTTTTTAGTTCGCTCAAATACCTTATGGCGTTTTTGGAAGAAAAATACACTCCTAGTTTTTTTTATTAGAACATATAAAAAGGTTGTTTTGCCTGGCCGCGGCGGACAATAGAAAACTTGTCATTAGCTGTCAAATTTACTATGGTCCGCCACCGCAGGCCGCGCCAGTGTGGTGCAGGCTTAAATTGTCAATAATGTAAAAATATACCTATATCGGCATGTTATTTTTATACCTAATATTCGATATCGATAAAATAATGTTTCTATCACTGGCTAGATTACGATAGTGTTTTGTTTTGCCGTGGAAAATCCGGGCTCTGACGATGATAGTCCGGTCCGTCGGCGTCGTCATCTCACAAGAAGTGTGGACCCAGCTTTATTCACCGTCCTAAACCCAAAACGTAAGTGAGGAAACTGTTTATGTTTCTCAAAAATAATTGACGCAGCTTCTAGTGCTAAGGAAGGTTTATTCCTATCACCAACAAAATTATCAGGCACTTCTGAAATTTTCATCCATTCCCAATTCCGGTAAGAGGGTTGACTACAAAAGCCCGTTGACTATTAGAGACGCATCAATAGTTAGAGATCTGTTTTATATTATGGAATATGTAATTTGTAAATAAAATAATCCTAATAATTACACGGTTAAACTCACTTATCTATTAAATAGTTGATGTATTTGGAATACATTGGAGTTACAAAAGATACTTACTTATACATATTAGGACTTATAATAAGAAGGTGTTTATTTCTCTAGTTTATATGTTACATTATGTCCATCAGGCCGGTGGTGTGTTCGGCCTGTGGGTGTGTCAGCTACTTACAATCTACCTATGTATGTCTGAAAGATCTGTATAAGTGTCATGTTGTTTGTGCTGTGTGCTTGTTAGTGTGTGCGTACATAATAAATTTATATAAATTTAAAAGTGGTTTCATTTTGTCCTATCTTACAAAATTCTTAAAACTAATTTCCTATAATCTATGGGGACGTGGAGCGGTCGCTCGCTTGCTGAGCTGCGGGCTCCTGTCTTTTTTTGGTACATAGTTGATTTCTCCTAATCTAGTGTTAGTTAGAAGTGGGTTGTGCTGCCTGCGTCCGATGTATGCGTTACCAGGGGTATCTAGGTCCACAATGTGCATTTCCCTGAATCGGCGCAGCATGTCTTCATTTAGGTCTTGTGCGCGGAGGTGCCATGGATCCCAGTCGAGCATATCCCAGAGTAGTGAAGTTTCTAGGCGTTTTGGGAACTGTCCACTAGTCTTGAGAGCCATTCGGTATTGACGTTCAATTCTGAGCAGGTTGCTCTTACTGTAACGTGAGAGTAATTGTACCACGCCATAATCCAATATTGGAAGTAGACAGGCCTGAATGACAGCCAGTTTCACCGTCAGATCCGTCTTAGCGTGCCAGCCTATAATGGAGGTTAGAGCACCGCGCGCCCGTCGTACTTTCTGCACCACGTAGTCCGTCTGTTTACCCATGGTCATGGTCTTGTCTAAGTGTACACCCAAATATTTTATGCTATTTTTATATTCGATTAGCTCGTTTTTGATGCGAATGGTTCTGCGGTACTTTCTCTTGTTAGTGAACATAGCACACTCAGTTTTCTCTATGTTGCACTTCAGTCCCCACCGATGGTAGTAATCGATGACAGTTTCAGCGGCCCAGCCCGCGCGGCTTGTCGCGCTGTTCGGCTCCGGAGATCTGTTGAGTATGCACAAGTCATCGGCGTATTGAGAAAGCTTTAATCCGCGGATCCGGTTCCGTTGGTCCCAAACGTCATGTACATACATGTTGAAGATGATTGGGCCCAGGATAGAGCCCTGTGGGACTCCGTGTGGCACCGCTTTCTCTTCGCCGTTGGTGGTTCTGAAACGTCCATAGGTTTTTCGACCATTCAGGTAATTTTCTATTATTTTGATAATGTTGTTTGGAACGTCGGCTGTTTGAAGTTTCTTTGTCAGACCCTCGTGATTTATGGAGTCGAAGGCTTTCGAAAGATCAGTCGATACCAAGGCCACGCTCTCCTTTGCTTCTAAGGCATCCGTTATGAACTTTCCGGTACGAAGTATTTGCGTGCCTGTTCCTCTATTCTTAGTAAAGCCATGCTGGAATGGCGGCTGGAGTCTGTCGGCCGTATGTCGCAAGCGCGAAAGAAGCAAGCGCTCGTGTAATTTACCCATGATGTTTAGAAGGGTAATGGGTCGATACGATTTGGCGTCGCGGTGATTCTTCCCTGCTTTATGTAAGAAGATGCATTCTCCGATTTTCCACCTATTGGGATAGTAGCCTGTCAGTAATAGGTAATCGGCTATAACTTTGTACCGGGTGAGAAAGGGGTTGCCTCCGAGTTTGAGAGCATCTGCTTTGATTTTGTCAGGGCCTGGGGCCTTCTTATTTTTAAAACGTCTTAGAGCGATCTTAATCTCCTCTATAGATGTAGCGTCAAGAGGCTGAAAGGGCGTGGTCTTCTCTGTACTCTTGTCCTTGTTATTTATATCGGCTTCTGCTACGATCGCTGCGTCGACTAAAGCGTCGATAGTTTCTTCCTCGCTGTTGCATCCCTGGATGTGGGGGAGTCTCTGTACTGGTGCTTTCAGGTTGCGTTGGATTCGCCACATCTCGGTTCTACTGTTTCGTGGGTCATTTACTGTTCTCACCCATTTCTGATCGTTATACTCCAAGAGCGCCTGTTGGACCAGCCATTTCAGACGATTATAGGTCGTTCTTTGTTCCGTTTTTCTATCCTGGTTAAAGCGTAGTCGCCATGCTTTACTTTTGGCTTGGTTTCTTTCGTCTATTAATTTATTAATCTCATCTGGAAGTTGATCTCTTTTACTGTACTCATGCAATGGCGCATACTCATCTAGAGATTCAGTAATAGCTTTTTCTAGTTTTAGGATGTATTCCTCGCATTCTGAATCAGATGTGATTTCCTTTGGTAGCTGAGTGGTTTTGTTCCATAGAGTTTGCTGAAATTGCTGTCTGGTTTCTTCGTTACTTGCGATAGCACGGGTGTTTCTCATCATATTTTTCGCTCTGTCCACCACTATATTTATATCTAGTAGCCATGGCATGTGGTCTGAGCCAACCGATGTTATTTGTCGGCATGTTACGGTGTCGAAGGCTTCCATTTCATACGAGATGATGGCTTCATCAAGGATGCCGTACCCCGCACTGTTCGGTCGTGAGGGTAGGCCTGTGTGGTGTATAGTGCAGACGTCAGAGTTACAGAGGTCGCGGATAAGTATTCCTGCCCCTTCGTCTCTCGTTTGGTTTAGTGTGGTCATTTTAAGATTGAGGTCCCCTATTGTGATGTTCGGGGCTTCGGTAACAATATCTTCTAACTCATCCTTAAGTGCTGCGGTGTCAATGTGTTCTGACCTGTGTGGTATGTATATTCCTTTAATTTTTAGGTAATCTCCAGTTACGTGATCGTAGGTAAGGTTGATAGCAACGCCTTCAATGAGACGGTCCCCTGCTTCTGAACCTGGAGTAACGTCGGTCTGACTCCAGCGTATACCTCGCATAACGTATAGGGCTGTGGTTAGATGCGATGCGATCGAGTGAGTGATCTTGTCATAGGACTTGAGGGGACGTAGGTTCGTGGTCTTCTCTCCCTCTCACTGAGCATAAGCGTGAGCGAGATGGAAGTGCGTGTTTGGAAGCGCGGATATCATGTTTTTTAATTTTATTTCTTTGTGCGTTTTAATAAATAAAAAACTAATAGCTGATTTCCCTCAAACATGACATTGCCGATTTTAAAAACCAATTGTAATATGTTTAGCTGTTGTGCATAATTTGTTAGAATTTTTTTAAGTGTATTTTAGACCTATGTTCGTGATTTTTTTCTATCGAGCGAAAGTCAAAAACTCAGGATTCGAATAGCTGATTTCCCTCAAGAAAGACCTCAAGATTGCTAATTAAATTTAAGGCAGCCGTATTACAATCCAAACAAGAGCTACGATTTTTTAAAAATCCGTTTTTGGAGCTCACGTCGCCTTAAGGTATAGCTGCTACCAGCTATACCTTAAGGCGACGTGAGCTCCAAAAACGGATTTTTAAAAAATCGTAGCCTACGCTGATAGGTATACTCTATTCGACCAATTTCGAGAACAGAATCCTAATAATTAGACGGTTAAACTCACATATTAAATGTCATGTTTAAAACTCTTCGGGAGTTCTTCTTATCGACGACATGATTCAAACGACACTGCCGCGAAGACACTCCCGGAGAGTTCGAAACATGTGGCCCGTAGTGACATTTAATATGTGAGTTTAACCGTATAATTATTAGGACTCTGTTCTCGAAATTGGTCGAATAGAGTATACCTATCAGCCTACCAGCTACCTTTAAGTACTAGTATAAGTAAGTATATTTTGTAACTTCAGTGTATTCGAAATACATCAACTATACTGCGTCATTTACTTAGTAACGGACTCGTTATAAGAAAAAAAAGTTTCACACACCGGTTTCTCTTTTGTTCCAATCCAACAGGCAATACTTACTTAAGGGTCCTTAACCCCTCGTATGCGGATGTCAAAATTTTCCAATCAAATTACGAATTTGAGATGTAAAACAATAAGTTCAAATCTTGGGCACGGATCGGAGAAGTTAAATAAAACAAGTAGTCCTATCAATATAACTAGGAACTTTCAACGGCAGCCGTGCCTTCTGCCAGGACAATAATAATCTCCGGGCAACAGGTCACGACGAAACAGTTGCACAGATAACACGAAAATAGCCCACTGCTGGTGGACCTTAAATTGTATAGTCCTGTTAATTATAATGCTACATCCTATTGTGAAGTAGTTTGGGTAAACAATTATAATCGGTAGGTACATGTTAACTTATCAGCACTCACCGGGCAAAATATTTAGACAGTGTATACCTAGCTACTCAAAAACGTTTACCATGAATAATTAAGACGATAGCTTCTAGGACATGTCGGAATTGAAATGATGGCTTAATAGTAGTGTGACTGTACATAATGAAGGGCATTTCTTAAACACGTCAGCGAGTTTCAGAAAGGATCACACGAGTGTTTTAATGCCTAATTATGTACAGTTACATAATAATCTACTTACCCACATCTTATTAATCCTCAATGATGTGTTCGGGAACCATTACAATAACCGCCATTGCGCCGCCATGGCCGACTAGATTTCAAATCATGACCATCTCCACCAGACCAGATTTCCATAATAACATCGATTATCGATGTTATTATGATTTTTCATACATTATAATAACACTGGCACAGATAAAACGCTGATGTTACGTTACTGGATGCAATAGGGATGTAGACACTAAATAAAATAATCAATAATGTTGCGTTTTCTCGAAAAAGTATCGAAAATGTAGTCGAATGGAGAAAAAAAGCAACGCGAGAGGTTGAATAATCACAAAGTTATAAGCGTCCAAAGTTTTAAGAAGGGGTATGTTCCGTCCCTTTTCCGCAAAACGCACCTTCATATGAAACGATTGTCATTTACTATGACGCTAGAGGATCGTGATGTCACGATCCCCTAGCGGTTTCTCTCTCTAGCCAGCAACATTAAAACGGTTGTAGCTTCGTAACTATTTGAGATATTTGCATGGGATTTTCGTCATCAGGCATATTTTTTTGCCGTCTTTCTTTTGAAGTAATAATAAATTTTGAGTCTACACCCCTATTACTTATGGTGGTCATTATAAATCTTCGAGCAACACGGAAGCGAGTAGGCATTCGCACCATTTCCCCTCAGCCAAAGTACAAGCCCAAGCGGGCATGCCTCGTACACAAAAATGTATGAAGGTGTCCAAGTTTTTTCGGTGTATTGTGTCATCTTTGATGTAGTAGTGTCATCGTTACAGCAAATCCCTTCCCCCGGCCCCGCAACAAATGACAGAATTGTTTGACTGTAATATTCATAGCTAAGGGGACTCCCTTCCGCTAGGAAGGCCGTGTTGCTCGAGGTTATAAATGGTTTCTAGAGGATTTATGATAAGGGTGTAGATATTAAAGGATTGTAAATAATTGAGTTTTTTATGAAATAAAGTTGCCTCTCTAATCTAAGTCGCCTGTTCCATAGCCGTTCGGTGTACGCTCTGTTCTATTCTATGTCGTGAGTCTATTATGAAGATCTTATGGTGAGGTCTATTTCTTCTTGAATGCACGTAGCTCGACTCGCACTTGGCCGGTTTTTATTTCAGCATTTAAGACAGATCAAAAGAGACCAGAGAATTTTTGGTTTCTATTTTTCTCACCGCTTTCTTAGTGAGTATTTCTTCATTGTTAAGTGATAACCCATTCATTGCCGAAAACGTGAATTCGCGTCACGTGATTTCTTAATCGTAATTCCGCGTACGCAAAATCGCGTCTTTATTCAATTTGACTTTTTGAGCTATGAATAACAGAGAAAACGAAAACTGATTCTGAAATATTTTTTACAGAAAAAACAAATGAACTTGGGTTACTCCGGATTTCTTAAGTTCCTAATCTGAATCCGTAGCGATAAACCAAAACTCAAAAAATCCTCCTTTTATCGTGCTCGAAAGAATGTTCGGTCTCGTTTGAAAGTCGGCGGTGTTATCGCGCCTCCGTGCCCCGTCCTCCGGCGCGGAGGTTATCGCTGCCCCCTCCAGGCCCCCGTCCGATACCGATGCACCAGTAAAGCGAAAAATACACAACCAATAACACCGACTGACCACAAAACAAAACAAATATATTAAATAAACCCCGAGTTGAATCCGGACCCGCACACGCGATCTCGGTTTGGATTTGACGCGAGTGCTTGCGGCGGGCAGTTACATTTTTGGACACAATCAGGTGGAGATGTTAAGCAGGAAGCTCCTGTTTTGTGTGATTTTAGTTGCTGGTAAGTTTTTGATGCTTTCGTAATAAGATTTAAAATCAAGATAGCAGAAAAAATAACAATTATCGCCTTTTATCGATTATTAGGTTAACATAACACAAGTTTTATTTTGAGTGTGTTGGTAACTCGCGTTATATAAGTAAAACAAGTTACGAGTATTTTCATTGTCTGCTTTAGGCAAATTCAAACATAAAGAAGGTTACCATGCAATCTAGAGAATCATTATCTAGGGATTAGTTTTATTCCTCAGGAACAAAGGTAAATATTATAATTAAGATTTTACTTCGTAATCATTTATTTCAATTAGACAAATTAACTAATTACAAGCCCATAGATGATAGATTGGCGACGGTCCCGGTATGCGCTTAAACGAACCAATTTCCACCAATCAACCGATCCGAGCATTAAAGTCAATGGAAATATCCTAGCGAACATCCTCGGCTCTTTGTTTAGACATGATATCATCTCGTAAACAAAGATGGCCTGTGCTTTTGTAAATCTAGATAAACGGAGGGTAGGCAGGGCAGCTGCGTAGACCGAGTGGCGACTTGATCCCGGGTTATCGCCAATTAGTATATACAAGTGAGTAACCGATCCAGTGACAGACTTTAAGACGACGAGCATTGCAACTTTGTATAACTTATGATATGATACAATCTAATGCGACCTAACTACGCTAACCTACTAATTTTAAGCTGTAGGTACATTATTTATTCTAACTACCTAATAGAATGAGTCTGCCCCTGGAATCATATTGATCGACTGGTTGGACAATTTACCTGAAGTACATCTTTATGGAGGAGGAGATCTTTCCGAAGGGTCTCCTTTTCCGGCGATTTCGAGACTGGTTATTTGACAACCAGAAAATACATCGCGCGTCGCCGTCTTGTAGAGGCCGGTTCACGATCTGACGAAAATATTGATTTTTGAACCAGTGTGAAGAAATAATGAAGAATACTACTTCACAAAAATTACTGTAGACTGAAAAAGAAACAAAGACAGACAATTACCGAACATAATTTAAAAAAATTGCTTGGTAACTCTGAAAAAAATCTTAAATATCACCATAAAAAAAAACTTTAATGTTCGAGATTTCGTAATTTTCAACGACAATCTATGTTTTTTTTTAATAAAAAGGATAGCTTTTTTTATTGTTCTAAAACAATAACCGGATAGATTTTTAATAAATTATCCCGTATTCCAAAAATCTATTAATATGTACTAAAAAGGGATGTTACACACTTCCATCTCGCTCACGCTTATGCTCAGTGAGAGGGAGAGAAGATCGTGAACCGGCCTCGCCCTAATGAGTTATTAACGTCTGATACATATGTTAGTCTGAGATGTATACAGGGTGGGCCCTGTAACTGGAGCAAAAAATTAAACGGTAGATTATTAAGCTTGTGAACAATTATTTCGAAGTGGTTTTATGCGAAAAAAAAATATTTTTTTTGAAAAAAAAAAAATCTTTAAAATAAGTTTACTTGTATTTTTTTACTCTTCTGGAGTGCTATGAGTAACTTTTTATTTTAAAAACACAAAAAAAAAGAAAAAAAAATGAAAAAATCACAAAACTATCTGTTGAACACAAAAATGCAAAAACTATTATGAGTCATTACATGATGTTACCTCAAAATCTGCATTAACTGCCGTGATATGATCTCGTGGTGCCAAGATACATTACTTGGAGGTCATAACTTTAGATCAAAATTTCTCCGTAACCAAAAATTTTGAAAGTGAATGATACACAAGGGGTTACTGCAAATGCTCTAAGGAAGCCTCCTTTTGAATATTTGCTCGTGTTACAGGGCCCAGCCTGTATAATAAATGAATATGGGTATTTTTGCATGATGCAAATGATAGTATATTACTTACCTAAGGCGATCACGTAATAGTACATTGTTTAACAAGGGGCGTATGAGGAATATTGCAAACGAGAGTCTATCAGAAGCCCGACGCCGTGAGGCGGAGGGCTTTTGATGACTTGAGTTTGCAATATTCTTACGCCCGTGTTTTACACAATGTTTTTCATCACATTTGCGAGGAAATAAATAACTACAAAAGACAGAAAAATATATGTTTTATACAAGCGCACCAATCAAATGTTGACGAAATTGACAACTTCACTACCAGATCATTGCGAGTGGGGGGCGTAATTTCAATATTTCAACCAATCACAGAGCATGGAACATGTGGTTCTTGCAGGGCATGGCCTGCTCGATTACCAATCACAGAGCCAGAATTCTTGTCGTACGCGGCCGTCAAGATTTTCTTAACCAATCAGATCACACACAAGCTCATTACTTCCCTTGGATCCATTATTTCCCGCGGGAACAATTTAGGCCATTGTCCTTCCTTATACAGGCATAGAATAACACCATTTATGAGCAAGTGTGATGAAAATAAATAAATAATATCTAGAAGCGTATTTGTGCACCTGAACGGGTGACACAATTTTTTTTTTTTATATTACGTCGGTGGCAAACAAGCTTACGGCCCACCCGATGGTAAGTGATTACCGTAGCCTATGGACGCTACTAATTTAACAGAAGCATGTTGAAGTTACTAGACTAAAACGAAGTCTTACCATAAAATAAATTAGGTACATTGTGGTGATACACCGGTACTATGATAGCTGACTTACTTAATTAATACTTGACTGTACAATTAGTACCTACTACGGCTTAATATTTTGTACACAAGACGTAGTAATCATAAACATTTCAATTAAAACGTTATTAGACGGTAATTATGACTACTATTAAATGGCTATACTTAGACTAGAAAATTAAACAGGTTAGATTCTAACTTGACGAATTTATAGAGTAGGTACTTAAGCTAAATTCGAAAATAATATAAGAATGAGGAAACATATATTTACAATAGACATGTATCCACCATAAAAATACTGATTCTTAGATCAGCTAAATATACAAAGCCTGGCTTCGGGACATATGCTTGTGTAAGTAGTGTAACAAAATATTTGGATTTTGTTGACATATTTATTATTTTATTTCATTATAAATTAGTGTTCTCTTTCTTCTTAATGACTGTTATTGGTATTTTATTTTCTATTATTGTTATTATTTGATCTTGTTATATAATTGTTTTATTTACTTATTCTTATAATTCTGAATTTCAATGACAATGCTTATTTAAAAAAAATATTTTGCTAAACGCTCGCTCCTCCGTAATATTGTATGCATGCAGGCTGAATGCACTATTACATTTACGTCATACCTGGCCATAAAGTAGGAATTACCGCACGCTACGCGTGCGTAAAACCCCACTTCCTGGTCAGATAGAGACGTAAAATTTTGTACTCACCACGGGCGGTAATAAAGAAAGCCTCAGAGCGCATATTTATCGCCCTTGCCTTCGGCTCGGGCGTCAAATACCTGCGATCTGAGACATTCTTTGTTTAACCGCCCTGGGTAAGTAATGTACATACTATTATGTAACTGCATTCTGAGCGAATAAATTCTTTGAATCTTTGAAAGGGTATCGATTATATTAATGAACTCGTAGTTGCACATCCTACACAAGGCGTGGGAACTGCGACACTGCTATATCCTGGGCTGACTCATCGGAAGTGTTGTATCCAGATCTGTGTGGAAACCAGGCCGGTGCGCCATACTCATACGATAGGGCACGAGAAACTACGCAGTTCTAACGAAACAGATATTCTTTGCAATGTATATCTAGGATAGAATACATAGTTGATCGTTTTGCGACATTAGGAGTTGGAGTGCAAAAAAGCAAAAAAAAAACCGTAGGTATACGATTAAAATCAGTTAACGATTCTGATGTTAGCTACAAGTAGCGCCGCAAAGGTGTCAGAGGGGTCGGGCGGGTATGCGACTCGAGGCTAACTTCAGAATTGTTAACTGGTGTTAATCGTGGTGTAGCCTTATAGACGCATGAGGCTCCAGAGAAGTCATAAGAGCGCCGCTGACCCTTTTTTTGTTGACTCGCTGTATTGACAACAAGAGAAAAATGCAGGTCCCTCAGTCTTTGCTCCCCATCAGGAACCAACAGAGCATGTAGTAGGTTGTGTTAAGGCGCCGTAGGTGCATGGTCTTCTCTCCCTCTCACTGAGCATAAGCGTGAGCGAGATGGAAGTGCGTGTTCGGAAGCGCGGATACCATGTTTACCCTAAGGTTCCGTAGCCAAATGGCAAAAAATGGAACCCTTATAGATTCGTCATGTCTGTCTGTCTGTCTGTCTGTCTGTCTGTCTGTCCGTCCGTATGTCACAGCCACTTTTTTCCGAAACTATAAGAGCTATACTGTTGAAACTTGGTGAGTGGATGTATTCTGTAAACCGCATTAAGATTTTCACAGAAAAATAGAAAAAAAAAATTTTGGGGTTCCCCATACTTAGAACTGAAACTCAAAAAAAATGTTTTCATCAAACCCATACGTGTGGGGTATCTTCAAAAATAATATAGAGGTTACTAACATCATTTTATTCTAAACTGAATAGTTTGCGCGAGAGATACTTCCAAAGTAGTAAAATGTGTGCCCCCCCCCCCTGTAACTTCTAAAATAAGAGAATGATAAAACTAAAAAAAATATATGATTTACATGACCATGTAAACTTCCAACGAAAATTGGTTTGAACGAGATCTAGTTAGCAGTTTTTTTTAACACGTCATAAATCGTAAAAAGCAATTTATTTAACGGAACCCTTCATGTGCGAGTCCGACTCGCACTTGGCCGCTTTTTTAATTTTATTTTTTTGTGCGTTTAAATAAATAAAAAGGTAATCACTTAGTTCCCTCAAACATGATATTGCCAATTTTTAGAACCAATTTTAATATGTTTAGCTTTTGTGCATAATTTGTTACGAATGTTTTAAGTGTATTTTAGACCTATGTTCGTGATTTTTTTTCTATGGAGCGAAAATTTGTTAATCATATTTTGAATTACTGATCTCACTGCAGAAAAGCCTCAAGATTACTATTCGTATTTTTTTGAAACCATATTATTATTAACAGACGCATTACATTGTTTCAAAAACTCTCGCTGAACCTACGGCGCCTTAATACCTAATAGGTCTTCTGTAAAATGGATGTACCTGGTCTACTTCCTCGGTTAGGCTGCTCGAAATTCGAACCATATTACATTCCGCTATATGCTCTCAATGTTCCCCTTGCAGGTGCAAAATAACGTTAATAATAGATCCTGGTCAACTCTTAGAGCGTTTCATATGGTCTGACTTCGGTGCATTAGTAACTAGTTAGGCCAAAGTTCAAAGCTAGCGTCAGCATGGGGAAGGAGACCTCAATCTTTCAGGCTGAACTCTTCGCATTAAATAAATGCGAGGAGATCAATCTTGAAAGAAACCTAAGGAACCAACATATCTACATCAACTTGGACAGCCAAGCTGCTCTGCTGGCACCAGAATCACTAGAGTCCTACTCTAAACTAGTCCAGAATTGTAAAAATAATCTAAACACCCCGGCGAACTCCAACAAAGTCATACTTAGATGGGTACCAGGGCACTCCGACATTGAAGGAAACGAAAAAGCAGATGAACTTGCAAGGCAGGGCGCAGACACGGCCCTGGTCGGCCCGGAACCGTTCTGTGGCATCACAAAACGGAAAGCATATTCTCTGCTAAACAACGCGGCAATTAAAATCAGAGGCAATCAAGCTGTGGAAGTTCACCAAAGGACAAAAACAAGCTAAAGCCCTGATCGAAGGGTTCAATAGTAAGCTGTCTAAGAAATGATTACAATTCAAAAGGCACAAAACCTGCGCAGTGACAAGAATCCTGACACTGAAATTGAACAAACACCTGTTTCAAATGGGTATGAAGCAGGACGCAACCTGCAGGTTCTGCCAGGAGACAGAGGAGACTGCAATGCACATTCTCTGCTCCTGCGGACCACTCATGGATACAAGAAGTACCTACCTAGGGCGGCACATAGTGCACCCACAAGAGGTACAACATATCACCGCCCAAAGAATCTGGAATTTCCTGGAGGCAACGGGACTTAACGGTGAACTCTAAAGAAAGAGCTGCCACAATAGATCACTTGCTGGTCGAAGCGGCACATTAAGGCCCACAAACAAAATAATAAATAAAAAAACTAGTTACTTACGTGAAAAGTTTTGTTTGATAAGAATGGTGACAAGACACCCTGCTACATTTTAGGGTTTGTAATAATTAGACCACGGAGCTTAAGGTGTAGTAGAACTGTAGTTACGGTTACGGGATTACATCGAACAAATACTTCACTTTCGGATACCAGCGCCATCTTTTAATATGTTGTTAGGCATGTCTCCTGGATCCCAAAACTGCCGGGAGAAAGTCTCTAAGGAGGCGGTCTCCCCAGTAATGACGTCATCTAAATCGCCGCGGCCGCGTTTGGTAAAGTGTAAATTACATCCAAACCATGCAACGTATATACTTATGTGGGTTACCAAATGAACGCTGAATAAATTGTCTATAGTTCATTTTATCACTATATTTAAATATACAGTAGCGGAAAATAAATCATATTTGTGTTTTTTTTAAGTATTTTCTTATGAGAACGACAGCCTTAAGGCTGCCTAAACGATTATCATGTGAAAGTCCTTTAGATAGAGAGTAAAATCATATACTACATTTGTATGACACCATATAAGAAACTCGTTTTGTACGAGTTTATTAAAAAGTGCATAAAATAACTAATACTCGAAATATAGGTAAAAGTAGTTTATTAATGAAGAAAACAACAAAAATTACAGATTCTGCACTGAAAATCTAAATATTAGAGTAGTACTTGGTAGTGAAACCGTTTGCATCAAGAACAGCTTGGCATCTTCGGGGCAGTGATGCAATCAACTTCGCGAGGAAAGAACTTTGAATGCGTTCCCACTCTTCCTTTAATTGTTTTAATATTTTGTTGATATTTCTTGCATTTCTTGCACTCGCACGACGGCCTAGCTCCTTCCATAGGTTTTCTATAGGATTCAAGTCCGGACTTTGGCTGGGCCATTCCAAAACCCTTACTCTACTTTTTATGAACCATTGTTTAACAAGATAAGACGAATGTTTCGGGTCATTATCTTGCTGAAACATAAACGCTCTGCCGAAATTTTGGCGTGCTCAGGGAAGAAACACATCTTGTAATATTCCTTCATAAACTTGCTTCGTCATAATGCCGTTTATTCGATGTAAAGGACCAATTCCACTTGCACTGAAACAGCCCATACCATAAGGGAGCCGCCGCCGTGTTTGACTGTAGTGAGCTGATACTTGGGGTCATAGCGAGCATTGTCGGGACATCGTACGTAAGTAATTCCATCTATTCCGAACAGTAAAAACTTGGATTCACATTTCCCACATTTCCGCAGTCCAAGAAAGATGTTCTTTCGCATATTTTTTTCTAGCTGCTCGATTTTTCTTGGAAATCAGTGGTTTCTTTGCAGGATGACGAGCACGAAGTCCACCATCCATCAGGTGATTTCTTACAGTACGTACGGACACAGAAACTGAATTTCCACACGATATTTCCCGCATAAAGGATGACTCACGCTAGAACGGGCCGTGTCCGGCCCGGACCGTTTTTGTGCGGCCAAGCTATCTATACCCAAGCCCGGCCGAGCCACGTCTGGGCCGTGCCAGCATCGAGCCGCTTCCGAGCCTCGGCCGTGGCTCGGCCGGACTTGGGATGGCTCAGCCGCATAAAAACGCCGTCGTTATTCTTCGAAAACGGCTTGGGCCGGACACGGCCCGTTCTAGCGTGAGTCATCCTTTAAGTCGTGGATTGTGTCTTGATTTTCGCAAAATGTTGCGTAGCCAAACTTGATGTGCAGCGTGGGCGACCAGGTCTGTTGGGCCTTTTGACACCTCCGTGAGCTTTCTCCAGTTTCAAAACCTTCGATATAGTAGACTGATGAACTTGAAATTGCTTAGCCAGCGTCAATTGTGTGAAGCCATTTCTATAGCCATTTATAATTGCTTCTTTTGTAGCTACTTTTAAGTTTTTATTTCCACGAGGTCTCCCCATGACGGAACTGATATTTCTTACAAATATGATTATGAATTAGCACGATATTCCGTTTTTTATCGACTTGACGGACGCTAAATTCCAGAATAATGAAATCAAATTGAATTTCGAAATATGTACCGGTCTGTTAGCGTATAATTGGTTGAGAATAAATCAATATAACCTTTTTTGATTAGTTATCAACAAATTCAGTTCTTGGTTTCATCTAATTTGAAATATTTCACAGAGAAATCACAATATGACATATTTTTTTCCGCTACGGTATACGCTAGTTTAAGTTACTATTAGCAAACGTATCAAATTTTCAAAGAAAAATCTACTTTCAGATTTTACGGCATAACTAGAAAAGATACAGGAAAGTAATTGCGTTGCATGTTTTGAGTGTAATTTACACTTTTCCAAGCGCGGCCACGGCGTTTTTGATGACGTCATTACAGGGGCATGGATTCTAAAACTGCCGGGAGACAATCTCTAATTAGAGATTGTCTCCCGGCAGTTTTGGAATCCAGGGGACATGCCTAACAACATACTAAAATATGGCGCTGGTACCCGAAAGTGAAGTATTTTCCCGTAACAACATGCACTAAGTAGCTTCACACAGCTAGTGTAGTGTAAATATTTTATATGCGCAATTGAATTGTTACATAACAACATAATTACTCACGGGATTCATACGTAAACAGTAATCACTTCATGAGAATGTCACTTTTGTCTTAATCTTGTTCGTATATGCTTGTCATTCTTTTGCTTCGGCTGGCATCATCATCATTACTGCAAATTGCCTCGAATTATGTGCTTAAGTGTGCCTTAGATACGGTATAAAGTTTTTGGGGAAAAACCTTTTAATCCAGTAATTTTATACATCCAGAGCTTGCGTCAAATCCGGTAGTTCGGACTTCGCAACACTAGCAAACTCCTTCGGGGGTACTTGGAACTTCATCCCGCTAGAGTTGTTCGAGTGACGTCTAAAATATTGCAAAAAATTGCGAAGTACGAAAAAAATATGAACTTTCAAAAGCTTTATCTCAAAAACTATTGGGTCTACAGAGACAATTATAGTCTTATATTGTAGCAAATTTAGTCTTCTTTAAAAAAGTCCTGAAAAGGTTGCATCACAAATAAGTCCTTTAGGGATTTCGGAGTATTTTAGATTTTTGACAAAGTTGCGTTCGGCGCTTGAGGTCACAAACTTGGATTATTAATTGGGCCAACATCATAAACAAGTCTGCAAAAAATCAGAACCACCGGATTTGACGCAAATTCTCAAACTACCCCGTACATTCAGGCGACAAAGTTACTAGATTATTTAGAATTACTTTCTTTTTCGAATAAAGGTGGCTAGCGGCAAGTATAATTATAATGTTTGTGTTATTTCAACTTATTTCTCGTGAGTTGTAGCTTTGTTGTTGGAAATATATGGCGAAGAAGTTTCAAATTCAAGCCCTATATCTCCATGCTGTGTAAAATTAATTAAACGTATTGAATGTGCTATAAGAAGACCGTCTATTTAAATAACAATAATACGTGACTAATTAATAAGCTAAACAACTAATAAGGAAAAGGATACTTAATATTTAACGTCTAATGAAGTGTATTTGTTGTTTTGTTGCGAAGGTCATTTATTTTATGGTTTATCCCATTATTATTCCCTTGGCATTTCGAATATCCTTTGGGTATACAAAATTGACAACGCGTTCTCGAATAGTTTACGAGTAGTTAATCTTTCGTTAGTTGCTTAAAATCGTCCGATTAGCATGACAATTGGCTAATTACAAATAATTAACTTCGGGACCGCAACCTTAATGATCAGATCTGAAATAACAAACTAATCAGAGCAATAACAAATTGGCATACGCTGGACATTCCTGTTAGACCATCTTGGGACTAGGCGCAGACTTGGGGTTCCACGCCTAGACGTAGGTACCTCCAACTTGCATGAAACGCTTTGCCTCTCATTCTCTCATAAAGTTACTGTTACTGCTAGAGATCAAACTCACTTTCGGCAACTCTTTACACAGAAATATATAATTTGAACCTTTTTATATCAGCTCTGACATATCAGATGAAATTGTGGTCAAATACTTACCTGTAGGTACAAAAATATACAAAAACCTTTAATTTTAAACATATACATAAACAGGAGCCTTAGTCCTTGCTTGTTAATTTCATGGAGAAAATGACTGGGTTAATGTGATGTTTGAGTAAGGACCAAGTTCTTGGCCAGCTTAACTCGCTCCATAAAATGTTCTATAAAAGTTTTCCGCTGTGACACGAAAATTAACCATCCGATCCGATCCGATCTTCCTCCACCCATCGAGCTGCCTTTTACCTAGAAGTGGCCACCAATCTGACACCTTTTTGGTCCACCTACCATCATTCTGCCTGGCACAGCTTGCCAGCCCTGCTCCACTTGAGTTTGGTAATGGTATCTCCAACGTCGCGCACCTTAGTGCGACATCGGATCTCAACAAGCATGGCGCGCTCCATGGCTATCTGTACTAACTACTCGTATTTTGTGCACAGCCTCACTTGTTAGCGTCCATGTCTCGGCACCGTACGCCATGGTGGGCATACATTGGTTAAAGAGGCGAGTATTCAGGCATTTTGGAACTTCAGTGGACTTGAGGATGACGTCCAGTTTATTAAATGTCGCCCAACCTAGCTGTATTTTCCTATAGAAATCTCTTTATGTTGATGCTCTTTGTCAAGGGATAGAATATGTCCAAGATATACATATTGGTCGACCGACTCCAGTTTATCGTTTCCTACCGTTATGGTTGAATTCTAATTACCGGAGACGTTCGCCATAACTTTAGTCTTGGACATATTCATCCTGAGACCTACTTGTAAAGAAGCAAGGTAAAGATCATGGATCATGCTTTGGAGATCATCCAGGGTCTCGGCAAGCAGAACAATATCGTCAGCGAACCTTAAGTGCGACAAGAAGACATTATTGATGTTAATACCAGTTCTGTCCCATGCAAGCGTTTTTATGACGTCTTCTAAAACGGCCGTAAAAAACTTGGGTGAAATGGTATCACCTTGTCGCACGCCCTTCTGGATACTCAGTATGTGGAGTCGAACTTGCATTGTTGCCGAGCCATACAGCTCCCGAAGCTCATCTACATAGCGAGCATCGATTGAGCAGCGATGGAGAGAGTTAAACACGGCCCAGTGTTCGACACTGTCAAATGCCTTTTCGTAATTGACGAAGGCCATGCACAGGGGTCGGTTGTACTCGTGACTTTTTTCCATCAACTGCTTTACCGCTTATACAGGGTGGGCCCTGTAACTGGAGCAAAAAATTAAACGGTAGATTATTAAGCTTGTAAACAATTATTTCGAAGTGGTTTTATGCGAAAAAAAAATATTATTTTTGAAAAAAAAAATCTTTAAAATAAGTTTACTTGTATTATTTTACTCTTCTGGGGTGCTATGAGTAACTTTTTATTTTAAAAACACAAAAAAAAGAAAAAAAATGAAAAAATCACAAAACTATCTGTTGAACACAAAAATGCAAAAACTATTATGACTCATTACATGATGTTACCTCAAAATCTGCATTGACTGCCGTGATATGATCTCGTGGTGCCAAGATACATTACTTGGAGGTCATAACTTTAGATCAAAATTTCTCCGTAACCAAAAATTTTGAAAGTGAATGATACACAAGGGGTTACTGCAAATGCTCTAAGGAAGCCTCCTTTTGAATATTTGCTCGTGTTACAGGGCCCACCCTGTATATGGCCTATAGTCGAAAATCCGCTTCGGAAACTGGCCTGCTCGGGAGTCTGGCCTTCATAAAGGATACGGGTGAGACGGTTGCATAGGATTTTTGCAAAAAGTTTATATGACATGTATGCGAAAGAAGGCTTATGGCGGTAATTACTGAGTTTTTAAATGTCTCATTTCTTGTGTAGGATGAAGACAATGGCAGTTTTCCAGGACTCGGGAGTGCGAGCACCCTGCAAAATTAACCATACCTACAATTATATGGTTAATTTTTGTGTCACAACGGAAACTTTGTGCACTTCTTCAGCTTGTATGACCAGGACCGACTAACGATGGCCAAGAATTTGGTCCTCACAATTTCTATCCACTAATAACTCCATGGCGGTCCCTTCCTGTGCTCTCAAGGCCTACACACACCGGTCGCGGGCGCGGGTCGGAGGCCTTTATACTGAAGAAGGGTCTCTTACTAACACACTGAAGCCTTCGGGCCCTCCTCTCGCCTTGTTACGTCTGGCTTGCCCTATGGGTGACACGATCTTCGTCGCTTTCCTCTAAACGAGTGTCGTGACATCCACAGGTATAGCACATTGTTAGGATTAATATGAGTACCTACGTAGTTATACTTGTAGTGTATAGGTTGTTACGGAGCGATGCATTACGAGTATATCTATAAGTACCTACCTAGCTGTCATGTATGTATAGGTCATCAGAGTATCAATAAAGTCAGTTAGCAATGGACCATGCCTGTGTATTAAGCTCCGCTTCCTAACCTCAAACTTAACAGTGGCGACGATGGCTAAAATTTCGGTTGGCGTGTTAAGCACATTTAATCATGAAAACCAGAATTGGGTGATTTTCAAAGATCGTTTGGAACACTGGTTCCTGGCGAACGACATAGTGGAACAGGCAGTGGACGACAGGGGCTAAACGACACATTAAAATCTTCTGACCAAAAAGTGACGTTGCAGCCCCACCCCACGTACTCAGACAGTACCTAAGCAAATAAAAACACAGACACAACGTACTATTGCTTAATTATATGTCTGTAGATAAGTAGTAAGTAATTTATTTAGATATCACCATCCCAAAGCACAGTCCTCCGGCACTTACTGTGAACTTACAACGAAATAATCATTTACGCATTTAATTTATGTGCATAAACCAAATTAAGAGTTGTTTTCAATGTTGACACAACAATCAGTGTTTATAAAAGTATGAGATCACAGGAAAAGTTTAGACAACAAACAATACCGATTAGATTAAGGGTCACGTAAGAGTCGCCATAATCTGGAGCCTCGTCAAAACAATAATGGAATAAAACGAGAAACAATTAAGCTACGTTTATGTCCTCATTAATTATCTGGAGATAATGTATCAGCGACGGACGGCGCGCAGCTTCCAAGCACTTGACTTTCTTTTTAATCTATAAAAAGCTCACAGGGCAACGACGATAAATATTAAATGAAGGCATAGGAAGCTTGGTATACTTACTTACATTGGAATGTAATAACTAAGGCGGTGGTAAATACGGGGAAAAATATCCAGCTGTTTCCAGTGTCGAAAAGCGGGTCAACTTCGTTATAAAATCTTCATAGATCAACACTGCAATGCTTCTATTAGCGGGTTTGCTCGAAAACCATGTTCAGACATACAATTTAAATATTCGTTACACATTGCTATAGTGCGTAGCGTAGTCACGTAGTTCATACTTTATCGGGATGATTCAGTGGTACACAAGAACAGTACCACGTAGTTCTTATGATCAAAGTTCGTATGAGAGATGTTCTAACGTCGATCATTGGCTTAATGTGCAGCAGAGCAGAGTGGCCGCGTTTAATGGCGGCCACTAGTGGCTGTAATGTGCGGGCGCTCTTAACCCTAACCCCCTGGCTTGCGCGGTCGAGACGCGCAACGCACTGTGGTTAGTGATCCCAACGCGCAATGAACAGATAAAACGCTGGTCGCAGGTCGCTTAAGACCAAAGTCGTGGCCAGGGTGTCAGGGCCTGGCCACATGTCTGCGGTGCGGCGCCGCAGAAACCCGCGTTTAGTACCGAGAAAAGCGGGTTTTGCAGCGCGCACCGCAAAATTGTGCGTTGCGGCGCCGCAACACAGACATGTGGCCACTGGCCAGGCCCTTAAGGATTAGTGTTTCAATAGTCTGTCTTTACAGCGTGGTACGAGGCTCAAACCGCCAGCCTCCCGTTCGCACGGCTCCCACGGCTCGAGGCTGACAGCGACAACGAGCTCCTCGAAGTGGACGTGCGGCTCCCGGTGGAGATGCGCGCGCGCGTGCGCGAGGGCGTGCCTCCGCCGCTCTGCGCGGGGCGCTGCGCGTCGCCGCCGCGCGGGCCCGTCTGCGCGTTCGACGCGGCTGGCACTGCGCGCACGTTCGCCACGCTCTGCGAGCTGGAGGCTGTCTCGTGCCGTGAGAGCACCTGTGAGTAACTCTCATAACTGCTAGTTCTAAGTAGGGTCATTTCGCCGGTTGGCGACCACCTAATTTCATGTGCCGGTTAGCGACCACTTAGCTGACTTGGTGAACTGAAAGCATATTTTCTCGTTTTTTTTGTAAATTCCTATTCCATAACTACAAACAATAAGGCATACGACTGACTGTTTCAATAGGCTCTGTAGAATTGATGTTATCTTCAATTGAAAAAACCATGTTCTTCAAGTGGTCGCCAACCAAAGGTGGTCGCGTAACCGGCGAAATGACCCTATACCAGGAATTTTAAATCACAAAAGCCGTGGGGGAAAGGGGAACTGGGTAGGGGGTGCAAAATGACACATTCATCTTTCGGGGATGTTCCATGCAATAGACGTTGGTAAACTTGGTAAAGCCTGTTTAGTACCAGTGGACAGAATTTATAATGGCCTTCCTAGCATGGGCGTTGCCAAGGGGGGGCTGCTAGTCATTAAAAAATCTATAATGTATGAACTTTGCCGCTGGATGCGGGTGGCGCAGGACCGGCCACTTTGGTACTCTTTGGGGGAGGCCTATGTCCAGCCGTGGACGTCTTTCGGCTGATATGATGATGATTGATGATGATGATGAACTTGGGCTGAGTTGATGACGGAATACAGAAAAATACAGTCGGCAATAAAAGCATGTACCAAAAATTAAATTTTTGACATTAACTTATTTAGGCGTCCACCCACTCCGTGCAAACCGCGTCAGCTATAACTATAAGCGTCGGCCCTTAGAGTTAAAATATTCTCTAGTTGGTTTACGACAGTAACATTCTTGTCTTACATTAAAGACTTAGACATAGAAGAGATACTTCAATAATTAATTGACTATATTTTTTATAGATTACGCCATCACGAGCCTGGGTGAATGTTGACTGAAGATACGGCCATATCGCCATAAGTTAGTGTTAAGTATAATGTCACTTTGCTAAAACTCATTGAACAAAAAATATCCAAGTAGTACTTAGCCTTAGTTGTTGCCTAGGAAAGAGACTAATATTGAACGCCTTGCCTACGTTATATTTTGAAACAATAAAATTACACTCGGTGCAAGTTAATTATCCATTCCATTAATAATGTTTCTTGCTAATATATGAAAAGATGCATGTACCTAAGTAGTTTAAATATATATAAAACAATATCATTATACATTGCACGAAAGCTACCAAAGAATGTAAACTTTACTTAGCAATAAATAATATACCTACTTGTTGAAAAGTTCCTAAATTCAAAATTGTTATTGGATAATGTATCAAGAAATCTCAACACTGTTTGAGATTGATATTGGTGTATTTTATTTAACGGTTTTATTTGTTTTCGTAGTATTAAGCAGTACCTACAGCATACGATTATTTATTGTACAAAGTACGAATTAACCTGTAGGTTAGTAGAGCGACTGGAATACTCCAGTCCTAGATGAATTTTTGTATTTATAAATGTATCAAATAAATATATCTTAGATATTAATAAAGAGTATATTTAATGGCAAGTTCGTTTTAATTTTAAGGGTCCTAGTATTTAAAATGTGTTGTTATCTTTTAACGATGTAGGTACAGTCGCCATCACATACATCGGAGCAAACAAGCAGCTCACAAACATCGGAACACACCTCTATTTTCAAGGCATTAGGGTGCATGTGCAGATTTTTTTGAACACCTATAGTGTACCTATGTATGTGATGGCGACTGTAGAGTCACCTGCAGAGCCAACCATCAACTCATAATGATGTAGGTACAGTCACCTGCAGAGCCAACCATCAACTCATAATGATGTAGGTACAGTCACCTGCAGAGCCAACCATCAACTCATAATGATGTAGGTACAGTCACCTGCAGAGCCAACCATCAACTCATAATGATGTAGGTACAGTCACCTGCAGAGCCAACCATCAACTCATAATGATGTAGGTACAGTCACCTGCAGAGCCAACCATCAACTCATAATGATGTAGGTACAGTCACCTGCAGAGCCAACCATCAACTCATAATGATGTAGGTACAGTCACCTGCAGAGCCAACCATCAACTCATAATGATGTAGGTACAGTCACCTGCAGAGCCAGCCATCAACTCATAATGATGTAGGTACAGTCACCTGCAGAGCCAGCCATCAACTCATAATGATGTAGGTACAGTCACCTGCAGAGCCAGCCATCAACTCATAATGATGTAGGTACAGTCACCTGCAGAGCCAGCCATCAACTTATAATGATGTAGGTACGACTGTACCTACATCATTATGAGTTGCAGAGCCAGCCATCAGCTCATAATGATGTAGGTACAGTCACCTGCAGAGCCAACCATCAACTCATAATGATGTAGGTACAGTCACCTGCAGAGCCAGCCATCAACTCATAATGATGTAGGTACAGTCACCTGCAGAGCCAGCCATCAACTCATAATGATGTAGGTACAGTCACCTGCAGAGCCAGCCATCAACTCATAATGATGTAGGTACAGTCACCTGCAGAGCCAGCCATCAACTTATAATGATGTAGGTACGACTGTACCTACATCATTATGAGTTGCAGAGCCAGCCATCAGCTCATAATGATGTAGGTACAGTCACCTGTAGAGCCAGCCATCAGCTCATAATGATGTAGGTACAGTCACCTGCAGAGCCAGCCATCAGCTCATAATGATGTAGGTACAGTCACCTGCAGAGCCAGCCATCAGCTCGTTTATGAAGCATTTATTTAAGGTTTGTTATGTTTTAACATAACAAACCTTTGTGAACTAAAATGTCTTTTGTCCCTTTCTCGCAAATGTCAAATTGGCAGATAAAGACAACTGAATCTAAACGGCTATTATATGCAGCTGATAGTTAATTTCAGGAACATAAGACATTTATTTATCAAAATCGTTTACACGTAAGTACAAGTCACATATTTGCCACCTCGTATGTACTTGACAGCTACCTAGCGCTGATCCCTGGTAAGTGCCTTTCCGGTTTATTAATAACCATAATGTTATTTATCTTATTTGTGACGTATACCTACCCGTACTCCAAAGACGAGACTTTTATGAAAATTCCATAATTATGTTGTGAAGAGGACCTATATTCAAGGGTTTTTCAAGATTGCCCAGAACTTATTAATTGAGTTGAGAGATAAAGTTGACACATTTGCAAGAACTGCTTTGTCACCTATCACGAAAAAAGTGTAGCGTTAAAAGTTTTCCTTTGTCATTCCTACTTACGAGTATATACATTAATCCTCTATAGAGACCAGAAAACACATAGACACAACACATACAATAAAGCGTTTATTGCCTCCAAAAAGCTAGCTTAATATTCAAAAACAAATGCACAAAAACATATTTTGCAAAGAGCTACATCATTAATTTACATCACAGTCTGATTAAAATATTAGTAAAAAAAAGAGAATTAACATCAAAGTAGTTATTATATAGTTATTGCCTCGTAGTTGTATAAAGGGGTACAAAGCTGGCGTTGTTCTCTTCGTTTAGGAAAGACGGATGCCTTGCGAGCCGGGGCATTCACCTTTGCTGATCTTGTGCAGCGCTGGAAGGAGAGAAAACCATTAATTGTTGCACCTACTTTTAAAAAGATAAGGGCCTGTCGTCACAGGCCCTTATATTTTTAAAAGTAGTATATATCGTGATAAGGAATCCTGGACACACCAAGAAAATGGTGATACGTAAATAAATATAAAATAAATAAATAAAAATGCCTTTTATTTCCAAATTACCTATTTTACACTAGTAGTTTATCCGTATTGGTTAGTAGGTAAGTTCCTTATAGTTAGTAGTTAGTGTTATGTTTGTATATGTTATTTACTAAATTGTTTATTTAATTTGAACCCCTCTTCGAGTGTAGGCCTCCTCCAACTCTCTCCATTTTTGCCTGTCTTCCGTTTTGTTTAGCCAGTCTTTCCCTGCAATTTCTTTTATATCATCTAGCCATTGTTTGTATGGCTTTCCCGCCTTCCTTTTGCCAATAGGGCTGTGGACGACGCGTGGCGCCGACGTGGTCGATGTGCGACAGGCCTGGGTTTGACCTTCGCGACCTCACAGTCACCTAACAAGGGGCGTTTCAACCGCGGCGGGTGAACCGCGGCGGTTGAACCGCTCAGCGTGTTTTTAAACGGCCGTAACGCGCTCTGATAGCGCAGGTGCTCTAGGGGAGCACTAATCCCGCAGACTGAGCTGCACTGTTGAAGGATGGGGTGTGGGTGACGATAAAATAATACCTACTTGGCGAAAATTAAATGAAACGGTATAATAAAATAATGAGACACAAACTACTGATTAAACTTTCCCTATCACAATTTCCTACTTCCTATCACAATTTCCCTACTTCTTCCTTTCTTCTTCTTCCTAGGAGCTCCCACTGGTGGGGCTGAGCGAACACAACTTTATCCGGCGATTATAGCCTCTTTTATACCCCTAAGGCATTAAAAGTGGTGGGGATATAATTTTGAAGACCTCGCCCACTTTTACTATGGAAAAGCTAGTTTTTACGTTTTCCTGGTTTTCAGGGAAACCTTAAGGGTTTTTACATATTTTCCTTCAAAAGAACTATTTCTGAGCTCTACATTACAATATCTACTAGTTTTCCTGCTTTTCCCGTTTAAATTGGGAAAGTCGATATTTACGTAAAATTACCAACTTTGGTAACATGAAATGGCTTTGCCAGGCCCTAGTGGCTTTAATTAACATTAATTATCAAAAGTGATTATACATACGTAAGGGCATTTACCGTACCTTCCTAACGATACCTCAATTGCTTTCGTACCTCATCTGGTTACGAAGCTATGGCCGGGTGAGACCGTCAATTTTCACATTTACATTAACGTGGTAGCATAAGTTTGACTTTGCTCCCGTCTTTTTAGCCAATCAGAGAAATCAACCTGAACCTTGACCATTATTGCACCATAATAAGCAATAATCTCTATGCATACGTTGTGTACATTTTTATTTCACATTTTATGTAACTCTAGTTACCGATGTCCCTTGTTGACGGACTAGATCTGGATATAGTCTCAAGTTGGTTTCTTTACAATTAATTTGGCTATCTCTCCCTCATTTATCAGGGGCTCTCCCCCTATCGATCTTTATGAAATAATTACTGGAGGTACCTGGTACCTTTATCTTTACTTTAAGCTATTTTCTTCGTCTGTACCTATTGTACTTAGGTCCTAAATAAATCACGCGCTTCTTATATGAGCCGTTTGCTTTAGGAGCTTAATCTGGGCACAATTGCCGTCCTTATGTGAAGGAATTATAGTTACACGTCCTTTCTCTTCGTGACCCGTAGGCCTTATCGTTCACATACTATACAACACCCTTTTTCTTCGTGACCCGTAGGTCCTACATTTCACAAACTACATTCTGTCGCCCACAATGCCCCCGCCGGTATGTATCGCAGATACATACTGGGTTGCAAGGGTAAGCGACAGACTACATTAAAGTCTTACGACATGATTCGTCATCAAATACACTTTTAATCACTTTCACTATCATGTTCATTCACTGTCTTTACTACTTACTTTTCTTTACTACCACCAGCCGCCGCTGCGGTTTGGTGGTGGATTCCGTACGGGTTGGGGGGGCGCGTTTTCCTTGTCGCTGCCTGCCCCTCGTACCGGAATAGACACTTTCACTCTCATAGTCTCCTTTCTTCGTTCTCTTGCCTTTCTGCAGGCTGCTTCTACCAAAGCGACGGGCGGGCGTGCAATGACCAGTCTCCTCGCTGTCTCGTGCTTGTGGTCCTGAAGCGCAGCAGTGCTCGGTGCTGCTGGTGTAGTGGTGGCCGTTGCGGCCGGCGGGTGGGCGAGGCGACTCCTGCGCCATTCCGCCCACTCTACTCTTCTGCTAGAAGAATTGGGGGTCATCTCTGTGGTGACCGTGGTGCTCCCGGGCTCCGGGACTACACCTGACCTCTTCGCTCCGGCGGTCGATATTTCGGAGGCGGCTGCGACATTGGCGCCTCTCGGTGTTGTAACTGTTGTAACATGGTAGGCCACGGCTTCTTCCATAGCCGTGGTTGATGACACGGCGGATTCTGAATTTCTTGACGGCTTTGTAGGTGCAGACTCACTCGCTGTCGCTGCGCGTGCTGCGTACCTCGGTACCGGCCCTTGAAACGGGACACACGGTACATCTGCTGGTTTTAGACCTCGCGGGTCTACGAACCTTTCTTCTTCTAGAACTTTCTCGAAGTTCTCCATTAATTTCTTCTTTATAACTTTCAACCTTCTACGCCAACTGGCTTTCAATTTTTCTACCTCCTGTTCCAACTTCTCTCTCTGACTAGAGATTTCTTCTATCTCCTTCTGGAGCTGTTCCGCCGTGTCTTCCTTCAGATCCCTCAGTGGTGCTCGCTCTGGTGTCGGGGCCCGGCAGTGGGCTCCGAAGATGTTGAGGGATCTGAAGGTCGTTTTGTTCGATGAGTTGCTGTCGCTCTGCTTGGCTAGGGCTTCGTGATGACGGAGCCCTGATGGTGGGACGCTGCAACCAGCGGCCTCTAGGCGTCCTCGCTTAGAGTTCTTCCCCCTGCGGGTCCTCTTTTCAGACCGAGTGGAATCGCGGTCGAGCCTGGCACCCCGACCAGCGACCTGCGATTTCCAAAAATGCGACTCCATGTCGCGTACCTGCAGCTAAACCTGTCTTTCCCAACCCTCAACTGACAAGGTACCGTAAATTCGGCTAACGTTCCGTCAGCGACGTACGCGCCTCTCGGATTAAATCCGGATCGAAGAACCCTATCGACCGTCAATGACCTGACGTTGCCTTTTTGTGGAGGCGGACTTGCAACTAACGAATTTAAACTTTAAAAAAAACTGATTCTATATACTTTTTAAAAAAAAAACTGAATTTAAACTTTCTAAGCACTTTGAACTACTTGTAGACTTCTTGAGGCACTGTTGAGACTAGTAGGAGCTTCTAACTGGAGTCGAGCGAACACAACTTTATCCGGCGATTATAGCCTCTTTTATACCCCTAAGGCATTAAAAGTGGTGGGGATATAATTTTGAAGACCTCGCCCACTTTTACTATGGAAAAGCTAGTTTTTACGTTTTCCTGGTTTTCAGGGAAACCTTAAGGGTTTTTACATATTTTCCTTCAAAAGAACTATTTCTGAGCTCTACATTACAATATCTACTAGTTTTCCTGCTTTTCCCGTTTAAATTGGGAAAGTCGATATTTACGTAAAATTACCAACTTTGGTAACATGAAATGGCTTTGCCAGGCCCTAGTGGCTTTAATTAACATTAATTATCAAAAGTGATTATACATACGTAAGGGCATTTACCGTACCTTCCTAACGATACCTCAATTGCTTTCGTACCTCATCTGGTTACGAAGCTATGGCCGGGTGAGACCGTCAATTTTCACATTTACATTAACGTGGTAGCATAAGTTTGACTTTGCTCCCGTCTTTTTAGCCAATCAGAGAAATCAACCTGAACCTTGACCATTATTGCACCATAATAAGCAATAATCTCTATGCATACGTTGTGTACATTTTTATTTCACATTTTATGTAACTCTAGTTACCGATGTCCCTTGTTGACGGACTAGATCTGGATATAGTCTCAAGTTGGTTTCTTTACAATTAATTTGGCTATCTCTCCCTCATTTATCAGGGGCTCTCCCCCTATCGATCTTTATGAAATAATTACTGGAGGTACCTGGTACCTTTATCTTTACTTTAAGCTATTTTCTTCGTCTGTACCTATTGTACTTAGGTCCTAAATAAATCACGCGCTTCTTATATGAGCCGTTTGCTTTAGGAGCTTAATCTGGGCACAATTGCCGTCCTTATGTGAAGGAATTATAGTTACACGTCCTTTCTCTTCGTGACCCGTAGGCCTTATCGTTCACATACTATACAACACCCTTTTTCTTCGTGACCCGTAGGTCCTACATTTCACAAACTACATTCTGTCGCCCACAATGCCCCCGCCGGTATGTATCGCAGATACATACTGGGTTGCAAGGGTAAGCGACAGACTACATTAAAGTCTTACGACATGATTCGTCATCAAATACACTTTTAATCACTTTCACTATCATGTTCATTCACTGTCTTTACTACTTACTTTTCTTTACTACCACCAGCCGCCGCTGCGGTTTGGTGGTGGATTCCGTACGGGTTGGGGGGGCGCGTTTTCCTTGTCGCTGCCTGCCCCTCGTACCGGAATAGACACTTTCACTCTCATAGTCTCCTTTCTTCGTTCTCTTGCCTTTCTGCAGGCTGCTTCTACCAAAGCGACGGGCGGGCGTGCAATGACCAGTCTCCTCGCTGTCTCGTGCTTGTGGTCCTGAAGCGCAGCAGTGCTCGGTGCTGCTGGTGTAGTGGTGGCCGTTGCGGCCGGCGGGTGGGCGAGGCGACTCCTGCGCCATTCCGCCCACTCTACTCTTCTGCTAGAAGAATTGGGGGTCATCTCTGTGGTGACCGTGGTGCTCCCGGGCTCCGGGACTACACCTGACCTCTTCGCTCCGGCGGTCGATATTTCGGAGGCGGCTGCGACATTGGCGCCTCTCGGTGTTGTAACTGTTGTAACATGGTAGGCCACGGCTTCTTCCATAGCCGTGGTTGATGACACGGCGGATTCTGAATTTCTTGACGGCTTTGTAGGTGCAGACTCACTCGCTGTCGCTGCGCGTGCTGCGTACCTCGGTACCGGCCCTTGAAACGGGACACACGGTACATCTGCTGGTTTTAGACCTCGCGGGTCTACGAACCTTTCTTCTTCTAGAACTTTCTCGAAGTTCTCCATTAATTTCTTCTTTATAACTTTCAACCTTCTACGCCAACTGGCTTTCAATTTTTCTACCTCCTGTTCCAACTTCTCTCTCTGACTAGAGATTTCTTCTATCTCCTTCTGGAGCTGTTCCGCCGTGTCTTCCTTCAGATCCCTCAGTGGTGCTCGCTCTGGTGTCGGGGCCCGGCAGTGGGCTCCGAAGATGTTGAGGGATCTGAAGGTCGTTTTGTTCGATGAGTTGCTGTCGCTCTGCTTGGCTAGGGCTTCGTGATGACGGAGCCCTGATGGTGGGACGCTGCAACCAGCGGCCTCTAGGCGTCCTCGCTTAGAGTTCTTCCCCCTGCGGGTCCTCTTTTCAGACCGAGTGGAATCGCGGTCGAGCCTGGCACCCCGACCAGCGACCTGCGATTTCCAAAAATGCGACTCCATGTCGCGTACCTGCAGCTAAACCTGTCTTTCCCAACCCTCAACTGACAAGGTACCGTAAATTCGGCTAACGTTCCGTCAGCGACGTACGCGCCTCTCGGATTAAATCCGGATCGAAGAACCCTATCGACCGTCAATGACCTGACGTTGCCTTTTTGTGGAGGCGGACTTGCAACTAACGAATTTAAACTTTAAAAAAAACTGATTCTATATACTTTTTAAAAAAAAAACTGAATTTAAACTTTCTAAGCACTTTGAACTACTTGTAGACTTCTTGAGGCACTGTTGAGACTAGTAGGAGCTTCTAACTGGAGTCGAGCGAACACAACTTTATCCGGCGATTATAGCCTCTTTTATACCCCTAAGGCATTAAAAGTGGTGGGGATATAATTTTGAAGACCTCGCCCACTTTTACTATGGAAAAGCTAGTTTTTACGTTTTCCTGGTTTTCAGGGAAACCTTAAGGGTTTTTACATATTTTCCTTCAAAAGAACTATTTCTGAGCTCTACATTACAATATCTACTAGTTTTCCTGCTTTTCCCGTTTAAATTGGGAAAGTCGATATTTACGTAAAATTACCAACTTTGGTAACATGAAATGGCTTTGCCAGGCCCTAGTGGCTTTAATTAACATTAATTATCAAAAGTGATTATACATACGTAAGGGCATTTACCGTACCTTCCTAACGATACCTCAATTGCTTTCGTACCTCATCTGGTTACGAAGCTATGGCCGGGTGAGACCGTCAATTTTCACATTTACATTAACGTGGTAGCATAAGTTTGACTTTGCTCCCGTCTTTTTAGCCAATCAGAGAAATCAACCTGAACCTTGACCATTATTGCACCATAATAAGCAATAATCTCTATGCATACGTTGTGTACATTTTTATTTCACATTTTATGTAACTCTAGTTACCGATGTCCCTTGTTGACGGACTAGATCTGGATATAGTCTCAAGTTGGTTTCTTTACAATTAATTTGGCTATCTCTCCCTCATTTATCAGGGGCTCTCCCCCTATCGATCTTTATGAAATAATTACTGGAGGTACCTGGTACCTTTATCTTTACTTTAAGCTATTTTCTTCGTCTGTACCTATTGTACTTAGGTCCTAAATAAATCACGCGCTTCTTATATGAGCCGTTTGCTTTAGGAGCTTAATCTGGGCACAATTGCCGTCCTTATGTGAAGGAATTATAGTTACACGTCCTTTCTCTTCGTGACCCGTAGGCCTTATCGTTCACATACTATACAACACCCTTTTTCTTCGTGACCCGTAGGTCCTACATTTCACAAACTACATTCTGTCGCCCACAAGGGCCTCTCCATTTCGTTGCCAATATTGTCCATCTATTGTCTTTGTATCGTGCGATATGTCCTGCCCATCTCCATTTCAATTTGAAATGGTAAATAAATATAGCACTTTTTTTTTATTTGTCGCTTGTAGCTAGTTTAGCACCGGCTAGCGTAGCATTTTTTATATATTTAATTAAATGTATAGGTATTCGTTGGGTCAGGTTGACTTCATCCACATTCCTATTTTGTCATCTGACATCTTACCTCTACTATGTCTGCATTCTTAAATTGTGAATCTCTATCGTCCTAACTGGCAAGTCTAATATGCACATTATGTCAACTTCCTGGCTACATATAAAACACTACATATTAGGAGAGTATGAACCTAGGAGTGGATGAATTTAGACGATACCTGTAGAAATGTAGACGATGTAAAAGGGACGCACTTTCAATGCCAGGAACCCGCCTAGCGGGTGCCTACGCAGTAGTCGCTCTCCGTGACATACGAGGAAACCTCGGAATGTCATATACGACCGTAGAATCTTGTGTTGGCAGCTCAGACCAAGAAAAAAGATAGAGCATTACGAAAAACCCTAGTGAAGCCGGTTTTCAAACAAGCCAAATAAGTTTATCACGCTCATGGACACATACAAACAAAATTGCACAAAACTCTTCAGCACGTGTCGCAATGCTATCAAGATCACCTATTTCGAGTTTTGTACAATTTAATTTGTTTATGTGTGCGTGAGCGTGTGCTAAGCTTATTTGGCTTGGTTGAAAACCTGCTTCACTAGGTTGTTCGTCATGCTCCGTCTATCTTTTTTTCTTGGTATGAGGTTGGCAGTCAGGCAGTGAATGTGTTAAACAAATATCGTTATGGAGTCGGTGAAATAGTTTTTTTGTGGACACTTCACTGCACAAATTAGAAAGGTAATAAGTTGGAATATTTGGCATTATTGACGACATGGCTCAATGAAAATTGTTCAAGAATTATGTAAACTGAAACGGACCGAGTAAATACTAATGAGGCTGAACAATTTTGAATTTTGAACATATTCCTTGTTAGAGAAAACTACAAGTCAGCATGCTATGTTGGTGCTTCTGAATTATTGTGTCTCTACATTTGTACGCATACGTTTTATTTCCGGAGCCATTAACTTTTCAAAATTGTTTCGAAACAATTATAAGTAGCCAAACTTTAATGGGTTCTTTCTTCGATGATATTCCCAAAAGCTTCGGTTACAGAAAAATTTCCTCCGGACAAGTGGGACTAAATGGACTGGGTAAAAATACAGAGCGTCGATTGGTTCACCATATAACAATGTATCGCTTTGATATAAATGCAAATGCAAAACGCTGGTCGCCATAGCCGCAATAACCTGACCGGTTGTGCTCGCTCAATCCACTTTGCTTCCACGGAAAGTACGTGTTTACAAAAAACAAAGGTGAGTCACAATCCGGTCGTGTTCGCGCCGCACAATGGCAAGGTTGCCAACAAAGCTTGCGTCATGTCATGTCACACTCGGCCGCTCAGGTGACGCCGTTTCAAGCATGGCTTGGCGCTTTCACTGACGGGGCTGTTACATGTTGCTTTCCAAATTGGTACCATTAGGCCCTCAGATCATAAAGGCCTATTGTAAATAGGAATCAAGTGTTACCTAATATTATTAAAACAGAAAGGTTTCTTAATGAACAGGATACAACAAGACATGTATAACGACGTAAGGACTACAATATATGGATTGCAAAAGTTTAAAACTACATGTACCAATTATATCGTCAATTATATCTTTATCTCTGTATGCGAACGCCTTTTGTCAGGATGAGACTAATCTGCCAAACCGCATTGTGGTTTGGCAGAATAATTGTACCATAAAATTAAATAATTAAATAATTAATAAAAATAAAAAAAATAAAAAAACTAAGTGAGCGAAGCGAAGTGATCGAACATGCATTCGAGCGTTAACTTGAGTTTACTTAGCGATAAGTTAATCGTAAGTGCAAATACGCGTTCTTTTATTTAGTCCAAACGTACCATTACCTACCTATCTGTAATAAGCGAAAGAAAACTTATTCAGAAGATAGAAAATGATAAAATCCAAAGCTACCAGATTTAAATCACCACATCGACTGATATGATAATCATATTCGTCGGTGACAGTCCAATGTTCGCATGACACATCGAATAAATGCCAACATTGTATATTGATTATATAATTCAGCGCACAGTCGCGGTCGAACGCATGAAATAATAATTTCTACTGGGTACAGCAAATGTCCAGACACGCATGAAGATTTCAAAACGGTCGTCTTTCTTTATTTACAAAATTCGTGTGTAGAGCTAGAACAGTATATATGCGTGAGTATAATAACTACTTAACTAAGTTATCTATCTAACTAAGTCAACTCAATAACTTGAAATCGGCTACATAACTATGTAGCCGATTTCAAGTTGTTGAGTTGAGAGATAATTCCTAATGTGTTGCGAATCGCATACCTTTTACCTTTACATATCTACCCTGAGAAAATTACGGTTTTTTTTGGAAATAATTCAATATCAGGCTAAATATTTTTATACGGCTTTTATTTGTTATTTTAAACAACTTTTACTATTGAAATGAATAAATCTATGGACCGGAAGTTAGGAAAAAAAAATTAACCCGCAAGCAAAAATGCTATCAGTATTTTTATAATGAAAACATGTTTGAATACACAAATGTTGAGACTTACTACCTGAATACAAAAATATATACATCAGGAAATATCGGCATTTTAATTAAATATTTACGACCTTGAGTTAATATTGAATTTCGAAGAAAGGTTTATTCATTAACAAAAATAAGTGGATTATGCGCGTATCCCAAAGAACGTATATAGACGTAGTCAATTTTATAGTAAAGAAAGTTTATACCATTTTCGCCTGATTTTTACGGAATTTATGAAGATTACTTTTAATTATTTTTTACCGTATCGGTATTAAATTTAGGTGGATTATTGATGAATATTTAGTCAAATTACCCAACCTACTTTTTGGTGTAAAAATATGGCTGATATCGATATATTGTTGTGTTTTCATAGAGCGAAACCGTAAAGTTCTCAGGGTAATCAGCATGGGGATCGGTTTTTGTACAGGGGTGGGAATTATTGTAGCTTTCTATTGATATATACCTCCCTATAATAAAATAAATTATTAATTAACCTTACCTCCTATGATGATAGCTCTTTTTATGTATTGAAGTTAATATCTGTCCACGAATGCGGTTATTGTAGTTTTTGGATTTATAAGTGTGTCCCTTGAACTTACTGTCCTTGTTCTCGCAGTTAAAGTTGTTCATGACGCACTCGTTGGCGAAGGACTTGGGCTTCTCGCCCTGTTTGCCGGCGCACACGGGGTCCAGCGCGACGCTCGCGCAGTCGTGCGTGCACGCCTTCTTGCGCGTCGCCTCCGCCTTCAACTGTTTCAGGTCGATCTTGTCTGGACGGCACGACACCGACACCACGAGGATAGCTGGAATTGGGATAAATACGTCATCAGCTACGACACAGTATTGGCATTTTAACACATTCACTGTCATGCGCTTCACTTCACTACACGCCAAGTGATGTTCATGCTTTCATCTACTTAGCGGGAAACCACAGCATCGGCTACGAGCGTAGCGCAACGAATAGTTGACAGTGAATGTGGTGAAGTAAGTATTAATGATTTGAATGCTGATGTTCCTTTCCTGTTCCTGGTTGTTAAGGACATTGGTGCAATAGATACCAACAACGTAATATATGACACAAATGCCATTCGCAGTCAAATAACAAAAAATAGTGATGATGAACAGTTTATGATAAAGTCTAACAGTTTGTAAATGGTAAACGTGGTGAGCCCAGGATTATACTGGCGAGGTAAAGAACGGGGCTTTATCCAGCATAAACTAAATGGCCACAGGCATCCAGAAATCCTAACGAGTTGGCTTGACTCTCTCAGGGCGCATCTATAGAACTCGCAACATTACTTATAATTGAAAAGCAAATTGCTATGTCGTAGCACGCTGAACGCCTAAAATGTTCATGTCGTAAGTAGCAGAAAACCTGGCGTAATCTGATCGCTGAAATGGCGAAATAAAGTTAGTTACGGTAAGTGCATGTACTTTTAACCTTTGTTATTGTGTGGCCTCAAAAAGTGACACGCATTTTCATTATGTGTTTAAATGGGCCTTTATAAAATCCAGGATATACGTACGCAGTACAATGCATCCTAAAAATACCTGCAATTCAATTCAGTCTTAGTTGCTAAGAGTTATATGAAATCAAAACAAAATCATTAATCTGTTTATGCACATAGATTGATAGGTACATGTATCTAAGTGGACATACGACTACAAGCGTGTAATTGTAATACTTATTACAATAATTTACTTTAAAAACAAAGTTTTAACCGACTTCAATTCAGTACTCCGCCAAGCCACATGAACATTACCACATTTATTTTGCAATTTACCACGTGAACTGATTTCCGAGAGCTAATGCGTTGATTATTAGAGAAAAAAACCAAATCACTGTATGTGAGCCGATAATATTTGAGGACTTACGTCGATTCCTCAAGGATCTCAGAATTATAGGTACCATTGGCACTTTATTGTTTGCTATTTCAACGAAATCTTATCAGAATCTGTGACGTACTTTTATAGTTTGAAGTACATCATTGAGAAGTTCCACAAGCCATCTGTGGTCTTCATCATCACTTCCACCATCATCAAATTTATGATTTTCGGGTGTAAATACACGAGTTATAATATAAAATACCGAAATTACTACACGCGTGCCTAATATATTTGAGGAGTTCCCTCAATTCGCGCGCACCGCGCTTGCTCGCGCGCCCCGTAGCGCGCACCAACCTGCTCGCTACTGCACCCATTGTCCGAGCCATAACCATACTTAACCAGCTTTCAACTAAAATAGACTTATTTAATTGCACTCTGACTGAGTTTACAAGAGCCGCAAGCAGACAATTATGTTTTTCGTAAATATTTGTATATCGTGACTTTGTAGCTTTAAGTATTGATGTTTTATTTTTTGTGTTAGTCTTAATCTTTTATTGTTGTGTACATATCACGTGTTGGACTAGTCTGTAAGCGATATGTATATTTATACTACTAAATAAATAAATAAAAATAAATAAATAAAAATAAATTCCTCATGGTTCCCATCATCCAACTGGGGTTTTGAAAACAATGGGACCAATCTGGAAGCATATACTTTCAATAAAAAAAAAGAATTGTTCGAATCGGTTCATAAATGACGGAGTTCTGAGGTAACAAACATTTAAAAAATAAAATTAAAAAAAACATCCGAATTGAGAACCTCCTCCTTTTTCTTGAAGTCGGTTAAAAAAGGCAAGACTGCTTTATTATTTTTGCCACTGCTTTATTTTACCTACCTTTGTCAACAAGACAACTGCTTACAACTATGTCTGTTTCCCTGCGTAACAGGAAGCAATCAAGCAATAGACGGCCCAGAGCTCAATTCTAGGCACTAATGAGGTAATATGGTAAACGCAGGAAGACGCTGTGACCAACCGCTTGGATCCAGCCTGCGCTGGTGTAATAAGTATCATCATCAAGGCAACAAAGGGAGAAAGAGACGCCAACAGACACAATCGAAACAGTTCTACTGTTCAACTGGCATTGAAAAAACCCAGTATTTGAATTTGGAGACAGCTCCAAGTTCAAATACCAGGGTTTAACCTTACAGTAGCCCTGTGGCTAATGTAAGGCCTCTGCTCATAATAATCAGCCAGCTTATTCATTTGTATATCTTTCAAACATTAAGAAGCATTTTTAATTAGGCGACCGGTAATGCACGAATTCATACCTATCAGCACCGTCACGTAAACAGATAAAATACAATAGATCCGGGTAATGTAGTAGGTTAGGTTAGGTACCTATTGCAAAGTTATACCTACAACAAACCTATTAGGCAGATAAAACAGTTTATGAAAATAATGGTGGCGAAGCAGATGTTTATTGGTGAACATGTTGCCATTGTGCAGTTAATAGTAGGTTACATACAGTATACTTAAAATAAAAAGAAAAATAAATACTGTATTACCTAACTGCAAGCAAAAATTGACTTGAGGTTAATAACCGTCACGGTAAGTTGTAGTAGCGAAACTTGACGAATTGATATTGGATGAAATATTGGTTATTATATTATGATCGCTTGCTCACATCGAATGAGTGCTCCTCAAAGGTTTTATCATTTCCTACAAACGCATATTTTAATAACACTCCGTTTTCCCGTCAATAAATTCCACATATTCCAAATTTCAACAGGGATATACTTTCTTAATACAGAACAACGACCCCATGTAACGGCATAATTAACGGAATAAATACTGGTTATTCAATACAATATAATTTATCACCAAAGCTTATCTCCCCAAAACCGGTTAGTACTAGAAAATAAGCTTACCGAAAATAGCAAAAGTGACTGCCTTCATGTTGGTGCACACTGGTTGAGCACTACTCCCAAACTGGTCGCCGGCGGTGGCTCGGCCTTATATAACTTCACTGCGGGGAGGGGTCACTCAATCTCACCGAGTATCTATGACCTAAGACGCATCTGCGTATGTTATAGCTATGCAAATTTTTTACGTATTTAAAGATTTAGTACCTAATACCTATAATGTAACAATTCCATAAACAAGTTCATTCAGGGTAAATATCGTGATCATGAAAAGACATTCTTCTTACTCGTACTTATAACAAGTATTACTAGAGATTTTGGCATTTATAAACTTGTGATGTTTCATGAATTTCATGATTTTCCAACGAAACCATCGATACCTATATATCGTACGAGCGAGCGAGCGTCGCGAACGAAGTTCTATGCTATGGGGCCGAAAATCGTTTACTTTGTCTGTCCGGTGTCTTACCGGCTCTTCTCCTCTACCGACCGATTTTTGACTTTCGAGCGCTCGACTCTTTCACTCGAAAACTGTCAAAAATGATGAAATGCTATTTTTAAAATAGCAATAAAAAAAATACTGGTATTAACCACTCGTATTCAATTTTATCGGTAGAAAGTTAGTGCATTGAATTTTGACACTATATTCATATATAATTTGAAGCTACGGTAGCCTAGTGGTTCAGGCATGCGGCTGTCAAGCGGCGGTCGTGGGTTCGAATCCCGGCTTGTACCAATGAGTTTTTCGGAACTTATGTACGGAATTACCGTTAGCTTTTCGGTGAAGGAAAACATCGTGAGGAAACCGGTCTAATTCCAATAAGGTCTAGTTTTCCCTCTGGGTTGGAAGGTCAGATGGCAGTCGCTTTCGTAAAACTAGTGCCTATGCCAAATCTTGGGATTAGGTGTCAAAGCGGACCCCATTCTCCTTTAGGGGCACAACCGGGAATAACGCTAGGAGGATGATGATTCATATATAATTTTATTTAATTTTCGAGCGCTCGAAAGTCAAAAATCGGCCCCTGCTGGTCGATCATGTAACGCATTGTACGAACGTCGGGTAGGTCTAAATGTCACTATTTATATGGAAAATTGACAGATAAATTGTACCGACGAGCGTTAGGAACGTTACGTGATTACCCCTCTGGTCGCATTGCTGGGATTTTGGGAGCAGGTTCGTTAACTATATAGATTTGATTTATCGAGTCATTATATCGCTATTAAAAAAATATGTTTTTAAATAGACCGGCTCGCGAGTAATGTGGTTCACAGAGCCTCTAGTTTTACGCTAGATAGCCTTAAGATGGTCGGGTCGAGTGGTTGATACAGTATTGGTCCGGTAAGTCAGGGGTCCGGTTCGATTCTCAGTTTTTTTCGCTAAATAACTTGTCATAAATTCCGCCAAGTCACGCCTGACTCAATTAATTATTCTTTCGCCAGTTAACAACTAGGTATTAACTATTTCATAATGCTTAGATTTTTGTTTCAGTTGCTTCAACAAAGATGAAGTGAAACCTTCAATAAATTTCGTGGTTCAAATATCTCAGGAACTTCATTTTCCAAAACAATTTCAATAAAAAATATGATCGAGTCATATTTACAACAAAAAACATTTGAGTTTAAGTTTGCGCATCATAATCGGATTTTCATGTCCATTTTTTGTTCGCTGCGTGATCTCACAGCCTGATATTTGCTAATTGGTAATTGTTTATACCAGGTTCTCAGAAATGAAGTGTTTACATTATGGTCTAAATGCTAGATCATATCAATGCAATGGAACTCGACAACAGAATCCTCCATTGTTCGAATATATTAGCAATATTAGCATTGAAGGTAATCTGATTGTTGTTAAGGTGAACCGGGGCTATTGTAACTGGCGTGTAGGTATTATCTTCTTTCTTAGAGTTTATAGTAGGTACGAATACATTGTGCCACAAGTAGTCGATAAGCGATGCTTTACGAACGCGAGTCTCTTAGAAGCCCGCCGCGAAGGGGGGTTTTGATGACTCGGGTTTGTAAAAATCTTACCGTACGTGTCGCACACCATTCATCACATTTGCGAGGAAACAAATTACCCTGAGAAAATTACGGTTTTTTTGGAAATAATTCAATATCAGGCTAATTATTTGTATACGGCTTTTATAATGTTATTTTAAACAACTTTTACTATTGAAATGAATAATTCTATGGACCAGAAGTTAGGAAAAAAAGTTAACCCGCATGCAAAAGTGCTATCAGTATTTTTATAATGAAAACATGTTTGAGTACGCAGTAGACTTACTAACTGAATCCAAAAATATATGCATGCAGGAAATAACGGCATTTTAATTAAATATTTTACGACCTTGAGATAATATTGAATTTCATCTGGCCTATAGAAAGGTTTATTCATTAACAAAAATAAGTGGATTATGCGCGTATCCCAAAGAACGTATATAGACGTAGTCAATTATAAAGTAAAGAAAGCTTATACCATTTTCGCCTGATTTTTACGGAATTTATGAAGATTACTTTTCATTATTTTTTACCGTATCGGTATTAAATTTAGGTGGATTATTAATGAATATTTAGTCAAATTACCCAACCAATTTTTTGGTGTAAAAATATGGCTGATATCTATATATTGTTGTGTTTTCATAGAGCGAAACCGTAAAGTTCTCAGTGTAAATACATTTTAAACGTTTTAAACGTGCTTAATTACTAATTGCAATAAAAACTACAAAATGTCAGTCGTTCATTTTGTTAAATTTGACGTGAGGCGCGTAAAGCAAAGACCCTTCGACAATACTGGCTCTATTTAAAATTACTGTTAAAAATATTTTAAACAAACACTAAAATGATAAATTTTAAAATCATTCAATAATTCTGTTATACTTACAGCATATTATATTTATCAGTGTTTTACGTTTAAATTTATTCATAAATACGTTTTCAAGCATATTGTATTTCTGCTAAAACCTCCTGGCTGCTCCTTGCTTAACTGAAGCATGAGTGGCAGATACCTACAATTTAAGAAAAAAACCATTACGCCCTAGGGGGTAATATACGTCACTGTAGCTCTGCATGCCTGTACGTTATACTTGTCAGGATAAATGCTTGGTCTCTCCGTTCACTATTACCTTTCATAATAATGGAAATCAGGCATATCTAGCCTTCTATGAAAGAGAAAGAAGCCGTGAGAAGGAAGTGATGCTGGTTATTACCTCTTATAGTTGGGTCATTGTCAGTCACAAAAACAAAAATTGTCTTTTCTGTGGTCAATAGTTAAGGGCTTATGTTAAATGGTTATACGGGGCGTGGGCCCTGTAACGGGAACAAATATTCAAAAGGACGCTTCCTTAGAGCATCTGCACTCTGCAGTAACCACTTGTGTCCCATTTTTTTTTAATTCAGACTAATTTTGATCTAATGTTATGACCTCCAAGTAATGTATCTTGGCACCACGAGATCATAGCACAGCAGTCAATGCAGATTTTGAGGTACTTAACATCATGTAATACCTAATATGTTTTTATCGCATAGAATTATAGAAGAGGCGACGCCGTTTATGCGGATTCAGAGTTCAACCAAAAAGGCTTCATCATAGCCCTTAACTTTGGTAAATGTAGCTTATAAATGTAGCTTGATTTGTTGTTTTTGAAATAACATGTCTAACGACTTGGTGACTTGAATAAAATGAGATGAAAGTGTCCACAGAAGAGACGCGCACATACTTAAATCAGACAATGACCCGTTGGTAGTTGTTAGTTTGTAGTAACGATACGTCATACTCATTTCAAGCAAAGATTATTAAGAAAAGGAAGATAGCTAACTCTTTGGAAACTTTTCTTAAGGTGGTTCGATTGCCATACAAAGCGTTATTTGACATTCACAGGCTAACGGCGTGATATTTAAAAGAAACTTATGTAACAAACTTTCATCAATTGGCTTCCCATTTGCGCCAAATTTCGCCTTTCGTGGAATAAACTTGTATAAACTAGATTAATTTGAGAAAAATTGTTTTCCCAAAATATCACGTCCCAAATCAATTTCTCAAATTAATTTAGTTTATACAAGTTTATTCTAGGAAAGGGGGAATTTGGCGCAAATGGGAAGACAATTTATGCAAGTTTGTTACATACGTTTCTTAAAATATCACGCCGTTAGCCTGCGAATGTCAAATAACGTTTTGTACGGCAATCGAACCACCTTAATAATCTTTTCATCACACTTGCTCATACATGGTGTTATTCCTTGCCTGTATACAGAAGGACAATGGCCTAAATTGTTCCCGCGGGAAATAATGGCACCATGGGAGTTATGAGCTTGTGTGTGATCTGATTGGTTAAGCAAATCTGAACGGCAAGAATTCTGCTCTGTGATTGGTTGAAATATTGAAGCTCCGCCCTCCACTCGCACTGATCTAGAAATGAAGTTGTAAATTTCGTCAACATTTGATTGATGCGCTTGTATAAAACATAGATTTTTCTGTCTTTTGTGGTTATTTATTTCCTCGCAAATGTGATGAAAAACATTGTGTATATCACGGGCGTAAGAATATTGCAAATTCGAGTCATCAAAAGCCCTCCGCCTTACGGCATCGGGCTCCTGACAGACTCTCGTTTGCAATATTCCTCATACGCCCCTTGTTAAACAATGTACTATTGTTTCAAGGTAAAAAATGTCAAAAAAATATTTCAAGCAAGGTAATGGTTTTTATACATAACTCTTTCACACATCGTCTTACTTAGTCGATCCCTCATGACTAAGAAAAATCCTGATGCTATATAGCCCTCCATGCAGTTCGATTCCTCGTCAAGCGGACTGCGTGAGAAATACTACACCCCTCCAAATTCAACTCCTTACAGGGCAGACATTAAGTATATCGAGGTTTTGTCCACTGCCTGTCAGAGTTTGAGAGGTGACGAGTCAGATTTGATTTGATTTTTGACTTTCGAGTGCTCGAAAATAAAATAATGGTAAATACGATTGTAGTGTCAAAATGGCAGGCACTTACTTTCTAGCGCGAGCGATAGAATTGAATTTTAGGTGCGATAATCTTCTGATTCTTGCTCAGCGCAACTTTCTCGACCTGCTGGCTGCATTTTATCGTGTTGACATGAGACGTAGGGGTATTGGGAGTAGGCTTACGGATTAGTTAACTTCGTTTTTGCTCTGCTAGAATCACAAATTAAATAATAGTATGATATCATGATATGCTATAATTTCAACATTCAATTTGTAATTTATTTTAGCGCCATCTATCGTTGAGTAGCAGTATCACGAGCTTAGCGTTTTTGTTATTTAGTTAGTAATGTAATGTAAAACCAAACCATCACTAGATGGCGCTGATCGCTAAATACTGACCATTTTCTTAATAACAGTACTTCATTGTGATTCAATGATTGTGACATTATCACGGTATTCACGCTTAGGCTATTTCTAATACAGGGTATTTGGTGCATCGTTTGCCAAATTAAAACGGCAGGTAGAGTGGGTCATTTGCTATCACTTCCGGCATTCAAAAAAAATTTGTGGCCACTGGTCTTTTTTAAATAAATTTTGTAAAATTCTAAGAGACTACGCGTTTCAACTTGAATTTAAAAAAAGGATTTGGTAGAGCCTATTTTTTTATTTTATTGTAATGTTTAATGTTCTACGTCTCTATCAAAGTCAAAATTATTTGCACGTAACGTCTAGGCTAGACTAGATAACTTTTTTAAAGAATTTTAAGAACTTTATCTTTTTTAGTTTTTTTTAAATTGCAAATCAAATTATTCCAAGACAAAAATTTTGCAACTAGTTTTTTTTTTTTGAGGGTCAATAAAAAAATAAGTAAACTTTACTTGCAAATAATTTTGAATTTGATAGAGAGACGTACAACATTAAACATTACAATTTAAAAAAAATGCTCCATCACTTCTTTTTTTTTTTTTATTCAAGTTGAAACGCGTAGGTACATAGAAATTTACAAAATTTATTTAAATTAAAAAAAAGACCCTTGGCCACAATTTTTTTTTAAATATATAAATAAATAAATATTACGGGACAATCTTACACAAATCAACCTAGGCCCACGGTAAGCTCAGTAAGGCTTGTGTTGTGGATACTAGGCGATGATATATATAATAGATACATACATATAGATACTTATATACATATATAACAAATGCCGGAAAGGATAGCAAATGACCCAAACTACCTGCCGTTTTAATTAGGCAAATGAAAACACCCTGTATACAAGAGCAAGAGCGCAAGAGTTAACTTGAGTCCTCGTTCGTATGACGTTAGTACGCGCTCGAGTCTCAAGTTAACTCTTGCGGGATATATGTACCAAATTCAACTAAATTCGTACAACCACAAGATATTTGTGAAAATCGACTACCAAAAGAAACTGAATTCGCAAACCCTTTCAACGCCATTCATCACGCACAAAAATGACACTCACATGCCACTAACGAGAGCGACTATGAACTTTATTTGAAAGAATGGCGGTTATTTATTTTGGTGGGTACGCCATGGAGACGTGGACTAAACACGACACCTTTTTGAAGTTGAAAGGGTTGAAATGTGTGTAAGAATCACTCTCCATTTAAATAATACATTTTTCACTTCTCATGCTCGAAAAGAGTGTCATATTAGGCTTAGCAAGCGAACTAAAGTAGTACATTTAGCCCCTAGGAAAAATATGTATACATATTTCTGATTTACAAAACATTTTAATTTGATCAATTAAACAACTTCGCCGCAAGAAATCCACCAATCACAACACTTTAAAAAAACATTTGTATTTGCTATCAACAAACCAGAACAGCTGACATTAAAATCGACCAATCAGGAAACAGAATTCATTTCAAACATTAGGCGTTTTTATGCTCTAATTCCCAATCAGAAAAGATCGCAGCGTCCAAACGTTCAATGGCATAAGCAATGAGATTGAGCGGGATTGGCTATCTCGCTGTTTCTTATGCCCCATTTACTGTTCGCCGCGCTCGGCCATTATTATTTATTCTGTTTTTTAGTATTTGTTGTTACTGTCTATCACGGTTCATGAGATATAGCCTGGTGACAGACGGACAGACAGACAAACAGACGGACAGCGGAGTCTTAGTAATAGGGTCCCGTTTTACTCTTTGAGAACGGAACCCTAAAAACATGCCGCCAAATTGAACAATCTTTTCGCCTAGGAATTTATTATTGATTGTGGATGGATAATCTTTGTTTTTACTATTTCCTCGCAGTCGAAGTAAAAAGTAGAGTGAGTGTATAACTCTGGTCTAAAAGCCACATTACCACTCGAACAATTTTCCCTCGCTCGGGAAAATTAACCATCTTGTGGTAAAATGGCTTATTTTAAACCCTTCCTGTCTATATCTATGTCTCTAGTCCAATCTACTATTATGGGTTTATTTTTATTCGTTTCGGAATGATAAATTGGGGTAAATTAATAGTGAAAGAACAACTATATAAACATCTTTTTTTATTCCAACTTATAACCGTACATAATATACACAGTACAAAAAAAACTTGCTTTCGCCTAATACAGCAATAAGGACAAAAGAAATTGTCACATATCTTGTTTAACTATTATTTGTAACATACTAACCAAGTTGAGAAATCTAATATAGGAGCAACTTATCTACACGCTGTGTTTAATGTACAATGCTTCGAGCGAATACGTTAACTTCAATACAATAACTTAAAAGTATACATTTCTTAATATGTACTCGATGGAATTCGAATTAAAAATTTACACAATACATACATATCACTAGAACTACAAATAAGCCGTAAATAACCTGAAGAGTTTATTTTGTATTTCGATTAAGGAACATAAAACATATCCACATCTCGACAATATCACCGTATTCAGACTAATTTACATTGCACATTCTCCGATCGCGACAGTCGGACTAAATCACATTTCGAGTACATTTACACACACAACTGGTACACATTTCACGCGACGCTTAACAATGGCATCTTACATACGAAACGCGGGTCACACTCGCTCCCAATCTTACGTTTAAATGCGGAACTTAGCTAACGTTACGTTCGAGGTTGAGATCAAATGGTCGCGGCAGAGCGCGCTACTCGGCGGACTCGGCCAGCGCCTCTTCCAGGCAGCAGAGAGAGTCCTTCACGGCATGGTATACGATGTTCTTGATCTGCAGCTTGTCCTCCTTATTGGAGTGCTGTCGGGACAGTCGGCGGAACTGCTGCGCCAGCTCGAAGCAGCGCGACACGTTCTCGGGCGACACGAAGTCCTCGGCGACCTTGATGCAGTCCAGCAGGTTGCGCACCTGGTGCGGCGCACCCGCGGGCACGAACACTGCGTCGCCGGGACACTGCAGCACCGCGTACCCCTCCACGCCGTACTCGCGGTACAGCCGCTCGCGCAGCGCCGCGTCCAGGTACCAAGTCTGGTCGTGCACCGGGTCGTGCTGCGCGCGCGGCCGCGCGCCGCGCTCCAGCTCCGCGCGCACCAGCAGGTCGCGGATCTTGTCCGCATCCCGCGCCGCGTAGATGTGCCACAGCGCGGCCGGCGGCTTGAGCCGCGCGCGTCGCCGCGACAGTACGTCCACGCCCGCCTCGTCGGCCGCACGCGCCGCCTCGCGCGCACGCTCCTGCGCGTCCAGCGGCGCGCTCGCGTGCACCATCACGTTGACGGCATCGCTCACGTCCAGGTGCAGGTTCGTGGTGCCGCCGGCGCCGCCGTACGCCGTGTACATCTTGGGGCCGAGGTCGGGCCGCACGAAGCACTCGGGCAGGCGCGCGGCCAGGTTGAGCTTGCCGGTGCGGGACGTGTACTCGCCGAGCGGCAGGACCTTCATGAGGTCCTCGAAGCGTGTGGGGAGGAGTTCGGCGAAGTCCTCGCCGGGGGGCCAGTCTTTTAGTTTGAGCACCATGGGGGCGCCGCGCTCGTCGCGCAGGCGCTTCCCGGCGAGCTCGAAACCGTCCCAAAACTTGCGCCCCGGCTGGTTGGGCACGACGAGGCCGGACGCGCAGTTGACCAGGTCGACCCGGGTGTCGCCGAAGTCGCGCGAGAAGCTCTCCGGGCTCCACAGGTCTTTGTCCAGCAGACTGGACAGGTCCGACACTAGCACGGGCTGCCCACGTTTCCACTGGTCCTTAAACAAAAGGAAAATAACATTAGAGACCAATCAGAACTATTCCCTTGTGAGCCGGGGAGCCAGCAAAACATATACAAACGGTTTGAGCACGGATTTTCGTGACTTTGCTTGGAAAATTTCATAATAGGAAATAGTTTCACTTTCGAAATAGAATATTGAAACCCGTCAGATACATGAAACAAGTGATATTTACCTGGAAAGGCTTGTAGTTGCCGGGATGCACGGGGTCGGTGAGGTGCAGCAGTCGACCGTCGCACAGCCACGCATGCGGCACGTCGGGGTACAGCACCTTGGACTCGGTGAGTGTCATGATGCGCACGGCCAGCTCCGCGCGGCCGCTGCGGTCGTAGCGCTTCACCAGCGTCGACAGCGCGAACGGTTTCGTCTCCTCGTCTTCATCCTTCTTCTCGTCGACAGCGCTCGAGATCACGTCCTCGACCGCGTCGCTTTTAGTCTTCTTTTGTTTCTTTTTCGGCGGCTCGACGGCGTCCGGCGCGGGTCGGATCAACAACTCCCGCAGCGTTGAGAAGTTGCCGCCTTCTTCGCTGGAGTCTGACGAGCTCGAGTCGGATTTCTCTTCCTTCTCAACTTTTAGCGGAATGTCGGAGAGCCAGCTCACGACGGGGCTGCCCGTTTTGCCGTTCTCGGACTTTACCGGCGACGTGCCGTTCGTCGGGCCGTTTTCCTCTTTCACGTCCTCCTTTTTCACGTTCTGCAATAAATAAACAAGGTTGCATTTAATGTCTATTTACTTTTAGCATTTATTCACACAAGGAAAGAGCATAGTTAACCTTTCATACTCATCGGGAAATATATTGTTGCTAAACCATAAATTAAATGCGGTGTTAATTACGTGTAACGTAATATAAGGAGAAATGAAATGACTAGTGTTCCTGACGTCTTTTTCAATTCGTGTACTAGGCACTAGGCAGTTAACTGTTTTAATATTTTTTCTTATTTTCATCATTTCAGTCGGGAGAAATTGCTATGTTCCTGATTCTGAGAGAGGCGGACAGCAACACCCAGTGCAATAATAACGGTTTTTGAACATAATGGTGCCACTCATCTCCATCGAGATAAAAAGAAAATAGTACATTGTATAACAAGGGGCGTATGAGGAATATTGCAAACGAGAGTCTATCAGAAGCCCGACGCCGTAAGGCGGAGGGCTTTTGATGACTCGAGTTTGCAGTATTCTTACGCCCGTGTTATAACACAATGTTTTTCATCACATTTGCGAGGAAATAAATAACTACAAAAGACAGAAAAATCTATGTTTTATACAAGCGCACCAATCAAATGTTGACGAAATTGACAACTTCGCTTCCAGATCAGTGCGAGTGGAGGGCGTAGCTTCAATATTTCAACCAAACACAGAGCATGGAGCATGTGGTTCTTGCAGGGCATGGCCTGCTCGATTTTATTTTCCAACCAATCACAGAGCCAGAATTCTTGTCGTACGCGGCCGTCCAGATTTGCTTAACCAATCAGATCACACACAAGCTCATTACTCCCCTGGGACCATTATTTCCCGCGGGAACAATTTAGGCCATTGTCCTTCTGTATACAGGCATGGAATAACACCATTTATGAGCAAGGGTGATGAAAAATATATGGTGAGGTTTGTCGGCCGGTTAGCCTAGTGGGTCGAAGCCTACAAAGCTGAAAGTCCTGGGTTCGAATCCCGGTAAGGGCAAATATTTGTGTGATGAACACGATTTTTTGTGGATGTTTACTATTAAATTTATCCTAGCCATATCACAATCCTTATTGAGCTTACTATGAGACTAGTTTGATGAATATTTTACAATTATCGAATCACCAGACTTTTTATAAAAAATACTTGTTTTGTTTTCTTTAAACCATCCTCGCAGCATGTTCCGCGTGTACCGCTCGGAGTTGCGCTCCTATGTTCTGTTCAAGTGTAAAGGGGGTCTGGTATACAAGTGATGAACTCACCTTCTGCATGGCCTTGAGCAGCAGCTGCCTCGCGCGCGCGCGCACGTCTTGTCTCGGCGACGCGGCCTCGCCGCACGCGCAGGCGGGCAGCGCCCAGGCCGCGCGGGCCGCGTGCGACCGCGCGGCCGCCGCGGTCAGCGCGCCGCCGGCCGCGATCTGCGTGAGCAGCAGCCGCCGCACCGGGTGCGCGCCGCCTGAGGTGCACAGCAGCCAACTGTGGGGGGTGGGGGGGGAGTTACGTTAGTCAACTCATTCACTTAAGCCGCGTTCTGTAGCTCTAGTATAAGTTTTATCGATACATTTACGCATTGCCATACAAATTGTAAAAAAACGCAAACGCGTTCGATAACGTATATGTATCGATACAACTTATACTAGAGCTACTGGACAACAGCTGGTAGCGGGGCGACGAGCGGCAGTTCATACTTTCGACCGACTTCAATTCAATCTCACTCACTCAGCCTTAAGGTACAAGTTGAAACCCGACCGCAGACAGCAGCAGATGACGACGAGTCGCTCCAACACGACTGGTTTCTATGTATTTCTATGAAAACCTTTCGTAGACACGTCGCCGTGCGTCGTCGTCATAGAAATATGTACACAGAAAGAAACCAGTCGTGTCGCCGCGACACGTCGTCTGCTGCTGCTGTCTGCGGTCGAGTTCCAACTTGTATCATTATTCAGAAACCTTAATGCCACCAATATTTAATCGAATTTATACGGGATCAAACAGACAGACAGAGAGGGACATAGCACCATTCCAGTCATCATCATCATATCAGCCGAAAGACGTCCACTGCTGGACATAGGCCTCCCCCAAAGAGTGCCAACGTGACCGGTCCTGCGCCACCCGCATCCAGCGGACTCCCGCGACCTTTATCAGGTCATCACTCCACCTTGCCTACTCACGCCGCGCCATTCCAGTACGAAGTTATAACTAGTTTAGTTTAGAGAAAAATTGCCTATAGGTGTATGAGGTAAACAGTCCCTTCCCAAGAATTATAATGTAGAAAGAAAAACTTTCGTGGTATTTTAGCAAATATATTAAAGTAACCAAATTTTGAACTGATCTAGAGCATTGTCACAGTATTCCTAATAACAATATAGTATAGTAAAGGAAAGACATGTAGAACAATCTAACGTGATTGTTTTCGTGATAAGGTAGGTATTAAAAATACCCCAAACATTGAACACCACATCCATGAAACAAAAGACCCTTATATCATAGTGTTATTTAGTTATAACAAAATAATAAATCACCATCAGATAAAGAAATGAGCCTTGTGGTGATGATAATATAGTACATTACTTACCTAGGGCGGTTAAACAAAGAATGTCTCAGATCGCAGGTATTTGACGCCCGAGCCGAAGGCAAGGGCGATAAATATGCGCTCTGAGGCTTTCTTTATTACCGCCCGTGGTGAGTACAAAATTTTACGTCTCTATCTGGCCAGGAAGTGGGGTTTTCCGCACGCATAGCGTGCGGTAATTCCTACTTTATGGCAAGGTATGACGTAAATAGTTTTTTTTATCTTATGTCGCAGAAGATAGGTATAAATAATGTTATGATTATCTTTGACTCATTGTCTCGTAGGAATAAACGTAAGGTAACAATTACAATCATAATATTTATATAACTCACAAGTCATAATAATTATATCATAATAACACGTTTTACTGTTTCCTATTGTGTAATGTGTGTAACTGACAAAAGTATATGTTAGGCAGACCAAAACATTATAATTTCAGGGACTGAACATCAAGGATACATTCCACAATAAGCCACGGAAAACTAAGAAAGAAAATAAATGTATTGTTTAACTTACCCAAAGGAATCTCTTTCGACATTGGAGTTGGCATTTGAAGAGTCTTTCGTTTCACTGGTGGTGTTGGCTGTTTCGCCAGACGTCCGGGACTGTAAAAATAAACGTACCGTTAGAAAATTGTGTTAGATTAAATGGTGGACCTGACGAGGCCATATTTTTTAGAATCGTTTGTATGCTACCCTAGGAAAAATAAGGAGAATATCAGAACATCCACATTTTCTTCGCGTTCTTTAAAAATAACAAATAGACTATTCCAACAAACGGTCGAATCATACTAGTATGTGGGCCGTTTCACGAAACTACCAAGTTACAAACCTCTCCAAGTCTATTTGTAACATGGTTAAGTCCTAGATGGGCACTATCAACGTTTATTTCATCATCATCATATCAGTCGAAAAAGTCCACTGCTGGATATAGGCCTCCCCCAAAGAGTGCCACAATGACCGGTATGCGCCACCCGCGCCCAGTGGACGGACACCCGCAGGTCATCAGTCCACCTTCTGGGTCTACCCACAATGTGAACGTTACTCGCTACATATTGGCAGGTAAAGTGTATAGTTTAAGGTCAGATCAAAATTAAAAAAACATTAAAAACCACCTGGAATGTTACATATAAATTCCTTTAGTTGTCGAGCACCAAACTTTTTAAAAAGTCAGTCAATTCAACTCGTATTTTTGTTACAAACGCCACATTTTTGTATTGTGTCTCAAATAGTTGGCGTTTTTCGGTAGAAAAATACACTTGCGATTCTGTTTTAAAAAACGGCGGGAAATCATTACTCATTCATTTAAAGTACCTAATTTGCTTCAATTTGTATTTAATAATAAAGCTTCATTTCAATTAAGTATTTTTTATTCCCCCATTTTTTACAAAAACACTATATTAGCCTCAGCCGGAATGGCAATTGCAGGCTTCGTATTATAATTAAACGGACTCGTCCGTTAGAACAAATAGTCAGCCTGCAATTGCCTCCTTCCCAGCCACGGCAATAATGTAGTATTATTTACCTTGTAGCAGTCGAGACATACGACGAAGCCGCACTTGCCGCACGTCCAGTGGAAGTTAAACAGCGTCGTCTCGCATACGTCGCAAATTTCCCGGACGCCCTGCACAACGCGTTTCCACGCTATTGTTTTATCTGTAACAAAAACAGTATGATAGTTAAGTTTGAACTCGTGTAAAAAGAGATGAGATGAGTAATGTGTGCTTATTCACAAACGATCATAGATAAAGCTGGAACTTGTGTTCGTATTCAGTGAAGAAAAAACAAATTTTCCTTGTTACCTTATCGGTTTATTATGTTACAATTTGGTATTTCTTAATTACAATTATTGGGTCGGTAGGAATTGATTGCGTGTTCTGGCCCCGTAGCATGGATGGCGTTATCACGCGATAAGTGATAGGATAAGCGCGTCGTCTCGTTCTATCGAACGGTGTCAGCCAGGGACGGATGCTCTATCCTGTCACTTGTCGCGTGATAAGGCCATCCCATGCTACGGGGCCAGGTAGCGAGATCGATCTCTTATTTACCGACCGGGTTCACACTCTAACGGTAAAGTCCGTCACAGACTTAGCTATTATATACCGCAAGATACAGAAATATATATTTATAGAAAGGTATCTTAAGATATATTACGATATAATTTGCGTATTAGTACGCATGAGGCCGAATACGGCTAGGAGAAGATGATGAGATAATGACTAGTTGTTCAATTCATAGTTAAGTATAGGTTAGTGTGCGAATTTCACGCTAGATGTCGCTGTTACGTGCGAAAACTAGGTAACGACATGTTGTCGTAGAATTGCTTAGTAATTTTAATTTGTTTTTGTTTGTTGAGAGATTTGCTTGGAGATTTAAGACCATTATAGCGGTTACAAAGTATTACCGACTCTTATTCCTGGAACCTACGGTACACCCTTGTACATGGTCCATCGAATCGGATATTTTTGGAAGTGGTGTGTAGTAGTTCAGTGCGTGTGAGCAGAGCTACTCTTCGCATCGTTTCCCATAGTAGCAGTGGCTTGCTGTTCAGAGGGAAACGATTTGAGTGGCAGTACGCAGCGACGGTGGCGCCACCTAGCGGAGCCAAGCTGAAGCACAACAGGTGTTACTGCCAGGAGGACAGCGGAGAGGGCGCTAAAAGCAGAGCGCGTCACAGCATAGCAAGGTGGCAAATAGGTGTATGTGTGAGTGAGGTGTCAAGTGCAAACCGTGAGTACATTTATATTATTTGATACGAGAAATTGAACTTTATATCAAAGAAGATCAAAACTTTAACGTCAGTTCAAGTTCATCAAGAGTTTTAGTAATTTTCAACCTTATAACCAAGGAGTGCTGGACTTAGTGCAATAACTTTAACTTGTAATATTTAGCTTCATATTTAGAACTTAGAATATTAAGAGAAAAAACGGAGGTACGGGGAATCCATGCTGGATTTCGTCCAAGTCCCAAACACTTGTAATTTTTTCACAAATTTACCTCGAATTTTTCTAAGTGTCGTCAGGTAAAAAATACACTTGTTTTTTTTTCGTCAATTGTTTTTGTTTGTTCATCAAATTGTTGGGCTACTGCTACTGTTGTGTTTATATTTGGTAGTTTATTCGGTCTGCTCATACAAATTATAAAACTTGCAAAAGATAAATAGTTGTTTGTTGTTTATTTAATTTGAGTGTTTCAACATGGAATCTTTGCTGAGTTTTCAATCTGATTTGTCAACTCGTATAACTAAGTCGAGAGCTAATTTCAAAAAGTCCCCTAAGGAACGTATAACAGAGTATTATGTTGAAAGCAAGCTCGAGGCATTGGAACAGCTGTGGTATGATTTTCGGCAGGGTCATAAAGAACTGCTGCAAACAGCTGAAGGCAAATTATTACAGGCTACGTCATATGTAAAAAGTGATGTTTATGAAGCAACCGAAGAGCAATACATGTCATACAAATGCGAGTTAAAACATAGTTTAGCAGAGCTTAAGGTCCAGTACAATGTAAATAAGGTAAATATGAGCTCGAATGAAGATGTAAACACTAAGTCTTCTCTAGTCAAGTTGCCCAAGATTAGCATTCCCACATTTTCAGGGATATATACGGAGTGGCCCACTTTTCGAGATTTATTTGTGTCAATGATACACAACAATAATGCGTTAGATAACGTCCAGAGATTGCAATATCTTAAGGGATTCTTGACTGGAGAAGCTGAGCAGCTGATTCGTCACACACCTGTGACGGACGCAAATTATGATCAGTGCTGGAAACAATTAGTCGAGCGTTACAGCAACAAAAAATATATTTCAAGTTGCATTATTAAGCGCCTACTCAGTCAGCGGAATATAACCACTGAGTCGGCAACTTGTTTGAAAGAATTAATAGACACTTCCTCCGATTGTTTAGCTGCTCTTAAAAATTTAGGTATAGATGTGGACGCTTGGGATCTGATTGTGGTCCATTTGCTTTCACTAAAATTAGATAGTGAAACTCGAAAGCAGTGGGAATTGCAGGTAGCAGTTAATGTGCCGTCAGATTCCTTGCCTACGTTCAAGGAATTTCAAACGTTTTTAACCCAAAGATATCGAGCTTTTGAATGTATTGAGCCGAAACATGTAAATAGGGTAACGACATTTAATTCAAAAGCATCAACCAGTAGTAAGGGCTACACCAAAGTGTTGCACGCGACCAATATAGTAAAAATGTGTTGTGAATTCTGTGGCGAAGAGCATAAGTTATGTTTTTGTAAAAAATTCGCCAACTTAGATTATGAGAAAAGACACGAGTTTGTGTCTAACAATAGGATTTGTTATAACTGTTTAGGCAGCAATCATGGGGTAAGATTCTGCCAAAAAGCCACCAATTGTAGAGTTTGTCAGAAAAAACACCATTCCTTGCTTCATCCAAAGGGTGTTCCAACTGGTCACTCAGGTTGTTCAGGTCAGTCAGTTGGAGAAGGTTCAGGTGAGAGAGCGACCGGCGGACACTCTAAAGGAGGGTCCAGTCCGTCTAACGAGACCACACCGGTAGTGACTTGTTTCTCGAAAGGTCAGGTAAGAAATCAAGTTTTGTTACCCACGGCAATCGTGAATGTGGAGTCGAAAACCGGTCAGTACCGGCCAGTTAGAGCTTTGTTGGATCAGGGCTCACAAGCCTCATTTGTGACAGAGGCGACAGTTCAAAGGTTGGGATTGCAGAAAACATCTGCCAACCTTACAATTTCGGGAGTTGGAGGTGAACAGCGTTCAATGAGGTCAAAAGCAGCAGTGACGTTAAAGCTTCAGTCACTAATGGACCCGAGCTTTAAAATGGAGCAAAAATGTTTCGTTTTGACAAACATCACAACTTTGCTCCCAGAGAGGCAAGTATCGGTTCCGGATTGGGTACATTTAAAAGACTTGTGTTTGGCGGATAAGAATTTTGATTCACCTAGTAAAATAGATATTTTACTGGGAGCAGAAGTATACAGCCAGATCCTAAAGGAGGGTGTATTGAAAGGGCCAGCAGGGTCCCCGGTAGCTCAGTGCACCGCCCTCGGCTGGATTCTGTCTGGGCAAATGGACACTGCAGGTACAGATAGCAACATATCCGTTTTCCATACACAAGTAGAGGACAATGAAATAATAAAAAGATTTTGGGAGTTGGAAAACGAGCCTTTACTGAGTTCACAGATTTTAACAAAGGAAGAACGGATGTGCGAACACGTCTTCTCAAACACGACACGTAGAGACGAAGATGGCAAGTACGTCGTGAAATTGCCGTTCCGTGATGAGGAGCCGACCTGCAAAAATGGAAAGTCACGTGAAATTGCAATAAAAAGATTATTATCATTAGAAAGAAAGTTTATAAAGGATAAAGTACTAAAGGAAAGATACACAGAAGTAATAAATGAATACGTACAGTTAGATCACATGGCGTTGGTACCGAAGGAAGAGCTTGGTAAAGAAAGCTCAACCTACTTACCACATCATGCAGTTATCAGGGAGGACAAGGCCACCACCAAGGTTAGGGTTGTCTATGACGCGTCCTGCAAGAATGAAAACGGCGTGTCATTAAATGACAACTTGATGGTTGGACCTACATTGCAACCAGACTTGCGACATTTGATCATGGGTTGGAGAAAACATCCGGTATGCTTAATAGCTGACATCGTCAAGATGTACCGAATGGTAAAAGTGGCAGAAGAAGATTGTGATTATCAACGCATAGTGTGGAGAAATAACTCAGAAGATCCAATACAAGACTACAAACTGCTCACAGTTACCTTCGGCACAGCTTCAGCTCCATACCTGGCAGTTAAGGCACTCAATCAGGTCGCCATAGATCACAAAGAAGCATACCCAATGGCATCAGAAAGAGTCGCTAAGGAGTTTTATATGGACGACCTAATGACTGGTTGCCAAACAATAGAAGAAGGAATAAGACTTTGCCAAGAGATGAATGCACTATTAAAAGAAGGTGGATTTATTCTACAGAAATGGTCAAGTAACAAAGATGAATTGCTGCAGGTCATAGAACAATCAGGGAAAGGAGAACATAACAAACAGGACAAAACATTAGACTTCAAACAGGACAATATAGTAAAGATACTAGGACTCACCTGGAACAGATGTAGCGACGAATTTCAGTACTCAGTAAAGCTGCCTCCGTTGTCTGCACCTGTAACAAAAAGAAAAATTATATCTGACGTTGCGCGGCTGTTCGACCCCCTGGGCTGGATAGCTCCATGTGTGATAAAAGCTAAGATATTTATACAGCGATTGTGGATAGCGGGGACAGGCAGACGAAGAACCACCAACGAGGATCTTAGAAGATTGGTTTACTTACCGTCAAGAATTAGCTCAACTTACAGACTTCTCGATTCCACGGTGGATGTTCACAAACGCAGATGACGTCGTCACTGAATTGCACGGGTTTTCTGACGCATCCAATGTTGCATACTCGGCGGTTGTTTATATGCGCGTTGTGAATGCGAACGGAGAAGTCCATGTCGTCCTAGTTAGCGCTAAAACCAGAGTGTCACCCGTTAGGCAGATCAGCATTCCGCGCTTGGAACTTTGCGGCGCTGTTTTGCTGGCCAAGCTATTAGTAGAGGTTGCTGGAGTCTTGGATATCCCCAGAAACCATATAAGGGCTTGGACTGATTCGACCGTAGTACTTGCATGGTTGAACAAGCATCCAAGCAATTGGAAAACATTCGTGGCCAATCGAATTTCCGAGATTCACTCCACATTGGAATCTTCGCAATGGTGTCATGTCTCCACGAAGGACAATCCGGCTGACTGCGCTTCGCGAGGAGTTCAGCCGTCGGAGCTTGCAGAGTTAGAGCTGTGGAAATGCGGCCCGAATTTTCTGTGGGAAACAGAGTTAACTTACAAAAAGCCGAAGAACAATGAGACAAATGAAGAGCAATCGTTGAGAGTTCACATTGCTAAAATAAACGTGTCAATCTTGGAGAAATACTCTTCGCTGCAACGACTTATTCGAGTTGTAGCGTATTGCAGACGATTTATCACTAAAAAGGAAATTATAAAACAAGGTCAAAGCATTAATTATTTGAACAAAGAGGAATTAGATGAAGCATTAGTAACTTGCATTAAACTAAGTCAAGCTACAGAATTTGAAACAGAAATAAAGGAAATGCAAACTTACGGACAAGTTAGATCCAAATCGTCGAAGTTGTTATGTTTAACCCCCTTTATCGACGAGAAGGGATTGATAAGAGTGAACGGGCGAATAGCTAAATCACAGGAATCCGAGAGCATTAAAGAACCCATAATATTGCCACACAGATCACATTTTTCAGAGTTAATAGTCGACAATGCTCACAGGAAAACGTTGCATGGTGACTCGAGGATGATGCAAAACTTTATCCGATCAGCTTACTGGATAATTGGAGTGAAGAATCTTGTGAAGAGTCACGTACGCAAATGTGTGACTTGTGTGCGATACAAGGCCAAATTACAAAACCAACTTATGGGCCTTCAAGACACCTGAACCTGAAGTCGGGGACATTGTTTTGGTGAAGGAGGACGATTTACCTCCTAGTAAGTGGCTTTTTGGTAGAATCCTCATCAAGCACGCCGGCTCAGATGGGTTGACTAGAGTGGTGTCGTTAAAATATAAGAATTCAGTTGTAAAACGTCCAACTTCAAAACTTTGTGTTTTGCCAATTAATGAATAAGTATGCAATATATATCAAGACTGTTGAGCTAAGCAGGAACACCTGTAATAAATGTAGATGTTATTCACTGTGTCAATCAGTGATTTAATTGTTTAGTCGTAAGTTTAGAGAACAACTGTAACTTTAGCCCTCGCCAAGATCATATGGATCAATGTTGTTATGGTGGGCGATCAGTGAAGGACATTCTGTCCTTGGTGGGCGATATGTTCAATTCATAGTTAAGTATAGGTTAGTGTGCGAATTTCACGCTAGATGTCGCTGTTACGTGCGAAAACTAGGTAACGACATGTTGTCGTAGAATTGCTTAGTAATTTTAATTTGTTTTTGTTTGTTGAGAGATTTGCTTGGAGATTTAAGACCATTATAGCGGTTACAAAGTATTACCGACTCTTATTCCTGGAACCTACGGTACACCCTTGTACACTAGTACTCAGCTATAAAATATATTTTGGTATAATTAACAGAAAACTGGTTTTAACCGATTACTGTTATTTAATGTTAATAAAAACAAGGAAATTACCGGTTAAACACGAGGAAATACCTATTAGACCGTTTCGACAAAATGTGGCAACCCAAGTACACCCCCTAATTTATAATTAACAGCAAAAACAGCGTAGTTCGAGATTTGCTGCATAGCCACGTTTCAAATCAAACTACAACTAACAAGCATAAGAGCACTGTTTTAGCCCTTTTCTACCAATTATCTACTAATTCTACATTTAAACTACTTAGTTCTCAAAATCATAGTAATGTAAGAAATTTAATAAAATTTTGATGATTTAGGTAAAACAAAGTATAACCAAAAATAACCTTAACCGGCTTTAAAAATAATCGGTTATACCGGCTTCGGTTATAAACGGGTTTGGTTAAAACCGGTTTGCATTCCCTAGTAAATTCCTGAAGACCGTTATCTCGGACTTGTTAACCTTTGGTTCCGAGTAATCTAATCAAATGAATAGGTAGCTAATACTGACTTTTAATATGTAGATTAATGGACTCGTAATTGAAACGGACATGCCTACTTGACCTACATCCACCATGCTCACGCTCGACTATATCCCGCTCCTACTTTTGGACAACAATAGAATCCATTTATCCAAATAAGGACACCGGTTCACGTAGGTTGACACAAAAAGTTATCATTAGTTGTTGTTACAAATAGCGAGATAGTGAGCGGTGAAACTCGCACTTTTGTAAAATGTTAGGTTTTTGTACTGTACGTAAATGTTCTGTAAAAAAGACTCTTACCATCATTTTGGTGATGTAACTCGGCCTCCTTTTCCTGTTGTAGTAGTTCACAGAACTGGTCTCCTATTTCCCTCAAGAGGAAGCAACTCATCTCTATGTCTAATTCTGCTGCTCCAGCCGAAGATGAGAGCCACAGCTTCTTGTCCTCCTACGATAAAATAGAACACGGTCACAAAATGGCACATTGGCTACAACACCAAATCATAGATTCATTTACGAGTAATACAAGTGAAATCAAAAGAATATTCGAAAAATCCAACTGCTTTTTTGCAAATATTATAGGTGTACCATAATGTGACGCCACGTGGAACTTTAACTGGCTATATCTTCATATTTTTTTGTATGATTGGCAAAATAAAAAAATACGTGTCCAATATATATTAGCCTATGCCACTCCCACGATTAAGAGGAATCCAACGACACCTCATAATAATGTCAAAATCCATCAAGCCGTTGCGTTGGTACTGTAGCAGAGGTAGTCCTTCTGTGGCAGTCGGGTAAAAATTGGGATTGTAATAATTTATTCAATAAATAAAATAAAATAAATAAAAATATTTACCTCTTCCGCATCTTTGTAGGGGTCCGAGAACCCGGCAATGGCTAGATGCTTGTTCTTAGCATACTTCAGTCTTCGAAAATGGTAGAAGCGACAGAATATGTTTGGCATATCCTTATCGCGCTGTGCGGGGGACCAGCGGCACTCGCGGCACTTGGCGAGGCGCGGAGCCACCTCGCAGCACGAACCGTTCTGGAGAAACGTCTCGGGCACAGCCTTGCCTCGCGCGGTGGACGGCGTCCGCTGCGGCGGGTCCTCTTTCCTCCGGCCTCCTCGGCCTCCACCGCCGCCTCGCGTGCGTCTGCCTCGAGCTCGGCCGCCACCTCCTCTTTTGCTGGAAGTGCTGCCGCTGCCGCTCCCGCTTCCACCGGAATCTGAATCTTTATCGTCGCTCTCCTTGTCACTTTCGCTCCCGCTCTCTGAAGCCTTCTTCTTTTTGGGTTCATCGCCGGCTTTTCGCGGCACTCCGCCCTTTTTTCGCTTAGCCTTCGGCGGTTTTCTCTTTGGTTGTGACGTCGACTCGCGCTCCGAACTCGAGCTGTCCCGCTCGGCGTCTTCGACGCGTCCGTTCATCTCTTTAGGTTTCCTAGGTTTAGAGGTCTTCCGCGCTGCCGTCTGCCTCTGTATCGACTTGGCGGCGACGGGAACGATGATATTTGAGCTGGAATCGTCCTGTTCGGACACTCTGTTGATAGCCATCGGGAGCGTGATACACGTGCCCCCTCCACCGGAACAGTCGCCCTCGCCGATCGGCGCGGTCTCGTGTCGCTGGAGCCACGCTTTCTTGCCTAGGTGCCGCACTGGCGCCGAGCCGTCTCTGGGATTAGGTGATGCAGTCTTGGTGGGCGTGTCGATGTCCGCTACCGGCGGCGTGGCAGGCGGCGCGGGTGGCGTAGGCGCTGGCGCCGGAGGCACGGGCGGTGACGACGCCTGCGGGGGGACGGGGGTCGCAGGCGCGGGGCTCGCAGAGGGGGTGACGGAGGGTGCTGGCGAGGCGCCGGCGGCCTTTTCTGGGGTTTCGACGCTCCCATCAGCGGAAGGTACGCGGACGTCACACGGCGGGCCGGGTGCCTGGGGTGCGGGTTCGGAGCCGTGCGGCGTCCGCCCCACGCTAGCAGCGGCACTCGCTATTAACGGTTCGGGCGCCGGTAATTCTTCTAGCCGCCGCCGTTTGTTTTCGGAATCGGCAGATTCGAAGGGGCACCGTCTTCTCGGCGACAACCTGTCGGAGTCGTCCACTCGCGTGACGCCAAGATCGAGGGGTTGCGTTTGGCACGGGGACGAGGACGACGCGTCGCTGTGTGCGCGCGGCGGTCGGGCGTGCGCGACTGGCGGGGGCCGCGTCCTCAGCGCCGGCGAGTACGCCGACGGAGGGGGGTAGGGAATCGGCGGGGGATCCGCCTTACTTAATTGAAGAGCCGGTTCTACGGCGACTGCGAAGTGAGCCGGGCTGGGTGCGTTGCTGCTCGGTTTCCCGTATATGTGCGGCGGTGCGGGACTGGATACTTTTGGTTTGGCAGGCGCCTGCTGGTAGTAGGCGGCGGGCGAGCGCTGCGGCGGCGGCTGGTACAGTGGCCGTCGGTTGTTCTTGTCCTGCGCAGGCAGGGCCGCGTGCGGGGAGGTCTGCAGCGCGGGATGCGGGTGCGAGGGCGCGTGCGGCGACAGCCCCGTCCGGTAGGGCCGCGACGGCAGGTAGTGCGGGGACGGCTCGTTCCGGGGCTTGCTCGGGTACGGATGCTTCTGTTCGAGGTGGATTTGTTTGGCGTCGTGTTTCACTATCACAGAGTTCTTTTCCGTCACGAGCGGCGGCGGCGCCGGCAGGTGTTGGTCTTTGAGTTTATCGTAGCGGTAGGGGGGATAGTTGTAGTTAGCGAAGTTAGGTTCGCCCTTGGGGAGGGAGGGGTGAGGAGGTTTCTCCGACTTGGAGGGGAGGGCGAGGCGCGCGTGCGGATGGTAGTCCGTGGGCGCGGGCTGGCGCGGCGCGGGCGGATGCCCGGGAGGCGAGTAGTAGGCGCGGTCGGGCGGAGGCGCGCGCAGGCGCTCGTGCTCGGCGCCCGCGCCGCGGTTGGGCCCCAGACTGTTCAGCAGCGACCACGACATGTTGCGCTCCCGCTGTTGACAACAAAAACCTTTACGATACTATATCACGTTACGCGACTCATCTGAGATTGCGTCATCTCGGATTACGTGCGCATTGGAAACCGAGAACGTAAACGAATACTACGAGCGGAATGCATAATAGTAGCGACCGATAAGACGGCAATACGGAATGATAAAAACCTTCTGATTCGCTAGCCTGAGAGATTCCTCGAAATGCCTCGACACGAGTTTCGAAGCGGCATTCTCTTGATCTCTCCTTTCTTTCTCTTCTCTCTCTTGTTTCTCCCTTTCTCTATCTCGTTCTATCCGTTCTCTCTCCTTTTCTTTCTGCTGCTTTTCCATCAGCTCACGTTCCTGATCCCTTCGTTCTCTGTAAACAAAAAAAAAGAGAATTTAGACGCGATACGTTAAAGTAAATAGGTAGGTACTAGAAAATACACGAGTAAGGTACTGCGGCATAAGTACCTACATAATTGGCATGTCAAACACGACACTAAGGCAACGATGAAGTCATAGTTTACACAACATAGTAGTTAAACTTGCACGAGGCGCTGATTGTTATGAATAAATATAAAATGCTAAACAGCATTCCTGACCTTCCAACGACTTCCAAGTTTATTTTCTACTTATTTGAGTATTAAACGTAATAAGTATACAAAACAGGTTTGCCCTCTAACCGACCTTATCACAAAATGCGGAACGTGCGTTATTATATAAACAAATAATGCATAGATTGGTGATGATTGTGTCCAATAAGCGTAATGCGATGACATGACTCGAGTCATTTGGCGCGAGTGTCTGCTCCCGCATCTAGGTCAAGGTCAAATCGATCTAAATAAACATGCTACTTTTGAGGCAACCACCATCTTATGTAATAACTAGATTGTTCAAGCGTTCTTGACATAGAGACATTCCACCTGAGCCCTCAGGATTGGCCGCGTCGTTACAATCTTAAGAATGCATATATTATTATATTCGCCTAGTGCCTGCAATACGGCCACAACTCAAAATTAAAACACATTTGAGACGTGTCCGTATTGCACTGTGCAATAGAGCCACACCTCAAATGTGTTTTAATTTTGAGTTGTGGCCGTATTGCAGGCACTAGGCGATTATTATGTCAATTCGTGAACGGTTCAAATTGTCTGCCATCGGGCAAAATGAGTGGTAGTTACCATGCTACAAAAATATGGGATACAAATAGATCTTAGACAAACATTTAATACAACCGTAAACCATACACAGTTTTCAGAAAATCGAGGATACTTAAAAGTCGAACTTGTAAGGGGACTTATAAAACCATTACACCGAAAAAGTCTTACGCCATTACATTAGCATAATTATTATATGTATACTGGTGTAATGATTGCATGTTACTAACTCGGTAAAAATAGCATATCCGTTATTCATTTGGCAATTAACGATGTACAGTCGCCATCACATACATAGGCACACTCTAGGTGTTCAAAAATATCGGCACATGCACCCTAATGCCTTGAAAATAGAAGTGTGTTCCGATGTTTGTGACGTGCTTGTTTGCTCCGATGTATGTGATGGCGACTGTACAAGGCCGCGTTCACGTAAGCTGATAAGCGTTAGATAAACGATGCACTCACTTTTCACTTTTGTTAATGACTACCGACTATCGTAATGGCACATTATTATTTTTATTAATATCACGTAAATACATTTATGCAAACGTGATGTAATTTAAATAGTTTCCCATTACTTTAAAGTCTTTAAACACAGTAATTAATCTATTGCAATTTATTTTTCTTGACAATCATTTTGACGTCTGACGTATGGAGACCATAGACGGATGTTTGGACGGCTTAATACTTTTTTCAAATACCTATGGAGCATCTAAATAGGTTAAAGCGATTTCACACGATCTGTTTACTCATTGGTCAGTGACTTTTAAATTCCCCGTGCCGTGAGCACCAAAGGTGATAAATAAAACAAGCTCACGTGAATGACGTCAACTATCCAAGATCGTGCGTAGGAGTTATTTTGACTAGATCTATGATGGAGACTACCTAACCTTGGAAAGTTACTCAAGCAAGAACTACTGATACTAGATTTTACTAATTCTTAGTGGATCTTTCGTTGCTATTATTTACATTGTGAATGTTATGGGATATCTATACCTACCTACATGTTCTAATACTTTGAAGCAAGGACCGGACTGTTATTATTTTCATACAAACCGGTATAAAATTTCGATATTTGATTATTGTGTACTTTAGCAGACTGGCCTGATATTAGAGCGTCATTATTAAACATACATTTAAGATATCAAAGAAACGTCGAGAAATAAGAAAGATATTTTTACACCGATAACGGTCCCTGCTTCATACAAAAGCACAATAAGGTACCAATTTCGGAACTATTGATGAACATGTAGCCCATGATAAAATAAAACACCACGTTAAGAAGCTATTAAGAAGGGTGAGTGAGCGGAATCGTAGTTATGACTAAGCCCCACAAAGTAGGTGCAAGAATAATAAAACGTAGTTGAAACGTCTTTTTGGGTATTCCTACTATCCTAAAGCTTCTTAGTTATTTTCTTACCAGTAAACAAATCGTAGAAGAACTACCTGACCTAAACACAATACTCTATAACAGTATGGATAATAAGTAAATAAATCTACTTTAACTAAAATAGATAAGTAAACATGTTTACGATGATGTTCACCGACATAAATATTTTATGACCGTTTTATGAGTACTACGTTTTTTGGCACGGAATGTTAAACAGCGTGCTAGAATGTACTATATATGATCCAAAAACGACTTTCTCTACGTGATCGCATCAGAAATGAGGCAATCCGCAGCAGAACCAAGGTAACCGACATATCCCTCCGAATCGCTAAACCTAAGTGGCAGTGGGCGGGGCACATTGCACGTAGAACCGATGGCCGTTGGGGCGGAAAGGTTCTCGAGTGGCGACCACGTACCGGAAGGCGCAGCATGGGTAGGCAAGGTGGACTTGTGCCATCAAATGTCACATGTAAAATAAATATAGACTGCATCAAGCTTTTCCTCGTTTGAGTACCTACTTATAGGTATTCCTTGTAATACTTATTCCTTATTGTAGTCTCCTCACTGCCTCGTTTCGTTAAATATTACAGATTGAGGAAAATATAAACATCAATAACAAATTTTGATTATGTCATGATTTTGAAACTATTATATTTTTACCTAAGAGATGACTTAACAGCGGAACATAATTACTTAAGTAAAATTACTAAAAATATAATAGGCAAGCGATTGACATTTTATTTATAATAATTGATCATGTCATTCATAAACAAAAACTGAATTAAGTAACCATTTTGCAACGCAAAACAAATCCGCTATTAACGGTGGTGTATTGATGACATATCATCAGGATGATGCATACCTATTCATACAATACAATAATATAATTATACCTTGAAGAAAAAGCTTTGAAAGAAAAACCACAAATACAAAACCACTATTTTAGAATTTTCTACAACTGGTATGTCTGGTATTATACAAATGTGGAAAATATATTTTGGTGAAAAGTAGAATTCTAGTATTTGCTAGATAGTACATAGGTATGTCAGGAAAACAGTGAACTAGTAGTTTTAGAAATATAACTCCTTCTGTCGTACTTCCGTAGGTACTATTCGGTCTTTTATTTTCCTTATGATTGAAATGAAACGTACCTAGTGTTTAGCCCATAATTCTGAATCTATATGGAAAACATTTTGTGGCCTAATTTCATCCCTTCTTGGTTCAAAATCTACAATTTAAATGTGTTCTGAAAACGTGGCAAGTCAGCATAGCGTACCTACAATATAACGTGCAGGAACTAACTTGTGTATTTTAGCATTCCAACTTCCCTCCGCAAAACGATATACCTATGTAAATACAACTACCACCAATATTTACATCACCATCACGTGATGATGCCTCAAAGAGAGTTAAAACCGCAGACGATGGTTTGATTGTATCTCATGTTTTATTTATTGCCAAGGTTGTACATTATAGGCATACTGACTGAATGGCGTACTCTACGATTAAGAGCGAAGGGAAATTGACATGGACAACAGACAAGATGCTCTAAAGACTCGACCAGCTACAGCCGTTACATACAATTTAAAAGTAATACAAAATAAGGAGTCTGTACGTGCCCCCGGTGTGCTCGTACTGGTCGTGTATTGCAAGCTAAAATTGGGTACTGCAGTCATATTAAGGCCGCTGTCTGTGCGTTTCCAGCTTTTTTTTTTATTTTTTTATTTATTAGAAGACCAACAGCTTTTAACAGGTGTTCCAGAGGCGATTCAATACATGTGTAAATATCGAATATATATGCATTATAAAATAAAGGCCCTAAGTGTGATCCCTTTAAGGCTCATAAACGGGCAGACCAGCTAAGTTCCCAGATATGTTCCGATAGCTCAGTTGGTTAGTAGCGACGGGCCATGTAGGCCTGTGGTCGCCGGTTCGAATACGGCTCGGAGCCTACATTTTTCAATGTTTCCTTTACCTGACGTCTCCGAAATGAATCGCGAAATTTGACACCGTCGTTTGTTGGAGCCGGATATCTCCGACCAAATGTTTGACCATCTCGTGTTTGTCGCTTTCCCACCACCCCATGCGCCCCGTTCCCCCCTCGACCAATCACGGTGCACGTTTTACAATAAACATCTGTATTCTGTATTCTAATTTAAAATCTCCATAAAGCATAAGTTTGCAATTTGGTTACGTAAGTTTCGCTCATGTTTTACAAGGAATGTCAGCGGATACACTGGATAAAATGCCCTATGGTGAAGGAATAAATTCGGATGAGTATTTCCAGAGACAATTTACACAGATGTCATTTTTCTCCAAGTCGTATCACTACAAATCTTAATTAAGAAAGTGTATCTGCTCAATATCATAGTTATCTATTGGGTTATTTAATGGAATAATTGAACACGACTTTTAATAATTGAATCAAATTCTTCTACATTTTAATAAGAAAGAAAGTAACAAATTGCGTATTACCACGTAATACAACGATTGTCTATATTTTTAATTAACAAATAATTAAAAAAAAGAACAAATATAAAACGATTGTCTTATGGACACTTTTGGTTGATTTAGTTTAGACTAAAACGAGGATTTTTAGATGATCAGAAGTTTTTTAAAATAGATTACGATAATTTATACAGCGTTTTATCAATCACGTATATATCACTACATGTCATTGCACAGTTATTAAAGCCTACCTATATAAACATATCATTCAAAAATGTGTCATTTTTTTCTCCATTAATCACAATGTGGTATATTATGTCGTTTTAATTGATTACTTCATGAATATTGACAGCATATTTGCATAAACATTCGGCACCATGCAGCTGTTGTAAAAACTAATTTTAATTTGGCATTAGTACGTAAATTATACAATGTGCAAATTAATTGTTTTGTACGAACTTCAATGCCAAACCACATCCAAATATACTGTCTGTTTTCAAAAAATACGTTTTTCGTATGTAATCTTTACTCACGGAACCCCAGGAGATAAGCTGTTATAACATGTAGGTTTGCAAAAAGTAGATATGTAAAAAGAGCGCCGGTTCCCATTATAAAGTGGCTGCCAGCGTTCTTTTTACTTGCATTGAAGTCTACCTATGTATAAACTATAAACTCGATCAATGTTTAATATCGTATGGCGACATCGAGGACGAGCACCAAAAGTAAATAAAACAAAAATTCGCAATCTGAAACTGTATAGCTATCGAACAGGAAGTAGGTACTATTTGGCAACGAGCCCGGGGCTATGTGCTGAGCGGAATGCTGTAAAAAGTAGGAACTTTTAATTGGAACCATTCCATTCAGACAAATATGAGCCGGACATTTAAAACGAACACATATCCGCGAATCCATTCAGTGCTCACTGAGCATGCAGTCAAAAGGGTTTTTAATTAATTAATTTAACATAACATTTCAGCAATTTTTAACTTTTATTACATAACCCAATTGTGCGCATACTTAATTAAGGTGGCGTATTTATTGGTAGTTTTATAACGCACATGGTGACTAGTCGAATGAATTATAATATCCCAGTTAAGTTACGGAAAAAGCCCTTGAAACCAAACACTATGTGTAATGTGTTATCATGTCGGTTAACTCAGATTTTATTGTCTACAAACACAAAATAAACAGCCAAATTAAATTCTAAACATGGAGCAGTTGATTTTTATTAACATACTAGCTGACCACGCGAACTTCGTTCCGCCGTACAAAATTCATGAAAAAAAAACCTAATTTTTTAGGGTTCCATATTCAAAGAGTAAAACGGGACCCTATTACTAAGACTCCGCTGCCCGTCCGTCCGTCCGTCTGTCTATCACCAGGCTGTATCTCACTGATACCGGGATAGTTCCAGTTGAAATTTTCACAGATGATGTATTTCTGTTGCCGCTATAACAACAAATACTAAAAACAGAATAAAATAAATATTTTATTGATAATGGCACGGAACCCTTCGGGCGCGAGTCCGACTCGCACTTGGCCGATTTTTTATAATTATTCTGTTATTCGGGGCGAAGACAAATCCAACAATCATCAAAATCGTTCTAGCCGTTCTCGAGTTATAAGCAAAGGAACTAACACAACTTTCTTTTATTAATTAACATATATATATATATATTGTACATTTAATTTTAATCTTCTTTCGAGAACATATGGGATTGAAATAATCGTTTTAAATTTCCTTTTCATAATTAGCAACAATAGTAATCGCTGCAGATTATCATATGGTATCAGGGGGGATGCCTTGTACCCTGTTGAGTACCTCCACCATTTATACTCGTATAGGCCGAAACGCACTGACAGCGGTGGCGGAGCGGCGCTGGGCCGCCACCGCTGTCAGAGCGTTTCCAGCAATTCCAGCAGCCTCTATGTATGATCGCGCGTCTATTCGTGATCATAAAAGCCGCCACGGGATCGCGTCTCGTCCAAATTGTCAGATTAGTGAATGGGAGCGTCTTTCGAGTCTACTTAACGTCCCATGTAAATATCTGACGCGCTCGATTTTTTGTTTTCTCATTCATACTTACTTATACCCTTCCGCATGGCCACCCCCACCATCCAACCCATCAGATTAACATATCATATCCTTCGTTCCGACAAGAGACACGTAGGGCATGTACACTATCAAAATCTGACGCGCTCGAGTGACTGTTATGTTTTACCTGTAGATTGGATGGATTTAACCACAGATGTATGAATATAAGGAGATCGGACATGGCGGCCGATTTGTATAGAGTGAGCCTGTCGCAAGTACATTAACCCACACAACGCCCAAGTAATTGACAAGACAAAGCACGCACACATCTAAAACACACACACTTGTATACCTACACGCTTATTTAATAAACGCGCATCATATCAGGCATTTTGGGAAAAAACGTAATATTCTCTGCGATCAGCACGTGTGCACAGTATGGCAGTGTATGCCCATTGAGCATACAGCTGCGACACGGCCGCCGGCGGCTTGTCCTCTCTCTAGTATTCTATGCTCTGAGGATTTAACAGACTGTTTAGTTTTCTTTGAAATAGTCATCATAACTTACCTATGTACCCGCACAATTACATTGAAAATAGAGGTTTTTCCTAGATTTACGGTACCTTTTACAATTGACGATATCATTCATAACTCATAACATAACATTGTTACCTAAAGAATGCCCCTGTTCGTTACGTATTTCATTATATTAAATTAAAGGTACATTAAAGCCGAGGTTAAAGATACTAGACCTTGACAGTGCCTGTCTGCAGTTTTGAGGATATACACATTAGTTAATTTAATTCATAATATGCTTAATTTATTAGCAAAGACCGCAAATACACATCCGTGACCCCAAGGTTACATTAAACAATGAGATAAAAAAATTAATACAATCTTTTTAAATAATAATTCCAATTCTAAAACATATTTAAATAAAACTAAATAAAACTACTTATGACTAAACTAAGGGGTCTTAAACAATTGCCAAGATTGATAAGAATTACAACCTTGTGATGTCTGTGCAAGCAAAATTATTAATAAATGTACTTACAAAATCGAATAAATATTTTTTAAATAAGCTTGAACCTAAAAGACCTTTGTCATATCTTTAACCGACAAGTCGGTGTATCGCATCAAATACCAATACGACGCTATCAAACAAATATTTATCTGTTAATTAGTTCGATTACCGTGACTGCCATTAATACTTATAACGATATACGATATTATACATACACGAATGATTTTGTACATAGTCGGGTTCCACAATATGTGCTGTGCACCGTCAAAGTGGTCAAAATATGTGAACACGAATTTATTGTTAAGGGCATAAGGTTACTCAGATATTTTTTGAATATCTGGAAACGTATATATATTTATGAACTCGATTGTACACAAATCACAGATCACCGGGGCGGGGCTCTCATAATTGAAGCCGCGGTACGTTGAAGCCGTAGTCGATTCGAGAAAATCTACCGTCCTCTTTTTAATTTGCACATCGCGAGTAAGATGCGGCTTCTCAACAGGTTCTTCTCCCTCCAGGTTAACTATGACACAAATGAATCCGGCGGTGTACAAGCAAACGTACAAATAATATAGCTCTGCGAATTCACTCACTCGCAGCTATAGGTTCCTCCGATTCCATGATTGATTATTGTAAATTTTTGTTTAATGTTTTTGCCTAGCTGTCAGACTAACGATACATTTATTCAAAGGTTAAGTATTATTATTCATTAGGCGTGCGTACGCGCGGATCTATATAATGAGAAATAACAAAGTCCGCGCAAATGCATTCGCTGTCTAAGTTCCCTAGATCCCATGATTATTTACCATTTCCTTTCGTAAATCAACTGAAAGATCATCTATCACAAGGTTAAGTATGAGCGTGCATAGCAACACCGCTGATGATCTCGACACTAATGTCGAGAACACAATGGGGAAAGTGATGCGAGTCACGATACGAACGCTGGAGACTGGGGCGCGGAAGAAAAGCAACTGTAACAGTGAAGTAAGCCGTAAGTGGCTTAATGCAACGGTCGGCGAGAACAAAAGCATTGCGATGTAATCTAGTTATTTGATAGGAAATGTTCCTTTGGAAACAATATATTATTATTTATGACCATACAACTCTACTATACGTATCGCACCGAATCTTGATGCCTATATAATGACAGCCGTCATCTCCGTACAATTCTTAACCTTAAAACGAAATAATTGTACTGAGATGACAGCTGTCATAGGGATCAAGATTCGCCGCGATACTTATACGAGAAAGCGTAACTACTAACTCCTGTAGGTCAATCACGTAACGCATTGTACGCGCGTCTGACAGTAAAATCACAATCTAACTGTCATTTTTCCATATAAAATTGACATTTAGACCTTACAGACGCGCGTAAGAAAAGTTACGTGATCGACCCACTGGTCATTCTTAATTTACTTACGGCCATGTCGGCTATCGCAATCAAATGACGACTTGACGACACTAGCAATATAAACAAGCCCTAAAGGCCGAAACGCACTGACAGCAGTGGCGGAGCGGCGCGGAGGCGGTACCGGTTGTAATGTTCGAACTAATACGAACGGTTCCGCACAGAATGCTTTTTTCCCGGCCGGTATTATGTGCTCCGCCACCGCTGTCAGTGCGTTTCGGCCTTATATAACCGAAGCTATGACCTTTACTTATATTTAGGAATTTCTTAAATAACCGTCGTATTTTTAACGCATACGGTTACGGACATTCGATGTCGTCAACCTGCATCGTGAATGACAGAAATAAATAAAAGACCGTGACCCTATTAATTATTTTCGTGGTGAAGTGCTTTTCCGCATGGCTGGGGAACCGGGACGGGTATTACTGACACCCGGGAACCGCCCGGACTACCGTCTAAATCCCCATGGTGTTCTACGCGGTGCCCTTTGGCGGAGCCACGGGAACGCGGTCGCGGTCTTTTTCGCGGAAATGTGCGCACTTCCGCGAAAAAGACCGCGACCTACCCCAACTCTCCAACAGACGTCATTGCTGACCTTTATGCATAACAAAGACTATTATTATACAATTAAATATGATATTTTAAAAGACCTGTTAAGTCATTATCTGTACCTTAAATTAGTCTGAATCTATCAACATATATACAGAGATTTCAGAGGCTACGAAAGTTCACGGTTCTCGAAACTTCAACACCAGTGTTTAGCGTCAATTACCTACGTCTAAAATTCACAATTTGTTGCTATTTTACAAGTTACTATAAATATATTACTTAATAGGCAACATCATAAAAATGAAATGAACTGTTACAAACCGGTTACATGATAAATGGCTGTAATTTAACAGGTCTGACTGCAATAGGCTTGTGATCGTTAATCATTGCCATGCAACGCATTCCTATGCAACAGCAGATCATCCAATTACTCGCATTAGTATACAAGCTAATTATCGTGTCTGGTTTAATGCAGAACAAGGTCAAAGATGTATTATCAAGAAACCTTCCTTATTTGGTGCACGCAATACATGACTGTCAAGCATCGTGTTTAGTTTAGTAGGCGCTCGCGAACTTTCGTGGAAATAAAGCTAAGAATACCAAAGACAAATAGACAAAAGTAACTTTTTTTTATGGAATCTAGCAACCCTAATGACTGAGCCTACTTTATGTCTACACGTACTTAAATCGGGTATAATAGCGACGTGGCGAGACAACACTCGGTTCAGTAAAATTATTTGAGTCACTGTCTCTGTATTTTTCTATGCCAGGCGATCGGAGATAATATGGATAATTCAACAGACAATACGGTCTTGCCACTATACTATATATACGTAAAATCAAAGCTTAACTGCCAAAAATAAACTCACCGTAACAGTCTTTCATGTCTCTCTCTATCGTAGGTGGCCGCAGCGAGATAGTCCTCCGCGATGGCATGGTGCAGCGGAGGGTGGAGCGGCGGCTGGTACCGCTGCTTCCACAGCATCTCGCTCGCGTACATCGAGGGCGGCGGCGGCGGCAGATGCAGTAACGGCGGTGGCGGATGCCCTCCACCGTATCCGTGCGCCATAGCGCGCCACTCCCGGTCCTCCACAGAACTGGCGGAGCCGCCTGAGCGGACCCCGCTCACGCCCGAGTCGGACCTGTCGTCCGCATCGCGCGCACTGACTATCACACAGTCGTCCTCCTCGGAGGCCACGGCGCTAGCCACACCATCCGCCGCGCCTCCACTCACTGCACTCACTTCACTCACGCACACGGTAGCCTCCTGAGCTACGAGCTCGGGTTTCGCGCACTTCTCCTTCTCTTCACTCACGTGAACCACATCACCACTCGCACTTACACTCTCGGTGGCACCTGTAACAAAAGAAACGTTGGGTCAGATCACGTTTCGATAAACAAAGACAAAATTAAGCAGAAAATAATCATGTCATATTATAAAAGTATGCCCGCATATGCCATTGGAGAACCGTCAGTTTTGTAGGTCGCACGTGTCAGACAGCAGGGTTGGAGTTGTCAGCATTTTGATATCCCGTATCATCTGTTAGTGTCGCCCGCTATCGCTGACGTCATCCGAGCGACACGTTTGGGCTGCCGCCAACATGGCCATTCACATTACGCCCACCACTCGTGAGAAATATGTACCGTATTTCGTGCGGTTCGGAAGACGCGGCCCAATAAATCATTCAAAACAATTCATGAGGTGATCACGATAAAACGATCCGTGGATTGCTATTGTACTTGTTAACATTGCTTTAATATGTACGAATTCTAAATAAAGTACGAGTATTAGAGGTACTCACTTCCCACTTCGTTACTATCACGATCAACAAGATCTTATTCACTTCCCACTCGTTACTATCTGTGTCGATCTGTTGATCAAAGTGTAACCTCGTTTTTAACAGACAAGGGCTGAACTGAATAGCCGGGGCCTTGGTAGACGCGGTTGCTTATTATCAATTGCATCACACACTTTCACGGCGGTGAAAAGCGTGCACCGGCCTTGGCTGTAACGTGCCGGGAATTAGTTATTGCTTGGCCGGAGTCACGTTTCGTTACGCCAAGTTTATTACGAGCTCGCGGACCGGAACAAGGGGATAAAATGAAGATAGGCCGAGTGGGCGGCTCGTGTCATGGCATGCCATGCTCACGAGCGCTGGCGGCGGGCCAGGGATCGCCGATGGTCAACAGTCGAGCGGTCATTTGGCGTGCACCGAGGAATGCAAGTTATGCCGTAAAAGCGCGAATGACACTTCCATGCCAAGGAAACGTCGGAACGAGCCAGTAAAGATTGAATTACTAACACATTGTTAGTTTAAATAGATTGTTAACACGAGTACAAAGAGACTTTACAATGACATTCCATACCCGCATGGATTCTTCCGTATCGAAGCGATACGATATACGCAGTCCACAAACACCTGTTACACAAGTGTTCTTTAATGAAATCAAATTATTTAAAGCAGATATTAATTGAATACATTACGAAGCACCTCCCTACCATAATACAGAATTCGACACAACACAAAAGACCGAGTCCGCGCGTCGAGCGCGCAACAATGGAATTTTAATGAGGGAGCTGTTTTAACGAGGATCCACATTTACATAATCGCGTAAATAATTATTCATAATAAACACGAACACGAGAAACCGGCGATTGTGCGGGCGTTTGTCGTGGCCGTGTTCATCCTAGCATGGCGAGCGCATAATCGCACGATAATGCGATGCGATACGGTTGCGACGCTAACTTTTTATGCATCCGCTGCAATTACTCACGAGAGAAACCGGTCCCGCGAAATCTGCCCCACTATTCAGACCCGCTGCACAATGCGTGCCGTTCATGTCCTGTTATGATGGCGATTATTAATAATAGTTAAACATGACATTACAACGAGTGTTTTCCCGTACGCGCGGCACTTAGCGACAAAACAACAGTATTTTAATGACCTAACCCAAGTGCTTACTCACACCACCTCAATAAACAAAGCGATCAGAACACAAGATAAGAGTAAACCTCCCACTTACATAACTGTTTAAATACCTTATTGGATAATCAATAAGCAACGATAATATTATCGCTATATATATTAATTAAGGATAAGTACCTAGTTAAGTTATGGATACGATTAGTGAGATATGGGCATATGAAAAACAAGGCGTTCTTGCTTTCATTCGAGCGGGCGATAAAAGTACATGTAATTGAAACGGGGAAGGCCAATTAACTGATAACATACTAAGTACCAAACAACGTAAAAAGTGCTTACACGAGGAGAAAACAATATCATTGTAAATGTAAGCAAGTGTCTATTGATGAGTCGTAAACAAAAGTGGTGAGACAATGCTACATTGATCAGAGGGGACAATGGGGCAACAAATAACTCTACGTGGAAGTGCGGCGTCGGCTGATTGACAAGACAAACGCCGAGGCGGAACCGGTGACGCCGGTGAGAGCATTTCATTACACGGCAAAAAGTCGGCGAGCGTTCCCGGCCGCGGTCGCCCGCATAAATCCAGCTGCGTCGCCAACTGAATTATTCAAAAAGGGCTGCCATAACCTGCTATCTCGCTCTATAAGCTGCATTACATTAAACTGATACACACAACATTAACAAGTACAAGTTAATAAAACGATATTAAAAAACAAAAGTCATTAATAACAGCCATTTTACAACCACACACATGTTGTCAATTACTTAGTCATTTGAGTGCTATACCGATCGTCGCCATTAGCTAACTGGGTCTTCCGAGAATAGTTAACCGCGACCACGTAACCGCCTCGCAGTGGCTCGAACAAGAACGCGCTCAGTTCCTCCATTACCGAGATGACGGGGTCAAGAGGTCGAAATCATCAAAGCTATTTTGTAGTCGCACAACGATCTACAGAGGAAGTGGTCCCGAGCGCGTGACTTGAAACGATCAATTCAGAATGATTCAGATCATTTGAATATTTTACGAGCTAAACTAATAAAGGGGAATTCAAGTCTCATGCTGTTTGCGTGCGGTGCTCGCTCACGTAGGTACCTTATTTATGAAGACGTTTATTCTTGCCCTGCGGTTATAAGATGAGGCCAATCGAATCTAGCTACTAATGAGGAATGACACGATACCCGGGGCGTTAGTCTGCTGGATCCGTTTTATTCCAGCCACTAGAGCGTGTCGCGCCGACTACTCGCCTGCCGTGTAATGAGCACTTCCACCCGGCCAATGACCGTTAAAAGGACATTTAAGCGACAAAGCTTTCTCTGCAGGCATGAAGCAATTAACTATGTACGTGAGTTTTCCGTAACGTAGACCATAAATCTTGGTTGATACTAAGTACCTATGCCAAAAACCGCAGTTTTTATGGTCACTTTCTAACTAATGAAGCGCAGAAATCGCGACGTTCGCTTTTGAAATGTCAACCCAGTTTTTCGCTCGTTAGTCGGTGTAGTGACCGGCAATTACATGAACCAGTCGTGGCCTTATACGGCGCATCGGCTGTCGTGACTGCAAATGCCACCTTGAAGATATGGTGTAGCGGCGTTGTGGCACGACGCGGGCAGCAAATTGCGCAATGTGCTATTGAAAGCGCATGGAGCGGAGGCCGGAGGCGGAGGCAATCTCCCTCGCATCTCACGACGTCTCCCGGTCGCTCGTGACTAGAATCCGATCCCCCGAACAGGACCCACCCCACGACGCTCTCGCCCTCCGATCGCACCTACCTACCTACATGCATTTCACATCGGAAATGTGTCGAATTTACTATTTTAAACATTCATTTGTCGTTGCTGCCTACCCATTGTGCTTAGGAATGTAACTCATACATAAGTCTCATTACGCAAACCATACAATCGAGTAGCATCCGGTTTTCCTGTTCTAACATTGAATGTTAATGTGGGTTATCAATAAACAGCACTAAGGTTTGCGTGGTTGTTTCACAAACTATAAGGAAATTGGTTACATTATTATTCACGTATTTTTTAATATTATTCTGCCTCTATCAACGTCCGCTTTGTTAAGGAATACCTAATTGCCTTTTTAGGTATAACATTTACAAAGGTCCTCAGGTTCCGTTCGATAGGCATACGTCTTGATTGTTTAATTTAATTACTGACCTTAATAGCACCTTCATCACGACAATAGTATTCAAATAGGGTAAATCGATCGAGGTAACTTTATTTGAATACCTACTCAATACCCGACGCGGTAACGAATCAGTGGTTTAAACGTCATGTCATGTAATTTTTTGCATCACATCATTTCGCATACGTGGCATCGTGAGACACAATAAATAAGACCTACGATTGATACAATAAGAACAATCTAGTTCCTAGACTTAATTACAACAAAATTAGGACACATCGCGGGTCAGAGAGTAATAAACAGTGATAAAGAAGGGTCGGATTGATAATGACAATGTTTACTTACTCAAAGAAAAGTTGCAAACCGTGTCGTCGTAACGATTGAAAATGTATTTCATAAGAATGATTACCGATATTATCCAGGTTTATACATAGGTAGCAGTGGCGGCGCGTCAGAGTTTTCACTGGACAACCCGAAGCAAAAAAGGGCTGTTTTTTAATGATTTACGAGTTTGGTAATACCTAACCAAAAAAGTTTAGGGAAGCCGGTGGGAATCGGCTTGTATGGGCGCTCCGCCACTGATAGGTAGTTAAAATTGCTTAATTACAAACGACCGTTAATTGTGACCTAAGAAGTTCAGTTTTGTATCACTGTAGGTACCTAATTAACCGTTGACGAAATTGTACTCACGTTTGTCAAGTTTGTAGTAAAACTTCCTTTAAAGGGTTAAGTATAAATCTTCAGTCGAACTCTTCTTATCAAAATTCACTTCCGATATCGACACTCGTAATAATTCAAGTCACAATCACAATCTCCAAGCAAATCACGATGATCCTGCCAGCGGTAATCCTTCAGTGGCGTCCTTGAAAGCGGTCAGGAGTCGTTGCGTACAACTTCACACACATTCACAGCACTCCAGTCGGCTATGTTATATTACTATGAATCACGATAATGACGAACGGACGTGAGCGTCGTGTTAGCTGAGACGTGCAAAAGCCTCGACGTAGCACAAAGAACTGAAACGCGGGCGGGGAAGTGGCGGTTGGAGGGGTGGGGTGCGCGGGGAATAGAGTGCGCCAGTCTCGCGCCGACAGCAACGTAGCAACAAGTGATGGGCGCCACGGGTGTGAAGGAGGCAGGAAGAGGGCGAGAGGAGCCCCCTGCGCGAAGAGCGCACCTGACGGAGGATGCAATGCAGTCAGCACAGCCGAGCCGAGCCGCGATAGCAGGAAGGGCACGCACATGTCGATGATAATCGCTGAGTGCGTTTAACATAATGACTCGCTTGTTGTGTGCCGTGTAGTGATAAAGCAGTACCTACCTAAAAAATGCATCGTTGAAACACCTGGCCACGGCTTCAGTTCAGTATGAATATGAATACAGGAAAATAGTTAATCGTTTTTCATGTTGCTCTTAATTAGAATGCACCATGAATTTAATAGTGGTTCTTAGGCCATTTAAGTGCCTGAAGTTTCTGCGAGGATCGAAATTAGGCTGTGGCACTGCCAGATCGATTTACCCGTTATTACACTTAAATACTGATAACCTGACCTAGATACCTATTACTTTAGGAACCAGCATTACATAAGTTCATAAGTAGTCTAACGAAAAACTGTAAACCTTTCTTTAATATGTTATACTACGTTTCAAATACCAAGGCCCGATTGCACTTGAAACTTAACAATGGGGCTCATAATGTTTGCCTTTTAGTATCTTTTGTTATCACTACCTAATCCTATTGTTAACGCCCATTGACCGTCTGAAGTGCAATCGGGCCTTGGTATTTGAAACGTAGTATACCTACTAGCACAAATAACTTTATTTATTATGAAATTCATTATCATAATTCTGTTTTTGTTTATCAGCGGCAATGGTATTACGAACTTCTAAAGGTCTAGAGACTTCTAAGAATTAGAGTAGGTAATAAGAACCCAGGAACATAATATTTAATTAATGCAGACTACAGATTCCAACGTCCATAATAACAATCAGCGTTACCAAATACTCCAAGTCAGCTCGTCTAAGTTTAGCTTACCTAAGTATGAGAAAGTTACTCGTTATATTATACTTCGCTGACGGCCGCATAACTTTGAAACAATAGCATTAAATATATCGGAACAGCGACAGCAAAACTTTTAGGTTATGTTAACAGCAAAAATAACAAGAAAAATAAACAAATTGCGATCGTTGACCAACATACCTACTGGCATTTTACATCGAGTTAACGATTTGGCGAACTGCCAGCGAGCCTATTGTGCGGTGTGACAACTATTCGTTCTGCATTTCGGATTATAAATAACACGATGATATTGATGATGTTTCCTTTGTATTTATAGCGAATACATACGCCAGTATTGATACGAGAATATACTACAATTTACATAATGTTCGATTAAGATTACGGTTGTAAGTTTTTAACGTGACCAATATTCGCCCAGTCACGCAATGGCCGTCTGAAATTAATCTGTTTTTTACACGAATATTAGGTACCTACTCCCGACAAATATAAGTACGAGGAAAAGTTCTATAAAAACTTAATTAGGCTCAAGCTTGTTATTAAACAACATTTATTCACTGAAGTGTACAGTACAAACAAGTATTTATATTTTTTGCGATGCGGGTTGGACGTGAAATTTATGGCAAACCTGTTAACACCTTTTTTCTGAAACGCAATGAGGTCGCGACGCGTTTATCAGCGGCCTTCGTGCTAATAAACTTAGCGGCTATACGCAAACTGCTGAATACTACGCGTATGTAATTTGCACAAACAAGGTGAAAAAACCCGGGTACTTGCGAGTTGCGATTCAACTATAGCATCGTCATTTTAAGAGCGTAAAAAAGGTTTCTGTTATAGGAAGTACTATAGGAACACTTATTGCTATCGATGTACAATTTTGTATTAATACTAGCTGCGCGCGCGACTTCGCCCGCATATGCAAAGAACGCGGGCAAGCCCGCGGGATAATACATAGCCTATGTCTATCCAGAAAGTCAACTTTAAACACAGATGAAATATTTTTTTAAATCGGTCCAGTGGTGCCAGATTATCCGATACGTACAAACTTACAAAGCTAATACAATCTCACAGATATTTCCTCTTTATAATATTAGAATAGAAGTATAGATTATTGAGGTAATGTTCAGTGGTCCGAACCGTTCGTAAATATGGACAGAACCAAGTGACCCGGTTAGTACCAACATACGTTAACTTGATTTGCCGTAAGTTTAAAATTTGAATATTCAAATCTAAACTATGTAAATGCTTACGCAACATTTTCCACGAAGTGTTTTCACTGACATGATTAAACTGCAAGCGATACCTTTACCTACATGTAGGTAATACCAAAAATACTCGCCTATCATTATCACACAATGTGCTTCGTTAGATTGTTTAGATAAGGCAGATAGAGAGGGGAATTTAATAGATAAGCAACACAAACGTAGCGGTCGATAACCAAGCCTGTTATCACTGCAGGCCGTAGTTACAAGTATTTGTTTGGAGCTGCGCAAATATTTGATAACGTACGGCTTTATGAAATATCTCGTACGTTCCTGTTGAACACTGGACCTTGATATAATGCATGGTTTACAATACAATCCGGAACCATCCAGCACGTATCGAGGATGGCCTTCAGAACATAATCTGATCTGAGGGATGGCCCCATGCACTACACCGAGAAGACCTGATCGCCCTCAGCGACGAAGTCATCAAAGTGGGCATTCTAAATGATGATGTTTCATACTGCCATAAATTAAACAAAATAAATGTTCTAGATGTCCAAACTAAGAGAAAACCATAATTAATTGCAAGCTTATTATCAAAAAGATAAAAGCAACATAGATCTTAATCTGAGTGGTACGCTGCCTGCTAACTATTATTAAACCATTAAATAGTTATTAAGTAAATACGATCATAAAACACGTTAATTGGGCAGGAAACCTTCCAGCGATTACGATATTTACAATTAACAGTGTTATACGTGGAGATAAGGCGAGCGTGCGTTATCTGCCGTGCCGTGAACGACGCATTGTCTCCGATGATTACCGACTTAGATTACGGCTCAACCGGTGATATTTACTCTGCAAAGAACGCTCTCGCGGTTTCCGGGCGTGAGTCAGACGCGTGGGAGAATTCACAACTTACGGCCCGACGTAACAATCAAATACCTTCGCTTCAAAACTACGTTAAACGCATATCTAGACTCATAGTTATCGATAGCTTACACAGCTGTGGAGCCACCGATAGTGCCCTACCTACTGCTATTACATTAATTCGATGTCGTGACTCGTGATGCAATAATTGCCTATGAATCACTACGCACATTTACGCACGGAAAAGCATTTGGCTCGCCGCGATACATTATAATATAATACTTATAACGAGCTTGAAGGTGAAGACGTTGGAATATTCATATTATTATGAGTGGTTATCCAAGACATAAATCACGGTTTCGTCACCGTGGCACCGAGTTCGCGATCGAATGTCAAAAACCGCAAGACGCAATAAATTGTCTCGTGGAGAGTAAACATCGGCGTTCGGCCGCATTCATGCATAATTGATGAGGGTTCGGAACGAGCGCATGGATTCCTCGCGGTCACGACTCCCTGCTCCGCCGAAACGTACGCCTTTGGCAGCCATTTTGTGGAGCCGTTCGAGCAGTCGCCCCCGGCTGCCTGTGCCGTGAGCGCCGCATCGTGAATATTAATTCCGCCTTATGATACGTATAGTATACGTAATGTGCCCAACCACTTTGAGCTCAGATAATAACCGTAATCAAAGATTATTGGACTTCTCAATAAACTTTGCTGTAATCAAAGACGAGCACCAGTTTTTTTCTCGTGCATTTCACTGCCGCTGAACTTTATCCTCGCGTAATGATTTAGACATGATTTCCGATGAACATGAGTATTGCAAACAGTATCAGCCGCAGCACGCAAGATGAAATTAATACAAAACGATCGTTATTAGTTTCTATTGTTGCCGTCCGAGTAAATAGAGCACGAAGCGGTGTAACAATAAATTTAATGGCACAATACACGCGGAGCAGTCTCACGCACGCCTATTGTGCCGTGTAATTGTAATCAAAAGCCTTTTCTCTCGCATCGAGCATCTCAACGTCAATAAAGACATTTCACAACAACGAGCGAACAATCTTTTGTTTTATCTCCTGCATTATCCGTTGCTTTGATAATCTTACGATCTTAACAAAGGCATGTGATTCAAAGTGTCTCGGCGAAAACTTAAATTAGATTCGTGTCATGTCTATTCAATTTGCGGAGCTTCAATTACAGAGGTACTTCGTCGTTGCTTCCTCGGCTCGTTGTGCGTTCATTTCGCGCTGATACTTTGCGGTGGAGGCCTACCCTACGGCGAGGCACTCGGATGACGGATGAAAGTACCGCCCGAGCGCCGACTTGTAATAACGCGAAATGAAATACCGAGCTCGTCTGCTCTTCAACCGCAGCCTGCGCTGCGCCAACACGCCCGACGTGCACATAACATCAAGTGAATGCGTAGCTATGAACTATTACGTATTAGGCCGACAGCTCGGTCTGCCCGCTGGGCTGCACTGTCTGTCCATGCTACAGAAACGAGGCTTGGCTGTTTATGTACACAACCATAAACAAATCGTTCCTGATAATGATGAAACGAATTTAAACACCTTTGAAGGGAGACAGCAAACGCTATGTGTTTGTAAAACTCCGTTTTGTAGAAAGTATTATGTGTATTCAACATGTTTAACAGCTGCGAATGATGCAGCCGTGCTTCCTGCCATCGAACGACCCATTGTTACAGTAATACATACTTTTTATGCCGCATTAATAAGAATGGCATGAACGTTGGCACTTGCGTTCAGGCAGACAGTCTTTATGTTTGCGTCGAGCGGTGTGACAGACATACATTAGCGCGTGGGAATTGACAGCTTTTGTGTGTGCATTGGCTGTTTTCTCTCGATTTGAATGAATCAACATTATACCGCTACTTTATTGTTCTTTTGTTTCCGTTTCAAGACGATGGAATCGACCGATTCCTACTAGACTTAGAGTGTAAGTATTTCAATATTTTAAAGCTAAATTACGAAAAGACTGACGTCTCATTAGACTCACAAATGCCATTCACACATACACAGCCCGACCAATCAATTTCCGTTTTGTCCAGTCTTTCCAGTCAAACTTGTCTTTCTGGTTTGCTTTTACTAGCAACAATTTGCGAGTTGTCGACTGCTGATTCATGGCAATTGGATGGACTAAACGCGTCTTCTGTACACTGCAGAAAGGACTTGTTTCTGAGTTTAGTTATTATGATGTCCAAATGATTTGTTCGGAGCGCTGGGAACGCCGGCTGGCGTGAGACCGAGTCGTGATCGGTCGCCACGACGCCCTCATGCGGCTTAATTCACTAATCAAATAGCACAATGCTTCCATTGTTGCTGTATTCTTTTCAGTCCCTCAAAGACTTCCTGAAGAACGCGGGTCAAATTAGTTCGCAAGATAATTCCGCAATCTTCACAAATATGGCTCTTTAAAGAGGGATTGCCAAAACGCAATTACATGAAGACTTGCTATCACATGTTCCATCTAACCGTCCTTTTACATATAAATATCCTTTCATCACGACCCAATAATATATCAATATCAAACAAAACGTAATGGCTGGGTGTCGACGAGACAAGGCCGTATATCACTGTAGCGGACTGCCCAAATCCTCCACCGTAATATATAGGAGAGGGGGCGCCGCCCGCCTCCCCGGCTTATTCAAAACAGGCATTAAGCCCTCCACCATTAAAGGATAACTGCTGCAGGTTATCAAGGGTTTTCCTTTGAGAAACTGCAGTCGAGTGAACTATTCGGTGATTTGGATACGAGCCAAATAATGTTTCGACACGTTATACTGGCTACGTTATCGGTTCTCCAGGAAACGAACATGTAACCGCAAGCCGTTTTAAAATACGCTCTAGTTCGCCTAGGTCCCGTGCCAGCAGTGCAGAAGTAATGAACCTGGATAACTATACAGATGGTAATTACACTTGGCAAAGATGGACGGGCATGTCTATCTTGTTCTTGTTACTCAATTAGATAAGTTCTTTGTAATTAGCGTTCTTGAGATAAAACCGCGATGTGACGTAACCTCCAGACGACCTAATAGTTCTAGATTCTAATAAAAGATCCGTTGAAACCGACTTATATGAGGTGAAATCTTTAGCCGAGCAGCCGCAATCATTAGTGAAAGAAGTGCAGACTAATTGAGATTTCGCATAAAAACAAGAAAATGGAATCAAAGAAGTTTTAAACAAAGAGCGTTTAATTTGCGAATTTCGCATCGTTGAAAGATTATTGAACTGCGTAGGGCGTAGAGGGGAAAATGTCACAATTTAGGCGGCGACACGTAGGGTGGCCGGGGGGAGGAATGTCGCCCACTAACCGCTCGCAGCGTGTTTACGTTGTCACCCATGAATCGAGGTGAACAGGGGCAGAACTTTGATTAGTTATCATTATTTACGGCGTCAAGAGGCCACCTATCTGAAAAAAGAGTCTCATGGGTTATTTCTTATTTATAACTTTTATCATAAACATTCTATGAAATGTAAATTGATAACGGTCGCACAGTATCCGCTTGCAGGAATAAATGAATCATATTTATCATAATCTTTACATTGATATACTTATATGCTCATGTGTTTATTCGTTGTTTACGTATATTTGGCGGCCATTAGGCTGAAGGGGGCTTCCGGTCCCGGGCCGTTGCCATGGCGACGACTATAGCCCACTGAGCCAAACATCCCTCACTTTATTATTCCTACACAGAAGCACCCCTCGAGCAGCTGATTTCATTCATAGAGAGAATTATTTGTTTGCCTTTCATGGCGAAGCTATAAAACGCAGACTCTTTACTAAAATAAGTTTGCGAGTGTTAATGCAATGAAATTTAATTTAAAATTTAGAAGACTTGCCAGAAGTTTTCTTTGAATGTCGACTTAATAAACCTTTGACAAACAAGATTAAATTTACGCTGACACGTTAGGAGGCGTAAATTGACACGGAGCGAAAATGAAATAAAATACTCTTACTAAAGCGCTTTGATTGAGTTACAGTGAGTCATGGTTTAGGTATAGGTATAATATTGAAGTAAATATGAGTATCCACGTGTATCAATATCAAGTATATCTAGCCTATGTGGAGGCACGTCAACCCTTTTCCCTCTGCCCGAGGGACCACAAAGAACCCTCGGCGGCTCCCCACCCTCCTGGCTTTCACGTATAAAAGAAAACATTGATGTTAGATATAAGGCAGACATTTCTGAGGGCAGGCCAAATTATTATTCTTATAAAAGAGCGGATCGCCGGCCCCTTTGTTCGAGCAACCTGTTCGGCAATTAGGCAACGGCTCGGTTAATAAATACAATCGCAAATATAACTGCCATGATATTATCAGTCGTCGCTAATCAAAGAGTTCGTTAATCTTCTGATTAAAGTATACAAATACAAACAATAACGGACGTGTCGCGCCGAGCGCGAACGCGGATCGGGCTCACGTTTTCGTGTCGACATCGTGTTTGGACGTTCCATTATCTTTATCTGCTCATTATCTACTCACGACGCGTATTCACCTACTTCCATATTAGATTTCTGTTTTCTCAACAGCCGGCCCGACCCACGCTATCTTCATAAAGGTTGTCAGCGATGATGTGAGTTTCGTGATAAGAAGATTGGAATTGGTATGCGAATGTTGACATCACCAGTCATTATTTGATTCTGCATGAGTAGCGAATAAAAATGGGGCATAATATATCATGATGAATACGGCACATGACTCATTAGCCGCTCGCATAAGTAGATAGATCTCGCGCATAACGAGCGTTGAATATTAAATTCATTACCCAGAACCGGTTACGTCGTATCGTAAATTGCACGGCTTAAATTCGATCGCGATGCATGCAATTTAAATGTCCGTCCGGTTAAACTGCAAGGCCAGCGTTATCGAGTGGAAATCGACACGTTTATTCAACGCGATGTGGGCCACCGGTAAGATAACATTCCTGCGCATTTACGGTAGCGCGATTTATTGCCGCGATAGTTTCGTTTTCACGTTCGAATGGGCCCGATGTATTTATTTGTCCATTGTCATTGTCAATTTGGTCGTGACCATTTGCGAGAGATGCCTTATGGTAAATGGATTTCGTGGCTTGTTTTGGTGGAGGTTAGGAAGGAGCCGGGGCCGGCCCGGTTCGATGGCGAGGAGTTTTTATTCGCGTCAAGTATCAGCGCGTGACTGTCGACGCTCACTGCTAATCACAATAAGAAAGTATTAAGATTCCATGAGCTGTATTGTACTTACTGCTTTTCACGATTGGCCAGTATACTAGTACAGCCGACCATACTCGAATCCACGCGACACTCAGTTGCGCAACAGTGACTCTAAACGCCTTGTTATTCAATAGACACCTCGACGTTCTTTTACTTTCTCAACCGCCATTAGTGTCACAATCCACTTATGTCTCGTTCTATTAGGTATTCAAGTTTAAATTAACACTTCCTACCTTGTACATATGTTTATCTACGTTTTTATATCATTGCAAGGTAAGTGCGTACAATTGTATAACCGGTGCTGGTGTAATTAGTAACTACTAAGTACCTTACATTATTATTTCACATTATTCACATCCTTCGCGTAATCGAGAGTAAAGTTTAATTCGGTACAATTATATCTTTAAATTTATAAGGAAATTCCCTTGACACAGATTCCAGGCACGATAAAGGTCGATACATTATTATACTCCCGAAGCGTTAATAATTCTTATTCTCTTTGAAAGCTTTACAGATCCATATTTCAAATATTTAACAAGAGTTTTAACAAACGTGGGGACGCGTTCTAAGAAAAGGTTACTCCCGTAGTTTTTTCTCGGACCTGCCCAAGAATATCACATGTTGCAGAAAAAAAGTCAACAGCAGACTGGCCAGCATTAAATTCCAGCAATGTTTTTCTGCAGAAGCCTATACTTATGCCTGGATGGTTGTCTCGCTTAATATCTTACGATACTATATTGTTGTCACGGTTAATCAACCATTGAATGGTTTACCGGCGTACCGTAAATCGAGCACTCTGCGCGGCAAACATTGTAACAGCATCTTGCAGTTGTCGTAGATCAGACTGAGTTACGATGTTATATAATAACATAAGGTAGTAAAGCGACAATAAAACAGCTACAATATACATTGTTGCTAGGTAGATACACAAAGTGTACCCTTTCCAGACTCTACTTTTATGGCCCTTTATCTCAAGACTGAGGAGATACGGGTCTACAAGTAGTAAGTACGTACGAACGTTTCTGTTACTAACTTGGCTGCAGAACTTTACGTAGCTACTGATACTAATCCGATTTGCATCGAGTAATTGTTCTGCACTCGAATTTGTTAAGGTTTTGCAGTTGAACATGAAACATTTACGTACCAACATAATAATACTATCGTGAATAAGTACTAAGTTGAGATAAATACTCTCCTTACGGATTCTGTATATATGTAGTTTCTAGAATGTCTAGATAGAACGTTCTTATTCTGGTTCGACCGCTTCCGAAAAGGGAAAATAATACAGCCCACATTATGTTAAATGTTTCAAGTACCTTCCTATTACATAGAACTCACAATTAATTAATGTTTAGATTTAATAACGTAATTTATCCGAGCACACTCGTTCATATTATAATGCTTCAGACAATAGGAGCGAGCAGGATTATATAAAGCACTGCCTGGCTCTGGCTGGACCGTATGCTGATATATCATCACTATTCATCACTTTCACGCGCTGACAGCGACTACCACGTAGGTACTGATAGCAATACCGTTAGTCAGCTCCGAGCCGCTATTGTTCTTGGGGCGCTTTACAATTACGTATGTTGGGTACAAGATTATTAAGGCGCCGTAGGTTCAGCGAACAGAGTTTTTGAAACAATATAATGCGTCTGTTTATAAAAATATGGTTTAAAAAAATAAGAATAGTAATCTTGAGGCTTTTCTGCAGGGAGATCAGTGACTCGAAACACGATTAAGCAATTTTCGCTCGATAGAAAAAAATCACGAACATAGGTCTAAAATACACTTAAAACATTCGTAACAAATTATGCACAAAAGCTAAACATATGAAAATTGGTTCTAAAAATCGGCAATATCATGTTTGAGGGAACTTAGTGATTACTTTTTTTATTTATTTAAACGTACAAAAAATTAAAATTAAAATACATGATATCCGCGCTTCCGAACGCGCACTTCCATCTCGCTCACGCTTATGCTCAGTGAGAGGGAGAGAAGACCATGAACCTACGGCGTACATTAGGACTCGTATACTTAGTATGGAATAGCTGTAGCTAGAATATTAGCTTTTTTTTCTTGCTTTACGAGCTGTCTATGGGTCGTCTTATATGATTTCTGGGATATTTTCCTTGTGCAATTCTTAACGTAAACCTACCGAAACATACAACATGAGAACATGACTGCCAATCAACCGTTATTCTTTCCGAGGTTTTATAGAATCGTCTGTGGTAAAATATTGTGAAACAATCAAGAGAATGTCATAATTTGCGCCAAAGTTGCGGAAATAAACTTCCAGACAACCTTAAGGACACCTTACCGGATTTACCTTATTTTTTTTACTATGTAAGTATGTGGTATATGTAACTATGTTTGTCCGGGTGTAATCATGCAACTCAATTTTGAAGCAGATATCTTAAACCGATTGAGCTGAAGTGTTGGGTGCTTATAGGTATAGTTTGGAAGACAAATCAATATTATGGTACCATCGAGCTGATCTGATGATGGAGACAGAAGGTGGCCATTGAAATTGAAATTTTTGACAGAAACTTATTACTGATAACCTTATTGACTTAGTCATATTATGAATCATGTAGAGATCTATAATCATGTAACTAAAGTGTAACTTCGCAGTTATTGTACATATCGAGAATAATATGAATTTCCTGCAGGTTTTGTGCGCATAATCGCAACAATTACCTACTAACTAAAGAAATCTCAGAATCGATGGATTTTGCAGCCCGTTGACGTCAATGCAGCAAAAACCACAATGAGCAACAGAATGGGTAATAAATGAATATATAAACACCATTCCGTTATATTATACATACAGATTCTTATAGGAAAATACGAGGAACATTGAATATGCACGGAAACTCGCTAGCGTAATATAAGTACGATAGTTTCATAATAAGTTAAATGACTTCGACCAATAAGTGAGGTGAGACTAAACAGGAAACGTGGTCGAGATTCGAGGCAAAGCAAGCAGCTCGTCTATATTTGGTGGCGTGAGAAATCTTATCTTGCCGAGCGACGATCAGATTCCTCGTTTGGCAGCCGATGTCCGAGCCGATGATTAAACTACGACTCTTAGACGAGTAGGTTTTATCGTAAATTAAACTACTTTAATTTACGATAAAAGTAACTCGTCTAACCGGTAGTACTGCTTGAGGCTTCAACGAATCGTAATTTGTAACGAGTCGCCCACGTTTAAATTGCTGTTATACCGTTTGATCGTTTTAACACGTTTTAATTTGAATCTTGGCTATTTTCACGTAAGTGATTGATGTTAGTGTCTTTGTTTATTTGCGTTAGTTCTGGAAATCGTTCATTGTGTTGTTGACTAAGTAGATCTAGGGTTTTTCTAGTGTAAAAGGCCATCACTATTAATTTTATTCATTCATATATAAAATAAATAAAATAAAAAAGCCCTTTAATCCGTCTCATCAGCTAAAAGTTACATTATCAAAATCTGTTCTATGAACATTCATATATACCTGACATTAATAACATGTCGGTATTTCACACAGCGTCCCAGGTTCCATTACGAAGCACAAAACATCTCGAATGTTTGAGTAGATGCTAATGAATCAAAAGCCAGAAGTCATTGCCTCGGTGTCTGCAGGCGTTCATTACTCACGTGTAATTTAAACGGCGAGTTTCTTGACTCGGCTATAAGCTACATCCGATAGGCACGTACTTACGTACTGACTCGTTTTGTGTCGAGTTCGAGCGCCGAGTACAAAACGCTATTTGTAATGGTATCGACGGTTGCTGTGGCTTTGAATTCACGTTGAGCCCACGCCCCGCCCGCAACCCAAGCGGCTATTATGCTATACGTAACTATTGTTGTTCGGCAACGTACCGGATCGTATCTCGGATCACCGAATGCCCGCCTATCGCCAGACGCGTCTAAAGGCCGTTGGCCCGCTTCACAGAGCGTGGGTCGTCTATGCGCTTGCACATTGCCCATACGATTACGTACACAACGTTTCCGACATTGTTTTGAGTATATTAATTATCCAATTACGCAAGCGCTGCGTCACGTCACGAAAGCCATTTGTATCCGCCCGCTATCGCTCACTTGCCAAAAGCTATTAATTACGACCGGAGAATAGAATATCTCGCCGGCTAATCCTCCGGAGACGGTTACGGTTACCGACAACGTTGATTAACGTCGCCGGCATTCCATTTACTCTTTCTTTGTATAACGGGTACGAATACGTTTCTCGATTACGTAAACGCGAATAACCTTCTTTAGTTTTCGGGCTAAAACGTACGCTGTACAAATAAATAAATTTACGCGGTGATACGGCACAGATGCGCCGTTAAAAACCTTGAATGTGGTATCCGCCGTGGCCGTGTTTTTGATGCTTGGGCAATAAAGGAAAGTGATGGTCGAGGTTGTCAGTAACGATCGGTACGGGTGCTAATTAGCGGGCGTTTTCACTGGGTCCGCAGACGGCGGGCGGGGCCGCTAATCGCACAATACCGGCAGACAATGCAGTGGAGATGAATCGTTAGGCTGTCGTATCGCGGCTGTGACACTCGCCCGCGCGACTAACAATGCCGATGGCAACAACTGTTGGTTTCCTCGAAGCCGGAGCGTGACGAGAACCGGTTACACGACACCGAGCAGAAACAATGCATTTTGCCTTTCGTTAATTTTAAACGTATTTATGTTTATGAAACCTTGCAAGTCTAAGAACTGCGCCGGTGTATGCCGAACGAAGACAAACAAAGCCGATGTGTTTACTTACACATAAGTATGTTATTGGAGTACAATGCGGAATTCAATAACAGAAATAGGTACATTTAACTAATACAACCATGCGTGTTTTAACTCAATGCAAGCACTTTGTCGATTAAATAGGTAAGTATAACATATTCATAGAGTTACCTAACGTAATTAACGTAAACTATGAGGGCAAAAGATAATAAATGCGGATTAAGCACAACCTTCGAGGCAAAATCTGTTAAGATTCGGTAAACATACCTACCGAACAAAGCAGAAAAGCTAACAGCCATATCATGAAAACTTTGAGCAATACAGCAATTATTGTTTACGTTATTCATAATTTTACTCTACCTACCTAATTATGTACGAATACTTACGCTGGAAAACGATATAATTTCAAAAGATAGCGGCATGAATAATACCTAAAGTGTTACGTTTCAAACGGACTTACTACGAATTACAAATATGTACATTTGTACATGCCAAGAAAATTTGCCTACATCTGATACATTTTGATATTTAAATAATAAAACCTGAAGGGCATTTGAAGGTGAACAACTAACAGGGAAAACATTGGCATGGGTCATTCATGCATGTGTGTGAGAATAACTTCATCTTTTATTTTATCCATTTTTACAATCATTACAATGTTAATTCTCGTGCCTGCATATTTAGCAACAATCTGTTTTGTTTAACAGACCAGACACGAGGAAAATACAAGTACCGTCTATTAATTTGAACCTTACCTAGTTGGCGCATAGTGTTGCGAATGTGAGGCTACACACATCCCCATAAGCAGAGAGTGGTAAGTGATGTGATAACGGCGGAGAAAAACAAAGCTATTTAAATGTTTGCCAACTGAACAATGTTAAGAGAAAAAAAATTGTTGACGATGACGAATAGGTACGCGACGCACGACGTAATCGTGTAAGCGATCGTGAATGTTATGCAATAAATCATTGTTATAATCACCGGCAATTACCGGGTCATATCAACAAGGTTAAGCACTGACAATGCATTCATGTACATACATACTCGCACAATGCAATGTCGATAAAAACCCCGACGAGGTTCATAAATAGCGGGTGGGACGCCGGACTGTGTGCACCTTGAGAACTGGTTTGTCGTTTATTATTACCTATGCCTGTAAGGTAAAGTATGCCGGACCTCGATTTGCTTGTTCGATAGTAGGTCGTTAAGCCACTCATACGATCAGTATGCGCATAATTAAATTAATTAAATGTTCCTTTAACAGCTTGTTATGAATTGCATATGTTTGTTCTAAATCTTACTCATTATATTCTATATATATATGTATGCTATGCATAACGGAATCCATGCCAATTTGCGGCAGGAATTTACGGTTCGATCATCTATATTTAAAATAGAAATCATCACTAACAAAACAAACGATTTTTTACCTCAATTGCTTGAAGACGTGTAATGAAAGCCCATAAGCAGCTCGGCAACATTAACAGCGCATATATTTACTAGTGGCACAATTTCGAGCGGCGGTGAGTTATAAATTAAACGGACATAAAAAACGGATGAGCGAGAATAAAATGAGATGTCGTATAGTGAAAAGTTTACGAGGGCCCGCGAGCCGCAGTCTACGCACACAGTTGGCGTATGTTCAATTCCTGTTTGAAGTATTTTAGGAGCCACGCACGCTCCCGCTGAGCCGCCATGTTTACTAATACTAGCACTCGATTCAATTCCACATTTTATAAACACAGTGCCAAAGAGATTTGCCCGCCGCGCCATTCCGTGCTGTATCTGGAATAGCAGCGGCCATATTTCTCCCCACCGTCGCTACCCGAATCCACTCCAATAATGCATTATCTTTTGGTTTACACAACTGTTCATGAAATTGTAAGACTCCTGCAGGTTTTCCAGAATCATCAATCGAATCAATACTTTTATTTATTTATTTCTTATACATAGGTAGCTTCCTAAGTTGGGCCCCGAAGGGGCCCTAAACTAATTGCCAATCGAATCAATACTAAACTTTTGTATAAAGGTATATAAACAATGGTTCATTTTCAATTAATTACAAAAATATGTGCATAAAACATTAAACTGGCCTTAGATTAAATATTGTAATCGATAGTTAGTTTTTAGACGAAGGTTAGCCCGGTCACGCTACTGCTCATTGTTTAAATTTCAAGTTGTGATGTAACGCCAGTGTTGGCAGTAAACGAGAATATGCTTTAAAATAAATAATTGGTGAATCCGTGCGTGCGGCCGGATGGCCGGCGCGGACGAAGAAACCGACCGAGACGGGAGCCGATCTGTCCGCCAACTGGTTTAAGGGTTCATCGCTATATTCCTGGGAGCGAGGACTAAATAAAACGACTCGCCCGCCAGATAACTGAGCGGCATTTACGTGGAATGAAGAAAGGAATAAATTATACAGTATCGAATGGGATGAAAGGGCAAAAACATGATCTTCCGTCTACCTGCGCCGGCCCTTTGAGTCGAACGACTCCGATCGCTCGTTCTGAGCAGGTTCTCGGAATGTCCTTCTGATTGTAAATAAAAATACCTCGAGGTGGAATCCGGCGAACGACTTCTTGGGATTTAACTAATATAATAAGATCAGTTTGATGAAATTGGCTCCAGTAAAATTTATTTATGTATATTTACTAAGAAGGTCTTCGATGAATGAAGAACTCGACGCAAGGTTCTGAATCATACGCAAACTAAGGAGATGTTGATGTTTGTAAGACTTGATATATATCTGATGTATGAATTTGAATACGTTCATTTTTATCGGGGGGGAAAATACAAAAATACAACGCCAATGAAAGTAAAGCAACTCAGGCACTGTGATTGTTAAACGAGCAAAAAATAGAGGAAACCGACACCATAATAATACAAGTTTAACTAGTGCCTGCGTGGCTTCGGCAAACACGTTCCACGATGTAGGCACGCCGCCGCTAAAAGGAGCAAGAGTACAACCACCGAGGCCAAGACAAACTTAGAATGGAGTGTAAAAACGACTCATAAAGTTCCAAATGGTTTGCAAAACTTTGCACATTGCTCGGCTAAATATAGCCAAGAAACAAAAAGTCTCGGATCTCGTAAATATTTCGACATTTTTGCCGCGGGCGAGTTGTTATTTTGCGTTTATTGAGTCGGCTCTTGATTGTTCTTCTCAGCGGTTTTGGAGCATTGAACTTGGCAATTTGAGCGTCGAGAATAAGTATTATTATAACGTTTATGTAAGTGCGCAGCGCACGTATTTGATAGTCTAATCTAATTATAATACTGTTAATAAAAGAGCACGAACTCACGCGTTTAAAGTAGGTAATAATAATGAACAGCTGTTTGATATATTTAACCTTGGAACCTGTCTGGTGCACGAACCGCACCGTACCCTACCTCCCCAAAGATCCCATCCACAGGACGGCACACGTGTTCGCTCACGCAGAGCCATATTTATAGCTTCAGTATTTGATTACACAATAAATCACAGCTAACCCGTATCAAATTCTCATGTACGAAACCAATTACGGAATAATGCTTCTGAAGTACTCGAGTAAGTAATAAAGGAAGTGCTACATGCGAAATACTAAATTGGAAGCAAATATGGCAGCAGAAAGGACTAACGTAACAGGTAACAAACAAGTCGCGATGTGAATCGGCGGAAAGGGGTCAGTGACTGGAGCGGGGTGACAGGGTGGCTTGCGAGGGCGGAGGGTGTGTAATAATACATTTGAAAAACTGCCCCAAACATCTGCCGCACATGTGCGGTGCGTAGCGCACTGGAATAATGCAAGTCGGCCGGCCGCGCAACCGCACCGATACGGCTGAGCTTTTTGTGCACTAGTTTTTTGTTGTCTTCACGCTTTGTGAGCGAGCTTTCAAACGGACAATGCCTCTTTATTAGAAAGGAAATCAATACAGTTGTGACGTTTGCAGAGAACAATTTAGGCGTACGGGAACGGAGACTGATTTATGGTCGTAGCTTATCTTATCTTATCTTATCTTATCTAGGTGAGGGCCCTTTCGGATGCACTTCGACCCAGTGGGATCTTTTGTGCATTTGCTCTCTCCTTTATACCTGCTCCCAGGCTTGCTCCATCATCATTTATGGTCGTAGCTTAATGGACCTGCTTCTCGAATCACAATCGGATTAGACACGGCAGAGTCGACATGCAGTTAGTTATACACTCGATGAGAAAAAACAGTGTTCATCATTCACGGCAGGGATGACGTCAAGCGGACAAGAACTGGCTGGCGAGACGTGCAATTAAGAAGTTGGCTCAGGCAGTTGGAATTGGATTGCAAATCGATGCAGTCCGCGGAAGATCACCGCGCCTTGGAAGCGCGCCAGACACTTTCGTTGGCTCGAGTGCCGTCAGAAGACTGAAAAATGGCACTTACAGGCTCCACGCTTTGAGTCAGAAAACGCTTATGCTAACAACGTTTTTACGTCGCGAATAGAAAATTGAATTTTAGAGGCATTACGCCTTAAAACACTTGAACTGTTAATATAAACATGCAAGCAAATAGTTTAAAGTTGTTAGCGCATTATGACGCACTGGCGATTGTAACTTTATATGACTTTCCAAGACCACTTACCCGGGGTAAAATTAATTGACTACAAAATCTACTCTTACAGGAAGGAAAGGTGAATTATAAATGAATAGCGCAAGTATGCTTAGGGCCGAGTCCACGAGCATTATCATCAGAGTAATCGAGATAAAGGTGCAGTAGATGCCGGTAGAGTCGAGCCGAGATCGTGACTCGTGGCCTTTGACTCGTGAGTCCCCCGGGGCGAGACGAGCTCGTTCCGAATGTTACGAGGCATGACTCTTCTTTAACATTCCCATACGTTCAATGTTGTCAGAATAATACGGGATAGCCCTGCCCCTGACGAAGAATACGTTCTCTCACGTTTTTTGCGCGGTGTGGGAATTTTGCGAAAAGATTTTATTTTTATAAGCGTCGATAATAACATGCTCGCCGGCTTCCCGTAAATGCTGAAATTGGTTCTCTTAATCACGACGACAGCAATGAAAACAACGCTCGAATTCGGCACGCCTTTACCATCAAGATAATGATGAGCAACATAAAATTTACAAACAAAATTCAAGTACCTATCAACCCAGAAACTATTTCGAAACGTGTTATAATCTTATTACCATCATCGTGATCTCGCAGATAGTTAAATACAAAATAGATGTCGTAATAGACGAGTGCAGACGAGACGAATGGTGAGCGGTGCGGGCGGCGCGGAAAGTCCCGTTAGGAGAAAGTAGCCGCCTACACTCTGGGGCAAAGGATCGTGACTCGTGACGGCGGCGGCGCGAGCGCAGCGCAGCGCCGATCACGGCCATCTTGGAAGCACTACTCGATTATATCGACGCCTAATACGGCCACTTTACAACTGACACAACAATCAGATGCCTCGGTTTTAGCATCACGCACGAGCAAACTTTCAAGTTCAATAACTTTTTGCAGATCCAATCTGTCAGTGCGGTGCGCAACAGGGCGGGACGTGGCATTGTTTTGTTAGTCGCAAAAACGGTCCAATGACTAGAGTCTAACAACTCTCTCTTTTTTACTGAAAGGAATTTGCTAAATCTTGAAAAATCATTCAATCGTGACATTGCAAAAATGTTACAGGTAAATATGTGCGTACTCACAGTTACAATTTACAAATAGTATAGAGAGCTATAGACTGCTTTAAAATCTATGCTAACATAATAGTAGTTTATGTGACTGTACATAATGCCTAATTATGTACAGTTACATAAACTACTATTATGTTAGCATAGATTTTAAAGCAGTCTATATAGCTCTCTATTCTATTTGTAAATTGTAACTGCGAGTACGCACATATTTACCTGTAACATTTTTGCAATGTCACGATTGAATGATTTTAGAATAGAGGTCAAATCAAATTTCTTTGTTTTTCAGAGATGTTCGAAATTTGAATGAAATAATATTATCGAAATCGATGTTATTACGAGTATTTAGCAATAATAATATTTTCACAGATAAGAAATTTATTCTAACAAAACAGTCTATTTTTATGGTGGTCATAATGTGCGGTTCATGAACGCATCATGGAGGGTTTATGATATTTGGATAGATAAAATAGTTTTCTAGATAGTCAAATATCTGAATTTTATAGTTTACAATAGCAAAGTGCTTTATTTGGAAGCGCCAAATGGTATCAATTGCTACCCATATACCATAAATGATTGTTTTTATTCACATCCATCAAACCTAAAGCTCGAACTATATAATTTCACCGACATAAACTCCAAGCGACGTCCTATTAAGATGGGAGGAGTCCCGTTGAAGCGTCCATCTTGGCAATGATTGCGCAAGTGGTAAAATAAAATCATAGTGATAAATAAAGTTTCATAACTCCACAATCCACGGCACTAGACAGACTTGCCCAACCGGTCGAGGCAGGTGCGCCATGCGACCCTGAATGCACTTCGTGTGAAGCGCTTGTTAACCGATTTCGTCTGATAACCTAGAAAATATCGATTGATGGACAATTGAGTGTGATGGAGCGTAATTTGCCCGTTTGAGATACCTAATTTAAAGTTGACTGGTCTATTAAGTCAGCACGGGTCCCACGTAAGAAAAGGCTCTGACCTATGTCATGGTGATGCGGAGAGACCGACGTCAATTCGAGTTGAGAGAGCGGATACTGTGAGAGTACAGATAGCTTAGATAGGTAGGTATAATTATTACACCAAATTAGCAGCTTAAAATACCTCGGCTCAGTAATTTCCAATGACGGGACTATTGATGCTGATGTCATCCATAGAATAAACACGGGTTGGATGAAGTGGAAGACCCTGACTGACATGGATGGCTACTGTAAGGAGGGATATGCAAGAAGCCCAAATCCAATCAGAGACGACCCAGGATCGACAATCCTGGCGAAAAATAACTAGGAGAGCCGACCCCAAATAATGGGAACAGGACAAGGGAAAGAAGAAGGTAGGTATAATTATTAATGACAGTTACAGCAAAAAACTTGCACCCCAAAGTAGTTGTCAGGGTAGAGAACAGAAATTTACCATAACTCACCTTTTCCATGACAAAAGGATCTTCACTTGAATACAACTAAACCACCACGCTCAACCGCATTTTGCAACCATTAATCATGTCGAAATTTCAAGGTGCATTGAAACCATAAGGCGATGCAATTTCATACAATAACCCGCGTGTGTAATTAACGAACGCGGAGGTGGTCGAGCATAAGCTTCTGATAGAAAGTCGTGCAGATTACACGGTGCGATCGGAACCGGTCGCGAGACCGGGCATTAGCCGCTATAAACACTGCCTCCAATATGTGCAACATGTGCAACAATACGCGAGCAATGATGTACTAAAAACTTTCACATTATGCCAACGAACTGGGTATTGTTTTTTGAACTAAGATCGAAGATGTTTTTGAAACGCATTTAAATAAATCTAATTAGCAGTCCTAGCATAAGTTAAACCAGCATCTGTGCGGACTGTTGTGGGGTAGGTATTGTTGATACGCTCTAGCCAATAACTATAAGATAAAAGAAGATTAGCAAACATTGAAAATTAGATCGATCTACTTAATTAAAATGTTTTTATCACGACGATAGAGATATTATTCAATGACAGCGACTAGATAGGCCAATCTATAAAATTTAATTAATAAATCTATTATTATTATTTTTATAACCCAGAACTTTTTATAAAGCTCAAACTTCTACACCCGTATCCACGATCTTTTGCGGTTTTCCTTGTCAGTTTGCTAGACTAGGTCATTGTATGCTTTTCATAGTTCAGTTTGATTTAAGTGACTGAATGTATAAATCAATACGTGAGTTACTAATTAACTAATGGCAACCGGAGTCGTGGAGTGGATATAATTTGCAACATAATAATTCAACAATTATATTATTAACCTTCTCGTATTAAACGATAACGTTGATTATACTTGTTCACCAGTAGGTCGATCACGTAACGCATTGTACGCGCGTCGGGTAGGTCTAAATGTCAAATTTTATATGGAAAATTGACAGTTAAATTGTACCGACGCGCGTTCGGAACGTTACGTGTTTACTCTTTATCTTTACACCAACAAACACCCTTTGCAGAAATGAACGAGCAGTCGAGTCCACTAGCATTACTGGCAAATGGCCATTAGATCCGGCAATAGGGCGATGAACCTCGACATGCGGGCTCATTAATGCACCCGCTGCAAAGGCAGTGCCCAGTGCAGTGCAGCTATCGGCTGCGCAGGGGCACGCCAATTATAACGGTCTACTGTTGGTACTCCTGTCTTGATCACTTCGTGCTACTGCTACACATTCTTCTCAATTTTTCAATTCTTATTCGTGCCGCTTGAGACATGTATTAGAGGACGCAAAATCAGAGCATATCATTAAAATTTAAATGCAGCAGGTAGCCATGAGAATATATTTCAAAAGTCAATGAAGCAAATTCTATTTAAGTAACACAACAATACACGGCCCTGGACCCCTAGACGAAAGCCAAGAACACAATAACGTACAGGTTTCCCTTACAAATCTCACATACATTAGAACATCTTTGTCATAAACACCGCTCTATTATAGAACCAGAACATTAAAAATATTATCTTTTAAGTCTGCAGGCAACCGGTTTCGTTGCATGTTATGTTATGAAACTGATCCAAAATTGATCGGATGGAGAATTAGACACGGTACTTTCACCGACGACTTTCTTGCTCGCACATGAGGCGAGACACGAAATACTGGTCCGACTTGTTCTTTTGACCTCTCGTCGTGAGTCGTCGTGACGAGATGGTATTGTTCACGAACTCCTTTGTGTTACCTGTCAATCTGTTTACGTTTTTCTGAACTCACTGCTAATATGCCAATGCACTGAAAATACAATAATACCGTCGACAAATTTCTAAAGTTCTAACGCAGTTGCTGCGTTGCTTGCTAGTTTTCTTTTTCAATCTAAGCTATTGAAGCTTTAAAATAAATTCTTTGTCTGTACGCGGAAAGGAAGTCGACGATAACCCTCTTTAACTCTCGTTCAATGCCTTCAGCTTGTAACTGTTGTATAGCGCCATTAACGATCTCAATATCATCTAATTACTATAATTTGCCAGGTCTAGTTTGCAAGGCTATAATTACGATTATCTAGTAACCATATCTATCGCACGCAAAACATCGGCTCCGTTTTAGAATATACACAGGTTATACTTGAGTAAACTCATGTGAGCCTTAAACCTGAGTTGCAGGCTTATATATGTGTGTAGGAGGTTCGAACATGGCGTCTAACCGTCAGTAATCGGTTCAAGGCACGATCGAGTTAAACAACTGACGAACAAAAAAAACGCGAGACCGGTTTCCTCTCGGCCGCCAACAAATGGTTTCGGGGCGTTCCGACTCATGAATATTCATTTAATTACACTTACATTTATATGAGATTCGGGCATGACACACAACCGGAGCATAATCATTTTATATCTACCTAATCTTTTCCTTTTTCGTTTTATTTATAACGTTGACCAATAAAAATGTAAATAATCAGAATTCTTGTTATAAGATCCACTCGTCGCGGCTACCTGATCAAATAACAAAGTGTTTGTCAGGCTATTAATAGACTAGGTATTATCTTATCTTATCTTATCTTATCTAGGTGAGGGCCCTTTCGGATGCACTTCGACCCAGTGGGATCTTTTGTGCATTTGCCCTCTCCTTTATACCTGCTCCCAGGCTTGCTCCATCATTTCCACAAAGCGGATGATGCAGTTCGCCGGGAGCACCTTGAATTCCTTTGGTTGCGGGTAACCGTTACCAAAGTAGTTCATTCTTTGTCTGGCAAGGGCATGACATTCACACAATAAGTGTTCCATAGTCTCATCCTCCTCGCCACACATTCTACAGTCTAAACTATCAGATAGTCCCATCTTGGCCAAGAGATCCCTGACCCCGAAGTGACCAGTGAACACCCCAGATATAATTCTGAGTTGCTTCCTACTGGATTTCCAGAGTTTTCTGGTCCAGCCCGAGTCCACTCCTTCTATGAAGAGCTTAGAGTGCCTTAAGCCAGCCTCATTCCTCCACTCGTGTTGGTGTTTGGTTTTGGCGTAGGCTTTAGGTATTACTAGGTACAGTAGGTAAGTCAACGTCAATAGATATTGGTTATTTTTACAAACTCTCGCAAACATGTTATCGTTTGTCATGCTGATAGGTAAGTACATATACATAATTCATAGATTCATATCAAAAGCAAAACGGGCTCTGCTGGTAGTGAAACTTGTTAAAGTGTATATGAGTGTATACGACTAAATAGTCAAACGAAGTTTTGTATTTAGATTTCAGTCCAGTGTCTAGTTTCACCTTTTGTTTAATTGGGTAACGCGGTTTGAAAAGGAAAGGTGCGGTATGTGGCAAAGAAAACAAAGCAGGCGGCGAGGGTGGCACCTCGTGTCATCGTGTGTGGTGGGCTAAAGGGGAAGGAGCGTGTTGTTCCAACCTTCCAAGTACTTCAAAACACGATCCCACAAACCAAACATCCAGTTGAAACTCAATATGCGCACAAACACCATTTCAGGCAGATACGAATAAAATAAATAACAATTAGTCCCGCACCGTTGCACAGTAAGTTTACATAAATGTTTTAGCATAACTCGCACAGACGCACGCATACAGAATTATGTAGAACTATCTATCGAAATCGACGTGACCCCGTTACTCGGATGCCGAATTGAATTTTAAATTCGTTGAATGATAATAACAAATGTATTTGTCGTCCGCTCTGACCTCTGTATTTTTTAACTTGCCCGTGTGAAGTATAAGTGGTCCATGCATATGCAGATTAGGGTTGAACAAACAAAGATATGGTTTCACATGTAAAATTATGAATGGCGATCTCGACTTTCAACACAAACACTTTTTAACGCTAAGCCATAAAGGCCCGCACAAATCCGACGGTTAAGGAAAACGATTATGACATTTACGATGAGACAAACGAACCGAGCGACCTTATTTAAAAAGTAATTTCCTGGTTTTCCGTGTATACTACACAATTAGAGATACGAGTTGCATTACTAAAACTCCAGATCTTTACGCCTCACATTTATTTCCATTAAATGAGACATTTTAGTTAATGTCGTCAGATTCATCTCTTGCGGGCTTTTTTAAAATAGGGTAATATAACGTACTTCTTTAACTTAACCATGACCTTAATTGAATGAAATAACTGAAATTCCGACTTCTTAAATATTCTAACAAAAATTTAAATTGCCAGCAAAGTAAATTGACAAGTTAGTGTAAATGACAGCTCTTCATACTTTGTTTAGTACGACGTCATATAGATGAATTATCGAGAACATGGAATTGCATTTGTAGTGGTTGTACCGTTTGCAACAAAAGGAGAATAAAATCAGACGTAAAAATATATGCACAACGTAAATAATATTCACAATTTGACACTGACATTATTTTGGTATTTACTTCTTCAATATATAACAAACGTCTTTTTATGCTGATAGTACGAGAAAATAGAAAATTCAAATATAGAATGCCTGTAAAAATACAAATTCAGGGATTGTAACCGGTTTTTTTCAAAAACCTGGAAATAACCACATATCTCGAACTATTTTATACTTCATAAATATGCAGGACTCAGTTGTGTTTTGAGGTAACGAATGCGTATTATTTATTAGATTGCCCAATTAGAAAATGAAATAATTAATAAAGAACGAAAAATCCGGTTACAGTTCCCATACAAAAAATAACCGGTTACAATCCCTGCATACAATACTACTACATATGCAATTCCATGCTCTCGTTAATTTATTTATACCCCTAGTACATTGAAGGTTCGGATTTTAGAAATTTAATTGTGCAGTTAATTTACATAGTTATGATTTACATTTACGTGCAAACGATTGTTAACGAAGCATTTTATCATCAGTCTTAATAAAAGCCCTGGTCGTAGACACACACTGTATAATTTAATACTTTCCCGGGTAGGTTATTTCTTATAGATAACTTTAATAATTTTGGATCAGTTTAATATTCACCCCAAGTCTGCCTGTGGCTTTATACGAGTCCATTACAAACCAGAAGCAAAACATTACAGTGACGACAATGTTGCGCTGCTATTCCTTTACACTTTTGTTTATTTAGGTATTCTACCTTTCTCTTTTCTTCTTCTTTCTTCTTTATTCTTGTACTGTTTTCCTTTTTCTTTCTTTCTTCTCCCTCTGAGAGGCCCTTAAGGCCCCCTGAGCGGCCATACCGATACAAATCCGTAGCTGACCGCGATGCAGGCCAAACGAGGGAAAAAAATAAAAAATGACAATGTTGCGCTGGTTATTTGGTTTTAAAAACAACGTTGGAATGTACAGTCAGCTGCAGAGATAAGTGACCCCCCCTGCAGACAAACTGCATACAAAGTTTGTATGCATCCCTTATCTCTGCAGCTGACTATACCTACCATTGCATTAAACACCATCTACATCTGCACAGTTTTGTTTTCCTTTACTGTTTAGGACGACGAATATAATTTACTGAATGTTACGACTTCGATAATATACCCGTTTTTATTTAATGTATTCGTTGATGGAGAAATATATGTTAAAGATAAATACCTTTCTTATTAATTTCGATGGTGTCGCGTTCCGGCGAAGAACCTGTAACAAGAAGAAAAAAAGCTTTTAACGCAGGCGTCTCGGCAAAACTTGAAAAACCCGTAGTGAAACTCTGTCGAAAAAGGAAGCCTCATCATTTAAAGGTTAAATTTAATTTAGTGAATATTTTAGTTGCCAATAATAGGCTATGACCGGTGGAACCAGTCGCGTTCAGCTAAAGGTGCAAGACAAACGGGTCCTACTTAGCTGACATGATTTATAAAATTATGTTGATATTTAGCCACGATCATGACTGGCCACGATCGATGGTAGGTATTTTCTGTTTGCAATTTCAACTGTAAACACCTGCATGACAGTTTGATTGATGACTAGGATTACCTATTATCGATTCGGAAGTTAGAAACGGTGAATATTTAGATCGATGTATGCTATGATAAATTTTATTTATAGCTCTACATTATTCGTTATACTTTTTATTAAACCAAGCCTTTTTTTAATAGATTTTTCGTTTATCAAGTTGCGGATTGCATTATTCCCCATTTCAATTGCTTCAATTACCTATGTAGGTGCATCAACACGCAAAATATTGCCTCTCGCTGATCTCACTCTGTACAGGATCATTTTGAGCACATTCCACTACATTCATGCACCACGCGGTTACCACAATTTCTCAAGATAGATTGTATAAATAAAGATTTAGTTCAGCGTAAATATCAAATGAATGTTGACACCTCGGACTGAGTTTGTACCTGTGCAGGTAGCGGGTGATCGGATGTGGCCGCGAGCAGGTGGCGAGGACAGTAATGTGGGCACTCCGCCCGCATGGATCGCCGAGGGCAGCTGGCGGGTCACTCACCCCCTTACTTTAATAGCTATGTAGCTTTTTTACCTTCTTGATTAATTAGAAATTGCATTTATATTCGTTTTCAACTATTATATTTACCTACTTCTTTGAGATTTAACAGATGGGGATAAGGCGAGGCATATGTAGCGATTACATAGGCCACTTATAAAGCTTTTAAAGTTAATTGGAAAACCTTGTCATAATTTTGCGCTAAATGACTGCAGATCATTCTCGATAAACTTTAATGATATCGTTTGTTACTTTTACTTTTTACGCTTAAGCGCAGTGAATTTATTACGATGACTAAGTTTCTTAATTGGCTCAAGCTCTGTGAGGTAGGTGCTTGATTCAAATAGTTGCCGTTGTTAAAATTTACTATTTGTACTTAGTAACAAATACTAAAATGTACCTATCCATTAAAGTTTTATTATTTGTTACTTTCATTATAGAGATACACATTCACATATAAGTGTCATATATGTATGTAATATGCAGAAAAACTATAATAATATAATATTTTATAGCGAGTATAAAGGTTTTATAATCGGCACTCCCCTATGTTATTACGGATGAGTCAGACAGAACGATAATCTTTTACCTGTCTGCCCGGCTCAGGCGTAGAGCCTTTTCTTTTTGGAATAAACCCTATTCATCGTTTATGTGCCGCGCCAATCGCGCCATAGATCTTCCAAAACGTTCCTGTCATTTTAAAGAATGGAAACCTAATGCTGTATAATTAGAAAGAAAGAAAGAAAGAAAACATTTATTCGTGACAAAAGAAAATACATAAAGCAAACTGTAGATACGCACATCCAAATTTGCCACGAAATGGTCACAACTCAGCGTAAATGCTGGCGGCGCCAGCGCTGGTCTTCCGTTGTGACTATAAAGGTGAAAACACTAACTTGTGGTGTAATTAGAAGTCATTATCAAATTTCGGAGTAGCAACTCGATTATTTAAAAAATGTAAGCTACGTGAAATTGACTTGAACACACGTAGGTAATTAATTCATTGAAAAACCTGCTCACAGTCGTGGCTATATGTGAACAGCTGTGTATATTGCGCGCATGACTGTGGCATTTATGCCAACCTGTTTATAAGTTATGCAATTCAAGTGGAAACATATAAGTATGTAGTAAAGTAAGTGGTATGCGGCCGCCGAGCGGCCATTAAGCGTAATTGACTGTCAATTGTAGTGAAATAAGTATTTATAGGCTAGTTTGTTAACAGATCTGCCTACGCGCATGATGTTTTATGCCTATACCGCCCAGTGAGTTGATATTTGTTATTTTGACATTAGAAATTGTTCATGTTTACTCTAGCTATATGAACATTATTTATATATATACATTTCTTATCGCTAGTGCAGACCAAAAAACAGTTTGACTGTGATATCATAATATACTAACTACAATTACTTCACATAATTCATAGGACAAGTTAAACTGATACCATTTGGGTCTATTTAGTTACATCCAAGTACAGTGCTCCATTACAAAACAACATCTATACCAGTACACTAATGATACGTCTTCCAGTGAGTATGAATAAATGGATACCTAATGAGCGCCTAGTTTAAACTATAAAATGGAGTTAAAAGCAATAAACCGAAGCTGTCTGTCTAAACCAGTTAGTCAGACGAGACCTGCACCTGGTCTTACAGTCATCCAGTTAATCTAGGCCGGGCAGGTGGCCGGAGACGGATTAAATTAATTCATCATATCTACCAGGTATCCCTGCGTTATCATTGGCGAGACAAATTGTGAATGATTGCGTGATTACATCAGGGAGTGGGGAGTTCGAATCAATACCAACAAGGGAGGTCAATAAACGAAACTGGGGACCGATTTTTGACTTTCGAGCGCTCGACTCTTTCACTCGAAAACAGTTAAAAATTATGAAATGCTTTTTTGAAATAGCCATAGAAAATTTAAAAACGAGTGGTATTGACTACTCGTATTCAAATCTATCAGTAGAAATTAAGTGCCTGCAATTTTGACACTACAATCATATTCACTTTTATTTAATTTTCGAGCGCTCGAAAGTCAAAAATCGGTCCCCTGAGCTGTAATTAAATTGTGTTTATTGGAGCTTCGAAAATATATATTGCTTTGAAAAAGTATGAAAGAGAAATGACATTGAATTTATTGAGTTTTGAGCGACGGTAGGTACATTTTTTGTAAGCCACGTGCTTCCATTTATATAAAATAAATACAGATGTAGTGCATAATTGTTTTCCATCGTATTGTCACGGAAACATACACGAACGTGTCTTGCTATTTCAGTCTCACAGTACAAAAAGTACTGAAGTTGACTGAAGTAGCATGACAACGTTTCCGAGAAAATACGATAAAAAACAATTATGCACTACATCTTTAGGTGTACATATATTGTTGTAAGTAAGTATATTCATTTCTTTCATGCGATGATTAAACCAATGTAACTTCAAACACAACATTATTAGTTTGAGTCGAAACATGAAAATATCACGGCATTTTTACTTAATACATTTTAAGAGTATTACAGATCAGACATTAGAATAGATCTAAACAAGTTGTCATTTACCTGCATCCTTGTAGTGAAACGTTTCTTTTACCGCATGGAGTTATATTTTTATCTAAATACAAAATCAGAGCATGTATTTCGTAATCATGCAAATATCAAAAAGGCGGATTAGGCTGCTGATATTAACGAACGATAAATCCCAAGCCAAGTATGTAGTATGTCCAAATTGTGCTTTCGAGTTATATACTTCGAACAGTTACAAGAGTGCAGAGAGTAGCACATAAAGGCAACATTATTGTAGTTCTACAGTATCTATATGTAACGTGAGGCATATTAAAGGACACTGGGGACTAGTGAACAAACTGCAGCGTTATGATGATCAAACACGCCTGGCTCTGTTGCATAAGACTGTAACGCTATCGTACATAAAGTTATGTATCACTCATAAGTCGCTGTAATATGAAAACATTTTATAGTTTTTATTTAAAACGTGTATATTTGGAGCACATTTTAATGACCAAAACTGGATATTTTTCTCGTTTTCAAATCATTTAGCTAAAGCGGTCTAATGGCCGATAACCAGCAGTATGCCCGCGTCCGTTGAGAGAGCAAAAAACAGCCGTTTCTCCTTTTAAGGGACCGCGTGAGCCTTTCTTGATCGGCATGCGGCCTGACCAGTCCGGCGGACGGGTCCAACGTGAGAAATGGGAGCTGCGGCCAGGGCACTTTGGACATCGATATTCGAAACCAACATTCCTCCCTTTCTTTCAACCCTTTGGTAACTGGAGCGAGAGAGGGACAGGCGCAGATGATGTTTCGATCGGTAGTAGACGGAGCTACGAGTGATACACGCCATGTAACAACCTCAGGCTCCGTCGAACTTAATTCAGAACGACACGATAAGAAAGCGAATAATTTTACCACCTCAATAAATTATTATTATTATTTATTTATTTAAGAAACAGAGAATATACACTTAATAATTAACTCCATTAAGACTTTGGCAACAACAGTAAGTAACGTGGTATATATTTTACTTGAAAAGTATAAGGTACCTATTCACAACAGATAAAACATTGAAAGGGAGTGGTGGCCACTTGCCACCGTTTATCATCTAACGAGATACAATCTCGTAATTGAATATAATATCGCTGATAACATTACTAAAACAGATAACAATAATCCATCACTCATTCTGAAGTGAAATGGAGTTTTATCTATATCGATCATGACGAACGTTCGGAAAAGGGTGTCAAAAGCGAAACATTGCACGCATAGAGTAATTTATCTTCATCGATCACGCCGTCAACCTTATCAAAGTCTTTCTCGGCTTTCTAATTGTGAGATAAGTCGTGCAGGAACGGGTTTGGTTCCACAAGCTAAGTCCATTACTGGCGACTGGTTCGCTTTATCTCTATTCTTGACCGGACGAGCCTATTGAAATTACGTGTACCTACAATTAAATACGATACGCGCTTCCAATTGGTCTGCAGTCGTTAGTCGGATTACGAGCATTAATTTAATCTGGTGTATGTATGTTGCTTGTAGCGTCGGAGCATTGTTCTTGAAACAGCGTTTTAAATAGAACTACTCTTGTTACACGATCCAATTTGATCCTTAGTGTTAATACAGCTTAGTATAGACGTCTGTTTTCGATGTGAAAAGGAATAAACATACAACTTTGACTTCTGTAGGCGGAGGTCATTGATAGGCGATCTTAAAATAACGTATCGAGTATTGAGTCATAGGTTCAAGAAAAGCAAGCGATTTCATAAAGAATCATTGCTTATTGGATCGCATCAGCAACAACCGCGCAAACTCTGTCAGCGGTCCGCTGTTATGATAAATTAAGCGCGGTAATGTGAGCGGCCGCACTTGGCAAACGTGTTGTAAAACAAATAAATAATAAGCAGAAGCGGTCTGCGCTTGATACTGGATAAAAATAGTTTTGTTTTCATAAACCCGATATGAGAGTTTACGCTAGTCTCGGGAATGAGGTCAGACCAGTTGGTTGCGATGCGAGCGGTGTTGAAATATGTGGCTACCGACTACCGACGCCAATCAACAATGCAGCACCGTGTTAATTATACAAACACTTCAAAGCAACATTAAATTTAGACGTCGCATGCATGTTTTACGACTGGATTAGAGATTTTTCGAGTTGAGTTAACATTTTATGGGTCTGCTATTATTGGAACTCTATTTCGAGACTGCATTTTAGCTGCGAATGACTTCGGGTATTTTGCGGAAACGATTAAGAGATTTACCCAGACATTTGGGACACATAAACATCATTCCAAAGATCGTAAATATTTTAATCTCACCATAAAACATTAATTTCCCGGATTCTACTAATATTTAACGTTTTGTACGAGTAATTTCCTCATAAAATAACACCAATAATATAGAACAATATGCAAATATGTAATATGCAAGGCTGTAAACAAATTATTTCCTTATTTTGCGGTTTTATTATTAGTGTATAACATGACATGTTATTATAATTAATTTGAGTCTGTTTTACATGACTCGTGCGTGGGTGGGAAGAGGAGAGGAGGCATTACGCTTGGCACTTTTTCAAAAATGCGCTCCGGTATTTGGAAACTTCCGCTATTCCTCTTAGCTCATTGTTATGTATGTAGGCATGCATGTATATGTAGGATAAGATCGGTGGCTGCGAACACCGCGGTTATGATATTAAAGGTAGTTCGTTAACAGCTACGTTGTGTGTCACTTGTCTACCTGCCCGCTCCTATATTTATCAGTGGCGACGAATCGTTATTTCACGCGTTAAATTGCCGTGCATCATGGCATCCTCTACTACGGTCGGCTTATTTTCAAATTTTAATCATCAGCAACAAAATTGGTGCACATACAGAAATAGACTCAACCAGTGGTTCATTTCAAATGGCATTGATGACACGAACGACAAAGCGGGCATAAAGCGGCGCGCCATCTTGTTAAGTGCGTTAAGTGAGAACACCTATCAACTAGCAAGTAATCTTGCACTACCCAGTGTACTTGAAGAGAAAAGCTCCTATATTTATCACTCATGTTGTTTATTTTTATTAATAGACAAAAAATATTGAAGTTAAACGCACCATTCAAATTAAATATTAACATTTATTTGTGATGATGCGTGTTTATTTGTGACAGAAATAGCAGTCAGAAACGACTGATAAAAGCTTCCTTCCTCTTGTATATATCAATTACACAAGGCCTTTTAATATTAATTCACAACTGAACGGCTGCCGACCCCATTACCCGTTATCAACATCCCGGTTATCACGAGTTATTGAAGCGTGTTTATACATCGCGAATCACGGCTGGCAATTACCAAAAAACGTGCGGCGATGTGCCAACATCTGTAGTCATGCTTGTATCATCAAACGATATTTTTACTGTTGTATGACTTTGCCTTAGACGGCCTATTTTCCGGCGTTAACAAAGTTAGACCAGTAAAAGTGGCCTCGTGGACTATTAGCGGAATGGTGAGGTTGAACAAAAATATATCATTCGCCTTCCGCATCTTGCGAACCTTCGCCTTCACGGCTGACGGCTAGAAGGAAATCTAACCTAATTAGATTGATAAACACTTTTTGCTAATATAAAAACAACAACTCGATACTTTAATCGATTGTGTGTAAAAACACGCACAGCGATAACGCGGACGGAATAAAAACTACATCAACGAGGTCATTCTGCCCTGTGAATAGTGATGAATCCATTTAGATCACGAAGCCACCCACTCGGCTCAAACAGTTTTTATTGTAGGATAATAACAGGCCATAAATATCCGTAGCATAACAGTACAAAACCGTCACTATTGCCAAATTCCACGATCAAGACCATTTTTAGAGTTCCGTACCTCAAAATGAAAAAATGGAACCCTTATAGGATCACTTTGTTGTCCGTCTGTATGTCTGTCTGTCTGTCTGTCTGTCTGTCTGTCTGTCTGTCTGTCTGTCTGTCTGTCTGTCTGTCTGTCTGTCTGTCTGTCTGTCTGTCTGTCTGTCTGTCTGTCTGGTATCGAGTTGAAATTAAAGCCATATATACTCAGGTCTATAGTCCCTTGAAGCTGTGAAAAAATCAAACTTCTAAGTTAACGTAAAAAAAAGATACGGGCGTTTATGCGGCATAAAACGTATATTTCGACACTCTCAAGGGGGTCAAAATTTATAGGGTACTTTCCGTTGACCTAGAACTATGAAATTTGCCAAGTAATATACTACAAGTACAGGGAAAAATCTGAAAACTATATTTTTGTAATTTTGTACGGAACCCTCGGTCGGCGAGTCCGACTCGCACTTGTCCGTCCGGTTTTTTGGATTATTCACCAATGCTAATAGGAAACTCTTTTATATAAACGCAACCTGTTAGGATTATTAGGAATAAATTTAAAATCCTTGCCATATAGAAGTCGCATGGAAAGAGTCTAAAAGCGGAAATGGGGCATTAAATATTGATTAACCGGCGCGGACGGTCGCGGGTCGCATTTCTTGGAAGTAAATCATCATTAGTTTATTTGTGGCCGCCACTGACTCACCGCTAGACGAAACCCGGGCTCGCTCCACTTTACCAACGCTTCACTTGCTATTTATTAACCCCAGTTAAAGCGCAAGCAACTATTCAACGCAATGCGACTTTCCATTACATGTAACGTTTAACATTCTGAGGGTGTAATGTACCGTACAAGCATGTGCGCATTGAAGCAATCATTTACGGGTCATACTCGTACACGTATTAGGTACTGAAAAGCAAAAACATCCTTCTAGTTCTTGAAAGTTACGGACACTGGAGCTTAATTTTGTTATTGCATATAAGGCAGGCAGGGCTCGAAGTAGTCTTCACCTGTATTCAAGTAAAGGATATTAAAAACTCCATTATTCTTAGAAATTAGAGCCTAAATCTGAGTATGACCGATGTTGTCTTTCAAAATATAATGAAGAAAATTATATTCAGTCCAATAACAGAGCTTTGAGGATTATGTCTTTGTCTGTCACTTAGAAGTATTTAATATTAGTGATATAGATAGAGAGAATGGTCGGTTTCGAAAAGACGGATAGAACATAATCAGCATTATGATGTTAATATTCAAGCTTCAATGTCACAGACAATCCATACGATTCACAATACATAACGCAAGAGATGAATACACCATCACAAGTTTTTTATTTAGGAATAATGCTTACTTACTTATGTGCTAAAAAAACATATCACGTGTATCGGACACAAGCTCAATACTGCCACAGACGGGCACATATACTCTGTCCGACGGTTTAAGAGCTAAAAGCCATAAAACTTGTTACAATGGCATTTTTATTCCAAAAGGTCTGAAGTCGTAATACGACAAAGTGAGATTCGACCCAAACCACTTCTATTACAGCTTATAATGCACTTTATGTTTCTTTAACAAAAGGCATCATCACTTTTGCATAGGGTTGTCAAAAATGTACCTAACATTGGAATGGAGTAAAAATAATACAACATAAATAATTTACTCATATATTACTTTATTAAAAATAATGTAATTATTCACTATCTGAGCTCTCTGTCACGTTAATAACGAAGCGTTGCTGATCTTGAATAATAAATGTGTTCTCGATACCCTCAACATGACTAAAACATGCGGTCCATACATTATTAGCAATTTTCATCGTCTCCTCGCGAACTAATTCGACCACGTTAGAGTTTAGCTGTGGTTGCGTATTATTACGTCGTATTCTTTGTTTAAGTTCACTCCAAACCAACTCAATTGGGTTAAACTGGCAATAATAAGGCGGTAATCTTAAAACCGTGTGACCACTCTCCTTTGCCAATTCATCGATAACCATCTTTTTCTCAGGCTTCAAGCTTTGGACGCGATCTAACAGTGCCTTTTTATTTATCTTCGGAGGTATTATTTGATTTCGTTCTTGTAAAAATGTTATTATATCAGCCTTTCTTGAAGAAGTATTCGGAATTTTTTCAGCTTGCCTGGAATGATAGGAGGCGTTGTCTAGCACAATAACACTATTGGGTGGCAAGTTCGGTAGTAATTGCTCTTGAAACCACTTTTCGTAAAGATTCGCAGTCATATCTTCATGGTAGTCAGCTGAACAGGTTTTAATATTCTTAGCAGATAAAAGAAGGGATCCTGGTACACTTCCGTGTTTAGATCCAGCAAGAAGTATTATAACGCGTTGTCCCCTGGAACAAGGAGCGTTAAGGCAGCATTTACCAGACGTATCAACCCAACCTTTCTTCACAACGTCGTGAGTGTCATACCACGTTTCATCTGTCACAACTATATTTCGACCTTCGGACCGAAATTCTCGTATTTTTTTTAAATATTCTTTTCTGAGATCTACAAGTCGAGGTGATTCCATGATTTTCTGACGTTTGTCAAGGGTTTTATAGGAAAATCCAGTATGCTTTAGGTACTCACAAAGTGTCGTTCTGCCATAAGGAAAACTTTCATCACACTCTTGGATTTTTTTCAGAAGGCTATCAATAGTCACAACAATATTTTGTCTATAGCTGTCATAAATTATTCGACTTATGAGATCTTCTGTGAAGTTGTCAATTTTCGGAAACTTTTTTGCTTCTACGTTGGTATTGGTGGCTCTTTCACTTGTACCGAGACACATAATTTTTTTCACTGTTGCATATGGCACCTGAGTAAGTTCAGCAGTTTTTTTTAATGCTGTAGGTCCAATTTCTCTAAAAAGTCCATTGTACACATTTTTGACTATTTGCGTACTTTGACTGTTTAAATGAGTTCGAGCACTTGTACTGGTTTTCTTTTTATCTACCCACGGACGAAACATTTTTACCAAAACAACTTAAATAGTATAAACACGTTATCACTAAATCAGTTCCAACGGAATACTAGATGGACTTTTCCCGTTTGTTGCAGCCCTACCCTCCAGATGTTTGTTATTGCATTTGCAATTTTAGTCATGCCATTTGATATTGAACCCTAATGCAAACGTTTACGTTAGCCTTTCATATATGTAAGAAACCAGGCCCCGTAGCATGGATGGCGTTATCTCGCGATAAGTGATAGGATAAGCGCGTCGTCTCATTCTATCGAACGGTGTCAGCCAGGGACGGCAGCTCTATCCTATCACTTATCGCGTGATAAGGCCATCTATGCTACGGGGCCAGTTATGCTCTTTTAACAATAGATGACTAATTAGCTTATCTTTATGGCTTTTGGCTCTTACGCCGCCGGCCGAACTATACATACATAATGTATTTATGTTTAAATGTCTCCAATATTTTTGTCAGGCATTTGTTTCGGACATTTAGTGATATGTTTTAAGTACAGTCAGCAGCAGAACTTGCTAAGCGGTCCTAGTGCTCAAAATGATCTAGGTCATTTTGAGCGTATTAATTTGCTTAGCTACTTCTGATGCTGACTGTAGGTATTTACTATTATGTATCCACGCCATTTGGTTTTGTTATGTTCCATAAACAGAGTATAAAAAAGTCATCAATTTATTTTACATCCATTAGTATATTTCATGTTGGTATATAGTTTAAATTTTTTTTACATGAATGAAAAGCGTTGATGTCAGAGAACACATATATTTAAAATTATAAGTGATATTGTAAATCTGAAAAATAAAATGGATTCGGATCAAGGTAGAGGACATCTTATTGGAATTTATTCAATTAGGTACGCCGTTGGCGACGGGATAAATCTTAGCTATTGACGTCATTGAGGTGCATACAATATGAGCTGGCTTCCATGCATGACGATCGAAAGAGGAAAATCCATAAGTACCTACGCGGGTATTTTATTATAAGTACATATTATCAGTAGTAATATGTATCTAAGGTTTGACAATAATTAATAAGCCAATTGAAATACGATCATATTTTGACTTGATGAACACACGCGAAAATACAATCAAAACGTTGTCGGTTAAAGAGATGAATCAATGACAACAAGTATGTACTTAGATACTTAAATATACCTGTAGGTCGATCACGTAACGCATTGTACGAACGTCAGGTAGGTCTAAATGTCACTTTTTATATGGAAAATTGACAGTTAAATCGTACCGACGCGCGTTCGGAACGTTACGTGATTGCCCCTCAGATGGCATTTGTTTACGATTTTACCGAACTATATATTTTCGGCCTTTAATTTTTAAAATCTAAGTAGGTACTTATTATTTATGTACCATCCCGCCAAAATTTTCTATTTGAAATACATAGTTTATATTCTTAGCTCCGTGTTGAGATTTTTCTAATCTAACAAACTGTAGGTACCTACAGTTTGTTAGATTAGAAAACACATGTACATATGACGAAAGTTTTGAGGGGGCTCTATTTGGTCTGGTACATTTACAGGATATCTTTTGTATTTTTTTGTTAAACTTAAATAAATACATGTAGTTTTGAGGGAAGAGCGTCGAATTCTCATCTCCTATTCATTTGCTTTTTGCCATGGTAGGCTACTATTATTGATTTACTATTTACTAACTGCATACTTACTTCAATATCTAAACCAAGTTCGTGAACAAAAATGTAATTTAGAGGCGGTCGCAATCGTAACAAAGGTCAATAGAATTGAATTCAATGTTCTCCAAGTTCCCATGGCCGTCGGAAACAATAACAGAGCAGCACTTAAAGCCGAGAACAATCGTTCGAGTGGAATCAAGGCAACGATATAAATCAAGCTAAGCATTGCGTGCAGCGGCCGGCCATAGATCCTCACCTCACGTTCATGCGCGCTGCGCCGCCTTCCCGCCGCTTATAATTACCGAGTACTTTCGCCAACCAACGGCCCGACGCCATCTTGCTATTTATATTTGCAAAATGGCCGACAGCGCGCTCCACGTGTTCCTCTTTCTTTTGTTATTTCAAGAACCAAAGTTTGTGCACTGCATTCCAACATTCTCTAATGTTAGAATGTGATTTTAATGACATTATTGTTTTGAGAGTTCCCTCTCGTTGTGCGCTATGTATACTATAGAACGTTCCTCAGAAGATTATTTACTTATAGAACTAGTGATATAAATGCGTATGTAAACTACCTATATTCAGATTTGGAGTTGAGCAAGGTCCGACAAGAAATTTACATTGAATAGGGTGCTGAGCTGACTATGTCACGATGTGACAGGGCAGTACGAAAGGGTACCTTGACCAGAAGAGGAATGATTTGCCTAACAAGGCTTGATACAGAATTAATTCCACGATTCAAGTCTTCCTTTTTATATTATCTTACTTAGAATAGTATAAAAACGTAAAAGCCCGTTTTTATTAAACCAAATATGCATAACCAGTTATAATTAATGTTATGCAATGATTAACTATGTATAATAATTGCGACTTCACGTAATCGCATATGTATTTGCACATGTCTTCACGATATTCAATGCTAATTTAGAAGGAAACTATGTTATGTAACCTGTAGTTGCACAATACAAGCGGTTTGCCTCCCAATGTATAAATAAACATCTTATAAGGTAAACAAGAGTAATCCTAGTCTTAAGCGTGATACAAAAGATAATTTGCGTCACTATCAATGCAAACGTTTGATGCTAAACAAAAATTGTAACAATGAGTGTTTACACAGCGCGCCGGGAGAACAAAAGACGTTGATGAACTTGAAAAGTCAACACTACGCGGTATGGGCACTACAAGTAGATAATGATAACAAAATTGCACAACTAATACATCATACTCGTAACAAATTGATAAGGGGCGCTTATCTACGGCAACTAGGTCAAACTAAATAAACGGATATTAACAATAATACCAGTGGAACTTAGATAATGAAACGTTGTATTGATATAAACCTGTCTTGCTCCCGCAATGGAAATAACATGACAGAATACATTGTCTCTGTGGTTTCCTGCTGAACGATTTGCGATTCGATACGGGTGACAAAATCTGTATATAATTTCAATGCAGATTTTGTGAAGGTGGCCGTTTAGTATTCAGCGGGGTTTGCGGCCATTGGTGAGTGATCGGCGCAGACCACTGCCTTCTGAATATGTATGAGCGAGCACTTGAACACCAGACACGCAACACTTTAGCCGTGACACACATCCACACAACAGATTTAACTAATTCTTCTCAATTAAATTCTCGCGTGATACGCGCGCTATTAATTACGGACGAAATGCTTCCATTACTTTTAGTTCTGGTTTAGCATCGACGATGACTGGTGTTTAAATAGCTGGCTTGATAAAACGTTGGTTGAGTGCGTTAATGTTAATATTGTTAATGCTACTCTCATATAATAGGTAGAAAACAATGTAGGTAAGAACATCTTTCTAGCAATTAATTATTCCAAACACCATCAGTTTTTGATCAGCTCGTGTAACCTCCACGTCATGAAACACAATAGGCCAGCTGCGGTAAAGACGTGTTGGTTCTTAACCATTATATCGCGTCGTTATGTCAATTGTAGACCTTTTTTGTAATTTCCGCTCACTATTGTCCTCTAACATTGATTGCTGCGGCGGAGGCAATGGCCTCATTTCACGAAGCAGTTTAATGTCTCATAAACCTCAACCTATTATTGTAATGGACATAATTTATTGTGTCCATTATTTGATTAGGTGTGGAATCCGCCGCGTATACCGTGGCTGATTTTACACCTTGCTAAATAGGTAATGTAAAAAGTAAATTATGATGTTCTGAGAATGATGCGCATGAGCATGACATCATGCTGCGAACCGAGGAACAATGCTAGGAGCTACGTTAACTGCTGGCGGAACAAAAGCTCGACAATAAAAATGAAAATTAAATGTGGCATAGATAACGATACAAGTAAGAATAACACAACTTGCCGTAAAGACATCAATTATTTATATAAACCGTAAATGTTGCGTCTAATAGCTTTAAAATTGTAGAAACTTAATTCGGATCATTTAAGATAAGAAAACGTGTTAATTTGCATATTATTGATAGCCGATATGGTTAATGATTCATTAAAACATGTGTTAAGTATCCGGTCATTGATTGGGATTGGTCACACACAGCCGCGCTAACGCGCTATCCACATCTGCCAGGGCGCAGTCACACGTGTCGGTTAATGGCTGCCTGCTCCTTGTGTGTTAACGGCCACGCACTTACAAAAATAAATACATATGTACATACTATCCGACATTATACTAAGAATTTCGTAATGGTATCCAAGACGAGTGGTATCGAATCCGAAACAGCCGAGCACGTTTTCGTCATCAAATTGTCGCAACGCAATCGACACAAAAAACGATACTTAAATTAATCGCATGCCGAATCACCAAGAGCAATAGAAGCGTCCAATTATTTTATAGACCATAAAAATGTTCTCTTTTACACGTTGTTGCGAGTAGGTAATTGATGGCTTTGGTGGAAACGAGAATGAAGGCACGCGGAGCTGTGTGCGTACAATACGGTAGACGTGGGAAAGCGAATGGCAGGATTGGCGGCCATCTTGGAGTGGCTCGCTGCACGCCACGCGTCCGCCTGGCAACACGCGGCGCTAACCGGAGCGAAACAATTCGTGTACACCACGTGCTTTTTTGTTGCAGCATTCCACTCCCCCAACCGGTATTGATTGGACCGCGAACCCTTTGGCCTTGGATGGAATAACGTTACGATTTGCGACATGCGAAATAATTGGACAAGAGCCCATAAGATACCTACTTTAGAAGAATAAAAGTACTAACGGATGAAAACTAAAAAGGTCCTTGATTTATGATTACTAAAACTTTGATGAAAGAAAATTAACGCATCAGTACCAATATGAAAATAATAAAGAATTAGATAAGCATTCAATCCAGTCTTATGAGCATAGAGCTCTGCAAAAGGACATGAAACATTCGGAGCAATAAAAACACCATTTACCTATATTTCTATCGCCCACGTAGAACATTTCGCGTAATGTCTGCAGCGTAAGTTATCACCTCAAGCGACCTCCTACATGAGATCCAGAATTCCAAGTTTCTCTATTGTAGACTTCCTCCATAAATTATGAGATGACGGTCGTTCCTGCTACATTAATAAAATGAGCAATAAAGGCAAAGAAAATGTCGAGAATACACGAACGCATCCTTTATTACATTTTACTGCAGTAAATTGCATTCCGTCAGTTAAGGCTCCCAAATCCTGGAATATGTGGGGTGAGAGTGAGTACAACAGTAATGCAAATAAAAATGATTAAGTGCTCTCATAACGCAGCGATACTTATAAGATAAATTTTCCTCATAGACAGCTGCGGGGGTCAGTGAATAATTTAATATGGTAATTTCTATACATAACAGCTCCATGTATAAATAGAGATATGGGTACTTAATTCTTGAAGGTACATACCTCATAATAATTAGACAACAAACAACAAGCTAGTTTAGTGGTCTTTATGAAGAAAACAATTATAGATTATATGTATTTTAGCGCAGCAAATAATGATTACAGCAGCAGTTTCGCGTCGATGATTCAGCAAGGGCCGTATGGTTATGGTTAGTTGATTTGTGTAGTGTATGGTTGTATTTACGACTGCAGCCGTTTCCTCGGCGACCCATCGCACCGTGACTCACATTAGTGTTACAGCACAGCTGTTTCGTTGTTATTAAGTCGCATCGGGCGACGTTGTCAGCTCGGCACACTTTTTCTACTCCACCTCGCTTTTTGTGTCCTCTTTTGTTATACGTCTACCTGCTCTCATCTATTCACGATAACAATCGTTCACATTGTTACCGATATAGTCCTTCCTTATCGATTGCTGTTATTTTTCTTGCATAAAATTCCGTCATTATTTCTGTTGATATTATATTTTTGACCTTGCTATTTTATATCTTCTACAGCGGTTTGATTGTTGGGAGAAAAGTTGTTTTCCGTTGCTCCGTTTTATTATTAGTATTCAACCAATACACAATTGGTTATTGATTGTGAATGTTATATAGTAAATAGTACAATATCGATAATATCCGTATAGTGTTTATTTTATTGTAACAAATTACAACATTGATACCTAACAGTTTGCTATTAGATAAGGTATGGAAATTGGTTTTAGGTTCGGGCTAGCACGCAATGCCGGCTATCTCATGGCACGTTAAAGGGCGAGTTCCGTTACAAGCCCTTCAGCCAACACAAACAACTCCTCGGTCCGCATACATTATGCAAAGAGTTTTTATCTCGACCACTCCCGCTCCCGGCATTCTGCTGTTTAGTCTTGCATGCAAATGTGGTTAATGAGTTCAGGACAGCGCAAAAGGGCGACCGTTCAACGTAAATCTCGACCGTTTCGAATTCAAACGGTCCCTCGTGTATCGTATTCACAACATTTAAATTAAGGCGACAAACCCATTACATATGTAAGTGTATATTAAATCAAAACCATTACAATAACTTTAGAAGCAAAAAAAGGTAATTAATTCTCAAACGCAGCTCTTGCTACCGTCATGTAATTCGTGAAACTTGGTAAAAAAGCTAGATAAAAACGTTAGCAAAAAAATTAACGGCAACCAAATCTAGAAGAGTGCGGACATAGCGACGTACAGCGGTTAGAGAGGGACGGTTGTGCACGCCATCTTGCCTGCATCGAGTCTTTAGTCACGCGCAGTAAAGCAGGGTTTCTATTTTTTGCGCGCGCTCGTCTGACCTCGTTGGTTTATCGTTATCACACCACACGGCTCTAATAATGAATTTCACTCGGCGTGGAATGCGCGGGCCGCGGGCCGCCGGCTCGACAAGCGGGTGTAACAACAAAGATAACCTTCGCCCGCAGTCCATCAAATTTATTTGCATACATACGAGCACACTGAGCCCTGACGTCACGTCTACCTACACGCTCCATTCTGCCTTCTACATAAAGGATTAATGATTAAAATATAATAGACGACGTTGTTGTGATTATGCAAGCACTTGATAAACTACGACCCACTTAACCCATTTAATGCTTAGGTTCAGAGTCAATTAGCACGCCAATAGTTTTAACAGCTGTGCGCCAACGGGACACAATTGGACGCTTTCAAAGCTGCCAGCTTTAAGGTGGTTCGATCCCCATACAAAACGTCTTTTGACATTCGCAGGATATTTTAAGAAACTTTTGTAACAATCTTTCATAAATTGGCTTTCCATTTGCGCGAAATTTCCCCTTTTCTAGAATAAACTTGTACTCGTAATACAAACTAGAATAATTTGAGAAATTAGTTTGTCACGTGATACTTCCTCACCAATATGGATTTCAAAAAGAAAAAAGTACTTCTCAGCTGTTATTAAATTTTGCGGATATTGTCAATAGTCACATAAATGAAGGGAACCATGTGTCTTTATTGATTTTAGCAAGGCTTTTGACACACTGAAGAAAAAAGCGTTTGATAAGCTAGAACAGAATGGGATTCAGGGGCCCTTGCTGAAATGGTTTAGAGACTACCATAATAACCGTTACACAACAGTTAACATTGATGGGGTGCATAGAGATAGATTTTTGACTAAAGAAGGAACGGCACAAGGATCTATAATCGGTCCGACCGAGTACCTACTTTACGTGAATGACATGTGTAATATATTCTCCGACTGCTCAGTTTTTCAATTTGCTGATGACACTTGCCAGTTAACAGCAAACACAGACATTCTAAAAGCTCAAAGTACCTTACAAAATAACTTTGACAAGTTAAGCAAATGGGCCCATGATGTTGGGCTTGTCATAAACGCCAAAAAGACTAAGCTAATGCATATAACATCTGCACATAAAAAGAGACCCATTACACCATTCCTGATAGCTCAAGATCATGTCGGCATGCATGGGGGAGCACTGATGGGGCCTGTGGCTGCTCAAAACTTGACCTAGTTTCTGAACCTTGGAATGATCATAAACAATAAATTTAACTGGAAATATCACATTGATGGAATATGTAAGAAATTAAAAGCCAGCAAGTAAACCATAAATGTTAAAAAGGAGAGCCAAGTTCCATACAAAAATTATGCTTGGCTGTGCTGTGGGCTTCGCCGCAAAAAGAATGGAGATCTCAATGAGTGCCAAGTTCTATGCAAAATCAAAATATGTATTTATAGGAACAAAATAACATTAAACTCTATGTCTTTGCTTTCTTGGATACCTATAACAATTGTTGTTATTTAAAAATGTGAGATCTTAATGTAGGTTAGATCAACATATATATATATGTATATATATATATATATATATGTTGAATAACTTTATAAAATGACTGATGTAATGAAAACTGGCCAAGTCAAATCTAACCTACATTAAGATCTCACATTTTTAAATAACATCATCATTTCCTTGCCCTTATCCCATTTACTTGGGGTCGGCGCAGCATGTCTTTTTCTTCCATACTTCTCTGTCAGCCGTCATATCATCATTCACTTCTTTTCTCTTCATATCGTCTCTCACACAGTCCATCCACCTTTTTCTTGGCCTACCTCGTCTTTTACATCTATCCACATTCATACCTAATACTCTTTTGGTCACATGACTTTCATCCCTCCGCATTACGTGCCCATACCACGCAAGGCGATTGGCCCTCAATTTATCCGCGATAGGTGCTACTTTTAGGCTTCCCCTTACATACACATTTCTTATTCGGTCCATCCTCGTCACACCACACATCCATCTTAACATCCTCATCTCCGTTACATGCAATCTCTTTTCATCCGTCACCTTTAAGGCCCAACATTCCGATCCATACATGACGACAGGTCTCACAATGGTCTTATAGATTTTGCCCTTTAACCTAGGAGGCATTCTGCCATCGCATATTGTTCCGGAGACCTGTCGCCATTTCATCCACCCAGCGCTAATTCGGTTTTTGACATCACGGTCGATATCACCATCACACTGTACAAGCGAACCGAGGTACTTAAAATCGGAGCAGACTGGGAGCATAACGCCGTCTAGCTTTATGCCTGTAAAACTGGAGAGACCGCCGAAGTCACAAAACATATGCTCTGTTTTGGACCTACTGATCCTCAGGCCAACATTCTCCAGTTTTTGTCGCCACTTCTCCAATCTGCTCTGTACCTCGGATGCGTCTTCACCGACAAGAACAATATCATCCGCGAAGAGCATACACCAGGGTGCTTCTTCCTGTATGTCCGACGACAGAGCGTCCATAATCAGTACAAAGAGGTATGGACTTAAAGCTGATCCCTGGTGCAAGCCTACCGTTACACTGAACCTGTCTGTGGTGCCAGCCGCTGACCGGACGCGTGTACAACATCTGTCATACATAGACCGAATTAGTTCCACATACTTCCCAGGCACACTTTGCTCTTTCAAGGCCCACCACAAAACCTCACGAGGTACTCGATCGTATGCCTTTTCGAGGTCAACAAACACCATATGCAGGTTTTTCTGTGCATTTCTGTATTTTTCGCACAATTGGCGAAGTGAGAAAATGGCGTCTGCTGTACCCCGATCCGGCATAAAACCGAATTGGTTTTGCGTTATAACACTCTCATCTCTCATTCGTCTCTCTATCACTTTCTCCCATACCTTCATACTATGTGACATGAGCTTTATTCCTCTATAATTGTTACAATCCTGTATATCTCCTTTATTTTTAAAAATGGGCACTAATAAACTGTCGCACCATTCGTCAGGGATAGTCTCTTCACGCAACATTTTATTGAAGAATAAAGTCAGCCACTTACATCCATCCTCACTCAAAACCTTCCAAACTTCTGCTGGTATATCATCCGGTCCTACAGCCTTGCTCCCTTTCATACTTCTCACAGCTTTTCTAACTTCATCCATACCTATTTCTCTTATTACACCTATATTAACCGGCTGGTTTTGCAGCACTTTGCTCCAAGGATTCTCTTCATTCATTAACCTTTCAAAGTAGGCTTTCCAACGTTCTTTTATGACATCATCTTTCACCAACACCTTTCCTGCCTCATCTTTCACGCATTTTATATGAGAAATATCTCTTGCATTCCTTTCTTTCATTCTTGCTAAGCGATACAGCTGTTTCTCGCCTTTTGGGCTATCTAGCGAATCGTACAAGATGTCCTGTGCTTGCTGCTCTGGCGATAGCAACTGCTCGCTTAGCTTCTTTCTTACGCTCTTTGTACACATTTCTTTTAGCTTCTTGCACACTTTCAAACTCACTTCCAACATCTTGCCAGTCTTTAAATGCTTGTTTCTTTTGTTTTAGCTTTTTTTGCACATCCTCATCCCACCACCACGTTTCCTTATCTATCATACATTTCCTTTTCGATTCTTCCAAAACATTCTTTGCTACTCCTCGTATACAATTTGCTATTTTATTCCAACATTCATTCACATTCAATCCTTCCAAATCATTCATTTCTATCATTTTATCTACCACGCACTCTTTGAATTTACTTGCACACTCTCTCTTTTCCAGCATATACCATTTCGTTTTAGGAGGGGGCCGTGGTTTTCTAAAGTTTGACTGGACTCTTATGGTCACTTCTATAACTAAAAGCCTATGTTGTGCTACTAAATTCTTTCAGTCTTTGACGCAGTTGATTTTATTCCTCCTTACAAGAAAGTAGTCAATCTGCGTCATGTGGTGGCCACTTTTATAAGTTATAAGATGTTCCTCACGTTTCTTAAACCAAGTGTTAGTGATTGCCAGGTCAAACGCGGAAGCGGCTTGTAACAAGGTTTCTCCTTCCCTATTACGGTTCCCGAAGCCCAAACCTCCATGTACTCTTTCATATCCCACATTCTGTCTTCCCACATGTCCATTAAAATCTCCACCCACATATACTTCTTCATTTTCTGGAATTTCCATTATTACTGCATCAAAATCCTCCCAAAACTTCTCTTTCACTACGTCATCACATCCACTCTGAGGAGCATACACACTTACAAGATTTAGTATAACGTTCTCCACCATTAACTTCATAGCTATTATTCTATCACTCTTTCTACTGACATTCGTTACCCCTTGTTTCATACACTATGCCAACGCCATTACGTTTGCCATCACTTCCACAATAGTAAAACTTATATCCTTCCCCAATCTCTCTAGCCCTTTCACCCTTCCACTTTGTCTCTTGCAGAAAAGCTACATTTATCCGTCGTCTCTTCAGTACATCAGCTAGCTCTCTTCCCTTTCCAGTCATCGTCCCTACATTCCAACTCGCATACCTCAGTCTCTCATACCTTGGTTCCCGGGCTCGCTTCTTACGTCGCCCCCACCCGGGCTGGTGCGACAACCCTAGTCCATTTCCCACAGGAGCCGGGTGCTGCACCTGCGCGTCGCCTGTGGGGTACGCCCTAGCCCTGTCACATATCCTATTTCGTTCAATATCCATGCTGCTGAGAAGATTTGGCAATTTTTTTTTTTACAACCGGCCGCCTGCCTGACGTTAACCCTCCTTGGGAATTCTAAGTTGACTTAGGTATTTGTCATTTAACTCCTTTAGTCGCCTTTTACGACATCCACGGAGAAGCTCGGAGTGGGCTATTCTCAGGCCGGACACCACACGACCAGACCATTTTTAAATAACAGCAAGTGTTATATTTTATAGGGTTTTTTTAAATTTAATACTACATAGTACAATAAAAGTCATAATTTTAGATAAGTTTACAAGCCAATAAAACTTAGTCAAATAACCCGCCCCGTGTCATTCCGGGTGCAAAGGTGCCCATCACACTCGCCGCATTGCCGCGTTGAATCGCGATCGACAACCTTTGCAACAGGAATGACCCGGAACGGGGGTCATGCCCTCTCAGTCGCAAACGGCGCCCCACATCCGCCAAGAATGCCCTGGCCTCAGAGCACCAGCATCCCATAGTCTCCACCGCAAGAGGGACAAATGAATAATTCACCAATGCGGAGTATTTGTCCCGCTTTCTAAGCGCAGCCGCCTCGGCAGCAGCTCCTGCTGCCCCAATGGTGCGACCAAGGTGCGAGGCAGCGAAAGCATCGGACCGGCTCAGGCCTGAAGGCTCCAGCACACATGGAATATTGGCCGAGACTAACGCCCTCCGGACAATATCATTGAGGGCATGGTGACGAAAGAATCTGCCCGCACAGCGACAGCAACTCAAGGCGTGGTGCCCGTTGCTCTCCACCATGGTGCCGCAGATGCATAAATGAGGTTCGCATACAACGCAGCCCAGGCGGAGAGCCACCGCCACCCGCATCGATTCGTCGTCAAGCAGAATGTCCATGTGTGGAGAGGGAAGCGCATGCAGCCATGCCCCAGACTCTGGCTTAGAAACTGCCTTCAGTCTAGCCTTATCCACTCCTTGTGCAGCCTCCACAAGAGAATCCAGTGCCTGTCTCACTCCTATATCGTCCCACGAACGCTGGCGATCGGGTTTTTCCGGCCTGCACGCACCTGGGTTTAGAGCCACCCAAGCATCCCAAGCATCAGACGCGTGTGGTATGGTTACCTTGTCACCCTCCATGGATAGTATATCAGTAACAAGGCCCACAACACCACTCGCCGACGCCAAGAAAGCCGGAAGGCTGATGTCACGCGCACGCCGAATTCCCAATCCACCATTCCGGATAGGGAGAGACGCAAGTTCCATGGAAACATTGTTATAGGTATCCAATAAAGCAAAGACATAGAGTTTAATACTTGTTCATAATGTTATTTTTTTCATATAAATACATATTTTGATTTTGCATAGAACTTGGCACTCATTGAGATCTCCATTCTTTTTGCGGCGAAGCCCACAGCCAAGCATAATTTTTGTATTGAACTTGGCTCTCCTTTTTTACATTTATGTTTTTGGTGGGATATCATTACTTTTTGTAAAGAAAACTAGGCAGGTATTGAGATTTACTTCTGTTTTGTGTATAAATTATGTGGTGCCGCGCGCCGTTGGCCGGTTGTTTAGCGCGTATTACAAGTTTTTTTGTATGGGGACACCACTTATTTTTTGACTTGACTTGATTTTTATATTTCTGTTATATAGAAAATATAATAATAAATATGTTGGGATGGTTTCAAATATCTGCTTGTAACGGTTTCAACGCTACAATTTTTTTTTTGTATATGGCCCCCCCATATTTTATAACTTCAGTCAGTGCTAAAATTTACGACTTTTTGACCTTCATATCTTTATAACCGTTTGAGCTAGCTTCATGAAATGTGGGCTTCTAGATGTCATATAATTAAACACACGTAGTTTTATGTGTTTACGTTAAAGAGGTTTTGAGTTATAGAAGGGTCAAAAGTGGCACCAAGTGGTTCGTGCAATATTTCACTAATAGGCGCTGGCTAGCCAGTTCCTTTGCTTGAACTTGGCTTGACACGCTGCCGCGTGTCTAGATACACTACAACTATCCATTCTTAAAACTATTGTGCCTATAAAAATTAAACTCCAATGTAAAAAGAATTATACTCGTAACAACCTATTTGGTTTCTGTAAGGTGCTAAGTATATATGAAAAAATAAATATTCAGGCCATATATGATAAATTTAGCCAACTAAAAAACCTAAAAATGAGAAAACGTAGTGGAAAACTAAGAAAACTGGCATACTTACCACCTTACATTTTACCTAACTATAAGGATACATATGGAAAATGTACCTCAGATTTCATGTTACCTTATATATTAACCAACTACCATCAGACATATTAATCAAAATACAGGGAACAGAGAATCCAAAAGCATGTAAAAAAATACAAAAAAAACATTATATAGACTGTCATAACAAACACCAGCAATGAGAAAATGAAATGTGATAGATATCAAAATAATATTAGATATATAATAAACTATTTAAGTCGCAACTGTTTCTTACAAATAAGCCTAATTGGGGCTTCAGTAAGAATTATACAGTAAATGTAGTAGAATAAGTTTATATTTTGAATAAATAAAAGTAAAAAAAATTATATATAACAGTTTTATGAGCTGGTCAGAAGCCGAGGATAAATAGTTCCATGGAATTCAGTTTCCGAGACGATTACAAGGTCGACTGAAGCACGAATATGCTAAGAGCACGATTAATAAGTCGTGACTACGAGTATTCTGTGCTGATTACATTAAACATGGTTCAAAGTGGGTAATTTAGTTTTTTCCGTAATGAGCGGTTTAGCCAGATCTTCAATAATGCAAAAATAAACTGATAACTAACAATCTAGTAAGAAACAGTTAACAGCTACTTAACTTTAAGTATTTTTACGTCATACCTGGCCATAAAGTAGGAATTACCGCACGCTATGCGTGCGGAAAACCCCACTTCCTAGCCAGATAGAGACGTAAAATTTTGTACTCACCACGGGCGGTAATAAAGAAAGCCTCAGAGCGCATATTTATCGCCCTTGCCTTCGGCTCGGGCGTCAAATACCTGCGATCTGAGACATTCTTTGTTTAACCGCCCTAGGTAAGTAATGTACTAATGTATAATGTTTACGAGATACCTAACAAAATTACAGGTCTTTAATTCGTCCTACAGTTAGATACACACACACATAATTTGCACCAGTTGCAGTAGCAATGGTCGTTTGAAACAAAACTAAGAGCAATGAATAAGAAGATACTATAAATTAACTCGAGTAATGTAATACAAAGTTTATTCGCAGCCAGACAGCAATTATGTTGGAAACTTTAAGCGGTATTCACCAACACCAAAGAGGAGTTCCTCCCTTTCCGCCCGTCGAAACCGGTTCAAACTCGCAGTAGGGGGTGAAATTGACAAAGTTCCACCACGCTGCGATCCTATCCGATTATTTTAGAATCCTCCAGGGGTTAAATTTCTTCAATATTGACTCTAATCTAAACATAGAAAAAATGTTGGCGGTTAGCCGAATTAACGCGTTCTCGATCAGTCCATTCTCAGGAGTAAATTGAAAATTTCGTATATTATGTACCTACTTGTTGAATGGAGTTGGAGCCCGGTGAATTGGAAACTTAAATTTACTCTTTCACCATCATGGAATACTATGCAGCAGCATGGAGTGTTGCGCTTGGACTTAAAATTGAAATAGAACTTCACTTCAGGTAAGTTCGTTTAATTTTACAATTATATTATGTAAACATTATTTCCAGATCATGGAAATTCCGACCAATCATTTATGCGATACAAGATAACTATACAAATATTGACCCAAGCAATTCATGATCGATATTATTGACGATTGAGTGTCTCGAGTGTAGCAAAAATGGCGAAGTGGAATAGTCTACTTAGCAGCTCTGTGCAAAACAAAGCAAAAAACTATCCAAAGCAAATAAAGACGTAGTTTGAAAGCAGAAAGGTTCAGGAAGTCGAGCACAACGGCGGAGTTTGTCGGGCCGGCTACTTGCGCCAAGTTGGTCGTTTCCCCTAACTTTAACCGGATGGAACTTTGCCCGTTCACAACTAGGTATAATAATGGATAGAAGGAGATAATCTACAAGTTTGTCACTGTAAGCCAACTTTAATAACGCGATTCATAATTGTTCTTTTACAACGCGAACAATTTTCTAACGGCACAAATGACTTTCGAGAGAACAGAAATAGCAGCAAGAAACGGAAAACACTCTGTTGACGCAATTAATACAGTAGGTACATGTGCTTCTGCAATGTGATCACGGTTAAGCAATACCTTTTCAAAGTTTGGCACGCAATAACTTTGAAAAGGTTATTTTCCTGAGACTTTGATAAGGTTAAGCAATAGCTTAACCTTATCAAAGTCCCAGGAAAATACCTAAAGTCGTAAAAATAGAAGTGTATACAAAAATATTTATGAATACGCTTTCATAACAATTTGTACTCACTGGAAGCCTTGACCAAAATTGAAATGCGAAATTTAAAAATACTTTTCTTACGACTACTAATATTTGACAGTAACATAACTTAAACTTATTGTATGTTAAACAACTAGTTTAATTACAATTAACCTTACTGTTGAAACTGATAAGTTAGTTAGGATTGAACATCGCAAGAACTTAGTTTGTTAGTACGAGAGTAGTTCACGAGTAATGGGAATTGAGTTTGGCAAAGACCTAAACTCGACAGCAGACAGAAGGCCAATACCAAAGTCAACATGGTTTTCATCTACTGCATAACACATTTAAATTTGAGAAGATATGATAAAGTTTTACATTATACCACCAGTTTCTTTCGATAAAATTTTGATGAACATTCAGTGCTTCTTTGTATTAAATAAAAAAAAAAAACGGCCAAGTGCGAGTCGGACTCGCGCACGCAGGGTTCCGTACCATTATCTATAAAAAAACTATTTTATTCTATGTTTTTAGTATTTGTTGTTATAGCGGCAACAGAAATACATCATCTGTGAAAATTTCAGCTGGAACTATCACGGTATCAGTGAGATACAGCCTGGTGACAGACAGACAGACGGACGGACGGACGGACGGACAGCGGAGTCTTAGTAATAGGGTCCCGTTTTACTTGGGTACGGTACCCTAAAAACAAGCTCAGTGTTATCAATAAAGCTAAGTGTTATGTAATATTCAAAGACCGAGGATGATGTATTATGAACTGTTGCTGCATAAAACGCACATCAATATTGCTTGAACTTAGATAGATATTTGGTCTAGTGCTCTATTCTTTGAGATTTATTGGATCTATGCATGAGTAAATTACTTTTCAAAAGACAATATTTTTTTCATATAAACTATTTTTCAATTAACAAATAGGAAAGTTTTACCCCTCTAAAGGGGTACACAGTATAGACGTTCCATGTTTTACTGATATGATGACTGCATATAGCCATCACTACTCTAAACTGTGCATGGAATACCCTTCCCCTAAATTCATTTATCTGTCAAATATTAGTCAGAATTTAGGACAGGCTTAGCTAACAGGCAACATCGTTTGCAGACTGACTGCGCAGCCACGAGGGTAAAACAATAACTGTAAATTAAGCTGGAAACTCATTAAAAGCCTGAATAGGGGTGTGGGAGGAGCACTCGTTCATTGGGGTAGAGTGTTTAACACGATCGAAGTTTAATTGGCCCGACGGAGTTCCGTCGCTATTAACTATCATGAATTCGGAATGTAGGTATGTACAGTCAGGGGTATTAATATACGTATATAAAAAAGGGCATAAATATCTGAACAGGACTCTAATATTGTCAATGTCATAAAGGCGTGTACAGATATTTATGTCATTATTTATGTACGTATGTTAATACCCCTGACTGTACGTAAAATTTGGTACTTACCACGGGCGGTAATAAAGAAAGCCTCAGAGCGCATATTTATCGCCCTTGCCTTCGGCTCGGGCGTCAAATACCTGCGATCTGAGACATTCTTTGTTTAACCGCCCTAGGTAAGTAATGTACTATAAACATTTCAAATCGTACAGATAATTAAAGCATCGTATGAGATTAACGAGCTCGCAAGTAGACACCCAAATCCCAATCAAACCAACCAAATAGATCAAAACTTTGAAGTCTGTTTATTGCGATGATGAATTATGCAAGTTTCTGTAAGATGTTCAAAACGGTCTTATGTGTAGGTATTAGAAATTAGAATTGCTTGCCCCCTATAATATTATAATATATTGCATCCCATAATTTGAATACCTTCAAAATAAGGTTCTCAAAAGATGCGTTAACGCAAATGTGATATTAGGTCGGATTCGAGTTCGATTTATCTTCAAAAAGTTTAACACAGTATAAACATCCAATATTAAACGATATGGCCGGCTATCCCCATTCGTCGAGTTCGACAAGGCGGTCAAAAAGTTTGGCTTCAAGCCAAGAATCCAAGTTGTTTGAAATATGTCACACACACCACACTACACGTATGGCCGCCATCTGTTAATCTGTGGGTAGACATGTGATGAGATAAATACAAGTGAAAGCTAATGGATGACAATGAAGATCGACTGTGTTCGGATGAAGAACGTGAAGCGTATCGTGAGCGTTTCCATAATGGGTTACGTTATCACCATTAACGACGATAATATTATTATAATTATCAATTAAGAGGCAGCTGTATAGTAAGTAGCGTTCCAACTACGTAATTGTTATTATGATAGCAAATTCACTTTTTAGTACGCACGATGCTTCAATTCAAATTCAAAGAAAATATTATTAGGCCCTGACAAAACTGGGAACGGAGCAAGTTTTGCCATGTTATGATAAGGTATATTATGTGTACGCGCGGGCATCGGACGACGGCAAAGGACGGGGCGTTTGAAGGGCAGATCGGGCGGCTGCGCTCGCGCACCGCCAGTCAGCGAGCCACCTCAGCGTCAAGCGCATGTCGCGCAGAGCTATTTTGTCATTAATTTCGTGCTTGTGAAATAAATAAATGTATTAAGAATATTACATTTTTATTGTCCTGCTTGGACAATAATGGCGACCGTTGGAAGAAACTGCAAATAACGTGCAAGTTCAAGCTGCATTTTAACCGTTAAAATAACGGAATTTTACCGGCTCGCTGACTCACCGACTCGGAAGAACAAAGGTTGCTGCTGTTTTTTTTTTGAAATACTGGGGCCTCAAGAATCTACGTGGTTGCCTGCAGGTCTAACCCGAGGGAAGTACGCCTATTTTACCATTCCTTTGTTCCGATTCCCTTTTATAATTTGGCTTCGATTTGTGTGACGGCTTTCTTGCATCTTAAGCGTTAGGTTCAATTCCTAATCTAGCTTGCCTAAAAGACAAGACTATTAGCTGCACGCAACGGCCTGTGCTTATTTCTATTTGGTAAATAAATTCTTCTTTTTTAAAGCGTCAGGATAGTATCCTGATCTAGCTTGCGAAGTGCTTATTTCGGCGAATATTATCGCATTATCCCCTTTTATAATTTGGCTTCGATTTGTGTGACGGCTTTCTTGCATCTTAAGCGTTAGGTTCAATTCCTAATCTAGCTTGCCTTAAAGACAAGACTATTAGCTGCACGCAACGGCCTGTGCTTATTTCTATTTGGTAAATAAATTCTTCTTTTTTAAAGCGTCAGGATAGTATCCTGATCTAGCTTGCGAAGTGCTTATTTCGGCGAATATTATCGCCATATCCCCTTTTATAATTTGGCTTCGATTTGTGTGACGGCTTTCTTGCATCTTAAGCGTTAGGTTCAATTCCTAATCTAGCTTGCCTAAAAGACAAGACTATTAGCTGCACGCAACGGCCTGTGCTTATTTCTATTTGGTAAATAAATTCTTCTTTTTTAAAGCGTCAGGATAGTATCCTGATCTAGCTTGCGAAGTGCTTATTTCGGCGAATATTATCGCATTACTCGCATTTATACGCATGTTAAGTATTAAGCTGTATTATACAGGCATTACAGTGCTAATTTTAGTAAATCAGAAAGTTATTTACAAATCCGTTACGTAGTTAAATTTAAAATTTGTAGTAACGGTTCCTTTGTGTGCAATACGTGGCTATTCCATATTTTTGTACAAGAGTTGCCTTATTAAGCTGTATTATATAGGCATTACAGTGCTAATTTTAGTAAATCAGAAAGTTATTTACAAATCCGTTACGTAGTTAAATTTAAAATTTGTAGTAACGGTTCCTTTGTGTGCAATACGTGGCTATTCCATATTTTTGTACAAGAGTTGCCTTATTAAGCTGTATTATACAGGCATTACAGTGCTAATTTTAGTAAATCAGAAAGTTATTTACAAATCCGTTACGTAGTTAAATTTAAAATTTGTAGTAACGGTTCCTTTGTGTGCAATACGTGGCTATTCCATATTTTTGTACAAGAGTTGCCTTATTAAGCTGTATTATACAGGCATTACAGTGCTAATTTTAGTAAATCAGAAAGTTATTTACAAATCCGTTACGTAGTTAAATTTAAAATTTGTAGTAACGGTTCCTTTGTGTGCAATACGTGGCTATTCCATATTTTTGTACAAGAGTTGCCTTATTAAGCTGTATTATATAGGCATTACAGTGCTAATTTTAGTAAATCAGAAAGTTATTTACAAATCCGTTACGTAGTTAAATTTAAAATTTGTAGTAACGGTTCCTTTGTGTGCAATACGTGGCTATTCCATATTTTTGTACAAGAGTTGCCTTATTAAGCTGTATTATACAGGCATTACAGTGCTAATTTTAGTAAATCAGAAAGTTATTTACAAATCCGTTACGTAGTTAAATTTAAAATTTGTAGTAACGGTTCCTTTGTGTGCAATACGTGGCTATTCCATATTTTTGTACAAGAGTTGCCTTATTAAGCTGTATTATACAGGCATTACAGTGCTAATTTTAGTAAATCGGAAAGTTATTTACAAATCCGTTACGTAGTTAAATTTACAATTTGTAGTAACGGTTCCTTTGTGTGCAATACGTGGCTATTCCATATTTTATACAAGTTTGCCTAATTAAGGCTATTACTTAGTGTTTTCCTTAATTATTAGAGATTTTGCTAAACAATAAACGGAGATAACCGTGCTAAATCCCTTCTTAACGAATTATTGTAGTTCAAATATCTTATAGCGATTTGCCGACTATTTCAGTGTTTGATCGGGACCGGCGCGCTTAAGGCGTTCTAGTTGCTGGGTGCAGCCCGGGTCCGTAGCAGCTCCGCGCGCACCTTGCTGGCTAGCTGTGTGCTCGGACGGAGTAATTTTCTATGTCGGGCGGTCGCGGCTGAGACTGGATTTAACTGGTTTGAGATTTAATTACTTACTTATTTCATTGTCGTTAGCGCCTTCGATATTTATTGTTTGAAGTTATGGCACCACCGGAAGGGGCAAAGTTGGATGTGCCGTCGAAGGTTGATGATTTGTCTAAGCTTATTAAGCAGCGCGGTAGTATCAAAGGCCGGCTAACTAAATTCAAACTTTAAAGGTGCAAACAATGAACTGGGTAAATTGATTAAATCTAGTCGTCAGTCTATAACTAATTTTGCTAATGATGAAGGAATTAAATTCATGTTTAGTCCAGCTTATTCTTCCCATTTCGGAGGGATCTGGGAAGCCGGGGTTAAGTCGGCTAAGTTCCATCTTCGACGTATTGCTGGGGGGGCTTCCCTGACGTTTGAAGAGCTAGCAACGCTATTTGCACAAGTCGAAGCTATTTTAAATTCTCGACCCCTAACGCCTCTTTCGTCGGACCCCACTGACCCAACTCCTCTGACTCCAGGGCACTTCCTTTGCGGGCGGCCTCTCACTTCGGTACCATCCCGACCTATTACTACAAAGTACCCCAACAGATACGAACGCATAGAGCAGTTGAGGCAGCACTTCTGGGACAGGTGGCGACGAGAATTCATAGCAGAGCTCCAACAGCGTACGAAGTGGAAGACGCGGCAGCGAGAGCTTCGAGTCGGGGACCTCGTCATTTTGAAGGAAGATCAACTACCTCCTCTTCAGTGGCGCCTAGCACGCATCAGCCATCTATACCCTGGGAAAGATGGCGTCAACCGTGTCGCTGATGTCATCACCAATCGGGGCACAATAAGAAGAGCAATCAACAAAATGTGTATTGTTCCTACTACAGACGTTGTCGAAGGGAAGAATGGTTTACCTACCCATTAAGGGCAACAAATCCTGAATTCTGTAGATAGGACTCATATGAAATCACACCTGAAGACATACAAGAAGAAGATACATGGGAACAAATCAACTACTTTACTCCATCGGGTGAACTTCACCGCAACGACTATATTGCAGGTTGTCGAAGGGTTGACTAGATCTATATCCTAGACCCGCGAAAGGCAACACAAAGAATCTCTGCAATTTATTGTTGAAAGCCAGTCTTTCAACGCCGGGACGATGTACGCGCGGGCATCGGACGACGGCAAAGGACGGGGCGTTTGAAGGGCAGATCGGGCGGCTGCGCTCGCGCACCGCCAGTCAGCGAGCCACCTCAGCGTCAAGCGCATGTCGCGCAGAGCTATTTTGTCATTAATTTCGTGCTTGTGAAATAAATAAATGTATTAAGAATATTACATTTTTATTGTCCTGCTTGGACATTATGAATGGAGAAGAGATTAAAATAAAATATTCCACAATGTGCAATGACTTTGCATTCTACGCTTAGCCAATTCCTTGTGAAACTCGTCTAAGTCTACTCGTCTACAGGTTTGTGTAATGCATTGGAATGCAGCAAAATAATATATCTTGGTGATTGATTACTTTAACTCTTATATAGGTCATCTTGGTCAAATTCCTGGAAGGGAAGCCATCAATCAATGTTTAGCTCATACAAGCACTTGGACTACAATTATCAAGCTCAGTGCTGGCACTTGTCCAACCTTACCGTCAGAATGAACTACTGATTTGCAGAATTTATATGAATCTTCCTCATCAACCAAAAACTTGCTGAACCGACGAACCGTTAGCGCGCATTTAGATTAAAATAAAAGGCCTGTCCAGTTTCAAGCTAAAAACATTTAAAATATGGGATCTTTCATCTGCGCCTGGTTTCATCAGTTAAGACTGTAAAAGGCGATTCACGGCCAAATTTATTACTTCCTATTTTGAGTGGTTCGACCTTTGCGCCGACATTTATTTAAACAAATGAATGATAATAAATATTCGTGGCAAGCGCATGGCAGCTGACGTCACCTGGGCTTTAGGTAACCCGGGTCGAACGGAATACCCCACTCAATCAATATAAACTTGACGGTCGTAAAGAGCGAGTGCCCTTGAGTTTGTAATTCGCCATATCTCTGTTTTGGAGTGAAGCCAACTGATTCGCGACGCCGCATATTTATTATCGTTTATAAACCTAATATCCTGATCATTTTGTTTTGAGCAGTCAGTGCCACCGTTTAATTCTACTTAGATAGGCCTGTAGATAAACACAATAAGGATTTCAAAACTATATTGTTCTTTGAGGTCGTTAAAGATTTGTTTAACGTCGAGCAGCTTAAGAATTTCGAAGATTAATCTGAATTATTTCTGAATGGTTATAATCCAAATATCAATGTATGTATCGTATACAATGAGAGTAGAGGTACGCTTTGAGAACTTTTTTATGAACATGATCATTGTTTTCAATAAAAAAAACAATGACAAATGGCATCCATTACGCTGGGTACATTTGGCGTGCCGCCACGGTCGTCGGCCTTGCCTTGACCAAGATCGAGCCGTGATCGGAGATGTCCGTCCGCTTGTATGTGCATATTAATTATCAAGTTACATAGTTATTTACATACATTTGCTTTAATGTCATATTGCAACCTTCGAATACTGGATATCTAGACCGAATACTTCACGCCGCCACCATTCTATGAAAGTTTATATTATGTAAATAGATCAGTGTCTGTAACAGTGTCTTTCTCACATAAAACGTTTGCATGAGTCTTATTAATTAAATTCAGTACACAACGACTGAATAACCCTTATCTATGTAGTTTAGTTTAATTACTGCGTGATTACAGTGCGAGTACAAACGGCAGGAAGAAGTACAATTTATCTTTCAATGACCTAATTCACAACGTATCAGTTACTTGTTATCGCCACACTGATAAATGTATGAACGAGGATTTTACTCTTATCGGTGCTAGGTACTAAATATCATAACTTGAGCATTTGAAGGCTTTAAAGATTCCACGACTAATACAGATAATAATTTACTTTAAAAACAAAGTTTGAACCGACTTCAATTCAATTCAGTACTTCGTCAATTCACATTGGTATATGAACATTTCCACATTTCCTTTACAATTTATCATATGCACTGCTTTCCGAGAGCAAATGCGTTGATTATTACAAAAAAAACCCAAGTCGCTATCTGTGGGCTGATAATATTTGAGGAGTTCCGTCGATTCCTAAAGGATCTGCGAATTACCACTTCATGATTCGAGTTGCTACTTCAACGGAATCATGTCAGAATCTTTGACGAACTTTACATCTTTGAAGAGTTCCAAAGTCATATGTGGCCTTCAGTATCATTTCCACTTCACCGAAATTGCGATTTCCGAAGGTAAATACACAAATAATAATAGAGAATACCGAAATCACTACATGCGTGCCTATACAATTTGACCCCTCAATTTCCCTGGGATCCCATCATCCTGATTTGGTGACAATGGGACCACCTTGGAAGTATACTCTTTCGAATAAAAAAAGAATTTTGGAAATCGGTCCACAATTGACGGAGAAATCGGCGAACATACATAAAAAAAAAGATCCGGTTTTGAAGTCGGTTAAAAATAATGAAATACGATTGAGAGATGAGAAGTCACTTTATGAACATTTTATGAAATTCATGAAACGGATTTAAAATAATCTGGGAGGAGCAATACGACTCAGATGAACCAGCAGACATCTTGGCATTTCGCCCGCGAGCCACTTCAGCGAGTACCGTATCGTTGCATTGCAAACCATACATCATCAAAAAGCACAAAAAATAGTTCTAAATGTATGCGTGCGTTTAAAAAAAAACTGTGTTTCAATCAAATCTTTGGGCGTGCGACGTGAGATGTCATAAGATAAATAGATGAAAACAATTATATCTAGATAACTTAGCAAATAAGACAGCCATTCATTACGTGACGCACGGAACGATTTACCTACTCTTTGTGTCGTGTCTGATCTGTTTGAAGCGTATCCAATTGGCTTTGATCATGGAAGAAAATAACATATTGTTTATTTGGTCAACGTTACGTTGTTGTTCATATTAAAACTCTACATTGGCGATTGTATTTTTATCGCATACATATCTTCCAATATCTTGTTTAACAGTTTACGAAATGGCTCTTTCCTGTAGGAATTTGAAATGTCATTTTACGAGATTATCAATTCGCATAGCTCAATCAAGCATAAAATGTATACAATTGTATTATAACTAGGGGACATCTTTATTTTTGGTGCCCGATAAGTGATTCGATCGAAGCTGCTAGGCTCCTTAAGAGGATCTAGGTTAAGGAGATGCCTCGATTCGAGGCGACTTGTGGAAACTACGCCCCCCTGTAAAAATGACCCATCTTTTCTATTAAATCAGATAAACCGTCATAATAATCAAGAATCCTATATCTGAAAATTTGTCCTTATTGATTCCTAACTAATCTGGTCATAACGACGTTTTAGACGGTAATTAATGTAATTTTCTTTGCATCTAAATTGTATTGATAGTTTTAATAAAATTTATAAAGCGTGAAGACGATGAGACGTCTATTGACTGTATAACAATAATGAACAAGCACTTGATAAACTCCGTAAGCGTGAGTGAAGTGTTAATTCGCTCCACTGAATAATATCATTATTCAAATGGCTCAGAGGATTCCGTATTGCGTGCTGCAACATTATTCATCGAAGTTCAACGTATTCCAGAGCTATCATAAAACAACCCAGACGGTAATCCACCTGAATCATTACTTCGTTCAGAACCCTACTATTTACCTATGTAAACGTTTCATTGCAGCATATATGCCAATGGTCGTTTAGGTACATGAATAAATTAACACCATGAAGCTAGATTACATACTACGCTGGCTCGATGACCCAAAGAGGATACTGCGGCGCTACCACGAACTTCGTATATCTCCGTCTCTATCGCACTTATGTTTTATGGTATTCGAGCGACCGAAACGGAGATATACGAAGTTCGAGATTCGAAGTTCGTGGTAGCGCCGCTGGCCTCTGAGACAAGAGAACAACGCCACTCTTCCCTATTCACGCCAGTTGGATGCCCCAAGGTGGACAAAAGTGGAGAAGGGGTCCTAGATCAATTAAATCTATTTATATGGACTACATGGCATGATTAGGTACATCATTAATGTATGTCTATTTATTAATCAGGATACAAAAATCTTATTCTGGAACATTTCCCTGCAAAACGATTTTAACAGTTTGCATGTAATATGAATATACAACATTCAACAGTCTTTTTTGGCAAAATAAATTACAAATCTTTTAATTTTTGGTCGTATTCATTCCCTCAAAGGAACATACTTAGGTAATAATATGATAATCTACCCGGAATGATTACTACTAGGGATTAAATATGAACCTACATCGTCCGCCATACATTAAACTAAATATTATAGGTAATAAGATAAAAGTATTCAAGAATTTGCCTTGATTTGAGAAAATAAATGCGTTGTCTAGGGCACGGTATTATTTAAGTAACTAGGTTAGGTATCATAGGTAGGTTCATCAAATTGTGTATTATGATAATTAGTACCTATTCGAATTATTTTGTTATAAGTATTGAATTTTAATGTAACCTAATATGTATTACCTATACTTAAGATTAAGTTTTGCATGCCATATACTGGCGGAACATACATACATGAAATTGTATTACCACTGACATGTCAATGTCAAATCTTTGTGTATGTTTTAGCAAAATAAATGATTATGATTATGGTAGTAAACTAACCTACCTAGTTTTGATGGTGAAATTATTCAGCTCTTAAAAAAATTGCGAGTTTATTTCTGTCAATTCAAACCACTATTGGGGAAAGTATTTGTTCCTTTGTGTAAATATACGTACTAGATTATAAAATAAGTTTATTAATGTTTATGTATCACCTATGATAATTTTGAATGATTACTAAAGTGTAAAAAAAGTACAAGATAGAAACTTTTAAAATATAATTACTTTTCCTTGAAATGCTCAAAATAGAATACCACTAAAGGTTACCTTGTTTGCTTTGCGATAACATTCAAAGATTCCCCTTTAAATAATCTCCTTTTACCTGTAACAATATACACGAGAATTCATAAACATACTTTTAAACAAGACAAACGCAGATTTAGTGTCAAGGTTGGATGAATGTGAAATTTCTCGGTCCAATTTTCAAGTGATAATAACAACAAGACTGGCCGACTTATTCAAATTTATATCTGACAATCTGACAAGTTAGACTCAAGAAGGATTAATTCTTCTTGCAGTTAAGTATAATATACTGACTTTGTTGTAGTTTAAAGATATGGTACTCCATTAGGTAATGAAATCACTTAAAACGTAGTCGTGGTTAAGTGTAGTTTCGGAATGGCAATCTATTAATAACGAGTAAGAAGAGGTGTATCAACAGGCTATCGCAGGTCGAAGGATATCGGCTAGTGTTAGGTTACAATAAACATCGTATGTGCTGAATGGCGTAACAATATCAAATTTATTGACTTAATTTATGTATACTACAGAAACGGTAATGCCCGATAACTCCGATAAGTAATGTAACTCGCTATTTGTGTAACCTTATTTATTACCGTTTGTCGTTGTAAGTTTTTAACGAGTTTATTAGTTGGTACAAACAGTAGTATCTGAATGTTGCAGTGTGTCGTGTTCTTCTTTGTCATCTTTCCGCATTTACTTTCCTCTGACAGATTTATCATTGGTTAAGACTTGTACAGTCGAACTCATACGTAGCTGAACACCTTGAAACCTTGTCACTCTCACCCGTTAAACAACATTGTACCTATGACAGTTTAAATATAACGATACTACCCGCGCGGGTTGGCATGCGTACTGCAAAGAACGCAGGCAAACCCGAAGGATAAAATATAGCCTATGACCTTCATGAAAGTCCATTCTACACGCCATTGAAAGAATCGGATAAGCGGTCCCGGAGATTACCCATTACATACAAACTTGACAAAACTACAATCTCACAGATTTTGCTTTATAATATTATTAGTACAGAAAACGATATCGACACGGTACGTGTTCAGTTCAGAGGCTCTAGTATAAGTTTCATCGATACAATACGTTCTCGAACGCGTTTGCGTTTAGTTTCAATTTGTATGGCACCGGGAACAGAGCCTCTGGTGGTAACTATTAAGAACTACGCGTTGCCATACAAATTGAAACTAAACGCAAACGCGTTCGAGAAAGTATTGTATCGATAAAACTTATACTAGAGCCTCTGCACCTTGTGACCGACCGTACAATTTACGTCATTGAGCAACAAGCCATATTTTTATATCTACGTCTATTTACCGCTTACATAAACCGAACATTTGTTCAAATATGTGTCTCTATGTGGATTCCATGTTAATATCAAACAATTCACACATGTGTGACGGAAATGTATGCGGAATGTTTCGCAATGTGTTTAATGCCGTGTGCTATCTGGTCAGACGGTCGGAGTGTTTGATTAGTTGTATCATTATCTGATCCGATAAGAGTAATTTCGAGTGTCTTTGCCTGATATGCGCTCGTCATCGACGTAAATACACATTTAATCTTCCTTTCCGAAGTTTGATAAATAGGATAAACATGTATTTTTTGCAAATTCTCCTTAAATCTTGTTTTTATTTGTATATTAGGTACAGTCAGCATCAAATAGTTAGTAGCAGCCAAGGTAGCCAAATACATATATCGCTATATATATATACTATAGGAGTAAGGAAGTGTTGTGATATATTTGGCTACCTTGGCTGCTACTAACTATCTGGTTCTGACTGAACTTACTGCAGTTTCTTGTAGCATCAGCTCTCTTTGTCTTCACTTCAAGCTGTAATATAGGTATCTATAATCGCATAATTAGAGCAACATCAATTACCTATGGCGTAAACATCGACCGCACTTAGGTCCATTTTCTCTATGTACACAAATTGGTACAATTTTTACTAATCACTTTCCCGGCTTTCCATCATCTCCACTTATAATAAATCTCTAAATTAAAAAAAGAATCAGCCAGTTTGAAACTAAGCTTTGCGCGGTTCGAATGTTCTCAGCATCCCATGAACGGAAAAATATGAAACATTTTATATAGGTACATTATTATTCTAGCTGCAACTTAGGATAGTTTTTATCCGACTGCGACAGTTAATTAATTTTCCGAAATATACGACTTCATTTAATTTTTCATTTATTTTTATTGAAATCAAACGCTGCTCCAACTGTCAGCTATAAGAACCGTCAAATTTTCGTCAAAATGGCGGAATTGCTTTGCCTTTCACTTATTAATAATTTAAATCCCGTCTACGATAGACCTTTACGAGACAAATGCTAAAATATAAACCATAAAAAAATATTCGATTCTGATATGAGAACTTATATATATGCGCAAATGTCGTTTTATGTCGTAATTTCAATAAATGAAATCAACAAATTTGAACAATATAATTAACACGAATTTGTTTTTTTTTAATGACAATGGCACGCGCTCGGCGCATTCAGCCAAAGTACCTACGGCGCTACCACGAAAACCGATACTCAATGTTCATATATTTGCATCCCTGTCACTCGAGTATGGTTAGTGCGATAGAGATAGAGATACCCGAATATTTTCGAATTCCGAAGTTCGTGGTTATAGCTCAGGAATCGAAAATATGGTAAATAATCATAATGTATTTTCTCGAAAAAGAATTTAAAATAAATATAGTCAAATGGAGAAAAAAACAAAGCAAGAGGTTATATAGGTAATGATTAAGTTATAAGAGTCCAAAGTTTTAAGAGGGGGTATGTTCTGTCCCTTTTCCGCAAAACGCACCTTCATATGAAACGATTGTTTTTTACTATGACGCTCGAGTATATTGACGTCACAGTCCCTCATCGTTTTCTCACTCTAACAAGCGACATTAAAACGGATGTAGCTTCATAATTTTTTGAGATATTTGAATGGGAGTTTCATTATCTTCTATCTATTTATACATAATAAATGCCTATGTCCTGACTGACTTATTCACTCAATCACTCACTCACTCACTCATCAACGCACAGCCGAAACTACTAATCTTAGAGAGTTGATTTTTGCACAGTATGTTGCTTTTATAACGTGGGCTAGGGATAAAAAGGGATTTTTGAAAATTCTACCCCTAAGGGGGTAAAATGGGGGTGCAAAGTTTGTATGGGAGAACCTTTTTTTTTTGAGCTATAGACTTAAACTTTGTAGAAAAATTAGTTATTAGAATACAAATGAAACACTTTCAGCGTTTTCGAAAATTCCACCCCTACGGTGGTAAAATAGGGGTGCAAGGTTTGTATGGGGGAAACATTTTTTTTTAAATAGAGACTTAAAACTTTGTAGAAAGATCAGTCATTAGAATACAAATAAAGAACTTTCAGGGTTTTAGAAAATTCTACCCCTAAAGGGGTAAAATAGAGTGCAAAGTTTGTATGGGAAAAACTACTTTTTTTTAAATAGAGACTTAAAACTTTGTAGAGTAATTATTCATTAGAATACAAATAAAGTACCTAGATTCAGTGTTTTAAAAAAATCTACCCCTAAGGGGGTAAAATAGGGGTGCAAATTTTGTATGGGGGAAACAATATATTTTTTTAATAGAGACTTAAAACTTTGTAGAAAAATTAGTCATCAGAATACAAATTAAGTACTTTCAGCGTTTTAGAAAAATTCTACCCCTAAAAATAGGGGGCTAAAATAGGGGTGCAAAGTTTGTATGTGGGAAACTATTTTTTTTAGCTAGAGTCCTAAAACTTTGTAGAAAGATTATTTAAATACAAAGAAAGTACTTTCAGCGTTTTGGAAAATTTCACCCCTAAGGGGGTAAAATAGGGTGCAAAGTTTGTATGGGAAAAACATATATTTTTTTAATAGAGACTTAAAATTTTGACGAAAAATTACTTATTAGAACATGAAAAATACTACATTCGGCGTTTTACAAAAATCATTCCCTAAGGGGGTTAAAAAAGGGTGCAAGGTTTGTATGGGGAACACTTTTTCTGAGCTAGACACTTAAAACTTTGTAGAAAGATTACTTATAAAAATACAAAAAAAAATACTTTCAGCGTTTTGAAAAAATCTATCCCTAAGGGGGATAAAAAGGGGTGCAAAGTTTTTATCAGGGAAAGTTTATGTTTTTGAGTTAGAGACTTGAAACTTTGTAGAAAGATTACTTATTAAAATACAAAAAAAGAACACAAATCGTTTTAGAAAATTCCATCCCTAATAGGGTTAAAAATGAGAGCAAGCTTTGCATGGGCAACACTTTTTTTTGAGTTAGACTTAAAACTTTGCAAAAAGATTATTTATTAGAATACTAAAAAAGAACTTTCAGCGTTTTAGAAAACTCCATCCCTAAGGGGATCCTTAAGATCCTTAAGAAGGGTAGCCAGTGTTGTGTGGGAAAAACTTTTTTTTTTACTAGACTTAAAACTATTCAAAATGTTACTTATTAAAATTAATAATAAAGTACTTTCAGAGTTTTAGAAAATTCCACCCCTAAGGGGGTTAAGAAAGCTTTGTATGGGCAACACTTTTTTTGAGCTAGAGACTTAAAATTTTACGAAACAAGTTCTTTCAGCGATTAGAAAAATTCAACCTCTAAGGGGGTTTAAAAGGGGGTTCAAATTTTAAATGGCGAGCAATAAAATTTTAAAGTGTGAGTAAGAGATTTTTAACTTCGGTCTTATTCTGTACGTTAAAAGACTACAAAACTGATTTCAGAGTTTTTACAAATTCATCCCCTAAGAGTGTTAAAATTGGTTCAAAGTTTGAGTATTTCAAGGCATTTTTTAAGTATGAGATTTTTAACTTTGGTTTTAGACTGTTTGTTCACAAACTAGAAAATGAACATCAACTTTTTTTTTAATTATCCCCTAAAAGAGGGTTCAAATTTTGTATTGAGACAAATCATTTTCTAAGACGATAAAAAGTTCTACGCGGACGAAGTCGCGGGCAACAGCTAGTACTTAAATAAAAGTAACAATGTATTTTCATCGCTACAATACTAATCCCCTTATACTTTCATAAAACTTAAATCTCTGTAAACTAAAATGTTTTTTTCTTCCTTTTTACTAATACAAATGTCAAGCAAATTGACATTTAACTAAAAAGTTTGCCTTAATGAATAAATACGAAAAAGGGCATAAATCTCACAACAGCGTGATTACTTGATTAGTCAGAATCTCGTTATTGTATTGGTTATGCAACAGCAATCATCCCAGCTAGAACATGTCCGTTCCATTAAGGGGTCATAATAATGACTGGTACCTAAATAAATCCATCCTTATTAGTAGCAAGGAGACGCGTACCGCGCTGTCAGCGGACCCCAACGGCCACAATTGAATATGATAGATGGTCCATTGTTGCTACGATTCCGCCCAGAGATTGATGGCATAATAACATAGAAAGCATGCGAGCCGTTCGCTTTCTACGGCGCCACAAGGTAAATAAACATCTAACTAGCAAGTTCACGGGTAAATTACCTTTTACATTCTAACAACGTTGTGATCTTTACTGGTCAGGTCACGAATTGATTCATTGTAACACTAAAACTTTCGAGAGTTTGTTGCTAGCTGTCAACTGTCGGCAACTCACTTGATGATTCTTCTGGAGTCGAAAGTATCTCCAGTCCATCACCATCAGACAAGGCCGTATGCTTGTTTATCAATGCTTGCTTGTAATGATAAGCAGTATCAGTAGTCTATGTGGCGACTGCAGCCACAAGGTCCAAAATGGAACGTACCAACTAATCAAACACTCGTACTCTGCATAAACATTAACTACTTTCATATTAGTGGAAAAATTAGAAAAAAAGGTTTATTTGCTCAGCCTGTTTACTTGTTAGTAAACACTGCACTGCTTAACAGGGTTACGAAAGGTACAGACAAATCCGGCTCAAAGCCGGTCGGTCAACTTGAACGATTAGTATAGTTCAGCGAATAATAAGGAACTGAAGTTTAACAGGCAATTAATTAGCGCACTGCCCGGCTGGTTGGAGTGACCTGGGAGTGGTCTTATTAAACGTTGACAGACGATTTACGATGCCGTTTATATTCAAATTAGCGAAAGTTCAATATGATGTTGTTGATTGCCGTACCTATCACCTGACCTAGGGGGATCATCGATGATTAATTGTTTTAAATATTATAGTTGTTGTAGCTTATATCATTATAAATGTGCATTTATCGATTCGGTCATTGCTTGATTTCAAAACTTAGATTGCTGCTATGCTGGTGATGTGTACAAATTATGTAATGTCATGTTATCATTGTCAAAAGAAGGAGGAACATTGTGTTGACGTACTGTATGCAGATGCACAGTTCAATTGATGACTAAGTATTTTTTTAAATTGTTGCATTATAAAGTGTTTTATTAAGGTTATTAGGATAGATTGATTTTATTAACAACGATGGCACTATTATTTAGAATGCAGCTAATGTGTGCTGAAATTGTGTCATGTGTCTATGCAACTCGTACGGTCCCGTGAAATATGGCGAAGTGAATATTGACATGATCGTCTTAATGTCGCCATCTAATTGCCATGTGGGCCGTAGGCTATTCATAGATTCTAATGACTGGCAATATATGGCTTCGTTCGTGCAAACGATGACATAGCTCAATAAAACATGCTGGATAATAACGCTCGTAAGCGTAACAAATAGCGTCTATCTTTAGACGTTAGCAAAATAATTCTTATGCCAAACAATTTGCGTAGGTATATCAAATTCAGTAAAGGTTGATGTAACCGATCCAAATTGATTCTAAAAACAACGCCAAGTTAGGTACTGAGATTGACCGAAATCACCGTAATAACCTGTTCGTCCTTGCCTTAAAGGAAAACAAAGATGCCAATTTACATGTTTATAGTTAAATCTTTATTTGTCCGCGTATAAATAAATAAGTCGTTTTACCAGCCGGCCGAGCGTTTAGGTATCAACTTTTATAAAGCAAAGGTCATCGCTGAGTTAAAACAACTCGGTGTTTTAAGTGGCACGTCGCTCTTGATTTCAATAGTTAATAAATCCATTAAAAAAAATGAGTGAAATAACAACCGCGGTATTTCAATACAGTGACACAAATAGACGCTGCCTATAATGAAACTAAATATCTAGGTCTAGTTATAGCAGCATGCATAGTTCATTCAAGTCCAGAGCAGTGCTTAGCGCAGTAGGACCTAGACGTTATAGACGACGAACCTCTGCAAAGGACTAATAAAGTTATTTGAGTTTAGAAAGAATAATCTGACTGCACCAAAGTATGTGAAAGTTTTTTCCCCAACACAGTTAGCGGGGGAAGTTCCGTCTCGGCCGATATAAGAGTCGGCGGAGAAAAGGGCATTAAAACTTGGGCATTCCTTCACGAAGTTGGCGCACTTCGGGGGCTGCGAGCAATATCTAACTAAACTGAGATTTATCTCCGCTTACAACTTCTTTGACAACCGCCTGTTATATATCACGTGATTGAGAAACTTTCCTTTGAACGGCTCTGATTGTGAGGAAAATATTTTCGTCTGATTTGTTCAACAACTTTATAATAGAACGTCAACTTGGGTTAAGTATTTCCAATGCTTCTTTCAATTTCAGAATAGGAGTTATAATGGGTATAAAAGCGACAGCCTAATAACAGAATAGAGATTTGTTTATTTTATACACTTTGTTGACTACAAGTTAACTATAAAACGAATCTCTCATAAAAAAATATTATATCAAGAAGTAGAAAACCAAAACATTGCGACCGATAATAGCTTCTGATAGTGGCTAACAAACCGTGCCTATCTAAACGGAACCAAAGTTTTGACCTTTATAAATATTCTATTTCTAAGTTGTAATATCATCTTGACAGCTTGACACGTATAGACTGCAAGATTTCCGGTCCATTAAGCGATGCCACCGCTGACCGCGACACTCGACACGTCCTGCACAGGACGTTCGGAGCACTACACTCATCTGCTTCAATACCCCATGTGAACAAACAATCATTCACATTTCACATGCCTTTGCCTTTTTCATATTTCAACTATTTTTGTTTAAACGACATGGCATGGCAGCATAATTTACAGCATCATGTAGCATTTTCAACGTTCGTTGTAATCATAATTTACATTTTGTGTAAGGTTTTTGTTGAATGTCGGGTTCAATGGTTAATGTGGCGTCGTCTCAAGTTGAAGCGATGGCAAAAACATAATAATGAAAGACAATAGCTGTCAATGTACTGCGAAGAGTGTAACTCTTAGAGACGATGATATCATGTTCAAATTGTTCAATTAGATAGTGTCTCACTATCCAAGATGAGTTTAGGTTAATTTATTAATCTACCAAATCAAGGCAAATCAGAATTAAGAAAAGATATTTGTAGTAATCCTTGACAAGACGCAATTAATGAATTTTCTTGAGCGACGCTCCTCCAATCCTGCGGCATTCTCGGGAACGTAAACATTTGTCGTGTGAGGCAATTCAGAAAGCGCGTCAAAAAGTGACCTTTGGCGTAGCACAGCGCTTTCACGAAACGTGTGAAATATGTTAAATACATATATTTGCTGAATTGACAAGTGGAAATCCTGTTAGCTAATGTCGTGAACTTACTGCTTATTACTGATATAATCACATTGTTTGTCATTGTCATTGACCTTATGTTTATCGCCTTTAAATAAAGCATCTAAGTGATCGGTATTTTGACGTTTGCGATATCACCGAACACTTAGAATAGAAAACTTTGAACTATATCGTCAGTGACATTACTATTTTTCACAAAACATGAGCAGTCATGAAAACGTGTTGATTTATCCTTGTCTTCTTTTGAAGGTAAGCGTGAGAGATACTGTAATTTACCTACAGCGTTATTTAACCGCGACCTTTTAGGTCATGATCATGATTGAAGAAAAACACAAAATAAGTTGTGTCATTAAGTCATTAGAAGAGGAAAAACAGTTTGTATTAAACTAATAAATAACTTTTTCTACTCCTGTACCGTTATCTGTCATTTATATAGGCTGTAGCTCAAATACAATGACACCACTAATAAGACGTCGAAAAACTCTATGCTCTATGGCCCAAAAACGAACTGTTTAGCGTACTTTTTTGGTTCATACATTTTTCATAAAAGCACTGTTTAACTTTTTTTTAAATCGGCCGCTATATTGCAGTGGTGCCAACTTCATGAACAAATATTTCGAAATAAAAGTATTTATTTACGATTTTACATTTGTATATTATAAATTATTTACTACAATAATAATAAATCATCATCTATTGTGTGTTAAATTACATGTTTTATAAATTCTTGGTATTATTTATAAAAATAAACAGTTCGAATTCGGTCCGGGTCCGGATTTGGTTTGGTTCGGATGGCAAGTGCAAACAAATTAAAAACAAAACAAACCATAAGCAAGAGCTGTCACATTTCCGATTTCCCACCAAAATACAGTTCAAAATGAAAAGACGAAAAATGATAAACTATTAGTCCTAAACTATTAAGATTTTATTCGTGTTTGTGAAGACAAAAGTAAACGTTCCTTTTAAAATGGTCGAAGAAATTAATAACTCCACTCTTGAAGAAATTGCGTGAGTAGCAAAAGTGCGAATAGAAAACTTGCTGCCTGAAAAGTTTAACTATTCTGTAGTCTGCTATTTATTAAAAATTTGTCGTAGAAAAAGTATTGTATGCAACGGTGTATAACTAGTCTAAAAACGCTCGTGGCGTCTTTAATTGCGATGCTCGCCAAGGCTCGCATCGCAACCCACGCCACTCGCCTTTTAAGACCCTTCTTATACAACAGTTGCATAAAATACTATAATAATTCTCAGACGATTATAAAACTCCAAAGTAAAACAAAAATGCATTAACAAAAAACCTACCCTAATAAACACGGTCTAATGGATAAGCTAAAAGGTCAATCGCTTTCAACCAGAAAACAAAGGCAATAAGAAGAAAGAATAACGCTTGAAGTACTGTCGGGAGCATTATCGCCCCTTGCCTCCATACCCTATGCCAGTGAGGACCGGATAACAAAACATCAATCTCATGGGCGATCCTCTGATCCTGTCGGGGGAATGAATTGTTTACATTTTTTCTGAACTGAAGAAAAAATGCAGGTACACATAGGGGCCGTGTTTAAGCCGAAGAATGCCCATTCCCAAAGAACAGGATTTTTTTCTATGACAACAAAAAGCTTCTTTTGCCCGAAATGCTTTGTGGCCCGTAATTATAATAATAATAATAACTTGGTCGATTTCTTGTTGCGAGGGGAGTTTTTCTAAGCGGGGAACGACCGCGGCAGGTGGTGTATACAAAATGCTAGAGCATTAAGTCTGGTAAATAAATTGTAGTAAAAAAAGTGCAACAAAAACTGGCTGGGGCGAGGCGAGCCCGGCCTCTGCCGCTCAATGTCAAATAAAGGTCGCACGAACATCCTCGGCGTATACGCACCGATCCGACTAAACAATGAGGATGAACATGTCATTAATAAATCATTAACATGTCTTTAACGTTATTGACTGTTTATTGTTTCTGTTAAGGTATTTCGCAGCCATTTTTTCTTTTGGATGACTAAAACCGGTATGATATTTTAAGCATCCCTTAAAGGCCTCCACACACCAGTCGCGGTCGCGGGTCGTGCGCGGGTCAGGCGCGGGCCCGCGCAAGTTGTAAAACATCGAAACTACACTTCAAACACACATCGAGTCCGCGGGCCCGCGTTTGATGTGTGTTTGAAGTGTAGTTTTGATGCGACCGGTGTGTGGAGGCCTTTAGTCTTTGTCTGCTTGGTTATTCAGATTTACTGAAATTCCAAAGGGCGCAAGATCTACACGTTGAATCAATTGTTGTCCACACATCAGGACATTTATTCAAAACGATAAACTAGGTATATGCAGTTCTTCCTAACATGTCTAAAGCTGATATCAGACGCTGCATTGACAACATACACTATCTCGTGTTTATCGGCGTACGCATTGAACGTGTAACCGCCATAAAATAGCGAACTTATTAGAGCTTTTTCAAAAACGTATATAATATATTCGAATACCGGGATGGTTAATTTCATATCCACGAATCCAATTTCACGCCACGTATGGCGGTAAACACGTTCTACACGCCAGAGTTTAAAGGCCCCGTCTTTGTATTCATCCGGTTGAGTCCATTAATATAATGAAGCCACAGAGCTAGCTCGTCACGTTCCTAGGCACAACCCACGTCCGCATGTGCCACAAAAGGAATGCTCAATATTATTCTTACAACGAAAAAAGCAGACACTATACTTTTTACACGGCATCCAGGTAGCGCAACAAAAACCAGGCAAGCGGAGCGGCGGGAACCGGTCGCGGGAAAAAACGCTTCGTAAAAGCATATATCATGCAGACTCACAACTAGAACTGCGACCACGACCGGTTCACTATCGCCGTGTCTCCGCGCCTAATGAGCCTTCAATCAAGGTCGGCCCGTCCGTCCGCCCGTTGCCGGCTCAATTATTTAAACCTGTTTTTATACGACTCTTTATTAAACTTTTTGATGTTGTAACATTAAATGGTAATGCTTATGATGGGTCGACGGTTTTTAAATGAGTTATTTTTAAATAGTGTTTTTCACAAGTATGGTAATGATCACGTGAGCTATTTGCATAACTGCCTTAGTCAACGAATAAACAAATCTGATGGAGCGCTTGAATTGAAATGCCTCTGAGACCTGTGCTTGCGTAAGTTTATTGCAGTGCGCGTAGCAACTCGCCGCTGCAATTTGTTGGTAAACCAGTTGTCTTCTGCAAATTCGCATGATAAATCAGGAAGTCTGTATTTAATAACAGCCAACAGGCCCCTTAGAGGAACAATGAAGAGTTGAAGATGAAGTCGAAAATTATTATCGCGTTTTAAATCGGGTATGCTAGAAGGTAATAATGAAAGCAGCAGTTACCATTGTGTGAAGTTGAAAAACAAACAATTTCTCATTAGGCGAGTAGCGCGAACCAGCCATTGTTCTTCTGAGAGGACATAACGGACTGTGTTGAATTTATGTAGACGGGCCGCGCCCGCGACCGGCGGGTTCGAACTGCTGCCGCTACCGAGCAAAGTGTTCTATTTTCAATTACCTACCGTGATCTTTTGTGTGTTATTTCCCGGAAGTTTTCATCAATTTGCACACACAAAAGAACCCATTTGCGAGCCGTTTACAGAATAAACATTTTCATTGAAAACGTATGTTGCGTTATCTGCTAAAATAATGAACAAAATTAATAACATGACGACATTGTGTAATGTAATCTGCCAGTGAGCAGGCAGAGCGTCAACGACTGGAGTGGAACCGAAGGGTCAATGGCCGGTGGACCTCGGACCAATTCGCGACATGAGATTGAATAATAAATTGATTGCGAGCTCGGCACAAGGCCGGCTGCCATTGCTGCCTCGCATGCACGACAGCCATTTTGTAGGTGTACATCACCAAATGTTTCATCTTACTCTGTGACCCACTTTGTCCTCCCCTTCCTATTCCTATTTCACGTCGCTTTTGTTAACCACTTAATACAGGTCCGGTTTGATTTTTGTAACGCCTCGATTGAATCAGAAATATGTACGTGGACTTTGGTAGTCTGCGAAAATTAAGTCCATTCGTTAGGTAGAAGTATACTTAGAATTATACCTAATCATTGTAATTAAGTAGCTGACGTCGTGATCATAGT